>JAVQMG010000133.1:4226666-6785833 GCA_032878915.1 Castanopsis chinensis
TACATACTTAGATTCAAAGGGATTCAAATTTTGCAAGTCTTAGAGGTTGAGATAGCCATCTAAGTCTGTAATTTTTGAGCTTATTTGGACCTTATATCACGTTTTAAGTGAGCACATTATAATCCATAATTAAAAAAATTAATGAAGTATTTCTTATTGATTTGAGGATCTCTAACAATTATTTTGTGTGTTTCTTTGTTACATTTGCCTTCCTTTGCTGTTTTCTTGTTGTTCAATATATATATATATATATATTCCCGCTTGCTAGTGTATGCGTATTGTAGGAATCTTGCCCTATGCACCACTTGGTTTGTAAACAGCCCATTTAGCTACGATGAACCAAGCCCAGTCCCTTTAAACTACAGCAAGAGAGCCCTGGGATCCTTGCTTAAACTTGGGCCTAGACGTTGTTCAAAAATTGACCCTCACATTTTAGCGACTCCATTGGGGTCTAGGAAAAGAAGAGGAAAGAAGCAGTCCCTTCGCAGAGCATGGCTCTAAGAGCAAGGAACATCAAAGGTATAAATGTGCTACCTATGGCATCTAAACCCGTAGGAGAAAATGAAGTAGCCTCTAGACAGAGGAATGAGGTGCCTCTGGTAGAATAGGAGGTTGTATCAGGACAAAGGCGAGCAGGACAGGAACCAAACCCCATGGCTCGAATGACAGATATGCTGAAGGATTTGCAGCAAGAGATTCGCCTCCTTAAAGAAGGCAGGACACAGGAAATCAAAGATAATGTTCCCCCTGTGGTCAACTAGGACAGAGCCCAACTAGATTATAGGTCAGCAGTAGGAGGGGAAGCCAACCCTCAGCACCTAATGTTGGCAGACGTTCGTGCCCTTTAGGAGTAAGAAAGAGAAAAACTCTCAAGGATTCCCAAACAATTTTCCCAGGATCCCCTGTTCCCACCAGAGCTCATTGACAAGCCATATCCCAAAGGATATAAACCCCCGAAGTTTTATCCTTTTGATGGAAGAAACAGAAGTGCTATGGAACACATAAGCAAGTTTATCCACATTATGGTCCCGTACGCAGGCGACAAAGAGCTATGCCTAAGGGAGTTTGCTAAGTCCCTTGTAGATAGAGGGTATGCATGGTACACCACGCTGAAGCTTAGGTCCATTAAGACCTGGGACGAAATGATAGAGAGGTTTTGTGCAAAATATTACCCGGGTGAAGACAAGGTCACCTTCCAAAGCCTTCAGATGGTAAGGCAAAGGCCTGGAGAGGATCCTGTCCAATTCATTAAGAGATTTGAAGATGTTTCCCTAGATTGCTATGGAGACCACGAAGAGAAGAAGCTCGTGGAAACTTGTATATCCAACATGCCCTTTGACTACAGGCTCAACCTCGAGAATTTATGCATAACCCAGTTTGCTAACTTGCTGCAAAGAACTAGAAGTACATCACAGACCATGAGGACAAAAAAAGTACTAGTACCCCAGGCCATGACGACATTAGTGGGACAAAAAAGGAAGAGGCTTGACCGGAAAGTGTTTAAGGAACCACTGGTAATCCCATGTACCACAGAGGAATTGAACCATGTCTTGGACAAATGGATTGAGGATGGAATCGTTAGGCCATTTAGCATGTCCAAGCCACCAACTGAGGAAGAAAGGAAGAACCCTTTGTTTTGCAGAATTCATAATTATGTCAAGCACTCCACCAAGGATTGTTGGACCCTCCATAGGCTTTTTCATAAGAACCTAAGGGAGAGAACCCTGGACCTCACTCAAAAGGAGCCAGAAGTACAAAGAAACCACCTGCCCAACCACAAAGGAAATGGGGTGGTGGCTGTGGTGATCCATGGGAACCCAGCAGAAGCAGAAGAACCTAATGAATCCTTCCACCCAAGCATAGTTAGGGCTTTCTAGAAGAACCTTAAGTTCAGGTCGCTATTCAACCAAGTGGGATTTGGACTATAAGCGAGAAGGGTGGCCACAGAGTCCTTCATGAGTATAGCGGCAGATTCGAGAATGGAATGTTTTACAGCAGAGTCCCATGCTAGTCAAGCCTACTTGGAGACAACTAATACAATAACCTTCACTGATGAGGACATGGAGGTTGAACATCCAGACCACTGTAGACCTCTTTATCTAATGGCCACTATAAATGGTGTTTAAGTCAGAAGAGGACTAGTAGACACAAGGGCGTCATTCAACCTCATAGTCTTGAGTACCCTAGAAGCCGTAAGCCTGACTGGCAGGAGGATCTTGGAGGCTCCCATAGAGATAACAGGATTTGGAGGATCAGCAAAATCAACTGAGGGATACGTGCAGCTGGCCTTCAAAGTGGGACCAATAATGGCCTTGATAAGATTCCATGTGATCAATTCAGAGGTTTCTTACCATGTACTGTTAGGACACCCATGGCTCCATAAAAACCGCCTTATTCCATTCACGTACCATTAATGTGTTAATGGAAGATTGAATGGGAAGCCCCTAAGAATCTCTGCCAAACATAACCCCTTCAACCAAAGGGAGGTGAACTTTGTGGAAACAATGTTCTATGACAAGCTGGAACCAGATGATGAGAGCCCCACGCTAGGAACCGCAAGAGCACCTATCCTAGAAGAAGAAGAAGGAGGGGGAACCCATGATCTAAGAAACCTCTTGGAAAGGAAAAGGCAAAAGAGGGAGCCCAGCTCCTCACGATCCTGGGAATGTGTCGTAGAGCGAGAACTTGGAGGAAGGTTGATTTATCATTTGTGAAGATGCGCGGGGCCTAAATGCATCATGCAGGAGGGTCCCGAACCACTAGATTTGATTGCCCAAGAAGAGATCCTAGAGGAACTAGTTAAGGAGGCCCAAATTCATCCTAAAGAGGAACTAAGGGAAATAAACTTGGAGCTGAGCTAGGATCCCAGAAGCCTGTTTTCATTAGTAGTCAACTGACAGCATAAGAAAAGGAGAAATTAGTGGCCTCACTCTAGAAATACATGGATGTGCTCGCGTGCACCTATGATGAGATGCCCAGTCTGGACCCAGGACTGGTGATTCATTCTCTCAACGTGAACCCAAGAGTCAAGCCAGTAGTCCAGCCAACTAGGGTCTTTCACACTGATCTAGAGGCTCAGATAACTTAAGAAGTCAAGAAGTTGCTAGCAGCTGGTTTTGTCAAGCCCATCCAACACCCCAAGTGGCTTTCTAACATTGTACCCGTGAAGAAAAAGAATGGCCAAATTCGTTGCTATGTAGACTTTCGCAATCTAAACAAGACATGTCCAAAAGATGAGTTCCCTCTGCCTAATATTAACCTCCTTATGGTTTCAGCTGCAGGAAGCTCTATGTTTTTATTCATGGATGGGTATAGTGGGTACAACCAAATCCGTATGGCTGCCAAAGATGCAGAGAAGACTGCATTCAGGACTCCAATTGAGAATTTTTATTACACTGTGATGCCTTTTGGCCTAAAAAATGTAGGGGCCACATACCAGCAAATCATGACGGCTATCTTCCATGACATGATGCATAAGGAGATGGAAGACTATGCGGACGATATCGTGGTGAAATCAAAAACTAGGATAGGACACTTTCAGGTGCTTGAACGAGTTTTTGAAAGATGCAGAAAGTACAAGCTACATATGAACCCCATGAAATGTGCCTTCGGGGCGTTTGCTGGAAAATTCCTAGGGTTCCTGGTACGTCACAGAGGCATAAGTATGGATCCAGCGAAAGCCATAGCCATTGCCATAATGAAAAGGCTTGCGACAGTAAAGGAACTCAATAGCTTTTTGGGAAGGGTTTCCTACATCAGGAGGTTTGTGCCAGGGTTGTCTTCAGTCATTAGTAGTTTATCCAAACTGTTGAAAAAGGGGGCTGAATTCGCTTGGGGAACTGAGCAATAGGAAGCCTTCCAAAGGATCTAACAGATCATGAATCATTTATCCACTCTCCAAGCACCAATACGTGGGTGACCCTTGTTGCTATATCTAGTGTCAAATTCCTAGGCGATAGGAGCCCTACTAGTACGGGAGGATGATGATGATGGGAATGAGCAACCCATTTACTACGTGAGCAAAACACTTAAGGATGCTGAGACCAGGTACCCCAGGATAGAAAAGGCCTGCCTAGTGATTATCTACGTGTCCCAAAGGTTGAAACGATATTTCTCAGCTCATCAGATCCTTTTGGTGACTAAGTCTCACCCCATAAAGGCACTTCTTCATCAGCCCCTCTTGATAGGAAGGATAACACAATGGTTGGTTTTGCTTTCTCAGTATGACATAGGTATCAAGACCCCAAAGGTTGTCAGGAGCCAAGCTATAGCAGACTTGCTAGCCCAAACCCCTAGGGATGTGGAATGTTCACTAAGCGAAGAGATCCCTAGGGAGGTGGCAGTGATAGAGCTCTCGGGGAAGAAGTGGATGATGAGGTTTGATGGGTCAGTAACGGCAACCTTGAATGGACTGGGAATTGTATTAATCTGTGAAGATGGGGACATCCTACCACTATCTTTCAAGCTTGGGTTCTCTTGCTCAAATAACGCCGCTGAATATGAAGCGTATTTGATTGGGCTGACCATAGCACTCAGTATAGGAGAAAAGCATATGAGGGTTTTAGGAGACTCCAATCTTGTAGTCTCTCAGGT
Organism: Castanopsis chinensis; assembly: GCA_032878915.1. Taxonomy (NCBI): domain Eukaryota; kingdom Viridiplantae; phylum Streptophyta; class Magnoliopsida; order Fagales; family Fagaceae; genus Castanopsis; species Castanopsis chinensis. The sequence continues at coordinate 4,231,260 of JAVQMG010000133.1, forward strand.
AAAGGGCAATTTTGCGCTGAGAGAGCAAAGTTTGGCAGCCTACAAAACTTGGGCGTAGAGGCTGGAACAGGAATTCCAGACCTTCAGTGTAGAGTACGCCCAGAGGAGTGAAAACAGGTTCGTTGATGCCCTAGCCACCTTAGGATCCCAAATGTCAATTAAAGGGAGTGACACCTTGATAAGGATAAATAGCCGAGAACACTCCATCATAGAAGTCCTCAGAAAGATGTTCTTTGAAGCACTAGAGCAGCATGATTGGAGGAATGAGGTTAAAGAAAAAATGAAAGGGACAGGACACGGAGGGAACATCAAAGAGCTAAAAGATTACACTCTGATAGAGGAAGAGCTATATAAGAGGTTGTCCGGAGGGATCCTATCCAAGTGTATCAATAAGAAGGAAGGAAAGCTAAGATTATAAGAACTACATAGCCAAGCTTGTGGAGTTGCAGAAAAGATTAGTTTGTATAGAAAGATGCAACGCAGGGGGTACAACTGGCCAAGCATGAACAAAGAGGCAGCAACTATACAAGAAAAATGCCAAACGTGTCAACTTTCGATGGATAAGGAAGAAAGCTATACTGTATTTGTTACAGAAGATTGGAGAACTCCATTCATGGAGTACTTGGCTCAAGGGATCTTACCAACTGACAGGGCATTAGCCCACCAGCTCAAAAAGCTTGCGGTCAGAAACTTCCTACAGAACGGGATCCTAAAAGGGCGTACAACGGAGATTCCTTAAAATGCCTGGGACCAAGGGAAGCTAGAGAAGTAGTCAAAGAAGTCTATTTCGGTGATTGTGAGAGTCACCCAAGAAAAAGAAGGCTCTATAAGCAGTTGCTACTATTGGGGTACTATTGGCCAACAATGAAAAGGGACTCCGAGGAATTGGTTTAAACCTGCCATGCCGGTTAGATACTTGGAGATGCAATTCATACTCACTCAAATGTACTGCAGGACATGACGGCACCATGGCATTTCCAAACTTGGGGGCTTGATCTCATATGACCCATAAACTCTCCTTCCATTGGTTACATATGGATCCTAGTAGCCACTGAGTACTTTACGAAATGGGTAGAAGCTATCCCTCTAAAAAAGGCTACTGGAGCAGTCGTGGCCAACTTCATTCGAGAGCACATTGTTACAAGGTTCGGGATCCCTAGGAGATTGATTAGTGACAATGGGACCCCTTCTATAAATAACATGAAGAGCTTGACTGAGGCGTATTGCATCAAGCATGGAAGGTCTATACCATACTACCCACAAGGAAACGACCAAGTTAAGGCCACTAATAGGGTGATTCTGAAGATCCTTAAAAAGATGAAGTATGAGTATGGGGGAAAATGGAGTGACCACCTAGTGGACATACTCTGGGCATGCGGGAGCTCTGTAAAGACAGCCACGAGATTCTCACCATTTTCCTTAGTCTATGGGACAGAAGCCATTAGTCCCATGGAATTAGTCGTCCCTACACCAAGAATAGTCCTTGAAGAAAGCCAGGAGGATACTGAGGACACAAACAATGAAAGGAGATTGGCATATCTGGAAGGGATAGGTGAAGAGAGGGAATTGGCCAGGAGGAGAAGCTAGAGGTACCAACAAAGGATGACTAAAGTGTATGCACAGACAGTACACCTAAGGACTTTCACTGAAGGGTTAGCTGATGCTAAGGATAGTAAATTATGTGAGAAGAAATCTCCTAGGACTCTCCAAATTTTCCCCAAAATGGGAAGGACCCTACATCATCAGGGAAGCATATGATAGTGGGTATTACTACCTGACAAAGGAAGATGGGACAATCCTGACAGAGCCCATAAATGGCAAGTGGTTAAAGTAATACTATGCATAGAAGGAGGGAGGTCATAATACACTGAGACCCTTTTGCCAACTCTCCAGTCCGCTTAGTACTTCATCATTCTTTGCTTTTGTCATGAACTTTTTGTTTAAATAATGTTGTCTAGAAAACCCCTAATAGAAGGACATTCTATGTTTCTTGCTATCTTTGCCCAACATTTTCTGTATTTCCTTAGATAGCAACTGTGTTTTGATTCAATGAAATCCCTTCTATTTTCCTTTAAACTATTACTAAATTAAATACTAAAAAAAAAAGAGGGGGGCAAATATAGGCAGACTCGAGAGAGGGTACCTGGGCCAATGCACAAAAAAAAAAAAAAAAAAAGGGAGAAGGAACTTTGATACATGACCCAAGACCTACCTTATAATCAGTTCAAAATATATGGTCTAGGATCACAGGCAAAAGAAGTGCCCATCATACCTAGCCTAGCATTTGACAAAAGGCCTGCCTGGTTCATGATCTGGGACTTGAAAAAAAAAAGGGGGAAGGCACCCAATGTACCCACTTCAGTACCTGCGCAGTAACCACCAGGGTGCCTGATCTAGAACCTACAGTAAAACTTGTAGGGATCATGGCTCAGGACTTAGTGCAAAAAAGAAAAAAGGAAAAAAAGGCAACACAAATACGAACCCATATGCTACTAAAAGATAAACAGTAGTCTTGAAAAAAAAAAGAGGCAACACAAATACAAATCCATACTGCAGAAGAAAGTGTTCGACAGAAAAAGAAAAAGGATAAAACTTATAAAACCCAAATTGTTTGAAAAATACACATCTGAATTAGCTAAAAGAAAAGAGGTGGGAGCTATGGAATAAGGCCGGTCAGTAAAGAATTGTTTGGAGAAACGACAGGGACAGCTGAAGAAGAGAGAACCCTTTGCCGCTTAGCCTTCAAATCCTGCAGAACCTCATGAGCACGAGCTAGAGCCTCCTCAGCAGTAGCGATCTCAGCATCTATACTCATGAAAGCTTGCCTCTGGAATAGCATGTGGGCCAATAAATGCAAATGCTTCAGCGAGAAGGACAGGTTGAACCTGGCCTCTAAAAGATCTTGCACCACTCCCCTCCATTCCAAAAGCTTCTCTTTAGATAAGGAGTCAAGGGAGGAATTTCTCATGGAGATCAGCACGGCACACAGCAGCTCTATCAAAATGTTACCCAGAAACATACCTCCCCTAAAACCACTGGTAAAGTTTCCATGGACTTTAAGTAACCCCTCCAACAATGACAGACTCTCCACAGGCACAGAGAAGCACAGGAAGTTGCCATAGGAAGGCCCAAAGAGATGAAAGTGGCTCGCGGGGAGGTTGTTAAACTCCAAAAGATCAAAGTAGGACAGGAAGGTAGGGGGCTCGAGTCAGAACCTGAAACAGCTGCTTCTAGAGCTTCCCCCATTGGTACATCTCCACTTATAGGAATTAGGGAACTGTCAACCCACTGGATAGTTTGAGGGGTCACTGCCTGAGGTTCAGTAATCAGAGCAGATCCTATAGCCACCTCCGGAACCACGGACTGAGGATCTCCAGCACCTGTATCAACACCTGCAAGCGCGGGTATAGTTCAAAAGGGAGGATAGAGCCAAGAAAGAAAGTGGCAAAGTAAGAAAAAAAGAAGAAGAGAGGACCTGTATCGGTTTCCTGTGATAGGGCTTCCTCCTCTTGCTCCTCTAATTTCTTGGAGGACTCTATGAGAGAACACGCAGCGCGAAAAGGTAAGGAAACCTTAGCAAAGTGACTAAAGGAAGGCAAGGATGCTGGGGGCTTCGCTATAGGGGGAAGAGTCAAGGGAAAAGCACAAGAAGGGAAAGGAGGAGAAAGCACAGTAAAAGGAGAACAATACGCACATTCAGAACTTTCCGATTCTAAAGAAGAAGCAGTCTCAGAGGCCAAACGAGCACTGGTTTGACCTAAAAAGGGGAAGAGAACAAGGGAAATCAAAAAAAAAAAAAAAAAAAAAAAGGAGGAAAAATAAAAGGAAGACAGGATTAAGCATTTTTATAAGAGAAGAATGGGGGCTTACTTGCTTGTATGGATGGAGATGTGCCCCCCAAGGATTCTTTGCTCAAACTAGGAATAGGCGACACAGTTTTGGTAGGCCTGAAAGTTTGCTCAAATTGGGATCTTGGAAGAAAGGGGGCTAAGAAGCTTCAGGGGCCTGAATAGTTAGGGGAACAGCAGGTGGAGTAGACTGGACACCCTACATTGGCTGCCCAATTTTCTCAGTTATACCAGCATCAGGGGCCTCCTCTTCCACGGTACCAGCAAAAGGAGCAGTAACCACTTCTTCCCCCAAAGTTCTGCCAGTCATGGGAAGGGGTACCTCCACCTGCAGAGATATATATATATATATAAGTACACAACACCAAAGAAAGGTAGGAATAAACAGGGAAAGGCACAAAGAAGGCCATACCGCATCATCACCAGACGATTGACTCCTGCCTTTCTTGGGGTCCGACTTGCGCTTAGACTGCAAGAAAGAAAACAGTCATCCGTCAGTTAAAAGAAAAAGAGAAAGATGCTGTAACGACAGTGGCAAGCTACTAAAAGAGAGAATGAGGAAAGAGTCCTTGCCCTTCTCTCTCTCTGTATAGAGTCTCCATTGTCTTTTATTTACTACGAGTACGCCTAGAGGGTCCCAAGGGAGATTGGGGTACAAGATCAAAGGATCCTAAAGAGCCTTGGGCTAAAGAGCTCATAGGAATGTAAGAGAGAAAGGACTCTATCTTAGTCTTCACTCGAGACTTTGGAATTAAAGAACGCCCAACTTCTTTTCCTACTGTGGGGGAACTCACTCTCTCGGGTTCCTAAAAAATTCACCAATTGCTTCTAGGACCTCGCAGTCTTTCTCTTCCTAATTTCAGAGCCAATTTCGATACCCCTAACACCTTCCTCGAGTTCAGCTTGCTCGACCTTTGCTTGCTTGAACTTTTTCTCTCTACCTTTACTTATGGGAGTGGTGGCACCAATTGCCTCTACTACCCCTCTTTTAATCGGCACCCCAGAAGAAGCACCAACAGTAAGGTCACATCCTGACCAAGTTTCTAGAAAATCATGTGCATAATACACCCAACCACCCCTAGAAGCGTGCCACTCCGCAAACCCTGTCTTGCTACTTACGGCAGTAGATACACTACCAGCAGTAGGAAAGGATAGGTGCCTGTTAGTAGTGGGAGCAGAAAGAATATCGGGATTGGGAACTCTCTCAATCTTGCCCAGACCAACATAATCAACAAAAGATTTCTGTACTCGTCCCCAATAGTCAGCAAAACCATTAGAAGCAAAAACTCCATTCTGGGAGTTGGGAACTACAAACTGAGGACCTCGCCGTGACTAGTAGGAGAAGGCTTGAAGCCTAAGGAATGGATTCAGCGAAGGGAGAGAAGGTACTATGTCCTTGAAAATTAGAGGGATGTCTTGATCGAAGCCAAATTGCCATAGTACCAGGTGTGCTGAGTAATGCGTGTATCTAGGGCCACTAGAGGAAGGCACTAGAAGCCAAGAAGGACTAATACAGGCTAGATAGGCCAAACTGCCTTCATCACCCTGGTGCAAATCAAAGGTGTTCCCTGGAGAAGTAAGAAAAGCAGCTAAAATAGAGTCACAAGCAAACCCGAGGTTGAACTCTAGGGGAAAGCGCCATCTTAAATTCCTTGCCTGATCAAAAAGCTCGACCAGGTTGAGATTGCCATAGACTAGCCTAATGAAAAATAATTAGATGGCTATCAGTCAAACTACCGTAGAGACCTTTAACTATATCAGGGGATCCTTGGAGCTTGTCTTTTACGAACTTCAAATTTCTACATTTTGCTAAGGTAACTAAAGGGCAATCCCACATGAATACCTAAAGAATGGCACAATGGAGGGATGAGGTGATCGCATAACAAGAATCGCCTTCAACTTCATCTCCATGAAGCTGATCCAGTTGGGAATAAACGTGGCACAGGAACATGGGGACTAGGGGATACTGAGCGCCCTAGGCCAACTTGATGGCCAACGGGAAGAAGACGGGCTTAACCCCATACCCGAGAAACTCACTGAACAAGAATTTGCTAAGCCAAAGCGCCAGGAACTCAGCTCGCCTAACTGCCTTGTCTTTCTCTTGTGAAAGATGTAGAACCCATTTACCCATTTTGGCCAGTTTCCCATCGGGAGAAGCAGTATGCCTACCAAAATGACTGAATAATTTGTCTTCCACCTCGAGATCCTTGGCGGAAAGATTGATATCAAAGGGATTCTCATCTCCCCATCTCTGAAGCCCTCAAGATTCTTGAAAATTGCCATTGCCCTCAAGATCCCGGCATGTTCTAGACGACCCACAAACTTTTCATCAGCAAGCTCTTTTTCTACCCAAATGGGCCAACCGGAGATCCTCCAGGGATGAAATTTAAGAAAATATGGACTGCCTTTCGAGATCCCTGCCTAATTTGGAGATCTAAAATCTCTCTTGGGTCTGGTACTTAAGCGGAACTGGCGAAACCTGCCTGGCCAGAGAATACCCAGGCGTGAGAGGATGGAAGGGCCTTATCGTGAGACACCACAGGGAAAAATAGGTTGGGGGTGTACCGGGGGTCCCGTAAAGGGAAGGCTGGGCACTCTGCAACCCCCTGTGATTCGTCCTGCATAGAATCAGAAGAACCCTCGCCCTCAGAAGGGCTAGGAGTACGCTCCCTCCTTTTTCGAGAGGAAGAGGAAGCCATCAGAGTAACAAGTGTGCTAGGGAATAGTAGAGAAAGAGGAATGAAGAACACGAAGAGGAAGACAAAGGAGCAAATTGACTATAAGAAAGAAGAGTAGATTGACTGTGAGAAAGAAGATACGCCTAAGAATGGAAGGGTCAAGGAAATGAGGGAGAAAAAAAAAGTTTGCAATAATAATGCAAAGAGAAGTTGGAAGAAGACGATGTATGGAAAGGCGCGCCAGTTGCCAAAATTTAATTTCAGGAAGAAAGTTACTGGCGGTTATTAATGGGAGTTAGGGGGAATGTGTAAAGTGGATGGAGGAAGTTTTTCACTCTAAAGGAAATTAACTGCCACAATTCGCACAAAAGGGGGAGTTACAAAAAGGGAAGTGCAACGTGCAAAGAGGAACAGGGTACCCCAAATAAGCAGGGAGTCAGGACCCTAAAAGAAGAAAGAAGGGAACCTAAGGATGATTAAAATAACGAAGAAGGAAGTTCTACGGGAACTAGAACTCTACATTATTCACTCGCGGATTGCAAGCAACCCACGAGCTCGAGGGACTAAATGTTGAGGTCTAAAAAAAATCATGACACAAGGCCAAAGAAATAGCACATTGGGCCAACCCATGGGAAGTAAAAATTGAGAAACAGTGGATCTGGCTTACAAAAAAAGAAAAAGGTTGATAGGGCCGACGGATTTGAGGCCCAAGATCCATGAAAAGGCAGGATTTAGGGTCCATAAAAGAAAGGGGAGAAAGAAAAGGAGTCAGCTCGCCAAAATCAGAGGACCAAAGAAAGTACAGTAGAAAGGGCTGGGCTAAGATCCCGAAGATTGCCAAGGGCCTGGGACCTTTAGGGTGTGCAGCACGGCCGAAGTGGGATTAAGACAGCTTAAAGGGAAACCAAAAGGCACAAGGAATGAAGGATAGATGTGTCCTTCTCGAGCACTGAGAGATACAGCACAGAGCCAGAGGGTTTGGAGAGCAATGACTCATGAGCAAGAGGCCGGTACCGCAAGGAACTCGAAAAGAGGAGCCATAAAAGGAAATAACTAGAAAAACCTTTGACCTGGCAAAGAAGGACTTGGCTCACTGGGAAAAATGACAAAAAAGGAGGGGCGGCCAAAAAGGCTACGTCTGAAAAACGGAAAGATAGAGAAACCTTGGAGGAAGCGAAGTTGAAGGTCAGCTTCCCCGAAGACACCTCGGAATGGAAGGTCAGCAAGGGGTTTTTGAAGGAAATGCGCCAAAAGAAGAGAACTATGAGAAACAAGGAATGGGTCGGCCACCAAAGCTCCTGGCATGCTATAGGCTCTGTTATCCAGGAAAGCAAAGAGAGGGAACTAGCGGTATCCCGGAGCCCTGAGGTGACACTATAAAAGGAAGAAGGCAGCAACAACGAAGGAGAGGATGAGAGCGATAGTGAAATCATAATAGAACTATAAAAATCTGTGAAAACTCTAAGAAAATAAGGAAATATCTTCTGGTACCCGAGAAACAGCCACTATAATACATACTTGGATACAAAGGGATTCAAATTTTGCAAGTCTTAGAGGTTGAGATAGCCATCTAACTCTGTAATTTTTGAGCTTATTTGGACCTTGTATCATGTTTGAAGTGAGCGCATTGTAATCCATAATTAATAAAATTAATGGAGTATTTTTTATTGATTTGAGGATCTCTAACAATTATTTTGTGTGTTTCTTTGTTACATTTGCCTTCCTTTGTTGTTTTCTTGTTGTTTAATATATATATATATATATATATATATGTATATATATATATATATATATATTCTCGCTTGCTAGTGTATGCGTATTGTAGGAATCTTGCCCTGTGTACCACTTGGTTTGTAAACACCCCATTTAGCTGCGATGAACCAAGCCAAGTCCCTTCAAACTACAGCAAGAGGGCCTCGGGATTCTTACTTAAGCTTGGGCCTGGACGCTGTTCAAAAATTGACCCTCACATATGTTTTTTACAAAAGAGATTTAAATGTTGGGAAATTTAGACATCAGTTGATAGAATTAACAAGTTTTAAACCCAAATTGTTAATTAGATTTATTATGCATAAAACTTATTATAACAAACAAACATCAATATCATGTCAAAACTAAGTGCAACGGAAAAATAAATAAGACAAGATATGGTGATCCAGGAAAACCAATGAAACTAACTAGTTTCATAGTAAAAAACCTGGGGGGAAACCTTCCCGAAAAGAAATTCACTATAGTAAAGAGAAGTTTCAGATCTAGTACAAAACCTTCGTCCCTAAACTCTACAATTCCCATAGATGAACTTACAGCAGAAACCTTCTACTGCTTCAAAACCTCTAAACACTTCAATATATGAACGCCACCTTTTGGTGCACGAATCTCAGTACGTGACTCACTCCTTTGCACGAATCTTAGTACGTGACTCACTCCTTTACATGAATCTCAGTACGTGACTCACTCCTTTGCACGAATTCCAGTACGTGACTCACTCACCAACTTAAGGAGGAAGAATGTTGGCTGCAAAGTTCTTCACTTCATCAACAATGAAGATCAAGAAGCATTTGATTACAAAACCCCTAAGGCGCAATGACACAGTAGCTTCATTCAGAGAGAATAAGGCTTTGGTCACATTTTGCATATGTTCTCCTTGTATTCTCTTTTTTGACGGCCTCTAAAATAAGCCTTATATATGTTTAGGGTTGTGAGAAAAGAAACCCTCTTGCGTTATGAGAAAAGAAACCCTACACAAATACAAAAGCCTGACCCAAAAATCAAATCTGAAAATTCTGATTTCCGTAACCTCGATAACTGCTCGATTGATTGAGAAGCTGTCAAGCTTCATTCATTAAATCTCGATAGATAGCTATCTGTCGAGCAGGTGTCCAGCTATCTGTCCAGTTTTAGTGAACACTTTTTCTTCACTTGTTTCTTGATCCAATCTTCATGGCTTTAATATTAGTCTTGAACAACATGTTCTTTGAAGTATTAAACACATCCTAGATCTAGCCAAATACAAGTAAAGTGCGTTTTGTCAAAGGATTAGCTAACTACATAAAATATGTCCTTAACATTAAATTATACATAGTATTAGCCTATACTTTTTTAAAACCATAAATTTCTAAAATATGTAATAGTTTCTTATTTAGACCCTTTGGTTTTTTCACCTAATAATTCACTTGGCACAAAAATTAAAAAAATAAATAGACACATGGCTAAAAATTAGATTCTAATTGAAATCCAATTTAAAATCTAATTGGATATGGACTCTTTAATTTTTACACTCAATAATTCACTTAACGCAAAATTAAAAATTAAATAGAACACATGTCGCAAAATTGATATAAATTAGTTCCTATTAACAAGCGTTCTAAGAAAAAAAAATTAAACAATATTACTTGTTCAATTATGAGTTAAAATGTGCAAATTCTAAAAGGGGAAAAAATATTTTTCAATAATTTATTGATTGTTATTCTATTATGCACAAACTAGTATGTAACCTGTGCGTAAGATTGTAGTGGTGCTATTGATATTAGCTTGGGTTATAAAATATATATGATATTAGTTCGACCATGACATTTGGAGGTTTTAAAATAGTATTTTCTTATAATATTCATAATATTAGTTAAGCCAAGTTTCTCATTACAATACTATTATGTATATAATTTTGAAAATCACTATTGAATACTACATATACAATATCAATTCACAATCTCTATTAGTAAAATTCTACTAAATACAATACAAGATAAAAGAATAAACTAGTCCAATAGTGTCTCCTAAATTGAATGGAGATAAGTGTATGAGATCATTCAGTTCAATTACAATTCGTTACATTCGAGATCTTAGCATATAAAATATCTAAATAGAAACAATATAAAAAAAAAATTCACATTAGTTCAGAAAAAAAAAATAACAGCAAAAATCTAAACAATTTAATTTACATGGAAAGCTAACAAAAGCAAAATTCAATTTTGAATTTAATTAAATTTTCTTTAAGCATTGATTTATTTATATATATATATATACATATATATATATATATAATTAGATTTTTTTATAATTTATTTATATTGAACTTCTCGTTTTCTACTTTTAATTAACTCACTTGGTATAAAAATTAAAAAACTTACTTTAGATAAGACATGTGGCGTAAAATTAAACTCTAATTGAATTCCAATTTTTACATTGAATTAATTATCATGGCACAAAAATTTAAAAACTTTAATTAGATCGGACATGTGGTGCAAAATTAGACTTTAATTGCATTCCAAATTAAAATCTAATTAAATTTTCTCTATATTTTACCTATTAATATATACAGATTCGTAGAGGTTTTATATGCTTTCCTTGATATTTGTACCCTCATTGCACTTATTAGCAAAGTCATTAAAATTAAGTAAACCCCCAAGTGGAAGTAAGCTATATTTCTACCTAAAATTAACAAAAATGCATTAAAAAGTACAGAAAGATATAATGCTGCAAAGTTTGAAGTTTCAGTAAAATATATGCCATTTATTTTTATTTAAAAAAAAAAAAAAAAACTCTTGAGTGGAAGTATGGGTTAACTGTCCAATTATTTTAAAGTCTTGATTGTATAGCTGAAAATTGGCTAAAATGGCTCTAAGTCTTTAACAATGATTGTTTGAATTGAAACTTTCGCCCCCAAAAAAAAAAAAAAGAAAATTGCTTGAACTGAAATGAAATGGAATCTATTGGAAACTGGAAAGAAATTTATATAGAAATTTATTTGCCAATTGGCCGCTTGCAGCATAAATCTCTCCGTATCTTTCTGAATGCTTTTCATCATCGCAATCAAGAAAATTCATATGTGGCTCTTTGCAATAAAAATGAATACATTTCACTGGAATTAGGGTGGCAAAATCTTAAATTGTCTTCCACGGAAGAAATTATGCCAACGAGGCGATGTTATTTCTGTAAATATATGTGTAAACTTTTTAATTAACATAAAAAATAAAAAATATTAAATAATGTTATATTTACATAAATAATAATATTTTATAAATAACAACATTTTAGAAGCTATTTGACAAATCAATTATAACACATTTCAACATATTTTAATCAATTTTACGCATATTTCAACATAGTTTTCCATCCACGTATATTAAACACACTTAAACAAGTTAACTTGCCGGACAATATCTTATTCGCCAAGAGATTACAGAAGACCAGCCGTCCTCTTTGATGATGCGAGTGTAACGATGTTTCTTTGTTGTCCGCCCCTTCGTCGCCAGGCTAGTTTGCGTAGCACTGCGTTGCATCAGGAGCCTATCTTACTTTTGTACTTTTTGTCCATTTAATTTTTTTTTTCGTTGAATACTTTTTGTCCATTTAATTAATACAGATTTTACCTTTTCAATAAAAAAAAATATTTTTTGAGATAAGAGATATTGAAAAAAAAGACATTAAATAAGGTAATTTCCTAAATTAAGGGTTAAGATTAAATAAATACGATACATATAAAAAAAAATAAAAATAAATTTATGTACTACATATATTTTAGCAAAATATTATTACTTTTCAAATTAAATCCTCATATAAAATTCTTCTAAAAAAATTCTCATTTAAATTAAGGTAATCAAAGGATTAAATGATAAATAAAATAAGAATTAAAAATAAATACTAAAAAGTGTTATTTAAAAAATATAAGACAGGCATCAAATGGTTGACTAAGTGTGCATTTAATGACAAATTAAAAAATTATTTTATTTTACTAATTAGTTTATTTTTATTATTATTTATAAATTTATTATATTTTTTATTACTGTTTATAGGTCTTAATGTAATATTTTAATTATCTTTCACTTTTAATAAAAAAATTTTAATTTTAACAAAATAAACCAACCCAACCCTTAAATAATTCCTAAAAACTCGTAATATCCATTCCTAGTATGAAACCTTTTCCCCTCGTCTTGGAGCCACTCTCGTAATATTCTTCCACATAATAACTTAGTATTTGTGTTATAAAAAAAATTTGAAACTCTAAAATATTCCAAGAACATTCGAGTGTTTGTGTCATTCACGGAGCAACTGAGGAAGGCTTCTTGTCATAGCATCCTTCTTTCTTGACTTTCTTTTCTTCCTCTTTTTCTTCTTTCTTCTTCTTCTTCTTTTTTATTCTTTTTACCTTTGTTTTTTAAAAACATTATGCTAGAATCATAGTTTGCTTCTGCGTAAATTCCTTGCTCATATTCCACGCTTAAAAAAAAAAAAAAAAACTATAAATACCCCAAATTCTAACCTGCTTGACGGACTGACACTGCAATAACCAACCGCCATTTATGGATTCAAATCAACCGAGACCCGTAACTCCACAGCCTCCTCAAGGCGGCCGCGGTGGCGGTGGCGGTGGCAGTGGTTTCTCTGCTATTCTCGCAGTCTTCTTATTCTTTATCGCCATCTTTGTCATGGTATTATCAACCTATAAAATATTCCACCACCACTGCTTTGTTCTTTACTGCACCCTCACCACCAGTACCAGTCCATCGCAGTCTCTCTTTGATTTTATTTATTTCAATAGTGTTTGTTTCGCCATGGTATTATTCTTGTTGTTTAATGATTGAATAGATCCTTCATCATATATTCTTCTAAGCTAAGAAACGTATTTACTGCAAAATCTCTTCTTTGGATATATGTATTATCTATCTCACTGTGTGTGGTTCTTGTATAGTTGTAGGTGGGATTCACATGTTATGAGAGTGAACAAACATATAGTCAGATACATGCCAAACTATGACAAGTCAGGAGGAGGAAAAAACATAATTTGGTAAAAAGAAAAATTCTTTTGATTATAGATATGTTTTTAAAGATTTTGATGGATGTTATTTAGTCTGAGAGGCAACACTTAAGTGCAGTATTTAGATGCTATTTCTTTTGGTCCCTCTGAAGATTCAACTATGGGAGTATATTTTTTAGTTAACGGTTGAATCTTAAGAGGGAACCTAAAGTACTGTGACTAAAGTACTATAGCTAAATTTTGTCCAATAGTCTAAAATCTAGAAGTAAACATAAATATTCAAGAATTGTTGTGTACCATGTTGTGTCAGTGGCCATGCTTCTTAGATTAATTTCTATCTTAGTTATAATCATGGTTGAAGGGAAGCGAAGTAGTGTGTGATTATAGAATATCTATTAGGTTATAAAATAGAACAGAGGAAAATGACTTCATATAGAATAGAACCGAGGAAAATAATTCATGTGGCCAAAGCTAACTAATATGTTGAGAATCCATAGCCTACCACAAAATTTGAGATTAAAACTTGTTGTTAATTGTTGTTGTTAGTTTAAATCATAGTTCAATTAAGCTTTTATTATTTTTCATAAAATCCGTGTTGCTATTGCTATTTTGTATCAATGTCTTGGCATTGTAAATTTCTTCAATAGTATTTCAGGATTGACCTGATATGTGATTTAGAATTCATCAAATTGTTTTGGTATAAAAATGTGACTCAAGACTAATTGTAGTATTTGTTTCCCTTTATGGTGATGGTAGTATTTGTTCTGTGTGGATTCGCATTGTTGCAAGTCAGGTTCAACATGCATCAATATTGTCATTACGTGATTATTATAGAGGTGCATCATAGTGAATAATAGCTTATACCTTCAAGTAGAAATGCTTCAACAGTGTTCCATTGCAAAAAAAATAAAAAATAAAAAATAAAAAATAAAAATAAAAATGCTCTATCCCATTCTTAGTCTTTCACTTTATACTCCACTAACTGCAGTATGTTATCCATCTAATTTTTTAATCTCTCCCCATTTTAAAAGTTGATTACTTTATAAGGAGAAAAAGGGACAGGTGGCTGATTACGAATAGTGAAGCTTAAAATAGAACATAGTAAGAGTAAGACAGAGGACTTTTACTCTGTCCATTTCACCTTGCATTACAAGCTGTGGTTCTAAAGCTCATTGTCATTTAATTATTAACATTTTAAAAAATAAAAAATAAAAGGAATTTACATTGTGGCACTGAGTATGCACTCGGGGTTATAGGGTTATCTCTAAATTACTCTATTTGTAATTGTGTTGCCTGAATGTTTATAGGGATGTTTGGCAAATTACAAAGCTTGTTTAGTTTGATACAAGCTGAACCAAAAATGAGACTATTAATCTAGTTTGCCTAGAGTCAAAACCAGTTTTAGTTAACATGCCGCTTATGAAAATGTGAAATTTGTATGCATGTGAAAACACTAAAATTTAAAATTTTAATTTGTAGGGCATGCTTTTTAAAGAACCACTTTGAAGATATGGGAGTATTTAGCTCCCACTTTGAATAAGTTTTTTGAACAAAAGTGTAACCAAACTAAAAACTATTAAAACTAGTTATGTTGTTCTTGGCTGCCTGTCCTGGTTTTGTGATTTGCAACATTCCTTTGCTTATTGGTAATTGCTGTTGCCGGGGAGGCATACCTGAAAAAAGAAAACAGTGGATTAGTGTTTCTTTTTGGAGTGACTATATAATTTGATTACTAAATGCTAGTTAGTTTCAAATTCTAGAATTGTTCTGAATCTCAGCCACTGGAATTAGTGCTTATATCATTTTATTTGAGTTCGAAAATCTCTGACATGAATGTAAATTTTACAGATGATGAATCAAACGCCATCAACTATTAGGAATGGTTTGTCCATTCTGCACCAAGTCCCAGAAGGCCATGTTGGGGTTTATTGGAGAGGAGGTGCCCTTCAAAAGACGATTACAGATCCAGGTTTGTAATCATATGGTCCTTTCTTTATGATTTTCATTCAGTAGTTGCTTTCCTAGAACTATGAAATTTCTGCCTGTACTTTATTTTCAGGTTTTCATTTGAAGCTTCCTTTTATAACCCATTATGAGCCTGTTCAAGTAACCCTTCAGACAGATCAGGTAAAATTTGATGCTATGAAAATTGAGGAATTTCATCTTGTCAGTCTAATGCTCAAATCTTTCCTGCAAGTATAATTGCAGGTGAGGGATATTCCTTGTGGTACAAAAGGAGGTGTCATGATCAACTTTGAGAAGATAGAGGTACAGCTACTAGCAGATGTTGCTCTTTATCAACATTATGGTTTACAAGTGGTCTAAAGTTTGAAATGCTCAGCTTATATGTCCTGATTAAAATGCCTTTTCAGGTTGTTAACCGGCTTCACAAGGACTATGTGCATGACACTCTGCTGAACTATGGGGTGCAGTATGACAATACATGGATATATGACAAAATTCATCATGAGATCAATCAGTTCTGCAGCTCTCACTCTCTTCAGCAAGTCTACATTGATGTTTTTGATCAAGTATGGATGCTTCCAATTTACCTTTACAGTATAGGAAGTCTTCCAAGTTCTGTTATATCAGAAAACAGAGGAAAATCTCTCTCTATTTAATTGAATTAGAAGAATCTACAATGTGCAACTTCTACACTAAAAACAGAGATGAAGCTAACTTCCAGAAATGAAAACTGACTAACAAACTATCTCACGTGTGACACTATACACTAACAACCATCCCACGTGCTATAACTAACTATTCAGTTATAAATACACTAAACTACACACAATTTTACTACTTAAGCTACTGTCGTGTTTCCTGTTGTATTGCTTCTTCCTTCACTGATGCAGCTTTCCTTGTCATTGATCTTTTGCTTCTCATGATTCTTCTTAACATTCTGATATGTTAAATGTAGTGTACTTTTCTTCTTCTGCTTTAGTTGTTTAATCTGATAGATTGTTTAGCATATTGAAATCTTTAACTTAAAGTTGAACAATCTTAACTTAGTAGTGCTGTGTTAATTTCCAAGGATTATTTCTCTTCGGGAATCTATGTTGGTGTTAAGTTGCCAGCATTATTAAGTTCCTTATAATGTTACACAACTATACTTCATATAGTTGCGTAACATTATGGTGCCATGAGCTTGTGTAGTGGTCATCAAATCCTTTTCTATTTATTTATTTCATGCTATATTGACAAAGCATGTGACTCTCACAGATTGACGAAAAGATGAAAGATGCTCTCCAAGGTGACTGCACACGTTATGCTCCAGGTATTGAAATCATGGGTGTTCGTGTTACAAAGCCAACAATCCCGGAAAGCATAAGACGCAATTTTGAACAGATGGAAGAGGAACGCACTAAGGTTCAGTTTCTTTTTCCTGAATATGAGAGAAGATCATTTTACTTTCTTTTGTTTTCCTCTGTTAGTTAAGCAAAGCAAATAGACACACACACCTCACACCACGATATAATTCTTGATATGCAGATTCTTTACAAATTAAATGTGCTTTTAATGTATGTTTATTATTTCAAATTATGGCCTGAACATTGAGTCTACTCTTTAAACCAGTTAGCCTTGTTCCTATGAGCATTCAACATTACAAGGTTTTTTTTTTTTTTTTTTTTTTTGCTTATATCCAAACTTTGTACATGCATGTGTTTGCACCCACACCCAGTATATGAAAAACATATTGGATAATTTATTATATAGTAAGTAAGCTTTTGAAGTTAATAAAAAGCATCATTCTATGTTTTATGTTGATGTTACTTTGTTAGGTCTTAATTGCTATTGAGAAACAGAGAGTGGTTGAGAAAGAGGCAGAGACAAGTAAGAAAATGGCTATTAGTGAAGCTGAGAAGATTGCAAATGTGAGTAAGATCCTCATGGATCAGAAGTTGATGGAAAAAGATAGTGCCAGGAAGCAGCAAGAAATTGAGAACCAGATATACATGGCTCGGGAAAAGAGTTTGGCTGATGCAAATTTCTACCGGTAAGAGCTGGATTCACTTTTCAGTTTAAAAGATATGAATATGGTATTATAGAAATGACTAATGATATTGCCCTCTCTACATTTCTAGTTTACTGAAGGAAGCTGAAGCAAACAAGTTGAAGCTGACACCACAATTTCTTGAGCTTAAATTCGTTGAGGCCATAGCTGATAATACAAAAATTTTCTTTGGGGAAAAGGTCTTTCCCTCTCTCGTGTGTATGTGTGTGTGTTTGGGTGTGTGGCGTTGTGTGTGCAGGCTTTACTCAATAGTTCTTTCTTGCAGATACCTAATATGTTTTTGGATCAGAGGCTGCTTGGTAACTTCCTGCAACAGTTATCTAGGAATGTGTCTGAAGAGGAGAAATCAACAGCTTAATTTTTTTAATCCTTCATTTCTTTTTTTGATCTGTCGTCTATATCAACATATTGAAATGCCTAGGTGATATAGAAAATAAATGTTGGTTGAGGCTTTCAGAAGGTGTTTCATTTAACAGCTTTATAGTTTTTTTTGTGTGTTTGGGGGGGGAGGGAATGTTGGTTGAGGCTTTCAGAAGGTGTTTCATTTAAACAAAATTTTTGGGTAGTCTACCAATTTTTTTGGCTCTTTTGGGTGTTTCATGCAATGAGTTATATACAACAACAACAAAGCCTTAATTCCAAAATTCTAGAGTTGGCTATGGATCCCCAACAGATTATTTAGGGTCGGTCACCTGTATTTTTTTTTTTGTTCTCTAAACTTGGATCAACTCACTCTTTTTTATCGGGGCATTAGTCACTCTCTCCTGAACATGACCAATCCATCTTAAGCAACTCTCCTTGTATATAAAAGCTTGAAACATGTTACAAGTTGATGATCAATCCTTTACTTCCAGATTCAATTAACAGTATCTTTGGTCACTGTTGTCAATATGAATGTTATTCACATCTGTTATGGGTAGAGTTTGGATTTACAATAGATTATCTGTTTGATTTTAATATACCTGTGGAAGAGAGAGAATTTGGTAGGGTACACAATTTGTTTTACAATGAACATCGTGACTTTTGAGTTATTTTTGGGGTGTGTAAAATTGTGTAAAACAATTTTTTTCAACAAATTTAACCATTTGGTAAATTTGCACCTTAAAACAAAAGGAGGGCTGTTGAATTTTGTTTCGATTTTGATATAACACGCTGCAATATCATCTTCTTGACATTGCTGGATGACTACGCATGGAAAACAGTCCAATGATATGATGGAATGTTTATTTATGATCACAACTAAAATGATCTTGCTCCAGCATACTAACCTCACATGTAATGGAATTATGGCAAATATATTTTGCTGGAATATCTATATAATTAAAGTCATTGGTACTCTGGCCTTTGATTGAGTTTTACCCTACACCAATCAACGGTAGTCACTTATCACTTAATATAAAATGGGTTTGGCTTACCTCTCATATTATTTTAACTAGATATGTCTTCTTTTTTTTGAATTATACAATAACATATTATTTTAACTAGATATGTCTTCTTTTTTTTGAATTATACAATAACAAATGGTCGTGGGTTTTAATATCCACATTTTATTTATTTAGTGGATGACGTGACAGTTTCTCATTAAAATAAAAGAAAATTTTAATTAAAAAAGTATTAGAGGTAAGCTAAACCCTATAAAAATATAACATGAACTTAAAGAGTAGTATGAATGTGTATATGGGGATTTATGTCATCATCAGATCTAATAAATTCACATATGATATATTTTATAATTTAATTATTTTATTCTTGGAAAATTTTTATTATAATTTTTTACTTCTCAAGAGAAGAAGAAGAAAAGAGTGGTATATATTGGGATGTAAATAGAGACAACAATGGAACCACAAAAAGAGATGGCCTCACTTAATTGAACAAGTTCCTCTTTGCCTATTTGTCCTATTACTGCAAAAGAAAGAAAAACCCCTTAGCAGTATAACTTAGGCTGAACTCAAGGCTGGGCTGGCCAAGGGTACCCTGGTGATTAAGTCAATGACAACAGATTTTCTTTTGTTGGGTAATAACAAAAATATCTAAGATAACGTTCTATTCTTGGGGATGAGTTACATACCTTGGCTAGTGGGACTAATATGTTTTTATATAGGGATTTGGCTTGGGTTTAGTGCATTAGACCTGTTGAGATGATGACAAATGATCATAATTGGACACATGTTACTATCCTGATGGTTCAGTGTAAATGAACTCTGGACTCAAGTTTTGCGCTTCATACAGAAAGTGCGACAATATTTTATTAGATGTAAATCACTCCTTAAAATTGGGATTTTAAATATGCTTAGAGGCTAGAGTTAAATCCTTTGGTTGATTGATGGGATGTGCCTCAAGGCGTTGTGTCTTGGGCTGCAAATGAGAAATAGGTTCAATTATATTTGATGTGATAGAAAATAGGGATAGAGGCAGAAGTTTGAGTTAAGGGGAGACGGTTTTACTGTTAGTTGTATACGATGATTTCAACCTTTGACTATGCTATTTTTTTTTTTTAAAGCTCAGAACGATAGGACTTTCCTATTACTTAGCTGCTGAGATTTATTTTATTTTATTTATTTTTGTTTGAGTAAGGACAAAATTATTTTTGTTTAGAATTTTTTAATGGGCATGGTTGTTTAATTTGGTTAAAATTGGTTAATTGAGCTTAATTGTTTTTTGTTTTACTATTAGTAATTTTTGTTGTTGAGCTATTTTTTTTTTTTTTACTTGTTTATTTTGTTTTAGATTTTAAATTTAACTTATTTTATGATCACCAAATTGAGAAAAATGTTAGAGTTACAAGTTTTTTTATAAAATACTGATGTGATAAGTGATTACTGATAAGTAAAAAAAATGATATGAGTGACGGGCCTATATACAAGCCAATAAAAATTTGCTTTAAAAACAGTTTGTAAAAATAGATTGTAAAAAAATTTGTGATATTAAAAAAAAAAAAAAAAATGGGAGGGGACATTCCCACCTGCCCAATGGTGGCTCCATCCTGATTGAAGGTGAGTGCGGTGCAATTAATATTGAGGGTAGGGGCTCTATCCCCGATTGAAGGTGAGTGCCGTACAATTATTGTGGAGGGGAGGAGAGGTTGTTAGTTCTCAAAGGACTATTACTTCTAAGGAGATTTGTTTGTTTTCATTGTGGGTGAGAGAGAGAGAGAGAGAGAGAAGAGGTCGGATCGGACCTGTCCACGCCGGAGAGAGAGAGAGAGAGAGAGATCGGAAGGGACAGAGGGCACGGCGTCGACGGCGACTGTCTATGGAGATCGCCGCCTCGCCGATCGGCCCGATCTAGCACCGGCGACTGTCTATGGGTTTCAACTTTCACGGTAATGACTTCTCAGACCACCGGCAACTGTCAAAATCTGTCATTTTCTGTTTTTTTTTTTTTTTCCACTGCTGGCGTGTCCACCGTGTGGGAGCCGTGTCGGAGAAGCGAAAAAAAAAGACACCTCTCCGACACCGGAGTCCGGCGAGTCGTGCCGGTATACGTGTCCGACACGTGTCGGACACGGGTACGTCGCCGAAAATGGCGTGTCGGTGCGACCTAAAAATAAATATTATAAATAAATATCCCAAATTCTAACCTGCTTAACGGACTGACACTGCAATAACCTACCGCCATTTATGGATTCAAATCAACCGAGACCCGTAACTCCACAGCCTCCTCAAGGCGAAGGCCGCGGCGGCGGTGGCGGTGGCAATGGTTTCTCAGCTATTCTCGCAGTCTTCTTATCCTTCATCGCCATCTTCGTCATGGTATTATCAAACTATAAAATATTCCACCACCACTGCTTTGTTATTTACTGCACCCTCACCACCATTACAAGTCCATCGCAATCTCACTTTGATTTTATTTATTTCAATAGTGTTTGTTTGGCCATGCTATAATTATGCTTGTTGTTTATTAATTGAATAGATGCTTTATCATATGGTCTTCTAAGCTAAGAAACACATTTATTTACTTCAAAATCTCTTCTTTGGATATATGTATCATCCATCTCACTGTGTGTGTGGCTCTTGTATAGTTGTAGGGGGAGGAAAAAAAAATGATTTGGTAATATCTTTTGATTTAAGATATGTTTTTAAAAATTTTGATGGTTGTTATTTAATTAGTCTGAGAACTAGAAATAAACATAATTATCTAAGAATTACCATGTTATGTCAATGGCCATGCTTCTTAGATTAATATCCATCTTCGTTCTCTCTCAAAAATATTTTATCTTAGTTAAAATCATAGTTAAAGGGAAGCAAAGTATTGTGTGATTGGTATCAAATGTTGGGTTGTTAAGAAGATACATATTCATAAAATGAGTGTAGTCGAAATGAGAATGTTAAGATGGATAAATGAACATAACACAAAAAAGATAATTACTTAAATGAGAAAATCTGCTTAAAGATAGATTTAGGCCTTATTGATGAAAAGATGAGATAGAGTTGGCTGAGATAGTTTGATTATGTTCAAATGAGATTGATTAACGCACCGATAAAAAAGTGAGTAGATATAAGTTGAGGGAATGAAAAAAAAAATTAGAGAAAGACCCAAAATAACATTAGTAGAAATTAAAAAAAAAAGACTTATTAATTAAGGAAATAATAGAGAGAATGACTTCATAGAGAATAGAACAGAGGAAAATAATTCATGTGGCCAAAGCTAACTGATATGTTGAGGATCCATAGCCGGCCACAAAATTTGGAATTAAGACTAGTTGTTAGTTTAAATCATAGTTCAATTAAGCTTTTATTATTTTTCATAAAATCTGTGTTGCTATTACTATTTTGTATCAATGTCCTGGCATTGTAAATTTCTTCAATAGTATTTCAGGATCTGTAATATGTGATTTAGAATTCATCAAATTGTTTTGGTATAAAAATGCGACTCAAGATTATTTCTAGTATTTGTATCCCTTTATGGTGATGGTAGTAGTTGTTTTGTGCGGACTTGCATTGTTGCAAGACAGGTTCAACATGCATCAATATTGTCATTGAATGATTATTACAGAGGTGCATCATAGTGAATAATAGCTTCTACCTCCTAGTAGAAATGCTTCAATGGTGTTCCATTATGAATAAAAATGCTCTATCCCACTCTTAGTCTTCCATTTTATACTCTACTAACCGCAGTATGTCACGCATCTGAATTTTCTTTTTCTTCCCCATTTTTATTACTTTTTAAGGAGAACGAGAGACGTGTGGTTGATTAATGATTATGAATCTTTGAGCATAAAATAGAACAGTAAGAGTAAGACAGAGGACTTTTATGAGCTCCATTTCACCTTGCATTACAAGCTGTGGTTCTAAAGCCCATTATCATTTAATTATTAACATTTGAAAAAAAATAATTAAAAGGAATGTACATTGTGTCACTGAGCATGCACTTGGGATTGTAGAGTTATCTCTAAATTACTCTATTTGTAATTGTGTTGCCTGAATGTTTTTGGCGATGTTTGGCAAATTACAAAGCTTGTTGACTCTATTAATCCAGTTTGTCTAGAATCAAAACAAGTTAGTTAACATGCAGCTTATGAAAATGTCAAATTTGTACCCGTGTGAAAACACCAAAATTTAAAAATTTGATTTCAAGGGCATGTTTTTGAAAGAAGCACTTTGAAGATATGGGAATGTATTTAGTTCCCACTTTGAATTAGTCTTTTGATCAAAAGAATTACCAAACTAAAAACAATCAAAACTTGTCTGTTGTTCGTGGCAGGCTGGCCTGGTTTGTGATTTGGTACACTCCCTTACTTATTAGTAATTGCAGCTGCCAGGGAGGCATACCTGAAAAGAGAAAATAGTGGATTAGTGTTTTTTATTTATTTTATGGAGTGACTATATAATTTTCTTATTAAGTGCTAGTTTGTTTAAAATTTTAGATTTATTCTGAATCTCAGTCACTGGAATAAGTGTTCATATCATTTTATTTGAGTTTGAAAATATATGACACGAAAATTTTACAGATAGTGATTCCTTCGTCATCAACTTTTAGGAATGGTTTTTCCATTCTGCACCAAGTCCCAGAAGGCCATGTTGGGGTTTACTGGAGAGGAGGTGCCCTTCTAAGGATGATTACAGATCCAGGTTTGACTATGGTCCTTTCTTTATGATTTTCATTCAGTAGTTGCTTTCCTAGAACTTATGAAATTTCTGCATGCACTTAATTTTCAGGTTTTCATCTGAAGCTGCCTTTTATAACCCATTATGAGCCTGTTCAAGTAACCCTTCAGACAGATCAGGTAAAATTTGTTATGAAAATTCAGTAATTTCATCTTGTCAGTCTAATGCTCAAATCCTTCCTGTGAGTATAATTGCAGGTGAGGGATATTCCTTGTGGTACCAAAGGAGGTGTAATGATTAACTTTGAGAAGATAGAGGTACAACTACTAGATGTTGCTCTTTATTAACATTATGGTTTACAAGTGGTCTAAGGTTTGAAATGCTCAGCTTACATGCACTGATTATAATGCCTTTTCAGGTTGTTAACCAGCTTCACAAGGACTATGTGCATGACACTCTGCTGAACTATGGGGTGCAGTATGACCATACATGGATATATGACAAAATTCATCATGAGATCAATCAGTTTTGCAGCTCTCACTCTCTTCAGCAAGTCTACATTGATGTTTTTGATCAAGTATGAATGCTAAAGGAAACATACCTTAAAAGTCATAAATGAAAATATGTTGGGAGCTTCCAATTTAGCTTTACGGTATAAGAAGTCTTCCAAGTGTTGTTTAAAGTAGTGTACTTTTCTTCTTCTGCTTTAGTAGTTTAATCTGACAGATTTTTTAGCATATTGAAATCTTGACTTAAAAGTTGAACAATTTGATCCCTCCTCAAGAAAATCCCAGCAAGTAGTCCTGTTCTGACTTCCAAGGATTATTTCTCTTCAGGAATCTATGTTGGTGTTAAGTTGCCAGCATTATTAAGAAGCTCCTTATAACTATACTTCATATAGTTGTGTAACATCATGGCACCATGTGCTAGTGTAGGGGTAATCAAATCCTTTTCTATTTATTTGTTTCATGTTATATTGACAAAGCATTTAACTCTCACAGATTGATGAAGTGATGAAAGATGCTCTCCAGGGTGACTGCACACGTTATGCTCCAGGTATTGAAATCATTAGTGTTCGCATTACAAAGCCAAAAATCCCGGAAAGCATAAGACGCAATTTTGAACAGATGGAAGAGGAACGCACTAAGGTTCGGTTTCTTTTTCCTGAATATGATAGAAGGTCCTTTTACTTTCTTTTATTTTCCTCTAGAAGTCAAGCAAAGCAAATGGACACACACACACACACTCGCACACAATATGATTCTTGATATGCAGATTCTTTCTGAATTAAATGTGCTTTTAATGTATGTTTATTATTTCAAATTATGGCTGAACATTGAGTTTACCCTTTAAACCAGTTAGCCTCGGTCCTTTGAGCTTTTTTCACTTATATCCAAACTTTGTACATGCATGTGTTTGCATCCACACCCAGTCAATGAAAAACATATTGGATAATTTATTATATAGTAAGCCTTTGAAGTTAATAGGGTGCATCATTCTATGTTTTATGTTGATGTTGCTTTGTAGGTCTTAATTGCTATTGAGAAACAGAGAGTGGTTGAGAAAGAGGCAGAGACAAGTAAGAAAATGGCTATTAGTGAAGCTGAGAAGATTGCAAATGTGAGTAAGATCCTCATGGAACAGAAGTTGATGGAAAAGGATAGTGCCAGGAAGCAGCAAGAAATTGAGAACCAGATATACATGGCTCGGGAAAAGAGTTTGGCTGATGCATATTTCTACCGGTAAGAGCTTGATTCACTTTTCAGTTTAAAAGATATGAATATGGTATTATAGAAATGACTAATGATATTGCTCTCTCTACATTTCTAGTGTACTGAAGGAAGCTGAAGCAAACAAGTTGAAGCTGACACCGCAATTTCTTGAGCTTAAATTCGTTGAGGCCATAGCTGATAATACAAAAATTTTCTTTGGGGAAAAGGTCTCTCCCTCTCTCTTGTGCGTGTGTGTGTGGGCGTCAGTTGTTGTGTGTGCAACCTTTACTTAATAGTTCTTCCTTGCAGATACCTAGTATGTTTTTGGATCAGAGGCTGCTTGGGAACTTCCTGCAACAGCTATCTAGGAATGATGTGTCTGAAGAGGAGAAATCAGCAGCTTAATTTTTTTCATCTTTCATTTCCTTTTTTGATCTGTCGTTTCTATCAACATAATGTAGTACCTAGGTGATATAGTATTATTACTAGTATGTCAAAAAGTAGGGAAAGTAAATGTTGGTCCAGGATTTCAGAAGCAGTTTCATTCAAACAAAATTTCTGGGTAGTTGCCTTAGTCCGAAAATTCTGGGGTTGGCTATGAATTCTCAATAGATTAGTTAGGGTTGGCTACTTGTATTCTTTTTCTCCAGTCTGTTATATCTAAAGTCACTCTTTGCTACTCTTGTAATTGACATGTTATTTTTTAAAACTTTTACTAGTGTAAATTTTGGTCTTCCTTTACTTTTTTTTCATTTCGCTCAACATGGAACAACTCACTCATTTTTACCGGAGCATTATTAGCTCTCCTCCGAACATGACCAAATCAACTTAAGCAACTCTCATTGTAGATAAAAGCTCAAAACATTTGTAGTTTGATGCAAATCTTTTTCTCCCAGATTCAATTAACAATATCTTTGGTCACTGCTATCAGTACGAATGTTATTCACATCAGTATGAACGTTATTTGCACTTGTCACAGCCAGAGTTGGGATTTACAATGGATTATCTCTTTGATTACAGCATACGTGTGGAAGAGAGAGAATTTAGTAAAGAGTAGTGTTTATTACACAAACTGTTTTACAATGAAAATTGTGAATTTTAGTTGCTTTTGGAGAAAAAGGGAGGGGGGGGGGGGGGGGGGGTGTAAAACTGTGTAAAAGAAAAAATTGTGTGCAACAAGTTTTACCATTTGGTAAATTTGCACTTTAAAACAAAAGGAGAGCTGTTGAATTTTGGTTCGATTTTTGATGTAACAGGCTGCGTATGGTACGCAGTCCAATGAAACGATGGAATGTTTATTTATGACTTTAGCTAAAGAAGACATTGATTGAGCCAATTACAGTCCAATGGCTTTAGGTGCGTTAGGACCAAGAGGCCTTTGCTGTGTCAAGCCTAACTATGATTCCTCTCTTATGAGTCCATTTTATTATTTATAAACCTCAACTGTCCTTCAATCCAATGGATCTTTAGTTGAATCTGAGGCTGTGGATAGTGGATGATTACAACTAAAATAATCTTGCTCCGGCAGACTAACCTCACATGTAGTTGAATAATGGCAAATATTTTATGCTGGAATATCTATATAAAGTCGTTGCTAGTCTGGAATTTGATTGAGTTATACTCTACCCCAATCAATGCAAGTCACTCATGACTCAATACAAAAATATGAAATGAACTCAAATTTTTTAATTCTTCTAAATGTGTATATGGGGAATCCTATAGTCATCATCTAATCTAATAAATTCACATATGATATATTTAATAATTTCATTAGCTTATTCTTGAAGATTTTTTATTATATTTTTTCCTTCTCAAAAAAGAAGGAAAAAGTGGTGTATATGGGGGTGTAATATCGGGGATATTGTTCTATTCTTGGGAGACGAGTTGCATACCCTAACTAGTGGGACTATTAGGTTTTTATATAGGGACCTAATTTGGGTTTAGTGCATCCAGTGCATTTGACTCATTAGGATGATGACACGTGATGAAAAGTGGACACATGTCACCATCTTGATAGGTCCAGTGTAATTAGACATTAGACCCAAGCTTTGCCCTTTCATATAAGTGTGACAATTTTTTTTTTTATAAATGTAAATCATGCCTTAAATTTGGGTTTTCAAATATGCCTAGAGGCCAGAGTTACTTCCTGGTCCATTTACGGGATGTGCCTCAAGACGATGTTTCTCAGGATGCAATCGAGGGATAAGTTCAATCATATTTGATGTGATTGAAGGTGAGTGAGGTGCAATTAACGTTGAAGGGAGGAAAGTTTGTTAGTACTCAAAGGACAATTACTTTTGAGGACATTTGTTTGTTATCATCGTGGGTGAGATTCCTTGATATTGAACCTAATCTTTAGGGGAGTCAAGTTTGCTTATGAAGATTAGGCTTAAGTCAATATGGGTGGTGGTTGAGGTTGGATATTGGAGATGGGTCTTATTAATGTATTGGTGCTCTGTTCGGTTCATTATTGATCATATTGCATGAGTGATATTCGTTACTTGAGGAGGGTGGGTTCTAGTACGAATGTAGGAGAGTTCAAATGGGTCCATTCTTAGGCTGAAGGGCTTAAAGTTGATATTTTAATATTTTTTTATAAATAAGATAGGATTTCAACTTATGACGTCCCTTCATAATAAT
This sequence comes from Castanopsis chinensis, assembly GCA_032878915.1. NCBI lineage: Eukaryota > Viridiplantae > Streptophyta > Magnoliopsida > Fagales > Fagaceae > Castanopsis > Castanopsis chinensis. The sequence continues at coordinate 4,258,954 of JAVQMG010000133.1, forward strand.
CTCTTTCTCATAAGGACAAGACACTAATCAGTATTGGTATAGATGGAGTTCGAATATAGGTCTCTTATTCGACAATAAGAAAGTTTACCAATTAAATTAACTAAAACCCACAATATATCTCAATAAATATATATATGCTCACATATAGAAGATATCAACAAAATATTTGAAAAATATGAGTTGGAAAAACTAAAAAGTATAACAAAAATAGGCTATAATGCAAAACTTATCCTCAAAGTTTCACCATAATCCAATTCAGTCCTCTAAGTTTCAAGTTTATTCAATTAATACCTCACAGTCAACTTCCGGTAAATTTTTTTTTATAAAATAAATTATGGAAAATATTTTTCAACCATTATTTATTTTTTTAATTAAAAAAATTTGAAGACCAAAAATTACAAATTTGGGCAATTAACCACACATTTAATAGAATTTGATGGAGAGGTCTTAATTAAATAACTTGAAATTTAGAGGAATGAAATGAACAAAAATAAAGTCGATAGATTGAAATGAATTCTAGTGAAATATAGAAGATGAATTTTGCATTTTGGCCATAAAAATATCTTTAAAAATAATCAAATAAAATAATCAGAGCACACTAGACGTTATATTAATCAGATGGCATTAGGTTTAATAAAATAATCATATATTAATTGCCTCAAGAGGGTTGGCCTGGTGGTTGGGGTCCGTGAATCAACTTTGAGGTCTCTCGTTCGATCCTGGGCGAGTACTTGGGGAGGAGTGTGGGTATCTTTGCTGAGGAGTCCCTGATTATCAGCCTTCTCGAGGTGCTAAGGTGAGATCTGTTGTCATCTTGGACCACAGTAACTATGGCTCAATCCAACATTCTCTAGTGAGGGGTGCCCCTATGGTCATGCCCAGGGAGGTGAGTCACAATGGTTGCCCCTGCCCTCCCTTCTCATTCAGCACAAAAAAAAAAAAAAATCAAATATTAATTACAACGAAAAATATTTGACCACCGGATCTATTCGATTTTATTGATTTTTTTAAAAATTTTTATTTTAAATTCAAAACCTGTTAAGTTGAGTTCCATATTGAAAAAAACCTGGTTAGTTGTTACCTTCTTACCGGCCTTTCGCCTTATGAATTTAAACGTAGTATAATAACGTAAGCCATGTTAAGTGTTTATCCCATATATTAATAAATAAATAAAATAGAAGTAGGGAGGTGTGACAGTTTCTATAATTTATAAACAAATAGTGTGAGGGTACTACATTATGCCGGTGAGAATTTCAGTATAGTTGTAACCGATATATATATATATAAAACACACAAAGAACTCACGCAGGAACGTATGAGGTTTTGTTAAATAGTGCATTTTATGCAAAGATAATTGAAAATATTCTCAAGTGTCACATCAGATATAAAAATAAATTAAATATTGACTTTTTGTTTCATTTGGTTTAATGTTTCAAGACTTTTCTAATTAACAAATAAATTTCAAAAAAAAAAAATTAACAAATAAATATTCTTTATATCTTTTGGTTCAATATTTCAAAAATTTTCATCCCTCACACATACACACAAAACTCTTTGTATTTTAATTCACTATTTTCACCTCTTGCACTTCTACCTCTTTATATATACTTACTCATAGCCATTCATGTCATTCCATGTCAAATACACACAGACAAAAAATGATATCATTTACCTTCAATCTTTCTATGACACCTACTTAGTTCCAATAATGTTTTCTCATTTAATCCTAACCCATAAAAGTTGGCTACAACAAAGGAAGGGAGACTCTTGCATTTTATATTTAATGACAACAGCAATTATGATTTCGATGTTAAGATCAGATGTTGTGGATTTGTGGGTTTTGTAAATGATGTTATTGACTGTGAGTGTTTGGGATATGTATTTTGTTTTAAAATTAAGGAGAAAGAGAAAAACACATTCTATATCAATTTATATTCTATAGTATTCCTCCAAAGTTTTTTTTTTTTTTTAATTTCTCATTACTTCAATTGAATAATTATAATGAATATGTGTGTGCAGTTTATAATTGCTACTTTTTATGATGAACTCATTTCTAATAAAGTTCTATAACAATTATACTATAATACATATATAAAACTCTCCAAAACTATCTTATATAAAATATTACAACATTATTCGTGCATCGCACGAGTAATTTATTAGTTAAATTTATAATTTGAGTAAGATTGCTAGTATAGTTTTTTTTTTTTTGAATAAAAAATGGGGTCTTTGGTGTGTGGACTCATCGATCATATGTCACGTAATGATAAGGGTAATACCAAGTGTCCGTTTGGCAAAAATTACTTTTGCCAACTTATTTTATTATTCAACTTATTTTTGTTACTATTTATGAGTCTCATTGTACTTTTTGATATTATTTATAGGTCTCCTGTACTATTGCAGCTAACTTTTACATTTATCTACAGTACTTTCAACAAAATATTTACTGTTTCAATAAATAAGCAGATCGTAAATAGACCCCAAGGTATATTATCGTAGTTTTGATATAATTATTGTTGTTGGCACAACACAACACACTCATTGAAGTGCCACTGCTCAAAGCCTCGAACCACTCAACTCTACCAAGATTATTTAAAGAAATAAAAGAGCTCATACCGCCAAGGTGTGCTACGCTGTCGTTTATGCCAGTGTAGGTAAGAATTACAAAGCCATTACGAAATAAAATATATAAGATAAGAATTATACCACACTGGTTAGCGCCGTATGAAATTAAACGCAATAAAATACTAATGAATTGCGTCAATTGTAAGTGTTTCAAATTACAATGCTATCACTAAAATATACTCCATCAGTCCATTCTCATTATTAAACAGTAATCATTCCGAATACATTTCAATCTTTCTTTGCTTTTCCTGACCAAATTGCCTCGCTAAAGAACAAGAATTTGGCATCAGCAAGTGGTATCTTTTACATTACAAGAAGTGGGAGATAGTCAAAGACCACATGCAGGAATGGGTCCCAGTCCAAGAGCCTTTCTGATTTGAATCTTTGAAAAAAAGGCTCAACGTAATAAATTTTTCTTTTACTTGAAAGTGATGGGCACAAGCACAAGGACAAGGTTATACATCAGCAAAAGATACATTTGAATACAAAGAAGTTGGAGATTTTTCCATCGGAATGGGTCCCCAAACCAGGAGCTATCCCTTTTGAGTTTTGAGTCTCTGAAATATCATCAATTTTCTTTGATGGTGGTGGCCGGGTGTGTTTGGAAAAAAAAAATCATTTCTTTTCAAATACATCTATCTCATATTTTAAATATAAAAATATATTTAATATTATGTTATTTAAAATTTTGAATATCGTAACATTTTTTAAACTAACATATATAAAAAGTTAAATACATTTATAGTGAAATAGAGTCCAATCGAGTATCCTACTTTGTGTCGCGCGACCCTTATATATATATATATATATATATCATTTTATTAATTTGTGATCATAATGTCTCCTCTCGTACATTTTGATAACACTGTTAAATATATTTGAATTAAATATATTACAAGTCTAAAAGTGTATGTGTTCATTGTTACATCACTTAAAATTTTAAGTAGCAATTTTTTTCAAAAGGTAATTTTAAGTAACGTGAAACCGTGTATTTTATTAAAATATTAAGAAAAAAAGAAATCTTTACTATGACATAGATGCATATAGAGAAGATCTTAGCTGGTGCCCACCGTCCACCCTTATATATGATCAGTTTATTAATTCATATGCGCAATGTCCCCTCTTGCACATTTTGAACATTTTTTATAAGAGACTTAAATTAAATATTACCACCTAATTAAAAGATATATTTGTGAGGTTGAATTTATTCAATTATGTGTTGGCTTTATTCCGTGCCAAATTTGCTTGTATTTTAGTAATTAGATACCCTGTATTTAAATGGGAATTATGTAAGGGTTGTGTGTGAGAGAGTGTGAAGAAACTCAAGATGTGTGCATACAAAGGAGCCTCGCGACTGGATCTCACGACGAACTCGCAACTGGCAAGTCGCCAAAGTAGCACATGTGTGAAGCATGCACAGAACTGAAGGGTCATGACAGCTGGAGCACTATGGGACAAAATGTACAGTTTGGCTAGGCAATTAGCTCGCGACTCAAACCCGCGACTTGTCCCACTAGCGAGACTGAGTCGCCAGAATGCCCTGTTATGCAAAAAATGGCTTTTCACATTCCTCACATACACTACTATAAATACCCTGATACTCACAAAATGTAGAGAGCTTCCAGAGAGAATTTAGGGAGAGAAACCCTAGAGAAAAACAAGATTGACTCATCCACAATTTTTGATATTTGATTTTTCAAATTCCTTTGCTCTCACCCTTACCATTTACATACCCTTGAGAGGTACATTTGTCAAATCCTTATCTCACCATACCCATATCAGTGAGGAGGTATTTTGGTGCTTGGGAAGCAGTTCGAAGATGACCAATTTACTTGGTTGATGCAATGGGCTTATTGCGAGATTCGGGAAGCTAAAGAAGACACGGTTAGGCTTAACCCTATTGGAGCAAGAAGTTTGGAAGGCTTAGGTGCATTAGGTAGATTTGGCTCAGAGGGTCTTCAATTATTCATGTATCTCAACTTTATTCTTTAGTGGATCATTTGACTATTTGGAGGGCGGCAGAGAGGTTTTTTGCCGAGTTCTTTGGTTTCCTCTTTGATAACACGTGCTGGTGTTATCTTTGTGTTTGCATCTCTTTTCCTCTTACTCTTTACCTTTTAATTGTTGCTGTGTTTGTGATTAATTATGATTTAGAGTATTTTACCAATTTTGTTATAGCCTATATTCATCATTCTACACATATTTTTTTGTATATAAGCTCATGTTGGTATTGTCAAAATTGGGGGTCTAAACATTCATTAGTGTTTTACACACTAATTGAACATTCAACTAGTATTAGAGCGGGTGCACTTGTTGTGGTTTTATTACCTAAGTGTGATCCTAGACCCTTCTTGAGATGGATCGATCTCAATCGCTCAATGCTCCTCCTTACTTTGATGGGAGCAACCATGCTTTTTGGAAAGCCTGTATAAGGGCATTTCTATGTTCCATTGATGATAGTGTTTGGGACGCTGTTGAGATAGGATGGACTAGGTTAGAGGTCGCCAAATCCACATGGGATAAAGCAGCCCTTGCGATAGCTAATGTTAATAGCAAGGCTCTAAATGCTATTTTCTGTAAGTATTTCTCCTGACACATTTCATAGGATCTCTCATGTTACAATTGCTAAGGAGGCGTGGCATATCTTGGAGACGACTTATGAAGGCACCAAAAAGGTGAAGGACACCAAGTTATAAATGCTTACCACACGCCTTGAGGAGCTGAAGATGAGTCATTCAACTCATTTTATGGAAAGTTAAATGAAGTGGTGATTGGGAAATTCAACTTGGGAGAAAAGACGGAGGACTCCAAGATTGTGAGGAAGATTCTACGATCATTATCGGAGAGCTTCTATGCAAAAGTACTGCCATTGAAGAGAGCAAAGACCTTGATGAGATTAAAACTCAAGAATTTATTGGTTCTCTTCAAACCTATGAGCTATCTCTACCATCACAAAGGAAGAGCAAATCTCTTGCTCTAAAGAAAATCAATGAGAAAGTGGAAGCTCAAGACTCCTCGAATAAGGATGAGGTTGAAAAAGAAGTGGCGTACCTTGCTAAGAACTTCCGCAAGTTCTTAAAGTTCAAGAGAGATAGGAAGTCTTTTGAGAAGGGCAAATTCTCGAATTTTAAGAAGGACAAGAAAGACTTCAAGAAGAAGGATTCAAAAGACTCCTCTCCATCTCAAATGGTCACGTGTTTTAAGTGTAAAGGGCACGGGCATGTGAAGAAAGAATGCATCACTTATTAAAAGGCGAAGGGTAAAGTATTTGCCACTACCCTAGTGACTTAGATAGTTCAAATCCGGATTTGGAAGAAAGTTGTGATGGAGAAGGAAACTACTTTGCATTTATGACCATTGCACTCGTGGACTCTCCAGAAGATTTGCATGCACTAGTGGAAGAGCTCAGTGAGTACACCGAAGTGGAGTCAATGGGAGTTGGGGAGGAATCCCGATGATGAAGATTAAGAATGTGTTTGTGAAGGAATAAAGGGATTGCAAGACACTTATAATTATCTTCTTGAGAAGATCGGAGAGTATGCAAGAGTGGCCAAGGCAGTCATAAGAAAAATGAAGAGAGCAGAGCAAGATTATAAAAGTCTTCTAGTGCGGTACAAGAAGACTAAATGCTAAGTTGAGACACTGAACGGAGAACTAGCCGAAGCCTATTCTAAGATCAAGTTTCTTGAGCTTGAAGTGATTCAAGCTAATGCTAAAGTGGAGCCGGTTGCTTCCAAAAAGCTTGACAAAGTGCTTGCCCATCAAAAACCCTTTTCTGACAAAAGCGGCTTAGGATTCACTAGAAAGAGTAGTTCAAGCGCCAATGTGTCCAAAGAGATGAAATTTGTTAAAGCAAAGGAATTAATGGTAGCAACTCCAACTGTAGAGAAAGTGAAGTTTGAGAAGAAGCCAAAGGTGATTGCTTAAAGGGTTTTGACAAAGCCTCCAAACCCAGTAGTGGCGAAACCCAAGACTAAAGGAAAATCTTTTCCGAAGTCGAAAAGAGGACCACAAACTTAACATTTTTTCCACCATTGTGGAATCCAAGGACACACTAGACCTAATTGCCATAAGCTTTAGACATTAAAGAATGCTAGCTCTCAAAGGCAAAGAGGACAAAGAAATGGCAAGGGCAACCTCAAGCAATCAAAAGGGAGAGAAGTTGATTCTGATATTGGTGATGTGATGAAGATGATAGACACCATCACATCTTGCTTGGAAAACTTCACCCTAAGGTTTGAGAATTATAACTCAAGTACCCAATCCTCTAAGGATATCACCCCAAACGCATGTGCCGTATGGGTGAAGAAGGGTGTACATGCATAAGCATTAGAACATGTCCATGCATCAATTCTTTCTATATGTTGTGACTTTGTTTGGTTATTTGCTTAGTTATCATTCTAGCATGTTTTGACAACTTTTGTTTGTTTTCAATAGCTTTGAATGTTTCTTTTTTATCAATCTTTAATTACTTTTGTGTCAAAAATCCAAAAACATATAAAAAGTAGAAAATCCAAAAGTTTGATTGGCAATATTGTGTTTTGTCACATGCATGTATTGCCTTGTACCTTTGTACAAATGGCTTTGTGCATTTACGAGCGTAGCTTGTTCTTTTTGCACTCGTATCATTGTAGGAAAAATTTTGACATCTATGTGGCTGTTGTAAATAGATCTTCAAACTTGTCACGAATGATTAGTCAATGGTTTTGTTGATCTTGAGACTTGCATAGACTTGTGCTTATATATCTTCTCACTTTTTTATTTTTTTTGCTTAAAGAGCTCAAGCAATGTTAAATTTCAAAATGAAAAGAGATAATGAGCTGCAAAAGCTGTTGCACATATTAGTGTTCGATTAGAAAAAAAGGAAAAGCGACTTATGTGAAAATGTATGGTGCCCAAAAGCCAAAGACTTACTCATCAAATTGAAATATCAAAAATTTTAGGCATTGATCTCAAAATGAGATGTATTGTTCCAAAATGATCAAATGTTATGAAGTGTATGAAGCCAAATGAAAAGCTTTAAAATTATGTAATCAAGTTTTGTGGGAGGTCATATATGCATACTTCTATAATTGAGATTGGTCACTCTACCTAGTGCTAATTGTGTCTGTATTAATTGAATTGATCATTGAAGCTTTACATTAGACTAAGAACTATCTCATTTTTGATACTCACGTACATCACACATGTCTATGTTCAATAAATGCATTATTCATTTGTGTGATTGTACTTGATTAAATATGTTGCACTTACTCAATCATATGTTGATCAAACACAAATTTTTTTTTGAGTATATTAATTGTTTTTGGAAAGTGTTTTTATTTTGAAAATTTTCAAAAATTTCAAAAACTGTGCAATTCTGTTTTGGCAACTCATTCTTGCGAGTCACTCTAGTTGCAAGACCCCAGTTGCGAGCTTACTCAGAAGCTTTTGTGACTCTTTGGCGGGTCAATCCCCCAGTCGAGAAAAAGACTTAGAAAATTTTCAAAATTTCTAGGTTCTTAGCATTTTCGCGACTCAGTTTGGTGACTCATTCGCGAGTGGAAGCTCTAGTCGCGAGTTTTCCCAGAATGATTCGTGACTCTCTTTGCAACTTGCTTGTGAGTGGACTTCCCAGTAGCAAAAAATACTTAGACAAATTTTTCAAAATTTGTGCCAAGGGATTTTGGTGACTTGACTTGGTGACTTGTTCGTGACTCATTCCAGTCATGAAAAACGCGTGTTTTGCACAAATAGGGTTAAATCCAAAACGGTTTTAAAAAACTTTTCAGTTTTCCCTTGTATCACGTGCATTTTCATTGTCTTTTCCACCTTTTTCTCTTCTAAAACTTCCATTTTCTCTCACAAAACCTCCATTTTCCTCATCAACCCTTCATCAATCTTCAAGAAAAGGTATGAGTTTTCTCTTATTCTCAAAGTATTTCATGTTTCTAGCCCTAGATTTCTTAGATTTTGTGTTTATATTGAGATTTGAAAATATGATGTTTGAATATGGTTTTTATTGATGTTTTGTTGAGATTCTTTTATGGGTTTTGTTGGTATAATACTTATTCTACATGTTTTACATGTTTTTGCTTCATTTTCATGCATTGTACCATGTTTGTGTTGTGTTGTGCATATCATATTCATGATAAAACATCTCGTAGATGTTTTTGTGTGTCTCTTTGGATTCCATAGAATACAAAGGTTGTAGGGATAATCATGTGTCTTTGATTTTGAAACATTATATAATACACTTTGCCTTAGTTTGCACATTTTTCATTTCATGCACACACACACACATACTTTGACATGTTTGAGTGCTTATTGCCATGTTTCTATCATTTTATTGATACTATATGTTCTGTCATGTCAATTTGTTTTTGAATTACCTTTATAAATTTATGTTTTTAGGGTTTTAATTTAAAATTCTGATCTGGGACTAACTTGTTACTAATCAAGTTTGTTTTCATAATTTTGTGTTGTGTTTTGTGGACTTTGCTGCTCTGTTTTGCAAATGGATCCAAGGAAAACCTCCACTCAGTGTGTTGACAAGAGGAAAAGCATGGATGCGTCTCTGTTTTGCTCCACCCAACATTTTGAGCAATACACCCAGCACTTTATGAAAGCTCCAATCATTCAAAAGCGGTTTGTGGATCTTGTCGATCTCAGGGACTACTTTATCCCGAGTTGCTTTGCGGATAGAGGTTGGGACAGGCTTCTTAGTGATCTACCAGGGGTTTGTGAACCACTGATTTGGGAGTTCTACGCCAATGCCATCCTACGAGATGATGTTATAGACTGTTGGGTAAGAGGCCATGAATTCACCATTGAAGTGGAGGACATTGATGAGATTCTTGGATTTGAAGATGTAGAACATGACTTCACTCACTTCAAGGACATAATGCTCTCTATAGAGACGGTTCAATCTCATATTGGTGACGTTAGAGAGGGGAGATGTCTCAACACAACTGCTTTCCCACCAGTTTTGCGATGTCTTACCTACATCATGGTGTTTAATCTATATCCAGTAAGGAAGATGACCACCATCAACAATGCAAGAGTCATCTTCCTCATGAAACTTAAGGAGAATACCTACATTGACATCAGTGCCCATCTATTATCCATTCTCGCCGATGAAACAAAGGCAACCTCAAGACCTAAGCTTATCCTCCCTAGTCTAATCATGAGGATCCTTCATGAAAAAGGTGTGGAGACTCCCCAAGACATCAGCCTCATGCCTACTGTTAGGACATATGTAGTTCAAGTCTGTGAACATATGTCACTATTTTATGTAATTGGTTTATCCTTAGACAAAACGCACTTTACTTGTAATTGGGTAGATTTAGGATGAGTTTAACACTTCAAGAAACAGTGGTTCAAGGTTAAGTGTTAAAGCCGTCAAAGTCTGTCCAAGAAACAAGCTAGGAAGTGCAAGTTTTTAAAGCTCGACACATACCTCGACAGATGCATCTATCGAGCTTTAAAGAAGCTGTTTTGCCCGAGCCTCGACAGCTTCTCGACACCTCTTGACACCTCTATCTGTCGAGAATTAAAGAAAACAGATTTCCAGGTCTGTTTCAAGTCTAATCCGTGAATGTGTCTTTGGGACTTCTTTTCTCCTAACCCTAGACATATAAAAGGATTATTTTAAGGGCCGTCAAGAAAGGAAGCAGAAGATACAAGTTGCACATTCTTTGAGAACTTGTTGTTCATGCAATTTGTGATCAGAAAGACAAAGTTCGTGCCCTAGTTCATCTCTGATGATTTGAAGAACTTTGCAGCCAACTCTCTCTCTCTCTAGTTGGTATTTGAAGTCGCGTACTGGGATCCGCGCATCTGGTTAGTCACGTACTTGGGAGCTGTGCATTGAAAGGAGAAACTGTCACTACAGAACAAGTCCAATTGGGTATTGGGGTAAGAGTTCAACTGTAGGTTGGTGAGGTACTTGGGATTCCTTACTTGTAACTGCTTGTTGTGATAATAGTGGAGTTTCGGGAGTGGTGACCTTAAATCACCCGGTGGGGTTTTTGCCGTAAGAGTTTTCCCCATTCGTGAACAAATCACCGTGTTATTTATTTTCCGCTGCTTAACTTAGTTTGGTGATTTGTTTGTGCTGCCACGTGATATTGCATGTTAATTTGATTAATTAAGAACTGGGCTAATTAATTAATCTAAGTTATCATAAGGGGTCAACGCATTTGTGGCCTGTCACCTACACCTTCTACTATCAATGCTTTAACAATCATAAGGAGCAAAGTTCGATTTCCGGGTGATGAGGAGGAGGTTGATCCTGCACAAGAACAACCTATGGAAATCGAGACTGAAGCAGAAGGACAACCATCTTCATCTCAAAGGATTGGTGGTAGAGCAAGGAGCAGAGCCTTATCATCCTCAACAGTGCCTCCTAATGCGTTTCAGATTATTCTTGAGAGGATTGACGGCTTGAGAGAAGTCCAAAATGAGCACTCTGAAAGGCTGACTACCATTCAAGAACAAATCAACTTGCTTACAGCCAAGTTTGATACTTTCACTGACTAGCCGGAGCCCTTTGACCATTCTGGTAAAAAAAGGGGAGTAGATGGAGTAGCTTTTGAGGGGGAGAAATTTTATATTTTATAGCTTTTATGGTTTAAGTTGTTTTAGTTTCTATTTTGAGATTTCATAGCACTTATATTAGTACTTTGGTTTGGTTTTTCAGTGTTTTATACCTTTAGTACTTGGTTTTAAAATTTTTGGACATGATGTGGTATGAATGCTTGAATGTTTTAGCTATTTAAACCATGTTTTTTATGTACCTTTACTTTGTAGCTTCTAGTAATTTTAGATCACGTATGCATTATCTTTAGTACTCTTCTCTTATGCCCATGTTGGATATTGTATCCTTGATGCATCTACCTTAGTGTTTTTGTATCGGTTGAGTGTTGGACATGCAAATGATACTTTGCATTGAGCTTCTTAGCTTACATGTACGGATGTTCATTTCTTGTGTGAATGATCATTGTGATCACTATTTATAGTGATTGTTCATGTTTGGTCAAGCCATGCTTTATTGCTATAGTCTTTATTACTTGATCGCATTGTGCTTGATCCATTTGTATTTCAAGATTTCTGCTTACAATGATTGTCTTGTGTTATTGTTTTCAGGAAAACTTTTCCGTATGGTTCAAGAGCTTCACAATATCTAGAGTTAGGTGTGAAAAGTAGTTGACAGGGGGAGTTTCACAGGAAATTTTTCAATGTTTTTGGATTTTTGTTTTTGTTTTTTTGTTTTTAAAAAACAACCTAAAAAAATAAAACAAGCAAAAACAATAACTCTTTTAGTAAAGGGGGAGTTTGTTGGGTACTAAGACTTTAGGTTTAAATGTATTAGAACTTCAATTTGTAATGTTGGCAAACCATGATCAAAACGTTTAGTCTTGTTTTAAACTTGCTCAAAGTATATTTACGTTGTAAAGTTGGAATCGAGTGTTCTGTAGGATTTACTGTGTAAATCTGCCTAGTTCGATCGATTGAAAATTAGACTCGATCCATCGAAGCTCTTGCAGATTATTTTTCTGCAGAATTTTCCAACTCAGCCTAAGCTCGTTTTACGTGTAGGGTTTTATGTTTTGCCCTAGGTATAAAAGGGAAAACCCTAACCACGTTTTAGTGCTCTTTATGCTGTGTGTGTGAATCTTTTGTGAGATTTAGAGATGTTTGCATTCACATACACTTAGGGTTATCAGGATCTAGATTGATGTCAAGAGCTTGGTGATCAATTCAGTTGTAGATTCAAGAGCTTAAAGATATACAAGCAGGAGTGCAAGTGCGAGTGCTTGTGCTTGTGCTTGCTGGGAATTCAAGAAAGAAGTAGTTCGTGGACTCGGAGCTGTCACATGGTCGTGGAAGAAAGTTTCCTACTCGATGTAGTAATAGGATGTTAGTGGTCTAAGTCGCTATTGTGTAAATTTTAATTCTTTAATAGTGGATTCAGTTTTATTTTGAGGATAGTTAGGTTAAATTCTCCCCAGGTTTTTTACCGGTTTGGTTTTCCTGGGTTATCATATTGTTCTGTTCTTTATTTTCCGCACTTTACAATTATATGATTTATATGTGTTAACCTAGATCTGCATAATTTACCTAAGTTAATCACTTGGCTAAATAACTAGGTTAATCTGGTTGTGTTTTAAGGGGTCTAAAAACATATAGGGGGTCTAAACATTCCTTAGTGTTTTACACACTAATTGAACATTAAATATTTAGTTTTACATCAACTAAAAATTCAAAAAACGTGACACCATACATCTTATTATATATATATATATATATATATATAAAATCTTTATAGTAGAAGTCTCTAGAAAGAATCCTAGTTTCTGTTCACACTAGAGTGTGTTGTGGTTAAGAGGCAAGTGGAAAGAAGGAAAACAATGGGAGGAAAGGAAAATAACTTCTTTGTTTGATTGAGCGAAAGTAAAGAAAGAATGGAAATTAATATACATTTGTCAGCATTTTGGGTAATACCTATTTTTATCCATTTAGTATTTGAAATGTGGGTTATTCTAAAAGTTTTATAACTCAATTGTCATTTCTTGATATTTCTGATTGAAGAGTTCAGAGAATTCAAATAACTTTTCTCCTATTGTAATTTCTTTTTTCTTCTCCATGCAAATCAAACAAGGGAATATAAAACTTCTTTTCCTTTCCACTTTTCTTTTTCTCCTTTCATATCCTAACTGACATACTAAAAAAATATATAAAATCATTTCTTTTTTCCTTTCTTGGCCACTCCTCATATCTTCTTCCTTCTCTCTCTCTCTCTCTCTCTCTCGTTCTGAAATTTCCTCTTCTCTTACTGTTACCAAACATATCAAACACAAAAACAGTGTTATTAATTTCTTATTTGGTGCACGCAATGTTTCTTCTCTCGCATTTTGATCATATTGTTAAGAGACTTGAAGCCATGATCTGATTGTGATGGATCACATAAGGCCGGCAAATCATTAGACCCCGTTTAATTAATTATTTGAATGTGTTTTCAATCTTTGTGCCATATTTTCAAAAGGGTGCTATTCATATTTTCTGAAGGTCGACATCAAAGTCTCACGATATATTGACTGAGGAAAAAATAATTAATAACCAAAAGAATCCTTTTCTTTGAGAAGTCTTATACCTATACCTCCACAACAAAATTTCATCACATTTTCACGTTAAATTGATATGTAATTGTAATCGACTGACTGTTATTTTTACAGGTACCCACTATTCTTTTTCCACTTACAATCTACCACACTAGAGTCGTGACAAAGTTGTGTCACAAAAGATATAATTCTAAATATTTTCTAAATGAGAAATGTTAATTGATGTTCTAAGGCATTGGTTTAAAAGATATCTTTAAAAACTTTCTACGAAAAAAAAAAAACAATTGATTTTTTAAGAGCTTTTTATATCTCTCATGAAATTGATATTAAAACTTTCATAAAATAGTTCATTGATAAGGAAAACCATTAATTACAACCGAAAATTTACTTGTACTAGCAGAACTCTTTCCTTATTTGAAGACGCAACGTAGAAAGCAATAAGAAGACAACAACATAAAGGTGTAAATGCACTTTTGGTCATTACATTTTGGGTTTTTTTTTTTATTTTTTTATTTTGGTCCTTACATTTTCATTTTACCACTTTTAGTCCCTAAACTAATTAACGTGTAACATTTAAGTCCTTACTGTCACCTAACTAATTGAAAAAGCTGACGTGGCAAACATAGTTTACTATTGGTACACTAAAGGCTGACATGGCCAATAAAATAATATTTAAAAATGCCATGTCAGTATAAAATAGTAATTAAAAATGACACATCAGCATCCACACGACCTTTGATTTTTTAAAATTAATTTATCAATTTAAACAAAATGAAAAAAAAAAAAAAAATAGAACCTAGAATATAGACACTAACCCCACAAACCCAGATACAACACAGGCCACCACAAACAACACAAAGCTCAGAGAAACCTTAGCTCGGGTCCAAAAATCCGGTGATACTGAAGCTGAAGAGTCTGAAACGAGAAAGAATCAGACAAGGCTGAGAAAGATCTCAAAAGGGTAAGCAGGGGAATGGGGATAGGGCGAGGAGACAAGTGAGAGAGAAGCAGAGAAGAGGAGTTGTGAGAGGTGGAATGTGAAGAAAGTGAGGAGTGAAATGAGTGATGGAGCAAAAGAGAGTAATGGGTTTTTACTAGTGGAAGTGGTGGTGGGTCCGATTTGCCACCACAAGGTTCAATCTGCCACTGCCACTACAAGGTTTGAAGACATCGCTGAGAAGATATTGTATTCCATCAAGTGATTGTTATTTGATCGAACGGATCTGGAAGCTTCTCTCCAAAACTGAATTCTTGTTGGAGTTTGGATTTGTGTTTATTTTTTTGTGTTTGGTTGACATGAAAGATCAATTGCCGAGTTTGTGTTTTTGTGTTTGGTTGACAAAAAAGAGCAAGAAAATCCTAGAAAATTTGGGTGTGTGATTCTTATATTTAAATCTAGATTTGTGTTCATTGTGTTTTTGTTGAAGATGAGCCCATATCTAAATTTATGTATTGAATTTTAATTCTGTTGTTTTCTTTTTTAATATGTTGATTTTGATTGATTAATTTTTAAAAAAATTAGATGCATTTACGCCTAGTTTTGGGTTCTAATATTGTTTTTTTTTTTTTTTTCATTTTTCATTTTGTTTAAATTGATAAATTAATTTAAAAAAATCAAAGGTTGTGTGGATGCTGATGTGTCTTTTTTAATTACTATTTTATGCTGACGTGACATTTTTAAATATTATTTTATTGGCCATGTCAACCTTTAGTGTACCAACAGTAAACTCTGTTTGCCATGTCAGCTTTTTTAGTTAGTTAGGTGATGGTAAGGACTTAAATGTCACACGTTAATTGGTTTAGGGACTAAAAGTGGTAAAATGAAAATGTTAGGACTAAAATAGAGAAAAGTCAAGATATATGGACCAAAATTGCATTTGCACCCAACATAAATGAGTCCAAATCTTTTATCCCACTCTTCCAGCAAGTCCAAATCTTTTGTCCTACTCTTCCTGCTCCGCTATATACTCCACAAATAAAACATGTCACCAAGGTTGTGAAATTCGGACTGGATCGTACGGTTCGACCGAGTTAACTGTAAACCGTTCACCAAAATGGTTCTTTTAACCTCAAAAACCGGCATATATGAAAAACTCAGTCAACCATGTGAACCGCGGTTCAACTTCATGGGTTTGAAAACTGTGAACGGTTGTCATAGTTCTTGCAGGTTCAGTGATTTAGAGTTTTTTTTTGGGTACTTATAGCTCAACCCTTGATGAAGCTTCAACCTCTGACATTGAGATCGCACCACTATTTGTTCTTATTCTTCTTTTCAGTCTCGCTCACCTTTTCTCTCTACATTTTTGCTGATCGCTATTTCTGCATTTTTTTCTTTCTTTGCATTTTTTTTTCGTTTGTTGTTTCTGCTGTTTTCTCCCTTCTGTGTTTTTCCTTTGAACGAACTCTAGAGTCTTGAGGACTCTTTGAAGGTGACTGACAACTTTTTTGTCACCCACTAAATGCAAGTTGTCAAACATTCTTCTTTAAATTTTGGCAAAAATGCAAAACTGACCCTCTAACTTTCAGTATTTTTCATTTTAGTTCCCTAAGTTTTCGTTTTGTCATTCAGTCCTCTAACTTTCAATTGTTGTCAATTTGATACTCCGTTAAACCTCAGTTATGTCCTGCCTTTAATTGAGCCAAAATGACATCATTTTGGCTTTTTTTTTTTTTTTTTTCAATAAAAAGATTTCAGAGTTAAAAGAAATTTTTTAAAAAAATGATATTAAAAAAAAAAAAAAACTTTTTCTACGTCAAAACTGAGAATCATTCCACACCCAAATCCAAAATTTTGATATCAGTGGGGCCTACTTGAAGCGTATCCTCTTGAGATCGTTCCCGCCACGCGGTAGCGAGACAACACTTGAGCCACCCACTCCTTCGGCTCGCTCTCCTCCACGAACAGCACTACCGGTTCGACTCGGCGCCCATTAGCCGAACTCGACGTTCCTTCTCCGCTCTAGCTCGATATCCCTTTTAGCCTTTCCTCCATCTCCTTCCCTCAAACCCTCGAGTTCGAGCTCCCTGTCCTCTTGTACAACCACCGGAACTTCTCCGATTCCGCGTCCGACTCGTCCGTCACCCTGAGTCGACTCTGTGCCTGACTCGCCGCTGCCGTCGTCGACGTCGGTGGCCCCATGCACAGGCTACAGTTCATGTACACCCCTGACTCCTTCAACGCCATGTTCTTAAGCTGTGAAAACAAAGAAAATGATGGAATTGCCCCTCGCACTTAGAGCCAGTTAAAAAAATTGCCTAGTGTTAAGCACTTTTATACAGTGCCTAAGAAGGGAGGGATTTGATAGCTTGAGTTTTGGTGCCAGGAGTGTTGGTGGAATTGGATTCTTCTGGTTGACTCAGTGAGTCATCCCCGAGTTTTTTAGGACGAGCTATACACGTCAACATTCTTTCTCTGCGATTGGGGATATTTTCAGAGTAGCAGTGAGAGGATAAAGCATATTGTAAGTTATGATGGGTTTGAAAGAAAGTTAAAAACTAGTAGATCGAGTTTTAAAAACTCGATTTCAATCTAAAACTCGAGTGTTAAATACTCGATTCCCAATTGGTGATTTTGCCACATAGATCTCGAGACTTAGAGAGTCGACTTCCAAATTGTACTTGAAGAACATCCTCTTTGAAGAAGAACAGAATGAAGAACGGAGAAGAACAGAACGAAGAACGGATTTGGATTTGAAGAGGCACGATCTGATCTGAAGAGGAAGAACGAAGAGATAATTTGAAGAGGCACAATCTGATCTGAAGAGAAAGACGAAGTGACGATTTGACGAGGCACGATCTGGTCTTCAGATTTTCCGTCGAAGAATGAAGAAGAAGGAAGAAGAAGGAGAAGAAACCCAGCAGATGAGAAACCTAGAGATGCAGATGAAGAAACCCAGCAGAAACCCAGAGATAGCTGAAGAAGACGAAGCCTGAATTGATCGAAACCTAGAATGAAGATGATGAAGAAACCCAAAATGATCTGACGATGAAGAACAGAGGGAAGAATCTAGAACGCGAGGAAGATGAAGGGCGAACTGAAAAATTGGTAGAACTCGAGTTTCTAAAACTCGAGTTTCAACATTGAACTCGAGTTTTAAAAACTCGAGATGCTAGTTTCTAACATTATTTTGAAACGTGACAACTAACTAAATTTTTTTATATTTAATGTTATTTGAAAATAAAATTCCTCTGCGATTCATAAAAACATTTAATATAAGTTTTTATTTAAATTTTCTTTTAATTCCAAAATTTATTTATTTTTTTTAAAAAAGCCAAAACAACATCGTTTTGGCTTAATTAACGGTAGGACATAACTAGGGTTTAACGGAGTACCAAATTGACAATAATTGAAAGTTAGAGGACTGAAATGACAAAACTGAAAGTTAGAGGACTGAAATAAAAAAGACTGAAAGTTAGAGAGTCAATTTTACATTTTTACCTTAAATTTTATAGGATTAATCAAATTTTTAATGGTTTGACTGGCCACTCTTTTAGCTTTGTTTATTTTTTATTTTTAAAATTTAACTAAATACATGCTATCGAGTTAACTGTCAACTACTCTTTTCAAAATTTTATAGGGCTTTGTTCTTTATTTGATCAATTTTTCAATGCTTTCTACGGCCACTCCTTTAGCAGTTTAGCTTTTGTTTATTTTTTATTTAAAAAATTTTCATAAATAGTTGAATATTCAAAGGGGCATTAGCATAAAACAATTTATTGGATAGTCATATAGGCTTGAGCATAACTTGAGATAATTTTGACATAAGTTCTCATAAAAAGATCAAAAGAGTACAATATTGAGTTAAAAAAAAAAAATTTATTTTTGCTTAAGATTTAAAATTTTTTATTTGCCTTATGAAAGTTATGATATAAAAAATACATTTGAAAATTAGATTTCTATATTTATTTAGACTATTTTAGTTCATTTTTCTACTTATATTAATTTAAAATATTAATTTATATTTTAAATAATTATCAAATTAATTATGATATCATCACAGTTCAACCTCGGTTAGACCTCGGTCTAATCTCAAAAACCTTGAACCTCTTCCTCTTTCAGTTCATTGAACGGTCCGGATTTTAAAACCATGCATGTTACATGTCCATTTATTTTATTAAATGCTAATTTTATGTCTTTTATTACTTCAATTTCTTAAATATGATGGGTTATTTTATTTATTTAAGATTTGGACTCCACTATGTACTCCACAAATAAAAACATGTCATTTGTCCATCTATTTTATTAAATGCTAAGTTTATGCCTTCTATTATTTCAATTTCCTAAATATGATAGGTTATTTATTTATTTATTTATTTTACGAAATTGAAATAGTAGAAGGCATAAACTTAGCATTTAATGAACAAATGACATGTTTTCATCTATTTTATTAAATACTAAGTTTATGCCTTCTATTATTTCAATTTCCTAAATATGATGGGTTATTTATTTATTTATTTTAGAAAATTGAAATAATAGAAGGTATAAACTTAGTATTTAATAAAATAGATGAACAAATGACATGTTTTTATTTGTGAAGTATATAGTGAAGTCCGGATCTTCTATCATACTCTTCCTGCTCCACTATAAACTTCACAGATAAAAACATGCCATATGTTCATCTATTTTATTAAATGCTAAATTTATGCATTCTATTATTTCAATTTCATAAAATAAATGAATAAATAACCTATCATATTTAAGTAATTGAAATAATAGAATGTATACATTTCCTAAAATAAATAAATAGAAGGCATAAAATAAATAAATGTTAAATTTATGCCGACTATTATTTCAATTTTTTAAAATAAATAAATGAATAATCCATCGTATATAATGAGTTCAAATCTACTGTCTCACTCTCTACTATATACTCCACAAATAAAAACATGTCACATGTCCATCTATTTTATTAAATGTTAAATTTATGCTAACTATTATTTCAATTATCTAAATATGATAGGTTATTTATTTTAAGAAAATAAAATAATGAAAGATATAAATTTAGTATTTAATAAAATAGAAAATTTGTGACGTATACGGTGAAGAGTAAAATAGAAAATTTGACCTCCTTAGAGTCCAAAGGGAGTCCTCCACACACACACACACACACACACATATATATATATATATATATATATATATATATTCAAGATTCCAACTAAAACGGCCTACATTTTCAACTATTTGTTACTGACCAAAACTGCTTCCTTTTTGCTTTGGTTTCTATGTGCTTTTAGCAACTCAGCTACTCTCTTTGTCCTTCTTCTGCGGTTGTCAGTCGAGACTGTGATGTGTGTGGGATCTCTTGGTGTCCCAAAAAATAGTGGCTTTTGCATCGGTGTTTGATTGGTACGTGGGCTCTTTTTGACTCTCATTGTTGATTGTTGATTGTTGAGTAACGTTGTTGATGTGTTTTTGATATGTATGTGAGGGAAAAAGGTGTAAAATTGTGTACTTAAAATGTTTAAAAGTGTGGTTAAAATGCTCAAAAGTGTGTTTGAAATGCACTACCAAACTGGCTGAATCTTTGTTGTGTGTTTTTTTTTATTACTTATCTTCCATTATTTTTTGGAATTGGTGAGTGGTGGATGATAAGAACAATTGGGTTTCTAAAGTTTTGTAAATTTGTAATCTGAGAATTGGGTTTTTCTCTGTAATGGAATGTGTTCTGATTACTCTACCACTAATACCATGCCATTGCAACTAATAATTTGCTTGTTCTTTTGTTCAATGTAGTGTCTTAGGGATCCTTTGACTAGCAGAATTTCACCCATTTCTCCATTGGGGGAGTTTTGTTTTCTTCTTTTCTTAAATTTGATGAGCAGCAGCAATTAGCAAAAGCTTTTGAATCTAGTATTATGTTATTTAAAATTTTGAATAACGTAACATCATTTAAATTAATATATATATATATATATATATAGTTAAAAATATTTACAGTGAAATGGACTTTAATGGAATATCCTACTTTGTGTCTACCCTTATATATCATTTTCTTAATTTGTGTTTGTAATGTCTCCTCTCATACATTTTGATAACATTATTAAAAATATTTGAATTAAACATATTACAAGTTTATAAGTGTGTTCATTATTACATCATTTAAAATTTTAAGTAACAATTTTTTTTAAAAGGTAATTTTAAGTAACATGACACTGTGTATATTATTAAAATATTAAGAAAAAAAAAGTCTTTACTATGACATAGATGTATGTAGAGAAGATCTTGGCCGGTGTCCACCGTCCACCCTTATATATGATCAGTTTATTAATTCATATGCGCAATGTCCCCTCTTGCACATTTTGATCATGTTTTATAAGAGACTTAAATTAAATATTACCACTTAATTAAAAGATATATTTAGTTTTACATCAACTAAAAATTCAAAAACGTGGCACCATACATCTTATTATATATATATATATATATATATATAATCATAATCTTTATAGTAAAAGTCTCTAGAAAGAATCCTAGCCTCTGTTCACACTAGAGTCTGTTGTGGCTAAGAGGCAAGTGGAGAGAAGGAAAACAATGGGAGGAAATAGGGTTGTAAACGAGTAGAGCTTTACCGAGTAGTGCATGTTCAATCTTGGCTCGTCGGTAAAATTCAAAAGCTCAAGCTTGGCTTGAGCTTGAGACAAGCCTAAAATATTGTTTGAGCTTGAGCTTGTGGGAAAGACAAAAAACTTGAGCTTGGCTTGGCTTGGCTTGGCTTGGCTTGACTTAATTTGATTCATTAGTCAAGCTAAGCTTGAGCTTAATATCAAGCTCAAACTCGAGCTTAGATTAAGCTTTTGAGCTTGAGATCCAACAAAATTATCTTATCAAATGCTTGAATCTCCAAAAATCAAGTAAGCAAAAATAAGAAAATAGCATACTCATTTTATCGTGCTTTTATTCCGATCTATGATTAGCCATTGTTCAAATTACAACTTTACAAAATTAAATCTATCCATTCATCCTTTATTGCCTATAGCTTCATCAATTATTTAAAAAATAATTTTTACATTCACATTAGATGATAAATAACTAGAAAAAGACTTATTTGTAACTATTGTGAATGAGAAATGATTAACATGTTATATAACTTTACATTAGATAGTGGATAAGGAAGGACCATATGTGGCCCACTTATAAATTTTTTTTAAAAGTGGTGCTTGATTAGTTTAGAGGGAAGTGAAAAATTAAGGTAAAAGGTAGCGGTCCAACATGAGACATTTTATTATTAAGATATGTGTAATTAGTTTATTTAGAAAGCACATTTCAAGCCTATAAATGGGTCTATACTTGACTTGTTTTGTATCAAGCCTTATAATTCACGGGCTTGTTTATGAACAAATAGTTTTGTTTGGGCTCGGCTTGTTTACAAAATAAGCCTAAAACTAAGATTCAAGCTTAGCTTATTTATAAACAAACAAACATGATTGAGCTTTTTATTGAGCCGAGCTCAAATTGTTTATGAACGGTTTGGTTCATTTACAGCCCTCGGAGGAAAGGAAAGGACATTCTTTGTTTGATTGAAAGGAAAGTAAGGAAAGAAAGGAAATTAATATACATTTTGAGTAATACCTATTTTTATCTGTTTACTATTTGAAATGTGGGTTATTCCAAAAGTTTTATAACTTAAATGTCATTTTGATATTTCTGATGGAAGAGTTCAGAATTCAAATAATTTCTCTCCTATTGTAATTTCTTTTTTCTTTTCCATGCAAACCAAACATGGGAATATTAAACCTTTTTTCCTTTCCACCTTTTTTTTTTCTCCTTTTATCCTAACCGACATACTAAAAAAATATATAAAATCATTTCTTTTTTCCTTTCTTGTCCGCTCCTCATATCTTTTTCCGTTTCCTTTCCCTCTCTCTCTCTCGTGCTGAAATCTCCTCTTCTCTCACTGTTATCAAACATACCAAACATAGAAACAGTTTTATTATTTTCTTATTTGGTGCACGCAATGTTTCTTCTCACGCATTTTAATCAAATTGTTAAGATATTTGAACCCATGATCTGATTGTGATGGATCACATAAGGCTGGCAAATCATTAGACCCCTTCTAATTAATTATTTGCATGTGTTTTCAATCTTTGTGCCATATTTTCAAATGGGTGCTATTCATATTTTCTAAAGGTCGACATCAAAGTCTCACGATATATTGACTAAGGAAAAAATAATTAATAACCAAAAGAATCCTTTTCTTTGAGAAGTCTTATACCCTCCCAACAAAATTTCATCACATTTTCACGATAAATAGACAAGCATTTGTAAGATCACATCTTTTACTACTCTTTTTTTCATAATTATTTCATATAGTAGATTGTAATTGATTGACTGTTATTTTTACAAACACTCACTATTTTTTTTTCCTACTTACAATCTACCACACCTATATAGTTGTGACAAAATTGTGTCATAAAAAATATAATCCTAAATATTTTTTAAATGAGAAATGTTAATGGATGTTCTAAAGTATTGATTTAAAAGATATCTTTAAAACCTTTCTATGAAAAAAAAAAAAAAAATTTTTTTTAAAACCTTATATATTTCTTATGAAACTGATTTTAAAACTTTTGTCAAATAACTCATTAACAAATTCATCAAAAAATAGCTCATTAACAAAGTGCAAAGTCAGCCTTTAACTACAGCCGAAAATTTAGTAATTTACTAAGGCGTGTACAGGCAGAACTCTTTCCTTGTTGAAAGTGCCAAGAAGGACGCAACGTGGAAGGCAATAAGAAGACAACAACATTATACGTACGCAAGGAAATCCTCCCTGTATATATTCAGGATTCCAACTAAAACGGCCTTTATTTTCAACTATTTGTTACTTACCAAAACTGCGTCCCTTTTGGTTTTGTTTCTATGTGCTTTCAGCAACTCAGCTACTCTCTTTGTCCTTCTTCTTCCTTTTCTGACACTTAATGAGTTATGAAACCATGCGTCACATAAAGCAGTTTGTTATTCTCTGTTGAGGGGACATTCCATATTTGTAAGGTTTTCCCAGCTTTTGGGAAAAAGATTCCGCTGTTTTTAGTTGTGACTGTGATGTGTGTGGGGATCTCTTGGTGTCCCCAAAAATAGTGGCTTTTGCATCCGTGTTTGATTGGTAGGTGGGTTTTTTTTTCTTCTGACTCTCATTGTTGATTGTTAGACGCTTAGTCAAAAATTGAGTCTTTGTGTGTGTTTTTTTAGTTACTTATCTTCCATTGTTTTTTGGAATTGGTGAATGGTGAATGATAAGAACAATTGGGATTCTAAAGTTTCGTAAATTTGTAATCTGAGAATTGGTTTTTCTCTATAATGGTATGTGTTCTGATTACTCTCCCACTAATACTATTCCATTGCAACTAATATTTTACTTTTTATTTTGTTCAATATAGTGTTTTAGCTTTGAATAACAGAATTTCATCTATTTCTCCATTGGGGGAGTTTTGTTTTCTTCGTTTCTTGAATTTGATGAGCAGCAGCAATTAGCAAAAGCTTTTGAATCTATGGTTTTGAGCTCATCCTTCTCTCCTTTCCTTTGTGTGAAGATTCATTTTGTTTCCCACTCAAGTATGTTAAGCTTTATTAAACCAAAGTTTGTTAATTTTTACCCATTTCTCTGTTGGGGGAGTGTTATTTTGGTCTTCTTCATTTCTTGAATATGATGAAAAGTAGCCATTAGTCATATCTTCTGAATCTGTGGTTTTGAGCTCACCCCTTGTCTCTTATTTCTGTGTGTGAAGATTCATTTTATTTCCCACTTATGTATGCTGAACTTTATTAGACCCAAGTTTGTCAGTGTGATGTATGTGGTCCTTAGCGTTAGGCAATCAATCAGGATATTGATAGTCAATGCTTTTCTTTTGTCCTTTAGTGGCATCATTGCATTTCAGATTTTTGGAGCAAGTGAATTTATATCATGATTTTATTTACTTCTTTGCAGGATTTTTCTGGTATATCTTCCTTGCTTAATTTATTACCTCAGAGTCAGAGGATTATCTCCTGGAGTTTAAAAATGTATGTGGTGGAGAGCAAAGGAGGTGCCATTGTGTGCATGTTGCTTGCCTTGTTATTCTTGGGCACATGGCCGGCTGTTATGACTCTCCTAGAAAGGCGAGGTCGTCTTCCTCAACATACTTATCTTGACTATTCGATCACTAATCTCTTGGCTGCTGTCATTATTGCTTTGACATTTGGGGAGATAGGCAAGGGCACGCCTAGTGCACCAAATTTTTTTACTCAACTTTCTCAGGTGAGTTCCCTTTGTATATGAAAGATGGTGTTCTTTCCATTTGGGGAATTGAAGTTGTTATACCAACATAAGAATTAATAAAATAGATAGATTCTTCAATGCAGATTGAAACAATTTGGTAGAGCTTTATTGGTATAACAATTTCATTTCCAAAATTGGAAGGAACACCACAAATATAAGTATGAACAAAACAGATACATTGTTTGATGCAGATTGAAACAGTATGGTAGAGCTCTGTTTTCTGTGACTAATGTGCACTATTTTCTGGTACAACTTCTATTGTTACCGACTAGCTGTTCTTTAAATTAGGCATATGTTTAACTAAAACTCAGCCCATTTTAGTGGCTCCCACTGTGGTTAAATGCCATAACTAGAATTATCGACCTATGTTGAGGAACTTAGCAACCAACCATGGACATAAACCCAATGACATTTCATTAGATGAGACCACTGCACAAGGTGTTAAGACCTGTTCGCATTGTTTGGCCATAGGCGCAAGTACCACCTAACACCAGTATATGGGCAAAAAATGAAAACAAAAATTTCCATCCTTACGTGGATCAGGAACCTTAATGACTGTAAAATTTTCTTCAGCTGTAACTATGACCAATTAACCCAATTTCCTTCTGAAAGTTAGGATTGATAGCCCACGTTTGTAATTTTTGGTCCATTCTTTATATAACATTCAACAAAACCCTTATGTCGATGGTGAAATAAAGTAAGATATGCCTAGTTTCTACGTTAAGGTAACTATATGTCTTTATTTAGTGTAAAGCTTTGTCATCAATCTTGATAGTTGCAAACCTTTCGAGACGAGAATTGCATAATCATTTCCTGGAGGGAAATAATCGATTATATGAGAAATTCCTGCAACTATGATTGTGAGAACAATTATTTTATATGATAGCAGCAAATTTTCCATCAAAGACTAGAAGTTTGGCCTGGTTTCAAGATGTCCAGACTGCTTGAACACTATCTTGCCTCTTAAAACTTGCAAACTAACATATGACTGTTGCCCATGAGAAAGAGGTGAAAAGACTCAACCATAGTTTTCAGTAAATGATGTTGGAGACTGACTGAGAAGCCGTATGTTCTAGATTTTCTAGTATTTGGGCAATTAAATTTTGGCAGTTTGATTTCTGAACGTGTTTACCTATCAAATCTAGGAAAACATTTTAAATATTTGTGGATGCCGGGATATGATTGAGACGCTTGTTGGAGATGAGAATGCATATAAGTTCTTTAAGGGTGCTGAATGAAATGTCATTGGATGCTGAGTTTGCTTTGTGGCTTGGGGATGATGTTTGCTTAAATGGTTCAATCTATAGTAGGTTGTTCATTTGTGAGTAAATTAGCATCCTAGTCCCTCATCTAGTTTTAATTATGTAGCATTACAAATTTCAATTGTGTTTTATTTCAAATGGAAGTAGTTTTGAATCTTCTAAGGGGGATTTATACTGCATACTTGGCCATGAATCTTGTTGCAATGGCATTGTATCAGTTAAAAGTGATTCATAATTCTTCTGGGGCGCTTGATGCAGGATAACTGGCCCTCTGTTTTATTTGCAATGGCGGGTGGGGTGGTGCTCAGCGTTGGTAATCTTTCTACACAGTATAGTTGGGCTTTAGTTGGTTTATCAGTGACCGAAGTGATTTCTTCAAGCTTAACTGTTGTTATAGGTCTCTCTCTCTCTCTCTCTCTCTCTCTCTCTAAACATACACAGGCAAATGAACATGCACATGTACATACAAATAAACACACAACCCCAATTTGTGCATGTATTTGTCTGTGGAAATGCATTTTGAAAAGGATGAAGTAAAACCTTGGCAAGATAGTAATTTTTCAGTATTGTATTTGTTCTGATTGTAACAGGCACAACCATGAATTACTTTTTAGATGATAAAATCAACAGAGCAGAAATTCTTTTCCCTGGGGTTGGTTGCTTCTTGATTGCAGTTTGTCTTGGCTCTTTTGTTCATGCATCCAATGCAGCTGACAACAAGGAAAAGCTCAAAAGTTTGTCCACTGAGTATACCTCTAACCTTCATAGTTAAAAATGAAAATGTTCTGATTTGCACTAAAGGTTTCTTTTGTTGATAATAAGGGCTGCTTAATTGATTAGTGAAAATCGGCTAAATTACTCATGGAATCTTAAATCTGAATTAATTTTTAAACTCGTACTTTTCTGTGTGGTTCATTTTCCATTCTCATCTGTTATTTCCTTTTGCCTGTATTTGTTCCCATAGAAAACTTCAGAAGAAGAATACAGTTGTTACATTGTGCTATGTTAATGAATAATGAAGCACCTGCATAGGACTACATGAATAAGAAGCCTAGGGACAGCCGAATTCATGATAAGCAGCTGCCAATAATGCATTAAAAGAAAAGTACAAAAACCTCTAACTTAATGAAAGAAGCCTTTTATTTTTCCATTTGGGGAGACAATAAATTTGTTGAGAAGTATGTTCTGTTTTCTTGAAAGGAAGTGCAGCTGTTAATTTTCTTTCTTAATGCTTATCTTGATGGTTGTTTTTCAACTAATCTTTGTTCTCTCTAAGATTTTCCTTGCTATGAGTTTGTTAGGTTAAGGTCATGTTTTAGTAAAATTTCAATTTCATCAGGAAATCTTTTCTTCCTTCTTACGCATTATGGATTATATAACACTAATGCTTCTACAAATGAACCTTTTGACAGTGCTACAGGTTTTTCCACTTCTAAAGAAACACTTACAAACGATGGTAACTATCTAGACTCTTAGTTTTCTAGCTTTGGGATTCCTTCATTCAATAAAACTGTTAACTCTCTCTCTCCAACATGGGGCACCAGTAGTTAGAGAGAGTGATGTCGAAAATGGAAGCAGTTCTGCAGAGAAGGCGAGAGCTGGAACTGCAGGTTTCCTCATAGAACTTGAGAATAGAAGATCGATTAAGGTTGGCAGTTTTGATTAATTATGGATAGTTGTAAAATTTTAATCTAGAATTATGGTATTTTCATTTATACCTTTCAACACACACACAATTAATTTGGTCCCATTATACATGAAGTTATGAAATGATGGCTGCACTGAACCCACATTTAATTAGTGGTCCACCCCTTGCTTTTAAGAATGAATTTCCTGCATCTATAAACAAAATATCTTTGGATTTACTGGTTATAATATTCTAAATACAGGTGTTTGGTAAGAGCACTATAATCGGACTGGCCATAACATTCTTTGCTGGTATTTGCTTCTCTCTGTTCTCACCAGCGTTCAATTTGGCAACAAATGATCAATGGCACACTTTAAAGGAAGGGGTCCCTCACTTGTCTGTCTATACTGCATTTTTCTACTTCTCAGTTTCTTGTTTTGTCGTCGGCATCGTTCTAAATATCATCTTCCTTTACCACCCTATACTAAACTTACCCAAATCATCCCTTAAGGCTTACTTGTCAGACTGGAATGGCCGAGGCTGGGCCTTTTTGGCTGGGTTCTTGTGTGGGTTTGGAAATGGTCTTCAATTTATGGGAGGTGAAGCAGCAGGATATGCAGCAGCAGATGCTGTTCAGGTTAGCTTTATTACTTATACAAGTCAGTATGTGGATACATATTGTTACATACAATTATGATACTGATAATTATATGACATTTTTTACTAACATACGACTGCTTAGAGACGTGTACCTATCACACATGCATGTTTACCAAATTCTCAATGCTCATATCAATTTGCGGTGATAAACAGGCACTTCCACTTGTGAGCACCTTTTGGGGCATACTGATCTTTGGAGAGTATCGGAGATCATCACGAAAAACGTATATGCTTCTTTTCAGCATGTTGTTTATGTTTGTTGTAGCTGTTGGAGTTCTTATGGCATCATCAGGGCATAGAAAATAAGTTTGCAGTTGGGGAAGTCATTGTCTGGAAATTGTATAGAACATAAATTTTTAAAATAGTTGACACAGTTGTGAAGATAGAGGACATATGCTGTTGGTTGGTTGAGATGCAAAAATGGCCATGTACTGTGTCACTGTCATTCCCAACATTCAACTACAGAATTCTCCTTTGTCATCTCTTTAAAAAGACAGGTTGGAGTGAGGTTGATGAGTATAGTATAGAAAAATTGCAATCAAATTCTTAATGTATCTCTGTTAGCGTGCAGTGGTTGATTTACACACTGCCAATACCTGTAACTTAAATCTTATTTTACGTTTTTATATTTTTCTTTTCAATAAAATAAGTGAATTGCATAATGTTCTTTATCTCAACCAATAAAAAGAGAAACCCCCTCTTATTTTGATGTTTATAATATGTGTTGTGAACTGGGATAAAAGAAAGATAAATTATTCAATTCAAGGTGACTAGCCTCCAAAACTTGAGGGGGAAATAAATTTTTTGGTTAATTTTCTGCGTGATTGTGATTAATGCGTTTAATGCATTCAAGGTATATAGATAATCAAGGATGAGAAAATCTCATCACAATCTAATCCTAAAAAAATAGGAACCAACTCCTATTTCAATACAAATTGAAAATAAAACAAAACTAAATAGAATCTAAAAGAATATCCTAATATATAATCGGATAATTATTTAAACTTTAGACTTCATCAGTCCGAATTGGTAAGTTGCTGGACATAACAATATGCATCATATTTTTTTTCTTCCTTTCTTTTTCTTCAAATTAGTTTAACTTCCATGCTATATGTTTATGATGTTATGATGTGTGGCTATGATGTGGGAAATTGGTTGATCATATGAAAAGATAAAACTTGGTTACAGCTTCTTATGTGTTGTATCTTAGATTTTCAATTAATTTACTATGCAGTTGCATTGATTAATAAATCACATGATTGAATTTAATTGTTTTTACAAAAATGTGGTGCATTAATAAATAATTAAATATGGTTACATTGTTGAATTTAATTGGCAAATCTAAGGTACAGTACTTAAATAATTTTTCCTAAGTTTTAACCCATGTGAAATGTATAATTATTCCTAATCTATAATGGCATATATATATATATATATATTTATCGTATTAACCCCATTCAATTAAGATTACATTTCTTTACAACACATAATGCAAAGAGGTTATGATATGGAGGTGAGGTGAGACCGTGAGAATTTGTGTTAAACTCATTGTGAGCTTCATTTTTTGGAATGAAAATTATTGAATGTTCTATGTTTTCAAACTAGAAAAACAAAACCCGGAAAAAAAGGATTAGAAATAATATATGGATTTACACCATTTAATTTTAAACAAATTTATATAGTGATGATGCCAAAAATCGTCAATAAGTTGAATGGTCTTCACGTGCCCTAGACAAAACTTGTGAAACAAAGAAGAAGAAGAAGACCTTGTAGAGAGCACCAGTGTGGTACTGGCTAAATACCATCTGAAAGTTAAGTTAGAGAACTTTTTTACAACTCTAGAGTGCCAGAGTTGGGATAAATTATACGTACCTTGATTTGCGAGGATTTTAGGGTTTTTATAGTAGTGTAGAGTTTCTTGGTAGAGAGGGTATTTCCTTCTGGGGAAGATCCTCCTTAATGCTCGTATTTTGAGGGATCATTTCCTTGTGTGGATTCCTGTGATTGTGGTTGAGCATAGAGTGTAATACATTTCCATATTAAGTTCCTTGGGGATTACTTAGGCTACGTAGGCGCCACGTGGCTTTGGCAACTGTCCATATTGAGTCCATCCCCCTCTGACGAGTTCATCTTCCCTAAAGCATTCGTCCGCTTTTCTAGTTGTCGTTCAAGACATGACTACATCTGTCGTTTCTTTGGCTGTTAGGCTGTTCAGGCTGTCTCCTTTGATAACACCGTCTCTTGTCATTAACTTTGTGAAGGGATCCGTATACCTTGTGATTCATCCCTATCTTATAGTATGAGGAGGATAATTTCAAATTTCTCTTAAATCAGTGATGTATATTTTTGTTTGTATATACGGTTAATAGTCTTGTATGTATGAGTATAAGACCAAAAAAATCATTTTCTAATAAGAGTAAGCATTGAATTTTTTTTTTCTCTTAATTATCTATGATTCATATATACATATTGCAACATGTTTCATGGTTTAGAATTCCATACAAGTGCAACCTTTGTATAGTTTTTCCCCATATATATATTCAATTTATTTATACAATCTATTCATAGAAAATTTTTTCCCCTTTAATCACTAATAAAGCTTAGCACTCCATTAGCTTCTTCATCAATTCATGGCTATATATATATACACACACACACACATATATACCATAAGATGAGCGGAAGTGCACAATATATTAAGTTAAAAGAAAATACTAACTAATGTAAATTGTGAAGATAAAAACAATAAAGTAAAAGCAGTTGAGATTTTATCAAAATATAGCTTTAATAATATATTAAAACACTTACAGGATAATAGTAGTTACAAAGCTTGGAAAGGATAATAGTGGTTTCAAGGCTTGGAACTGGAAAAGGAAAGGTTACAAGCTTAGATAGTAATCTGAAAATTAGATGGGATTTGAAACTAGGAAAGTTTTGTGGTGGTTTTTCTGAAAGGGACATCTCCCTTTTCATAGGCAAAATAAGACACTATTTAAATAGTGAATAGTGAATAATAAAATTGAGTAAGGTTGTCAACATGTGTTGTCTAGAGGGAATCGTCCCCCGTGGGAAAGAGCCAAAGCAATAGCCATACCCTTATTAGGGAATCAAAACAGCTTTAGTAACATCACCAGGGTATTAATGCAGATAGCAGGGAATCCTAGCAGATTAATAACTTTAACATGAGATTCTTTCACTTAGTACTTTTGGAGTTTATGCCGACAGATTTAATCCTCACCTAAATCTGGAGTAAAGGCTTCATCATGCCTAAATAGTTCTGGATTGTAAGGGTAATAAGGATCATTATTAGTAACAATGGCTTTTGAGGATGCCTTGGAATCTTCATCTTCCTCTTCTCCTTCTGAATTAGCATTTGCTGCTTCTTCTTCATCCTTAACTTTTTGTTTTCATAGTGCAAATATATCAGAACTGCTGAGATCATCAAAAGAAAAGTTTTTCTTTTTGGTCTTAGCAAAGGACTTGGTAGGTTTAGCAGTAGGTGTGGTAGTGGTTGTAGTGGGTTGCCCTAATGGGTATGCCAGTGCTTGAGTTTTAACCCGAGTAGTAGTGTTAATAGCACTTTGAGGATTAGCTGGAAATTCTCAGTTAACATTATCAATAACATCTTGGGTGTGGGAAAATTTGTCCCACCATTTAACAAACTATTGTCGAGTAAGAACATCTCCTTCCTTAACATATTACCATTTGAGGAACTAGGGCACTTTATATGTTTTAGCAAAATGTAGGGTAGCAGGAAACTTAGCACCATATGTGTCTATCTTAAAAACACTTGCAAAATACTTGAGGGAGCCAATTAGAGGCACTGGAAAAATGTCAATAATAAGGCCAAACTGTGTCCACCAGTAGATGAACCACAACGGAAGCTAAGAATTGAAATCTTTATCAAACTTAACAAACCAAGAGTGGGTCATAGTAGCATCGGTGTAACATGAACTCGAACCATGCCTGAATATAATCATGGTGTGAATACAGAATAGCTGAACCAGATAAAGGTTTTGTAGCAGCAGAACGGAGTCCCAATTTTTCTTCAATAACCACATTGAGGATGAAAATACTATGGTAACTAATTTTTGATTTATCAATCTTATCAAGTATGGATTTGATAAGGATTGATTTTTCATGAAACAAGATAGCAGAGTAATAACTTAAATTTTTACCATTGTGTTTTGGTATCCAGTGGAAGTTCAGGGGAAAATAATCTGTAGCAAGTTTAAGGGGGTCTTTGATCATAGCTCTATTGGGTTCAATGGAGAATAGGTTTTGGAAAAATTGTTTTTTAACATATTGAGAAGCATTTGGATTTTTGGAGACGGTGGATTTAACAGATTGGTTAACAGGGACCAAAGCATAAGGATCGTAAGAGGATGCTACTATAGTGGATTAGTTTGGTTTGGGGTTAGTACCTAGGGTAGTAAAACAATTAGCAATGGCAACATGAGAAGTAGGTTCTTGTTTGACAAGTTGTTTAGTAGTATTTGTAGCAGCGTGTTTGGCTTTGGACCTTCTAGTTGTCATTTTTGGCACCGTAGGAATTCACGGGTAAGGAAATCAGGGACAATATTTTGAGAACCTTTAATATATTCAATAACAAAATAAAAAACACTTAAAATAGCTTGCCATCAAGCAAAAATATGTTTTGAAGCAATATTTTCAACATCTTTTTCTATAACATATTTAACACTTTTGCAATCAATTCGTAACAAAAACTTTTGATTTAGCAAATTACTTTGAAATTTGGAAATACATAATACTACAGATAAGATTTCTTTTTGAGAGTACAATAATTTATTTGTGCATTATTCCAGATTCCTGAATGGAAACAAACAATTTGTTTAGACGAGTCTGGTGAAACACGTTGTTTCAGAATACCTCCATAACCAATGTTAGAGGCATCAGTTTCAACAATTTTGAAAGCATTAATAGTAGGGATACCAAGACAAGGCAAAGTTTTAACATGAGACTTGATTTGTTTGACAAGAGAAGTATGCATATCAGTCCAAGGCGGAGGATTATTCTGTAATTGATCAAATAGAGGCTTACATTGCTTCCTCAAGTCCTTATAGAAGTTAGCAATGTAGTTTAGAGATCCAAGCAATCTTTGTAGTTGTATTTTATCAATAATGACATCGGAAAACTTATCAGCGAACTAAATGGCTCTATCAATGGAACAAATCTGTCCTTTAGAAATGTTATAGCCAAGGAAACAAACTTTTGTTTAAAATAGCTTGATTTTCTTAGCAGAGACAACAAGACCATTACGTTTGATGGTATCAAGGAACGGATGCAAATGTTTCCAATGTTCATCAATGGATTTAGAATAGACAAGAACATTAACAATGTAAACGATGGTGAAATGACTAAAAGAACCGAAAATATCATTCATAATGTCTTGGAATTCACTAGGGGCATTCTTAAGACCAAAAGGCATGACATTCCACTCATAATCCCTAAAAGGGGTGGTGAAAGCAGTTTGGTACTTATTAGCTTCATTGATTTGGACTTGCCAAAATCCAGATTTCATATCCAATGTAGAAAATACTACAACATCACTTAGCTTATGTACTAGGTCATTCTTGTTAGGAATAGGATACCTAATCCATTCTAATACTTTATTTAGAGGCTTGTAATTAATAACTAAGCGAGGAGTCCCTCTTTCAATTTCAACATTTTTTTGAACATAGAAAGCAACACAAGACCAGGGGGACTTACTATTCCTAATTTGTTTTTTCACAAGAAAATCATGAATTTCCTTTTTGCAAAATTCAATAGTTTGTGCATTCATTTGAATGGGATGAGCCTTAGTAGGAATGTTTTTTTCATTAAAATCTTTACTATAGGGAAAATCAGCAATATGCCTTTTCCTATGTCAAAAAGCATTTGGGATATCAAAACAAACATCATTGATCAATACATTATGAAAGTTATCAATTTTGGACTGTAATAATTTATCGGAAAGTTTTTCAACAATCTTCTTATATCTAACCTCTTGCTTAAGAAAATTTAGATATTTGGTTTTAGCTTGAATTAGGTTTAAAGAAGTATCAGTATCAATTTTAAATTTTGAAGCAAATTTAAATTTGACTTTTTACCCTAAAGGGTCAATAGTAATACCATCATGTATAGTAAGAAAACGATTTAAAGAATTTATGAAGGGAATGCTAAGAATCACTTTGTTAGTCATGTTTTAAACAAGAACAGAAGGAATTTTAAAAAAAATATTGTCATGGCATACATGACTATTATTTAATTCATATTTGATTTTCATTTGAGTACCATTAGCAAAAAACGGTTTCTCAGTGAATTTTTCATAATATTCACTTGCAACTTCTTTTAGCTTTAAATTAGGTTTTTCAAAATTCCTTTGTAAAAATTCATTGAGATCTTGATCTCTTTTTGAAATGTCTTTAGAAATAGCAGATCCAGCAAAAGAATGTCTTCATTCTTTGATCATAAGAGGTTTATTATCATCAAAACTTATTTTAAAAGTTCCATCAAGATATTGTTGGATGTGGTCAAGATTTAACTCAGTAGAAACAAACTTAGCAGGCTAAGCTTCTTGTTCCAACAACCATTCTTTGGGAAGCTTAATATCTTTCCATTGAATCATTTTTGGAACTTGAATCTTAGCATCAGGAGTGGAAATCTCTTAGCCCAGCATGAGGATTAAGTTGAGTATTTAACAATGCGATGTATGATAGCAAGGGGCTTACAACCTTCATCCATATCATAACCAGATGACAAAATATTTAAAGTTAAAGCTTTAACAATATTAGGATCATCCAAAGCAAGAGTAATATTAGGATAGCAGTTAAAATAAATAGGACCATCAAACAAAGATGAGGTGATCATGCCAAGAATACTAGTATGGAAATCTTTAAACCTAGCATCTCTTAAGCATATAAGTACAGAAGATATATATATATATATATATATATATATATGTATGTATGTATGTATGACTTTAGGTTCTGTTGTTTCGATGGAAAACATTGTGTAAATGAGTCTCAATAATATGTGAATCAACAACACATATAGCTTTATTTTAGCCCATAAAAAAAAAAAAAAAAAACGTATATAGATTTAGGTTCCATTTGTTTTAGCATTAGAAAAAATGAGTCAAAGGAAAATTATTTTTGATCAACATAAAAAGTATGACTTATTTTTAAAGATTATTTTCCACTAATTTTGTTTTTTCTTTTTTGGGGGAAAACAACTCTATTTAAAAGTAAGCTAAATAAGAGAAGTTAAAAAAAATTGTTTTTCAACTCATTTAAGGTTATTACTAAACATAGCAAAATGAGATAGTTTTATAGAAAACATTTTTTTAGAAAATAATTCGTTTTCTAGAAAATATTATTGTCGAAACAAAATGAGTGTAAGCTCTGTACAAAGCAAAGAAGGGGCACCTTCTTTAAATTTATCATGCTATATCTCTTATCGTAATTATTATTCACAACATTAAACTTAAAGATAAATAAGTAAAATAAGCCAATGACAAGTCAATATTTATCAACCTATTGGGCTGCACTTATTAGCAGTTACACTTCTTTGATTATAAGTTTTAAAATAATAATTTTCTTTTATTTTCTTAAGAGCACCGTTGTACTAACTAAATATTTTCATTGGTTAAATCTTTAAATTGTTTCATAATTTTTTTTATAGAAAGTATTAACCTATAGAGTCCGCTCTTGATAATTGTTATTTATTATCAAATTAAAATATTTAATTAGTTTTTAATGTAGGAGGGAATCAAACCTCAAATCTCTTATTGCATAGTTAAATTTTCGGCCATGGCCCCCACCATAGTGTAGTTCCACCCCACCAGAAAAGTTTAGATAGCTTAAAATAAATTTATATAGTTTTTTTTTTGAGGGGGATAAATTTATATAGTTATTAGCCTTTAAGCGTGCGTGTATTGCATGTGCTTAGAGGCTTTTTTTATTTTTATTTTAGTAAAGTTTAATAATTTATATCTATTATAATTTGGAAAAAAATATTTTTTATTTTTTAAATAAATAAAAATAAATAATTTTAGACATAAGTAGTAATTGTAATTTATTTTTTTTACACTTGTGATTTCTTTTTTGAACATGTGTTTAAAAGTGGTGTAGTGATATAGAGAAAAGTTTAGGTAAGAAAATAAGATGAACATGAGAGAAAAGAATGCTAAATTTTAAGAATTCTCTTAGTTTTTTATTTTTTAAATTGGGGTGAAAATGTTGTAGATGTAGCAAATCTCTTTACTTTTATTAAGATGAAAAAGGAATAAAAATGACTAAATTTTGGGGAGAAAAAAATATGAACGTGATGGAAGAAAATCCTAAATTTAAGGAGTTATCTTTTTTGATACAAAATGAAATTTGTTATTTGATATTTATGACCTTCTTTCTAAGAGGAGTTATCTATTTTTGAACTATATAAAAATCCAATTTAAAAAGGAAAATCCTTATAGATAATATAAATATTGATAAAGATTACCAGGTTTTGGATTTTCAATTCTTTATTAATGGATTTTGGACTCTTATCTTGGATCAATTAAAAATCGAGGATAGAATGTCAAATGGACACCACAAAACGTAATTGGTATAATTATTTTGTTACTTTTACTCTTTTCTCTTGACCATTATTATATTTTTAATATTATTGTGATGAATGTATCTAATAGTAGTGGTACGATGAAAAATTAAAATAGAAATAAAATAAATAATCACACATAAAACACAAAAAATTTACATAGTTTTGATCTTAGGTCTACATTTATGCACGATCAATATCAAAGAAAAAGTTTCAATATGGGAGATTACAAATGTAGCATAACGGGCCGGCTAATTGGGGATCAAATGATATTTCTCCTGAATCTATCCAATAATCTAACATCAAATCTATCGCTGGACTTGACATATCTGTATGTGTCTTTCATTTCCGACAAACTACTAGATCTTTTATCTGCAAAATAAAATATTACAATCTCAAGCTCATAACCTTAATCCAAACCCTAGATAATAGTCATAATCAAGAAAATAATATAGGACAAAACAAAAAGAAGATATATATCAAGAAGGAAAGAAAACAGGTAAGAAGAAAATACATATAAACCCTATAATCAGGGGGGATAACAAATTAAATTCTAAAATTTCATAAAAGAAAAAATTAATCCTTATAGATTGCAAAGATTATAAATTAAAAGATTTAAAATAATAATAAATTAAACCATTGATTCATATGCAAACTTCATATTTTAATTTGTTACTTTTGAGATTATAAGGTTTAATTTTTGAAACAATAGGATCAAAATCAGATACAATTTAGTAATAAAATAAAAATAACGTATAAATATGTTGTCTGCAAATTACCAAATCTTCTATTTTACACCAAACAATAATAGTGAGAATATTAAAAAAAAAAAAAAACGTAAAAATCAAAAAGAAAGAAAAAGAAGATACATACAAGACACAAATAATAAATCGACAAACAATGCCAAGAACGGAGTTTTGAAACAAACCCTAAATAATATTCACAATTAAGTATAGGAAAAAAAAAGGATACAAAGAAAGAATGTCAAGAACTTAACCTTAAACCAAACTCAATAGTTTTTAAAACCTGAAAAATCATTTCAAAAATACCCTAATATGTCAAGAATATATATATATATATATATATATATTTATTATGGGTCAGGAACATAATCTTAAAACATTAAAAACCAAGAATTAGGGGGAAAACCCCAAACATACGATCATTTCTATAAAGAAAATAATAAGAATGATTCTACCATCAATGATATCTAACTTCTACTTAGGGCTATAACATATTATTTAAACCCTGATTAAATATTTTAAATTTAAATTTTCAAAAAGGAATAATTTAGACCCTATAATTTGCAAAGATTAAAAAAAAAAAAAAAAAAGAGACACCAGTACAACACATGATGAGGAATAATTATCGGGTGCTTTTCTAAAACAGTTTGAAAAGAACTCAAACATGGACATGCAAAATTTAAATCATGTGAACAAGCGATTTGGTGCACCCAAAAGCAAGCATAGCGGACAATAAAGCAAAAAAAAAAAAAAAAAAAAAATGCACAACTTTTGTTATAATTCTCTACGTGAATGAGTGTGATTAGTAGAGAAAAAAAATAGTAGTTTATATAAAAGTAACAACCAATCATAATCTGTTGTGTAAGAGAGGAGCGGCAAAAATTATGAATTTATTTATAGTGGTAAAAAAACTCCATAGCAATAAACATAAGAAAGAGAATTACATAGAGGGAAAGAGTGAGAAAGCCAAGATAAAATTCATGATTTTTTAAAATATACTTTTGGTTGGGTTTTGATTTAAAACATATAGGAAGATCCATTTTTATATATAGAAAAATTGGATTGCAATCATGGACTATAAAAAACAACATAATTAGGAAATTAAAACGCCCATTTGTTATTAAATTCTGTATCTAAAGATGATAGAAATTTTGTATAGTGGCTGTGTGAATGCAAGTTACCGTGTTATTAATCTTTGGTTTCCCCCACCATTTCAAAGTGATAAAGAGTATGTTTTCTTTTGTTAATCAAGAAAGACATTATGAGCAAATTTTACTTAAAATACCAATTATTATGAATAAATGTTATATAAAGTACCAACTATTTGTTTATATAATGATCCTTATCTAAGTACTTGAATCATGTGGCTCTCAAAAAAAAAAAAAAAAAAAGTATTTGAATCATGTGATGCAACATACAATTGTCATTCACACTCATACATAAAATAAGAATTTTTTTCGTTAGCTTAATTGTATTTATTGACATGAAGTTAGTATGTTACTTGTTATCCTCTTTATATCTTTAATTTTTTTAATGAAATTTTAAAAACTTGTATCTATATAAATTGAGAAAAAGAAGTTAACAAATAAGTTATTATCCTAATCACTCATGTTATCAGCAAAAGTTTTCTTTTTTAAAAAATTATTTATGTAATACTCTTTTATTGCAAAAACTTCATAATTCTAGATTTCTAGGTTTATAATAATATTTAAAAAGTTTCACAAATATTCAAAATTAATTAAACATGTTTTGAACCCTTTATAAGTTAAATTGGTGGAAGAAGATGTTATTGTTCACAAGTTTGAAGAGGTGATAGTGATTCCAGTGATATTTTTGATAGGGTTGAAAACAAAAAAATTGGAGTACCCAAAAAGACTTATATTATGTTACAGGAAGAACCATAACTCACTCATGATACATCAGCAGTATCAAGTTCAACTACCAACACTGGCACTGAATCTTGCATGAGCTTAATTAGCCTTGACAAGATCATCGCTACAACAAACAAGGTTATATACTAATCAACCACCTCTAATTTACTTCTTTCTTTTTCTTTCCTTTTTAAAAAACTCATCCATATAGTAGAATATTATTAGAATATTCTTGACTTATGGTAACTTCGTATGTTTCTTTCATGGGTAAAATATTATTTTAGTCTTTACATTTTACCAAAAGTTTGTTTTTCTTCCTAAATTTTAAAATGTTTTTTTTTTCATCCTTAAACTTCTTAAATTTTTTTTTTTTTTAAAATTTGGAGAGAGAAATAGGAATGAAAAATAACTTTTTTCAATAGTTTAAGAACAGGGGAAAAAAAACTTTAGGTAAAGTTTAAGGTCAAAAAGTAAAATATTTTCAATAATTTAGGGACAAAAAATGAAATTTTCAATAGTTATTTGAGGATGAAAAATGAATGTTTTAAGGTTTAGGGATGAGAAAAAAACTTTTGATAAAGTTTAAAAACCAAAATTGTATTTTACTTTTCTTTCTTTTTATGTGTCTCAAAGAAATTATATATATATATATATATATATAGAGAGAGAGAGAGAGAGAGAGAGAGAGAGAGAGAGAGAGAGAGAGAGAGAGAGAGAGAGAGAGGATATTTATTCTTCTTTTTCTATCTAAAAGACGAGCTCATTTTCTTGTTGGAAATGTAATTTTACTTTATAAAGGTAAGAATTAAGAAGAATTAATTGATTTCAGTGGTTGTAATTAAGAAATTGAATTAGATATGGATTTTTTTTAAAAAATAAATAAATAAAATTTGAATGGATGTGACTCGTAAACCATATGAGGATCTGTTGATCAGTAGGTTAAAAACTATGTACAAGCTAGAAGCTTATTAATTGAAATATCTAGAGCCTATTTAATAATGGGTGTGGGGACCCGAGGACCAAAGATGGGAAGCACAGTGGTAGCCTTTAGTTGTACCTCTGGAGGGAGCATCCACAGCCCGAGGAGTGAGGTGGTCCGAGGATAAAATGGCAAGTGACAGAGTGCTCGTAAGGGATATAATGGATGCTGATGGGTGCCTCAAGAGTTGAATGGGATCGTTGTAGGAAGTTTCTTGTGAAAGTCTTACCTGTTCCTCCACATTAAATAGTTGGCAACAGTTTTATCAGCTGTATTAATAAGAAAGTGACCTGAACAGTGGATCCACAGCTCAACAGCTCATTCCACTACCTTTACCAGAAGTCTAATGGGACAAGTGTCCTAAGGAGATTTTGACGAATTAGAGATGGAGGGCTAGGATGCAAGATGCTGTGGAGTATATAAAAGAAGGAGGTTCTCAGATAAAGGGGATCCAACGAGAATTGAAAGAGAAAGTTAACAGAGAGAATAGTAGCTGAGAGAAAGTGAACAGTATTTGTAACACTCAAGAACTTTGTCCTCGAATAAGCTTGTAAAGATCCATTTATATATTAAAACCTTAGTCTTTTGGTCTTTATTTTCTTATCTGTGTTCTCGGGCGAAGTCCACACTTGTTCATGTCACTCTCCATACAAATATTTATTGTTTTGGGCCGGGTTTAAGAAATCCAACATCACTATTTTTGGTGGGCTTGGGCTGTCTAACCTCGTGTTCTTACAATGGGGAATTAATAAAATTAAATATTAAATTCTATCATTTAAACATAAATTACATCTGTTAATAAAATTTACATGGATGCAATTAATAGAATCCAAGAAACCAACCAACATCCTGTTTAATAAACCTAGCTATTGAGTGAGAGATGAATAAATAAATAATAATAATAAAAAGATTGCAGATCGTAAATTGTATTGGGTAAGTAATAAAATAATCAATATAAGTTCAATACATTAAAAAACAATCTTTTTTTTTTTTGGTCCATTTTGTGATTTCCACAATTAAAGACATTAAACTGTAAGCATTGCTTGTGCCACAACTTGTGGCATAACTTGTGCCACAACTCACCACATGGGCGAGTTGTGGCACAAATTGTACGTGTCATAAGTTGTGACACCAAAATTATTTTTAAATTGTACATGAAAGGTCCACTCGCTGATATGTGCACCAAATATATAAATGATGGTACTGGAAATATATCCAACACCCTAGCTAGCTTTGTATAGTACGTTGTATATACAGGACCTGAGTGCATGCATGCGCTTGTTCTTATGTATTCAATATATAATAATGTAGGTCTTGCATTGCAACTAGGATTTGATACATTATTGAAGCCCCTAGGATAATGTACTTTGTGACTATCATTGATCTAGATATTAATATATATGACTCATA
The DNA here is from genome assembly GCA_032878915.1 of Castanopsis chinensis. NCBI lineage: Eukaryota > Viridiplantae > Streptophyta > Magnoliopsida > Fagales > Fagaceae > Castanopsis > Castanopsis chinensis. The sequence goes on from JAVQMG010000133.1 coordinate 4,301,086, forward strand.
ATCCACTCGATCAATACTTGAGCTTCTGAGATGCTTAATTAGTACTGGTGATTATTATATTTATATGATTCAATCACATTCACAGGTATTATATATATATGACATACCCAAAATCATATTGACATGGATAAACCAAAAACACCTTTTATTATTATTATATATAGAGTAAAAGAACAAGTATTTTATTTGGAGGCCAACAAGATTCAATGTACGTAAATTCATTGACATATATATAGTTTTTTCAATATATATATATATATATATAGAGAGAGAGAGAGAGAGAGAGAGAGAGAGAGAGAGTACAGATTAATCTCCAAGAAGAAGAAAAAGCAGATCACATGAACATGAGAGCAAGCAGTTCGATAGTGAGAAATTAAAGGCCGGCGTTAATTTTACGTTGTCATGGGTGGGGGGGGGGGGGTCCCGAATATTAATTGCACACTGTCTCATCTCATCACCAAGGCTAACAACATACTAGTCATCAACCAAATAATTAATGTCCAATATAATATCCTGAAACATCTACCTCTTATTTATGTCATATATATATAGTATTAATTCAATAACCCCATTTTACAAACCTTGTGGTTGTAGTATTGTAGCTACATTATTTCCAATTCCATGCGAAATAGAAAATAGTTTTCCCTATATATTCATAAAAACACCATCGCTAAAGTAGAGTAGTAAAACCTAATGAACAATGGAATGGGTGTGGCAATAGGCCCAGTACTTAATGCCATTATTGAAGAAGGGCTTTGTTTGTGCTGTGGGGGCATAGACAATTGTTGTTTGGTTTATAATGTGGTAAACAAAATGACAACTGTATTTGGACTCTGTGATTCACAAAGAGATTTTTATCATTTATTCTTAAACAAAACCTAAAACTATTGAAGTAGATATTCATCTTTAGAGCGAAATGGTCCCATATGCTTTAGATCTTCAGAACAAAAATGGTCCCCTATGCTTTAGATCTTCAGAACAAAAATGGTCCCCTATGCTTTAAATTTCTCTTTTAGTTTGTTCAGCATGGACCATGTCTAATGAATAAGGCACCTCACCCTTTCCTTTTTTCTTTTATAGCTAAAAAAGGATAATACCTTGAATTGAACAAGGGTATGTCCTTGTTCAATTCAAGGTATTATCATTACAACTTTGGAAATGCAGACACTCCCAAATCCTCTGCATAAACACAAATATGTGAGATATTTATGAATGTGTGCTCTCAGAGTCTCAGTAAGTTAGGAGGAAAAAAAAAATACTAATTTTCTTCTGCTTTGGTGGTAAAATGGTTTTTTTTTTTTTTTTTTTTTTTTTTCTAAAATACAATCACCATTGTAAATATTTTTATTGTTTTTGTTAAGTTTTTGAGTTGGATAGTTGCTATTTGGGTTAGGTTAGCTAAATTGATTAGGAAGAAGAGAGTCCAACCACAAAAATGAAATATAAAATAACTATAAAAAAAAAAAAAAATTGGACCCAAGGGGACCGAGCCCCCACTTGGGTCTGTCCCTGATTAATTGCTTCAGTTGAAAGAGATTTTGGGCCATCATATAAGCCAATAATTGATTAAAGGGGAGGGGGATGGAACCTAAAAAATATAAAAAATTTGGTAAAATTATTTGCTATTTCATATAGATAGCTAAGTTACTATAATAACAATTTGAAATTATGTTTGGAAGGAGAGATGGATAGGAAAAGGAAGAAAGGTAAGTACCCTAAGAAGGAGTGAGGGAAGAAGTACACCTTTCTTTCACATTGATTAAAATAGAAGAAAAGATAATTGATCAAAAAAATGATTTTGTTGTATGTGGATTGAATTTGAGTGATTAAAATCAGTTTCCCTTGTTTAGATAATTTTAAAAGATCAAAGATTTCAATTTGACGAAATTTACAAAAAATTCGAAACTTTTAAAATCCGTGGTTTTGAAATAATATTTAAAATCAATGGATTTGAAATCAAGGCATTTCAAATCTATTGATTTCTTATAAAATAAAAAAATAAAAAAAATCTATTGATTCAAAATCCAAATCCAAATTCAAATGCATGCAAATTCAAGTTTCCAAACACAACCTTGTTATTTTACCTTTAGACCTTAAGTAATAGTTTAAATAATGAAAATAAAATTAGAATTTTACACAACTATGCTAAGTTTAAGTTATACACGACTCTTGTAAGTCATGAATCGACAACATTATCCTTAATCCCCTTATTACAGGAGTAAAAACTAAAAAGTACCATTAGAACTAAGAGTTTATTGGATTCCCATTAGACCACCCCCTCTCCCTACTCTTTTTCTACCCAACAATTTTGTCAATCCAATCCCCTCCCTTTCCCTCCTCTCCCATTCCCTCCAAACAAATGGTTTAACAACACAAGGCACATTAGTACTGCATATGGAAGGGTAATGGCAAATTAAATTTCTACAAATCTGCAATTCATTCATGAGAGAAAAGTAGGGCAATTAATTCTTTTCCTCTTTAGACAGGGAAAGCTACAATAGAAAGGAAAAATTGAGTGAAAATGTCATGCACCCAAACAATTATACAGAGAAAGAGACAAGGAGAAGCTGAAATTACTTCATAGCTCTATATCAGGCACTACCAATAGGAAGGAACTTGGATCACTGGATCCAAGTAGTGGAATGTACTCCAATCCTCTCACATGAACACTAAAGCATGCTACAAAAACAACACAAGTTAAACATGAAAACCAGTAAAGTGGAATTTTGTATGATTCAGACAAAATCTTATACAATTAATCAAGTGCAAGCAAGATTAAAGCTGATATTATAATTTATTTTAATAACCAAAAAAGATCCTACAGTTGAGTCGTTCACCGTTTGGAACATTTCCATTTAAAAAAAGTCAAGTTTACAAATAATAAATTTTTTTTTTGGGGGTCCGTTTTGTGGTTTTTTATTTTAGCAATGCCTAAAGTAATCCCTGAATGCGATCTTTACGGCACTGAAGAACGATGGCAGATTTGGGAGAAGATAGAAAAAGCTAATAACTGTATAGGAAACAAAGAAGAGATGTTCTTCTTCACAAGATTGAAGAGGGGCTCTTTCAAGTCAAACCATTGCAAGAGAAGCATTGGAAAGGTTGTTGCAAAGGCGATGGTAATTCCAGCAACATTTTTTACTGTGTCGACCAAAACGAAAGAAAAAGAATCGGAATCAAAAAGACTTACCGTTATGAGAAAGGATTTTACTAATGTGTGCCCTAAGGGCACACATTAAGTAATCATTTTTAGAAATATTTTCTTGGGAATTGAAAAAGTGTTGACAGTTTTTTCAATTTTCGAGAAAATATTTCTAAAAATAGATTGCTTAATGTGTGCCCTAAGGGCACACATTAACCAGATCCTATGAGAAAAACAACGTCAAGAATGACAAGTCCAACTCCAAGGCCAACGACGACGACGACCACAAGCGCTATGGCTGGATATTGCATAATTTTTGCTCAAAAACCACAAAACCCCCCCAACAAAAAAAAGGGGGCGAACTTCTGGCACAACCTAACTTCAACAAATATAGCATCTTTTAAAATGGCCTAAGCTAAACTTGCCAAAAAAAAAAAAAAAAAAACTTGCGAAACAAACACCTATGAAGCAGGGGTGCATTTTCAGATTCGGCTCCGAGTGTGAGACTTGACAATTTTTTAAAAAATAGGGTGCGGATGCGGTGAGGTGCGGCAATTAAAAAATTATTAAAAATATTTATATTTATATTTTTAATATATTGCCATACATTTTTACATTATATAAACATATACCAAATTTAAGAGCAGTAGTGAATAATAACTATAAAAAAAATGGTAGTGCTTGTATTCCATCAAAAAAAAAAAAAAAAATAGTGGTGCCTGAAGCCTTGCTTGTTTAGATTCTAGTCTGTAAAAATTTAATATTGAAAGAAGAGTAATTTTAAGGACACACAATTTGGAATATTTTTGTGTAATAATTCGCTACATAATAAGTTGTGATTAATAAATGTGTGATAGTAGGTCATACAGATCTGAGATACACTTTTACTAATTACAATTCACAAAATAACAAATTGTGACTTAAAATTGTGCCAAATTATGTCTTTACCCTTACTCTTAAAATAATAGTGCTTGACTTAATGATTAACACAGGGTACAATAATTATAAAGTACAACCCAATATTAAAAAGAGGAGTAATTGGGTTATATGTTCTTCATAAATAACAGTACTTGAGTTAGAAAAGAATGATCGAAGGTTGCAGAGAAATAGGACAACAATTAATGGTTAATTATAAAGTACAACCCAATATTAAAAAGAGGAGTAATTGGGTTATATGTTCTTCAGAAATATTAGACAGTGATAAATGATATCATCTCATAAACCATAATTTTTGCTATAATTGTTCATTTGATAGACTTTGAGGGGAGAAAAAATAGTGAGTTTATGTAAAAGTGATATATAATATTAGAATTACTCCTATAAACCAATATAACCTATTAATAAAAAAAATAAAAATAAAAAAGATCAAATATAAGTGGTCCCTGTAACAATAACATTTTTGTTTTTTTGGGCTGAATTATTGGTGGTCCCAATAATAATTTTATAGGTGGTCCCTTTTTTTTTTTTTTTTTGATGAGAAAGCTGAATTCATTCAAAACGAAAATGGAGGTGGTCCCTTTAACAAAAAAACACGTGAATCACGGATTCACTGAAGCACTGATTCAGTGATTCACTGAAGCACTGTTACACAAAAAAGGGTATCTCACTGACCCGTGCTCGTTAATATCTGTCATATTATAATATGGGTCCGGTTAATGTGTGCCCTAAGGGCACACATTAAGCAATCCATTTTTAGAAACATTTTCTCGGGAATTAAAAAAGCTGTCAATACTTTTTCAATTCCCGAGAGAATATTTCTAAAAATGTTTGCTTATTGTGTGCCCTTAGGGCACACAATAACAAAATCCTTATAATATTGAGTTGTGTTAAGGATACCCAGCTTTATGCGTCTTTTTATCAGATGTGAGTTAGCTTTATAGGAAAAAGGAAGAAAGAGACCAAAAATACTCTTTTTCAAGCCTAGTCAAGCGTCTCAGTTCTCACATAGGAAAATTTGAAAACTCATGCTTCTTTAACAGGAGAACAACACCAACATAAATAAATAAATAAATAAATAAACTAAAATCACAATCCTCAGGAAACAACAAAGTATTAGTAGATCCCAAAAAAAAAAAAAAAAAAAACCATCTCACAAGAAACAATTAACATCAATACATCCAAAAAAAAAAAAAAAAAAAAACCATCTCACAAAAAAACAACCAACATCAGTACATCCAAAAAAAAAAAAACCCATAAGAATATATGGGAGAACATAAAATTTTTTTTTTAGGGAGACAAACCGGGTTTATGTAGGGGAAATCAAGAAAGCTGTAAAAAAATAGAAGACAAGAAAGTTAAGCCAGGAGTTTCAAACGGGGGAACATAAAAATTTTAAAAGATGAGAAAGAAGAAGCAAAAAGGATGGGGGAAGGTAAGTGTAAGAGTGATAGGATACGTGTGGTTCAGAAAAAAAGGAGAAGTAAAAATAAATAAATTAAAGTAAAAGATGGCGTAATGGGATATGTGTCTAATTTAATATATAAAAATTACAAATTGTATTACAATACAACAAATTATCACAAAATTTTCACAACAGTTAAATTGTCAAATCTTTTATATGTGAAAATAAAATAAAATAAAAAAATATTAGATTAGGATTGACCATGACTAAAAACAAAAAATATTGTAAAAATATTGTCACATTTTATTGTAGAATAATGTTTAGCTACAAAATTAGTTGTAACCTTAGTTTACAAAATTGGTTGTAATATCTTTTATTAGAGGTGAATTTTGACATATCCACTATTAAATTATATTTTTTTCTTATATCTTGTATACTTGCAAAATTTTAAAAAAATTAAAGATCAATAGTTATGTTATAAATAAATTTTTTAAATTCTAAGGTTTTGTTATTGGTGAAGTGAAAGAAAATAAATGATAAAATATTGGTAAAATAAGATTTAGTGAGAAACAAAAAATAAAAAGAAGAAAAATGTGCTAAGAGAACGATTTTGTCAAAGAAAAAAGAGCCATCAGTCCACCATGTTATGTCATGCCTTTTTTCTAATTTACTGTATTTTTTTTATTTACGTGGGACCCATTTTTTTTTTTTTTATTTATTTAAAGGTTTGGAGCTCCTTGTAGATGTAGAGTAAGAGAGTAGTGGAAGCAAAAGCGTAAAAGAGAAAGAAAACAAAAAAGTGTTGTGAGAGAGCAGAAATGGAAGGGAGGCCATGCTATCCAACAGGTGTAATCAGAGGAGCATGGTCTGCATGGGAAGACAAGATCCTTAAAAACTACATTAAAAACCATGGCGAAGGGAAGTGGACAGACGTGCCTAAAAGAGCTGGTTCAAACGTCTAACAATATGCACTATATATTCTCTCTTCTCTCAAAATGGTTCTCATTTGTCGATTATTCACACTGACACTTCTTATTTTGTAGGGCTGCGGCGATGTAGGAAGAGTTGCCGGCTTCGTTGGGTGAATTATCTAAGGCCAGATATCAAGAGAGGCAACTTTTCTGAGGATGAAGAAGATCTCATTATCAAACTACATAAGCTTCTTGGTAACAGGTAGGGGAAATCTTCTTCTTCTCCTCTGGAGTCGGCTAAATATAATTCGAGAATTGAGGCCATAGATTTAAATAATGGTTTTTATATTTAAATACAGATTAAATAAGTTATTCATAAAATAAGAAATATATATATATATATATATATATAAATTAAATAATTTTATTTAATATCAATTAAGTCAAGATTAATTTGAAGAGTGAAATATATTATTTGATGAATAGATACTACATGAACTAAAGTTAACTTCATGTAGAGAATTAATTATTATAGTTCAAGCATAAAATTTAACAAGGTAACGCATGACTATTTTTTTAATTTTATATTTTAGTATCAAGAAAGTAAAGATTGTTCGGTGTATCATGACTATTTAGGAGATTAGGTGTCTAATGTTTACAGTCTACTGTGTAGGATATTAGTTTATAAAAACTAAAGTCTCAAACTATTAGAGGAAATTAATCATCATTGATGAACTAGCACATTTTCAACGATTCCCCCCCCCCCCCCCAAACATTATACGATTTCAATTGGGTTAAGTTTTTATTGGTCTAGTATTTTAAATGCTTTGATGGAGATAAGAAAAAGAAAATATGAAAGCTATTACAAATTTTACTACAAAATGTTTACTAATTAATGTAAAAATAAATGTGATTATGAACTTTAACAATTTAATTAATGAATGTTTGCATTACCTTTTTTTGTGATTGGTAGCACATTTATTTGTAAGTTTTATGAAGTAAATTTGTAATAACCTTAGCCTCACTCATGAGAAAAATAGTGCACAACTATTTTTTAAAAAATATTATCTTAAGATTTGGGCATTTTTATAAATTTATAATGTAGGGTGCGACATTTTTTTATGAAAGGGTTGAAATGTTTTGTAGTTGGGGCCTTAGGCTTTGGCCTTGTGCCGGTCCTGTGCCTCTCCTTATTCCTTCAATTTGTAATTTACTTCTTTCATTTTTCTCATTCTAAGTTAGAAATTATTAATAGTGACTAATTGAAAAAGTTATTCTTTGCCACCCCCAAAAAGATAAGGAAAATAATTTTAACCACAAGAAAAAGGAGTTAACATTTAGTAAATGTGCAATAAAGTACAATGAAAAGCAAATTAAAATTATGGAATTTCTTTTAGAGATATACAACATGTTGTGTGAAAGTCCCTTTGTAAACATTCACACATAAGATTGATTATGAAAAATGTTATAAACTTTAGAAAGATTTCCAAAACAAATATAAAACAGAAGATAACTTGAAAGATTAATAGATACAAATATATAATAAAAAAAATACTAAGGGTTCCTTTGGTTGGAGGGATAGAAAAATGAGAGAATAGAAAATGGAGAGGGGATAGAAAAGTGAGAGGATAGAAAAAATTTAGTTTTCTGTCATATGTGTTTGGTTTGGAGGATGGAAAAGTAGAGAGATAGAAAACTATGGAAAATGAAGTTGATATAAATTTATAATTATGTCCCTATTAAATAAAACAAAAGGATAACACAATTTTTTATACACTTATTTATTTAAAAACTTTATATATGGACATTTCACTTTTTTTTTTTTAATAGGCAGAAACTAGATCCAAAACTGGTGGGAAAAAAGAACAAGAAGGAAACTATTAAAGAAATTGATAAAAAAGAAGAAGAAGAAGAAGAAGATAGAAGAAACAAAAAAAAAAAAGAAAAAGACAAAAGGTGGGAGCAAAAACAAGAAGACAAAAAAGAAATAATTAAAAAAAAAAACATGAAAAGAAAAAAGTGATGAACAACGTGAACCAAAAAACAAGAAAATATTATTAAGTAGGTTGAAGCAGAGTCAAATGTCAATGGTTACCTGAGATTTTCATGTTCAACGTTACAAAAAGAGGGGCAAAAATGTAATTGATTAGATTAAAATAAAGTCCCCTAAGTTTTCTCTCCAAATTAGAGAGATAATATTTTGGTGGGCCAAGAGAAAAAACACCTGGGCCCCACCAAAATTTCCTTCCACTCTCCATCCCAACCAAACACCCATTTAACCTATTTTCTCTGTTTTTAGATGCAAAGAAGGCATTCTCACAAAATTCAAATCCTCAAATACACCCACAGACCTCTTGTAAATAACAAAGACTATAATTTTTTATTTTTTATTTACTCTAGTTCTAGTTTGTCGCAACAAAACCTTCAAAGTGATATCTCCCCATTCTAATAGTGGCACACTACAAGAGATATCTAGGGTTAAAAACATGATTCTAGCTAATTCGAACTCTACCAAAACTCAACTTAATAACTTTACATTCAAGCCATATGCTGACACAACAACCATCAAACGTTAACTCCAAATTTCCAGGGCTGGTTATAGATTAAAATAGATTAATAGGGGCTACATGTTGTTGTTCTTCTTCTTATTTTCCTTATTTGAAGTCATATGATCCATTATCTTTTTAATTGATGCATTTTTTATTCTTTTCAATAATGTTAGTTTTAGTCTTTCTCTATATTTTTTCGTTCTCTCGACCTGAAACCAACTTGTCCATCCTAGTGTATTAATCAATCTCCTCCTTTGCATACGACCAAATTCTCTCTCTCTCTCTCTCTCTCTCTCTCTCTCTCTCTCTCTCTCTCTCTCTCTCTCTCTCTCCATATGTAAATAGAGTGGAATGGGGGATGCAGGATTTGAACCACAAAAGTCACAAAAAATGTCATCATTGTTGGGTTATCACCTAAACCCCTCTCATTTTTTAATCAACAAAAAAAAAAAAAAAAAAAAAAACCTCTATCTCTAATGTTTTTGAAAGGTATAATGTGAATAATAGATGATGTTGAAGTAAAATTTTATTTTATTTTATTTTTATTTACCTTCAAACAATTTAAACAAATGAAATTATTAGATTCATAGATTGACACCTAAGTTTTGGTATTCAATTATTCAAGGTCTTTTTCAGAAAGATATTTATTTTCATGAGTGAGAAAAGTCGTTTTTGAAAGACAAAGCCTGCAGTATTTAAGGCCCAAGCATTTATAATTATTTATTTTACGAAAATGTAGATGTCGATATGTTGCATGCGAATTGAAACCAAGCATATGTCACTGAATCTTCCTGAATGAATGGGGAAATATGATTTTAAACATGAGAAATGCTGAAACATGGTAAAATGGTGTCAATTCAAAAATCTTTATAGTCCAATAATTGATACAGGAATCTCTCCTATTGAATCCACTATTTCCTTCTAAGTTTTAGTTAGCTATAAGAAATGAGGAATTAAAAAATCAAATAGCATTGCTTTTACTCTTAAAAGAATGATATATTATCGTTGGATTTAATGTGGTCACACTCAAACTTCAAGAATGGATATCTGGGGAAATATGATTTTAAACATGAGAAATGCTAAGAACATGGTTAAATTGTGTCAATTCAGAAAACTCTATAGTAATTGATATATGGATCTCTCCCAGTGAATCCACTGTTTCCTTCTAGTTAGCTATAAGAAATAAGGTATTTAAAAATAAAATAACACTGCTTTTACTATTGAAAAATGATATATTATTATTGGATTCAATGTAGTCATACTCATCAAGGAAGTCAATACCATACCAGATGTTGTACCGGTTTGACCGCCAGTACGATATATTTCAGGTACCGGTTAATACTAGTGTACCGTTTCGTGTTTACCACTATTTTATATATTTAATACACACACACAAAATCTCTATTTACCATAAAACATTACCTTAAAAATTCCTGTTTACAATAAAACATTACTTCAATTGTTCATTGCATACAAAGAAAACAAATAATACAAACAATTAAGTTAACACAAATTTAATACAAATAGTATTTTCACTTATTTTAAAATTATGGTCAATTTTGTGTTAGAGAAATTTTTTTCTTTCTAATTTTCTTATGAACCAAACGTGTGAAAATATTTTACCATTAAAAAAAATATTTTACATAGAAAACAAATGCAAACCTCTCGAATTATAAAAAGAAAGAAAAAAAGTCAGCAAAGTATTAGATTTTAGCAGCACAAGAATATCCCCTTCAGCAAACTATCAACTACTGTTGAAAGTAAACTGTTCAGAAAATAAGGCCCAAGATTATGTACAACTACAACTACAAGAAGAACAACAGACAACAAAACAAGACACATCTTCACCATCTCTCTTTGGACTAGCAGGTGAACCCATCTTCACTTCCATTCCCATCTTCACCTTATTCACCTCCGAACTCCATCTTCACTTTTGATACAACAACCAAAAAAAAAAAAAAATCATACTACTCTTCTTCTTAGTTTCTTGGCTACTTAGTTGTGTTTGTGTGCATTTCATCTTTATGTTCTTCTTCTTATTCTACTATTTACCCATGAGAATTGTACCCACCAATGACCAATGGCTACATCATCATCATCTTTGGTGAGCATAGAAGCCTCCTTTTTTGAAAATCTCAAAGCCTTTATTCTTGCTATTGTTTTGGTCCAGTATTCATTTACCAGCTGGTACGGCTAGAATTTGTCGATACATGACCAGTACGGCCAGTATTTTATTTAGTATAAAATAAGGGTGTACCTATACCCGTGCACTAGCCAATATGGTATATACCAGCCAGTACGGTACAGTATCATCTTCACTGATACTCACACTTCAAGAATTTCCACGTGTTAGTTTGCATGGAAAGTGAAAATACATCAAAGTGTTAAGTTAATGTGCTCACAAAACTGATGACATATATTTAGGGGTCCACTAAGATTTTGATTAATTTACAACCCCATTTTATACTTAGGAACTACAACCTTATTCATAATACGATTAGTGAAATAGCTTTTCGGAAAAAAAGAAGAAGGAGAAGTTAAATAACCCTTTTTACCCAACTTGCTCTAGTAACATGTTGTTGTTGGTATATAATGACATGTTGTGATTAAAACATTGTTAGCAACAAGCTCATGTAAAATTAATGTTTCACCAATTTCAACTTACCACCTCAACAATATTAAAGATATAATTTTTTCCACAACTTTATGAGATGATAAGTTGACTAAATTGTTCAATACATTATATGCTTAATAGTGATCTTCGTATATAATATTGTATAAGGTTTTTATTAACTTTTTCAGAGTAAACCAAAATATATTTTAGTTTAAAAAGAAAACTAAATACATTATTATTATTATTGTTATTATTATTATTATTATTATTAATATTATTATTATTATTATCATTATTATTATTATTATTATTACACATTGCTATTAATTGCAAATTTGATAATATATAGTGATAAGTTTAACAAGTATTAAATAAAAAAATCAACAAAAATAACAGTAAATTTAATTTTGAGAAAGAATTTATAAAATCCACAGCTGTGCAATTCATAAATAAGTGAAAGAAACTCATTTTGCATGCGAATTTTTTTTTTTTTTAATTCAATAGTTACAAAAGAGAATGAGATATTTGATCCCTGAATATTTTCATTAGAAATATCATAAAGTATCAATCAATTAAATTATAGAGAATTCGTATAGATTATATGGTCTTTTTTTCCCTTGGGTTGGGGGAAAATTCCCCTCCCTCCTCCCAAATGTCACACTATAAAGTGTTAAATTAATGTGCTTACAAACTAAACGATGTGTAACGAGTGTTGCAGTTGGTCACTCATTGCTCGAAGATTACCAGGACGAACTGACAATGAGATAAAGAATTACTGGAACACCATTTTAAGCAAGAGGGTGCAAGGTGACAAGACTCATGAGCAAAGTAGTAGAATATTAAAATCTGTTGGAAGGATAGGAAAGTTGACATCAGACTCCAATCCAGGAAAAAAACCGGTTGCTCATCCTGTGATTCGACCAAAAGCAGTGCGGTGCACAAAGGTTATCCTCCCAAGGCAACCAGATAATAATAATCAAATATTCAGTGAAAATATAGTTCCTTATGGGAATAGTAAAAACCTATTTCCTTTCGTTCAGCCGGAGAATAATATCTCTAATTTTCTGATAGATTTGGATATAAATTACCTTTTGAGATCGGATGTGAAAGATTCAGATGGCCACCAAACCAATGTACGTGATGACATTGTGTTGGATTTGCCAGTTTCTGGATACGATGCCAAGCTTAAAGATTTAATGGATGAAGGGAAGCTTGAGAATTGGAGGGCTACTAATCCTTTTCAGCCAAATGAAGCTATGGATCTTAACACAATGGAATCTTTTCTGGATTCAGATGATACATGGATTAGCTGAAAGTAAACAAAATACATAAATAAGCCCATTATCTTCATGAATAATTGGGTGCCCATTGCTGTTAGCATTTTCTTATGTTGTGGGTTACTATTGTCATCTATGTGTATCTAATTAAATCATGAATAGTTGGAGTGTATTTTGCTTGGCATCCGTTGAACCCAATGGGCCAATAATGGATAATGCTCTCCACATATTAAATTAGACATTTTTCAATTGCAAATGTATTGGTTTGACCCATTAAAACCCAATACATTAATACTCTCATATACCAAATATATAATACACACATATATGCACTATATATTGTGTTAGACATTAGTGGCATTGTTACCCAAATATGCGTTTGTGATTGCAAATGAAGAGGTGTAATTCACCTTCCTCACAGAAACACGACCATTCTTGACATTGTAGGAACTTGTGGTTTCTTCCTCTCATTCTCATGGCGTGTTTCTCATCAGTTGTGTTATGTCTACCTACTATTTTTTAAAATAAATATATGCTAGTGATATTTGAGAGTTTGGTAAATTGTTTTTAGTTTTCACCCCCTTTTGTTCTCTGGATGTTTTAATTCCTTTGCATTTTTGGTATGTGGATCTTGGTTAAAAATTTTCAACAATTGCTTCATGTGTTGTCATTTGAGTAGTGGATTGTATGTATATATTGTATTGATTGAATAAACATATATAACAAGTGACACACTTTTGGCTATATAGAGTGACACATCTACTAACACTAACACACCCCATTACATGTTAACAACTTCATAAGCTACCCATCAATACAGACATTAGAAACACCACCAGTACTACTTCTAGGGGTTCTTTTGCTTTTTATTTTTATTTGTTGACTTATTTTAGGTTTGGTTACAATTTTTTCTTTTTCTAATAAGCAAAATTTTTATTTTTATTTATTCAATTTTTTTTTAATAATGCAAAATTTTCATTGAAACACAAAATTCGCTAGTGCTCCTATTGTTTCGTTAGTATGTAGTACGTCGGTCCATAAGGTTTTGCTTTTTATTGTTTGTGTCATGTACGAACGGTACCAAAGAAAGAGGTGAGGAACACAAAAATATTCATAACTTCTTGTCACAATAGTTACGTGGTAGAGTGTGATTAATGAAGTAACCATGGTAGAGCCATGTATAAGTAATTATTAACCACTTACAATTTGCCACATCAGAGTTGTGACAAAAAAAATTATGAAATAATTTGTGGCCCTAGAACTACTTAGGTACCTAAGATTAGATATCATATATCTTCAAATAGCCATGTGCCCTGCAGGTGGCCCCACTATAATTTTTTAAAAAAATTATGGAAAATTTTTAAAAATATTAATGGATGTATCCAATGACAAAAGCCGATCTTTATTTTGTAGATGAGGGTGTTTTTAATTTATGAGGTTCATGTTGCAAATTTAAGGGATTTTTGAGCATAGAAATCCTACTCTAACTTAATCTAAGTGTATATATATGGGAAGGACATTTTTAAAGACTTGAATCTTGGTCATTGTCCCCTTCCTTCCACTCCACAAGAACTTGTATTTGTAAAGTAACTATTGCGTCAATAGTTTATAGTTGTATTATTTGTGTCACTTTTAAAGTGTTTCATTTTATAATCACTAACGACTGTATGTCATGTATCTAGATTTTTAAATTTTAAATTTTGATTACTTTATAAAAAAGAAAAAATGATGTATGACAGATTGCTGTTGGTAGTGTATAGAGCAAAATACTAACAATTACAATTACAATGGACTTTTATTCGCCTTTCTCCATAGGGTTCTTGCACTTTGTTTCTTTTAAAAATTAAAACCTTACTATTATTATTATTATTATTATTAAAAAAAGGTTTTGATAATATTCCTTATAGCAAGAGTAAAACGAGTGATGTAACAAAATTTACTATCATTTTGTGTGTTTCTCAAAAAAAAAAAAAAATCATTTTGTGAGTGTAATGAATTTTGGCCTTTTGTGATGTCGGCCAAAAAGTCGTCACTATTAGGCACACATTTAGTGATGATAATGCATGATCATCACTAATAAGTGCATAGTAGCTACGGCACTAAGGTATTCGCTAATAAGTAGTCACTAACATTGTGGAGGACATTTTATTTACTTTTGAAAAATGGAAGGAAACTTTTAGAGACGACAATAAATTTTATAGCAATGACATTTGCGTTGCTAAAATAAGATTTATTTTAATGACGATATCTATTGTCGCTAATAATCATCTTTAGTGACAACCTTGTGTGTCGTCGCTGATATTTCACCAAAAATATATAGTAAATATATTATATATATGCTTTGTTTCTCAGCGATGACACATTGGTCGTCATTAACAGAAGTCTATTAGCGACAATATAACTTGCCGTTTCTAATAGTCACCTTTTAGCAATGACACAACATTTCGTCGCAAATCTACCAAAATATAATGGTGAGAAAAATTTTCACTCTTAAAAAGTGGCGGGAATTAATGGGGAAGTAGATTATATATTAGCAACGAATTAGATCGTCGCTATTAGGGATATTTTATTGACTACAAAGATTGTTGTCATTGATATGTGGCCAAAATAATTTTGATATAATATGATTTTTTTTTATCAAATCCTCCAAAATTCCTCTTAAAATATTTAAAATGACATAAATTCCTTTAAAATATTTGAAATGATTAAAATACCATTAATCTCTTTAAAATGACCAAAATACCCCCAAACTTATACAATGACCAAAATAACCTTGAAACCTCCAAAGTAATTAAATACTCTCCAAGTTAAATAAAAAAAAAAAAACATAAAGACAAGGGAGGGCTTGTTGCGTCAAAATACTCTCAAATCATAATTTTACCCATTTGAAACTTGAAATCGATAAGATAACAAAAATCGAGAAAGTTTTGATTTCACTCAAAATACTGACCAATACCCATAGTTATCAGAATGCGAACCATATCGTGAATCAATTTTTTATTTTTCTATATCATGTATTGTAAGATACACAAATACTTAATAAAATTAAAAAAAAAAAGATATACATATATGAATATTATTCATTATAAAATTATATTATATTCAACTAAAATATTGTTTGAGCTTGAGCTTGTGGGAAAGACAAAAAACTTGAGCTTGGCTTGACTTAATTTGATTCATTAGTCAAGCTAAGCTTGAGCTTAATATCAAGCTCAAACTCGAGCTTAGATTAAGCTTTTGAGCTTGAGATCCAACAAAATTATCTTATCCAATGCTTGAATCTCCAAAAATCAAGTAAGCAAAAATAAGAAAATAGCATACTCATTCTATCATGCTTTTATTCCGATCTATGATTAGCCATTGTTCAAATTACAACTTTACAAAATTAAATCCATCCATTCATCCTTTATTGCCTATAGCTTCATCAATTATTTAAAAAATAATTTTTACATTCACATTAGATGATAAATAACTAGAAAAAGACTTGTTTGTAACTATTGCGAATGAGAAATGATTAACATGTTATATAACTTTACATTAGATAATGGATAAGGAAGGACCATATGTGGCCCACTTATAAATTTTTTTTAAAAGGTAACTAAAGTCTAAAGTGGTGCTTGATTAGTTTAGAGGGAAGTGAAAAATTAAGGTAAAGGGTAGTGGTCCAACATGAGACATTTTATTATTAAGATATGTGTAATTAGTTTAATTAGAAAGCACATTTCAAGCTTATAAATGAGTCTATACTTGACTTGTTTTGTATTGAGCCTTATAATTCACGGACTTGTTTACGAACAAATAGTTTTGCTTGGGCTCGGCTTGTTTACAAAATAAGTTTAAAACTAAGGTTCAAGCTTAGCTTATTTATAAACAAACAAACATGATTGAGCCCTTTATTGAGTCGAGCCCAAGTTGTTTATGAACAGCTTCGTTCATTTACCGCCCTAGGAGGAAAGGAAAGCAAATTCTTTGTTTGATTGAAGGGAAAGTAAGGAAAGAAAGGAAATTAATATACATTTTGAGTAATACCTATTTTTATCTGTTTACTATTTGAAATGTGGGTTATTCCAAAAGTTTTATAACTTAAATGTCATTTTGATATTTCTGATGGAAGAGTTCAGAATTCAAATAATTTCTCTCCTATTGTAATTTCTTTTTTCTTTTCCATGCAAACCAAACATGGGAATATTAAACCTTTTTTCCTTTCCACCTTTCTTTTTCTCCTTTTATCCTAACCGACATACTAAAAACATATATAAAATCATTTCTTTTTTCCTTTCTTGGCCGCTCCTCATATCTTTTTCCTTTTCCTTTCCCTTTCTCTCTCTCGTGCTGAAATTTCCTCTTCTCTCACTGTTATCAAACATACCAAACATAGAAACAATGTTATTATTTTCTTATTTGGTGCACGCAATGTTTCTTCTCACGCATTTTAATCATATTGTTAATATGTTTAAACCCATGATCTGATTGTGATGGATCACATAAGGCTGGCAAATCATTAGACCCCTTGTAATTAATTATTTGCATGTGTTTTCAATCTTTGTGCCATATTTTCAAATGGGTGCTATTCATATTTTCTAAAGGTCAACATCAAAGTCTCACGATATATTGACTGAGGAAAAAATAAGTAATAACCAAAAGAATCCTTTTCTTTGAGAAGTCTTATACCCTCCCAACAAAATTTCATCACATTTTCACCATAAATAGACAAACATTTGTAAGATCACATCTTTTACTATTCTTTTTTTCATAATTATTTCATATAGTAGATTGTAATCGATTGACTGTTATTTTTACAAACACTCACTATTTTTTTTTCTACTTATAATCTACCACACCTACATAGTTGTGACAAAATTGTGTCATAAAAAATATAATCCTAAATATTTTTTAAATGAGAAATGTTAATGGATGTTCTAAAGTATTAATTTAAAAGATATCTTTAAAAACTTTCTATGAAAAAAAAAATAATTAATTTTTTTAAAACCTTATATATTTCTTATGAAACTGATTTTAAAACTTTTGTCAAATAACTCATTAACAAATTCATCAAAAAACAACTCATTAACAAATGTGCAAAGTCAGCCTTTAACTACAGCCGAAAATTTAGTAATTTACTAAGGCGTGTACAGGCAGAACTCTTTCCTTGTTGAAAGTGCCAAGAAGGACGCAACGTGGAACGCAATAAGAAGACAACAGCATTATACGTACGCAAGGAAATCCTCCCTGTATATATTCAGGATTCCAAATAAAACGGCCTTTATTTTCAACTATTTGTTACTTACCAAAACTGCGTCCCTTCTGCTTTTTTTTCTATGTGCTTTCAGCAACTCAGCTACTCTCTTTGTCCTTCTTCTTCCATTTCTGACACTTAATGAGTTATGAAACCATGCGTCACATAAAGCAGTTGGTTTTTCTCTGTTGAGGGGACATTCCATATTTGTAAGGTTTTCCCAGCTTTTGGGAAAAAGATTCTGCTGTTTTTAGTTGTGACTGTGATGTGTGTGGGGATCTCTTGGTGTCCCAAAAAATAGTGGCTTTTGCATCCGTGTTTGATTGGTAGGTGGGTTTTTTTTCTTCTGACTCTCATTGTTGATTGTTAGACGCTTAGTCAATAATTGAGTCTTTGTGTGTGTTTTTTTAATTACTTATCTTCCATTGTTTTTTGGAATTGGTGAATGGTGAATGATAAGAGCAATTGGGTTTCTAAAGTTTCGTAAATTTGTAATCTGAGAATTGGTTTTTCTACGTAATGGTATGTGTTCTGATTACTCTCCCACTAATACTATTCCATTGCAACTAATATTTTGCTTTTTATTTTGTTCAATATAGTGTATTTTAGCTTTGAATAACAGAATTTCACCTATTTCTCCATTGGGGGAGTTTTGTTTTCTTCGTTTCTTGAATTTGATGAGCAGCAGCAATTAGCAAAAGCTTTTGAATCTATGGTTTTGAGCTCATCCTTCTCTCCTTTCCTTTTTGTGAAGATTCATTTTGTTTCCCACTCGTGTATGTTAAGCTTTATTAAACCAAAGTTTGTTAATTTTTACCCATTTCTCTATTGGGGGAGTGTTATTTTGGTCTTCTTCATTTCTTGAATATGATGAAAAGTAGCCATTAGTCAAATCTTCTGAATCTGTGGTTTTGAGCTCTCCCCTTGTCTCTTATTTCTGCGTGTGAAGATTCATTTTATTTCCCACTTATGTATGCTGAACTTTATTAGACCCAAGTTTGTCAGTGTGATGTATGTGGTCCTTAGCGTAAGGCAATCAATCAGGATATTGATAGTCAATGCTTTTCTTTTGTCCTTTTGTGGCATCATTGCATTTCAGATTTTTGGAGCAAGTGAATTTATATCATGATTTTATTTACTTCTTTGCAGGATTTTTCTGGTATATCTCCCTTGCTTAATTTATTACCTCAGAGTCAGAGGATTATCTCCTGGAGTTTAAAAATGTATGTGGTGGAGAGCAAAGGAGGTGCCATTGTGTGCATGTTGCTTGCCTTGTTATTCTTGGGCACATGGCCGGCTGTTATGACTCTCCTAGAAAGGCGAGGTCGTCTTCCTCAACATACTTATCTTGACTATTCGATCACTAATCTCTTGGCTGCTGTCATTATTGCTTTGACATTTGGGGAGATAGGCAAGGGCACGCCTAGTGCACCAAATTTTTTTACTCAACTTTCTCAGGTGAGTTCCCTTTGTATATGAAAGATGGTGTTCTTTCCATTTGGGGAATTGAAGTTGTTATACGTATACCAATATAAGCATTAATAAAATAGATAGATTCTTCAATGCAGATTGAAACAATTTGGTAGAGCTTTATTGGTATAACAATTTCATTTCCAAAATTGGAAGGAATACCACAAATATAAGTATGAACAAAACAGATACATTGTTTGATGCAGATTGAAACAGTATGGTAGAGCTCTGTTTTCTTTGACTAATGTGCACTATTTTCTGGTACAACTTCTATTATTACCGACTACCTGTTCTTTAAATTAGGCATATGTTTAACTAGAACTCAGCCCATTTTAGTGGCTCCCACTGTGGTTAAATGCCCGACCTATGTTGAGGAACTTAGCAACCAACCATGGACATAAATCCAATGACATTTCATTAGATGAGACCACTGCACAAGGTGTTAAGACCTGTTCTCATTGTTTGGCCATAGGCACAAGTACCACCTAACACCAGTATATGGGCAAAAAATGAAAACAAAAAGTTCCATCCTTATGTGGATCAGGAACCTTAATGACTAAAATTTTCTTCAGCTGTAACTATGACCAATTAACCGAATTTCCTTCTGAAAGTTTGGATTGATAGCCCACGTTTGTAATTTTTGGTCCATTCTTTATATACCATTCAACAAAACCCCTATGTCAATGGTGAAATAAAGTAAGATATGCCTAGTTTCTACGTTAAGGTAACTATATGTCTTTATTTAGTGTAAAGCTTTGTCATCAATCTTGATAGTTGCAAACCTTTCGAGACGAGAATTGCATAATCATTTCCTGGAGGGAAATAATTGATTATATGAGAAATTCCTGCAACTATGATTGTGAGAACAATTATTTTATATGATAGCAGCAAATTTTCCATCAAAGACTAGCAGTTTGGCCTGGTTTCGAGATGTCCAGACTGCTTGAACACTATCTCGCCTCTTAAAACTTGCAAACTAACATATGACTGTTGCCCATGAGAAAGAGGTGAAAAGACTCAACCATAGTTTTTCAGTAAATGATGTTGGAGACTGACTGAGAAGCCGTATGTTCTAGATTTTCTAGTATTTGGGCAATTAAATTTTGTCAGTTTGATTTCTGACATGTTTACTTATCAAATCTAGGAAAACATTTTAAATATTTGTGGATGCCGGGATATGATTGAGACGCTTGTTGGAGATGAGAATGCATATAAGTTCTTTAAGGGTGCTGAATGAAATGTCATTGGATGCTGAGTTCACATAGTGGCTTGGGGATGATGTTTGCTTAAATGGTTCAATCTATAGTAGGTTGTTCACTTTTGAGTAAATTAGCATCCTAGTCCCTCATCTAGTTTTAATTATGTAGCATTACAAATCTCAATTGTGCTTTATTTCAAATGGAAGTAGTTTTGAATCTTCTAAGGGGGATTTATACTGCATACTTGGCCATGAATCTTGTTGCAATGGCATTGTATCAGTTAAAAGTGATTCATATTTCTTCTGGGTCGCTTGATGCAGGATAACTGGCCCTCTGTTTTATTTGCAATGGCGGGTGGGGTGGTGCTCAGCGTTGGTAATCTTTCTACACAGTATAGTTGGGCTTTAGTTGGTTTATCAGTGACAGAAGTGATTTCTTCAAGCTTAACTGTTGTTATAGGTGTCTCTCTCTCTCTCTCTCTCTCTAAACATACACAGGCAAATGAACATGCACATGTACATACAAATAAACACAACCCCAATTTGTGCATGTATTTGTGTGTGGAAATGCATTTTGAAAAGGATGAAGTAAAACCTTGGCAAGATAGTAATTTTTCGGTATTGTATTTGTTCTGATTGTAACAGGCACAACCATGAATTACTTTTTAGATGATAAAATCAACAGAGCAGAAATTCTTTTCCCTGGTGTTGGTTGCTTCTTGATTGCAGTTTGTCTTGGCTCTTTTGTTCATGCGTCCAATGCAGCTGACAATAAGGAAAAGCTCAAAAGTTTGTCCACTGAGTATACCTCTAACCTTCATAGTTAAAAATGAAAATGTTCTGATTTGCACTAAAGGTTTCTTTTGTTGATAATAAGGGCTGCTTAATTGATTAGTGAAAATCGGCTAAATTACTCATGGAATCTTAAATCTGAATTAATTTTTAAACTCGTACCTTTCTGTGTGGTTCATTTTCCACTTTCATCTGTTATTTCCTTATGCCTGTATTTGTTCCCATAGAAAACTTCAGAAGAAGAATACAGTTGTTACATTGTGCCATGTTAATGAATAATGAAGCACCTGCATAGGACTACATGAATGAGAAGCCTAGGGACAGCCGAATTTATGATAAGCAGCTGCCAATAATGCATTAAAAGAAAAGTACAAAAACCTCTAACTTAATGGAAGAAGCCTTTTATTTTTCCATTTGGGGAGACAATAAATTTGTTGAGAAGTATGTTCTGTTTTCTTGAAAGGAAGTGCAGCTGTTAATTTTCTTTCTTAATGCTTATCTTGATGGTTGTTTTTCAACTAATCTTTGTTCTCTCTAAGTTTTCCTTGCTATGAGTTTGTTAGGTTAAGGACATGTTTTAGTAAAATTTCAATTTCATCAGGAAATCTTTTCTTCCTTCTTACGCATTATGGATTATATAACACTAATGCTTCTACAATTGAACCTTTTGACAGAGCTACAGGTTTTTCCACTTCTAAAGAAACACTTACAAACGATGGTAACTATCTAGACCCATAGTTTTCTAGCTTTGGGATTCCTTCATTCAATAAAACTGTTAACTCTCTCTCTCCAACATGGGGCATCAGTAGTTAGAGAGAGTGATGTCGAAAATGGAAGCAGTTCTGCAGAGAAGGCGAGAGCTGGAACTGCAGGTTTCCTCATAGAACTTGAGAATAGAAGATCGATTAAGGTTGGCATTTTTGATTAATTATGGATAGTTTTAAAATTTTAATCTAGAATTATGGTATTTTCATTTATACCTTCCAACACACACACAATTAATTTGGTCCCATTAAACATGAAGTTATGAAATGATATCTGCACTGAACCTACATCTAATTAGTGGTCCACCCTTTGCTTTTTAGAATGAATTTCCTGCATCTATAAACAAAATATCTTTGGATTTACTGGTTATAATATTCTAATTGCAGGTGTTTGGTAAGAGCACTATAATTGGACTGGCCATAACATTCTTTGCTGGTATTTGCTTCTCTCTGTTCTCACCAGCGTTCAATTTGGCAACAAATGATCAATGGCACACTTTAAAGGAAGGGGTCCCTCACTTGTCTGTCTATACTGCATTTTTCTACTTCTCAGTTTCTTGTTTTGTCGTTGGCATCGTTCTAAATATCATCTTCCTTTACCACCCTATACTAAACTTACCCAAATCATCCCTTAAGGCTTACTTGTCAGACTGGAATGGCCGAGGCTGGGCCTTTTTGGCTGGGTTCTTGTGTGGGTTTGGAAATGGTCTTCAATTTATGGGAGGTGAAGCAGCAGGATATGCAGCAGCAGATGCTGTTCAGGTTAGCTTTATTACTTATACAAGTCAGTATGTGGATACATATTGTTACATACAATTATGATACTGATAATTATATGACATTTTTTACTAACATACGACTGCTTAGAGACGTGTACCTATCACACATGCATGTTTAACAAATTCTCAATGCTCATATCAATTTGCGGTGATAAACAGGCACTTCCACTTGTGAGCACCTTTTGGGGCATACTTATCTTTGGAGAGTATCGGAGATCATCACGAAAAACTTATATGCTTCTTTTCAGCATGTTGTTTATGTTTGTTGTAGCTGTCGGAGTTCTTATGGCATCATCAGGGCATAGAAAATAAGTTTGCAGTTGGGGAAGTCATTGTCTGGAAATTGTATAGAACATAAATTGTTAAAATAGTTGACACAGTTGTGAAGATAGAGGACATATGCTGTTGGTTGGTTGTGATGCAAAAATGGCCATGTACTGTGTCACTGTCATTCCCAACATTCAACTACAGAATTCTCCTTTGTCATCTCTTTAAAAAGACAGGTTGGAGTGAGGTTGATGAGTATAGTATAGAAAAATTGCAATCAATCTCTTAATGTATCTCTGTTAGCATGCAGTGGTTGATTTACACACTGCCAATACCTGTAACTTAAATCTTATTTTACGTTTTTATATTTTTCTTTTCAATAAAATAAGTGAATTGCATAATGTTCTTTATTTCAACCAATAAAAATAGAAACCCCCTCTTATTTTGATGTTTATAATATGTGTTGTGAACCGGGATAAAAGAAAGATAAATTATTCAATTCAAGGTGACTAGCCTCCAAAACTTGGGGGGAAATAAATTTTTTGGTTAATTTTCTGCGTAATTGTGATTAATGCGTTTAATGCATTCAAGGTATATAGATAATCAAGGATGAGAAAATCTCATCACAATCTAATCCTAAAAAAATAGGAACCAACTCCTATTTAAATACAACTTGAAAATAAAACAAAACTAAATAGAATCTAAAAGAATATCCTAATATATAATCGGATAATTATTTAAACTTTAGACTTCATCAGTCTGAATTGGTAAGTTGCTGGACATAACAATATGCATCATATTTTTTTTCTTCCTTTCTTTTTCTTCAAATTAGTTTAACTTCCATGCTATATGTTTATGATGTTATGATGTGTGGCTATGATGTGGGAAATTGGTTGATCATATGAAAAGATAAAACTTGGTTACAGCTTCTTATGTGTTGTATCTTAGATTTTCAATTAATTTACTATGCAGTTGCATTGATTAATAAATCACATGATTGAATTTAATTGTTTTTACAAAAATGTGGTGCATTAATAAATAATTATATATGGTTACATTGTTGAATTTAATTGGCGAATCTAAGGTACAGTACTTAAATAATTTTTCCTAAGTTTTAACCCATATGAAATGTATAATTATTTCTAATCTATAATGGCATATATATATATATATATATATATATATTTATCGTATTAACCCCATTCAATTAAGATTACATTTCTTTACAACACATAATGCAAAGAGGTTATGATATGGAGGTGAGGTGAGACCGTGAGAATTTGTGTTAAACTCATTGTGAGCTTCATTTTTTGGAATGAAAATTATTGAATGTTGTATGTTTTCAAACTGGGAAAACAAAACCCGTAAAAAAGGATTAGAAATAATATATGGATTTACACCATTTAATTTTAAACTAATTTATATAGTGATGATGCCAAAAATCGTCAATAAGTTGAATGGTCCTCACGTGTCCTAGACAAAACTTGTGAAACAAAGAAGAAGAAGAAGACCTTATAGAGAGCACCGGTGTGGTACCGGCTAAATACCCTCTGAAAGTTAAGTTAGAGAACTTTTTTACAACTCTAGAGTGCCAGAGTTGGGATAAATTATACGTACCTTGATTTGCGAGGATTTTAGGGTTTTTATAGTAGTGTAGAGTTTCTTGGTAGAGAGGGTATTTCCTTGTAGGGAAGATCCTCCTTAATGCTCGTATTTTGAGGGATCATTTCCTTGTGTGGATTCCTGTGATTATGGCTGAGCGTAGAGTGTAATACATTTCCATATTAAGTTCCTTGGGGATTACTTAGGCTACGTAGGTGCCACGTGGCTTTGGCAACTGTCCACATTGAGTCCATCCCCCTCTGACGAGTTCGTCTTCCCTAAAGCATTCGTCCGCTTTTCTAATTGTCGTTCAAGACATGACTCCGTCTGTCTTTTCTTTGGCTGTTAGGCTGTCCAGGCTGTCTCCTTTGATAACACTGTCTCTTGTCATTAACTTTGTGAAGGGATCCGTATACCTTGTGATTCATCCCTATCATATAATATGAGGCGGATAATTTCAAATTTCTCTTAAATCAGTGATGTATATTTTTGTTTGTATATATGGTTAATAGTCTTGTATGTAAGAGTATAAGACCAACAAAATCATTTTCTAATAAGAATAAGCATTGAATTTTTTTTTTTTTCTCTTAATTATCTATGATTCATATATACATATTGCAACATGTTTCATGGTTTAGAATTCCATACAAGTGCAACCTTTGTATAGATTTTCCCCATATATATATTCAATTTATTTATACAATCTATTCATACAAAATTTTTTCCCCGTTAATCACTAATAAAGCTTAGCACTCCATTAGCTTCTTCATCAATTCATGGCTATATATATATACACACACACACACACATATATACCATAAGATGAGCGGAAGTGCACAATATATTAACTTAAAAGAAAATACTAACTAATGTAAATTGTGAAGATAAAAACAATAAAGTAAAAGCAGTTGAGATTTTATCAAAATATAGCTTTAATAATATATTAAAACACTTACATGATAATAGTAGTTACAAAGCTTGGAAAGGATAATAGTGGTTTCAAGGCTTGGAACTGGAAAAGGAAAGGTTACAAGCTTAGATAGTAATCTGAAAATTAGATGGGATTTGAAACTAGGAAAATTTTGTGGTGGTTTTTCTAAAAGGGACATCTCCCTTTTCATAGGCAAAATAAGACACTATTTAAATAGTGAATAGTGAATAGTAAAATTAAGTAAGGTTGTCAACATGTGTTGTCTAGAGGGAATCGTCCCCCGTGGGAAAGAGCCAAAGCAATAGCCAGACCCTTATTAGGGAATCAAAACAGCTTTAGTAACATCATCAGGGTATTAATGCAGATAGCAGGGAATCCTAGCAGATTAATAGCTTTAACATGAGATTCTTTCACTTAGTACTTTTGGAGTTTATGCCGACAGATTTAATCCTCACCTAAATTTGGAGTAAAGGCCTCATCATGCCCAAATAGTTCTGGATTGTAAGGGTAATAAGGATCATTATTAGTAACAATGGCTTTTGAGGATGCCTTGGAATCTTCGTCTTCCTCTTCTCCTTCTGAATTAGCATTTTCTGCTTCTTCTTCATCCTTAACTTTTTGTCTTCATAGTGCAAATATATCAGAACTGCTGAGATCATCAAAAGAAAAGTTTTTCTTTTTGGTCTTAGCAAAGGACTTGGTAGGTTTAGCAGTAGGTGTGGTAGTGGTTGTAGTGGGTTGCCCTAGTGGGTATGCTAGTGCTTGAGTTTTAACCCGAGTAGTAGTGTTAATAGCACTTTGAGGATTAGTTGGAAATTCTCAGGTAACATTATCAATAACATCTTGGGTGTGGGAAAATTTGTCCCACCATTTAACAAACTATTGTCGAGTAAGAACATCTCCTTCCTTAACATATTACCATTTGAGGAACTAGGGCACTTTATTTTCTTTAGCAAAATGTAGGGTAGCAGGAAACTTAGCACCATATGTGTCTATCTTAAAAACACTTGAAAAGTACTTGAGGGAGCCAATTAGAGGCACTGGAAAAATGTCAGTAATAAGGCCAAACTGTGTCCACCAGCAGATGAACCACAAAGGAAGCTAAGAATTGAAATCTTTATCAAACTTAACAAACCAAGAGTGGGTCATAGTAGCATCGGTGTAACATGAACTCGAACCATGCCTGAATATAATCATGGTATGAATACAGAATAGCTGAACCAGATAAAGGTTTTGTAGCAGCAGAATGGAGTCCCAATTTTTCTTCAATAACCACATTGAGGATGAAAATACTATGGTAACTAATTTTTGATTTATCAATCTTATCAAGTATGGATTTGATAAGGATTGATTTTTCATGAAACAGGATAGCAGAGTAATAACTTAAATTTTTACCATTGTGTTTTGGTATCCAGTGGAAGTTCAGGGGAAAACAATTTGTGGCAAGTTTAAGGGAGTCTTTGATCATAACTTTATTGGGTTCAATGGAGAATAGGTTTTGGAAAAATTGTTTTTTAACATATTGAGAAGCATTGGGATTTTTGGAGAAGGTGGATTTAACAGATTGGTTAACAGGGACCAAAGCATAAGGATCGTAAGAGGATGCTAATATGGTGGATTAGTTTGGTTTGGGGATAGTACCTAGGGTAGTAAAACGGTTAGCAATGGCAACATGGGAAGTAGGTTCTTGTTTGACAAGTTGTTTAGTAGTATTTGTAGCAGCGTGTTCGGCTTTGGACCTTCTAGTTGTCATTTTGGCACCGTAGGAATTCACGGGTAAGGCCATCAGGGACAATATTTTGAGAACCTTTAATATATTCAATAACAAAATAAAAAACACTTAAAATAGCTTGCCATCAAGCAAAAATATGTTTTGAAGCAATATTTTCAACATCTTTTTCTATAGCATATTTAATACTTTTGCAATCAATTCGTAACAAAAATTTTTGATTTAGCAAATCACTTTGAAATTTGGAAATACATAATACTACAGATAAGATTTCTTTTTGATATTACAATAATTTTTTTGTGCATTATTCCAGATTCCTGAATGGAAACAAACAATTTGTTTAGACGAGTCTGGTGAAACACGTTGTTTTAGAATACCTCCATAACCAATGTTAGAGGCATCAGTTTCAACAATTTTGAAAGCATTAATAGTAGGGATACAAAGACAAGGCAAAGTTTTAACATGAGACTTGATTTGTTTGACAAGAGAAGTATGTATATCAGTCCAAGGCGAAGGATTATTCTGTAATTGATCAAATAGAGGCTTACATTGCTTCCTCAAGTCCTTATAGAAGTTAGCAATGTAGTTTAGAGATCCAAACAATCTTTGTAGTTGTATTTTATCAATAATGATATCGGGAAACTTATCAGCGAACTAAATGGCTCTATCAATGGAACAAATCTGTCCTTTAGAAATGTTATAGCCAAGGAAACAGACTTTTGTTTAAAATAGCTTGATTTTCTTAGCAGAGACAACAAGACCATTACGTTTGATGGTATCAAGGAACGGATGCAAATGTTTCCAATGTTCATCAATGGATTTAGAATAGACAAGTACATCATCAATGTAAACGATGGTGAAATGACTAAAAGAACTGAAAATATCATTCATAATGTCTTGGAATTCACTAAGGGCATTCTTAAGACCAAAAGGCATGACATTCCACTCATAATCCCCAAAAGGGGTGGTGAAAGCAGTTTGGTACTTATTAGCTTCATTGATTTGGACTTGCCAAAATCCAGATTTCATATCAAATGTAGAAAATACTACAACCACTTAGCCTATGTACTAGGTCATTCTTGTTAGGGATTGGATACCTAATCCATTCTAATACTTTATTTAGAGGCTTGTAATTAATAACTAAGCGAGGAGTCCCTCTTTCAATTTCAACATTTTTTTGAACATAGAAAGCAACACAAGACCAGGGGGACTTACTATTCCTAATTTGTTTTTTCACAAGCAAATCATGAATTTCTTTTTTGTAAAATTCAATAGTTTGTGCATTCATTTGAATGGGATGAGCCTTAGTAGGAATGTTTTTTTCATTAAAATCTTTAATATAGGGAAAATTAGCAATATGCCTTTTCCTATGTCAAAAAGCATTTGGGATATCAAAACAAACATCATTGATCAATACATTATGAAAGTTATCAATTTTGGACTGTAATAATTTATCGGAAAGTTGTTCAACAATCTTCTTATATCTAACCTCTTGCTTAAGAAAATTTAGATATTTGGTTTTAGCTTGAATTAGGTTTAAAGAAGTATCAGTATCAATTTCAAATTTTGAAGCAAATTTAAATTTGACTTTCTACCCTAAAGGGTCAGTAGTAATACCATCATGTATAGTAAGAAAATGATATAAAGAATTTATGAAGGGAATGCTAAGAATCACTTTGTTAGTCATGTTTTAAACAAGAGCATAAGGAATTAAAAAAAAAATATTGTCATGGCATACATTACCATTATTTAATTCATATTTGATTTTCATTTGAGTACCATTAGCAAAAAACGGTTTCTCAGTGAATTTTTCATAGTATTCACTTGCAACTTCTTTCAGCCTTAAATTAGGTTTTTCAAAATTCTTTTGTAAAAATTCATTGAGATCTTGATCTCTTTTTGAAATGTCTTTAGAAATAGCAGATCTAGCAAAAGAATGTCTTCCTTCTTTGATCATAAGAGGTTTATTATCATCAAAACTTATTTTAAAAGTTCCATTAAGATATTGTTGGATGTGGTCAAGATTTAACTCATTAGAAACAAACTTAGCAGGCTAAGCTTCTTGTTCCAACAACCATTCTTTGGGAAGCTTAATATCTTTCCATTGAATCATTTTTGGAACTTGAATCTTAGCATCAGGAGTGGAAATCTCTTAGCCTAGCATGAGGATTAAGTTGAGTACTTAACAATGCGATGTATGATAGCAAGGGGCTTACAACCTTCATCCATATCATAACCAGATGACAAAATATTTAAAGTTAAAGCTTTAATAATATTAGGATCATCCAAAGCAAGAGTAATATTAGGATAGCAGTTAAAATAAATAGGACCATCAAACAAAGATGAGGTGATCATGCCAAGGATACTAGTATAGAAATCTTTAAACCTAGCATCTCTTAAGCATATAAGTACAGAAGATATATATATATATATATATATATATGTATGTATGTATGTATGACTTTAGGTTCTGTTTGTTTCGATGGAAAACATTGTGTAAATGAGTCTCAATAATATGTGAATCAGCAACACATATAGCTTTATTTTAGCCCATAAAAAAAAAAAAAAAAAAAACGTATATAGATTTAGGTTCCATTTGTTTTAGCATTAGAAAAAATGAGTTAAATGAAAATTATTTTTGATCAACATAAAAAGTATGACTTATTTTTAAAGATTGTTTTCCACTAATTTTGTTTTTTCTTTTTTGGGGGAAAACAACTCTATTTAAAAGTAAGCTAAATAAGAAAAGTTAAAAAAAATTGTTTTTCAACTCATTTAAGGTTATTACTAAACATAGAAAAATGAGATAGTTTTATAGAAAACATTTTTTCAGAAAATAATTCGTTGTCTAGAAAATATTATTGTCGAAACAAAATGAGTGTAAGCTCTGTACAAAGCAAAGAAGGGGCACCTTCTTTAAATTTATCATGCTATATCTCTTATCGTAATTATTATTCATAGCATTAAACTTAAAGATAAATAAGCCAATGACAAGTCAATATTTATCAACCTATTGGGCTGCACTTATTAGCAGTTACACTTCTTTGATTATAAGTTTTAAAATAATAATTTTCTTT
Source organism: Castanopsis chinensis (assembly GCA_032878915.1). Taxonomy (NCBI): domain Eukaryota; kingdom Viridiplantae; phylum Streptophyta; class Magnoliopsida; order Fagales; family Fagaceae; genus Castanopsis; species Castanopsis chinensis. The sequence continues at coordinate 4,331,765 of JAVQMG010000133.1, forward strand.
TATTTTATTAAGAGCACCGTTGTACTAACTAAATATTTTCATTGGTTAAATCTTTAAATTGTTTCATAATTTTTTTTATAGAAAGTATTAACTTATGGAGTCCGCTCTTGATAATTGTTATTTATTATCAAATTAAAATATTTAATTAGTTTTTAATGTAGGAGGGAATCAAACCTCAAATATCTTATTTCATAGTTAAATTTTCGGCCATGGCCCCCACCATAGTGTAGTTCCACCCCACCAGAAAAGTTTAGATAGCTTAAAATAAATTTATATAGTTTTTTTTTTTTTGAGGGGGATAAATTTATATAGTTATTAGCCTTTAAGCGTGCGTGTATTGCATGTGCTCAGAGGCTTTTTTTATTTTTATTTTAGTAAAGTTTAATAATTTATATCTATTATAATTTGGAAAAAAATATTTTTATTTTTTAAATAAATAAAAATAAATAAATTTTAGACATAAGTAGTAATTGTAATTTATTTTTTTTACACTTGTGATTTCTTTTTTGAATGTGTGTTTAAAAGTGGTGTAGTGATATAGAGAAAAGTTTAGGTAAGAAAATAAGATGAACATGAGAGAAAAGAATGCTAAATTTTAAGAATTCTCTTAGTTTTTTATTCTTTAAATTGGGGTGAAAATGTTTGATGAAAATGTTGTAGATGTAGCAAATCTCTTTACTTTTATTAAGATGAAAAAGGTATAAAAATGACTAAATTTTAGGGAGTAAAAAATATGAACGTGATGGAAGAAAATCCTAAATTTTAGGAGTTATCTTTTTTGATGCAAAATGAAATTTGTTATTCGATATTTATGACCTTCTTTCTAAGAGGAGTTATCTATTTTTGAACTATATAAAAATCCAATTCAAAAAGGAAAATCCTTATAGATAATATAAATATAGATATAGCTAGATTACCAGATTTTGGATTTTCAATTCTTTATTAATGGATTTTGGACTCTTATCTTGGATCAATTAAAAATCGAGGATAGAATGTCAAATGGACACCACAAAACGTAATTGGTATAATTATTTTGTTACTTTTACTCTTTTCTCTTGACCATTATTATATTTTTAATATTATTGTGATGAATGTATCTAATAGTAGTGATACGATGAAAAATTAAAATAGAAATAAAATAAATAATCACACATAAAACACAAAAAAATTACATAGTTTTGATCTTAGGTCTACATTTATGCACGATCAATATCAAAGAAAAAGTTTCAATATGGGAGATTACAAATGTAGCATAACGGGCCAGCTAATTGGGGATCAAATGATATTTCTCCTGAATCTATCCAATAATCTAACATCAAATCTGATGACGTCAAAAATCCTCAGTAGGCTACACGGTCCGCACGTGCTCCTGATGACGTACCTGCACAACAAAGAGAGTGAAGACCTAAAGAAGGGTACCGGTGTGGCACCGGCCGAAGACCCTCCGAAGGTCAAGTTAGAAACCTTTACTTTCAACGCTAGAGTGCTAGAGTTGGGTTATTTGTGCGTACCTTGCTTTGAGAGGGTCTTGGGGTATTTTATAGTAGCGTTGGGCCGAGATTCAAGCCTTGGTCAAGGAGTTCTTTTCCTTTTAGGACAATAATGCTTGGATCTCACGTATCTCCTAAAATCCTTGTCCTTGTAGGAGTCTCCTTAACCAGGCGTGTGGTTCAAGAATCATTTATGTGTACGTGTTGGTCAAGTAAGGTTGTGGATGGAGCCGAGGCTAACCTTCGTCAGCCTGTCCCCGTCCGCCTGGCTATGCGTTAGGCTTGCTCGTGTCCTGAGGCCGTCAGCCTTAGGTCTCCACATGCTTTGGGTCGTCAGCCTCAGGTAGCCCAAAGTTGAGGTCGTCAGCTCTGGGGTCGTCAACCCCAGGATCGTCAGCTTAATGTCATTAGGACAACCCTTATCAGCTGCCCCCTACTCCATAGCCTCGTCAGCCTGTCCCGACGTGCTATGGAGTATATATCTAAAACCTCGTGCGTCCTTCATTAAATGCTAGGACACGTGGTCTAGTTTGATTCGCCTCGATCTGCGACGAGCGTGTCGCTTTGTCTTCCGTGCCTCTTTTTCCTATATATACCTCTTACTTCCCTCATTTCAAACTTTCCATCATTTGTAATTTTTGAGAGCCAAAGCGTCAAGTTTACAACTCCTGTTCGTTTGTCTACCTTGAAGCCGTCAACTGCTTTGAGACCGTCGTCTTACGTCATACGTCACTTGTAAGTTTTTTTTTTTTTTTTTTTCTTCTTTTGGTTCTTTTTTATTTTTCTACCCTGTACCTTTAGCGAAGTCGTTGGCCTAGGTTCTTAGAACAACAACCATCCTTTGTAGGTAGTCAGATGTCGAGTGAACAATCGTCAGTCCTCGAGGGAGCGGGTTATGACGAGATCTTCCCGTCAGGTCTTCAGCCCGAGGAGGGCTTGTCCTAGTCGTCAGAAAGGGACACATCGGTCCATTCTTCTGACGAGGTGGATGGAAGTGGTAGAGGAAGTGAGGATGGGGGTGGTAGGGAGAAAGAGAGAGCTAGTGACGGGAGTGAGGATGACAGTGATGAGGAAACACTAGAGAGCACCTCCGGAGCCCCTGGTGATGATCGCCCTTTCATCCTCCCCCTTGAATGGTCCGTCAACAGTTTTTTACCGACGATGTCAGAAAATGTTTTCAACACATTAAGGGCTCGCTACCAAATCCCAGACGACGTCCCAATCCGTCTCCCTGCGGAGGGCGAGCGGTGTTATACTGGCCGAACAGCAGATGTGGGCATGTATGACGCCATGTTTGCGGCGGGCTTGAGATTACCACTGACGGGATTGTACCGTCAGTTAACTAACTTTTTAGGTATCTCCGTCAGCCAAATTGCCCCCAATGCGTGGAGGACTTTCATTGGTGCGGAGATTTTGTGGGGTCGTCTCAGCGGTAGGCATCGTCAGTTAACTCTAAACGAGTTCTTTTGGTGCTACCGTCCACAACATATTTCCTCGTCCAAGGGGTTTTATCACTTCTCCGTTAGGTCGAGAGAGCTGAAGTTAGTGTCAGATATGCCAGACTCTAATAGGAACTGGAAAGGGAGATACTTTTTCGTTGAAGGGACGAACTGGGTGTGTCGCGAAGAAGAGTGGTCGTCAATGCCATATGGTTTTTTTGACAACACTTGGGCATATGTTAGGGATTCAGGTTGACCCCGTCAGCCCCTCTTTCTGCCTAGATCTGATTGATTTCTAACCCTGTCTGTTTTTCTTTCAGCCAACGTTCGTCCTCACATAACCGCAGAGCAAGAGGAGTTCATTCGCCGGGTGACGTCGATTCCTCTAGACGAAAGGAGGTGCCGGGACCTAATCACCCTAGACACTCTGCACCTATATTGCGGTGGTCCCGAACCGTCAGACGAGGCTCGTAGACTAAACGAATTATCCCGTCGGCGTGAGTACCTCGTAATTACCTCCGTCACTGTCCTTATATTATTATTGTTTTTACTCACCTTTTTTTTTTTTTTTTTTTTTTTTTTTTATTTTTAACAGAAATGGAGACGGCAAAACAGATAATCCGTGCTGCCGCCGCTAAGAAGAAGCAGGAGGAGGAGAGGGCTAGAGGTGAGGCGACGCCGTCGTCAATTCCTAAGCCCGTCGGGAAGAAAGGCGTCAAGAGGAAAGCTGATGGGGCGGACGACCGATCCGGGAAGAAAGTAGTCCCTTCTTCTGGGGACAAAACTGCCAAGATGCCGTCGCCCCCAAGAGCTTCTCCCGGGGTTGGCAAAGGCCTGATGACGGCGTCAGGGGTCGTCACTCCAGATTCCGTCCGTCACCTCCTTACCCATAAGGACTATGCCGTGGAGGTGGCGGAGTCCATCCTTAAGGAAGAGGAGATGGAGCTGTGTGACGACCAGTCGACGGAGGAGCTAGGGGCGTCAGGGATCTTCGACCTCACTCGGGTATACTATTCCTTCCTCTTGTCAGGCCACAAGGTCGACCCTATAGCGGACTGACGTTATTTTCATGTTTTTGCATGCCATGATCCGGATGAAGTACTTGCGGGACAAATGCGCGGATAAGGAAGCTGTGGTCTCCCGTCTGCATACTCGGCTAAGGAATGCTGTTGATGCTCAGCAGCAGTACAAGGAGGCCAACGTTCACTTAGCCAAGGAGGTAAAGAGACTGACGGACATGCTGATGGAGGAGGCTCGTCAACGAGGCCTGGCTGACGAGGTAAGGACGACGGCGGAGAAGGAGCTTCAAGCGCTGATGAGTCAGGTAGAGACGGCCAGGAATGACGCCGTGGCGGAATTCAAAGATTCTCAGCAATTCATTGATTCCTGCGCCGTCTATTACGCTGACGACTTCGAAGATTGCTTGAAGCAGACGAAGCGCGCCCATCCCGATTTGGATTTGTCTGGGATAAACATGGATGAGCCCATACCGTCAACCCCGGCGGGTGATTCCATGCTCGAGGTGGGTGACGAGTCTATCGATCCCAAGGCAGACTCGAGAGACGGCGGCTTTGTTCTTGCCCAACCTGCCCTGGAGAGGTCCGTCACCTTGGACCCGTCAGCCGGGCTTGATGCGGCTAATTCTAGTGCTGACCCTTCTACCCCGGTTGTCATTCTGTCCCCGTCAACTGCTCCTTCCGCTTCGTAAATCCTTTTGTTGTAAACATTTTGTTTTTGTTTTGTAACGATCTTTTATTCTTGACGCCCGTGTTTTGGGCTTTTTGTAAAGACACTCTATTTTGTAGTTTTTAATTTTCATTACTCTCATTCGTGTGGATTTATATTTGATGCTCTTGTATCGTTACTTTGATTGTTGATGCGTTTAGATGGTAGACTTGTGTGTTTGACGAGACCATTTATCTGGTAGATTTTGAAATCGTTCACCTTGTGGACTTTGTCTCCACTTGGTCTATTTTAGTAGTCTTTTAAGGTCGTCAACCTTGTTGATTTTTAGGGCCGTCCACCTTGTGGACTATGCTTGATGTAAATTTTAAGGTCGTCAACCTCTTAGGTTTTGTGCTCGTAGATTTTAAGGTCGTCAATCTCGTGGGCTTTAACCCTAACTTTGCTTTTTGCCCATTTTGTAATTTTGGAGATTCTTGCCAGTGTTGTAGACATAAGTCCGTCACTTATGTTGCCGTCAATTCTGGGCATTTTAGCTCCATCTTCTCTGTGGACGAGGTCGTCCACCTCGAGGTTCTTTAGATTTCCGTCCACTCTGTGGACTTTAGGTTGAGGTCTTCTATTAGACTACTTTTCCCTTATTTTGATGGCTTTAGGGTCGTCCATTATGGACTTTATTGTAGGTCCGTCCGCTTTGGGGTTGAAGTAATAAAGTCGTCCTCTTGGTGGCGTTTAAGGTTGTTTACTTTGTGGGCTGTAGTAGGTCTGCCCAATTTTTCCTTCGTTTTTTTTTTTTTTTTTTTTTTTTTTTTTTTTTTTTTTTTTTTTTTTTTTTGGGCTAAGTGACGGGGTTTCCTATTTTGAAGACTTAGTTTATGTCCTGTGGACTTAAGGTTGTCACCTTCGTGGATTTGGGGCGTCCACTTTTAGGTATGTTGTAGACTAAGGTCGTCTACTTTGTGGCCTTTGGATCGTCCATTTCTTGGACCTTGTAGTTGACCTGTCCTTTGTGGACTTAAGGTCGTCACCTTTGTGGACTTGGGGCTGTCCACTTTTTGGTTCGTTCATGTCGTAGGTAGTGGTCATAGTCGCTCTGTCTACCTTATAACTACACAAGTCTTTTTTTTTTTTTTTTAAATAAACTCCTCTTATTGTGTTGAAGGCATAAGTATAAAACTGTTAAAAATGAATAAACCTTAGCCCCTTAGGCTTTAAATGTATATAAATGACTAAAATAAATGACTGAAAAGTAGACTGGAAATGAGGAGTAGCGTTCTTTGTGTTGCTCTTTATTGGTAGTACTTTCTGAGATGTTCGGCATTCCATGGATGGTGCAGCTTGAGTCCGTCAAGAGTCTCTAAGTGGTAAGTACCCTTCCTCAGCCATGATGCAATTCTGTAGGGCCCTTCCCAGTTTGGGCCGAGCTTCCCTTGTGTAGGGTCCTTGGAGGTACCCATTACCTTTCTTAAAACGAGATCTCCGATTTCGAAGTCTCGGTGCTTGACTCGGGAGTTATAGTGTTTGGCCATGAGGTTCTGGTACCGTGCGAGCCTCTGTTCAGCCGTTGCCCTTACTTCGTCAACCAAGTCAAGCTCTAGGCGCAAGGCTTCGTCATTTCTTCCTTCGTCGTGATTATGCACTCTGTAGCTTGTGAGTCCGACCTCAGCCGGTATGACGGCTTCACTCCCGTATGTTAATCTAAACGGGGTTTCTCCTGTAGGGGTCCGGATGGTTGTCCTGTATGCCCATAGTACGCTGGGTAGTTCTTCCGGCCATATGCCTTTTGCCCCCTCGAGCCGAGCTTTGATTATTCGGAGCAAGGATCGGTTCGTGACTTCAACTTGTCCGTTGGCCTGGGGATGAGCGGGGGAGGAATAGTGGTTCTTGATCCCGAGTTGTGAGCAGAAGTCCCGGAAGGATTTGTTGTCGAACTGCTTGCCGTTGTCTGAGATCAGGACCCTTGGAATTCCGAATCTGCAAACGATGTTTTTCCACACAAAGCTTCGCACATTCTTTTCGGTGATCGTGGCCAAGGCTTCAGCTTCCACCCATTTGGTGAAGTAGTCGATTCCGACTATTAGGAACTTCAGCTGCCTTGCGGCTATTGGGAATGGACCCATGATGTCCAGCCCCCATTGGGCGAATGGCCACGGGGCGGCAATTGGAGTTAACTCTTCAGCGGGCTGCTTGATCGTGTTGCTGAACCTTTGGCACTTGTCGCATGTTTTGACGTATGTTTGGGCATCCTGTTGCATGGTCGGCCAGTAGTATCCGGCCCTGATTAGTTTGTGGACCAGCGACCGTGATCCTGAATGGTTGCCGCAAATTCCTTCATGTACTTCTCTCATAACGTAATCCGCTTCTTCAGGTCCAAGACACCTTAGGTACGGTCGGGAGAAACTTCTCTTGTGTAGGATATCTTTTATTAGGACAAATCGGGCCGCTCGGACTTTCAGCTTTCTTGCGGCTTCCTTTTCTTCAGGCAGTGTGCCGTCTCTGAGGTAGGCAATCAGAGGGGTAGTCCAATTATTCTCCGATCCTACCTCCTGTACACTGATGACATCTATTAGTGGTGCGAGTTGAGTAAAAGATAGTGCCTTGCCGGGGATGGTCACGTGTTCCGCAGATGCAGCTTTTGCAAGGCGGTCGGCTTGTTCGTTGTCCCCTCTTGGAATTTGGACCACTTTTGCCTGGAGCTCGTCGACCTTTCTCTTTGCCCGGTCCAAGTACATCTTCATCCTTTCTCCCTTACATTCGTAGTCCCCGTTTATCTGATTGGTGATTACCTGAGAGTCGCAATGGACTACCGTATCTACGGCTCCTACGACCTTTGCTAGATCTAATCCCGCTATGAGGGCTTCATACTCTGCTTCATTGTTGGTCGTAGGGAAATCAAGTCGAATCATGCATTCGATCTCGTCACCCTCTGGAGAACGAAGCACGACTCCTGCTCCACCAGCTTTTTTGTTCGACGACCCGTCGGTGAACACGTTCCATTGGGAACTCTCTGCCCCCTGATCTTCTTGATACGTGAACTCTGCAATGAAGTCAGCGAGTACTTGCCCTTTGATGGCAGTGCGGGGGCGATATTTTATGTCGAACTCGCTCAATTCTACTGCCCATAAGGCCATACGTCCCGCGGCATCAGGGCTACTCATTGCTCGCCGTATGGGCTTGTCAGTCAGTACGACCACCGTGTGGGCTTGGAAGTATGGCTTTAGCTTGCGTGCGGCCGGAACTAGAGCGAAGACCAGTTTTTCTAGTGGCGAGTATCTCCCTTCTGCCCTGTGGAGTGCTCGGCTGGCGTAGTACACCGGCCTTTGTACCTTGCTGTCATCCCTTACTAAGGCTGCGCTGACGGCGGCTGGAGAAACGGCCAAATATAGGAATAGTTCTTCGCCTGGCTGTGAGGGGGTTAACAGTGGTGGCGACGATAGGTAGGTTTTGAGGTCTTCAAATGCTCGCTGGCATTCGTCCGTCCATTCGAAGGACTTCTTCAGTGTGCGGAAGAACGGGAGGCACCTATCCGTCGCTCTGGACACAAATCTACTAAGCGCGGCGACCTTGCCGTTAAGGCTCTGTACTTCCTTGACGTTTCTGGGAGGCGTCAACTCCATTATGGCTCGGATTTTATCTGGGTTGGCTTCGATACCTCGTTGGGACACCATGTATCCTAGGAATTTCCCAGCCGTCACTCCGAAGGCACACTTGGCTGGATTTAGCTTCATGTTGTAGGAGCGAAGGGTATTGAAGGTCTCCTTCAGGTCCTTCAAATGATCCTCCTTCCTTCGACTTTTTACTAGCATGTCGTCGACATATACCTGGACATTTCTCCCGATCTGTTCTACGAACATCTTGTTCATAAGCCTCTGGTACGTTGCACCTGCATTCTTCAAGCCGAACGGCATGACCTTGTAGCAAAAAAGGCCTTGGCTTGTCACGAACGAGGTCTTTTCTCGATCAGCTTCGTCCATTAGGATCTGGTTGTATCCCGAGAACGCATCCATGAAGCTTAACAGTTGGTGTTGGGCCGTAGAATCCACCAGGAGGTCGACCCTCGGTAGAGGATAGCTGTCCTTGGGGCACGCTTTGTTTAGATCGGTAAAATCTACGCACATCCTCCATTTTTCGTTGTTCTTTTTTACCATGACGACGTTCGCTAACCACTCGGGATAGAAAACCTCCTGAATGAAACCCGCCTCTTGTAATTTGCTGACTTCTTCCGCTACTGCCCGATCTCTCTCCGGGGCAAAGACTCTCCTTTTTTGCCGAACCGGTGGAAAAGACGGTGATACGTTCAATTTGTGTACTATGACCGATGGGTGGATGCTCGGCATATCCTCGTGACTCCAAGCGAATACGTCTTGGTTTTTCCTGAGGAAGGCCGCAAGTTCCTGCCGTATCGTCGTGTCTGTAAGTGTGCCGATCTTGGTTGTTCGCTCCGGTTGGGAGTCGTCGAGAGATATTTCCTCGAGCTTCTCTATGGGCTCCGTTGCTGTACATTGCTCTTCTATGTTCATGGACTGGTGATGGTCCATCTCCATCATTGCTACATAACATTCTCGTGCGGCCACTTGGTCCCCTCTTAGTTCTCCCACTCCATAGTTCGTCGGAAATTTTATCATCAAGTGATAAGTTGAGGTAACAGCCTTCCATGAGTTCAGAGTGGGGCGTCCGATGATGGCATTGTAAGCTGACGGGCAGTCGACCACAAGGAATGCTACACTTTTGGTGACTTGCTGAGGGTAGTCTCCAATGGTTACTGCCAGGGTGATGATGCCAAGGGGAAACACCTTTGTCCCTCCAAAGCCGACGAGCGGGGCGTTGGTCGGAAGTAGACGCTCCCTTTGAATCCCCATCTGCTGGAACGCAGGATAGTAGAGGATGTCCGCCGAGCTCCCATTGTCGATGAGAACTCGGTGCATGTTGTAGTCTCCTGTTTGTATGGTGACGATGAGCGCGTCATCATGGGGGTGGTGGAGGCGTCGTGCGTCTTCCTCTGAGAATCCAATGACGGGGTTATCAATCCGCGGCGCTTTGGGTACGGACCCTGTCGTCTGGATGTTTTGAACCATTCGGAGATAAGTTTTTCGAGCTTTCTTTGACGACCCAACGGTCGCGGTGCCTCCTACGATCATTTTTATATCGCCCAAGGGCTGTCTTGGTCGTTCCTGTTCTCGTCGGGGGGCCTGGTCTTGCGGTGGATCTGTCCGCTCTTTGCTAACAAACCTCTGCAGCCTTCCTTGCCTGATTAAAGCTTCTATCTGCTGTTTTAGGTCATAGCAATCTGCCGTATCGTGTCCATGATCTCGATGGAAGCGGCAATATTTGTCTTTTGGCCTTTTGTTCGGATCGCCCTTCATCTTGCCTGGGAAGGTCAAAGCCCCTTCGTCCTTGATTTGCATTAGGACCTGATCGATAGGTGCGGTCAACGGCGTGAAGTTCGTGAATCTTCCTGGGGGCGGCTTAGGGCGGTGATCGTCCCGTCTTTCTTCGGTTCTGGCCTTCTTCTACCCCCTATCCGTTCGTGCATCTTCCTGTCTTCCCCTCTTCTTGGGCTTGTCTTCCCTTGCGATCAGTGCGTCCTCGGCGTTCATGTACTTCGTTGCCCTGTAAAGCACTTCGGACATTGTTTTTGGATCGTTTTTGTACAAGGAGAAGAGGAATTTTCCCTTTCGCAGCCCGTTGGTGAAGGCTGCTACTTGTATTTTGTCGTCCGCTTCATCTATGGAAAGAGCTTCTTTGTTGAACCGCGTTATGTAGGATCTTAGAGTTTCGTCTTCCCTCTGCCTGATGTTCATTAAGCATGCCGTGGACTTCTTGTATCGGTGGCCTCCGATAAAATGTGACACGAACTGAGCACCTAATTCTTTAAAGGTGTCGATTGAGTTTGGCGTTAACCTACCGTACCAGACTCTGGCGGATCCTTTCAAGGTAGTTGGGAAAGCCCTACACATGATCTCGTCTGGCACTCCCTGAAGATGCATTATAGTTTTGAAGGACTCTAAGTGGTCTAGGGGGTCCTTACTCCCGTCGTAGCTCTCAAGCTGCGGCATACGAAACTTTGGGGGAAGAGGGCATGAAGTGACATGCGCCGTAAAAGGTGAATCAGTCCGCTGCACCAGGTCGTCGAGGTCATTAGACACCCGTCCTTTGAGAGCGTTCATCATCACGTCCATTCGTTCCCGCATCTCCTGCATCTCTGCGGCGATGTGGGATGGTAAAGCTTCAGAAGGGGTGGTCAGATTGGTCCCCCGCCTCTCCGGCCTGCTCGGAGCATTGCTGCCTTCGGGCGCTTCGGGATCTCTTCTTTCAGCGCTTGTTTCCTCCTGATTTTCCTCCTGCGCTCCAGGGCGCGCGTTCTTCTGACGTAGCTGTTCCTCTAAGTCGTGATTCTGTTTGGTCAAGCGTTCGACCGCTCCCGCGAGCGTTTGGACTTGTCTCTCTAGGATGGTAGCGCGCGGTTCGTCCGCCTGTACGTTGGTGGTAGCCATTGAGCGGGTGAGTACCATGCAACCTTTTGTCCGGGAAGCGATAATGCGACGTCGCTACTCGTTTCCCACAGACGGCGCCAACTGATGACGTCAAAAATCCTCAGTAGGCTACACGGTCCGCACGTGCTTTTGATGACGTACCTGCACAACAAAGAGAGTGAAGACCTAAAGAAGGGTACCGGTGTGGCACCGGCCGAAGACCCTCCGAAGGTCAAGTTAGAAACCTTTACTTTCAACGCTAGAGTGCTAGAGTTAGGTTATTTGTGCGTACCTTGCTTTGAGAGGGTCTTGGGGTATTTTATAGTAGCGTTGGGCCGAGATTTAAGCCTTGGTCAAGGAGTTCTTTTCCTTTTAGGACAATAATGCTTGGATCTCACGTATCTCTTAAAATCCTTGTCCTTGTAGGAGTCTCCTTAACCAGGCCTGTGGTTCAAGAATCATTTATGTGTACGTGTTGGTCAAGTAAGGTTATGGATGGAGCCGAGGCTAACCTTCATCAGCCTGTCCCTGTCCGCCTGGCTATGCGTTAGGCTTGCTCGTGTCCTGAGGCCGTCAGCCTTAGGTCTCCACATGCTTTGGGTCGTCAGCCTCAGGTAGCCTAAAGTTGAGGTCGTCAGCTCTGGGGTCGTCAACCCCAGGGTCATCAGCTTAATGTCATTAGGACAACCCTTATCAAAATCTATCGCTGGACTTGACATATCTGTATGTGTCTTTCATTTCCGACAAACTACTAGATCTTTTATTTGCAAAATAAAAGATAACAATCTCAAGCTCATAACATTAATCCAAACCCTAGATAATAGTCATAATCAAGAAAATAATATAGGACAAAACAAAAAGAAGATATATGCCAAGAAGGAAAGAAAACAGGTAAGAAAAAATACATATAAACCCTATAATTAGGGGGGATAACAAATTAAATTCTAAAATTTCATAAAAGAAAAAATTAATCCTTATAGATTGCAAAGATTATAAATTAAAAGATTTAAAATAATAATAAATTAAACCATTGATTCATATGCAAACTTCATATTTAATTTGTTACTTTTGAGATTATAAGGTGTTGGGAAATTTAGACCCCGGTTGATAGAATTAACAAGTTTTAAACTCAAGTTATTAATTAGATTTATTATGAATAAACTTGTTAAAATAAACAAACATCAATATCATGTCAAAACTAAGTGCAGTAGAAAAAATAAATAAGATAAGATATGATAACCCAGGAAAACAATTAAACCAACCAGTTTCACAGTAAAAAATCTGGGGGGAAACCTTCTCGAAAAACAATTCACTATAGTAAAGAGAAGTTTCAGATCTAGTACAAAACCTTTGTCCCTAGACTTTACAATTCCCGTAGATGAACTTACAGCAGAAACCTTCTATCGCTTTAGAACCTCTGAACTCTTCAGTATATGAATGCCACTCTTTAATGCACGGATCCTAGTACATGACTAACTCCTTTGCACGAATCCCAGTACGTGACTCACTCACCAACTTAAGGAAGAAGAATGTTGGCTGCAAAGTTCTTCATTTCATCAACAATCACTACAACAAAATGTATTTTCAGTGACGAAAAAATTCATCACTAAAAGTCCAGTTTTTCGTCACTAAGAACCTTTAGTGATGAAATCGGACTTTTAGTGACGAAACTCATTTCGTCGCTGAAACCCCGTCACTAAAAGTCCTGGTGACGAAAAATTTCGTCACTAAAAGTCCGATTTCATTTTTTAAAAAAAAACTTTTAGAGACGAAAACGTTTCGTCACTAAATGTTTTCCTCACTAAAAACACCATTCAGTGATGAAAATATTTCGTCACTAAAAGCACTTTAGTTTATTATTTTCGTCACTAAAAGCACTTTAGTTTATTAAATCATATTTAGTGACGAATAATTTCATCACTAAAATTATTTTCGGGTACATATAGTGACGAAAAGTTCGTCACTAAAACTATTTTTAAGAAAATCCATGCACATATAGTGACGAAAATTTTCGTCACTAAAGCCATTTCTTACAAAATTTTGCTACATTTAGTGACGAAATATTTCGTCACTAAAACTTATTTTCTGTTTTTATTTTTTTATGGCTTTGATATTAACCTGTAACCTGTTATTACATTACTAAAACCTCACATTTGAATAATACATTTAATTCAACAACACATTTATAAAAAAAGATCCATACATTCTACAAGTAAAAAATAAATCAAGTATCTAATTCAAACTCCTTCCATACAATAATTGTTTGCAACATCTACAATAACTCAAGATGTTTTATAACAATACAAAAAGTGTAACATAATATAATTAGAACTAATAAAAGATGTCATCATATGTCTTCAAGTAATGCCAAAAGTCTCCTAATAGCCACCAATAAGAAATCTGCACAAATATAAACACAATACTACATTAAAATTGTAAAGCAAAAACATTAATTATGTTATATGAAACATTTTTAACAATGCATTAAGAGTAGTCACACCATGTAATGTAGGTCAATTGCTAAAAGAAAATACTAACCAAAAAATGTTTTAACTTGAAGTTGAACCATCCCCATAGTTAAGAGCGTCATCGTAATCATTCCTCCTTAAAAAGTTAAGAATATTCTTTTAGACCTCTTCTTGCTTTGCTTATGCCTCTTGGTCCCTAACTCGTGCCTCTTGGTCCCTAATGTTCAGTTCTTGTTCACAGCAACATTTGAGATCACTTCACTTGTGTCTGTTTCAAAACAAAGTGTTGGGTTTGGCTCTTTCTAAAGACTAAATTCAAATCTACTATAACTACAAACAACTATATATAACTATAAAAACAAAATAGTCTTATTAGTAGTAATTCAAATCAAAGAATATGACCCTTAACTGACTTCCTTCTCACCGATGGTGCCTAAAATTTTTAATTTCTTGTTTGCTAATTTTATGCTTTTTAAACTAAGATATTTAAAAAGCATATAAATATATGTTAGCATCTCAAAGAGGTACACATTACACAATGAGTTTAACCATCAAATATGAGACTATGAAGAAGCTTGTAAAAATAGCATAGTAGTACTGGAGCTTTTGCCTCTATTTCATCTTTTTTTAATTCAAAACAAAAACCATTACCAAGAAAACAAGTGTAAGTTGTCAATAAACTCCAATACCCATTTTTATTTTTCTCTTGCAAAATGACAACCAAACAATTTTCTCCATTCTAACAAAACTGTCAAAGGGTACTACAAAAATACAAATTTTAAACCATGTTGGACTTGACAATTTAACATAAACTCAATTAGTCAACTATATAGCACAACATGTAACAAACTCAACTCTATGAGGCATTTTGTCAAACATCAAGCAGATAAATTTGGACAACATAAAAGGATTAGAGACCAGAAAATAAAAATCCATTTCTATTAAATGAATGAAAACACAAAAATCATAACAAATCCAGCCATGGCAATAATGAAAAAGCAAAAGAGAGGGAAACCAGCTAGAGAGAAAGACCAAAGAAACTCACAGTTGCTGTGGCTGGTGCGAAGGGTCGCTGATGTGAAGGGGAGTCTAAAGGTCGCAGGCACGAAGGGGAGGCGAAGGGTCACCGAAAGCGTCGCGAACTGAAGCGTCGCCGGATGAAGCATTGCCAATGATCGGCGACCTGATGAGTCGCGAATGGCGAGCCCAGGCGTCGTGATAGGTGAGCCCAGGCGTCGCCATCGCGAGCCCAGGCTCGCGATCGTCGCGATGGCGAGCCTGGGCTCGCGATGGCGATGCCTGGTCGCGACCGGCGATGGCGAGCCTAGGCGTCGCGTTTGGGAGCTGATCTCTTGCTTTTTTTTTTTTTTTAGACCAAAATGATACTGGGTATTGAAATGTTTTGCAGTAGGCTGGGTATTGAAGTTAGGCTTTTAAGTTTTTAGTGACGAATTTCAGTTTCGTCACTAAAGACCCAGGCTTTGTTAAGATTTTTAGAGACGAAATTCATATTTCGTCGCTAAATCATACTTTTAGTGACGAATTGTGATTTCGTCACTAAAAACATATAAGTGTAAAACTATTATTATTTTTAGTGACGAAATGAATTTCGTCTCTAAATCATACTTTTAGTGACGAATTGTGATTTCGTCACTAAAAACATATAAGTGCAAAACTATTATTATTTTTAGTGACGAAATATTTCGTCACTAAAAATTTCAACTTTTAGTGACGAAATATTTCGTCACTATAGATTAATTAAACTCTCGCCAAAGTTTCTCTCTACTGGCACCCATTTTTCAAATCACAATAGCAACGAAATTCATTTTTCGTCACTAAAAGTTGAAATTTTTTTCATTATTAGTGACGAAATTCATATTTCATCACTAAAGCTGTATTTTTAGCGACGAAAAATATTTCCTCACTAATTTTCGTCACTAAAAATACATTTTGTTGTAGTGAAAAAAGATCAAGAAGCACTTGGTTACAAAACCCTAAGGCGCAAAGACGCAGTAGCTTTTTTTTGAGAGAATCAGGTTTCGGTCACCTTTTGCATATGTTCTCCTTGTATTCTCTTATGTGACGGCCTCTAAAATAAGTCTTATATATATCTAGGGTTGTGAGAAAAGAAACCCTACACAAATACATAAACACGGGCCGAAAATCAAATTTGGAAATCTGAATTCCCGTAACCTCGATAGATACCTCGATCGATCGAGAAGCTGTCGAGCTTCATTAAACCTTGATAGATAGAGGTATTGAGCAGCTGTCGAGTAGTTATCCTTAGGTGTTCAGCTTTAGTAAACACCTTTTCTTTACTTGTTTCTTGGTCCAATCTTTATGGTTTTAATATTAGACTTGAACAACATGTTCTTTGAAGTATTAAACACATCATAGATCTACCCAAATACAAATAAAGTACGTTTTGTCAAAGGATTAGCCAACTACATAAAATATGTCTCTAACATAAGGTTTAATTTTTGAAACAATAGGATCAAAATCAGATACAATTTAATAATAAAACAAAAATAACGTATAGATATGCTGTCTGCAAATTACCAAATCTTCTATCTACACCAAACAATAATAGTGAGAACATAAAAAAAAAAAAAAAACGTAAAAATCAAAAAGAAGGAAAAAGAAGATACATACAAGACACAAATAATAAATCGACAAACAATGCCAAGAACGCAACTTTAAAACAAACCCTAAATAATATTCACAATTAAGTATAGGAAAAAAAAAAGGATAAAAAGAAAGAATGTCAAGAACTTAAGCTTAAACCAAACTCAATAATTTTTAAAACCTGAAAAATCATTTCAAAAATACCCTAATATGTCAAGAATATCTATCTATCTATCTATCTATCTATCTATCTATCTATGTGTGTATATATATATATATATATATATATATATATATATATTATGGGTCGGGAAGATAATCTTAAAACATTAAAAACCAAGAAATAGGGGGAAAAAACCCAAACATACGATCATTTCTATAAACAAAATAATAAGAATGATTTTACCATCAATGATATCTAACTTCTACTTAGGGCTGTAACATATTATTTAAACCCTGATTAAATATTTTAAATTTAAATTTTCAAAAAGGAATAATTTAGACCCTATAATTTGCAAAGATTAAAAAAAAAAAAAAAGAGACACCAATACAACACATGATGAGGAATAATTATCGGGTGCTTTTCTAAAACAGTTTGAAAAGAACTCAAACATAGACATGCAAAATTTAAATCATGTGAACAAGCGATTTGGTGCACCCAAAAGCAAGCATAGTGGACAATAAAGCAAAAAAAAAAAAATAAAAATGCACAACTTTTGTTATAATTCTCTACGTGAATGAGTGTGATTAGTAGAGAAAAAATAGTAGTTTATATAAAAGTAACAACCAATCATAATCTGTTGTGTAAGAGAGGAGTGGCAAAAATTATGAATTTATCTATAGTGGTAAAAAAACTCCATAGCAATAAACATAAGAAAGAGAATTACATAGAGGGAAAGAGTGAGAAAACCAAGATAAAATTCATGATTTTTTAAAATATACTTTTGGTTGGGTTTTGATTTAAAACATATAGGAAGATCCATTTTTATATATAGAAAAATTGGATTGCAATCATGGACTATAAAAAACAACATAATTAGGAAATTAAAACGCCCATTTGTTATTAAATTCTGTACCTAAAGATGATAGAAATTTTGTATAGTGGCTGTGTGAATGCAAGTTACCGTGTTATTAATCTTTGGTTTCCCCCACCATTTCAAAGTGATAAAGAGTATGTTTTCTTTTGTTAATAAAGAAAGACATTATGAACAAATTTTACTTAAAATACCAATTATTATGAATAAATGTTATATAAAGTACCAACTATTTGTTTATATAATGATCCTTATCTAAGTATTTGAATCATGTGTGGCTCTCAAAAAAAAAAAAAAAAGTACTTGAATCATGTGATGCAACATACAATTGTCATTCACACTCATACATAAAATAAGAATTTTTTTCGTTAGCTAAATTGTATTTATTGACATGAAGTTAGTATGTTACTTGTTATCCTCTTTATATCTTTAATTTTTTTAATGAAATTTTAGAAACTTGTGTCTAAATAAATTGAGAAAAAGAAGCTAACAAATAAGTTATTATCCTAATCACTCATGTTATCAGCAAAAGTTTTCTTTTTAAAAAAATTATTTATGTAATACTCTTTTATTGCAAAAACTTCATAATTCTAGATTTCTAGGTTTATAATAATATTTAAAAAGTTTCACAAATATTCAAAATTAATTAAACATGTTTTGAACCCTTTATAAATTAAATTTTTGGAAGAAGATGTTATTGTTCACAAGTTTGAAGAGGTGATAGTGATTCCAGTGATATTTTTAATAGGGTTGAAAACAAGAGAATTGGAGTACCCAAAAAGACTTACATTACGTTACAAGAAGAACCATAACTCACTCACGATACATCAACAATATCAAGTTCAACTACCAACACTGGCACTGAATCTTGCATGAGCTTAATTAGCCTTGACAAGATCATCACTACAATAAACAAAGTTATATACTAATTAACCACCTCTAATTTACTTCTTTCTTTTTCTTTCCTTTTTAAAAAACTCATCCATATGGTAGAATATTATTAGATTTTTCTTGACTTACGGTAACTTCGTATGTTTCTTTCATGGGTAAAATATTATTTTAGTCTCTTCATCTTACCAAAAGTTTGTTTTTCTTCCTAAACTTTAAAATGTTTTTTTTTTTTTCATCCCTAAACTTTTCAAAAGTTTTTTTAAAAAAAATTTGGAGAGAGAAATAGGAATGAAAAATAACTTTTTTCAATAGTTTAAGAACCGGGGGAAAAAAACTTTAGGTAAAGTTTAAGGTCAAAAAGTAAAATATTTTCAATAATTTAGGGACAAAATTTTCAATAGTTATTTGAGGATGAAAAACAAATTTTTTAAAGTTTAGGGATGAGAAAAAAAACTTTTGATAAAGTTTAAAAACCAAAATTGTATTTTACTTTTCTTTCTTTTTATGTGTCTCAAAGAAATTATATATATATATATATATAGAGAGAGAGAGAGAGAGAGAGAGAGAGAGAGAGAGGATATTTATTCTTCTTTTTCTATCTAAAAGACGAGCTCATTTTGTTGTTGTAAATGTAATTTTACTTTAAGAATTAAGAAGAATTAATTGATTTCTGTGGCTGTAATTAAGAAGTTGAATTAGATATGGATTTTCTTTAAAAAAATAAATAAATAAAATTTGAATGGATGTGGCACGTAAACCATATGAGGATCTGTTGATCAATAAGTTAAAAACTATGTACAAGCTAGAAGCTTATTAATTGAAAAATCTAGAGCCTATTTAATAGTGGGTGTGAGGACCCAAGGACCGAAGATGGGAAGCACAGTGGTAGCCTTTAGTTGTACCTTTGGAGGGAGCATCTATAGCCCGAGGAGTAAGGTGGTCCGAGGATAAAATGGCAAGTGATGGAGCGCCCGTAGGGGATATAATGGATGCCGATGGGTGCCTTAGGAGTTGAATGGGATCTTTGTAGGAATTTTCTTGTGAAAGTCTTACATGTTCCTCCGCATTAAATGGTTGGCAACAGCTTTATTAGCCACATTAATAAGAAAGTGACATGAACAGTGGATCCATAGCTTAACAGCTTATTCAACACCTTCACCAGAAGTTTAACGGGACAAGTGTCCTAAGGAGATTTTGGAGAATTAGAGATGGAGGACTAGGATGTAAGATGCCATGGAGTATATAAAAGAAGGAGATGCTCATATAAAGGGGATCCAGCATGAATTGAAAGAGAAGGGTAACAGAGAGAATAGTAGCTGAGAGAGAGTGAACAGTATTTGTAACACTCAAGAACTTTGTTCTTGAACAAGCTTGTAAAGATTCATTCACATATTAAAATCTTAGTCTTTTGGTCTTTGTTTCCTTATCTGTGTCATCGGGCGAAGCCCACACTTGTTCATCTCACTTTCTATACAAATATTTATTGTTTCGGGCTGGGTTTAGGAAATCCAACATCACTATTTTTGGTGGGCTTGGATTGTCTAACCTCGTGTTCTTACAATGGGGAATTAATAAAATTAAATATTAAATTCTATCATTTAAACATAAATTACATCTGTTAATAAAATTTACATGGATGTAATTAATAGAATCCAAGAAACCAACCAACATCCTGTTTTAATAAACCTAGCTATTGAGTGAGATATGAAAAAATAAATAATAATAATAATAATAATAATAATAATAATAATAATAATAATAATAATAATAATAAAAAGATTGCAGATCGTAAATTGTATTGGGTAAGTAATAAAATAATCAATATAAGTCCAATACATTAAAAAACAATCCTTTTTTTTTTGGTCCGTTTTGTGATTTCCACAATTAAAGACATTAAACTGTAAGTATTGCCAATGCCACAACTTGTGGCATAACTTGTGCCACAAGTTGTACGTGGCATAAGTTGTGACACCAAAATTATCCTTAAACTGTACATGAAAGGTCCACTCGCTGATATGTGCACCAAATATATAAATGATGGTACTGGAAATATATCCAACACCCTAGCTAGCTTGGTATAGTACGTTGTATATACGGGACCTGAGTGCATGCATGCGCTCGTTCTTATGTATTCAATATATAATAATGTAGGTCTTGCATTGCAACTAGGATTTGATACATTATTGAAGCCCCTAGGATAATGTACTTTGTGACTATCATTGATCTAGATATTAATATATATGACTCATAATCCACTCGATCAATACTTGAGCTTCTGAGATGCTTAATTAGTACTGGTGATTATTATATTTATATGATTCAATCACATTCACAGGTATTATATATATATGACATACCCAAAATCATATTGACATGGATAAACCAAAAACACCTTTTATTATTATTATATATAGAGTAAAAGAACAAGTATTTTATTTGGAGGCCAACAAGATTCAATGTACGTAAATTCATTGACATATATATAGTTTTTTCAATATATATATATATATATATATAGAGAGAGAGAGAGAGAGAGAGAGTACAGATTAACCTCCAAGAAGAAGAAGAAGCAGAGCACATGAACATGAGAGCAAGCAGTTCGATAGTGAGAAATTAAAGGTCGGCGTTAATTTTACGTTGTCATGGGGGGGGGGGGGTCCGAATATTAATTGCACTGTCTCATCTCATCACCAAGGCTAACAACATACTAGTCATCAACCAAATAATTAATGTCCAATATAATATCCTGAAATATCTACCTCTTATTTATGTCATATATAGTATTAATTCAATAACCCCATTTTACAAACCTTGTGGTCGTAGTATTGTAGATACATTATTTCCCATTCCATGCGAAATAGAAAATAGTTTTCCCTATATATTCATAAAAACACCATCGCTAAAGTAGAGTAGTAAAACCTAATGAACAATGGAATGGGTGTGGCAATAGGCCCAGTACTTAATGCCATTATTGAAGAAGGGCTTTGTTTGTGCTGTGGGGGCATAGACAATTGTTGTTTGGTTTATAATGTGGTAAACAAAGTGACAACTGTATTTGGACTCTGTGATTCACAAAGAGATTTTTATCATTTATTCTTAAACAAAGCCTAAAACTATTGAAGTAGATATTCATCTTTAGAGCAAAATGGTCCCCTATGCTTTAGATCTTCAGAACAAAAATGGTCCCCTATGCTTTAAATTTCTCTTTTATTTTCTTCAGCATGGACCATGCCTCATGAATAAGGCACCTAACCCTTTCCTTTTTTCTTTTATAGCTAAAAAAGGATAATAACTTGAATTGAACAAGGGTATGTCCTTGTTCAATTCAAGGTATTATCATTACAACTTTGGAAATGCAGACACTCCCAAATCCTCTGCATAGACACAAATATGTGAGATATTTATGAATGTGTGCTCTCAGAGTCTCAGTAAGTTAGGAAGAAAAAAAATACTAATTTGTTTTTGCTTTGGTGGTAAAATGGTTTTTTTTTTTTTTTTTTTCTAAAATACAATCACCATTGTATATATTTTTATTGTTTTTGTTAAGTTTTTGGGTTAGATAGTTGCTATTTGGGTTAGGTTAGCTAAATTGATTAGGAAGAAGAGAGTTCAACTACAAAAATGAAATATAAAATAACTATAAAAAAAAAAAAAAATTGGACCCAAGGGGACCGAGCTCCCACTTGGGTCTGTCCCTCATGATTACATTGTAGTGTCTCATTTTATGTTATATTCATATCCTATATATGTACATATTAATTAATTCAATTATTGTATCTTCACTGTGATGTGTCCTTATTTTTCAAAAATTGCATTGTAATGTCCCGTTTCATGTCATGTTCATGCCCATACTTCTTAGGTTACAATAAACAATCTTCGAGCAGCACACTCCAAAACTTGCCAACTACAGACCTACTGCTCTAACAATCTGAAACAGCACAACAAAAGAGTGATGCATTACCCATTTTCCCTGTTCATGAAAATTGAGAAGCCTAATACATGTAGGATCTGGCACCTAACCTATGTAATACGGTTAGGTGTCGCCAGGGGCGGGGGGGGGGGGGGGGGGGCAGGTGCCCCCTGAACTTTCAAATTTTTTTACATATAATATAGTAGTACATTGTAATGTTTTGGAATATGAAGTGGACAAATGGCAATCTGGCAGAGGAGAAAAGTCAAAAGAAAAGTCAAAAGTGAAAATAGAGATAAGAAGGGAAATAATACGTGTGTGAAGGAGAAAAAAAGAAGAAAAAATAATAAAGAAATGTGTGAATGAATAAAAAAGAGATAAGGGAAAAATAAAATAAAAAATAAGAAATTAAAATTAAGAAATGTTACTATAATATTTTTACAATAAATCTTAAGTGTAGGGTTGTTACTAGCTAATACTAATGAAAAAATAATAATTTAAGTGGTGTGTTCGAATTAAAATTAATAACAACTTACCACACATGATTTGTTGTGAAAGTATTGTACAAATGTTGGAAACGTGACCCTTCATGTTAACATTAGATGATCTTACAAGTCATTATATTATTGCCACAAGTGCTCCACTAGATTTGTTAAAAAAGTATCTCCACCAGTCTCTTTTCCACTTCTTTTACCATACCGATTTTTAAAACCATGATTTTATGTTAGATTCTATATGATAATTACATTAGCATATAGTTGTTTATTTATTTTGTTATTAGTATTGATAAATTTTTTTAGATTCATTTTTTTACTTTTAATCTTGCCCCCCCTGACCTAAATTCCTAGCTCCGCCACTGAGTGTCGCATGCAAAGAAAACAGATGAATTATTCTTGGTAAAGGATTTAGTCTAATAGCCTTGTGTATGGTACAGTGTACCGTTACAGGTTTCAGCCGGGACATGGTTAATAAGGTGAGTGAGTCACAGACCCACCTTCTGCCAAATGAGATGCAAATGCCAGCACCACAAAAAAGATCAACGGCTGTTTGAAATTTTGAATAGCATTACTCAATTTTATTTCCTATTTTCTTAATATCCCAGCTGTTCCATTCCATATCACAAGGCCCTTTTTCGTACCCGCAAACACAGTCGGTGGTTTAATTGCTTCAGTTGAAAGAGATTTTGGGCCATCATATAAGCCAATAATTGATTAAAGGGGAGGGGGATGGAACCTAAAAAATATAAAAAATTTGGTAAAATTATTTGCTATTTCATATAGATAGCTAAGTTACTATAATAACAATTTGAAATTGTGTTTGGAAGGAGAGATGGGTAGGAAAAGGAAGAAAGGTAAGTACCCTAAGAAGGAGTGAGGGAAGAAGTACACCTTTCTTTCACATTGATTAAAATAGAAGAAAAGATAATTGATCAAAAAAATGATTTTGTTGTATGTGGATTGAATTTGAGTGATTAAAATCAGTTTCCCTTGTTTAGATAATTTTAAAAGATCAAATATTTCAATTTGACAAAATTTACAAAAAATTCGAAACTTTTAAAATCCGTGGTTTTGAAATAATATTTAAAATCAATGGATTTGAAATCAAGGAATTTCAAATCTATTGATTTCTTATAAAATAAAAAAATAAAAAAAAAAATCTATTGATTCAAAATCCAAATCCAAATTCAAATGCATGCAAATTCAAGTTTCCAAACACAACCTTGTTATTTTACCTTTAGACCTTAAGTAATAGTTTAAATAATGAAAATAAAATTAGAATTTTACACAACTATGCTAAGTTTAAGTTATACACGACTCTTGTAAGTCATGAATTGACAACATTATCCTTAATCCCCTTATTACAGGAGTAAAAACTAAAAAGTACCATTAGAACTAAAAGTTTATTGGATTCCCATTAGACCACCCCCTCTCCCTACTCTTTTTCTACCCAACAATTTTGTCAATCCAATCCCCTCCCTTTCCCTCCTCTCCCATTCCCTCCAAACAAATGGTTTAACAACACAAGGCACATTAGTACTGCATATGAAAGGGTAATGGCAAATTAAATTTCTACAAATCTACAATTTATTCATGAGAGAAAAGTAGGGCAATTAATTCTTTTCCTCTTTAGACAGGGAAAGCTACAATAGAAAGGAAAAATTGAGTGAAAATGTCATGCACCCAAACAATTATACAGAGAAAGAGACAAGGAGAAGCTGAAATTACTTCATAGCTCTATATTAGGCACTACCAATAGGAAGGAACTTGGATAACTGGATCCAAGTAGTGGAATGTACTCCAATCCTCTCACATGAACACTAAAGCATGCTACAAAAACAACACAAGTTAAACATGAAAACCAGTAAAGTGGAATTTTGTATGATTCAGACAAAATCTTATACAATTAATCAAGTCCAAGCAAGATTAAAGCTGATATTATAATTTATTTTAATAACCAAAAAAGATCCTACAGTTGAGTCGTTCACCGTTTGGAACATTTCCATTTAAAAAAAGTCAAGTTTACAAATAATAATTTTTTTTTTTGGGGTCTGTTTTGTGGTTTTTTATTTTAGCAATGCCTAAAGTAATCCCTGAATGCGATCTTTACGGCACTAAAGAACCATGGCAGATTTGGGAGAAGATAGAAAAAGCTAATAACTGTATAGGAAACAAAGAAGAGATGTTCTTCTTCACAAGATTGAAGAGGGTCTCTTTCAAGTCAAACCGTTGCAAGAGAAGCATTGGAAAGGTTGTTGCAAAGGCGATGGTAATTCCAGCAACATTTCTTACTGTGTCGACCAAAACGAAAGAAAAAGAATCGGAATCAAAAAGACTTACCGTTATGAGAAAGGATTTTACTAATGTGTGCCCTAAGGGCACATATTAACCGGATCCTATGAGAAAAACAATGTCAAGAACGACAAGTCCAACGACGACGACGACCACAAGCGCTATGGCTGGATATTGCATAATTTTTGCTCAAAAACCACAAAACCCCCCAACAAAAAAAAGGGGGCAAACTTCTGGCACAACCTAACTTCAACAAATATAGCATCTTTTAAAATGGCCTAAGCTAAACCTGCCAAAAAAAAAAAAACTTGCGAAACAAACACCTATGAAGCAGGGGTGCATTTTCGGATTCGGCTCCGAGTGTGAGACTTGACAATTTTTAAAAAAATAGAGTGCGGATGCGGTGAGGTGCGGCAATTAAAAAATTATTAAAAATATTTTTATTTATATTTTTAATATATTGCCATACATTTTTACATTATATAAACATATACCAAATTTAAGAGCAGTAGTAAATAATAACTATAAAAAAAAATGGTAGTGCTTGTATTCCATAAAAAAAAAAAAAAAATAGTGGTGCCTGAAGCCTTGCTTGTTTAGATTCTAGTCTGTAAAAATTTAATATTGAAAGAAGAGTAATGTTAAGGACACACAATTTGAAATATTTTTGTGTAATAATTCGCTACATAATAAGTTGTAATTAATAAATATGTGATAGTAGGTCATACGGATCTGAGATACACTTTTACTAATTGCAATTCACAAAATAACAAATTGTGACTTAAAATTGTGCCAAATTATGTCTTTAACCTTACTCTTAAAATAACAGTGCTTGACTTAATGATTAAAACAGGGTACAATAATTATAAAGTACAACCCAATATTAAAAAGAGGAGTAATTGGGTTATATGTTCTTCAGAAATAACAGTACTTGAGTTAGAAAAGAATGACTGAAGGTTGCAGAGAAATAGGACAACAATTAATGGTTAATTATAAAGTACAACCCAATATTAAAAAGAGGAGTAATTGGGTTGGATTTGGATCAGGTGCAATACCTAGGGTATTGCACCTGGTGCAATTCACTCATTATCTCTCACATTTTTTTTTACTTTTTTTACTTCTTAATTTTAACTCTTTAACTCCTTTTTAATATATTTTATTTAATGGTTGAGATTGAAAGTTGTTTTTTTAACTTTCAATCTCAATCCTTGACTGCAATTACACCAGGTGCAATACCTAGGGTATTGCACCTGATCTGAATCCAATTGGGATATATGTTCTTCAGAAATAACAGTACTTGAGTTAGAAAAGAATGATTGAAGGTTGCAGAGAAATAGGACAACAATTAATGGTTAATTATAAAGTACAACCCAATATTAAAAAGAGGAGTAATTGGGTTATATGTTCTTCAGAAATATTAGGCAGTGATAAATGATATCACCTCATAAACCATAATTTTTGCTATAATTGTTCATTTGATAGACATTGAGTGGAGAAAAAATTGGTGAATTTATGTAAAAGTGATATATAATATTAAAATTACTCCTATAAACCAATATAACCTATTAATAAAAAATAAAAAAGATCAAATATAAGTGGTCCCTGTAACAATAACATTTTTGTTTTTTTTGGGCTGAATTATTGGTGGTCCTAATAATAATTTTATAGGTGGTCCCTTTAACAAAAAAACACGTGAATCACGGATTCACTGAAGCACTGATTCAGTGATTCACTGAAGCACTATTACACAAAAAAGGGTATCTCACTGACCCGTGCTCGTTAATATTTTTCATATTATAATATTGAGTTGTGTTAAGGATACCGAGCTTTATGCGTCTTTTTATCGGATGTGAGTCAGCTTTTGGCTCAACAGAAATCATTTTCAGAAAAGAAAAATATTTTTGAAAAAAGAAAATATGTTTAGGTGTTTGGTAGCATTTTAGAAAATACTTTGAAAAATATTTTCAAGTGTTTGGTAACATTCTGAAAATATAAATTTTTCACTGATTTTTCATATTTTCTCAGTCATTTTCTCACATTCTAAACAAATTTTATAATATAAGATTACAATCCATTAACTTTTAAACAAACAAAAATCAAAACAACGAACAACCCATTCGGTCAAAACTGAGAGAGGGAGGTGAGATCGTGCTGGCCAGATCGCGAGGCGTCGCGCCGGCCAGATCGCGAGGCGTCGCACTGCGATTGCCAGGCGTCGCGCCTCGATCGCCAAGCGTTGCGCCGAGATCGCTAGGCGGCGCGATCTCGCGATCGCCGCCTCGCGAACTCGCGATCGCCGCCTCGCGAACTCGCGATCGCTGCCTCGCGATTGTGTCTCGCGAGATCGTCGTGCTCTCTCTCTCTCTCTTCGTCGTGCTCTCTCTCTCTCTTCGTGCTCTCTCTACCTCTTCGTGCTCTCTCTCTCGTCGTTCTCTGTCTCCCTCTCTTCATGTTCTCTCTCTCTCTGTCTTGCGTGCTTTTTTTCAGTTTGAAGTGAAAATTTCAACTGAATTCATTTTCCACCGTTTCAAGGCAGTTTTCCAGTCAAACTGAAAACATTTTCAGTTTGATCGAATTTTCCAAGCCAACCAAACACCATATTTTACGGAAAACAATTTTCGAAACTGATTTTCAGTCGAAACAAACACACCCTTATAGGAAAAAGGAAGAAAGAGACCAAAAATACTCTTTTTCAAGCCTAGTCAAGCGTCTCAGTTCTCACACAGGAAAATTTGAAAACTCATGCTTCTTTAACAGGAGAACAACACCAACATAAATAACTAAATAAATAAATAAACTAAAATCACAATCCTTAGGAAACAACAAAGTATCAATAGATCCAAAAAAAAAAAAAAAAAAAAAAAACCATCTCACAAGAAATAATTAACATCAATACATCCAAAAAAAAAAAAAAACCATCTCACAAAAAAACAACCAACATCAGTACATCCAAAAAAAAAAAAAACCCATAAGAATATATGGGAGAACATAAAATTTTTTTTTAGGGAGATGAACCGGGTTTATGTAGGGGAAATCAAGAAAGCTGAAAAAAAATAGAAGACAAGGAAGTTAAGCTAGGAGTTTCAAACGGGGGAACATAAAAATTTTAAAAGATGAGAAAAAAGAAGCAAAAAGGATGGGGGAAGGTAAGTGGAAGAGTGATAGGATACGTGTGGTTCAGAAAAAAAGGAGAAGTAAAAATAAATAAATTAAAGTAAAAGATGGCGTAATGGGATATGTGTCTAATTTTACTATATAAAAATTACAAATTGTATTAGAATACAACAAATTATCACAAAATTTTCACAACAGTTAAATTGTCAAATCTTTCATATGTGAAAATAAAATAAAATAAAAAAATATTAGATTAGGATTGACCATGACTAAAAACAAAAAATATTGTGAAAATATTGTCATATTTTATTGTAGAACAATGTTTAGCTACAAAATTAGTTGTAACCTTACTTTACAAAATTGGTTGTAATATCTTTTATTAGAGGTGAATTTTGACATATCCACTATTAGATTACATCTTTTTCTTATATCTTTCATACTTGCAAAAATTTTTAAAAAATTAAAAATTAATAGTTATGTTATAAATAAATTTTTTAAATTCTAAGGTTTTGTTATTGGTGAAGTGAAAGAAAGTAGATGATAAAATATTGGTAAAATAAGGTTTAGAGAGAAACAAAAAATAAAAAGGAGGAGAATGTGTTAAGAGAACGATTTTGTCAAAGAAAAAAGAGCCATCAGTCCGTCATGTCCCATAAGAGGACAATACATGTCATGTCATGCCTTTTTTATAAGAGAGTAGTGGAAGCAAAAACGTAAAAGAGAAAGAAAACAAAAAAGTGTTGTGAGAGAGCAGAAATGGAAGGGAGGCCATGCTATCCAACAGGTGTAATCAGAGGAGCATGGTCTGCATGGGAAGACAAGATCCTTATAAACTACATTAAAAACCATGGCGAAGGGAAATGGGCAGACCTGCCTAAAAGAGCTGGTTCAAACGTCTAACAATATGCACTATACATTCTCTCTTCTCTCAAAATGGTTCTCATTTGTCGATTATTCACACCGACACTTACTTCTTGTTTTGTAGGGCTGCGGCGATGTAGGAAGAGTTGCCGGTTTCGTTGGTTGAATTATCTTAGGCCAGATATCAAGAGAGGGAACTTTTCTGAGGATGAAGAAGATCTCATTATCAAACTACATAAGCTTCTTGGTAACAGGTATGGGAAATCTTCTTCTTCTCCTCTGGAGTCCGCTCAATATAATTCGAGAATTGAGGCCATAGATTTAAATAATGGTTTTTATATTTAAATACAGATTAAATAAGTTATTCATAAATATATATATATATATAAATTAAATAATTTAATTTAATATTAATTAAGTCAAGATTAATTTGAAGAGTGAAATATATTATTTGATGAATAGATGATACATGAACTAAAGGTAACTTGATCTAGAGAATTAATTATTATAGTTCAAGCATAAAATTTAACAAGGTAACGCATGACTATTTTTTTAATTTTATATTTTAGTATTGAGAAAGTAAAGATTGTTCGGTGTATCATGACTATTTAAGAGATTAGGTGTCTAATGTTTACAGTCTACTGTGTAGGATATTAGTTTATAAAAACTAAAGTCTCAAACTATTAGAGGAAATTAATCATCATTGATGAACTAGCACATTTTCAACGATTCCCCCCCCCTCCCCCAAAACATTATACGATTTCAATTGGGTTAAGTTTTTATTGGTCTAGTATTTAAAATGCTTTGATGGAGATAAGAAAAAGAAAATATGAAAGCTATTGCAAATTTTACTACAAAATGTTTACTAATTAATGTAAAAATAAATGTGATTATGAACTTTAAAAATTTAATTAATGAATGTTTGCATTACCTTTTTTTGTGACTGGTAGCACATTTATTTGTAAGTTTTATGAAGTAAATTTGTAATAACCTTAGCCTCACTCATGAGAAAAATAGTGCACAACTATTTTTAAAAAAATATTATCTTAAGATTTGGGCTTTATAATGTAGGGTGCGACATTTTTTTATGAAAGGGTTGAAATGTTTTGTAGTTGGGGCCTTAGGCTTTGGCCTTGTGCCGGTCCTGTGCCTCTCCTTATTCCTTCAATTTGTAATTTACTTCTTTCCTTTTTCTCATTCTAAGTTAGAAATTATTAATAGTGACTAATTGACAAAGTTATTCTTTGCCACCCCCAAAAAGATAAGGAAAATAATTTTAACCACAAGAAAAAGGAGTTAACATTTAGTAAAATGTGCAATAAAGTACAATGAAAAGCATATTAAAATTATGGAATTTCTTTTAGAGATATACAACATGTTGTGTGAAAGTGCCTCTGTAAACATTCACACATAAGATTGATTATGAAAAATGTTATAAACTTTAGAAAGATTTCCAAAACAAATATAAAACAGAAGATAACTTGAAAGAAAAATAGATACAAATATATAATAAAAAAAAATACTAAGGGTCCGTTTGGTTGGAGGGACAGAAAAATGAGAGAATAGAAAATAGAGAGGGGATAGAAAAGTGAGAGGATAGAAAAAATTTAGTTTTTTGTCATATGTGTTTGGTTTGGAGGATGGAAAAGTAGAGAGATAGAAAACTATGGAAAATGAAGTTGATATAAATTTATAATTATGTCCCTATTAAATAAAACAAAAAGACAACACAATTTTTTATACACTCATTTATTTAAAAACTTTATATATGGACATTTCACATTTTTTTTTTAATAGGCAGAAGCTAGATCCAAAACTGGTGGGAAAAAAGAACAAGAAGGAAAGTATTAAAGAAATTGAAAAAAAAAAAAAAAAGATAGAAGAAACAAAAAAAAAAGAAAAGAAAAAGATGAAAAAGGCAAAAGGTGGGAGCAAAAACAAGAAGACAAAAAAGAAATAATTAAAAAAAAAAAACATGAAAAGAAAAATGTGATGAACAACGTGAACCAAAAAACAAGAAAATATTATTAAGTAGGTTGAAGCAGAGTTAAATGTCAATGGTTACCTGAAATTTCCATGTTCAACGTTACAAAAAGAGGGCAAAAATGTAATTGATTAGATTAAAATAAAGTCCCCTAAGTTTTCTCTCCAAATTAGAGAGATAAGATTTTGGTGGGCCAGGAGAAAAAACACCTGGGCTCCACCAAAATTTCCTTCCACTCTCCATCCCAACCAAACACCCATTTAACCTTTTTTTTTTTTTTTTTCATCCTCTCTACTTCACCTCCAACCAAATGAAGCCTAAGTATGCCTTAGGCCTACCTTCACTAGAGATGATGAAGAGAAAATATCAATAACAAATATGAAGGAGCAAAGAAGGCATTCTCACAAAATTCAAATCCTCAAATACACCCACAGACCTCTTGTAAATAACAAACACTATCAATTTTTTTTTTTTTTTTACTATAGTTCTAGTTTGTCGCAACAAAACCTTCAAAGTGATATCTCCCTATTCTAATAGTGGCACACTACAAGAGATATCTAGGGTTAAAAACATGATTCTAGCTAATTCGAACTCTACCAAAACTCAACTTAATAACTTTACATTCAAGCCATATGCTGACACAACAACCATCAAACGTTAACTCCAAATTTCCAGGGCTGGTTATAGATTAAAATAGATTAATAGGGGCTACATGTTGTTGTCGTTCTTCTTATTTTCCTTATTTGAAGTCATATTATCCATTATCTTTTTAATTGATGCATTTTTTATTATTTTCAATAATGTTAGTTTTAGTTTTTCTCTATATTTTTTCGTTCTCTCGACCTGAAACCAACTCGTCCATCCTAGTGTATTAATCACTCTCCTCCTTTGCATACGACCAAATTCTCTCTCTCTCTCTCTCTCTCTCTCTCTCTCTCTCTCTCTCTCTCTCTCTCTCTCTCTCTCTCTCTCTCTCTCTCTCTCTCTCTCTCTCTCTCTCTCTCTCTCTCTCTCTCTCTCTCTCTCTCTCTCTCTCTCTCTCTCCATATGTAAATAGAGTGGAATGGAGGATGCGGGATTTAAACCACAAAAGTCACAAAAAATGTCATCATTGTTGGGTTATCACCTAAACCCCTCTCATTTTTTAATCAACAAAAAAAAAAAAAAAAAAAAAAACCTCTATCTCTATGTTTTTAAAAGGTATAATGTGAATAATAGATGATGTTGAAGTAAAATTTAAATTTTATTTTATTTTTATTTACCTTCAAACAATTTAAACAAATGAAATTATGAGATTCATAGATTGACACCTAAGTTTTGGTATTCAATTATTCAAGGTCTTTTTCAGAAAGATATTTATTTTCATGAGTGAGAAAAGCCGTTTTTGAAAGACAAAGCCTGCAGTATTTAAGGCCCAAACATTTATAATTATTTATTTTACGAAAATGTAGATGTCGATATGTTGCATGCGAATTGAAACCAAGCATATGTCACTGAATCTTCCTGAATGAATGGGGAAATATGATTTTAAACATGAGAAATGCCGAAAACATGGTAAAATGGTGTCAATTCAAAAATCTTTATAGTCCAATAATTGATACAGGAATCTCTCCTATTGAATCCACTATTTCCTTCTAAGTTTTAGTTAGCTATAAGAAATGAGGAATTAAAAAATCAAATAGCATTGCTTTTACTCTTAAAAAAATTATATATTATCGTTGGATTCAATGTGGTCACACTCAAACTTCAAGAATGGATATATGGGGAAATATGATTTTAAACATGAGAAATGCTAAGAACATGGTTAAATTATGTCAATTCAGAAAACTCTATAGTAATTGATATATGGATCTCTCCCAGTGAATCCACTGTTTCCTTCTAGTTAGCTATAAGAAATAAGGTATTTAAAAACTAAAATAGCACTGCTTTTACTATTAAAAAATGATATATTATTATTGGATTTAATGTAGTCATACTCATCAAGGAAGTCAATACCATACCAGAGGTTGTATCGATTTGACCGCCAGTACAATATATTTCAGGTACCGGTTAATACTAGTGTACCGTTTTGGGTTTACCACTATTTTATATATTTAATACACGCACACACAAAATCTCTATTTACCATAAAACATTACCTCAAAAATTCCTGTTTACAATAAAACATTACTTCAATTGTTCATCGCATACAAAGAAAACAAATAATACAAATAATTAAGTTAACACAAATTTAATACAAATAGTATTTTCACTTATTTTAAAATTATGGTCAATTTTGTGTTAGAGAAATTTTTTTCTCTCTAATTTTCTTATGAACCAAACATGTGAAAATATTTTACCATTAAAAAAAATATTTTACATAGAAAACAAATGCAAACCTCTCGAATTATAAAAAGAAAGAAAAAAAGTCAGCAAAGTATTAGATTTTAGCAGCACAAGAATATCCCCTTTAGCAAACTATTAACTACTGTTGAAAGTAAACTGTTCATAAAATAAGGCCCAAGATTATGTACAACTACAACTACAAGAAGAACAACAGACAACAAAACAAGACACATCTTCACCATCTCTCTTTGGACTAGCAGGTGAACCCATCTTCACTTCCATTCCCATCTTCACCTTATTCACCTCCGAACTCCATCTTCACTTTTGATACAACAACCAAAAAAAAAAAAAAAAATCATACTACTCTTCTTCTTAATTTCTTGGCTACTTAGTTGTGTTTGTGTGCATTTCATCTTTATGTTCTTCTTCTTATTCTACTATTTACCCATGAGAATTGTACCCACCAATGACCAATGGCTACATCATCATCATCTTTGGTGAGCATAGAAGCCTCCTTTTTTGAAAATCTCAAAGCCTTTATTCTTGCTATTGTTTCGGTCCAGTATTCATTTACCAGCCGGTACGGCTGGAATTTGTCGATACATGACCAGTACGGCCAGTATTTTTTTCAGTACGAAATAGGGGTGTACCTATTGTTGGGAAATTTAGACCCCGGTTGATAGAATTAACAAGTTTTAAATCCAAGTTGTTAATTAGATTTATTATGCATAAAACTTGTTAAAACAAACAAACATCAATATCATGTCAAAACTAAGTGCAGCGGAAAAATAAATAAGACAAGATATGATGACCCAGGAAAACCAATGAAACCAACCAGTTTCACAGTAAAAAACCTGGGGGGAAACCTTCCCGAAAAGCAATCCACTATAGTAAAGAGAAGTTTCAGATCTAGTACAAAACCTTTGTCACTAGACTCTACAATCCCCGTAGATGAACTCACAGCAGAAACCTTCTACTGCTTCAGAACCTCTGAACTCTTCAATATATGAACGCCACCCTTTGATGCACGGATCCCAGTACGTGACTAACTCCTTTGCACGAATCCCAGTACGTGACTCACTCACCAACTTGAGGAAGAAGAATGTTGGCTGCAAAGTTCTTCACTTCATACACACGATGAAGATCAAGAAGCACTTGGTTACAAAACCCTAAGGCGCAAAGACGCAGTAGCTTCTTCAGAGAATTAGGCTTCGGTCACCTTTTGCATGTGTTCTCCTTGTATTCTCTTATGTGACGGCCTCAAAAATATGCCTTATATATGCCTAGGGTTGTGAGAAAAGAAACCCTACACAAATACAAAAGCCTGGCCCAAAAATCAGATTTGGAAATCTCAATTCCCGTAACCTCGATAGATACCTCGATCGATCGGGAACCTGTCGAGCCTCATTAAATCTCGATAGATACCTCGATAGATAGCTCGATAGATAGCTATCTGTCTGCAGGTGTCCAGCAGCTATCCGCAGGTGTCCAGCAGCTATCCGCCAGGTGTCCACCAGGTGTCCAGCTTTAGTACACACTTTTTCTTCACTTGTTTCTTGGTCCAATCTTCATGGTTTTAATACTAAACTTGAACAACATGTTCTTTGAAGTATTAAACACATCCTAGATCTATCCAAATACAAGTAAAGTGCGTTTTGTCAAAGGATTAGCCAACTACATAAAACAGCGACATATGTTAACAAACTTGAACTACATATGTCCTAACAATCTCCCCCTTTGGCAATCCGTGACAAAACCACAACAAACAAATGAACATATGAGATAAGTTATAAATCACTCAACTCATACTCACTTGTTGAATACAATAAAATCTATCCTAACACAAACTCTTGAAAAACTTTGCAAGAAGAGAGTTTATGGCAAGAAGACTTTGACAACCTGTATTTCTGAAACACTTATAAACAAAACACATCAAGGCATCTTTGTGTGAAACAGAAATAATAGATTGCATACAAATAAAGAAACATGTGTATAAAGATAGAAAAGAAACAACACATGTAAAGATAGGTGAAGAAAACATACATCATCATATATATACCACTTGATAAATACCATGCTGTATGTAAAAATGGTCACAAGACCTAGGTACATGAACAAGGAGATAAACACTCCCCCTAACAAGATGAAACACAACTCCCCCTTACAAGGGCATGTATTTCTCCCCCTAACTTGTAGAATCTTAAAGAAAGAAACCACAAATTCTCCAATTTCTCCCCCTTTTTGTCACGATTGACAGAGGGTACCGAGAAACATAAAGATGATCAAGGATGATCAAGGGGGCATAAAGAATCCATAAAAATGCATGAATGTAATGAAACAAGATATTATGGATGACAAGATAAGAGAAACATGCAAAACATGTGAAAAAAAATGCATGCAGAGATTCTCGATAGATCGAGAGGTATCGAGGAGCTATCGAGCAGACCTCGATGGATCGAACATCTATCGAGAAGGTATCGAGGAGACATAAACTTTCTCGATCGATCCACCTAGCTATCGAGAGGTGTCGAGATTGCGATAACATGCAACTGAAGATCTCGACAGATAAGCCAGGTATCGAGAGGTGTCGAGGATGTGTCGAGATGGCTTAAAAACAGTTTTCAAGAAGAGAAAAACACAGATGTGAATGCAATCAAGCATGCAACTCAACTAAAGATCCAAGCAACACATTAAGCTCTCAAAATCATCTCTCAACAAGAATTATGATGCACATGTATCTCAAAACACGTACACACACACTAAACAAGTCTAACCAATTTTATGTTTCAAAAACAAGTTAAGACAGTTTAGTGAGCATACATTAACGCATGTAAACTTTGTGATGGCCAAATCACATTGTACCTGCACATGTATCAAGAATAGCAAAGAGTATTGCGTGTCGTGTGTGAAAACATCGCAAGATTGCATAAGTAACTCAATGTTATGACGATTTGAGATATGAGAAAATCACTTTAACTCACACACAATCATAACTGCTCGATGGGGACTATCACCTTTGAGGTACATCATATAACTCCCACATCTCCTAGAAAACACGCTTGCAACCATATTTTAAAGCATTTTGATCTTTTTGCTTTTAATTTCTTTGCATATTTTCTTTTAACAAGCATATCATACATGGGCATACAAGAGAAAGAAAAGAAATACCCAATGATGTTAAGCTTTTGACACTGCACTTTTGCTATGCCGAAGCATACAGGTGTCCTATGACATTGCACTTTTGCTATGCCGAAGCATACAGATGTCATATTATGATTGGCGAGTAACAGTGGTGAGATGGTTATTTATGCCTTTCTCTTAGGATTTTCTAGTTCAACCCGTCAAAAAGAGTGATACTAGTGTTAAGAAGAAGAGATCACTTAACCTTACTCATCACAAACAAAGAGCTACAGAGCTCACTCGCTTAGTTGTGCAGAAGAGTGCTCATCTAAGCTACAGATGATACAAAGTTTAGAAAACTCTGTTTCAATGGCCATTTCAAAAGTTCACACGAACTAATGCACACAAACACACACTGTTTTTGTATTTTTCTGATTTTTTTCAAAATTTTTATTTTGAAAACAAAACAAAATAAAAACAAAACAAAATAAAAACTAAACAACCACACAAAAACAGACAAACATCATGAATGCATGAAAGAAGGATGCATATGCATGAAGGCATGATTTCAACAGAAGATAAGAAATCAAGCAAAGAGAGTCCTACTACAAATAGAAAGAATTAAAGCAGAGGACAAACAGAAAAGACAATTAAGTCTTAGGCTCCTTTCTCACCCACACAGTACGAGTCTTTGGCCGTGAAGATGAAAAGACACGTGTCCTAGTATGACTACTAAAGGACATAGAAGAATTAAAATTCTCCTGAAATTGAGTTAAAAAGCTCAAGACTTTTAATAACTCACCAACAAATTCCATGACAACGGGGGTCAAGGATCACACTTAGGAAATTAATCCAATCAGAGTGTACCTGCTCTGATACCACTTGTTGGGAAATTTAGACCCCGGTTGATAGAATTAACAAGTTTTAAATCCAAGTTGTTAATTAGATTTATTATGCATAAAACTTGTTAAAACAAACAAACATCAATATCATGTCAAAACTAAGTGCAGCGGAAAAATAAATAAGACAAGATATGATGACCCAGGAAAACCAATGAAACCAACCAGTTTCACAGTAAAAACCTGGGGGGAAACCTCCCGAAAAGCAATCCACTATAGTAAAGAGAAGTTTCAGATCTAGTACAAAACCTTTGTCACTAGACTCTACAATCCCCGTAGATGAACTCACAGCAGAAACCTTCTACTGCTTCAGAACCTCTGAACTCTTCAATATATGAACGCCACCCTTTGATGCACGGATCCCAGTACGTGACTAACTCCTTTGCACGAATCCCAGTACGTGACTCACTCACCAACTTGAGGAAGAAGAATGTTGGCTGCAAAGTTCTTCACTTCATACACACGATGAAGATCAAGAAGCACTTGGTTACAAAACCCTAAGGCGCAAAGACGCAGTAGCTTCTTTCAGAGAGAATTAGGCTTCGGTCACCTTTTGCATGTGTTCTCCTTGTATTCTCTTATGTGACGGCCTCAAAAATATGCCTTATATATGCCTAGGGTTGTGAGAAAAGAAACCCTACACAAATACAAAAGCCTGGCCCAAAAATCAGATCTGGAAATCTCAATTCCCGCAACCTCGATAGATACCTCGATCGATCGGGCAGCTGTCGAGCCTCATTAAATCTCGATAGATACCTCGATAGATAGCTCGATAGATAGCTATCTGTCCGCAGGTGTCCAGCAGCTATCCGCAGGTGTCCAGCAGCTATCCGCCAGGTGTCCACTAGGTGTCCAGCTTTAGTACACACTTTTTCTTCACTTGTTTCTTGGTCCAATCTTCATGGTTTTAATACTAAACTTGAACAACATGTTCTTTGAAGTATTAAACACATCCTAGATCTATCCAAATACAAGTAAAGTGCGTTTTGTCAAAGGATTAGCCAACTACATAAAACAGCGACATATGTTAACAAACTTGAACTACATATGTCCTAACACCTATACCCGTGCACTAGCCGATATGGTATATACCGGCCAGTACGGTACAGTATCATCTTCACTGATACTCACGCTTCAAGAATTTCCAAGTGTTAGTTTGCATGGAAAGTGAAAATACATCAAAGTGTTAAGTTAATGTGCTCACAAAACTGATGACATATATTTAGGGGTCCACTAACATTTTGATTAATTTACAACCCCATTTTATACTTAGGAACTACAACCTTATTCATAATACGATTAGTGAAATAGCTTTTCGGAAAAAAAGAAGAAGGAGAAGTTAAATAACCCTTTTTACCCAACTTGCTCTAGTAACATGTTGTTTTTGGTATATAATGACATGTTGTGATTAAAACATTGTTAGCAACAAGCTCATGTAAAATTAATGTTTCACCAATTTCAACTTACCACCTCAACAATATTAAAGATATAATTTTTTCCACAACTTTATGAGATGATAAGTTGACTAAATTGTTCAATACATTATATGCTTAATAGTGATCTTCGTATATAATATTGTATAAGGTTTTTACTTTTTTAGAGTAAACCAAAATATATTTTAGTTTAAAAAGAAAACTAAATACATTATTATTATTATTATTATTATTATTATTATTATTATTATTATTATTATTATTATTATTATTATTATTATTATTATTATTATTATTATTATTACACATTGCTATTAATTGCAAATTTGATAATATATAGTGATAAGTTTAACAAGTATTAAATAAAAAAATCAACAAAAAATAACAGTAAATTTAATTTTGAGAAAGAATTTATAAAATCCACAGCTGTGCAATTCATAAACAAGTGAAGGAAACTCATTTTGCATGTGATTTTTTTTTTTTTAATTCAATAGTTACAAAAGAGAATGAGATATTTGATCCCTAAAAATTTTCATTAGAAATATCATAAAGTATCAATCAATTATATTATAGAGAATTCGTATAGATTATATGGTCTTTTTTTCCCTTGGGCCAGGGGAAAATTCCCCTCCCTCGTCCCAAATGTC
This sequence comes from Castanopsis chinensis, assembly GCA_032878915.1. NCBI lineage: Eukaryota > Viridiplantae > Streptophyta > Magnoliopsida > Fagales > Fagaceae > Castanopsis > Castanopsis chinensis. The sequence goes on from JAVQMG010000133.1 coordinate 4,370,950, forward strand.
ACACTATAAAGTGTTAAATTAATGTACTTACAAACTAAACGATGTGTAACGAGTGTTGCAGTTGGTCACTCATTGCTCGAAGATTACCAGGACGAACTGACAATCAGATAAAGAATTACTGGAACACCATTTTAAGCAAGAGGGTGCAAGGTGACAAGACTCATGAACAAAGTAGTAGAATATTAAAATCTGTTGGAAGGATAGGAAAGTTGACATCAGACTCCAATCCAGGAAAAAAACCGGTTGCTCACCCTGTGATTCGACCAAAAGCAGTGCGGTGCACAAAGGTTATCCTCCCAAGGCAACCGGATAATAATAATCAAATATTCAGTGAAAATATAGTTCCTTATGGGAATAGTAAAAACCTATTTCCTTCCGTTCAGCCAGAGAATTTTATCTCTAACTTTCTGATAGATTTGGATATAAATTACCTTTTGAGATCGGATGTGAAAGATTCAGATGGCCACCAAACCAATGTACGTGATGACATTGTGTTGGATTTGCCAGTTTTTGGATATGATGCCAAGCTTAAAGATTTAATGGATGAAGGGAAGCTTGAGAATTGGAGGGCTACTAATCCTTTTCAGCCAAATGAAGCTATGGATCTTAACACAATGGAATCTTTTCTGGATTCAGATGATACATGGATTAGCTGAAAGTAAACAAGATACATAAATAAGCCCATTATCTTCATGAATAATTGGGTGCCCATTGCTGTTAGCATTTTCTTATGTTGTGGGTTACTATTGTCATCTATGTGTATCTAATTAGTGGCATTGTTACCCAAATATGCGTTTGTGATTGCAAATGAAGAGGTGTAATTCACCTTCCTCACAGAAACACGACCATTCTTGACATTGTAGGAACTTGTGGTTTCTTCCTCTCATTCTCATGGCGTGTTTCTCATCAGTTGTGCTATGTCTACCTACTATTTTTTAAAATAAATATATGCTAGTGATATTTGAGAGTTTGGTAAATTGTTTTTAGTTTTCACCCCCTTTTGTTCTCTGGATGTTTTAATTCCTTTGCATTTTTGGTATGTGGATCTTGGTTAAAAATTTTCAACAATTGCTTCATGTGTTGTCATTTATGAGTAGTGGATTGTATGTATATATTGTATTGATTGAATAAACATATATATCAAGTGACACACTTTTGGCTATATAGAGTGACACATCTACTAACACTAACACACCCCATTACATGTTAACAACTTCATAAGCTACCCATCAATACAGACATTAGAAACACCACCAGTACTACTTCTAGGGGTTCTTTTGCTTTTATTTTTATTTGTTGACTTATTTTAGGTTTGGTTACAATTTTTTCTTTTTTTAATCAAGCAAAATTTTTATTTTTATTTATTCAATTTTTTTTTAATAATGCAAAATTTTCATTGAAACACAAAATTCGCTAGTGCTCCTATTGTTTCGTTAGTATGTAGTACGTCGGCCCATAAGGTTTTGCCTTTTATTGTTTGTGTCATGTAAGAACGGTACCAAAGAAAGAGGTGAGGAACACAAAAATATTTACAACTTCTTGTCACAATAGTTACGTGGCAGAGTGTGATTAATGAAGTAACCATGGTAGAGCCATGTATAAGTAATTATTAACCACTTACAATTTGCCACATCAGAGTTGTGGCAAAAAAAATTATGGAATAATTTGTGGCCCTAGAACTACCTAGGTACCTAAAATTAAATATCATATATCTTCAAATAGCCATGTGCCCTGCAGGTGGCCCCACTATAATTTTTTTAAAAAAATTATGGAAAATTGTTAAAAATATTAATGGATGTATCCAATGACAAAAGCCAATCTTTATTTTGCAGATGAGGGTGTTTTTAATTTATGAGGTTCATGTTGCAAATTTAAGGCATTTTTGAGCATGAAAATCATACTTTAACTTAATCTAAGTGTATATATATATGAGAAGCACATTTTTAAAGACTTGAATCTTGGTCATTGTCCCCTTCCTTCCACTCCACAAGAACTTGTATTTGTAGAGTAACTATTGCGTCAATAGTTTATAGTTGTATTATTTGTGTCACTTTTAAAGTGTTTCATTTTATAATCACTAACGACTGTACGTATGTCATGTATCTAGATTTTTAAATTTTAAATTTTGATTACTTTATAAAAAAGAAAAAATGATGTATGATAGATTGTTATTGGTAGTGTATAGAGCAAAATACTAACAATTACAATTACAATGGACTTTTATTCGCCTTGCTCCATAGGGTTCTTGCACTTTGTTTCTTTTAAAAATTAAAACCTTACTATTATTATTATTATTATTATTATTATTATTATTATTATTATTATTATTATTATTATTATTATTATTATTATTATTAAAAAAAGGTTTTGATAATATTCCTTATAGCAAGAGTAAAACGAGTGATGTAACAAAATTTACTATCATTTTGTGTGTTTTTCAAAAAAAAAAAAAAAAAAAATCATTTTGTGAGTGTAATGAATTTTGGCCTTTTGTGATGTTGGCCAAAAAGTTGTCACTATTAGGCACACATTTAGTGACGATAATGTATGGTCATCACTAATAAGTGCATAGTAGCGACGACACTAAGGTAGCCGCTAATAAGTACGTAGTCACTAACATTGTGGAGGACATTTTATTTACTTTTGAAAAATGGAAGGAAACTTTTAGAGACGACAATAAATTTTATAGCAATGACATTTGCGTTGCTAAAATAAGATTTATTTTAATGACGATATCTATTGTCACTAATAATCATCTTTAGTGACAACCTTGTGTGTCGTCGCTGATATTTCACCAAAAATATATAGTAAATATATTATCTATATGCTTTGTTTCTCAGCGATGACACATTGGTCGTCATTAACAGAAGTCTATTAGCGACAATGTAACTTGCCGTTTCTAATAGTAACCTTTTAGCAATGACACAACATTTTGTCGCAAATATATCTACCAATATATAATGGAGAGAAAAAATTTCACTCTTAAAAAGTGGCGGGAATTAATGGGGAAGTAGATTGTATATTAGCAACGAATTAGGTCGTCGCTATTAGGAATCTTTTATTGACTACAAAGATTGTTGTCACTAATATGTGGCCAAAATAATTTTGATATAATATGATGCTTTTTATCAAATCCTCCAAAATTCCTCTTAAAATATTTAAAATGACATAAATTCCTTTAAAATATTTGAAATGATTAAAATACCATTAATCTCTTTAGAATGATCAAAATACCCCCAAACTTATACAATGACCAAAATAACCTTGAAACCTCCAAAGTAATTAAATACTCTCCAAGTTAAATAAAAAAATTAAAAAAAAAAACATAGAGACAAGGGAGGGCTTGTTGCGTCAAAATACTCTCAAATCATAATTTTACCCATTTGAAACTTGAAATCGATAAGATAACAAAAATCGAGAAAGTTTTGATTTCACTCAAAATACTGACCAATACCCATAGTTATCAGAATGCGAACCATATCGTGAATCAATTTTTTTTATTTTTCTATATCATGTATTGTAAGATACACAAATACTTAATAAAATTAAAAAAAATAGATATACATATATGAATATTATTCATTATAAAATTATATTATATTCAACTAATAACCAATTTAATCATCAATTATGTAATAATATTTATAACATACATATCAAATTGAATAAACCCAGAGGTGATACTATATGATATATGAGCCAAAATCATAATTTTTTTTCATCATCTTGCCTAATCAACTCTATCTAAGTCGATGTTAACATCATCTTCATCATCTTGCAAAATTATTTCTTCTTTGAGATTTTCTAACAACCATACCAATACCCAATAACCCACTGAAAACCTTCCCACACAACCTAGTTTCACCAAATCTAGCGGTCTCAGGACCATCTATTAAGTTTGACGGGGTTTGTCCAATTTTAACTAAACTTTGACTAAACCTTTCTCTAAATCCAACCGTCTAACTATGACCATGATTTACCATAATTTACCTTTCATTACACTCTTCAAGTCTGACGGTCGGATTCCGAATCTAAGTATGGCGTGTGATGGACATGAGTTGTGTACCTGCATGGTGAACAGCTTTGATTGGCTCTGTTCTCTTAATTTGACCATCCAATTATTCTCAAATTTCACCAACACCAATATTTGATCATACTCTTCAAATCGAATGATTAAGATTTAAATATGAATTGTAGCATGATGATCACATGCCATGTGACCCCATGAAGATTTGGTTAGCCTTGTTCTTGTAATTTGACCATCCTATTAAAATTATGTTCATCAAAGTACTTTCTTTAAAGCTATGTTTTCCCCTGGATCACAGATGGGAGTGATAGGAGTAGTTCAAAGTACTACCTTTAAAATTGTATTTTCCATAAAAAATATTGATTTTCAAAATTCAATGTTTAAAAGGGAAGATACTGGTAGGTGCTCACTTGGATAAAACATTAGATTTTCAGTTTATCTTGACATTAACTCTTACTAATCATGGGTTTTTCAAATGGTTTTCAAAATAAAGCTATTTTTGTTTTTTCCTCTAAAATCAAAGCCATCAATATCTAAACATGTATTCTTGATGCATGTAAGATATCATGAGACATATGCCCATGCCCCCAAGGCTAGGCAAGTATATTCTAAAATGACCAAAATACTCCCAAACCAATTAAAATGATCAAAATATTCTCGAAACCTCAAAGATGACCCAAATACCCCCAACCTATAAAATGACCAAAACCCCCTCAAAATCTCTAAAATAGCTAAAAATATCCTGAAACCTCTAAAATGACCAAAAACACTCTTGAAATATCTAAAATGACCAAAATGCCTCGAAATCTCTAAAATGACCCAAATACCCTCAAAATATCTAAAATGACCAAAATGTACTGAAATTTCCAAAATAACCAAAATACTCCTTAACTTCTTAAATGACCAAAAACATCATTTTAGAGATTTGGGGGGTATTTTGGTAATTTTACCAATTTCGAGGTATTTTTGATCATTTTTTAGGTTTCAGTGTATTTTTTTGTCATTTTAGAGGTTTTGGGAGTATTTTGGTCATCTTAGAGGTTTCAAGGTACTTTTGATCATATTTTAGGTTTTGGAAGTATTTTTGTCTTTCTAGAGGTTTTAGGGTTTTTTTTTTTTTTTTTTTTTTTTTGGTTGTTGTCATTTTAGAGGTTTCAAGGTATTTTTAGTCATTTAAGAGGTTTCGAGGTATTTTGGTTATTTTATTGATTTCAAGGATTTTTGTCATTTTAGAGGTTTTAGAGTTTTTTTGTTCTCATTCCAAAGGATTTGAGAGAATTGTTTTTGTCATTTTGGCGATTTCAAGGGTATATTAATTATTTTAGAGTTTTCTTTGGGTATTTTGGTCATTTTGTGGTTTCGTGGTTATTTTGCTAATTTTAGTGGTTTTAGAGGTATTTTGGTCATTTTAGAAGTTTTGGGAATATTTTGGTCATTTTAGAGGTTTCGATGATATTTTGGTCATTTTTTAGGTTTAGTGGTATTTTCATCATTTTTTAAGTTTAGGGGTATTTTGTCATTCTCCCGAATAATATCAATTTTATTAGTATTGGAAATTTTGTGAATTCACAAATTATTATATCCCCACCAATAAAATTTATTAGTAAAATAAAAAACCCTATTGTGACAAAGCATAATAGTTGTCACAATATTGTATTTCAACTAAGACAATGTAAGTCTCTCCTAATATATGACCTATTATGGCAAACAAATGCCACAATAGAGATAATTTCTATCACAATAACTCATTGTATGTAGTGAAAAAAAAAGAAAAAAGAAAAAAAAAAAGAGCACTACCTAACATAACGGATTTGAAGTGCATCATCCCCATCTTTGTCCCAGTCACTCATTATCTCTCAGTCAGTTGTTTGCTTTCTATTTTTCTTTCTTCTTTAATTCTTTTTCATGTTTATCAAGTAGATTTGTGTAAAAACACAAGAGCTTGTTTATACCCCCAATAAAAATTACGGTGAACTTGCTTTTACTCTAATTTAAACTAAGTGCAGAATAAGAGTGAATGAGCACAAACAACTAATAAAACTACCATAAGCCATATTCATCCAATATCAACAGTAAAAGATAAGCTTAAAGAGTAGGAAAGAGAGATGCAAACACTCTTACACCAAGACGTGTCATCGAAGAGGAAACCAAAGAACTCAATGAAAAACCTCTCCGCCGCCCTCCAAGCGGTAAATCGATTCACTAGAGAATAAAGTTGGAGTACATGAATAACAAAAGATCTTCCAAGCCTAGTCTACCTAATGTACTTGAGCCCTCCAAGTTTCTGCTACCAACTGGCTTCTCAGAACCTTATCTTCTCTAGCTTTCCCAGATCTCGCAATGCAGCCCGATTGCATCCGCCAATGAATAGTTCCTTCTAATACTTCCCAGCAGCACCAAAATATCACTTGACACTCATATTGGGTGTGGTAAGTGTTTGGGTTATCAACCTCTTATGGATTTAGAGATGGAGAGGTGGGAGTAAAGAAAAACCACAAAGAAATGTGTAGATGATTGTAGATATAACAATTTCTAACTCTCAAATGTATTTTGTAGGGTTTTCTCTCTAAAAAACACTCCTAATAATATATGGGTAAAAACGGTATATAGTATGTTTCGCGAGTATTTCGGGGGAAGGCCTTACCCACGAGATACTTGCAAAATCCTCCAAGCTAGCACGACTCTTCGCCTTCCAATCATTTGCTCTACACGTGGCTCTTTTGCAGGATAGCTTCTCACGAGGCACTTGCAAATTCCACTTCTTCATCGTTTCAAGCCTGAGTCTTCACATTTTCTCACATTCATCCCTTACAATTAAAAACCATATAAATACAGGGAAATATGATTGAGGAAATTACAATCAAATTTAGCACATAATTCTGTTTGGAAAATTTTCAAAAACATTAGTTTAAAGTGAGAGTTAGAGACGTGGTATCTATTTCTCACTTTAAAGTGAGAGTTCAAATAGAGTTTTTCACTTTAATTCCATTCCAAATACAGGGAATCTGTTGGTTTAATTTATTATTATTTGAAATATTTTTATTTATAATCTTTGCAATCTAAATTTTTTCTTTTATGAAATTTTAATTTGTTTTCCTTTCCTTCTTGACATACCGTTTTCTTTCCTACTTGACATATATCTTATTTTTCTTTTTTCCAATATTATTTTCTTGGTTGTGGCTATTATCTACGGTTTGAATTAAGGTTACGTTCTTGACATTGTTACATTCTTATGTTGTAGATAGGAGACATTCTTATAAATTTTATGGTTTATTATATTGCACTTATTGTTTTCTACATTAAATTAACTAATTTGGCACAAAAATTTAAAAATTTAGATTAAATAAAATACGTGGCGCAAAACTAAACTTTAATTGAAATTCAATTTTTACATTAAATTAACTCACTTGGCACAAAATTCTAAAATTTAGATTAAATGAGACACATTGCGTAAAATTAGGCTCTAATTAAATTCCAATTTATAATTTAATTGGATTTTCTCTTTACTTTACCTATTATTATTATTATTATTATTATTATTATTATTATTATTATTATTATTATTATTATTATTATTATTATTATTATTATTATTATTATTATTATTATTTGTGTTATTGTTGTGAGTATATCTAACAATAATGAGTTTATGCAAGAACATAATCTTTAACGTTAAAACCAAGAAATAGGGCCAAAAAGAAAAAACAAAAATACTATCTATAAAGAAAATAATAAGAATAATTCTACCATAAATGATATCTAACTTCTTCTCAGGGCTATAAGCCTATAACAGATTATTTAAATCCTCCTATTTGTAAGATTGAATTTATTCAATCATGATAGGCCACAAACGCGTTGACCCCTTATGATAAATTAAATTGATTAATTAGCCAAGTTATTAATTAATCAAGTTAACATGAAAAATCACGTGGCAGCACAAACAAATCACCAAAAACTAAGTTATGCAGCGGAAAATAAATGACACGGTGATTTGTTTACGAATGGGGCAAACCTGACGGCAAAAATTCCACCGGGTGATTTAAGGTCACCACTCCCGAAACTCTACTATTATCACAACAAGTGGTTACAAGCAAGGAATCCCAAGTACCTTACCAACCTACAGTTGAACCTTTACCCCAATACCCAATTGGACTTACTCTGTAGTGACAGTTTCTCCTTTCAATGCACGGCTCCCAAGTACGTGACTAACCAGATGCACGGATCCCAATACATGACTTCAAACACCAACTAGAGAGAGAGTTGTTGGCTGCAAAATTCTTCAAATCATCCACACGATGAATATCAGGAAAATGCTTGGTTACAAAACCCTACGGTGCACATTACACAGCAATCTTCTTCACAAAGGATGAACTAGGGCATGAACTTTGTCTTTTAGATCACAAATTGCATGAACAAGGATTGCTCAATACTTGTGCAACTTGCATCCTTATTTGACGGCCCTTAACACAATCCTTTTATATGTTTAAGGTTAGGAGAAAAGAAGTCTCAAAGACACATTCACGGATTGAACTTCAAACAAAACTGAAAATCTGTTTTCTTTAAATCTCGATAGATAGAGGTGTCGAGGATCCGTCGAGAAGCTGTCAAGGCTCGGGCTAAAACAGCTTCTTAAAACTCGATAGATGCATGTGTCGAGCCAAGTGTCGAGCTTTAGTAACTTGCACTTCCTTGCTTGTTTCTTAGACAGACTTAATGGTTTCAACACTGAATCTTGAAACACTGTTTCTTGAAGTGTTAAACACATCCTAAATCTACCCAATTACAAGTAAAGTGCGTTTTGTCTTAGGATAAGCCAATTACATAAAATAGCGACATATGTCAACAACCACTTGAACTACATATGTCCTAACAAATCATTTTGTTGGCTTTATTTCGTGTTAATTTGCTTGTAATTCAGCATTTAGAAACCCTGTATTTAGGTGGGAATCATGTAAGGGCAGTGTGTGAAAGAGTGTGAAGAAAAGCTCAAGAGTGTGCACTCAAGCAGGGCCTCGCGACTGGATCTCTTGACTGGCGAATCGCCAAAGATGCACAGTGTGAAGCATGCAGGGGGAGTTGAAGAATCACGCCAGCTATTGCCCTACAGGACAAAACCTTCAGCTGGCCAGGTAGTTAGCTTGCGACTCAAACTCGTGACTCGTTCCAATTGCGAGCTCGAGTCACCAGAATGCCCTGTTTGGCTGAAACCGACTTTTCGCATTCCATACACACCCTACTATAAATACCCTTATGCCCACGTATTGTAGAAATCTTCCAGAGAGAATTTTGAGAGAGAAATCCTAGAGGAAAGTAAGATTGACTCATCCACAATCTTCATCCTATGACTCTCCAAATTCATCTATTCTCACCATCTCCATTATTACATCCTTGAGATGTACATTTAGCCAAATCATTTTCTCACCATACCCATATCTATGAGAAGGTTATTTGGTGCTTGGGAAGCAGTTAGGGAGGGACCAATTGATATTGGTTAATGCTATAAGCTATAGCGGAATTTTGTAAGCTAGAGAAGACAAAGGTTCGGCATAACCTAGTTGGAGCAAGAAGTTTGGAGGGCTTAGGTACACAAGGTAGATTAGGCTTGGAGGGTCTTTTGCTGTTCATGTATCCCAACTTCATTCTCTAGTGGATTATTGACCGCTTAGAGGGTGGCGGAGAGGTTTCACACCGAGGACTTCGGTTTCCTCTTCTATAACACATTGTTGTGTTGTCTTTGTGTTTACATTTCTCTTCCCTTAATCTTTACCTTTTAACTGCTGCTGTGGTTGTGATTAATTTCAGTTTAGATTGTTTTATCAATTCTGGTTTAGCTAATTGTCATATTTTGCACATATATTGTTTGATAATAAGCTTGTGTTGGTAATTTATAAATTGGGGGTCTAAACATTCATAAGTGTTTTACACACTTTTTGAACATTCACTATTAAATATTTTGAATTCTTTTCCTCAAAAAAAAAAAATTATTTCTAAAATTTCAAAAAGAAATAATTTAGGTCTTATATATATAGTTTGCAAAGACAATAAATATGAAGATTTCAAAAGCAAATAAACAAAACTGAGTAACTTTGATAAAAGAAAGAAAGAGAAAGTTTACCATAGCATTTGCATAAAACATTACCCATGCAAAAGTTTCCTTCAAAGAAGGCTCATGCAAGATCCAAAAAAATAAATGCTTAAATATATTTAATAATAAAAATAAAAAAGATTTAATAATGAATTAAAACTATAATGTTGATTCCTTAAGTTTACTCTGTGCGCATAATTGGTTCTTCCAGTTTGAAACGAGCACAATTAGTCCCTTAAGTTTTAAAACTGAGTTGTATTAGTCCTTTTACTAACTGCCGGTAATGGTGTTACTTATGTGACTAACAGAATAATAATTTAGCATTTTTTTAATGACGTGCCAATTTTTATTAAAAAATTACAAAATAAATTTACACAAACAATAGTTACAACCCGGTACCAAATTAAAAAGATATTTTCTATTGATTTAACAAAGCACTAACTTGCTACTTATGGGATGCACTTTCATTCTGAGCCCATGGAAGAGGCTCATCCAAATCTGGCCTAGTCCATGAAGGGATTTTACTTTCTTCCTCTTCTTCAGTCTTCTTGTTGCTTGACTCTTTAGAACTTTTAGTAAGAGCAACCACACAAAACTTAAAATTACAAAATAAATTTACACAAACAATAGTTACAACCCGGTACCAAATTAAAAAGATATTTTCTATTGATTTAACAAAGCACTAACTTGCTACTTATGGGATGCACTTTCATTCTGAGCCCATGGAAGAGGCTCATCCAAATTTGGCCTAGTCCATGAAGGGATTTTACTTTCTTCCTCTTCTTCAGTCTTCTTGTTGCTTGACTCTTTAGAACTTTTAGTAAGAGCAACCACACAAAACTTACCATGTCGTGGTTTTTTTTTTTTTTTTTTTTGCTTGGGATAGGAATGATCTCGGGTATAATGGATTTTCTACTCTGGGAGTGAGACTATTATTATGTAGTACTAGTTTTTGATTTGAACACAACATGCTTGCTACCATGCTTCTAACATTTATATTGTGTTGCGTTAGACTTGGCCCCTTCTTTTGTTTCTGAAACTCAGAAGAATCAAGATAAGAGATTAATTGTATGTATGTGATAGGCCACAAATGCGTTGACCCCTTGTGATTAATTAAGTTGATTAATTAGCCAAGTTTTTAATTAATCAAGTTAACATGCAAATTGCATGGTAGTACAAACAAATCACCAATAAACTAAAGTATGCAACGGAAAATAAATTGACACGGTGATTTGTTTACGAATAGGGAAAACCTACACAGCAAAAATCTCACTGGGTGATTTAAGGTCACCACTCTCGAAACTCCACTATTATCACAACAAGCGGTTACAAGTAAAGGAATTCTAGTATCTTACCAACCTACAGTTGAACCCTATCCTAATACCCAATTGGACTTGTTCTAGAGACAGTTTCTTCTTTTGATGCGCGGATCTCAGTATGCAACTTCAATTCACCAACTAGAGAGAGAGTTGTTGGCTGCAAAGTTCTTCAATTCATTCACACGATGAAAATCAAGAAGATACTTAGATACAAAACTCTACGGTGCACATTACACAGTAACTTCTTCATAAGAGAAATGAACTAAGGCATGAACTTTGTCTTGGATCACAAATAGCTTGAATAAGGATTTTTCAATGCTTGTGCAACTTCTATACTTGTGCCTCCTTTGACGGCTCTTAAAATAATCCTTTTATATGTCTAGGGTTAGAAGAAAAGAAGTCCCAAAGACACATTTACGGATTGGAATTAAAACAGAACTTAGAATCTGTTTTTCATAAATTTTGGCAGATAGAGATGTCAAGGATCTGTCGAGAAGCTGTCGAGCTTTAGAGCTAAAACAGCTTCTTAAAGCTCAATAGATGCATGTGTTGAGACTAGGTGTCAAGTTTTAGTAACTTGTACTTTCAATCTTGTTTCTTGGACAGACTTGATAACTTCAATACTTGATTTTGAAACACAGTTTTTTGAAGTGTTAAACACATCCTAATTCTACCCAATTATAAGTAAAATGTGTTTTGTCAAAGGATAAGCTAATTACATAAAACAATGACATATGGCCAAAACAAATTGAACCACATATGTCCTAACAATCTTCCCCTTTGGCAATCCGTGACAAAATCACAACAAACAAATGAAGATATGAGAGAAGTCATAAATCATTCAACTCATATTCATTTGTTGAATACAATAAAATCTATCCTAACACAAACTCTTGAAAAACTTTGTAAGAAGAGAGTTTATGGCAAGTAGACTTTGACAACCTGTATTTCTGAAACACTTTTAAACAAAACACATCAAAAAATTTTTGTGTGAAGTAGAAATAATAGATTGCATACAAATAAAAGAAACATGTGTATAAAGAGAGAAAAGAAACAATACATGGAAAGGTAAGTGAAAGAAGCATACATCAACATATACATATATATATATATATATATATATATATCAAGAAATAAGTATAATGTATGTCAATAAATGGTCACATGACCGGGGTACATAAACAATGTATCTCTAAAAAGAAAGAAAAGAAAAAAAATACATGTAATCCTCACTACATCCCTCATATCAACACTCCCCCTATAAAAAATGTCCTACACAAGCTCTCCCTCTAAGAATGACTACTCTCTTAACCCAAAACTACTTCTCTTTTTTGTCACGAGTAACAAAGAGTAGAGTGTCAAGTAGACATCTCATCAAAAAAGCTAGCATCTCCATCATCATCATTCGAAGCATCATCGTCATCACCATCATCATCCTCAGTTTCAGAAGCTACATGAGGAGGTGGAGGAGGAGGAGAAGTCTCAGAAGCAAAGCTGTCCAAGGTCGCTTGTCGCCTGGCAATGCGACCAACACGAATGTTCACCTGATACAACTCCGTAGAGAGCGTATCGAGGCGAGCATCCATATGCTGAAGCTGCGCCATGATGTCTCCAAGTGACACATCGCTCGAGGAAGAGGAAGGAGCAGATGTGGCTCTAGCAGATCTGGATGGAGCCGAATGAGAGGAAGGAGCTGCAGAATCTATCTGTCTCGACCTAAACCGCGCCTCATTATGTTTTACGGTAGCGGCGTCTATGGAAGACATGACATGGAATGGGTCGGATGAAGGAAATGGGACGGAAAAGCAGCGAAGAATTCTTGTGATAGCAGAAGGGAAAATGAGCTTATCATGGGTAACCGTATCCCTATAGACATCAATTATAGAGAAGATGAAATGTGAAGGAAAGTCTATAGTGAGATGCTCTAAGAGAGACAATAAAAACCAAGCACGAGACTCTGTGATGGAGTTGTAGTGAGAGAGTGGGTGTAAAACAAAAGTCATCACCATGTTTAAGAAACGAGAACCTTTAGCAAAAGGCCAACGTGGTGTGTACTGATGCTCACCCCAATCAGAGGGGTGCTCACAAGATGCAGATATCATCTCGTCTTTGGACACAGTCCATAGACGCTCACAACCAGGGTAATCAAGATGATCAACCCTCGAAACATGAAGCACCTCGGAGACCAACTTCGGAGTGACAACAAGGCGCGTACCTTGAACGCGAGTATGAAAGAGAGGTACTGAAGAATCAATCCCGTGGATGTTGGAGTAAAACTCTTGAATCAGCACGGAAGGACAAGTAACCGGGATGTCACATAGTGACTCCCGAGCCCGACCGTGAATGACATCGGGAAGGTCAGTATAGGCAAAGTCTGCCAGAATAACTTGGTGTTCCAAATGAACACCTCGTTTAGAAAAGTTCTCCGAGAAGTCCTATCGGGCTTTCTCATCACGGAACCGAATAGAAAGAGGAGTAGGATCAGAAGATGAAGAGCCCCTAGAACGAAGAGGGTTCTAAGACGGAATGGATTTACGCTTAGGTGCCATAGATACTACTAATGCAAACAAAAAGAGAGGGAGAAAGAGAGAAACACACAAAAAAGTCCCAAAACAGTTTAATATATGACAAGTATATTGAAAGGAAAGAACATATGCATAAGAAATGCATGAACATGCGACATGCAACAAAAAAAAAAAAAAACATCATGGGCTCAGCCCAATCTAATCCTATCAGCATACAATTAGAGAACACACATCTAAATGCATGAAAGTACTGTTAGAATGTTAATGTGATGCAATGCATGTAGTTTTAAAGATCAAATTTATAAAACCAACCCAAAAATTGTAATAAACACTCATCAATTTTGAAAAACCCCAAAATTTTCAAAAACCCCAAAACCTAGGTTTTAAATCATAAAATGCATGAAGAATGAGAGGATTGAAGCTTACCAAGAGAAGAAAATCTTGAGGAAAGCTTGAAGAATCCTTAGGAAGAGGTTTGGAGTGAGTGAGAGAGGTTTTGTGAGTGAGAATACGAAGGTATCGGGAGAGAGATCGAGAGAAATGAGAGAGAAAATAGCGAAGAACCTATATATACACCTTCAGTAATTCTCGATAGATACAAGTATCGAGAGGTGTCGAGACAGCTATTGAGGTAGGTATCGAGAAAAGCTACTTCGACAGATACAACTATCGAGAAGGTGTCGAGAATGAAGGATCAAACACCAAAAGAATCTCGATTGATCCATCAACTGTCGAAAAGCTATCTAAAGGACAGAAAGTTTCTCAATCGATCCATCAGGTGTCGAAAAGGTGTCGAGATAGCGATAAGAAAAAGCTGAGAAGTTCGACAGACAACCAGGTACCGAGGATGTGTCGAGGAGGTGTCGAGCTGGCTTTAGAAAGAAGTTTTTCGAGAAGAGAAAAACACAGATATGAATGCAATCACGCATGCAACTCAACCAAAGATCCAGTCAACACATTAAGCTCTCAAAATCATCTCTCAACAACAATTTTAAGCACATGGATCCCAAAACATACACTCACACTAAACAAGTCTAACTGATTTTATATTTCAAAAATAAGTTAAGATAGTTTAGTGAGCATACATTAACGCATGTAAACCTTGTGATGGCCAAATCACATTATACCTGCACATGTATCAAGAATAGTAAAGAATATTGCATGTTGTGTGTGAAAAATATCACAAGATTGCATAAGTGTCTCAAAGTTATGACGATTTGAGATATGAGAAAATTACTTTAACTCACACACAATCCTAATTGTTTGATGGAGACTATCACCTTTGAAATACATCCTATAACTCCCATATCTCCTAGAAAACATGCTTGCAATTATATTTTAAAGCATTTTGTTCTTTTTGCTTTTATTTCTTTGCATATTTTCTTTTATTAAGCATATCATGCATAGGTATATAAGTGAGAAAAGAAATACCCAATTATGTTAAACCTTTTGACATTGCACTTTTGCTATGCCGAAGCATACAGATGTCATTTCATGATTGGTGAGTAACAGTGATGAGATGGTTATTTATGCCTTTCTCTTAGGATTTTCTAGTCCTACCCGTCAAAAAGAATGATATGAGTGTTAAGTACAAGAGATCACTAAACCTTACTCATCACAAACAAAGAGTTTCAAAGCTTGCTTGCTTGCTTAGTCGTACATAAAGATGCTCATCTAAGTTACAAGAGATACAAAGTTTAAAAAACTCTGTTTCAATGGTCATTTGAAGGTTCACAAGAACCAATGTACACAAACACACACTGTTTTTGTATTTTTCAATTTTTTTTTTATTTTTATCGAAAAAGCAAAAATAAAACACAAAACTGAAAACACACAAACAAAAACATGTTAAAGAAAGCAAAACAATGCATAAAACTAGACTAACTCAAAACAGTAAAGTAGCACACAAGTAATGCAAAAAACAACAAAACGGGGGAGAGAGAGAGAGAAGAAGTGAACAAAATCACTTAGAACCCTTTTCCTTCCACGTCTTGAAAGAACCTTTTTTTTTTTGCTAACCCTTGAACCGGTGATGAGGGGAAAGAATTGAAACCGTTCAAGTTCGAAAGGAACATGAGGGCTTTGAGAATATCTCCAAGAGGAGCAAGAGAGGTTTGAAGCTGATTCTGGTTCCCAGATGCTATCATGCCATTGCTTTGTTGAGTATGATCGGTAACACCACAATGATAACAGAGATGCTACTTCTTCTGTTTTGGCTTTTGAGAGATAGCCTTCTTAGTCCTAGGGTTTTTAATTTCCCTCTTCTCAAGCTTAGGAGGTGCTCCTAAGATGGACTTACCCTTGTCTAAGTTCTCACTGGCTAATTCACTTTTAACATCTTTATCCTTAATTTTAATATTATTAGCAGAAGGAACAAAAACAGTAGTACAAACGAAAGGAGTATTAGAGAGAGAGAGAATTCATACCTCAATCCTGTACGATCCAAAGTAGATTTCTAAACGCTGAGCATCTCATCCAGCTTTGCACTTAACGTCCTCTCCAATTGTGCTCTAAATTGAAACAGCTTCGCTTTAAGCTTCTTGATCTTCTCAGCCAAGAAATTGTTCTCGAAACTCGGTGCTCCAATGGTCTGATTTGCTTCATTAACCTTAGTGGAAATCTCCTCATGGTCAAGTTCCACCTCACTGAGCTTCTTGGTGTCCAGCCTATAGAATTTCTCACGCTTCTCAGAAAGCTTGTACAGTTTCTCATAGGCGGTATGGATATCATCTTGGTCATCCATAGGTTCAAACTTAGCATCCACCAATTCCTTTTCTTTATTTACTTCTTTAGTAATCCCTTCAGTAGGATTTACAGAGGCAGTGAAGATATTCAAGATTCCGTCATCTTCATTGTCGGAATCATCCTCGGGCTCAGTGTCGCTCAAGGTAGCAGCTAGTGCCTTGTTCTTCCCAATGCTCTTGAGGTATGTAGGACACTCTTGTTTCATGTGTCCGAAACCTTGACACCCGAAGCATTTCAGTCTAGTGGGAACAGTGTACTGACCGCCATCCTTGGTATACTTCTTCCTTTTATCTGGCCTCTTGAATTGAGAAGAACTGGATTGCCTACGGTCCTTGTTGAAGCCCTTTCCATTGGCATTCTTTATAAATTTTTTAAATTGCCTGGTAATGTAGGACTTCATCTTAGAATCTTTATCGTCTGAAGACTCATCTGTATCACTGCTCTTGGCCTTTAGTGCCATGCTCTTGCCTTTGCTTGACTTTCCCATTCTAGTCAACCCTAACTCGTAGATTTGCAAATTGCCAACCAGCTTAGTCAGAGGAATCTTGTCAATATCCTTTGATTCCTCTATCGCTGTGATCTTAGCATAGAATCTCTCGGGTTGAGATCTGAGCACTTTTCTTACTATCTTAGGTTCAGAAACGGTTTCCCCAAGATTAAAAGCTGAGTTCACTATGTCTTTAAGTTTTGCATAGAACTCATCGAATGACTCATCATCCTTCATCTTAATTTTATTGAAGCTTGTAGTGAGCCTTTGTAGCTTTGAATCCTTAACAGCCTTGGTTTACTCATAGGTTGTCTGGAGAATGGTCCATACTTTCTTAACAGTTTCTGTGGAGGAAATTTTCTTGAACTCCTCATTAGTGACCGCACTGAATAAGGCATTCAATGCTCTACTGTTGAAATTAGCTGTCTTGATCTTGGCATCATCCCAATCGGCCGGCGCTTCTGTAGGCTTGGTTCAGCCAATCTTCACAGCTTGCCACACCTTCTCATCTAGTGACTGCAAGAAAGCTCTCATGCGTACTTTCTAGTATGCATAGTTAGTAGCATCAAACAATGGAGGTATAATAAGATACTGACCTATATCCATGACAAACAGGGGTCAATGGATCACACACAAGGATTAAGCCCTAATCAGAGTGTGCCTGCTCTGATACCACTTGATAGGCCATAAATACGTTGACCCCTTGTGATTAATTAAGTTGATTAATTAGCCAAGTTTTTAATTAATCAAGTTAACATGCAAATTACGTGATAGCACAAACAAATCACCAATAGGCTAAGGTATGCAGCAGAAAATAAATTGACACGGTGATTTGTTTACAAATGGGAAAAACCTACACAGTAAAAACCTCACCGAGTGATTTAAGGTCACCACTCCCAAAACTCCACTATTATCACAACAAGCGGTTACAAGTAAAGGAATCCCAGTACCTTACCAACTTACAGTTGAACCATTACCCCAATACTCAATTGAACTTGTTCTGTAGTGACAGTTTCTCCTTTTGATGCATGGCTCCTAGTACGTGACTAACAAATTGCGCAGATCCCAGTACGCGACTTCAATTCACTAACTAGAGAGAGAGTTGTTGGCTGCAAAGTTCTTCAATTCATTCACACGATGAAGATCAATAAGATGCTTGGTTACAAAACCCTACGGTGCACATTACACAGTAACTTCTTCACAAGAGAGATGAACTAGGGCATGAACTTTGTCTTGGATCACAAATAGCTTGAACAAGAATTTCTCAATACTTGTGCAACTTCTGTACTTGTGCCTCCTTTGACGGCCCTTAAAATAATCATTTTATATGTCTAGGGTTAGAAGAAAAGAAGTCCCAAAGACACATTCACGGATTGGAATCAAAACAGAACTTAGAATCTGTTTTCCTTAAATCTCGACAGATAGAGGTGTCGAGGATCTGTCGAGAAGCTGTCGAGTCTCGGGGCTAAAACAGCTTCTTAAAGCTCGATAAATGTATCTGTCGAGACTAGGTGTCGAGATTTAGTAACTTGCACTTTCCAGCTTGTTTCTTGGACAGACTTGATGACTTTAACACTTGATCTTGAAACATAGTTTCTTGAAGCGTTAAACACGTCTTAATTTTATCCAATTACAAGTAAAGTGCGTTTTGTCAAAGGATAAGTTAATTACATAAAACAATGACATATGTTCAAAACAACTTAAACTACATATGTCCTAACAGTATGTATAGTGATAAATAAATAAATTAAACAAGGAAGGAAGGAAGGAAGGAAAGAGATATGATATCATATGAGACATTGACGAGGAGGACAGTGGAGAACCCAAGTTGTAAATATTGTTTGTGTAAATTTATTTTGTAATTTTTTAATATAAAAAATGTCACATCATTAAAAAAATGTCAAGTCATTGTTCTATATTAGTAAAAGGACTAATACAATTCAATTTTAACACTTGAAGGACTAATTCTGCTCGCTTCAAACTTAAGGGACCAATTGCGTACACATAATAAATTTGAGGAACCAATATTGTAGTTTCACCATTAATATATTGCAGGTTTAAGGGTTTGTGTCATGGGATATGTGACTAATCGTATACTTTCTAATATGGGTGTCAATTCGGGTTAGCATGTCAGGTTTATTTCATGTCGAGGTAGGGGTATTCGACTAAATGGTTCAATCCTAACTTAACTCATTTAATAATCATGTCATGATCCTTTAACTCTAACCCGACACACGCTTAATAAATAGGTCGTGTTGGGTTGACAAGAATGTGACATAACCCATTTCAACCTCCTTAATATTAAATATAATACCCATCTAGAAATAAATATTTTTTACATCTCAAAAGTAGTGCATACACTTCAAGTCTCCAACCCACATTCAAAATAATATGGTTCAATTTCTAATTATATTAGGGTACATAAAATTTGTAAAGTTCCAATTTCCAATAATAGTTGTAAGTTTTTTGTATATAATTACTCACTTTTCATTTAAAGTTTAAAATATAAGTTGGATATAAAAGGTATATGACAAATCTAAAATAAAATGAATAATTCTTTGTGATACAAGTTAAATAAGTTGTGTTAAATGGTTATTTTAGGTTGACACAAATAAATTAGCGTGTTAAACGTGTTTATTGTGAGTCATGCAGGTTGACCCTTTTATGACGTATTTCTTATCGTGTTACTTTCGGGTCAACCTGTTTATGACCCAAACATGCTGAGACCCAACCCTAATCCACAAAAACCCGTGTCAGATGTGTGTCGTGTTTGCGGGTTGGGTCAAACATTTACACCCCTACTTTCTAACTCTAATCAAAGTCAGTTAAGATTTAGGGTTGACTCAAGTGCCATTTTTTTTTCTTTTTTTGGAAAGGAATCCGTATCTGTACAGAAAAGGAGTTGCAAAAATATATATAAATACCATGTTAAACCTATCATCCAATTAGATCAAACGACAAATCATCCAATTAGATTTCGAATGTATCAGATCAAATAGGAGAATATTGGTTGAACAATAAAAATCAGAGGACAGATATACCAGATCAAATAGGAGAATAATGGTTGGATTTTTTGATGACAGACTCAGGAGAAATAACAATTAATGGGATTCATAAAACCTAACACAACCTTGTAATCTCACAATCTAGATAGTAAAAACTGCTCCTCTACACTGCCTATGGATGTAGGCCATAGACCGAACCACATACATCTTTGTATTCTATGTTGATGGTTTTTTTTTTTTTTTTTTTGCAGAAACTCATATATATATATATATTAATGAACAAAACTAAGAGAAAATTCAATTAGATTTCAAATTGGAATTCAATTAGAGTCTAGTTTTATGCCACATGTCCTATCTAATCTAGGTTTTTAAATTTTTGTGCCAAATGAGTTAATTCCGTGTAAAAATTGAATTTTAATTAGAGCTTAATTTTATACCACATGTCCCATCTAATCTAATTATTTAATTTTGTGCCAAATGAGTTTATTTAGTGTAGAATACGAAAACTCCAATATAAATAAACCATAAAAAACCTAATTATATATCTAACTCTATATATAAAATTAGAGGAAGTTTGATTGATTTTGTATTTATGAGTTTTTTTTTTTTTTTTTGTATAACTAAAAACAATTTAAATTTATAAGTTACACACACACACACGCACACACACACACACATATACACACACACACACACACACACACACATATATATATATATATATATATATATGTATTTAAGGAATATTCAATTAGAATCATAATTGGATTTCATACAAATTAAATTGTTTATATTTTTGTTGTTATTTTTTCTCTGAACTAATGGGTATGTTTTTTATACTATTTCTATTCAGATATTTTGTATGTGAAGGTATTGAACGTAATAACCTATAATTAGGCTAAATAATCCCATGCAACTATCTCCATTCAATTTAGGTGATACTATTTGACCAATTTATTATTTTATTTTATGTTGTATTTAGTAAAAATTCATATACAATAATTATGAATTGATATTATATATGTAGTATCCAATAGTGATTTTCAAAATTACATATGTAATAGCAATGTAATTAGATACTTGACCTAACTAATATCATGAAAATTGCAAAGAAATGCTATTTTAGTACTTTCAAATGTCTTGATCTAACTATCATATATGTTTAATAACTCAAACTAGTATTAATAGAATCACTACAATTCATCATTCTCATGCGTAAGTACAAGTTACATACTAGTATATGTTAATAACCAAAACTTAGAGAAAATTTAATTAAATTTTAATCAGATTCTTAATTTTGCACCACGTGTCCTATTTAATTTTTAATTTTGTGCCAAATGAATTATTGAGTGTAAAAATCTTAAAGAATCCAAATACAATTAGATTTTAATTGGAGTCTAATTTTCCACCACATGATCATCTAAGTTTTTAATTTTTGTGGCAAGTGAATTATTGGGTGCAAAAATTGAAGAGTCTAAAACCAATTAAATTCTAAATTATATATATATATATAATGAAAAACCATTACATTTTTTAAAAATGTATGATTTAAAAAAATTATAAGCTAATACCATATAGAATTTAATTTGAACATTTTTTATAATAAAAAAAATGTATAATTTGAACTGTATAATTGTGATTTTTTTTAATCATATTCGTATATATATAGAGGATTACACACTAGTTACAATAAGAACACAAAACAATTAGATATATTCACAACAGTAACATAAAATTAATGCGCAAAAGAGAAGAAAAAGGGTTACAAAATTTATTCAAATAATTCTAACAATTACGATTTTGTAATGATTAGTGAGTGTTTAGTTCCAAGACAAAGAGTCCAAAATCAATTATTAAAGAAAAAAAAAACCAAAATTAAAATGTTAACCATCCACCAAAAAAAAAAAAAAAAAAAAAAAAAAAAAAAAAAAAACCTAGGTTGATATGCAGTTGCAAAGTCAAATCTCTTTAATCTATAGCTTCCACGTTACTCTCTCGGGACATTGCAAATTCATCAAGCTCTAATCATATATCATATGGAATTACTTTTTTTTATTCGATTTTCTCCTCTTAAATTGCTGAGTCATCAAGTAGGTCCACTAAATTAAGACCTACCACTAAATTTAAGCTTTTCAATTACAACAGTGCATTCTTCTAAAGACACTGTTTCAAAATTGGAATGATACAATTTTGAAACAGTCCAAAGAATAGAAATACAAAATGAGCTTTTAGAATTTGTAAACAAACTTCTGCTTTCATCTTCTCCATTTCCCAGAACTGTTATTTTAAATGGAAGCCTCCACCAAAGGCTTGAAAACTTGAACCATCCAATTTAAATTAGTGTAGAACATGCTCTAAAGAAATTTAGTTTTCTCAAGAAAAAAAATATGCATCTAATAAACATAACTTAGTTTTTTTTTTTAGAGTCTTAAACTCACATTTTTCTTACTCTTATAGAGTGTATGTATGACTCGATAACAAGAACATCATGTTATTGCCTACATATGATACTGAAAGACTTAAAGAAATTGTGTACTTTCATTAACAAACAAGAGTGATCTGAAAATGAATCATACAAACACCAATTTGAAAATGTCATCGAAATTTAGAGTTTTCACGAATTAATGCTATATCCCACTGCCGCGTACATTACAATACGTGAAGATAATTAATTTGCAAACATTGTGCACAGGGACCATGACTCGTATTACAGTTAAGATATAATATATGGCACATTTAGATTTCAAGTTTTCAACCATTAGAAATTCAGAGTTCATACTATCAGGAAAGGAAGGACTGAATTGAAGCACATTCGAAAATTTAGAACACAGTTAGACTTAGACTTTCCAAAAAAATCTCCCAACTTAAAGAAGGCCTACTGGCTTCTCAAAAAAAAAAAAAAAAAAAAAAAAAAAAAAAAAAAAAAAAAGCCCTACTGAAGCAAAATTATTACGTACCTCATTTTTCTGTTGCTCATACTCATGCATTTTCTACCATCCTTCGATCGAACCATTGAACTTGGGAATGGGATAGCAACACATGACATTTGATAATAAATATGATGATCTTACTTAACATACTCCTACACTCATAAGGACTAATAATTTAGAAGATTATAACATGACTATTCACAAACAGTTGCATACATTTTACAAGCAGAAAATTTGACTATTCACAATTATCTCAAAGTGAAAACCATAACCTAATTACCTTTATGACTTGGAACACAAATCATTCCAAATTGAGACATCATAGCAAGAAACGTGCCCCTAGCTACAGCCGTCATTACAAGTAATTATCCGTATTTCGAGAGCAATACTATGTCATTTCACATAATTGTACATTCCACTAATTAAATTAGTGTACAACCCATCATCTATGTGAGACGAGATAGCATTACTATTTTCAACCATTATTGGACAACCCTCATTGTCTACCCCCCACCACATTAGCTAAAATAAAAATAAATAGGGAAAATAAAGTTACACAATTACTATTGCATATTTCCTTTGAAGTCTTGTTTTCATTTTAGTTAAAATTGTGAAATGGTAAAATAATGTATTGGAAATACAATTTCTCCATTTTAATTGAAATCATGTTTTAAAAAAATACAATTTCAATCTACATGGTCATGTGTACAGTGAGTCTGCAATATTAGCAAGTAAGTGATAATCACTACCCAAATAAATAATTGATGTTAAATGCAAACCAACACCATCAATTATTTGAAAACATAAAATTGCTAAGATAACACCAGGAGACATGTATGCTAGCAGTGGCTCTTGTTTGTTCACACTTGTCAATACATTTTGGGAAAGGTTTTGCTGCGTACTTGTATGTAGCAATTGTTGCATATTTGTACGTAGCAATTTCTGCATAATAGGTTAGGTGATAGCAGAAATAAAGCAACATGTGTCCAAATGTCATGTTCAATGCACATAATCAGGTGGACTCTTAGACATTTGCTACTTTTTTTTTGCTACCACATAATAAATCTTGTATGCAGCAATTGCTAATATAAATATGTAGCAAAACTGCAAAACCTTTCCCATATATTTTGGACCTAAGACAATTAATTTTAATGTATTATTAATATTTAAATATTATTTACTTAACTTTCTATATTATATATATTTTGGTCTAAAAATCATTCTTCTTGTTTTATGAGATGTAAAAGTGTTAATTGAGTTCTTATTAACATTTATTTTGAATTTGTTAAAAAAAAGGTTATTAGACACACTTGATATATATATATATGCATATATATATATATATGCATATATATTTAGTCATGAAGCAGTTTAAGGTTTAAATTGGACGGAATTTCTATTAGTTCAATATTTTGGAAGGCTTCTAAAAGGTGGAAGAGAGAATGCCAAATTCACCTATATTTTTTTTATTTTAAAAAATCAATTATCTTTCTAAATCGTTAGAAACCTTCTAAATTGTTAAATCACACCTTTTATAAATTGTTTGGGACATAAAGGGCCGGCTGTAAGTGTGTTACTCCTTCCTAAGGTAGGAGTTCTATCTTAAAATTAAAAACAATGTTAGAGATAAAACACTTTAGCAAATCAAAATGTTATTGCCTTATTGGTAAATAATAAAGTAGTGTTCAAGTTTAATTAAGTACAAACTCTCACCTAATTAACCTTAACCGACTTTATTTATTTGCTTTCTTAAAAAAAAAAAAGACTTTACCGATTTATTTTTGGTAACCGACCTTGAGAATATATATATATATACATACTATACGCACGCTTTCTATACGTATAGTTCTACACACTAGAGCAGAGTTTTGCATCAGAAACCAAGAATGATAACAACAATGGCTGCAATGTTCCCTGTGGGTTTTAGATTTCGTCCCACAGATGAAGAGTTGGTGAGGTCTTACCTTTACCCAAAAGTAACAGGAACACAAACCCATGATCTTGTTCCAAAACACGATATTCCAGAACACGATCTTTACGCACCCAACACTGAACCTTCGAAAATTTGGAAACAGTTTGGAGGGCAAAATCTTGAAGAAAACCAGGAGGAGCTCGAGCTCTTGTTCTTCACAAGGTTGAAGAGGGTCTCCACCACCGGCTCTCGCATCAAGCGAACCATCGGCGGAGGCTGTTGGAAGGGCGATGCTTCGGGAAAGTCTGCTAAGAATGTTTCGGAAACAAAGAGTAAAACGATGAAAAGAATAGGATTCAAAAAGACTTTCCATTATAAGAATGATCAGTCTAAAGACGGCAGTAGTTGGATCTTGCATGAGCTTTCCTTGGACGAGTCTTTTCTACGACATGCTAAGGTAAACATTCTCTCCTTTCTTTCTTCTTAGAGAATTTGAAAACTTGAAAATTTATAATTCTAAGATGACAATTTAAAGTGAGGTTTTTTCATAGTGTTATTAACATTGAAAGAGATTGAAAACTTGAAAGCTTATGATAAGAGAACTTGAAAACTTGAAAATTTATAATTCTAAGACGACAATTTAAAGTGAGCTTTTTCCTAGTGTTAGTAATATTGAAGAGATTAAAAACTTGGAAACTTATAATAGGAGAACTTGAAAATTTGAAAATTTATAATTCTAAGACGACAATTTAAAATGAGATTTTTCAATAGTGTTATTAATAGGCTCGTGAAATGCTCAAATCAGTTCAAACGTGTTTTTAACTTTGAAACTTCAATAAAAATCGCTTTTGTGTTTTTATCAATAAAGCAAATTTTCCAGAACAAAAGGCAATGGTAGTAACCAAACTAATTAAATAGCCTCAGTTATTTTTTTAACTATCTAGCTCCTATTGTTACAGTAATTAAACCATATAATATCAAAAGTAACAAATTCAAATATGAAGTTTGCATATGAATCTGATAGTTTAATTTATTATTATTTGAAATATTTTAATTTATAATCTTTGCAATCAAAATTTTTTCTTTTATGAAATTTTAGAATTTAATTTGTTATCCTCCTGATTAGGGTTTATATGTATTTTTCCTTACCTTCTTGACATACCGTTTTCTTTCCCACTTGACATATATCTTATTTTTCTTTGTACCAATAGTATTTTCTTGGTTGCGGCTATTATCTAGGGTTACGTTCTTGACATTGTTACATTCTTATGTTGCAGATAAGAGACATGGTAGTTTGTCGACTGCGAAAACACCCTAAAAAAGAAGAGATAATCCCAAGCACACATGCATCAAGTCAGACTAGTCAAAATACAAATTTGACGTTAGAGTTTGTGCTAGAACTTTGCTATCATATTCAAGAGAAATAACAATGGCGCCCATGATGATCCCTGAGGGTTATAGGTTTTGTCCCACAGACGAAGAGTTGGTGCTTTACTACCTTTATCCAAAGGCAATAGGAACACAAACCCACGAGGATGGTCCTATTCCAGAACATGATCTCTACGCACCCAACACTGAACCTTGGAAAATCTGGGAAGCATTTGGAGGGCCAAATCTGGAAGAAAACCAGGAAGAGCTTGAGCTGTTGTTCTTCACAAGGTTGAAGAGGGTCTCCTCTACCGACTCTTGTATCAAACGAACCATTGGCAAAGGTTGCTGGAAAGGCGATGCTTCGGGAAAATACACTAAGGATGTTTTGGAAACACTGACGAGGACAAGAATTGGATTCAAGAAGACTTTCCATTATAAGAATGATGAATCTAAAGACAACAATCGTTGGATCTTGCATGAGCTTTCCTTGGACAAGTCTCTTCTGTCGCAAGCTAAGGTAAACATTTTTTTTTTTTTTTTTAATTTTCTGTTTTCAAAATCTATTATTTTTTATTTAAAAAAAATGTCTGGTAATTCAAAATACATATAAAAAAAAAAAAACAAAAACAAAAACTGTTTCCAAATCTTAATTTTCAAAGAACCTCATAAAAACTGTGAAATAAATAAGTAAAACCAAAGCACACCAACAATTCTTATCGATCAACCTATCGATCAGTGTCACCATTGTTGAACCAACCATCAACCTATATGTGCACACTGCACACCACTCCACCAAAAACTCACGCTCGCTGGTTATATTTGGAATTCACGTTCAGCTTTTTGTTATGGCAGAATGTGCATGCATGATCCAATTGCACTGGTATAAGATGATTTACACACATGTATTTGCCTTCTATTATTAAAGTGTTACTGATTAGAAAGAAAGAGAAAAAAAAAAATTGGTCCATCGCCTTGGCCTAGTTAATAGGCTCAAGATCGAAATGCTTACTCAATTTTGTGCTGCTTTGAACTAATCAAACGTAGTAAATTTATTTTTGTTTATTTCTTAAAAACAAGTTTTTGAAAACAATAAACAAAAGGAGTTACCAAATATATATAGCCTCGGTTTTTGAAATTTATTTTATTTTATTTTATTTTATTACTATATTGTATTTGATATAGATCCTAGTGTTTCAAAAATTAAACCTTATAATATCATAAGTAGCAAATTAAAATATGAAGTTTGCATATAAAATCAATGTTTTAATTTGTTATTATATGAAATCTTTTAATTTATAATCTTTGCAATTTATAAGGATTAATTTTTTTTTCTTTTATATAAAATTTTGGAATTTAATTTGTTATCCCTCATTATTATAGGGTTTATATATGTGTTTTTTCTTACCCACTTGACATATTGTTTTCTTTTCTTCTTGACATAGATCTACTTTTTCTTTTTCCCTATATTATTTTCTTGATTGTGACTATTATCTAGGCTTTGGATTAAGGTAACATCCTTGACATTGTTACATTTTTATGTTGCAGATAGAAGATCTAGTAATTTGTCGACTGAGAAAACACCCTAAGAAAAAAGAGATATCCTCACATACAAAGATTTCAAGTCCAGCTGCAGATTTAATGTTAGATTATTGGAAATTAGATTCAGGAGAAATATTATTAGAGATCCCCCATGCAGTTAGCTGACCAAACTATGTAAATCTTTGTGCCTTATATATGATTGTTTGTTTTATTATTATTATTATTTTTTCATCAGACCATTATTATTAGATGCATTCACAACAATAACACAAAAGTAATCCTCAATAGAAAAGAGAAAGGGTCACAAAATAATTCTACCAATTGCGTTTTGTGGTGGCCATATATTTGACATTCTATCTTGGATTTTTAAATCCAAGATAAATTTTCAAAATCCATTAACAAAGAAATCAAAAAACCAAAATTAATGTCAAAAAAATTGGACCGAAGGATCATTACAAATTAAAATAATAATAAGGATAAAATTTAGCTACAAAATTGGTTGTAGGCTTGTAACCTTAATTAATATTTTTTTTATTGAAGGTGAATTTGGACAAATCCACCATTGGATTATATTTTCAACTTATATCCTCCATGTTTGCAAAATTTCTAGAAAATTAATAAAAACCAATAGATATGTCATCAATATATTGTTTAAATTGCATATTTTTTATAGTTTAAAATTATGCGAACAATATAAGCTTATAGATCATATAGTAAATAATATATAATTGGCACAAAATTTGATGCGTGTATTAAAAGTGTAAAGAACATACAATTCAATAGTTAAATTTTCAAAATATGTAATAATGTTAATTTTCAAAATATGCATAATGTTAATTATGCATACAATATAAGCTTATAGATTATATAGTAAATAATATATAATTGGCACAAAATTTGACTTGTGTATTAGAAGTGTAAAGAACATGCAATTCAACGGTTAAATTTTCAAAATATGTAATAATGTTAATTTTATTAAAGGAAGTTTCAACCTTAGGCTATAACCAATTTTGTAATTAAACTTTGCCCTAATAATAATAATAATAATAATAATAATAATAATAATAATAATAATAATAATAATAATAAAATTGATATGCAGTTACAATGGCAAACCTCTTTATGGCCTCCACATTCCCCACTGCATGGAGGTACTATAAAAATTAATAACTATTAAAATCTGGTAATAAATATATAAAATTATTTTAAGTTATCTAAACTATTCTAGTGGGGTAGAACTGCACTAGGGTGTGGGGGCCATGGCCCTCCAAAATTTTAAAATCCTTTTTATAGTACATATAATTCCACCTACACTAAAAACTAATTAAATGTTTGGGTCTGATGATGAAAAACAATTATCAGAAACGGACGCTATAGGTTGAAATTCTTTCCTAATTGTGTTACATGAAGCTTAATTAGTTCACATTTGTTAAAACAAATAGTTTAGTTTACAGTTACACCTCCTAAACTCTTAGAGTGAGAGGTATTTTTAAGTTGATTGGTTGTAGTCTTGCAGATAAGATCACATGCAATCTTCCGGTCAATAGAAATCTATTGGAAAAGTCTTACTTTTTGCATGTTGGGGTTAACCTTATCAAACTTTACTGCAATTCTGAAACGTTGGCACCTTTCTTTTTTTGTTTTTTTATTTTAATATATATATATATATATAGAGAGAGAGAGAGAGAGAGAGAGAGAGAGAGAGAGAGAGAGAGAGAGAGAGAGAGAGAGAGAGAGAGATTGGGTTCAAGTTATACTTGGTGTAACTCTAAACAATGTTACACCACCTAATAACTTGTTATAGAATTTATATTTTGAAAATCTCACTGTTGAATTACATGTTTTATATGTTTTTAACACTCATGCTAATTTTCATGTCAGTTGAATGTTATTTACCATTCAAATCATAAACTAATATTCTATGCATTTTTTTAAGTTATGAAAACTTGAATTTAAACAATCGATTGATAACATGACTATTAACCTTTGATCACTTTGAAAATATTCAAGCATAGAGAATATATAAAAATAATGTAATCTAACGGTAAAATTGTCAAAATTCACATCTAATTAAAAAATATTGAGCAGTGGAATATTGCTTAAGTTAAACACAACCCATATATATAGGAAATATTTAAGTATAATACTTTAGGTGTCGTTCCTTAAGTTTCTCTCTTAAAATTCAGTCATGTGGTTACTTAATTAAAAAATACACTTCTATCCTATGAGAAAAAATATTCATGGTAAAATCTTACAAGGAGAACCTAAGGAATAGCACCTTAGTACTATACCTAAATCTTGCTCATATATATATATATATATATATATATATATATATAGAGAGAGAGAGAGAGAGAGAGAGAGAGAGAGAGAGAGAGAGATCATTTAGTTCTTTCTACACGATAACTTTTGAATTCAAATCTCTCTTCGCTCACCAGTGTCAAAAAAAAATAATAATAATAATAATAATAAATCTTCATTATGTTATTTGTAAAAGATGTCTTTAATCTATAATCAATATTTCCAGAGTAAGTTTCCCCCATATGGTTGTGAACACCATAAACCTTTCGGCTCAACCATTAGGTAAGTTAGGTCATTACCTAAGCCCCTAAGTGTAAGTGAAAAAAAGGCTCCAAATAAAGGACAAAAAATTTAAAAAAATAAAATCTCAAATTTTAGTCACTACATATACAATAATAATATTTTTTATTTAAAAAAAGCACTAGATGAAAATTTTTGGACAATAATTATCTTAGAGGAGTATTAATTCAGCTCCAAAATTTTACCATTAGATGACAATTTTTATCTTATTAGGTATGTATTTTGTCTCACTCTCTCTTTCAAATGATTAGAATTTTTAATAAGCATGTGAATTTTAGACTAATCTAGTCCCCTACACGCAGTACTAAAACATAGAAGAAACTCAAATATCTCTTTCTCTCTCTCCAAAATTAAAAAGGATTAGCTAAAATATTCCCCAAATAATCTGAAATTGCCATTAGATTTATCATATCTACCTGAAATAGTAGTTAGGCATGCAATTCCCTTAGCAATAGTAATCCCTTGAAGACGAAAAACAATGATTATTATTCTAAAAAAAAAAAAAGGGTAAATTCCACAAACCACCCCTGAGGTTTGTGATAATATCCAACTAAGTCCATAACATTTTAAAACCTACCAATTTCATCCTAAAAAGACAATTTTGTCCTTGAAGGCATTTTAATTCCTAACCCCATCAACTCACGTCTCTCTCTCTCTCTCTTTCTCTCTTCTGTTTCTCGGTAAACAAACAACAACAAAAATGCTTGAATGAAACCAACAATCAAAACTCACTAACAAAATCACCATATTAAAGCCATTTTGAGACAAACCTTAAATCAAAAATACCCACAAATCTGCAAACGACCATTCCCAAAGCCCCTTTCAAATCCAAATAAAAAATCACCAAATCCTTATATCACATAAGAAAACCCAATCTGCAAATTGACCAAGACCCAAACCATGAAACCAACAAAGAACCAAACCAAAAGAGAAAAAAAAAAAAAAAATTAGAACAGAGAAAGATAGAGATCAACAACCACTAATGGTGACATTGCCGGTGGTGGTGGCAGAGCTCATGGGTCTTTATCAAACATTTCCTTGACATTTGAAACACAAACCCAAACACAAACAAAGACCCAATCCTAGAAATAAAGACCCAAACCTAGAAATAGAGATCCAAACCCAAAAACAAAAACACAAACACGTTTGGCACCAGATCAGAGTTGTTGGCATGGAACAATAGTAGTGGTGGTGATATGAAGCTTGAAAATCCCTAGACAAATGTCTCCATGGCACTGATTTGAGAAGAGAGTGGAAGATGGTAGACGAAAAAATGGGATTCGGCCATGAAAGAGTCTTCAACCGCCGTGGGTATGGGTGAGAGAGAGGAACCACCATGCCGTGGGTGTAAGTGAGAGAAGGGAGCCGCCGTGCCATGGGTGTGAGGGAGAGAGAGGGAGCCGCCCTGTTGTGGGTGTGGGTGAGAGAACCAAAGGTCTGAGAGAGAGAGGAGAAGTGTTTGAGTCTAAGATGAGAAGGGTTTGGCTAGTCAGGGACAAATTTGTCTTTTAAGGCTCGGCCATGGTTGGTTTTTGGTTTCTAAAGAAAGCACCAAATCGGGAAGACAGAGAGAAGGGAGAGCTCCGCGTGGATGTAATGAAGAAAAGAAAAAAAAAATCTTTTCAATAAAACAATACACAGATGGTGTTAGTGTCCTTTAGGGACAAAGTAGTCTTTACGGACCAAATTGGTCAATTTTGGAATGTCTTGGACCTAGTTGGTATTAATCTAAACCTTAGGGGTGATTTGTGGAATTT
This sequence comes from Castanopsis chinensis, assembly GCA_032878915.1. Taxonomy (NCBI): domain Eukaryota; kingdom Viridiplantae; phylum Streptophyta; class Magnoliopsida; order Fagales; family Fagaceae; genus Castanopsis; species Castanopsis chinensis. The sequence goes on from JAVQMG010000133.1 coordinate 4,403,253, forward strand.
ACCCAAAAAAAGTCTATCTTTATGTGACATTACTTTATTATTTTACTTCTCTTTAGATTGTTTCGCAAAGAATGGGAGAATAAAAGGCAATGTTTTGCCTTTTTAACAAATATGGCAGACGTTTGCTTTTCTGGGTTTTTAACGCAAATGTTTGGTAAGGACTAACACTGCATTTGGAAAGGAGGAAGAGGAAGGAAGAGAAGGGAAAGCAAGGGAAGGGAAGTGGTTTCTTGTGTTTAGACTACTTTTTTGAGGATGGAAGAGAAAAAGAAATGCATGGAAACCAATTCTCTTTAGGCCCACATTTTGCAATCTGCCCAATTTAAGGAGAAAAGTGAGGGAGAGAAAGCGAAATAAAAAAGTGGAGCCCACTTTTTGACTTCTTATAAGAGCATCACAACAATAGAGCCATAATTATAGTTATTTGGTTCCACTAAAATTTACTTTATTTATTTTACCTTCTTACACTAAGGCTCCGTTTGGGAGTTCATAAGGGAATGAAATGGAATAGAATGATCATAAGGGAATAGAAAGGAATGGAATGGAATGTATTTAAGTAAGGGAAAAGAATGGAATGGAATGGAATTAAGTAACCTTGATATGATGTTTTAAAATAAAGGAATGGAAGTGAATGAAAATGAATGGAATGTAAGTAATCTTTTTTAGGAGCAACATGAAGGGAATGAAATGGAATAGAATCATTTTATGAAAATATTACTATTAGGTCCCTATTTTAAAATAAAGGGTTGAATAGCAGCAACATGAAGAGAATGAAATTGAATTATTTTATGAAAATATTACTATTAGTTCCCTATTTTAAAATAAATGGTTGAATATATAAAGGCATTTTGAGAGTTTTAGAAAAAAAAAAATTAAATCTAATTCCATTCCTTCTTATTCCTCCCAATTTCGGGAAAATGAAAATTTGAAATTTTAAGGAATTAGAGAGGAATGAGTATTTCTTCCTACCCATTTCATTGCCTCTCACTTAAAACTTCCAAACAAGAGAATAAGTTTTTAATCACTTCCATTAAAACTTCCAATCAAGAGAAGAAAAGAATATTCTAAAATTATTCTTTTCATTCCTCTCCTTTTCATTCCATTTTATTCTCTCCTCCTAAACAAGACCTAAAATTTTATTATAACTTTCAACACAATAAAATAACATAAACAACATAATAAAATAATAATCCACAAACACCTATTTATTTTTTTTCTTCTCTCTATTCATCTTTATCTCTCTGTCTTATCCTTCTCTTCAACCCACAGGCCCTCACGGCACCACCGCCATAACCACCACTCACTGCTGTGTCAAACCAACCCAGCCACCAACTCAAAACCAATCCATGGCAAAACCCACCATCGATCTGCCACCAACCACAATCCACCACCACAAACCAAGAAAACCTATGTTCTTCACCAATCGGCACACCTCCACTAACCACCAATCCAAACCATCAAAAGCCAACACAAGCCAACTACCAAATCATCCACACCCGAACCCACCACAAAATCTAGCAACCTGTGATCACGATCCACCCAAAGGAGGGAGGCACGACGGCAATCTACCCAGCGCACGGTGGCGATCCACCCAATGGCACGATGCGATCCATCAACGGTGTGATGGTGACCCATTAGCTGCAAGATGGCGACGATTTACTCAGAGAGGCACAAGAGAGAGAGAGAGAGAGAGAGAGAGAGAGAGAGAGAGAGAGAGAGAGAGAGAGAGAGAGAGAGAGAGAGAGAGAGAGAGAGAGAGAAAGAAGGTAGAGAAGCTCAATGAAGAATGAATTTGAGGGAGAATGAGGGCTCTGAGAAGCTCAATGAAGAAAGACAGAGAAAAAAGTGTTGGATAAATAAAACAATATTTTAAAGTAAAGGGTGAATAAAAAGTATTATTTGGGTTTAGCTCTAGGGATTGTGATCCCGTGCAATACCTAGGGTATTGCACCGTGTGCAATAGTACAAATCTCAGCCGTTTAAGCCATCCAATGGCTCTGTGAAATGCCAGGTCATCAATCCGCGTGAAAGCTGAGAAAAGACCTAACCCTCACAATCCACATCTCATTCTTTGAAAAACAATCTCTCGCATAAAAAAGAATTAAAAAAAAAAAAAAAAAAACCTCACTCTTTTCCGGTCCTTCTCCTCCTCCCCTCAGCTGTCACCGCCACTGCCACCCTTAGTTTCTACTTCAACTGTTCCATTGGCTTTGTGACTTCTAAACTTATAAGTGATTTATTTTCCCAAGATATCCCAACTTTTTTATTTTTTTTTCATCATCTTCTGCAATAACTCTAGAAAATCGATTGGATTTTTTTTTTTTTTTAATTTCCTGAATGTGAGAACTAGAGATACGGGTTTTTGTTTTATAGTTGTGGTAATACAAGTTTTTTATTATCTCTATTTCTCTTCTCTGTTCTCAATTTTTTGATGTTGATACTTCACTGAATCTGTGTAAAATTATAATTGAAAGATCAAATTGATAGGCTTAGTCACTCAATCAGATCGATCTCTTGAAATTCCCAATTTTTTTTGGCCCATGAAATTTTCTGCCATACGTATTCTTGATGATTTTTTTTTTCTTTTGATTCATTTGATTCCCATGTTGACCTCTTTGATAATTATGGTTAGTCTTTGATGGAATGATATATCTTGAACGATTTTTGTATTGGGTATCTAGGAATTTATGTCCTATTGATTGTACGACTTGTATTCATTCCTTTTGCACTCCATCTGTTTGATAAAATGCACCAATGATTACTAGCTATACACATTTCTTTTATTTGAATTTGGGTTGTTGAGTTTTAAAACAACATATGAACACATTCCATAGCTAGAGGAATGATCAAGTGTATAGACCCTCAAAATCTGAAATAATTCTTGATGAAAATGTCATAATGATTATGTGGCCTAAGTTCAAAGTGCTGATGTTGGGACAGTCCAACAAATAATGATCATTCTAAAACACAAGGCTGCCAAACAGTCTTAGTCGAAGATGAAACAAAAGGGTGAAGGGGAGTTGTTTTGAACATTTAGTAACAAGGGAATTGGTAAGGTCATTGGATAAGGCTTTACATTTTGGTGATGGAAGTAGTTTAGTGGAATGGATTTGTGGTGTCTTGGATAACAACAAACTGAAAAAAAATAAAATAAAATAAATATCTATCCTCCTTCATATTTTCTACTACTCTCAAGGCAGGACTGATCTCCTTACCCCATACCATCGTTGCTGGAGGTGCTGCTTATCATCGGTGTCAGTCCTACAACCTTCCAATCTCTACCCTGACTGTGCTCAAATAGATGAGCCACACCTTATTCTAAGCCACCCCCAAAAAAATTAATAAAAATTAACATGATTAGATCTAGTTAGGATATTTTGATATTAGTTTTTTTCACTCTTTTCTTTGATTTCTTTGCGAAATATTTCCCCTATCTTTAATTATTTTTTGCTATAAATAATTTCTTGTGTAATGTTTTGAATTTTTTTCCTTGATCTCTTGTTTTTGTCCACTTTTTTTTTTTATTAATTTTTTTTTCCAGCACTGAAGCTTTAAACAATTAAGCATACTGTGAATTTAATTGGCTTGTCTTGAAATGAAATTCATGCCAAAAAATTTTCACCCGCATTTGCCACTAAATACCTTGGAGCATGCCTTTGACCCCTTTTCAATTATTGGAGAGTAATTTTGCTAAATTTGGACTGACCATGCAGATGGGTATTTGCTGGTGGATAATATATTTTGTTTCTTGTAGTTTAGGTTAAAGATATAAACTGTGGCTCTTGATAGGTGAACTTGAGGGAAAAATATTTGCATTTTTGGTTGCTTGAATTGTTACCAATCATGCCTAACAAGTTTACCCAAATTTTTAAGTAGTTAATTTAGATTTTTATATGTTAAGGCCTTCCAAAATATTCTAGTGATGCTATTTTGGTTCAATGTTATACAAATATGGTACTAATTTATCCAATAAAGCAGAAATTGCAGTTGGATTTGGGCACAATTGAGCTTATGAACAAGAGTTTGTTTTATGCACTTTTTTTTTATTTTCCATTTATTGTCGCAAAAGGTTATATGGAGTAGTATCTAATAACTATGTCTCTTGTTTTCTTGTTAACAGGATACAATATTAGCCTTTTCTACCATAAAGTTCAATGTATCTTGCCAAAAAATGTTTTGAAGCATTGAAGTCATGTATCTTGGTGTCAATAGGCTAATTTTCAGTATCAATGAAACATTGAATGTATTATTTAGTTTTGATACTTGAGTAGTTTAATGTTCATTTACAAAAACTTTTACAAGGATTTAGAGTACAAACCAAGAAAAATGTAATAAAATATAGTTATTCTTTTATTGATATTGGTTTGACAATGTAATAAAATGTAATTGATTGTGTGCCTTTTATTTCTAATTTCTTGTAATGCTTCAAATTGAACAATTTTGATGATGCCTATCCAGTCACAAATTGATGCAAGAGTTTGATCAAAAAATAAACAAAGCTTTATTGAAATGTACACTTTGATTACGAGGCTATTATTTCACTCAAAAACAACCTAAAAATATACACATTCATGGAACCTAAAAATTACATTCACAAATTCTATAAGGATGCAAGTTGAAGCCAAAGTGTAATGAATAAGATAATGCCTAAGCAAAATACTTCCATTCAAAACAATTTTTGAATCATCCATGTGGCTACAAAAGGTAAATGTTGAAGTTTCTACGTATATCCAAAACATATATTTTTCTACAACATTTCATCAGAATGGTAGAACTTATACTGTGTGAGAATTGAGAACATTTGGTCTACACTATCATAAAACAATCTAAAATGTAGCACTAATCCCCCTCCAGCAACTGTCTTTTCTTGCTCTCGGTGATCAAACAAAGAATAGCATCCATTTAATCATGCCATTCAACCTAACAAAAGAAAAAAGAGTGATTTCAATGATAAACATATATCAAAATTTCAAACTAACAGCTGCCATAGGTGAAGATGAAGCTATATGATCATTATCACTACTAAATATGTAAGTTTGTCGAGAGTTTAGCTTAGGAACTTCCATCTTAAGAACTCAGCTAAAGGACCAACATTAAAAGTGAAATACAAAGCTGATCATATAGTCTGAATGTTTAAGAGATACATTTAATTTCTTCGTAATCAATGACAAAATATAATAGCTGCACAGTCCAAATTTAAATGGGGGCAATCAGACAATAACAAATGTATTTTGCATCAAGGAGAAGCAAAGATGAGATATTCACCAACTAAAAAAAGAAAGGCACCAAAGAATAATTACACTCCAATAACTGAAACGGGTCCAAGGCAAGCTCAAAGGTATTTAGTGGCAAATGCAGGTGCAAAATTTTTGGCATGAGAGAACCAGAAAGATATTAAGAGAGATATTTTTTTTTTCAGTTTGTTGTTAAACAAGACACCACAAATCCATTCCATTGAAGAACTTCCATCTTCAAAATGTAAATCCTTATCCAATAACCTTACCAATTTCCCTGTTACTAAATGTTCAAAACAACTCCCCTTCACCCTTTTGTTTCATCTTCGACTAAGGCTGCTTTGTAGCCTTGTGTTTGGAATAATCATTATTTGTTGGACTCTCCCAGCAGCAGTACTTTGAACTTAGGCTACATAATCAATATGACAATTTCATCAAGAATTATTTCATATTTTGTGGGTCTATGCTCTTGATCATTCCTCTGGAATGTGTTCATATGTTGTTTGAAAACTCAACAATCTAAATTCAAATAAAAGAAATGTGCAAAGCTAGTAATCTGGAACGAACAAGACTTGGCCTTTACCTATTTTGATAGTGAATGGATATTGGATAAATACTAAAAAGAAATTAGGATTGATCGAGGAATTCTTGACCTCTATAGGTTACTCTGCATAAATAATTCCTATCTGATCATTCTATTCAAGTAAACTACTGCTCCTTTTATACAAGATAAGCCCAGCATTTTAGGAACAAACTATCCTAATAAAGCTCAAACACTAGCTCCACCAGCCGTTACCCCCAAACTCTTGATAAACAAATTCCCTTATCCTACTAAAATGCAAGCACAAATGCAATTAATCCTAATATTATGCAACAACTTATTCTGATCCTAAAATTAAGCAAACATCCAAATATACTGCAGCAAGCATAACGTTAAAATCTGTAACAGAAACTCCACTTCTTTTGCGCATAACATAATCATTGGTGCATTTTATCAAACAGATGGAGTGCAGAAGGAATGAACACAAGTTGTATAATCAACAGAACATAAAATTCCTAAATACCAAATACAAAAATCGTTCAAGTTACATCATTCCATCAAAGACAAACTATAATCATCAAAGAGATCAACATGGGAATCAAAAGAAAAAAAAATCATCAAGAACACGTATGGCAGAAAATTTCATTAGCCAAAAAATTTGGGAATTTCAAGAGATCCATCTGATTAAGTGACTAAGCCTATCAATTTGATCTTCCATTTATAATTTTACACAGATTCAATGAAGTATCAACATCAAATTCATGAAAATACATAATTACACAAGTCAGATGAAAAAAATAAACTGAGAATAAAGAAGAGAAATAGAGATAATAAAAAACTTGTATTACCACAGCTATAAAAAAAAAATAAATAAATAAATAAACCGTATCTTCAATCCCCACAGTCAGGAAATAAAAAATTTTAAAAAAATACCTGCAATCTGTAGAAGATGATGAAAAAAAAAAATTTAAAAGTTAACGGGATGTTTTGAAGAAAAAAATTCAGGTTTAGAAGAGGAAGAAGATGAAAATTGACAAAGCCCATGAAACGGTTGAAGCAGAAACTAAGGGTAGCAGTGGCGGTGACAGCAGAGGGGGGGAGGAGGACGGGAGAAGTGTGAGTTTTTTTTTTTGGGAGAGATTGTATTTGAGATGTGGAATGTAAAAATTATTGGCGGTTTAGGTCTTTTTTCATATTTCACGCGAATTGATGACTTGGCATTTTACAGAGCCATTAGATGACTTAAACGGCTGAGATTTGTGCAATTGCACACCCTGTATTACCCTAGGTATTGCACGGGATCTCCATCCTTAGCTCTAAAGTTATAGTGCACAGCTCCAGATGGCTGTGCACTATAGCTCAAGAGCTACAAATTTTAGATATAGCTTGTATCAAAAAAAAAAATAATAATAAAATAAAATTTAGATATAGCTACACTAATGCAGCCCAATATTTGTAATTTATGGTACTAAAAATAGTTTTTTAATTTTTTAGCACTATTATTGTGGATGCTCTAAAATAATAAAAAATAGAATATGTGATATATTGTTTATTATAAAATAGAGTATAATAATATATAAAATAACTTTTTAATGTGTCAAAGTAACATTTTTTTAGAACGTTTGAACTTGGAGAAAATTAAGGATCATAAATTTTTTTAGCACAACTCAATGTTATAGATTGTAAATAATGAAGAAAAAAATAGTAAATCTTACCTCCTAAGCTTTCTAACATTGACTAGACTATGATCAAAACGCGCAAAAAGAAAAAAGTTTTGAAATTGGAAGAATGTCACATGCACACACGATGAGAATGGGCTTGCATCATTTTATGTTCCAAGTTCTATTCATAAAAGTCGTAAGTCAAAACTCAAAACCCACCAATCAAAATATTACAGAGGGATCACATAATCTAGAAAGTAAGAAAGAAAGAATTAATGGGCGTAGGGGGGAAAAGTCTCAAAGAGGATCAAACAGAATAATTCTTAGCATAGCACTAAAAGCCGTCGGTTCTTGGCATCTGGTGAAGAAAGGGACATTTAACATTTTTAATTACTTGCAAGCAAATTTATGTCACTGTTGCTAGCCAATGACTCCGTGCATATACCGGCCCGTAGGGGGTGGAGCCAATCATTTTGACTTGGGGGCCTAATTATTGTATTAATAGTTTAATCATACACCATTCAAGTCTTTTTGTTGAGAAAAATACACCATAAGTCAAACTCAAACTTTATCCACATTATATAATCAAATATAAGATCATTTGATTCTAAAAAAAATTATTAGTTCATTTGTTAAAAAAGGAACTTGTCATTTTTTCTAAACTTTAATGAGTATATATATATATATATATATAAACATCATCTAAATTGTTATAAACATTTTAAATAAACAAATAAATGAACTTAGCACATCTTTAATCAAATTTATGCTCACGATATTTCATTACGTATAATAAACTTAATCAATTATTATCCCTAGCGTGAAACTCTTAAAAATCTCCTTTTTGAAGTCTAAATTATCAAATTTTATGCAATGAACCAAGTTTCATATTTTAAAAAAACTTGTTTCATAATTATCGTGGAAACTAAAAGAACCAATATAAGATGAATTAACATATTAATCAAACGGTAGATTTGGATATTTTAGCATACCAAGCTCGATCATAGAGTCATAATGCAACAAATAGATTCTATTGACAATAAAATGGAATTTTTTTTTTTTTTATGCTTTAATGATGATACTTGATTTTGATTTAGAGCAAACAAAAAAGATATAATTTTTTTCACAATTTGTTAAGGTGACAAGTTATGATTAGTGTAGTATTACCAATTCCAATATGCATATCTCATCTATTATGAAAAAATAGGTGAAAAAAATTTGTATTAACTTTTATGTTTGATTCTCACACCTTCACTATTTTATATATTAAAATGCAAAATACTTATCAATTATAGATATATGTGTAATATAAAAAATATGATCAAGGAATGAAGGAATATTTAGCCTTAAGTTTAACATAAGCAAAATTTAATAACAATAGGTTAGTGTAGATTGTAATTGCGTCTAATGCATCAATTACACTGAAAGCAGACACAAATTCATCACTGAAAGCAACTATGATTAGCATATTAAGAAAGATGCTTTGTCAAGTCTATGTCAGTTAGCTCCTATGTAAGGTGTACTTGCGGTCCACAATACAAGTTTCAAGTTCATTTACTACCACCCAACGTAAGGTGTACCGTCAACCAAGTAGTCAAACAGCCCATTAGAAAAAAAAGAATCAAACAACGAATAGCACTGAGACGGGAGATGCAAACACATATAATGGTAGTAAATCAAACAACGGACGCGAACTACCAGGTTAAGCTGAAAATAAATTATTGATTTACAAATAGAACAAACGTATGGAATATAGAGGTTATCAGCGTTAATATCGCCATATCTTCCGTCATAGAAAATTTGCTACAACCTCACGTGAATACGTAAAATACAACATGTATGGTACTGCATATGCTTAAAATTAAGCCCTCAAGCTTTTATTAACCCAGTTATTAATATTTAATACTATTGGTTGATAGTTCCAAGCCTCTTGTACCAGAAGAAAGAACTGCTTCAAGGGTAGATATTAACCACCTTATAGAAATCTATACGGTGTGCACAATACTGCATGTGCTCACAAGCCCTCAAGCTTTTATTACGTGCATACTAGCTACTAGTGTTGTGCCTGCTATACTTGTACCAGAGGAAAGCGCTGCTTCAAGGGCAAAACACAACCTTGTAGTTAGTCCCACCATTGCAAGTAAATGTGCTTGTTGCATCATCCTTAGGATAACTATAAGCATCTGGGCACAGATTCTTGAAAAATTTGGAAAAGGTTGTAGGTCCACAACTCCCAGAATTGCAACAATATTCATCGGTTTTGAAAACAGTACAAGGGTTGTTACAGTACCCGCTAGAAGTTTTCAATTCAGCTGGGCACTGTCCATTGATATCAGCTGTACATCTTATTCCTCTGGTGCACCCATTAGACGTTGGACTAAAATCCATAGGAACATTAAACCCATCAACAAGAGAGATGTCAATGAAATCCAAGTTTTGGAATTGGTTTAAACCGAATTCGGCAAGAGTGTTTGGGGGTGTACCATAGGCTTGGCATTGAAGAAGTCCACCACAGTCACCGGTCTGACAACTGCCACGCCCAGATCCATCAAAATTGCACCCAGTTCGTGCCCAAACGCGACCCCCAGTTGTGCCAGCGTTCACATCAAGGGGCCAAGACTCTTGTGGGTTGAGCTGCCTACCACCACCAGGCACGGCTGCAGCCCAAACTACGTAGGGGCAATTGTTTGTAATATCGAATCGGGCTGCATGAGCGAAAACAATACAAAGAGTGACAAAAAAGTAGAAGGAAATGGACAAGTTTTTGAAGAGATTCATTTTGGAAAGTGAGAAAGATATATGCTATAGTGGTTTAAGAATACGATTATGAAGAGATGGGTAGGGGTTTATATAGAATTTGGGATTGGATATGGCCTGTAATGCATGGTGTGGAGAACTTAATTACCGGCGTGATTGCCTAATTAAAACTCTTAGAAAATTGGAACTGAATTTGTAGTTATGTGTGACATGCAATCTTCCGGTCAAGTTAAAAAAAATCTATTGGAAAAGTCTTCCTTCCATATATATATATATATATATATATATATATATATATAAAAGGTTAGAAATTTTGTTGCTTGTTAAGCTTATGTTACTATCAAAAATTGATTAGCTTATCCTATCTGACCTTGTGCTGAGAAAGGAAAGATATGAACTTGGATGACCATCATACAATCCAACAATATGAGTCCCACAAACAACTTTGTAATTTAATTAGTACTTTTTTATGTTTTCAATGCAAACACATTTAAAATTTAAATTCTATTCCTCTAGTATAACTATCAAATATTTTTAAAAAAAATTATTGGGATTTAATTTCTTTGTCAATTTGTTAATTCAAACCATGCATGGGACCATTATATTGTTCCCCACACACACATATATATATATAGTCTACATTAGATTATCTAATATTAAATTATTGTCACATATATTTCATCAGAGTACAAAGGATAAAATTAGTTTCTCAAAAAATAAAAGATAAAATTTGATAGAAGTAGATGGAAGGATAAAAAATGCAACATATATATTTAATAGTTTAGTGAAAAAAACAAATGTTTTAAAGTTTATGGATAAAAAAATAAAGTAATAAAAAATTTGGAGACGTAAACAAATTTTTTTCTAGAAAAATCACATTTATAATAATTATAGTCTTTTTATTAAAAATATATTAATTACAATAATATATAAATTTCTATCTGAAATGAAAATTTTGGCTTAGGAAACAAAAAAAAAAAAAAAAAAGGGACGGATGACATTGCCCCCATAGAAATAAAAATAAATAAATAATCCTCAGCCGCTCCCACCCTCCCACACCTCACCCCAAAAAGATAAGACGTTGGAGGAAAAGTCTAGAGACGTTGGATGAGTATAATTCTTGGCATCAGCATCAGCATCAATCTTTATCTCTTTGACTCTTTGCATCTCAAGGTTGACAATCACCATTTTTACTCCATACAATTTTTACAACAACATGCAGTTACTATAACGTTTAATTTGGATTATTCCCTAAATTATAATGTTTAAGTTGAAATTTACCATTCTTCTTAATAAAACAAAAAAGTTGAAATTTACCCTCCCAAAAATAAGTGGAACTAGCTTCATTAAACACGCTTTGCACATGCGATAAAACTATTTCTTTTTTTATTTAGTGTCACAATTTTTCATTAAGATGTGAGATAAATATATGATATGAGATATTTAAATATGTAGAATCCACTTTTATGAAAGTTTTGGGCCTGGAACAATTATAGATAGAGAGTCAAAAAGATAGAGAAAGAGAAAGAGAAAAAGAGAAAACAATATAATGAAATTTATTAAACAAGTGGTATGTTCGTACCTTCTTAATTGAGTTTTGGGTGATTGTCTTCTTTTGAAGGCTATTCCAGGCTCTCGGCTTATTTTAAATATGCCTATGTGCTTTCTCTAATGTATTTATTTTTTGTTATTGGAATGTTTGAAATTAGTGAGAACATTGGAATAGATGTGTTGGGTTAGAATTGTTTTTTAGAATTTGAAGAAGAAAGAGAAAAGATGATATGTACAAGGAACTAACTACATGTTATTGGGAGTATAAAGTTAGTGGGAATGTGGGAGTAGATATGCTCTTACACTTGCCTGGAACTTCCTTTGGGCATAACCCAATGAGATCACCTGTAAAGAGTCGTAGGGCTAAGAGCCATTGGAACATTAAACCCATCAACAACAGAGATGTCAAAAATATCAGTACCGTTTTGAATTTGGTATATTTTGTATTCGGCCAGGGTGACTGGGGGCACCCCCCCTGCCTTGACATTGAAGAAGCCCACCACAGTCCCCGGTTTGGCATGTACCACTCCCGGACCCATTGACATTGCAATTAGTTCGGGCCCAAATGCGACCCGATTTGGGAGGGCCAACTTCAAGGCTCCAGGTTCCACCTTTGTTAATCTCCCTGCCACCACCTGGCATAGCTGCTGCCCAAATTGTGAAGTTGCAGTTGTTTGTTATATCAAATCTGGCTGCGTGGGCTAAGGCAATGAAAAGAGTGACCAAGAAGTAGAAGAACGAGATGGACAGGTTTTTGATGGGGTTCATTTTGGAGAGAGAGAGACAGAGAGAGAGGCCTTGGCACATGAAGTGGGTGCGTTTTTGGATTCGGGTGCGGGTGCGAGCGCGGCGGGATGCGACGATTAAAATATTATTATTTATATTTTCTATATATTTTTATTATTAAAATATTCTTAAAAATTACTATGGCTTTTATTTTTTGAGAAAACTATGGTCTGTTAGTAGTATTTTTACTATCACAATATTTTTACTATGGCATGTTAAAAGCAACATGTACAGCCGAAGCCCATAAACAGTCAACGAAGCCAAAGCCCATGAACAAGCAAACAGCAACAGAGCCAAAGCCAATGAACAAGCAACAAAGCCCATGAACAAATCACACTCTGTTGCTTCCCTTTGCTTCACGTGATTATGATATTTGCAATCTGATGGCGGCAATGCTTCATTTTCAAGTTTCAACCCATTAAACTTTTCATCATCTCCTTCTCACTTATCTTCACCTTAGTAATTTCTTCTCCGTGCAAGCGCTTTTATTCATAACCAAACGATTTCGGTCGTTTCTTCCATTTGGTCAGTTTCGGCCAGCGGTTGATACGATCCGATACGGCAGAAACAACCCAATTTTGGCCGAATCAGCCTGGTTTGGGGCGAATCAAAGCTGAGTCAGCATGATCGGAGCCGAGTCGACGCGAATCTGTAAGAAAGAAGGAAAAAAAAAAAAGAAAAAAAAAAGAAAAAACCCAGATGCGGCACCGACATGCAGGCAGCAGCGTTGCTCATGCGTCACCGCATTTGGTCGCGTCGGACGCGGGTGCGGTGCCCATTTTGCCGCGTCCGTGCTTCATAGCCTTGGTGTTGGCTATGGAATATTTTTTAACTTCTTGTTGGAAAATTTGGCTGTTTTATATTGCATTGCAACATTGACTTGACTTGAAAAACTAGTCAACAAACAAGTCTGTGTCAATGCCATGTAAAATATGGGTTCTGCTTAGGGGCCGTTGGCTTGATCTTGTCGCTACATTACAACTTTCTCATTTTTTGTTTCAAGTGATAATGACAAGTTTATTTTTTCTTTTTATTAATTTACCTATCTAAAAAAAAAAGTTCATTATATATATATATATATGTGTGTGTGTGTGTGTGTGTGTGCATGTGTGTGTGTGTGTGTGTGTGTCCAGTTAATGTGTGCTCTAAGGGCACACATTAAATCATCTATTTTTGAAAAAAAATTCTTGGGACTTGAAAAAACTGTTAATACATTTTTAATTTTCGAGAAAATATTTCTAAAAATGATTAATTATTGTGTACCCTTAGGACACACAATAAAAAAATCCTATATATATATATATATATATATATATTACCTAAATTAAAAAGAGCCTATTTGTTCAGCACCTTTGTTTTTTTTATCGGGTTTGTCTAGCAATTTTTTTTTTTTTTTTTTTGAGAATGTGTCTAGCACCTTCTTGTTTATTCTTTCTAGGTAAGCACCATTTTTCCTCTTTTTTTTATTTATTTTTTATTTATTTATTGTTTGATTGACTTTGTCCCGCACCTACTCTATTGAAGGAAAGTATTCTTTTGATTCTAGCTTTAGCAACATTGCATATTCTTGGTGCAATGGTCACTTTACAAGTACAAGTGCTTATGAGATGTAAGAGGCAAAGTTAGGGTTCAAGTCTCCAGGAGAGAGCTTCACACACATATACGTTTAGATTAGGTTAGAGTATAAATTTGGTTTTTCCCCCCTTCTGGTAGTTATATACCCAATTTACATCATGCCACGTAAGATTGGTCCCCATTTTTCTATTCAGCATATCCACACACCCGAGGACCCTAAATAAATTTGGAAAACATTGGGTAGGTATTAACCTATAGTTCAGTAAATAATCTCTGGTGACCCTTCCCATGAGAAGTTCCATCCCACCTTCGATGAAGGCAATCATCGGAATGACAACGGACTCAGGGGGTATGTACTTAACCAACCATTCACCATCTTTATAGTGTTGGATTTCAACACCGTCAGGAATCCTATATTGCGCTCGAAATGTGGCCATAGCCTCGGGAGTGTCTACTAACTTAGCGTATCTACCCATAGTGTGTGGTTGTGTGAAAAGAACAACTTGTGAAAAAGAAAAACGTAAGGATGAGCACACCTACGAGTGAAGGAAAAGTTCTCCTAGAGAGCTTGCTTCAGTTTAGATTGCCAACATGTGTAAATAAGCTCCAGCCAACCCCAAGTCTTCCTTTTATAGGGGTAAAAATTGGGTGGTAAATTTCCTACTCATAAGTAAAGGAAGATAAGGACTGTACAATCCTAATCAAGCTGTAGAACGTGGGGAGAAAAGTAGCCGCCTAACGCTATAAATGTGAGATCATGGATTTCGAAGCGTTAGGAGCCTGCTAGAAGCAGGTGAAGAGACGTTACCACGTTGGAATGCGCGTGTGTGTAGAGTTGGTACGTATGACTAAAACTTCACTTTTACCTCAGGGTTAACAGCAAAAGTTTTAGGGGGCTATTGTGGGGGGCCTCAAGGACAGAGTATGTACTGAGGGGTGGGCCGAGGACGGAGTTTGTACTCTGAGGGGCCCAAGGACCCAGGAGGAAGATTAAAAGTCGCAGTATGGAATGCCAATACCATGGCCCACGAGCCATGGGCTTGAGGAAGAGGGCTGCTCCTGTGGATGAAGAGGTACGTCAAAAATAATTTGAGGCGTACCAAGTAGAAACCAAAAGTTAAGAGAAAGTTTCTAGTTTTGGATAGCCTGTAGCCTCCACATTAAATGCCCTACGCCTAGCCTCCTAGCCGCATTAAATGGTGGGCAACAGCTTTATTAGCTACATTGATGAGGAAGTGACTTGAACAGTGCAAATCACAACTATGCAGGCTCCTTCCACTACTTTCTTCAAATAGAAAATGTGACAAGTGTCATGAGAGAAGACTAGTTAGGTGAGAAATGAATGGTTGAGATGCGAGGAAGGGATGAGTATATATACAAGAAAGTGGGACTGCAATTGGGGGGAGAGAAAAATATCAGAAAAAGAAAGAATAAGAGTAAGAACATGCTGAGAATAGTTTAATGAACAATATTATTTTGTTGTAGCTTAAGCCTCATTGGGAAAGATTTAAGGGAGAGATTGACTCACTTAATCTAGGGATTTTGTCTTTTTTCTTCCTTGTTCGACCCTCAGAATGGGTCAATTCTTTGTTGTGTCGTTCCCTCTCTACAAATTCTTTGTTTTGGGCCATGAATGAATTGATTCAACTACTGTTCTAAGTGGGTTGTGGGCTTCAAGAAAATCTTGTCCTTACAAAAGGGTATTTGGTCCTTTTCTTAGGTTTTCAAGGGTATTTCGGTCATTTTTTAAGGTTTTGGGGGTGTATCTGTCTTTTTAGGTATTAGGTGTGTTTTGGACATTTTTTGTGTTTACAGGGGCATTTTGGTCATTTTTTTTTATTTATGGGGGTATTTTGGTCGTATTCAAGTAATCGAGGGCATTTTGGTCTTTTTTAGGCATGGGGGGGTGCTTTTGTTATGTTCGGTGTTTTTGGGGTACGTTGGTCAGTTTTTAGGCTTTGGGGATTATTTCGGTCATTTCCTAGGTTTTGGGGGGTGTATTGGTCTTTTCTTAGCTATCAAGTATGTTTTGGACATTTTCTGTGTTTATGAGGGCATTTTAGTCATTTTTTGTGCTTTATGGGGTATTTTAGACTTATTCAAGTAATCGAGGGTATTTTGATACGTTTTAGGCATGGGGATACTTTGTTCATTTTTGATGTTTTGTTGGGTACTTTAGTCAATTTTTAGGTTTCGAGGTTGTATAGGTCTTTGTTAGGTATCGGGCGTGTTTTGGACTTTTTTTTTTTTTTTTTTTTTTTGTGATTAGAGGGGCATTTTATTCCTTGTTTCAATTTATGGGGGTAATTTGTTCGTATTTAAGTAATCGACGGTATTTTGGTCTTTTTTAGGCATGGGGTTACTTTGGTCATTTTCAATGTTTTGGGTGTACATTGGTCAGTTTTTAGGTTTTTAGGGTTATTTTAGTCATTTTTTAGGTTTCAGGGGTGTATCCATCTTTTTCTAGGTATTAGGGGTGTTTTGGACATTTTTTGTGTTTACGAGGGCATTTTGGTTACTTTTTTCGATTTATGGGGATAATTTGGTCTTATTCAAGTAATCGAGAGTATTTTGGTCTAGTTCAAGCACAAGGGGTACTTTGGTCATTTCGATGTTTTGAGGGGTATTTCGGTCCTTTTTTAGGTTTCGATGGTGTATCAGTCTTTTTTAGGTATCGGGGGTGTTTTGGACATTTTTTGTGTTTACGGGGGCATTTTGGTCACTTTGTTGATTTATGGGGCTAATTTGGTCTTATTGAAGTAATCGAGAGTATTTTGGTCTTCGATGTTTTAGCGGGTACTTTGGTCATTGCTCAAGTTTTAGGGGGGTATTGGTCATTTATTAGGAGAAATCCCTATTCCAGCGCTTTTAAAAGTACTGGGATAGGTCTTCCCTAGAAGGGAATAGAGTAACCCTATTCTAGCGCTTTTAGTGCGTGGGTGCAGGTTTACCATATTCCAGTGCTTTAATAAGCACTGTGATAGGTCTCCCTTAGAAGGGAATGGATAAAACTTATTCCAGTGCTTTTAGTGCGCTGGTATAGGTTACCCCTATTCTAGCACTTTATAAAGCGTTGGGATAGATCTCCCCCAAAAAGGAATGGGGTAACCCTATTCTAGTGCTTCTAGAGCACTGGGATAGGTTATCCCTATTCTAGCGCTTTCAAAAGCATAGGGATAGGTCTCCCTATAAGGGAATGGAATAACCCTATTCCAGTGCGTATAGAGCGCTGGGATAGGTTATCCCATTCCAACACTTTTAAAGTGCTAGGATAGACTATTTTCAAAAAAGAAAATATTTTTTTTTAAATCAATAAATCTAGCCTATAGCGGCGGCTATAAAACACTGCAATAGGGCCTCCTATTGTAGCGATTTATGAAGCGTCGGTTTTGAGCTATCGTAATAAGGTGTCCTATACAAGCGGTTTCTAAAAGCACTACTATAGGTTAATCTATTACGGTGGTTTTGAAAAGCACCGGGAAAAAAATGTTGGTGCAGGACAATTTTTTTGTAGTGTGTATAGCTGAATATAATAGGGTGTGCAAAATACTGCATGTCTGTTACTAGATGAAAGAACTGCTTCAAGGACAAAACACAACCTTATAATCAATCCCACCATTTCATGTAAATGTGCTTGTTTGATCATACTTAGGGTAATTGTAAGCATCTAGGCATCGATCCTTGAAAATTTTGGAATAAGTTGTAGGTCCACAATTCCTAGAATTGCAATAATATTCATCGGTTTTGAAAACGGTACAAGGGTTGTTACACCCACCAAGGGCTCTCAACTCTGTTGGGCACTGCCTATTGATATCAGTGGTTCAACTATTTCCTTTGGTGCATCCACCAAAGTTAGGGCTAAAATCCGTTGGAACATTAAACTCATCAACAAGAAAGATGTCAAAGAAATCCAGTTTTTGTATTGGTTTAAAGAGAATTCGGCAAGGGTGTTTGGGGGCATATCATAGGCTAGGCATTGAAGAAGTCCACCACAATTACCGATTTGACAACTGCCACGCCTAGACCCATTGAAATTGCACCCAATGTGAGCCCAAATGCGGCCACAAGTTGTGCCAACGTTCACATCAAGAGGCCAATACTCTTTTAGGTTGAGTACTTAAGTTGCCTGCCACCACCAGGGAAAATTGCAGCCCAGACCATGTAAGGGCAATTATTTGTTATATCGAATCTAGCTGCATGGGCTAAGGCAATGGAAAGAGTGATAAAAAAGAAGAAGGAAATCGACAGGTTTTTGAAAATGCTCATTTTGGAAAGTAAGAGAGATGTATATGCTATAAATAGTGGTATGAGGTTATGTTTATGAGGAGATGGGTAGGGGTTTATGTAGGGTTTGGGATAGGATATGGCCTGTAAGGGTAGGGGTGGAGAACTTACAGGGTGTGATTGCTGAATTAAATTCTTATTTGACAATTGGAAAGTTGAATTTGTCTTGACTTGACTTGAAGGCTAGTTCAAAATTTGTGTAGTGTAACGTGACCGTGAAGCCTAATTCACAACTTCTCTGAAACTCTGAGAGAGATTTGCAGAAAGGATAATATATACAAATTAACAAGGCTGTTTATATGTAGTTAAGGTCCTCTATAAAATTTATTATTGTGGGAACATATAATATGCATTCCGGTTCTATTGGAGAAGACCTACTTTTAATTTGTCAAGTTGGGTTTACTTTATTAAACAATGGGGGTATTATCTGCATGGGTCTAGTTGGCGGCCAGAAATGGGTGAGCCGTGACCAAGACGATGTAGGAACATTGGTTTACTGTATCAAAGTTGACTGAATAAGTAATAGGCGTAGAAAAGACAAAAAAGAAGGGAGAGACAAATGGGAAGAGTACTAATGAAACTCATTTTGGCTGGTGAAATAATGGAAAATTATTGAATACTCTGAGAGTATCATAAATGTGTACTCTTTCCTCTCACATGAATTGTGGGTCTCACGATAAATTTAATTAGTGAGACTCACAGTTATGTGAGATGAGGAAGTACGCATTCCGGGAGTAAATAATTACCCTGAAATAATGGCCACAAGTAGGCTTCACTATTCATACCTGTATTTGTTGTGGTATAATGATAGTAACACAATTTTTTTTCTCATAATTGTTGATATTGAACATTGTGATTGAAGTGGCATTATTTACACTTGGGTCTATAACTGATATTATTTTTATTATTCACCAATTTTAACAAACCTTATCAATATTTCTTTTTAAAAAAAGTGAGTAAAATATTGTATTCCTAAACCTAATGAACAATAAATTCTTCTAAAAATTTTAAGCACAACTAAAAGACTTGTTCATAGATGTTTGATTGTGTAAAATTGTGCACTAAGTTTAGATTTTTTTACATTCAACAATGTCTATACTCTTTTACATCATACATAAAGTGTAGACATTTTTGGAAAATGTGGATACTAAATGTACGTGGACATTCTGTGAAATAGTGTACATTAAGGAGTGCAAAACAATAGTTTCCCTATTTTGAGAGTCTATGTAGTAAAGGCCACATCCGGTATCTCCAGATTATTCTCCACACAATAATTTCCCTATTTATTTTAAGAAGTTATGGTCTAATTAGAGTATTCTCATCCGGTATCTCCAGAGTATTCTATTTTACTGTCTTAAAAGCTACTTTATCTATTATACCATACCATTTTATAATACATCCAACATTCCAACTTTTATTTTATAATACAACAAATTAAAATAGTATAAATTATACAATAAAATAATAAACAAATTATCTCTCTCTCTCTCTCTCTCATTTCTGTCCCTGCCTCTCCTTTACTTTCTCAACAACCAAACAATCACAACCACGCCACCACCATGCCCACCATGCCACCACTGCCTTTTGCCCACCAAAATCCCACCAGAACCAAAAATCACCCCCCCCCCCCAAAAAAAAAAAAAAAAAACAAAAAAAAACAAAACCCACCAAATGCCCACCAAAAATCCAACAAACCCATAGCCCAAACAACCAAACAACCCACTACGCCACCATCACTACCCACTACGCCACCATCACTACCCACCACACCAACCAACCAACCAATCTATTAGGTTTCTAAGACCTTAGGGACAAATGTATTAAAACTTCAATATGTATTGTGTTGGCAAACCATAATCAAAACATAGAGTTTAGGTTTAGGCTTGCTCAAAGTACGTTTTGTTGTAAAGTTGGAATCGAGTGAATGAAGAACTTAGTGGACAAATTTTGTAAGGCACTATGGATCAAAAATTAGATTCGATTGATCGAGAATTGTGCAGAATTAATTTTCTGCAGAATTTCCAACTTAGCCCAAGCCTGTTTGACGTATAGGGTTTTATGTTTTACTTCTCATATAAAAAGAAAAATCCTAACTACGTTTTAGAAGCTTTTGATATGCTGTGTGTGTGAATCTTTTGTGAGATCTAAAGGTGTTTACCTTCATACATATTTAGGGTTATCAAGATCAAAATTAATATCAAGAGCTTGGCGATTGCTTCAGTTGCTGCATAAGAACTTAACGAAGATCTGAAATCTTTGAGTGGAGTCTCAAAGTCACGAGTAGGAGAACTTGTGGTTGCTGTGGATCAAGAGAAAGAAGTAATTCATGGACTCAAAGCTGTCACATGGTCGTGGTAGTAAGCTTTTGACTCGAGGTAGCAATAGAATGTTAGTGGTCTAAGTTCTATTGTATAAACTTCAATTCTTTCATAATGGATCTGTTTTACCTTGAGGATAGCTAAGTTAAATTCTCCTCAAGTTTTTTACCGATTTGGTTTTCCTGGGTCATCAGATCTTTATGTTCTTTATATTTTCCACATTATATTTGTTTTACACATATTGGTTTAACCTAGTGTTAATTAATGAACATGTTAATCAACTTGGCTTAATATTAGGTTAATCAAACTGTGTTAAGGGGTCTAAATCTTTACACAATCAAAATCCAACCCAAACCCCATCAGAATCCAAAATACCAACCCATAGGAATCCAAAATCCAACCCATCCAAACCCATACGACAAAAATTAATAGCAAAAAAATCAAACAAACCCATTGGAATTTGCTGTGCCCACGTCGATCTCGCCACGCCATGACCACTTCGATCTTCGCCACATCCGGCCCACGCCAATCTCCGCCATGCTAGGCCCACGCCGTGACCACTCCAAATCCAACCCAGCTCCGGTGGCAATCTTGAACGAGAGAGAGAGAGAGAGAGAGAGAGATGTGAGCAAGGGAGTGAGAAGTGAAGAAATAGAGAGAATAAGAGAAAAAAATAAAGGAAAGGAAGAAAAGGAAGAAGTAGTGGCTAACAGAGGGAGAGAAGAATATAAAATTTATGCCATTTGCTACAGTACCGTCATATAAGTAAGATGGTACTATAGCACTATTGTAAAAATTTTTACAAGTAGAAGACCCAATAATGGGCTTATTTTGTGCTTTGATGTTAAAATCTCCCTACATATACCATTTTTTAATGCCGGATGTGAATGCTCTTATAGGATAAAAAAGGATACATCTTCATCTATATTAACATGGAAATGTTAAAAGTACCACAAATTTTACTGCAAAAAAACATAAATCAAAGTGACATTGAATGTGATTAGTGCCACTTCCAATAACTAACTAATATAGAAATATGTTAATTGCCTTTCTATGATTGGTAATACGTAAGTTTCATTATAAGTTTCACTAATAAAAAAATATTTTAATTATCTCTAATTGTGTGGAACAAAAATCAGATATATAGGAGAAAAGGAACTATTTGATCAGCAGGGTTATCATTCCACATGAGGTAGGAGTGAGTAATAGGGATAACACTAATTTAGGTAATAGAGTTGTTGATAATCCCAGTTTAGGACAAAGCTTGGATCAATGCTTTTAAGCATTGAACCCATAAAGATTATGACATATGTTCACTTTTAGTCACATGTTATGATCTTGAAGGGTTCAGTGTATAACCCAATATATTAACTATTGTGGTACAACATCATTTTCGGTCTTATTCTAGAACCTAGCATGAAAGAAAGAATAGACCTTAAGTTGTAAGATTCTTAAGCCAGAAGAAAGAACATTCATGGTTGGGATGTTTAGCGATGGCTGTAGTATGAGTGCATTGACTGTATATGAGACGTAGTGCAATAAGCAAAGTTAGAGGAGACTTTGACTCAGTAGCGATCATTGTTGTAATGTTAAACATACCATATTTAAAGCTCAAAATGGTGAATTGTATGCAAGACTAGTGCTCAGTTTAATTGCGATCAATTTATAAAGATTGAAATTGAATATTGAACTGTTCTATGTCAATGTCATCCCTTAAGAAGCCACCGACATTAGGCATATTGCCTATTAAAATTTTCAGATTTCTCATTTCTCTAGAATTATGACTTTCCTTTTCGTTTTATGCGCTTGTTCCTCTTCATCAGAATTTTGGTGCGCGACTTTTCTTTTGGTTATATACAGTTATAAATATTTATAGAAATTTTTTACCAAAAATGTAATTGATTTTTTTATAATTTTCATAAAATTAGTATCAATTTTTTTCTAAAATAATTCATTAATGAATACTCTAAAAGCATCCGTTAACATAACCCCTTATATATAATTGTGCTTTCAATGACAGCATGACAGAACAATACTTATATATTTGAGTTTTTTTTTTTTTAGAAGCATATATTTGAGATTAATTAGAGACTCTCTAATGTATTGTATTTTAAAAATTGTATAAATTACTTATGTAATTTATTAAACACTCACTGTATAAGATAAACATAAAAGGCCTTTTTGTTTTTTGGAGGAAAAGATAAACATAAAAGCTCAGCAACCCTTTTTACAAATATTTATAATGATGAAATCGTTGGAATTTTATAATTTTCTTTATAATAACTCAATATAAATTAAGTGGTACAGTTATGGAAACAACCAAATATAAATCATTGATATATTGTATTCATTCTTATATAGCAATTTTTTTTTCTTTTTATTTAAATGACTAAAATGCCAAACTATTTATAATAATAAAAAATTAAGTTAAGTAGGTAATTTGGAGTATAAGAAAATTTTCATACGGTTTTGACTTATACAATCAAGTTGAATGAGTTACAAAAATTCACTGGATTTGATTGAGTTTGATGGGATCACATATATACTTAAACAGTTTAATTAATTAAATACTAAAATCTGTAGTGAGCTTGTCTTAGGGGAGTATATTTATACTATCGCGTATAGGTATCAATTTTTTCTATTTTAGCTAACAAATTTTTTTTTTCATTTACATTAGATTTCCTATTCTGAAGCTAGTTTCGACTAAATATATTATTTCTTTATTCATTTTTTATTGTTTTTCTCACTGTTTAAAATACTAATTTTTCTTTATCACAGTTACGTACTAATACACAAAAACAAATTTATCGTAAGTACTAAGAGTTTAAGACACAAAAACAAATAATTAATATGATGTGGGTAGATTTTTGGGTAAATTTTAGCTTTGGTTACTTATTGAGGGAGAAAAAAAAGAAGCGTAGATATCTAGATTTCCCGTGTATATCTTCCATCTTGTCCAAGTGCATACTTTCTTGGTTCAGATGGAAATTAAGATTTTATCTTTTATGTATTGCTTGTTGACTTCATTTGAAGATGAGGCCAAGTCTTTTTTCTTGTTGACATAATTTCACATGTTTTTCCATACAGCAATTCACGAGACATCATGGCAATTGGACTGTTGATCATCAACCACACGGAATAAATAAGAATGACTTTTCCAGATAGGATTTCTAGTAATTAATTGGATTTTTTTTTTGGTACCATATATATTGATTTCTACATATTATTTGATAATTAAGTTAATATAATTTAATTCTATATAATCAATGAGAAAATATATTGTATATGGATACAAGTTACTAATCATCTATTAATCTTCTTTTTTCTTCTTTCTAAGATTTAACAACAGCTATGAATTCTTGACAAATCAATTAAGGTCGGCTATATGTACTTCTTTCATCAATTCTACTCTTTAATTTCTATCTAAAGTCATATTCTTAATTTGTTACTTAGTTAATTCATAATTGATTTTAAAAATCTCTACTCATGTTAATTTGGGTCTTTCTTTTCTTTTCTTTTTTAATTCCCTCAACTCGGAGTTAACTCACTTTTTCTTACCGGTGTATTAATTGATATCCTCTAAACATGATTAAACTATATATCTCAAGCGACACTCTTGTCCTTTCATCAACAAGAGCTATCTCTATATTTAAATTGATTTCCTCATTTCAAAACTTATTTGAAGTTATATTTTTTTTTAATTCCCTCAACTTTGATCTAACTTGCTCTTTCTTATTTGTGCATTAATTGGTATCATCTAAACGTGACGAAATCATCTTAAGTGACTTTCTCATATTTTCTTCAATAGGAGCAACCCCTATATTTAAGTGAATTTCCTCTCATTTCAAATCATATCTTTCCATCTATCTCCATATATTCATATTCATATTCTCATCTCAATTATACTCATCTTATGAATATGCTGCTTTTTAACAACCAGCCATTCGATACAATAGAGTATAGTTGGTCGTATAGTAATATTATAAAATTTTCATTTTAACTTAATAGGTATTCTATGATCACATAATACTCTCGGTACACTTCTCCACTTAATTTGTATTCTTAGTTAAACTTACATTCCATGTACTCTGTTTTAATCATACTTTATCAAAATCCTTTAGATTCTAGAGTACTGTCTTGCCAAATTTCTAATTTGGCATAAACTCCACTTCATCAACTAAAACCATATCATCTATAAAAAGGCAAACATAGAAGGAGACGATTTTCCCTTAAATTAATTTAGTGAGCTTATCAATCACTAGTCCAAAAAGAATATTGACTTAATGCTTTCTTCTTGCTAAGATAGATATAGTATTTTTATCTTTGAGTATTTACCTTAATGTCATATAACACCTTTACCGATTCATCTCAACATTAGATAAGGCACTCAATTAAATTTTCAACAGCCTGTAAGTGTCAATAGTTTGTTCACTCAGACTTTGATTACTTCCCCCATAGGCCAATACTTGATATATCAGTCAAATATGTATAGAAACACCGACATAAAGAGTTGCTAACCATAGCTTATAGATCATATAGTAAATAATATATAATTGGCACAAAATTTGACGCGTGTATTAGAAGTGTAAAAAACATACAATTCAACAGTTAAATTTTCAAAATATGTAATAATGTTAATTTTCAAAATATGCATAATGTTAATTATGCATACAATATAAGCTTATAGATCATATAGTAAATAATATATAATTGGCACAAAATTTGACGCGTGTATTAGAAGTGTAAAGAACATACAATTCAACAGTTAAATTTTCAAAATATGTTATAATATTAATTTTCAAAATATGCATAATGTTAATTATGCATACAATATGAGCTTATAGATCATATAGTAAATAATATATAATTGGCACAAAATTTGACGCGTGTATTAAAAGTGTAAAGAATATACAATTCAACAATTAAATTTTCAAAATATGTAATAACGTTAATTTTCAAAATATACATAATGTTAATTATGCATACAATATAAGCTTATAGATCATATAGTAAATAATATATAATTGGCACAAAATTTGACATGTGTATTAGAAGTGTAAAGAACATGCAATTCAACAGTTAAATTTTCAAAATATGTAATAATGTTAATTTTATTAAAGGAAGTTGCAACCTTAGGCTATAGCCAATTTTGTAGTTAAACTTTGCCTTAATAATAATAATAATAAAAATAAAAATAAAATTGATATGCAGTTACAATGGCAAACCTCTTTATGGCCTCCACATTCCCCACTGCATAGAGGTACTATAAAAATTAATAACTATTAAAATCTGGTAGTAAATATATAAAATTATTTTAAGTTATCTAAACTATTCTAGTGGGGCAGAATTACACTAGGGTGTGGGGGCCGTGGCCCTCCAAAATTTTAAAATCTTTTTTATAGTACATATAATTCCACCTACACTAAAAACTAATTAAATGTTTGGGTCTGATGATGAAAAACAATTATCAGAAACGGACGCTATATGTTAAAATTCTTTCCTAATTGTGTTACATAAAGCTTAATTAGTTCACATTTGCTAAAACAAATAGTTTAGTTTACAGTTACACCTCCTAAACTCTTAGAGTGAGAGGTACATTTAAGTCGATCGGTTGTAGTCTTGCAGATAAGATCACATGCAATCTTCCGGTCAATAGAAATCTATTGGAAAAGTCTTACTTTTTGCATGTTGGGGTTAACCTTATCAAACTTTACTGCAATTCCAAAACGTTGGCACCTTTTTTTTTTTTTTTTTTTATATATATATATATATATATAGAGAGAGAGAGAGAGAGAGAGAGAGAGAGAGAGAGAGTGATTGGGTTCAAGTTATACTTGGTGTAATTCTAAAGAATGTTACACCACCTAATAACTTGTTATAGAATTCATATTTTGAAAATCTTACCGTTGAATTACATGTTTTATTTGTTTTTAACACTCATGCTAATTTTCATGTCAGTTGAATGTTACTTACCATTCAAATCATAAACTCATCTTCTATGCATTTTTTTAAGTTATGAAAACTTGAATTTAAACAATTCATTGATGACATTACGATTAACCTTTGATCACTTTGAAAATTTTCAAGCATAGAGAATATATAAAAGTAATGTAATCTAACGATAAAGTTGTCAAAATTCACTTCTAATTAAAAAATATTGAGTGGTGTAGCAGTGCTTAACTTAAACTCAACTCATATATATATATATATATATATATATATAACAAAACTTAGGTGATGTTCCTTAGGTTTCTCTCTTAAAATTCAGTCATGCGATTACTTAACTAAAAAATACACTTCTATCCCATGAGAAAAAATCTACATGGTAAAATTTTAAAAGGAAAATTTAAGGAACAACACCTAAGTGTACCTAAGTCTTAAGCATATATATATATATATATATATATATATATAGAGAGAGAGAGAGAGAGAGAGAGAGAGAGAGATTGGGTTCAAGTTACAATTGGTGTAACTTTAGATAATGTTACACTACCTAATAACTTGTTATAGAATTCATATTTTGAAAATCTCAGTATTGAATTACACGTTTTATATGTTTTTAACACTCATGCTAATTTCTATGTCAATTAGATGTTATATATCATTTAAACCATAAACTCATCTTCCATGCATTTTTTTTAAGTTATGAAAACTTGAATTTAAACAATTGATTGATGACATGACTATTAACCTTTGATCACTTTGAAAATTTTTAAGCATGGAGAATATATAAAAGTAATGTAATCTAATGGTAAAGTTGTCAAAATTCACTTCCAATTAAAAAATATTGAGTGGTGTAACATTGCTTAACTTAAACTCAACTCATATATATATATATATATATATATATATAAAACAAAACTTAGGTGATGTTCCTTAGATTTCTCTCTTAAAATTCAGTCATGCGACTATTTAACTAAAAAATACACTTCTATCCCATGAGAAAAAATTTACGTAATAAAATTTTAAAAGGAAAATTTATGGAACAACACCTAAGTGTACCTAAGTTTAAGCATATATATATATATATATATAGAGAGAGAGAGAGAGAGAGAGAGAGAGAGAGAGAGAGAGAGAGAGAGAGAGAGAGAGAGAGAGAGAGAGAGAGATTGGGTTCAAGTTACAGTTGATGTAACTTTAAACAATGTTACACCACCTAATAACTTGTTATAGAATTCATATTTTGAAAATCTCAGTATTGAATTACACGTTTTATCTGTTTTTAACACTCATGCTGATTTCTATGTCAGTTAGATGTTATATATCATTTAAACCATAAACTCATCTTCTATGCATTTTTTTAAAGTTATGAAAACTTGAATTTAAACAATTGATTGATGACATGACTATTAACCTTTGATCACTTTAAAAATATACAAGCATAGAGAATATATAAAAATAATGTAATCTAACGGTAAAGTTGTCAAAATTCACATCTAATAAAAAAATATTGAGCAATGTAATATTGCTTAACTTAAACTCAACCCATATATATAGAAAATATTTAAGTATAATACTTTAGGTGCCGTTCCTTAAGTTTCTCTCTTAAAATTCAGTCATGTGGTTACTTAATTAAAAAATACACCTCTATCCCATGAGAAAAAAATTTCATGGTAAAATCTTACAAGAGGAACCTAAAGAACAGCACCTAAATACTATACCTAAGTTTTGCTCATATATATATATATATATATATATATATATAGAGAGAGAGAGAGAGAGAGAGAGAGAGAGAGAGAGAGAGAGATAATTTAGTTCTTTCTACACAATAACTTTTGAATTCAAATCTCTCTTCGCTCACCAGCGTCAAAAATAAAAAATAAAAAAAAAAATAATAATAATAATAATAATAATAATAATAATAATAATAATAAAAAAAAATCTTCATTATGTTATTTGTAAAAGATGCCTTTAATCTATAATCAACATTTCCAGAGTAAGTTTCCCCCATATGGTTGTGAACACCATAAACCTTTTGGCTCAACCATTAGGTAACTTAGATCATTACCTAAGCCCTTAAGTGTAAGTGAAAAAAAGGCTCCAAATGAAGGACAAAAAATTTTAAAAAATAAAATCTCAAATTTTAGTCAGTACTTATACAATAATAATATTTTTTATTAAAAAAAGCACTAGAAGAAAATTTTTGGACAATAATTATCTTAGAGGAGTATTAATTCAGCTCCAAAATTTTACCATTAGATGACAATTTTTATCTTATTAGGTGTGTATTTTGTCTCACTCTCTCTTTCAAATGATTAGAATTTTTAATAAGCATGTGAATTTTAGACAAATCTAGTCCCCTACACGCAGTACTAAAACATAGAAGAAACTCAAATATCTCTCTCTCTCTCTCCAAAATTAAAAGGATTAGCTAAAATATTCCCCAAATAATCTGAAATTGCCATTAGATTTATCATATCTACCTGAAATAGTAGTTAGTCATGCAGTTCCGTTAGCAATAGTAATCCCTTGAAGACGAAAAACAATGATTATTATTCTAAAAATAAAAAAAAAAAGGGTAAATTCCACAAACCACCCCTGAGGTTTGTGATAATATCCCCATAACATTTTAAAACCTACCAATTTCATCCTAAAAAGACAATTATGTCCTTGAAGGCATTTTAATTCCTAACCCCATCAACTCACCTTTCTCTCTCTCTCTCTCTCTCTCTCTCTCTCTCTCTCTCTCTCTCTCTCTCTCTCTTCTGTTTCTCGGTAAACAAACAACAACAAAAATGCTTGAATGAAACCAACAATGAAAACTCACTAACAAAATCACCATATTAGAGCCATTTTGAGACAAACCTTAAATAAAAAATACCCACAAATCTGCAAACGACCATACCCAAAGGCCCTTTCAAACCCAAATAAAAAATCACCAAATCCTTATATCACATAAGAAAACCCAATCTACAAATTGACCAAGACCCAAACCATGAAACCAACAAAGAACCAAACCAAAAGAGAAAAAAAAATTAGAACAGAGAAAGATGGAAATCAACAACCACTAATGGTGGCGTCGCCAATGGTGGTGGCAGAGCTTATGGGTCTTTATCAAACATTTCCTTGACATTTGAAACACAAATCCAAACACAAACAAAGACCCAATCCTAGAAATAGAGACCCAAACCCAGAAATAGAGATCCAAACCCAAAAACAAAAACACAAACACGTTTGGCACCAAATCAGAGCTATTGGCATGGAACAACAGTAGTGGTGGTGATATGAAGCTTGAAAATCCCTAGCCAAATGTCTCCATGGCACTGATTTGAGAAGAGAGTGGAAGACGGTAGACAAAAAAATGGGATTTGGCCATGAAAGAGTCTTCAACCGCCGTGGATATGGGTGAGAGAGAGGGAGCACCATGCTGTGGGTGTAGGTGAGAGAAAGGGAGCCGCCGTGCCATGGGTGTGAGGGAGAGTAGGCCTGTCCACAGGTCAGGCTGGTTTGGGCCTAAGCCCAAACCGAACTCGACCCGTCTAAGTCGGGTGGCTGGATCTTAGGCCCGTATTCGACCGAATAGTCGAGTCAGATCCGGCGCTTCGGGCCATCGGATGGGCAGGTCGGAGTTGTCGGTTAGGCGGGTTTGGGCCATTACTGGGCCCAATTTTTGGACTTCTAAGCAATGTTTTTTGTTTCAATTTTTTCAGCCTTTCAGGCCCAAACTAAGGAGTCTGGTGGCAGTTTTAAAAATCATTGGGTGTCATATTTTTTGAACTTTCCAAATAAAACAGATTGGGCCTCAATTTTCTTTTTCTTTTTATTTTTTTTTTTTTAATGGGCCTTCAAGTAAAATTAAATTAAGCTCCTTCCCTTGTAAATATATTGGGCCTTCAGAACAAAAGCTTTCTTAAAAAAATACCTTAACCTACCTGGAAATTTTCATATTTTCATTTTTCAAACAGCCACAATGACTACCCAAAAATTAACACACCAAATAACCTAGACAAAATAGCAAACCAATGCACAAAACATGTGTACTTCCAACAACCACTTCCTAAAAAACTTCCTATTTTCATTTTTCATCATCTATGACCTGTTAAACAGCCACAATGACTATCTTGAAAATTAACACAGCAAATACCCTGGGCAAAATAGCAAATCAATACACAAACATGTGTATTTCCAACAACCACTTACTGAAAAACTTCCTATTTTCAGTTTTCATCACCTGCGACTTGTTTAACAACCACAATGACTATCCCAAAAATTAACACAGCAAATACCCTGGACAAAATAGCAAACCAATACACAAACATGTGTATTTCCAACAACCACTTACTGAAAAACTTCCTATTTTCAGTTTTCATCACTTGCGACTTGTTTAACAACCACAATGACTACCCAAAAATTAACATAGCAAATATAACCTGGACAAAATAGAAAACCAATACACAAAACATGTGTATTTCCAACAACCACACAAGTAGTATTTCCAACCACAGCAAGCATAAGCTACAGATTTATATTGCAATACTTACATCTATATCATAGGCAAGTCATATAGACTAAAATGAGGTTACTGCAAGAAGACAGTAATCATGAGGCAATAACCTTGCTGGCTATAAAATGTTCACAGCACTATAATTAATTACAATAATAAAATATCACAAGTATTTCCAAAAAAATAGCTTTTCCCAAGCATTAAATGACATATACTCAAGCTTATAACTAATAGAAAAGAAAACCTATATGATTCCTAGGATTTCTTTTCTATAAGCATTAAGACTAGTATTGTTAGAAAAGCAATTTACAAAAAAGGTTCCACAATGTTCCCAAAAGGCTGCCTCCTTTACAAAATAAATGATTCCACCTACAAAAGACAAAAAAAATATTTAACAAATAATACATTACTACCAAATACAAGATCAAATATAAAAGGTAGCAAGTTTATAATAATAAGAGGCCAAAGGCAGTAACATACCAAGTCAGTTATCAATCTTCAACATTAATTAGGGGTTGTTTGCTTGAGCTAGAACCGAATTTGGAGCTGGTACTTGCTGATGCGCTTGATGATGATTGTTGATTTAAAACTAGAAAAGAGAAGGAAATAAATACAACATATTAAAATTTGTTTAAACATGAGACATTCAATAATAATTAATAGAGTATAAAGTTCTAGAATTTAAACATATTACCTAAATCATGAAATTCCTCCTCCAATGCCTCAACCCATCCATTGATTGGCGATAAGAAATTGGTACTTTGGCTTGAAGCCAATTTTGTGCACATACAAGATTTTGAACCATGAGAGGGGAGAGAGAACGTCGAAATGGATCAACAATGCGGCCTCCGGTACTAAATGCTGACTCAGATGCAACAGTTGAAACTGGCACAGCCAGCACATCCTTAGCCACTTTGGACAACATTGGGTACCTACTAGAATTGTCCTTCCGCCACTCCAATACCTCAAAATTCACATCCCTTCTACCATCACAATTTTCAGCCAAATACTTTTCAACCTCATTACTACAGCCTACAGATTGCTCAGCTTCTAAAAAAAACTCATATCGAGAGTGGAACATCACATATGGATCACTAGCATCACTTACCATTTGTGTCCTATCACTCTCACTTGGTTCTTGCACATTTGGAGAATTAACAGAACAGTAAAATGTATACAACTTCATCAAAAGATCTTTCACCTTATCAACCTTCACTTTCCCCACTTCATTCCCATAAATTTCAGAAAAAGAAAACTTCAAAAACCTCAATTTTTTTCGTGGATCGAGAACCATAGCCACATACAAAAGAGGATTAATTTTATCACGTTCCCCCCAATACTTCTCAAATTTAGTTTGCATGTTTATGGCTGTGTTTTTCAAGAGGATGTTTTGGGATTTAACTTAATGAGAAATACTCTCCTGAATAACAAAAATCTCATTAAAAAAGGCATTTGAGGTAACATACAAAGAGCCAGAGAACTTCTTTGGTGCATTGTAAAAAAGTCTTAAGAAGGTCACCAATACCCTACAATTTTGGAAATCACTCATACAAGGAGATCCCAAATCACTATTATCTTCCTTGCTCCTAAAGTATGATGGATAACCATCATCTTTAAAGTCCATCCTAAGGAATACTTTCTCAAATTTTTCAGCAAAGAAGACTCTTGGACTCCATACCTAACCTCTCCATAAAATTCCTAAAAGTTTGATTTCTATTAGGTGAGGACTTCACATACCTCACAGCTTCACGCACCCTAACAACAGATCCATTAATTTCTTTCAAACCCTCCCCAACAATGAGATTTAAGATATGGGCACAACACCTCATATGCATAAACTCATTTTCTAAAACAGTCCCATTCCAATCTTTTGTTACCCTTTGCAAAAATTTAATTGTGGTTAAATTGGAGCTCGCATTATCTACTGTCAAAGTGAATATGCCATCAATACCCTACTCACGCAAAGACATCTCAATTTTTCTACCTATAGTCTCCCCCTTATGATTTTCAGCTTGACAAAAATTTAAAATTCTCTTATGCAACTTCCAAGCATCATCAATAAAGTGACATGTGAGACACATATAATTCAAATTTTGTATAAAAGTCCATGTGTCCATAGTAAGACACACCCTACAACCCTTCAAGGACTTCCTTAGCTTCTCTCTCTCACTATTATAAATTCCAGTCACATCTCTAACCAGAGTTTGACGAGATGGAATATCTTTTAGATGGAGCTTAGGTTGTAAGGTAGTTACATATTTCTTAAACCCATAACCCTCAACACACCTAAAAGGCAACTCATCAATTACAATCATTTCAGCTAGTGCCTTTCTAGAAGCCTCAACAGAAAAAGTTGTTGACACAAGTTTGAACCCTTCATTTCCATCATTTTTGGGTTCAAAAGCTAAGGTTTTCTGCCCTTTATCTTCTCTATTAGGGTTCTTAGGACAGATTATCACATGAGCTAACAAATTACTAGTACCACAACTCTTACTATCAGCACGATATGATTTTTTACAATAATTACATACAACCATAGTGACACCCTCATCTACCTTAACTTTTTCAAAATGATTCCAAGCTAAAGACTTTTTCCTACCATTACCAGTCTTACTCACTACACTAGATGGAACTGGGGGCAACTCACCATCAGTAGCTTCAGCTTGGGTTGCAGTAGCAACCTCTTGGGTGGCAGTAGCACCATCAGCTTGGGTGGCGGTGGAACCATCAAGTTGTGTAGCAGTGGAACCATCAAGTTGTGTAGTGGAGGAATCCATGACCTAAAAAAATCAAATATAGAAATTAGCAAACTAGAACAACAACAATTAATAATAATAATCAAACAAACCAAATAGCAGTATTCTACATAAAACTCTAACATAAAACAGTATCCTATATAAAACTAAATAGAAAACATAAAACAGTATCCTACATAAAACAGTATCTGACTTTTAACACAAAACACAAAGGAAAACAAAAATCATACCTTAAAGGAACCAGGGGTGTTGGAGTTTTGAATTTGAAGACTGAAAACCCCACTTGGACAACTTTCAATACCTGAGTAAAATTAAAATAGGAACAGAATTAATGACACAAAGAATTAATGAAACAAATAAACAAAGAACAAAAAAAGTAAAATGGTTAGGGTTTCAATTTTTTTTAGTTAGTGTTTCAAATGATAAAACTTGGGAGTTTATTTGATTCTTAACAGTATAAATTTTACTAAGTAATAAAAACAGAATCATTGAACACATTCACAGCAGCTTAAATTACATGCATCAACTCTAAGTCTCTAACAAAAAATGAAAAAAAATCCCAACTTTGAATACAAAAAACAGAGGGAAACAAAATTTAACAGTATAAATTTTACTAAGTAATAATAACAGAAACATTGAACACATTCACAGCAGGTTAAATTACACGCATCAACTCTAAGTCTCTAACAAAAAATGAACAAAATCCCAACTTCGAATACAAAAAACAGAGGGAAACAAAATTTAACAGTATAAATTTTACTAAGTA
This sequence comes from Castanopsis chinensis, assembly GCA_032878915.1. Lineage (NCBI taxonomy): Eukaryota > Viridiplantae > Streptophyta > Magnoliopsida > Fagales > Fagaceae > Castanopsis > Castanopsis chinensis. The sequence goes on from JAVQMG010000133.1 coordinate 4,437,926, forward strand.
ATAAGAACAGAAACATTGAACACATTCACAGCAGCTTAAATTACATGCATCAACTCTAAGTTTCTAACAAAAAATGAACAAAATCCCAACTTTGAATACAAAAAACAGAGGGAAACAAAAATCTCTATCTATTTAATAATTTAGAGATCTTTCATTCATATTTGTGCCAGATTCTCTTCATTTCTGCCTGATAGTTTCACACACACAGATAGTTTCATTTATGCCTGATAGTTTCACACACACAGATATACTGATAAATAAGTCATGGCTTTTACCCAAAAAAAAAAAAATATAATACATGGCTTGGTAAAAATTCAGTTTCCGAAAAATTATCAAGCATGCTAGACCCAAATAAAAAATAATTAAACCCAAAAAAAAAATGAAAATGAAATGAGACCCAGATAACTGATTGAACAAAAATCTTAGCATCAACAAAAACCAAAGAAGACCAAGATGATAAAATAAAATGAAAATTGAAAAAACAGATGGGTTTTTGTGTACCTCGCAACCAGTGACTTCAGAGATAGAGGCAAAGTGAGAACTGAGAGTTTGAGAGTGTGGTCTGTCTATTGGTGAAGATCAAAGCTTTTAAAGTGTGAAGAATTGAAGAGATTTCGTATGAAATTGGCGAAGGCTGAAGATTTGAGGATTTGGTGGTGAAGAGACTTGAGGATTCGGTGGTGAAGAGATTTGAGGATTTGGTGATTTGAGAGAGAGAGAGAGAGAGAGAGAGAGAGAGAGAGAGCGTTTGAGACTAAAAGTGAGAGTCGGACTGTGAGAGATATGAGGATGAGATTAGGTGAAGAATGAAGAGAGGTTTTAGGCCCTTTGGATTGCAATATGAGTGTTTTTTGAACCGTTGATTTGAATTGTTAGGGGATTTGATTGGTAACCGTTGGATTTGTAATTGTTGATTACCCATCATGATTTGTAACCGTTGGATTGTGAGTGTGGTCTACTGGTCTGTCATGATTTGAAGCCGGTGTGGTTGGATTGTAACCGTTGGATTGTAACCGTTTGATTGTAACCGTTGGATAACTTGGATTGTTAAAGTGATGATGTGATGTCTCTGTGGCCTGTCCAAAAAAATCAGCTGGAAATCTGGAATGCCGGATGTGTATCACTGTATTAACATTTTGATAAAAAAAAAAAATCAAAGCTGTTGATTTGAACATATAAACAGCCGGATTTAAAATTGGGAATTTGTGCCCAAAAAGTTGACAGGTTTTGCTCTCCATTACACATTACCCACTAACCAAAGCTCCTGATGTGACTTCACTTACACGATCTGGGTGCTTGAGGCTGAGTGGAAATGGGTGGGTTGAGTTTATTTGATCAAATATTCAGTCGGGTCGGGTTATTCAGATTTTTTGTTGTGTAATCCGAGACCCAAACCGAATAATCGGTTCTTATTACAACTCTACCCTTGACCGACCCATAGAAGCACTCGGATTCACCAATGGACCTTCAGGACGGGCGGATATAGTCGGGTGGGTCAGATTTCATGGGTCACTGGACAGCCCTAAGGGAGAGAGAGGGAGCCACCCTGCTGTGGGTGTTGGTGAGAGAACCAGAGGTCTGAGAGAGAGAGGAGATGTGTTGAGTCTAAGATAAGAAGGGTTTGGCTAGTTAGGGACAAATTTGTCTTTTAAGGCTTAGCCATGGTTGGTTTTTGGTTTCTAGAGAAAGCACCAAATCGGAAAGACAAAGAGAAGGGAGAGCTCCGCGTGGATGAGACGAAGAAAAGAAAAAAAAATATATTCAATAAAACGATACACAGATGGTGTTAGTGTCCTTTAGGGACAAAGTAGTCTTTACGGACCAAATTGGTCAATTTTGGAATATCTTAGACTTAGTTGGTATTAATCCAAACTTCAGGGGTGGTTTGTGAAATTTTACCCAAAAAATGTTTATCTTTATGTGACATTACTTTATTATTTTACTTCTCTTTAGACTGTTTCACAAAGAATGGGAGAATAAAAGGCAATGTTTTGCCTTTTTAACAAATATGGCAGACGTTTGCTTTTCTGGGTTTTTGATGCAAATGTTTGGTAAAGAGTAACACTGCATTTGGAAAGGGGGAAGAGGAAGGAAGAGAAGGGAAAGCAAGGGAAGGGAAGTGGTTTCTTGTGTTTATACTACTTTTTTGAGGATGGAAGAGAAAAGAAATGCATGGAAACCAATTCTCTTTAGGCCTACATTTTGCAATCTGCCCAATTTAAGAGCATCACAACAATAGAGCCATAATTATAGTTATTTGGCTCCACTAAAATTTACTTTATTTATTTTACCTTTTCACACTAAGGCTCCGTTTAAGAGTTCATAAGGGAATAAAATGATTATAAGAGAATAGAAAGGAATGGAATGGAATGTATTTAAGTAAGGGAAAAGAATGGAATGAAATGAAATTAAGTAATCTTGATTGGATGTTTTAAAATAAATGAATGGAAATGAATGAAATGTAAGTAATCTTTTTTAAGAGTGACATAGAGGGAATGAAATGGAATAAAATCATTTTATGAAAATATTACTATTAGGTTCCTATTTTAAAATAAAGGGTTGAATAGCAGCAACATGAAGAGATTGAAATTGAATAATTTTATGAAAATATTACTATTAGTTCCTTATTTTAAAATAAAAGGTTGAATATATAAAGGCATTTTGAGAGTTTTAGAAAAAAAAAAATATTAAATCTAATTCCATTTCCTCTCATTCCTCCCAATTTCGGAGAAATGAAAATTTAAAATTTTAAGAGATTAGAGAGGAATAAGTATTCCCTCCTACCCATTTCATTCCCTCTCACTTAAACTTCCAAACAAGAGAATAAGTTTTTCATCACTTCTATTAAAACTTCCAATCAAGAGAAGAAAAAAATATTATAAGATTATTATTTTCATTCCGCTCCTTTCCATTCTATTCTATCTTCTCCTCTCAAACGGGACTTAAGATTTTATTATAACTTTCAACATAATAAAATAACATAAACAACGTAATAAAATAATATATATCCACAAACACCTCTTTATTATTATTTTTTTCTCTCTATTCATCTTTATCTCTCTGTCTTCTCCTTCTCTTCAACCCACAGGCCCTCACGGCACCACCGCCATAACCACCACTCACTGCTATGTCAAACCAAACCAGCCACCAACTCAAAACCAATCCATGGCAAAACCCACCATCGATCTGCCACCAACCACAATCCACCACCACAAACCCACAAAACTTATGTTCTTCACCAATCGGCACACCTCCACTAACCACCAATCCAAACCATCAAAAGCCAACACAAGCCAACTACAAAATCATCCACACCCGAACCCACCACAAAATCTAGCAACCTGTGATCACGATCCATCCAAAGAGGGGAGGCACAGCGGCAATCTACCCAGCGCACGGCGGCGATCCACCCAATGGCACGATGCAATCCATCAGCGGTGTGATGGTGACCCATCGGCGGCAAGATGGCGACGATTTACTCAGAGAGGCACAAGAGAGAGAGAGAGAGAGAGAGAAGGTAGAGAAGCTCAATGAAGAACGAATTTGAGGGAGAAAGAGGGCTCTGAGAAGCTCAATGAAGAAAGACAGAGAAAAAAGTGTTGGATAAATAAAACAATATTTTAAAGTAAAGGGTGAATAAAAAATATTATTTGGGTTTAACTCTAGAGTTATAGTGCACAGCTCTAGATGGCTGTGCACTGTAGCTCAAGAGCTACAAATTTTAGATATAGCTTGTATCAAAAATAAAAAATAAAAATAAATAAAATTTAGATATAGCAACACTAATGCAGCCCAATATTTGTAATTTATGGTACTAAAAATAATTTTTGAACTTTTTAGCACTATTATTGTGGATGTTTATAAATAATAAAAAATAGAATATGTGATATATTATTTATTATAAAATAGAGTATAATAATATATAAAATAACTTTTTTAACGTGTCAAAGTAACATTTTTTCAAAATGCTTGAACTTGGAGAAAATTTAGGATCACAAATTTTTTTAGCCCAACTGAATGTTATAGATTGTAAATAATGAAGAAAAAAATAGTAAATCTTACCTCCTAAGCTTTCTAACATTGACTAGACTTTGATCAAAACGCGCAAAAAGAAAAAAAGTTTTGAAATTGGAAGAATGTCACGTGCACACACAATGAGAATGGGATTGCATCATTTTATGTTCCAAGTTCTATTCATAAAAGTCGTAAGTCAAAACTCAAAACCCACCTGTCAAAATATTACAGAGGGATCACACAATCTACAAAGTAAGAAAGAAAGAATTAATGGGCGTAGGGGGGAAAAGTCTCAACGAGGATCAAACAGAATAATTCTTAGCATGCACTAAAAGCCGTCGGTTCTTGGCATCTGGTGGAGAAAGGGACATTTAACATTTTTAATTACTTGCAAGCAAATTTATGTCACTGTTGCTAGCCAATGACTCCGTGCACATACCGGCCCGTAGGGGGTGGAGCCAATCATTTTGACTTGGGGGCCTAATTATTGTATTAATAGTTTAATAATACACCATCCAAGTCTTTTTGTTGAGAAGAATACAGCATAAGTCAAGCTCAAACTTTATCCACATTATATAATCAAATATAAGATCATTTGATTCTAAAAAAATTATTAGTTCATTTGTTAAAAAAGGAACTTGTCATTTTTTCTAAACTTTAATGAGTATATATATATATATATATATATATATAAACATTGTCTAAATTGTTATAAACATTTTAAATAAACAAATAAATGAACTTAGCGCATCTTTAATCAAATTTATGCTCACGATATTTCATTACGTATAATAAACTTAATCAATTATTATCCCTACTGTGAAACCCTTAAAAATCTCCTTTTTGAAGTCTAAATTATCAAATTATATGCAATGAACCAAGTTTCATGTTTTAAAAAAACTTGTTTCATAATTACCATGGAAACTAAAAGAACCAATATAAGATGAATTAACATATTAATCAAACGGTAGATTTGGATATTTTAGCATACCAAGCTCGATCATAGAGTCATAGTGCAACAAATAGATTTTATTGACAATAAAATGGATATTATTTTTTTTTTTATGCTTTAATGATGATACTTGATTTTGATTTAGAGCAAACGTAAAAGATATAATTTTTTTCACAATTTGTTAAGGTGACAAGTTATGATTAGTGTAGTATTACCAATTCCAATATGCGTATCTCATCTATTATAAAAAATAGGTGAAAAAATTTGTATTAACTTTTAGGTTTGATTAAATTTGTATAAAAAATAGGTGAAAATATTCTCACACCTTCACTATTTTATATATTAAAATGCAAAATACTTATCAATTATAGATATATGTGTAATATAAAAAATACGATCAAGGAATGAAGGAATATTTAGCCTTAAGTTTAACATAAGCAAAATTTAATAACAATAGGTTAGTGTAGATTGGGATTGCGTCTAATGCATCAATTACACTGAAAGCAGACATATTCATCACTGAAAGCAACTATGATTAGTATATTAAGAAAGATGCTTTGTCAAGTCTATGTCGGTTAGCTCCTATGTAAGGTGTACTTGCGGTCCACAATACAAGTTTCAAGTTCATTTACTACCACCCAACGTAAGGTGTACCGTCAACCAAATAGTCAAACAACCCATTAAAAAAAAAAAAAAAAAAGAATCAAACAACGAATAGCACTGAGACGGGAGTTGCAAACACATGGTAGTAAATCAAACAACGGACGTGAACTACCAGGTTAAGCTGAAAATAAATTATTGATTTACAAATAGAACAAACGTATGGAATATGGAGGTTATCAGCGTTAATATCGCCATATCTTCCATCATAGAAAATTTGCTACAACCTCACGTGAATACGTAAAATACAACATGTATGGTACTGCATATGCTTAAAATTAAGCCCTCAAGCTTTTATTAACCCAGTTATTAATATTTAATACTATTGGTTGATAGTTCCAAGCCTCTTGTACCAGAAGAAAGAACTGCTTCAAGGGTAGATATTAACCCCCTTGTAGAAACCTATACGGTGTGCACAATACTGCATGTGCTCACAAGCCCTCAAGCTTTTATTACGTGCATACTAGCTACTAGTGTTGTGCCTGTTATACTTGTACCAGAGGAAAGCGCTGCTTCAAGGGCAAAACACAACCTTGTAGTTAGTCCCACCATTGCAAGTAAATGTGCTTGTTGCATCATCCTTAGGATAACTGTAAGCATCTGGGCACAGATTCTTGAAAAATTTGGAAAAGGGTGTAGGTCCACAACTCCCAGAATTGCAACAATATTCATCGGTTTTGAAAACAGTACAAGGGTTGTTACAGTACCCGCTAGAAGTTTTCAATTCAGCTGGGCACTGTCCATTGATATCAGCTGTACATCTTATTCCTCTGGTGCACCCATTAGACGTTGGACTAAAATCCATAGGAACATTGAACCCATCAACAAGAGAGATGTCAATGAAATCCAAGTTTTGGAATTGGTTTAAACCGAATTCGGCAAGAGTGTTTGGGGGTGTACCATAGGCTTGGCATTGAAGAAGTCCACCACAGTCACCGGTCTGACAACTGCCACGCCCAGATCCATCAAAATTGCACCCAGTTCGGGCCCAAACGCGACCCCCAGTTGTGCCAGCATTCACATCAAGGGGCCAAGACTCTTGTGGGTTGAGCTGCCTGCCACCACCAGGCACGGCTGCAGCCCAAACTACGTAGGGGCAATTGTTTGTAATATCGAATCGGGCTGCATGAGCGAAAACAATACAAAGAGTGACAAAAAAGTAGAAGGAAATGGACAAGTTTTTGAAGAGACTCATTTTGGAAAGTGAGAAAGATATATGCTATAGTGGTTTAAGATTATGATTATGAAGAGATGGGTAGGGGTTTATATAGAATTTGGGATTGGATATGGCCTGTAATGCATGGTGTGGAGAACTTAATTACCGGCGTGATTGCCTAATTAAACTCTTAGAAAATTGGAACTGAATTTGTAGCAATGTGTGACATGCAATCTTCCGGTCAAATTAAAAAAAATCTATTGGAAAAGTCTTCCTTCCATATATATATAAATATATATAAAAGGTTAGAAACTTTGTTGCTTGTTAAGCTTATGTTACTTTCAAAAATTGATTAGCCTATTCTATTTGACCATGTGCTGAGAAAAGAAAGATATGAACTTGAATAACTATCATACAATCCAACAATATGAGTCCCACAAATAACTTTGTAGTTTAATTAGTACTTTTTTATATTTTCAATACAAATACATTTAAAATTTAAATTCTATTCCTCTATTATAACTATCAAATATTTTTTAAAAAAATTATTGGGATTTAATTTCTTTGTCAATTTGTTAATTCAAACCATGCATGGGACCATTATATTGTTCCCACACACACACACATATATATATAGTCTACATTAGATTATCTAATATTAAATATATTGTCACATATATTTCATCAGAGTACAAAGGATAAAATTAGTTTCTCAAAAAATAAAAGATAAAATTTGATGGAAGTAGATGGAAGGATAAAATATGCAACATATATATTTAATAGTTTAGTGAAAAAAACAAATGTTTTAAAGTTTATGGATAAAAAAAATAAATTAATAAAAAATTTGGAGACGTAAACAAATTTTTTTTTCTAGAAAAATCACATTTATAATAATTATAGTCTTTTTATTAAAAATATATTAATTACAATAATATATAAATTTCTATCTGAAATGAAAATTTTGGCTTAGGAAACAAAAAAATAGGGACGGACGACATTGCCCCCATAGAAATAAAAATAAATAAATAATCCTCAGCCGCCCCCGCCCTCCCACACCTCACCCCAAAAAGATAAGACGTTGGAGGAAAAGTCTAGAGACGTTGGATGAGTATAATTCTTAGCATCAGCATCAGCATCAATCTTTATCTCTTTGACTCTTTGCATCTCAAGGTTGACAATCACCATTTTTACTCCATACAATTTTTACAACAGCATGTAGTTACTATAAGGTTTAATTTGGATTATTCCCTAAATTATATTGTTTAAGTTGAAATTTACCATTCTTCTTAATAAAACAAAAAAGTTGAAATTTACCCTCCCAAAAATAAGTAGAACTAGCTTCATTAAACACGCTTTGCACATGCGACAAAACTATTTTTTTTTATTTCGTGTCATAATTTTTCATTAAGATGTGAGATAAATATATGATATGAGATATTTAAATATGTAGAATCCACTTTTATGAAAGTTTTGGGCCTGGAACAATTATAGAAAGAGAGTCAAAAAGATAGAGAAAGAGAAAGAGAAAAAGAGAAAACAATATAATGAAATTTATTAAACACAAGTGGTATGTTCGTACCTTCTTAATTGAGTTTCGGGTGATTGTCTTCTTTTGAAGGCTATTCCAGGCTCTTAGCTTATTTTAAATATGCCTATGTGCTTTCTCTAATGTATTTATTTTTTGTTATTGGAATGCTTGAAATTAGTGAGAACATTGGAATAGATGTGTTGGATTAGAATTGTTTTTTAGAATTTGAAGAAGAAGGAGAAAATATGATATGTACAAGGAACTAACTACATGTTATTGGGAGTATAAAGTTAGTGGGAACGTCGGAGTAGATAGGTTCAAGAGACTAAAGAGAACCCTTTTTTTTTTTTTTTTGTAACTATTTTTTTTATATTAAAAAAAACCATTTGTTAGTAATTCTTTTATTTATTTATTTATTTTTTTTGAAAGACACGGGGAGGAGTTGTTTTATATATATTTCATTTATCTTAAATTTAGGAGCTGTTTTATTTTCTCAAAAAATAATAAAGTTGTTTTATTTTAAATTTGGCAGAGAGACGTGGAAGAGGGAAAAACGTGGTTAAAAAAATATTTTTTAAAATTTATTTAAAATTTTGAAGTTTTAAAATTAATAATTTTACATGTTTAACTCTATTATTTAAACTTTCTAAACAATATGAATTTAAGGGTAATTTAAATATACAAGAATATGAGTCTAAAAGCCTATTAAATAATAAACAAAAATGCAAAACTAACCTTTTAACTTTCAGTTTTGTCATTTCAGTCCTCTAACTTTCAATTTTTGTCAATGCAGGACTCCATTACAACTCAATTAGTGGCTATCGTTAAAAAACCTGAAATGATGCCGTTTTGCTTGTTTTTTTTTTAAATTCGAAATTAAAAGAAAATAAGAAAAATTTGAAAAAAAGGGGAATAGTGACCGGAACAGAGCAACATCTAAAACAAGCAAAACCCAAGAAATTAAATCATGAAATTAAAGTCTCTAATCCATTTTAGTTTAGCTGAGACAGAGAGAGAGATCACGAGATAGAGAGGTCCAAAATTGACCAGAATAGAGCTGGACCTTAACGTCGGACCTTGTCATTGCTCCTTGCTGCCGAAACCTCATAGCCTCACCCTTTCTTTCTGGACCAAGTGCTAGCTGCTCCTCAGATTTTAGGGATTTTAACCCACTCACATGCAAACGTGAGTCAGTGGAAGGGGAAGGGAATGATGTTGTCGTTTTCCTTAATTTTTTTTTTTCCAAATTTTTCTTATTTTCTTTTAATTCTAAATTTAAAAAAAAAAATGTAAAATGGTATCGTTTCAGGAGTTCTAACGACAGTCACTATCTGAGTTGCAACTTGTAACGGAGTTCTGCATTGACAAAAATTGAAAGATAGAAGACTGAAATGATAAAACCAAAAATTAGAGAATTGAAATGAAAAAAAAAATGTGAAAATTAAAGAATCAATTTTACATTTTTGCCCAAATAATATTATAGATGCCATAAAAATATAAAAATTGGTTGATGAGAGTCCAATACCCAAGACACTCATTTTTTATTTTTTTTATTGGACCCAAGCCACTCCTTGAATGCGTTAACACGTGTTGAGATTTTTTTTCCAAATTATTTATTTATACATGCAATGAAACTGAAAGTCTCTTGGGGGGGCCCAATCACTTCACGAATCACAACTCAAAATTTTCCTTCACAATATGTGCTTCACAAACCACGAACTTTACTTCTTGGTGTGGATTTTCTCTCAGTTCACGTATTGCTATGGGCTTACGGGCACTTTCCCTTATTTCATGACTCAGGCCCAAAGACCATATTCTTTCTCTTTGTCTCCCCATGAAATGGATCACTACAATTACAGCCCATATTTACACAAAGTGGACTTTTGGGAAATGTTCAAGTTTAATTTATTTGGTAAATATCCTGAGTTATTGGGTAATTAGTCCGTAAAGCCCGTAATTTTTTTTTTTTACTAGTAGGATTTAATTTATTATTTTTTAAAATTTTTAAGATTTAACTTGTTATTTTTTAAAATTATATGCTTTAATTTGTTACAAGTTACAACCCTTAAATTATAAGGTTTAAAATGTAATTTTCTCATAAAATTTGATAATAAAAAAATTGCTTATGAAAAAAATAAAATAAAATAAAAAGTAAGGAGGTTATGAACGTTAATATCTTCCATCTTTCATAGAAATATGGAGTATAGTTTTTGGGCACGGCACAAGCTTTAGTAGATATCTTGTTACAACATCAAAGTGAATATGTATCAGAGTGCGCATTTGCACAACACTAACCAGGCATGTTAAAAAGCTTCAGAGCTTTGATTACGCGACTTATTTGTATATAAGCTGGCTATGGTGCCTCAATTTAAAGGGGAAGTACTAGCTAGGGCAGAATACCACCTTACAGTTATTCCCACTAGGGCACGTATATGTGTTTAGTTTTTCGTCATAGGAATAACTGAAAGCACCGGGACACGCACCCTTGAAAATAATATAATAATTTGTAGGTTTACATCTCTCACTCCCAGTGCAACAATATTGAAGGGGTGTTGAATACAGTATAAGGGCTCTTACACCTGCCTGGAACTTCCTTTGGGCACAACCCAATGAGATCACCTGTACAGAGTCGTAGGGCTAAGAGCCATTGGAACATTAAACCCATCAACAACAGAGATGTCAAAAATATCAGTACCGTTTTGAATTTGGTCTATTTTGTATTCGGCTAGGGTGACTGGGGGCACCCCCCCCCCCCCCCCGCCTTGACATTGAAGAAGCCCACCACAGTCCCCGGTTTGGCATATACCACTCCAGGACCCATTGACATTGCAATTAGTTCGGGCCCAAATGCGACCCGATTCGGGAGGGCCAACTTCAAGGCTCCAGGTTCCGCCTTTGTTAATCTCCCTGCCACCACCTGGCATAGTTGCTGCCCAAATTGTGAAGTTGTAGTTGTTTTTTATATCAAATCTGGCTGCGTGGGCTAAGGCAATGAAAAGAGTGACCAAGAAGTAGAAGAACGAGATGGACAGGTTTTTGATGGGGTTCATTTTGGAGAGAGAGAGACAGAGAGAGAGGCCTTGGCGCTATGAAGCGGGTGCGTTATCTGATTCGGGTGCGGGTGCGGGTGCGGGGGCGGGGGGATGCGACGATTAAAATATTATTAAAAATATTTTTATTTATATTTTTTATATATTTTTATTATTAAAATATTCTTAAAAATTACTATGGCTTTTATTTTTTGAGAAAACTATGGTCTGTTAGTAGTATTTTTACTATTACAATATTTTTACTATGGCACGTTAAAAGCAACATGTACAGCCGAAGCCCATAAACAGTCAACAAAGCCGAAGCCCATGAACAAGCAAACAGCAACAAAGCCAAAGCCCATGAACAAGCAGCAAAGCCCACAAACAAATCACACTCTGTTGCTTCCCTTTGCTTCACGTGATTCTGATATTTGCAGTCCGACGGCGGCAATGCTTCATTTTCAAGTTTCAACCCTTTAAACTTTTCATCATCTCCTTTTCACTTATCTTCACCTTAGTAATTTCTTCTTTGTGCAAGTGCTTTTATTCATAACCAAACGATTTCGGCCGTTTCTTCCATTTTGTCAGTTTCGACCAGCAGTCGATACGATCTGATACGGCAGAAACGACCCGATTTTGGCCGAATCGGCCTGGTTCAGCGCGACTCGAAGCTGAGTCAGCACGATCGGAGCCGAGTCGGCGCGAATCTGTAAGAAAGAAGAATAAAAAAAAAAAAAGAAGAACTTAGACGTGGCACCGACATGCAAGCAGCGGCGTCACTCGTGCATCGCCGCATCTGGCCACGTCGGACGCGGGTGCGGTGCCCATTTTGCCGCGTCCGTGCTTCATAGCCTTGGCATTGGCTATGGAATATATTTTAACTTCTTGTTGGAAAATTTGGCTATTTTATATTGCATTGCGGCATTGGCTTGACTTGAAAAACTAGTCAACAAACAAGTTCGTGTCAATGCCGTGTAAAATATGGGTTCTGCTTAGGGGTCGTTGGCTTGATCTTGTTGCTACATTACAACTTTCTCATTTTTTGTTTCAAGTGATAATGACAAGTTTATTTTTTCTTTTTATTAATTTACCTATCTAAAATTAAAAAGTTCATTATATATATGTGTGTGTGTGTGTGTGTGTGTGTGTGTGTCCAGTTAATGTGTGCTCTAAAGGCACACATTAAATCATCTATTTTTGAAAAAAATTTCTCAGGAATTGAAAAAACTGTTAATACCTTTTTAATTTCTGAGAAAATATTTCTAAAAATGATTAATTATTGTGTACCCTTAGGACACACAATAACAAAATCCTATATATATATATATATATATATATATATTACCTAAATTAAAAAGAGCCTATGTGTTTAGCACCTTTGTTTTTTTTATCGGGTTTGTTTAGTATTTTTTTTTTTTTTTTTTTTGAGAATGTGTCTAGCACCTTCTTGTTTATTCTTTCTGGGTAAGCACCATTTTTCCTCTTTTTTTTTATTTTTTATTTTTTATTTATTTATTGTTTGATTGACTATGTCCCGCACCTACTCTATTGAAGGAAAGTATTCTTTTGATTCTAAGTTTAGCACCATTGCACCAAGAATATGCAATGGTCACTTTACAAGTACAAGTGCTTATGAGATGTAAGAGGCAAAGTTGGGGTTCAAGTCTCCAGGAGAGAGCTTCACACACATATACGCTTAGATTAGGTTAGAGTATAAATTTGGTTTTTCCCCCTTTCTGGTAGTTATATACCTAATTTACATCATGCCACGTAAGATTGGTCCCCATTTTTCTATTTAGCATATCTACACACCCGAGGACCCTAAATACATTTGGGAAACATTGGGGAGGTGTGAACCTATAGTTCAGTAAATAATCTCTAGTGACCCTTCCCATGAGAAGTTCCATCCCACCTTCGATGAAGGCAATCATGGGAATGACAACGGACTCAGGGGGTATGTACTTAACCAACCATTCACCATCTTCATAGTGTTGGATTTCAACACCGTCAGGAATCCTATATTGCGCCCGAAATGTGGCCATAGCATCGGGAGTGTCTACTAACTTAGCGTATCTACCCATAGTGTGTGGTTGTGTGAAACGAACAACTTGTGAAAAAGAAAAACGTAAGGATGAGAACACCTACGAGTGAAGGAAAAGTTCTCCTTGAGAGCTTGCTTCGGTTTAGATTGCCAACATGTGTAAATAAGCTCCAGCCAGACCCAAGTCTTCCTTTTATAGGGGTAAAAATTGGGTGGTAAATTTCCTACTCATAAGTAAAGGAAGATAAGGACCGTACGGTCCTAATCAAGCTGTAGAACGTGGGGAGAAAAGTAGCCGCCTAACACCATAAATGTGAGATCATGGATTTCGAAGCGTTAGGAGCCTGCTAGAAGCAGGTGAAGAGATGTTACCATGTGGGAATGCGCGTGCGTGTAGAGTTGGTATGTATGACTAAAGCTTCACTTTTACCTCAAGGTTAACAGCAAAAGTTTTAGGGGGCTATTGTGGAGGGCTTGAGGACAGAGTATGTATTGAGGGGTGGGCTGAGGACCAAGTTTGTACTCTGAGGGGCCCAAGGACCGAGGAGGAAGATTAAAAGTCGCAGTATGGAATGCCAATACCATGGCCCACGAGCCACGGGCCTGAGGAAGAGGGCTGCTCTTGTGGATGAAGAGCTACGTCAAAAATACTTTGAGGCATACCAAGTAGAAACCAAAAGTTAAGAGAAAGTTTCTAGTTTTGGATAGCCTGTAGCATCCGCATTAAATGCCCTACGTCTGGCCTCTTGGCTGCATTAAATGGTGGGCAACAACTTTATTAGCTACATTGATGAGGAAGTGACTTGAACAGTGCAAATCACAACTATGCAGGCTCCTTCCACTACCTTCTTCAAATAGAAAATGTGACAAGTGTCATGAGAGGAGACTGGTTAGGTGAGAAATGAATGGTTGAGATGCGAGGAAGGGATGAGTATATATACAAGAAAGTGGGACTGCAATTGGAGGGAAAGAAAAATATCAGAAAAAGAAAGAATAAGAGTAAGAACATGCTGAGAATAGTGTAATGAACAATATTATTTTGTTGTAGCTTAAGCCTCCTTGGGAAAGATTTAAGGGAGAGATTGACTCACTTAATCTAGGGATTTTGTCTTTTTTCTTCCTTGTTCGACCCTCAGAATGGGCCAATTCTTTGTTGTGTCGTTCCCTCTCTACAAATTCTTTGTTTTGGGCCATGAATGAATTGATTCAACTACTGTTCTAAGTGGGTTGTGGGCTTCAAGAAAATCTTGTCCTTACAAAAGGGTATTTGGTCCTTTTTTTAGGTTTTCAGGGGTATTTCGGTCATTTTTAAGGTTTCGGGGGTGTATCTGTCCTTTTATGTATTAGGTGTGTTTTGGACATTTTTTGTGTTTACAGGGGCATTTTGGTCATTTTTTTTTATTTTAGGGGGTATTTTGGTCGTATTCAAGTAATCGAGGGTATTTTGGTCTTTTTTAGGCATGGGGGGTGCTTTTGTTATGTTCGGTGTTTTTGGGGTACGTTGATCAGTTTTTAGGCTTTGGGGATTATTTCGGTCATTTCCTAGGTTTGGGGATGTATTGGTCTTTTCTTAGCTATCAAGTGTGTTTTGGACATTTTCTGTGTTTATGAGGGCATTTTAGTCATTTTTTGTGCTTTATGGGGTATTTTGGACTTATTCAAGTAATCGAGGGTATTTTGATCTGTTTTAGGCATAGGGATACTTTGTTCATTTTTGATGTTTTGTTGGGTACTTTAGTCAATTTTTAGGTTTCGAGGTTTTATAGGTCTTTATTAGGTATCGGGGGTGTTTTGGACTTTTTTTTGTGATTAGAGGGGCATTTTATTCCTTGTTTCAATTTATGGGGGTATTTTGGTCGTATTTAAGTAATCGGCGGTATTTTGGTCTTTTTTAAGCATGGGGTTACTTTGGTCATTTTCAATGTTTTGGATGTACATTGGTCAGTTTTTAGGGTTTTGGGGTTATTTTAGTCATTTTTTAGGTTTCAGGGATGTATCCATCTTTTTCTAGGTATTAGGGGTGTTTTGGACATTTTTTGTTTTTACGGGGGCATTTTGGTCACTTTTTTCGATTTATGGGGATGTTTTGGTCTCATTCAAGTAATCGAGAGTATTTTGGTCTATTTCAAGCACAAGGGGTACTTTGGTCATTTCGATGTTTTGAGGGGTATTTCGGTCATTTTTTAGGTTTCGATGGTGTATCAATCTTTTTTAGGTATCGGGGGTGTTTTGGACATTGTTTGTGTTTACGGGGGCATTTTGGTCACTTTGTCGATTTATAGGGCTAATTTGTTCTTATTGAAGTAATCGAGGGTATTTTGGTCTTCGATGTTTTAGGGGGTACTTTGGTCATTGCTCAAGTTTTAGGGGGGTATTGGTCATTTATTAGGAGAAATCCCTATTCCAGGGCTTTTAAAAGTACTGGGATAGGTCTTCCCTAGAAGGGAATAGAGTAACCCTATTCTAGCGTTTTTAGTGCGTCGGTACAGGTTTACCATATTCCAGTGCTTTAATAAGCGCTGGGATAGGTCTCCCTTAGAAGGAAATGGATAAACCTTATTCCAGTGCTTTTAGTGTGCTGGTATAGGTTACCCCTATTCTAGCACTTTATAAAGTGTCGGGATAGGTCTCCCCCAAAAAGGAGTGGGGTAACCCTATTCTAGTGCTTCTAGAGTACTGGGATAGGTTATCCCTATTCTAGCGCTTTCAAAAGCGTAGGGATAGGTCTCCCTATAAGGGAATGGAATAACCCTATTCCAACGCTTATAGAGCACTGGGATAGATTATCCTATTCCAACACTTTTAAAGCGCTAGGATAGTTTACAAAGAACTTGTGATTTATATCTTCTGTGACTTTTCACATAAATCACATACTATGCATCTCATGGAATATATGATAATGTCCAAATATTCATGTTACCATTATTTTAGATAAGAAATAAACAACTTTATTAAACACAACATTAAGTCATACATAATGTCACTATTTCAAAAAGGAAAATATATTTTTTTAAAATCAATAAATCTAGCCTATAGCGGCGGCTATAAAACACTGCAATAGGGCCTCCTATTGTAGCGATTTATGAAGCGTCGGTTTTGAGCTGTCGTAATAAGGTGTCCTATACAAGCGGTTTCTAAAAGCGCTACTATAGGTTAATCTATTACAGTGGTTTTGAAAAGCACCGGGAAAAAAATGTTGGTGCAGGACAATTTTTTTGTAGTGTGTATAGCTGAATATAATAGGGTGTGCAAAATACTGCATGTGCTCACAATCCCTCAAGCTTTTATTGCACCAATTAATATATAATATTGCACACTAGCTACTAGGTATGTATCTGTTACTAGATGAAAGAACTGCTTCAAGGACAAAACAAAACCTTATAATCAGTCCCACCATTACATGTAAATGTGCTTGTTTGATCATCCTTAGGGTAATTGTAAGCATCTAGGCATCGATCCTTGAAAATTTTGGAATAAGTTGTAGGTCCACAGTTCCTAGAATTGCAACAATATTCAACGGTTTTGAAAACGGTACAAGGGTTTTTACACCCACCAAGGGCTCTTAACTCTGTTGGGCACTGCCTGTTGATATCAGCGGTTCAACTATTTCCTTTGGTGCATCCACCAAAGTTGGGGCTAAAATCCGTTGGAACATTAAACCCATCAACAAGAGAGATGTCAAAGAAATCCAGTTTTTGTATTAGTTTAAAGAGAATTCGGCAAGGGTGTTTAGGGGCATACCATAGGCTAGGCATTGAAGAAGTCCACCACAATTACCGGTTTGACAATTGCCACGCCTAGACCCATTGAAATTGCACCCAATGTGAGCCCAAATGCGGCCACAGGTTGTGCCAACGTTCACATCAAGAGGTGAAGACTCTTTTAGGTTGAGTACTTAAGTTTCCTGCCACCACTAGGGAAAATTGCAGCCCAGACTATGTAGGGGCAATTATTTGTTATATCGAATCAATCTGCATGGGCTAAGGCAATGGAAAGAGTGATAAAAAAGAAGAAGGAAATCGACAAGTTTTTGAAAATGCTCATTTTGGAAAGTAAGAGAGATGTATGCTATAAATAGTGGTATGAGGTTATGTTTATGAGGAGATGGATAGGGGTTTATGTAGGGTTTGGGATAGGATATGGCCTGTAAGGGTAGGAGTGGAGAACTTATAGGGTGTGATTGTCGAATTAAATTCTTATTTGAAAATTGGAAAGCTGAATTTGTCTTGACTTGACTTGACTTGAAGGCCAGTTCAAAATTTGTGTAGTGTAATGTGACCGTGAAGCCTAATTCACAACTTCTCCGAAACTCCGAGAGAGATTTGCAGAAAGGATAATATATACAAATTAACAAGGATGTTTATATGTAGTTAAGTCCCTCTATAAAATTTATTATTGTGGGAATCTATAATATGCATTCCAGTTCTATTGGAGAAGACCTACTTTTAATTTGTCAAGTTGGGTTTACTTTATTAAACAATGGGGGTATTATCTGCATGGGTCTAGTTGGCGGCCAGAAACAGGTGAGGCCGTGACCAAGACGATGTAGGAGCATTGGTTTACTGTATCAAAGTTGGCTGAATAAGTAATAGGCGTAGAAAAGACATAAGAGAAAGGAGAGACAAATGGGAAGAGTACTAATGAAACTCATTTTGGCTGTTGAAATAATGGAAAATTATTGAATACTCTGAGAGTATCATAAATGTGTACTCTTTCCTCTCACATGAATTGTGGGTCTCACTATAAATTTAATTAGTGAGACCCACAGTTATGTGAGATGAGGAAGTACGAATTCTGGGAGTACTCAATAATTACCCTGAAATAATGGCCACAAGCAGGCTTCACTATTCATAACTTGTATTTGTTGTGGTATAATGATAGTAACACAATTTTTTTTCTCATAATTGTTGATATTGAACATTGTGATTGAAGTGGCATTATTTACACTTGGGTCTATAATTGATACTATTTTTATTATTCACCAATTTTAACAAACCTTATCAATATTTTTTTTTTTTTAAAAGTTAGTGAAAAATATTGTATTCCTAAACCTAATGAACAATAAATTCTTCTAAAAATTTTAAGCACAACTAAAAGACTTGTTCATAGATGTCTGATTGTGTAAAATTGTGCACTAAATTTAGATTTTTTTACATTCAACAGTGTCTATACTCTTTTACATCATACATAAAGTGTAGACATTTTTGGGAAATGTGGATACTAAATGTACGTGGACATTCTGTGAAATAGTGTACATTAAGGAGTGCAAAACAATAATTTCCCTATTTTGAGAGTCTATGTAGTAAAGGCCACATCCGGTATCTCCAGATTATTCTCCAGACAATAATTTCCCAATTTATTTTAAGAAGTTATGGTCTAATTAGAGTATTCTCATCCGGTATCTCCAGAATATTCTATTTGATATCTTAAAAGCTACTTTATCTATTATACCATACCATTTTACAATACATCCAACATCCCAACTTTTATTTTATAATACAACAAATTAAAATAGTATAAATTATACAATAAAATAATAAACAAATTATCTATCTCTCTCATTTCTGTCCCTGCCTCTCCTTTACTTTCTCAACAACCAAACAATCACAACCACGCCACCACCATGCCCACCATGCCACCATTGCCTTTTGCCCACCAAAATCCCACCAAAACCAAAAATCCCCCCCCCAAAAAAAAAAAAAACAAAACAAAACAGAACCCACCAAATGCCCACCAAAAATCCAGCAAACCCATAGCAAAAACAACCAAACAACCCACTGCGCCACCACCACTACCCACCACCCCAACCAACCAACCAATCTATTATGTTTCTAAGACCTTAGGGACAAATATATTAAAACTTCAATATATATTGTGTTGGCAAACTATGATCAAAACATAGAGTTTAGGTTTAGGCTTAGGCTTGCTCAAAGTACGTTTTGTTGTAAAGTTGGAATCGAGTGAATGAAGAACTTACTGGGAAAATTCTGTAAGGCGCAATGGATCAAAAATTAGATTCGATTGGTCGAGAATCGTGCAGAATTAATTTTCTGCAGAATTTCCAACTTAGCCCAATCCTGTTTGACGTGTAGAGTTATATATTTGACTTCTCATATAAAAAGAAAAACCCTAACTACGTTTTAGAAGCTTTTGATATACTGTGTGTGTGAATCTCTTGTGAGATCTAAAGGTGTTTACCTTCATACATATTTAGGGTTATCAAGATCAAAATTAATGTCAAGAGCTTGGCAATCGCTTCAGTTGCTACATAAGAACTTAACAAAGATCTGAAATCTTTGAGTGGAGTCTCAAAGTCACGACTAGGAGAACTTGTGGTTGCTGTGGATCAAGAGAAAGAAGTAATTTGTGAACTCAAAGCTGTTACATGGTCGTGGTAGTAAGTTTTTGACTCGAGGTAGCAATAGGATGTTAGTGGTCTAAGTTCTATTGTATAAACTTCAATTCTTTCATAATGGATCTGTTTTACCTTGAGGATAGCTAAGTTAAATTCTCCTTAAGTTTTTTATCGATTTGGTTTTCCTGCGTCATCAGATCTTTATGGTCTTTATATTTTCCACATTATATTTGTTTTACACATATTGGTTTAACCTAGTGTTTAATTAACGAACTTGTTAATCAACTTGGCTTAATATTAGGTTAATCAAACTATGTTAAGGGGTCTAAATCTTTACACAATCAAAATCCAACCCAAACCCCATCAGAATCCAAAATACCAACCCATAAGAATCCAAAATCCAACCCATCCAAACCCATACGACAAAAATTAATAGCAAAAAATCAAACAAACCCATTGGAATTTGTTGTGCCCAAGTCGATCTCACCACGCCATGACCACTTCGATCTTTGCCACACCAGGCCCATGCCAATCTCCACCATGCTAGGCCCACACCGTGACCACTCCAAATCCAACCCAGCTCCGGTGGCAATCTTGAACGAGAAAGAGAGAGAGAGATGTGAGCAAGGGAGTGAGAAGTGAAGAAATAGAGAGAATAAGTGAAAAAAATAAAGGAAAGGAAGAAAAGAAAGAAGTAGTGGCTAATAGAGGGAGAGAAGAATATAAAATTTATGCCATTTGCTACAGTACCGTCATATAAGTAAGATGGTACTATAGCACTATTGTAAAAATTTTTACAAGTAGAAGACCCGATAATGGGCTTATTTTGTGCTTTGATGCTAAAATCTCCCTACATATACCATTTTTTAATGCTGGATGTGAATGCTCTTATAGAGTAAAAAAGGATACATCTTCACCTATATTAACATGGAAATGTTAAAAGTACCACAAATTTTACTACAAAAAACATAAATCAAAGTGACATTGAATGTGATTAGTGTCACTTCCAATAACTAACTAATATAGAAATATGTTAATTGTCTTTCTATGATTGGTAATACGTAAGTTTCATTATAAGTTTCACTAATAAAAAAATATTTTAATTATCTCTAATTGTGTGGATCAAAAATCAGATATATGGGAGAAAAGGAACTATTTGATCAGCAGGGTTATCATTCCACATGAGGTAGGAGTGAGTAATAGGGATAACACTAATTTAGGTAATAGAGTTGTTGGTAATCCCAGTTTAGGACAAAGCTTGGATCAATGCTTTTAAGCATTGAACCCATAAAGATTATAACACATGTCCACTTTTAGTCACATGTTATGATCTTGAAGGGTCCAGTGTATAACCCAATATATTAACTATTGTGGTACAACATCATTTTCGGTCTTATTCTAGAATCTAGCATGAAAGAAAGAATAGACCTTAAGTTGTAAGTTTCTTAAGCCAGAAGAAAGAACATTCATGGTTGGGTTGTTTAACGATGGCTGTAGTATGAGTGTATTGACTGTATATGAGACGTAGTGCAATAAGCAAAGTTAGAGGAGACTTTGACTCAGTAGCGATCATTGTTGTAATGTTAAACGTACCATATTTAAAGCTCCAAATGGTGAATTGTATGCAAGACTAGTGCTCAGTTTAATTGCGATCAATTTATAAAGATTGAAATTGAAAATTGAACAGTTCTATGTCAATGTCATCCCTTAAGAAGCCACCGACATTAGGCATATTGCCTATTAAAATTTTCAGATTTCTCATTTCTCTAGAATTATGACTTTTCTTTTCGTTTTGTGCGCTTGTTACTCTTCATCGGAATTTTGGTGCGCGACTTTTCTTTTGGTTATATACAGTTATAAATATTTTTAGAAAATTTTTACCAAAAATGTAATTGATTTTTTTATATTTTTCATAAAATTAGTATCAATTTTTTTCTAAAATAATTCATTAATGAATACTCTAAAAGCATCTGTTAACATAACCCCTTATATATAATTGTGCTTTCAATGACAGCATGACAGAACAATACTTATATATTTGAGTTTTTTTTTTTTTTTTTTTTTTGAGAAGCATATATTTGAGATTAATTAGAGACTCTCTAATGTATTGTATTTTAAAAATTGTATAAATTACTTATGTAATTTATTAAACACTCACTGTGTAAGATAAACATAAAAGCCTTTTTTTTTTTTTTTTTTTTTTTTTTTTGAGGAAAAGATGAACATAAAAGCTCAGCAACCCTTTTTACAAATATTTATAATGATGAAATCGTTGGAATTTTATAGTTTTCTTTATAATAACTCAATATAAATTAAGTGGTACAGTTATGGAAACAACCAAATATAAATCATTGATATATTGTATTCATTCTTATATAGCAATTTTCTTTTCTTTTTATGTAAATGACTAAAATGCCAAACTATTTATAATAATAAAAAATTAAGTTAAGTAGGTAATTTGGAGTATAAGAAAATTTTCATACGACTTATATAATCGAGTTGAATGAGTTACAAAAATTCACTGGATTTGATTGAGTTTGATGGGATCACATATATACTTAAATGGTTTAATTAATTAAATACTAAAATCTGTAGTGAGCTTGTCTTAGGGGAGTATATTTATACTATCGAGTAGGTATCAATTTTTGTTATTAGATGAACATATTTTTTCTATTTTAGCTAACAATTTTTTTTTTTTTTTCATTTACATTAGATTTCCTATTCTGAAGCTAATTTCGTCTAAATATATTATTTCTTTATTCATTTTTTATTGTTTTTTTCACTGTTTAAAATACTAATTTTTCTTTATCACAGTTACATACTAATACACAAAAACAAATTTATCGTAAGTACTAAGAGTTTAAGACACAAAAACAAATAATTAATATGATGTGGGTAGATTTTTGGGTAAATTTTAGCTTTGGTTACTTATTGAGGGAGAAAAAAAAGAAGCGTAGATATCTAGATTTCCCATGTATATCTTCCATCTTGTCCAAGCGCATACTTTCTTGGTTCAGATGGAAATTAAGATTTTATCTTTTATGTATTGCTTGTTGACGTCATTTGAAGATGAGGCCAAGTCTTCTTTCTTGTTGACATAATTTCACATGTTTTTCCATACAGCAATTCAGGAGACATCATGGTAATTGGACTGTTGATCATCAACCACACGGAATAAATAAGAATGACTTTTCCAGACAGGATTTCTAGTAATTAATTGGATTTTTTTTTTTGGGTACCATATATATTGATTTCTACATATTATTTGATAATTAAGTTAATATAATTTAATTCTATATAATCAATGAGAACATATATTGTATATGGATACAAGTTACTAATCATCTATTAATCTTCTTTTTTCTTCTTTCTAAGATTTAACAACAATAACAACAAGCCTTAATTCCAAATTTTTGAGGACAGCTATGAATTCTTGACAAATCAATTAAGGTTGGCTATATGTACTTTTTTCATCAATTCTATTCTTTAATTTCTATCTAAAGTCATATTCTTAATTTGCTACTTAGTTAATTCATAATTGTTTTTAAAAATCTCTACTCATGTTAATTTGGGTCTTTTTTTTTTTTTTTTTTTCTTTTTAAATTCCCTCAACTAGGAGTTAACTCACTTTTTCTTACCGGTGTATTAATTGATATCCTCTAAACATGATTAAACTATATATCTCAAGCGACACTCTTGTCCTTTCATCAACAAGAGCTATCTCTATATTTAAATTGATTTCCTCATTTCAAAACTTATTTGAAGTTATATTTTTTTTTTAATTCCCTCAACTTTGATCTAACTTACTCTTTCTTATTTGTGCATTAATTGGTATCATCTAAACATGACCAAATCATCTTAAGTGACTTTCTCATATTTTCTTCAATAGGAGCAACCCCTATATTTAAGTGAATTTCCTCTCATTTCAAATCATATCTTTCCATCTATCTCCATATATTCATATTCATATTCTCATCTCAATTATACTCATCTTATGAATATGCTGCTTTTTAACAACCTACCATTCAATACAATAGAGTATAGTTGGTCATATAGTAATATTATAAAATTTTCATTTTAACTTAATAGGTATTCTACGATCACATAATACTCTCAGTACACTTCTCCACTTAATTTGTATTCTTAGTTAAACTTATATTCCATGTACTCTGTTTTAATCATACTTTATCAAAATCCTTTAGATTCTAGAGTACTGTCTTGCCAAAATTCTAATTTGGCATAAACTCCACTTCATCAACTAAAACCATATCATCTATAAAAAGGCAAACATAGAAGGAGACGATTTTCCCTTAAATTAATTTAGTGAGCTTATCAATCACTAGTCCAAAAAGAATATTGACTTAATGCTTTCTTCTTGCTAAGATAGATATAGTATTTTTATCTTTGAGTATTTACCTTAATGTCATATAACACCTTTACCGATTCATCTCAACATTAGATAAGGCGCTCAATTAAATTTTCAACAACCTGTAAGTGTCAATAATTTGTTCACTCAGACTTTGATTACTTCCCCCATAGGCCAATACTTGATATATCAGTCAAATATGTATAGAAACACCAACATAAAGAGTTGCTAACCATAGCTTATAGATCATATAGTAAATAATATATAATTGGCACAAAATTTGACGCGTGTATTAGAAGTATAAAAAAATACATCAACAGTAAAATTTTCAAAATATGTAATAATGTTAATTTTCAAAATATGCATAATGTTAATTATGCATATAATATAAGCTTATAGATCATATAGTAAATAATATATAAATGGCACAAAATTTGACACATGTATTAGAAGTGTAAAGAACATACAATTCAACAGTTAAATTTTCAAAATATGTAATAATGTTAATTCTCAAAATATGCATAATGTTAATTATGCATACAATATAAGCTTATAGATCGTATAGTAAATAATATATAATTGGCACAAAATTTGACGTGTGTACTAGAAGTGTAAAGAACATGCAATTCAACAGTTAAATTTTCAAAATATGTAATAATGTTAATTTTATTAAAGGAAGTTGCAATCTTAGGCTATAACTAATTTTGTAGTTAAATTTTGCCCTAATAATAATGATAAAAATAAAAATAAAATTGATATGCAGTTACAATGGCAAACCTCTTTATGGCCTCCACATTCCCCACTGCATGGAGGTACTATAAAAATTAATAACTATTAAAATCTGGTAATATTTTTATAAAATTATTTTAAGTTATCTAAACTATTCTAGTGGGGCAGAACTGCACTGGGGTGCGGGGGCCATGGCCCTCCAAAATTTTAAAATCTTTTTTATAGTACATATAATTCCACCTACACTAAAAACTAATTAAATGTTTGGGTCTGATGATGAAAAAAAATTATCAGAAGCGGACGCTATAGGTTGAAATTCTTTTCTAATTGTGTTAAATGAAGCTTAATTAATTCACATTTGCTAAAACAAATAGTTTAGTTTACAGTTACACCTCCTAAACTCTTAGAGTGAGAGGTATATTTAAGTCGATCGGTTGTAGTCTTCTAGATAAGATCACATGCAATCTTCCGGTCAATAGAAATCTATTGGAAAAGTCTTACTTTTTGCATGTTGGGTTTAACCTTATCAAACTTTACTGCAATTCCGAAACGTTGGCACCTTTTTTTTGTTTTTTTTAATATATATATATAGAGAGAGAGAGAGAGAGAGAGAGAGAGAGAGAGAGAGAGAGAGAGAGAGAGAGATTGGGTTTAAGTTATACTTGGTGTAATTCTAAAGAATGTTACACCACCTAATAACTTGTTATAGAATTCATATTTTGAAAATCTTACCGTTGAATTACATGTTTTATTTGTTTTTAACACTCATGCAAATTTTCATGTCAGTTGAATGTTATTTACCATTCAAATCATAAACTCATCTTCTATGCATTTTTTTAAGTTATGAAAACTTGAATTTAAACAATTGATTGATGACATGACTATTAACCTTTGATCACTTTGAAAATTTTCAAGCATGGAGAATATATAAAAGTAATGTAATCTAACGGTAAAGTGGTCAAAATTCACTTTCAATTAAAAAATATTGAGTGGTTTAACATTGCTTAACTTAAACTCAACTTATATATATATATATATATAACAAAACTTAGGTGATGTTCCTTAGGTTTCACTCTTAAAATTCAGTCATGCGACTACTTAACTAAAAAATACACTTCTATCTCATGAGAAAAAAATCTACATAGTAAAATTTTAAAAGGAAAATTTAAGGAAGAACACCAAAGTGTACCTAAGTCTTAAGCATATAAATATATATATATATATATATATATAGAGAGAGAGAGAGAGAGAGAGAGAGAGAGAGAGAGAGAGATCATTTAGTTCTTTCTACAGGATAACTTTTGAATTCAAATCTCTCTTCGCTCACCAGTGTCAAAAAATAAAAAAATAAAAAAAATAATAATAAAAAAATCTTCATTATGTTATTTGTAAAAGATGCCTTTAATCTCTTCATTATGTTATTTGTAAAAGATGCCTTTAATCTATAATCAATATTTCCAGAGTAAGTTTCCCCCATATGGTTGTGAACACCATATACCTTTCGGCTCAACCATTAGGTAACTTAGGTCATTACCTAAGCCCCTAAGTGTAAGTGAAAAAAAGGCTCCAAATAAAGGACAAAAAATTTTAAAAAATAAAATCTCAAATTTTAGTCAGTACTTATACAATAATAATATTTTTATTAAAAAAAGCACCAGAAGAAAATTTTTGGACAATAATTATCTTAGAGGAGTATTAATTCAGCTCCAAAATTTTACCATTAGATGACAATTTTTATCTTATTAGGTGTGTATTTTGTCTCACTCTCTCTTTCAAATGATTAGAATTTTTAACAAGCATGTGAATTTTAGACTAATCTAGTCCCCTACACGCAGAACTAAAACATAGAAGAAACTCAAATATATCTCTCTCTCTCCAAAATTAAAATGAATTAGCTAAAATATTCCTCAAATAATCTGAAATTGCCATTAGATTTATCATATCTACCTGAAATAGTAGTTAGGCATGCAGTTCCCTTAGCAATAGTAATCCCTTGAAGACGAAAAACAATGATTATTATTCTAAAAAAAAAAAGGGGTAAATTCCACAAACCACCCCTGAGGTTTGTGATAATATCCAACTAAGTCTATAACATTTTAAAACCTACCAATTTCATCCTAAAAAGACAATTTTGTCCTTGAAAGCATTTTAATTCCTAACCCCACCAACTCACCTCTCTCTCTCTCTCTCTCTCTCTTCTGTTTCTCAGTAAACAAACAACAACAAAAATGCTTGAATGAAACCAACAATCAAAACTCACTAACAAAATCACCATATTAGAGCCATTTTGAGACAAACCTTAAATCAAAAATACCCACAAATCTGCAAACGACCATACCCAAAGCCCTTTTCAAACCTAAATAAAAAATCACCAAATCCTTATATCACATAAGAAAACCCAATCTGCAAATTGACCAAGACCCAAACCATGAAACCAACAAAGAACCAAACCAAAAGAGAAAAAAAAAATTAGAACAGAGAAAGGTGGAGATTAACAACCACTAATGGTGGCGTCGCTGATGGTGGTGGCAGAGCTCATGGGTCTTTATCAAACATTTCCTTGACATTTGAAACACAAACCCAAACACAAACAAAGACCCAATCCTAGAAATAGAGACCCAAACCTAGAAATAGAGATCCAAACCCAAAAACAAAAACACAAACACGTTTAGCACCAGATCAGAGCTGTTGGCATGGAACAATAGTAGTGGTGGTGATATGAAGCTTGAAAATCCCTAGCCAAATGTCTCCATGACACTGATTTGAGAAGAGAGTGGAAGATGGTAGACGAAAAAATGGGATTCGGCCATGAAAGAGTCTTCAACCGCCGTGGGTATGGGTGAGAGAGAGGGACCACCATGCCGTGGGTGTAGGTGAGAGAAAGGGAGCCGCTATGCCATGGGTGTGAGGGAGAGAGAGGAAGCTGCCCTGCTGTAGGTGTTGGTGAGAGGACCAAAGGTCTGAGAGAGAGAGGAGAAGTGTTAGGTCTAAGATGAGAAGGGTTTGGCTAGTTAGGGACAAATTTGTCTTTTAAGGCTCAGCCATGGTTGGTTTTTGGTTTCTAGAGAAAGCACCAGATTGGAAAGACAGAGAGAAGGGAGAGCTTTGCGTGGATGAGACGAAGAAAAGAAAAAAAAAATCTGTTCAATAAAACGATACACAGATGGTGTTAGTGTCCTTTAGGGACAAAGTAGTCTTTACGGACCAAATTGGTCAATTTTGGAATGTCTTGGACTTAGTTGGTATTAATCCAAACCTCAGGGGTGGTTTGTGAAATTTACCCAAAAAAAGTCTATCTTTATGTGACATTACTTTATTATTTTACTTCTCTTTAGACTGTTTCGCAAATAATGGGAAAATAAAAGGCAATGTTTTGCCTTTTTAACAAATATGGCAGATGTTTGCTTTTCTGGGTTTTTGATGCAAATGTTTGGTAAAGACTAACATTGCATTTGGAAAGGGGGAAGAGGAAGGAAGAGAAGGGAAAGCAAGGGAAGGGAAGTGGTTTCTTGTGTTTATACTACTTTTTTTAGGATGGAAGAGAAAAGAACTGCATGGAAACCAATTCTCTTTAGGCCTACATTTTGTAATCCGCCCAATTTAAGGAGAAAAGTGAGGGAGAGAAAGCGAAATAAAAAAGTGGAGCCCACTTTTTGACTTCTTATAAGAGCATCACAACAATAGAGCCATAATTATAGTTATTTGGCTCCACTAAAATTTACTTTATTTATTTTACCTTCTCACACTAAGGCTCCGTTTGGGAGTTCATAAGGGAATGAAATGGAATGGAATGAAATGATCATAAGGGAATAGAAACGAATGGAATGGAATGTATTTAAGTAAGAGAAAAGAATGGAATGGAATGGAATGGAATTAAGTAACCTTGATTGGATGTTTTAAAATAAAGGAATGGAAGTGAATGAAAATGAATGAAATGTAAGTAATCTTTTTTAGGAGTAACATGGAAAGAATGAAATGGAATAGAATCATTTTATGAAAATATTACTATTAGGTTCCTATTTTAAAATAAAGGGTTGAATAGCAGTCACATGAAGAGAATGAAATTGAATCATTTTATGAAAATATTACTATTAGTTCCCTATTTTAAAATAAAAGGTTGAATATATAGAGGCATTTTGGGAGTTTTAGAAAAAAAAAATATTAAATCTAATTCCATTCCCTCTCATTCCTCCCAATTTCGGGGAAATGAAAATTTGAAATTTTAAGAGATTAGAGAGGAATGAGTGTTCTCTCCTACCCATTTCATTCCCTCTCACTTAAACTTCCAAACAAGAGAATAAGTTTTTCATCACTTCTATTAAAACTCCCAATCAAGAGAAGAAAAGAATATTCTAAGATTATTCTTTTCATTCCTCTCATTTCCATTCCATTCTATTCTCTCCTCCCAAACAAGACCTAAGGTTTTATTATAACTTTCAACACAATAAAATAACATAAACAACACAATAAAATAATATATATCCATAAACACCTATTTATTATTTTATTTTCTCTCTATTCATCTTTATCTCTCTGTCTTCTCCTTCTCATCAACCCACAGGCCCTCACGGCACCACCGCCATAACCACCACTCACTACTCTAAAAGTTGCAAATTTATGCTCTAAAAGTACAAGTTCAAATTACAGGAGCTTCCCAGGTGCAAGATACTTTTGCAGCCACACTCCACTACCAGTTAGCCTATAGACTCCAAAATCATGCTTTTGATGTAGCAGTTCCGGAGATGGCTCAATCCAATGAAGCCTTATTGATACAAGTTGATCCAGGTGTGACACCTATGTGTACATTTGTTCCAAGGCAGTTAGACAGAAACCAAATGACCTCTCTTTTTCCAGAATCATGGATTACAAAATATGAGATGCTTCACCAAGCAGTCAAGCCAGTACAATCCAACAATCCTTTCTTTGTCAAAAAAGAAAATGGTGATGTTGAAGTCAGATTCCTCACCAATACACAAGAAAAGAAGGAAGTCACAGTCTTTCCTACCCAGATTACTATGATCCACCCGGTATCATATGAGGGCCTAGATGGTCTTCAAATCAAAGCATTCAGAGAAGATGGACAGCCTTGTTATGAAGGAAAATCATCCTCTGGTCATATATGGTGGGATGTTTGTGATTGTGATGAATGCCGAGAAGAAGAAGTTTTTGAAAAAAGCAATTCAAGAAGAAAGAAAAAGTCCTCCCAGCAAATTCTTAAAGAAAGATATGAAGCAGGAGACCCAGAAGTTGACCTCCTTGGAGAACCTTCGGGAAAGTTTGATTATTATGTTCTCTACCCCCGAACCAAGAAACAAAATCTATCATCTCCCTCTCCATGCAAACAATATCCAAGTCAAAACCATAAACCTCCTTTGACCCCTCCTTTGATCCCATATTACCAGAAAGTCCTCCCCTAAATACCAAAATGTCAGCCCAAACCAATCAGTCAAACTAATGTTCAGAAACCCCTACCTTGCTACATGTTTGACCATGCTTCACCCTCCTACTCACAAAATTTTCCTCCCCTTGAAAATTTTGACCATCCTCAAGCAAACACCAAACATGTGTGGAAAATCAAAAATCCTGTTGGAAACAACCCAGATGGAACCAAGAGGCAGGTTTCCTCAGCTGAGGCAGCTTTAAATTGGCAAGCAAAAAATGTTGTGGCACAAAACCAGGTCCTTTCAAAGATTCTTGATAATCAACAAAAAATGGCTGAAGCAGTTATTCATACCTTCTCGTCTTCCAACTCTCTTATTGAAGACTTAAAGAAGAAAATACAGTCGGTTGAACAAGAATTGGCAACCATTGCCTCCACAGTAAATGATTTCTCTGTCTCATTTCCACTCATTGGACAGAAAGAAAAAGAAAGAAAACAGTTGTTGGGACAACTTCAGTCAATGGAAAATCCAAGAAAAGAAGTGATTCAAGCCCTTCCAATGCAAGTATACATGCCTTACCAACCTCGCCAATCATTGTATAAAGACTTGTCCATACCCCCAGTCTCACCCTTCTCCCCAGTTTCCCCTTACCAAAACCTCCAACCATTAACCATGACACACCCTGACCATAACCCTTTTAGACCAAGCAGAATCTTTCCAAGTATACCATATTCTCCACCACTCCAACTACAACCCCAAACAAAACCACAAAATCCTCCCTCTCACATGAAAAAAGATAAAGAACCATTATACCAACCCCTAGACCCAATTGTTGGTGCTTCTTCAAGACTTCCAGATATGAACATGTTGTCTACAAACCCTGACCCTCCAAACCCGATGTCATCCTTCCTCAAATCCCTTACACTCCAAGACCCACAAACTCCCTTTGTGCTCCCAGTCATTAATGACACAGATCTAGACTTGTCTGATCTTGGATTAGATGAAGTATTCATGACAGATCCAAAGGTAGAAGAAGATGATGATGTCCTTCACAATGACCAACCTCCACCACCACCACCACCACCAATATTTCCTCCACCGCCCCAAATACCTGATTACCATGCAAGATTAACCTACTCATCCACTACAGACTCAAAACACTTGTTCACCATTGACAATATCCCTCCTTCAAAATGGCATGATGAAATTTTCAATATGTATTCATGGTGCACAACTGAACTCCAAGCCCCAAATAACACTATTGCACAAATCATTGCCAAATTTGTTGCAAGACTCACAGGAAGATTAAGACAATGGTGGCTCAACCTTGGAGAATACAGACAAAGACAAGCAGCCCAGTGTCCCTCTTTAGAAGATTTTTTCACCATCATTCATAATGAATTTCTTGGCTCTATGGCTCATTATACAGAAGTGGCACGAGAAGAATACTTGCTGATGAAATGTTGTTCTTTTGAAAGAAAAGATTTGGAGAAACACTTTGACAGAATGTCCAGCAGATACTACTCCTTCAATGGTATGGATGATGTTAACTCAAAGCACACTTTTTTGAACTCTTTTCCAGAACCATTAGGAGATGAAACTCTTCGAATGATGAACCTCCAAAAATAACTCTGCAACAAGCCTCTTTAGGAGAAATCTACCAGCATGTGCTCATTGCCCTTGAAAAGCTCTACAATCAGAGAAAATTTCTCTCAGAAATTGACAAGGTCCATAGCAAGCTCAAAGACAATTGCAAAAGAAAAGATTTACAGATAAAATGCTATGACAAAAGTTGTAATTTTTCCACAAAGAAAAGAGATCATTTCAAGAAGTATCCCTGGAAGAAAAGGTACTATGCAAGTCAGAAAAAGAGATCCTTCAGAAAAAAGAAATGGAAATTCCTCCGAAAGAAGCAGTTCAAAGAAAAAACTTCAAAGGTCTGTTTTGTGTGTAGAAAACCAGGCCATTTTGCAAAAAATTGTCCAAAGAAAGAAAAAGCAATCAAGTTACTTGAACAAGCCCAGATTTATGCAGATGATACCCCTTTCTCAGATGTAGAATCACTCTTTTCATTAGATGATGACTACTCTCCCCAAGCCCTAGCGGTCATGGCTTATTCTACCTCAGAAGATGATTCAAGTTCAGAAGATTCAGATCCAGAAATCCAAACCATCTACACATCTCAGCCTCTCATAGCCCCCTTAACCAGCCCTTCACCCATAGCCCAAGTACATATCCTCCTTAACGCTTACTCCAGACCCATTCCAGCAATAGCCTTGTTTGATACAGGTGCTGCAGCTACAATTCTCCACCCCAAAATACTACTTGATCGATATTGGCTACCCCATAACCAAATGTTCAAAGCAGCCAATGGAGAAACATTTATGATCATCTTGAAAAGCAAGCCTATCTTCATTAGAATCTTTCCAACCCTTACCATTAGACACTAAGTCCTTGGCTCTCCTCTCACAGGCAGAGACCTCCTTATAGGATTTGACCTTCTCCACCAAATACCTAGTCTCAGATGGTCAGTAAAAGGACTTTTGCACAAACAGCATCTTCTCACCTGGACTCAAGTACCTCATTTGTTCACAATAGATCCATTTAATTCTCTCAGACTCCAGATTATAAAAGAATGTTGTGCAACCACCCACTCTGAATTCCTCCTTAAAAATCCAAACCCTTTGTGGAAAAATCCATCATTCTTTATAACCTTACCTTTCAAAAAGAATGAAGATGTCAATCCCACAAAAGCCAGTCACAGAGGAATGAACCCAGATCACTTGAACTTAGCCAAGCAAGAATTATCCACTCTTCTTTTAGAAGGCCTCATTGAACCCACAACCTCTCCATGGGCATGTAAAGCTTTCTATGTTAATAAGCATGCTAAGTAAGTTCGTGGAAAACTCAGATTGGTAATCAACTACCAAGATCTTAACCATTTCCTTGCTAATGATAAGTTCTCTTTGCCAAACAAAAGTGCTCTTTTTCAGCATCTCTCACATGCTAAGATATTTTCTAAGTTTGATCTCAAAGCAGGATTTTGGCAATTAGGAATCCACCCAGAAGAAAGGTACAAGACAGCTTTTTGCATTCCAGATCACCATTATCAATGGACTGTTATGCCTTTTGGTCTTAAAAATGCTCCATCCCAATTCCAGAAAGCAATGGTAACTCTTTTCCAGCCACTGTTGACAAATGCCTTGATCTATGTTGATGATATCCTCCTATTCTCAAAAGATGCAAAATCCCATGAACAATTGCTTACTGAATTTTATAATTTAGTAAAAACTCAAGGGATAATGCTTTCAGAAAAGAAAATGATCATAGGAGTCTCCTCTATAGACTTCTTGGGAGTAAACATTTCAGATGGAAAATACACTTTGCAATCCCACATTGCAATTTCTCTTGCAGAATTTCCGGATAAGCTCACAAATACCAAACAGATACAGCAGTTTCTTGGAATTGTGAATTACATGTCAGATTTCGTTCCAAAAATCTCCAAATACAGGACTTGTTTAGCTCAATTGTTGAAGAAATCTCTCCCAGATTGGAATCCAGCCCATACAGAAGCAGTTCAGCAGTTGAAAAAGTTAGCAGAAAAACTTCCTCCTTTGCAGATTCCAGGACCAGGCAAAAGAATTTTGCAGACAGATGTAAGTGATGAATATTGGGCAGCAGCCCTCTTTGAAGAAGTCAATGGCAAAAGAAACATTTGTGGATATAAAAGTGGTACATTTAAGCCTTCAGAACTCCATTATCATTCCACTTTCAAAGAAATTTTGGCAGTCAAGCATGGCATTGAAAAGTTCCAGTTCCACCTCCACCTCCTCGGGCATAATTTTCTAGTAGAAATGGATATGTCCTCATTCCCAAAAATGCTCAACTTCAAGAGAAAAATGCTTCCACATCCTCAGCTACTCCGATGGTCAAATTGGTTTTCACAATGGTCTTTCCAAGTCAAACACATCAAAGGTAAAGACAATCTTATCACTGATTATCTTTCCAGAAAACCTCCAGTTCTTACCACCACAATCATTCCTCCACCCTTATGTGTATATCCAGTCACGGATCCATCCTCATCCTCATCCTCAAGCTCCACTTCAAACCCTGATGATATTCTCAAAATGATAAAAACCCTTCCTCCAGAAATCAAAGACCAAATAAAGAACCTGACCCTTCAAGCCAGATCCAAAAGAATCATTAGAATCCTCCATAATTACCTCAAAGAACAACAAAGTCATTTCCTTGCTGTTTTCCCAGACATAGATGAACCATGGAAAACCCTTTTCGCCTTTTGGATAATCAGTTGGACGGTTGCTCATTATCTCTACATGTGGTACTTACGCAATGAGTACTATTTGTGTCTCCATTTCGAGCCAGAATTTTACTCATACATTTTTCCCTGTGAAAATAAGTATTTTTACAAGTTTTGGTTTGAAATCTTGAAAAATGATGCTCATAATGGTAATTGGTCCAAATATCCCAAAATAGAACACCCACATTTTGGCGAAAAACTCACTTCTGCCTGTCTAGTTGCAAAGATCAATTCCAAAAATGATGTTCGAGCAGAAGGAGAAGGAATCTTTCACCCTGCAGACATGCATTGGGTAACTAATGCTGATGGTACCCTTCATAAACACATGGACATATCTTGTCAATCTTGTCACTATTCCCTCACAATGGCCGAATCTCTTAACCAAGGAATTCTCCCTGAAATAGTGCCTACTGACCCAGATATATGCAGACAACAATGGCCATATGAAGATCATTGGGAAATGCCAAATCCTCTGATGGGACATGACGACCCTTACTACCATAACCATGATGGACATCCTGATTTTGATGATCTTGATGAAGAATGGTTCTAAGGAAGAGATGGATGGGATGATTAATTTATTGTAAAAAGTTTATTGTAAAAAATAATAATAATAATAATAATAATAATAATAATATATAGTATATATATAACTATATCTATACCAATACCTCAGAAGACTTTCCATGCAAAGAAAGTTTCTCCATGCAAAGACTTTCTTTCCCCAAGACTTGGTCCACCTTCAGAAGACTTCATTTCTTATGCTAACCTTTTTCAACAAAAGCAAGACTTTGTTGCCAACAAGATGGACTTCTTCCAACAACTCATGCTATTGTCCCAGGCCATACCTCCCCTTTATGACACTTGTCACTCAACTCTGCACACTTTGAAATTTGGTACTCTTCCCCCAGACAAGATATCTTCAACATATCCGGACGAAGGAAAAGTTCTCAAATCATTTTTGGGGTCCCCCACATCTTGTGACATTTGTCCCATGCCAGATGACACACACTATTTACTGTGCAAAATCTTATCCTCAGATTGTAATATAATATTGTATCATATTGCCTATAAATAGGTCTTTTGAATCTTTAGAAAGGCAAGGAGTGAAAAGAGAGAAAGAGTGAGAAAGAAAGTCATTGTAATATCCAGTCTCTTATGCCTGATGTAAAAAAGTTGTTAAATCTAATAATATCCTTGAGTTTATTGTATCTGGTATTGTGTTCCATTCCTTACGTTAATGTTATCTTTTATACAATCCTAGCAATATATATCATAAACCAATTTTAATCCTTAACTCCATAATCTTCTTACACCTCCGTCTCTATTACATGTCTCTATCATGTCCTTGTCCTCTTTCATTGTCTTGTTCCTTTCTTGTTCTATCCTATGGAAACTAAAAGAACCAATATAAGATGAATTAACATATTAATCAAATGGTAGATTTGGATATTTTAGCATACCAAGCTCGATCATAGAGTCATAGTGCAACAAATAGATTCTATTGACAATAAAATGGATTTTTTTATTTTTTTTTATTTTTTTTTATGCTTTAATGATGATACTTGATTTTGATTTAGAGCAAACATAAAAGATATAATTTTTTTCACAATTTGTTAAGGTGGCAAGTTATGATTAGTGTAGTATTACCAATTCTAATATGCATATCTCATCTATTATGAAAAAATAGGTGAAAAAATTTGTATTAACTTTTAGGTTTGATTCTCACACCTTCACTATTTTATATATTAAAATGCAAAATACTTATCAATTGTAGATATATGTGTAATATAAAAAATACGATCAAGGAATGAAGGAATATTTAGCCTTAAGTTTAACATAAGCAAAATTTAATAACAATAGGTTAGTGTAGATTGGAATTGCGTCTAATGCATCAATTACACTGAAAGCAGACACATATTCATCACTGAAAGCAACTATGATTAGTATATTAAGAAAGATGCTTTGTCAAGTCTACGTCGGTTAGCTCCTATGTAAGGTGTACTTGCGATCCACAATACAAGTTGCAAGTTCATTTACTACCACCCAACGTAAGGTGTACCGTCAACCAAATAGTCAAATAGCCCATTAGAAAAAAAAGAACCAAACAACGAATAGCACTGAGGCGGGAGTTGCAAACACATATAATGGTAGTAAATCAAACAACGGACGCGAACTACCAGGTTAAGCTGAAAATATATTATTGATTTACAAATAGAACAAACGTATGGAATATGGAGGTTATCAGCGTTAATATCGCCATATCTTCCATCATAGAAAATTTTCTACAACCTCACGTGAACGGAATATGGAGGTTATCAGCGTTATCAGCGTTGATGTCTATACTATCTGACCATATGCTGAGAACGGAAAAATATGAACTTGGGTGACTATCATACAATCCAACGATATGAGTCCCACAAATAATTTTGTAGTTTAATTAGAACATTTTTATGTTTTCAATGCAAACACATTTAAAATTGAAGCCTATACTATCTCACCATGTGCTGTGAACGGAACAATATGAACTTGGATGACTATCATACAATCCAACGATATGATTCCCACAAACAATTTTGTAGTTTAATTAGAACTTTATTATGTTTTCAATGCAAACAGATTTAAAATTGAAGCCTATACTATTTGACCTTGTGCTGAGAAAGGAAAAATATGAACTTGGGTGACTATCATACAATCCAACGATATGAGTCTCACAAACAATTTTGTAGTTTAATTAGAATTTTTTTTATGTTTTCAATGCAAACACATTTAAAATTGAAGCATATACTATCTGACCATGTGCTGAGAATGGAAAAATATGAACTTGGATAACTATCATACAATCCAACTATATGAGTCCCACAAACAATTTTGTAGTTTAATTAGAACTGTTTTATGTTTTCAATGCAAACACATTTAAAATTGAAGCCTATACTATCTGCCCATGTGCTGAGAATGAAAAAAAATATGAACTTGGATGACTACCTTACAATCCAACAATATGAGTCCCATAAACAATTTTGTAGTTTAATTAGAACTTTTTGATGTTTTCAACGCAAACACATTTAAAATTGAAGCCTATACTATCTGACCATGTGCTGAGAACGGAAAAATTTGAACTTGGATGGCTATCATACAATCCAACAATATAAGTCCTACAAACAATTTTTTAGTTTAATTAGAACTTTTTTATGTTTTCAATGCAAACACATTTAAAATTGAATCCTATACTATCTGGCCACGTGCTGAAAACAGAAAAATATGAACTTGGATAACTGTTATACAATCCAACAATATGAGTCCCACAACAATTTTGTAGTTTAATTAGAACATTTTTATGTTTTCAATGCAAACACATTTAAAATTGAAGCCTATATTATCTGACCATGTGCTGAGTACGGAAAAAATATGAACTTGGTTGACTATCATACAAGTTTTCATCGGTTTTGAAAACAGTACAAGGGTTGTTACAGTACCCACTAGAAGTTTTCAATTCAACTAGGCACTGTCCATTGATATCAGCTGTACATCTTATTCCCCAAGATTGAAAGCTGAGTTCACTATGTCCTTGAGCTTGGCATAGAACTCATCAAATGACTCATCCTTCTCCATCTTAATTTCTTCAAAGCTTGTGGTGAGCCTCTGTAGTTTTGAATCTTTGACAGCCTTAGTTCCCTCATAGGTTGTCTGGAGAATGGTCCATGCTTCCTTAGCAGTTTCTGTTGAGGAAATTTTCTTGAACTCTTCATTGGTGACTGCACTGAATAGGGCATTCAATGCTCTGCTGTTGAAGTTTGCCGTCTTGATCTTGGCATCATCCCAGTCGGCCGGCGCTTCTGTAGGCTTAGTCTAGCCTATCTCCACAGCTTGCCACACTTTCTCATCTAAAGACTGCAAGAAAGCTCTCATGCGTACTTTCTAGTATGCATAGTTAGTGCCATCAAATAATGGAGGTATAATAAGAGATTGACCTCTATCCATGACAGCAGGGGTCAATGGATCACACATAAAGATTAAACCCTGATTAGAGTGTGCTTGCTCTGATACCACTTGATAGGCCACAAATGCGTTGACCCCTTGTGATAAATTAGATTGATTAATTACCAAGTTATTAATTAATCAAATTAATATGCAATATCACGTGGCAGCACAAAAAAATCACCAAAACTAAGTTATGCAGCGGAAAATAAAAAACACGGTGATTTGTTTACGAATGGGGAAAACCTGACGGCAAAAACCCCAACGGGTGATTTAAGGTCACCACTCTCGAAACTCCACTATTATCACAACAAGCGGTTACAAGCAAGGAATCCTAAGTACCTTACCAACCTACAGTTGAACCCTTACCCTAATACCCAATTGTACTTGTTCTGTAGTGACAGTTTCTCTTTTCAATGGACGGCTCCCAAGTACATGACTAACCAGATGCGTGGATCCCAGTACGCGAGTTCAAACACCAACTAGAGAGAGAGTTGTTGGCTGCAAAGTTGTTCAAATCATCCACACGATGAATATCAAGAAGATGCTTGGTTACAAAACCCTACGGTGCACATTACACAGCAATCTTCTTCACAAAGGATGAACTAGGGCATGAACTTTGTCTTTTTTATCACAAATTGCACGAACAAGGATTGCTCAATACTTGTGCAACCTACATCCCTTTGACGGCCCTTAAAACAATCCCTTTATATGTCTAGGGTTAGGAGAAAAGAAGTCCCAAAGACACATTCACGGATTAGACTTAAAACAGAACTGAAAATCTGTTTTCTTTAATTCTCGACAGATAGAGGTGTCGAGGATCTGTCGAGAAGCTGTCGAGGCTCGGGGCAAAACAGCTTCTTAAAGCTCGATAGATGCATGTGTCGAGCCAGGTGTCGAGTTTTAGTAACTTGCACTTCCTTGTTTGTTTCTTGGACAGACTTGCTGACTTCAATACTGAATCTTGAAACACTATTTCTTGAAGTGTTAAACACATCCTAAATCTACTCAATTACAAGTAAAGTGCGTTTTGTCTAAGGATAAGCCAATTACATAAAATAGCGACATATGTCAACAATCACTTGAACTATATACGTCCTAACACTATCCAACAATATGAGTCCCACAAAAAATTTTGTAGTTTAATTAGAACTTTTTTATGTTTTCAATGCAAACACATTTAAAATTGAATCCTATACTATCTGACCACATGCTGAGAACAGGAGAATATGAACTTGGATGACTATCATACAATCCAACAATATGAGTCCCACAACAATTTTGTAGTTTAATTAGAAATTTTTATGTTTTCAATGCAAACACATTAAAAATTGAAGCCTATACTATCTGACCATGTGATGAGTACAGAAAAATATGAACTTGGTTGACTATCATACAATCCAACAATATGAGTCAAACAAACAATTTTGTACTTTAATTAGAACTTTTTTATGTTTTCAATGCAAACACATTTAAAATTGAAGCCTATACTATTTGACCATGTGCTGAGAACGGAAAAAAATGAACTTGGATGACTATCATACAATCCAACGATATGAGTCCCACGAACAATTTTGTAGTTTAATTAGAACTTTTTTATATTTTCAATGCAAACACATTTAAAATTGAAGCCTATACTATCTGGCCATGTGTTGAGAACGGAAAAATATGAACCTGGATGACTATTATACAATACAACAATAGGTGTCCCACAAACAATTTTATAGTTTAATTAGAACTTTTTTATGTTTTCAAAGCAAAAACATTTAAAATTGAAGCTTATACTATCTGCCCATGTGCTGAGAACGAAAAAATATGGACTTGGATGACTATCATACAATCCAACAATATAAGTCCCACAAACAATTTTGTAGTTTAATTAGAACTTTTTTATGTTTTCAAAGCAAACACATTTAAAATTGAAGCCTATACTATCTGCCCAAGTGCTGAGAACGAAAAAATATGGACTTGGATGACTATCATACAATCCAACAATATGAGTCCCACAAACAATTTTGTAGTTTAATTAGAACTTTTTTATGTTTTCAATGCAAACACATTTAAAATTGAAGCCTATACTATCTGACCATGTGCTGAGAACGGAAAAATATGAACTTGGATGACTATCATACAATCCAACAATATGAGTCTCACAAACAATTTTGTAGTTTAATTAGAATTTTTTTTATGTTTTCAATGCAAACACATTTAAAATTGATGTCTATACTATCTGACCATGTGCTGAGAACGGAAAAATATGAACTTAGGTGACTATTATTCAAATGTTTTCAATGCAAACACATTTAAAATTGAAGCTCCAATGGAAAAATATCAAAGCAAAAACATTTAAAATTGAACGATATGGACTATTATTCAAACCAACGATATGAGTCCCACGAACAATTTTGTAGTTTAATTAGATCTTTTTTATGTTTTCAATGCAAACACATTTAAAATTGAAGCCTATACTATCTGGTCATGTGCTGAGAATGGAAAAATATGAACCTGGATGACTATTATACAATACAACAATATGTGTCCCACAAACAATTTTGTAGTTTAATTAGAACTTTTTTATGTTTTCAAAGCAAAAACATTTAAAATTGAAGCCTATACTATCTGCCCATGTGCTGAGAACGGAAAAATATGAACTTGGATGACTATCATACAATCCAACAATATGAGTCACACAAACAATTTTGTAGACTATCATACAATTTAATCAGTTTAATTAGAACTTTTTTATGTTTTCAATACAAACACATTTAAAATTGATGTCTATACTATCTGACCATATGCTGAGAACGGAAAAATATGAACTTGGGTGACTATCATACAATCCAACGATATGAGTCCCACAAACAATTTTGTAGTTTAATTAGAACATTTTTATGTTTTCAATGCAAACACATTTAAAATTGAAGCCTATATGTGCTGAGAACGGAAAAATATGAACCTATACTATCTGGCCATGTGCTGAGAACGGAAAAATATGAACTTGGATGACTATCATACAATCCAACAATATGAGTCCCACAAACAATTTTTTAGTTTAATTAGAACTTTTTTTTTTTAATGTTTTTAATGCAAACACATTTAAAATTGAAGCCTATACTATCTCACCATGTGCTGTGAATGGAACAATATGAACTTGGATGACTATCATACAATCCAACGATATGATTCCCACAAACAATTTTGTAGTTTAATTAGAACTTTATTATGTTTTCAATGCAAACAGATTTAAAATTGAAGCCTATACTATTTGACCTTGTGCTGAGAAAGGAAAAATATGAACTTGGGTGACTATCATACAATCCAACGATATGAGTCTCACAAACAATTTTGTAGTTTAATTAGAATTTTTTTATGTTTTCAATGCAAACACATTTAAAAT
Organism: Castanopsis chinensis; assembly: GCA_032878915.1. Lineage (NCBI taxonomy): Eukaryota > Viridiplantae > Streptophyta > Magnoliopsida > Fagales > Fagaceae > Castanopsis > Castanopsis chinensis. The sequence continues at coordinate 4,479,830 of JAVQMG010000133.1, forward strand.
TGAAGCATATACTATCTGACCATGTGCTGAGAACGGAAAAATATGAACTTGGATAACTATCATACAATCCAACTATATGAGTCCCACAAACAATTTTGTAGTTTAATTAGAACTGTTTTATGTTTTCAATGCAAACACATTTAAAATTGAAGCCTATACTATCTGCCCATGTGCTGAGAATGAAAAAAAATATGAACTTGGATGACTACCTTACAATCCAACAATATGAGTCCCATAAACAATTTTGTAGTTTAATTAGAACTTTTTGATGTTTTCAACGCAAACACATTTAAAATTGAAGCCTATACTATCTGTCCATGTGCTGAGAACGGAAAAATTTGAACTTGGATGGCTATCATACAATCCAACAATATAAGTATAACAAACAATTTTTTAGTTTAATTAGAACTTTTTTATGTTTTCAATGCAAACACATTTAAAATTGAATCCTATACTATCTGGCCACGTGCTGAAAACAGAAAAATATGAACTTGGATAACTGTCATACAATCCAACAATATGAGTCCCACAAACAATTTTGTAGTTTAATTAGAACTTTTTTATGTTTTCAATGCAAACACATTTAAAATTGAAGCCTATACTATCTGACCATGTGCTGAGAACGGAAAAATATGAACTTGGATGACTATCATGCAATCCAACAATATGAGTCCCGCAAACAATTTTTTAGTTTAATTAGAACTTTTTTTTTTTTTTAATGTTTTTAATGTAAACACATTTAAAATTGAGGCGTATACTATCTGACCATGTGCTGAGAACGGAAAAATATGAACTTGTATGACCATCATACAATCCAACAATATGAGTCCCACAAACAATTTTGTTGTTTAATTAGAATTTTTTTATGTTTTTGATGCAAACACATTTAAAATTGATGCCTATACTATCTGACCATGTGCTGAGAACGGAAAAATATGAACTTAGGTGACTATCATTCAAACCAACGATATGAGTCTCACAAACAATTTTGTAGTTTAATTAGAACTTTTTTATGTTTTCAATGCAAACGCATTTAAAATTGAAGCCTATACTATCTGACCATGTGCTGAGAATGGAAAAATATGAACTTGGATGACTATCATACAATCCAACGATATGAGTGTCACAAACAATTTTGTAGTTTAATTAGAACATTTTTATGTTTTCAATGCAGACACATTTAAAATTTAAATTCTATTCCTCTGTTATAACTATCAAATTTTTTTAAAAAAAAATTATTGTAACTTAATTTCTTTGTGAATTTGTTAATTCAAACCATGCAAGGGACCATTATACTGTTCCACACACACACACACATATATATAGTCTAAATTAGATTATCTAATATTAAATATATTGTCACATGTGTTTCGTCCAAGTACAAAGGATAAAATTAGTTTCTCAAAAAATAAAAGATAAAATCTGATGGAAGTTGATGGAAGGATAAAAAATGCAACATATATATTTAATAGTTTAGTGAAAAAGAAAATGTTTTAAAGTTTATGGATAAAAAAAATTAATTAATAAAAAAATTGGAGATGTAAACAAATTTTTTTCTTGAAAAATCACATTTATAATAATTATAGTCTTTTTATTAAAAATATATTAATTACAATAATATATAAATTTCTTTCGGAAATGAAAATTTTGGCTTAGGAAACAAAAAAATAGGGACGGACGACATTGCCCCCATAGAAATAAAAATAAATAAATAAATAATCCTCAGCCACCCCTGCCCTCCCACGCCTCACCCCAAAATGATAAGACGTTGGAGGAAAAGTCTAGAGACATTGGATGTGTATAATTCTTAGCATCAACATCAACATCAGCATCAATCCTATCTCTTTGACTCTTTGCATCTCAAGGTTGACAATCACCATTTTTACTCCGTACAATTTTTACAACAACATGCAGTTACTATAAGGTTTGATTTGGATTATTCCCTAAATTATATTGTTTAAGTTGAAATTTACCATTCTTCTTAATAAAACAAAAAAGTTGAAATTTACCCTCTTAAAAATAAGTAGAACTAGCTTCATTAAACATGCTTTGCACATGCGATAAAACTATTTTTTTTTTATTTAGTGTCATAATTTTTCATTAAGATGTGAGGTAAATATATGATATGAGATATTTAAATATGTAGAATCCACTTTTACGAAAGTTTTGGGCCTGGAACAATTATAGAAAGAGAGTCAAAAAGATAGAGAAAAAGAGAAAACAATATAATGAAATTTATTAAACACAAGTGGTATGTTCATACCTTCTTAATTGAGTTTCGGGTGATTGTCTTCTTTTGAAGGTTATTCCAGGCTCTCAGCTTATTTTAAATATGCCTATGTGTTTTCTCTAATGTATTTATTTTTTGTTATTGGAATGTTTGAAATTAGTGAAAACATTGGAATAGATGTGTTGGATTAGAATTGTTTTTTAGAATTTGAAGAAGAAAGAGAAAATATGATATGTACAAGGAACTAACTACATGTTATTGGGAGTATAAAGGTTAGTGGGAATGTGGGGGAGTAGATATGTTCAAGAGACTTAAGAGAACCCTTTTTTTTTTTTTTTTTTTCCTGTAACTAGTTTTTTTATATTAAAAAAAACATTTGTTAGTAATTCTGTTATTTAATTTTTTTTTTTAATTTTTGAATTTGAAAGACACGGGGAGGAGTTTTTTTATATATATTTCATTTATCTTAAATTTAGGAGCTGTTTTATTTTCTCAAAAAATAATAAAGTTGTTTTATTTTAAATTTGGCAGAGAGACATGGAAGAGGGAGAAACGTGAATAAAAAAATATTTTTTTAAAATTTATTTAAAATTTTGAAGTTTTAAAATTAATAATTTTACATGTTTAACTATATTATTTAAAGTTTCTAAACAATATGAATTTAAGGGTAATTTAAATATACAAGAATATGAGTCTAAAAGCCTATTAAATAATAAACAAAAATGCAAAACTAACCCTTTAATTTTCAGTTTTGTCATTTCAATCCTCTAACTTTCAATTTTTGTCAATGCAGGACTCCATTACAACTCAATTAGTGGCTGCCATTAAAACTCCTGAAACGACGCCGTTTTGCATATTAAAAAGGATACATCTTCATCTATATTAACACGGAAATGTTAAAAGTACCACAAATTTTACTACAAAAACATAAATCAAAGTGACATTGAATGTGATTTGTGTCACTTCCAATAACTAACTAATATAGAAATATGTTAATTGCCTTTCTATGATTGGTAATATGTAAGTTTCATTATAAGTTTCACTAATAAAAAAAATGTTTATTATTTCTAATTGTGTGGATCAAAAATCAAGATATATGGGAGAAAAGGACTATTTGATCAGCAGGGTTATCATTCCACATGAGGTAGGAGTGAGTAATAGGGATATCACTAATTTAGGTAATAGAGTTGTTGATAATAGTTTAGGACAAAGCTTAGATCAATGCTTTTGAGCATTGCACCCATAAAGATTATGACACATGTTCACTTTTAGTCATATGTTATGAACTTGAAGGGCCCAGTGTATGACACAATATATTAATTATTGTGGTACAACATCATTTTCGGTCTTGTTCTAGACTCTAGCATGAAAGAAAGAATAAACCTCAAGTTGTAAGTTTCTTAAGCCAGAAGAAAGAACATTCATGGTTGGGTTGTTTAACGATGGCTGTAGTATGAGTGTATTGACTGTATATGAAACGTAGTGCAATAAGCAAATTAAGAGGAGACTTTGACTCAGTAGCGATCATTGTTGTAATGTTAAACGTACCATATTTAAAGCTTCAAATGGTGAATTATATGCAAGACTAGTGCTCAGTTTAATTGCGATCAATTTATTTATTTATTTTTATTTTATTTTATTTTTTTTGAGAAGTGAATTGCGATCAATTTATAAAGATTGAAATTGAATATTGAACTGTTCTATGTCAATGTCATCCCTTAAGAAGCCACCAACATTAGGCATATTGCCTATTAAAATTTTCAGATTTCTCATTTCTCTAGAATTATGACTTTTCTTTTCGTTTTATGCGCTTGTTCCTCTTCATCGGAATTTTGGTGCGCGACTTTTCTTTCGGTTATATATAGTTATAAATATTTTTAGAAAATTTTTACCAAAAATGTAATTGATTTTTTTATATTTTTTATAAAATTAGTATCAAATTTTTTCTAAAATAATTCATTAATGGATACTCTAAAAGCATCCGTTAACATAACCCCTTATATATAATTGAGCTTTCAATGACAGCATGACAGAACCATACTTATAAATTTGAGTTCTTTTTTTTTTTTTTTTTGAGAAGCATATATTTGAAATTAATTAGAGACTCTCTAATGTATTGTATTTTAAAAATTGTATAAATTACTTATGTAATTTATTAAACACTCACTGTATAAGATAAACATAAAAGCCTTTTTTTTTTTTTTTTTGAGGAAAAGATAAACATAAAAGCTTAGCAACCCTTTTTACAAATATTTATAATGATGAAATCATTGAAATTTTATAATTTTCTTTATAATAACTCAATATAAATTAAGTGGTACAGTTATGAAAACAACCAAATATAAATCATTGATATATTTATTCATTCTTATATAGCAATTTTCTTTTCTTTTTATTTAAATGACTAAAATTGCCAAACTATTTATAATAATAAAAAATTAAGTTAAGTAGGTAATTTGGAGTATAAGAAAAATTTCATACGGGAGGTTTTGACTTATACAATCGAGTTGAATGAGTTACAAAAATTCACTGGATTTGATTGAGTTTGATGGGATCACATATATACTTAAAACGGTTTAATTAAATACATTCCATTCCATTCCTTTCTCTTATGATCCTTCAATTCCATTTCATTTCTTTCCCTTATGAACTCCCAAACGAAGCCTTAGCCTCCTCAGTCACAAGTTGCTCATGGACCCCTAGGTCTAACATCTTCATTACTGTTAGTTTGTCCTCGGATCAATGTACACCCTCGGACAAAGCCCATGACCCAATATGCATTTTTGGGTCTTTTATCCCTACAACATGCAATATGCATTTTAGATAAAATAACAATAAGTGTTTTAGCAAAATATGCAGCATGCATCTAAGTTTCAGTTGATAGAGACAAAAATTTATTTATTCTTATAAATTTCTTTAATTATTTCTCAAATTTAATAAATCATATATGATTAAATTTTTTTATTTAAAGTAATATTGAATTTAGATGTGGGGATAACTAAAACCAAAGCTCTTTTTTTTTTTTAGTAAAGTTATTAAGAGAATTTAGAAAATTTGACAAGGAGAAAGTTTAACTACAAATATAGTTATAAAATTTCACTCAATATTATTTTATTAGATGTGAATTATGATAAATTCACCAATAGATTACGTTTTCATCTTATATCCTCTATACTTGGAAAATTTCCAAAAAAAATCAAAGATAAATAATTATATAATCAAATAGGGGAAAATTGTTATCCTTAATATGAAATGATTGTGTTGTAATCTTTGTACGTTTAGCTTTATTTTGATAACTTATGCTATTGTGCAAACAAAAAAAATTAAAACTTCAAAAATTTGTGTAATTTTTTTTATAGATAAAAATAAACTCACCCAATAACGTTCTTTCATATGAATCCCACATTTGTAGCCTATCAAATATGACCATTGAATCAGGTCTCACGAGATGCTTTCACACACCTCAAAGCATTGGAATATATGGAGTAGTGTCCACCGATGAGTTGAGTGAACTAACTAGCATTTCATCAAAAAACAGTCGGCAAAACAAGACCCGTTTCTAACTTATTCGGAAAAGCACACATGTACAAACAAAAATAGAAAAGAAAAAGGAAATGCAACGGTGTCTTTTCATGTCTTGGATAAGCACAAGAAAGACGCATGAGGTTGCTCACATTTTAGAAACAATCGCCAATCTAGGAAAAGGCTTCGTAACTGAACACCTACCTCTCAAAAGAATCACGCAGAGTATGTTGGTTTAAAAGTGATTAGATTAGACTGATAGCTAAGGGAGAAGCGTCATTCATGAATTATTTGCCAAAATCATTTTCACCCAATTCATTCATTTCCTATACAAATCTAAGTAATAATGACATTTGTTTCCCTATATTAGAGTTGTAGATCATTACAAGAAATCCAAAACTAGAAATAATTAGTTTTACCTCTAAGAATACGCATCTGCCACATATATATGAGCTCAATCAGACTGTAGTGTATGAATATGATTGGTTATACTCAACCTAAAAAGAAAAGGAAATGCATGGGCTATTTATATAAAAATAGAGAATCCAGTTGCATGCATGCAACACAATTATACAAACACAGCCTCATTCCTTTTTTTGGTTAGAGGATATGGGCAGAATGACAAGCCCCATTATTCATTAATTATAAGGTATGTGATTGCAGGACTCAAGCATTATGAGAAAGAAATTATAAAAAAATGCTTAAGTACTCTTGGAGTATACGCTCTCACATTCATGAAGGACACACCATGAATTTAATGAATCCCACCATAAATATAAGAGGAATGAGCACTATTTACCGTGCGTCGGAAGTACTTGAGATAATTATTAATTGTTAATTGAGAATTTATTTTAGATGCAAAGTTTCAGGAAGTAAACAGTGAACAAAGGCCACTATTAGAGGTCTATACAATGCACACTCCAATTTGTTGAGTGGAATGAAAAATCAGACTTATTGTGCGTTATTATTTGAATTGAATGAGATTTATTTTGGTCAATTTATACAGTTGTACCTTAAAAAAAATGTGAAACAGGACCATAATTTACTTAATGATGAGAATTCTTTGTGGTTGTTATGCTCGGCCAATATGAATAAGACCCATCAAAAGAAAAAGAAGCATGATAATATTAATAACGCACCAATGACATCAGTGATCAGAACATAGATGAAAGCAAAGCAAAAGGGTATCGAAAAGCAATCCCATGGATGCTTATTATGGTGCAAAAACGTGTGAACTCAGGACATAAAAACCACAGCCACCTCACCAATTGTGTAGCCACTAGCCACATGATGCACCACTTAACACCATCATTTTTTTAGCTTTTACTCAAAGACCATATATTCTAAAACATTCTCTTTTCTCACTGCTCTAGTCTCTTCCAATCCCTCTCTATCTATCTCCTATAAATACAATCCAATCAAGTCTTAGTCTTAATACAAGTTGCAATACTTTCATGTTTTTCTTCTTTTATCTCTCTGAGACTCTTTCTTTCTTCCCTTTCTGTGAATCCAAACAAGTCTTAGTCCTCAGCACAAAAAATTATCTTTCTTTCTCTCTCATATCTAATAAGAATTCATTGGACAAACTATGAGGCTGAGAAGAATAGGCATTGCTTTGGTTACACTCGTGATAGTTTGTAGAATCCACATATGTTTGTCAGAGAATATTGCCAGAGGAAGCTTTCCAAAGGGTTTTGTTTTTGGGACTGCCTCTTCTGCTTTCCAGGTTGGTCATGACCCCATTAACCAAAGACCTTCTATTTATTTATTATTGACATCAATGATATTTTATCAGTTATGTCTGTGATATGTTTTTTGGGCCCCTCTAATTAATGCAAGCTTTTTCTTTAGGAGAAAGAGTTAAACAAAACGCACACAATTTTGTTTCTTTTAGTGGACATCAAAATATTCAAACAACTTCTTTTGTGTCTTGTTTGCAGGTGAATATGAATATTTTGGTGATTTTCTTAAAAAGTACAGAAACACCAAAAAAAATTTCATAATTTATTAAGGTAGGAAAGTTGTTGTTGGAACCCTACTTTTTCATAATAAACCTGTTACTAACACTGTTATTGTGCGCCAATCCACAATAAGCCACCCCAATAGAGTTATTGTTTTCTTAAAGTCGTTTTCCATGTATGAGAAAGTGCAGTACAGCCGCTCAACCACAATATGAAAAGAAAGATAAAAACAGTGAAATTTAATAAACAGAAATTGAAATAAAAATATTTGAATCTTAACTTGTCTCACTCTTTCTTCATGAGTATCTGAAAAGAACTGGGTAGATGAAAACTGCTTAGTTCTTCTTTTTTTTCTTTTTCTTTGTAAATATATATATATATATATTCTTTTTTTGGGTTAATATTATTTTGTTAGTTTCTCTCTCTAGGAGCATATCTATCATTCCCACTTATTTCACTCATTAAGTGGCGGGGATGAGAAGTGTTACGTTCACGACATTTTTACAACAAATCATAGATGGTTAGTTATTATTGGTTCAAATTTGAACTTAACACTAAGATTATTTTTTGCCCCAATAATTACAACCAGTAACAACCTGTCACTTAAAATTTGTTGTGAAAATATTATAGACATATCATTTCTTGGCAGGGATACACCACAAACTCCTTAAGATTTGAGAATATAGGGGAACCAATTATTCTGTGTCTATTTTTTGGGGCCAGAAAATATAAGGGAAATAACTAAAAATAGACTTTTTTGACTTTTAAGCTTTAGATGTGGCGACTGAGTGAGCGAATGACTTGCATTTACAATCATTTGAGGAAATTCCAATAAAATCTATTTGTTCCTCAAAATTATATAAAAACTAGTATAAGTAGTTTTTTTCCCCCCCAAGCTAATCTTTTATAAATTCACAAATATTCTTATTTCTTAGTCTTTCATGATTCGCATGGGACTATATATATAACCTCACGACACAAACATAACGACTAACCTTTACAACATTAATAATAATAATGACAATAATAATAATAACTACTTTCATCTTTTTAAATAGATCCTTAGGTGAGTTAGTTAACTCAATACCTTTTTTGATTATTTTTTGTCTTTTCTTTTTATCCTTAGTAATGTTAGACTCACAAAGCTTTTCACAATGAATAATTTGGCAAGTGACTATCTTGTATTTTTTTTTTTTTTTTTTATCCTTTTCACATCAATTTAAGTAAAATTTTCTATCTATTTTAGTATAAAAAATTACTTTCTTTTATTTCACATATACTTACTTTTTAAAACACTCAACATCATTTTATCTATTTTACATTTTTTTTATTATAATATTATTACCTTTCTCGAGCCACCTCTCTCGGGCTATGCCCATAATGCGTATGCCTTGGCTGCTTGCCCATGGAGGCTGTCATGGCCTTGGGGGCATGCACGCGGGCATGCCATGCCCTTGGCAGCCAAAGCCCAAGTAGCCCCTTTGGGCATGCTACCAAGGCTATAGCATGACAGGCAATTTTTTATTATTATCCCAAATCATCTCTCTTTCTTCCTCTTTCATAGTCAAACTAAAACAAATAAAAAATTATAAAAATATTCATTTGCAAAGCTATAGTAATTGTGTAAATTTACACATATACTGTAGCATAACTGTATTTTTCCATAACAATACATAAACTAATAAATGTGGTAGGTTTTGGGAGTTGGTTAAAATGTGGGGCTTATTCTATATTATAATGACTAACATAAATGCTGTAAGGTTAGAGAGAAAAAAAAATGTTTTTTTTATAATTATTAACTTGACAATTTTCAAATGGAGCAATATTACTTTTACATGAGACCACCAACACAACTTTTATTAGCACTTTAGTAACAATCACAACATATCACCTCTTATTTTAAAAAAAAGGTGAAATTTTTTGTGTTTTTAAACTTATTAATTTTATGGAGGTCAGTTCATTGTAGATTTGACTTGGTGGAAACATATAGCACATCTGTTTGGCAAGTCAAGAGAGAACAGGATGAAAATTATTGCATTTAGAATATTATTAAGATTCCCTTTTTATTTTTTTTCATTAGTGTTAATGTCATGTTAGAACTTTCAGCTTAAATTAAAAATAGCATTATTATTGCTGGATTGTCTTTTTCTTCATTGGATTATTCGCCTAAGCCAAAGGCCAAGAAGTACATGTGAATAATCCATATTTATGCTGTTTACTAAGAATTGCCCTTTGATCGATGCAGTATGAAGGAGCGGTGAAAGAGGACGGGAGGGGACCCACTGTTTGGGACACATTTTCACATAAATTTGGTAAATATATATATTTTGGGTACATTAAAATAAATATAACATTATTAAAATTCTTAGTTTTCATTTGAAAAATATAATCCCAACAAAAACAATATTAAGAAATTTCTTATACATTATAGTAGCAATGTAAGATTTATATTGTTTAGTACAATATAAATTAGGAATTTTCTGTAATATTATTGCATATATTAATAATGAACAAAAAATTATTATTGTATCTGTAAGGACACAAATCAAGTTTGGACCCTAGTACGCGCCAGGGGCGGCCCAAGTCGCTTATACAATAAATTTGTAGAGAGTGGGCTTGAAGCTTAGATTTCTTGGGGCGGTAGAAAGTAACGGCGTTTGGGCTAAGGTTACTATTGGTGTGTAACGAGCTGGTGGAATGACTTTTGTTTTCCTCGAACATGGGCCAAGGAGTCTCTGTCCCTGCTTCCCTTGTATTTTCTAGGAGGAGAGAGAGTATTCTTGGTGGAAAAACCCGGGATCCCTTTCCAGTGGTCTCCCATTCTCTATTTATACTCCCCATTCATGTTTCCCATTCGTAAAGCCATAAAATTCAATCCCTTTCCTATCCATCCTTTTCCTAAAGACACTCCCCAATGGCTATAAAACTGACTGCCATCCCCTCAAAAGTCATTTCCCCATTAATGTGGCCAGGCAGGTAGGTGAGAGGCCTTTAATGCGGTGGTAGCAGCTTTATGTAGTGTACGTCCTACTTGTCCCCCTCCTCGGCGTCCAGTTGAAGCTCAGTATGACTCACCAAGCTTTGAGAGCTCTTCCTTGGGCGTCATGCTGCGCCCTTCGATCCCCGATCCTATTGTCCGAGGAGACCTTCTCCTTGGACTCTCTCCCAACTGGCCAGCGCCCTAATCGGTGGGCTTTTGGGCCCCCGTCTTAGGAGGCCTTATTCACAACTCACGGCCCTTTGGCGGAGTCTACGTTCTCAGACCAAGCCCAAGGCCCACATGGTATTTTGACACCTTTGCCCTCCACAATAGCCCCTCAAAAAGTCATTTGACTCTGATCCGAGGAGGCAAATGAGTTTTTGACCTGTGAATCCTTCCTCCACATAATCTCTTAATTGTCGCACGTGCGAAATTCGCATGGGTCCTCTAGGGAGACCTTTGGCGCTTTGTAATATGCAACGCCTGTATTAATTGCACTAAGTAACTTCTTGTCGCTCACGTTCAACGGTGAGATGTGGATCCAACAGCCCGGATTTATTCCCGAAATTTGGAGCAGGATCTTTCTCACGAACCGCCGGCCTTCAATCATTCAAAACACCTTGGTAACCGCGACTCCCCTCATTTCTACCAAAGAGCAAACATACCCCGAAGCTTTCAATCTCACTCTCTCTCAAGAAGTTCTCACAAGTTCGCACACCTTTCTCTTGTAAGTTTCTCCTTTCCTCGAACCTTTTTCTCCTCGGCTGTCAACCTTTCTTCCCTTTCTTCGTAACTCTCTACCTTGGTTTTCACTTCAATGGGTAGATTTAAGTGTCTAGTTGATACGGCTTCTGGCATGGAAGGGTTCCGGGCCAAATACCACATTCCTCTGGATGTGGGCTTGAAATACTGCCCCCTAGAGGCCGTAGCAGATTCTAGGCAAGAGGGGCAGGTAGTCATCCCTATAATCGCCTTCCTAAAGGGTAGGATGACACTCCCCATAAAGCACGTGACCAGCAAGTACCTTCGTAACCATAGGTTGTGTCCAGATCAGTGTACACCCAACATGTTTAGGATATTAGGCTGTGTCGATGCTCTGAACGAGCAGATGGGTCTGCACCTCACATGACATGACGTCGTTTACATGTACGAGTGCCACTAGATGAGAGACGCATGTTATTACCTCAAATCGAGGTCTAACGCTGTCAGGCTCATTTCCTATCTGCCCAAGTCCAATAAAGGCATGAAAGATGATTATCTCATCGCCACCGGGAGGTGGTATGACGATCTCCATTGCCTAGTGAGGGAGGGGCAGCCGAGTGTGACTCCCTAGGATTTGGGAGTTTTGGTTTTTAAAGTTTTGCCCCTTCTTGCTCCCCTTGGTAGATTTACTGCTATTTGATGTCTTCTTTATTCGATTCATCGTGAGTATCTAACCATGTTTGGTTTCTCTGCTGTCTTCCCTGTAGACAAACAGCATACGTCTCCTCGCTTGGGCGACGTCAACATCTCGGACCTCAACAGGGTTCTGGGATCCGAGGTCTTTGTAAACGAAGACCAGCAGGTAAGGGCCGCCCACCTCATATTGGGGTACGAACCCATATCGAAGGTTTTTGACGAAGTTGAAGACGCTATCCTCACCGGTCACCGGAGACGTTTGAGGATAGACGTCCGCTACCCCGAATTCTTTACCCTTCGCGCTATACTAGACGTGCCATCCATCATCCTGTACGGTTGGACCGTTGAAGCCATCCCTTTGGCAGCGCAGCGGGAGGACCAGATCGTCCGAGAAGAGTCTGCGGCTTCCCCTCCATCCCTTGAAGAAGAAATCGACCGGTTTTGCTTAGAGGAGGCCGAGAGACCATTAGGGGGCCACGTGGTCAATATCTCGAACGAAGAAGAGGGCAATTCGGACAGGAACTCCGGTATCAAAGGCTTAATTGTTGCCCGACCAAAGGATTCCTCTGAGGAAGACGACGACATGGCGTCTTTGAAACAGCTCTTTGCCAGGAAAAGGGGCGTCTAAGTCTCCAAGGGGGACGCCTCGGGTCCCAGCCGAGGTTGCCTCCACCTCCCCCTCCCTCCGACCTCCGACCTCCTCCCTCCTCCTCCTAACATCCCAAAGAAGAAGAGGAACGAGAATGAGGAGGCGGACAAGGAGAGGGAAAAGAAGCAAAAGCACCAAAGGCAGCTACAGCAGCAACAATAGCAAGTTACTAAGGGTGAGGGGCGAGCCTCATCCGTCGAGAGCAAGAAGATCCGCGGGCAAGCCGAGGTTCGCCGAGGGGAGTCCAGCTGGTCCCCCGCTCTAGAGGTGGACGGGGCTTTGGTATCTCTCCAGGCGAGCGTCAGGGATTTTCAGAGAGGTCATGCCTCTCACTTGGCCAATGCTCTGGAGCAGCCCCTTTTTATGCCTAGGGACATAGAGGACTTAGGGAGGATGGGTCGAACGCGCCTCTTCCTTTCTCTCAAAAGGAACCTGGGCCTGGTACGCGCTATCCCTCTAGTTTATTGTTGTCATTTTAGTCTTCGTGTATGTTAATTTTTCTTTTACTGTGTATCCGTTGGAACTTCCCTTCACAGGCTATCCAAGAGGCCTTTGCCGCCGATACGCTGGTGGAGCACTACCAGAACCAGGTAGGGGCCGAGCAGTCGGCTAAGGCGAAGGTTGAGAAAGAGTTGGGTCGCGCCGAGGCAGAGAAGGCTAACCTGGTTGCCAAATTGTCCCTAGAACAGATTGAGAGGAGGAGCCTGGATGTGGGCTTAAAGACGGCGGCGACCCAGATGGAGAGCCAACGCAAGCTTTTGCACCAGAGGGACGAGGCATTGTCCAAAGCAGGGCAGGAGATCTCGAACTTAAAAAGAGAGCTTGCCTAGGCCAAAGAAGTGGCTCACACCATAAGGGAGATTATGGAGGCCGCCACCAAAGCCGCCTACAACGAAGGGGTCGAGGCGACGGAGAACTGCCTAACTGAGGAGCTCGTAGAGTTGTGCAAGGAGTACTGCCAACAAGTTTGGGTGGAAGCCCTAAACGCAGCAGGAGTTCCTGCCAACTCTGAGTGGAGGGGAGCCGAGAAGGTCTGGTATCCCGAGGATATCAGACTCATCGAAGAAGCTCCACCCACTTCAGTTGCTCTCGAGACTGTGGCCCCGATGCTGCCTCCATCCTCCCAAGGGCAAGTCCTCCCAGCCAATGAGGTTGCTGTTGCTAAGAAAGTGGCCAAAGAGGGGCTTAACGAGCCAGCCGGTTCGGTTGTACTTCCTCCCAAAGCCAAAGACAAAGGGAAGCAAGTCCAAGTTCTGCCCGAGGCTAGGGAAAAAGGAGCTGAAGTGGAGGGAAAGACCAAGGAGTCCTCGATGAAACCGGGAGAGGACCCTCCACTGAAGATAAAGGGATAGGCCACCCCTGGCTCCATTTTTGCGTAGTTTTTCTTCCTTAGGGAGTTTGTTATTAATCATTTGCCTTGTAATGTTTATTTCCAGCTTTGATGTAAACAGCTTTGATGAATCTCAGTGTTTTGCTTTGATAGTGTAACTTTCGTGATGGATTATGTTTGTTTCTGTATAATTTGCCTTATTGTACGTGGTCCCCGACATAATTGGGTTAACCAATAAATAGCTAATTGCGCATAAGCGTGCTCAAAAGTCAAGGTGGCCACGGCCTTTACATAAGAGTGACCAGATCATGCGCAGTTTCAACGATTAACACTAACACTTGACGAAAATGAAATTGTATGTTAAATTTTTCCAAGGCAAAAGGTCCGAGGACCTGGCGTAGCCTAGGTTAACATTAACGCTTAATGAAAATGAAAAGTATGTTAAATTTTCCCAAGGCAGAAGGTCCGAGGACCTGGCATAGCCTAGGTTGACATTGACACTTAATGAAAACGAAATTGTATGTTAAATTTTCCTAAGGCAGAAGGTCCGAGGACCTAGCGTAGCCTAGGTTGACATTAACACTTAATGAAAATGAAATTGTATGTTAAATTTTCCCAAGATAGAAGGTCCGAGGACCTGGCGTAGCCTAGGTTGACATTAACACTTAATGAAAATAAAAAGTATTTTAAATTTTCTTAAGGCAGAAGGTCCGAGGACTTGGCGCAGCTTAGGTTGACATTAACACTTAATAAAAATGAAAAGTATGTTAAATTTTTCCAAGGCAAAAGGTCCGAGGACCTGGCACAGCCTAGGTTGACATTAACACTTAATGAAAACGAAATTGTATGTTAAATTTTTCCAAGGTAAAAGGTCTGAGGACCTGGCGCAGCCTAGGTTGACATTAACACTTAATGAAAACGAAATTGTATGTTAAATTTTCCCAAGGCAGAAGGTTCGAGGACCTGGTGCAGCCTAGGTTGGCATTAACACTTAATGAAAATGGAAAGTATGTTAAATTTTCCCCAGGCAGAAGGTCCAGGGACCTGGCGTAGCCTAGGTTGACATTGACACTTAATGAAAATGAAAAGTATGTTAAATTTTCTCAAGGCAAAAGGTCCGAGGACCTGGCGCAGCCTAGGTTGACATTAACACTTAATAAAAATGAAAAGTATGTTAAATTTTCCTAAGACAGAAGGTCCGAGGACCTGGCGTAGCCTAGGTTGACATTAACACCTATACATAGTTTGGCGATAGAGATTGACATATTAACAATCAGTATGATACAATGATATCCAAATGCTTGGCGGGTGTGCCTTTCATTAATAGTAATACCTTCGGAGGTTATTTACATTTCAGGGCCGTTTTACAGGTTTGTCTTCTAAGTCGGCGAGATAATAGGACCCTATGCCGGCCACTGAGGTTATGCGGTAGGGCCCCTTCCAGTTTGGTCCTAATTTTCCCCATGTCGGGTCCTTAGCAATTCTGACAACTTTTTTCAAGACTAGATCTCCTGGGGCAAGGGGCCTAGATCTTACACGAGAGTCGTATCCCCACTTAAGCTTCTGCTGGTAGCAAGCTAGCCGAACCATAGCATTTTCCCACCTTTCTACCACTAAATCCAGCCCTTTCAGCAGCATGTCATCATTAGCGTTTGGGGTGAAAGACTGCGCTCTCATTGTTGGGAACCCCATTTCCAAAAGGATCACCTCCTCGATGCCATACGCCATCGCAAAAGGCGTCTCCCCTGTGGACCTTCACGGCGTAGTTCGGTAAGTCCACAGCACGTGTGGCACTTCATCCACCCATCTACTTTTCGCATCGTCTAGTCTCTTCTTGAGCTCGTTGACTATCGACTTGTTGGTCGCTTCAGCTTGGCCGTTCCCCTGCGGATAGGCTGGGGTAGAATATCTGTTTGTGATGCCGAAGTCTCCACAATACTTACTGAAGGCTTTGCTGTCGAACTGCAGTCCGTTGTCCGAGATGAGAGTACGTGGGACCCCAAACCTGGTGATGATGTTTTTCCAGACGAATTTCCTCGCGTCCATGCCTCGGATATTCGAAAGGGGCTCGGCTTCTACCCATTTGGTGAAATAGTCTGTCCCGACGAGCAACCATCTCTTGTTGCCTACTGCCCTTGGAAATGGTCCCACTATATCTAAGCCCCACTGTGCAAACGGCCAAGGGCTGGCCAAAGGATTAAGGACACCTCTAGGCTGGTGGATGTTGGGAGCAAATCTTTGACACTAATCGCATTTTCTCGCGTAATCCTGCGCCTCTCTTTGCATGTTTGGCCACCAGTACCCCTGTGTAAAGGCTCTATGGGCTAGTGACCTTCCGCCCGTGTGGTTACCACATATTCTTTCATGCAACTCTTCCAAGAGCTGCTCTGTTCCTTCCGAGTGCACACACAGTAGGTAGGGCCCCAAAAAGGAGCATTTATAGCTTCCCGTCCTCAGACAGCCAAAACCGCGAAGCCTTTTTACGGATCTCGTCAGCCTCGGACTTCTCTTCTGGCAGAGCGTCATGTTTTAGGAAAGACACTATAGGGTCCATCCAACTAGGTCCCGCTCTGATCTGGTGGATCCGGGGGGTATCACGATCCAGCCCAGTGGGCTTAAACAAGTTCTCAATGAGCATGACCCGAGGAAGGCCCTGAGCCGAGGACGTTGCAAGTGTGGCCAGCGAGTCGGCGTGGGTATTTTCATTCTTGGAGACATGCGACAATGCAAAAGACTCGAATTTGGACTGCAAGTGCTTGGCGCGGGCTAAATACTCTCGCATTCTCGGTTCCTTGGCTTCTAATTTTCCTTCCACCTGGCCAACCACCAGCTGTGAGTCTGAGAACGCCTGCACCATTTTTCCCCTCAATTTTCGAATCGTGTCCATTCCCACTAGCAAAACTTCATATTCGGCCTCATTATTAGTAGCTGGAAATGCTATCCTCAAAGACTTTTCCACGACGATTCCATCCGGGGATATCAAAATTATTCCTACGCTTGAACCTCTCTGATTGGAGGCTCCGTCCACGAAAACCCTCCACATCAGAGATTTGTCGCACGAGGTTACGCCAACTAGATTTCCGTCCATGCCCCATCCCTCTAGGTTTTCCTCTGCGGAAGGCTCAGCGAACTCCGCCACCAGGTCGGCCAGGACTTGCCCCTTCATAGAGGTGCGGGGCATGTACTTGATGTCAAAGGCTTCCAAGACAGTTCCCCATTTAGCAACTCTGCTGGAGTAGTCAGCACTCCGCAGCATGGACTTAAGTGGGAGCTAGGTAAGTACGACAACGGTGTGGGATTGAAAGTAATGCGGGAGCCGGTGTGTCGTGTGCACCACGGCTAGAATCGCCTTCTATAATGGCAGATACCGAACCTCGGCCTCCTGTAGGGACTTGCTGACATAGTAGACTGGTCTCTGTATACCATCGTCATCCCATATCAGAACTAGGCTGACGGCGTAGGCAGCCACCGCTATGTATGCGAACAGTACTTCATCCAAATTGGGACAAGACATTATGGGCGGCCGAGAGAGATACTCCTTCAGCTGCTGGAAGGCCAAGGAACATTCCTCGGTCCATTCGAATCCCTTCCATTTGTTCAATAGCTGGAAGAAGGGTCGGCACCTGTCCGCGAACTGGGAAATGAACCTATTGAGGGCAGCCGTTATCTCTGCCAGCCTTTGGACCTCCTTCGGGTTCCGTGGAGGTTGTAGGTTGCAGATTGCAGTGACCTGGGCGGGGTTGGCCTCAATACCTCTATGAGTGAGCATATAGCCTAGAAATTTGCCAGACCCTACACCAAATGAGCATTTGGAGGTGCTTAAACGTAACTTGTGCTTCCTCAAAGTCTAGAATGTCTGTTCAGGTCGGCCACATGCTCCGATATAGCCCTGCTCTTCACAACCATGTCATCCACGTACATTTTAATGGTTTTTCCTAATTGTGCATCGAACATCTTGGTCATCATCCTCTGATAGGTAGCCCCCGCGTTTTTCAAGCTGAAGGGCATCACCTTGTAATGGTAGTTGCCAGTGGAGGTAACAAAAGCTGTCTTCTCCTGGTCTTCCAAAGCCAAAGGTATCTGGTGGTACCCCTAAAAGGCGTCTAGGAAACTCATACGTGGGTGGCCAACCGTCGCGTCCACCAATTGATCTATGCGAGGCATTGGGAAAGGGTCCTTGGGACAAGCTTTGTTCAGATCCGTGAAATCCATGCATACTCTCCATTTTCCACTTTTCTTCTTCACCACGACTGTGTGCGCCAACCATTCGGGATAAAACACTTCCTTGATAGCCCCAACTCTCTTAAGTTTGATGACTTCCCCCTTAACGGCATCGGAATGCTCCTTGGAAGAGCACCGAGGGGGTTGCCTCTTCGGCATTGCGGCCAGGCTGACGTTTAAGTGGTGGCATATGAAATTCGGGTCAATTCTAGGCACCTCATATGCGCCCCATACGAACACGTCAAGGTTCCTTCTCAAGAACGCGACTAACTCTTCCTTTTCCTCGGCCGGCAGTTGAGCTCCTATCTGGAAAAACCTCTCTAGGTCACTACCCACAAGAACCCTATCTAACCCCTCACACGTGGGCTCTTCTGCCACTGTCCCTCCAGCTGTGGCAGAAGAGGTTAATTGCTATGGGGTCAGTGCAGCCGAAGCCGAGGATTCAGGATCCGACCTGCGTAGAATTGCGGCTATCAAGCACTATCTTGCCCCGGACTGACTCCCGAGGATCTCTTTGACTTGGCCGCCAAAAGGGAACTTCACTTTGGCGTGGAAAGTAGAGGAGACAGCCCCTAGGGCGTACAGCTAGGGTCTTCCCATAATGGCTGTGTAAGGAGAGTAAGAGTCGACCACGATGAAATCCACCACAACTACTGCTGGTCTTGACTGTATGGGCAGCCTAATCTATCCCCTCGAGATGACCACCTTCCCCTCAAAGCTTATTAGTGGTGAGTCATAGGCCGAAAGGTCTTCTTCCCTTAGGTTCAACCCTTTGAACAGATCGGGGTACATAATATCTGCGCCACTTCCTTAGTCCACCATTACCCTCTTCACATCGTAACCTCCAATTCTTAACATTATGACTAAGGCGTTATCGTGTGGTTGGATGGTCCCTTCCTTGTCCATGTCCGAGAAGCCTAGAATGGGCGGTTCAATACCCTTAACCTTCTTCGGCTCAGAGCCAGAGCCCTCGGCATGGGCTCGCGCCATAGACATTACCCTGGAAGGGCGAGAGCCGGTCCTCCCAAGAGTGGAGAGAATGACATTGATGGTTCCCAGAGGAGGTCTCGGGGCGTGATGGCCCAAATTTGTCGGCCCAGTGTGCTCTCCCTGCCCACCAGGCTGATACACGAACTGTTTCAACTTTCCCTCCTTCGTCAACTGTTCTAGGTAATTCCGTAAGTTCCTGCAGTTCTCTGTCATGTGGCCGTTCTCTTGATGGTACTGGCAGTGAAAGTTCTGGTTACGCTTCGTGCGATCACCTATCATTTTATTGGACCACCTGAAGTAGGGTTCGTGATGGATTTTCTCAAACACCCGCTGTATAGGTTCGCAGAACACGGAGCCAACCACTTGCGTAAGTGTTGGACGAGGTTGCGCAACGAACTCTCTCCTCGGCCTAATGTTGTTGTATCGGTCCGACCTGAAATCCCTCCTCTCTTGAGAGATAACCTTCTCCTTCCCCTTCACTTGCAACTGATCCTCCTCAACTTGTGTGTACTCGTCGATGCGGTCCATAAGCCGACGCACGCTCTTGACAGGCCTTTTGGTCAGCGACTTCCTCAGGTCGTGCTTGTTCGGGAGGTCGACCTTGAAGGTGCTTATGGCGACTTTGTCGAAGTCCCCATCGATTTCATTGTACATCTCCCAATACTTGTCGGTATACGCCCTGAGGGTCTCTCCTTTTCTCATGGCCATGGACAACAGTGAGTCTAGAGGCCGAGGTACCCTACTGCACGTGATGAACCGCGACCCAAATGCCCTAGTGAGCTCCATGAAGGAATCAACAGAACCCGCCTTCAGACCATTGAACCACCTCATCGCGACGGGTCCCAGACTGGAGGGGAAAACTTTGCACATCAGTGTCTCATTCTTTGAGTGCACAGCCATCCTCTGGCTGAAATGGCTCACGTGTTCTACTGGGTCCGTTCTTCCCTTGTAGATGGTGAAGGTTGGTTGGGTGAACCGTTTCGGAAGCTTTCCCTTCTCAATCCTCCGAGTGAAGGACGACTTAGAAATCTGGTGGAACTCCTTGCTCAGAGCATTGTTGGCCAAACCTCTAGAGGATGTCCTCTTATCCTTAGGGTTACGATGGTGTTCGTTCTCGTAGGAGGGGGATTCGCTGGGGGGGTTCTCGACCTGGAGCTGCTGATGCTGCTACGAGAATCTGCTGAAGACCGGTCTGAAGGAGAATGTGTGCTTCGTCGTTTCTCTCGGCACAGTTTCTTTTTTAGATGGTTAATCTCCCTTTGCAAGGTCTCGACACTTTTCTCACGAGAGGTTCCACTTCCATCCCGCGCGTGACTTCTCCTGCGCGTATGTTCTGTGCGCACCCTGGCTTCGCGGTCTCTCTCCCGCTCTAGCCGCAAAAAGTGATCCTCGTGCTGGGATCCCATGGATTCTGCACGATGTGAACCCGAGCCTTCCATGATACCTCACGTCCCTTTAGTCAAGGCTTCCCATAGACGACGCCAATTATAAGGACACAAATCAAGCCTAGACCCCAGTATGCGCCAGGGACGGCCCAAGTGGCCTATACAATAAATTTGTAGAGAGTGGGCTTGAAGCCTAGATTTCTTGGGGTGGTAGAAAGTAACGGCATTTGAGTTAAGGTTACTATTGGTGTGCAACGAGCTGGTGGAATGACTTTTGCTTTCCTCGAACATGGGTTGAAGAGTCTCTGTCCCTGCTTCCCTTGTATTTTCTAGGAGGAGAGAGAGTATTCTTGGTGGAAAAACTCAAGATCCCTTTCCAGTGGTCTCCCTTTCTTTATTTATACTCCCCATTCCTGTTTCCCATTCGTAGAGCCATAAAATCCGATCCCTTTCCCATCCATCCTTTTCCTGAAAACGCTCCCCAATGGCTATAATGCTAGCTGCCGTCCCCTCAGAAGTCATTTCCCCATTAATGCGGCCAGGTAGGTAGGTGAGAGGCCTTTAATGCGGTGGCAGCAGTTTTATACAGTGCACGTCCCACTTGTCCCCCTCCTCGGCATCCCGTTGAAGCTCAGTATGACTCACTGAGCTTTGAGAGCTCTTCCTTGGGCGTCATGTTGCGCCCTTCGGTCCCCGATCCTGTTGTCCGGGGAGATCTTCTCCTCGAACTCTCTCCCAACTGGCCAGTGCCCTGATCGGCGGGCTTTTGGGCCCCCGTCTTAAGAGGCCCTATTCATGACTCACGGCCCTTTGGCGGAGTCTACGTTCTTAGACCAGGCCCAAGGCCCACATGGTGTTTTGACACCTTTGCCCCCCCACAGTATCTCTCTTTGACTTTCATCTTATGATGAATTATTCGAATCATGTCCACCATTATGTGTTACCATATTCAAAGTGTCACCAGTCGATTCTTAAAAAAAAAAAAAAAAAAGTGTCACCTGTTTCTTTAATTTAATTTTTTTTGCACTCAAAATCTAAAATCTTACACTATGCTTGGCGAAATTGAGAGGAGAAAAAGGAAAAAGAAAATTATAGAGGGGAAGAAAAGAAAATGGAACAGAAGTGAAAAATTATGTCTTTCATGATTTCACTTTTATAATTAAAAATCAAAATTTAAACTTTCTATTTCACTCTCTCCATTTCTTCCTATTTGGAAGGAAAGTTAATAGTGGGTATGGAGGGAAACAAAATCCTTCCATTTCCTTTCTCTCATTTTCATTTCCACCCATCCAAACAAGCAAAAAGTTCATTTTCCCTTGCTTTTCTCACACTCTACTTCCCTTCCACCCTTCTTATTTTGAACCAAACATAAGTGTAAAAGTCAGACACAAGTACCAAGATTCTTATAGCTTAGTAGCACCATCTAACTCTCCTAGAAGAACTTGTGTTTGAATCCTCATCCCCTAGCTGTTATGAGCACAAAATGGAATAGGTAGTTTTCCTAAATAGTATGGACACAGACACTATCACAAGACACAATTCTTGAAAATTAGACCATGACATGGTGGGAATGCAACAATTAATTATTTAGGTAATATATATCTTTAGGTATTGTTAGAACATATGTGGTTCAAGTGGTTTCAAACATATGTCACTATTTTATGTAATTACCTTATCCTTTGACAAAATGCACTTTACTTGTAATTGGGTAGATTTAGGATGTGTTTAACGCTTTAAGAAACTGTGTTTCAAGATCAAGTGTTGACGTCATCAAGTCTGTCCAAGAAACAAGCTGGAAAGTGCATATTACTAAAGCTCGACACCTAGTCTCGACACATGCATCTATCGAGCTTTAGAAGCTGTTTTAGCCCCAAGGCTCAACAGTTTCTCGACAGATCCTCGACACCTCTATCTGTTGAGATTTATGGAAAATAGATTCTAAGTTCTGTTTTATTACCAATTCGTGAATGAGTGTATAAGACTTCTTTTCTCCTAACCCTAGACATATAAAAGGATTGTTTTAAGGGCTGTCAAAGTGACGCAAGTTGCACAAGCATTGAGTAATTGTTGTTCATGCAATTTGTGACCTAAGACAAAGTTCATGCCTTAGTTCATCTCTTGTGAAGAAGTTGCTGTGTAATGTGCACCGTAGGGTTTTGTAACTGAGCATCTTCTTGAGCTTCATCGTGTGGATGATTTGAAGAACTTTGTAGCCAACAACTCTCTCTCTAGTTGGTGAATTGAAGTTGTGTACTGGGATCCGCGTAATTGGTTAATCACGTACTTGAGAGCCGTGCATCAAAAGGAGAAAATGTCACTATAGAACAAGTCCAATTTGGTATTAGGGTAAGGGTTCAATTGTAGGTTGGTAAGGTACTTGGGATTCTTTGCTTGTAACCGTTTATTATGATAATAATAGAGTTTTGGGAGTGGTGATCTTAAATCACCCAATAGGGTTTTTGCCATTAGGTTTTCCCCATTCGTAAACAAATTACCGTGTCATTTATTTTCTGCTACATACTTTAGTTATTGGTAATTTGTTTGTGCTACCACGTTGTTTGCATGATAATTTGATTAATGAATAACTTGGCTAATTAATCAACTTAATTTATCACAAGGGGTCAACACTTTTGTGGCCTATCAAGTAGTATCAGAGCAAGCACACTCTGATTAGGTTTTAATCTTTGATGTGTGATCCATTGACCCCCTGTTGTCATGAAAACTCTTGATTGTTTTGATTTGCATGATCTTGTGTTGAATGATGATGATGATATTCATGATGCCTATTGCAAGCTTTATAATTTTTGTATGAAATCTCTTGAGTGTTCTGCAAAATTAAAAGCTAAATTTAAAAAGGTCAAGCATGAAAAAGATGATTTGATTGCAAAATTGGATGAAGCTACTAATTTGAATGAGAATTTTAAAAATCAAATTTCATCTTAGGTGGACAAAATTAAGAGTTTGGAAGAACAACTAGTTGAATTTAAAACTAAAGTTAAAAAATTAACTAGTGTCAAATTTGTTGTTGAGCCTAACTCAAAAGAAAAGGATTTTTATATTCTCCCATTTAAAAGGAATAATGAAGAGTTGAAGGCTAATATTGTTAGGATAGACAAAGGTAAAAAATCTGATGTTAACGCTGAAGTTTCTAAACCTATGTCTAAAACTTCTCCTAGGTTGAATAAAAATTATGAATTTGCCCCTACTTGTCATCATTGTCATATTGTTTGTCATATTAGGCCAAATTGTCCTAAGTTAAGGACTCTGTCATCCTCTAAGGTTAGACCTCCTTCTAGAAAGCCGAGTAGCTCTAAAACTGCTCATGTTTGTCACCATTGTGGTGTTTCTAGATACATTCGTCCTAATTGCTTTAAGTTGTATCCTTATAAGCAATTGTCTAAACAGTCACAGGTTTTCTCTCAAGGACCTATACCTTTGTTTGGAGAGTTATTAAAAGTCTTGAGCTTTTTAACTCAATTTTAGGAGAATTTTAATTCTTTTATTCCCTTTAGTAGTCATACTAGGACACGTGCCTTTTCATCTTCACGGCCAAAGACTCGTGCTGTATGGGTGAGAAAGAAGCCTAAGACTTGATTGTCCTTTATATTTGTCCTCGCTTTAATTCTTTCTATCTTAAGTAGGACTCTCTTTGCTTGATTTCTTATCTGCTTTTGGAATCATGCTATCACGCATCTACATCCTTCTATCTGTCTTCCTCCTCATGCATCTGCATCTAGTTTTATGCATTGTTTTGCTTTCTTTAACATGTTTTTGTTTGTGTGTTTTCAGTTTTGTATTTTATTTTTGCTTTTTTGATAAAAATAAAAAAATTGAAAAATACAAAAACATGGTGTGTTTGTGTACATTGGTTCTTGTGAACCTTAAAATGACCATTGAAATAGAGTTTTCTAAATTTTGTATCTTTTATAACTTAGATGAGCATTCTTATACACAACTAAGCAAGTGAGCTTTGTAACTCTTTGTTTGTGATGAGTAAGGTTAAGTGATCTCTTGTACTTAACACTCGTATAACTCTTTTTGATGGGTAGGACTAGAAAATCCTAAGAGAAAGGCATAAATAACCATCTCACCACTATTACCCGCCAATCATGAAATGACATTTGTATGCTTCGATATAACAAAAGTGCAATGTCAACGACATTTGTATACTTTGGCATAGCAAAAGTGTAATGTCAAAAGCTTAACAAAATTGGGTATTTCTTTTCCTCTCTTATATGCCCATGCATGATATACTTAATAAAAGAAAATATGCAAAGAAATAAAAGTAAACAGATTAAAATGCTTTAAAATATGATTGCAAGTATGTTTTTTAGGAGATGTGGGAGTTATAGGATGTACCTCGAAGGTAATAGTCCCCATCAAACAGTTACGATTGTGTGTGAGTTAAAGTAATTTTCTCATATCTCAAATCGTCATAACTTTGAGACACTTATGTAATCTTTCGATGTTTTTCACACACGACACGCAATATTCTATGCTATTCTTGATACATGTGCAGGTACAATGTGATTTGGTCATCACAAGGATTACATGCATTAATGTATACTTACTAAACTGTCTTAACTCATTTTTGAAATATAAAATTGGTTAGACTTGTTTAGTGTGTGTGTGTTTTGGGATCCATGTGCTTAAAATTATTGTTGAGAGATGATTTTGAGAGCTGTTGTTTGGATCATTGGTTGAGTTGCTGGCATGATTGCATCTATGTCTATGTTTTTCCTCTCTTGAAAAACTGTTTTTTAAGGCAATCTCAACACCTCCTCGATACCTTCTTGACACCTAGCTGTCTGTCGAGCTTCTCAGCTTCTTCTTATCGCAGTCTCGACACATTCTCGACACCTGGTGGATGGATCGAGAAACTTTCTGTCTGCTCGATAGCTTCTCGACAGCTTCTGGATCGATCGAGATTCTTTTGTGTCTGATCTTCCTTTCTCGACACCTGTTCTTGATAGTTGTATCTGTCGAAGTTCATTTTCTTAATACCTACCTCGATAACTGCCTCGACACCTCTCGACACCTTCATCTGTCGAGAATTATTGAAGGTGTATTTAAGGGATCTTCACGATTTTTCTCTCATTTCTCTCGATCTCTCTCTCGATACATTGAGTCTTTCTCTCCCAAAACCTCTCTCACTCACTCCAAACCCCTTCCTAAGGATTCTTCAAGCGTTACTCAAGATCTTCCTCACTTGGTAAGCTTCAATCCTTTCATTCTTCATGCATTTCATGTATTAAAACCTAAGTTTTGGGGTTTTTGAAAATTTTTGGGGTTTTTCAAAATTGATGAGAGTTTAATGAAATTTTTGGGTTGGTTTTATGGATTTGATCTTTAAAACTACATGCATTGTATCACATTAGCATTCTAACAGTATTTTCATGCATTTAGATGTGTGCAAACTTGTTGTGTGCTGGTAGAATTGGATTGGGCTGAGCCCATAATTTTTTTTTTTTGCATGTCACATGTTCATGCATTTCCCATGCAGACGTTCTTTCTTTTCAATATACTCATCTTATATTGAACTGTTTTGGGACTTTTCTGTGTGTTTCTCTCTCTCTTTCTCTCTATGTTTGCGTTAGCAGTGTCTATGGCACCTAAGCGTAAATCTATTCCATCCTAGAACCCTCTGCGTTCTCGAGGCTCTTCTTCTTCTGATGAGATGTCTACTTGACACTCTACCCTTTGTCACTCGTGACAAAAAGGGGGAGTAGTTTTGGTTATGAGAGTAGTAGTACTTAGGGGGAGAGCTTGTATAGGACATTTTTGATAGGGGGAGTGTTGATATGAGAGATGTAGTGAGGATTACATGTATTTCTTTTCTTTTCTTTCTTTTTAGAGATACATTGGTCATGTACCCCGGTCTTGTGACCATTTATTGACATACATTGTGCTTATTTCTTGATATATATATATATATATATATGTTGATGTATGTTTCTTTCACCTACCTTTCCATGTGTTGTTTCTTTTCTGTCTTTATACACATGTTTCTTTTACTTATATGCAATCTATTATTTCTGCTTCACACAAAGATGCTTTGATGTGTTTTGTTTAAAAGTGTTTCAGAAATACAGGTTGTCAAAGTCTACTTGCTATAAACTCTCTTTTTGCAAAGTTTTTCAAGAGTTTGTGTTAGGATAGATTTTATTGTATTCAACAAGTGAATATGAGTTGAGTGATTTATGACTTCTCTTATATCTTCATTTGTTTGTTGTGGTTTTGTCACGGATTTCCAAAAGGGGAGATTATTAGGACATATGTGGTTCAAGTGGTTTCAAACATATGTCACTATTTTATGTAATTGGCTTATCCTTTGACAAAACACATATTACTTGTAATTGGATAGATTTAGGATGTGTTTAACGGTTCAAGATGCTTTTCACACAAAGATGCCTTGATGTGTTTTGTTTAAAAGTGTTTCAGAAATACAGGTTGTCAAAGTCTACTTGCCATAAACTCTCTTTTTGCAAAGTTTTTCAAGAGTTTGTGTTAGGATAGATTTTATTGTATTCAACAAGTAAATATGAGTTGAGTGATTTATGACTTCTCTCATATCTTCATTTGTTTGTTGTGGTTTTGTTACGAATTGCCAAAGGGGGATATTGTTAGGACATATGTGGTTCAAGTGGTTTCAAACATATGTCACTATTTTATGTAATTGCTTTATCCTTTGACAAAACACACTTTATTTGTAATTGAGTAGATTTAGGATGTGTTTAACGTTTCAAGAAATTGTGTTTTAAGATCAAGTGTTGACATCATCAAGTCTGTCCAAGAAACAAACTGCAAAGTGCACATTATTAAAACTCGACACCTAATCTTGACACATGCATCTATCGAGTTTTAGAAGCTGTTTCAGCCCCGAGGCTCAACAGCTTCTCAACAAATCCTCGACACCTCTATCTGTCGAGATTTATAGAAAACAGATTCTTAGTTTTGTTTTGATACCAATCCGTGAATGTGTCTTTGTGACTTCTTTTCTCCTAACCCTAGACATATAAAATGATTGTTTTAAGGGCCATCAAAGTAATGCAAGTTGCACAAGTATTGAGTAATTGTTGTTCATGCAATTTGTGACCTAAGACAAAGTTCATGCCCTAGTTCATCTCTTGTGAAGAAGTTGCCATGTAATGTGCACCGTAGGGTTTTGTAACCAAGCATCTTCTTGAGCTTCATCGTGTGGATGATTTGAAGAACTTTGCAGCCAACAACTCTCTCTCTAGTTCTAGTTGATGAATTGAAGTCGCGTACTGGGATCTGCGCAATTGGTTAGTTCACGTACTTGGGAGCTGTGCATCAAAAGGAGAAACTGTCACTACAGAACAAGTCCAATTGGGTATTGGGGTAAGGGTTCAACTGTAGGTTGGTAAAGTACTTGAGATTTCTTACTTGTAACCGTTTGTTGTGATAATAGTGGAGTTTCGGGAGTGGTGACCGTAAATCACCCGGTGAAGGTTTTTGCCATGATGTTTTTCCCATTCGTAAACAAATCACCGTCTCATTTATTTTCCGCTACATACTTTAGTTATTGGTGATTTGTTTGTGCTACCACGCTATTTGCATGATAATTTGATTAATTAATAACTTGGCTAATTAATCAACTTAATTTATCACAAGGGATCAACGCTTTTGTGGCCTATCAGATATAATTTATTTATTTAGAGGCATATTTTATGTTTATTTTAAATTTTCTTAATAAAAAACAGCTATCAAAATATTTAAAAATGTATCTAAAATCAAGGAATTTTTAAAATAAATAAATTTTTTTTCCCAACATAACAAGGACACACATGCAAAAGTATCCCCGAGTGTCTAACATGAATGCACCAAGGGTTTTGAAGTGTCCGAGCTTCTTAGCCTCTTGTTTGTTGCAATTTGCCTGTTCTTACTTTGTAATCATTATGATGCTTAAGTTGTATTAGCCCACTTTAAACATGTCTAAAAGTTTTATAGGCCTTTGGCAATCAAACCATTATTCAGTATATGACCAATTGGAGTGGCTGGCTGTGTTTTAGATACCATTTAGAATTTAGCAGAAGTCCATAAAGTTCTACTATGTACCTAACAACTGTGAAAGAATTGAGTTTTTCAAGGCTCTGATTATTGTTTACCTTTGTATTCTGTTACAGGTAAAGTAGCTGATTTCAGTAATGCCGATGTCGCTGTGGATGATTATCACCGTTATAATGTAAATCTACTCGATCCATTTTTGGTTCTTTCACTAGGTGAAATAATACTGGTTTGTTAGGATTCATCCCATGATAGCCAATCATGCTCCTGCATAGGCATGCACATTCAATGAGGGATTAGTCACTAGAAAATATGAGACATAATTTATGGCCTTCTAGGATGATATCCTCTGCTTATACCATAAGAATGTTCTGATTTGAACACAAATATATTGGCACATCATATGTCTCACTCAGTCTAGGACAACCTTGAATGTGCAAATGGTCAGAAACTTGACTTGAAAGAAGTGTATGCATGCTTGCTTAATTTTTGAATTAGCCATATGAATGCTTCTGAGGCATATTTCAAGTACATTTTTTTGAATAAGTTGCTTTAAACACAGCCAAACTCGGTTTAGAAATGATTTTTTACTTGTTTCTTCTTGATAAAAGGCACACATTTTTTTAAAATTTTTTGTTTTTTGCAAACAGGAAGATATACAACTTATGAAGGACATGGGAATGGATGCCTATAGGTTTTCAATTGCTTGGTCTCGGATTTTTCCTAGTAAGTCTTCTTTGGAATCAGCATCAGTGCTCATCTAGAACTAATTCATCAGGCAAATAAAGCCTTCAATCAACAGTTACAGTGCTTAAATAAAAGTAATCTTTGGATTGGGGATGGTTCAAAAATAAATTAGCTTACATGAAATGCAGGCTACTGGTGTCATATATCACTCAATCACACCATGCTTTAAACAATTTTTTATGAAAGAAATTAACTGCTTTATGCTTTGTCCTTCTTTGATATGGTAGAATGTCCTGCCTGAACTCATATCAGAAGATAAAAGTTAATCTTAGGTGCTTTGTCTTATGTGGATTATTTTATTACCTCCAAAGCATTGTGTAACTTGACACAATGTTGGGAAATTTCAAAAGAACTGTGTATTTATTTTTTATAATATAGCTATTCAAGATCTTATTTATTTTTCACAATAGTTTCTCTGCAACCACAATTAAAAGTAGAATTCAAAATGAAAGTTCTTATTGTGAGTCTTTCTATCAGATGGAAGTGGTGAAATCAACCAGAAAGGAGTTGATCACTATAACAACCTCATCAATGCTTTACTAGCCAAAGGTAAGCTTACATATCTATAGCATTGATCTACACTATCAAGTCAAATTGAAACCCCTCTTTCTAAGGGTGAAGACCTTATTTTGAAACCTCAAACCAATTTGAAGGCTGTAACCATCAGACTGTTGATAGCAACTTTTTTTTTTTGGATAAACTTGTTGATAGCAACTTTAATGCAAGATCAAAAGCATTAAAATTAATGTGCTAATGTCAGGCACATATCCTGTATACATTCCTATGGAGCTATGCTTATGCAATATAAGACAACATGTGCAGGAATTGAACCATATGTGACCATCTACCATTGGGATCTTCCTCAAGCACTAGAAGATAAATACAACGGATGGTTGAGCCCCCAAATCATGTAATTGATGCTGCTTTTGTACTTATCTCTCCTTTTTTGTAAATTTGAATAGTTTATATGCTGGCAGTTCAAGTAACTAATCATAGTTGGTTACAGAAAGGACTTTGCAGCGTATGCCGAGACATGCTTTCAGAAATTTGGTGACAGGGTGAAGCACTGGATCACATTCAATGAGCCTCATACATTTACTGTCCAAGGGTACGACGTTGGCCTCCAGGCACCAGGGCGGTGCTCTATCTTACTTCACGTACTTTGTAGGGCAGGAAACTCTGCAACCGAGCCTTACATTGTTGCCCACAATGTTCTCCTTTCTCATGCTACTGTGGCAGATATATACAGAAAAAAGTACAAGGTATGATGGCCGATACTATTTCAAATTAACATAACAAGGATGAAACATTATATGAAACAGACATTGGTACCTTTTTTTTTTTTTTTTTTTTTGATAAACATTGGTACTTGGTGTACACTAACATATATAATCATGCTTGTATATGTCTGTGCATGCACTTATACATTGCTTGGCAGCATTCATGATTAACTGGATATAAACAACACTGATTGATTCTTCCTTGTCCATTGTGCAGCAAAAACAGCGTGGATCACTTGGAATAGCTTTTGATGTTATGTGGTTTGAACCAGCAACAAACTCCACAGATGACATTGAAGCTGCTCAAAGAGCTCAAGATTTTCAGCTTGGCTGGTAACTTTTAACTTCTAT
This sequence comes from Castanopsis chinensis, assembly GCA_032878915.1. Taxonomy (NCBI): domain Eukaryota; kingdom Viridiplantae; phylum Streptophyta; class Magnoliopsida; order Fagales; family Fagaceae; genus Castanopsis; species Castanopsis chinensis. The sequence goes on from JAVQMG010000133.1 coordinate 4,510,902, forward strand.
TCAGCTACACATTTTGGTTCAAAGTGTGCTTAAGGAAGAGAGAAATAGGGATTTAAAAAAAAAAAAAAAAAAAAAAACTATTATACTGGCATAATCGGTGATTGTTTACTACTTATTCCAACAAATAGCTTCTGCTATCACCAGAAATTATGTTTTGATGTATTTTAGAGTGATGGTACTATCACTACAATTTATACTACATAAATATTGCAAACAAGTTTTAATAAATAAAAAAATAATACAGAAATTTATTTATTATGTTGTTGATGTAGCATCAATCTAATCAATTGTAGCATTAATTTGTAAGCCTTAATGGTTTTCCTAGATTTTAAATTATATTGTTACTTATTGGAATTGTTACATTATATTTGCAGGTTTATTGAGCCTTTGATCTTAGGGGATTATCCAAGCTCGATGAGAAGTAGAGTAGGAAACCGGTTGCCAGAATTTTCTAAATCCGAGGCAGCTCTTCTCAAGGGTTCTTTGGATTTTGTTGGCATTAATTACTATACAACATATTATGCAAGAAAGAATACAAGTGATTCAATTGGTAAAATACTTGACGACTCCATTGCAGACTCTGGTGCAATTACCCTACGTAAGTTAATGGTGATTCCTTTCTAAAATTGCATAAACTTTAGTAATATTGTTTGGAAAACTTAACTAGTTAGAGATAATGATCTATTTAACTTTGTATTCTACTTTTGTCATATTGGTTTTCGTTTTTGTTTTCAGCATTCAAAGATGGGAAAGCTATTGGAGACAAGGTAAGTGTATCTAAAGCAACATATAAGTTCATATATAAGAGAAATATTAGGGATATTACACATATTATTTAATTTTAAACCGTACAAACTGATGTAGTGATGTGTCACCAATCACAAAAAAGTACTTATAAAATTTATTTATATTGTTGTTGAAGTGGAATTAATTTCATTTATTGTCCCTTCATTTTATAAGTTTTTTGTACTAAAATTGATTATAGGTTTCACATTTTCTATATTCTAAGAAAGAAGGTGGCATGACATGATAGAGGGCCAACCAACACCAATCTAGCTTACATTGACCTTTTTTTTTTCTTGGACTGGTTAGATTTTGGTGAGAGAGTGGAAAAATATAATGCCTCTGTAGGTCATGCAAGCATTGTGATTATAATATAATTTGTCTACCTGAATATATTTTGTTACCCATAATAAATTGCAGGCAAATTCTATTTGGTTGTACATAGTACCTGAAGGGATCAGAAAGTTAATGAACTACATCAAGCAAAAGTATGGGAACCCTCTGGTTATTATCACTGAAAATGGTAATCCTCTAAAAGAATCAAAGTTTTCATATACCCCATAGACTAAGTTGTCACATCTTAAACAGCATTTGAGGCGAATTCTGTGTTTTCAAAAGCAAATAACTCAGTACACTATTTCTATACTGGATTAGAAATACAAGAATTGTTCAAATTCTTGTTCAATTTTTCCAATAGTTATTCCATTTAACCTTGCTGATTTTTATACAAGTACTTATTATTTATTTCATAAATGAACACATTTCAATGGATATCCTAAACAATATGTCTCGTGAAACAAAAATTTATCAGCAGTTAAGATGCACGTTGTAATTGGTGTGCAATAAAAAGTAGCATTAGTGGTGAGATCATATGCAAATGATGTTGCACCAATCACAACTTGCAGCCTTTGTAAGTTGTGGAAAAAAAAATTGTAAACCTTTTCATGTTTTCAGCATTGCTCTATTCTAAAATGTGATTGAATTATCAGCATTTGTAGTTTAAACATATTTATCCACATCAATGTGCTACAGATATGATGATAATCTCAATCTAAATCTTGTTTATCATGGTTGAATAGGGATGGATGATCCAAACAACTCATTTATCTCCATTAAAGATGCTCTAAAGGATGAGAAAAGGGTCAAATATCACAATGACCATCTAACGAACTTGTTGGCTGCAATCAAGTATGTAATAGAGTCTTCTATCCAGCAGGCACATATTCACTAATCATTGTTGATGAGATCTATAATGGTTTGCTTTGCTGATACTTGCAGGAATGATGGTTGCAATGTGAGAGGGTATTTTGCATGGTCTTTATTGGATAACTGGGAGTGGGCAGCTGGATATACTTCAAGATTTGGTCTCTATTTTGTTGATTATAAAGACAATCTCAAGAGATATCCAAAGGACTCTGTTACATGGTTCAAGCAGTTCTTGACTTCAACATAAAGATGGACAAAAATAAAGGTGCAGCAACCAGACTCTTCCAAATCAAAGCATTGCTTGTTGAATGTACAAGCAGTGTCTGAAAGCATATTCTTAATTGTTCCATATTGTTATTTTTTGAGGCAGCTCATCCTAAGATATAAAGAAAATGTGTCCTCCATGTATTGATTTGAATTTTTAATTTCCAATAATCCAAAGAAATAAGAAAGTGCAGCATTAGTTGTTGTATAATTTCTCAAGTATCATTGTTCACAATTTATAGTTCAGTATTTACTATTGAAGAGGCCAATTTGTTATGTGGTATGGCCATTCATACTTTCTAAAAATCAGTTTCTTAAGCCCCTAACCTGGGAAGAATTCTTCCAAAATATTATGGGGTAATTCAAAAGTTGATCATATGATTTTAATCACATGACTTGTTTAATAGTTGTATGATTTGTTTAAATAATTTAATTAATTAAAATACACATAGATTGTTATCTAAATCACTATGTAATAAGTTAAAGGAGATTCTTCAAAAAAGAAAAAGAAGAAGAAGAAGAAGACGTGTGTGAAGACTTTGTCACTGTCAAAATGATTTAAATCTTTAACAGGTATTTTTGTATTTTTTGAATTAAAACAGTAGACTAGGATTTTTCCTCGGCCTATGGTTATATCTAAACCTTTTATTTAGGCTCTGGGATAATCCTAAGCCATGGTTTTTAGTTCCCAATGATATCTCAAGAGATCCTTGTCGATTATAAAAATTTAGAATAATACTTGAAAATTTAATTAGAGATATCTTGGCTTAAATACCATAAATATTTTTTTTTTTGAGAATGTAAATACCATAAATATTGATCTAGATATTGGGGAAAACATCAAAAATCTTAGAATTATCCATATAACGTAAGTGATTATATATAAATAGAAAAATTAGAAATATATATTAAAAAAGGAAAAAAAATCAGTAAGTCTAAGTACAAGATATTTTTCACAATTGATGCATAACCTATTGTGATTGGTATATAAAAATAAAATGATTGATCTATGTAAAAGTGATGTTACTCCAATTAAAACAGATCATATTAGCAATTTTAAAAAATATGTGACAAATATTCTATCCCTATTTACTAAAATAAATTGAAATGTAGAGGCTAACATCTCAATTTAACTTTTAAAAATATCACCCTAATAAACTTTTAAGTATAAATTACCACAAAAAATATTGGTCAATGTTATACTTCTTTTTTCTTTTACTATTTTTAGATAGTAGGGGAGATGAGGGGAGGTGGGATTTGAACTATAAATATACATACCATAAAATATGTCATTAGTGAGCTTGTCTTAGGGGAGCATATTTATACTATCGAGTATAGGTATCAATTTTTTATCCCTATTTTAGATAAGAACATAGTTTTTCTATTTTAGCTAACAATTTTTTTTTTTTTTTCATTTACATTAGATTTCCTATTCTGAAGCTAATTTCGTCTAAATATATTATTTCTTTATTCATTTTTTTATTGTTTTTCTCACTATTTAAAATACTAATTTTTCTTTATCACAGTTACGTACTAATACGCAGAAACAAATTTATCGTAAGTAGTTTAAGACACAAAAACAAATAATTAATATGATGTGGGTAGACTTTTGGGTAAATTTTAGCTTTGGTTACTTATTGAGGGAGAAAAAAAAGAAGCGTAGATATCTAGATTTCCTGTGTATATCTTCCATCTTGTCCAAGCGCATACTTTCTTGGTTCAGATGGAAATTAAGATTTTATCTTTTATGTATTGCTTGTTGACGTCATTTGAAGATGAGGCCAAGTCTTTTTTCTTGTTGACATAATTTCACATGTTTTTCCATACAGCAATTCACGAGACATCATGGCAATTGGACTGTTGATCGATCATCAACCACACGGAATAAATAAGAATGACTTTTCCAGACAGGATTTCTAGTAATTAATTGGATTTTTTTTTTGGTACCATATATATTGATTTCTACATATTATTTGATAATTAAGTTAATATAATTTAATTCTATATAATCAATGAGAAAATATATTGTATATGGATACAAGTTACTAATCATCTATTAATCTTCTTTTTTCTTCTTTCTAAGATTTAACAACAATAACAACAAGCCTTAATTCCAAAGTTTTGAGGACAGCTATGAATTCTTGACATATCAATTAAGGTCGGCTATATGTACTTTTTTCATCAATTCTACTCTTTAATTTCTATCTAAAGTCATATTCTTAATTTGTTACTTAGTTAATTCATAATTGTTTTTAAAAATCTCTCCTCATGTTAATTTGGGTCTTTCTTTTCTTTTCTTTTTTAATTTCCTCAACTCGGAGTTAACTCACTTTTTCTTACCGGTGTATTAATTGATATCCTCTAAACATGATTAAACTATATATCTCAAGCGACACTCTTGTCCTTTCATCAACAAGAGCTATCTCTATATTTAAATTGATTTCCTCATTTCAAAACTTATTTGAAGTTATATTCTTTTTTAATTCCCTCAACTTTGATCTAACTTACTCTTTCTTATTTGTGCATTAATTGCTATCATCTAAACATGACCAAATCATCTTAAGTGACTTTCTCATATTTTCTTCAATAGGAGCAACCCCTATATTTAAGTGAATTTCCTCTCATTTCAAATCATATCTTTCCATCTATCTCCATATATTCATATTCATATTCTCATCTCAATTATACTCGTCTTATGAATATGCTGCTTTTTAACAACCTACCATTCGATACAATAGAGTATAGTTGGTCATATAGTAATATTATAAAATTTTCATTTTAACTTAATAGGTATTCTACGATCACATAATACTCTTGGTACACTTCTCCACTTAATTTGTATTCTTAGTTAAACCTACATTCCATGTACTCTGTTTTAATCATACTTTATCAAAATCCTTTAGATTCTAGAGTACTGCCTTGCCAAATTTCTAATTTGGCATAAACTCCACTTCATCAACTAAAACCATATCATCTATAAAAAGGCAAACATAGAAGGAGACGATTTTCCCTTAAATTAATTTAGTGAGCTTATCAATCACTAGTCCAAAAAGAATATTGACTTAATGCTTTCTTCTTGCTAAGATAGATATAGTATTTTTATCTTTGAGTATTTACCTTAATGTCATATAACACCTTTACCGATTCATCTCAACATTAGATAAGGCGCTCAATTAAATTTTCAACAACCTGTAAGTGTCAATAGTTTGTTCATTCAACCTTATATGGGCGCACTCAGACTTTGATTACTTCCCCCATAGGCCAATACTTGATATATCAGTCAAATATGTATAGAAAAACCGACATAAAGAGTTGCTAACCATAGCTGTAAATCAAGACTAAGCATTGTTAGTTGTTAGGTTAAGCTGAAAAATAAAATTATAATTCACCAAAAAAACAGAGTAAATAAAAACAGACATTAAGTAGTTTATGACTTATGATGAACGTTATATATTTCATAGAGGTCTTTTATTATTGTTGTTTTTTGGCACAAGCTTACATAGATATTTTAATACAACGTATGTCAAAGTGAATACGTTTCACAGCGTCTGCGCAACACTAATTACGGATGCTAACAAAGCTTCAGAGCTTTGATTACTTACACCTCTTATTTGCATACTTGCTACTAGTTTTATGCCTCATATACGAAAGCAAAGTTCTACTTCAAGGGCAGAACACCACCTTATAGTTAGTCCCACCATTGCAAGTAAATGTGCTTGTTGCATCATCCTTAGGGTAACTATAAGCACTCGGGCACCGATCCTTGAAAAATTTGGAATAATTTGTAGGTCCACAGTTTCCAGAATTGCAGCAATATTCATTGGTCTTGAATACAGTACAAGGGTTGTTACACCCACTAGGAGCTTTCAATTGAGCTGGGCACTGTCCATTGATATCAGCGGTACATCTTATTCCTTTGGTGCACCCACCAGAGGTGGGACTAAATTCCATAGGAACATTAAACCCATCAACAAGAGAGATGTCAAAGAAATCCAAGTTTTGATATTGATTTAGCGCAAATTCAGCAAGGGTGTTTGGAGGTGCACCATAAGCTTGGCATTGAAGAAGTCCACCACAGTCACCGGTTTGACATCTGCCACGCCCAGAGCCATCGAAATTGCACCCAGTTCGAGCCCAAATGCGGGCCCCTGTTGTGCCAGCGTTGACGTCAAGGGGCCAAGACTCGCGTGGGTTGAGCCGCCTGCCACCACCAGGAACGGCTGCTGCCCAAACTGTGAAGGGACAATTGTTTCTTATATCAAATCTGGCTGCATGGGCTAAGGCACTAAAAAGAGTTATTAAGAGGAAGAAGAAAATGGGTAGGTGTTTGGAGAGGCTCATTTTGGGGATTAATAAGAGATTAGCAATAAGATTTAGTGGGCTTGTGCTGTGTTAGGAAATGGGTGAGGGTTTATATAGGCATTAGGGTTGACAATGGGATGTTATTCATGTTATGCAGGGGGACCTACCGAGTTAGTGCCCACTGGAATTTTCACAATCCAATTAACTTTTTTGTTAGAAAAATTGGCTGTGTTTATGGTAGTTGGCTTGACTTGAATAGGAGTCAGCAAATGAGTCCAGGCTCCAGCAATCTAACGCCATCCCGCCTAACCCTAAGAAAAGAAAAAATGGTTATTGCTAAGTGGTTGTTTTGGGATTTAGTGAATCATGGCCAAAAAATGTATGTGTAAGTGGCTCAATAACATCATTCAGTTCTTTGTGTAGGATAACTTGAATTCAAATATCTCTTCACTCACCCAGTGTCAGGAAAATAATAATAATAATAATAATAATAATAATAATAACTTCATTATGTTATTTGTGAAAGATGGCTTTCATCTATAATCAATATTTCCGGAATAAGTTTCCTCCATATGGTTGTGACCACCCCTAATTGTTCTGGCTCAACCACTAGGCTTAGGCCTTTATTTTAAGGCCCCTAATTGTAAGTGGAAAAAAGGCTCCAGATATGGGACAACAAAAATTGCAAAAAATAAAATCTCAAATTTTAGTACTAATACAATAATAATCTTTTTTTTTTATTTAAAAAACACTAGAAATTTTTTGGACAATTAATTATCTTGGAGGAGTATTAATTAAACCCCAAAATTTTACCATTACATGACAATCTCTATCTTAATAGGTGTGTACTCTGTCTTATTCTCTCTTTCTGATGATTAAAATTCTTCATGTGCATCTGAATTTTAGATTAATCTAGCCCCCTACACGCACTAAAAACATAGAACCATTTTAGATATCTCTCTCCAAAATTTTTTTAAAAAAATTGGCTAAAATATTGCCCTTAGATTTATCATCTCTACCTGAAATAGTAGTCAGGCAGCTCTCTTAGCAATAGCAATCCCTTGAAGATGTAAAACAAAGTCTATTATTATTATTATTATTATTATTATTATTATTATTATTATTATTCTGTGACATAATGGGAGAATGAAAGGCAATCCTTTTTACAAAACATTGTAGATATTCACTTTTATGGGTTTTGAAGCAAATTTATATTTGGTAAAGACTAAAGAAAGGGAAAGGCTATACTCCCCTCTAGTGGCTGTACTACAGTGAGTCAGTGACTGCAGTCTTCTACATCTATTCTTTGTATTTTTTTTTTTTAATCTTTCTTGTTGAATTGATAAATTTATAACTTGAAAAATTAAGAAAAGTCAAACACTAAACAGTTGAGCCACCGATAGCTAGTAATCATTACTTCTTTATTAGTCAATATTCAATGGTAATCTGTTTTGCACTCTCTAAGGTTTGATTTAGTTTTTTATTTTTTTGAAAAGTATTTATTCTATTTTGTTTTATTAGATGAATCTTTTTTCTTTTTCTTTATAAGGAGAGATAAAACAAAAGACAATGTAAAGGTCTAAAGAAGGAAAAAGATTCTTCTTTACTATCAAGGCTGGTGAGATTTGGGAAACAAATTCTTCTTGTTATGGATGATCTTGCTCTTAAGTGGAATAAACTTTCTCTTACTCACAAAGAAGGAAAAAGTTTATCTCTTTCAAAGGATAAACAAATTCATGAGTTAGTTCTAGTGGCAAAATTTCTTACGAAGAGGAATGATAACATTGATGCAGTGGCTAAGACTTTTAAACATTTATGGTGTACAACTCAGCGTTTTAATGTCAGGGATGGATGCTGGTGATAATTATCTTTTGTTTGGCTTTAAATTGGAGTCGAATGTTGAAAAGGTTATTATGGGAGAACCTTGGTCCTAAGATAGACACCTTGTAATTCTGCACAGGTATGATGGAAAGACACCAGTGGCAGACTTTCAATTTTCTACAGCAATGTTTTGGGTCCAAATTCACATTCTTCCTTTTAGTATGTTATCTCTTGAGATTGCAATGGATATTGGAGATACTTTTGGGGAAGTCAGAAGATTGGAGAATACTTCAAAAATGGTAGGAGGAAATTTCTTGAGGGTCAGAGTATCCATTGACATCTTCTAACCTCTTTTTTGTGTTAGAATTATTTCATTAGATGGGGGTTGTGAGAATTGGATTTATTTCAAGTATGGACGATTACTGAATATTTGTTACTGGTGTGGGAGGGTTACTCATGATGATAAGTATTGTCCTCTTTGGCTGATAAGTAAATGCTCTATGAAGTTAGAAGGTCAACAGTTTGGTCCATGAATTCGCGCTACTCAGTTCAATAATTCTAGAAAATTAGTTGTTGAAGTTGTTGGTTTTGGCTAAGACTCCTTCATACCGTCAAGAGATGCTTCAATGTTGAATAATCCTTGTAAATTTAATCAAACTCTAACTTGTTCTGTTCATAGGCTGGTGACTGAGATTTCATTGGAGATGGAGAAAGGTGGTGGTAGTTCTAATCAAGAGTTGGGGGTGGTGTCTCAGAAGGTAGTAAATATTGGAAATAGGTAGTTAGATATGAAGTCAATGGAAGTTACTGAAAATTCAAAAGTTGGTGATGTAGTTTCGGACTGAGCAAAAAATTAAGGAGATAGACAGGGAGTTAATCGAGGATGGTGGAGGTTCAAATTTAAATATTTTGAAGTCTTATACGATTAATTTAGAAGTAACTCTTGAGGTCAATTGTGATATAAATTCCAAAATTGTTAGAGATAAAGAGGTAATTGATAAAATGGATAAGTTGCATGCTATTCACATTTCTAATCACGTGAATTGTGGGGCTATGGAGAATCTTGGAAAATTTGATGGTTGTGCTAGTGTGGATAAGGGAAGGAAATACCGTGAGTCTAAAGGCAAAGCTAGTGTAAAATCTAATGTTTTAAGTTTGGATAAGAAGGATAAGTTGGATAAGAAGGGTAAGAAGGATAAGGGCAAATTAAGGAAAATATTAAACATGTTTGGGTTAGACTTCCTCCAAAGGGTATCAAGGACAGTGTTGGAGATAAAGAGAAGGCTTTGGGTTTCAAGAGAAAGACTAGTGGCACTATGCTCTCTATATCTCAGTAGAAGAAAGTAAAAATTAAGGAGAAAAATTTGAAGCTAAGTGAACTCTTAGCAACTCATTACGGGTCGGCGGAGGCTGTTAAGCAGCCCCACTAGGTCCAATGAGTTTGTCAAGTTTGAACTGTCGGCTCTTGCACAGTTAATGCCTTAAAAAATGTGATCTGGATAGAAGAGCCCAAATTTGTTTTTCTAATGGAAACAAAATTTGATAGAAATTAACTGGTGAAGATTCGTGATAATTGTGGATTCAAACAAGGATCGATTGTTCCTAGTAAAGGTAGTAATGGAGGGTTAGCTTTGTTTTGGAACGATGATATACAAGTGAATGTCATAAAATATTCTCCATCTAATATTGATGCTTTGGTGAAAAGTGGAGATGGTTTGGGATGGTGGCATCTTACAGGTTTCTATGGACAACTGGAGACCTCTCTTAGATATGAATCTTGGAGTTTATTAAAATATCTCAATGGTCTTTCTCAGCTGCCATGGCTTGCTATTGGTGATTATAATGAACTTATGTGTTCATCTGAGAAGGAAGGTGGTGCCACCAGCCTGCTCAACAAATGCATCAGTTTGTAGATGTGTTAAATTGGTGTGGCCTTTGTGATTTAGGCTTCTCTGGTCCTAAATTTATGTGGATATATCAACAATCTGATGGAAAACAAATTAGATAAAGGATTGATAGGCTTGTAGCAACAATGGATTGGGTGATAAAATTTCCTCAAGCAAAGCTTTTTCATAGAACTTCTTCTGCTTCTGACCATAATCCACTAGTGTTGAATCTGATGAGGAAGAAATTAAAATCAGTGCAAACTAAGATTTTCAGGTTTGAAGCTATGTGGTTTACATATGGGGACTGAGTTTCCAATTGAGAGTTGCACAGAAAATTGTCGTGCAAAGCTGGAGGTTAGGAACAAAAACTATTTTGGACATGTTGGGAAGAATATTGCCCGTCTTCAAAAGCATCTACAATGGCTAGGAATGCAACTAGCTTCTCTTGAAAATGTTATCTCCATGAGGGATACTTGGGTGGAGCTCAATTGTTGGTTGGACAAAGAGGACTCGATGTGGCATCAGAGATCTCGCTTAAATTGGTTTCAAGCAAGTGATAGAAATACAAGTTATTTCCACTCAAAAGCATCTAACCGATATCAAAAGAATTGTATTGAGGGGCTATTTGATGAAGATGGTATTTGGCAGGAGGATGGTAGAGTTGTGGAGGGTGTGGTGCTTAAATATTATTCTGACTTGTTCAAGTCTTCTTGCCCATCAAATTTTGTTGAATTATTGGAAGCCATTGTTCCAAAGGTCTCTACAAATATAAAGGAAAGACTTATAGGTGATTTTCAAGGAATAAAGGTTCATAGAGCTCTTAAAAAAATGTATTCTCTTAAATCTCTTGGTCTGGACGATATGCCCCCCTTATTCTTCCAGCACTTTTGGCCTTCTATTGGGAGTGTAGTTACTAAATCGTTTTTTGAATTCCTTAATCTTGGTACTATTCCACCAAAATTTATTGAAACTTATATTGTTTTAATACCAAAAAATAAAGATCAAAAGCGTATTACTGATTATTGTCTTATTAGTCTTTGTAATGTGATTTATAAATTGGCCTCTAAAGTTTTTGCTAAAATACTTAAAAATGTTTTACCAAAAATTTTTAGTGATACCCAAAGTGTTTTTGTGCATGGAAGGTTAATTACTGATAATGTTTTGGTAGCCTTTGAAACTATGCATCACATCAATTCTAAGAGGGAGGGAGGGGAATTGGAGAGATGGCTTTAAAGCTGAATATGAGTAAGGCATATGATTGAGTGGAGTGGATTTGCTTGGATAAAATTATGAAAAAATTGGGTTTCAATTCTAGGTGGAGGGGTTTGATGATGCAATGTATCTCTTTGGTTTCCTATTTTGTACCTATTAATGGTAAACCTAGAGGTAATATTATTCCCTCAAGAGCTTTACGGCAAAGGGACCCTTTATCTCCTTATATTTTTATGATTTGTGTAGAGGATCTTTCTGCTTTGATTAAAAAATCTGTACAAGAAGGTAAGATGAAAGGGGTGGCTATTTGTTGTGGTGCTTCTATTCTTTCACACTTATTTTTTGCAGATAATAGTCTTATTTTTTGTAAGGCTAGCTTGGAGGAGTGTGATTCCTTGCAACATATCTTAAAAGTTTATGAAGATGCTTCTAGCCAACAATTGAGTAGGGCTAAAACCTCTCTGTTTTTCTCAAGAAATACAGATCAGCAACTTCAAGAAGAAATTAAGACAAGGTTTGGATCTCAGATTATTAAACAGCATGAAAAATACCTTGGTCTTCCATCTTTAGTTGGGAGGAATAAAAAAAATACTTTTAATGCTATGAAGGAAAAATTGGCTAAAACATTAGCTAGATGGAAGGAGAAGTTGCTTTCTATAGCTACGAAAAAAAATTTGATCAAGGTAATTGCACAAGCTATCCTAACATACACCATGAGCTGCTTCAAAATCTCTAATTCCCTTTGTGATGATTTGACTAGTATGATTAGAAATTTTTGGTGGGGACAAAAATATGATGAAAGAAAGATGGTATGGTTGAGTTGGGAGAAGTTGTGTGTCCCTAAATCATGTGGCGGGAAGGGTTTCAAACTGCTTAAGCGATTTAATCTGGCTCTTTTAGCTAAACAAGGTTGGAGACTTCAAATGGCTAATAATACTCCTGTTATAGATTTTTTAAGGCACGTTACTTAAAGATTGTGATTTTGTTCATGCCTCTTTGGGAAATAGACCTTCATATGTGTGGAGAAGTATCTATGAAGCCTAAGAAATTGTTTAAAAAAAAAAAAAAAGGATGAGATGGAATGTCAACAATAGTCAAAAAATTTGGATATGGGAGGATAAGTGGATTACTAACTCTCCTTCATCTAATGTTATCTCCCCTAGAGTTTTTTATCCACAAATCTCTATGGTTAGTGATCTGATTGATGTTGAAGATAAGAGATGAAATTTTAGTTTACTTAAACGTATTTTCCTCCTTTTTGAGGCAAAAATTATAGGAGGTATTCCACTGAGTGCTCAACTTCCTGAAGACAAACAAATCTGGGCGAAGACTTCAAATGGTTTATTTTCGGTTAGGAGTGCCTACAAAGTTGCTATGGATTTGAATAAGTTTATCGAATCTGCTTCAAGTTTGGATGGTGATAGCATGAGACAGTTTTGGAAAAAGCTCTAGAAGATCCAAGTTCCTCATAAGATTCGACACTTTATTTAGAGGGCAGCCATTGATATTCTCCCAACTAAGGCGAATCTAGTTCTTAGGCATGTTATCTTGGAGGGTGGTTGTGAGGAATGTGGTGATAATTTGGAATCCTTGCTGCATCTTTTTTGGGAATGTCCTAAGGCACGTAAAACATAAATGGTATTCCAAAATTTCAATAACTTTGCATCTATGCAGTTTAGGTGTTTTATGGATTCCTTATGGTTTATCTTGATGAAAGCAGATTGGTTCTGTGAAGATCAGGCTATTGCAATCACAATTTTATGGGCACTTTGGATAAAAGGAAGGAAGTTCAGCATGGTGGTTTAAGGAAGAATGGGAAGCAACTGATTCTATGGTGTATCACCACCTAGAGGAGTATTGGACGGTTGTGGAAGTCCCAATGGAGCTTTCTTAAGTTCATGTTTCAAAATGGGAGCCTTCGGCTATTACTTTTTATAAGGTTAATGTAGATGGAGTTTTTTTAAGGAACAAAAAGAAGCTGGAGTGGGGGTTGTAATTTGAGACCATGTTGGAAATTTATTGCAGGTCTTAGTAAGAAATTTCGGTGTCCTCTAAGAGCTATTGAAGTTGAGGCAAAGACCTTTGAATCTGGTTTGGAATTCGCTAAGGATATGGGTATTCAGGTCATTGTTCTAGAAGGAGATTCACTTAATATTGTTCATGCTCTTAGTGGAAATTCTCATGTTGCTTCAACAATTGTTGCTCTGATTTATGGGATGCAGGTTGCTTCTTTTGAGTTTTGGAATGTTTTATTTTCTTATGTTGGTAGGAACGGCGATTTACCCACTCACCAATTAGCTAAACATGCTTTAAGCATATTTGATTTTCTATTTGGATTGAAGAGTCCCTATTTTCTTGTACAGGCTTTTCTCCATGATGTATCTACTACTTTTAATTATTAACAAAGTTTGTGTGTTTTCTATCCCAAAAAAATAAATCTCAAAATAAATTTTTACCAGCAATAAAAAATATGACAAAAATAAGTAAAAATTTTACAAATGAACAATAAATTTATATAAAAAATAGTTAAAAGATAATAATATATACAATAACAAGATAGAAATGAAAATAATTATCCAAATTATCAATTAAAAAACTAGATGTTAAAAGTACTTGAATACAAAAGTTAATTAGTAATGTTGCATATCAAAAGGCAATAAATATAAATCTTAAATATAAAATATTATATATAAAACTAATAATATATCATAGATATTTAAATAGTAGAAAAGGTCCAATTTTAAATTGTCGCTTAGAGCCTCAAAATACCTTTAGCTGGTCATGAATCTTAAGCAAAAAGAAATTCAAATATATCTTATATATAAAATAATTGAATCAAGAAACACATAAAAAATGCAAGATGGATCAGAGGAGACACAAGAGTTTAGAGCACTAGCATTAAGTGTGCTAGCCTTCACTAGATGTGTCAAAATGTCAAATAAATTTACTAAAGTAACATTCTAATTCTAATAATAGTCGTGTATATAGAGGAAGATATGGAATAAATATTTGGTTATTTTTTTATTCAAAACTTTCTCTCTCTTCATGACTGTGGGATTAATTAATAATTATTTGAACTTTCTCTCTGCTCTATCTCTTTAATAATATTGGGAACAACAGAAAAGAAAGAATTAAAAAAATTAAGAAAGAATAAATAAAGTGGTATAATAATAGAATATGTGATGTAGGGTACATTGTAATTAAAGTGGCATGTTAAAATAAACAAAGTAAAATTTTAACATGTCAAAATAGTTTGTTTTTTTTTAGAGTGCCAGATAGTGATACTACTTTTAGTGAGATTGATGTCGGTTAAGTTGGGTGGAACTTTGAGAAAATCTGGGAGAACAATTTTTTTTTTTTTTTTAATCACAACTTAATGTGATAGATTGTGAATGATGAAAATAAAAAAAAATAGCAAATTCTTGTAAATGTGATAGGCAATAATTGAGGATCTGGTAACTCAAATTATGGCAAAGTTGTGACAAAAAATAGTTTTCGTGCTGTAACTGCTTAGAACTTACCTTCTAAGCTTTCCAACCTTGACTAGAATTTGATGAAAATGTGCAAAAAGAATAAAGCTACGAAATTGGAAGAACGTCACATGCGCTTTCGCCTTGCGCACGATGAGAATGGAATGCATCATTTTATGCTCTACTCATAAAGGATGAAAGTCAAAACCCACCCATCAAGATATTACAGGGGAGTCACATAATCTAGAAAGTAAGAAAGAAATAAATGGCGGTAGGAGGAGAAATAAATGGCCATAGGAGGAAAAGTCTCAGAGAGGATCTTAGCATCAGCACCAAGCCCTCGGTTTGTGGCATCTGCGAGAGAAGGGGACATTTAACATTTCCACTTGCATGAAAATTTACTTCGATGTTGGGGGCCTAATTATCATATTCATAGTTTAATACACCATTCAAGTCAAAACTCAAACTTTACACACATTATATAATCAAATATAAGATGATTTGATTCTCAAAAATATATATATTATTAGTTCATTTGTTAAAAAGGAACTTATCATCTCTCTAAATTTTAATGAGTATATATAAACATTTTCTAAATTGTTATAATTAAATAAATAAACGTCTTCTATCAAAATTATGTTCATGATCTTTCATATATATAATAATAAAATTAATCAATTATTATCTTCATGGTGAAACTCTTAAGAATCTCCTTTCATGTTTAAATTATCAAATTGTATGCAAAGAGCCAAGTTTCATGTTTAAAAAAACTCATTTCATAATTACCATGGAAACTAAAAGAACCAATATAATTAAGAATTTAAGATGAATTAACATATTAATCAAATGAATATATTTTTATTGTTTATGAAATTGCTAATCCCTTACATATATAGTTTAGAAATTGTTTTATATTCTAAAATTTTGGATATTTTAGCATGTCAAGTTCATTGTGCAATAAATACCAATGACAGTCAAATGGGATTTTTTTAATGCTTTAATGATGATATATGATTTAAAGCAAGTGTAAAAAGATAACATTTTTTTACAACTTATTAAGGTAAAAAGTTATAATTAGTGCAGTATGTATTAGAATGTAAATATGAATGCATCAATTATAAATATATGTGTGAAATAATGGAGGTGAACAGAATGTGAAAGAATATTTGTTAGGACATATGTGGAAATTGTTATGAATATATGTTATTTAGAATTGGCTAATCCTTTGACAAAGGTTTAAGTCTTCAACCAATATATTGTTCAAGTCAAGGGTTAAAACCATGAAAATTTATTCAAGAAACAAGTGAAGAAATGCTGTATTTTAAATCTCGTCAAATAGCTCGACAAATTGTGTCTATTGAGGTTTAAAAGGGAGTTTTAGCCTGACATTCGACAGCAGCTCGACAGATAACCTATCTATTGAGAATTATGAAATTCAGATTTTCAGATCTATTGTTCATGCATCCAAGCTATTTGTGTAAGGTTTATTTTTTCACAACCTTAAACATATATAAGGATTATTTTAAGGGCTGTCAAAGGTGATGCAACTTGATGCAAAGTAATTATTCACTCAAATTGTGACCAGAGACAATTTGCCCTAGTTCATCTTTCTCTTGAAAAAGCTGTTACGTTTATACACCGTAGGGTTTTGTAACCAAGGAGTTTCTTAATCTTCATCGTGTGGATAAACTGAAGAACTTTGTAGCCAACATCTTTCTCAAGTTGGGGTGTTAGTCATGTATTGGGATTCATGCAAAGGAGTAAGCCGCGTACTAAGATCCGCGCATTAATTGGTTAGTCACGTACTAGGAGCCGTGCATTGAAAAGAGAGATTGTCACTACATTACAAGTCCAATTGTGTATTGGGGAAAGGGTTCAACTGTAAGTTGGTACAAAGTACTGAGATTCTTTTACTTGTAACTGCTTGTTTTGATAATAGTGGATTCTCGAGAGTAGTGACCTTAAATTCACCTAGTGGAATTTTGCTCGATTGTTTTCCCCATTCGTAAACGAATTACCCGTGTCAAATTTAATTTCCGTTGCATTTATTTATTTGGTGATTTGTTTGTGTTACCACGCGTATTGCATGTTAAATTGATTTAATTAATTCACTTGACTAATTAATTGATTAATTTATCTAAGGGGTCAATACATTCTTAGACTATCAAGTGGTATCAGAGTGGGCACACTCTGATTAGGGTTAATCTTTGTTGTGTGATCCATTGACCCCTACTTGTCATGGATAGAAGACAATCTTTAATCATATCTCCTTTATTTGATGGCAATAACTATGCATATTGGAAAGTACGCATAAGAGCTTTCTTGCAGTCTTTAGATGAGAAAGTGGGGCAAGCTATGGAGATAGGCTGGACCAAGCCAAAGGAAGCACCAACTGATTGGGATGATGCAAAGATCAATGCAGCAAACTTCAACAACAGAGCATTGAATGCGTTATTCAGTGCGGTCACAAATAAGGAGTTCAAGAAGATATCCTCCACTGAAACTGTTAAGGAAGCGTGGACTATCCTCCAAACAACCTATAAAGGAACTAAGATTGTCAAGGATTCAAAATTTTAAAGGCTTACCATGAGCTTTGATAAGATTAAGATGGAGGAGGATGAGCATTTGATGAGTTCTATGCTAAGCTAAAGGACATAGTGAACTCTATATTTAATCTTAGGGAAACCATTCCAGAACCTAAGATTGTTAGAAAGGTGCTTAGATCTCTTCCAGAGAGATTCCATGCCAAGATCACCACCATTGAGGAATCAAAGGACATTGACCAAATTTCTTTGACAGAGCTAGTTGGCAACTTGCAAACCTATGAATTGGGTCTAAAATGGAAAAATCGAGCAAAAGAATGACACTAAATTCCAAAAGCAGTGACACTGATGAGTCCTCTGATGATGAAGATTCCATGATGAAGTCCTACACCACAAGATAATTCAAGAATTTCATAAAGAATGCCAATGTGAAAGGTTTTAACAAGGATCGTAGGCAATCTAGTTCCTTTCAATTCAAGAGTCAAAATAGAGGAAAAAAGGATGCTAAAGAGGGCAGTCAGTACATTGTTCCATCCAGACCAAAGTGCTTTGGATGCTAAGGTTTTGAACACTTGAAACAAGAATGTCCAACTTATCTTAAGACCATTGGGAAAAGCAAAGCCCTTGCTGCTACCCTGAGTGACACTGAGCTTGAGGATAATTCAGATAATGATGACGAGAAAATCTTGAATGCCTTCACTGCCACATTAAATCCTACTGAAGGGATTGTTGAAGAGGTGGATGAATAAGAAGACCTGGTGGAATCTAACTTTGAGAAAATGGATGAACAAGATGACTTCCATGTAGCCTATGCTAAGTTGTACAAAGTTTTAGAGAAGCATGATAAACTGTATAGATTGGCCACCAAGAAGCTCAATGATGTGAAACTAGACTGATAAGAGCTATCTACGAAGATTGATAAAGCAAATCAAACCATTGGAGCATTGCGATTTGAGAACAACTTCTTGGCTGAAAGGAATAATAAGCTTGAAGAGGAATTGTTCCAAGTTAGAGCTCAATTGGAGAGGACTTTCAGTGCAAAACTTGATGAGATGCTTAGCTTTCAGAAATCTGCTTCTGATAGAACCAGTTTGGAGTATGATTTCTCTTGTCATAATATTGCTTCTTCTAGTACTACTATGTTTGTTCCACCTGCTAATGATTCTAAGAACAATGATGTTAAAACTGTTTTAGCTAGTTGTGAGCGACCGCGACCCCAGCCCACCAATTTATTCTCAAACTGGGCCTAACCCGCGCGAACGGGTGCGATCGTGATGCTCAAAATGTACGAATTCACTGTAAAATGTACTCCCCCCTAGATCGAGGGTTTTACATGGAGTCGCCACTTATTTAATTTAAATGGAAAAATAAGAAAACCTTTAATAAAAAAAATGCCTCTGTTGTATTAATATATGACAATTTACATCAATTTTGTAACGAAAATTTACAATGCTTTTTATCCTAGATACAATCTAAGAAAAGAAAATTACATTGTTTTACTTCCTAGTTACATTCTAAAAATGTAGAATTGCAAATACAAGAGCCTAGTCTAGAACCCTTGATCTTGGTTCGGAGGCTAATTTACGAGATGAGAAGGGATTAAGCATCCATCTCGCCCGGTAAAACCGGTCTCCTAGGTTAAGGTGGCCAACATCATGTCATGTCATACAAATACAAACAATATGCCATACTAACATGTTAATTTGCAAGAATTATAAACAAATATGTGTTAGGGGAATTTGACATAAAGAGAAAACAGAAAAAAATGAAATTTGTTAGATAACAATTTTATTGTAAAGAAAGCATGAAAGTAATGGCATGTTCATCCAAGAAATCAATGTAAACAAAGAATTTCTAGCCTAGACATGTTCATCTAAGCATGTGAGAAAAACAAAGTTGTCATGTTATTTGTCATTAACATAATTGCAAAGAAGAAGAAAGAAAAAAAAAATAAAATAAAACTTTTAAGCATATTTTGATCATCCAAGCAATTATGAAAGAAATAAATAATGACTCGTTAAGCATTTATTCAAGCACATGTGAAAAGTTAAGAACATAATCACTACTTACCAGCATAGAGCATAAATTAAAAAAAGGGGGAAGTGATCACTTAAAGGGTTAGGGAGAAAGTAAGAAAGTACTCAACTACAACCAAAGTAAGAACAAGGGTTGCATAATAGCTTTTCTTTTTTCCTTTCTCACTAGCTCTCTAGAGGGAATTCGGGGTCCAGAAAATGGAAAAGGTCTTCTCTATTTATAGGGGAAGGGATGACTTAGTTTTAAAGCTAAGTTTTTAGCTTTCTTCTGAAGCTAATGGAGGAGATAAACCTGTTTAAATGAGCTGAAACGGATTTGGTGTTGATCCCCATTTAAATTTTGAAAGGAAGTTGAAGATGATGCTGAACTTGTTATCCTCTGCACCTGTTTCGTATTTTGGCTCTAACTTTCTGCTCAAAATTCCAATTGATTCAAAATTGGTGTCTTCTGAAAGGAAATTTAATTCTCTACAACTTTTCTAGAAATAGAGAAAACCAATTTTCAACGTTTTCCAGGCTAAAAATGCGATTTAAGTTGCTGCTGAAAATAGTAACGTTTTTTTAGCGTTTTTCTATTTTTTTTGAAATTTTTCAAAGAATGTATCTATTTTCCTATCCAACTTGTTTTTTTTCAAAAACTTTCTTCTGAAACTAAGGAAGGGAATAAGCCAATTAGATAAGCTCGATCAGATTGGGTGTTGATCCTCATTTGAAATTTTGAAAGAAAATTAAAGATAACGCTGAATTTGTGTTATCTTCTGCACCTGTTTCGTATTTTGGCCATAACTCTCTTCTCAAAATTCCAATTGATTTGGGATTGGTTTTTTTTGAAAGGAAATTTAATTCTCTACAACTTTTCCAGAAATAGAGAAAATCAAATTTCAACGTTTTCTAAGCCAAAAATGTGATTCAAGTTTCTACTGAAGATAATAACGTTTTTTTTTTAGCATTTTCCTTTTTTCTTTTTTTTTTTAGTTTTTCATGGATCATATCTTTCTCTCTCCAAATTTTTTCAAAATAGCAGATAAGATGCCATAACAAAAAGAAATAATAATAAATAAATAAATAAAATGAAATCCAATCAAAATTCACACTTAATTAATTTTAAATTAATTCTTGTGGGAACCAATCAAAATTAAGTGTTTAAGATAGAATGTGATTGGGCTCATCATGTAGGTGAGCCATGATCATTGAAAATTGATGGTATGATAACTTTTGATCGGGTGGTCCAATCAAAACCCATGACATACCATTATGATCGTTAGAACCTCAAAATTTGTTTTGTATCACAAATCTGAAGATCCACCGATTGGTTAAATGCAAGTTGTAAAATGGGGTGTCAACACTAGTGAGGATATTGACAATGGTAAATCTATCTTAGGAGCACCCCTTAAGCTTGAAAATAAAGAGACTAAAAACCCTAGGACTAAGAAAGGTAATAACCAAAAGTCTAAATAAAAGAAGCAGCAATTATGTTATCACTATGGAGCTACAGGACATACTCGACCTAATTTCTACAAGTGGTTAGCCACTCAACAAAGCAACAATATGATCTCATCTGAAAACCAGAATCAGTTTCCATCCTTTTTTGCTCCTCTTGGAGATCTTCTTAAGGCCCTTATATTCCTTTCAAACTTAAACGGTTTCAATTCTTCCCCCTCACCACTGAATCAAGGGTTCACCAAACGAAAAGGTTCTTTTAAAGTGTGGAAGGAAAAGGCTCAAAGTGATTTAGTCACTTTTTCTCTCTCCCTCTCTTTTTGGTTATACATTACTTGTGTGTCTTGCTTTCTTGTTTTTGAGTCAGTTTAGTTTTATTCTATGCTTTTTTTTTAACATGTTTTTATTTATTTGTTTTCAGTTTTTGCCTTATTTTTTTTTCGTAAAAATAAAAAAAGAATTGAAAAATTAGAAAAATACAAAAACAATGTGTGTTTTTTATACATTGATACTTGTGTACCTTGGATGACCATTGAAACAAAGTTTTCTAAAATTTGTATCTTTTGTAACTTAGACGAGCATCTTAATGCACAACTAAGCAAGTGGGTTTTGTAGCTCGGGTTTGTGATAAGTAAGATTAAGTAATCTTTTGTACTTAACACTCATATCACTCTTTTTGAATGGAATGACTAAAAAATCCTAAAGAAAGGCATAAATAACCATCTCACCACTAAAACCCGCCAATCATGTATAACATTTGTATGCTTTGACATAGTGAAATTGTGTTATTGTTGACTAAACATAATTAGGTATTTCTTCTCTCTCAATATATGCCCATGCATAATATGCTTAAATATAAATATATATATATATATATATATATATATATATATTCAAATAGAATCAAAAGCAAAAAGAATCAAAATGCTTTTAAATATGGTTGTAAGCGTGTTTCTAGGAGATGTGGGAGTTATAGGATGTATCTTGAAGGTGATAGTCCCCATCAAGCAGTTATGATTATGTGTGAATTAAATTGATTTTCCCATATCTCAAATCGTCATAACATTAGACACTTATGTAATATTGTGATGTTTTTATACATAACACGCAAAATTCTTTACTACTTTTGATACATGTGCAAGTACAATGTGATTTGGTCATCAGAAGGAATACATGTGTTAATGTATGCTCACTAAACTGTCTTGACTTGTTTTGTAATATAAAATTAGTTATACTTGTTTAGTATGTGTGTGTGTGTGTGTGTGTGTGTGTGTGTGTGTGTGTTTTAATCTTAAATGCTTTACTTTTTTCTTGTTGAGAGGTGTTTTTGAAAGCTTAAAATATTGATTGGATCTTTGGTTGAGTAGCTAGCTTGATTGCATTCATTTTTGTGTTTTTCCCCTCTTTGAAAAATCTGATTTTATCAAGCTCGACAGCTTCTTGACAAATCTCGACAAATAGCTATCTATTGAGCCCGTTGGACTTCTTTTTCTTGATAGATCTTAACGCTTCTTTGATTTATTGAAGCTTTCTGGAATTTGTCTTGATAGCTTCTCAACAGATTCTCAATCCATTGAGAAAGTTTTTGTCTGGCTGATAACTTCTCGACAGCTGTTCAATCCATCGAGGTATTTTTGCCGTCGATAGATTCTCGAAAGCACCTTGGCAGATTTATTAGTCGAGAATTAGTGCTCGACAGAATGTCGATAAATCCTCAATCCATCGAGACGTGTTTTCTTTAAATAGATCTAGAGCGAAATCTTATCTCATTTCTCTTTCACCTCCCAAACTCCTTCTTTTCACTCTAAACCTCAAACCCTCTTGGATTTCGGCTTAATCCTTGATTTTTCCCTCTAGTAAGCTTCTCAAATCCTTCATTTTTCATGCATTTCAAGCATTTAGACCTAGGTTTTGGGTTTTTGTGTTTTTTTGGGGGTTTTGAAAATTGATGAGTTTTTTGTAAAATTTTTGGGTTGGGTTTTGCTTATATGATGTTGTATACTCATGCATTGCATTACATTACATTTGCATTTTCACAATATTTCATGCATTATAGATGTGTGTTTCTATGTTGGAACCTTGTGTGATGTTAGGATTGGATTGGGCTGAGCCCATGATGCATTTTTGTTGCACATCACATGCTCATGCATTGTTCATTCATACGTACCTTTTCTTTCCATATTCTAGTACTATATATTGATGGTGCTTTTCTGCTTCTCTCTCTTTCTCTCTCTCTCTCTCTCTCTCTCTCTCTCTCTCTCTCTCGGATAGTCTATGCATGACACACAAGCGCAAAACTACTCCGTCCTATAACCCTCTTCATTCTGGGGCATTATCTTCTGATCCTACACATTTACATGTCAAGTTCCATGATGAGAAGGCCTGTAAGGCCTTCTTGGAGAACTTCTCCAAACGTGGCATTCATTCAAAATGCCATGTTATCCTATTGAACTTCTCCAATACTACTCTACCAACTGTCATTCACAGGCGGGGTTAGGAATCTCTTTCTAAGATACTCATGAGTTGTCCCTTCGTGATCATATAGGAGTTTTACTGTAATATGCACGGTTTTGATTCTTTAGTACCTCAGTTTGTTACTTTTATTCGAGGTACTAGTTTAGTAGTTACTCTGGAGCTTATCTTCAAAGTGCTACATGTTCTGAGGGAATCTCATCCTGATTACCTTGGATGTCCACGTCAGAGGATTGTGTCCAAAGACGAACTTCTGTCTCTCTTTTGTGAGACACCTTCTTCACGGGGTGAGCGTCAAAACACCTCATGCTTGGGCTTTGCAAAAGGTCTGAGGTTCCTGAATATGGTGATGACATTTGTTTTCTATCCCTTGTCTTACTATAATTCTATTACTGGGCCTCATGCTCGCTTTTTGTTGTCCCTGATTGAGGACCTTACTATTGACTTTCCCTCTCATTTCATTCTCTCCCTTATAGATGTCTATAACGATACGCCAACCCGTGATAAGCTTATCTTTTCTTTTACTATCACAAGGATCATTCGCCATTTCTCTGTCTCCTATTCCGAGTTTACTCACTTCACCTTCATGGGTGCCTTAAGTGTGGTATCCGTTAGATGAAGTGAGGCCTAGCTTCGACCGAAGCGGCCATGAACAAAGACAGCGACTCCTCCAACCTCCTTCACTCCATCCACCTCCTTTCCTTCTTCTTCAGTGGGTGGTGTGACTCTTGAGGCGATTATGGCGCAGCTTCAGCACATGGATGCTCGCATTGACACTCTCACTGATGAGATGAGTCAAGTGACCACTTGCATGGTCGTATTGCAAGACGTCCGGCTCGCCTTGGTGGCTTTGTTGCTTCTCCCTCTCCATCTCCACAAACTTTAGAGGACGAGGATGATGATGATGGCTTCGATGATGATGATGATGATGATGATAAGGATGAGGATGAGGATGCTAGCTCTTCTGGTGATAAGGAGATGACTGCTTCTCAGTGACTTGCCTTTTGTCATTTGTGACAAAAAGGGGGAGTAGTTTTGGGTGTGAGAGTAGTTTTGGGTATGAAAGTAGTCATGTACTTAGAGGGAGAGTTAGCATAGGACCTTTTTGTTAGGGGGAGTATTTTTTTTTAGGGATATAGTGAGGATTTATGTATCTTTTCTTTTCTTTTCTCTTTGGATACTTTATCTTTTTGTACATTGGTCTTGTGACCACTTAGTGATGGCAAACATTTTATTTACCTTTGATATATATATATATATATATATATATTTGATGATGTTGGTATCACTTTCACCTATCTCTCCATATGTTGTTTCTTTTCTCTCTTTATACACATGTTTTTTATGTATGCAATCTTTTATTTTTGTTTCACATTAAGATGCCTTGATGAGGTTTGTTTAAAGTGTTTCAGAAATACAGGTTATCAAAATCTACCATGCCATGAACTCTCTTCTTGCAAAGTTTTTCAAGAGTTTGTGTTAGGATTAGATTTTATTGTATTCAACAAGTGATTATGAGTTTAGTGATTTATGACTTCTTTCATATTTCATTTGTTTGTTGTGGTTTTGTCACGGATTTTCAAAGGGAGAGATTGTTAGGACATATGTGGAAAATGTTATGAACATATGTCATATAGAATTGGCTAATCCTTTGACAAAATACATTTTACTTGTAATTGGGTAGATTTAGGATGGTTTAAAACTTTAAGCAACATATTGTTCAAGTCAAGAGTTAAAGCATGCAAATTTGTCCAAGAAACAAGTAAAGAGGTGCTATATTTTAAATCTCGACAGATAGTTCGATAGATTGTATCTATCGAGGTTTATAAGGGAATTTTAGCCCGATACTTGACAGTAGCTCGACAAATAACCTATTTATCGAGATTTACAGAATTCAAATTTCCAGATCTGTCATTAACAACTATTTGTGAGGACCTTCATACCCTCACAATTAATTATTTACGAATTCCAAATTGACGACATACTTTTAGAGACAAATAGTGTCGTTGCTAAAATTTATTTATGAGGTTTGACCCCTCACGATTAGTTAGAAATAATAGTGACGACGTTAAGCTGTCACTTAAAAGGTTTTTGCTAGTGGTTAAGTGGCTTCGCTATTCTATAAATTGTGTGGGACTTTGTTGTCACTATAAAATTATTTATGACCAAATTTTTATGTCAGTGATAATATTTTATATAATATTTTAAATATTTTATTATTTATTTATTTTTAATTTATCTTATATCATTTTTGTTTAACTATCCTGTTACAATAGTACAATGATTACTAAAAATTGATCCATCGAAACATAAAAATTCTTATAAGTTCAAACTTTAAAAATAGAATATACAAAGAAATCTTAAAATTAAACCATGACATAAAAATATTGTTTTAAACGACTAGAATTGTGAAAAGATCTATATTAGTTTTCCTCTAGGTCACCCTCTAAGTTGCTTCCGACTACCATGTTATTGTTTGAGTTGTCCTCTTCATCTCTGCTAGTACCATCCTTTAAAAAAGAAGCATTAAACATGAGTTAAAATGAAACAATTAAAGTGAATTTGTATTTGTATCAATGCTTCAATAAATAAGTACACATATTACTATATCAAATATAATCATATAATACATCATAAACAACAGTAATAACTTTTTTTTTTTTTAATTTAACAATAAGAATAACTTAATTTGATTACTTAAACCAATATCAAAATAGATGTGCATACATGACAAGCTAAGTTCTTAAATGCACTACGCCATCAGTACGAAGGTACTAGGCCAAATTCACATGTGATATACACAACACAAACGATCAAACTTTTTGGAGATTTTTCAATTTTTATGGGTTTTTGAATTTTCAACACACTTAAAAATTGAACATGAAAAGTAAGATCAACAAAAAAAAAAAAAAAAAACATCATCTAACTAAACAAGTGAGACCTATATAGCGGTGGATCATCACACAAAAGAGGTTTGGTACCGAACCAATGGTATACCTGAGACTCAAACCGTGGATCATCAAGAGGTTTGGTAAATATGTATACCTTCTGATTATCGGTGTTAATAAATTCTAGACACACAATCTTCTCCTCCACCAAGTCTCGAATGTAGTGGTACCGAATCTCGATATGCTTTGATTTCAAGTGTTGAACTGGGTTTTTTGACAGGTTTATGGCAATCGCAGAACACACACATAGTGTCTTGAGTGATTCCATAATCATGGAGGAGCTTCTTCATCGACAATAGTTGTGCACAACAACTCCCCACTGCGATGTATTCAGCTTCAGTCATTGATAGAGAGAATGATTTTTGTTTTTTTTTTTTCATCCACGACACCAAGTTATTTCTGAGGTAAAAACAACCACCTGAGATGCTTTTCCTATCATCAACGCACCCGACCCAGTCAACATCCGAATATCCAGCTAAGCACTCATTCGAGTCTCTTGAATACCAGATTACATACTCGGATGTGCCATTGATATAACGGATAATTTGTTTGACTGTTGTTAAGTGGGACTCTTTGGGTGCTGCCTGAAATCGTGCACATACCCCTACACTAAGGCGATGTCCGGCCTACTTGCAGTAAGGTAGAGAAGACTGCCGATCATGCTTCTCTAAAGGGTTGGATCTACTTCCACACCAGCTAGATCGAGGCTTAGTTTTACCGAAGAACTCATAGGAGTGGATGTATGCTTCTTAGAGTCTAAGCTGAATCTCTTTACAAGATTTTTGGCACACTTCTCTTGAGATATAAATGTCTCATCTTTCCATTGTTTCACTTGAAGGCCTAGGAAGTAGTTAAGCTACCCCGCCATGCTCATTTCAAATTCCTTTTTCATTTCTTTCGAAAATTCTTGAGCAAGGTGATCAATTTTGGATCTGAATACAATGTCATCAACATATACTTGAGCAACGAGAAGAGATTTTTCATCTCTTTTAACAAAAAGTGTTCAATCAGCTTAACCTCTCTTGAAACCATGATCTAAAAAGTATGTGGTGAGACGATCTTACCATGCCCTTGGTGCCTGCTTCATCCCATATAATGCTTTCTTCAATCTTAGCACATGGTCCAGAAAGTGAGGGTCTTGAAATTCCTTTGGTTGCTCAACAAACACTTCTTCGTTTAAAAGTCGATTCAAGAAGGCACTCTTCACATCCATTTGGTATAACTTGAAGTTCATAAAACATGCTATGGAGAGACGAATTCAGATTGACTCTAGTCTTGCTACTGGAGCAAATGACTCATCAAAGTTTATGCCTTTAACTTGAGTATATCCTTGAGTCACTAATCTAGACTTGTTTTGGACAACTTCACCATCTTCATCGGTCTTGTTCTTAAAGATCCACTTGGTGCTGATTACATGTGTATCCTTAGGCCTTGGTACCAACTCTCATACATCATTTCTAGTAAATTGATGTAACTCTTGGTGTATGGTTTCTACCCAATTCTCATCTTTCAAGGCTTTTTCCACTTTCTTGGGTTCAAATTGAGCAAGATAGCAGTTATACGTCACATGATTCACACTATAGCTTAGTCCTCTTCTCAAACAGAGTCCCTTATCTAAATCACCAATGATGTTGCTTATGGGATGATTGAGAGTTACTCTTGAGGACGGTTTCTTGGAAGTGGAGGGTTCCCTATCACGAGAAATCAAAGGTTAAACTTCTGGAGGGGTGAGTGGGCTTGAAGGTCCTTGTGTTGATCTAGTCTCCTTTCTTGATGTAGGAGGTGTAGACTCCTTTTTTGGTGTATCTCTCACCATCATCACTTTAAGACATGTTGTCATCTCATTCTTCTTAAGGCTTGGTCCTTCGCCATACTCATCAACATCCTTTTCCAAGATGGTGTCATCTATGACTACATTTATTGATTCCATCACCGTCTTAGTGTGCTTATTGTACACTCTATATGCTCAGCTATTTTTGCAGTATCCTAGGAAGATCCCTTCGTCACTCTTAGCATCAAACTTCCTAAGATTCTCCCTATCATTGAGAATGTAACATTTTCTTCCAAATATTCGAAAGTATTTCACCTTCGGCTCTTTTCCATCCAAATTTCATATGATGTCTTCTTTGTTCCTGCTCAGAAGAAAATACTATTCCCAATGTGACACGAAGTGTTTACCGCTTCAGCCCAAAACTTCTGTGGTATGTTTTTGTTGAGAAGGCTCGCCATCTCTTGAATCACCCGGTTCTTTCTTTCAACCACCCCATTATGTTAAGGAGTCTTTGGAGCTGAGAATTCCTTTTTGATACCATGCTCATTGCAAAACATTTCAAATTTTGCATTTTCAAACTCCTTCCTATGATTACTTATGATTTTGACTATGGGAACTCTATTTTCATTTTGGAGCCTCTTGCATAACCTTTCCATCTTCTCGCATGCCTTCCACTTCTCTCTAAGGAATTTCACCCAAGAGTACCTTGAGAAATCATCAACCACCACCATGATGTATTGTTTTCCACCCATGCTTTCCGTTCTTGTTAGACCCATTAGATCAACATGAATTTACTCCAAAGGATGAGATGTAGCAACTACAGTTACTTTAGAATGGGTTGATTTTGTTTGTTTTCCCAATTGACATAGACCACAAACATTCTTCTCAATCTTTCCAAACTTCGGCAAACCAATCACTGCTTCAAGTTTTGAGACTTTTTCCACTTGCTTATAACTTGCATGCCCAAACCGTTGATGCCATAACTCCAAAAGATTTACTCGAGCACTTTGACATGATATGCTTGGCTTGGGAATAACACCATAGCAATTGTCAGTGGTCCTAAGTCCCTTCATGACTTGAACACCTTCTTCATTGAGTATTAGACAACCTTTCTTTGAGAATTGAACTAGGAAGTCTTTATCATATATTTGGGTTATACTCAACAAGTTCACTTTCAATCCTTTGATGTAAAGAACATCGGCCAACAAAGGAAGTCTTAGAATATCAATGGTTCCCTTTCTGAGAACTTGTGAGTGGCTACCATCTTCAAATGTCACAAAACTATCTTCCTTCCCCTTAAGAGTTTTGAATAGTGTTTTATCTTCAGTCATGTGCCTTGAACACTCGCTGTCAAGATACCACAAACACAAATTAAACACTTTCAATGCAGTATGGACAAAAAGACAAGCATTCTTGACGATTAAAACAAGACTCATCTTCCTTCACTTCATTCATAGATGAGTGAAGCTTTCTTTTCAAACCATCAAGTTTATCACAAAAAAATCTATTCCTTCTCTTATATTTAGCAATTAAGGAATTCGACTCACACAAGATATTATGGATATCATGATTCCTATGCTCTAAAGATTTCAACATGTGTACAAAAATTCTACATGTTTCTTAGATTTGAATAACTCCAAAAGCTCATTGCTAGGACAATCTCCAAAGATGCTCATAGAGTCATTATCACAAACACATGAGCTATGCTTCATGTTGGCCTTTTCTATAGCATTATCCATAGCAAGCCAAGGGGTCTTGGATCATACTTAGGTAATGAAACCACAACAAGTGCACCTACTATGATACCAATTGAAAGCTCGAATTTGTGTAAAAACACAAGAGCTTGTTTAGACCCCAAATTAAAAATTATGGCTCTGTTGATTTTACTTTAACTTAAGTAAGTGTGGAATAAGAGTAAATGCGAGTGAACAAACAATAAAACTACTTTAAGCCATTTTCATCAAATAGCAGCAATAAAATGAAAGCTAAAAGAGTAGAGAAGAAGGATGCAAACACAAGATAACACCGTGATGTGTTATCAAAGAGGAAACCGAAGAACTCGGCAAAAAATCTCTCCGCCGCCCTCCAAGCGGTAAATCGAACCACTAAAGAATAAGTTGGAGTACACGAATAACAAAAGACCTTCCAAGCCTAGTCTACCCCATGTACTTGAGCTCTCCAAGTTCCTCCTACCAACTGACTTGATGAAGCCTTGTCTTCTCTAGCTCTCTGGATCATGTAATTCAACTTGATTGCATCCGTCAAATGATTGGCTTCTTCTAATACTTCCCAGCAGCACCAAAACCTCACTTTACACTCAAAATGAGTGTGGTAAGTGTTTGAGTTATCAACCTCTCAAGGATTTAGATATGGAGAGGTAGGAATTGAGGAAAACCATAAAGGATTGTGTAGAGGACTCTCAAGGGTAATATCTAGGGTTTTCTCTCTGAAAAAGCACTCCTTACAAAATGTGGGTATATATAGTGTAGGTGAAAATATGGTGTAGCAGATATGCCAAAATAGCAAAATAGAATGTTTCGCAAGTATTTCGTGGGAAGGCCTTACTCGCGAATTACTTGCAAAAACTAGCTGTCATGACTCTTCGCATTCCAGTTATGTGCTCTGCACGTGGCTCACTTCGCGGGAAGACTTCTCATGAAACTTCTCGCGAAATCCACTTTATCTTCAATAGGCACTTGAGTCTCCACACTCTCTCTTACACACAACCCATATAATAAAATCTCACATAAAATACAGGGTACATATGATTGAACAAAAATACAATCTAAATTGGCACAGAATTAAAGCTAATACAAAATAGTTGTTGATAGGCCACAAATGCGTTGACCCCTTGTGATTAATTAAGTTGATTAATTAGCCAAGTTTTCAATTAATCAAGTTAACATGCAAATTGCATGGTAGCACAAACAAATCACCAATAAACTAGAGTATGCAGCAGAAATTAAAAGACACGGTGATTTGTTTACGAATGGGGAAAACCTAACGGCAAAAACCCCACCGAGTGATTTAAGGTCACCACTCCTGAAACTCCACTATTATCACAACAAGCGGTTACAAGTAAAGGAATCCCAGTACCTTACCAACCTACAGTTAAACCCTTATCCCAATACCCAATTGGACTTGTTCTGTAGTGACAGTTTCTCCTTTTGATGCACAACTCCCAGTACGTGACTAACCAATTGCACGGATTCCAGTACGCAACTTCAATCACCAACTAGAGAAAGAGTTGTTGGCTGCAAAGTTCTTCAATTCATCCACACGATGAAGATTAAGAAGATGCTTGGTTAGAGCATCCGTAGTAGCCGTTGCAAAAATTATGCCATTTTACCACATCAAAAGCCTACTTTATTATTTTACCACGTCATTTTACAATACCTCATTTATCAGATGTTCTATATTTTTACTACTTCATTTAAATATTATTTCTTAATTCTTTTTAATTCTTATTTTATTCTTTCTTTATTATTTTGTTCATAACAGTAATATTTGTTCCTACAACAGAGAGGAGAGAGCCTTCAGAACGGCGAAACTAAGAACAACGAACGGCGACTCTAACGGCGAACCAACGAACAACGAACGGCGAATCACAACCAGACCCACAACCCAGGCCGACGCCGACACAACCAGACCCACAACCCAGACCGACGCCGATCACAACCAGACCCACAACCCAAACCCACGCCGATCACAACCAGACCCACAACCCAGACCCACGCCAATCACAACCACGCCGATAGGCGACTCGGAGATAGAACAGAGAGGAGAGAGCGAATAAAAGGAGAAAAAAAAATCGGAAGAAGAAAGAGTGTGGAAGAGTGGAGATGGAGGCGGTGAAGATTGAATCGCCAAAGAAGAAGATGAAAGAGATATGAGAGAAGAAGGAGAATAAAAAAATAATAAATCAATATGCCACATTTGTCCGTACAGTTGTAAATTTGTGATTTTACTGTAGCATGTTGCAAAAAATATGCCATATGCAACATCTGATAAATGGGGTCAAATATAGTTTGGTGTGGGATATGTGCCAAATATTTACCATTTGGCACATATCCCACATCTACTGTGGGTGCTCTTACAAGACTCTACAGTGCACATTATACAACAACTTCTTCATAAGTAAGATGAATTAGAGCATGAACTTTGTCTTGGATCACAAATTGCTTGAACAAGGATTTTTCAATGCTTCTTCAACTTGTGTATTTGTGCATCCTTTGACAGCCCTTAAAATAATCCTTTTATATGTCTAGGATTAGAAGAAAAGAAGTCCCAAAGACATATTCACGGATTAGAATCAAAACAGAACCTAGAATCTGTTTTTCTTAAATCTTGACAAATAGAGGTGTCGAGGTGCTGTCGAGGAGCTGTCGAGTCTCGTGCTTAAAATAGCTTCTTAAAGCTCGATAGATGCATATGTGTCGAGCCTAGGTGTCGAGTTTTAATAACTTGCACTTTTTAGCTTGTTTCTTGAACAGACTTGATGACTTCAACACTTGATCTTAAAACAGAGTTTCTTAAAGCGTTAAATACATCCTAAATCTACCCAATTACAAGTAAAGTGCGCTTTGTCAAAGGATAAGCCAATTACATAAAATAATAACATATGTTCAAAACAACTTGAACCACATATATCCTAACAGATATAAATAACAACTTTACACCTTATAATATTAAAAGTAACAAATAAAAATATGAAGTTTGTATATGAAATTGATGGTTTAATATATTATAATTATATGAAATCTTTTAATTTATAATCTTTGCAATCTATAGGGATTAATTTTTTTTATATATAAAATTTTAGAATTTAATTTGTTATCCCCCCTAATTATAGGGTTTATATGTATTTTTTCTTACCCTCTTGACGTATTATTTTCTTTTCTTCTTCACATAGATCTTCTTTTTTTATTATTATATTATTTTCTTGATTGTGACTATTATCTTGGCTTTGGATTAAGGTAACGTCCTTGACATTGTTATATTTTTATGTTGCAAATCAAAGATCTGGTAGTTTGCCGGCTGGGAAAACACCTTAAGAAAGAAGAGATAACCCCACATACAAAGGTGTCAAGTCCAGCTACAGATTTGATGTTGAACAAACTACGTAAATATTTGTGTGTTTTATACGTGATTGTTTGTTTTATTTTTATTTTTATTTTTCATCTTATCATTATTATTAGATGCATTCACAACAATAACACAAAAGTAATTCTCAATAGAAAAGAGAAAGGGTCACAAAATAATTCTACCGATTGCGTTTTGCGGTGGCCATTTGACGTTCTATCTTCGATTTTTAAATCCAAAATAAAAGTTCAAAATCCATTAATAAAAAAGCAAAAGCCAAAATTAAAGCCAAAAAAATTGGACCAAATGATCACTGCATAATAATAATAATAATAATATTATTATTATTATTATAAAAAATTAAAATAACTATATAAAATTATTTTAAGCTATCTAAACTTTTCTGGCTGCTTAGAACTACACTACGGTGTCGGGGCCATGGCCCTCCAAAATTTTAAAATCCTTTTTATAGTATATATAATTCTGCCTACACTAAAAAATAATTGAATGTTTTGGTTTGATAATAAAAGGCAATTATTAGGAATAGACACTATAAATTGAAATTCTCTCCCAAAAAAAAATTATGAAACAATTTAAAGATTTAACCTACAAAATATTTAGTTAGTACAATGGTGCTCTTAAGAAAGAAAAAAAATTATTATTTTAAAACTTATAATCTAAGAAGTGTAACAACTTAAACTATGTAGTATCAAGAAGGGTAAAATGCAAAACACACTTTCTATGTTTACCAAAATTCATTTCAATTCTTTAACTTTACTTTTGTTCATTTCAGTTTTCTAATTTTCAAGTTTATTCAATTAAGGTTTTTTTCATCAACTTTTTTTATATGTTGTGGTTAATTTTCCAATTTTAAAAATTTTTCTTCAAATATTTTTAATTAAAAAAATTCAAGCAATGGTTGAAAATATTTTCTAGATTTTGTTTTTCAAAAAAAAAAAAAATTAACAAAAGTTGACAGAAATACCTTAATTGAGTAAAACTGAAAATTAAAGGACTGAATGAACAAAAGCAAAATTAGGGGACTAAAATGAATTCTGGAAAAACGTAAAGGGTGGGTACATTTTAAAGAAGTATTAAACTTGCATTTTATTTTATCAAGAGCACTTAATTAAAAATTGAATTTTAAAAAGGTATTAAACTTGTAGTTTCAAGAATTAACAAGTTAAACTTCAATCCATTGTGTTAAGTATAAGTTGAGAATATAATTTATTATCTTTTGAAGCCTCGTGATTTAATTTTTTATTTTTTAAAATTTCAAAGTTTAATTTGTTACTTTTGAATACTATATATAGTTTAATTTATTATCAAAGTTTAATTTCAAAGTATGACCGAAGCCTTATTCTCTCAGAAAGAAGCTACTTTGTCTTTTGCGCCTTCGGGTTTTATAACCAAGTGTTTCTTGATCTTCATTGTTGACGAAGTGAAGAACTTTGCAGCTAACATTCTTCTTCCTCAAGTTGGTGACTGAGTCACGTACTGGGATCTATGCATCAAAGGGTGGCGTTCATATATTGAAGAGTTCAGAGGTTCTGAAGCGATAGAAGGTTTCTACTGTGAGTTCATCTACGGGGATTGTAGAGTCTAGGGACAAAGGTTTTATACTAGATCTGAAACTTCTCTTTACTAGAGTGAATTTCTTTTCGGGAAGGTTTCCCCCCAGGTTTTTTACTGTGAAACTGGTTGATTTCATTGGTTTTCCTAGGTCATCATATCTTGTTTTATTTATTTTTTCGCTGCACTTAGTTTTGACATGATATTGATGTTTGTTTGTGTTAACAAGTTTTATGTATAATAAATCTAATTAACAACTTGGATTTAAAACTTGTTAATTCTATCAACCGGGGTCTAAATTTCCCAACAAGTGGTATCAAACCGGGTACACTCTGATTGGATTAATTTCCTGAGTGTGATCCTTGACCCTTGTTGTCATGAAATTTGTTGGTGAATTATTAAAAGTCTTGAGCTTTTTAACTCAATTTCAGAAGAATTCTAATTCTTCCATGTCCTCTAGTAGTCATATTAGGACACGTGCCTTTTCATCTTCACGGCCAAAGACTCGTGCTGTGTGGGTGAGAAAGGAGCCTAAGACTTAATTGTCTTTTCTATTTGTCCTTTGCTTTAATTCTTTCTATCTGTAATAGGACTCTCTTTGCTTGATTTCTTATCTGCTTTTGAAATCATGCTTTCATGCATCTACATTTCTTCTCTTGCTTTCATGCATATGCATCATTCTTTCATGCTTTCATGGGGTTTGTCTGTTTTTGTTTAGTTGTTTGGTTTTTATTTTGTTTTGTTTTCAAAATAAAATGAAAAAAGTTGAAAAATCAGAAAAATACAAAAACAGTGTGTGTATGTATACATTGGTTCTTGTGAACCTTAAAATGGCCATTGAAATAGAGTTTCTTAAACTTTGTATCTTTTGTAGCTTAGATGAGCATTCATATGCACAACTAAGTAAGTGAGCTTTGTAGCTCTTTGTTTGCGATGAGTAAGGTTAAGTGATCTCTTGTACTTAACACTCATATCACTCTTTTTGACGGGTAGGACTAGAAAATCCTAAGAGAAAGGCATAAATAATCATCTCACCACTGTTACTTGCCAATCATGATATGACATCTGTATGTTTCGACATAGCAAAAGTGCAATGTCAATAACTTAACATAATTGAGTATTTCTTTTCTTTCTCTTATATGCCCATGCATGATATGCTTAATAAAAAAAAAATATGCAAAGAAGTAAAAAGCCAAAAAGATCAAAGTGCTTTAAAAATATGATTACAAGCGTGTTTTCTAAGAGATGTGGGAGTTATAGGATGTACCTCGAAGGTGATAGTCTCCATCAAATGGTTATAATTGTGTGTGAGTTAAAGTGATTTTCTCATATCTCAAATCGTCATAACATTGAGACACTTATGCAATCTTGCGATGTTTTCACACACAACACGCAATATTCTTTGCTATTCTTGATACATGTGCAAGTACAATATGATTTGGCCATCATAAGGTTTATATGCGTTGATGTATACTCACTAAACTCTGTTAATTTGTTTTTAAAATAAAAATTGGTTAGACTTGTTTAGTGTGTGTGTGTGTGTGTGTGTGTGTGTTTTGGATCAAAATGCATGACATTTTTCTTGTTGAGATATGTTTTTGAGAGGTTAATATATTGTTTGGATTTTTGGTTGAGTTGCATGCTTGATTGCATTCACATCTGTATTTTTCTCTTCTTGAAAAACTACTTTTAAGCCATCTCGACACCTCTTGATACCTGGCTTATCTGTCGAGATCTTCAGTTGCATCTTATCGCAATCTCGACACCTCTCGATAGCTAGGTGGATTGATCGAGGAAGTTTCTGTCTGCTCGATAGATCCTCGACACCTTCTTGATCCATTGAGGTTGTCTCGATAGCTTCTCGACACCTCTAGATCAATCGAGATATCCTTGCATGCATTTCATCTCTCTTTGTTTTACATGTTTCTCTTATCTTATCATCCATAGCATCTTATTTCATTACATTCATGCATTTTTATGTTTTTTTGTGCCGCCTTGATCATCCTTGATCATCTTTATGTTTCTCCGGTAAAGTTTTATAGCTTCTTGTACCTTCTGTCAATTATGACAAAAGGAAGAGAAATTGGAAAATTTGTGGTTTCTTTCTTTAAGATTCTACAAGTTAGGGGGAGAAATTCATGCCCTTGTAAGGGGGAGTTGTGTTTCATCTTGTTAAGGGGAGTGTTTACCTCCTTGTTCATGTACCAAGGTCTTGTGACCATTTTTACATACAACATGGTATTTATCAAGTAGTATATATATGATGGTGTATGTTTTCTTCACCGATCTCTACATGTGTTATTTCTTTTCTATCTTTATACATATGTTTCTTTATTTGTATGCAATCTATTATTTCTGCTTTACACAAAGATGCCTTGATGTGTTTTGTTTAAAGTGTTTCAGAAATATAAGTTGTCAAAGTCTTTCATGTCATGAACTCTCTTCTTGCAAAATTTTTCAAGAGTTTGTGTTAGGATAGACTTTATTCTATTCAACAAGTGAGTATGAGTTGAGTGATTTATGACTCTCTCATATGTTCATTTGTTTGTTGTAGTTTTGTTACGGATTGCCAAAGGGGGAGATTGTTAAGGACATATTTTATGTAGTTGGCTAATTCTTTGACAAAACGCACTTTACTTGTATTTGGATAGATCTAGGATGTGTTTAATACTTCAAAGAACATGTTCAAGTCTAGTATTAAAGCCATAAAGATTGGACCAAGAAACAAGTGAAGAAAAGTATTCACTAAAGCTGGACAGATAGCTGGACACTTGCGGACACCTGTTGGACACCTGCGGACACCTGCCCGACAGCTGCTCGATACCTCTATCTATCGAGGTTTAATGAATCTCGACAGCTGGTGGATCGATCGAGGTATCTATCGAGGTTATGGAAATTAGAATTTTTAGATCTGATTTTTGGGCCAGGCTTTTAGGCCAGGCTTTTGTATTTGTGTAGGGTTTCTTTTCTCACAACCCTAGGTATATATAAAGTTTATTTTTAAGGCCATCACATAAGAGAATACAAGGAGAACATATGCAAAAGGTGACCGAAGCCTTATTCTCTCAGAAAGAAGCTACTGCGTCTTTTGCGCCTTAGGGTTTTGTAACCAAGTGCTTCTTGATCTTCATTGTTGATGAAGTGAAAAACTTTGCAGCCAACATTCTTCTTCCTCAAGTTGGTGAGTGAGTCACGTACTAGGATTCGTGCATCAAAGGGTGGCGTTCTTATATTGAAGAGTTCAGAGGTTCTGAAGCGGTAGAAGGTTTCTGTTGTGAGTTCATCTACGGGGATTGTAGAGTCTAGGGACAAAGGTTTTGTACTAGATCTGAAACTTTTCTTTACTATAGTGAATTACTTTTCGGGAAGGTTTCCTCCCAAGTTTTTTACTGTGAAACTGGTTGGTTTCATTGGTTTTCCTAGGTCATCATATCTTGCTTGTTTATTTTTCCGCTGCACTTAGATTTGACATGATATTAATGTTTGTTTGTGTTAACAAGTTTTATACATAATAAATCTAATTAACAACTTGGGTTTAAAACTTGTTAATTCTATCAACTGGGGTCTAAATTTCCCAACAAGATTGAAAATGAAAATTTTCAAGTTTCACTATGGAGATTGTAAAGATAAACTTTTTTCTATAAATTTTATTATCCATTTCGTTAAAGATTTCATTGTCCTTTTACTTAACTACAAGTCATGATTTCAGTGTAAAAAGAAAGTGTGTATACAATTGTGTGCAACAGCATTGTGACATTAACACTAACTATTAACAAAATTATCAAAACTCAGCAATAATGACATAAAATTACTTTTTTTGGGGCATTAAGTGCAGCCCAATAGGTTGATGAATATTGACTTGTCATAGGTGTTAAGTTTTCAAACCCCTTTAAACACAAACAGTTTAACCTAACTATTTAGCCAAGCGATTAACTTAGGTAAATTATGCAGATCTAGGTTAACACATATAAATCATATCATGCAAAGCAACAGAAATATAAAGAACACAATGATATGATGACCCAGGAAAACCAAAATGGTAAAAAACTTAGGAAGAATTTAACCTAGCTATCTTTAAGTTAAAACTGAATCCACTATGAAAGAATTGAAGTTTACACAATAGCGACTTAGACCACTAACATCTTATTGCTATATCGAGTAGGAAACTTACTACCACGGCCACGTGACAGCTCCGAGTCCACGGACTACTTCTTTCTTAGATTCCCAGTAAGCACAAACACTCCTGCTTGTATATCTTTAAGCTCTTAATGCAGCAACTGAATGATCATCAAATTCTTGACATAATCTTGATCTTTGATAACCCTAAGTATGTGTGAAGGCAAGCACCTCTTAGATATCATAAGAGATTCACACAAACAGTAATATGAGCAACCTCAAAAATGTGGCCAGGGTTTGCCTTTTATATCTAGGGCAAAACATAAAACCCTACACGTCATATGGGCTTAGGGCTGAGTTGGAAATTCTGTAGAAAAAACAATCTGTACAACTTTCGATCAGTCGAGTCTAATTCTCGATCAATCGAGCCAGGCAGATTTACACAGTAACTTCCGTAGTTAACTCGATTCCAACTTTATATAAAAGACATACTTTGAGCAAGTTTAAAATAAGACTAAACACCTGTTTTTTATCATGGTTTGCCAACAATACAAATTAGAGTTCTAATACATTAGTTCCTAAGTACTTAGAACCTAACAAAAGGCTTATTTAAAGAAGGTGCACCTTCTTTGCTTTGTATAGAGCTTAAATTTTTACTTTTTTATTTTTTTATTTTTTTATTTTTGAGGTTGAGCTTAAAGTTATATATGTTAAAAAACAAAAACAAAAATGCTATATGTTTTTTTTTTCGGCTAAGATAAAGCTATGTGTACTTTACAACTTTTGAAACAACTGCTCCCTATCTAGTTTAGTTTGGACTTTCAAATTACATAATTTTTATAAATTTCAAGAATGACATAGTTTTTGATAAATTTCAGATCACACCAAAGACTAACATTTTTTTTTTTTTTTTTGATAACAAAAGACCAACATATATAAATAGATAATACGCTGTCACAAGTGCAGCAAGTGCTTTTCAGAATCTGATTAGAATTGGGAATGAGTTTCATTGTTTCCAATTTTATCGTGAATAGGAAAATATAATTGTTGGGACTTGGTAATATACGGCAATTAAAAAAAGTGATTGTTGGGAAATCTGGCCATTGAAAAATTTGAAAAACATTACCAAAGTTTGTGAATTTCACCCATTTCTCTATTGGGGGAGTGTTGTTTTGGTTTTTTTCTTTTCTTGACTATGATGAAAAGTAGCCATTAGTAAAATCTTCTGAATCTGTGGTTTTGAGCTCACCCTTTGTCTCTTTCCTCTGTGTGAAGATTCATTTTATTTCCCACTTATGTATGCTGAACTTTATTTGAACCAAGTTTGTCAGTGTGATGTATGCGGTCCTTAGCCGTAGACAATCAATCAGTATATTGATAGTCAATGCTTTTCTTTTGTCCTTTAGTGGCATCATTGCATTTCAGATTTTTGGAGCAAGTGAATTTATATCATGTTTCATTTACTCCTTTTCAGGATTTTTCTGGTATATCTCCCTTGCTTAATTTATTACCTCAGAGTCAGAGGATTATCTCATGGAGTTTAAAAATGTATGTGGTGGAGAGCAAAGGAGGTGCCATTGGGTGCATGTTGCTTGCCTTGTTATTCTTGGGCACATTTCCTGCTGTTCTGACTCTCCCAGAAAGGCGAGGTCGTCTTCCTCAACATACTTATCTTGACTACTCGATCACTAATTTCTTGGCTGCTGTCATTATTGCTTTGACATTTGGGGAGATAGGCAAGGGCACGCCTAGTGCACCAAATTTTTTTACTCAACTTTCTCAGGTGAGTTCCCTTTGTATATGAAAGGTGGTGTTTTTTCCATTTGGGGAATTGAAGTTGTTATACTTATAGCAATATAAGCATTAATAAAATAGATAGATTCTTCAATGCAGATTGAAACAATTTGGTAGAGCTTTATTGGTATAACAATTTCATTTCCAAAATTGGAAAGAGCACCACAAATAAAAACATGAATAAAACAGATACATTGTTTAATGCAGATTGAAACAGTCTGGTAGAGCTCTGTTTTCTGTGACTAATGTACACTATTTTCTGGTACAACTTCTATTATTACCGACTAGCTGTTCTTTAAATTGGGCATATGTTTAATTAGAACTCAGCCCATTTTAGTGGCTTCCACTGTTGTAAATGCCATAACTAGAATTATTGACCTATGTTGACGAACTGAGCAACTACAACCATGGACATATATCCAATGACATTTCATTAGATGAGACCACTGCACAAGGTGTTAAGACCTGTTCTCATTGTTTGGCCATAGGCACAGGTACCACCTAACACCAGTATATGGGCAAAAAATGAAAACAAAAATTTCCATCCTTACGACCAATTAACCAAATTTCCATCTGGAAGTTTGGATTGATAGCCCACGTTTGTAATTTTTGGTCCATTCTTTATATACTACCCAATAAAGTAAGATATGCCTAGTTTCTACGTTAAGGTAACTGTATGTCTTTATTTAGTGTAAAGCTTTGTCATTAATCTTGATAGTTGCAAACCTTTCGAGACAAGAATGGCATAATCATTTCCTGGAGGGAAATAATAGATTATATGAGAAATTCCTGCAACTATGATTGTGAGAACAATTATTATATATGATAGCAGCAAATTTGCCGTCAAAGACTAGCAGTTTGGCCTTGTTTCAAGATGTCCAGAATGCTTGAACACTATCTTGCCTCTTAAAACTTGCAAACTAACATATGACTGTTGCCCATGAATAGGAGGTGAAAGACTGAGAAGCCGTATGTTCTAGATTTTCTAGTATTTAGGCAATTAAATTATGGCAGTTTGATTTCTGAACACATTTACTTATCAAATCTAGGAAATTTTTTAAATATTTGTGAATGCCTGGATATAATTGAGATGCTTGTTGGAGATGAGAATGCATATAAGTTCTTTAACGGTGCTGAATGAACTATCATTGGATTTTGAGTTTGCTTGTGGCTTGGGGATGATGTTCGCTTAAATGGTTCAATCTATAGTAGGTCGTTCACTTTTAAGTAAACTAGCATCCTAGTCCCTCATCTAGTTTTAATTATGTAGCATTACAAATCTCAATTGTGCTTTATTTCAAATGGAAGTAGTTTTGAATCTTCTAAGGGGGATTTATGATGAATACTTGGCCATGAATCTTGTTGCAATGGCATTGTCTCAGTTAAAAGTGATTCATAATTCTTCTGGGGTGCTTGATGCAGGATAACTTGCCCTCTGTGTTATTTGCAATGGCGGGTGGGGTGGTGCTCAGCGTTGGTAATCTGTCTACACAGTATAGTTTGGCTTTAGTTGGTTTATCAGTGACAGAAGTGATTTGTTCAAGCATAATTGTTGTTATAGGTCTCTATCTCTCTCTCTCTCTCTCTCTCTCTAAACATACACAGGCAAATGAACATGCACATGTACATACAAATAAACGCACACAACCCCAATTTGTGTATGTATTTGTGTGTGGAAATGCATTTTGAAAAGGATGAAGTAAAAGCTTGGGAAGATAGTAATTTTTCATTATTGTATTTGTTCTGATTGTAACAGGCACTGTTAGGACATATGTAGTTCAAGATTGTGAACATATGTCGCTATTTTATGTAGTTGGCTAATCCTTTGACAAAACGCACTTTACTTGTACTTGGGTAGATCTAGGATGTGTTTAATACTTCAAAGAACATGTTGTTCAAGTCTAGTATTAAAGCCATGAAGATTGGACCAAGAAACAAGTGAAGAAAAAGTGTGTACTAAAGCTGGACACCTGGTGGACACCTGGCGGATAGCTGCTGGACACCTGGCGGATAGCTGCTGGACACCTGCGGATAGCTGCTGGACACCTGCGGATAGATAGCTATCTATCGAGGTATCTATCGAGATTTAATGAGGCTCGACAGCTGCCCGATCGATCGAGGTATCTATCGAGGTTACGGGAATTGAGTTTTCCAGATCTGATTTTTGGGCCAGGCTTTTGTATTTGTGTAGGGTTTCTTTTCTCACAACCCTAGGCATATATAAAGCATATTTTTGAGGCCGTCACACATGAGAATACAAGGAGAACACATGCAAAAGGTGACCGAAGCCTTATTCTCTCTGAAAGAAGCTACTGCGTCTTTGCGCCTTAGGGTTTTGTAACCAAGTGCTTCTTAATCTTCATCGTGTGTATGAAGTGAAGAATTTTGCAGCCAACATTCTTCTTCCTCAAGTTGGTGAGTGAGTCACGTACTGGGATTCGTGCAAAGGAGTTAGTCACGTACTGGGATCCGTGCATCAAAGGGTGGCGTTCATATATTGAAGAGTTCAGAGGTTCTGAAGCAGTAGAAGGTTTCTGCTGTGAGTTCATC
This sequence comes from Castanopsis chinensis, assembly GCA_032878915.1. Classification (NCBI taxonomy): domain Eukaryota; kingdom Viridiplantae; phylum Streptophyta; class Magnoliopsida; order Fagales; family Fagaceae; genus Castanopsis; species Castanopsis chinensis. Next base: position 4,554,170 of record JAVQMG010000133.1, read on the forward strand.
TACGGGGATTGTAGAGTCTAGGGACAAAGGTTTTGTACTAGATCTGAAGCTTCTCTTTACTATAGTGAATTGCTTTTCGGGAAGGTTTCCCCCCAGGTTTTTTACTGTGAAACTGGTTGGTTTCATTGGTTTTCTTGGGTCATCATATCTTGTCTTATTTATTTTTTTCCGCTGCACTTAGTTTTGACATGATATTGATGTTTGTTTGTTTTAACAAGTTTTATGCATAATAAATCTAATTAACAACTTGGGTTTAAAACTTGTTAATTGCATCAACCGGGGTCTAAATTTCCCAACAGGCACAACCATAAATTACTTTTTAGATGATAAAATCAACAGAGCCGATATTCTTTTCCCTGGTGTTGGTTGCTTCTTGATTGCGGTTTGTCTTGGCTCTTTTGTTCATGCATCCAATGCAGTTGACAATAAGGAAAAGCTCAAAAGTTTGTCCACTGAGTATACCTCTAACCTTCATAGTTAAAAATGAAAATGTTCTGATTTGGATTAAAGGTTTCTTTTGTTGATAATAAATGTTGCTTAATTGATTAGTGAAAATCAACTAAATTACCCATGGAATCTTAAATCTGAATTAATTTTTAAACTGTTACCTTTCTGTGTGGTTCATTTTCCATTCTCTTCTGTTATTTCCTTTTACCTGTATTTTTTCCCATAGAAAACTTCAGAAGAAGAATACAGTTGTTACATTGGGCTATGTTAATGAATAATGAAGCACCTGCATAGGACTACATGAATGAGAAGCCTTGGGACAGCTCAATTTATGACAAGTAGCTGCCAATGATGCATTAAAAAAAAGTACAAAAACTTCTAACTTAATGAAAGAAGCCTTTTATTTTTCCATTTGAGGAGACAATAAATTTGTTAAGAAGTATGTTCTGTTTTCTTGAAAGGAAGTGCTGTTAGTTTTCTTTCTTAATGCTTATCTTGATGGTTGTTTTTCAACTAATCCTTGCTATGAGTTTGTTAGGTTAAGGTCATGTTTTAGTAAAATTTCAATTGCATCAGGAAATATTTTCTTCCTTCGCATGCATTATGGATTATATAACACTAATGCTTCTACAATTGAACCTTTTGACAGAGCTACAGGTTTTTCCACGGATAAAGAAACATTTACAAACGATGGTAACTCTCTAGACTCTTAGTTTTCTAGCTTTGTATTCCTTCATTCAATAAAACTGTTAACTCTCTCTCTCTCTCCAACATGGGACATCAGTAGTTAGAGAGAGTGATGTTGAAAATGGAAGTGGTTCAGCAGAGAAGGCCAGAGCTGGTACTGCAGGTTTCCTCATAGAACTTGAGAACAGAAGATCGATTAAGGTTGGCAATTTTGATTGATTATGGATAGTTTGAAAATTTTAATCTAGAATTATGGTATTTTCATTTATACCTTCCAACACACACACACAATTAATTTGGTCCCATTATATATGAAGTTATGAAATGATGACTGCACTGAACCTACATGTAATTAGTGGTCCACCCCTTGGTTTTTAGAATGAATTTCCTGCATCTATAGACAAAATATCTTTGGATTTACTGGTTATAATATTCTAATTGCAGGTGTTTGGTAAGAGCACTATAATTGGACTGGCCATTACATTCTTCGCTGGTATTTGCTTCTCTCTATTCTCACCAGCGTTCAATTTGGCAACAAATGATCAATGGCACACTTTAAAGGAAGGGGTTCCTCACTTGTCTGTCTATACTGCATTTTTCTACTTTTCAGTTTCTTGTTTTGTCCTCGGTATCATTCTAAATATCATCTTCCTTTACCACCCTATACTAAACTTACCCAAATCATCCCTTAAGGCTTACTTGTCAGACTGGAATGGCCGAGGCTGGGCCTTTTTGACTGGGTTCTTGTGTGGGTTTGGAAATGGTCTTCAATTTATGGGAGGTGAAGCAGCAGGATATGCAGCAGCAGATGCTGTTCAGGTTAGCTTTATTACTTATACAAGTCAGTATGTGGATACATATTGTTACATACAATTATGATACTGATAATTATATGACATTTTTTAATAACATACGACTGCTTAGAGACGTGTACCTATCACACATGCATGTTTACCAAATTCTCAATTCTCGTATCAATTTTGCGGTGATACACAGGCACTTCCACTTGTGAGCACCTTTTGGGGCATACTTATCTTTGGAGAGTATCGGAGATCATCACGAAAAACGTATATATTACTTGTCAGCATGTTGTTTATGTTTGTTGTAGCTGTTGGACTTCTTATGGCATCATCAGGACATAGAAAATAAGTTTGCAGATGGGGAAGTCACTGTCTGGAAATTGTATAAAACATAATTTGTTAAAATAGTTGACACAGTTGTGAAGATAGAAGACATATGCTGTTGGTTGGTTGAGACGCAAAAATGGCCATGTACAGTGTCACTGTCATTCCCAATATTCAACTACAGAATTCTCCTTAGTCATCTCCTTAAAAAGACAAATTGGAGCGAGGTTGATGAGTATAGTAAATAAAAATTGCAATAAAATTCTTAATGTATCCCTGTTAGCATGCAGTGGTTGATTTACATACTGCCAATACCTGTAACTTAAATCTGTTTCTACGTTTTTATATTTTTCTTTTCAAAAACTAGGAACCAACTCCTATTTAAATACAAATTGAAAAAAAAAAAAAAAAAAAACCAAATTGAAACTAAAAGAATATCCTAATATATAATTGGCTAATTATTTAAACTTTAGACTTCATCAGTCTGAATTGGTAAGTTGCTAGACATAACAATATGCACCATTTTTTTTTCTTCCTTTCTTTTCCTTCAAATTGGTTTAACTTCCATGCTATATGTTTATGATGTTATGATGTGTGGCTATGATACGGGAAATTGGTTGATCATATGAAAAGATAAAACTTGGTTACAGCTTCTTATGTGTTGTATCTTAGATTTTCAATTAATTTTACTATGTGGTTGCATTGATTAATAAATCACATGATTGAATTTAATTGTTTTTACAAAAATGTGGTGCATTAATAAATAATTAAATACGGTTACATTGTTGAATTTAATTGGCGAATCTAAGGTACAATACTTAAATGATTTTTCCTAAGTTTTAATTAACCCATATGAAATGTATAATTATTCACCACCGCACACTCTTGGTGTGATGGTCACTCCACAAGTATAAGTGCTTGTGGAGTGAGGAGGGCAAGGGCTGGAGTTTAAGTTTCTAGTCATTACAAAAAATGCAGGCTATAGCCACGTTTATAAGAAATGCAGGCTATAGCCACGTTTATAAAAAAATGCAAGCTATAGTTGATCTATAGCCGCGTTTTTAAGAAACGCAGATATAACTAACCTATAGCTGCGTTTTAAAAATGCAGCTATGGTCCAATTGAATAATTTTTTTTAAAGGGGGGACCTATAGGGGGGACTTATAGCTGCGTTTTAAAATGCAGCTAGAGGTTATTTATAGCTGCGTTTTTCAAAAATGCAGCTATAGGTCCTACAGCTGAATAATTTTTTTTGGGAGGCCTATAGCTGCGTTTTAAAACGCAACTAGAGGTTATCAATAGCCGTATAGGTCCTCCAGCTGAAGAATTTTTTTTAGGGGGGCCTATAGTTGCGTTTTTAGAAAATGCGGCTATAGGTCCTCCAGTCGAATAAAGTTTTTTTAAAAGAGGGACCTATAGCTGCGTTTTTTAAAAATGCGGCTATAGGTAAAATAAAAAAGGCTTTTTCTTTCTTTTCCCACATGCCCCCCTTTCCCACCTACATCCCCACTTCCCCACCTACCCTACTTTCATCTTTTCTCTTTCTTTTGTTTTTTCTTTCTTCCTTCACACACTCCAGAGCATTATCCTTCAGTGCTTCCTTCTTCTTCTTCTTTTTTTTTTTTTTTCCTTTTTCTTTCTTCCTTCTTCACTCCAACGTAACTCTTTTTTTTTTCTTTGTTTCTTTGGAGCTACTACTGCTGCTTCTTCCTCTTTTTTTCCCTTTCTTTCTTTTTTTCTTCTTTTTTTGCTCCTTCTTCTGCAAGTCATGCCACCAAGTTCTTCTCTTCTTCTTCTTCTTTTTTTTTTTTTTTTCCTTTTTCTTTCTACCTTCTTCACTCCAGCACAACTCTTTTTTTATTTCTTTGTTTCTTTGGAGCTGCTGCTACTGCTTCTTCTTCTTCTTCTTCTTCTTCTTCTTCTTCTTTTGCTCCTTCTTTTGCAAGTCACGCCACCAAGTTCTTCTCTTTTTTTTTTCTTCCTTCTTCACCCCAACACAACTCTTTTTTTTTTCTTTGTTTCTTTGCAACTACTTTTTTTTTTTTTTCCTTTCTTTTTTTCTTCATCTTAAGCACATTGATTTGTCTATAGATCTAGTTTTTTTCTTTTGTTATTTTACATTTAGTTAGTAAAAAAATGGAGGAAATGCTAAAAATTTTGAATGAAGTGGATATTCTATCAATATTTGTGTCTATGTCTTGATTTGGATTTGAGTCTTGATTTTGAATTTTTTGTGTTTGTGCTTGAATTTGTGCTATTGTGTTGCTGATATTGTGCTTATGTTTAAATGAGTTTGTTTTTAAATGGGTTGGTTTTGTTGAATGAGAGGAGATTCATGTTCTTGTGTTCTTATATTTTGGAGCAAGTTGTGTTTGTATTGTTAGTATGTTGTGTTTGATTTTGAATTTTCTAAGTGTGTTTGCAATGTGAGTATATTGTGTTTGATTTTGAATTTTCTGGGTGTGTTTGTATTGTGAGTATGTTATGTTTGATTTTGAATTTTTTGGGTTTGTGTTTAATTTTGAATTTTTTGGATTTGTGTTTAATTTTGAATTTTTTTTATTTGAATTTTGAATTTTTTGGGGGGAAAAAAAACCCAATTTTTTTTTTTTTTTTTTGTTTTAAAAAAACCTAAAGCTACGTTTTAAAAACGCAGCTGTAGGAGGCTTTAGCCGCGTTTTTATAACGCAGCCAAAACTGTACCTATGGCCTAGTTTCAAATGCAGCCCAAAGCGGGTCTATAGTTGCGTTTTTTACAAAATGCAGGTATAGGTCCCCGCAAGGGGCTATTGTTGCGTGGCTAAAGCAACGTTTAAAAATGCAACAATAGAAACGCGACTATTGTCCTATAGCTGCGTTTGTAGGATCTATAGCTGCGTTTTTGAAACGCGGCTAGAGCGCCCTTTTTTTGTAGTGAGTAGAGAGCTTCACACACATATACACTTAGATTAGACTAGAATAGAATTCTATCTTGTATTAAAAAAAATGTATAATTATTCCTAATCTATAATGGCATATATATCATATTAACCCCATTCAATTAAGATTACATTTCTTTACAACACATAATGCAAAGAGGTTATGATATGGAGGTGAGGTGAGACCGTGAGAATTTGGGTGAAAACTCATTGTGAGCTTCATTTTTGAGAATGAAAATTATTGAATGTTCTATGTTTTCAAACTGGAAAAACAAAACCCGTAAAAAAGGACTAGAAATAATATATGGATTTACGCCATTTAATTTTAATCAAATTTATATAGTATGAGGCGGATAATTTCAGATTTTGTTAAATCAGTGATGTATATTTTTGTTTGTATAGTACAAGACCAAAAAAAATCATTACTTTTAATAAAAGTAAGCATTGAATTTTTTTTTCTCTCTTAATTATCTATGATTCATATATACATATTGCAACATATTTCATGGTTTAGAATTCCATACAAGTGCAACCTTCGTATAGTTTTTCCCCATATATATATATATATATATATTCAATTTATTTATACACTCTATTCATACAAAAAAATTTCCCATCTAATCACTCCATTAGCTTCTTCATCAATTCATGGCTATATATACACCATAAGATGAGCGGAAGTGCACAATATATTAAGTTAAAAGAAAACATTAACTAATGTAAATTGTGAAGATAAAAATAGTAAAGTAAAAGCAGTTGAGATTTCAACAAAATTTAGCTTCAATAATAGATTAAAACACTTACAGGATAATAGTAGTTACAAAGCTTGGAAAGGATAATAGTGGTTACAAGGCTTGAAACTGGAAAAGGAAAGGTTACAAGCTTAGATAGCAATCTGAAAATTAGATGGGATTTGAAACTAGGAAAATTTTGTAGTGGTTTTTCTAAAAGGGACATCTCCATTTGCTTAGGCAAAATAAGACACTATTTAAACAGTAAATAATGAACAGTGAACAGTAAAATTGAGCAAGATTGTCAACATGTGCTGTCTGGAGGGAATCATCCCCGTGGAGAATAACTAGAGCAATAGCCACACCCTTATCAGGGAATCAAAAAAGTTTTAGTAATATCATCAGGGAATCAATGCAGATAGTAGGGAATCCTAGCAGATCAATAGCTTTAATAGGAGATTCTTTCACTTACAATTTTGGAGTTTATGCCGACAGATTTAATCCTCACCTAAATCTAGAGTGGAGGCTTTATGATGCCCAAATAGTTCTAGATTGTAAGGGAAATAAGGTCATTATTAGTAATAGAGGCTTTTGAGGATGCCTTGGAATCTTGGTCTATCTCTTCTCCTTTTGAATTAGCATTTGTTGCTTCTTCTTCATCCTTAATTTTTTGTCTTCATAGTGCAAATATATCAGAACTGCTAAGATCATCAAAACCAGAGTTTTTCTTTTTGGTCTTAGCAGAGGACTTGGCATGTTTAGAGTAGATGTGGTAGCAAGTGCTTGAGTTTTAACCTAAGTAGTAGTGTTAATAACACTTAGAGGATCAGCTGGAAAGTCTCGGGTAACATTATCAATAGCATCTTGGGTGTGGGAAAATTTGTCCCACCATTTAACAAACTATTGTCGAGTAAGAACATCTCCTTCCTTGACATATTGCCATTTCAGGATCTAGGGCACTTTATATATTTTAGCAAAATGTAAGGTTGCAGGAAATTTAGCACCATATGTGTCTGTCTTAAAAACACTTGAAAAATACTTGAGGGAGCCCAGTTAGAGGCCCTGGGAAAATGTCAGTAATAGGGCCAAACTGTGTCCACCAACGGATGAACCACAAAGAAAGCTGAGAATTGAAATCTCTATCAAACTTAACAAACCAGGAGTGGCATCTTGGTGTAACATGAACTTGAACCATGCCTGAATATAATTATGGTATGAATATGGAATAGCTGAACCAGATAAAGGTTTTGTAGCAGTAGGACGGAGTCCCCATTTTTCTTCAATAACCACATTGAGGATGAACATACTATGGTTAATAATTTTTTATTTATCAATCTTATCAGGTATGGATTTGATGAGGACTAATTTTTCATGAAACAGGATAGCGGAGTAATAACTTAAATTTTTACCATTTTGTTTTGGTATCTAGTGGAAGTTCAGGGGAAAATAATCTGTAGCAAGTTTAAGGGGGTCTTTGATCATAGCTCTATTGGGTTCAATGGAGAATAGGTTTTCGAAATATTGTTTTTAAACATATTGAGAAGCATTGGGGTTTTTGGAGAAGTGGCTAGCTTTAATAGATTGTTTAATAGGGACCAAAGCATAAGGATCGTAAGAGGATGCTAACACGGTGGAGTAGTTTGGTTTGGGGATAGTACCTAGGGTAGTAAAACGGTTAGCAATGGCAACAAGGGGAGTAGGTTCTTGTTTGACAAGTTGTTTAATAGTATCTTTAGCAGAGCATTTGTCTTTGGACCTTTTAGTTGTAATTTTAGCACTGCAAGAGTTCACGGGTAAGGAAATCAGGGATAATATCAAAATAAAAAACACTTAAAATAGCTTGCCATCGAGCAAAAATGTTTTGAAGTAATATTTTCAACATCTTTTTCTATAACATATTTAGTTCTTTTGCAATCAATTCAAAACTTTTGATTTAGCAAATCACTTTGAAATTTGGAAATACATAATACTACAGATAAGATTTCTTTTTTAATAGTACTATAATTTATTTGTGCATTATTCCAAATTCCTAAATGGAAACGAACAATTTGTTCAGATGAGTTTGGTGAAACACGTTGTTTCAGAATACCTCCATAACCAATGTCAGAGGCATTAGTTTCAACAATTTTGAAAGCATTAATAGTAGAGATACCAAGACAAGGCAAAGTTTTAACGTGGGACTTGATTTGTTTGACAAGAGAAGTATGAATATCAGTCCAAGGAGGAGGATTATTCTATAATTGATCAAATAGAGGCTTACATTGCTTCTTCAAGTCCTTATAGAAGTCAGGAATGTAGTTTAGAGATCCAAGGAATCTTTGTAGTTGTGTTTTACCAATAATGACTTCGGGAAACTTATCAGTGAACTAAATGGCTCTATCAATGTAACGAATTTGTCCTTCCAAAATGTCATAGCCAAGGAAACAGACTTTTGTTTGAAATAGCTTGATTTTCTTAGTAGAGACAACAAGACCATTACGTGTGATGGTATCAAGGAACAAATGGAAATGTTTCCAATGTTCATCAATGAATTTAGAATAGACAAGAACATCATCAATGTAAACGATGGTGAAATGACTAAAATAACTAAAAATATCGTTCATAATGTTTTGGAATTCACTAGAGGCATTCTTAAGACCAAAAGGCATGACATTCCACTCATAATCCCCAAAAGGGGTGGTGAAAGCAGTTTTGTAATGATCAATTTCACTGATTTGGACTTGCCAAAATCTAGATTTCATATCCAATTTAGAAAATATGATAGCATCACTTAGCCTATGTACTAGGTCATTCTTGTTAGGTCATTCTTGTACTTATCAATTTCACTGATTTGGACTAGCCAAAATCTAGGTTTCATATCGAATTTAGAAAATACGACAGCATCACTTAGCCTATGTACTAGGTCATTCTTGTTAGGGATAAGATACCTAATCCATTCTAATACTTTATTCAAAGGATTGTAATTAATAACTAAGCGAGAAGTCCTTCTTTTAATTTCAACATTTTTTTGAACATAGAAAGCAACACAAGACTAGAAGGACTTACTATTCCTAATCAGATTTTTCACAAGCAAATTATGAATGTCCTTTTTGCAAAATTCAATAGTTTCTGCATTCATTTGAATGGGATGAGCCTTTGTAGGAATGTTTCTTTCATTAAAATCTTTAACATAGGGTAAATTAACAATATGCCTTTTCCTATGCCAAAAAGCATTAGGGATATCAAAACAAACATCATTGATCAATATATTATGAAAGTTATCAATTTTGGACTGTAATAATTTATCGGAAAGTTGTTCAGTAATTTTTTATATCTAACCTCTTGCTTAAGAAAATTTAGATATTTGGTTTTAGCATGAATCAGGTTTAAAGAAGTATCAGTATCAATTTCAAATTTTGAAGCTAATTTAAATTTGACTTTCTGCCCTAAAGGGTTAGTAGTAATACCATCATGTTTAGTAAGAAAATGATATAAAAAATTTATGAAGGAAATGCCAAGAATCACTTTGTCAGTCACGTTTATAACAAGAATAGAAGGAATTTTAAAACAAACATTGTCATGGCATACATGAGCATTATTTAATTCATATTTGATTTTCATTTAAGTACTGTATGGACGCAAATCGTGCTGGACCTAGGTTGTACTTTCGAAATCAGCCCAATGAGCCTAAAACAATGAATTTATAGAGAGTGAGTTTCGAATCTAGGTTTATGGACGTTGGATAACACAAAAGCTAAATTAGATCACAGAACACATGCATATCTTTTGTACATGGATGAAAACTCTCTTCTATATTAATGCCGAGGATAATCTTTGGTGTTTTCCTTACAATTTCTCTTTTGGGTGTGTGTTTTTCTTTTTCGTTTGATCTCCTCTTTTCCTTTCTTCTTCCTTCGCCTTTTATAGGTCTCCCTCCTCCTTCTCCACGTGTAGGTCATATGCTTCTTTTAGATATTGTCCCATCACCCCATTCTACCAAAGTCTTTGGTAGTAGGTCTAAGACTGAACTCTAACACTCAGGCATCACTTCCTCATTAATGCGGCTAGAGAGGTAGGTGTAGGGCCTTCAATGCGGTGGTAGCAGCTTTATCCTTGATATTTTTCTGTCACTCCTCTTTATCTCCTATCCTTGTTTTCTTAGCCTTTATGTCCAAGGTCTTCAGTGTTGATGCCCTTGAACTGTCAGATCACTCTTCTCATCCTCGGCAGCATATGGCTGAGGACATTGCCATACTCGGACATCATGCCTCGGGATGTTCTGCTCATGCATGGCACCTTTCTTATGTCACGTTACTTCACAGGCGGGACGTCTCATGTCCTCAGACCATCCATGCTATTAGGTTGGGCTTTCAATCCAGCGAAAACATTTGGACCAGCCCAATACGTATCTGGGACTCATTGGCCCTACAATAGCCCCTCGAGATCCTCATTCCTACCTCTCTGGAAGGAATGAGGATTTCGACACATGCACTCTGGACAATCCGCTTCTAGCGTTTCATTATGCAAAACGCGTTCCCATTAAATGCTGGCGACTCCCTGTTCCCACGTTCAACCGCGCGATGTCCATCCAACGGGTGAGCGCAGCTTAGGGAGATAGGCAGGAGATTTCCCGCTTTATGACTTTTCGCGATATAAATACTATCAATTTAAAAGCTCTCTGTTCATTTCAGAGCTTGTACAACGAACCTAGCCACTCCTGCAATCTACATGCGTCTTTACACCTTCTTAGTTCTAAGCCGAGGTGACCTTATTACTCTAAAGTAAGTTTTCCCAACTTTCTGCTTTCATTATTGCTACTCTTTCTTTCTCGTTATTCTTAATTTCTCTGTCCTCGGCTATCTAAATTTCTCAACCCCACCACAATATTCTTTCTTTACTTTTAGAAAAATGGGTAGGTTCACACCCCTAGTAGATAGCCCTGAAAGAATAGAGTTGTTTAAGGCTAGGTATGGAATCCCACCAAGAGTATCCATTAAATATTGCAAGCAGGGAGGGTGGCATACTGAGAGAGATACCGGTGATGTGGCGATTCCCATGATAGCCTTCATAGAGGGGAGAATGAGAATTCCTATGAGACCGATCACTAGGGATTATCTCAGAGCAGTTAGGTTATCCCCTACACAGTGTGCCCTAAACATGTTTAGGATTCTAGGTGCCATAGACGTTCTAAACGAAAAACTGGGATTAGGACTTACCCACCACGAGGTGAATTGGGTTTACAACCTTCACCACTTGACCGGGCAAGGATATTACCTAAAGTCTAGACATGCCGAGGTTAGGCTAATCCAATGCCTCCCTCATTACAACAAAGGTTTAAACAAAGACTTCCTAATACTGTCTGGGGATTGGCATGACGGTCTCCCCTATCCGACAAAAGAGGGGGAACCAGGTGAATACCTGCCCATCGCTTAGTTATATATATATATATATATATCCTTTATTTTGTTCTTGCTATTGTAATTCGTTACTTATTATTTTTCTATATATTTTTTGCTTACCCTTTCTTTGAATAATTGTGCAGATCGCCACGCACTTACTCGTCATGCTCATCTTGTCGACTTTGCTCGCCTAAATAAAATTTTGAGGGCCGAGGTGTTCGTTCACTCGAACGGTTAACTTCGCGTGGACCATTTAATCCTTGGATACGATCCAATCCGATCTCAACTGCATTCCAAGTGCCGAAGTGTGTGATTAAGGAGAAAGATCCTTGGCTGCCGAGGATCAGCGTCGCAGTTGAAGGCTTTTTGCTTCCGGTGGGTGCACCCACTCCCCAAGGCACACTTATCATCGAGCCGATGCGACTCGTACCGGAAGGGGTCCCTCTCGGCGTATCCTCAACACAACTTACGAGGGGTGAAGGCTCTTCTTCTCAACCACTTATAAAGGAAGAAGAAGAAGAAGAAGAAGAAGAAGAAGAAGAAGAAGAAGAGGTTATTGAAGTTTCGGATTCTGAAGAGGAACTTGAGGTTTTTGACCGATCTCTTTCATCTATAGATCAAACTTCCGTCTTCGGCCCATCTCCTTTAGCCTCTTAGGACACTACCCACCATTTTGAAGTAATGGGCATCCAACGCAAGCCAAAACAAAGCCTGAAAGATGTACTGGAGGCTCAAGTGGGGACTCAAGAGCCTCCTAAGGTGCCTTAGGTTAGAGCCAAAGACAAAAGTACTGACAAAGCTCCCCCATTAAAGCTCACTCTTCCTCCAACAACCCAATCCCATCGCCTCGACCTTGCTGCTCATAAAAGGAAAAGGGATCACTAAAAGGGGAAGGATATAGTTGAAGGTGGGAAAGACCTTCTTGTCAGGGACGTGGAGCACGAGAAGGGAGGGAAGCAAGCTTGGACTGCCCAAACGAGGTCGGACAAGAGGACTAAGCCTCCTGCAATTATGCATGCACCCATTTGGGCCCCTCAAATGACCGTAGATGACCAAGTAGTTACTGTTGATGCATCTATCAGGGGCTCCGATGAGGGTACTGCTACATGCATCGCAGACGCAGTGGAGAAGGCGTTGCTGTTGCCCGAGGATATGGGTGAGCTCCGGAGGATGAGGGATTAGAATGTTTTCATGATTTTGAAGAAGGAACTTGTCATGGTAAGGATTTCTATGGTATCCTTTCTTCAACATTTATATTTACGTATCACTGACTTGTTATACTTTGTATGTAGGCTGTTCAATCTGCTCATAGGGCCGAGGAGATTACAGCCAACTCCTACAAATCCCTTAAGGCTGGAGAGGTGAGGCTCGATCACACCCAGAAGATTCTTGAGCTAAAGGAGAAGAAGCTGCAGGAAGTCACGGCAAATCTGGGCAAATTGGAGAGTGAGAGGTTGGGTTTAGAGGCCTAGCTAAAGACCACTGAAAGGCAAGCCGAGGAGCAGAGGCTGCAACTTAGGCATGCCGATGAGAATTTTGCTGCATCCAAGAAGCTGATCGAAGGCCTCAAGCAAGATCTCAAAAAATCTGAGGAGGCTAGGTAGGAGGCCATTAAGGTTAAGGAGGAGGCTCTTGCAAAGGTGCAGGAGGCTGAAGATGCAGTAGACCAAGCTGAGCAAAGTGGATATGAGGTGGGGGTAGCAGAAACCACCGAAACCTTTAAAGCTCAAGTGCCGGAGGTGTGCAGGGATTACTGCCTCCAAGTGTGGAGGGAAGCTTTGTCCCAAGCTAGGGTAGAGACTTCCTCTCCTCTTTGGAAGGTAGAAAATGCCTACGTACCTCCGGCTATTCGGGTTTCCACTTCTGTTCAGGTCGAGGGTGATGTTGGCTCACCTGCCACAAGAGTACAGCCAGGAGAAGCTGCTGCAGACATAGTTGCTTTTGAACAGCCTCCTCCAACGCAAGGTGAAGGGGCACAACTTGAAGATCCTAAGGAATTGCCCCCCAACCCCAAGACTAGTGAAATTTTGGAGTTAGTCTTGGCGACCCTGCCCATAGTGCCCAAGGGGGGCCTCAAAGGCAAAAAGATAGTAGAAGGGTCTTCGGCTCCCATAGCAGCTCCTGTTGACCCCAAGGACCAAGTACAAACAAAGTCTTGATGGCTCTTCTCTTCCTTACGTTGGCTACTTTATGCTGTTGTTCTGTTTTTTTTTTTTTTTTTACTTTAGTTTCACTTGTATTTTTCTTCTATGTAATCTTGCGATGCACTTTAAGATGTACTCGTAAAATTTTCAATTAATGAGAAGGAACTGTTATTTATATCACAGCTATATATAGTGCTTTCTTATGGTCTACCATTCTTTTTGCTACTTACGCAACTTGATAGTCAGTAATTCAGGCCCTTTATATTAACAGTTCTAAGTAAGTAAACAAGTCATGATAATAAAAATTGTAAGTCTTCTATACTTGTAAATGCTTTAAGTGATGCTCTCAGGCTTATATTTTATTCTGGCGACGAACAACGTCAAGAGTAAACCATACACGTAGAACTAATTCAGTTAAGACCTATTCAAGAATTAATATCGTACCAACGCATATAATACGCCAAGGTAATGAATATTAAGTCTTTTGAAATGCATCACACTTGAACTAAAAGCAATTCAAATGTCAAACCTTTGTGGTCACACTTGGGCTAAAAATAGTTCTAATTTCATAGAATATATATACTCCAAGAAGTCCACGCAGTCCAATTTCTGCTTAAGACTTAGCACTGAGATATTTATTCTACCAAGGTAGAGGATTCGAGGACCCGACGTAACCCTGGTTCTGCTTAGCCCAAGGTAGAGGATCCGAGGATCCAGCGTAACATTGGGTTTGTTTAGCCCAAGGTAGAGGATCCGAGGATTCGACGTAACCCTGGTTCTGCTTAGCCCAAGGTAGAGGATCTGAGGATCCGACGTAACCCTGGTTCTGCTTAGCCCAAGGTAGAGGATTTGAGGATCCTGGGTTTGTTTAGCCCAAGGTCGAGGATCCGAGGATTCGACGTAACCCTGGGTTTGTTTAACAATCTATATTGACATGTTAAATTTCCCTAGATAGAGGATTCGAGGATCCGGCATAATCACGGTCTCATTTAATAATTTATATTGATATTCTTGAACATAACATTAAGTGTAGCATGATAGCAATAGAATTAGAGTGGCAGAAGTGCCTTTTATTAATAATAATATCGTCACAAATTACTTACATTCCAGGGATGCGACACAACCATTTCATCTAAATCTACAAGATAGTAAGCCCCTATGCCAGCCACTGAAGTGATGCGATACGGTCCTTCCCAATTAAGTTCCAATTTTCCCCATGCTGCATTCTTGGCCGTGCCTAGGATTTTCCTTAATACCAAATCTCTAGGAGCAAGTGGCGTTGACCTTACATGTAAATCGTACCCCTGCTTCAGTTTTTGCTGGTAGTAAGCCAATTGGATCAAAGCATTCTCCCTCTGTTCTTCGACTAGATCTAGGCTTCTTTCCAGTAACCTGTCATTGCCGTCTGAAGTGAAAGAACTTGTTCTTGTCGTCGGGAACCCAGTTTCTAAAGGAATCACAGCCTCGGTGCCATACGTCATCGAGAAGGGTTGTGGATCTTCGTGGCGTAGTCCGATATGTCCATAGTACATGAGGTAACTTTTCCACCCATCTGCCTTTGACGTCATCTAGTCTTTTCTTAAGCCCATTAACAATGACCTTATTGACCGCCTCAGCCTGTCCGTTTCCTTGCGGATACGCTGGAGTAGAATACCTGTTGGTTATGTCAAGGTTGTAGCAATACCGTATGAAAGTTTTACTATCGAATTGCAAACCGTTATCCGATATGAGAGTACGAGGGACTCCAAATCGAGTAACAATATTTTTCCAAATAAACCTCTTTACATCAACATCTCTAATGTTGGATAGGGGTTTAGCTTCTACCCATTTAGTGGTCTGTGCCTATAATCAACCACCTCTTATTCCCAGGCGCTTTTGGAAAAGGTCCTACAATGTCCAAGCCCTATTGCGCAAAAGGCCAGGGACTCGTCAGAGGATTTAACTCTCCTCTAGGTTGATGGATGTTGGGTACAAACCTCTGGCATTGATCACACTTCTTCACATAATCTTGAGCCTCCCGTTGCATATTAGGCCACCAATACCCTTGTGTTAGAGCTCTATGAGTTAAAGACCTTCTCCCCGTATGACTTCCACAAATTCCTTCATGTAACTCTTCTAAAAGCAGCTCCGTCGCTTCAGGATATATACATAGCAAGTATGGCGCAGAAAAAGATCGTTTGTACAGTTTATGATCCTTGGACAACCAAAACCGAGGTGCCTGTCTACACATCTTATCCGCCTCGGTTTTTTCTTCTGGCAGGACATCGTCTTTAAGGAACGATACGAGGGGGTCCATCCAACTAGGCCCCACCCTAATCTAATAAACCTAGATAATACCTCCAATTATTCCCACGGGCTTACATAAGTCTTCAACAAGGATGATCCGAGGTAAACCTTGTGCCGAGGATGTGGCAAGAGTTGCCAGAGAGTCAGCATGTGTATTGTTATTCCTAGGAACATGTGACAAAGTAAAGGATTCGAATTTGGGTTGCAAAAACCTGACTTAAGTTAGGTATTTCTACATCCTCGGATCTTTAGCCTCCACCTTTCCCTCTACTTGGCCTACAACTAGTTGTGAGTCCGAGAACATCTGCATAGCTTTTTCGCCCATTTTCTAAAGCATATCCATCCCTTTCACTAAAGCCTCATACTCGGCCTCATTGTTAGTGGCCGAGAATCCCAACCTCAAGGATTTCTCCAACGTAAGACCCTCTAGGGTCATAATTACCAACCCTACACCGGATCCCCTTTGATTTGCAACCCCATCAACATAAATAGTCCACACTGGAGGTTCTATGCACGTAATCATACCAACTGATTTTCCATCAATGTCCATGCTCTTGGCATTATCTTCTATTGTGGGCTCAGGAAATTTCGTGACTAAATTAGCTAATACCTGACCCTTCACTGATGTGCGAGGCATGTACTTGATGTCAAAAGCACCCAAAATGATTCCCTATTTAGCAATTCTACTTGTATAGTCCGTACTTCGAAGCACAGCTTTAAGAGGAAGTTGAGTCAGGACTACCACCATATGAGATTGGAAATAATGGGGGAACTTACGTGTACCATGCACTACGGCCAAGATTGCCTTCTCTAATGGTGGATAACGCACCTTGGCTTCATGCAAGGACTTACTTACATAATAAACCAGCTTCTGCACGTCTCCGTCGACCCTTATCAGCACCAAACTGACAGCATGGCTCACCACTGCTATATATGCAAATAGAATTTCATCAATTTCGGGCCGAGACATAATAGGAGGACATGATAGGTACTCCTTAAGCTGCTGAAAAGCAACGGAACATTCCTCGGACCACTCAAATCCTTTCCATTTATTCAACAACTGGAAAAAAGGTCTACACCGATCTGTAGATCGTGAAATAAATCTGTTGAGGGTTGCAGTCATTCCAGTCAGTCTTTGTACTTCCTTTGGATTCTGAGGTGGTTGCAAGCTATTGATTGCCTTAACTTGAGCAGGATTGACTTCGATTCCCCTATGGGTCACCAGATAGCCTAAAAATTTACCAGATCCTACCTCGAAAGAACACTTGGATGCATTAAGGCGTAACTTATGCTTCCTCAGCGTTTGAAAGGTGCTATCCAAGTTTGAAATATGAGCCGAGGTCTC
Source organism: Castanopsis chinensis (assembly GCA_032878915.1). Taxonomy (NCBI): domain Eukaryota; kingdom Viridiplantae; phylum Streptophyta; class Magnoliopsida; order Fagales; family Fagaceae; genus Castanopsis; species Castanopsis chinensis. The sequence continues at coordinate 4,571,230 of JAVQMG010000133.1, forward strand.
TTTACTCTTGACCACCATATTGTCCACGTATACCTCACCATGTATACCTCAATTGTCTTTCCCAGTTGGGGTTCGAACATCCTCGTCATCATTCTCTGGTAAGTAGCCCTAGCATTATTTAGGCCGAAAGGCATCACCTTGTAGTGGTAGTTTCCTGTGGGGGTAACGAAGGCTATTTTTTCCTGGTCCTCCAGAGCCAAAGGGATTTGATGGTAACCTTGGAAAGCGTCTAGAAAACTCATCCAAGGATGCCCTATAGTAGCATCCACCAGCTGGTATATACAAGGCATTGGAAATGAGTCTTTGGGACAAGCCTTATTCAAGTCTGTGAAGTCCACACATACTCTTCACTTCCCATTCTTCTTCTTCACTACCACTGTATGCGCCAACCACTCTGGATAGAACACCCCCTTGATAACACCTACCTTTTTGAGTTTCAGTACCTCTTCTTTAACAGTGTCGGCGTGCTCTTGGGACGAGCGCCGAGGTGGTTGCCTCCTCGGCACTACCGTTGGATTTACATTCAAGTGATGACAGATGAAATTTGGATCGACCCCTAGAGCTTCATAAACGTCCCATGCGAATACATCGATGTTCCATTTTAAAAACGTGACCAGTTCCTCTTTTTCTTGGGGTGGCAATTGACTTCCAACTTGGAAGAACTTCTCCATATCATCAGCAATAAGCACCTTCTCCAGATCTTCACACCCAAGCTCCTCGACCTCGGCCACGTTTGGCTTGGCCGAGGACGTTAATTGCTATAAACTTCCTCCCGCTGAGGCCTGGGACTCCTGCCTTGCCTAATGCGTAATTGCTGCCGTTATGCATTGTCTTGCCATGGATTGGCTGTCGACTATCTCTTCAACTACATCTTCATACTGGAACTTCACCTTAACATGCAGGGTTGAGGACACGGCACCTAAGGCATGCAGCCACAGTCTTGCCACTATGGTCGTATAAGGGGAGTAGGCATCCGCTGCAATAACGTCCATATCCACCACTACTGGTCCTGACTACATAGGTAATCTGATCAGCCCCTTCGGAATGATAGCCTTACCTTCAAAACTTATCAACGGCGAGTCGTAAGCTGTAAGATCTTCAGGTTTCAAATTAAGCCCCTTGAACAAGTCCAGGTACATAATATCAGCCCCGTTCCCTTGATCAACCATCACTTTTTTTACGTCATAGCCCCATATCCTTAGCATGATAACTAACGCGTCATCGTGCAGCTAGATAGTTCCAATCTTATCTTCCTCGAAAAATCCCAAAATGGGTGGAGGGTTCCCTTTGATCCTCTTCGGCTCACAACTGAGGTCCTCGGCAGGATGTCGCGACACTAACATTACTCTGGTAGGGCAAGACCCAGTCCGACTTGGAGCAACAAAAATGACATTTATTGTACCTAACGGAGGTCTTGAAGTGTTGCTGCCTTAATTCACAGAGCCAGATTGTGTGCCTTGCCCATTAGATCGATTCATAAATTTCCTCAACTTCCCTTCTTTGACCAGCTGATCCAAATAATTCTATAAGGTCCTGTAGTTCTCCGTAGTGTGACCTTTATCCTGATGATAATTACAATGGAGGTTCTGATTACGTTTCATAGGGTCTCCTATCATTTTACTGGGCCACCTGAAGTATGGTTCATGACAAATCTTTTCCAACACCTGCTGCACTGGCTCGCAAAACATAGCATTAATTGTCTGAGGAGGAGCCGACCTGGATTGGCTAGCAAAATCCCTCCATGGCCACTTGTTGTTGTATCTCTTTATCTTGAAATCCCTCCTCTCTTAAGGGATAGCTTTCATTTTTCCTTTGCTCTGCTGCTGATCTTCCTCAACTCGCTTATATTCGTCGATACGATCCATGTGCCAACGTACGTTCTTTACAAGTTTCTTGGTCAGAGACTTCCTTAAATCGTGCTCAACTGGAAGGCCGATCTTGAAAGTATTAACCACCACTTCATCGAAATCACCATCAATCTCGTTAAACATCTCCCAATACCTATCCGAGTACGTTTTCAAGGTCTCTCCTTCTCTCATGGCCATAGATAGCAACGTATCCAGAGGCCGAGGTACTCTGCTGCATGTAATAAAGCGAGACCCGAACGCCATTGTGAACTCCATATAGGAATCAATGGAATTTGCCTTCAAACCATTAAACCATCGCATCGCTACAGGCCCTAAGCTCGAGTGGAACACTTTGCACATAAACGTTTCGTTCTTTGAATAAACTACCATGCGCTGGTTAAAATGGCTCACGTGCTCCACTAGGTCTGTTCTGCCATTATAAATGATGAAATTTGGTTGTGTGAAGCGGCGAGGAAGCTTCCCTTTCTCGATTCTGCGCGTGAAAGGTGATTTGGAAAGTTGGTGTAACGTCTTTCCCATAGCATCACTACTCAAGCCCCTGGGAGAAGATTTCTTGCTCGCCCTGCCATGAAAATCTCCCGTTTCATGCGAGGAAGTTTCACTATGAGAGGTTTTTGACTTGGGATTATAGTCACTGCTCTGGGAGTCATCTGAGGAAGGATAGGATACAGAAGGCGTCTGTTTCCGCTTAGCACGATGCAGCTTCCTCTTCAGCTGGTCAATTTCCCTCTGCATGGCCTTAGTACCACCTTTACGAAAGATTATACTTCCACCCCATAAGTGATTGCTGGCAATACGCCCTGTGTGCACACTGCCCTCTCGATCTCCCATCTGCTCTAAATGCTGAAAAGGATCTTCGTGCTGAGACCCAAAAGATTCTGCATGGTCTGGACTTGAACCCACCATTACGTTATTTGCATCCAAACACAAGAATCCCCATAGACGGCACCAATTATATGGACACAAATCGTGCTGGACCTAGGTTGTACTTTCGGAATCAACCCAATGAGCTCAAAACAATGAATTTATAGAGAGTGGGTTTCAAATATAGGTTTATGGACATTGGATAACACAAAAGCTAAATTAGATCACAGAACGCATGCATATCCTTTGTACATGGATGAAAACTCTCTTATATATTAATACCGAGGACAATCTTTGGTGTTTTCCTTACAATTTCTCTCTTGGGTGTGTGTTTTCCTTTTTCGTTTAATCTCCTCTTTTCCTTTCTTCTTCCTTCACCTTTTATAGGTCTCCCTCCTCATTCTCCATGTGTAGGTCATATGCTTCTTTTAGATACTTGTCCCATCACCCCACTCTACCAAAGTCTTTGGTGGCAGGTCTAAGACTGAACTCCAATACTCAAGCATCACTTCTTCATTAATGCGGCCAAAGAGATAGGTGTAAAGCCTTCAATGCGGTGATAGCAGCTTTATCCTTGATATTTTTCTGTCACTCCTCTTTATTTCCTATCCTTGTTTTCTCAGCCTTTATGTCCAAGGTCTTCAGTGTTGATGCCCTTGAACTGCTAGATCACTCTTCTCGTCCTCGGCAGCATATGGCCGAGGACGTTGCCATCCTCGAACATCATGCCTCGGGATGTTCTGCTCATGCATGGCACCTTTCTTATGTCATGTTACTTCACAGGCGGGACTTCTCATGTCCTCGGACCATTCATGTTGTTAGGTTGGGCTTTCAATCCCGCGAGAGAATTTGGGCTGGCCCAATATGTATCTAGGACTCATTGGCCCTACAAGTACCATTAGAAAAAAAAAATGATTTCTTTATGGATTTTTCATAATATTTGGAAGGAATTATTCCTTCTTGAATGCAATTCATATTAGTACCAGAGTCAATCATAGCAATAACATTGAATTCATATTCACGGTAGAAAACAATTTTAACTTTTGAAAACCATTTTGGAGGGATCAATTTGTTAATAAGACTAAGTCTATTATCAGTAGGAGCAGTATTAGAAAGAGAAGCTTCTTGGCTGGGGCCGTCTTCACCTTCTCTGCTCATCAGGCTCCCTATTAGATTGTTCATTATCAAGTTTTTTATCAATTTTTAAAATTAACATTTCTTGTTTTAGGTCAAAGTTATCATTTTTAACATTTTTCAAATCATTTTTTAGCTCAATGATTTCCCTTATAATAATAGTAATTTCATGTTGTAAATCATTAATAGTTATCTCCTTGGATTTCTTTTTGTTAAATCGCTCCAAGGTTTCATCAAGACTTATTTTTACTTTTGTTTTCTTATCATTTTCATCTTTAACCAAGGTTTTCTTGAGCTTTTTGAGATATTCTTCTTTTAGCTCACAATTATCAATTTGGCTCATTAAATTTATTAGCAAATTTTCTCGTTCTTCTCCTTTAGTTATAACATTAATTGTTTTGAGATCTTTGGAGAGAACATTAATAGTATTGCAAAAAGAGTCTCTACAACTTATTTTAATATTAGGGGAATTAAAAATTTCACTATTAGAGTGATAGCCAAAATCAGTAGAGGAGAAAAAATCATCTTCTAATGAATCAAATGAAGCAGAAGATCTTGATTCAAGGACCCAAAACAAATCCTCTTTATCACTGTCATTGATATTTAACATATTAAACTTATTCTTCAATTTCCTAAGTTTTTGTTGGCAGTCTTTTCTAAAATGACCAAAATTTCCACAATTGAAACAGTTCCTTTTACCAGATTTCTGCTTATCATGTTTCTTATAGGCATTTTTATTCTTATCATAAAAATTATTAGGTTTAGTAAAATGTCTTCTATATCTTTTATATTTGTAATCTTTATGGATTTTATCACGTTTCTTATTCCCTTTTTGCCTAGAAGGGGTAATAAAAAGTAGACCATATTATTCACAAAAATTACCCATTTCATATTTAGCCTTTTTACTATTTTTAATAATTTTTTTAGCATTTTTTTGGTCATTAATTACACATGTTAATACCAAGTTTTTTTAATAGTGATAAAAATATCACCGTATGTTAAATCATTATAATTAATAGTACCATTTTGATCATTTAATTCTTTTTTTACCTTATAAGCAAAGAGAGGAGGCAGACCAACAATAAACTTCTCTTTTCAATAGGATTTCAAATAGTCTTTCCAAAGCACTACTCTAGAAATAAAAATATCTTAGTACTATCTGTAATCAGACATAGTAGGACAACATAAATTGTTTAGATAGTCATTGATACGAGAAGAAATATTAGAAGAAGTTCCAACAAAGGGTTTAATAATAGTATAAATTAAAGTATTGACTCCATCAGGATTACCTTGGCAAAAGATTCCTTCAAAGAGGACTCATGCAAGATCCAAAAAAATAAATGCTTAAATATATTTAATAATAAAAATAAAAAAGATTTAATAATGAATTAATATATGTAGGTTTAAGGGTTTGTGCCGTGGGACATGTGACTAATCATATACTTTCAAACTCTAATTAAAGTCAGTTAAGATTTAAGGCTGACTCAAGTGTCATTTTTTTCTTTTTTGGCAAGGAATCTGTATCCGTATAGAAAAGGATCGGAGTTGCAAAAATATATATAAATACCATGTTAAATCTATCCTACGCTCACACAAAGCACATTTGTAGAAACACAGAGAGCAAGAATCAAACAATGGAGGTTGCATCATCATGTTCATTCTCATCGATGCTTGAATGGCCAGGCGGGTTCGTGTTTGATCCACTAGACGAAGTGCGAGTGATTCATTATCTTCATCCCAAGGCCACGAAAATTTCCAACTGTAAATGCCCTGAAGTAATCCCTAAATACGATCTTTACGGCATTGAAGAACCATGGCAGATTTGGGAGAAGATGGAAAAAGCTAATAACTATGTACAAAACAAAAAAGAGATGATCTTCTCCGCAAGATTGAAGAAGGTCTCTTTCAAGTCCAACTGTTGCAAGAGAAGCATCGGCAAAGGTTGTTGGGAAGGCGATGGTAATTCCAGCAATATTTTTTACTGTGTCGACCAAAATGAAAGAAAAAGAATTGGAATAGAAAAGACTTACCATTATGAGAAAAACAACATCAAGAACGACAAGTCCAAGTCCAACGACAACGACAACAAAAACCGCTATCGCTGGATATTGCATGAGATTAGCCTTGATGAGTCTTTACTACAACACGCTAAGGTACTTGTTAGGACATATGTAGTTCAAGCTTGTGAACATATGTCGCTATTTTATGTAATTGGCTTATCTTTAGACAAAACGCACTTTACTTGTAATTGAGTAGATTTAGGATGTGTTTAACACTTCAAGAAACAGTGTTTCAAGATTCAGTGTTGAAGTCATCAAAGTCTGTCCAAGAAACAAGCAAGGAAGTGCAAGTTACTAAAGCTCGACACCTACCTCGACACATGCATCTATCGAGCTTTAAGAAGCTGTTTTGCCCCGAGCCTCGATAGCTTCTCGACAGATCCTCGACACCTCCATCTGTCGAGAATTAAAGAAAACAGATTTTCAGTTCTGTTTCAAGTCCAATCTGTGAATGTGTCTTTGGGACTTCTTTTCTCCTAACCCTAGACATATAAAAGGATTGCTTTAAGGGCCGTAAAAGATGATGCAAGTTGCACAAGCATTGAGAACTTCTTGTTTATGCAATTTGTGATCTGAAAGACAAAGTTCGTGCCCTAGTTCATCTCTGATGATTTGAAGAACTTTGCAGCCAACAACTCTCTCTCTCTCCAGTTGGTGTTTAAAGTCGCGTACTAGGATCCACGCATTTGGTTAGTCACGTACTTGGGAGCCGTGCATTGAAAGGAGAAACTGTCACTACAGAGCAAGTCTAATTGGGTATTGGGGTAAGGGTTCAACTGTAGGTTGGTAAGGTACTTGGGATTCCTTGCTTGTAATCGCTTGCTGTGATAATAGTGGAATTTAGAGAGTGGTGACCTTAAATCACCGGGTAGGGTTTTTGTCGTCAGGTTTTCCCCATTCGTAAACAAATCACCGTGTCATTTAATTTCCGCTGTATAACTTAGTTTTGGTGATTTGTTTGTGCTGCCACGTGATATTGCATGTTAATTTGATTAATTAATAACTAGAGTAATTAATCAATCTAATTTATCACAAGGGGTTAACGCGTTTGTGGCCTGTCAAGTGGTATCAGAGCAAGCACACTCTGATTAGGGTTTAATCCTTGTGCGTGATCCATTGACCCTTGTTGTCATGGATAGAGGTCAATCACTTATTATACCTTCATTATTTGATGGCACTAACTATGCATACTGGAAAGTACGCATGAGAGCTTTCTTGCAGTCTTTAGATGAGAAAGTGTGGTAAGCTGTGGAGATAGGCTGGACCAAGCCTACAGAAGTGCCGGCCGACTGGGATGATGCCAAGATCAAGGCGGCAAACTTCAACAGTAGAGCATTGAATGCCCTATTCAGTGCAGTCATTAATGAGGAGTTTAAGAAAATTTCATCAACTAAAACTGCTAAGGAAGCATGGACCATTCTCCAAACAACCTATGAGGGCACTAAGGCTGTCAAAGATTCAAAGCTACAGAGGCTCACCACACGCTTTGAAGAAATTAAGATGGAGGAGGATGAGTCGTTTGATGAGTTTTATGCAAAGCTCAAAGACATAGTGAACTCAGCCTTCAATCTTGGGGAAACCATCCCTGAACCCAAGATAGTAAGGAAAGTGCTCAGATCGTTGCCCGAAAGATTCCATGCAAAGATCACGGCGATAGAGGAATTGAAGGATATTGACAGAATTCCTCTGACTGAGCTGGTTGGAAACTTGCAAACCTACGAGTTAGGGCTGACTAGGTTAGGCAAGTCAAGCAAGGGCAAGAGCTTGGCACTAAAGGCCAAGAGCAGTGATATGGATGATTCTTCAGACGATGAAGATTCAAAAATGAAGTCCTATATTACAAGGAAATTCAAGAAATTCATGAAGAATGCCAATGGAAAGGGCTTCAACAAAGACCGTAGACAATCTAGTTCTTCACAATTCAAGAATTCGGATAAAGGAAAGAAGGATGTCAAGGATGGCGGTCAGTACACTGTTCCCGCTGGGCCAAAATGCTTTAGGTGTCAAGGTTTCGGACACATGAAACAAGAATGTCCTACGTACCTTAAGAGCAAAGGGAAGAACAAGGCACTTGCTGTTACCTTAAGCGACACGGAGCCCGAGAATGATTCCGAAGATGAAGACAAAGGAATCTTGAATGCCTTCACTGCCACTGTCAATCCTACTGATAGGGTTACTGAAGAAGTGGATGAAGAGAAGGAATTGGTGGATTCCAAGTGTGAGATTATGGATGATCAAGATGATATCCATACCGCCTATGAGAAACTATACAAGCTTTCTGAGAAGCATGAGAAACTCTATAGGGTGGCCACCAAGAAACTCAGTGATGTGGAACTTAACCATGAGGAGCTTTCCACAAAGGTTGATGAAGCGAATCAGACCATTAGAGCACTAAGGTTCGAAAATAATTTCTTGGCTAAGAGGACCAAGAAGCTTGAAGCGAAGCTATTTCAAGTCAAAGCACAATTGGAAAGGACGTCAAGTGCAAAGCTAGATGAGATGCTGAGTGCTCAGAAATCGTCTTCAAATCGTACTGGATTAGGGTATGAATTCTCTCTCTCTAATACTCCTACTGCTAGTACTACTGTGTTTGTTCCACCTGCTAATAACATTAAAACTGAGGATAAAAATGTTAAAACTGGTTTAGTTAGTGAGAACCTAGACAAGGGTAAGTCCATCCTAGGAGCACCCCTTAAAGTTGAGAAAAGGGAAACTAGAAACCCTAGGACCAAGAAAACTATCTCTCAAAAGCCCAAACAGAAGAAGCCACATCTTTGTTATCATTGTGGTGTTGCCGGTCATACTTGACCAAATTGCTATAAGTGGCTTGCCACTCAACAGAGCAATGGCATGATAGCACTTGGGAGCTAGAATCAGCTTCAGACTTCTCTCGCTCCTCTTGGAGACATTCTTAAAGCCCTCATGTTCCTTTCAAACTTGAACGGTTCATATTCTTCCCCCTCTTCACCGGTTCAAGGGTTGACTAAAAGGAAAGGATCTTCCAAGGTGTGGAAGGCAAAGGGATCTAAGTGATAGCAGTCACTTCTTCTTCTCTCTCCCTATTTTTTTTGTGTTGCATTACTTGTGTGTTTCTTTACTATTTCGAGTCAGTCTAGTTTTATGCATTATTTTGCTTTCTTTAGCTTGTTTTTGCTTGTGTGTTTTCAGTTTTGTGTTTTATTTTTTACTTTTCTGATAAAAATAAAAAAAAATTAAAAAATTGAAAAATTAAAAAATACAAAAACAGTGTTTGTTTGTGTGTATTGGTTCATATGAACTTTTGAAATGGCCATTGAAACAAAGTTTTTTAAACTTTGTATCACCTGTAGCTTAGATGAGCATTCTTCTGCACAACTAAGCAAGTAAGTTTTGTAGCTCTTTTTTTGTGATGAGTAAGGTGGAGTGATCTCTTCTTCTTAATACTCGTATAACTCTTTTTGACGGGTTGAACTAGAAAATCCTAAGAGAAAGGCATAAATAACCATCTCACCACTGTTACTCACCAATCATAATATGACATCTGTATGCTTCAGCATAGCAAAAGTGCAATGTCAATGACATCTGTATGCTTCGGCATAGTAAAAGTGCAATGTCATAAGCTTAACATAATTGGGTATTTCTTTTCTTTCTCTTGTATGCCCATGCATGATATGCTTAATAAAAGAAAATATGCAAAGAAATAAAAAGCAAAAAGATCAAAAATGTTTTAAAATATGGTTGCAAGCGTGTTTTCTAGGAGATATGGTTATAGGATGTACCTCAAAGGTGATAGTCTCCATCAAGCAGTTATGATTGTGTGTGAGTTAAAGTGATTTTCTCATATCTCAAATCGTCATAACATTGAGATACTTATGCAATCTTGCGATGTTTTCACAGACACAACACGCAATATTCTTTGCTATTTTTGATACAGGTGCAGGTACAATGTGATTTAGCCATCACAAGGTTTACATGTATTAATGTATGCTTACTAAATTGTCTTAACTTATTTTTGAAATATAAAATTGGTTAGATTTGTTTAGTGTGTGTGTGCATGTTTTGGGATACATGCGCTTAATTTTTCTTGTTGAGAGATGATTTTGAGAGCTTAATGTTTTGCTTGGATGTTTGGTTGAGTTGCATGCATGATTGCATTCATGTCTGTGTTTTTCCTCTTTTGAAAAACTATTTTTAAAGGCATCTCAATACCTCCTCGATACCTCTCGATACCTCTCGATACCTAGCTGTCTGTCGAGCTTCTTAGAATTTTTCTAAATGCAGTCTCGACACCTCCTCGTCACCTGGTGGATCGATCGAGAAACTTTCTGTCTGCTCGATAGCTTCTCGACAGCTTCTGGATCGATCAAGGTTCATTCATGCTTGATCCTTCTTTCTTGACACATGACCTCGATAGCTGCATCTGTCGAAGTGCATTTTCTCGACACCTATTTCAATAGCTGTCTCGATACCTCTTGATACTTGCAGCTGTCGAGAATTACTGAAGGTCTATAAGAAGGTTCTTCGCGATTTTTCTGTCACTTTGCTCGATCTCTCTTCCTCGATAAAACTGTTCTCTCTCTCAAAACATTTCTCTCTCTCTCCAAACCTCTTTCTAAGGCTATCTCAAGTGTTTTTCTTGATCTTCATCACCTGGTAAGCATCTTATCCCTCATTATTCATGCATTTCATGTTTTAAAACCCTAGATTTTGTGTTTTTGAAAAATTTTGGGATTCTTCAAAATTATTGAGGTTTTCATGAAAATTTTGGGTTGGTTTTATGGATTTGATCTTCAAAACCACATGCATTGCATCACATTAGCATTCTAATTGTATTTTCATGCATTTAGATGTGTGCCTATCTGTTGTGTGCTGTTAGGTTTGGATTGGCCTGAGCCCATGATGTTTTTATTGTTGCATGTCACATGTTCATGCATTTTCCATGAATACGTTCTTTCTTTTCAATATTCATCTTCCAATATTGAATTGCTTGGGACTTTTCTGTGTGTCTCTTTTTCTCCCCCCTCTCTATATTTGCGTTAGTAGTGTCTATGGCACCTAAACGTAAGTCCATTCCATCCTAGAACCCTTTGCGTTCTAAGGGATCTTCTTCTTCAGATTCCACTCCTCTTTCTATTCGGTTCCGTGATGAGAAAGCCTATAAGGACTTCTCGGAGAACTTCTCTAAACGAGGTGTTCATTTGGAACGCCAAGTTGTCCTGGTAGACTTTGTCGACATCGACCTTCCCGATGTCATTCACAGTCGAGCTTGGGAGTCACTGTATGACGTCCCAGTCACATGTCCACTCGTGTTGATACAGGAGTTTTACTCCAACATCCACGGGATTGATTCTTCAGTACCTCTCTTCTACTCTAGCGTTCGAGGTACGCACTTTGCTGTCACTCCGGAGTTAGTCTCCGAGGTGCTTCATGTCCCTAGGGTGGATCATCCTGATTACCCTAGCTGTGAGCGTCTATGGACTGTGTCCAAAGACGAGATGATCTCGGCGTTCTGTAAGCGTCCTTCCTCTTGGGGAGATCATCAGTACACACCATGTCGACTTTTTGCTAAAGGTCCTCGTTTCCTTAACATGATGATAACTTTTGTTTTGCACCCACTTTCTCACTATAACTCTATCACAGAGCCTCGTGCTCGGTTTTTGTTGTCCCTCCTAGAGGATCTCTATATAGACTTTCCTTCACACTTTATTTTCTCCATCATAGATGTCTATAGAGATACGGCCACCCGTGATAAGCTCATTTTCCCTTCCGCTATCACGAGGATTCTTCGCCATTTTTCCATCCCATTCCCTTCGTCCGATCCTTACCATGTCATGTCTGTCATAGACGCCGCTACCGTAAAACGTAGCGAAGCACAGTTTAGATCGAGACAGTCAGATGGTGCCACTCCTTCCTCTCGTCCAACTACCTCTAGATCAGCTCGAGCGTCTGCTGCTTCTTCTTCGAGCGATGTCACCTTAGGAGACATCATGGCGCAGCTTCAGCACATGGATGCTCGCCTAGATACACTCTCCACGGAATTGTATCAGGTGAACGTTCGTGTTGGTCGCATCGCCAGGCGACAGGCGACCATGGGCAGCTTTACTCCAGAGGCTTCTCTTCCGCCACCTCATGTGTCGACTGAGACTGAGGCCGATGATGATGGTGATGATGATAATGCTTCTGAGGATGATGATGATGGAGATGCGAGCTCTTCTGCTGAGATGTCTACATGACACTCTATCCTTTGTCACTCATGACAAAAAGGGGGAGTAGTTTTGGTATGAGAGTAGTCATGCTTAGGGGGAGTGTTAGCATAGGACATTTTTGATAGGGGGAGTGTGGATTGAGGGGATGTAGTGAGGAGATCATATGTATTTCTTTCTTTTCTATCTTTTTAGAGATACATTGATCATGTATTGACATACATTGTACTTATTTCTTGATATATATGATGATGTATGTTTTTCTTTCACTTATCTTTCCATGTGTTGTTTCTTTTCTGTCTTTATACACATGTTTCTTTACTTGTACGCAATCTATTATTTCTGCTTCACACAAAGATGCCTTGATGTGTTTTGTTTATAAGTGTTTCAGAAATACAGGTTGTCAAAGTCTACTTGCCATAAACTCTCTTCTTGCAAAGTTTTTCAAGAGTTTGTGTTAGGATAGATTTTACTGTATGTAACATTTGAAATATGAGTTAAAGTGTTTTGTGACTTCTCTCATATCTTCATTTGTTTGTTGTGGTTTTGTCACGGATTGCCAAAGGGGGAGATTGTTAGGATATATGTAGTTCAAGCTTGTGAACATATGTCGCTATTTTATGTAATTAGCTTATCCTTAGACAAAACGCACTTTACTTGTAATTGGGTAGATTTAGGATGTGTTTAACACTTCAAGAAACAGTGTTTCAAGATTCAGTGTTGAAGCCATCAAAGTCTATCCAAGAAACAAGCAAGGAAGTGCAAGTTACTAAAGCTCGACACCTACCTCAACACATGCATCTATCCAGCTTTAAGAAGCTATTTTGCCCCCGAGCCTCGACAGCTTCTCGACAGATCCTCGACACCTCCATTTGTCGAGAATTAAAGAAAACAGATTTTCAGTTCTGTTTCAACTCCAATCCGTGAATGTGTCTTTGGGACTTATTTTCTCCTAACCCTAGACATATAAAAGGATTGCTTTAAAGGCTGTAAAAGATGATGCAAGTTGCATAAGCATTGAGAACTTCTTGTTCATGCAATTTGTGATCTGAAAGACAAAGTTCGTGCCCTAGTTCATCTCTGATGATTTGAAGAACTTTGCAGCCAACAACTCTCTCTCTCCAGTTGGTGTTTGAAATCGCGTACTGGGATCCGCGCATCTGGTTAGTCACATACTTGGGAGCCGTGCATTGAAAGGAGAAACTATCACTACAGAGCAAGTCCAATTGGGTATTGGGGTAAGGGTTCAACTGTAGGTTGGTAAGGTACTTGGGATTCCTTGCTTGTAATCGCTTGCTGTGATAATAGTGGAGTTTCGAGAGTGGTGACCTTAAATCACCCGGTGGGGTTTTTGCCGTCAAGTTTTCCCCATTCGTAAACAAATCACTGTGTCATTTAATTTCCGCTGCATAACTTAGTTTTGGTGACTTGTTTGTGCTGCCACGTGATATTGCATGTTAATTTGATTAATTAATAACTAGGGTAATTAATCAATCTAATTTATCACAAAGGGTCAACGCATTTGTGGCCTGTCAGTACTTATTAACCATCTCTAATTTCCTTTTCTTTCTTTGTCTTTTCTTTCTAGAAAACTTCTAAATATGGAGTATTAGAAATAAGGTGACAATTTAAAGTGAGGCATGTTCAATTTAAGTGAGATGGGTTCAATTTTAAATGAGTTCATTTCTTATATGTTTGTAAATAGTTTAAACGATTAAGATTAAAATTTGTAGGTCTTTTCTTTTTAGGAAACTTTTAAATATAGAATTTAGGTATAATTTATTTTAGACCTGAAGTGACAATTTTAAGTGATGTTTCTGTATAACACACATATATATATATATATATATATATATTCTTGACATATTAAAGTATATTTGACTAGTAATTTTTTCTAGCTTTTAAAAACCTTTGGGTTTGGTTTAAGTTTAGTTTCTTAACATACTTTTCTTTTCTTTTTTAAATATATTCTTGACATACTATTTTTCTATTTCTTTGTTTGTATTTGTGTCCCATATATCTTCTTTTCTATATTTTTCTTATATTATTATTATTTTTTATTTATGAATATTATCTAGGGTTTGGTTTAAAGTTACGTTCTTGATATTGTTTGTCCATTTCTTTATTTGTGTCTCATATATCTTTTGTAAGGACGCAATTTGCACCCAAATCCCACAGTGTGAAGGGAGTAAGCCCAAAATGCCCAATACAATGAAATTTATAGAGAATGAACTTAAAACCTAGGTTCTATGGATATTGGATAACACAAATGATGGGCTAACTCCCCAATACACATGCAACAAGACGTTTATGTAACAAAAATTCTCCTCGGACGTATGCTGAGGACGATTTGTCTTACTAATCTTTGTTCTAAAAATGGATTACACTTGAAGGTGATGTGTACAGTGTTTTCCTCTCTCCTTTTTCTTTGGTTTTTCTTGTCCCCCCCCCCCCTTGAATGCCCTTTTCTTTCTTTTATATTCCCCTCCCTCTTATCTCCACCATCCACATATGGACTAGATCACCAATGCAGGTACTTGTTCTATCCACAGTCCTCTTGAAGTCTTCAAGCAATAGCTATAAGGCTAGCCATTACTGTTCAAATGTCATTTTCTCATTAATGCGGCCAAAGAGGTAGGTGCAAAGTCTTCAATACGATGGTAGTAGCTTTCTCTAAGATATTTCTCATCTGTTCTCCCTTTCTATACCCTTGCAAAACATATCTTTGTCCATAAGACCTTCTTGTATACTCTTCTAGTCATTATGGCGTACCGTACAACCTACATTTCACCAAGCCGAGGAGACACCCCTCTTCGAACTATCTTCACCAGCCTCCCTCACACCATTCTACTCGTGGGCTTTTAACCTTAATAACGTTATAACTACCAAACCCACCTCGGACAAGCAGATATGCTTGGATCAGGCCCAAGGCCCAAGAATACAGCTTGGACCTTTTGCCCTCACATCTTCTTTTTCTTCCTATTTTTAATATTATTTTCTTAATTCTCTTTTTCTTTTTTTTTTTTTTTTTTTTTCTTTTTCTTGGTATAGACAGGAGATCTAGTGATTTGTAGACTCAGAAGGCACTCTAAAAAGGAAGAGACTGTCTCATATATAAGTGTGTCAAGCCAGAGTATAACTGTGATAAATCATACCACAAATTTGTCAGATCAAGTTATAGGTATACCAAATCATACTCTAGGTCAAACGACAAATATTTCCAATCAAATTTCAAATATACCATATCAAATAGGAAAATATTGGTTGGACAGTCAAAATCAGAGTACAAATATGCCAGATCAAATAGAAGAATATTGGTTGGATTTTTCGATGACAGATTCAGGAGAAATAACAATTAATGGGATTCATAAAACCTAACCCAACCTTTGAAATCTCACTGTCTTGATAGTAAAAATTTCTCCTCTACATTACCTATGGATGTAGGCCTCAGACTGAACCACGTACATCTTTGTATTATATGTGCGATGGATTATTTTATTTTCTATTTTTGCATATAATTGGAATTCAATTATAATCTAATTTTGTATCATGTGTCATATCTAATCTAAGTTTTTAATTTTTTGTGCCAAGTGAGTTAATTCAATGTAAAAATTGGATTTCAGCTAATTTTGTGTCATGTGTCATATCTAATCTAAGTTTTTAATTTTTTGTGCCAAGTGAGTTAATTCAATGTAAAAATTGGATTTCAGTTAAAGTTTAATTTTACGCCATATGTCTTATCTAATCTAACTATTTAATTTTTGTGTAGAATGAGTTTATTTAGTGTAGAAAACGAGAAGTATAATATAAATAAACCATAAAAAACCTAATCATATATCTAACACTATATATATAATTATAGGAAGAGATAGCTTAAATGATTTTATATTTATGAGTTTTTTCTGTATAACTAAAAACAATTCAAATTTATAAATCTTTTATGTAATATATTATAACTATGTACCGTTCGTTACTAAGTAGGTAATATATATATACACACACACACCAAAATTTAGAGAAAATTCAATTAAAATTATAATTGAATTTTGTTTTTGTTAATTTTTCATACAAATTAAATTGTTTATAATTTTGTTGTTATTTTTTCTTTGAACTAATGACTATATTTTTTTTATTATTTCAATTCAAATATTTTGTATATGAAGATATTAAATGTAACAAACTGTATTTGAGCTAAACGATTCCATGCACCTATTTTCATTTGATTTAGAAGATACTGTTTGACCAATTTATTATTTTATTTTGTGTTGTATTTAGTAGAATTTCATAGACAATAATTGTGAATTGATATTATATACGCAATATCCAATAGTGATTTTCAAAATTATATATGTAATGGCAATATTATGAGAAACTTGGCATAACTAATATCATGAAAATTGCAAAAAAGAAGAAGAAGAAGAAGAAGAAGAAGAAGAAGAAGAAGAAGCTATTTTAGTACTTTCAAATGTCTGGATTTAACTATGTCCTATCATAACTCAAACCAACATCAATAACACCACTACAATTCATCATTCTCATACATAAACACAAGTTACATACTAGTATATATTAATAGCCATAACTTAGAGAATATCTAATTAGATTTTAATCGGATTCTCAATTTGCACCACATTTCCTATTTAATTTTTAATTTTGTGCTAAGTAAATTATTGAGCGTAAAAATCAAAAAGCCCAAATACAATTAGATTTTAAATTGGATTTCAATTGGAGTTTAATTTCCTGCCACGTGTTCATCTAAGTTTTTAATTTTTGTAGTAAGTGAATTATCGAGTGCAAAAACCGAAGAGTCTAAAACCAATTAAATTCTAAATCATATATATATATATATATATATATATATAATGAGAAACCATTAAATATTTTAGAAATGAATAGTTTAAAAAAAGTGTAAGCTAATACCATGTATAATTTGAACATTTTCTATTAAAATGTACACTTTGAACTGTATAATTGTGATTATTTTTAATTGTACTCGTGCATGTGTATGGGATTATACACTAATTACAATAATAACACAAAACAATTAGATATATTCACAACAATAACATAAAAATAATGCGCAAGAGATAAGAAAAAGGATTACAAAAATTATTCAAATAATTCTAACAATTACGATTTGTGATGATCAGTGAGTGTTTACTTCCAACACAGAGTCCAAAATCAATTGTTAAAGAAAACAAAAAACCAAAATTAAAATGTTAACCATCCCCCAAAAAAAAAAAAAATTAAATTGATATGCAGTTGTAATTTCAAACCTCTTTAATCTATAGTTACCACATTAATTACCTTCTCGGGACATTGCAAATTCATCCAGCTCTAATCATATATTATATGGAATTACTTCTTTTTTTAATCGATTTTCTCCTTTTAAATTGCTGAGTCATCAAGTAGGTCCACTAAATTAAGACCTACCACTAAAACATGAACGAACATTGCAATACGTGAAAATAATTAACTTGCAACATTGTGCACAGGGACCATGACTCGTATTACAGTTAAGTTATTATATATGGCACATTTAGATTTCAACCATTAGAAATTCAGAGTTCAAACTATCAAGAAAGGAAGGACTGAATTGAAGCACATTCGAAAATTTAGAACACAGTTAGACTTTCCAAAAAAATTTCCCAACTAATAAAGAAGCCGTACTAAAGCAAAATTATTGTGTACCTCTTTTTTCTGTTGCTCATACTCATGCATTTTCTACCATCCTTCGATCGAACCATTGAACTTGGGAAGGGGATAGCAACACATGACATTTGATAATAAATATGATGATCTTAGTCACATACTCCTACACTCATAAGGACTAATAATTTAGAAGGTTATAACATGACTATTCACAAACAGTTGTACACATTTTCCAAGCAGAAAATTTGACTATTCACAATAATCTCAAAGTGAAAACCATAACCTAATTACCTTTATGACTTGGAACACAAATCATTCCAAATTGAAACATCATAGCAAGAAACGTGCGCCTAGCCACAACCATCATTACAAGTAATTATCTGTATTTCAAGAGCAATACTATGCCATTTCACATAATTGTACATTCTACTAATTAAATTAGTGTACAGCCCATCATTTATGTGATAGAAGATAGAATTGCTATTTTCAACCATTATTGGACAACCCTCATTGTCTACCCCACACCACACAATGGCGGCTTTAGGAATTTTTCTCAGGGTGTTTCTTAAGGAGCATAAATTACACAATCTAACAAAAGAGATTGATCTTGGGCTTTTTTCCTAGGGTCTATTGGGCATTTGGGTTTGCTACATTATAATTTTTTTTTCAGATTTTAATTCAAAATTTTTTTTGGGCTTCTTTTTGCTTGAAAGCCCTAATATATTGTTAAATAGAACAAATTATGGGGCAAAGTTTAATTTTATTAGTATAAAAAAAACTGAGGGTGTTCTCAAATTTTTTTTAAGGGTAGACAAATAAAAAAATTTTAAATTCTTATATAAAAAAAAAATTCAAGTCAGGGTGGTCCTATGACCACCCTGGCCTTCAAGTACTGCCGCCCCTGCCACCATAGTAGCTGAAATAAAAATAAATAGTGAAAATAAAGTTACACAATTACTATTGCATAATTCCTTTGAAATCTTGTTTTCATATTAGTTAAAATTGTGAAATGGTAAAATAATGTATTGAAAACACAATTTCTCCATTTTAATTGAAATTGTGTTTTAAAAAAAAAAAAAACAATTTCAATCTACGTGGTCTTGTGTACAACGAGTCTACAATATTAGCGAGTAAGTGATAATCACTACCCAAATAAATAATTGATGTTAAATGCAAACCAACACCATCAATTATTTGAAAACATAAAATTGCTAACATAACACCAGGAGACATGTATGCTAGCAGTGACTCTTGTTTGTTCACACTCATCAATACATTTTGGGAAAGGTTTTGCTGCATACTTGTATGTAGCAATTGTTGCATAATAGGTTAGATGGTAGCAAAAAAAAAAAAGCAACATGTGTCCAAAGGTCATGTACAACGTACATGATCAAGTGGACCCTTAGACACTTGCAACTTTCTTTTTACTGCCATATAATTAATCATGTATGCTACAATTGCTACATATATGCGCAGAAAAACCTTTCCCATATATTTAATTTGGACCTAAGACAATAAAAATTAATTTATGGCCTCCACATTCCCCACTGCATGGAGGTAATATAAAAATTAATAACTATTAAAATCTGGTAATAAATATATAAAATTATTTTAAGTTATCTAAACTATTCTAGTGGGGCAGAACTGCACTAGGGTGTGGGGGTCACGGCCCTCCAAAATTTTAAAATCCTTTTTATAGTACATATAATTCCACCTACACTAAAAACTAATTAAATGTTTGGGTCTGATGATAAAAAACAATTATCGGAAACGGACGCTATAGGTTGAAATTCTTTCCTAATTGTGTTACATGAAGCTTAATTAGTTCACATTTGCTAAAACAAATAGTTTAGTTTACAGTTACACCTCCTAAACTCTTAGAGTGAGAGGTATATTTAAGTCGATCGGTTGTAGTCTTGCAGATAAGATCACATGCAATCTTCCGGTCAATAGAAATCTATTGGAAAAGTCTTACTTTTTGCATGTTGGGGTTAACCTTATCAAACTTTACTGCAATTCTGAAACGTTGGCACCTTTCATTTTTTTCTTTTTTTTTAATATATATATATATATAGAGAGAGAGAGAGAGAGAGAGAGAGAGAGAGAGAGAGAGAGAGATTGGGTTCAAGTTATACTTGATATAACTCTAAACAATGATACACCACCTAATAACTTGTTATAGAATTCATATTTTGAAAATCTCAGTATTGAATTACACGTTTTATATGTTTTTAACACTCATGCTAATTTCTATGTCAGTTTATATATTATTTAAACCATAAACTCATCTTCTATGCATTTTTTTTTTAAGTTATGAAAACTTAAATTTAAACAATTGATTGATGACATGACTATTAACCTTTGATCACTTCGAAAATATACAAGCATAGAGAATATATAAAAATAATGTAATCTAACGGTAAAGTTGTCAAAATTCACATCCAATTAAAAAATATTGAGTAGTGTAATATTGCTTAACTTAAACTTAACCCATATATATAGGAAATATTTAAGTATAATACTTTAAGTGTCGCTCCTTAAGTTTCTTTCTTAAAATTCAGTCATGTGGTTGCTTAATTAAAAAATATACTTCTATCCTATGAGAAAAAAATTTCATGGTAAAATCTTACAAGGAGAACCTAAAGAACAGTACCTAAGTACTATACTTAAGTCTTGCTCATATATATATATATATATATATAGAGAGAGAGAGAGAGAGAGAGAGATATCATTTAGTTTTTTCTACACGATAACTTTTGAATTCAAATCTCTCTTCGCTCACTAGTGTCAATAATAATAATAATAATAATAATAATAATAATAATAATAATAATAATAATAATAATAATAATAATAATCTTCATTATGTTATTTGTAAAAGATGCCTTTAATCTATAATCAATATTTCCAGAGTAAGTTTCCCCCATATGGTTGTGAACACCATAAACCTTTCGGCTCAACCATTGGTAACTTAGGTCATTACCTAAGCCCCTAAGTGTAAGTGAAAAAAAGGCTCCAAATATAGGAAAAAAATTTTAAAAAATAAAATCTCAAATTTTAGTCAGTACTTATACAATAATAATATTTTTTATTAAAAAAAGCACTAGAAGAAAATTTTTGGACAACAATTATCTTAGAGGAGTATTAATTCAGCTCCAAAATTTTAGCATTAGATGACAATTTTTATCTTATTAGGTGCGTATTTTGTCTCACTCTCTCTTTCAAATGATTAGAATTTTTAATAAGCATGTGAATTTTAGACTAATCTAGTCCCCTACACACAGTACTAAAACATAGAAGAAACTCAAATATCTCTTTCTCTCTCTCCAAAATTAAAAAGGATTAGCTAAAATATTCCCCAAATAATTTGAAATTGCCATTAGATTTATCATATCTACCTGAAATAGTAGTTAGGCATGCAGTTCCCTTAGCAAGAGTAATCCCTTGAAGACGAAAAACAATGATTATTATTCTAAAAAAAAAAAAAGGGTAAATTTCACAAACCACCCCTGAGGTTTGTGATAATATCCAACTAAGTCCATAACATTTTAAAACCTACCAATTTTATCTTAAAAAGACAATTTTGTCCTTAAAGGCATTTTAATTCCTAACCCCATCAACTCACCTCTCTCTCTCTCTCTCTCTCTCTCTCTCTCTCTCTCTCTCTCTCTCTCTCTCTCTCTCTCTCTCTCTCTCTCTCTCTCTCAATAAACAAACAACAACAAATGCTTGAATGAAACCAACAATCAAAACTCACTAACAAAATCACTATGTTAGAGCCATTTTGAGACAAACCTTAAATCAAAAATACCCACAAATCTGCAAACGACCATACCCAAAGCCCCTTTCAAACCCAAATAAAAAATCACCAAATCCTTATATCACATAAGAAAACCCAATCTGCAAATTGACCAAGACCCAAACCATGAAACCAATAAAGAACCAAACCAAAAGAGAAAAAAAAAAAAAAAATTAGAACAGAGAAAGATGGAGATCAACAACCACTAATGGTGGCATCGCCAATGGTGGTGGCAGAGCTCATGGGTCTTTATCAAACATTTCCTTGACATTTGAAACACAAACCCAAACACAAACAAAGACCCAATCCTAGAAATAGAGGCCCAAACCCAGAAATAGAGATCCAAACCCAAAAACAAAAACACAAACACGTCTGGCACCAGATCAGAGCTGTTGGCATGGAATAATAGTAGTGGTGGTGATTTGAAGCTTGAAAATCCCTAGCCAAATGTCTCCATGGCAATGATTTGAAAAGAGAGTGGAAGATGGTAGACGAAAAAATGGGATTCGGCCATGAAAGAGTCTTCAACCGCCGTGGGTATGGGTGAGAGAGAGGGACCACCATGCCGTGGGTGTAGGTGAGAGAAAGGGAGCCGTCGTGCCATGGGTGTGAGGGAGAGAGAGGGAGCCGCCCTACTGTGGGTGTGGGTGAGAGAACCAAAGGTCTGAGAGAGAGAGGAGAAGTGTTTGGGTCTAAGATGAGAAGGGTTTAGCTAGTCAGGGACAAATTTGTCTTTTAAGGCTCGGCCATGGTTGGTTTTTGGTTTCTAGAGAAAGCACTAGATCGGAAAGACAGAGAGAAAGGAGAGCTCCGCGTGGATGAGATGAAGAAAAGAAAAGAAAAAAATGTTCAATAAAACGATACACAGATGGTGTTAGTGTCCTTTAGGGACAAAGTAGTCTTTACGGACCAAATTGATCAATTTTGGAATGTCTTGGACTTAGTTGGTATTAATCCAAACCTCAAGAGTGGTTTGTGGAATTTACCCAAAAAAAGTCTATCTTTATGTGACATTACTTTATTATTTTACTTCTCTTCAGACTGTTTCGCAAAGAATGGGAGAATAAAAGGCAATGTTTTGCCTTTTTAACAAATATGGCAGACGTTTGCTTTTCAGAGTTTTTGATGCAAATGTTTGGTAAAGACTAACACTGCATTTGGAAAGGGGGAAGAGGAAGGAAGAGAAGGGAAAGCAAGGGAAGGGAAGTGGTTTCTTGTGTTTAGACTACTTTTTTGAGGATGGAAGAGAAAAGAAATGCGTGGAAACCAATTCTCTTTAGGCCCACATTTTGCAATCCGCCGAATTTAAGGAGAAAAGTGAGAGAAAGAAAGCGAAATAAAAAAGTGGAGCTCACTTTTTGACTTCTTATAAGAGCATCACAACAATAGAGCAATAATTATAGTTATTTGGCTCCACTAAAATGTACTTTATTTATTTTACCTTCTCATACTAAGGCTTTATTTGGGAGTTTATAAGGGAATGAAATGAAATGGAATGGAATGATCATAAGGGAATAGAAATGAATTGAATAGAATAGAATGGAATGTATTTAAGTAAGGGAAAAGAATGGAATGGAATGGAATTAAGTAACCTTGATTGGATGTTTTAAAATAAAGGAATGAAAGTGAATGAAAATGAATGAAATGTAAGTAATATTTTTTAGGAGCAACATGGAGGGAATGAAATGAAATAGAATCATTTTATGAAAATATTACTATTAGGTCCCTATTTTAAAATAAAGGGTTGAATAGCAACAACATGAAGAGAATGAAATTGAATCATTTTATGATAATATTACTATTAGTATATAGAGGCATTTTGAGAGTTTTAGAAAAAAAAAATAGTAAATCTAATTCCATTCCCTCTCATTCCTCCCAATATCAAAAAAATAAAAATTTTAAATTTTAAGGAATTAGAGAGGAATGAGTGTTCTCTCCTACCCATTTCATTCTCTCTCACTTAAACTTCCAAACAAGAGAATAAATTTTTCATCACTTTCATTAAAACTCCCAATTAAGAGAAGAAAAGAATATTCTAAAATTATTCTTTTCATTCATCTATTTTCTATTCTATTCTATTCTCTCCTCCCAAACGAGACCTAAGGTTTTATTATATCTTTCAACACAATAAAATAACATAAATAACACAATAAAATAATATATATCCACAAACACCTATTTATTATTATTTTTTCTCTCTATCCATCTTTATCTCTCTGTCTTCTCCTTCTCTTCAACCCACAGGCCCTCACGGCACCACCGCCATAACCACCACTCACCACTCACTGTTGTGTCAAACCAACCCAGCCACTAACTCAAAACCAATCCATGGCAAAACCCACCATCGATCTGCCACCAACCACAATCCACCACCACAAACCCACAAAACCTATGTTCTTCACCAATCGGCACACCTCCACTAACCACCAATCCAAACCATCAAAAGCCAACACAAGCCAACTACAAAATCATCCACACCCGAACCCACCACAAAATCTAGCAACCTGTGATCACAATCCACCCAAAGAGGAGGCACGGTGGCAATCTACCCAGCACACGGCGGCGATCCACCCAATGGCACGATGCGATCCATCAGCGGTGTGATGGTGACCCATCGGCGGCAAGATGGCGACGATTTACTCAGAGAGGCACGAGAGAGAGAGAGAGAGAGAGAGAGAGAGAGAGAGAGAGAGAGAGAAGGTAGAGAAGCTCAATGAAGAACGAATTTGAGGGAGAATGAGGGCTCTGAGAAGCTCAATGAAGAAAGACAGAGCAAAAAGTGTTGGATAAATAAAACAATATTTTAAAGTAAAGGGATAATAAAAAATATTATTGAGGTTTAGCACTAGAGTTATAGTGCACAGCTCCAGATGGCTGTGCACTGTAGCTCAAGAGATTCAAATTTTAGATATAGCTTGTATCAAAAATAAATAAATAAATAAATAAAATTTAGATATAGCTACACTAATACAGCCCAATATTTGTAATTTATGGTATTAAAAATAGTTTTTTAGCTTTTTAGCATTATTATTGTGGATGCTTTAAAATAATAAAAAATAGAATATGTGATATATTGTTTATTATAAAATAGAGTATAATAATATATAAAATAAATTTTTAACGTGTCAAAGTAATATTTTTTCAGAACGCTTGAACTTGGAGAAAATTTAGGATTACAATTTTTTTTAGCACAACTCAATGTTATAGATTGTAAATAATGAAGAAAAAAAAAAGTAAATCTTAGCACCTAAGCTTTCTAACATTGACTAGACTTTGATCAAAACGCGCAAAAAGAGAAAAGTTTTGAAATTGGAAGAATGTCACATGCACACACGATGAGAATGGGCTTGCATCATTTTATGTTCCAAATTCTATTCATAAAAGTTGTAAGTCAAAACTCAAAACCCACCTCTCAAAATATTACAGAGGGATCACACAATCTAGAAAGTAAGAAAGAAAGAATTAATGGGCGTAGGGTGGAAAAGTCTCAAAGAGGATCAAACAGAATAATTCTTAGCATAGCACTAAAAGCCGTCGGTTCTTGGCATCTGTTGGAGAAAGGGACATTTAACATTTTTAATTTCTTGCAAGCAAATTTATGTCACTGTTGCTAGCTAATGACTCCGTGCATATACCGGCCCGTAGGGGGTGGAGCCAATCATTTTGACTTGGAGGCCTAATTATTGTATTAATAGTTTAATCATACACCATTCAAGTCCTTTTGTTGAGAAGAAAACACCATAAGTCAAACTCAAACTTTATCCACATTATATAATCAAATATAAGATCATTTGATTCTAAAAAAATTATTAGTTCATTTGTTAAAAAAGGAACTTGTCATTTTTTCTAAACTTTAATGAGAGTGTATATATATATATATATATATATATAAACATTGTCTAAATTGTTATAAACATTTTAAATAAACAAATAAATAAACTTAGCACATCTTTAATCAAATTTATGCTCACGATATTTCATTACGTATAATAAACTTAATCAATTATTATACCTACCGTGAAACTCTTAAAAATCTCCTTTTTGAAGTCTAAATTATCAAATTTTATGCAATGAACCAAGTTTCATATTTAAAAAAAAACTTGTTTCATAATTACCGTGGAAACTAAAAGAGCCAATATAAGATGAATTAACATATTAATCAAGCGGTAGATTTGGATATTTTAGCAAACCAAGCTCGATCATAGAGTCATAGTGCAACAAATAGATTTTATTGACAATAAAATGGAATTTTTTTTTTTTTTATGCTTTAATGATGATACTTGATTTTGATTTAGAGAAAACATAAAAGATATAATTTTTTTCACAATTTGTTAAGGTGACAAGTTATGATTAGTGTAGTATTACCAATTCCAATATGCATATCTCATCTATTATGAAAAAATTTGTATAAACTTTTAGGTTTGATTCTCACACCTTCACTATTTTATATATTAAAATGCAAAATACTTATCAATTATAGATATATGTGTAATATAAAAAATATGATCAAGGAATGAAGGAATATTTAGCCTTAAGTTTAACATAAGCAAAATTTAATAACAATAGGTTAGTGTAGATTAGAATTGTGTTTAATGCATCAATTACACTGAATACATTAGAATGCAGACACATATTCATCACTGAAAGCAACTATGATTTGTATATTAAGAAAGATGCTTTGTCAAGTCTATGTCGGTTTTCTCCAATGTAAGGTGTAATTGCGGTCCACAATACAAGTTTCAAGTTCATTTATTACCACCCAACGTAAGGTGTACCATCAACCAAATAGTCAAACAACCCATTAAAAAAAAAAAAAAAGAATCAAACAACGAATAGCACTAAGACGGGAGTTGCAAACACATGGTAGTAAATCAAACAACGGACGCGAACTACCAGGTTAAGCTGAAAATAAATTATTGATTTACAAATAGAACAAACGTATGGAATATGGAGGTTATCAGCGTTAATATCGCCATATCTTCCATCATAGAAAATTTGCTACAACCTCACGTGAATATGTAAAATACATGTATGGTACTGCATATGCTTAAAATTAAGCCCTCAAGCTTTTATTAACCCAGTTATTAATATTTAATATTATTGGTTGATAGTTCCAAGCCTCTTGTACCAGAAGAAAGAACTGCTTCAAGGGTAGATATTAACCCCCTTATAGAAACCTATACGGTGTGCACAATACTGCATGTGCTCACAAGCCCTCAAGCTTTTATTACGTGCATACTAGCTACTAGTGTTGTGCCTATTATACTTGTACCAGAGGAAAGCGCTGCTTCAGGGGCAAAACACAACCTTGTAGTTAGTCCCACCATTGCAAGTAAATGTGCTTGTTGCATCATCCTTAGGATAACTGTAAGCATCTGGGCACAGATTCTTGAAAAATTTGGACAAGGGTGTAGGTCCACAACTCCCAGAATTGCAGCAATATTCATCGGTTTTGAAAACAGTACAAGGGTTGTTACAGTACCCGCTAGAAGTTTTCAATTCAGCTGGGCACTGTCCATTGATATCAGCTGTACATCTTATTCCTCTGGTGCACCCATTAGACGTTGGACTAAAATCCATAGGAACATTGAACCCATCAACAAGAGAGATGTCAATGAAATCCAAGTTTTGGAATTGGTTTAAACCGAATTCGGCAAGAGTGTTTGGGGGTGCACCATAGGCTTGGCATTGAAGAAGTCCACCACAGTCACCGGTCTGACAACTGCCACGCCCAGATCCATCAAAATTGCACCCAGTTCGGGCCCAAACGCGACCCCCAGTTGTGCCAGCGTTCACATCAAGGGGCCAAGACTCTTGTGGGTTGAGCTGCCTGCCACCACCAGGCACAGCTGCAGCCCAAACTACGTAGGGGCAATTGTTTGTAATATCGAATCGGGCTGCATGAGCGAAAACAATACAAAGAGTGACAAAAAAGTAGAAGGAAATGGACAAGTTTTTGAAGAGACTCATTTTGGAAAGTGAGAAAGATATATGCTATAGTGGTTTAAGATTATGATTATGAAGAGATGCGTAGGGGTTTATATAGAATTTGGGATTGGATATGGCCTGTAATGCATGGTGTGGAGAACTTAATTACCGGCGTGATTGCCTAATTAAACTCTTAGAAAATTGGAACTGAATTTGTAGTAATGTGTGACATGCAATCTTCCGGTCAAATTAAAAAAAATCTATTGGAAAAGTCTTCCTTCCACACACACACACACACACACACACATATATATATATATATATATATATATATATATAAAAGGTTAGAAACTTTGTTGCTTGTTAAGCTTATGTCACTTTCAAAAATTGATTAGCCTATTATATCTGGCCATGTGCTGAGAAAGGAAAGATATGAACTTGGATGACTATCATACAATCCAATAATATGAGTCCCACAAACAACTTTGTAGTTTAATTAGTACTTTTTTATGTTTTCAATGCAAGCACATTTAAAATTTAAATCCTATTCCTCTATTATAACTATCAAATATTTTTTTTTAAAATTATTGGGATTTAATTTCTTTGTCAATTTGTTAATTCAAACCATGCATGGGACCATTATATTGTTCCCACACACACACACACACACACACATATATATATATAGTCTACATTAGATTATCTAATATTAAATATATTGTCACATATATTTCATCAGAGTACAAAGATAAAATTAGTTTCTCACAAAATAAAAGATAAAATTTGATGGAAGTAGATGGAAGGATAAAATATGCAACATATATATTTAATAGTTTAGTGAAAAAAACAAATGTTTTAAAGTTTATGGATAAAAAAATTAAATTAATAAAAAATTTGGAGATGTAAACAAATTTTTTTCTAGAAAAATCACATTTATAATAATTATAGTCTTTTTATTAAAAATATATTAATTACAATAATATATAAATTTCTATCTGAAATGAAAATTTTGGCTTAGGAAACAAAAAAATAAGGACGGACGACATTGCCCCCATAGAAATAAAAATAAATAAATAATCCTCAGCCGCCTCCGCCCTCCCACGCCTCACCCCAAAAAGATAAGACGTTGGAGGAAAAGTCTAGAGGCGTTGGATGAGTATAATTCTTAGCATCAGCATCAATCTTTATCTCTTTGACTCTTTGCATCTCAAGGTTGACAATCACCATTTTTACTCCATACAATTTTTACAATAGCATGCAGTTACTATAAGGTTTAATTTGGATTATTTCCTAAATTATATTGTTTAAGTTGAAATTTACCATTCTTCTTAATAAAACAAAAAAGTTGAAATTTACCCTCCCAAAAATAAGTAGAACTAGCTTCATTAAACACGCTTTGCACATGCGATAAAACTATTTTTTTTTTATTTAGTGTCATAATTTTTCATTAAGATGTGAGATAAATATATGATATGAGATATTTAAATATGTAGAATCCACTTTTATGAAAGTTTTGGGCCTGGAACAACTATAGAAAGAGAGTCAAAAAGATAGAGAAAGAGAAAGAGAAAAAGAGAAAACAATATAATGAAATTTATTAAACATAAGTGGTATGTTTATACCTTCTTAATTGAGTTTCGGGTGATTGTCTTCTTTTGAAGGCTATTCCAAGCTCTTAGCTTATTTTAAATATGCCTATGTGCTTTCTCTAATGTATTTATTTTTTGTTATTGGAATGTTTGAAATTAGTGAGAACATTGGAATAGATGTGTTGGATTAGAATTGTTTTTTAGAATTTGAAGAAGAAAGAGAAAATATGATATGTACAAGGAACTAACTACATGTTATTGGGAGTATAAAGTTAGTGGGAATGTGGGAGTAGATATGTTCAAGAGACTAAAGAGAACCTCTTTTTTTTTTTCTTTTTTTTTTTGTAACTAGTTTTTTTATATTAAAAAAAAAAACCATTTGTTAGTAATTCTTTTATTTAAAAATTTTGTTTTATTTTTGAATTTGAAAGACACGTGGAGGAGTTGTTTTATATAAATTTCATTTATCTTAAATTTAGGAGCTGTTTTATTTTCTCAAAAAATAATAAAGTTGTTTTATTTTAAATTTGGCAGAGAGACGTGGAAGAGGGAAAAACGTGGTTAAAAAAATATTTTTTAAAATTTATTTAAAATTTTGAAGATTTAAAATTAATAATTTTACATGTTTAACTCTATTATTTAAAGTTTCTAAACAATATGAATTTAAGGGTAATTTAAATATACAAGAATATGAGTTTGAAAACCTATTAAATAATAAACAAAAATGCAAAACTAACCTTTTAACTTTCAGTTTTGTCATTTCAGTCCTCTAACTTTCAATTTTTGTCAATGCAGGACTCCATTACTACTCAATTAGTGGCTGTCATTAAAAAATCATAAACGACGCCGTTTTGCATTTTTTTTTTTAAATTCGAAATTAAAAGAAAATATGAAAAATCTGAAAAAAAAAAAAAAAAAAAAAAAAAAGAGGGGAATAGTGACCAGAACAGAGCAACATCTAAAACAAGCAAAACACAAGAAATTAAACCATGAAATTAAAGTCTCTGATCCATTTTGGTTTAGCTGAGACAGAGAGAGAGATCACGAGATAAAGAGGTCCAAAATTGACTAGAACAAAGCTGGACCTCAACGTCGGACCTTGTCATTACTCCTTGCTGCCGAAACCTCATAGCCTCACCCTATCTTTCTGGACCAAGTGCTAGCTGCTCCTCAGATTTTAGGGATTTTAACCCACTCACATGCAAACGTGAGTCAGTGGAAGGGGAAGGGAATGACCTCGTCGTTTCCCTTAATTTTTTTTTCTAGATTTTTCTTATTTTCTTTTAATTCCGAATTTAAAAAAAAAAATGCAAAATAGTATCGCTTTAGGAGTTTTAACGGCAGTCACTAACTGAGTTGCAACTTGTAACGGAGTCCTGCATTGACAAAAATTGAAAGATAGAAAACTAAAATGACAAAACTAAAAGTTAGAGAATTGAAATTAAAAAAAAAAAAAAGTGAAAATTAGAGAATCAATTTTACATTTTTGCCCAAATAATATTATAGATGCCATAAAAATATAAAAATTGGTTGATGAGAGTCCAATACCCAAGAGACTCATTTTTTATTTATTTATTTTTTTATCGGACCCAAGCCACTCCTTGAATGCATTAACACGTGTTGAGATTTTTTTCCAAATTATTTATTTATACATGCAATGAAACTGAAAGTCTCTTGGGGGGGCCCAATCACCTCACGAATCACAACTCAAAATTTTCCTTCACAATATGTGCTTCACAAACCACGAACTTTACTTCTTGGTGTGGATTTTCTCTCAGTTCACGTATTGCTATGGGCTTACGGGCACTTTCCCTTATTTCATGACTCAGGCCCAAAGACCATAATCTTTGTCTCCCCATGAAATGGATCCCTACAATTACAGCCCATATTTACACAAAGTGGACTTTAGGGAAATGTTCAAGTTTAATTTATTTAGTAAATACCCTGAGTTATTGGGTACTTAGTCCGTAAAGCCCGTAATTTTTTTTTTACAAGTAGGATTTAATTTTTTTTTTTAATTTTAAGATTTAACTTGTTATTTTTTAAAATTATATGCTTTAATTTGTTACAAGTTACAACCCTTAAATTATAAAGTTTAAAATGTAATTTTCTCATAAAATTTGATAATAAAAAAAAATTGCTCATGAAAAAATAAAATAAAATAAAAAGTAAGGAGGTTATGAACGTTAATATCTTCCATCTTTCATTGAAATATGGAGTACAGTTTTTGGGCAAGGCACAAGCTTTAATAGATATCTTGTTACAACATCAAAGTGAATATGTATCAGAGCGCGCATTTGCGCAACACTAACTAGGCATGTCACAAAGCTTCAGAGCTTTCATTACGCGACTTATTTGTATATAAGCTAGCTATGGTGCCTCAATTTAGAGGGGAAGTACTAGCTAGGGCAGAATACCACCTTATAGTTAGTCCCACTAGGGCACGTATACGTGTTTAGTTTTTGGTCGTAGGAATAACTGAAAGCACCTGGACACGCACCCTTGAAAATAATCGAATAATTTGTAGGTTTACATCTCTCTCCCATACTCCCAGTGCAACAATATTCAGGGGTATTGAATGCAGCACAAGGGCCCTTACAACCGCCTGGAACTTTTAACTCCTTCGGGCACAACCCAATGAGATCACCTGTACAGTCTGTGCCTGTGCACTCACGAGTCGTAGGGCTAAGAGCCATAGGAAGATTAAACCCATCAACAACAGAGATGTCAAAAATATCAGTACCGTTTTGAATTTGGTTTATTCTGTATTCGGCCATAGTGAGTGGGGGCGCCCCCCCGCCTTGACATTGAAGAAGCCCACTACAGTCCCCGGTTTGGCATGTACCATTCCCAAACCCATTGAAACTGCAATTAGTTCGGGCCCAAATACGACCCGATTTGGGAGGGCCAACTTCAAGGCTCCAGGTTCCACCTTTGTTAATCTCCCTGCCACCACCTGGCGTAGCTGCTGCCCAAATTGTGAAGTTGCAATTGTTTGTTATATCAAATCTGGCTGCGTGGGCTAAGGCAATGAAAAGAGTGACCAAGAAGTAGAAGAACGAGATGGACAGGTTTTTGAAGGGGTTCATTTTGGAGAGAGAGAGAGAGACAGAGAGAGAGGCCTTGGCGTTGGCGTTGGCTGTTTGATATTGCATTGCAGCATTGGCTTGACTTGAAAGACTAGTCAACAAATAAGTCCGCGTTGATGCCGCGTCGATGCCGCGTGAACTATGGTTCTGCTTAGGGGTTGTTGGCTTGATCTTGTCCCTACATTACAACTTTCTCATTTTTTGTTTCAAGTGATAATGACATGTTTATTTTTTCTTTTTATTAATTTACCTATCTAAAAAAATAGTTCATTATACGTATATAAATATATGTATATAGGTCCAATTAATATGTACCCTAAAGGTACACATTAAATCATTTATTTTTTTAAAAAAATTTCTCAAAAATTGAAAAAATTATTAATATATTTTCAATTTTCGAGAAAATATTTCTAAAAATAATTAATTATTGTGTGCCCTTAAGACACACAATAACAAAATCCTATATATATTACTATATTAAAAAGAGCCTATTTGTTCAGCACCTTTGTTTTTTTTGACCGGGTTTGTATAGAAACCTCTTTTTTTTTTTTTCTTTTTTTTTTTTGAGAATGTGTCTAGCACCTTCTTGTTTATTCTCTCTGGGTAAGCACCATTTTCCCTCTTTTTTTATTGTTGTTTATTTATTGTTATAGACTTGTCCACACCTAGCTACTCTAATGATGGAAAGTATTCTTTTGATTCTAACTTTAGCACTATCGCATATTCTTGATGCGATAGTCATTTCACAAGTACAAATGCTTATGAGATGTAAGGAGCAGAGCTGGGGTTTAAGTCTCTAGAAGAGAGCTTCACACACATATACACTTAGATTATGTTAGAATATAAATTTGGTTTTTTCCCCTTTCTGGCAGTTGTATGCCCAATTTACATCATGCCAAGTAAGATTGGTCCCCAATTTTCTATTCAGCATATCTACACACCTAAGGACCCTAAATACATTTGGGAAACATTGGGTGGGTGTTAACCTTTAGTTCAGTAAATAATCTCTGGTGACCCTTCCCATAGGAAGTTCCATCCCACCTTCGATGAAGGCGATCATCGAAATGAAAACGGACTCAAGGGGTCTGTACTTAACCAACCATTCACCATCTTCATAGTGTTGGATTTCAACACCGTTAGGAATCCTATATTGCGCTCGAAATGTGTCCATAGCCTCAGGAGTGCCTACTAACTTAGCGTATCTACCCATAGTCTGTGGTTGTGTGAAAAGAACGACTTGTGAAAAAGAAAAACGTAAGGATGAGCACACCTACGAGTGAAGGAAAAGTTCTCCTTGGGAGCTTGCTTCGATTTAGATTGCCAAAATGTGTAAATAACCTCTAGCCAGCACCAAGTCTTCCTTTTATAGGGGTAAAAATTGGGCTGTAAATTTCTTGTTCATAAGTAAAGGAAGATAAGGAACGTACAATCCTAATGAAGTCGTAGAACGTGGGGAGAAAAGTAGTTGCCTGATGACATAAATGTGAGATCGTGGATTTCAAAGTGTTAGAAGCGTGCTAGAAGTAGGTGAAGAGACGTTACCACGTGGGAATGCGCGTGGCACGTGTAGAGTTGTACGACTAAAACTTCGCTTTTACCTTAGGGTTAATAACAAAAGTTTTAGGGGGCTATTGTCGCGGGAGGGGGGGGGGGCTCGAGGATAGAGTATGTACTGAGAGGTGGGCCGAGGACCAAGTTTGTACTATGGGAGGCCCAAGGACTGAGGAGGAAGACTAAAAGTCGTAGTATGGAATGCCAATACCACGGACCATGAGCCACGGGCCTGAGGAATTGGGCTGCTCGTGTGGATGAAGAGGTACATCAGAAATACTTTGAGGTGTACCAAGTAGAAACCAAAAGTTAAGAGAGGAGCTTCTAGTTTGGGATAGCCTGTAGCCTTCGCATTAGATGCCTTACGCTTGGCTTGATAGCCGCATTAAATGATGGGCAACAGCTTTATTAGCTACATTGATGAGAAAGTGACCTAAATAGTGTAAATCACAGCTATAAAGGCTCTCTCCACTACCTTCTTTAACTAGAAAATGTGACAAGTGTCATGAGAGGAGACTGGTTAGGTGAGAAATGAATGGTTGAGGTGCGAGGAAGGGATGAGTATATATACAAGAAAGTGGGACTGTAGCTGGGGGAGAGAAAAATGTCAGAAAAAGAAAGAAGAAGAAAGAGTAAGAATATGCTGAGAATAGTGTAATGGACAGTATTATTTTGTTGTAGCTTAAACCTCCTCTGGAAAGATTTAAGGGAGAGATTGACTCACTTAATCTAGGGATTTTGTCTTTTTTCTTCCTTGTTCAACCCTCAGAATGGGCCAATTCTTCATTGTAATGTTCTCTCTCTACAAATTCTTTGTTTTGGGCTATGAATGAATTGATTCAGCTATTGTTCTAAGTGAGTTATGGGCTTTAAGAAAATCTTGTCCTTACAAAAGAATATTTGGTCCTTTTTTTAGGATTTGGGAGGTATTTCGGTCATTTTTTTTAGGTTTCAGGGGTGTATCCGTCTTTTTAGGTATCAAGTGTGTTTTGAACATTTTTTGTGTTTATGGGGGCATTTTGGTCATTTTTATTTATTTATGGGGGTATTTGGTCGTATTCAAGTAATCAAGGGTATTTTGGTATTCTTTAGGCATGGGGGGGTGCTTTTGTTATTTTTGGTGTTTTTGGGGGTACGTTGGTCAATTTTTAGGCTTCAGGGATTATTTCGGTCATTTCCTAGGCTTTGGGGGTTTATCGGTCTTTTTTTAGCTATCAGGTGTGTGTTGGACATTTTTTGTGTTTATGAGGGCATTTTAGTCATTTTTTGCACTTTATGGTGTATTTTGGTCTTATTCAAGTAATTGAGGGTATTTTGATATTTTTTAGGCATGGGGGTACTTTGTTCATTTTTGATGTTTTGTTGGGTACTTTAGTCAGTTTTTAGGTTTCGAGGTTGTATAGGTCTTTTTTAGGTATCAAGGGTGTTTTGGACTTTTTTTTTTGTGTTTACAGGGGCATTTTATTCATTGTTTCAATTTATGGGGGTATTTTGGTCGTATTTAAGTAATTGAGGGTATTTTGTTCTTTTTTAGGCATGGGGTTACTTTGGTCATTTTCAATGTTTTGGGTGTACTTTGGTCAGTTTTTAGGTTTTTGGGGTTATTTTAGTCATTTTTTAGGTTTCAAGGGTGTATTCATCTTTTTCTAGGTATCAAGGGTGTTTTGGACATTTTTTGTGTTTACGGGGGTACTTTGGTCATTTCGATGTTTTGAGGGGTATTTCAGTCATTTTTAAGGTTTCGATGGTGTATCAGTCTTTTTTAGGTATCAGGGGTGTTTTGGACATTATTTGTGTTTACAGGGGCATTTTGGTTACTTTGTCGATTTATGGGGCTCATTTGGTCTTATTCAAGTAATCGAGGGTATTTTGGTCTTTTTCGATGTTTAGGGGGTACTTTGGTCATTGCTCAAGTTTTAGAGGAGTATTGGTCATTTATTAGGAGAAGTCCCTATTCCAGCGCTTTTAAAAGTGCTGGGATAGGTCTTCCCGAGAAGGGAATAGAGTAACCCTATCCTAGTGCTTCTAATGCGCTGGTACAAGTATACCTTATTCCAACGCTTTAATAAGCTCCGGGATGGGTTTCCCTCAGAAGAGAATGGATAAACCTTATTCTAGCGCTTTTAGTGCCCTGGTATAGGTTACCCCTATTCCAGCACTTTATAAAGTGTCGGGATAGGTCTCCCCCATAAAGGAATTGGGTAACCCTATTCTAGTGCTTCTAGAGCGTTGGGATAGGTTATCCCTATTCCAGCGCTTTCAAAAGCGTAGGGATAGGTCTCCCTATAAGGGAATGGAATAACCATATTCCAGCGCTTATAAAGCGCTGGGATAAGTTATCCCATTCCGGCACTTTTAAAGCGCTAGGATAAACTCTTTTCAAAAAAGAAAATAATTTATTTTTAAAATCGTTAAATCAATCCTATAGCGGTGGCTATAAAACACTACAATAGGGCTTCCTATTCCAGCGGTTTTGGAAATCGCCATTATAGGCCTCCTATTGCAGCGATTTATGAAGCGCCAGTTTTGAGCTGTCATAAAAAGGTGTCCTATACAAGCGGTTTCTAAAAGCGCTGCTATAGGTTAATCTATTATGACGGTTTTGAAAAGCATCGAGAAAAAAATGTTGGTGTCGAACAATTTTTTTTTGTAGTGCGTATAGCTGAATATAATAGGGTGTGCAAAATACTACATGTGCTCACAATCCCTCAAGCTTTTATTGCACCAATTAATATATAATATTGCACGCTAGTTACTAGGTATATATCTGTTACTAGGTGAAAGAACTGCTTCAAGGACAAAACACAACCTTATAATCAGTCCCACTATTACATGTAAATGTGCTTGTTTGATCATCCTTAGGGTAAATGTAAGCATCTAGGCATCAATCCTTGAAAATTTTGGAATAAGTTGTAGGTCCACAGTTCCTAGAATTGCAACAATATTAATCAGTTTTGAAAATGGTACAAGGGTTTTTACACCCACTAAGGGCTCTCAACTCTGTTGGGCACTGCCCGTTGATATCAACTAAAGTTGGGGCTAAAATCCGTCGGAACATTAAACCCATCAACAAGAGAGATGTCAAAGAAATCCAGTTTTTGTATTGGTTTAAAGTGAATTCAACAAGGGTGTTTGGGGGTGTACCATAGGCTTGGCATTGAAGACGTCCACCACAATTACCAATTTGACAACTACCACACCCAGACCCATCAAAATTGCACCCAATGTGAGCCCAAATGCGGCCACAGGTTATGCCAACGTTCACATCAAGAGGCCAAGACTCTTTTGGGTTAAGTACTTGAGTTGCCTGCCACCACCAAGGATGACTACAGCCCAGACTGTGTAGGGGCAATTTAGCTGCATAGGCTAAGGAAATGGAAAGAGTGATAAAAAAGAAGAAGGAAATCAACAGGTTTCTGAAAATGCTCATTTTGGAAAGTAAGAGAGATGTATATGCTATAAATAGTGGTATGAGGTTATGTTTATGAGGAGATGGGTAGGGGTTTATGTAGGATTTGGGATAGGATATGGCCTGTAAGGGTAGGGGCGGAGAACTTACAGGGTGTGATTGCCAAGTTAAATTCTTATTAGAAAATTGGAAAGCTGAATTTGTCTTGGCTTGACTTGACTTGAAGGCCAGTTCAAAATGTGCGTAGTGTAACGTGTTTGTGAAGCCTAATTCATAACTTCTTCGAAACTCTGAGATGGATTTGCAGAGAGGATAATATATACAAATTAACGAGGATGTTTATATGTAGTTAAGGCCCTTTATAAAATTTATTATTATGGGAATATATAATATGCATTCTGGCTCTATTGGAGAAGACCTACTTTTAATTTGTCAAGTTGGGTTTACTTTATTAAACAATGGAGGTATTATCTGCATGGGTCTAGTTGGCGTCCAGCAACAGGTGAGGCCGTGGCCAAAACAATGTAGGAACATTGGTTTACTATATCAAAGTTGGTTGAATAAGAAATAGGCGTAGAAAAGGCAAAAGAGAAGGGAGAGACACATGGGAAGAGTACTAATGAAACTCATTTTGGCTGGTGAAATAATGGAAAATTATTGAATACTCCGAAAATATCATAAATGTGTACTTTTTTCTCTCACATGAATTATGAGTCTCACCATAAATTTAATTAATGAGACCCACAGTTATGTGAGATGGGGAAGTACGTATTCCGAGAGTACTCAATAATTACCCTGAAATAATGGCCACAAGCAGGCTTCACTATTAATAACTTGTATTTGTTGTGGTATAATGATAGTAACACAATTTTTTTTTTCATAATTGTTGATATTGAACATTGTGATTGAAGTGGCATTATTTACACTTTGGTCTACAACTGATACTAATGATGCGAAGAAAATCAGTAGGCTAGATGCTCCGGATTGGAAAGGACTACTGGCTATCTCGATGGCCTAAAAAACAAAGAACAGTGATCAAAGGTGACCGGGTTGCCGACCAATAACCCTCCGATGACAAAGTTAGTTTTCTCTCTATTATTTTGGAGTTCCAACTGTTTTAGGAGATGTAAAAAAAAAAGCGTACCTTTGTTTGGTCTAAATAAGCGTTTATATAGTGTCCTAAGAGCAGTTATTGGGTTTGTAACTTCTCCCTGATTTGAGGAGATGTGTGGGTTCAAATATAACTTCTTCAACTATTTAGGAATTACATTTTTCACGTATAACGGTCACTGGAAGTTACACGTATGAAACGGAGTTGTTGTACACACTCATGAATTTTCCCAAGTGTTAAGGTCTTGTCTAGAGTTCCTCATCCAAAGGCCATCCAGTCATGCGGACCTCGTCCTAAGGCCCTCAAGTCATGCATACCTCGTCCTGAGGCCCTCAAGTCATGCGTACATCGTCCACAAGAGGTTCTTCATTTACGAATGAAAATCTTGTGAACGAGGTAAATGGTTTCCATGGACGACATGCCATGATGTTGACCTTTGACCATGCAAAACTTCGTCCAAGGACTTCACTCGTCCTGGACAATACCATGGACGAAATTGGAGTTGTATTTTATCATACCCCATCAGATACTATTTTTATTATTCACCAATTTTAACAAACCTTATCAATATATTTTTTTTCAAAGTTAGTGAAAAATATTGTATTCTTAGACCTAATGAACAATAAATGCTTCTTAAAATTTTAAGCACAGCTAAAAGACTTGTTCATAAATGTCTGCTTGTGTAAAATTGTGCACTAAGTTTTGATTGTTTTACATTCAACAGTGTTTATACTCTTTTACATCATACGTAAAGTGTAGACATTTTTGGAAAATGTGGATACTAAATGTACGTGGACATTCTGTGAAATAGTGTACATTAAGGAGTGCGAAACAATAATTTCCCTATTTTGAGAGTCTATGTAGTAAAGGCCACATCCGGTATCTCTAGACTATTCTCCAGACAATAATTTCCCTATTTATGTTAAGAAGTTATGGTCTAATTAGAGTATTCTCATCCGGTATCTCTATACTATTCTATTTTACTATCTTAAAAGCTATTTTATCTATTATATCATATCGTTTTACAATACATCCAACATCCTGACTTTTATTTTATAATAAAATAAATTAAAATAGTATAAATTATACAATAAAATAATAAACAAATTATCTATCTTTCTCTCATTTCTGTCCTTGCCTCTCCTTTACTTTCTCAACAATGAAACAAACAATCACCACCATGCCACCACTACCTTTTGCCCACCAAAATCCCACCAGAACCAAAAATCCAAAAAAAAAAAAAAAAAAAACAAAACAAAACAAAACAAAACCCACCAAATGCCCACCAAAATCCAACAAACCCATAGCAAAAACAACCCACTACCCATCATGCCACCACCACTGCCCACCACGCCAACCCAACCAACCAATCTGTTAGGTTCTAAGACCTTAGGGACAAATGTATTAAAACTTCAATATGTATTGTGCTGGCAAATTATGATCAAAATATAGAGTCTAGGTTTAGGTTTGCTCAAAGTACGTTTTGTTGTAAAGTTTGAATCGAGTGATTGAAAAAATTAGTGGACAAATTCTGTAAAGCACGATGGATCGAAAATTAGATTCAATTGATCAAGAATCGTGCAGAATTAATTTTCTGCAGAATTTCCAACTTAGCCCAAGCTTGTTTGACATGTAGGGTTTTATGTTTTACTTCTCATATAAAAAGAAAAACCCTAACTACGTTTTAAAAGCTTTTGATATGCTGTGTGTGTGAATCTCTTGTAAGATCTAGAAGTGTTTACCTTTATACATACTTAGGGTTATCAAAATCAAGATTGATGTCAAGAGCTTGGTGATCATTTTAGTTGCTGCATAAGAACTTAATGAAGATTTGAAATCTTTGAATGGAGTCTCAAAGTCACAAGTAGGAGAACTTGTGGTTGCTGTGGATCAAGAGAAAAAAGTAATCCGTGGACTCGAAGCTGTCACGTAGTTGTGGTAGTAAGTTTTATACTCAAGGTAGTAATAGGATGTTAGTGGTCTAAGTTATATTGTATAAATTTCAATTCTTTCATAGTGGATCTGTTTTACCTTGAAGATAACTAAGTTAAATCCTCCCTAGGTTTTTTACCGATTTGGTTTTCCTGAGTCATTAGATCTTTGTGTTCTTTATATTTTTCACATTATATTTGTTTTACACATATTGGTTTAACCTAGTGTTAATTAACGAACTTGTTAATCAACTTGGCTTAATATTAGGTTAATCAAATTGTGTTAAGGGGTCTAAATCTTTTTGCAATCAAAATCCAACCCAAACCCCATCAGAATCCAAAATACCAACCCATAGGAATCCAAAATCCAACCCATCCAAACCCATAAGACAAAAATTAATAGCAAAACATCAAACAAACCCATTGGAATCTGCTGTGCCCACGCCAATCTTGCCATTCCATGACCACTTCGATCTTCGCCACGTTGGGCCCACATCGATCTCCACCACGTCAGGCCCACGCCATGACCACTCCAAATCCAACCCAGCTCCAGTGGCAATCTTGAATGAGAGAGAGAGAGAGAGAGAGAGAGAGAGAGAGATGTGAACAAGGGAGTGAGGAGTGAAGAAATAGAGAGAATCAGAGAAAAATATAAAGGAAAGGAGGAAAAGGAAGAAGTAGAGGCTAACAGAGGGAGAGAAGAATATAAAATTTATGCCATTTGCTACAGTACCATCATATAAGTAAGATGGTATTGTAGCACTATTGTAAAAATTTTTACAAGTAGAAGACCCGGTAATGGACTTATTTTGTGCTTTGATACTAAAATCTCCCTGCATATACCATTTTTTAATGCCGGATGTGAATGCTCTTATAGGGTAAAAAAGGATACTTCTTCATCTATATTAACATGGAAATGTTAAAAGTACCACAAATTTTACTACAAAAAACATAAATCAAAGTGACATTGAATGTGATTTGTGTCACTTCCAATAACTAACTAATATAGAAATGTGTTAATTGCCTTTCTATGATTGGTAATACGTAAGTTTCATTATAAGTTTCACTAATAAAAAAATATGTTAATTATCTCTAATTGTGTGGATAAAAAATCAAGATATATGGGAGAAAAGGACTATTTGATCAGCAGGGTTATCATTCCTCATGAGGTAGGAGGGAGAAATAGGGATTAACACTAATTTAGGTAATAGAGTTGTTGATAATCCCAGTTTAGGACAAAGCTTAGATCAATGCTTTTGAGCATTGAACCCATAAAAATTATGACACATGTCTACTTTTAATCACATGTTATGATCCTGAAGGGCCCAGTGTATGACCCAATATATTAACTATTGTGGTACCTTTATCATTTTCGGTCTTATTCTAGAATCTAGCATGAAAGAAAGAATAGACCTTAAGTTGTAAGTTTCTTAAGCCAGAAGAAAGAACATTCATGGTTGGGTTGTTTAACGATGGCTGTAGTACTAGTGTATTGACTGTATATGAGACGTAGTACAATAAGCAAATTAAGAGGAGACTTTGACTCAGTAGCGATCATTGTTGTAATGTTAAACGTACCATATTTAAAGCTCCAAATGGTGAATTGTATGCAAGACTTGTGCTCAGTTTAATTGCGATCAATTTATAAAAGATTGAAATTGAATATTGAACTGTTCTATATATGTCAATGTAATCCCTTAAGAAGCCACCGACATTGGGCATATTGCCTATTAAAATTTTCAGATTTCTCATTTCTCTAGAATTATGACTTTTCTTTTCGTTTTATGCGCTTGTTCCTCTTCATCGGAATTTTGGTAAGCGACTTTTCTTTTGGTTATATATAGTTATAAATATTTTTAGAAAATTTTTACCAAAAATGTAATTGATTTTTTTTTTTTTTTTTCATAAAATTAGTATCAAATTTTTTAAAAAATAATTCATTAATGAATACTCTGAAAGCGTCCATTAACATAACCCCTTATATATAATTGTGCTTTCAATGACAGCATGACAGAAACAATACTTATATATTTGAGATTTTTTTTTTTTTTTTTTTTGAGGAGCATATATTTGAGATTCATTAGAGACTCTCTAATGTATTTTATTTTAAAAATTGTATAAATTACTTATGTAATTTATTAAACACTCACTGAATAAGATAAACATAAAAGCCTTTTTTTTTGTTTTGTTTATTTTTTTTTTTTTTGAGAAAAGATAAACATAAAAGCTCAGCAACCCTTTTTACAAATATTTATAATGATGAAATCGTTGGAATTTTATAATTTTCTTTATAATAACTCAATATAAATTAAGTGGTACAGTTATGAAAACAACCAAATATAAATCATTGATATATTGTATTCATTCTTATATAGCAATTTTCTTTTCTTTTTATTTAAATGACTAAAATGCCAAACTATTTATAATAATAAAAAATTAAGTTA
Source organism: Castanopsis chinensis (assembly GCA_032878915.1). Lineage (NCBI taxonomy): Eukaryota > Viridiplantae > Streptophyta > Magnoliopsida > Fagales > Fagaceae > Castanopsis > Castanopsis chinensis. The sequence goes on from JAVQMG010000133.1 coordinate 4,613,841, forward strand.
AGTAGGTAATTTGGAGTATAGGAAAAAATTCATACGGTTTTGACTTATACAATCGAGTTGAATGAGTTACAAAAATTCACTGGATTTGATTGAATTTGATGGGATCACATATATACTTAAACAGTTTAATTAATTAAATACTAAAATCTGTAGTGAGCTTGTCTTAGGGGAGTATACTTATACTATCGAGTAAAGGTATCAATTTTTTCTCCCTATTTTAGATAAGAACATATTTTTTCTATTTTAGCTAAAACTGTTTTTTTTTTTTTTTTTTTTTTCATTTACATTAGATTTCTTATTCTGAAGCTAGTTTCGTCTAAATATATTATTTCTTTATTCATTTTTTGTTGTTTTTCTCACTGTTTAAAATACTAATTTTTCTTTATCACAGTTACATACTAATACACAAAAAAAAAAAAATTTATCGTAAGTACTAAGAGTTTAAGACACAAAAACAAATAATATGACGTGGGTAGATTTTGGGGTAATTTTTAGCTTTGGTTACTTATTGAGGGAATAAAAAAAGAAGCGTAGATATCTAGATTTCCCTTGTATATCCTCATCTTGTCCAAGCGCATACTTTCTTGGTTCAGATGGAAATTAAGATTTTGTCTTTTATGTATTGCTTGTTGACGTCATTTGAAGATGAGGCCAAGTCTTTTTTCTTGTTGACATAATTTCACATGTTTTTCCATACAGCAATTCACGAGACATCATGGCAATTGGACTGTTGATCATCAACCACACGGAATAAATAAGAATGACTTTTCCAGACAGGATTTCTAGTAATTAATTGGATTTTTTTGGGTACCATATATATTGATTTCTACATATTATTTGATAATTAAGTTAATATAATTTAATTCTATATAATCAATGAGAAAATATATTGTGTATGGATACAAATTACTAATCATTTATTAATCTTCTTTTTTCTTCTTTCTAAGATTTAACAACAATAACAACAAGCCTTAATTCCAAAATTTTGAGGTGGGTTCCAATTAGCTCAACTGGTAAAGTCTCTGATGGTTGTATAAGAGATCTGGGGTTTAATCCCCGCCTATACCAAAAACTGATTGGTGTCTTGGTCTGATGATAAAGAGCAATCATTAGAAGCGGACGCCATAGGTTGAAACTCTCTCAAAAAAAAAAAAAAATTTGAGGACAGCTATGAATTCTGACAAATCAATTAAGGTCAGCTATATGTACTTTTTTCATCAATTCTATTCTTTGATTTCTATCTAAAGTCATATTCTTAATTTGTTACTTAGTTAATTCATAATTTTTTTTAAAAATTTCTACTCATGTTAATTTGGGTCTTTCTTTTCTCTTTTTAATTCCCTCAACTTGGAGTTAACTCACTTTTTCTTACCGGTGTATTAATTGATATCCTCTAAACATGATTAAACTATATATCTCAAGCGACACTCTTGTCCTTTCATCAATAAGAGCTATCTCTATATTTAAGTTCATTTCCTCAGTTCGAAACTTATTTGAAGTTATATTTTTTTTAATTCCCTTAACTTTGATCTAACTCACTCTTTCTTATTTGTGCATTAATTGGTATCATCTAAAGATGACCAAATCATCTTAAGTACTTTCTCATATTTTCTTCAATAGGAGCAACCCCTATATTTAAGTGAATTTCCTCTCATTTCAAATCATCTCTTTCCATCTATCTCCATATATTCATATTCTCATCTCAATTGTACTCATCATATGAATATGCTGCATTTTAACAACTTACCATTCGATACAATAGAGTATAGTTGGTCATATAGTAATATTATAAAATTTCATTATAACTTAATAGGTATTCTATGATCACATAATACTCTTGATACACTTCTCCACTTAATTTGTATTCTTATTTAAACTTACATTCCATGTACTCTGTTTTAATCATACTTTATCAAAATCCTTCATATTCTAGAGTACTGTCTTGCCAAATTTCTAATTTGGCATAAACTCCACTTCATCAACTAAAACCATATCATCTATAAAAAGGCAAACATAGAAGGAGACGATTTTCCCTTAAATTAATTTAGCGAGCTTATCAATCGCTAGTCCAAAAAGAATATTGACTTAATGCTTTCTTTTTGCTAAGATAGATATAGTATTTTTATCTTTGATTATTTACCTTAATGTCATATAACACCTTTACCGATTCATCTCAACGTTAGATAAGGCGCTCAATTAAATTTTCAACAACCTGTAAGTGTCAATAGTTTGTTCATTCAACCTTATATGGGCGCACTCAGACTTTGATTACTTCCCCCATAGGCCAATACTTGATATATCAGTCAAATATGTACAGAAACACCGACATAAAAAGTTGCTAACCATAGCTGTAAATCAAGTCTAAGCATTGTTAGTTGTTAGGTTAAGCTGAAAAATAAAATTATAATTCACCAAAAAAAAAAAAGAGTAAATAAAAACAGACATTAAGGAGTTTATGACTTATGAACGTTACATATTTCATAGAGGTCTTTTATTATTGTTGTTTTTTGGCACAAGCTTACATAGACATTTTAATACAACGTATGTCAAAGTGAATACGTTTCATAGCGTCTGCGCAACACTAATTACGGATGCTAACAAAGCTTCAGAGCTTTGATTACTTACACCTCTTATTTGCATACTTGCTACTAGTTTTATGCCTCATATACGAAAGCAAAGTTCTAACTTCAAGGGCAGAACACCACCTTATAGTTAGTCCCACCATTGCAAGTAAATGTGCTTGTTGCATCATCCTTAGGGTAACTATAAGCACTCGGGCACCGATCCTTGAAAAATTTGGAATAATTTGTAGGTCCACAGTTTCCAGAATTGCAACAATATTCATTGGTCTTGAATACAGTACAAGGGTTGTTACACCCACTAGGAGCTTTCAATTGAGCTGGGCACTGTCCATTGATATCAGCGGTACATCTTATTCCTTTGGTGCACCCACCAGAGGAGGGACTAAATTCCATAGGAACATTAAACCCATCAACAAGAGAGATGTCAAAGAAATCCAAGTTTTGATATTGATTTAGCGCAAATTCAGCAAGGGTGTTTGGAGGTGCACCATAAGCTTGGCATTGAAGAAGTCCACCACAGTCACCAGTTTGACATCTGCCACGCCCAGAGCCATCGAAATTGCACCCAGTTCGAGCCCAAATGCGGGCCCCTGTTGTGCCAGCGTTGACGTCAAGGGGCCAAGACTCGCGTGGGTTGAGCCGCCTGCCACCACCAGGAACGGCTGCTGCCCAAACTGTGAAGGGACAATTGTTTCTTATATCAAATCTGGCTGCATGCCTGCATGGGCTAAGGCACTAAAAAGAGTTATTACGAGGAAGAAGAAAATGGGTAGGTGTTTGGAGAGGCTCATTTTGGGGATTAATAAGAGATTAGCAATAAGATTTAGTGGGCTTGTGCTGTGTTAGGAAATGGGTGAGGGTTTATATAGGCATTAGGGTTGACAATGGGATGTTATTCATGTTATGCAGGGGGACCTACCGAGTTAGTGCCCACTGGAATTTTCACAATCCAATTAACTTTTTTGTTAGAAAATTTGGCTGTGCTTATGGTAGTTGGCTTGACTTGAATAGGAGTCAACAAATGAGTCAACAAATGATTCCCGCCTAACCCTAAGAAAATAAAAAATGGTTATTGCTAAGTGGTTGTTTTGGGATTTAGTGAATCATGGCCAAAAAAGTATGCGTAAGTGGCTCAATAACATCATTCAGTTCTTTGTGTAGGATAACTTGAATTCAAATATCTCTTCACTCACCCAGTGTCAGGAAAAAAAAAAAATAATAATAATAATAACTTCATTATGTTATTTGTGAAAGATGGCTTTCATCTATAATCAATATTTCCGGAATAAGTTTCTTCCATATGGTTGTGAACACCCCTAATAGTTCTGGCTCAACCACTAGGCTTAGGCTTTTATTTTAAGGCCCCTAATTGTAAGTGGAAAAAAGGCTTCAGATATGGGACAACAAAAATTTCAAAAAATAAAATCTCAAATTTTAGTCAGTACTAATACAATAATAATCTTTTTTTATTAAAAAAGAAAACACTAGAAAATTTTTGGACAATTAATTATCTTGGAGGAGTATTAATTAAACCCCAAAATTTTACCATTAGATGACAATCTCTATCTTAATAGGTGTGTACTCTGTCTTATTCTCTCTTTCTGATGATTAAAATTCTTCATATGCATCTGAATTTTAGATTAATCTAGCCCCCTACACGCACTAAAAACATAGGACCATTTTAGATATCTCTCTCTGTCTCTCCAAATTTTTAAAAAAAAAATTGGCTAAAATATTGCCCTTAGATTTATCATCTCTACCTGAAATAGTAGTCAGGCAGCTCTCTTAGCAATCCCTTGAAGATGTAAAACAAAGTCTATTATTATTATTATTATTATTATTATTATTATTATTATTATTATTATTATTATTATTATTATTATTATTATTATTATTATTGTTGTTGTTGTTGTTGTTGTTGTTGTTGTTCTGTGACATAATGGGAGAATGACAGGCAATTTTTTCCTTTTTACAAAACATTGTAGATATTCACTTTTATGGGGTTTTGAAGCAAATTTATATTTGGTAAAGACTAAAGAAAGAGAAAGGCTATACTCCCTCTAGTGGCTGTACTACAGTGAGTCAGTGACTGCACTCTTCTACATCTACTCTTTGTATTTTTTTTAATCTTTCTTGTTGAATCGATAAATTTATAACTTGAAAAATTAAGAAAAGTCAAACACAAAACAGTTGAGCCACCGATAGCTAGTAATCATTACTTCTTTATTAGTCAATATTCAATGGTAATCTGTTTTGCACTCTCTAAGGTTTGGTCTAGTTTTTTATTTTTTTGAAAAGTATTTATTCTATTTTGTTTTATTAGATGAATCTTTTTTCTTTTTCTTTTTAAGGAGAGATAAAACAAAAGACAATGTAAACGTCTAAAGAAGAAATAACCTTACATAATTTTTAATATTTTTATTTATTAATCTTTAAGTCTAACCCATGATATTTGATCATTTTGTGTAAAATTAATTACTACTATTTGTTTGGTTAGTACTAATTCGTCACCTTATTTAATGATTTTTTTTTTTTAGGTTGAGAGACTATTAAGTGATCCTATTGTTAAGTAAAGATTAAATAATATCTTTTGATAAATCAAGTTTTGTCATTCTACATTTTAAAATTTATGATATCTAGTTACATTATAATGTTATATTATAGATAGCTTTTTATTTGTAATTTGTTATTATAAAATTCTACTAGAAAATATTTATTTGGATATAAAAAAAAAAACTTACAAAAAAAGAATATAAAAAAGAATTAAATCTCAAAAAAAAAAAAAAAAAAAAAACTATTGTAGAAAGAAACACTTTCAAAACGTCCCTCTGCTTGTTCTCAGCTATGAAGGTTGACGCCCTCAACTTTTAGACTGTAGTAGTTGGTTTTCTTCACTTTTTGTGAGGAGTTGCTTTGTTCCTTGTTGTAACAAGTTTACTGTCAAGGCTTGTGGATTTATTTTGTGGGCTACACGATAAGTGTTTGTTGAAAATTCTAAGTGAGTTTCTCCGCAAGGTTGGTGCTCTAAACTTAGGCCGTAGTAGTTGGTTTTCTTAACTATCTGTGGGAAATTATTTTGTTCCTTGCTGTAACAAGTTTACTATCAAGGCTTGTGAGATTTGGGAAACAGTTTCTTCTTGTTATGGATGATCTTGCTCTTAAGTGGAATAAACTTTCTCTTACTCACAAAGAAGGAAAAAGTTTATCTCTTTCAAAGGATAAACAAATTCATGAGTTTGTTCTAGTGGCAAAATTTCTTACGAAGAGGAATGTTAACATTGATGCAGTGGCTAAGACTTTTAAACATTTATGGTGTACGACTCAACGTTTTAATGTCAGGGATGGATGCAGGTGATAATTATCTTTTGTTTGGCTTTAAATCGAAGTCGGATGTTGAAAAGGTTGTTATGGGAGAACCTTGGTCTTAAGATAGACACCTTGTAATTCTGCACAGGTATGCATTGGCAGACTTGCAATTTTCTACAGCAATGTTTTGGGTCCAAATTCACATTCTTCCTTTTAGTATGTTATCTCTTGAGATTGCAATGGATATTGGAGATACTTTTGGGGAAGTCAAACGATTGGAGAATACTTCAGAAATGGTAGGAGGAAATTTCTTGAGGGTCAGAGTATCCATTGACATCTTCTAACCTCTTTTTTGTGTTAGAATTATTTAATTAGATGGGGGTTGCGAGAATTGGATTTCTTTCAAGTATGAACGATTACTGAATATTTGTTACTGGTGTGGGAGGGTTACTCATGATGATAAGGATTTTCCTCTTTGGCTGACAAGTAAATGCTTTCTGAAGTTAGAAGATCAACAGTTTGGTCCATGGATTCGCGTTGCTCAGTTCAATAATTCTAGAAAATTAGTTGTTGAAGTTGCTGGTTTTGGCTAAGACTCCTTCATACCATCAAGAGATGCTTCAATGTTGAATAATCCTCGTAAATTTAATCAAACTCTAACTTGTTCTGTTCATAGGCTGGTGATTGAGATTTCATTGGAGATGGAGAAAGGTGGTGGTAGTTCTGATCAGGAGTTGGGGGTGGTGTCTTAGAAGGTAGTAAATATTGGAAATAGGCAGTTAGATACAGAGTCAATGGAAGTTACTGAAAATTCAAAAAGTGGTGATGTAGTTTTGGACTGAGCAAAAACTTAAGGAGATAGACAAGGAGTTAATCGAGGATGGTGGAGGTTCAAATTTAAATATTTTGAAGTCTGATACAATTAATTTAGAAGTAACTCTTGAGGTCAATTGTGATATAAATTCCCAAATTGTTAGAGATAAAGAGGTAGTTGATAAAATGGATAAGTTGCATGCTATTCACGTTTCTAATCCCATGAATTGTGGGGCTATGGAGAATCTTGGAAAATCTAATGTTTGTGCTAGTGTGGATAAGGGAAGGAAATACTGTGGGTCTAAAGGCGAAGCTAGTGTAAAATTTAAAGTTTTAAGTTTGGATAAGAAGGATAAGTTGGATAAGAAGGATAAGAAGGATAAGGGCAGATTAAGGAAAATATTAAACATGTTTGGGTTAGACTTCCTCCAAAGGGTTTCAAGGACAGTGTTGGAGATAAAGAGGAGGCTTTGGGTTTCAAGAGAAAGACTAGTGGCACTATGCTCTCTATATCTCAGGAGAAGAAAGTAAAAATTAAGGAGGAAACTTTGAGGCTAAGTGAACTCTTAGCAACTCATTACAAGTCGGCGGAGGCTGTTGAGCAGCCCCACCGGGTCCAATGAGTTTGTCAAGTTTCAACTGTCGGCCCTCGCACAGTTAATGCCTTAAAAAATGTGATTAGGATAGAAGAGCCCAAAATTGTTTTTCTAATGAATCAAAATCTGATAGAAATTGGATGGTGAAGATTCATGATAATTGTGGATTCAAACAAGGATTGATTGTTCCCAGTAAAGGTAGCAGTGGAGGGTTAGCTTTGTTTTGGAAAGATGATATACAAGTGAATGTTATAAAATATTCTCCTAATATTGATGCTTTGGTGAATAGTGGAGATGGTTTGGGGTGGTGGCATCTTACGGGTTTCTATGGACAACTAGAGACCTCTCTTAGATATGAATCTTAGAGTTTATTAAAATATCTCAATGGTCTTTCTCAGCTGCCATGGCTTGCTATCGATGATTATAATGAACTTATGTGTTCATCTGAGAAGGAAGGTGGTGCCACCAGCCTGCTCAACAAACGCATCAGTTTGTAGATGTGTTAAATTGGTGTGGCCTTTGTGATTTAGGCTTCTCTGGTCCTAAATTTACGTGGCTATATCAACAATCTGATGGAATACGAATTAGATAAAGGCTTGATAGGCCTGTAGCAACAATGGATTGGGTGATAAAATTTCCTCAAGCAAAGCTTTTTCATAGAACTTCTGCTTCTGACCATAATCCACTAGTGTTGAATCTGATGAGGAAGAAATTAAAATCGGTGCAAACTAAGATTTTCAGGTTTGAAGCTATGTGATTTACATATGGGGACTGAGTTTCCAATTGAGAGTTGCAAGAAAAATTGTCGTGCGAAATTGGAGGTTTGGAACAAAAATTGTTTTGGACATGTTGGGAAGAATATTGCCCGTCTTCAAAAGCATCTATAATGGCTAGAAATGCAACCAGCTTCTCTTGAAAATATTATCTCCATGAGGGATACTTGGGTGGAGCTCAATTGTTGGTTGGCCAAAGAAGACTCGATGTGGCATCAGAGATCTCACCTAAATTGGTTTCAAGCAGGTGACAGAAATACAAGTTATTTCCACTCAAAAGCATCTAATCGATATCAAAAGAATTGTATTGAGGGGCTATTTGATGAAGATGGTATTTGGCAGGAGGATGGTAGAGTTGTGGAGGGTGTGGTGCTTAAATATTATTCTGACTTGTTCAAGTCTTCTTGCCCATCAAATTTTGTTGAATTATTGGAAGCCATTGTTCCAAAGGTCTCTACAGATATGAATGAAAGACTTATAGGTGATTTTCAAGGAATAAAGGTTCATAGAGCTCTTAAACAAATGTATCCTCTTAAATCTCTTGATCCGGACGATATGCCCCCCTTATTCTTCCAGCACTTTTGGCCTTCTATTGGGAGTGTAGTTACTAAATCTGTTTTTGAATTCCTTAATCTTGGTACTATTCCACCAAAATTTAATGAAACTCATATTGTTTTAATACCAAAAAATAAAGATCAAAAGCGTATTACTGATTATTGTCCTATTAGTCTTTGTAATGTGATTTATAAATTGGCCTCTAAATTTTTTGCTAAAAGACTTAAAAAAGTTTTACCAAAAATTATTAGTGATACCCAAAGCGTTTTTGTGCATGGAAGGTTAATTACTGATAATGCTTTGGTAGCCTTTGAAACTATGCATCACATCAATTCTAAGAGGGGAGGAGGGGAATTGGAGAGATGGTTTTAAAGCTAGATATGAGTAAGGCATATGATTGAGTGGAGTGGATTTGCTTGGATAAAATTATGAAAAAATTGGGTTTCAATTCTAGGAGGAGGGTTTTGATGATGCAATGTATCTCTTTTGTTTCCTATTTTGTACATATTAATGGTAAACCTAGAGGTAATATTATTCCCTCAAGAGCTTTACAACAAGGGGACCCTTTATCTCCCTATATTTTTATGCTTTGTGTAGAGGATCTTTCTGCTTTGATTAAAAATCTGTACAAGAAGGTAAGATGAAAGGGGTAGTTGTTTGTTGTGGTGTTCCTATTCTTCCACACTTATTTTTTGCAGATAATAGTCTTATTTTTCGTAAGGCTAGCTTGGAGGAGTGTGATTCTTTGCAGCATATCTTAAAAGTTTATGAAAATGCTTCTAGCCAACAATTGAGTAGGGCTAAAACCTTTCTGTTTTTCTCAAGAAATACAATTCAGCAACTTCAAGAAGAAATTAAGACAAGGTTTGGAGCTCAGATTATTAGACAGCACGAAAAATACATTGGTCTTCCATCTTTAGTTGGGAGGAATAAAAAAAATACTTTTGATGCTATGAAGGAAAAATTGGCTAAAAATTTAGCTAGATGGAAGGAGAAGTCGCTTTCTATAGTCGGGAAAGAAATTTTGATCAAGGTAATTGCACAAGCTATCCTAACATACACCATGAGCTGCTTCAAAATCTCCGATTCCCTTTGTGATGATCTAACTAGTATGATTAGAAATTTTTGGTGGGGAAAAAAATATGATGAAAGAAAGATGGCATGGTTGAGTTGGGAGAAGTTGTGCGTGCCTAAATCATGTGGGGAGATGGGTTTCAAACTGCTTATGCCTTTTAATCTGGCTCTTTTGGCTAAACAAGGCTAGAGACTTCAAATGACTAATAATACTCTTGTTTATAGAGTTTTTAAGGCATGTTACTTAAAGATTTTGATTTTGTTCATGCCTCTTTGGGAAATAGACCTTCATATGTGTGGAGAAGTATTTATGCAGCCCAAGAAATTGTTAAAAAAAAAAGGGATGAGATGGAATGTCAGCAATGGTAAAAAAATCCAGATATGGGAGTATAAGTGGATTACTAACTCTCCTTCATCTTATGTTATCTCCCCTATAGTTTTTTATCCACAAATCTCTATGGTTAGTGATTTGATTGATGTTGAAGATAAGAGATGAAATTTTAGTTTACTTGAACGTATTTTCCTTCCCTTTGAGGCAGAAATTATAGGAGGTAGTCCACTAAGTACTCAGCTTCCTGAAGACAAACAAATCTAGGCAGAGACTTCAAATGAATTATTTTCGGTTAGGAGTGCCTACAAAGTTGCTATGGATTTGAGTAAGTTTATCAAATTTGCTTCAATTTTGGATGGTGATAGCATGAGGCAGTTTTGGAAAAAGCTCTAGAAGATCCAAGTTCCTCATAAGATTTGAGACTTTATTTAGAGGGCAGCCCGTGATATTCTCCCAACTAAGGCGAATCTAGTTCTTAGGCATGTTATCTTGGAGGGTGGTTGTGAGGAATGTGGTGATAATTTGGAATCCTTGCTGCATTTTTTTGGGAATGTCCTAAGGCACGTAAAACATGGATGGTATTCCAAAATTTCAATGACTTTGCATCTATGCATTTTAGGTGTTTTATGGATTCCTTATGGTTTATCTTGATGAAAGCAGATTGGTTCTGTGAAGATTAGGTTGTTGCAATCACAATTTTATGGGCACTTTGGATAAAAAGGAAGGAAGTTCAGCATGGTGGTTTAAGGAAGAATGGGAAGCAACTGATTCTATGGTGTACTCACCACCTGGAGGAGTATTGGACGATTGTGGAAGTCCCAGGGGAGCTTTCTCAAGTTCATGCTTCAAAATGGGAGCCTTCGGCTATTAATTTTTATAAGGTTAATGTAGATGGACCTTTTTTAAGGAACAAAAAGAAGTTGGAGTGGGGGTTGTAATTCGAGACCATGTTGGAAATTTTATTGCAGTTCTTAGCAAGAAATTTCGGTGTCCTCTAGGAGCTATTGAAGTTGAGGCAAAGACCTTTGAATCTGGTTTGGAATTTGCTAAGGATATGGGTATTCAGGTCATTGTTTTAGAAGGAGATTCACTTAATATTGTTCATGCTCTTAGTGGAAATTCTTATGCTGCTTCAATAATTGCTGCTCTGATTATGGGATGCAGGTTGCTTCTTTTGAGTTTTGGAATGTTTTATTTTCTTATGTTCATAGGAACGACAATTTACCTACTCACCAATTAGCTAAACATGCTTTAGGCATCTTTGATTTTCTGTTTGGATTGAAGAGGTCCTGTTTTCTTGTACAAGCTTTTCTCTATGATGTATCTACTGCTTTTAATTATTAATAAAGTTTGTTTGTTTTCAATCCAAAAAAAAAAAAAATCTCAAAATAAATTTTTACTAGCAATAAAAAATATGACAAAAATAAGTGAAAATTTTACAAATGAACAATAAATTTATATAAAAAATAGTTAAAAGATAATAATATATACAATAACAAGATAAAAATGAAAATAATTATCCAAATTATCAATTAAAAAATTAGATGTTAAAAGTACTTGAATACAAAAGTTAATTAGTAATGTTGCATATCAAAAGGCAATAAAAATAAATCTTAAATATAAAATATATTATATAAAACTAATAATATAGCATAGATATTAAAATTGTAGAAAAGGTCCAATTTTAAATTGTCGCTTAGAGCCTCAAAATACCTTTAGCTAGTCATGAATCTTAAGGAAAAAAAAATTCAAATATATCTTATATATAAAATAATTGAATCAAGAAACAAATAAAAAATGCAAGATGGATCAGAGGAGACACAAGAGTTTAGAGCACTAGCATTAAGTGTGCTAGCCTTTGCTAGATGTGTCAAATGTCAAATAAATTTACTATAGTAACATTTTAATTCTAATAATAGTTATTTATATATAGGAAGATATGGAATAAATATTTGGTTATTTTTTTATTCAAAACTTTCTCTCTCTTCATGACCGTTAGGATTAATTAATAATTATTTGAACTTTCTCTATGCTCTATCTCTTTAATAATGTTGGGAACAACAGAAAAGAAAGAATTTAAAAAATTAAGAAAGAATAAATAAAGCGGTATAATAATAGAATATGTGATGAAAAGTACATTGTAATTAAAGTGGCATGTTAAAATAGATAAAGTAAAATTTTAATATGTCAAGATAGATTTTTTTTTTTTTAGAGTGCCAGATAGTGATACCACTTTTAGTGAGATTGATGTCGGTTAAGTTGGGTGGAACCTTGAGAAAAGCTGGGACCACAATTTTTTTTTTTTGTTTTTTATCACAACTTAATGTGATAGATTGTGAATGATGAAAATAAAAAAATAGCAAATTCTTGTAAATGTGATAGGCAATAATTGAGGATCTGGTACCTCAAAATTATGGCAAAGTTGTGACAAAAAATAGTTTTCATGCTGTAACTGCTTAGAACTTACCTTCTAAGCTTTCCAACCTCTACTAGAATTTGATGAAAACGTGCATAAAGCTACAAAATTGGAAGAACGTCACATGCGGTTTCGCATTGCGCACGATGAGAATGGAATGCATCATTTTATGCTCTACTCATAAAGGACGAAAGTCAAAACCCACCCATCAAGATATTACAGAGGAGTCACATAATCTAGAAAGTAAGAAAGAAATAAATGGTGGTAGGAGGAGAAATAAATGGCCATAGGAGGAAAAGTCTCAGAGAGGATCTTAGCATCAGCACCAAGCCCTCAATTCGTGGCATTTGCGAGAGAAAGGGACATTTAACATTTCCACTTGCATGCAAATTTAAGTCGATGTTGGGGGCCTAATTATCATATTCATAGTTTAATACACCATTCAAGTCAAAACTCAAACTTTACACACATTATATAATCAGATATAAGATGATTTGATTCTCAAAAAAAAAAATATATATATATATATATATATATATTATTAGTTCATTTGTTAAAAAGGAACTTATCATCTCTCTAAATTTTAATGAGTATATATAAACATTTTCTAAATTGTTATAAATAAACGTCTTCTATCAAAATTATGTTCACGATCTTTCATATATATAATAAAATTATTCAATTATTATCTTCATGGTGAAACTATTAAGAATCTCCTTTGATGTTTAAATTATCAAATTGTATGCAAAGAGCCAAGTTTCATGTTTAAAAAAACTCATTTCATAATTACCATGGAAACTAAAAGAACCAATATAATTAAGAATTTAAGATGAATTAACATATTAATAAAATGAATAGATTTTTATTTTTTATGAAATTGCTAATCCCTTACATATATAGTTTAGAAATTGTTATATATTCTAAAATTTTGGATATTTTAGCATGTCAAGTTCATTGTGCAATAAATACCAATGACGGTCAAATGGGATTTTTTTCATGCTTTAATGATGATATATGATTTAAAGCAAGTGTCAAAAGATACCATTTTTTGACAACTTCTTAAGGTAAAAAATTATAATTAGTGCAGTATGTATTAAAATGTAAATATGAATGCATCAATTATAAATATATGTGTGAAATAATGGAGGTGAACAGAATGTGAAAGATAGGACATATGTGGAAATTGTTATGAACATATATCATTTAGAATTAGCTAATCCTTTGACAAAGATTAAAGTCTCCAACCAACATATTGTTCAAGTCAAGAGTTAAAACCATGAAAATCTGTTCAAGAGACAAGTAAAGAAATGCTGTATTTTAAATCTCGTCAAATAACTTGACAGATTGTATCTATCGAAGTTTAAAAGGGAATTTTAGCCCGATACTCGACAGCAACTCGAAAAATAACCTATCTATTGAAAATTACAAAATTCAAATTTTCAGATCTATTTTTCATGCATATTCAAGATATTTGTGTTGGGTTTATTTTCTCACAACCTTAGACATATATAAAAATTATTTTAAGGGCTATCAAAGGTGATGCAACTTAATGCAAAGTAATTATTCATTCAAATTGTGACCGAAGACAATTGGCCCTAGTTCATCTTTCTCTTGAAAAAATTGTTGCGTTTGTACACCGTAAGGTTCTGTAACCAAGGAGTTTCTTGATCTTCATCGTGTGGATAAACTGAAGAACTTTGCAGCCAAGATCTTTCTCAAGTTTGAGTGTTAGTCATGTATTGGGATTCATGCAAAGGAGTAAGCCACGTACTGAGATCCGCGCATCGATTGGTTAGTCACGTACTAGGAGCCGTGCATTGAAAGGAGAGATTGTCATTACATTACAAGTCCTATTGTATATTGGGGTAAGGGTTCAACTGTAGGTTGGTATAAAGTACTCAGATTCTTTTACTTGTAACTGCTTGTTTTAATAATAGTGGATTCTCGAGAGTAGTGACCTTAAATTCATCTGATAGGGCTTTGCCTCGGTAGTTTTCCTTATTCGTAAACAAATTACCCGTGTCAAATTTAATTTCTACTGCATTTATTTATTTGGTGATTTGTTTGTGTTACCACGCTTATTACATGTTAAATTGACTTAATTAATTCACTTAGCTAATTAATTGGTTAATTTATCTAAGATGTCAATACATTCTTGGACTATCAAGTGGTATCAGAGTGGGCACACTCTTATTAGGGTTAATCTTTACTGTGTGATCCATTGACCTCTATTTGTCATGAATAGAGGACAATCTTTAATTATATCTCCTTTATTTGATGGCAATAACTATGCATACTGGAAAGTACACATAAGAGTTTTCTTGCAGTCTTTAGATGAGAAGGTGGGGCAAGCTATGGAGATAGGCTGAACCAAGCCAAAGGAAGCGTCGGCTGATTGGGATGATGCTAAGATCAATGCAACAACTTCAACAGCAGAGCATTGAATGCGTTATTTAGTGCGTTCACAAATAAAGAGTTCAAGAAGATATCCTCCACTGAAACTGTTAAGGAAGTATGGACCATCCTCCAAAAAACCTATAAAGGAACTAAGACTGTCAAGGATTCAAAACTTCAAAGGCTTACCACAAGCTTTGATAAGATTAAGATGGAGGAGGATGCACATTTGATGAGTTCTATGCCAAGCTAAAGGACATAGTGAACTATGTATTTAATCTTGGGGAAACCATTCCAGAACTCAAGATTGTTAGAAAGGTGCTCAGATCTCTTCCAAAGAGATTCCATGCCAAGATCACCACCATTAAGGAATTAAAGGACATTGACCAAATTTCTTTGATAGAGCTCGTTGGCAACTTACAAACCTATGAATTGGGTTTGTTTAGGGTCGGGAAATCGAGCAAGAGCATGGCATTGAAGGCCAAAAGTGATGACACCAATGAGTCTTCTGATGATGAAGGTTCCATGATGAAGTCCTTCATCACAAGGTAATTCAAGAAGTTCATAAAGAATGCCAATGTGAAAGGTTTCAACAAGGACCGTAGGCAATCTAGTTCCTCTCAATTCAAGAGTCAAGATAGAGGAAAGAAGGATGCTAAAGATGGCAGTCAGTACATTGTTCCCTCCATACTAAAGTGCTTCGGATGTTAAGGTTTTGGACACATGAAACAAGAATGTCCAACTTATCTTAAGACCATTGGGAAAAGCAAAGCCCTTGCTGCTATCTTGAGTGACATTGAGCCTAAGGATGATTCAGATAATGATGACGAGGGAATCTTGAATGCCTTCACTGCCACATTAAATCCCACTAAAGGGATTCTTGAAGAGGTGGATGAAGAAGAGAACTTGGTGGAATCTAACTTTGAGAAAATGGATGCACAAGATGACTTCCATGTAGCCTATGCTAAGTTGTAAAAAGTTTCAGAGAAGTATGATAAACTGTATAGGTTGACCACCAAGTAGCTCAATGATGTGGAACTAGACTGATAAGAGCTCTCTACAAAGGTTGATGAAGCAAATCAAACCATCGGAGCACTGTGGTTTGAGTATAACTTCTTGGCTGAAAGGAACAAAAAACTTGAAGAGGAATTGTTCCAGGTTAGAGCTCGATTGGAGAGGACTTCTAGTGCAAGCTTAATGAGATGCTTAGCTTTCAGAAATCTGCATCTGATAGAACCAGTTTGGAGTATGATTTCTCTTCTCATAATATTGCTTCTTCTAGTACTATTATGTTTGTTCCATTTGCTAATGATTCCGAGAACAATGATGTTAAAACTGTTTTAACTAGTGAGAACATAGACAATAGTAAATCTATCTTAGGAGCACTCCCTAAGCTTGAAAATAAAGAGACTAAAAACCCTAGGACTAAGAAAGGTAATAACCAGAAGTCTAAACAAAAGAAGCAGCATCTCTGTCATCATTATGGAACTACAGGACATACTCGACCTAATTGCTACACATGGTTAGCCACTCAATAAAGCAACAGTATAATCTCATCTAGAAACCAGAATCAGTTTCCATCCTCTTTTGCTCCTCTTGGAGATCTTCTTAAGGCCCTCATGTTCCTTTCGAACTTGAACGGTTTCAATTCTTCCCCCTCACCGCCAAATCAAGAGTTCACCAAACGTAAAGGTTCTTCCAAAGTGTGGAAGGAAAAATGCTCAAAGTGATTTAGTCACTTTTTCTCTCTCCCTCTCTTTTGGGTTATACATTACTTGTGTGTTTTGCTTTCTTGTTTTTGAATCAGTCTAGTTTTATGCTATGCTTTGTTTTAACATGTTTTTGTTTATTTATTTTCAGTTTTTGCCTTATTTTGTTTTTCAAAAAAATAAAAATAAAAAAAATTGAAAAATCAGAAAAATACAAAAACAGTGTGTGTTTTGTGTACATTGGTACTTTTGTACCTTGGATGGCTATTGAAACAAAATTTTCTAAACTTTGTATCTTTTGTAGCTTAGATGAGTATCTTAATACACAACTAAGCAAGCGAGCTTTGTGGCTCGTATTTGTGATGAGTAAGATTAAGTAGTCTCTTGTACTTACACTCATATCACTCTTTTTTACAAGAATGACTAAAAATATCCTAAGAGAAAGGCATAAATAACCATCCCACGACTAAAATCTGCCAATCATATATAACATATGTATGCTTTGGCATAACAAAATTGTGATGTTGTTGACTTAACATAATTGGGTATTTCTTCTCTTTCTATATATGCCCATGCATGATACGCTTAAAGAAAAAAATGTTCAAATAAAATCAAAAGCAAAAATAATCAAAATGCTTTTAAATATGGTTGCAAGCATGTTTCTAGGAGATGTGGGAGTTATAGGATGTACCTCGAAGGTGATAATCTCCATCAAGCAGTTATAATTGTGTATGAGTTAAATTGATTTTCTCATATCTCAAATCATCATAACATGAGACACTTATGTAATCCTGTGATATTTTTACACACAACACGCAAAATTCTTTACTACTTTTGATACATGTGCAGGTATAATGTGATTTGGCCATCACAAGGAATATACGTGTTAATATATGCTCACTAAACTGTCTTGACTTGTTTTTGAAATATAAAATTAGTTAGGCTTGTTTAGTGTGTGTGTGTGTGTGTGTGTGTGTTTGGGTCTTAAATGCTTTACTTTTTTCTTGTTGAGAGATGTTTTTGAAAGCCTAAAATGTTGATTGGATCTTTGGTTGAGTAGCTTGCTTGATTGCATTTATTTCTGTGTTTTTCCCTCTTTGAAAAATCTATTTTTATCAAGCTCGACAGCTTCTCGACAAATCTCGACAAATAGCTATCTATTGAGCCCCTTGGACTTCTTTTTCTCAACAGATCTTAACGCTTCTTCAATCCATCGAAGCTTTCTCGAATTTTTCTCGATAGCTTCTCGACAGATTCTCAATCCATTGAGAAATTTTTTGTCTGGCCGACAGCTTCTCGACAGTTGTTCGATCCATCGAGGTATTTTTGTCATCGACAGATTCTTGGAAGCACCTTGGCAAATTTATCTGTCGAGAATTAGTGCTCGATAGAATCTCGATAGATCCTCAATCCGTCGAGACGTGTTTTCTTTAAATAGATATAGCGCAAAATCTGATCTCATTTCTCTCATTCTATCTCAACAAAAACTGTCTTTTCACCTCCCAAACTCCCTTTTTTCACTCTAAACCTCAAACCCTCTTGGATTTCAGCTTAATCCTTGCTTTTTCCCTCTGATAAGCTTCTCAAATCCTTCATTTTTCATGCATTTCAAGCATTTAGACCTAGGTTTTGGGTTTTTGTGTTTTTTGGGGTTTTTGAAAATTGATGAGTTTTTCATAAAATTTTTGGGTTGGGTTTTGCTTATATGATGTTGTATACTCATGCATTGCATTACATTTACATTTTCACAATGTTTCATTCATTATAGATGTGTCTTTCTATGTTGGAACCTTGTGTGCTGTTAGGATTGGATTGGGCTGAGCCCATGATGCATTTTTGTTGCACATCGCATGCTCATACATTGTTCATGCATACGTACCTTTTCTTTCCATATTCTAGTACTATATATTGATGGTGTTTTTCTACTTCTCTCTCTCTCTCTCTCTCTCTCTCTCTCTCTCTCTCTCTCTCTCTCTCTCGCGGATAGTCTGTGCATGACACCCAAGCGCAAAACTACTCCATCCTAGAACCCTCTTTGTTCCGGGGCATCATCTTCTGATCCTACACATTTACATGCCAAGTTCCATGATGAAAAGGCCCGTAAGGACTTCTCAAAGAACTTCTCCAAACGTGGCATTCATTCGAAATGCCATGTTATCCAATTAAACTTCTCCAATACTTCTCTACCAACTGTCATTCACAGGCGGGGTTAGGAATCTCTTTCTAAGATAACCCATGAGTTGTCCCTTCGTGATCATATAGGAGTTCTACTGTAATATGCACGATTTTGATTCTTTAGTACCTCAGTTTGTTACTTTTATTCGAGGTACTCGTTTAGTAGCTATTCTAGAGCTTATCTCCAAAGTGATACATGTTCTGAGGGAATCGCATCCTGATTACCCTGGATGTCCACGTCTAAGGACTGTGTCCAAAGACGAACTTCTATCTCTCTTCTGTGAAACACCTTCTTCATAGGGTGAGTGTCAAAACACCTCATTCTCGGGCTTTGCAAAAGGTCTGAGGTTCTTGAATATGGTGATGACATTTGTTCTCTATTCCTTGTCTTACTATAATTCTATTATTCAGCCTCGTGCTCGCTTTTTGTTGTCCCTCATTAAGGACTTTACTATTGACTTTCTCTCTCATTTCATTCTCTCCCTTATAGATGTCTATAAGTATACAACAACCCGTGATAAGCTTTTCTTTTCTTCTGCTGTCACGAGGATCATTCGCCACTTCTCTGTCTCCTATTCCGAGTCTACTCACTTCACCTGCATGGGTGCCTTGAGCGCAACATCCGTTAGATGGAGTGAGGCCTAGCTTCAACTGAAGCGGCCACAAATAGAGACAGCGACTCCTCCAACCTCCTTCACTCCATCCACCTCATTTCCTTCTTCTTCAGTGGGTGGTGTGACTCTTGTGGCGATCATGGCGCAACTTCAGGGCATGGATGCTCGCCTTAACACTCTTGCTGATGAGATGAATCAGGTGACCACTCGCATGGGTCGTATTGCATAACGTCCGGCTCACCTTTGTGGCTTCGTTGCTTCTCCCTCTCCATCTCCACAGACTTCAAAGGACGAGGACGATGATGATGGTTTCGGTGATGATAATGATGATAAGGATGAGGATGCTAGCTCTTCTGGTGATGAGGAGATGACTGCTTCTCAGTGACTTGCCTTTTGTCACTTGTGACAAAAGGGATGAGTAGTTTTGGGGTGTGAGAGTAGTTTTGGGAATGAGAGTAGTCATGTACTTAGAGGGAGAGTTAGCATAGGACCTTTCTGTTACGGGGAGTATTTTTTTTTTTTTTTTTTTAGGGTTGTAGTGAGGATTTATGTATCTTTTCTTTGCTTTTCTCTTTGGATACTTTATCTTTTTGTACATCGGTCTTGTGACCACTTAGTGATAGCAAACATTGTATTTACCTTTGATATATATATATATATATATTTGATGACGTTGTTATTACTTTCACTTATCTCTCCATATGTTGTTGCTTTTCTCTCTTTATACAGATATTTCTTATATATGCAATCTTTTATTTCTACTTCATATTAAGATGTCTTGATGAGTTTTGTTTAAAGTGTTTCAGAAATATAGGTTGTCAAAATCTATCATGCCATGAACTCTCTTCTTGCAAAGTTTTTCAAGAGTTTGTCTTAGGATTAGAGTTTATTGTATTCAACAAGTGATTATGAGTTTAGTGATTTATGACTTCTCTCATATTTCATTTGTTTGTTGTGGTTTTGTCACAAATTGCCAAAGGGGGAACAATATTTAGAAATTGTTATGAACATATGCTATATAGAATTTGCTAATCCTTTGACAAAACGCACTTTACTTGTAATTGGGTAGATCTAGGATGGTTTAAAGCTTTAAGCAACATATTGTTCAAGTCAAGAGTTCAAGCCATGCAAATCTGTTCAAGAAACAATTGAAGAAGTGTTGTATTTTAAATCTCGACAAATAGCTCGATAGATTGTATCTATTGAAGTTTGAAAGGGAATTTTAGCCCGATACTCAACAATAGCTCGATAAATAACCTATCTATCGAAAATTATGAAATTCAGATTTTCAGATTTGTTTTTCACGCATATCCAAGCTATTTGTGTAGGGTTTCTTTTCTCACAACCCTAGACATATATAAGGATTATTTTAAGGGCCGTCAAAGGTGATGCAACTTGATGCAAAGTAATTATTCACTCAAATTGTGACCTGAGACAATTTGTTCTAGTTCATCTTTCTCTTAAAGAAACTGCTGCATTTGTACATTGTAGGATTTTGTAAGCAATGAGCTTCTTGATCTTCATCATGTGGATGAACCAAATAACTTTACAGCCAACATCTTTCTCAAGTTGATGTGTTAGTCATGTACTGGGATTCGTGCAAAGGAGTAAACTGCGTATTGAGATCCGTGCATCGATTGGTTAGTTACGTACTGAGAGCCATGCATTGAAAGGAGAGATTGTCACTACATTGCAAGTCCCATTATGTATTGAGGTAAGGGTTCAGCTATAGGTTGGTATAAGGTACTGGGATTTCTTTACTTGTAATCGCTTGTTTTGATAATAGTGGATTATCAGGAGTAGTGACCTTAAATTCACCCTGTGACATTTTGCCTTGGTGGTTTTCCCCCTTCGCAAACTAATCACCCATGTCAAATTTAATTTCTGTTGCATTTAGTTATTTGGTGATTTGTTTGTGCTACCATGCGTATTGCAAGTTAAATTGACTTAATTAATTCACTTGACTAATTAATTGGTTAATTTACCTAAGGGGTCAATACATTCTTGGCCTATCAATATCTAACCTTAAATTTAACACAAGCAAAGTTTGATAAAAATAGATGAAAGCAACTATAATTCATACATTTAGAAAGATGCTAGTCGAGACTATATTGCACTACAAGAAAAGAGTCTACTAACGAGGGTAAAATGTCCTTGCAAAAAGTCAAATATTGTTGCAAAAAGTTATTAGCGATGACATATGACCCTCGAAGGCTGTCGTATTTGCTCTTGTTGCTAAAAAAGATTTTGCGACCATACCTTCGCAAATAAATAATTTACGAGGGTAATCTACTGTCATTATTGAACAAATTTGCCCTCACAAATATATTACCAAACAACAAGAAAATTCAACAACTTATTTTTAGTGAGGGAAAGCAATCATCATTAACAACTATTTGTGAGAACCTTCATACCCTCACAATTAATTATTTGCGAATTCCAAATTGACGACATACTTTTTAGAGACAAATAGTGCCGTTGCTAAAATTTATTTGTGAGGGCTTTTGACCCCTCACAATTAGTTAGAAATAATAGTGACGACGTTAGGCTGTCACTTAAAACGTTTTTGCAAGGGGTTAAGTGGCGTCGCTATTCTATAAATTGCGAGAGACTTTGTCGTCACTATAAAGTTATTTATGACCAAATTTTTATGTCAGTGATAATATTTTATATAATATTTTAAATATTTTATTATTTATTTATTTATTTATTTTTAATTTAACTTATATCATTTTTGTTTAACTATCCTGTTACAAAAGTACAATGATTACTAAAAATTGATCCGTTGAAACATAAAAATTCTTATAAGTTCAAACTTTAAAATATAGAATATACAAAGAAATCTTGAAATTAAACCATGACATAAAAATATTGTTTTGAACGATTAGAATTGTGAAAAGATCTATATTATTTTTCCTCTAGGTCACCCTCCAAGTTGCTTTCGACCTCCATGTTATTGTTTGAGTTGTCCTCTTCATCTCTGCTAGTACCATCCTTTAAAAAAAAACATTAAACATGAGTTAAAATGAAACAATTAAAGTGAATTTGTATTTGTATTAATGCTTCAATAAATAAGTACACATATTACTATATCAAATATAATCATATAATATATCATAAACAACAGTAATAACTTTTTTTTATTTCATTTATACTCACCCCTCATTCTCTATCCATCCATTTATCCACCATCCTTTTCCAAATGGGTGTAGGAATGAAGTACCATTCTTGTAACGATCTTCTTTCTCTGTGTACTTCTTAATAATAGGACTTTTAATGTGAAACATCCAATCAGAATGGTGGTGTTTCACTTATTCCACAAATGCCTTCTTAGAGTATACATTAATTGGACCCTTATACATTTTGGAACTTTTAGTGGAATTTAATTTCAATATGGTTTACC
Source organism: Castanopsis chinensis (assembly GCA_032878915.1). Classification (NCBI taxonomy): domain Eukaryota; kingdom Viridiplantae; phylum Streptophyta; class Magnoliopsida; order Fagales; family Fagaceae; genus Castanopsis; species Castanopsis chinensis. Next base: position 4,636,582 of record JAVQMG010000133.1, read on the forward strand.
TTAATACCAGATATTGCAATCCATAACACACCATCCCAATTCCTTTTCACAATAAATGAGTGGTTAATCTGCAAAATAAGAGTATAATATTTATAAAAATGTTATCAATGCACTTACAAACTTGAGTATTGTAATCTTTATTTTATTAAGATCAACCAATCTAACATGTTTCTTTCTTCAGAAATGAAGATGCATAAACTAAAAATAAAGGCAATAAGTAACAACATTAAAAAATGGTAAATTCCTTAAAAAATATGTGCAAGGCATTCTTGTCAAACCAAACATGTGTGCATTGTAAAGGAACGCCTCACATTTCACCAAGGGAAAGAAAATGTAAAAAAAAATTTCAAGCCATGCTTAAAGATTGCCACAAAATAGGCAGCCTTCTATTATCCTTGCAACAACTACGCAGTACTAAATAAAACCATCAATCCCTTACAGCTCTAGATGTGTATCAATATATATATATATATATATATATATTGCTAAGTAAAAATGATTTTATTTAAAGAAGACTACCTCATGCAGATATGGACCACATATCATGTTTTCTTGAACTTTAATCTACATCCATGTCAGATGAGAAGCACGATTAGAATTTTTAAGATATAAAATCATTTGTACATGAACAAGTTTTATGAAAATGATAGTACTCTTTAATCTAAGATGCATTGAATCATTTACCTATTGGGTTAGCTGCCTCACTTGTTTGCAATAACCGCTATTTTATCTATGGTTTTTCTTTAATAATTATTCACTAATTATGCAATACCTCCCTCCCCCAAAAACTTCTCTTAAGTGCAATTTATCCTAAGAATGGATCATTCAAACTAGTGCTTGTATTGGACAAATGAACTTCCACTTATTTTTTAGTTTGTTTTCATCTAATATTCAGAAATTTGACCAAATTCTCAAAAAAAGTTCAATCTCAGTCACTATACACATCTTTATTAAATTAATATAGACCAACCCAAACCACAATTAGATGATTTTTTTTTATTTGCAAAAATATAGTGTTAAACCCAAAAAAAAAAAAAAAAAAGTTAGCATATAGATATAGCTCTATCATATTCATGTTCAGCACCATCCTAAAGCCATTAACTAATTCACGTCCACAAATCTCTTAATTTATTTATTTTTTACTCTCTAGGTAATTTTTACAAGCACTTGGCATGCATACTCTGCCTCTATGGAAACAATAAAAAAGACATTAGCAAAAGACAAGGGCAAGTCCAAGTTGATTACTAAGATGAAACATAGAACCAAAAGTAGTATGGTATTATAGTAAAGAGTAACAAACAAAGAGGGGTTGATAAGGTTACCTAGATGAAGAAAGATTATTGAGTTTGGCAATGGCAACCTCGTGGGTTCTTAGTTCTTTGATGAGCCCCACTCCGATACTATACAAGCCTATTATTATACCATATCTTTCAATGTAAAATAGATTATAAAAATTATTTAAAAAAAAAAAACCAGTGATACAACAATTTAAAACCTAGGAAGCATGGACACGTACACGAGTACAGGTATGACACAGCAATAAGAGCAATTTCTAAAAAATTATTACATGACACAACTAATACGACCCCAAATGAAGTTTAAGTTCTTCCTAGTTTAAAACCTTTGCAGTCAACATAACAAAACGATGACCAGAATGCTAGACACCCCAATCGCATACTATATGTAATGGAGTCTACAATGGCATAGAAAAACATACCCCCTCTTTGGAAATGATTGCTAGCTCTCCTGGCTTAACACCCTATTTGGCAAATTCCCTAGCCGCATATCCCTATAACGTCAATAACATTTAATTCAGAATAAGAAAACAAAAATCCATTTACACAAAAATTATTAGAAAAACAACACCTCTCTCTACACACAGTCTATAGCATATACAACACCAACATTTTATATATGCAATATTGTTTCACTTTCTAATGAATCAAAATCCGAACCTAATTTAAGCTTTTTATTTTAATTCCGGCCGGAAAAACCTAATTCACTTCACTAATTTCCAAAACACAATAGAGATTCAATGAAACGCTTAGTTAATTATATTTAAAATTAAAAAACAGGTAAAACTAAATATGCGAAGAAAGATGAAATTTTGGGGGGCAAAAGCGAACCTCTTGCCGATGAATTGCCAGCGGCGAGTGTCAGCAATGGATGTCCTATTGAGTCGATCCTTTATTGACCTCTTGGACTCTGCCTCCACTCGATTAGCATACATCTTATTAGCGCTTCTTTAACTTAATAAATACAACGAAGAAAAAAAAAACCTAACCCTAACCCTAATTGGAGTTGATGATGAAGAAGAAAAGAATTGGAGTGAAGGATTTGAAGTTGCGGGGAAGAGAGATCAAAAACCCTAAAAAATAAATATTGTTTTGGGTTTGGGAATTTAAAGTAACGGGAAGAGAGAGAGAGAGAGAGAGAGAGAGAGAGAGAGAGAGAGAGAGAGAGAGTTTTGGAAATTAAATAAATTAAAGAAAAAAGCTTTGGGGGAAAAAGGTGGGAAATGAAGAATAGAGGGAAATTTTGTGTGGCAATGAAAAATCTAGGGGGAAGCATATGGCGACATTTTATGGAACATGCCTATGCAACACATAGATTACTTAATAAAATAAAAATGAAATAAATTAGATACAATTCACACATTTGAATAGTTGGCCAAAAATAGATAATAAAAAATATTAATTATCTTAAGTCACATGTTAAAAGAAAAATATGTAATCACCACAGTAAGCCAAGAATAATATGTAATCCCCACAATGAGCTAAATCATATACAATAGATTAAAAATTTTAAATTGAAGGGCTCTTGGCATTTGATTTAGGGAGAACTTGTTTCATAATAGGTCTATTATTAAACCTCACTGGCAAATGAGATCATGAAGGAGGTCTCTTTTTGTGTAATTGCTAAGTTCAATCATCATTAATCGACGAATCACATCATTCACTACATAATGATGGCATCTTGATGGTGGCTAGGAGTCTCTCCAAAATGTGATTGCAACTTGGGAAATGTTGGGATTTTCACTCCATCTTAACGTCACTCCTAGCTGTCACATATTTTGAAAATCCAACCGTTGAATTATATTTTCTATATGGTTTTAACATGCATGCCAAGTTTCATGGCAATCAAATATAATTTACCATTTGTTATATAAACTCATCTTTTATACATTTTTTTAAACTACAAAAACTTGAATTTAGACAATTGATTGATGACATGCTTATTAATCTTTGATAACCTTAAAATTTTGTAACCATGAAAAATATATGAAGGTAATATAATCTAATGGTAGATTTGTCAAAATTCACATCGAATTAAGAAATACACATCGAATTAAGAAATATAAGGTTGGGTTCAAGTTACACTCGATATAACTCTAAAAAATGTTACACCACCCAATAACTTATTATTGAATTCATATTTTGAAAATTCAATTGTTGGATTACATGTTCTATATGGTATTAACATGCATTCCAATCGGATAATTTGTCATTTGATCTATAAACTCATATTTTATGCATTCTATTAAACCACTAAAACTTGAATCTAGACAATTGATTGATAACATGGCTATTAATCTTTGAGCACCTTAAAATTTTGTAAGCATAAAAAATATATGAAGACAATGTAATCTAACGGTATATTTGTCAAAATTCACATCGAATTAAGAAATATAGGGTAGGCTACGAGTTACACCTGACATAATTCTAAAAAATGTTACATCACATAATAACTTATTATTGAATTCATATTTTGAAAATCCAACCGTTGGACTATATGATCTATATGTTTTTAACATGCATGCCAATTTTTATGCCAGTCGGATGTAATTTACCATTCGATCTATGAACTCATCTTTTATGCATTATTTTAAACTACAAAAACTTGAATTTAAACAATTGATTGATGACATGAAATTAATATTTGATCACCTTGAAATTTTATAAACATGAAAAATATATGAAGATAATGTAATCTAACGGTAGATTTGTCAAAATTCACATTGAAATAAGAAATATAGAGTTGGGTTCAAGCTTCACGTGTTGTAACTCAAAAAAGTTACATCACCTAATAACTTATTATTAAATTCATATTTTGAAAATCCAATGATTGGATTACATGTTCTATATGTTCTTAACATGCATGCCAATTTTCATGTTAATCGGATGTAATTTACCATTTGATCTATGAACTCATCTTTTATGCATTATTTTAATGGGAAGGAATTTTTATTCACTTTTGAGAGAGAGAGAGAGAGAGAGAGAGATTACAAAAGGCTGAAATTCTTGAATTTTAGGCTACCATTTTGAAGTTGAAAGTGCTATCATTTTTTTTTATGGGTACAATTGTTTAGAAAATAAGGATAAACCTTTCTTATATAGGATATATATAAAAGGTTTTTTTTTAGACTGTAAACAAAAGGTTCATCTAAAGAATACAAAGTGCTATATGTTTATGCGTTTCATTTTATTTTTCTTTGAATTTTAGAATAACTTTTATCTCCAAAAAAATTAATATTTTAATGATTTTTTGTAGGGGTGGCAAAATTGGACACGACCCGTGAACTCGACACGACACGACACGAAATTAACAGGTTATGGGTTGAGACTTAATGGGTTCGTGTCATATTTGGGTTGACACGATGAACCCGTTTGATAAATGGGTTGGGTTAGGGTTTAAACTATAGAACCCGTCTGACCCGTTTGACCTGTTTAATTAAATGAAATTTTACCAATATATCATTCAAACTATAGGTATATAAACTTATTAGTTGTTGTAGTTTATTTTCTTTGACGTATTGTGATTGATTATTTATGATATTGAGATATGTTTTAGTTTTGAATGATTATTTGTGATACAATTACTCATTAGTTTTAAATTTTATATTTAAAATATTTATTTGCTTTTTTTTCCATAAATGTTTTTCTTCATTTTTGATAAAATCAGATAAACAGGTCGACACGATTGACCTGTTTAATAAATGGGTCGTGTTAAGGTTGAGGAATCTTGACCCGTTTAATAAACATGTCGGGTTAGTGTTGACCCATATAGTCGGATACGTATGAGTTGACACGACACGAACCCGACCCGCGAACACGAATTGCCATCCCTAATTTTTTGCGAAAGTCAATCGCGGCCCTCGCAAATAATTTAATATTAGTAAGGGCATATTTTTAACCCACACAAAAATAAACTTTTTGCAAGGAATTTTTATTTTACCTCAGAAATAATTTGGTGGGAACATTTCCCTCCAAAAGTTTTGACATTTTAATGATTATTTCACAACATTGAGTAGATTGAGATTGAGGTGTAATTCTTATAAAAAATTCACTTATTCTTCTTTACTACAAAAAAATCTATTTTCAATGACGAAAAAATTCGTCACTAAAAGTTCAGTTTTTTGTTGCTAAGGACCTTTAGCAACGAAATTGGACTTTTAGCTACGAAACTCATTTCGTCACTGAAACCTCATCACTAAAAGTCTGATTTGATTTTTTTTTTTTTTTAACTTTCAGCGACAAAAATGTTTCGTCGCTAAATGTTTTCCTCACTAAAAACACTATTTAGTGACGAAAATATTTCGTCACTAAAAACACTTTAATTTATTAAATCATATTTAGTGACGAATAATTTCGTCACTAAAACTATGTTCGGGTACATATAGTGACAAAAAATATCGTCACTAAAACTATTTTTAAGAAAATCCAGGCACATAAAGCGACGAAAATTTTCGTCACTAAAACCATTTCTTACAAAATTCTAGTACATTTAGCGACAAAATATTTTGTCACTGAAATAATTTTTTGTTGCTATATTTGTGACAAAAAAATTCGTTGCTAAAACTTATTTTCTGTTTTTATTTTTTTCATGGCTTTGATATTAACCTTTAACCTATCATTACATTATTAAAACCTCACCTTTGAATAAAAAATTTATTTCAACAACACATTTATAAAAAAAAGATCCATACATTCCACAAGTAAAAAATAAAACAAGTATCCAATTCAAATTCCTTCCATACAATAATTAATTGCAATACATACAATAACTCAAGATGTTTTATAATAATACAAAAAGTGTAGCATAATATAATTAGAACTAATGGAAGATGTCCTCATATGTCTTCAAGTAATGGCAAAAGTAAATCCCCTAAAAGCCACCAATAAGAAATCTGTACAAATATAAAACCAATACTACATTAAAATTGTAAAGTAAAAATATTAACTATGTTATAAGAAACATTTCTAACATTGCATTAAAAGTAGTAACACCAATGAATTAAAATCACAATTCCTAATGTATAAGTTGTAGAAAGCAAATATAGATTTTCAAGTATAATATAATAAAATTAGTTTCAAATAATGCATCAGAAAAAGTAATCACACCATGTACTGTGGGTCAAATGCTAAAATAAAGTACTAACCAAAAAATGTTTTAACTTGAAGTTGAACCAACCCCATGTTTTGACTACAATTGCAAGGTGAATGCTACTTTAGTAAAATAAGGACAACTCATGCATAATGTATTCTAATATCTAATTCATTAATGCACAACTCATGCTATCTCATTCATGAATGCACAAGTTTATATTAATACGTAAACAAATATATATTGCACACTCAAACATTCGCAATATGAATTTATACCATCTTATAACACCATGCAAGCCACCCGCTTGCTCGAACATAATAACCCACCACAAAACTAATCACAATCATCACAAGTACAATGCTTACAAATATTGAAATCGAATAAAGTAATATTCATCACATCTAATTAACAAGTTTCATTCACATTTTCAAGAAATTAAAAACACTCTCAATATGAATTTAAACCACCTTATAACACTATGCAAGTCACCCGCTTGCTCCAACACAACAACTCACCACAAAACCAATTACAAACATCACAAGCATAGAGTGTTTACAAGTATTGAAATCAATTAAAGTATTATTCATCACATCTAATCAACAAAGTCCAGTCACATTTGCAAGAAATTAAAAACACTCTCAATATGAATTTAAGCCATCTTGTAACACAATGCAAGCCACCCGCTTGCTCCAGCACAACAACCCACCACAAAACCAATTACAAACATCACAAGTACAATACTTACAAGTATTGAAATTGAATAAAATAATACTCATCACATCTAATTAACAAGTTTCATTCATATTTGCAAGAAATTAAAAATACTCCCAATATGAATTTAAACCACCTTATAACATCATGCAAGCCACCTGCTTTCTCCAACACAACAATCCACCACAAAACCAATCACAAACATCATAAGTACAATGCTTACAAGTATTGAAATCGAATAAAGTAATACTCATCACATCTAATTAACAAGTTTCGTTCACATTTGCAAGAAATTAAAAACACTCTCACAATGAATTTAAACCACCTTATAACACCATGCAAGCCACCCGCTTGCTCCAACACAACAACCCACCACAAAACCAATCACAAACATCACAAGTATAGAGTGTTTACAAGTATTGAAATCAATTAAAGTACTATTTATCACATCTAATCAACAAAGTCTATTCACATTTGCAAGAAATTAAAAACACTCCCAATATGAATTTAAGTCATTTTATAACACCATACAAGCCACCTGCTTCCTCCAACACAACAACCCATCACAAAACCAATCACAAATATCACAAGTACAATGCTTACAAGTATTGAAATAGAATAAAGTAATATTCATCACATCTAATTAACAAGTTTCATTCACATTTGCAAGAAATTAAAAACACTCTCAATATGAATTTAAACCACCTTATAACATCATGCAAGTCACCCGCTTGCTCCAACACAACAACTCACCACAAAACCAATTACAAACATCACAAGCATAGAGTGTTTACAAGTATTGAAATCAATTAAAGTATTATTCATCACATCTAATCAACAAAGTCCAGTCACATTTGCAAGAAATTAAAAACACTCTCAATATGAATTTAAGCCATCTTGTAACACAATGCAAGCCACCCGCTTGCTCCAGCACAACAACCCACCACAAAACCAATTACAAACATCACAAGTACAATGCTTACAAATATTGAAATTGAATAAAATAATACTCATCACATCTAATTAACAAGTTTCATTCACATTTGCAAGAAATTAAAAATACTCCCAATATGAATTTAAACCACCTTATAACATCATGCAAGCCACGTGCTTGCTCCAACACAATAATCCACCACAAAACCAATCACAAACATCATAAGTACAATGCTTACAAGTATTGAAATCGAATAAAGTAATACTCATCACATCTAATTAACAAGTTTCGTTCACATTTGCAAGAAATTAAAAACACTCTCACTATGAATTTAAACCACCTTATAACACCATGCAAGCCACCCGCTTGCTCCAACACAACAACCCACCACAAAACCAATCACAAACATCACAAGTATAGAGTGTTTACAAGTATTGAAATCAATTAAAGTACTATTTATCACATCTAATCAACAAAGTCTATTCACATTTGCAAGAAATTAAAAACACTCCCAATATGAATTTAAGTCATCTTATAACACCATACAAGCCACCTGCTTCCTCCAACACAACAACCCATCACAAAACCAATCACAAATATCACAAGTACAATGCTTACAAGTATTGAAATAGAATAAAGTAATATTCATCACATCTAATTAACAAGTTTCATTCACATTTGCAAGAAATTAAAAACACTCTCAATATGAATTTAAACCACCTTATAACACCATGCAAGTCACCCGCTTGCTCCAACACAACAACTCACCACAAAACCAATTACAAACATCACAAGCATAGAGTGTTTACAAGTATTGAAATCAATTAAAGTATTATTCATCACATCTAATCAACAAAGTCCAGTCACATTTGCAAGAAATTAAAAACACTCTCAATATGAATTTAAGCCATCTTGTAACACAATGCAAGCCACCCGCTTGCTCCAGCACAACAACCCACCACAAAACCAATTACAAACATCACAAGTACAATGTTTACAAATATTGAAATTGAATAAAATAATACTCATCACATCTAATTAACAAGTTTCATTCACATTTGCAAGAAATTAAAAATACTCCCAATATGAATTTAAACCACCTTATAACATCATGCAAGCCACCTGCTTGGTCCAACACAATAATCTACCACAAAACCAATCACAAATATCATAAGTACAATGCTTACAAGTATTGAAATCGAATAAAGTAATACTCATCACATCTAATTAACAAGTTTCGTTCACATTTGCAAGAAATTAAAAACACTCTCACTATGAATTTAAACCACCTTATAACACTATGCAAGCCACCCGCTTGCTCCAACACAACAACCCACCCGCTTGCTCCAACACAACAACCCACCACAAAACCAATCACAAACATCACAAGTATAGAGTGTTTACAAGTATTGAAATCAATTAAAGTACTATTTATCACATCTAATCAACAAAGTCTATTCACATTTGCAAGAAATTAAAAACACTCCCAATATGAATTTAAGCCATCTTATAACACCATACAAGCCACCTGCTTCCTCCAACACAACAACCCATCACAAAACCAATCACAAATATCACAAGTACAATGCTTACAAGTATTAAAATCGAATAAAGTAATACTCATCACATTTAATTAACAAGTTTCATTCACATTTGCAAGAAATTAAAAACACTCTCAATATGAATTTAAACCACCTTATAACACCATGCAAGCCACCCGCTTGCTCCAACACAATAATCTACCACAAAACCAATCACAAATATCATAAGTACAATGCTTACAAGTATTGAAATCGAATAAAGTAATACTCATCACATCTAATTAACAAGTTTCATTCACATTTGCAAGAAATTAAAAATACTCTCAATATGAATTTAAACCACCTTATAACACCATGCAAGCCACCCGCTTGCTCCAACACAACAACCCATCACAAAAACCAATCACAAGCATCACAAGTATAAAGTTTTATAAGTATTTAAACAAATTTTACTTACTATGATCAAGCTAAGCGTACAAGTCTAATTTGTTGGCTAAGCTTTGGTCTTTGACTTTCACAAATCTAAGCCTCTTTTTATTCCCCCACAACAAGCCAAACAATCACTAACCTTGTCATCACATTCAACCAAAAACTATTAAATTTCTAATAATACAGTTCTCACTCCTTGCTCCCAAAGCCACCAAATACTCCAACTACAACGTACAAAATGAATATCAATATGAGTATAGCATAAAAAGCATGGGCACAGCAATGTTTAAGACTAAACCAAAAAATCCCAACTTCTAAAATTCCAATATAATGAAACAAAATTCTAAATATATTACACAAATTTTATAAAAGAAATACAAAGCCAGCAACATGAATTAATTGTTTTTTTTAAATTAAAATAAATAAAATAAAAAGAAAAAGAGAAGTCAGGGGGCTTACTCAGAGAATTTGGCTTTCCTTGTGCTAACTACACTAAGATTTTACGAGTATTCTCACGCTTGATACAAGAAGGCCAAGTCAAAGTGACTTGCTGACTGCAGAACTGAGTGTTGACTGCACTGCACCATCACACAGACTCTCGGTGATCACATTAACCTTTGGTAGGACATCCCTACCACAAAAATAATTATATGAACAAGAAGTTGACACCTACATGATCTTCCTTTTTTCTTATTAAATCTTCCTCCCAACGACGTAAACTAATTTTTTTAAGACAACAATGTGAAAGTCAACTAATACTCTATTATGCTTTCATTTGTCTACAATCTTTTCTAAAGAAATAATAATCTATTAGTAAAACATAGGCATTTCTAAGCAATGAAAACACACACACGTGTGTGTGAAAATTTATATATAGTTTCTAAAGTGAAAATTTGCAATGGATAGCCATTGCCACAAATTTTATCATATCTCCCCTTACTCCTTTTTTTTTTTCCTTCAGTTAAAATGTAGTGGCATAAGTTCCATAAAATTAAATAAATAAATAATCCCATCAAATTTAGAAGTAAGCACTGCAATACCCATTTTATAAATTCAAAAGAAAATTACCATCCACATATTATCAAATTTAAAATAAAAATAAATAACAGAAAGAACAACATAAAATAAAACTAAAAAAAATCTTAAAATTTCTTTTTATTTTCAGTTCACCGACATTAAAAGAATATGAATAGGAAGTACCTACAATCGAAGATCGGGAGATTGAAAGCTGGTCTTAGCTAAGAAATGCTTGGATCTAACCAAAAAGGCCACCCGAATCGTCAACCGTTGCGAGAATGGGTGTGAGTTTCGAAGTCAACGGTGGTGACGACTTCGAAATCGTCGCGAATGGGTTTGTATTGGCATTGGTTGTCAGAACTGTCGCAAGAATGGGTGTGAGTTTTGAAGTCAACGGCAGTGACAACTTTGAAACCGTCGCGAATGGGTTCGTATCAGCGTCAATGGTCGGAACTGTCGCGAATGGGTTGGGTTTCTTGTTATCGGTGACGCTTGGGTTTCTTCTCATCGGTGACGCTTGGCTTTCATTTCATAGGTGACGGTTTTATTTCTTCTTATCAGCGTCGGTGTTCGGAACCATCGCGAATGGGTTGGGTTTCTTCTCATTGGCGACGCTTGGCTTGCTTATCGTCGTCGACGATTTCTTTTGGGATTGGCGACGCTTGGGTTCTCATCGGTGGGTTGGTTTCTTTTGGGGTGGGTTTCTTTTGGTTGTGATTTATTTAGGAGTGAAACAAGGTTCATCAAAAAGAAATAACACTGGTAATGGGTATTTATAGTGAAGCCTTTAGCGACGAATTGGTCCGTCGCTATTGCTTCCTCTTCATCGCAAAAGGTATTATGCTTATATGTTTTTAGCAACAAAGGTCATTTTCGTCACTAAAGAACCAAGATTTTGTAAAGATTTTTAGAGATGAAATTCACATTTCGTTGCTATAGCATACTTTTAGTGACGAATTGTGATTTCGTCACTAAAAACATATAAGTGCAAAACTATTATTATTTTTAGTGACAACTATTTTCCGTCGCTAATTCTTCCCAATAGCGACGAAAGGATTTTCACCACTAATACTATCCACAGCAATACCTACAGTAACAAAAAATTTCATCACTAAAAATTTCAACTTTTAGCGACGAAATATTTCGTCGCTATAGATTAATTAAGCTCACGCCAAAGTTTCCCTCCGCTAGTGCCCATTTTTCAAATCACAATAGTGACAAAATTTATTTTTCGTTGCTAAATGTAATAATTTTTTTCATTGTTAGGGACGAAATTCACTAATTTTTAGCAACGAAAAATATTTCATCACTAATTTTTGTTGCTAAAAATACATTTTGTTGTAGTGTAAAAAAATTATGAAACACTTTAAATATTTAAGCTACAAAATATTTAGTTAGTACTACGGTGCTCTTAAGAAAATAATCTAAAAAGTGTAACAACTTAAACTATCTAGTATCAAGAATGCTAAAATGCAAAACACACTTTCTATGTTCGTTAAAATTCATTTCAGTTCTTTAACTTTGATTTTCTTCATTTCAATCCTCTAACTTTCAAATTTATCCAATTAAAGCTTTTCCTTCAACTTTTGTTATATATTGTGGTTAATTTTCCAATTTTTTAAATTTTTCTACAAAATTTTTAATTAAAAAAATTCAAGTCATGGTTGAAAAATATTTTCAAGATTTTTTTTTTCAAATAAAATTTAACAAAAGTGGATGAAAATGCCTTAATTGAATAAAGTTGAAATTTAAAAGACTGAAATGAACAAAAATTAGGGAACTGAATTGAAGTCTAGAGAAACGTAAATGGTGGGTACATTTTTAAAAAGTATTAAACTTGCATTTTATTCTATCAAGAACAACGACTAAAAAATTGAGTTTTAAGAAAGTATTAAACTTGTAGTTTCAAGTGTTAACAAATTAAACTTCAATCCATTTTTTCCATAATGAAACTTGAAAATTTTAAACTTCAATCCATTGTGTTAAATATAAGTTGAGGATTTAATCTATTATCTTTTGAAACCTTATGATTTAATTTTTTATTATATAAAATTTCAAAATTTAATTTGTTACTTTTAAAAACTATAGAGTTTAATTTGTTACAAGTTTAAAATGAAATTTTCCAAAAAAGAATTGACCAATTGGTCCAGTTTAAGCAGTTGCATCTAGAGACAAGGTGGTATTTTCTTTTTTCAATCTTCCTTTTTTATTGTAAAATCTGAACTTGTTTCTATTGAGGTTTGCATCATCCATTTCTTTGAAGACCTCATTGGTTTCACTAAAATTTTATTACTCACTTTGGTAGAAAATTTTATAATTTATATTGAAAATGAAAATTTTCAACTTTCATTATGGAAATTATAACAATAAACTTTTTTCTAGAAATTTTATAATTCATTTATTTAAAGATTTCAATATCCTTTTACTCAACTTCAGGTCACGATTTTGGTGTAAATAGAAAGTGTGTACAACAACATTGTGAAATAAACATTGACTATAAACAAAATTATCAAAACTCAGCAATAATGACATAAAATTATTTTATATGCTATGTACACTTTTTGGGGGGCATTAAGTGCAGCCCAATAGGTTGATGAATATTGACTTGTGGTAGGCTTATTTTACTTATTTATCTTTTAAGTTAAATGCCGTGAATATTTGTGATAAGAAATATAGCATGATAAAAAATAAAAAAATAAAAACTATATGTGTAAAGAGCTTAAAGCAATATATGTTTTCTGATAAAAATAAAAAATAAAAAAAGCTATATATGTTTTTTTTTTTCAGGCTAAGAAGATAAAGCTATATGTGTACTTTTGCAGCAGTTGCTTGCTATCTACACACACACACACAAAAAAAAAAAAAAAAAAAGGTTCTATAGCCACTTCTTTAAAACGTGGCTGTGGGGGCAGAAAGGTCAAAACGCCAACATTGGGCCTTGGGCCTGGTCCGAGGACACGAGCCCGCCCGAGATGTCACGATTAGTCCTGGGTCCACTAAAGCGTAAGGGCCCAGAGGCCCGCCAGACAGGTCATGGCTCGTGTGGGAGAGTCCGAGGAGAACACGACCTCGGACAACTTAAGTAAGGGCCAAGGGACGAGACTCAGTGCCAACGGGGGAGCTTCCGGAGCCCAATAAATCGTCCGGGGCCTCAATAGTACACCGAGGAGGGGGACAAGCGGGACGTGCCCTGCACAAGGTTACTGCCCCCGCATTAAAGGCTTTCACCTACCCGCCTGGCCGCATTAATGAGGAGATGACTTCTGAAGGGACGGCGGTCAGCTTTATAGTCTTGGGGAGCGTTTTCAGGGACAAGACGGGTGGTAACCAGAGAAAGGGAGTATAAATAGAACAGGGGATGCCACAAGGAAGGGATCCAGACTTTAGGGCTAAAGAGGAAGAAGAAGGTTCTATCTTTCTCTCTCTCTCTCCCTTGAAGAACAGAGCGCCATTCAGCACAGAAGCTCCTCGGCCCACGTCCGAGAAGGGAGTTGGGTCACCCCATCACCAGCCGCCTCATGGAAGTGGACTTGGACCTCACACCACACCCTTCCAAAGCACCAGGAGGTCTAGGCTTTAAGTCCATCCTCTACAAATTCTATTATACAGGCCACTTGGGCCGGCCCAGCCCCGCATTAGGGACTAAGGCTCAATTTGTGGCTCTACAGTGGCTATAGCTTAGAAAAACGTGGCTATAGGATGATTTGGTCTATAGCCGGGTTTTTTTAGGCCACGTTTTCAACCTTGGCCTAAAATACGTGACTATAGGCTTAAGAGGTCTATGGCCACATTTTTTCAAACATGGCTATAGGCCAGGACCAATGGCTATGTTTCAAAAACCGTGGCTATAGCCCAGCACTAATGGCCACATTTTTATAGACGTGGCTATAGGACATATTCTAGTTGCGTTTGAAAACCGCGGCAGCCATAGTTGTGGGATAAAGTCGCGTTCTAAGAACGCGGCTTTAGGCCAAGATGATAGCCGCGTTTAGAAAACACGGCTCAGCCCATCACTATGGCCACTTTTTTAAAACGCGGCTTTAACCCACAACTATAGCTGCATTTTGAACGCAGCTATCACCCCTAAATACTTTTTTGAATTTGTCTATAGCCGCATTTTTTAAAACGCGGCTATAAACTTTTTTAATATATATTTAATAGGCCAGATGGCAAATGCATTTACAAACGCTGCTATATCATGGTCTTTGATAAATTTCAAATTACACCAAAGATTAACATATATAAATATAAATGATAAAAAAAAAAAAAACATGTATAAATAAATGATACGAGCATATAAATGATAAAAAAAAAAAAACATATATAAATAAATGATACGAGCATAAAAATAAAACTAGATGATATTAAGACTCGATGTGACGCTGTCACAAGTGCTTTTCAGGATCTAATTGGAGTTGGGCATGAGTTTCATCACTTTCATTGTTTCCAATTTTATCGTGAATTAGAAAATATAATTGTTGGGACTTGGGAATATATGACCGTTAAAAAAATAAAAATAAAAAAGTGATTGTTGGGAAATCTGGCTGTTGAAAATTTTCAAAAACATTACCATTTGGGAAATATGAAAAATATAGCTGTTGCAAAAGAATTAATAAAGAATAAATAAAATTTTAAGAAACAATATAAAAAGATTAAAAAAAGAATGAATAAATAAATAATATTTAAATGAAATAGGGAAAAAAAATGTGTAAAGCGTGTTTGAAAAAATAGGTAAATAAAATAGAAAGGACTTTTTCTCTCAATTTTAGATGAGAAAATGGAGTGTTGAAAATGTTCAAAGAAACATACCAAAAAAAGAGTTAAGAAGCCGTACTACAAAAATACTATTCCTACTATTCGATTATTAGATCTCATATTCGAAAGAGACAATGCTTGATCAATAGCAACCTTTGTAATCTCCCGATTATTATATTAAGATTTTCTTCTTGAAAAAGTATATCGATGTAGGCCTAAGACCAAATTATGTAAATTTTTCCTTCCGTGTGAATGTTGTTTTATTTATATTTTATATAAATTGTCTATTATTGGATATACTCGCAACAAATAGATATCAAAGTTTTAACTATCTCCACACTAACTAACCAACATTAAAAAAAAAAAAGCAGACCAATAATGGGTAAAACTAGCACAATTCATTAGGTGTAGTAGATTAGATTACCCAATAAATTCAAACATAAAAGCGTCCGAATTTGGTAAGGATTTTGTGTAAAATTTATATTTTATACCATCAAATAAGAGATTGTCATATTAGTTTTTTACTTAAAACTCAATACATCACACCTAGATAACATCTTAATAAACTTCCAATTGGGTTGGTCTTTCTTATGAGTATTAAAATTGATTGAGTGTGAATGTGTCTATTCTTTAATGAGATTAAATTCTGTAAGGGTATGGTGTAAAACCCTTGTTTTATCCCTTTAATCCCAATGTGTCATATCATCTTATTACAAATTTAAAAATAAGCACAATCACACCCAATCAATTCTAATACTCGTATATAAATCTAACCAAAAATTAAAAATTTATTAAGATATTATTAAATGTGGTAGGATGTATTGAATTTTAAGTAAAATGCTGATACAATAATTTTTTATTGGATGGTGTAAAACTCATGTTTTACACCACATTCTTACCAAATTCGGACTCTTCTTTTATATGAATATGATGATATGGCATGTTGAAATTAGAAGGTGTAAAACTTAGATCTTACCCAACATCATTATAGAATTTAACCTCAACATAAAATTGTGTAGAATTATATTGTTTTTAGAAAAGAAAACAATGTTTGTGCTTTATTGGTAAATGTAACAATGCTTTTGAATTTAGTGTCCGTTTGACATGGATTATTTTTGCTAATTTATTTTACTCCTCAATTTATTTTTGCTACTATTCATTAATTTTATTGCACTTTTTGGTATTATTCATAAGTCTCACTGTACTATTTCAGCTAACTTTTACCGTTATCTATAGTACTTTCAATAAAAATTTTTCAGTTTAAACAAAATAAATAAATCCCAAACAAACACTTAATCAAGAAACCAAAGATTTTAAAATGAACTATACCCAAGTTTTTCCTACATTAATTACACTGATGAGTTAGATAATGCTCAAGAGAGAAGAGAAAGGGTTACAAAAATAATTTTAACAATTAATTTCGTGGCCATTTGACATTCTTTACTCAATAACAATATTGTTTAATTCCAAGGAGTCCAAAATCAGTGAATAAAGAAATATTAAAAAAAAAAAAAAAACAAATTAAAATGCCAAAAAAAATGATGAATGAATTGCTACATATAACCCTGAACCCCCAAAAAAATAAAAATTAAACAGATTTGCAGCTACTTTTGTGGCAAACCTCTTTAATCTACAGCCTTCACATTGCCTCTCGTTTAGTGGTGGACATTGCCAAATCAATCAGGCTTTGACCGTATATTACATGGAATCACTATCAAAACGATCCAAAACCTGACAATAACAAGATAAAATTATTTAAGAAATCCACCAAAAGTGTTTTCAAAAAACAAAACAATGAATCAAATGCCCTCCACTGACACTGTTATTTTACTTACTCCCTCATTGTTAGAATGTCACAAGCTGCTTTACAGGGAAGAAACAAAATAAGTAGGGCTTCAAAAGCAGATTTTGTTTAATAGTAAAAAATCACAAGCATGGTCCCTCCCAAGGGATCACAGCCTAGACCTGTTGTTCTGTGTCATATTTTCATCCGAAACTAATGCTCATTAATTTTTCTCTAGTTTCAAATCCACTCTCTCTAACTCTCGTTTTAGGGTGTATGTGTGAACTCTATTACACGAACATCAAGTCATGATTGCGCAAACATTACACGGTCCAGAATATTTCCCAAATTCCATTACAGATTTAGTGGAATTACCAGAGGAAGAAATTGTATTCTGTCGCAAAGGTGAGACCTCCAGATGTTCAATCTATCATTTCTTTACGAATGGTTTCTGGCAAACAAGTAACCGCTGGTCACTACCATTTTGAAGGTCAATCACCCTTGCTTCCCATCGTATTTGTGCAGCAAGTGTGCGTCCCATCTCTATAGCTCCCACTTTATCAGAAAGAACAACCCATCCCTGCAACCAATCATAATTTCACATAGCAGATCATCAAATTTGTCATATAGCAGTCTGATTTCCAAGCAAGGAGCAACTATTGCATCTTTCTTTTTCCTTTTTTTTGTATTACTTGTAAGTTACAAAGGCACTTAGTGGGTTTTGGACCCACAACCTCACCCTCCAACCAATTGTTCAGGGAGAAGGAAGTGTCAGTTGAGCTATAGCTCATTGGCAACTATTGCATTATAATCATGATTGACAGAACTTATATTGAGGCACATCAAATGCAAGTGCACTTGCGATACTGGAAACCAAAGAAAAAAAAAAAGGAACTGATATTCAACAAGACTAACTTACAATAGGAAGGGATATCTTCTGGGTAGTGGCTTAGGAAAAAAAAAATCAAGAACAAGATAAGAGAGACGAAAAAGGCATAATTTGCACCCATCCTAATTATGTGTCTTCTACCAAAGGATTATAGGACAAGGACAGGTGCTACAAGCTACATTCCAAGTTAAATAAAAAGAATGTAAACAACTCATATTCCCTGAATTTTCCAGCATGAAAAAACCAGATCAGAACAAGAAAGAGGGTGAAAAGGCACATAACAAGTCTCCTAAATTTGTACCTTGTACCGTTAAAGAGTGTAAAATAAGCGAAGGTTTTGCAGGCAATCTTCCAATTTGATAGATAAATAATCAATTCGTACTGCAGTATAGTCAATTCATACTGCAGTACATTTTCTGGCATAAGCAAAATAAAACTGTGCTACAATATAATTACCTCAGGGCGCAATATCCGGTCCATCTCTAAGAACAAGTCCATCAAGCTGCACCTCTCTGAAGTAAGATGCGAAAGAAGCCCATTTGCATGAAGCATATCATATGTTCTAGGGTATGTGGGGAAAGGTTCACACCTGTGCAACAACAGATAATCACAACCATAACTCTACTATCCGCAAAGCAACTTAAACTGCAGTTAACTTTTTTTTTCTTATTTTTTTTATGACGTAGGAGAACTTCACTCAAATTAGTTGCATGTCGTAGAGTATATTCTACAACAATCCTCATTGTTAATCAAACTCCTATGAGCAACTGACCCCACCCGCCAAAACCAATTACCGGGTAAACTGGGGGCTTTTCACCTAATAGGTAGGTAGTTTACCCTCATGCCCAGGAGACACAGAAACTTTATTTCTAAGTGCAGCTTAATTAACAAATTTGAAAGAAAAGAAAAGAAAAGAAAAAATTATAGGTTATAGAGCCCAGAAATGAAAACAAGCTTTTGAACCCATGACCTTGTCCTCCAGCCTTTCTTATGTGAGGAGGAGGTGTCATTTGAGCTAGGGCTCATTGGCTGAAAACAAGGTTTTTCAGAACCAAAGTTTGTGAACATCATGTTCACAAACCATATAAATGAATTATATGTATACTATGTCTAAATCATCAAGTCAGTCCCCAAAGTATAAAAAAAAAAAGGGAAAACTAAGTCAGAAACCATTTATTATAATCTTAAGTAAACCTCAGAAATTAAATATCTACAATTTTGACTCAGGACTTGTTTTCTTTCTCTATGCTTTTTATTTAATTATTTTTATTTCCTTTTCTGATAACCTAATCTGACATGTAAGTTGTGATATATTTGTCATAAAGGTAAGGGGTATATGAAAAACCCAATCTAGCAAAGCCTTACCCTTGAGAAGTTATAGTGAGAATATTAATTGACATCTTAAAGATTCAGATTTGCCCTTGGTTCCTATTAAAAAGGGAAGTGAAGGGAGATTTAACTAATAATATTCTATTTATACAACGTTAGCATGCATTTCTAAAAACCTATTCAAGACCCAAAGGTGTGTGTGAGTATTGATTAGTCATTAGTACACGTTTTCAAAAGAAAAATGAACATACTGAAAAATATTTTTTTTTTTGATAAGTAGAACATACTGAAAAATATTGAAACACACTTTGCATCACATTCATGATAGGGCAGCCAACCAGATCAATTCAACCCAAAGTGAGTTTCTAATACCAATACAGAAATAGAAGTTCTAGAAGAAACTGAAATTAACAACTTACCAGTCATGCAAAACACCAGCGAAACCTTGATTAAGTATAAGAGGAAGTGTATTAGGAGCTCTAATGGGCACTACATTCATCACCCATACTGATTTTTTCTCCTCCAAAAATGCAGCATTAAGACCCCCATAATGAGCATTCATGTCCATCACATTGCGTACCATGTTAAATGGGGGTAATGGGTCCTCATCACCTGGCCTCTTTGGATGGTCTGAGAAAATTAGGGGTGTAAGCAGAGACCAATAATTTTTCAGAGCTGATTTCCAAACCTGTAGATCCTCAAAAAAATCTTCAGGCAAAACGCCTGCAAAGAAACAAGATAGTCAATAAGCTGGCACAGCCTTATGATATGATGTAGGTGGAACATAAAGGTAAAGATAAATATTTACAAGGTTAGACAACTGGAACACCAAAAAAATTACTAATAAGAATTAAACTTAAATCATTATAAAACAATACTTTCCATGAACTTCAAGCTCAGTTGAGCTCATATGAGAATTAGAGGATCTGTTCTGGATTGGAATCCAGCGTTTGCTATTGGTCCCACTTATACACGATAAAAGGGGCTGATAATATGATTGATCATCGTGCCCTTCTTGACAAAGTGGTACAGCACCCTGCTTGCTACAATGAGGAAAAATAAATAAATTTCATTAATAAAACCATAATTTAAAGAGAAAAATATGGCAGCTCTACAAATACAACTAATCTAATGGAGCAAAAAAACCAAAGCTAAATTTGTTCTTAGTTAAAGTATCAAAACCTAGCCCTAAATTTATTCTTTAATAACAAAACATTATTCATGGAAAAAAGTGCATCATTTTTTTTATCCTTACCGAGATGCATAACAATCAGTATCCCCAGTTTTCTGCCAGATGAAAGTTTCATCTTGTTGAGCTAGAAGACTCCAACAGATTTTCTGGGTCAATTCTTCCAATGGTGTTAACATGTTTCTATTTTTCATACTAACTGAACTTTCATGTAGCTTGTCTGTGGGCGATGTTAATACAAAGTAACCTCCAGGCTTGAGTACCCGGTCAGCTTCAATAAGGAACATTCCATCTGTTTGATGAAGTCATCATTAGACAGCAAGGACATGTTATTTTACAGAAGAAAATAATACTTAGACCCCTGTGCTTTTATATATTAACCAAATCACTCCATAGGAGCCAAATATAATTATCCATTGCTTCTATAAAGCTAACCGCCAATATGGTCTCAGAAGCTCTAAATTAGCATTCCTTACCTTGCATGAACTAAACAATTCTATGCATGACAGTCTCTATGAATTACTATCACAGTGTCACTATGATGCTGCCGGAAGCAGGATTAAGATGGCAATAACAGACGCATCTACTTCAGTCAATGTGGTGCTTCTGTTGGTTGCCAACATAATAGAGTAGAACTTGTGTTTCAGGACAAGATTAAAAACTCATGTTTCAAGACAACTGACAATTATTTCAAACTTTTTGAACAGTAAAAGACATGATTATCTCTAATAAAAATACATAAGATCATATGAAAACTAAACAGATTCAGGAGCTTGTTCTTCATCCAAATGGTTATGGGGGAAGATCCCCTCCCATTTAAATCCCCAAATTCCCTCCAATTTTCAGTTAGATGCAAGACACATGGCATTTATTTAATTTTTTGTGGTTCAAATGGGGTATTTAAGACCATTGGATTTTTTAAGTACCACATGTTTTGCATCTGGATAAAAATTGAAGTAAATTGGAGGATTTAAATGGGAACAGAGCCTCTCCCAACTCTATCCTATTATACCAACATTTTGTTCCCTTACTAACACAGATTTTTTTCATTGGAATGTTACATGTGTCAAATCTAAATTCACAGTGCCCTGCCTTGTGTTGCCTTAGCAGTTAGCAATAACAAAATTCTTGCACAAATGCTTCTATTTCAATGGTTTACTGGTTCTAATTCAGTAAACCAAAGGGATCTATTATGCTGATTCCACTTCTAATGTGGCCACATGAAAAATCATGTTTTGTTCTTACCAATGTACTGGTGCAAATCACCAGCTCTTCTTTGATTTACTAAAGGCTCGAACTTATCTGTCTTTAATTCTTGAGAAAAGGAAGATCAGATACCATTCTCATGCTTGCTTATTTCACAAAAATGTTACCAAGCATCACCAATTTACCATTCACCATCACTCATTCCACTTCACTGCATTTTGGCTTATTTTGTCTTAAAAAACTTCTGGTCACATATTCTCTTCATGTGCACAATTTTACCAGAAATTTTTTTATTTTCATGACAAATACTAACATAACAGGAAAGTTCCTAGTTGTTATAACCTAGAAGAGCTCAAAAATACCAAGGCCTTTAATTCATACTTGTTATACAAATTTTGTAAGGGGGTTTGCCTCTAACAGAACATTTGTCACATATCCTGACCTCCTACTGTATGCAACCCAAAATCGACTGCATCTCTGTTTACTGCTGATCATGCCCACAAACTTAAATGGCAGGCTAGCAACTCTTTAAATGTGTCTTTTAGTCTGGTTGAAAAAATAAAGGAAGAGAAATTCTTTGGAAATTCACCTTCCATGCTTGAAAATGGATGATTATCACTCTAACCATATATAACAGTGACTATCCTTCATAAAGAGAGAAAAATTACCCTTTCTTTTTACAAGATTTAAAAAATAATCCAAGATGACATTAAAGGATAGGACAAAGTCAACCAGAAGCAAAAACTAACTCGTGGTTTTGATGGTGCTATAGAGCCTTATTAACCAAGATTAGAACTATGTCTATCTATTAGTGCGAAAAATGATAGAGAATCAATGATAACCATAACAAAAGTCAACAACATATCAACCAAGCAATAAAAACCCAACTGACATCAATCAATCAAGCATCCACAAGTTCAGCACCCAGAGCCAGTGGGAAGCACACCATTAATAAGTCAAATGAAACAATGCTTAATATAACTTTAAAGTACCTTTTTCATCCCAAACAATACCACACTGAGCACAATGAACCATGTCAAATGATAATGATGGATATGGAAGCTGTCTCAAAATGAAGTTTCCAATCATTGCTGGAAGACCTCTCTCAAGGGCAAATTGGACTTGGCTGCCAGTTGCCTCATAAGCAGCAATACAAACAGCCATTACCTTCAGTGAGAGCAAATGAGCTCCAAAGCCACCAAATCCACAGCCAATATCTAGTACAGTACGCACCTGTAATCAACATAAATAAGTTGAAATATGTAATGCAACTGATACTTCTACACCTCTACTACTTTTGTCAAAAGGAAAAAGGAGAGTAACCCAAAAAAGAAAACCCACAAACCATAAGGTTTCTTTGCTTCAAGTTATGAAGTAAATCATCTAACATTAAGAGAACAACAAGTAATTGCATTAAAAAAATTCCATCCCAATGGTGCCCAAAGAGTAACAACTAGAAATTATATTCCTTTTTTTTTTGTTTTGGGGGGGGGTTGTTTGTGCAGGGAGGTGGAGGATGGGGATTGGGAGGAACTAAACTTACCCCTGCTTGAAGAAATTCAGACTCACTTCCTAACCCTATCATCTCCGCAATCTGGCGAGAATAGTCATTAACACCATCAAAGGTCAATCCATCCTCAGAGTGAAAAGTAATTTGATTCTCTTCTAATAACATCAACCTATGGAGAAAATGTAAAAAGGATACATAATCAAATCATTAATTGCTCAGAATCCCAACAAAGAAAATGGCATAAAAACCAATTAACATGCAAACAGTAGGGAGTTCTAAAAGTTTTAATCACTTTTGTAGTTAGAGGCACTTTCACACACTAACAAGGAAGTACCTTTTGGTCATGCTTCCGGACGAAAGAAATTGGTCTTTGGTTATCTTCACATTTCCACTCCATATCACATCCCTACCAGTAGGCCACCTCAAGGGAATCTTATAGTCCTTAGGAGGGCGTACTAAACACCGGTCTCGATCTCTTGAAACTTCACAATGCCGATCAAACTCCTCCCCATCTTTAAAGCCAGCTAACAAATTTTCTGAAATATTGAAACAAGGAACATAATTTTCTCTTTCTTTTCCGCAAAGGCCAAGTTCTCTTTGGCGACTAGCTCCAAGTGAGAGAGACTTCAGCTCCAAATAATCTACTGCTGCCTGCTCCTTTAGCCTTCTATAGTTCAAATAAATGTTTGGTGCCGGAGTGGAAGCTACAGAGTCAAATGCATTAGAAGAAGACGATCCTAAAACTGTAATTAGTGCAACCAAGCTAATAAGGCACAAGAGTAACCAGCTGAGCGGCGGTCTAGAGCCGAAAATAACAGATAGTTTACTGAACCAAGAGCTTCTCATGTCCAAATCGTGCAACCCCCGTTAACAATCAAATAAAGAAAATCCCACTAAATAACAAACTCCTTTAACCTATATCTCCAAGAACAGTGATAACCATAACCTATCATAACAGACAAGCTTCTATATATATTACCATGAATCAGAACAATCCCTACAAACATTGAAATTTGAAAAAAACCACCCTTCTCACTTCCCAAATATACACACGCAGATCCCTTCCCACCATCAGACTCACATTTCACATTAATGCAAACTCATACAAATCCACCATACACATACGTGAAATGCAAAATTCAGATTGTTAACACCCCAAGTATGAACACCCAATAACGGATCAACAATCCAATAACAGAAACAAAAATTCTGAACAATCTATAAGAATTAGAATTCCAACTATTGCTGAATTCCAAAAACAAAATTGCATACAACCAACTGATGCCAATTTCTGAAAAACGACACTCTTCTCAATCAACCAGATCAACCTGCAAAGAAGTCAAAAAGTGAGTCACTAACGGTACAATTCCATCCCTGATTAAACCAAAAAAACAAAGAAAAACAAGAACCCCACATCAGTTTTTACTCAAAAAATTCCAAATTTTCCTTTCATTTTCCATGATTCTCAGCAACCCAAAACCCAAAACTCTCAAATTAAAAAAAAAAAAAAAAAAAAAAACTTGAACTTTTTCAATCATTACAATCCACTAAGCAAAACCCAGATCTCAAAAAGGAAAGAAATGCACAGATCCAAGCCAAAATCAATGTGTCTACCTTAATATAAACAGTCACATTGATTCAAATTTCCCAAAAAAATAAACACAAAACAAAATTGGGAAAAAAAAAAAAAAACTTTTCTCAGCGTACCAATTTTGGATCGTTGATGCTTGCAGACTTGTGTGAGATTCAAAAGCCAGGAAACTATTTTTGGGTGAGCGAGAGTCTGTGTGAAATTGAGTCCAAATTTACCGGATTCTATTTGTGTTTGTATTAAGTCATTTCTCACAGTTTTTATTTTTTTCCAATGTTTTATTTATATGCGAAACACACACACACACACATAACAAACAGTGTCTGAATCATTAACCGAAATTAATAATAAACACACACAAAAATTTAGTTTTTTTTTTTTTTTTTGATAACCACAAAAATATAGTATTTATATTGTGTTTATGACTTCCACAATTATAAATAAACAAATGGGGTATGTTTTTTTGACATGGACGTTGGTGGTGGCATTGAGATTTGAAAAAGGACTAGAAATGGACGGTTAAGATTTAGCCGTTAAAAGCTACTTTGTGACATTAAGGAACCTAGATTGATAGCTAGGCTAATTAGAGTTAAAGCTTTGATTATTATAGAGTAAGTAAAATAGTGACAAATGGAGGTTTAAACTTGTGTTTTACTGTAATTCTCACGTCAACCTATCACAACTCCGTCATCCAAATTCTTCCGTTCGTTCCTGTCTCAACCATGTGACATCACTGTTTTTTTTTTTTTGTGGGTTTCCCTCTTTCACTAACAATAAGTCTAAACAAGAAAGGGAAACTATTGCTCCACTGCACTGCAACCGACATTATTACAATACAATTTGAATGTATAACAAAAATTAGTTATGTGTTTGTATTGTGTCAAATCTAGTGTACTATAAGTAAGTCGACACAATTATGATATAATTTAAAATATAACACAAATTAGATACGTATCTATATTATGTCGATTCTAGTGCACTGTAGATAAATCAAGTCTAATAACAAATACTAATCAAAGGTTAGAGACAATAAAATTTTTACAATTATCTATGTGTTAAGTTTTTATTAGTATATTAAAGTATTATCTTAATAAGACTTGTGAACTCAATTTTTGCGAAAAATATTGTGAAAATTCTTATATTTGTAGCATCACTTTTACAAAATTGTGTAAGTTGATGATTGTGAATCAAGTACCATAAATTATGATATTAATGGTAATCTCATGTGAAATTGACATACCAATCTCAATTTCTTAATACAACCGGTTCAAAACATTGTTAAATTTATTATGTTGGCGGCATTGTGTTTTTTTTTTTTAAACCACGAAATAAATAAGTGATAATTGCTTCATTTCATTTTAAAATATTCCAAATTATGATGTTAGTGATGATATGGTATGAAATTGATGTAGTAATCACAATTGACCAACTCAATAAGTTCTTGAAAAAAAATTGTGAAATATATTATATTATATTATATTATAGCACTATTGCTCCTTGTTTTACAAAAACAAAACAATACAATACAATACTGATAAAATAAAATAAAGAAGTGATAAAATTGCTTCATTTCATTTTAAAAACTTTAAAACAAGACTGTAAAAAAGCTAAAACAAATTGAGT
This sequence comes from Castanopsis chinensis, assembly GCA_032878915.1. Lineage (NCBI taxonomy): Eukaryota > Viridiplantae > Streptophyta > Magnoliopsida > Fagales > Fagaceae > Castanopsis > Castanopsis chinensis. The sequence goes on from JAVQMG010000133.1 coordinate 4,663,476, forward strand.
TTTAAAAGTTAAATTCATTTAATTGTATTTGGAATGTGTTCTGAGCCGAAGCTCATTATTAAACTAATTATAAATTTAAATTTGATTCATTTTTTTTTTCGAACAAATTCACCTTTTTTACAAGCTATTTAACTAATTTATTTTGTTCCATATATAGTAAAAATTACAACAAAAAACTGTTACTCCTTCACAAATCTATACTATTAATTAATAAGTAATTTATAGTTGAGATTATATATATAAAATAAAGCAAGCTTCGTACGCATAAACTTATTCATGAACTTTTTTTCTGAGAGGAAACTTATTCATGAATTTATTCTGATGTTTGTGCACAATTTGTTTAATAATTAAGCTTAAAATAAGTTCCTTTATTTCATTAAATGAACATGGACAAACTATTCTCAAGTTGTTCATAAATTAATTAATTTATTTATGGCTTTGACCTAAATATATGATTTTTTAAAAACTTTAAAAAAATAATTACTTTTTATTGAAATTTTTAAACAGAATTAATAATAGTAGAGTATCATTTGTGAGTTGTGACTTCTTATTACTAATTGACGAATCTCAACAACAACAACAACAACAACAACAACAACAAAAAAAAAAAAAAAAAAAAAAAAAAAAAAACAAAAACAGAAACAAAAACTTATTAGACTCACAGTCAAGATTAGTTTTCGAAAACAAATCTAGATTTGACAAATCTGAGGAGTCCCATTAATGGAGGGATTTCTTAGACTGGAGCTTAACTTTGTTGTTTTGGTTTTTTTTAATTAAGATCTGAATTACTTTAATCTGGTAGGTCCAGGTTGGTACCTAACATGCTACTAGAAATCTTGCTTCTTTAGGAAGTTAAGGTATTCTTTATCATTTTTGGCAAATGGCTACTCCATGACTTCAGGGTGGTTCAAACAAAAGGTGAGCTGTGTTAATGAGTAACCTCATACAGAAATGGTCACAACTATATATGCAAATGTGGCTTTCAAATGAATTTATTTTCAATAATGCATAAACAATATATTTCGCAACATATTTTGATTAATAACATCATTTTCACATGAACCATAATTGGTATTACTTTAGTTGTACACCAACCACATGTTACCTCAATAATTTGTGGGAAAATTTGTGAAATTTATTGTGTATCTAAGCTTATCAAATTATTTTATTTGGTTACTCGTGATTGCTTTTAGCGTTGTGTCAAATGTCAGATTTGTTTTTGGATTTCAATCAACTTAACTAGTAAAATCATTTGTTGTTATATAAGAAACCTAGAATTGAATCTCATCTTGCACAAAAAAGAAACTCATTTGTGTTTGTGTCTTGACTTGAAGAGTAATAATAATGGAGAATCCAATTTTTTTTTTTTTAATTCCAGTTTCTTATTATTTTTATTATTTAAAGTGTGAATGGGGATGGGTGGGTTTGGTTGTAACAGCTAAATTATTGGTTTACCAAAAAAAAAAAAACTAGTCTATTGTATCCACGCCCAACATAAAAATGTATTGCAAACTACTTTTTCAAAAAGGCTAAATTGCCTCTGAAGTCTGAATTTGTGTCTTGACTTGAAGAGTAATAATAATGGAGAATCTATTTTTTTTTTTTTTAAATTCCAGTTTCTTATTATTTTTATTATTTAAAGTGTGAATGGGGATGGGTGGGATGGGTTGTAACAACTAAATTATTGGTTTACCCAAAAAAAAACTAAATTATTGGGTCCATGCCCAACATAAAAATGTATTGCAAACTACTTTTTCAAAAAGGCTAAATTGCCTCTTAAGTTTGAATTTGTGTCTTGACTTGAAGAGTAATAATAAAGACATGGCAAAACAGGCGGGTCGGGTCAATCGGGTTGCGGGTCAAACGGGTCACGGGTCATTTTAAGTGGGTTAAAACGGGTTTGGGTCAATCGGGTTGCGGGTCGGGTCAGGATGACCCGTATTTTTCACATGAATTTTTTTTTTTTTTTTTATAAATAAAACAACATGTATTTGTCATTTGAAAAGTTATGCAACAAATTATTTTATGTAAAATGCATTATTTTGACTTCACTACTTATATCAAGAATGAATTCAGTTAAACTTTTTTTTTATAGGAAAATTCAGTTAAACTTATTAATACTTATTCAATAATTTTAAAATTATACAAATCTTAACATTGCTATCAAAAACAAAATAACACAAACATAAGTAAAACAAATACACGTTTTATTTCTACACAATATCAACATTCCAAAATATAAAACAAAATTACAAATTACTTATTGGATAACTCATTTGATAAATAATAAAAACATATAAGAAATTTACAATCTTGAAAATTAATTTTATAATCTATTATTAATTGTGGTTGACACTCTATTTCAATTTGAGATATACATTAAAATTGGATTGCTTACTTATTTATACATGATCTCTTTTATGAATATCATATCATTGTTAAGCAACATACACTTTAGGAAATATTATAATTGATTTTGAAAAGCCGTTTATTTTGGACATAAATTGTTAAAAAATGAGTCTAAGCATTCATAATTTATGCTAATTTGATACTTTGGCTTCACTATTTTTACACTTGTAATTGTTTCTCACACATGTTTACAATTTTAAATCTATATTTTTAACTCTACTGTAACCATATTATCTTGGCATGTACTTTGTTATTTAATATCTAAAAATCTTTACTCATTACAGAATGCTCAACCTTTTATCTTTCAATTAATTTGCATATGTAAATGTATCAATTGTTTCCTGAAAACTCACAATAAACAATTAAACTACTATTATCTTAATTTTACTTTTTTTTTACCAAAAAAAAAAAAGTTTTAAAAAAGTGATTCGGGTTCGGGTCGGGTCGGGTCGGGTCGGGTTGAGCCACAAAAAACACAAAAAATTCGGGTCAGGTCACGAGTCAACCCGTTTTGTTTCGGGTAAAAAACAAAATCGGGTTCGCGTCGAGTTTTTTCGGGTCGGGTTCATCAAAAAATTTTGACCCGTTTTGCCATGTCTATTAATAATGGAGAATCTAATTTTTTTTTTTTTAATTCTAGTTTCTTATTATTTTTATTATTTAAATTGTGAATGGGGATGGGTGGGTTGGGTTGTAACAACTAAATTATTGGTTTACCCAAAAAAAAAAAACTAAATTATTGGGTCCACGCCCAACATAAAAATGTATTGCAAACTACTTTTTCAAAAAGGCTAAATTCGTCTGAGGTCTGAACAGGCCTGTGAACTTGGGTTTGAGAAATCAACTCAAAAATTGTCTCATGTCTCTCAAGATCTCACCCTTCAAGAAACCAACACAACCCCATTGTGATCTCCAATTGTTTCTCTGCTAACAGGATTGCTTGATTATAATTCTCATCTCAATGTGCTAACAAAGTTGATATTACAAATCCTTGGCCAGTTAATGGAGGTTTGGTACAATCAGTTCAGTTCAACATTCTGATAACTAGATTGGGCAGCATGTTTTTCACCTTTCATTTTTCTGATTTACAGATCCCCACGCAGGAATCATTACTAGAAAAGAATTCACCAAACGACTAGGAGCAAATGTAAACACCCCCTTAGTAAGGACTGTGGCTTGCATGCAAGGATATGGTTGACATGATCAAGAGCTTCCAGCTAAGGAAATTTCACTGGCTAGTCTGCAATCTGAAAATCCTAATAGAATAATGTACAAATGATAGCATATGGTCCCATTAACAAACAACTTAATAAAATTCAAAGCAAAAGGCATGGTACAAACCCTATGAAAAGCAAGCCCCTTCATATATATTTGTTGGTAGAAAACTCCAACTCTAACATTACCTAGAATGCAAGTGCAAAGATAACTTACTGGTCCACATCAAAAATCAATTTAGTACAAAGTGATCTTCCATAATACATTACTCTAACATCATCCACATCATACTCCTTCAAGTAGCTCCTAATTCCCTGTTCAGGTAGTCCACAAACATCCTCTTGGCACTGTCTGCGTCAGATGGTGGTGGCGGGCCACTTAAACTCGTCTGCCCAGTCAATTTAATGAAAGTTCGTCGCAGCCTACGTAGCTCTGGTAGCCCAACTGATCGTGAGATATTGATAGTTGGTAATCCCTGGCCAAGAGATACCCCATTTATTGGCCCTCCAAGTGCCTGGGATTGTGCTTCCACAATAGCATTAGTCACCTCCTGTGTTGCTCTATCCAATTCATACAGAGAATTTGCCTCTGAAAATCTTACACTTTGTGTCGCAATTGTTGGCTGTAAAATTTTTACATCCTGTGTTTTTGAGTCCACCTTCTTTGTCAAATATGAAACAGCATCTGAAACAGCAGCAGAAGATTTCTCTATTCCATCTTTATGTGGCCATAACTCAAACAAAGGGGAATCCCATCTATTTCTTCTATCCGGCCGCTCAAACCTTCTTACCAAATCTTCAAAAATCTCAGCATCATATGCAGCTTCTCCTTTCTCCCTTCGTTCTTCATTCCATTTTCTGCAATGGGTTTCTTCCGCATCACAATAGAGAACACAGTATCTTATTCCTGCACCACGAGCCAAACACCACAACTCATACCTATAACCCTTTATACTATTCAAAGAATCTACTATTATTATATTATCTTTTGACACTGATCTATCAACTTCAGACCTAAGCACCCCTCTTAAATTCTTCTCTGCAGTCATATTGGCATAACTCTGATTGCGATCAAGATGAAAGGAACTTTCATCAATGATCCTGACTGTTTGCTTTGATTCTGACTCTTTGAGAGCTTCAGCTAGGAAGAGGGCAGCTGTGGACTTCCCACTGCACGGTTGCCCACAGATTACCACCAATGCCATTGGACAAAAAAAGTGTCTGTTTACACTTCTTCTAAAATTATTTTACTACATAAAACCCAATGAACATACATCAATAAAGATCACTCAACTATAATCAGTTTTCTAAAATGCCTAATTCATCTGCTTCATCCTAATTTGAGTGTGTAATTTGAAATGGCACAACATTTAATGAAGAAGAAAAGATGTACAAGTTTACCAAAATTCCCAAAGGTGGCACAACTTGTAAAGTGTGTCTTCATTTGGTTTATTGAATTAGTGAAGGGTAACAAGAGAAGATGAACATAATTTTTTTTTTTTTTTTTGAATGGTCTAAATGCTTTTATTTTTTGAAAGCAGACACTCATTTTGGGACATCGAATAAAAGAAAGCAATACATCCAATATTGTTGAGCCATATTTGCAGGGATAAGAGGTAGAAAGGAAGTTCTGCAATTAAAGATTCTTTAAACATATTACACTAGTGCAAGAATATTCTAAAATCTTAACAATGAAATCCTAACTTGTGGTATTAGAAAACTTCAAATCATTCTGTGGATATGTTTATAGAGGCAAGTACACCACTGACTGTGCTCTATATATAACAATTCTTATAAGCTGAGCATTAGGAATTTTGAAAGAATATGGATAACATTTCCTAAAATTTTAAGTGCAAATACTAATAAACACTGTAGCAAAAAGAACTCAATACATAATATATGAGATAAATTCAAATTAAACTTTTATCAAAGTTACACTGGTCAATAATTTTATATTAGATGCATAATATGACAAATCTATCTACCATTGGATTACATATTCTTCTAATACCCTCCATTCATGCAAAACTTCAAGACGATCATCTCATGTGTAAAACGTTTAAATTTCAATTTTTAAAAAAAAAAACTATAAACAAAACATAAGTTTATGGATCGAATAGGAAGTAACATCCTATTAACACGAAATTAATTTGACCAAACAAGAACATATATAAATAATCCAATTGTCTAATTTTTAAAGGTGGAGCTTTGTGCAACAAATTCAATAAGAAAGCAACGAAACGCTAACAAACGAGTTACACCGGGTGCCCATTATCGATTTTATTTGATATACTTCACTTTAGGGTCCATTTGGTTATGCGTTTCGGGGAGATTAAAAGAGCGCTTTTTTAAAACCCAAAACTCTGTTTTCCAACTACAACTCCTCGTAGCCTTTTTTACGAAGGCTCATTTTAAACTCGAAACACAGTTTTCCAACAGTTTATACAAAGTGTTATTGTTAGGTATGAGTTCATACAGTAAAATTGAGTAAAAATTTGCTAAATTCCATTCTCTCTTAGAACCATCAAATAATATTACATGAATTGTAATTGCAAGAAAAAAAAATAATAAAAAAAAAATAAAAGGAAATTCTTGGTGCTATAACAGACATGTATGTAAACAATAACATTCCAGAATCCTAGGAATTGGTACAATCTGATTGGTTAATTTTGAGCTAAAATTAAAACCTTAATCGACAAAGATTATAAGATTGCAAGGTTACCTTAATCGTTGAGACGAGAATGAGAAGAGGGGTTAGGTCGGCGAAGAGAGTTCAATCTCAGAGCTCAACTATCGGAACGCAGGTTTTATGATTTTGCGTTGGATTTGAGTTTTGGTCTGGACGGGTTAGAGGGTTAGGTTGGGTTGGGTTGGGTGAACCCGTAATTGATGGGCTTATCAGCTCGTTTCGGCCCGAAGCTGGGATAATATGGGTGGATTTTTGGGTTGGACTTGTTGGAAAGTGCAAGAGAGAGAAAGAGAAAGAGTGGGGGCGGCTAAGCAGTGTTTGGAGGGAAAGAAAATTTGAGAGGAGAATGAAGGAAAATGAGAAAGTAAGAGAAAAAGAGTGGGGAGCGGCTTTGAGCCTTTGAGTTTACTTGTAGGGTTTAGATTTTTTCTTTTAGAATTTAAATTATAAAAGTTAAAATATATATATAATAAAAAATAAGTATGGCTTTGGGTTTACTTATTAAGGCTAATTTAAATTAAATTATAAAATGTGTCTTTACCCATCTAACACAAATATTTGATTGGGTTGGGTCATGGATTTATTCAGAAAAAAATTGTCACCCCTAACTGTAGTGTGTATGTTGGGTTTGGACTACAAAAAAACAAAAAAAAAAAAGAACCTTAAATTATAAATAGAATCTGGTTAACACGTGCTTGAAGATAATTAAAAATGTTGAGTTGCTTATTAAAATCAACCATTTTTTTGGTTGCAATTGAACATTAGCCAATTAAAGAAGTATTTTTGGTTATTTGCTATTGTTGCTTTCCCAATACAATGGAACCCATTAAATCCCTCTTTAACGGATGTGCAGTTGCACTCATTAACAAAAGTCTTATAAATAATATTCTCTACTCTAACATTTCAATATTCTCACAAGAATTTTCTCCAAACATTTACAACGATTGAGGTAACTCGTCTTGAATAATAAATGATAAAGTGATATTAGTGGTGATCTCAAATGAGAACCAATGAAAATCTATCTACTCAACTGTTGTAAAAATGTTATATCTATAACACTACTCTTAACATTTCAATTCAATTATGTAAGTTCTTTTTTTCATTTTAATTTAATTCTTTAATTTCAATACGTTTTCAATTTAGTTATTTTGTCTAGTTCAGCCAATTTTACTGTAGTTTGAGAATTTTTTCCAAAACCAAAACATTTTTGTGGAATTAATGGTTGCATATACAATAATGGTTGTGATTAGACCAATTATCTTGTTCAGACAACTTATCAAATTTAAAGAATAATGATGGGGGAATCAAGTCTTGGCACAATGAAAATGACATCTTTTATGGTATATCATGTCTATGATTCGAATTCCATCTACCTCGCCCTCATTATCTACCTATTTAAAAAAAAAAAAAAAAAAAAACCTGACTGGAAAGTATGCACATAAAACAACTATAGGAAAATAAGAAACTAACAGAACATTAGTTGCATAGGACAGGCATGACCAAAATTAGACTTTACTCTTTGTAGTTTTCTTGGACTATATATTGGTTGTTTATTGATATTCCTTCATAATCTTAAATAATACAAATAAAGGGATGTAACGAATGCAACCTTGTTTCCCTTTCCTTTAAGCTATGTTAGCATCCAACCTCATGCAGCATCAAAAAAACGTAAGAGTGAAGAAACTAAAGCCTCCAATGACTGTCCCAACCAGAGTACTAACATGTCTAAAGATCACTAACTTAATTCACACCCCAAAGAGTTAAAGTAACCAATTCTCATTCACACCTCACCTCACCATATATTTTATTTGATTTTAGGAGGAAATATATGTCATTAATTTAATTATTGCATGATATTTGGCTTTGTTTTTTTGAAAGAATAAATCTGTAGCCCTGGACAGGTTGTGGTTATATTATATCTTTATTTTTTGGCAAATTGTAATTACAGACATTATTGTGATTCCTCAAAAAGTAGTTCTCAAAGTTAAATATTTATCTGGATTCATAAGCTATTTAAGCAATTGAGGCCTAGTCATCCGTGTATGTGGTTGCTAATGGAGAATAATTAGAGTCTTATATACAATTTTTCTAAATAAAGAAAACTTTGATTGTTTTGGTGTGGGCAAGTGTAGTTTGGTTCCACAATTTTTTTTGCTTGTTTCATTTGAAGACTAGTCAAGATGGCTTTACTTTGTTATTGAATGTTGAATTTGTTGTTCCATAGTTTGTGTACTTTTGGGTAATAAGGAATGTTTTTAACCATTTTAATCTTTTGGTTAAAAGTAATTGATAAGTGTTTCTTTGCCTATACATGCTTCTGCTAGGAACACTCACATCGTCCTTATGTAACTAAAACACACAATTAAAATCCCTAACTTATGTTTGGTTGCTTAGAAAGGTTGGTCAAAGTTCTGAGCTTTGTAGTTTGGATCATTTCAGGATGTACAAAATAAGGTATTGAACTAGGACAAACAGTATAAGGAAGGTCAATATCAGTTATTGAACATATGAGTAGCTCTGTCCATGTTATTATAGTGTTAAATGAATAGAAATGAGTGGTTTTTTTAGTGTTGTGATATTCATTTTCCAAGCTAAAGCCTACTGTACAAAGTGAATATGGCTGATTATCCTATATGATAGACTGCCAAGTATATAAGAAGCTAGTTTTAAGTGTTGTCATTGTATTAATATTTAATATGCAACTGCATTGGTGTAGTTTCATGGCATTAGGACGGTTCATTTTGAGGTGGCTTGATGTTGTGGGCTTACGTGATGAGTTTTCTGAGGAGTAATATGATCTTCACAAATTTCTGTTCACAATTATATTATTGACCTTGATCTATTGGAACTAAATGGCTTAATTATTGCAGGATTGGCTTTGTCATTGGAAGACTAGTCAATGTGACTTTGCATTGTTTTTGGATGTTGAATTTGCAGTTCCATAGCTTTTGTACTTTCTGGTAATATGAAATGTATTGATCCATTTAAATTTTTTAGTAAAACTAATTGATATGTACTTCTTAGCTTATATATGGTTGTTCTAAAAACACAGAGACACCTTCCTTCTTTGATAAAAACATATGCATCTAAACCCTTAAACTTATGTTTGTTGTTTAGTAAGGTAAACAAAGTTCTGAACTTTTCAGTTTGGATCATTTTAGCATGTGAAAAATAAGGTACTGAACTTAACCAGGACAAATACTATAGGGAAGGTCGAGATTGGTAGATGAACATGAGCGTCTCTGTTTTTGTTATAGAGTTAAGTGGATAATAATGTGAAGATTATATGTGTTGTAATATTCACTTTCCAATTTCAGTTAAAGCCTGTTGAGTTAAGTGAACATGGCTAATTACCTATATGATAGACTGATAAATATTTAAGAATCTGGTTTTAAGTGTTATTGTTGCATTAATTGAAACATTTTGTGCTACTGCAATTGGTGTAATTTCTATGGTAGTAGGAGTGTAGCGAAGTTCATTTTGAGGTGGCTTGATGTTGTGGACAATTATGATGAGTTTACTATCTTCACAAATTTCTGCTCAAATTGTATAATTGATCTTGATTTATATAATTACTGTCAGATTAGAATGGTTGAATTTGCTTGTGAAGAATAATGATGGATTGGAATGTTCTAAAAAGTTTTGGAAAATTTTATTTTTGTTTGGGGTTTTCTTCTTGCGTTAAACCTCCAGTTGGTTTTTGCCTTTTACCTTTTTCCATTGTTTTTCAATGTTGTTATTGTTGTATGATTGCATTTCTTGTTTTGATACCTATGTTTGCAAGACAATGTACTTTACCTTTCTTACCAATAATTCCACATCCTCCCTAAGGTTCACCCTCCTCTATCTACAATCTTCATTTAGATTGTTTGTTAGTTTCATATTGTAAACATAAATCTAGTTTTCACTTATATTTGAGCTCACTACATTTTCTGCTTTATAGCATTTTGGCTTCTTAAGTTATATTGAAACTTAATTAATGCCTTGCTACTTTGTGTTTTGTCAGTTGGGCATGAAATATAAATGTGGTTTTGATCTTTGTAATATGTGTTGAGCATGAGAGTTATATCATTTTTGCAAAATGAAATCTATGTTTTTCTCACCTCTAAGTTTAACTATTTGATCGTTTGGGTGTTTCTTTTAAATATTATTAGATATTATTCTCATATACTTAAATGAAAACATGACAAATGTTAAAGCCTAACTGATTAAATACAATGCATATATGACCTATAATACTGTACAGTAACTATAGCTAAACTACTTGTCCGTTACTGCTTCTGCAACATTGCTAAAACTAAACCAATGAATAACTTGCAACTTCTGAGCTTATAAGCCTCCAAAACCATATCTTTCGTTTTGGGCTCATAAATGAATATGGATTTTCTTGAAAGGCCCAAATCAACATGGAGTGGTCACTTTTTTTTCGTCATCTTTTATGGGAAATTTTTTTCAATTGTTTTCCTAACCTCCAATCAGAGATCTGGAATTAATATCAAAATTTTCCCCTAACAAAGGACCAAACAAAGTTATCATTTGGAGTTGGACTTGTTTGTATTGTCCATTAGAGCCATCTTTCCCTTATCTTATGTGGTACAACAGAGTTTTGCACCAAATGCATATATTTTTTGAGCTTCTTTGGACTAATTTAGCTTCGGCAAGGTCTTTAATATCTAAATATTTATTTTTCAAAAAATTAAGAGGGGAGGAGGCATTGGGGCACGGGGGCTACCATTGTTCTGGTTGGAATTAAAACCATATTTTAAACAAAGCAAAAGAGGTACCTACAATTTGTTGCATTTTATTTTATCCACTCCAAACCTAGTTAGAAAGAGATAACATGTATGCCATACTCAAGTCCAAACCTAGTTAGAAATAACATTCATGTCATACTCAGCGGAGATTCCTTGCACACTAAATTATTGGTCTCATTTTTTATAGATATAATTAAATTTTAACATATTTTATAGCTATAATCGAATTTTAACATATGAGTATATGACGTCCACTCTATATGATAATTAATATTATTATCAGAGTAAGACACTAACTAATTTTTAATGCAAAAAGGGACTAAAATCTTTACACCAGTTAAAACTTTCACATGCTTAAAAAGGGGTAAAACAGACATTCACATTAGCTGAAATGCTAAAAAAAAATTGTCACGTCAGATTTTATATATTGAGCAACATGTGAGCTAGAAAGAATAAAAAATCTTGGAAGATCAATCCTAGCAATAGTAAAAAAGTTGGGATAGTCAGGCTGCTATGTATTTTGTTGACTATTTTGAGCCTTGGTATGCTCTTGTTGTCTCTAATTTTCCTTATCTGGTATAAAAAAAAAAAAAAATTGAGTTTTTTCACACATTTTCCTTGTCTTTGTGTTGCGGCGGGCCCAATCAACATTAGTGACAATGCCATGTGACAGAGGGTGTGATGGTAGGCAATAAATTGTACTGTTGATCAACTAAATCTTTTAATTGCTAGGAGTTTGATAATGCATGTCATCCTCCTCTTCCTAGTCATGTGGGCATAAATCATAATCAAGCTAACTATACACGTATTTGCTTTTAGAAGAAAAAAAAAATGATAAAAAGTAATAATTTAATGTAGTTTTTTGAGTTATATAATGTTAGTAGTGGTTATATATTTATTTAATTTAGTGAGAATTCTTAGAATTTGTTGTACATGAATCTCATAAAAACACATCAAGAATAAATTTGTGAAATACATCAATTATAATTACTTGCATTTTCTTTTGTTGTGGAGGGAGTTAAGCAAGCTAAAATCTAAATGGTTCACAAATATGAGTTTAGAGGATCACACTCCTTAATCAATTTAAAATATTTTGCATAACGTGCAGAGGACCCTGGTCCACAAAAGCCTTAAATATATGAGTACACTGAAAACTACATTTATTAGTTTATCAAAAAAAAAAAAAAAAAAACCCTACATGCATGTATAAAAATTTATAAGTTACCTAGTTAGTTATACTTAACTAACACATTAGCAGACTATCGCGCACTCTTGGTGTGATGGCCACTCTACAAGTATTTATACTTGTGGAGTGTGGGGGGGCAAGGGCCAGGGTTCAAGTTTCTAGAAGGGAGTTTTACACACATATACACTTAGATTAAGTTAGAGTAGAAATTCTATCTTAAAAAAAAAAAAAAAAAAAAAAAAAAAAAAAAAAAACTAACACATTAGCAGGGAACACAATTTTTCTTTTTGTCACTTTAACGGGTCACATTCCTAATATAAAAAGTTAAGTAATTCGAAGATTAAGATTACACTCTTCTTCATAAATTTCTTATCTGCTAGGTTGTAATTGATTAATTGTTACTTTCACGTAAGTTCATAATTTTTTTCTTTATTTACTCACACTAATAGTTATAATTATGAAAAAAGTTGTGACTAAGTTTGTAGTCCTAAATTTGTAATAAACTCAATACAGTAATACTTATATTACCTATGTTGATACCCATTTTTGCAAATCCATACCCAAAAGCCTATGAGAAAGAAAGCTCATTAAGTTGCAAGACGCAAAAGCCTATACAGAGGAAAGCCCAATGAAAAGCAAGGCCCAAAGACCTACTAAGAAAACCGAAGAACAAGAAAGGCCCAACGAAAGAAGTGCAAGGGAAAGCGACCTACAGCTGAATATAGATCTGTCGCAAAATATAGTTCTTCAGCAGAATGGCTTCAGTAGATGAAGATAAATTGGGCCCAAGACTCTTTTGATCCAATCAATATTATTTGGCTCACAAAGGCCCAAATCATTTTGTATAAAAAAAAAGATAGGCGTGAAAGCTAATATGAATAAGTACGCTGAAAAGAAACAAGGAACAGTAAAAAGTGTCAGCAGCAGGAATCACGTGAAGAAAAGAAAAGTCAAATTAAAGAAAATGACAAACGCAGCAGGAAACACATGAAGAAATAAAACAAAAAACACACAGCAGAATGAAACAAAACTAATTTGCTACGGCAGAAATGGCGTGGGAACGAAAGGAAACAAAAAACGGAAGACAACAGAGCAAGCACAGATAGGGTCGGAGCACCACCAACCTGTACCCAGCCAATACAAGGGAGATGGGCCCACAGTCAAAGGGATTCAGAGGGTATGGTTTGGTGGTGGTGGAAAAAGGGAGTCTATATTTAGTTTCCTGTCAAAACTTTTTTTGGGAATATACCTTACTGGGATGGTATTTTACCCAAAAGAAGTAATAGATGATGGGGACCATCTAATGCATGCCATAGAGCTAGGTAGTGAGATAGCCCAAGCCTTATTCATTTAAACCTAGAGATAGAGGTATACAGCAAGAACAAACAAAAGGGAATTTTGTTGTGAAATGAGTATTGGTGCAGCAAACATGTACTGAGCAATGACAGTGGTCAGGGCAACCAATGGGTTGGTGGGTAGTCCTAAAGGGATGCTCACAACAAACTAAAAACAATTGGTGAAGCCCTAGAAGTAAAAGGGAGAAATCCTATTGAATTAGTTCATTATAAAAGGAGGAAGTAGCCATAGATGAGGGGGAGACCCGATGGAGGGGGAAGTACCCAAGGGAGCAACCCACGGCAAGAGAGTAGTAAGAAACTAAGAGTAAAAAAAAAAGAATGGAGTGAAAGAAAGAAAATGGTAAAATGAAGAGAGAAAACACGACAGGAATAGGGGCATTCATCAATAGACCATCTTTTTCCTCCCTCTTAGCAAACTCACTCTTTGAAGTCTTCAAAAAGTAATAGCTAATAGTCATTTAGGCCTATTCTCCAAAATGTACAACTTTAATGGCAGAAGCCTATGACAAGGTTGTTTAAGTTGGGGTTTGAGTTCTTTCTTGGTTTACTTATTCTATGGGAAAATTCAATATTTGATTTTGATTGCAAATATATTTGATTTCACTCATTAGAACTTATATCTGCTGTATTTAGTAATTCTGTTGTAGCACGTTTTTATCACATCTACCGCATCAGTTGTCCTAATGTGGTGTCCTTACTTGTTGTACTAGTTATTCTACTGTACCACCTTTTTATTGTATTTACCGTGTTAAGCTAAATATTTTTTTTTCGAAACTTTCTTCTTTATTTGTTATTATGTGTTTTACTTTTGACTCATTATCCTACCATAAGTATATATATACATATATCTTGTTTCTCTTGTTCCGCAGAATGCATTTTATAGATGTATACGTGCATACGTATAAGTATATTTATGAATATGCGTATATATATATATATATATATATATTTTTTTTTTTTTTTGGAAAATATGCTAACCTATGTAAGCTAACATTTACTTGATTGGTATTTTCTTTGGGTTTTAGATTTGTTTATGTGCAGGAAATAGAAAAGTATTTTTGCAGTAAAAAATGAAGAGTAATCATTCACATTTTAGAAGGCTTTACTACACGGTAGGAGGCTTTAATGCACAGTAGACAGCTTTGTTGCACAATAGAAGGCTTTACAACAAACATCTTTACAGCAAACGACTTTACAGCAAACGGCTTTAATGCACAACAAACAGCTTTATTGCATAGCAGAAAGCTTTACAGCAAACGGCTTTAAATGGCTTTAATGCACAACAGACAGCTTTGTTGCACAGCAGAAAGCTTTAAAGCAAACGGCTTTAATGCATAGCAGACAGCTTTATTGCACAGCAAAAGGCTTTACAGCAGACGCTTTTAATGCACAACATACAGTTTTATTACACAGCAGAAGGCTTTACAGCAGACGGCTTTAATGCACAACAGACAGTTTTATTGCACAACAGAAGGCTTTATAGCAGATAGCTTTATTGCACAGCAGAAGGCTTTACAACAGAAGGTTTTACTACACTGCAGACAATTTTATTGCACAATAGAAAAGTTAGATTTGCGGCAGAAATTGGAGAAAAATTCCTTCTGCAGCAGAAACAAGGAATAAGCCCACTTTACGACGTCTTCCCTTGGACTTGGACTCAACGTTTGCGCCCAAACTAGCAGCGGCAGAATGGTACTTTGGAGCCCATTCCGCGGAGTGCCAGGCCTAACTTTCTTCTTAGAAAAAGCCTAGACCAAGCGTTGCCCAATAACATCAAAACGCGTGTCTAAGGTACAAAAAACATAAAAAGAACCCTTGACAATTTGTAACACTTCTCTTTTTAAAAGATAAAAATAAAGTTGACTTCTACCTCCCATATTGGACTTTAACGAGGCTCACAACCCACACATTCACACCACCACCCCTCCCCCCCCCCCCCCAACACAACCCACAAAACCCACAAATCCTCTTTTTAGAAGTTAGAAGTAGGACCTCTACCTGCTTCAAAATCAAACAAACAAAACATATTCCATCCTACACCATATCATTTCAGCTGGCCTACAAACACAGCTCAAAAATAATTTTTTCCCTCAAAGAAAATAGAGAAAAGTTAACTGATGCTCTAAAGCATTTTTTAAGAAACTACTTTAAGAAAGTTTTTTTATAGGAAATGAAAACTTTCCTAGAATATTTTATTAACAAATAACCTAAGGGTACCTGTGGGGGGTAAAAGCGCCAAAACGCCTTATGGGCCTAGGGCTAGGTCCGAGGACGAGGATTCTGCTAAAGGGGCCACGAGTCGGGAACAGGGCCTCCTAACACTAGGGCCCAAGGGCCAGCCGGCTGGACCGCCAGCCTGTTGGGGATGATCCGAGGAGAAGGCCTCCTCGGACGTTGGATCAGGAACGGAACACGATAGCAAAACGCCTGGGAGAGGGGCTCCTAAAGCTCGGCGAGTCATCCTAAATCCCAGAGGGGCGCCAAGGTGGGAGACAAGGGAGACGTGCATTGCATAAGGCTTCTGCCACCGCATTAAAGATCTCTTACCTACCCGCCTGGCCGCATTAATGGAGAAATGACTACTGAGAGGACGGTGAACAGCCTTAAGGGCATTGGGGAGCGTTTTCAAGGAAAAGACAGATGGGAACCAGGGATGGGGAGTATAAATAGAGAAAGAATAACCACTAAATAGGGGGGGACCTTTTTGGCTAAAGAGAAAAAGAAGAAGGCTCTCTCTCTCTCTCTCTCTCTCTCTCTCTCCCTTGAAGAACAGAACGCCAATCAGCACAGAAGCTCCTCGGCTTACGTCCGAGAAGAGAATTAGGCCACTCCATCAGCCAGCCGTCTCTCAGAGGTGGACTTGGACCTTACACTGCATCCTTCTAAAGCACCAGAAGGTTTAGGCTTTAGGCCCATTCTCTACAAATTCTATTGTAAAGGCCACTTGGGCCGGCCCAGTCACCCATTTGGGCCCAAGGCAACTTTGTGTCCTTACAGTACCCATTAACATGACTCAAGAAAATATTAGGACCTCCACCTCATCGCAGCTCCAAACAAAACCCAAAAATTCTACCATGTCATCAGATCCACACAACGGAAAGGATAGGAATACAAATCCTTGAACACAAATCTTTAGTCCTAACTCCGAAGTTCCTTGTTCCACATCATCTTCCACCAACCATTTTATGGCACATGCATGTCCGGCACTATAGCTAGCCTAAGGGGTTCAAATGAACCCCCTGAACTGGCCCAAAATTTTATATATTGGTTTAGAACCCCAAAAAAAAAAAAATTGAACATCATAACCCTAAATTTATTTAAACCCAACTGAAATTAGCTTGAACATAATTATCTTAGTGTTACTTTTATATATAATATTTTCACAATAGTTTTCCAATAAAAGTTAAGTGGTAAGTTGTAACTAGTTTTTATCTAGACCCACAACAAACATTACTTTTTTACATACTTTTAACAACTTATCACCTAGATTTTATTATGAAAGTGTTGTATCAATAACACTACTCATAAAATTGATCATTCGTTAAACACAATAAATAATTAAACCTTTTCTCCAAACTTTGGCCCACTATGTTGTTGACGACAAGATGAAATTGTTTTTCCTGCACTATTCTTCTTCATCAGCCAAAAATTATACCACTTTTAGCAGCAAAAAAAAAAAAGCAAAAAATTACACCACTGGTACAGCCAGCTAATTTGTATCTTCATCGGTGATTCTTTCCTTATTCTCTTTATCTTTCTTTCTCCTATCTATGTTGTCTTTATATCTAATCAAGTAGTTTGATAAGTGCTCTACAAATTTCCAAATCCAAGAAATCTTTTAGTACTTGCGCCAATTCTAAGAGAATGACCACTTGTATGCTTAAAAAACCATACACTTTAAAAACATAAACATATATTGGTTACTATTTTTTCCTTAGTTTCATGTTTACTGCCAGTCCTACCCCTAAGTATGTTACTATTATTCTTTATCATATATTTTTATTTAATTAACATTACATATAAATATAATACGTTATTATTAATTTGATAAAAATGTATAATTAGTTATTTAATTATATTTATTTATGCATCCAATAGTTGTTGTCTTACCAATCTTTAAACTATTAATAATTTTTTAGACCATTGTACAATATAGTTGTATTGTACACTAAATTGTGTTTAGAATACTATTTTAGATTATTTTATATAATATGACATTTGTATATACAGGACAAAAAATTAATCATTTTTTTTTTTACTCTTCTCATAATAAATTCCTAACTTCAACACTATTGACCTCCTAGAATAAAAAAATCCTAGAGCCACCACTAAGCACATGTCTTTTTTCCAACTCCAGCCCTTGTTCCTCCATGTTGAATCCGTAAGGTTTTGATAAATTTTCATTCTTGACAAATCTTCATTCATGGTGAATTAATTGTTAAAAAAATATTTTCTTACAGGCTGACCTAAAAGCTATCATTTAACAAATACTTTTAGAAACTTTTTATACAAAAATAAAAATAGAAACTAAATGTTTTAATAGCTTTTTATATTTACTATAAAAGTAGTTTCAAAATTTTTTAAAAATGGTTTATTAACAAAGACACCATTCTACCAACTAATATTTTGGGAATGTTACACAAATTAAAAGCATTAAGGATGGGGGGGAAAAAAAAGAGAAACGTGTCATAAAATGGTTGGTAAAGCATAGTGTGGGACACAGAAAACTTGGGATAGAGGATTTGGAATGCAACTTTTATGTTCCACTAACCTATTTTTTTATTTTATTTCTTTATAAGATAGTTAAAGTTTATACAAATAATAAAAAATCAAACACATGACATACTATGATTGGTGAAATAAAATGTTTTGTAAATACTAATTAAAAATATAGTATGAGAAATCAAGTCTAAAAAACTGAAAGCTTTGCCACAATGGCTAAAAATTTGATTCAATGTTCAGTTATATTAGACACATTCGAATAAAGCCATATGTCTACTATTGAACCAGTGTCATCATCTGAATGAATCCAATGCAATTGGACACCGAACTTAATCCAAGTCCTACCAAAAGTCCACAATAATGATCGCAACAATGGAATCTACCACATCAATGTAAGTTATGAAAACTATACTCCAAAAACTCAAAAGCCTTACCACAACAATGATCCACGGTTCCCACCCACAAATACTAAACCATGTCAAGGGACCCATACTAAAAACCTAAAAGCTTTACCACAAGTCCATAATGAAGATTTCACCCCAAAATCTCTACCACATTATGGGACCCACACCAAAAATTCAAAAGCCTTACCACAACAATGATCCCTCTTGTACATTTGGGGTTGTTTTGTAATGGATAACTCAACAGTGACTTTTTCCCGTCTTGTTTTGGTTCCTTAGTTGTTTAATATATCTTCTATTTACCAAAAAAAAAAAAAAAAGATCCCTCTTGTGTAATAATAAATAAATGATCCACCCTAAAAACTCTACCACATCAAGCGACCTACTCCAAAAACTCAAAAGTCTTACCACAACAATGATCCTTTGTGCATAATAATAAATAATTGATCTACCCTACCACACTTGGGACCCACAACAAAAACCCCAAGCTTTATCACAACAACAATGAACAATCCCACCCTAGAAGCTCTACCACACCAAAATTCCACCCCTAAATTCTCAACCACATCAAGGGACCCACACCAAAAAACCCAAAAGCTTTACCACAACAATGACGAACAATCCCACCCCCCAAACCTCTACCACACCAAAATTCCATTGCAAAACCTTAATCACACCAAAAATACGAAGGTTTACCATAGCAATGTTGATTAAACGGTTCCCAATAGCAATGCTAGGATTATATAATTTTACACAACTTTGGATCAGCCTGCCTTGTAACGAGTTGAGTTATAAAAAGTGTGGATCCATATGGTCCCACCACCATACTTTTATCACTTGAAAACCTTTATTACTCACAAGTTACCATGTGGCAAGTTGTGACAAAATTGTGTAAAATTATGTGTTCTTAGCATTATTCTATTCCCACCCCCAAAAACTCTTACCAATTAAGGGAGCTAGCAACACCAAAAGCCCAAAAACTCTACCACAAGATCCCACTAGAAACACATAAAATAATCTCTAGACGACAACCCACACCCAAAAACTCTACCACATCAATGGAGTCCACACCAGAAGCACAAAAAATAATCTCTAGACGATGACCCACCCCCAAAACCCTACCACATCAAGGGACCCACACCAAAAACCTAAAAATCCTTACCACAACGAAGATTCCACCCCAAAATCTCTACCACATCAAGGGACTCACTTCAAAATTTCAAAAGCTTTACCATAACGACGATTCCACCCCAAAATCTCTACCACATCAAGTGACCTACACCAAAAACACAAAAGTCTTACCACAACGATGATCCCTCTAGGGCAATAATAAATAAATGATCCACCCCCAAAAAATCTACCACATCAAGTAAGCCCACTTTAAAAACTCAGAAGCCTTACCACAACGATGATCCCTCCTGTACAATAATAAATAAATGATCCATCCCAAAAACTTTACCTTATCAAGCGAACCCACTCCAAAAACTCAAAAGCTTTACCACAACAACAACACAACCAATCCCACCCCCGAAAACTCTACCACACCAAAAATCCACTCCTAAAATCTCAACCACATAAAGGGACCCACACCAAAAACCTAAAAGCTTTACCACAACAACAATGAACGGTCCCACCTCCAAATACTCTACTACACTAAAATTTCACCCTCAAAATATAATCCACATCAAGGGACCCACACCAAAAACCCAAAATTTTTACCACAACAACAACGACAATTCCAACCCAAAAACTCTAGCACACCATAACTTCATCCCAAAATCTCAATCACATTAAGCGACCCATGCCAAAAATACAAAGGTTTACCACATCAATGATGATTACACGGCTCCCATGAGCAATACTAGCACTATATAATTTTACTCAATTTTAGCTCAATTTGCCACGTGACGATTTGTGAGTTATAAAGGTGTGAACTCATACAAACACACCACCATACTTCTATCATCTCAAAACCTCTACAAATCACAAATCACCACATGATAAATTGTGACAAAATTACATGGTCATAGCATTTTTCCGTTCTCAACCCCAAGAACTCTTACCGGGTCAAGGTAACTAGCAAAACCAAAAACCCAAAAACTCTACCATAGGACCCACATTGAAAACACATAAAATAATATTTAGACGACGACCCACCCCCAAAAACTCTACCCCATCAAAGGACCCACATTGGAAACACAAAATAATCTCTAAACGATGACCTACCCCAAAAATTCTTACCACGTTTAAGGACCAGCACTAGAAGCACAGAAAATAATCTCTACTACAGTGACAACGGCCAACACCCAAAAAACCAAGCTTTACCACAAGGTCCACAACATCGATCCCACCCTTAAAACCTTTACCCACGTAGCACTTACTATATAAGCTCAGTAACCTACGACACATCCCACACTAAACCAAAATAAGCTCCCTTCCAGTCCGATTTTAAGCCCCCTAAGCTAACGTACTCCAGACCTTTCCATATTCTCTGCGTTCTTCCCTATGACTTCTCCAAACAAGTGACAATAGCTACATATTCTTTTATTAACAATATATTATTATAGTTTTATTTTGACCAAAATGCAAAATTCACCTTCTAACTTTCACAACTTTTCATTTCAGTCCTCTAAGTTTGCATTCTACCATTTCAGTCCTTTAAGTTTCACTCATTTTCAATTGAGTCCTCCGTTAAGAGTCCGTCAATTTTTGTCGTTAACTTATTTAATATTTATTTCTTTTTTAAAAAATATTAATTAAAAAGAACCAAAAATTAAATACCTCAAAGAAAGTCGCTTCCCACATCCGAGGAACTCAAAATTGAAACCCCACTTATAATGAAATCATCATTATGTTTTCTCATAAAATAAAATGACGTATCTGTCATGAAAGGAAAAGCAAAATTTAAAACAAATAAATTTTGGAAAAGAAAGAAATGACATTGCAAATCCCTGGAATCATTCAATGGCTTGTTTGGTGTGGAAGGTATCATTATTTCCTTTGATGCCTTGGCAGATGATGTGAGTGTTCGTGTCCACGAAAACTATCGGTGGAGGATGCACAGCCGCGGCAACATATTGCTGAGTCTGAGTCCATGAAGAAGAAGAAGAAGAAGAAGCTCTAGAGATCAAGCCAATCAGCTTGGCGAAGGCTTGGCGACCCATCTAATTCTTTCTTCCACATTTTTTATATAGCAAAGATTCCATTTGTGTCTAGTATATGACTTGCCTTCCTCTACTACTGCTAGCTCTCTTTCTTTCCCTAATATTTTGGCGGGTGGGGTTTCAGTCTTGTGTTCTTCAGAAGTAGAGAGTAACGTTCTGTTTTTTTTTTAATTATTATTATTAACATTTTTTTTAAAAATTAAGAAGTAAATAAATATTAAATAAATTTGGCTAAGTTAAGAGTAGCAATTGACAGATTGTTATCGGAAGTCTAAATTAAGAATGACAGAAATTTAGAGGACTGAATGACAAAATATAAAATTAGAGGACTGAAATGAAAATTGGTGAAACTTGAGAGGTGAGTTTTGCATTTTAGCCTTTTATTTTTGTTAGTTACTGAAGTTCGTAGAATTAATTTTCTCTTGCTATCGTAGTTGCTTTCGAACCTTAAATTTGCTGCTCAAATACTTGGCCTAGCCATCCTCATCATCACTCTTGTTCTTGCACTTCGCAAGTTTACAACTAACAACATGGTTAGTGCTTCCCTAACGCAAGCTGAAGGTAATGTTAACAGCAGCAGCCAAGACAATATCCAAATGATAGCTTTGAATTTCAACCGTGTCTAAGCATCAATATGAAGAATGTGCATTAATCCACGCCCATGTTTTTGTTGATTTGTTTGAATTACGTAGCTTGAATTTTCTGTGGCATGAGGTATATGCTGTTTTTTTTTTTTTTTTTTTTTTTCATTCTCTTTTATCATTTTGTAGAATTTATGTTGTCATGTGTGGATCATCTATTGTACTTTGTAATCCTCTATGAATAAAGTGATTTTACTCTGATACTTGTTGAGGTTTTTGAATAAAAGTGTGGATTTGGGCCTTTTTCTTTCTGTTGGACCGTTTTGGAAATTTTCACAGGGAAAATTGACTTGGGCCTCCAAATTCAACTCTTCCCTTCTTGGTTCACAAAATGAAGTGTGGATTTGGATCAATCCATAAAGAAGCTTCAAATCTAGATGGGTCTGGCCATGTTTTTTCTTCTTCTTTTATGAGAAATGATTGTCATTTGCCAGTTGTTTTCCAAATTTCCAATAAGAGATTATGACTTAGGGCATTAGCAACAGTGATATAGCTATTTTAGCTTCATCAAAACACAAAAATGCATGTTAAAATAGTGATGTCATAGCTAAAAATTTTTAGCTTCTTGCTACCAGTGCACAACTATTTATGGCTATGCACTGTAATAAGAAGCTAAATATAATAATAATATTTTATTAAACTTCTCTCTCTTCTCTCATTAATTTTTTTTTCTTTCTTTTTCTCTCTCTCCGACATCTCTCATCTCCTCTCTGCTTTGCTGGCCAACTCGCCTGCGGTAGTGCTCATAAAATCCATATAAAAACCCACTGAATCAGACACCCAACCACTAGAAAAACATCGGATCAGACCAATACCACCAAAGCAACGCCAATCCACCAAACCCACAAATCATTACACCCATCCCAACGACCCACCACTACCATCAACGACAGAACGCCCACCACCACTACCACGGCCTGCAATAAGTGACCCACCACAAACTCGCACATCCACAACCACCACAAAACACAAATCACGAACTCATGGCAGATTTGTTGGAGTAGAGAGAAAGATCACAAACCCATGACACAACCCACAAACCTGCGCCGGCAAGGAAGGCAAAAGTTTCCACGAGTTCGTTTCTGGCCACGGCACAACCCACAAACCCGCGCTGGCACAACCCACAACCCACAGGATCCTCAAGAGCTTCAACAATTTCGTCTTTGACACTGGCGAGGAAGGTTTCAGATGGTGATGGGTGGGAAGGAGAGAGCGGCGACGAGATAGAGAGAAGTGAGAGTGGAGAGTGAAGAGGAGAGAAATGAGAAGTGAGAAGTGAGAAGTGAGAAGTGAGAGTGAGGCACGGCACGCGTAGAGATTGAGAGAAAGAAAGAATTTTTTTTTGAGAAAGAGAAAGAAATAAATTAATAAAATAATGTAGCAGATATATTATTTTATTGTGATGTTTATATTATTTTATTATATTGAATGTTAAAATAGATTCACTATTGCTGATGTTTTGTAAAGTGAGTAGGTAAAATAGATAAAGTAACTTTTTGTAGTGCTAAATAGCTAAATTTTTAGATCCACGACTATGAATGCTCTTATGCAAATGTATTTACTCTTTTGCTTGCTTATTTGCTTTCTTTAGACTTCTTTTTTTTTATTAAGGAATTGTATAATCTATGTTGTGTGGATTTGTTATATTTCTGTTATCCTCTATGAATTAAGTGATTTTACTCTTGCTGTTAAGGTTTATGGATAATAGTGCGGATCTGGGCCTTTTTCTTTCTTCTAGCCGGTTTGGAAAGTTTTCAAAGGGGGAGATTGATTTGGACCGTGGACACGTCTCCATGGTGTAGACTGAGCACGCACCGAATCTTTTTGACTTCTCTCATTTTTTTATTATTATTTATTTTTAACCTTCCTCCCCTGCTTATTTAAACTACCACGTCCTCATACAGATCCGACATGCCTTCTCTTTCTAGTTTTATTTTTGTTGGTTTTATTTTCTCTTTGTTACTGCATGCAGAGAACAAATGTCGTTGCTTAATTCAGACGTTAAAATTGCTGCTCAAATACTTGGCCTAATGATTCTCATCGTCACACTCATTCTTGCACTACGCAAGTTTACAACTAACAACACTGGTACTGCTACCCAACCGCTTCCTGGCGGCAACCTTGCCAGCAGCGATGGCGTTACCAGCAGCAGCCAAGACAACATCCAGCTTATGGCCTCTGAATGTCGATCCCGATGTCTGAACCTCCAATATACTATTACTATATGATGCTTCATATCGTTTGGAAGCTTCTTCTGGAGAAAAATCACGTTCATTTATTAAGTTGAAACATGGTGGAGTCCATGGTATATATGCTTTTGGCGGTTTGTTTCAATTCTGTAAAATAAAGTGTCTCTGTGTGGTATGAGGTTTGCAGTTTTCTTCTTCTTCTGTATTGTACTATTGCGTTGCTTTCTATTTCTTTTATCCTTTTCTCTTGGCTGAAACTGCATGTATTGTGTTGATCTATTATGCTTTTTACTCTGATTGAATAATGAACACGGTGATTTTACTCCAAACCTTCCTGCTGGTGTGTATTTCTCATTGTTTTCGTACAAATCATGCAGTGATTTTACAACAAAGCCTATAGAGGTTTATGAATAAATAGTGAGATCATTCTTAATTCATTTTTTTATTAATGGAAAAAAAAAAAAAAAAAAAAAAAGTGTGGATAAGATATGGGCCAAAAGGGCGAGAGGCCAGGGGGGAATTGATTTGGGCATTTAGATCCAAATATTCAGTTTGGGGCTCCCGAAAGAAAGATGTGGATTTGGATTAATTTATATAGGGGATATTATTGTATACTCTCGGAATATCATAAATACGTACTTTTTCTACTCACTTAAATAGTGAGTCTCACTAATTAAATTCATGGTAGGACTCATCATCCATGTGAGAGGGAAGACTACGCATTTATGATATTCCGGAAGTACCTAATAATTTTCCTTTATTATATAGAAGGCCCAAATCAATATGGAGAGGGTTTTTTTTTTTTTTTTTTTTTTTTACCCGAAATGGTTCTCAATTTTTTTCCTAATTACCAATTAGAGATTATGATATTTATGCAGATGTAATGCTCTTTTGGATGATCTGGAACTGGATTTTTATTATTCTCCCACAAATGTCCAAATAAATTATATAAGAGTTGTCTTTGGACATGTTTGCCTTGTCCATTTTAACCATCTTTCCCTTGTCTAAATGTTGTACAACAGAGTACTTTCCAAATGCTAGATTTGGGTCATTGGACATGTAAGTTCATAAAAGTTAGAGCATGAGTGTATAATTAAAAAATTTGTATAAAATTTATACATTTTAAGGCAAAAATGACCCACATCAATGAATATATTGTTATAAATTTATACTTACATTATTTGTTTTGTATTTTGTATTTTCTTTTTTCTTTACATACCCATGAGGATAAAAGAAGAAAATGAATGTAGTGTTGTACATGAAAAAAGAGAAAAAAAAATTGTCTCGACAACTTTCGTTAATTTTTTGTTTTTTATTATGAGGATGGACTATGGACACGTTGCCATGGTGATCAAATTTATTAGTTTGTAATGCAGTATTAATTTTATTTTTCTAGAATACGTGTATATATAAACATCTTTCAATGATATTTTTGAAAAATAGATTTAATTATAATTATAATTTTTTTTTTTGGGTAACAGGGAAGAACATTTTCTCTTGCACCTCAAAGTTGCTCTCTTTGTTGCGCTACTCAATTGTGAACGCAATAGTAGCAGCCAGCCCAATATCGAAGTCGAACTTCCATCTCTGAATATATGGACTGATATATTCATTAATTTGTATCGTATAGTTCATTAATTTGTATTCACGTGTTGTAATCCTTTGTTTGATGTAGAAATGATTGGTTATGTTTCTATTCTATTTCTAGGTACAATTTAAGATTTTGGTTTTATTTTTCTGTGGCTACAATCAATCAGTCCGTTGGGGACTCTTTACGTGGGCACGATCGTGGCCTTTGCTTGAAGGCCCAAGCCCAAAACGACTCACCTTGTACACTCATTTAACCCCGGCCTAAGCCCATTTCAAAATTTCCCCGGTCCCACTTTTCAAGCATAGTTGAACCAACACAAATTTATACATACCAGTAAGTTAATAACCGACATACAAAATTTAGAAGGCAGCATGATGAGATCACTTTGTAGAGAGGAAAATTTTGACCAATCACAAATTGTCACGCCACAAAATAGAGGCAAGTTGAATTGCCTAATGCTCTATTTAGGAGAAATTGGGCTCATATGAAAATGTCTCCTAAATAGGGCATACAAACACACCACAAAAAACCAAAATAAGCTTCTTGAAAATGTTTTATGAATTATTTTTTTAATTATAATTTTGTTGCTTCCCGTATTGATTGATTGAATTAATTTCCTCTTGTACATTACTGTAGGGAACAAATGTCGTTTCTTTCTGGGCCAAAATGGGCTTTTACTTATTTCTTACAAACTTTCTCGTAAAATGCCTCATGTCTGAAACTAATTAAGGAAATGCCCCTATTTTGAAACTTGATTTTCTAAACATCGAGTTTCAAATGTAAACTCGATTTTTGGAATATCAAGTTATAGCGAACGTGGACTTAGAAAAAAAAATTTACTCGAGTTCCATGTGAAGTACTCGAGTTCATGGAACTCGAGTTCCATTTGAATTTTTTCAAGGAACTTGAGTTCCATGAACTCGAGTTCCAGAAAATTTTTTTTTTTTTTTAATTTTTAGTTCGTTATAACTCGATTGTCTAAAAATCGAGTTTCAAAACAGAGACATTTCTCTAAATAATTTCAGGTATGGGGCATTTTGCTAAAAAGTTTTGACAAAAGAGGCAAATGCCCATTTCCTCCCTTCTTTCTGACCTTAAACTTGCAACTGAAATACATGGATGGGTGATCCTCATCATCACACTCACTACACAAGTTTACAACTAACACCATGGGCAACGATGGTGGCATTGACGGCATCCAAGACATAATCGAAATTATAGATCTAAATTAACATCGCCAACCCTATCTAAGCTTCCAGTATTACTCTCTCTCTCTCTCTCTCTCTCTCTCTCTCTCTCTCTCTCTCTCTCTATATATATATATATATAATATTATGCATGATATGTAATAGATATATGAGTATACAAAAAAAAAAAATATATATATATATATATAAATATTTATATGTAGTCATGGTTTGATGATAAAAAACAATTGTTATGAATAAAAGTTATAGTTATGGGTTCCAGTTAATTCTACTGATAAAATTTCTAATTATTAAATAAGAGATTTAGGGGAGGGTAGGGTAGCTCTCTTCCCGTCACCTTACTATAGTATCCTGTTTCCCTCTTTTTCTGAGAGGAAGAGTTGTCCCCTCTAGTGCCTACACTGCTAGTAGGGTTGTGTGTTTCTTCATTGTTACTTGCCTGTCTCTTTGTGTTTCTTTTGGTTTGTAGGGATGGAGGACCTCACTGGAAGTTAGCAGAAGTTATCCCTCTCCAGCAAAGAAGGGGTGAATGTGGATCTCTCAGAGAATAGAAAAGTTCATGGTTTTGCCCTAACTGCGAAGTTCTTTTCTTGAAGATCGCTGAATATTGATGCAATGGTCCGGAATTTTAGGCCATTATGGCGTACCAAAAGGAGTTTTCAAGCATGTGATGCCAAGCAAAATTACATGGTGTTCACCTTTGATATGGAGGAGGATGTTGAAAAGTTCTCATAGGAGAGCCCTGGTCTTTTGATAAACACCTGGTGATTTTTCAAAGGTATGACAATTCAGTCTTGATCCAAGAACTTAGCTTTGAAAGGGCTTCCTTTTGGGCGCAGATTCATCACCTACCTTTCTCCCATCTTACTGAGAAGGTGGCTTTCAGGCTGGGTGATACTTAAGATCAGTCATAAGAACTAGGGATTCATCGGACATGAGAGGTGGAACATTCATGAGAGTGAGGGTCTTACTGAATATCCTGGAACCTATCTGTCGTGGTCGTCGAGTCATACTTGGGCAGAATTCAGAAGGATGGGTCTTTTTCGCCTATGAACGCTTACCAAACATTTGCTACTGGTGTGGTAGGTTTACTCACGATGACAAGGAGTGCACAGTTTGGTTACAAAGCAAAGGCTCTATTGTAGTGGAGGAACAATAGTTTGGCGCCTAGCTTCGAGCTACACAATTTAATCCAACTCGATGGTCATACGTGGAAGTTAAGGGTTTTGAGATGGAAGAAGCTCCTCGTCGTGTGGTGGTGGACAAACAAAGATCAGTTAGGGCCTCCGGTGACTTGTCTGACAGAAAATTCCAATGGTGGTGCTCTTGGAAAGGAAATTTCGAATATTATGGATTGTTGTTGTCAAATTAAATCCCCAGCGGATTTTGCGGAGACTCTTAACGGTATTGACCACGAGATTTAGAGATATGATTTTTCAAATTCAAATTCTTCTTCTGTAATGACCATTAAGGATACAGCTAAGACCGGCGTAGAAAGGAAAGGAATTGAAAGTTCAACGAAAATTTCGGACCAAGATTTTAAAGCCAAGGAGACGAATAAGGATACTCTTGTTGAGGGGAAAGATAATGAATTAATTCCCGTAGAGATGATGGAGTTTAATTTCGACATGGGCTGGGTTGAGAAGAACCATACGAAGAGGGTAGGCCCATCAAAAATACTTGTGAAGGATAAGACTAAGGTCAGCAGGCCAGGTTTGATTCATGCTGCACCTGGGCTGGTCCGAGACCTTTACATGCAAAATGGGCCTAAACGTAAAGGTAAGGCCTTGAATAAGGACAATAAGGAATTGGGGGAGAAGGAAAAACGTTTGAAGAGAGATGTGGATGTGTCTGAATCATCACCTTTCTTAGGATCAGTGGAGGTTGCTGAGCAGCCCTGTCGGGTCCAATGAGTCTCATTATTTGGAAATGCGAGGGTTTGGAAACCTTCAGACAGTTAAAGCCTTGCAAAAGGTAATTCAAAAAGAAGAGCCCATTTTAGTTTTCCTCATGGAGACTAAACTAAATAAAGAGAAAGCAGAGGAAGTACGAGATCAGTGTAATTTTCAATTCAGCTGGGTGGTTCCTTGTGTGGGTAAGAGTGGAGGCTTAGCTATTTTTTGGAAGGAGGGTATTTCAGTATAAATTCTTGAAACAGACTAGACACACATTGATACTTTGGTAAAAGGAGGAGTTTCAACGAATTGGTGGCATTTCACAAGCTTCTACGTGGCACTAGAAACTTCGAAGCGGGATGAATCTTGGGCTTTGTTAAGGGTGATACGGGACAGGTCAAATTTACTTTGGTTGATCATCAGCGATTTCAATGAGATAATAAGAGAATTCGAGAAAAAGAGAGGAAGCATCAGACTAAGGCGGCAGATGAGGCACTTCTTGGATACCATCAACTGGTGTGGTCTATGTAACCTGGGCTTTGTCGGACCAAAATTTACGTGGCTCTACCAGAGAGCTGATGGGAGTCAAATTAGAGAAAGGCTGGACCGAGCAATGGTTTCACTCAATTGGGAGGTGCGGTTTCAGGAAGCAAAGTTGTATCACCTCACTTATTTAGCATCAGACCACTCTCTGTTATCATTACATTTTTTCAGGAAACCTCAAAATTGGAGAGGATGTAAAATCTTCAAGTTCGAATCCATGTGGTTGAAGGATCCGAAGTGTGAAGAAGTAGTAAAAACAGCTTGGGTAGAAAGGAGTGCAGCTAGCGTTGGTTTTCCTATATCCCAATGTTTGGAGTTTTGTCGTAATAGGTTGGAAGCTTGGAATAAGAGTGATTTCAGGCACGCTGGAAGGAAAATTTCGGAGCTTCGAAGTAAGTTGGAATGGTTAGAACATCAACCAGCCTTACCCTTCATCATCAATGCTACCAGGGAAACGAGAATCGATCTAAACTGTTGGCTAGACAGAGAGGCAGCTATGTGGTATCCGCAGTCCCGTTTAAATTGGTTTCAGTCAAGTGATCGGAACACATGGTTCTTCCACGCTAGAGCCTCCTCCCGGTATAAGAAAAACATTATTGCAGGTCTGAAGGATTCACAAGGTGTCAGGCATGAGGAAGAGCATAAAATAGGAGGGATTGTGGTAAACTCTATAAGGACCTCTTTTGTTCCAACCGACCTACTAAGTCCCCAGAACTTCTAAATGCAGTACAACCAAAAGTTTCGGATGCTATGAATCAGATGCTTAATTTGACCTTTCAAGGCAGCGAAGTTTGCGTGGCCCTAAAACAAATGTATCCATGAAAGTCACCGGGTCTTGATGGCATGCCCCCTCTTTTCTTCCAGCACTTTTGGCCTACCATTGGT
The DNA here is from genome assembly GCA_032878915.1 of Castanopsis chinensis. NCBI lineage: Eukaryota > Viridiplantae > Streptophyta > Magnoliopsida > Fagales > Fagaceae > Castanopsis > Castanopsis chinensis. The sequence continues at coordinate 4,694,325 of JAVQMG010000133.1, forward strand.
AACACAGTCACTAAAACAGTATTAGACTTCCTAAACTTTGGATATGCTCCTCCTATGTTCAATGATACTCATGTTGTTTTGATTCCGAAAAATAAAGGTCCTAAAAGTATTTTTGATTATCGCCCTCTAAGTTTATGTAATGTGATTTTTAAACTTGCTTCTAAAGCGATTGCTAATAGGCTCAAGAAATTTCTACCCTCTATTATTAGTGATACCCAAAGTGCATTTGTGCATAGAAGGTTAATTACTGATAACATATTGGTGGCTTTTGAGGCAATGCATCACATAAGTCAAAAGAAAGCAAGTAAAAAAGGGACGATGGCCTTGAAATTAGATATGAGCAAGGCATATAACCGTGTGGAGTGGGTCTGCCTTGATAAAATTGTGGAGAAGCTTGGATTTAATTAGAGATGGAGGAGTCTGATCATGCGGTGTGTGACTACAGTCTCATATTCCTTCAAAATTAATGGGAAGATTTATAAATCAATTCGGCCTTCTAGAGGGATCCATCAAGGGGATACTTTATCTCCGTACCTTTTTCTCATTGTGGCAAATGGCCTTTCTTCCTTGATCAAAAAGTCTGTGGAGGATGGAATTTTGGAGGGTGTTGCAGTGTGCCGTGGTGGACCAAAACTCTCACATTTGTTCTTCGCTGATGATAGCCTCATCTTTTGCAAGGCTACCATTTCAGAATGCGAATCTTTGCAACGGATTTTTCAGGTATATGAGAATGCTTCCGGTCAACAATTAAATCGTACTAAGACTTCTTTGTTTTTTAGCACTAATACTTCCAGGGGGGTCCAAGAGGATATTTGGGAAAGGTTTGGAGCACAGGTAATTAAACAACATGAAAAGTATTTGGGTTTGCCATCGCTAGTAGGGAGAAATAAAAAGGCAAGCTTTAGTGCTATTAACGATAAACTTTCCAAGAAATTGGCAGGTTGGAAAGGAAAACTTCTCTCAAAGGCTGGTAAGGAGGTCTTGATTAAAGCAGTGGCCCAAGCTATACCCACCTATACCATGAGTTGTTTTAAGATTCCGGATTTGGCAATTTTAATGGGGTCAACGAGGGGAAGAAAAGAAAATGGCGTGGTTGAGTTGAGAAAAATTGTGTGAACCTAAGGAAAGAGGTGGTATGGGTTTCAAACGCCTACAGCAATTTAATCAAGCATTGTTGGCAAAGCAAGGTTGGCAGCTTCAAACTTGTCAGAATTCCCTTATTTACCATCTTCTCAAAGCTAAGTTCTTTCCCTCGTGTGATTTCCTCCATGCTGCCATTGGGAATAACCCTCTAACACTTGGCGTAGCATCCTTGCAGCCAAGTCCATTGTTGAGAAGGGTGTTCGATGGAGGGTTGGGAATGGTTTAGAAATTCGGGTTTGGGGGGATAAATGGCTTCCAAGAGCTTCTAGTTATGAAGTTATTTCTCCTCGACTATATCTCCATCCGGATACTAAGGTCAGGGAGTTTATTTGCCAAGAGAGTAGTTGCTGGAAAGAGGAAATCATTAGAAAGATTTTCCTACCTGTGGATGTGGAAGCAATTTTGAGTATTCCTTTAAGCTCTAAACTGCCTAGTGATCGTTTGATTTGAGCCGAGGCTAGCAAATGGTTGCTTCAGTGTTCGATGTGCCTATAAGGTAGCTATGCTCCTCCACCAGACAGCAAATGCATTGTCAGCCTCATCTGATAGCACTCAACGTACGTTCTGGAGAAAATTATGGCGTCTACCAGTCCCTCACAAGGTTCACCATTTTGTGTGGCAAGCCTGTTGTGACATCCTCCCCACAAAGACAACTTGTATAAATGCAGAATACTTTTGGATAATCTCTGTGAAGAATGTGGTACTGCTACAGAGTCTTCAGGTCACTTGTTCTGGTCTTGCACAAAAGCTCAGCATGTTTGGGGTTGCACAAAGTTACCAAGCTCTCTCAGATAGGGTCAGTTTCACTCTTTCTTTGATCTATTATGGTTCCTACTGATGATAGAATCATTCGATGAAGAGAAGATAGCTTTGGTGGTGACTATTGCCTGGTCTTTATGGTGCAATCGGAATGAAATCTGACATGGGGGTGCAAGGAAAGGCCCGAAAGCTTTAGTACAGGGGGCAACACACTACTTGATGGAATATGCTGCTGCGATGGAAATTGTACCAGTCACAAAAGAGGTACTGAATGTCACTCGGAATCCACCTCTGCCTTCCATGATTAAAATCAATGTGGATGGCGCCACCTCCAAGCAACAGAGTTATGTTGGTGTGGGGTTTGTTATCCAAGATGAGAAGGGAAGAGTTGTAGCAGCTCTGAGCAGAAGAATTCACGCGCCTCTAGGTCCATTAGAAGTGGAGGCAAAAGCTTTTGAAGCTGGTCTCCAACTGGCTAGGGACATGGGTTATCAAGACATAGTTCTGGAAGGTGATTCACTGGTTCTCATCCGAGCTCTCTATGGTCTATCTTCGCCTCCCTCAACAATTGCTTCACTGGTTGTGGGGATGCAACTCCTAAGTTCAGAATTTCATACAGTCTATGTATCACATGTAAGGAGGCAAGGGAACAAACCTGCCCACATTCTAGCTAAGTATGCTTTTAGCATTAATGAATCTATTGTATGGATTGAGGAGACACCTTGTTATATTGAACAAGCTCTCATCCAAGACTCTGTAATTGTTTCTGGTGTTTGAATAATAATGGCAGATTTCACATCAAAATAATAACAATAATAATATAAAGAACACAATTATAAAAAACAAACACCATAAGTTGAAAAAAAATGTTATAATTTTCAAATTTACTTATAAATTACCTTGTTAGTGAAATGATTAATTCCCCCATAGAATAGAAATAATAAAGGTGAATCATTAATAAATTGTTTTGACATTAATACATTGATGTAGCAGTTTCGAATATTAACCAAGTCAAATAAATGCCAAGCCTTAGATAGTCATTGGCTTATTGGCCGATGTAGATAGTTATTGGCTCAATTGATATCAATTGACTAAGCTAAAATGCGGTCGCCTCTAAGTGATATAGTCATTGGTTTTGCAATTGTTTTCGTGCAAGTCACGCTCTATTTTGCAAGTGAAACCTATAGTGAAGCTTCCAGTCCAAACCATTTGGTTGACTCAAACCCAACTATTAAATTTACTTTGGGCCATTTAACTCTCCAGAAAAAGACAATTAAAAGGGTGAATCATTTTGTTCCTCCAAAAAAAAAAAAATCCAGACACCATTCCAATAAATTAATTGCCAATTTAATCATAAAAATAACAGCCAGTGTAAAGGAAAACAATTTTTTTTTTAACTCATTTTAGTGCCAACCATAAATACACCACTAGAAACTAGAAGGAAATAAAGGATGAAGAAGCAATGCCCTCATGATGGAGAAATTAGTCAGTCCTCATGATAGGTCATGCTGGAGAAATTATATAGTCATCATGATGGGTTATCTTCATAATTAAAAAAAAAAAAAAAAGACAATAATGGAAAACAAAATTAGAAAAAAAAAAAGGTGATGGTTTGTTTCTTTCACTATCATTGCTTTACCTAACAAAATTGAATTAATAGAGATTATATAGGAATTGTCATCAAGATTTATAGTGCCAGTGACTCTTGAGGCCTGATTAAGAGGGGGAGGAATGAGATGGGAAAATGCAAAGAATATTTATTTGTATAATTTTTTTGATGAGCATGAACCATGAATCCTAAATTTTAACTACTCTAGTACTCTTTCTAACTCTTGTATAATTGGGTTCAAAAAAAAAAAAAACAAAAAAAAACAAAAACTCATAAAATTGTGCAAGTGATCCTATGTTAAAATTTTCAAGTGGCAGCATGACACATAAATTTCCAATCACCTTGCATCTTGATAATGCATAAAAATTCCGTCAACCCATGCTAGCTTGGTTCATAAAGTTTCCGATCAACTTGCAACGTGTGGTGGTGATATTAATGATGCAACGTTCTAATCGTGGATCAGCAGCAAAATTTTTTAGGCCATCTCTAGCGAAGAAATGAATTATTTGAGGAGGAACTTTGGATCATTTTACCCTTCCAATTGCAAAGTCAAATCTTAGGTGGATTTTCACGATATGAAAGTAATTGAACATGCTAATATATTGCTTATATTTCACAATGTGAAAGGAATTGTTGGGCATCTAGTAATGAGCCAGGGACTTATTTTGTTTCATTTCAATAAATAGAGAATTAGAAAGCCCAAAAGGCAATATTGCTAAAATTTTCAATGAATAAAACAACGCGAAGTAAATTTGAATATGACACCTAACTTTACCTTCTAGAAAATAACCAAATGGTTGTAATTGATCTATAAAACAAAATATAGGTCTGATTGATTTGTAGAGAGATATAAAGCAAGACTCGGAGCTAAGGACTACACTCAACAATATAGGCTTGATTATTCTCTCTGTTTCTTTTCTATTTTCTTTTTCTTTTTCTTTTTCTTTTTTTAATAATAAAAGTTACCTACTCTTTTGAACTCTTGTATAAATGTGCAAGTGGTCTTACGTTGAAATTTCCTAATGGCATTGTGACACAAAATTTTCAATCACCCTGCCCCTTGATAAAGCATAAAACTTCCAAAGGTAAGGGGTGATTTTGTTTCATTAGTCCAATGAATAAGGACTAAAAAGACCAAAACATTACATATTGCTAAAATTTTCAATGAAGAAAGCAACGCTCCTTGAGTTTAAGGCACCTGAATTTATCCACTAGGAAACAACTAATTGATTGTAAGTGGGACTATAAAATAAAAAATAGATCTATTAGATTTTTGGAGAGATATAAAGACTCGTTGCTAAGGCTATACTCAACAAGATCAACTTGATTACATTGAATTCTTTTCGCACAAGCTAAACAGGATAATTTTAGAAAAGGATCAAAATTAATAATTTCTAATGCAATATTGATTTAATCTTGTATTTTTACTAGCAACTATATATTTATTTATATACTTTTCTTAAAAAAAACTATATATTTATTTAATATGTTCCACTTTTTTAGAATGTGTTTTTATATATAGACAAGCTTAGGTATAATTTTTTTATTTGTTGTACTTTATGTTTCTTAATTAAAATTAAACATATTATTGCATTGACCAATATAATACAAATAATGTTATTTTCCCTAAAAAAATTACATTTAGAGTAATCGATTGTTTGAATTTAGATAAAAAGCATAAAATACAGCATTTAAAAGAATTGTGTCAAAGTTTAAACTCATACACAAGATATCAAGCTTTCTAAAGGATTTACATAAAGCTCACCCTAGTTATTGGCCCAGAGTTTTGCCTATCTATATATAAATCAAATTTTGTCTATCTATATATAAAAATGATTGTGCTATTATATGTTTGTACATGTACATGTGTTAGAATTAATCTTTCAATTTTTTTTTTTTTTGTTTTTTTTTTTATGATGATTCAATAATTGGGGAGGAAAGATTCGAATCCTGAATGTTTACATTAGAAATATCAGAAAATGCCACTTGAGTTGAAGACTTTTGGCATGTTTTAAATTAATATTCCATAAACAATTTATTTTATAACAACAAAATCTATGTTGCCATGAACAAGTCGCAACTAATTACCACTGATCTTTAGGTCAATTAGCCTAGCACCTCTAAGTGTTTCCAATGTATAGTGTTCAAATCTATGTCTCATATTTGATATATATATATATATATATATATATATATGGGTTGGGTTCAACCTGGTATAATTCTAAGTAATATTACACCACTCAATATTTTTTAATTGGATACGAATTTTGACAAATCCACCATTAGATTACATTATATTCGTATATTCTCCATGCTTGTAAAATTTCAAAGTAATAAAAGATTAATAGCTATGTCATCAATCAATTGTTTAAATTCAAGTTTTTGTAGTTTAAAATAATGCATAAAAGTTGAGCTCATGGATCGAATGGCCAATAAAATCCAATTGACAATAAAATTGACATGAATGTTAAGAATATATAAAACATGTAATTAACGGTGGGATTTTCAAAATATGAATTCTATAACAAGTTATTGAGTGGCGTAATATTACTTAGAGTTACAGCAGGTATAACTTAAACCTAACCTATATATATACACATATATATATGGGTTTACTGTAAGTTTCTTTAAAAATTTTTCTCTTCCCGTGTGTGTTTGTTAAAAATCTTTAGTATTCTCAAAAAGAAAAATAGTGGGTTAATCCAACATTGAAAAATGAGTGTGAGTTAAAAAAGTTTAAAGTCTATGCTGTATATTCAAAAGTTAAGCCCTTTTGGATATACACCACTGTAAGTTTCTATAAAACTTTCTCCCCTCTCTCTGTGTATGTGTTAAAAATATTTGGTATTCTCAAAATAAAAAAAAGCTACACATTTTTATAGCCATTGATTTTTAAAATATCTAACGGCTAAAAGGAAAACATCATTATACATATTATTATTAAATACTTACCTAATAAATAACATTCTTATTATCTCTCTCCTTATTAATTACACTCACTCATATCCTAACTTTTAGTGGAAGAGAGAAGACAAACATCAAATATGGCAAGACCGTGTGTATTACTTCATTCTACCACCACCTTGTCTCTCAACCTGTGACTCATTTTCTCATTCTGTTAATTAGGAACAACAATCTCATTTTCTCTTTATTTCTTGGCTTTGTGCTCTTGACCCAGAAATTTGATAGAACTAATTTCTTTAGCTTGATTACATGAAAAAATATTAGAGAGCAAAAACTAAGAGCAAACCCCATCCAATTTTTCATTTCAATTATTAAATTGCTAAAATCTTTATTAAGGGGAAAAAAAACATGTGAAGGAATGAGAAGAATCAAATTAGCTGTACGCCTGTACCACATGCAAGCAAAGTGATTGACTTTCAATTTCATCTCCTTGTTATTCCATCTCCGAGTCAAAGTCTATTTACTCCACCTCTTCAATCTTGCTCCTCGTTGAAGACCTCTTCAATGGTGTTTGCAGAGCGAAATTTATCTTAAAAAAAAATTTCTAATATGAATATGAGCAAAATTTCTCTACCCAAATTACTTCTCCTCTGGTACCTACTTCAACTTCTATTCTACCCTTATGTTTTATATTTCGCCAATCCATTTCTATGTCATTAATTGTGTCAAAAACCAAAAACAATATAAGGAGAAAAGATTATATAAATACAAAAGAGAGGGAGAGAGAAATACGCATACCTGTTTTTTTGAGTTTAGAGATAAGTATGTAATGTTATAAATGAATGATAATAAATGAGATCCTAATCTCAGTATTAATGAGTGTCTTTTTTTAACTGTTAGATTTATTTAAATCTAATGGTTTAGAAAACATGGCCCTAAGGGCATACATTAACAATCTATAATATATTTTAGAAAAAATTTTATCAGCAATTAAAAAAGCTATTAAAAGAGTTTGACAGTTTTTTCAATTTTCAATAAAAAATTTCCTAAAATGGTTTACTAACATATGTCCTAAGAACATATGTTAGTAAAACCCATATGTAAAACATAAATATTGTGAAAATACAAGGACAATTCGTGCATAGTGTTTGACTAGACCAATATATAGGCAGTCAAGTTGGCTCATAAATCATACTGTTGATCAACTAAATCTTCTTACCGTTTGCTGTTTGATAATGCATTTGAGACATCCTACACTTCGTAGTTATATGGACTAGTGAAAACACAGTTCCTCAACAAAATGTTCTTAAAACATTTTCTTATCGTTAAATACTAGTGCAAGTGTGTAACACAACAAATTTCTGTTACAACAAGAATACATCAACAATATATTATGAACTTTCATAAATCAATTTAATATAACATTTAAGCATTTGCAAGAACAATATAGGGGGAGGTGACGTTAAGGTTATTAATGGTTCCACTGATAAACCAAGTCTTCTATACTATTGAAAATGCATTAGATACATTCTCCTCTTCTTTTATGGTTTGTTTGGTTGGAAATATAGAAAATTTGGAGGATTGAAAAAATGGTAAGGGGATAGAAAAGTTAAAGGTTAGAAAAGATTTTTCTCTCATATGTGTTTGGTTGGAGGGATGAAAAACTCTTTTGTTTAGTTGAAGAGAAAAGTAGGAGAATAAAACAAGTAGTTTATATAAATTTACTCTTATACCCTATTACATAATATAAAAAACTAATTTCTTTTATTTTTTTTTATTTATAACATTATCTATACTATATATAAGAGAATTTTTCTCTTTTAACTGGATTTTTATGTGATTCAAAAATACTCTTATTAATGAATGGTAACTTCATTTAGAAATAAAGTCTTAAATGTCAAATAACAAATTTCATTTTGAATTCAAAAAGAGAATTTCTAAAATTTAGGATTTTTTTTCCCTTCACGTTCAAAAAAAAAATTACACTTACTGATTATCTCTAAAATTTATCATTTTTATTTTTTTGAAAAAAAAAAATATATATATATTTATAAATTATAATAGATGTAAATTATTAACCTTTACTCAAAAAAATAGAAAAGTTTTATGTGCATGCTTAAAAGCTAATATACTTTATGAAAATTATAGAAGAGCCGGCCATCATTTGGTTTAAGAAAAACAAACAAACAAACAAAAAACCTCTGATTCAAATAAGGAAAAGGAAAAGAAATCAACTGGTAAACACAAAATTCACTGCTGAGACTTGATTTTAAAAAATATAAATAAATAAATAAATACACTAGTTGATAAAAGAAAGAAAACACCATAAAGGAAAAGTTCGAAAAAATCCATTTGAGAAAATAAAGAAAACACGTCGAAGGAAGGAAAAAAAAGAAAAGTACAGAAGATATGGCATTTTTCTCGTCTAGCTGTTTCTAAAAAAAAAAAAAAAACCACGTGGCAGCCACACATTTAGGGGAGTCAATATAGGAGACTAGGAGAGGCTGGAAACCACTAGCCTTGTATGAGGAAAAGGACTTGGCTTAGCTTGTCCTTATTCCACTTTTCTCTGTCTCTTTCTCTTAAATAATGGTTGAACAAATCACACAAATTGACATTTACTACTCCCATATACAAAATAGAAAATGACCTAAATAACATTTTTTTTTTAAGAAACAAATTTTCCCTTGGCTGGCGTGTCAGGTTGGTATGGTTAGTAGGTAGCTTTTCTGTATTTTTTTTCATTTTTTGAGAAGCATCAAATGGGTTCATACTTCATGTCTAAGTCATCCTGCTCTTTCTAGTCATATGATATGGACATCAAATACAATCAAACTATTCGTATTTGCTTTTAGAGAAAATGATAAAAATTAGCAATTTTGACGTAGTATTCAGTATTAACTGTGTCATATGCTGTTGGTAGCGGCTTATTTAATTTAGTGCGAATCTTAAAATTTGATGTGTATATATATATATATATTAAATGAATAAATTGTTGTATATAAATCTCCTAAAACACATCAAGACTAATTTCGAGAAATAGATCAATTATAATTATTTGCATATTATGTTTTTGTGAAGGAAGATAAACTAAAAGCAAGCTAAATGATTCACATATATTAATTTAGAGGAGTAGAACACACTCCTAAATTGATTTAAAATATAAGGCGTGATATATAATAAATGTATGATTATTTAAAAAAATGTGTGTAAGTATTCTTATGTAATCCTGAATTAAAAATCCTGATAGGATAATAAATAATATAATACTAATTATCATGAATTAAATAGATATTCCCATTTATTTTAAATTTTATCCTAAGGATAAATATATAATTTAGTTATTTAAATGATTAATTCCAACATAGAACTTAAAAAAAAAAAAAAAAAAAGAGTCCCACATAGGATAGTTATAGAAATAGTAAATGGTTAATATCTCGTTGTTAAACACAGGCCTTAATATCTCGTTGTTAAAGTAACACATGACGACATAGTATAGTGAACTTTGCAAAGGCAGTAAAATTAGTGCCGTTAGCGATAAAATTAGTGTTACTTGCTAAGTAAATGCAGCAGGTTAGTGGCTAGTGTAAAATCTTCCAAAAGCGGGGGCTGCAAGATTGCAAAAGCAACTTTAACTTGGGGTTGAGTCCCAGCAGATTAGTTCTGGTTGCACAAGCACAGCAGATTCCCATTTATGCTTATTTAAATATACAGGTAGTAGGTATTGAGGGTAACTTGCCTAAGAGATTAGTGGCCCATTTAGTGAACAAAAATATGCAGGTTGCAAAAGCGCAGCAGATTCCCAAATATGGTTGGGGTTGAGTCCCAGCAGATTAGTATGAATTGCAAAAGCGCAGCAGATTCCCATTTATGCTTATTTAAATATGCTAGTAGGTAGTGAGGGTAACTTGCCTAACAGATTAGTGGCCCATTTAGTGAACAAAAATATGCAGGTTGCAAAAGCGTCAAACTTTAACTTGTATGCCCATAGGTTTCAACTTGCCTAAGAGATTAGTGGCCAATTTAGTGAACAAAAATATGCAGGTTGCAAAAGCGCAGCAGATTCCCATTTAGTATAGGTTTCAAGATTGCAAAAGCAACTTTAACTTGGAAACAAAAAACAAAAATATGAGATTAGTGGCCCATTTAGTGAGGGTAGTCAAACTTTAACTTGCCTATAGGTTTCAAGATTGCAAAAGCAACTTTAACTTGGAAACAAAAATATGCGATTAGTGGCCTATAGGTTTCAAGATCTTGGTAGTCAAACTTTAATTTGCCTATAGGTTTCAAGATTGCAAAAGCAACTTTAACTTGGAAACAAAAATATGCGATTAGTGGCCCATTTAGTGAGGGTATACCCCATTTAGTGAACAAAAAAATGCAGGGTAGGGGTTGCAAGATTGCAAAAGCGCAACTTTAACTTGGCTATAGGTTTCAAGATTGCAAAAGCAAGGATATTCCAAAAAGGTGAACAAAAATATGCAGGGTAGGGGTTGCAAGATTGCAAAAGCAACTTTAACTTGGCTATTCCAAAAAGCAGCATTTAGTCCCCATTCCAAAAGCGGGGGTTGCAAGATTGCAAATGTAAAAAAAAAGCGGGATTTAGTGAGGGTAGGGGTTGCAAGATTGCAATAGCAACTTTAACTTGGCTTTGATATGCAGCGTTTAGTCCCCATTTATAAGCAGTGGCAATGGCATTTTACTAACTTGCTTCAACTTCTCAACCTACTTCTTCAACTAAATTGCTTCAACTTCTCAACCTTCTTCTCCAACTTCCCACTTTATAAGCACAACAATGCCAATGTCACACAATAGGTGAGAAAGTATTTCAACTTCTTCTTCCCTCATAACTCATTATTGACTCACACTTCTAAAGTTTTACTGTTATTCTAACTAAATTCCTTTTTGTTTCAGAATTCAGCAAGTTGTGCTGGTCCTAGAACTCATTGCTGGAGTAGTTGGGTCCTTTGCCAGCTTTGTTGTTCAACTCAGACAGTTAATACTCAAATCCATAAGGATTTGGCCCATTTTGACTGGAAGACAACCTGCTTTTGTTGGCAATGGCCACCAGGAGGATATCCCACAATACTCTGTAAATTTTCCATCAATGGCAATGGCGGATAGGTGAGAGAGTAATTCAACTTTTTGCTCCCTCATAAGTCTCTAAAATTTTACTATTATTCTAACAAAAATCCTTTTTATTTCAGAATTCAGCAAGTTGTGTCGGACCTAGAACTCATCGCTGAAGTAGTTGGGTCCCTTGCCAGCTTTGCTGATCAACTCAAACGGTTTATACGCACATGCATAAGGATTTGGTCCAGTTGGACTGCAAGACAACCTGCTTTTGTTGGTAATGGCTACCAGGATGATATCCCACCTGCTGATGCTAATGACGAAGCTGAAATTGAAGCTGATGCTGATGCTGATGCTGATGATGATGTTGAAGCTGAAGCTGAAGCTGATGCTACCAATAGGCAATAGGCATGTACTTGTGAACGAGGATCTGAACATCTGACCTCAAAGTACGTGGTCTTCTTTGCAGACTTTATTGTAAAAATCAAGTGCATCTTTATATGTAACTTCTTCAACTTTTATTTGAGTCAAATACATGAGCTTCTATCATTTTTATGTGCCGGGCGTGTCGTTTATTTTGAGTATTATTCGTTATTTACTGATAATTTCTTTTTTTAGAAACACAATATTTTGGGCATCTTTCATCATTTTCTCACGGTATAAAACAAAAAAAAGAATGAAATGCATTTTTGCTTCTAGAATCCTTTTTTTGTTTTAATTTCTTCAGAAAAAAGAAAAGGCTTTAGAAGATTTATTTATCTTGGTGATCTGTGTTTTTTTTTTTTTTTTATTAATTTTATCTTAGTTATCATTGTTTGGCGTGAGATTTATATTATTAGAGAGAATTAAATGTTTTCTCAAAACAAAAAATGTTTTCCTTTTTCGCATAAGCTTATACTGTTTGATTTTCTGGAAGTTTTTCAAAATATTCATTCTTTCTCTGTCATCTGATTTTAGTAGGAAATATGTCAACCATTTATTATTGTGAATTTTACAACGGATTTTTTTAAAAAGTAATTAAGTAAAGAGCGAGCGTGCACAAGCTGTTGAGCCTTTTGCGACTTGTCCATATAGACTCTCTCTCTCTCTAACTTTTTGTACCTTATTGCTCTGCTACCCAAAAAAAAAAAAAAAACCAGAAAGTTTAGAAATTGCTTTTTGGTCGTTTTTCTATCTTTTTGCTAGTTTCGAAGTCAGGTTGATGCATATATTTTTATGATTTATGCGGATCTAATTGTTCTTTTATTTTATCTGTATATGGTGAAGTTTAGAAATTGCTTTTTGATCTGGTTGATCTTTTTGACATTTTTTTTTTTAATACAAGATAGAATTTTACTCTAATCTAATCTAAGTGTAAATGTGTGTGAAACTCCTTCCTGAAAACTTGAATCTCGATCTTTATCTCTCATACCTCACAAGTTTTTGTACTTGTGTAGTGACCACCACACTAAAGATGTGCGATAATAGGTATATACATCTTTAATTGTGAGATGGGTCTGCTTTTTAGCTTGGTAAGGATTTTTGCTTATATGGTTCGCTGAAAATTGCCACAGTATCTTTTGCTAAGTATGTAGCTCTGAATTTGGATTTGCTTTGTTTTTTTATGTCGAATTTCTGCCTTACTGCTTTTTGGGTTTCTTTGTCATCAGATATTTGGCTATGGTGTTGATCCTGGTAATCTGTGTTGTATGTGAGATTTATATCATTTTTGTGAAAAAAAAAAAAATGCTTTCTTAAGTTCTATTTGATTTTCGATATTTTGGATCTGATCTGGTATTTTTTTGGAGAAAAATCAGTATGGTGTTGTTATAATATCGTAGAATAGAGGGTCAGAGGTAGAGAGGATATATTTGTAAATTTGAAAAAAAAAAAGAAAAAAAAACTTTTTAAGAGCAAAGTTAGAGAAATTATTAAAGATAGGTGTGAATGCCCAAATAGATATTCATTCTCATATATTTATTTATTTATTTTTGGCAAATTGTAATTGTAGACATTATTGTGAATTTTACAACGGATTCCTCAAAAAGTTGTTCTCAAAGTAAAATTGTTATCCGGATTTATAGGCTGTTAAGCTGTTTAAGCAATTGCGGCCTAGTAATCTGTGTATGTGGTTGCCATTGCATCATAATTAGAGTCTTCTATACAATTTTTCTTTTAAAAAAAAAAAAAAACTTTGATTTTTTTGGTGGGCAACTGGGCAAGTGTAGTTTGGTTCCACAATTTCTTTTGCTTGTGTCATTTGAATATTAGACAAGATGACTTTGCTTTGTTATTGAATGATGAATTTTCCATTCTGAAGGTTTTCTTTTATTTATTTATTAAAACTAATTGATATGCGCATCTTTGCCTATACATGGTTCTTCTAATAACACACGTCTCCTTAGAGCATTCTCATTAAGAATGCTAAATGCTATAAATGCTAAATTTTAACATCAAATTTGTAAAAACACCAAAAAGATAGCTACAATAAATATGCTAAACTTAAAAAAATTACAATCTGAACTACAGTTTGCTTTCATCTTTGAAAGCTCACTATAGCTCCAATCTTTAAAAAAAATATTATTATTTTAATACTTGTGGTGGAAAAGGTGGTTTGTATTGTTGTTTTTTATTATTTTAATGAGTAGTTTATATTATTTTAAACAAAATGGTAAAAAAATAGAATATTTAATATTGGGTATATTGTAAAATGAGTAGTTAAAATTGATAAAGTGACTTTTTGAAATGCTAAATGCTAAAATGTTTGATGAGAATGCTCTTATCTGATCAAAACAAACATTTAAACCCTTATCTTATGTCTGGTTGTTTAGAAAAAGTAGACAAAGTTCTGAACTTTGCAGTTTGGATCATTCGAGCATGTAAAAAATAAGGTACTAAATTAGAACAAACAGTATAAGAATTCACCAAACGACTAGGAAGCAAATGTAAACACCCCCTTAGTAAGGACCGTGGCTTGCATGCAAGGATATAGTTGACATGATCAAGAGCTTCCAGCTAAGGGAATTTCACTGGCTAGTCTGCAATCTGAAAATTCTAATAGAATAATGTACAAATGATAGCATATGGTCCCATTAACAAACAACTTGATAAAATTCAAAGCAGAAGGCATTGTACAAACCCTATGAAAAGCAAGCCCCTTCATATATATTTGTTGGTAGAAAAACTCCAACTCTACATTACTGGTCCACATAATACAAAGAGATCTTCCATAATACATTACTCTAACATCATCCACATCATACTCCTTCAAGTAGCTCCTAATTCCTTGTTCAGGTAGTCCATAAACATCCTCTTGGCACTGTCTGCATCAGATGGTGGAGGCGGGCCACTTAAACTCGTCTGCCCAGTCAATTTAATGAAAGTTCGTCGCAGCCTACGTAGCTCTGGTAGCCCAACTGATCGTGAGATATTGATAGTTGGTAATCCCTGGCCAAGAGATACCCCATTTATTGGCCCTCCAAGTGCCTGGGATTGTGCTTCCACAATAGCATTAGTCACCTCTTGTGTTGCTCTATCCAATTCATATAGAGAATTTGCCTCTGAAAATCGTACACTTTATGTCGCAATTGTTGGCTGTAAAATTTTTACATCCTGTGTTTTTGAGTCCACCTTCTTTGTCAAATATGAAACAGCATCTGAAACAGCAGCAAAAGTGATAAGGGTATTTTCAGACCTACAAAGCTGACGACATGACAACACTCACGAATACATTTCAGTGGGCAGATGGATCTAGAGGAAGCAAACCTCAGTTAGATGAACCTCAATATGGACGAACCTAACAAAGGGGACGGACCCCCGACAGATGAACCCAATAGAGGGGGACGCACTGTACTCACATGGCTCCTACGTGGCTAGAAGTGCTCATCAAGAATCTTGATATGGAAAAGCCTTACACCCTACGCCCAACCATAATTAAGGGTCATCTACAAGGAAGACCATCCCGAAAAATTCGGAAATTTGATGGAGAGTTCTCCCTATAAGGAAAGGCCTTCCTCCTCAAGAAATTAAGATCAAATCTACACCACTATATAACCCCCAAAACCCTCTCTCACAAAGGTACACATAATTTATCCTAACTCTGGCACTCTAGAGTTGTGAAGAGTTTTCTAACTTAACCTTCGGAGGGTATTTGGCCGGTACCACACCGGTACTCTCTATAAGGTCTTCTTCTTTTTCTGTGTTGTGTAGGTCTGGTATAGGGTACGTAAGGACCGTGTGACTTACTGACAATTTTTTGGCATCATCAGTTGGCGTCGTCTGTGGGAAAACGAGTGATTAGCCATATCACCGCTCCTAAGACAAAGAGTTGCATGGTCCAGACGATTAATGGCTACCATCAACCAAGAGACCAAAAACCCGCCCAACTCCTTGGAAAGTTGCTGGAGCAAAAGTTGGGCCAGTGGAACGAATAGTATTTGAACCATCAAAATGACGAATAAGGCAGGAGCAAACGCAACAACGGCCGTCCTTTAACGAATGATCACCAAGAAAGGGACGACCAAGATGAAAGCATTAGAGTGGACTGACGAATGCCAAAAAGCATTTAAGGAACTAAAGGCATACCTCGCTTGTCCACCACTCCTCAATCCATCCGAACCCAATGAAGAGCTTTCCCTCTACTTGGTCGTATCCCCCACGGTTGTTAGTTCAGCTCTCATCCAAAAGAAGGATTGTGTGCAATTACCCCGTATGCTACACTAGTCGAGCGCTAAGGGGAGCGAAAGAAAGATATCCCCCCATGGAGAAGTTAGCCTCAGCCCAAGCATTAGTTGACTTCGTCACAAAATTTATGACAAACAAGGCAGAAGGCAGGAAGGTAACCCCATAGAAGGTTTGAACGGACGGATCATCCAACAAACATGCTGGGGGGATCAGGGTAGTCCTACAATCTTTTGAAGAGGACGTCATAGAGTGCCCCATCCGACTCCATTTCCTAAAGGCCAATACTAAAGCTAAGTACGAAGTTGTACTAACGAGACTCAACTTAGCCAAAGATGCCTGGTCCTCATCAATTGTCATCCATAACGACTCCTAAGTTGTTATAGGGCATATCAATGAAGACTACGAAACCAAAGGAGAGCGAACGAAATACCTTAGCCTAGTCAAGAGACTGACAGATCAAAATTTTGCAGCAAAATTTGTACAAGTCCCAAAGGAAGAAAAGAACATCTTGATTGATTAGCCAAGGCTGCAGCTACCGAAAACATGACTATTGGTCGTCACTATGGAATTGGAAATACAAGTGATACAAGTAGGTATTGGTTAGACGAAATACCTTAAGAATGGGATGCTTCCAGAGGACTACAACGCGTCCCGAAGGTTGAAAGTTCGGGCATCATGCGTCCCGGTGGCAGTGTACCAGTGGCCTACCGTGCAGAAGGATACCAAATCCTACGTAAAAGCATACTACAAATGCCAATACTTCAGCAAGACCTCGTGGCTAAACACTACAAAAGGAAGCCGACGGGCACCTAATCCTCATCCAAATGGAATGGATCAACAACCAAGGGTACCGACGATCAAGGATGCCAACGACACCTGATTCTCATCCAAAACTAAGTCCTACCTACGAGTGGAAGGACGAACCTAGCCACTCACGAGTGCCTTGGTCAAAATTCTAAGTCTTCCAACTTATGGGTGGACAGACAAACCAAGCCACCCATGAGTGTCTTGGACAAAATTCTAAGTCTTCCAACGAATGGGTGGACAAACGAACCAAGTCACTCACGAGTGCCTTGGACAAGATTCAAAGTCATCCTACCTACGGGTGGACAGACGAACCAAGTTACTTATGAGTGCCTTGGACAAAATATTAAGTCTTTCTACCTATGGGTGGACGGACGAACTAAGCCACCCAGAAGTGCCCTGGTTAAAAATCTAACCAAGTCACCCACAAGTGCCTTGGTACAAAATTTAAGCCCACCCTATGGATGGAAAGACGAACCAAGCCACTCAGGAGTACCTTGAACAAAATTCTAAGTCTTCCTACGTATGGGTGGACAGACGAACTAAGTCACTCACAAGTTCCTTGGACAAATTTTAAGTCTTCTTACCTATGGGTGGACGGACGAACCAAGTCACCTAGAAGTGCCTTGGTTAAAATTCTAACCAAGACACCCACAAGTGCCTTGGTACAAAATTTAAGTCCTGCCTATGAATGGAAGGACAAACCAATCCACACACGAGTGTCTTGGACAAAATTCTAAGTCTTCCTACCTACAGGTAGACGGATGAACCAAGCCACTCATGAGTGCCATGGACAAAATTCTAAGTCTTCCTACCTACGGATGGACGGACGAACCAAGACACGAGTGCCTTGGACAAACTTCTAAGTCTTCCTACCTACGGGTGGACGAACAAACCAAGCCAATCACGAGTGCCTTGGTCAAAATTCTAAGTCTTCCTACCTACAGGTGGATAGAAGAACCAAGCCACTCACGAGTGCCTTGGACAAAATTTTAAGTCTTCCTACCTATGGGTGGACGGATGAACCAAGTCACCCAGAAGTTCCTTGGTTAAAATTCTAACCAAGTCACCCACAAGTGTCTTGGTACAAAATTTAAGTCCTACCTACGAATGGAAGGACAAACAAAGCCACTCACGAATGCCTTGGACAAGATTCAAAGTCATCCTACCTGCGGGTGGACAAAGTCACTCACGAGTGCCTTGGACAAAATTTTAAGTCTTCCTACCTATGGGTGGACGGACGAACCAAGTCACCCAGAAGTGCCTTGATTAAAATTCTAACCAAATCACCCACAAATGACTTGGTACAAAATTTAAGTCCTGCCTACAAATGAAAGGACGAATCAAGCCACTCATGAGTGCCTTGGACAAAATTCTAAGTCTTCCTACCTACGGGTGGTCGGACAAACCAAGACACAAGTGCCTTGGACAAACTTCTAAGTCTTCCTACCTACGGGTGGACGGACAAACCAAGCCACTCACGAGTGCCTTGGTCAAAATTCTAAGTCTTCCTACTTACGGGTGGAAGGATGAACCAAGCCACTCACGAGTGCCTTTGGACAAAATTCTAAGTCTTCCTATCTACGGGAGAAAGGACGAACTAAGCTACTCCCTAGTGTCTTGGTCAAACATCTAAGTCCTTCTACCTAAGGGGTGGATGGACAAAACAAGTCACCTATGGTAGATGCATGACCAAAGTCACCTATGGGTGGACGGTCACTATACTAAGTTACCTACGAGTAGACGCATGACCAAAGTCACCTATAGGTGGACGGTCACTATACTAAGTTACCTACGGGTAGACGCATGGGTGGACGGTCACTATACTAGGTTACCTACGGGTAGGCACATGGCAAAAGTTGCCTATGAGTGGACGATCACTACACTAAGTCACTTACCGATGGACGTATGACCACAATCGCCTACAGGTAGATGGTCACCATACTAAGTCGCCTATAAGTAGACAACCAAAAACGTGACAAGGCACCAAAACTCAGTCACCTCAACAAGTCCACAACCCAAAGTAGACGACTAAAAAGGTGACAAGGCACCAAATTTAGTCACCTCAATTAGTCCACGACCCCAAGTGGACAACTGATAAGGCAATGAGGTACCAACACTTTGCCACCTCAACAAGTCCATAACCTAAAGTGGAAGACCCAAAAAAAAAAAAATCAAATCAAATCACCACATGAGTATACCAAGGGTAAGTGCACAACCAAAGTCTAGATCAGTTGTTGGACATGCCAGTGATGTCGAAGGAGCAAGCTAGTCAAACAAGTAATTTACAAGGTGGTTCTCATAATCCAAGTGATGAGGACAAACGCCAGAAGATCTACTTGATAAAACATGTAGAGATTGCAATCCAAGTGAAAGAAAAAGCAAAACATCTACTTGACTACGATCGTTTGAAACTATCAAGCAGGTGGAGCTCGAGACCCAAGTAAAGATAAGCACCAACAGATGTTGCTAATAGGCTTCCAGAACGACTCTCTTCTCCACAACCACTTGAAAACAATCAAGCTTGTAGAGGTTATGATCCAAGTCAAAGCAAGCATGTTGCTTGGTCCAAATGACTTTTCGCATGTGACTATACACATGCCCACCATCTAAGTGCAAAAGCCATGCATTAATATTCTTAACTTCTAGTTATTAGGTGTGGCATTGGAGTAGTAAATTTGGGAGCCATGTGTCCGTGTGGTGCTAAGGCTTTAGGCCACGTGTTCAATGATCCAAGGTTATCACATGCAACATTGGTGATAGAGGCCACAAGGCCCACAACAATGGAACAACATAGAAGCAAATGAACAAGAAATTTGGTGCTTGTCTATAGAGTGTTCACCTTGGGATAATGCAGAGATCAACACAAGCCGACTGCTTTTGGAGCTTCAAGGACAGCTCAACTCCTCCTTTAGCTTTGCAAATACAAAGAATGGACATGGAAACACATGGCTTCAGTACGTCACGGCTTGGAGAGGAACACCAACAAATTGCGAGAAATAGATCGATGAGTACGCAGACAGAGCTTACACACCAAATAGCCACAAGATGAAGGTAGTGAGAAGGACAAACAGATGAAGCTTACGCACCCGTTGTTTAGAGATAGCAAAAGGACCACCAATGCTTGAATCCTTTGGATGCTGAGACAAGGAGATTAGAACCCTACGACCCAAAGTGGACGACCAAAAAGATGATAAGGCACCAAAATTCAGACACCTTAATTAGTCCACGACCCCAAGTGGACGACTGACAATTTGACGAGGCACCAACACTTGGTCACCTCAACAAGTCCACAACCCAAAGTGGATAACCAAAAAAAAAAAAAAAGGCACGTGCAGTCATGGCTTATTAGAAAGGACATGTGGTGTTGAGATTCAAAACCACAAGCAAGCTATTCATTCAATATCAACATTCAAGCGCTTAAACACCATGCGCACGTGTTGAGATAACCATATGTGCATGTAAAGGGAAAGACAAGTGAAGCTTTGCCTGCTGTCTACTAAGTGTAAAGGTCATGCGCATGCCAATGATTCATTAACCACTAGATATAGCATTTAAGTGCAAAACCACAAGGAAGCCACCATGCTTCCCTAGGGAAAATCAAAGCTTCAAGACGTGTTCAATATATGGCATAAGTAATAACACGCAAGACGACGGAACTAGTGCATGCATGTTTTTTTTTTTTTTTTTTGGGCACACAGATCTGGTGCATGTCTGCTACTCTTGGGGCCGTCAAAGACATTGCGATAGTTTAAGACCGTCAAACACACGAAGTTGGAGTACCTAAAGTCAAAAGGCTCAGTGTGGCACGATTTAGAGAAGACTGCTGATAGCTGCAAGACAACGGCTGTGGAATGATATGAGGACGAAGCTCTTGCACTGATGATCGCAGGATGAAGGCAGTAGCAAAGGCAGTCAAAAGGATGCACCGACAAAGCTCTCTCATTGATGGCCGCAAGAGGAAGGCAGTGGTTAAGGCAGTAAGGAGGGCACGTTGATGGAGCTCCCGCACTGATGGCCACAAGACGAAGGCAAGGCAAAAGTAGACAAAAAGTATCGAAGTCCACGAGTGGACAAGTTCATTACAAAGTCCACAAATGGACGAGTTTAGTATGAAGTCCTTAAGTGGACAAATTCATTACCAAGTCCATAAATAGATGAGTTTGATTCAAAATCCTCAAAAAGAAAGAATTAGGTCCAAAGTGGACGAGTTCACGCCTACAGGTTATTAAGTACTGACAGACAATTTACTAAGTACTACATGGATGGGTTCATTCCTAAAATGCATTAAGTCCTCAAAAGGATGAGCCAAGTCACCCATAGGTACCTTCGTAAAAATATAAGTCTCCTACCTACGGGTGGAAGGATGAACCAAGCCACTCACAAGTGCCTTAGTCAAAATCTCTAAGTCTTCCTACCTACGGGAGGAAGGACGAACTAAGACACTCTCGAGTGCCTTGGTCAAAATCTAAGTCCTTCCACCTAAGGGGTGGACGGACAAAACTAGCCACTCACAAGTACCTTGGTCAATAGTCCTACCTACGGGTGGATGAACGAACTAAGCCAATCACAAGTGCCTTGGTAAAAGATCTAAGTCTTCCAACCTACTGAAGGATGGACAAACCAAGCCCTTCACAAGTGCCTTGGTAAAAATTTAAGTCCTCTTACCATAGAATGGACAGATACAAACTAGTATTCAAAATTTACTGTCCACAGGATGGACGGATATATGAACTAAAGTAGAATAGAAGCTCGCCAAAGCATTGGCATAATTCGAACATGTCAATGTCAAGACAGCTAATCGAGGCCACTTTCTCTTTAAGTAAGAAACAAATATGCATGCAATGCAAATCCCCAGTCATAGCCAATACGATATATGCATATATGATTGTATTCCATATTCTTACATGTTTCCTTCTCACTTCCTTATTTTCTCCTTGAATCTAGGACTATTTACTTACTCATTAACACAAAATGGACGAATGTCAACTCATATTATAAGTCCACAAGATGGACGGATATATGAACTAAGTCCACAAAATGAATAGGTGTCAAAAAGCATCCAAATTTATGTCCACAGGATGGACAGATACATTGACTAAGTCCAAGAGGTGGACAGGTGAAAGATATACAATGTAGTACATCTAATTATTAACAAATCCATAAGGTGGACGGATGAAAGATGTATAATGAGACGTACCTAAATTATTACTAAGTCCGCAAAAAGGACAGGTTAAAGCACTTAGGAATTTTTCATGACACAAAAGAAAGAAGTCAAACACAAATATATAAGGGCAACGGAAGCAAAGAAAGTTCAAAAAACCAATGAGAGACAATCTTTATCCTTACAAAAAGCCATTGTTCTTAAAAGAGCTTAGCATATACGAAACTACAATTCTCAAAATAAACTTAAAAGTAAAAATCCTAAAGCTATTCAACGGGTACATTTTCTTTGATGACCTCAACGCCACTCAGAACGCGCCACGTATACGCTTAACTACCTCATCAATCAAAGTGTAACTCCTGTGGAAAAAGACGATGGCTGCCAGAATCTGTCACCCCATGAGTTCGTTCAGGGTGAAATTGACAGACACATGTGCTGAGGGGGCAATTGATAAGGGTATTTTTAGACCTACAAAGCTGACGACATGACAACACTAACGAATACATTTCAGTGGGTAGATGGATCCAAAGGAAGCAAACCTCAGTTAGGTGAACCTTAATATGGACGAACCTAACAAAGGGTACAGACCCCCAGCAGATGAACCCAATAGAGGGGGACGCACTGTACTCACGTGGCTCCTACGTGGCTAGAAGTGCTCATCAAGAATCTTGATATAGAAAAGCCTTGCACCCTACGCCCAGCCATAATTAAGGGTCATCTACAAGGAAGACCATCCTGAAAAATCCAGAAATTTGATGGAGAGTTCTCCCCATAAGGAAAGGCCTTCCTCCTCAAGAAATTAAGATCAAATCTACACCACTATATAACCCCCAAAACCTTCTCTCACAAAGGTACACAGAATTTACCCTAACTCTGGCACTCTAGAGTTGTGAAAAGTTCTCTAACTTAACCTTTGGAGGGTATTTGACCGGTACCACACCGGTACTCTCTGTAAGGTCTTCTTCTTTTTCTATGTTGTGCAGGTTTGGTATAAGGTACGTGAGGTCCGTGCTACTTACTGACGATTTTTTGGCATCATCAAGAAGATTTTTCTATTCCATCTTTATGTGGCCATAACTCAAACAAAGGGGAATCCCATCTATTTCTTATATCCGGTCTCTCAAACCTTCTTACCAAATCTTAAAAAATCTCAGCATCATATGCAGCTTCTCCTTTCTCCCTTCGTTCTTCATTCCATTTTCTGCAATGGGTTTCTTCCGCATCACAATAGAGAACACAGTATCTTATTCCTGCACCACGAGCCAAACACCACAACTCATACCTGTAACACTTTATACTATTCAAAGAATCTACTATTATTATATTATCTTTTGACACTGATCTATCAACTTCAGACCTAAGCACCCCTCTTAAATTCTTCTCTGTAGTCATATTGGCATAGCTCTGATTGCAATCAAGATGAAAGGAACTTTCATCAATGATCCTGACTGTGTGCTTTGATTCCGACTCTTTGAGAGCTTTGGCTAGGAAGAGGGTAGCTATGGACTTCCCACTGCACGATTGCCCACAGATTACCAGCAATGCCATTCGACAAAAAAAGTGGTTGTTTACACTTCCTCCAAAAATATTTTAGTACATAAAAACCAACGAACATACATCAATAAAGATCACTCGACTATAATTAGTTTTCTAAAATGCCTATTTCATCTGCTTCATCCTAATTTGAGAGTGTAATTTGAAATGGCACAATATTTGCTGAGCATAAGCAATTTTGAAAGTAACATTTCATAAAATACTTTTATCAAAGTTACACCAGTCAATTATTTTATATTAGACGCATAACATGAAAAATCTATCTACCATTGAATTACCTATACATAAAACATAAGAAACATCCTATGAACTCGAAATTTGACCGGCAAATCAAAAAGAATGAGAACATATATATTAAACATTCCTGAATCCTAGAAATTGGTGCAATCTGATTGGTTAATTTTGAGCTAAAAGTACAACCTTAATCGAAAAAGATTATAAGATTGCAAGGTTACCTCAATCTTTGAGACGAGAATGAGAAAGGGGTTAGGTTAGCTCGGTGAAGAGAGTGAAATCAGAGTATAACTGTCGAAACGCAACGTTTTATGATGTTCGGTACAAGGAATTGAAAACAACTTTGGAGTTGGGAGGGTTTTTGTTTTTGATATTGCGTTGGATTTGATGGGCTTGTCAGTTCGGCTCAGCCCAAAGGTAGAATAAGATGGGCTGGATCAAGCGATCTGTGAGGTTAAGCGGTGTTTGGAGGAAAAGAAAATTTTGAGAGGAAAATGGAAGAAAAATGAGGTAATAGAGAAGGTGAGAAAGAGTGGGGGCGGCTGTGAGTTTAGTTGTAGGGTTTAGATTTTCTTTTTTCTTTTAGAATTTAGATTATAAAAATTTAAAAATAAATAAGTTATAACTAGGTTACTAAATTGCCTAATTGGTCGTGGTCGTGGATGAATTAATGGGTTTAGGTAAAAATTATTACCCCTTGCTGTCGTGTATGTACTGGGTTAGGCCGAGAGAAAGGAAAAAAAATTACATTATAAATAGATTTCGTTAAATGAGTGCTTGAAGATAATGGTTAAGGTTGAGTTTTTTATTATAATCGATCCACTTTTTGGGTGTAATTGAACATTTGTCAATTTAAGAAGTATTTTTGTTTATTTGCTATTACTGCTTTTTAATGTAGTAGAACCCATTAAATCCCTCTCTAATGGATGTGCAGTTGCACTCATTAACAAATGTTTTATAAATAATACTCTCTAACTTTGACATTTCAATAATGTCACAATAATTTTCTCAAAACATTTTACAACAATTGAGGTAACCAGTTGTGAATAATAAATAATAAAGTAACGTTAGTGGTAAGCTCAAATGAGAATCAATGAAAATTTATATACTCAATTGTTGTAAAAATTGTTATGTCTATAACATTACTCTTAACATTTCAATTCAATTATAGTTTTCTTTTTCATTTTAATTTAATTCTTTAATTCTAATATGTTTTAATTTAATCATTTTGTCTAGTTTCGACCAACTTTACTGATAGTTTGAGAATTTTTTCCCAGACCAATACATTTTTGTGGAATTAATGGTTGCACATTACAATTATGGTTGTGATTAGACCAATTATCTTGTTCAGACAACTTATCAAATTTAAAGAAGAATGATGGGGGAACCAAGTGTTGGCACAATGAAAATGACATCTTTTATGGTACATAATGTCTATGATTTGAATTCCATCTTTTCCGCCCCCATTATATACTGACAGGAAAGTATGTATATAAAACAACCATAGGAAAATAAGAAACTAACAGACATCAGTTGCATAAGAAACAAACAGAACATCAGCTGCATAGGACAGTTATGACCAAAATTAGACTTTACTCTTTGTAATTTTCTTGGACTATGTATTGGTTGTTTATTGATATTCCTCCATAAACTTAAAAAATACAAATAAAGGGATGTAACGAATGCAACCTTGTCTCCCTTTCCTTTAAGCTATATTAGCATCCAACCTCATACAACATCAATAAAACATAGCGAAGTGAAGAAACTATAGCCCCGAATGACTGTCCCGACCAGAGTACTTACATGTCCAAAGATCACTAACTTAATTCACACCCCAAAGAGTTAAAGTAACCAATTCTCATTCAATCTGTAACCAAAATTTAACATAGGAGAAAAAATAAAATACAAATATTAGAAACAAGTTGGATCGTCCAAATTTCTTGCTGATAACACTTGATGTAGGACTTCCTATTCTATCCAAATCATGATTTACAACTTAACTTTCTAACATTGAGATGCAATGACAATCAACTGTCAGCTAGTATTAGAAATTAAGAAGTTGTACAAGTTCTGAAGGAATCAGTAAGAACATCCTCATTCAGATTATGACCTGCAATATAAAACAAACAGATGAAAAAAAAAAACTAAAATAGGAGCTTGACCAGTATCCAGAAAGAACCTCACTTGAAAATGATGTTGTATATTAGATAATACCTATAAAAACTATCTTGTTCATCTGATTTTCTTCCCCTTTCCATTTGCGAGCTGGAACAATCTCATATATCTCCCTCACAGCCTGCCAGGAACATAAGGTTTTTAAATGACAGAACAAAACAAAATTAGTTCCTCCAAAAACAAACTAATTCAAGCAGTAAATTCAAAAGAAAAAAGATATGAAAAGAAAATGACAGAGAAATGTCAATATTAAGGGTTGCAGTGCCTAGTAAGGCTAAAACCCTATATGACACACGTACATAAAGCCTTAGCATGGTCCTGTGCATATTGGCCATTTCATATGCACCCTAGAAAAATGAAACCCTTATGTGGATTTTAATTCAAATAAACAAACCATTTATCCATCGATTGATAGAAAAAAATTTAAATAAGCATCCCCAGTGACCAGAACCCCAAGGTGATGTGGGTCTAATGCAGCACTAGTTGACTTCCAATGAAGAGTACTTAGAGTGCATTTGAAATGAAACACTACCTGTAAAGTATGTAACTGATCAGAATTTTGAACACTTAGAACTCCTTTGCAGCGATACACATCCATACCGTATTTCTTATCCCAAAGAATCTCCTCAAGCCATAAACGAACCTATAAACAACGGACAATTAGGTATGATGTCAAACACCAATAGCAACATAAACAAGGAAGTGCTGATTCAAGTTGATATAAAATAAGTAAAGAAGACAAGCATCCCCAGTGAAAAATAACATAGTTAAAATATATGAGCTTTCACTAGTGTGGTCAAGATATCAAATGTTTTTGTGACAGAAAACAGAAAAGATCAGCTGTTATTTGTGACATTTTCTGCAGATCCTAAAGTGTAACTGTAAGTATTGAGATTTATAAGTAAATCAATAGATTTATCCATTTGACCAACCAGAATCTAGCAACCATATTCTTACAAATATTGTGTCCCAAATATTTTTGGTCACTGACACAAGTCTTCTTTCACTCATCCAATAATCTAGAACCTTACTTTTAAAATAGAGGAGAACCATGACATAACCTAATAAAATTTTAAGCCTTTTTAGTAGGATACACTTTTATATTGGTTCTCTGCCTAAAGCAGCCCTAGTTTATATGGACATTGAGCCAAAAAAAAAACACAAAACACAGTAAGCACCCACTAATCAAGTTTCCATTGGAAGATTACTTTTTGCCAACTAATTGGGTTGCAATATTGTAATGAATTGTAAACTGTTGTCAAAAGCAGTAATGAAGTACCAATTTTCCAGAACAAGAATATGATAGCTATTTCAAAAGAGAAAAGACTACCTTATCAAGATCAACCTGCCGTGGCTCACAAATGCATAAGGTTCTCACACCAGTATCATGAAGATCTTTGGTAGATAGAGAACGGTTCTCTTCCAACAATTGTTCTAGATGAGCAGCGTGCTGAAAAGGGTAAAAAATCAGTGATGTCACTTAAATAAAGTTAGTATCAACTAAGAAGATAAACTTGCAGATGAAAAACAAAGAGATGTATGACTAACTGTAGCCTCATAGGCCCGACAGTTCAATATCTTGGGCAAGTCAACTTGACACCGAACAGAACGAATGATACTGGCAAGGGAATTAATGTTATGAATTTCCTTCTCCAGTTCCTCCAGGACACCTCCAGAGCCCTCAGGAGAAACCAAATCAACCTTGTTAAGAATTACAACATCCTACGCAAACAAAAAAATTTAACCCTTAGGTGCTCACGCCATAATAGATGCATTATATTCAGACAAAATTCCAGCTTAAAAAGACAAAACAAAAATAATAATAAAAATATTTATTAGCCAAATGTGTCCTCACAATGTAAAAGCATGATCATTACCGCAAATGCTATCTGAAAAAATGCTTCAGGAAATGAAGATGAATTTCGGCGCTCGCTGAGCTGAAACCGAAGGTTTTTGGCGTCGACAACCTATTAGAACAACATAACTCTTAGAGAAAGATATTGAGTAATAAGAGAGGTATCTTTTAATTGAGCATGATAATAAGAACTGGAGAGAAAGGAAACCGTCACCAGACACAAATTGAGTACAGAAATGACACAAAACACACCCCATGCTGTTATATGTATTTGGCAAGAAAGACACAGTATTCAACAGTACTCTAACAACACTGCAATGTGAGATTCAATTGCCAAAACTTATTAGAAGAAAAGTCACAATAATTGACATATATATATGACCAAACATATTATCATACAGTAAAACAATAAAAGTTGCATTTGAACTTAAGCACTTAAAATCAAGGGGTTTAACAACAAAATACGTATTAATGCTTCAGGATTTTGCTCCAGCATAACACTCATAATTTTATGGATTTGAAATCACATCTTATACTCAAATTTCAAATCCCGTCCAACCTTATTGTAGGTCCATGTGCAGCAAAGCAACCCTAGTCCTACTCATAGTGTAAGTATCTCTAACATTAAATAAACCCATCCATTCCATTGAGACAAACCAAAACCGAATAAAAAATATCAGAACCAATTATTATATTTGAATTTTACAACACTCTTACAAGATTTAGTCCAGGCTTATTGTAAGTCCATGTACTTGTAGAGCAAGCAATATATTCCTAGTTTGACTAGTAGTGCAAGTAACAAACATAAATCTATCCCATTTAACCCGACACAAACCAAAAAAACAAAACAAAACATCAAATGAATAAAACTTACAGTGATAATCGAGTCGAGCTTGACCGATGATTCCAGCTGATCATCCAGCCAAAGAATAGAAGCAAGTGGAGCCGGGTTCGCCAATCCGGTGGTCTCCAATAATATATGATCAAGTCTACACGCACAAAAGAAACCACATATGTCACTCAAATTTGATATAATCAAATTATTTCCTAAAACCTTAAACTTTTTAAATAATCATAATGTTTCGTGGTATTAAGTGGTATTAAAGCAGGAGATCCTAATTCAAAACCCGTGTTGGGTCTCACTCAATAAGAGTGGTTTAGGCCTACGCTTACACTTTTGGGATAATCACTAATTTTTTTGAAAAATATAGTTTAATTGGAGTTAACCTTTCTTTCCTCTGCACAAGTTGCTCGAGCGCTTGGACCAAACTGTGCTTCACAGTGCAACAAATGCAGCCATTTGCTAGCTCAACCCATTCTTCGACGACGGCTCCGCCATTTCCGTCGCCTTCGTTGATCATGGCTCTTTCCACGCCGATTTCCTCGCCGAACTCGTTCAATATCACCGCTATTCTCTTCCCGTGTTGTGAATTCAGTATGTGATTCACCAGCTTTTTTTTTACAAAATTAATCAACGAAGATCAGAGAGAGAGAGAGAGATTGGTTGTATCAAAAATTTGAAAAAAAAAAATTCAGAGAGTTGATGTGTTTTTACAGTGGATTTGCCGGAGCCGAGGTAGCCTGTGATGACGGTTACTCCGACGGAAACGTCGTCGTTTGGTGGTGGCTGCGTTGAGTGTTTGATTTCTTCGTCGATTTGAACAGCGAGCGGTGGCTCTTCTTCATCGTCCTCCATTTTTTTTCCAATGGGATTGCTCTCTCCCTCTCTCTTTCTGTTGCGGCTGGGAAGCCTGAGATACAGTTAAAAGATAGTGGGTTTTTGCTTCTTTTTTTTTTTTCTTTTTTTGCTTTAATTTTTTTTTCTTTCTTTTTTCTTTTGGTAAATTGCAAATTAGAAGTTTTGTATTGCTTGAATTTTACGCTTTGAAATTTTACACTTTAAAATTTACATTTTCTTTTCCATCAGCAAAATCCGTCCTTAGTTGGTATCTTGCCTACATGGCCATAAAGGGCGTGTTTGTGTAGTGGTTGCGGCTACAGTCGCGTTTTTGTAAGGTGCATTTTTTATGGCTGGTCCCATGGCATTGTTTATAAACCAGTCAAGTGATAAAAACGCGTAAACAATAATTTGGAATAATAAAAAATATTTTGTTAAAATATTTTCAGTAATAAGTTTTCAGTTTTTAGTTTTCAACAAAATAAACGGTATCCAAACGCACACTAAGCGACACCAGGGCCTAGGGCTGTCCAGTGACCCAATATATTCGACCAGCCTGACCATACCTGCCTGACCCGAAGGTCCACATGCAAATTCGAATGCATGTCTGGCTCAGTCATGGGTCTTGTTTTAAGAAAATCCGATTATGCGGTTGGGTTTCATATTACACAATAAAAAATCTGAATAACCCAACCCAACCGAATATTTGGTAAAATAATATCATAAACCATACTAGTCTTCCACTCACATCATATAAGTCACATCATGTACTTTGCCTTTGGTTATTGAGTTAAGTAATCTATAGTGAAGGAGAGGAGAGGAAACCAATCTAATGACTGATCAACCATTTTTGGGCACAACTTCCCAATGTCAAATCCAGTTGTTTAAACCAATTCAAGATTTAAATTCAACAGTGAGGATTAAACTCTACATACTCCAGTCATTTGACACTTTGACTACTATAAAGTCCTAGACAACCCTAGCACAGACATCTTATCACTAATTTAAAGCAATTACAAATCAACGATTAAAATTAAATCTAATATTATAATCCAATAGTCACTCTACAAACTTTTTTTTTTTTTTGAGAAATAAAAAAATTGATTAGATCTCTCACTGACCGAATCTCTAAAGCCTGAACCGATTATCAAAATAATAATAATAAAGAGAAGCTTGAATTTCATATCCCAATCCATAATCCAATGGCTTCAAAGTCTCACACGTTATCTCTCTCTCTCTCTGTCTCTCTCTCTCTAATCCAACGGCTTCAAAGTATGAAGCTCACCGAATCAAGTTAATGATCAACAGTCTCAATCTCTCTTTAGAGTTCAATCTTCACTAGTTCACCTAATCACCAAATCCACGGGCCATGACCTTAGATAGACTATCTCAGTCTCAGACTTAGTTCTCACTTCTTAGATTCTCAATCTCATATCTCTTTGACTCTCTCAGCCTCATAGTCTCATATGCTCTCTCTCTCTCTCTCTCTCTCTCTCTCTCTCTCTCTCTCTCTCTCTCTCTCTCTCTCTCTCTCTCTCTCTCTCTAGTTTGAGTCTCAACCTCAAATCTCTCAAAACTCAGACACAAATGCCCTCTCCCTCTCTGTCTCTATAATCTCTTCACTAATTCCATACGAAATCTTCATCAATCTTCACTCTTTAAAGACTTTGATCTTCGGTCTTCTCACCAATGAACAGACCACACTCTCAAACTCTCAATTCTCACTTCGTCTCTCTCTACTCCAAGGTCTAAACCCTAACTTCTCACTATAAGTTCTTCATACCTAGCCGTCGCCGCAGTCACCACTAGCACCCACTTCTCTCCCTACCACCGATCATATGGGTTGAACTAGATATTCGTGGTTGTCCCCTCTTATGGCTGCGAAGGAAATAGTGAAGATTGTCCCAAATAATCCAAAAAGAAAAAGCAATTTTTTTTGGCATGCATCTAGGTTTAGAGGGTGAATTAATCTTGCAACAACCATTGCAAGATTTAGATTATTTTACACGTATTTCATTGTTTCTCTATGAAAATCTACTGTTAAAATCAAGTAACCCCAAAGTTTTATAATTTGAAACCCTAACTAGAAATAGTTGAAACTTGAAACCTTAACCATTTACTTTTGTTTTTTGTTCATTTATTTGATTAATTTTGTTCCTATTTAAATTTTATTCAGGAATTGAAAGTTGTACAAGTGGGGTTTTCAGTCTTTAAACTTGAAATTAACACCCACGGTTTTTTAAGGTATGCTTTTTATTTCCCTTTGTTTTTTTGTGTTCAAAGTTGGGATTTTGTTCTTTTTTTGTTAGAGACTTAGAGTTGATGCATGTAACTTAAGCTACTCTGGATGTGTTCAATGTTTTTGCTTTTATTATTTAGTAAAATTTATACTGTTAAAAATCAAATAAACTCTCAAGTTTTATAATTTGAAACACTAACTAAAAAAAATTAAATGCCTAACCATTTTACTTTTTTTGTTCTTTGTTTATTTGTTTGATTAATTCTGCTCCTATTTTAATTTTACTCAGGAATTGAAAGTTGTCCAAATGGGGTTTTCAGTTTTCAAATTCAAAATTCCAACACCCCTCATTTCTTTAAGGTATGATTTTTGTTTCCCTTTGTGCTTTGTGTTAAAAGTTGGGATTTTGCTCTATTTTTGTTAGAGTTGATGAATAATTTATGCTGTTGTGGTAGTGGGTGGTAGTTGTTGTTTTGCTATCTTTGTTTAATAAGTTTGAGCACCAATGTTTCTGCTTTTATTATTTATTCTGCTTTTATTATTTATTGAAATTTCAAGCGTCATTTTGACCATCAATCTGGGTTCCTCCACTACACAAGCTAATGGTTCTACTACCACCCAAGCTGATGGTGCTACTACCACTGCTACAGAAGAGGTTGCTGTTGCAACCTAAATTGAAGCTACTGGTGGTGAGTCGCCCCCATTTCCACCTAGTGTAGTAAGTAAGACTGGTACTAGTAATGGTTGGAAAAAATTTTTAGCTTGGAATCATTTTGAAAAGGTAAAGGTAGATAAGGGTGTCATTATGGCTATATGTAATTATTGTAAAAAATCATATCATGCTAATAGTAAGAGTTGTGGTACTAGTAATTTGTTAGCTCATATGACAATTTGTCCCAAGAACTCTAATAAAGAAGATAAAGGGTAGAAAACCTTAGCTTTTGAACCCAAAAATGATGGAGATGAAGGGTTTAAACTTGTGTCAACAACTTTTTCTGTTGAGGCTTTTAGAAAGGCACCAGCTGAAATAATTGTAATTGATGGATTGCCTTTTAGGTGTGTTGAGGGGTATGGGTTTAAGAAATATGTAATTACCTTATAACCTAAGCTCCGTCTAAAGGATATTCCATCTCGTTAAACTGTGGCTAAAGATGTGATTGGAATTTATAATAATGAGAAAGAGAAGCTAAGGAAATCCTTAAGGGGTTGTAGGGTGTGTCTTACTACTGACACATGGACTTCTGTACAAAGTTTGAATTATATGTGTCTCACATGTCACTTTATTGATGATGCTTGGAAGTTGTATAAGAGAATTTTAAATTTTTTTCAAGTTGAAGATCATAAGGGAGAGACTATAGGTAGAAAGATTGAGATGTCTTTGCGTGAGTTGGGTATTGATGGCATATGCACTTTGATAGTGGATAATGCTAACTCCAATTTAACCACAATTAAATTTTAGCAAAGGGTAACAAAAGATTAGAATAGGACAATTTTAGAAAATGAAGTCATGCACATGAGGTGTTGTGCCCATATCATAAATCTCATTGTTGGAGAGGGTTTGAAAGAAATTGATGCATTTGTTGCTAAGGTGCGTGAAGCTGTGAGGTATGTTAAGTCCTCGCCCAATAGAAATCAAACTTTTAGGAATTTTATGGAGAGGTTAGGTATGGAGTCCAAGAGTCTTCTTTGTCTACATGTATCTACTAGATGGAACTCGGCTTACCTTATGTTAGAAACTACTGAAAAATTCGAGAAAATATTCCTTAGGATGGACTTTGAAGATAATGGTTATTCATAATATTTTAGGAGCAAGAAAGATAGTGATGGTTTGGGATCTCCTTGTATAAGTGATTTCCAAAATTGTAGGGTATTTGTGACTTTCTTGAGGCTTTTTTACAATGCAACAAAGAAGTTTTCTAGCTCTTTGTATGTTACCTAAAATGCCTTTTTTGATGAGATCTTTGTTATTTATGAGAGTATTTCTCATTTAGTTAAATCCCAAAACACCCTCTAGAAAAACACAGCCACAAACATGCAAACTAAATTTAAGAAGTATTGGGGGGAAGGTGATAAAATTAATCCTCTTTTGTATGTGGCTGTAGCTCTTGGTCCACGAAAAAAATTGAGATTTTTGAAATTTTTCTTTTTCTAAAATATATGGGAATGAAGTGGGGAAAGTGAAGGTTGATAAGGCGAAAGATCTTTTGATGAATTTGTATACTTTTTACTGTTCTGTTAATTCACCAAATGTGCAAGAACCAAGTGGGAGTGAGAGGACACAAATGATAAGTGATGCCAATAATCCATATGTGATGGTTCACTCTCGATGTGAGCTTTTCTTAGAAGCTGAGCAATCTGTAGGTTGTAGTAATGAGGTTGAAAAGTATTTGGCTAAAAATTGTGATGGTAGAAGGAATGTGAATTTTGAGGTATTGGGGTGGTGAAAGGATAATTCTAGTAGGTACCCAATGTTGTCCAAAGTGGCCAAGGATGTGCTAGCTGTACCAGTTTTGACCGTTGCATCTAAGTTAGCATTTAGCACCAGAGGCCGCATTGTTAATTTAATTCAAAGTTCTCTCTCTCCTCTCATGGTTCAAAACCTTATATGTGCACAAAATTGGCTTCAAGCCACAGTACCAATTTCTCATCACCAATCAAGAGATGAGGTTGAGGCATTGGAGGAGGAATTTCATGATTTGGGTAATATGTTTAAATTCTGGAACTTATAGTCTTTTAATTATTATTGAATGTCTCATGTTCAAACAAAATTTAATATGTTGTATTTATTTCCTTTTCTTTTCTAGTTTTAAATCAACAATCATCATCAAGTGCATCAGCAAGTACCAGCTCCAAATTGGGTTTTAGCTCATGCAAATGACCCTTAATTAGTGTTGAAGACTGATAACTGACTTGGTACGTTACTGCCTTTGGCCTCATACTATTATAAACTTGCCACCCTTTATATTTGGTCTTGTATTTGGTAGTAATGTATTATTTGTTAAATATTTTTTTGTCTTTTGTAGACGGGATCATTTATTTTGTAAAGGAAGCAGCCTCTTGGGAACGTTTTGGAAGCTTTTTTGTATTTTGCTTTTCTAACAATACTAGTCTTAATGCTTATAGAAAAGAAATCCTAAGAATCATGTAGGTTTTCTTTTCTATTAGTTATAAGCTTGAGTATTTGACATTTAATGCTTGGGAAAAGCTTTTTTTTTTTTTAAGAAATACCTGTCGTATTTTATAATTGTAAATAATTATATTGCTGGGAACTTTGTATAGCCAGCAAGGTTACTGCCTTCTTATAATTTACTGCCTTATAAACTTGCAGTAATCTAATTTCCTTTTCAGCCTATATGACTTACCTATTATGTATCCATTTATATATATATATATATAGATGGAAGTATTGCAATATAAATCTGTAGCTTATGCTTGCTGTGGTTAGCTTATTTGTTGTTGTTGTGTGGTTGGAAATACACATGCTTTGCGTATTGTTTTGCTCTTTTATCCAGGTTATTTGTTGTGCTAATTTTTGGGTAGTCAATGTGGCCATTTAACAAGTCACAAGTAGTGAAAATAGGAAGTTTTCCAGGTAGTCAATGTGGCTTTTTGAGGTATTTTTTCCAAGATGTTTTTGTTCCAAAGGCCCAATATATTTATAAGTGAAGTAGCTTAATTTAAGTTTACTTGAAGGCCCATTTTAAAAGAACAAAAAAAGGAAAACGGAGGCCCAATTTGTTTTATATGGAAAGTTCAAAAAATATGACACCCAAATAATTTTTAAAATTGCCAATCTCCTCAATTAGGGCTAAAAGGGCTGAAAAAATTGAACTAAAAAATACTTGGCCCATTAATAGCCCAAACCCGCCTAACCGACAATTCTGACCCGCCCATCTGGTGGCCTGAATCACCGGGTCCGACCTAACTATTTGGTCGAATACGGGTTTGATATCCAACCACCTAACTCAAACAGGTCGAGTTCGGTTCAGGCCCAAACCCGATCCAGCTTGACCCGTGGATAGGCCTACCAGGGTCGGCCCAACCTAATTTGGAACCTAAGGCAAAAGATTTATGTGAGCCCTTTTATATAAAAATATAGATTAAATAAAATTATATAATATTAATCATATTGAGTTTAATTTGATGTATTAAATACATAATTTAATGAATAATACTAACTAAAACTAAAGTTAATTTCATATAGAGAATTAAATATCATAGCTAAAAAATTTATTTAACAAAAAGAAAAAAAATTAAAAGGAAAATTAATTTATCTTGGATATATAACGCTACGTAGTTAATTACATTTATAGTTAATTGCATTGATGTGTGGCTTTGTAATAGATTAGTTTACAAATATTAAAGTTTCAAATTATTAGGGGAGATTAATCATCATTGATGATCTAACACATTTGCAAATTTTGTTTAGAGAGGTGCTACGTCCATAACATTTTTACAACAAATCACAGATGGTTAGTTGTTATTAGTTCAAATTTGAAGCTAACACTAAGATTACGTTTTTGCCCCAATAATAACAACCAGTAACAACCTGCCACTTAGAATTTGTTGTGAAAATATTGTGAACATATCATTTCTCTTTTTTATAAAGCCTTGTTAAAAATAAAAAAGGAAAATGCTAAAGGTACTACAAAATATTTACAATATAATGTGACAATAACAGTGATTTATGAGCTTTAATAATGTAATTAATAAATATTTAAAATAATTTTTTGTGGTTGGTAACATGTCAGTTTGTAAATCTATAGTAAAATTTGTAATATTTATAACATCACTAATAATAAAAAGTGCACAACAATTTAAAAAAATTCATATTTTTTTATAAAATTTCGGGCATTTTACAATAGGATGGGGGCCTTTTTTGTAAAAGGTAAATACTTTTTGTGGTGGGGACCTTAGGCCTAGGCCTTGGGCCGGCCCTGAGTGACACGCTGACATTTAAAGTGGATTTTTTTTTTTTTTTTGGGGGCCAAATCAGCCTTCCGAAATGACATCGTTTTACCTAAAACAAAAGGCACTGCTAGTAACCCATAGAACGACGTCATTTCAATGAAACCAAAACAAAAAACCAAATACCCAAGCCAACAGATGCTCACCAAGAACCCATTCAACTCAAAACCCATCCTTTAGAATTAGAAAAGTACAAATACTTTATTTTAGGTATCATATTCGTGTCAGACACTTGACACTTCTTGAACATGTTTGCATACATGTCTCAGCGTGTCCTTTTTTAAAAATTAAAAAAAAAAATATATATATATATATATATACATATATATAGGACAAATCTGAGACACGATAACAAGAGGAATCAAATACTCTTTCACTAAACAAAGAGAAAACTAATGCTCTAAATGATAATATTGCATTTCAAAATTAATAAATATCTTTATTCTTGATTTGTATTCTAATTTTTGAACATCAACCACCGCACACCCTGAATGCGATGGTTACTCCACAAGGATAAGTGTGAGTGGAGTGTGGGAGGCAAGGGGTTGAATTAGATTAGACTAGTGTAGAATTTTTATCTTGTATCCAAAAAAAAAAAAAAATTAAACATCCTTTAATAGTATTGAATTTTTTTTATTATCCATTATTACTCTTAATTTGATAATAATAAATAATATATAGAAATAAAATATTCATTATTTCTCTTAAATTGATATATATTTAATATTATATGAAAAATAAATGCTTAACCATATATAAAGATATATTTAATAATTAATTAATATACATATTCCCGTTGGTGTTTCCTAAAATGTTAAGAAGTAAATTTTAAAAAACTGACTCTTAATATATCCACTTAAAATGGATTTAAAATGATGAAAATTATCGAGTCCCACGGAAAAGGAAAGAGATTTTATATATATATATATATATATATATATATATATATTTGAGAAACACATTCTCAAAAGAGAAACACACACATACATATATAGGAGAAGGGGGATGAGAAAAGGAAATACACTCACATGCCAATACCAAAACTGCATGCGGCAATTAGTGTTGCGAAATAAGTGATAAACTCTTTCTCAATATTACACCTTATCAATGTGGGATAACTCAACAATACTGAATATCTTTTTTATTTGAGATAATATATAAGGTCTTCAATTATGATAGAAGACAACCAATTTTTTTCATTTGCTTATGATTAGTTGTTTGTTATTTTACACCCACTGGGGTATGATAATGTTTGATAATCAATTTTATTTTAGTTTTTTTACAGTTGTTGGAGAGCTTCTAGAAGTCTTTCCCTATGTCAAATTTTCCCAAAGGCTTACTTCAGTAGTGCCCCTTCCATTAATGAGGCATGAGATTGTCAATGCAAGATCCTATAGCCCATTATAGAAATAAGATCCTATAGCCCATTATAGAAATAAAGTTGACATGAACATCCTTTAATAGTATTGAATATGTTTTATTATCCATTATTACTCTTAATTTGATAAAAAAATGATTAATAACATATAAAAATTAAATATTCTTTATTTCTCTTAAATTGATATATGTCTAATAACTAATATTATATGAAAAATAAATGCTTAACCATATATAAAAATATAAATAAAAATATATTTAATAATTAATTAATATATATATTCCTACTGTACCTGTATCATACTTTTTCAAAACTTGACGTGTCATGATGTCGTATCTGTACTCGTATCGATATATGAGTTTTCTAAAATATTAAAGAGTAAATAAAAAATTGACTCCTAATTTGTCCACTTAAAATAGATTTAAAATGATGAAAATTATTGAGTCCCACAAAGGAAAGCAAATAAATAATATATAATTTCTTCAATTATGATAGTGTATGATAATGTTTGATAATCGATTTTATTTTACATTTTTTACGGTTGTTGGAGAGCTTCTAGAAGTCTTTCCCCAAGTTGAATTTTTCCCAAAGTCTTACTTCAGTAGTGCCCCATCATAACTTGAACTCTATCTCTATCATTCGATGGAAGGTGATCACAGCTTAGCTCTTCCATTAATCAGGCATGAGATTGTCAAGGCAAGATCCTATAGCCCTTTATAGAAATAAAGTTGATAAGAAACTTAAGGTTTGGCTACCCACCATCAGTTTCCTGCAGAAACTCTTGTACTTGGTCAAAACGGATTGATTGTGTTCAGCCATTATCTTCTGCATGATGTAACATGCACCATTTGTGGAAAGAACAGGAACATATCCAAACAGTTTTATTAATTTTTTTTATGAGTAGGGTTAGGTGTAAATGAGAGGAAGTTAGAGCATCAAAACTGTATGAGATTAAAACAGATTAAGCGAAGGATGGTAGTCATGGATACCACATAGTCTATTGGATTGTAGCCATTGTCTTTCTTTGTGAGTGTCTATCTTTGTGAGTGTCTATCTTTCTGAGTATAGTTTTGCCATCTCATGTGTACGTGGAATCTAATCTTATACTATACTAGTTAATAGTTATTGTTCCTCCCTTTTGATTCTTTCTCTAACTCAAAGCAACATTTTCCAATGGATTCTAAAGAAATAAAGAGAGAAGATAACAATTTGGTTTTTTAATGTGCTTGCGAGTACGTAGCTACATATCTGATATCCCCCATCAACAGAAGCATCCTATTTTTAGTTTTTAAACAATGGTCTGGTCTCCCCTCTTCCTCTCATAATATGACAAAGTAAAAGGCCACATTACATGACAAGAATTGATTGTCTGCAATGTACGTATATGATCTATGCATAAGCTGTCATCCAAGTAGATAAGCTCCGGTGCCTTCCACCTAATGATTTCTATATAAAATTGTCTGGATGGTAATTAGAATCATTGTGATGTGGAGAGAATATGGTGTGCAGTTCATCATGACAACGCGAGAGAGAGAGAGAGAGTGGTTAAGGTGGAGCTAGCATTGGTAATATTAGAAAGCAAAAAAATAATTAGCGGAATTCACCCAACACGTTTCTCTTGTATAAAAAATAAAAATAAAAACGTTTAAAAGATTTGAAGAAAATGAAACGTGTTTAAAAAAACTTCGAAGTGTTATTAAACCCAACTCAACTTAGCCGGTCAAATTAGTAATCTAGTGACCCGACTGATAGACCATTCCAAGTGATCAATTGGATAAAATGTGCACAAGGCGCAGTCAAAACCAATGGCGGAGCCAGGATTTTAGTTCAGAAATGCAAGATTAGAAGTTAATATTAAAAAAAATAACTGAAAAAAATATTTATATATATATATATATTAACAAAAAAATAAATAAACAATATAAGTGTCTTACAAAAACTAATACAAACATATACTATAGTTAGACATTCGAGTTAATTCTATAAAATAAATTGTGGAAATAAATAAATTTGAAGATATTAAAAGTGTAGAAATTTATTTGTAAAGTTGTATACACATCTCATTGTCTTGTCTTGATTGTTTTTTAAATTACAGGTGAAATTCAACTTTCTATTTATTTTTTAATGTAATTAAAATT
This sequence comes from Castanopsis chinensis, assembly GCA_032878915.1. Classification (NCBI taxonomy): domain Eukaryota; kingdom Viridiplantae; phylum Streptophyta; class Magnoliopsida; order Fagales; family Fagaceae; genus Castanopsis; species Castanopsis chinensis. The sequence continues at coordinate 4,734,662 of JAVQMG010000133.1, forward strand.
TGTGTTCATAATGTAAACTCACAATTTAAAACTGAAATGTCAAGAAATTGAAAACAAAAAATAAATGGTGTAAAATATAGGACTATCCATTCAAATGTCATACCAAAGACACAAAAATAGGTGATGATTATTATTATTTTGCTAAGCTTAACAGCAGACAAGTCAAAGCTCTAGGTGTGTGTACTTGATGCCCTTTATTTTCGCTTGTGTCAGGAAACTTTTTCCCTGTTTTGCGTTTTTTTTTTTCCTGCACACTGTTATTGACTTTTTGGGCATTAGGTAAGCTGGCCTTTTCCCACCATTGGGTGTTTTTCCAACTATTTCAGTAGGGTCAAGAAGCTTTTTTCCTGATTTGTGTTTATTTTCTGCCTAAGTGGGTATAGCTTGCCTTATTGGGCATTAGGTAAGCTTGCCTTTTCCCACCATTGGGCGTCAGGTAAGCTTTCCTTTTCCCACTCAGGGTCAAGAAGCTTTTTTTTTTTTCCTGATTTATGTTTATTTTCTGCCTAGGGGGTAAAGCATTTTAAAAAATTCCTAATAGTAATAGGGTCTAGTTAATGTGTGCTCTAAGAGCACACATTAATCTATTCATTTTTAGAAAAATTCTCTAGAAAATTGAAAAAGCTGTCAAAACTTTTTCAATTCTCAAGAAAAACTTTCTAAAAATGATAAATTATTGTGTGCCCTAAGGGCACACACTAGTAAAATCCATATATATGAAATATTTTGGGACGAGTCAGGGGGCAATTCCCCCCTGGCTTAGCTCCTAGTCAAAACGGGAAAATTCAGTAGGTTTCAAATAAACTGAGTGACCGTTTTAATAATTTGGCTGAGTTTGTGAATTGTATAAAATTACATTAATTGGTCCATCTCATTAATTTCTTTACTCTTTTATGCATGATGATACATTGATACAGCATTTTAAATAAGAGAAAACCTAAATAAATGCATTATTCTCCTACTTTTCTGCCGATTCATACTACTATACCGTCACCTAGTCACTTTTCACTGTTTTAGTTCCCCAAACTACAACTATCCATTTTCACATAACTAGTTAGCACTTAGGTATGAGTATATCAATATATGTTATTTAGTTTATTGCTTAAACCTTCTTTTCTCTTCTTTTGTCTACGTTTTTTTTGCTTTATTTGTTTATTGCTTTAAGTTTAACCTTAAATTTTTTTCACTTCTTTTATCTACGTTTTTTTATGCTTTATTTGTTTATTGCTTTAAGTTTAAGACCTTAATTTTTTTTTTCTCTTTATTATTTATGTAGTTTGAGATTTGCCTTTTTCAAAATATATAGTATTTTAAGACAAGTGACAAGATTTTATTTAGCAAAGACTTCATTGCAATTTTATGACAAGCATTTATATTGCTTGTAAATTTTATAAAATTTATAATGTTGTTGCTTGTGAAACCTTGATTTTGAATTATAATGGCGAGTTTAATTTAGGTATTGCCTCTTCTTTTTCTTTTTCTTTTTAAATTACATATTCATGTTATGATTTCTTAAACTTGATTTTATACACACACACACATAATTTTTTAAAATTTTTATATGATCCCTGTGGTTCAATCGGTGACTCACTAGTTGAACTAGTGACTCATATAGACCAAGTTAACGCCTGGTCCAGGTCTAATAACTATACAAACACAGAGGCTGTCATGGGTAATATAATTATTTGACACTAGAACAAAGAGAAAATACCTTGTGAGACAAGTTTATGTAACACCCCTCTTAGATATTTGGCTAGGCCCACATTTGTGCAACCTATACATTGCAAGAGGGACAATGTATAGCTCTAGAAACTGATTTTTATCAATGAAAGAATTTAGGTTTGTTGTTTCATCTCCGATCACCTATCTAGTCTTCTCATTGTGGAATTTCATCCCTTTATCTTTAGAAATTAGTTGTGTTGATTAGAAACTCATACTTCTACTAAGTTTGTTTTGTGTTTCTGACCCCCACAAAAGTCATAATCAAATTTATTAAAAAAGAAGAAAAGAGTTGTTCTTCTCTCCACCCACCCACACGCGCGCGCGCACACACACACACACAAAGAGTTGCAACTTGCAAGTGTAATAGAATCAAAGCTTTTTGGCTACTAATTCACAGTTTCACACAAGTATGGTTTTTTTTTTTTTTTTGGTTACTAAAAAAAGATGAGACCATTCTAAACCATAGTGAGTTTTTAATACAAAGGGTGATACTATACTTATTACAAATTTTGATACATAAATTTTGAAAATTGATGTATCAACTTTTAAACATGAAACATAAAAATAGTTTTGATATTTAGATTATATATTATTGATGTTAAATCAATCACATTCATTGTAATATTAGTTTGTAGGCCTTTTGTAATAGAATCTGTAATAATTTGAATATTTTCTATTATTATTATTATTATTATTATTATTATTATTATTATTATTATTATTATTATTATTATTTTGTTAAACTTGGACCATATTAATCATTAATAGTACTACCCGGATTTGACCAAGTAATGATTACAGAAGAGTTATCGGAAATTAAAACCTCCATTACATCAAAAGGAGGTTTTACATAAGAAAAAAAGGATCTGGTAGTGTGCTCTGTTAGTTTCCCTAGTATTAATTAGTGAAGGATTTGCAATCAGCCACCAGAGGCTGGGCTAGTACTTTTATAGTTTAGTATGTTAGAATTATTGGTAGCAGAGAAAATAGAAAACTTCAGTAGCATGAGCATCCACATTGATTAATAATTTTAGTTCTCTTTGATTCCGAAGATATAGTACATTAGAATGAGTTCAATTTAAAGAAGTATGAGATAAACTGATCTCAACTTACAATTATATAATGGAAAAGAAACAAAATAAGTCAATGTCATGACCAGAAATTATTTGATTTGTCTTGTATGTATAATGCAATATTGCAACTCCTAAATTGCTTGTGAACTAATTTACTTATTTAATTGATTATACTTTGATTTTTTTATAGATAGAGTAAGATAGAACTTAGAAGACATCAAATGCAATGGGCCGATATGAACTGTCCACTTGTGAGTAATTCAACACCTTTCTTGCACATTTTGCAGAAAGTGACATGATATCCTAACTTTCTATCCGTCACCAACAGTGTGTTGCATAGCTTCAAAGTTTAAACAACCTTTAGGCTTTAGATAACAGAATTTAGTCACTTCACTAGTTCTCTAAGATTATCAGATTCATTCTTAGGACATTTATAATTAATAACTAATATCTAGTTGCCTTGAACTTAATTGATACGCAATATTGCAATATAATATTAAAATAAGACAATTTTATTTTGCCTTAAACTCATTTTATATACATAATTTATATATATGTAAGTAGAGTGTTCATAGCTTCAGAGACTCCCTGCGGGATTGCGTCTAGCATCTGGCATATACGAATTGGAAAGCAACCCGAAATTCTAGCAACAGAATTTCCAAATATTGATACATAGATATAAATCATAATCTAATTTAATCTAATCTAAGTGTATATGTGTGTGAAACGCTCAATCTTTCTTTTGAAAATTTGAAACCTGACCATTATACCTCCCTTCACCCCACAATAACTTGTACTTATAAAATGATCATCAATCCAAAAATACGTGGTGGTAAGATTTTGTGTTCTTTAGAAAAATAGCCTTTTGTCTAAGGTTTTTTTTTTTTTTTTTTTTTTTTTAATAAATGAACTAACTTTAGCTTTATTTTATTCTAAATCAAATATCTTACTCCCAATGGGTTCGAACTTTGTGTCTTAGTGAGGTTCCACGCCATTAATAATATATTTATTGGATTATGCAATCGATTATTTCTCGAAAAAGCCATAATTTGTTTAGGTACATTCTTAGCTTTGATGCTGAAAATTGAGGCACAGGAAGATTTGTTAATTTCCTGGAATTGGGCTATGGGGCTTTTTAAGTATTCATTCTGTAATTACTTTTTGCCATGTAGAGTTAGAGGTTTTTCTTCTAGGATTGATTGGTTGAAGAGGACAACTAGTGTTGATTTAGCTGATGAAATCAATATAAATGTGATCTATTTATATGTCACTTTGAGATGAAGTGATAAGATACTTGTGACCAATTTTTTTTTTTTTACTGAACTTGTGACCAATTTAAGTTGGTCATTTCTTGCACTCTAAACCCCAGGTTGGGTTGCCATTCAAACCAACGTGTTAAAATTATTCTATAATTATAATCTCAAAAATTGTGGATGACTTGCCTTGTTAAGTTCACTTTTAATGAAGTTATGCGCATCTTTCTTGCATGTTAGATTATGCTTTAGTTGATTACTTGATTGTATCTAGTGCACAAATCCCCAACTTCCATGAAGGTTGGGAGATATTATGATAAGTAATCTTACCGGCTGTACAAGTGTGGTGTGGTTTGCAATTATGTTTTCATAAAATCACAAAAAAGTGACACAGTTTTGATCAAAAATTTTATAAGTACATCACGGTATTCTTAGAATGATAATAATAATAATAATTAGTAGCTAATCCGTGCTATGCACGGAAACTTACCTATTTCTGAAGTAGACTAAAATAATTTTATAAAATCTTAAATTGATTAAGAAATTACACTATTGCATGATTTGCTCTTCTATAATTTCAATTTGCAATTTCAGATCCTACAAAAAAAATAACTCAAAAATTCTAATATTAAAACTTCTGAAAAACCAAAAAATATTAAAGAAAAATTATCACCGTTTGAGTTTGATTTTAAATTAGACTTGTTAGAAAGATGGAGTTTCACTCTTTGACAAGTTTGGATTAAAAAAAATAATTTTGTTTTAGGAAAATGATGAATTTGAGTTTAAGTTGGACTTGTCAGAGAAATAAAGTTTTACTCCTTGTTAAGTTTGGATTAAACAAAAATAATTTTGTTTAAAAAAAATAATGAGTTTTAAATATTGTGCTGACGTGAAAAATTGTGAAAGTTTCAGAGGCTTCGGTTTTATATTATAATAATAATAATAATAATAATAATAATAATAATAATAATAAAGCATTAAAAGTAGTTATTAATATTGGGGAGTTGTTGAATATTTTAATTAATACACTATTTTTTTTAGGGTCACATTCTCCTATCATTTTTAAGTTGATTAAAAACCATTACTCGATTATAATTTGAATTCTCCATCTAATACAATTTCTTTTATTATTAATTTATTAACTTTTACAATTAACGTTTTACTAACTGATTATTACTAGCATTTAATTTTTTTCCTTTTCAACTTCTCTTAACTGTTTTCTTTTTGAGCAGTGTTTAATACATAACTCTATAATTTTTTTTTTTTTTTCCTTTTGAAATCTTATAACAATTTTTATGCGCCTAAACTCTCACTTTGGCTATCAACTGTTACTTTTATCTCTCTCTGTACCATTCTTCTCCTTCTCCTATAATTCCTAAGTTGTTTGGATATTTGGATTTTTTTTTTTTTGAGAAATGATATATCCACAACATTTTTACAATATTTTTATAACAAATCCTAAGTGGCAGGTTGTTACAAGTTGTTATTGTTAGGGCAAAGAAGTAATCTTAGTATTAGGTTCAAATTTGAACCAATAATAACTAACCACCTATGATTTGCTGAAAAAAATGTTGTAAAAATGTTGTGGACGTAGCATCTCTTTTTTTTTATTTATTGAATCGAGTCCTCCCTTTAACTCTACATTAAATTGTTCCTACTCAAAAAAACATGCAATTGTTTTTTTTTTTGGATTGTTAATTTGTTATGCTTTCAATTTGTGTAAAGTTGTGATTTCCAACTAGCCTTTGTTGGCTTTAATTCCATGCCAAATTTGATTATAATTTCTTTAATCATTTTTCAGTATTTATGTGAGTTTATTTGTAAGCGATAAGTGTGAGAAATTGGTGAAGAACCAAGCTTCAAAGAAGAATCATTGTAGTTCGCGACTAGCTTACTAGAAGCTCTTGAGAATATAACTCGTGAAATACCACGTGTGAAACACATGACTAGAAGTTGAAGAGTCATGCCAGGTTGTTAAATTCGCGAGTACTTTGCGAGAAAGGCCATCTCGTGAGGTACTCGCAACATTCTGTCGGCAAAAAGAAAAAGTGTTTACCAAATTCTTTACCCACACTATATATACTCTCACTATCGACGAAATGTAAGAAGTGCTTTTCAGAGAGAAAACCCTAGCAAAAGCACTTGAGAGTTAAAGATTATTATACATACAATCATTCTACACATTTTCTCTTGGTTTTCCTCTACTTCTACATCTCCATCTCTATATCCTTGAGAGGTTCATAGTCTAAACACTTACCTCACCTAATCTGAGTGTTGAGTCAAGTTTTGGTACCTTTGGGAAGCATTGGAAAGAGCCATTAAGTGGCGGATGTAATCAGGTTGAATTGTAGGATTTGGAAAGCTAGTGAAGACAAGACTTCGAGAAGTCCGTTGGTAGCAGGAGCTTGGAGGGCTCAAGTACATGAGGTAGACTAAGCTTGAAGGGTCTTTTGTTATTCGTGTACTCCAACTTATTCACCAGTGGATCGATTTCGACTTGGAGGATCGCGAAGAGGTTTTTCGCCGAGTTCTTCAGTTTCCTCTTCGATAACATGTCTTAGTGTTATCTTGTATTTGCATTTCTCTTCTCTACTCTTTAAGCTTTTCATTTATTATTCATTGGGGTTGAATATGACTTAGAGTAGTGTTATCGGATTATTGTGCATATTTTCTCTTGTTCCGCACTTTGTTAAGTTAGAGTAAAAGTAATTTAATTGTAATTTTAATTTTAGGGTCTGAACAAGCATTAGTGTTTTCACACTAATTTGAGCTTTCAATTTGAATTTCTATAAATTTAGTTAGTTTTTAATTTGTGAATTTGTTTTTTCATTAAAATTTATTGTGGTATTGCTTGGAGGTTTTTTTTTTTTTAATAAAAAAAAAAATCATAATGCATGCTAATGATGCACAAAAATCGTTAGTTGATCATCCACACACGCACCAATTGAAGTACCTAAAGAACAAAAAGAAACAAAGAACCTACAGAAAGCACCGGTGGGGTGCCGACTAAAGACCCTCCAAAGGTTAAGTCAATGATAGAATAATCTCCAAGAGCTTAGTAGTGCAAGAGTTAGGGATTTTCACGTACCTTATTGGAGAGGAGGTCTAGTGTTTATATAGTGATATAGGGCCAGCTAAGATCCCTTAAATGTAGGAGTTTTCCTTGTAGAGAAGGTTTGGAGTTAAAGCCCCGAGATTTCAGGGTTCCTCTTTCCATATGGGGAAGACATGAATGTGTTGAAGGGTTTTTGGGCGTGGTGCTCAAGTTATTTCCATACAAGGATACATGAGTAAAGAACACACAAAATAGTTTTTGAGGCCCAACATGTCCAACCATCGGGTCCATGCACATCCATCCATCAGGCCCAGGCGTGGCAGTCCATCAGGTTGCTATGCATCCATCTGTTGGGCTCCCATGAAAGTCCCTATCGGGATTACATACCAACCATGTATTTGAGCTTACGCGTGTAGCACCCAACGGGAAGTAGGTGGTAGTTTGAGGAGAGGGTGGCGCCTAGACCGTCGAGGCATAGGAGGTGGACTGGAAATTTGTCCTGACGAACCACAGATGAGGTGTTTCCTCCTAACGAATCCAAGGATTAAGAAAACTATTTATGGCGCCAAAAATATCATTATCACATGCAATACTAAGGTTTTAGGTTTATATATATATATATATATATCATATATACTATATTATATATCATATATTAAAAATTGGGCTTAGAAGCTGGGGTTGCGCCAAATGGCCACTTTCACTAATTAGTAAATTAATTTTATATTATTGGTTATGATATATTTCCACAAATTAAGGGATAATATTTAACAATGGTTTAATTTAGGTAAAAATTTATCATTTAAATTTCAACAAATTTAAATTCTATTCAAACTAAAAGTCCATTGTAAAAAATTTTAAACTTAAATCCCAAACAAGAAACCACATCTTCTTTGTCAAAAAAAAAAAAAAAAAAAAAAAAAAAAACACCTCACTTTTTGACTTCTACTCCAACTAAAAGTCTATATATTATCAATATTTTAAAAACAACTATTTAGTAAATTAATTTTATACATTTAAAAATTTAACAAATTTAAATTCTTCTCCAACTAAAAATCTATTATAAAAAAATTTTAAACTTAAATCCTAAGCAACAACCTATGTTTTCCTGGGAGAGAGAGAGAGAGAGAGAGAGGGAGAGAGAGAGAAACCTTTTGACTTCTACTCCAACTAAAAGTCTATTATAAATATTTTAAGAACTAATTAGTAAATTAATTTTATTTTATTTGTTATAATATATTTCCTCAAATTAAGAAATAACATTTAACTACTGTTTAATTTAAATATAGGCAAAAATTTAAAACCCACCTTTTAAGTTTCACTTGAATTCATTTCAGTTATCTAACTTTATTTTCTTTCAATTGAGTCATCTAAGTTTCAAATTTGTTCAATTAAGGCTTCTCATCCACTTCTGTTGACTACTTACTGTTAAGTGTCTTATTTTGAAATTTCAAAAACCAAAATAAAAATAAAAATTATTTTTTTAAAAGAAGAAGAAGAAGAAGAAGAAGAAGAAGAAGAAGAAAAAGATCTGGTTGATCTTCCTTAGCCCCAATTCAAACCCAAACTCTATTCATCAACTCTCTCACTGCCTCCGCAAACCTCTAATGGCATGAATTCGAAGAATCTATTTTACTTTACATCTGCAACTTTCAATCAATGATTTCCCAATGACATAAATATTCAGGGCCTGTTTGGTGAACAAGTTATAACACACATACATACATTTTAAACAACCTTACACATATTTCAACACATTTTTTCACACACATGTATATCAAAAACACCCAAACAATATAACTTGAACTACTCTCCCAAACACCCCCTCAATTACTCTCGTTTTCAATCAAAGCAAATTTTAGATTCACATAGATCCTATAGCCTTTGGTGGCATCCTTAAAATAAAAAAAAAAAAAAAAAAATCATCATCAATACCAGATCATTCCTCCATTCGTTGACTTACAATTGGAATAACAAGCTTATTCCAATGAACGAAACTTCAAAATAAGAAAAACACATACAACAACATACTAATCTTAAATATGTTCATTGGTCAAAACTTCAACAACAACAAAAACTACCAAATTGATCAAATTCTAGTTTCAAAAATCGAAAGAAGAGGGAGGGAGGGAGGGAGGGAGGGAGGAAGGCTTATGAGTATGAGGAATTCAAAGTGTTAATCGCCAACTCCTTGGTCTAGTTTGAGGGGCAGTGAGGGGGTTGAGGACTAAGGTTTGAGTGTGAAGTGGGGTTAAGGAAGAGGTGGAGATAGAAGAGAATGGTGGTGAAGGTAAAGAAGAATGACATTTCTTGGTTTGGGTTATCAATTGTGTTTCTTCATTATGCAAATATATCTAATAAACTATATATAGTTTTTTTTTTTAAGATTTGAAAAAATAAAATAAAATAAAAACAAACAAACAAAATTAGGCACTTTAATGGCAAGCACTAATCAAAATTGGACAAAAGCCTTAATTGTACATATTTGAAATTTAAAGAACTCATTTGAACGAAAGTAACTTAAAGAGTGAGTTTTACATTTTTGCCTTAAATAAAACTAAAATTTTGTCATCAAATATTTCTAAACTTAAATCCCACACAACTCAAGTTTTTGTTTTTGTTTTTGTTTCCTCAAGTTGCATCTTATTAAATTAATATTTTATTAGGATATTAAGCTACAAGACTCTTGACTAAGGTATAAGATTTAACAATAATTTAATTTAGATAAAACATATATATATATATATATATATATATTAGGCCATGAATTTTTGACATAATGTCTCTTAACCAATAAAGTCATTCCTATAATTAAATCCTACACAATACACCCCACGATGTTGTATTTTTTTTTTCACATTTTTTTCCCAAGATGCAACTTACGCTTATGTTTTAATATAATAAATTCATCTTATTTAATTTTCTTTGCTTTTGAATTTGCGACCAGGATATTATGCCAAAGGAAGTTTGCTATAAAGAAGCAAAGTAATGGACACCCATTTAAGTTTTTGGTTCTCGTATATAAGTTTTTTTTTTTTTTTTTAAATTCTCAATTCTTGAACACTTTTGTGTATGTTTTGATTTTGGGTTTTGATTATTGTATTTAATTTGTGAGTGTTTTGGTTATTGCATTTATTCTTGAACTCTTATGTGTATGTAATTGTTAAGTGTGCTCATTTTTTTATTGGACTATCATTAGGAAAAAATCGATATTGAGGAACTATTTTATTTATTATTGTTTGTGCTAACTAGGACATAGATTAAACATAATCGAAATAGGAATGATCAAACTCATACCGCATCTCATATTAAGAAATTAACACAAAGTACAAAGATAATTTTAAAATATATAAATAGATAAACACTTCAAAGTATAAAGTCTAAACTCTAAAAAATTAGAACTTAAAGTAATTTTTTATTAAAATTATATACTTATTTTCTAATTTATTATTACTATTTATTTAATAATTTAGTTTTAATTTTTTTTAAAAAAAAACTAGTTTATATATTAATATTCATCAAGTCATGCATTGCACGATAATAATACTAGTATAATTTTAAAAAATGACTTAGAAGCCGTGACTGCGCCAAGTGGCTTCACCAAATTATAGAAATATTTTAGATAAAAAAAAAAATTTAGATAGACAACAACTTATTTTGTTTTTATCCATTTCTTTAAATAAAATAACAATAAATATTTTAACAAAACATGCTGCATCTAAGTTTTAGTTGATAATGACAACAACTTATTTGTTCTTATTAATTAGTTTATTAGATAAAGTAACAATAATTGTTTTAAATAACATGTGTAAGGTCGCAGTTTGGTTCCCAAGCCCAAAGGATAGATGAATTTCGGCCTAAAGAGCCTGATACAATGAATTTCTGGAGAGCGGGTTCAAAAACTGGGCTTTAGTGAGTTAGACAATATCTAAAGTGGATCAAAATGACAAGAAAATGGAGATGGACTGGTTTAAACTAAAAAAAAAAAATACCCTCGACCCAGTCAGAGGACGTCAGTTCATATCTATATGTTTCTTCTCAAATTTGATTACAAGTTCAAATCTAAATTGCAACAGTATTTTCTTCTCAATTTCTTGATCTCCATTTCTCAGGGACCTTCCTCAGTTTTATACCCCTTTCTCCTCCTTATTTCCACCTTCCACATGTAGATCTAGATTGCTAGTGCTGATACTTGTTCCATCAGCCCCTTCTTGAAGTCTTTGAGCAGTAGGTGTAAGGTTGAAAATTATTATTCAGACATCACTTCCTCATTAATGCGGCTAGAGAGTTGGATACAGGACATTTAATGTGGTGGTAACAGCTTTCTCTTAGATATTTTATAGTTGTTCCTTTGCTCTGTGCTCCCATGAAACATATCCTCATCAATAGAACATCCTAGAAGATCATTCTGGACAACAAAACGTACTATCTGACTTTTGCTTCGCCTAGCCAAAGAGACACCCCTCCTCGGCCTACCACCCTTAGCCTCCACGACCACAACTTGCTCGTGGACCCCTAGGTCTAACATCTTCATTACCATTAGTTTGTCCTTGGACCATTGTACACCCTCGAACAAAGCCCATGACCCAATATGCATTTTTGAGTCTTTTACCCCTACAACATGCAATATGCACTTTAGATAAAATAACAATAAGTGTTTTAGCAAAATATGCAACATGCATCTAAGTTCAATTGATAGAGACAAAAATTTATTTAGCAATATGCACTTTAGATAAAATAACAATAAGTGTTTTAGCAAAATATGCAACATGCATCTAAGTTTCAATTGATAGAAACAAAAATTTATTTATTCTTATAAATTTCTTTAATTATTTCTTAAATTTAATAAATCATATATGATTAAATTTTTTTTTATTTAAAGTAATATTTAATTTAGATGTGGAGATAACTAAAAACAAAGCTCTTTTTTTTTTTTTTAGTAAACTTATTAAGAGAATTTAGAAAATTTGACAAGGAGAAAGTTTGACTACAAATATAGTTATAGAATTTCACTCAATATTATTTTATTAGATGTGAATTATGATAAATTCACCAGTGGATTACGTTTTCATCTTATATCCTCTATACTTGAAAAATTTCCAAAAAAATTAAAGATAAATAATTATATAATCAAATAGGGGAAAATTGTTATCCTTAATATGAAATGATTGTGTTGTAATCTTTGTAGGTTTAGCTTTATTTTGATAACTTATGCTATTGTGCAAACAAAAAAAAATTAAAACTTCAAAAATTTGTGTAATTTTTTTTATAGATAAAAATAAACTCACCCAATAACGTTCTTTCATATGAATCCCACATTTGTAGCCTATCAAATATGACCATTAAATCAGGTCTCACGAGATGCTTTCACACACCTCAAAGCATTGGAACATATGGAGTAGTGTCCACCGATGAGTTGAGTGAACTAACTAGCTTTTCATCAAAAAACAGTCGGCAAAACAAGACCCGTTTCTAACTTATTCACAAAAGCACACATGTACAAACAAAAATAGAAAAGAAAAAAGAATATTGCAACGGTGTCTTTTCATGTCTTGGATAAGCACAAGAAAGACGCATGAGGTTGCTCACATTTTAGAAACGAACGCCAATCTAGGCAAAGGCTTCGTAACTGAACACCTACCTCTCAAAAGAATCACGCAGAGTATGTTGGTTTAAAAGTGATTAGATTAGACTGACAGCTAAGGGAGAAGCGTCATTCATGAATTATTTGCCAAAATCATTTTCACCCAATTCATTCATTTCCTATACAAATCTAAGTAATAATGACATTTGTTTCCCTATATTAAAGTTGTAGATCATTACAAGAAATCCAAAACTAGAAATAATTAGTTTTGCCTCTAAGAATACGCATCTGCCACATATATATGAGCTCAATCAGACTGTAGTGTGTGAATATGATTGGTTATACTCAACCTAAAAAGAAAAGGAAATGCATGGGCTATTTATATAAAAATAGAGAATCCAGCTGCATGCATGCAACACAATTATACAAACACAGTCTCATTCCTTTTTTTGGTTAGAGGATATGGGCAGAATGACCAGCCCCATTATTCATTAATTATAAGGTATGTGATTTATGTGATTGGGGGACTCAAGCATTATGAGAAAGAAATTATAGAAAAATGCTTAAGTACTCTTGGAGTATTCGCTCTCACATTCATGAAGGACACACCATGAATTTAATGAGTGAATTCCACCATAAATATGAGAGGAATGAGCACTATTTAATGTGCGTCGGAAGTACTTGAGATAATTATTAATTGTTAATTGAGAATTTATATTAGATGCAAAGTTTCAGGAAGTAAACAGTGAACAAAGGCCACTATTAGAGGTCTATACAATGCACACTCCAAAATTTGTTGAGTGGAATGAAAAATCAGACTTATTGTGCGTTATTATTTGAATTGAATGAGATTTATTTTGGTCAATTTATACAGTTGTACCTTAAAAAAATGTGAAACAGGACCATAATTTACTTAATGATGAGAATACTTTGTGGTTGTTATGGTCGGCCAATATGAATGAGATCCATCAAAAGAAAAAGAAGCATGATAATATTAATAACGCACCAATGACATCAGTGATCAGAACATAGATGAAAGCAAAGCAAAAGGGTATCGAAAAGCAATCCCATGGATGCTTATTATGGTGCAAAAACGTGTGAACTCAGGACATAAAAACCACAGCCACCTCACCATTTGTGTAGCCACTAGCCACATGATGCACCACTTAACACCATCATTTTTTTAGCTTTTACTCAAAGACCATATATTCTAAAACATTCTCTTTTCTCACTGCTCTAGTCTCTTCCAATCCCTCTCTATCTATCTCCTATAAATACAATCCAAGTCTTAGTCTTAATAAAGTTGCAATAGTTTCATCTTTTTCTTCTTCTATCTCTCTGACTCTGTCTCTTTCTTTTCTTTCTGTGAATCCAAACAAGTCTTAGTCCTCAGCACAAAAAAATATCTTCCTTTCTCTCTCATATCTAATAAGAATTCATTGAACAAACATGAGGCTGAGAAGAATAGGCATTGCTTTGGTTACACTCGTGCTGGTTAGTAGAATCCACATATGTTTGTCAGAGAATATTACTAGAGGAAGCTTTCCAAAGGGTTTTGTTTTTGGGACTGCCTCTTCTGCTTTCCAGGTTGGTCATGACCCCATTAACCAAGACCTTCTATTTATTTATTATTGACATCAATGATATTTTATCAGTTATGTCTGTGATATGCTTTTTGGGCAAGCTTTTTCTTTAGGAGTAGTTGAACAAAAATCACACAATTTTGTTTCCTTTAGTTAACTTCAAAACAACTCCTTTTGTGTCTTGTTTGCACGTGAATATGAATATTTTGGTGATTTTCTCAAAAAGTACAGAAACACCAAAAAAATTTCATAATTTATTAAGGTGAGAAAATTGTTGTTGGAACAATACTTTTTCATAATAAACCTGTTACTAACACTGTTATTGTGCACCAATCCACAATAAGCCCCAATAGAGTTATTGTTTTCTAAAAGTCGTTTTCCATGTATGAGAAAGTGCACTACAGCCACTCAACCACAACAAGAAAAGAAAGATAAAAACAGTGAAATTTAATAAACAGAAATTGAAATAAAAATATTTGAATCTTAACTTGTCTTACTGTTTCTTCATGAGTATCTGAAAAGAACTGGGTAGGTGAAAAGTGTTTGGTTCTTCTTTTTTTTTCTTTTTCGTTCTAAATATATATATATATATATATATATATATATATTCTTTTTTTGGGTTAATATTATTTTGTTAGTTTCTCTCTCTAGGAGCATATTTGTCATTCCCACTTATTTCGCTCATAAAGTGGGGGGGATAGGCCACAAACTCCTTAAGATTCGGGAATATAGGGGAGCCAATTATTCTGTGTCTATTTTTTGGGGCCAGAAAATATAAGGGAAATAACGAAAAATAGACTTTTTTGACTTTTAAGATTTAGATGGGGCGACTGAGACTCCTCAAAAAAAAAAAAAAAAAGATGTAGCGACTGAGTGAGCGAATGACTTGCATTTACAATCATTTGAGGAAATTCCAATAAAATCTTTTTGTTCCTCAAAATTATATATATAGAAACTAGTATAATTTGTTTTTTTTTCCCCCCAAGCTAATCTTTTATAAATTCACAAATATTCTTATTTCTTAGTCCTTCATGATTTGCATGGGACTACATAACCTCACGACACAAACATAACGACTGACCTTTACAACATTAATAATAATGATGATAATAATAATAATAATAACTACTTTCATCTTTTTAAATAGATCCTTTTTTTTTTTTTTAATCTGATTTAAATAGATCCTTAGGTGAGTTAGTTAACTCAATACCTTTTTTAATTATTTTTTGTCTTTTCCTTTTATCCTTAGTAATGTTAGACTCACAAAGTTTTTCACAATGAATAATTTGGCAAGTGACTATCTTGTATTTTTTTTTTTTTTTTAATCGTATTCGCATCAATTTGAGTAAAATTTTCTATCTATTTTAGTATAAAAAATTTCTTTCTTTTATTTTACATATGCCTACTTTTAAAACACTCAACACTATTTTATCTATTTTACATTTTATTTTAATATAATATTTTTACCTTTCTCGGGCCACCTCTCTCGGGCCATGCCCATAGTGCATATACCTTGGTTGCTTGCCCATGGAGGCTGCCCTGGCCTTGGGAGCAAGCACGCGGGCATGCCATGCCCTTGGCAGCCAAAGCCCAAGTAGCCCCTTTGGGCACGCTACCAAGGCTATAGCATGATGGGCAATTTTTTATTATTAGCCCAAATCATCTCTCTTTCATCCTCCTTCATAGTCAAACCAAAACAAATAAAGAATTATTAAAATATTTATTTGCAAAGCTACTGTAATTGTGTAAATTTACACATATACGGTAGCATAACTGTATTTGTCAATAACAATACATAAACTAATTAATGTGGTAGGTTTTGGGGGTTGGTTAAAATGTGGGGCTTATTCTATATTATAAGGACTAACATAAATGCTGTAAGGCTAGAGAGAAGAAGAAAAAAAAAATCGTTTTTTTATAATTATTAACTTGACGATTTTCAATTGGAGCAATATTACTTTTACGTGAGACCACCAACACAACTTTTATTAGCACTTTAGTAACAATCACAACATATCACCTCTTATTAAAAAAAAAAGGTGAATTTTTTTGTGTTTTTAATTTTATGGAGGTCAGTTCGTTGTAGATTTGACTTGGGGGAAACATAGAGCACATCTGTTTGGCAAGTCAAGAGAGAACAAGAAGAAAATTATTGCATTTAGAATATTAATAAGATTCCCTTCTTATTTTTTTCATTAGTGTTAATGTCATGTTAGAACTTTCAGCTTAAATTAAAAATAGCATTATTATTGCTGGATTGTCTTTTTCTTCATTGGATTGTTCGCCTAAGCCAAAGGCCAAGAAGTACGTGTGAATAATCCATATTTTTGCTGTTTACTAAGAATTGCCCTTTGATCGATGCAGTATGAAGGAGCGGTGAAAGAGGACGGGCGGGGACCCACTGTTTGGGACACATTTTCACATAAATTTGGTAAATATATATATTTTGGGTACATTAAAATAAATATAACATTATTAAAATTCTTAGTTTTCATTTGAAAAATATAATCCCAACAAAAACAATATTAAGAAATTTCTTATACATTATAGTAGCAATGTAAGATTTATATTGTTTAGTACAATATAAATTAAGAATTTTCTGTAATATTATTGCATATATTAATAATGAACAAAAAAATTATTATTGTATCTCTCTTTGACTTTCGTCTTATGATCAATTATTTGAATCATGTCCACCATTATGTGTTACCATATTCAAAGTGTCACCAGTCGATTCTCAAAAAAACAAAAAAAGTGTCACCTGTTTCTTCAATTTAATTTTTTCGCACTCAAATTCTAAAATCTTACACTATGCTTGGCAAAATTGAGGGGAGAAAAAGGAAAAAGAAAATTATAGAGGGGAAGAAGAGAAAATGCATGGAACAGAAGTGAAAAATTCTATCTTTCATGATTTCACTTTTATAATTAAAAATCAAAATTTAAACTTTCTATTTCACTCTCTCTCCATTTCTTCCTATTTGGAAGGAAAGTTAATAGTGGGTATGGAGGGAAACAAAATCCTTCCATTTCCTTTCTCTCCTTTTCATTTCCACCCATCCAAACAAGCAAAAAGTGTCTTTTCCCTTGCTTTTCTCACACTCTACTTCCCTTCCACCCCTCTTCCTTTGAACCAAACATAAGTGTAAAAGTCAGTCACAAGTACCAAGATTCTTATAGCTTAGGAGCACCATCTAACTCTCCTAGAAGAACTTGTGTTTGAATCCTCATCCCCCAGTAGTTATAAGCACAAAATGGACTAGGTAGTTTTCCTAAGTAGTATGGACACAGACACTATCACAAGACACAATTCTTGAAAATTAGAACATGACATGGTGGGAATGCAACAATTAATTAATTAGGTAATATATATCTTTAGGTATAATTTATTTATTTAGAGGCATATTTTATGTTTATTTTAAATTTTCTTAATAAATAACAGCTATCAAAATATTTAAAAATGTATCTAAAATCAAGGAATTTTTAAAATAAATAAATTTTTTTTCCCAACATAACAGGACACACATGCAAAAGTATCCCCTAGTGTCTAACATGAATAAACCAAGGGTTTTGAAGTGTCCGCGCTTCTTAGCCTCTCGTTTGTTGCAATTTGCCAGTTCTTACTTTGTAATCATTATGATGCTTAAGTTGTATTAGCCCACTTCAAACATGTCTAAAAGTTTTATAGGCTTTTGGCAATCAAACCATTATTCAGTATATGACCAATTGGAGTGGCTGGCTGTGTTTTAGATACCATTTAGAATTTAGCAGAAGTCCATAAAGTTCTACTATGTACCTAACAACTGTGAAAGAATTGAGTTTTTCAAGGCTCTGATTATTGTTTACCTTTGTATTCTGTTACAGGTAAAGTAGCTGATTTCAGTAATGCCGATGTCGCTGTGGATGATTATCACCGTTATAATGTAAATCAACTCGATCCATTTTTGGTTCTTTCACTAGGTGAAATAATACTGGTTTGTTAGGATTCATCCCATGATAGCCAATCATGCTCCTACATAGTCATGCACATTCAATGAGGGATTAGTCACTAGAAAATATAAGACTTAATTTATGGCCTTCTAGGATGATATCCTCTGCTTATAACATAAGAATGTTCTGATTTGAACACAAATATATTGGCACATCATATGTTCTGATTTGAATTAGCCATATAAATGCTTCTGAGGCATATTTCAAGTACATTTTTTTTGAATAAGTTGCTTTAAACACAGCCAAACTTGGTTTAGAAATGATTTTTTACTTGTTTCTTCTTGATAAAAGGCATACATTTTTTTAAATATTTTGTTTTTTGCAAACAGGAAGATATACAACTTATGAAGGACATGGGAATGGATGCCTATAGGTTTTCAATTGCTTGGTCTCGGATTTTTCCTAGTAAGTCTTCTTTGGAATCAGCATCAGTGCTCATCTAGAACTAATTCATCAGGCAAATAAAGCCTTCAATCAACAGTTACAGTGCTTAAATAAAAGAAATCTTTGGATTGGGGATGGTTCAAAAATAAATTAGCTTACATGAAATGCAGGCTACTGGTGTCATATATTACTCAATCACACCATGCCTTAAACAATTTTTTATGAAAGAAAGTAACTGCTCTATGCTTTGTCCTCCTTTGATATGGTAGAATGTCCTGCCTGAACTCATATCAGAAGATAAAAGTTAACCTTAGGCGCTTAGTCTTATGTGGATTATTTTATTACTTCCAAAGCATTGTGTAACTTGACACAATGTTGGGAAATTTCAAAAGAACTGTGTATTTATTTTTTATAATATAGCTATTCAAGATCTTATTTATTTTTCACAATAGTTTCTCTGCAACCTTAATTAAAAGTAGAATTAAAAATGAAAGTTCTTATTGTGAGTCTCTCTATCAGATGGAAGTGGTGAAATCAACCAGAAAGGAGTTGATCACTATAACAACCTCATCAATGCTTTACTAGCCAAAGGTAAGCTTACATATCTATAGCATTGATCTACACTATCAAGTCAAATCGAAACCCCTCTTTTTAAGGGTGAAGACCTTATTTTGAAACCTTAAACCAATTTGAAGGCTGTAACCATCAGATTGTTGATAGCAACTTTTTTTTTTTTTTTTGATAAACTTGTTGATAGCAACTTTAATGCAAGATCAAAAGCATTAAAATTAATGCGCTAATGTCAGGCACATATCCTGTATACATTCCTATGGAGCTATGCTTATGCAATATAAGACAACATGTGCAGGAATTGAACCATATGTGACCATCTACCATTGGGATCTTCCTCAAGCACTAGAAGATAAATACAACGGATGGTTGAGCCCCCAAATCATGTAATTGATGCTGCTTTTGTACTTATCTCTCCTTTTTTGTAAATTTGAATAGTTTATATGCTGGCAGTTCAAGTAACTAATCATAGTTGGTTGCAGAAAGGACTTTGCAGCGTATGCCGAGGCATGCTTTCAGAAATTTGGTGACAGGGTGAAGCACTGGATCACATTCAATGAGCCTCATACATTTACTGTCCAAGGGTACGACGTCGGCCTCCAGGCACCAGGGCGGTGCTCTATCTTACTTCACGTACTTTGTAGGGCAGGAAACTCTGCAACCGAGCCTTACATTGTTGCCCACAATGTTCTCCTTTCTCATGCTACTGTGGCAGATATATACAGAAAAAAGTACAAGGTATGATGGCCGATACTATTTCAAATCAGCATAACAAGGATGAAACATTATATGAAACAGACATTGGTACCTTTTTTTTTTTTGATAAACATTGGTACTTGGTGTACACTAACATATATAATCATGCTTGTATATGTCTGTGCATGCACTTATACATTGCTTGGCAGCATTCATGATTAACTGGATATAAACAACACTGATTGATTCTTCCTTGTCCATTGTGCAGCAAAAACAGCGTGGATCACTTGGAATAGCTTTTGATGTTATGTGGTTTGAACCAGCAACAAACTCCACAGATGACATTGAAGCTGCTCAAAGAGCTCAAGATTTTCAGCTTGGCTGGTAACTTTTAACTTCTATTCAGCTACACATTTTGGTTCAAAGTGTGCTTAAGGAAGAGAGAAATAGGGATTTTAAAAAAAAAAAAAAAGTATACTGGCATAATCGGTGATTGTTTACTACTTATTCCAACAAATAGCTTCTGCTATCACCAGAAATTATGTTTTGATGTATTTTAGAGTGATGGTACTATCACTACAATTTATACTACATAAATATTGCAAACAAGTTTTAATAAATAAAAAAAGTAATACAGAAATTTATTTATTATGTTGTTGATGTAGCATCAATCTAATCAATTGTAGCATTAATTTGTAAGCCTTAATGGTTTTCCTAGATTTTAAATTATATTGTTACTTATTGGAATTGTTACATTATATTTGCAGGTTTATTGAGCCTTTGATCTTAGGGGATTATCCAAGCTCGATGAGAAGTAGAGTAGGAAACCGGTTGCCAGAATTTTCTAAATCCGAGGCAGCTCTTCTCAAGGGTTCTTTGGATTTTGTTGGCATTAATTACTATACAACATATTATGCAAGAAAGAATTCAAGTGATTCACTTGATAAAATACTTGACGACTCCATTGCAGACTCTGGTGCAATTACCCTACGTAAGTTAATAGTGATTCCTTTCTAAAATTGAACAAACTTTGGTAATATTGTTTGGAAAACTTAACTAGTTAGAGATAATGATCTATTTGTTTTAACTTTGTATTCTACTTTTGTCATATTGGTTTTTGCTTTTGTTTTCAGCATTCAAAGATGGGAAAGCTATTGGAGACAAGGTAAGTGTATCTAAAGCAACATATAAGTTCATATATAAGAGAAATATTAGGGATATTGCAAATATTATTTAATTTTAAACCATACAAACTGATGTAGTGATGTGTCACCAATCACAAAAAAGTACTTATGAAGTTTATTTATATTGTTGTTGAAGTGGAATTAATTTCATTTATTTTCCCTTCATTTTATAAGTTTTTTGTACTAAAATTGATTATAGGTTTAACATTTTCTATATTCTAAGAAAGAAGGTGGCATGACATGATAGAGGGCCAACCAACACCAATCTAGCTTACATTGACCTTTTTTTTTTCTTGGACTGGTTAGATTTTGGTGAGAGAGTGGAAAAATATAATGCCTCTGTAGGTCATGCAAGCATTGTGATTATAATATAATTTGTCTACCTGAATATATTTTGTTACCCATAATAAATTGCAGGCAAATTCTATTTGGTTGTACATAGTACCTGAAGGGATCAGAAAGTTAATGAACTACATCAAGCAAAAGTATGGGAACCCTCTGGTTATTATCACTGAAAATGGTAATCCTCTAAAAGAATCAAAGTTTTCATACCCCATAAACTAAGTTGTCACATCTTAAACAGCATTTGAGGCGAATTCTGTGTTTTCAAAAGCAAATAACTCAGTACACTATTTCTATAATGGATTAGAAACAAAAGAATTGTTCAAATTCTTGTTCAATTTTTTCAATAGTTATTCCATTTAACCTTGCTGATTTGTATACAGGTACTTATTATTTATTTCATAAATGAACACATTTCAATGGATATCCTAAACAATAAGTATCGTGAAACAAAAATTTATCAGCAGTTAAGATGGCATGTTGTGATTGGTGTGCAATAAAAAGTAGTGTTAGTGGTGAGATCATGTGCAAGTGATGTTGCACCAATCACAACTTGCAGCCTTTGTAAGTTGTGGAAAAAAAATTGTAAACCTTTTCATGTTTCTAGCATTGCTCTATTCTAAAATGTGATTGAATTATCAGCATTTGTAGTTTAAACATATTTATCCGCATCAATGTGCTACAGATATGATGAAAATCTCAATCTAAATCTTGTTTATTATGGTTGAATAGGGATGGATGATCCAAACAACTCATTTATCTCCATTAAAGATGCTCTAAAGGATGAGAAAAGGGTCAAATATCACAATGACCATCTAACCAACTTGTTGGCTGCAATCAAGTATGTAATAGTGTCTTCTATCCAGCAGGCACATATTCACTAGTCATTGTTGATAAGATCTATAATGGTTTGCTTTGCTGATACTTGCAGGAATGATGGTTGCAATGTGAGAGGGTATTTTGCATGGTCTTTATTGGATAACTGGGAGTGGGCAGCTGGATATACTTCAAGATTTGGTCTCTATTTTGTTGATTATAAAGACAATCTCAAGAGATATCCAAAGGACTCTGTTACATGGTTCAAGCAGTTCTTAACTTCAACATAAAGACGGACAAAAATGAAGGTGCAGCAACCAGACTCTTCCAAATCAATGCATTGCTTGTTGAATGTACAAGCAGTGTCTGAAGCATGTTCTTAATTGTTCCATCTTGTTATTTTTTGAGGCAGCTCATCCTAAGATATAAGAAAATGTGTCCTCCATGTATTGATTTGAATTTTTAATTTCCAATAATCCAAAGAAATAAGAAAGTGCACTAAACTGTTCCTGGGGCAGCATTAGTTGTTCTATAATTTCTCAAGTATCATTGTTCACAATTTATAGTTCAGTATTTACTATTGAAGAGGCCAATTTGTTATGTGGTATGGCCATTCATACTTTCTAAAAATCAGTTTCTTAAGCCCCAAACCTGGGAAGAATTCTTCCAAAATATTATGGGGTAATTCAAAAGGTGATCATATGATTTTAGTCACATGACTTGTTTAATAGTTGTATGATTTGTTTAAATAATTTAATTAATTAAAATACACATAGATTGTTATCTAAATCACTATGTAATAAGTTAAAGGAGATTCTTCAAAAAAGAAAAAGAAAAAGAAGAAGAAGAAGAAGACATGTATGAAGACTTTGTCATTGTCAAAATGATTTAAATCTTTAACAGGTCTTTTTGTGTTTTTAGAATTAAAACAGTAGACTAGGATTTTTCCTAGGCCTATGGTTATATCTAAACCTTTTATTTAGGCTCTGGGATAATCCTAAGCCATGGTTTTTAGTTCCTAATGATATCTCAAGAGATCCTTGTCGATTATAAAAATTTAGAATAATACTTGAAAATTTAGTTAGAGATATCTTGGCTTAAATACCATAAATATTGATCTAGATATTGGGGAAAACATCAAAAATCTTAGAATTATCGATATAACGTAAGTGATTATATATAATTAGAAAAATTAGAAATATATATTAAAAAAGGAAAAAAAAAAAAATCAGTAAGTCTAAGTACAAGATATTTTTCACAATTGATGCATAACCTATTGTGATTGGTACATAAAAATAAAATGGTTGATCTATGTAAAAGTGATGTTGCTCCAATTAAAACATATCATATTAGCAATTTTAAAAAATATGTGAAAAATATTTTATCCCTATTTACTAAAATAAATTGAAATGTAGAGGCTAAAATCTCAATTTTACTTTTAAAAATATCACCCTAATAAACTTTTAAGTATAAATTACCACGAAAAATATTGGTCAATGTTATACTTCTTTTTTCTTTTACTGTTTTTAGATAGTAGGGGAGATGAGGGGAGGTGGGATTTGAACTATAAATATACATACCATAAAATATGTCATTACCATTAGGCTATCACTTAAACCCCTCATTTCAAGTTATTGATTCTAATATAGATTCACTACTTAAGACTACTTTATTATCAAATATATTAACAAGTTGCCAACTCAAATAGTTGTGAATTTTATTGTGCCTCTAGACTTGTTATTCAGTACTCTCAAAGTAGAACGATATGACACATTCTCCTTTCACATGAATGGTGAAGTCTTATTAATTAAATTCATAGCTTGCAATGGGATCCACTATTCCTACAAGTATAAGAGTTTATTCTAAACCTAACATTATGAAATCCTAAGTCTCTTGCCAGTATCTTGGAGGTCATTCTCAAGGGATTTCTTCCGGTAATAATTTGGCATGTGAGGAATGAGGTGACTGCATACATCCGGGACAATATTCAGACACTCGAAAAGATCTTGATACCTTTATTTGTAAAATTAAAAAATAAGTAAATAAATAAAATACTTATGGACTTAAAAAAAAAAAAAAAAAAACCATTTCATTCCGATACCAGGCCCATCAACGGCCCATATTTCCAGTCTTTCCTCTTTTTCTTTCCTCTAAACCCTGAGTCTCACTCCGAGGGTTTTCCATTTTCCATTTTCACCGAGGACGAAGAAGAAGATCACCATCGTTTTTTTTTTTTTTTGTTGAAGAAAAACGATGCAATCTCTACGTGGGAGCATCCGATTGGTCCGGAGGCAATGCTCAAAAAACGTTGATTTGAAATCAAACGGTTCTCACTTTGCCACTGCCACTGCCAAATTTCATGGCAGCTCAATTGGGTTTTCAAACCCTCGCTTTTTAGGGTCTCTCTCCAAATTCGTATGTTTTCTCACTCACTGTACTCTAATGTACTACCATCTTCAGCATGATTATGTTTTTGTTTTTTTCAGTTTTGCTTTATTTATTTATGTATTTATTAGGGTACTAATTAGTGTTATATGAGCTAAGAATCATGGGCACATTGAAAAAATTGGACACTCTTGTAATTGGGTTTAATCCAAGTTAAATGGTTGTTAAATGTTAATTTGGGAAAATTTGAGATTTGGTTAAATCTGTCTCAGTAGTTATAATACTTTGTTAAATTTTTTTTTTTTTTTGGGTGATTTTGCTTAACATTTCCACTCTATTGGATTTTTTGTCAGTTGAAAATGCAGAAATTCTCTAAGTAACTCAACTACTTTGAGTAAAAGTAAAAGTATCCTCTTTGGAACCATGCTCTTTGAAAGGGGTTTCTTTTTTGGGGGGTCAAGTGTATTTGAAGGAAAAGAAAAGCAGATGAAACTCATTGAGTATGACTACTTAACTAGCACACACAAGAATTTGAATAGATGATATTCAAAAGAGAATTACCATCCTGAGTTGGGATCGATTTTTTGTGCTAAAAAATCCTGTGGATCGCCTGTTAATTTTTTGTCCGGTAGCTCATTCTTTGTGGTTGTATATGCTTCGGTTGTTTGGGATAGATTGGGTCATGCCAGGTTCAGTTGCGGACTTATTCTTCTGTTGGTATCATTGGCTTGGGAAGCATAATTTTGATATTTGGAATTTGGTTCCAGGCTGTTTAATGTGGGGTATTTGGACTAAACGGAATTGACATTCTTTTGAGGATACTGGGAAATCTTTGGCTCAGTTGTTAGATTTATGCTAACAGACCCTCTTTGATTGGTCTCGGTTTTGGAGTCTCTCAGATTGTTCTACACTTATGGATTTTCTTTTGTCTCTTAGAATAGCTTAGTGATTGCTTGTTACTTTTTGATTCTTTTTACTCTTTGTTCACTACCGTGAACTCTATGTGTTTTTCCTGCTATTCCTTTTTCAATAATATTTTCTTCTTACTTATCAAAAAAAAATCCTGAGTTGTGATTTATTACATTATATCAAATAAAGAACATATTCCAATTTTCTATTAGCTAAAGACAGATTCAGAGACTACAGGGTCTTAGAGTCCATCAAGGATAAAACAGAAGGAAGAGAACATAAAACCCAACTCTAGAAAAAAGTAAAATTTGATTATGAAAAAAAAAAAAAGAACTGTCTTAATAGTATTTAGTATCAGCCAATTTGGATGTTTAGTGTGGTTGATTAGTTGTTATAGGTTTAATTATGAGTAAAATTTTGCTAAATGTTGGGGAACGCATAGAGGTTTGAAGCAACATTGTGTTATGCGTCTTTTTCAATCAATACATGTGTCAAACGTTTCTTTGATCTTGATGTTGTCGAGCTTCTTGTGATCATGAGATAATTGTTTCTTGTGAAAGCTTTTGTTTGGCATGTCGAGTGAAATTTTGTTGGTTATGATAATAAAGTGAGCTTGATGTGTGGAATAATGGCACCCAATCTTTCGATTAGTGTGGAATTGAGTTCCAATAGTCATATGTACTGTTTTGGGGGTTAAGTGGTTGATTGTCTGAAGATTCATATCTTGTCTCTTAGATGCAATATGAAGATGCTACCAATGAGCTCTAGCTCAAATCACTCTTCCCCTTGTAAGAGCAAGGTGGAGGGTGAAGTAATGATAAAAATACACTGGGTGCATGTGTAATTACCAATATTTTAAAAAGAAGGAAAAAAAAAAGGCAATATAGAGATGCTTCAGGCAAGTATGTTACTGTTAACAGCTGCAAAGTGACTGAAAATAAATTATGATCTTTGTTAATGCTATTCCTGAAGATTTTTGGAGTTGTGTTCACCGATTATTTGTCTTTTACTCCACCTCTGTGACTTTGAAATCTAGGGAATTGATACCAGCAGAACTTCTTTCACTTAACTTGCATTTTATGCTTACCAATTTGTGGGAAAATTGATTATTAGCCAATGAGCTTTATGTGTTTCATACTTTGAATTAGAAAGGTGCAGTTGGGTGATTACACTTCACGTTTTACATTGTTTAACATTTATTTGTGGAGGAAATTTTTTTTGGTGAATTATTAGCTATTATTTTTCTCAAATCAAGACATCTCTGTATGATGCTTACAAATTTGTTCTTGCAGACAAGAATTGGCTCCCAGGCAGCTATGGCAACACCATCTAATAATGGCATACCTTCAGTATCAGTGTCAAGCAGAAGTTCTAGGCCAGGTTTGTTACATTGGGCAGCTGTGCTACCTCCTTTCACTAGCAGATGCATTACAACGGTTGAAAATACTGTTGAATCGGCTTCACAGGATTCTTCTGCATCTATCCCTGATGTAACTCCCAGGATCAAATTTAAGAGGCTCGATAAAACTGCCAAGCACATAATGCAGGCACGCATCTTTGTGTTGCTATTATAGTAATCAATAGTATCATCTTCTTTTCCTCAATTTGATAATAATTGGTATTGTTCTTCACAGATTTTAGATAAGGAAGCTGTAGAGGAAGTCAGGGAGAACCGAGAAATACCTGATATAAAACCTGGTTATATTGTGCAACTCAAAGTGGTATAGCAAATTCTTTTTAAGAGGATGTTGTTGCTATTG
This sequence comes from Castanopsis chinensis, assembly GCA_032878915.1. Classification (NCBI taxonomy): domain Eukaryota; kingdom Viridiplantae; phylum Streptophyta; class Magnoliopsida; order Fagales; family Fagaceae; genus Castanopsis; species Castanopsis chinensis. The sequence continues at coordinate 4,761,965 of JAVQMG010000133.1, forward strand.
TTATGTCGGTTAAGTAAATTTGTTCATTATGATCCTTCATATGAACAGGTAGTACCTGAGAACAAGCGACGTGTTTCAGTTCTGAAAGGCATTGTTATAGCAAGGCGTAATGCTGGTTTAAATACTACATTCAGATTAAGGAGGCTAGTGGCTGGGGTTGGAGTTGAATCTCTCTTCCCACTGTAAGTATTTTGAGGTTCCTTTTTACTCTTTTAAGGAAATATGGCCCTTTAATAAGCATTGGCCTTGCTGCTTTTAACTGGAAAAGTAACTTCCTGGTTTTTGCCGTGTGGCTTGGCAGCAACAGTAGATAGTGCCAGTAGTCATTCCACAGAAGCCTTCTCATCATTTTGTCAACATTAAATATTGCAAGTAGTCATTTTTATATGCATAATATGTTGTTAATCAAATCTTGAAATGCCACAGACGAGAGGATTCTATTGTGTATCTTAGACTTCCAAGTTCCAATATAATGATTGGCAATGTAATAAGTTGTTTCTATTTTATCTTTTCAATTAAGAGAAAAGGGGGTTGGAGGGGGGGTGGGGGGAGTCATGCACAGATGTGGAGTCAATAATAAAAGCAGTAATCTGTAAAATTATTCTTTTAATAAGTGGACGTGGGGGAAAAGATTGGTGTTGTTCTTAACAAATCTTGTTGATACAAGTATTAGCAGTTCTGTTGCTACAATATGAAGTGGATTCACATTCACTTGCTGTAAAGAAAAAGTAAAAGAACAATTTATAAGTTTCTTATCTAAATTCTGCACAGGTGTATTTTCTTAGTAACAACATTGTTTAGCCAATTTGAAATTATGTGGTTGAATATGGATGTAAATAAACTATAATCAAATTTGAAACTAAGGTCAAACTTTTGGAGTTTGTTAACTAATTACCTCCTTATGCATCACATATATGGTTTTAACTATCCTCATCATTCGTTGTAATGTATGACAGATATTCACCTAACATAAAGGAGATAAAGGTGCTGGACAAGAAGAAAGTGAGAAGGGCCAAGCTTTACTATCTCAGGGACAAAATGAATGCACTTAAGAAACAATAGTTGATAGCCAGTTGGAGATCAAAAATATTTTTCAAGAAAAATGGTAGGTTTGTTAACAATGTGATTTTGTTTTCTATTTATTAAGTCAGCTTTAGCCACAGGATCTTGTTAAATGTTGAGGGCTGTGGAAGAAATGAGTGCTTCAAAGAAATACTGAGGAAATTGGCAATGCTGATAAATTTTTAATGTTTACAGCTATGTACTGGGGTTAAGCAATGTTATGAATCTGTGCATCTTTTTAAAGGGTGCAGTGCTGGTGTTTCTGTACCGAATATAAAACAGACATTGTTTCCGTGGGGTCTGCTGTACTATTGATGGTTCTTAATAGAGGCACTGGGGGGGAAGAGCAAATAAATTGATCTATGCTGATATGTCTGTGATCATTATCTTGATTTCCTCATTAAGGTGGAAATACTTGTTCAGTAGGTTGGTGTGCATTTTGGAAGTTACTCTATGCAGCAAATTTTTTCATGGTTATGCACTATGACTATGATTTGAATTATTTGTGCAAAATCACGTGAATATACAAGTTAGAGCCATGGTTATCAAAATCCCGATCTAAATCCTACGATTTTACGATCCCACCTGTTCAACACGATCCGGATCTTTCGATCATTCAGTATCAGTAGGATCGTACGATTCTAACGATTCCAAACGACATTGATTTCTTGTAATCTTCTTTAATTTGATAGAAGGATCATTTAGATCTAAATAAAAAATAAAATCCAAAAAAACCAAGTTTTTTCACTCTAAGGTAAAGAGGTGTCAGTTGAACCCAAATAAAAAATATCCCCATAAAGTATTACATTTTGAGGTTTTTGACCTCTTTAAATGATGCTTACAAATGGATTTAATGATGTATGGTAATTATATCAATGAATGTATAATTTATGTGATTATTTAACATACCAATGTGTATACTTTGTTTTTTTTCTCAAATAATGTAGGATCTTACAATCTAGGATTCAATCCTACGATCTACAATCTCACCTGCTTCCTACGATTCTACGTAGGATCCTGATTTTGACAACATTGGTTAGAGCATGTTTGGAATGAATGGAGATAAAAGGAGAGTAGAGTAGAGAGGGAGAAGTTTGGTATATACTAAAATTTAGTACATTCTGATCACCTTTTGTAATACCCGATTCCAAAAAATAAATAAATAAAAAGGAGATTTATTTTTTTGGGGTAACGTAGTAATTTTGATATTGAAGTTAGCAATAGTTATACCCTAATTGTATCATGTAAACCCTAGCCGCCATAAGGATTTTGCTTTTTAGGCATAAAGATTTCTAAGAGGAGTTGCGGTCCACACCCCCCCCCCCCCTCCCCCCCAATCTTTTCTCCTATCTAAGAAGCCAACTAGTATATGTCCAGTAAAGCAAAATTTCACCGCTAAAAGCACATCACTTTTATTCCATGATTCTTATTGAGGGCAACGTTACTAGATGCTTGTTGGCCACTTTGGGCATTATCGACTTGTCATTAAGGTTCCTTATTGATAGATAAAAGATGAAGCCAATACCAATTATTTGAAGATTTCTGAGGACTTAGTGTTTTCACGTGTAAAGCATCTTTGCTTTGTTGTCTCTGTGGTGTTGGATGGCATTGAGATTTGAGGTCCAAGGATCTAAGTGACAAACTTGTTTGGAGTAAATTCTTTATTTGGTTTGCTAAAAGGCTTACATTTGATTGGTCTTGGGAAACGGCAAGGATTTTGAATAGGTTTTGGATTGAAATAAGTAATCTTATCTTAATTGGTTTTATTTTGCTTATATTACGGTATTTTAACTACTAAAATTTGTTTATAATTGTTACAATATTATTTAATTGTTTTAGCTACTTTGATTTAAAGTAAAAAATAAATAATTATCACAAATATATTTATTATTGAATATATATATAAATATATTAATATATATATATATATATGTATTTGAATGAGATATTTTATTTGTTTGAACTAAGATTTGATGGATATGATTTTGGACAATTTGACTATGTTTTGACTTTGATACCCAGCCAATAGGGGTTATTCATTGATACTAAAACTAGTTCTACCTGGGGCATCACGAGTCTATCATGTTTCTGGACTCAACTAATAGGGGATATACATTAGTATGGAACTAGTTTCATCTGAATCTGATGCCCAGTTATGGGTATATAACGTGACCATAGTCATAAAGATTGTGAATAATATGAATTATGTTTGAATATTTGAACTGTTTTAAGTTCTTGAAAATGCAACTATGATATATTTGTAAGATTAAAATATTCGATCTATGTACAACTTATTATTTTACAAATTTATTTGCTTGATAAAACTTATTAGGACTTTGGTTATTTATTGAGTTGTCAACCTACTCCTATTTTTTCCCCTTCAGTTTCAAATTGTGAAGAATAGCAAGTTTTGAGAGTTTTACTGTTGTGTTGTGAGCATGAAAGAAGTTTAGTGATTTTGGGATTAGATGGTCTTGTAATGGTTTTATATCTTTTGGTCAATTGGCATTATGTACATGAAGTTTGAATTTTGATCCTCTGAATTATTGGAGATCTATTCATAAAACAATTATTGAGGTATTATTTATTTATTTAATATAATTTTTTAGGATAAATTTTAGTTACTAAGAAGGTCTTGTACACTTGTAGGATGCTTACTTTATAAGCGTCGGCGGTTGTCACATGACTATCTTTATAGTTGGGTTCGGGCGTGACACATTTCCCATTTCCCCCATCTCCCTTTGTCCAAACATAGTATTAGGCTTAACTGTACGAACTTTGCTAAAGACACTGAAAACTTAAACAAAAAATTTCGTACCAATCTCACAGTTCACTTCACTTGGATCTACCACAATGCACAAGTAGTGCAAAGGTCTGAAATTTTTCTATGATTTCAGTGATATAGACTTTTCTTTTCATTTAATCGTGGGATTTTCTCAGACTGTTTATAGTTGTTCTTTGTTTTTATTCTTTTGGGCCAGAAAATAAAAGAGATGTGATATATATGGATCATGTTCTCTTTTTTCTTGAGGCAGTGAAATTTTTCATTGATTTCGTTTCAATGTTTGGCTTGGAAGTGGAAGTTTTATCTTATTTCAGTTGGTTCTCTCAAGTACTTCCTGTACCCCTTAAATAATTCAAGGGTTTCAGGTTTTTTGTTTGGCAGATGATAGAGAGATTCTTAATTGAAATTGTTGAACTTTGTAACAAGTTAGGCCTCTAGTTGAAACTTAACTTTCTTTGATCATATCATATGTTGGCAGAATCAAGAACATTGAAATAATCATCCTAATTAGTAACACCTGTTACACAATCGACACGTTAATTACTAGAGGTTATCGATATATTGTAATTATCTCTTAAAAAAATATACAACTTGACTTTATAGGATTTGTATGTTTTTCAAAAGAAAACTGTCAAAATTGCACCAAGCTGAAATTTGAACTAGCTTGTAATTCGTTTATAATGATGATCTTTCTTTTCTTTGTTATATAAAAAACTGATTCACGCCGCAGATAACGCAGCAATTTTTTGTGAGTGTGTGTGTGTATTATATGTGAAGAAAATTCCGTATTCCATTTTTTAATTTTTCACTTTTCTTGGACTTTCGTGAGTGATTTTTGGGCAGCTAATCCCGCCATTCACTTGCACTGAAATCGACAAAAAAGTGAACAAAACTTTGAATCGAATAACACAAATTTGCCAGTATCTGACCCACAAATTGAACATAGAGGTCTTCTATGAGGTAGGCAGTACATCATTTGTGATAAGGACCTGTACGGTACCAAATTGGGAAGAAAACAAAAATTATATTTCATATTCCATAATTTAGGTGTGAGTTTTTATTTTTTTTATTTTTTTTTTGGTTTTCTACGGTGTTTCCTCAAAGAGGAATGATATGTCCATAACATTTTTACAACATTTTTACAACAAATCTTAAGTGGCAGGCTGTTACTGGTTGTTATTGTTAGGGCAAAAAAGTAATCTTAGTATTAGATTTAAATTTGAACCAATAACAACTAACCACCTATGATTTATTGTGAAAATGTTGTAAAATTGTTGTGGACGTAACACCCCTCTTCCTCAAAACTTTCAACTAGAGATTAATCACTGTTCGCGATGGGTAGGCCAATAATGGGGTAAATGGCTGGCCCATAGAGTTTTTTCAAAGTGCTAGTGTCTGGACGTGAACTAGGGAGCTCCTAGTCAAACCCAAGACAGCCACTTTGAGACCAAGTGTCCAACCACTTGGCCAACCCCACTGGGTTGTGTGAGTTTTTATTTTGATTCTATATTTTTATAGATTTTAAATCAAGCCCTACACATTTATAAAACTTTCTTTGAGTGTGTGATTACAACAAGTGAGGAAAATAATTTGAATTGAGGTTCTCACTATAGAAATTAGACAATGTCACTAAGCGTGCATTTGGATAAGGCTGAAAACTTAAAATTATTTTACTATTCAGCTTATTTTTGCTACTATTTATATGTTCTACTACACTTTTAGGTACTATTCATGAGCCTCACTGTACTATTTCAACTAACTTTTATCTTTATTTACAATATTTTTAGTAATAAATTTTTAATTTCAACAAAATAAGCGATATCTAAACACACCCTAAGTCATAAGGTTGTTGACAATGTCTTTGTTAGAAATATATTTGCACATTAGCATAGGATTTAGGGTTTAGGGTTTAATCTACTATATATACCTATGTTGTGGTTCTTTATCTACCATACTTTTAGCAATAAATTTTTAGTTTCAGCAAAATAAGCGGTATCTAAATACACCCTAAGTCATAAGGTTATTGACAATATCTTTGTTAGAAATATATTAGCACATTAGCATAGGGTTTAGGGTTAGGGTTTAGGATTTAATCTACTATATATACCTATGTTATGGTTCATTATAAAATAAGTTTTGTACTACACTCTTATATAATAAAAATGTAACTCTTAATAATTTCATTCATGGACGTAGGCCGTAAGATTGAACCGCATAACCATCGTGTTCTTGTGTTCCTATTTTATACTTCATTTTTCCACATCTATTCAAACATAACCCTTATAAAACTTTTTTTTTTTTTTTTTTTTTTGAGAAGCACTCGTATAAAACTTAATTGCAAATATTGCATTAGTTTTAATTTCTCCATGTTGAAAATGCTTTTTAAAGTAGTGACAGTCATAAACAACTTCAAAATGGTTATAAGATGATAAGAGATTCGACAAGATTTTCTAACAAAAGAGACTCAAACAATTATTTATTTTTTTAATTTCATTTATTTGATCCAAGCCTTTTCTGATTCCACAAATGGTGAGTAATAAATAAATGCTAGAAGTACAAAACTACAAATTGCTCTAATGTGGACCAGCTTCATTAACTGGAATTTAAGAATTGAAATCCTTCAAAGCCGTAAAACATAAATTCAGGCATATGTGGTTGTAGTTGCCATTGCCCGAATGTCTCTTTTAATTTTTTGATAGGCATTGCATTAATGTCAACATGGCATTAAATCAATTAGGATGTGTGGTCATGAGAGTGATGCCATTGTATGACTTACCTTGGCAATCACAATATGCCATTCTATGCTTTATGCTTTACTTCAGACTTAATATGGTTCTCATGCATATCAAAAAAAAAAAAAAAATGGTTCTCATATATATATATATGGTACATAGTACTAATAATTTTTTAAAACAAAAGTACAGTACTTCTTTTAATTTGCAATAGTTTCATTCTATAAGATTAACTTACACCCGAGGGAATAGTTTTATGAATAGTTAATTAGCGGGTTACTTCATCAACATTTTACCGTATAAATTAAAATGTCTATCTCCACATTACTTTCCTTGACAAAGAGATATCATAAAGTCACCAATATGAAGGAAATTTAAATGTGAAATTAATAGTATGTGTAGGTGCACAAATCAAACTAACCCAAGTTAGAACCAGTGGACCAGCTTAATGAGCACTAAACAATGAATTTATAGAGAGTGGATGTCTAATCTGGGTTTCGGGACGACAGATAACACAAAGGTTCGATTTGATCATGTAGTTCTTATACAACAGTGTGATATTAAGTTAAATACTTGAATGCCGAGGAAAGTTCTTCATATCTTTTTTACAAATTCTCTCCTTCTCTCTTACTCTGTTTTTCTGTCCTATTTTCACCCCCCATTCTCTCTCGTCTTCCTTTTCCTTTTATAGGCCTCACTTTCTTCTTCTTCCTCTTTCCACGTGTAATCCAGGTGTTTCCTTTTAGATACTTGTCCCATCATTCCCCCTTACTCAAGTATCTGGCGGTGATGGTAGGGCATAATTTCAATGTTCAGATGTCACTTCTTCATTAATGCGGCCAGAGGGGTAGGTATAACGCCTTCAATAGCCTTTTCTCTGATATTTGCCCATCAACTTAATTTGTTTCTTATCCTCACTCTCTCTTAGTCACTTGTACGTAAGGTCCTTAATACGGGAGTCTTTGAACCACCAGGCCACTAATATTGTCCTCGGCAACAAGCTGCCGAGGACAATGTCATCCTCGGACGTCGTGTCCTGTGGTGCAGCGCTCGTGCATGATAACTTCCTTTGTCACGTGGCATCGTAGGAAGGAATCGTTATGTCCTTGGACCATTCAGGACTGTTAAGTTGGACTTTCTTCTCTGTGAGGGTCTTTGGGCCGGCCCAATATGTGATTTGGGGCCCATATGTACCACAATATGAATAAAGTTTTCCTTCAGATTATTATGTGACACTTCTTAAACTATGAATGTGTTAAATTACATGACTCATTAAATATGACATGATACTAAAAGAACACTAAAGGACATGTGAATAATTATTTGAATCGTTTCATAGTGAATTGGAGAAGTTTTTGCCAAAAGCAACTTGGAGGGCAACCATTATTATGATGTTTTGCTTCCCTTTTAAGTTATGATAATAAGATCTCGTTTGGTTATTAAGTATCTAAAGATAGTTTGGTTATTTCTCCCCAAAAAAAAAAAAATTCGGTTATCATGAAAACAGAAAGAAAAAAAAAATGATGTAATGACAAATCATCAATGCTGTGATGGGATGAAATGTGTGTGTGTGTGTGTGTGTGTGTGTTATTATTATTATTATTTTTTTTTATGGGATGGAATGATAAAATTGCTAGTTTTAATCAAATTAAGTATTATAAGATTTGGACCTTTCATAATAATTACATAGTATGCATAAGTAATATACTATAATACAAATAAACAATATTTACGGGTTATCATGTTACCCAGTTATGCACAGTAAGAATTATTCATTATGAATAAAATTTCAAAAAAGTCTAAAATCACAAAATTTTTCACAATTTCTTGTTACAACTGTGAATAAAAAATAATAGGTTTATATGTAAATGATGACTACCTTTTTACCGTTTGTCATGTCCTGAAACTGCTCTAAAATTTCACGAGGACTACTCTAAAATTTCATGCAAAAAGTCAGAAATTCTTTTAACTGCTGAGATTATGTGGGTAAGAATACAATGGGCCTTTAAATTTAAAGCCTCCTTTTTAATCAATTTATTAGTGGTAATGAACTTGTAGTGTCTAACACGTCTCCCAAATAATAACATCTATAAATTATAAATTTATAATACTAAATATGCATGAATATAATTTGTATAATTTTGGTCAACGATACTATCATGCATCATTGAACTCAATTTATTCCAATTTAAATTCTCTAAAATATGGTGCATTATTGAATTGCATATACTATTTTCTATTTTGTCATGGCTTTCATCTCACTCAATCCCTCTGTCCATGTGGACCAGAGCAACTTTTCTGCCATTTAAAGTTTTCTCTACACCTTTTCAAGATTAATATTTAAAATAAATATTGACATTTTATGAAATCCAGAAAACCTTTTTTTTATATGTATTTATGTTTGAGTTGCTTCGCATTTCAGAAAAGTGTTTTGTCGATGCACAATTATTATAAGTCTTTTGGGTAAATATTGTAAAAAATTAGTTTTTTTGTTGTTATAGGCACTGTTTCAAATTATTTAGAGAAATGAAAAGAGAGAATGAATTTCGGCAACAGTGTTGCCAAAATTCTAATAAAAGTATGAGAGAGAAAATGAAAAAGGAGGAGAGAGAAATTTTGGAATTTTAGTAACACTGTTACCGAAATTCCTTCTGCCCCAGCCACTGCTCAAGTGAGTGCCCAAGTGCCAGTGCCTGAAGCAGAAAAAAAAAATTGTTTTTTTGGCAATCCCATTGCCAAAAATGGAGGGAAAAATGTAAAAAAAAAAATTTTTTTAGCAATCCCATTGCCGAAAATGGAGGGAAAAAGTAAAAAAAAAAAAATTGTTTTTTTGGCAATCTCATTGCCGAAAATGGAGGGAAAATGTAAAAAAAAAAAAAAAAAAAAAATTCCCTCCATTTTCGGCAATGAGATTGCCAAAAAACAATTTTTTTTTTACTTTTTCCCTCTATTTTCGGCAATGGGATTGCCAAAAAAAAAACAATTTTTTTTATTTTTTATTTTTTTACATTTTCTCCTCCATTTCCCGACAATGGGATTGCCAAAAAACAATTTTTTTTTCTTCAAGCACTCGCGCTTGGGCACTCACTCGGGCAACGGCTGGGGTAGAAGGAATTTTGGTAACAGTGTTGCCGAAATTCCAAAATTTCTCTCTCCTCCTTTTTCATTTTCTCTCTTATACTTTTGTTAGAATTTCGGCAACACTATTGCCGAAATTCACTCTCTCTCGTCATTCCTAAATAACTTGAAACAATGCCTATAACAACAAAAAACTCCATTTTTTACAATATTTACCCAAAAGACTCCAATTATTATAGTATCTTGGTTGGTAAAATACTTTGGCAATTTGTTTTTTTCTTTCTTTCTTTCACCCTTAGATTAGAAATGAAAAGGAAACAAGTGAATCAATTTCATAACAAAAAAGAAGCTTGTATAGAGAAAAATAAGCTAGGCATGGTAAAACACTTTCTTTATGATTTCGTGTTTTTTTTAGCATATTATACTTAGAAAAATAAATTAGTCAAGATTTCCATAAAATTTTATCAAAAAACAACTTTATCTCATGCCAAGTTTTTTTTTTAGAAAATCTCACGCCAAGTTAAATAAAGAAAGTCATGAAATAATTTTACTTTGATCTTTTTTTTTTTTAAAGATATTACCAACTATTAAAAAATGTGAAAACTATTTTCACATAAAGTTCTACATCAAAAAAAATTATATATATAAGAGTAGTCATTAAAAGCTAAACCGCTTAAATAAACTACGAAAATTAGTCAAACATTTTAGATTTTTACAGATTATGCAAAATTGTGTATTTCATCACCCATTAAGTTATTCTTGAGCTTTTAAAGTAATCTGGTCTTTAAAAGTTAGAATCTTATTTATTCATTATGAAATGAGTGAATTGAATATTTTCATACCATCAAAAGTTTAAATTATTATTAAAAAAAAAGAAGTGTTATGTTCATAACATTTTTACAACAAATTCTAGGTGGCAGATTGTTCTAGGTTTTTAATTTAAACCAATCACTCAAATTACTTTCTTGCCTGCCAGTAACAGCTTGTAACAACTGGATACATATAATTTGTTATAAAAGTATTGTAAAAATTAATTTTGTGGATGTAGCATTTCTCTTAAAAAAATATAAGTTAATGTTATTTAATTTAAGTGTTAATAATGCAGTTTTCCAAAAAAAATGTTAGTAATGTAGATTCTAAAAGAAAAGTAAATACATATAAGTCAATGTTTCTTAATTTAAGTGTTAGTAATGTCTCTCCTCAACCAAAAATAAAAGTGCTATAGTGATGTAATAAAATCCATTTAACTCCTTTTATAATAGAATGAGTATGATTATATGTAATATTATGGTCATTCAACGTCACTACACACATTTATGATTATTATTATTTATTTTTGGTCTAATACTTTTATGATTTTAACCATTCATTTATTATTATGAAATATATATTAAATAAAGCAATACCTTGTGTTAACGGTTAACATTGACTTAAGTATGAAGTAACTTCTATTAGAAAAAGAATTATATAAGTATGGTACATATATAAAAATGTAAGCAAGGTAGAATTTTTCATGATATATTAAGAATAAAGTATTTCATACAACTGATATATGCGATAATTACATATATATATATATATATTTTATACAAGATAAAATTTCTATTCGAAACTTAATATGAGTGTATATATGTGTGAAGCTCCTTCCTAGAGACTTAAATCCCAACTCTTACGCTCCATCCCGCAAGTATTTCTATTTGTAGAGTGACCACCATACCAAGAATGCACAGTGGTATAAATACATATGTTATATGCATAGAATAATTGTTACATGTTAAGTATTCTTTACTAATGTTATCTTAACAATTCTAAAGAATATCACACTAACCAATTATCCTTCCTTACCTTAAAAAAAAAAAAAAAAAAAAAATCAATTATCCTTCCCTATTTAGAATTATGTATTTTTAAATAACATACTAAAATTATCTAAGATTTAAAATTTATTCAATAAATTTTCACCATGAACTGTGAACTGACCGTTATGATTTTCATTTACAAGTATTTTAAAAATATTTAAAAAAAAAATTGTTATTCTAAACCAAAAATCAACTGGTTGGTGGTTAGTTGTAGGATCATGATTGGTTAGTGGCAAAATTGAAAACGTGTTGAACAGAATGGTCTAAATCTAAAGAAACGGTACTGTGTTTTTATTTTAAATTTTTTTTTTTTTAAATTTTTTAAGAAACAAACACCTTGGTGGGGTATATATATGGAAGGCAAGGTCTTCCTTTTTCCTCAATCTTCTGCAGAAGAAAGAAATTTCTTTCCTTCATTTTTCTTTTGCATCATCAGATCTTCTCTTTTTCTTTGCACAAAATCCAGTGATCATTAGTAAAGGTAATCCATTTTTCCCTATACTGAATTGGGTTGTGCTCTATTTGTGTTTAGCTGATGTGGGTTGTGCATGATTTGGGTTATGAGTTATGCTTTCAGTTTCTTTGTCAAATGCTTAAATTATGCATTTTTGTTCGTGGGTTTGTTTTGTTCTTATGTTTTGGTGGGTTGAACTGTTTGTTTATGGACAGATCTGCTGGTCTTGTCATGTTTTTAGTGTAGATCTGATAGCTGAATCTGCTTATTGGGATTTTTGATTTTGTGGTGTGTCATTTTTTGAGCTGTGAGAGACCAAAATCATATGAAAAGAGCCTTTGCATTTCAATTGCATGTGTATAATACTGTAATCTCATTTGCATCTACTTGAAGTTCTGGATCTTCAACTTTTATAGTGCTATTCACTTTGGAGTCCATAGATCTGATTTCTCTGTGTATGAGTCAATTTCAGTTTCAATTTTATCATCATAAAATGCAGAATTGATCTCATTTTGATGAATAATGTGATATCACTCTTAAACTGATTATGATTTTTGGTGTATATATGGTTCCCGGTTGATACAGCTTATTTTCAGCTTTTGGAAAATGATTTTGTTTTAAAAACTGTACCTTGAAAAAGGAAGCTTTAAAAAAGTTGAACTTTTATGATTAAAGATTGTTTGGGAATGATTGGTTAACTGTTTGGATGGTTTTTGCTCTCTTAAAATCTACCCCTGATTGTATGGTCAAGTATAGGAGTGATAGTCGCTTCAGACATCAAATGCTTAGAAATGTCTTATCTTTTAGGTATCATTCATTGGTCTGTTGAGGATCCATATCTGAATCCAAATTTTTTGGGACTTAAGACATGGTTGTTGTTGTAGGCTGTTGAAAACAAACAAATATGGTGAAGATTTGCTGCATTGGAGCTGGATATGTCGGTGGGCCTACCATGGCTGTGATTGCACTTAAGTGCCCTGCAATTGAAGTAGCCGTGGTTGATATATCAGTATCACGAATTAATGCCTGGAACAGTGATACTCTTCCCATCTATGAGCCTGGCCTTGATGAAGTAGTGAAGCAGTGCAGAGGAAAGAACCTCTTCTTCTCCACTGATGTGGAGAAACATGTTTTCGAGGCTGATATAGTCTTCGTTTCAGTTAACACCCCTACCAAGACACAGGGTCTTGGAGCTGGCAAAGCCGCTGATCTGACCTATTGGGAGAGTGCTGCTCGAATGATTGCTGATGTATCGAAATCTGACAAAATTGTGGTTGAGAAATCAACAGTCCCAGTGAAAACAGCTGAGGCAATAGAAAAGATCCTGACCCACAATAGCAAGAAGATCAACTTCCAAATCCTTTCCAACCCAGAATTTCTTGCCGAGGGAACTGCAATTAAAGACCTTTTCAATCCTGATAGAGTCCTCATTGGAGGTAGGGAGACCCCAGATGGGCAAAAGGCGATACAAGCATTGAAAGATGTTTATGCCCATTGGGTCCCTGTGGATCGTATAATTTGCACTAATCTTTGGTCTGCTGAGCTTTCTAAGCTTGCTGCCAATGCCTTCTTGGCACAGAGGATCTCTTCTGTGAATGCCATGTCAGCACTTTGTGAGGCAACTGGTGCAGATGTCACCCAAGTGTCCCATGCTGTTGGCAAGGACACAAGAATTGGTCCCAAGTTCTTGAATGCTAGTGTTGGTTTTGGTGGGTCTTGCTTCCAGAAGGACATCTTGAACTTGGTCTATATCTGTGAGTGCAATGGCCTTCCTGATGTAGCAAATTACTGGAAACAGGTTATTAAGGTGAATGACTACCAGAAGACAAGGTTTGTGAACCGTGTGGTTGCCTCAATGTTCAACACAGTCTCCGGTAAGAAGATTGCAATTCTGGGCTTTGCTTTCAAGAAGGACACTGGTGATACCAGGGAGACCCCAGCTATCGATGTGTGTAAAGGGTTGTTGGGGGACAAAGCTCGATTGAGCATATACGACCCACAGGTGACTGGGGATCAGATCCAGAGGGATCTTGCAATGAAGAAGTTTGATTGGGACCATCCAGTTCATCTTCAGCCACTGAGCCCTACTTCCGTCAAAGAAGTCAGTGTCGTTTGGGACGCATATGAGGCAACTAAGGATGCTCATGGTATCTGCATTATGACTGAGTGGGATGAGTTTAAGACACTTGATTACCAGAAGATATATGATAATATGCAGAAGCCTGCATTTGTGTTTGATGGCCGGAATATTGTGGATGTTGAGAAGCTGAGAGAAATTGGGTTTATCGTTTACTCCATTGGTAAGCCGCTTGACCCATGGCTGAAGGACATGCCTGCTGTGGCATAAAAATGAGAAGCATAATTTCTATTGGCTCGTGGGGAGCAGGGAATTAATTCGTGAGAGAGGATGCATCGTCCTACCAAATTTTTCCTTTTTCTAGAGTTGGGTTTTATGTTCTCTTCCTTCTGTTTTATCCTTGATGGACTCTTAAGAACCAGTAGTCTTTGAATCTGTCTTTAGCTAATAGAAAATTGGAATATGTTCTTTATTTGATATAATGTAATAAATCACAACTCAGGATTTTTTAATACGATTCTACCTATTTTAGCTGATGTGATCTTTTGAATATCATCTATTTAAATTCTTGTGGGTGCTAGTTAAGTAGTTATACTCAATAAGCCTCATCTGCTTTTCTTTTCCTTCAAATACACTTGACCCCCCAAAAAAAGAAACCCCCTTTCTATGAGCAAAGTTCCAAAGATGATACTTTTACTTTTTACTCGAGTAGTTAGAGAATTTTCAGGACGTTTTCAAGAAAACTTCTTCTGTATTTTCTGGTGCTTGGTAAGACGGAAAATGCCAGTTAACAGAAATGTTTTTTCGATGGACAAAAAATCCAATAGAGTGGAAATGCTTTCTAGCTCATTTTTAAGGTCAACTAAACACTACAATACATGTCAGTATTTTAATATTTTCTGATCAAACAGATGGAGCATTAATTTGCCTAATATTCTACTCTCCTTAAATATTTCAATAGTCTCATCGCTCATGAAATTCTTAAAGATAAGGGGGAAGATCCGAGGATGGTAGATTTTCAAGAAATGCAACACCATCACTGATTGCTTGTTTGGAACTTCCGGAATATGAAATGAGCTAAGCCCTCGAATAAAATTACATATGGGATGTATGTTTTGAGGCCTCAGGAGTTGACCAATCACCCTACCTAGGGGTGTCAATGTTCGACCCAACTCGTGAACACGACACGAACCCGACACGGGTTTTTTTCTTGCTGTTTACTGAAACGACAGTCAAGTGGGTGAGTTGTATTAATGTAACACAACCCGTTTAACTCATATAACAAATAAATATTAATTTTATTTTAGATTTGTCAAATTCCTTTTATATCCAACATATATTTTAAATTTAAAAAGAAAAGTGAGTAATTACAAAAATTTACAAGGATATAAGGAAAATTAAAAAAAACCCAAACAAACAAACAAACTAAACTTCTTATAAATATAATTTCTTTTTATTTCAGCCGTACTTTTCTTCACACTGTCCCTTCTCTAATGTGTGCATAATGAGCTTTTGTACAATAAACTTTGAAGTTTGAACCTATGTGCCTTGTGTTTTTCTTGATTGCATGATATGGCCCACTTGTTTTAGTTTCTTTGAATGATAATAAGACAACTTGAGATTATGCTTGTTCACGTATACTATGTTATTTTGAATTTGGGTAGTGTTGCACTTCTTTTGGAGTGTAAAGAACTTATTTCTAGATGAATGTTATATTTTTGTTGCTATATTATTTTGAATGTGGGTTGAAGACTGCTGCTTTGTGGGAGTAAAAAAAAATTATTTTTCAGATGTTATATTTAATATTATGCAAGTTGAAATGGGTTGTGTTACATTCTCTCAACCCAACAACGTTTATTAAGTGTGTTAAATGGGTTGGGTCAGGTCAGGTCAACCCGCTTTATTAACAGGTCGGGTTAGGGTTGAAGGATCCTGACACGATTATTAAATGGGTCGGGTTAGGGTTGAGTCATTTAGTAGAATACCCCTACCTCGACACGACACGAACTCGACACGCTAACCCAAATTGACACCCCTGACCCTACCTTCTTGCTGTTTACTGAAATCAGTCAAGTGGGTGAGTTGTATTAATGTACAATCCACCTACAGAAACAGGAAAGGAAAAAACAAACAAACAAACAAACACATGAACTGTCCCTTTCTGTGTGAGCACTAGCAAGAAATTGGGTAACCTGTCCTCCTCAGGAGTTGGTGAAGAACTGAAGTTAGTCACCAGGTAGGCCTCTGGCCACTGCTCCAGTCTTTTCAGTTTTATGTAAAGAAAAAAGTTTCTCTCCAAACTAGTTTGGAAAGTAACCTTACAAACTTATCATATATATTTATATTGAGTGTGAATTTTGAAAATCTAACCGTTAGATTGCATGTTCTTATTATATCCTTAATGCTTACAAAATTTCAAGAAAATCAAAGATCAATTGCTATGTCATCAAATAAATGTTATAATTTAAAGTTGTATATAAAAAATAAGTTAATTGATAAAATAGTAAATAATATCTTATTTGAACGAAATTTAATATGCATGTTAAAAATATAAGGAACATGAAATTTAACGTTTACATTTTCAATTCACACCCAAAAAAGAAATATATGAGGAATTTGAAGAGATTTTCTCTAAACTAGTTTGGAGATAAACTTTGTTCTTGTGTAAATTCTTCTTGTTTCCTTCATCTGTTTAATGTTCATGAATAAAATATTATTTAAAAAAAAAAAAACAAGAAGAAGGAGAAGAGGTGGCTGCCCTAACTAGGTAGTTTTGTTGGATACGCCCTTCTTGGATCTCCTCTCTTCCTACTTGTGATTGCTAGAGGATTGGCACTTTTCATGTTGGCCTAGTCCCCGGTAGGACTTCAAGAAATGGCACTATTAATGCCATGAATTAAAATACTGGATAAAACTTAGATATGAATTTTTTAAGGATTATCTTAAATTTTCCAATTAAATTCAACCATACATATGGCTTATTAGCCAATGTAGAACAACTAGCTTATTGTCTTGGCTAATTTTACTTCCATGTGTATATATAGTTACACTTTCCGAGGTTACATGATTGATTTTAATCGGGTAACTTAGGGTATAATACTTAAGAAATTGTATTTGAGTTTTACGACATCTAACTAATTGGTCATAGGAATCGTGATTTACTTAAAGTTAAATCTCATTTTTAGAGACTTGAAGCTCGGTCCTTACCCTCACATCTCACAAACATTTGATACTTGTGAAACAATCATCGCGCCAAGAGTACACTTTAAAATCTCAATTTGAAATATTTAATTATTCGCTCTTATTTGGATTTTAGTCAATGTTAGTAATCTATATTGCGACTTTACAACTCAATAGACAACAAAGTAAGCCTTTTTCATTATTTGGGTATCTTTTAATTGATTTGTTGATTTGCTGAAAGTGAGTAAAAGAGCTGTTATATATAGAAAAAAGGAAAAAAAGAAAAAAGAGGCTTTAAAATGTTGATACGTTGTACCGTGCATTTGTGGGAAATGCGAGGCCTTCTAGAAGGTCAATATTTCACACGAGACTGGGTTTTGGACGTCATTGCTAGACAATTTTAAACTACGGCAAAGTTGAAAACAAACAATGGGCTGTGTTCTACCAAACAATGGGCTGTGTGTGTGAGGACGAAGAGTCCGTCTAAATATCGCTTATTGTTAAAAATTAAAAATACTGTAGTAAAATAATTTTTAAATATGTGAATAATACCGTAGAATCTAATTTTAAAGAAAAATTTACTGAAAAAAGTATTTGTGAGTCTCATGGACAATGCATAGGACCAACACAAAAAAATGTGTGAGCTGAAAAACGCACAAAACGCTCTTCCCAAACTCACACAAGATAAACTTAGCTTCTGATTAAAAATCATTTTCCCCCATCTATTAATAGAAAATTTAAAAAAAGGAAATTAGAAAAAAAAAAAAAAAAAAGTTCCAATGTGCTTTGCTCCTTAAATGACTTTCTTGCTCTCAAGCTTTCTCAATCTACGTGTGTGAGTAAAGAGTAAGATTGTGTGTTCAAAACTCATATGCTTTTTTAATAAGCGAGTCTAGTCCAAACAAAAAATTAAAAAAGTTCATGAATAGGATTGTAAATATTAGTTCTTAATATAAAATAAGCCGAGCCTAAGCTTTTTTATGGGCTTGGTAATAAGCTTGATAAATAAACACATATTGAACTAAGACTTTAATTAATTGGAAGTTTGAACCACTTTTCCAAACCAAATAGGCTTGATAATAAGTTTGATATGGGTTTGATAATGTATTTAGGTTGGATTTCAACCTTAAAAGTTTGACAATGAGCTCACGCTTGGCTTGACTAATAAATTAAGTTGAGTCAAGTCGAGCTCAAGCTTTTAGAATTTTTGACAAGATTAAATTTGAACATTATTTATAGGCTTGATTTGAACTTGAGTCAAATTTAAACATTTTATTTTTGTTATTGAACCAAGTTTAAACATTCATTACTTGACAAAACTCGACTTGTTTACATACTTAAAAATGGCTTAATGAATCAAAAAGTGAAAGAAAATACGTGATCATTTTCATTGGATTTGAAAGTTTAAAATGGAAAATTAGCTTAGTTTGTAAAAAAGCATGTTTGTGATACAAATATTAATTGAGAATAATATATAATTAATTAATAAAAATACAGTGTTTGATTTTGAGAATTAACTTATTTAGAAAATAAATATACAATAGTCTACCAACAGCTTCTTCCAAATCTCAAAAAAGTGAGTTTTATGCCACAAAAGTTACTACATTTTATATTGTATAGATTAAATATGACTAATATGAGTTACACCGAGAACTTATTTTGTTTGTTTTTTTTTTTATTAATTTTTTTGTTAAATAAATATTTTATTGATCGACTAAAAACAGAGAACAACCAAAAGAATTAGGCTTGGGACCATCTCTATCCAAAGCCTAGACAATTCAAGGCGACAAGGAAAAGAGAATTAGCTCAGTCCAAAAAAAAATAAGGTAATCCACTGAGCTAAAAGATGGACAGTCACAATACTCTGTTTATACACAAAAGAAAAATCTGCAATTGCGTTTAGCATTTGCTAAAAAAACTATTTTTTTTTTCTATTTAGTATATTTTTGCTACTATTTATGAGTCTCAATATATTATTTTAACTAATTTTTAGTTTTACTTATAGTACTTTTAGCAAAAAATTCTTAATTCCAACTAAATAAATTGTTCCTAAACTGACACTGCATTTACAAAATATATTAAAAATATCCTCAATTATAACTTTGACTTGTGAGTTGATAATTCTGGATTATCAGTTTATTTAATTATTATTATTAGAAGGATTTTTTTTATTCTTAATTTTCTTAATTTAAAAAAAAAAGCTAGTTAAATGAGGACTTTCATGGTAATTTCCAAAGGAGGCCGGTTTTCTCTATTATATAGGGGCCTGGCCAGTGAGTGCTATCGGTTATATAAACTAAACCCGGTTTGTCTCAAATACTTCGAATTCGAACCGTCTCGTGTACAAACAAAAAAAACCACGTTTTCGTACATATTCTTCGACATCGATCAATCGCAAACTCCTTTCGATTCTCCTCTAGATCTAGCTCTGGTTTTCCTCTGATTAATCTCAATAATCTTCGAATCAAATCCCTTATCTGTTTAATTCCATCAATCCTCTATCGATTGATCCCCAAATCTTCTCCTCCCGTTGATTTTACTCAATTCTAGGGTTAGGGTTTCGATTCGGTCCCTTAAGACCCTTCGAATCCTATAAAGCTTTGCTTTTTCTTGTCTAATTTCGAGTTTCGTTCTATTCCCCTCTCTAATTCGGTTCTAATTTTGTAGATTTTCGCTTCCGGTTTGAAATTTCTAGGGTTTCGAATCGTTCGGTTTGGGTTTGTTCTTGTTTTTTGTGAATTTCAAGAGGGGTTTGATTACTTTTCATGTGCTTGATTGTTTCGTGCTAGTTTTTGTCCTCGATTTTGGGTTTTGATAGGCGATTCGGGAGCGTAATTGCTTCGTCTAGGGTTAGGGTTTCAGAAAAATTTGGGGGTTTTTTATTTAGTGAAATCAAATTGGGGATACGTATAGCCTTGTAGGGATATCATCTTTGGCCTGTGATTCAGTGAACATATCATCCGAATTAAGGCGTGTGATTCGAAAGGTAAAAAATAATTAATTTTGTTATGATTATTACTTCATTGATAACCATATATTTACTTATAAATGTCAATTTTTTTAGTATTTAGTTTATTTATATTAGGATTTTTACATGTTGGATTACATTGTTGGCTTTTTTTAATAGATATGATTGAATTTTTGAACTTCTGTTCCATGATCATTATTTGTTATCGTCAGCTCAAGGCACCAATAAGACATTTTAATGTAGTTGGGATTCGATCTCAACTCATAAGATAGTTTATTAGTTGAGCTAATTCTCTCTATGTGGAGAACTTGCATTCACGTACCCCTCCCCCACTTGTTGTAAGAATAAAAAGGAACCCACTACAATTGTTCTCTCGTAGTTAGCTCACTTACTATTTCAATAAAGGACTACCTATTGAAACCTTTAAAAACTGAAATGGGTAAGTCAATTTGCTTATTATTATTGGTTTTCTCCACGTGTGTAGAAACTGTAAAGCATGTGATAATATCTGTATCTACAATAATAACTTATTGTTATCATTTTAGGAACATCTTTTCCTTGTTATGTATGTAAGCTTTAACAGAAAATTATACGTGGCTCTGTGCATCGTTCATTTTGAGGTTTTATATATACATATGCAAATAGATACACACATGCGTACACACACACACATCAGATACATTTGAATGTTCTTCTTGATTGTTTTGCACCTTCAAATTTAACTCATAGTTGTTCTTATTTCAGGTTAACATGGGATTTAAAAGGTCTTTTGATGATGAGGAGTTCCCAGAGCTTCCTTGTAAGCACCCAAGGAAGCCTGATTATAAAAATACACGGACTCCATTTGCTGAACTAGTTCCTTGTAACAATGCCCCACAAGAACCTATTTCTTCAGGTAAAAATAGGTGATTTGTAATCTTTTAGCTTGCACTGGCAAAGCTGGTATCATGTGCCATTAATTAGACTGAACCATCTTTATTTGCAAAATGTTTGTTGATGTTCAATATATTCTGCATGAAACAGGTGAGGTTGTGGATGGCTTTCATAAATTTCAGTGGCATGAGGAACTTGGAAAAGACACTGTTACTGAAGTTTCAAATTTAGGTGACAAGGATCTTGAGACCAATGAACCCTTGTCGTCGTTCTCCATCAGTTCTAATGAAGAAGATGATGGGTCTGGGGCATCAGCCTACTCATATCTTTCTCCAGAATATTTCGAAGTAGATTTCCCACGGAGAACATTAGTTCCATTTGAGGATGTCTTGCCTGCTTACTTGGATCGTTATCCTAGAAAAATGGTTCCTCTTGGTGCAGATCATCAAGCCAGTATTCCATTGTGGGGCAAGCATATAAATAAGAACAAGTTAGATCTGACAGAAAATTGTGATTCCAGCACTAGTGATGGTGGCAGCAGTGAGGAGAAGCTGATGGGAACTTGTGTTATCCCAATGCCTGATATGTCAACAGACAAGGGCTACTATGCTGGATGTGGCCGGACAGCCTGTGACTGTCTGGATTCTGGCTCTGTTAGATGTGTTCGCCAGCACATCAATGAAGCTCGGGAAGAACTAAGAAAAACCCTTGGGCATGATAAGTTTGTGAATTTGGGGTTTTCTGACATGGGAGAGGAGGTGGCACACAAATGGACTGAAGAAGAAGAGGAGATTTTTCATGAGGTTGTTTACTCAAATCCTCTATCCCTGCGTATGAATTTTTGGGAGAAACTGTCATTGGTGTTTCCTTCTCGAAGCAAAAAGGAGCTTGTAAGCTATTATTTCAACGTGTTCATGCTTTGGAGACGTGCTGCTCAGAACAGATCTACTTTTCTGGACATAGACAGTGATGATGATGAATGGCATGGAAGTAATAGAGGCTCCTATGAGGTTGGGGATTCAGAAGAAGATGAAGACTCTGCTATTATCTCTCTTGCTGATCAAGATAATCAGGTAGATTCTTCTGAAGAAGATGATTGTAGTAGTGATGATGATGATGACGATAACGATGGTGATGATGACTGCAATGATGATGGTGGCAAGGGACATGGTAGAGAAGATGTCCTTGAAGAAGATGGTGGTGTGGATATTTTGCCGGAAGCACCAGTTTTGAAATCGCATGATGAGAGCAAATTTGACCAGTTAATTCAGCGTGTGGATAATACTCCTAGTGATCAGGAGGATCTCTATGCCCAAGATGACTCATGCTTGTCATTTGATTGTCAAGCCAATATGAGTAGCTCCTGTGGTTCTGTTAACAATGGAACTGCTTTACAGGTGCGTGGCAATAATAGTGAGCATGGAAAACGCAGCGAAGCTGATTGGTGTAGCGATGTGGGTCAATTCTATTTACTCGAGCCCTGTGATGCTAAAGTTTGGGATGCTAGGTGTACGTCAACTTTAAAAAATTTTGATATTTTATCTCCATGGAACATGATCGAAGAGGTTTTTGGGGAAGGCACTTCGGATAACAAGAAGAGGGATGTAAAAGGCATCAACTAGTGGCTCTTTGAGATGGTTGTATCAATTTCTTTGTACATATCTTATCTGGGTATTTTTTTTTTTTTTTGCGAGGGCCAAAATTTTTGAGGCTTTGGCAGTTGTAACTTATAACTGTCATGCAAGAACATTTCTTCTAAGAGCCTTGGATATTTTGTTTTTCCATTTTCCTTGTGTACATTCTTTGGAAATCTCATATTTGTTAGCATATTAAAATGCTCTGGAGCAAACATGCTTTTTTAAGTTGCTATGCTCTTGTATACTTAATATTTTATTGGGGTCGGAAACCAATTTTGCTCTCTCTAATTTTCACATTGTAACTTTATACAACTTTAACCACAATTCCACTGCATGTATGTGTCATTGGCTGAGTACTATGATCAACTGCCAGAAGCATTACATAAACTTTTACCATCGGAACAAATGCAGAGGTAAACATGGGACAAAGTCATGCTTCTGTAAGATGATCATAGTGCTCAGCCAGTTTAAATCTTCATATGGCTCAACTTTATATTGCAACTGGATAGCCAAATGTATGCAACGCTGATGCAACCTCAATTGCATCTCTCCCCCTTCTTTTTAAGCTTCTGAAGTTTAAAGGAAATGTCTAATCTCGCTCATCCTACCAACTTCCAAGTTCTAAAGCTCTTTAAATTGAACTAGCAAAGTAATGTCATGGCTCAAGCCTGCTTCAACAGTAACTTTAAGTGAACTGCTGTTTCACACTCTATCCGAGGCCTTCCCTGTTGAGATTAAAAATATAAGAAATGGTTACAACAAACAAAATAGAGGCAGAGTTCACTGCTCAGCCGGCACTTATTATGCCTTTGAAATGTGTCTGCATTGTTCGAAGTTCGAACAGGTATCTTCATTTATCAACACACCCTCTATCATGCGCAATGGATTGATTATAACAGCTTAATGAATATCTTATTCAAAGTCAATGCCTTCAATTATGATTAAGTTTATTAGTTAAATTGTCACATTTTGGTCAGCTAGTACAAAGACAATTGGTTAATTACTCAAAAAATAATTAAATAAAAACAAACCGCTTGAAACTAACCAGCCATACCTTTTTTTTTTTTTTTTTTTGAGAAGCAAATACTGTTTACTTTTTTAAGGATCACCAGCCATATCAGCTAACACAAAAAAAACAAAGGGGGTGGAACAGACTCCATCCACATCAAAAAATAAGAAATACTCATGGGATGTCTCGCCAGATTATGCGCTACTTTATTAACTTCTCTCTTTACATGAGAGTAGAGTAATTGATTAAATAAAGCTAGCATTACATCTGATGTCTACAATTAATAGACCAAAGGATGACAGGCAAGGGATGTTATTTTTCAACGCATTTGTCAACACCTGCGAGACTGTTTCCAGAATTGCTTGACTAAAGCCCAACTCAGCTGCAAACTCCAACGCTGTTGAGGCGGCCAATGCTTCAATCTCTAGGGGTGTGTACTGCTGTGGCAAAAGTTTGGACATTGAAGCCATGACTGAACAGTTGCTGTCCCTAATCACGACACCAACGCCTGATTTTTTCTGCTCCTTAAAAATAGCTCCATCACAATTGATCTTCATCACATCTGGATTTGGAAGACGCCACAAAGCCCGAACTGAAGTGAGGTGAGGCCGAGTGATGACAGGCGCAGGTTGGGTCCTTGCAAACTCAGCCACACGCTCCTTTGCTGACGACGGAATCTGATGGAGATTTATGCTTTGTTGGCTCATGCGCACCTGGTTCCTTTGTGTCCATATTAACCACACCGAAGTTGAGAACAGCTCCAAGTTGTGATCAGTTGTAATGAGCCATGAAAGCAATTCCTTAAAATCCATAAATGTGTGTCTTCTTCGGCAATGTTGAAACGGTTCTTCTTCCCACACCAAGTCCAGTTCACCGCAAGTCCAGAGAGCATGCAGAGCTGATTCGGGTACCTGTTTGCAGCTGTCACATATCGGATTTTCGATGATAGTTCGCCTCACCAAATTATCCTTAGTTGGCAACGAGTTCCTGCAAGCCCTCCACACCAAATTCTTGATTTTGTTCGGCACCTGAAGGGACCAAAGTGTCTGCCACAATACCTTATCATGCTCCCTTTGTTCTTCATCCCACTCGATCTAATCTTCAGCTTTCAAAAATCTGTAACCAGACTTACTAGTATAGACTCCATTGCTAGTGAATGGCCAAAATAAGGTGTCCTCTGCCTCGTATCTAGAGAGTGGAATTGATTTGATCAATTCAGCTTCCTCAGGAGTGAACAAACCTTCAAATCAGATCATGATCCCACTGCCTTATGTCTTCCTTAATCAAGACCTCCACCATAGCATCAGCCATTGATTCCACACAAGGGGATTGAATTTGTGGCACGTTTTTTCTTGGCAGCCAATTATCTTGCCATATACCCACTGCCTTCCCATTCCCAATTCTCCATTGGCAGCCCCTAAGTAATACCTCCCTTCCATGCAAGATGCTATTCCACGCATGAGAGCCACTATTAGAGTGTTTAGCCTCCATAAAGGTACAATTTGGAAAGAAGTGCACCTTGAAGTATTTTGATGAGACTTAAAAATATATGGATAAAGTTTAGTTACAAAATTAGTTATAGCCTAAAACAACAACCCTACTCAATATCTTTTTATTAGAGGTGAATTTTGACAAATTCATCATTGGATTACATCTTCATCTTATACCCTTCATACTTGCCAAATTTCTAAAAAATTAAAGATTAATAGCTATCTCATCAATAAATTGTTTAAATTGCAAGTTTTTGAAGTTTCAAATTATGCATAAAATATAAAATTATAAATCATATAGTAAATAATATCCAATTGATACAAAATTTGACAATTGTATTAAGAATGCAAAGAATGTACAATTTAACGATTGGGCAAATTACAATACAATTGGGCAAATTATAGTTTACCCACTTGTTATTCGACTAAAATTTAAATTGCCTATCTGTAATTTGAAATTTAACACTATATTTACCTGAGGTTAACTTAGTTAAGGTTCTGCAACCCACTTCCGTTAAAAACATAGCTAAATATATAGCCTTGGTCCACCTTTACGTCTCTCTCCTCTAAAAATATAAAATACATAAAGATTCAAGAGAAAATAAGATGAAAAAGATGTTAATAAGGATAAAAGAAGCTTACATTTTCCAAGGGAAATCTCTGTTCCTAAACTGACTTTAGCTGCAATTGATTTTGTTTTCTTTACAATTCCCAGGAATTCAATACATCGGAATCCAATTCCAACAAAAGGGTATCCTTGGAATTTCATTTCCCTTAAAAGAAAAACCTAAAAAAAATCGGATTATTCATTATTGCATCAACCCACGTTCTTAAATTCCAGCTCCTCTGTTCTGATGCTTACTTTGTTCCTCACCACTCATATGCATTAAGACAAAATCCAGAAATTATAATAAAAGAAAATTTCAAAGCGTAATTCTTGGAGATTCCTAGTAAAATGTCAAAATTGAAAATTCCTTATTTTTCTTATTTATTTTTCCGAAATATATAATAAAAATTGATAATTCAGGTTTGTTTGTACATCAGAAGGTGAGATCGATTGTGATTTGAGCTCAACTGGATCTTCTTTTATCTTTACTAACGTCTTTTTGATCTTATTTTCTCTTGAATTTTTATGTTTTTTGTGTTTTAGGAGGAGAGAGATATAAAAATGGAGCAAAATTATATATTTAGTCATGTTTTAAGCTGAGCTGAGTTATAGAATCTTAACTGAGCTTACCTCAGGTGGGTAAAATGTCAAAATTCAAACCACAAGTAGGCAACTTAAATTTCGATCAAACCAAAGGTAGGTAAATTGTAATTTGCCCTTAACGATTAAATTTTTAAAATATTTATTAATATTTATTTTATTAGATAAAGTTGTAACCTTAGACTATAACCAATTTTGTAACTAAATTTTGTCCAAAATATATGTTATGTGTGTGTGTTAATAGATTGGGAAAGAAGAAAGCAAGCAATTTTTCGGGTAATTGCATGTTATTACTTTAAACTATATCACAAATTAAATTTTGCACCTTAAACTATTAGAATGTACAGTTTCAGTTTTCACCCTCAATTATAATCTGTTGCACTTTGCATCCTATTGTTAATTTTGCTAGATAAAAAAATTAAAGTTTAGGGCGTAAAATATAATTTAGAATATAGTTTAGAGAGGTAAAATATAATTTTTCCTTTGTTTTTTAGGGATTGAGAAGAGGGGCAATTGAGTCTTTTCACGTGGTGCCATTCAAAATATCGGTAGAATTGATGGCAGGGTGCAAATTGTAACACAAATTATAGTTTAGAGTGCAAACTATACATTCTAAAAGTTTAGGGTGCAAAGTCTAATTGAGAGTATAATTTAAAGAGGTAAATTGTAACTTCTCCCAAATTTTCCTTCAAACGGGATAAGAATGTATCTCTTATAATGGATACATTAAGTCATTCATACTTTAATTCAATAAATAAATTGCACGTGAAAGGTTAGTTATTAATTCTGACAAAAAAATTATAAAATTAATTCACATAACATTCATATATTGGGTTGTTACTTGGATAACTTCGACTATCTGTTAGAACTTAGAAGTGATACTTTCTTCAAACAGAAAAAGGAGCAACCAAAAGTGAACAAAACTAGATTAAATTTCTTCACCCAATTTATTATACCTTCTCAATCAAATAATGTTCACAGTATCACACGGAAAATGATCCCACCAAGGAAAGCGCATTATGCTTAACACTGAACAGAAAACACCTAAAATTAAACTCAACAATGTGCAAACTAGTCTAAATTAAGCATGGGATGACACTTTGGATTATGCCCAAACTCTTTTCCCCACGGGGAGAGTCACACGTGCCCCTGAAACTATGACACCCTTTCCACACTCAACCAAAGACATAAGGGCATCCATGTTGATAGGCTATTTGGTACCATAAAAAGTTGTTGTATGTATTTTACCTACTCACTTTACAAAATATTCAGTATTAGTGGATTTATTTTAACTTTCTACACAATAAAATAATATATCTATTACAATAATATAATATATCTACTGCAATAAGAGCATCCTCAACAAATTCTTTAAATTTTTGTACTCTTTGAAGAGTGAATAATTACATTTACCTTTTACTTAACTATTTTTTTAAATACACTTTCCAACAGATTCTCTATTATTTCTTTACTTCATTTAAACATTATTTTTTCATTATATCATTATTATTTCTTTATCTTTTTTTAATCAACAAGAGAAAGAGTTTATATAATACCACCGGCTGAAAATTTTTAATAAAAAAAATTCAATTGCTAAGGAACAGTAGCCCATCAAACTTGGTGAGCTACTGTGCATGAGAAAAAAAAAAAAATCCGAGATTTAGAGGGACCATTGGGGACCTATTTTGTGGGTTCACTCTCCACAGTAGAGAGGATTTTGTGTTTAGCTCTCCTTTTGAAGATGCTCTAAGTTGTTCTCATTGTTAATAAAAAAAAGGTAAGGTAAGTCCATTTTTTTGTTAATTCTTGAGCACTGTAGCAAATGAGAAACCAATGAATCTTTTACCTCATAGCCAAACTATGAACTAGTCTTTGCAGTTTACATAGCCTTCACTCCTTTTTCGTTTTTCCTTTTGCCATGTGGCTACATATCCTTTAAATGAACTTGACAATCAAATATTTTACAGAAATTCAATTTGATATATAAACACAAATAAGATAAAGCTAGCTATGAAAGAATTCGAAGGACCTTCATCAGCAGTGACTGTCCTGTTTCAATGTATTTCTCCAATTTTCAGCTATGGCTACTGAAATGGTTTCATTCATATTTCCCAGATCTGTTCCAATTATTGATAATATGTAAGGGAAAAATGGGAAAATGTTAAACATTAATATCCACCTCCATATATGCAAATAGTTCATGATACTATTCATTCGTCCATTATTTAGGTGAATCTTTAGTCTTTGTTGTTCTTGTTACTACTTATTATGAGTTCTTTTATGAAAACAACAAAACCTCTTAATATTTTCGCAACAAAATTAAATATGAACCCATTATAAATAAAATAAAATAAATTACAATTGGACTTCTCACAATTCAAAACAAAGTTATTATAAAATTATCATTATATATGTCCATTGGCTATGCTTTCCCTGTTATGATTGTGTTTGGCCCAAGTGATTAGTAGTTTTGTTTATGGGAAATATTATATTAGTTGCCAAAGTAAATAGAAAAATGTTGGTGTGCATTCTAGAAAATGCAAATAAGGGAAATTGAATAATGAGAATCATAATATAATAATGCCAAGAAAAAAAAATTGTTTTTTTCATAATAATTCATTTAGTGAGTTGTGTGATCAGAGGAACATCACTATCGTATGGGTCCAATACCTATTAGTACCAATAGAGGAACCAAAATCATGTGTTCTATTTTAAGTATTCTACTTTATACTCCACAAATTGTAATGTGTCATGTGTTTGATTTTTTTCCCCTCTATTTTATACTTTGGTTATTTTCAAAGGAAATTGACAAGTAATTGATAGATTACAAAATGTAGCACAAAAAGTAAACACGTACGATTTAGATATTTAAGTAATATCTTAGTCTTTGTTTAGATTATTTCACTCCTTGCGCATGAGACACCCTGACAACCTTATTGACATGTAAAAATATTATAGTAGATGAAATTTAGAACCTCCATATTCACGACGGGTTTTCAAAACCCAACACTTAAGTTTCCATTGAAAAGATGAAATAAAATATTTTTGTTCTAATTACAATATACCATATCAACGTGGAAAAAATTGGTGTCTTTGTATATATATATTTTTCTTTGAATGCTTCTATTTTTTTTTTTTTTCTCTGAATGCATTGTGTCTTTTTATATTCATTCTACATTTATTGATCAAGATAGAGTAACATCTGCCTAAATAAATATCATTTTCAATGGGGACCAGAAGAGGGGGGCGCTCAAAAACGATAACGGTTGGACATACTAATCTTATTATATTCTGACCCTTCACTTTGTGTGAGCTTACAAACAAGACAAAGCCAAGGCATAGTTTGGATGTTTCAGTTTCAGTTTGCCATATCTAGTACTCCTGGTTCTTTGGGATCCTCAAAACACCCCCACAAATCCTGACCGTTCAATCCTATCAGCTAAAGTCTCTCACCCGAGTACACGTGCTGCCTATCTTTTATTCCCTTTTTTAGTCTTTTGCTTCCATGCATGGAATTCTCCTCCAACTACAACACAAACATAAAGAGAGAGAAAGAGAAAGAGTCATGGTTTTGCTTTGATTGTTCTTCATAGGCCTCTTCATCGCCATCATTAGCGAGACCCCAATTTTGAATTATCTTTTCAAAGCCCCATTAAATTTGTTTTGAACATTCAAAGAGTGAGAGAGAGAATAATGGAAAATGGAATTTAAAGGGACCCCTTTGTTTTGGTTTGGATCTCGTACTTCACCGAACTGTCACATCTGACCCCTTTCTGATTCTTTGCTTATCATCACCACCAGAAAAAAAGCAAGAAACTTCCTGATCTGTTGCTGAACTTCTCGATCTGGGTGTGCTTCTTCTCACTGCTTATTCTTTTGCTTAAGATCATGGAATGTAGCAATAGCATTCTTGTGGATTTGAGGTAATAATACTTATATAGTTTCCTGATTTTGTTTTTGCACATCTTTTGGTTTTTACTGGTCAGATATAAAATCAATGGAAGAAGATCAGCAAAAGAAGTTTGTGTGCAAGTTTTGCAACAGGAGGTTCTCGTGTGGGAAGGCCTTAGGTGGTCACATCAGGACCCACATGAATAAGAATTCAGCTGAAGAAGAAGACGAAGTAGAAGTGGAAGCTGATGGTAATGTTAATACTAATAATGTGGTAAAGTTTCAATCTTTGAATGGTGGAAAGAGGAGCAAGAGAGATTTGTCAGGGTTTGAAGCTGATGGTTTGGATTCTGGTTATGGTCTTAGAGAGAACCCCAGGAAAACTTGGAGGCTTGTGGATTCAAGTAGTGCTACTTTATTGCAGGAAAGGGTGTGTAAAGAATGTGGCAAAGGTTTTCAATCTTTGAAAGCTCTCTGTGGTCACATGGCTTGTCACTCGGATAAAGAGAAGCTGATTAGCAAATTTGAGGACAATTCATTGATGGATAGTCACTCAGACACTGAGACATCGGGTCCAACACAGCTTAGGAGATCGAAGAGAATGAGGTACAAGGCTGTTGATGCTTACCCTTCTGGTTATACTATGGCAAATGGTTCTTCATCTGTGTCTGGGAATGAACAAGAACAAGAAGAGGTGGCTAAGTGTTTGATGATGTTGTCTAGGGACTCTGGTCAAAGAAATGGTTTGAATTCTTTGGCAGAGTCTTCGGATAACAATTCAGTGGTTTTAGAGGCCAAATCATGTTCTATTGATGTGAAAATGAAAATTACCATGAAGAATAGTAGGGACTGTGCCTCTAACATTAATGAGATTGTGAAGCTTAAGAAGAAAATAGACAAGAAGTTGAAAACTTCTGAGATTAGTCTTTCTGACAATTCTGATTCTGGGTATTTTAGGAATGGACCCAAAAAGGCTGAGTCTGACGTTTCTGTTGATGGGTCTTATTGGGGTGATGGATTTAAGAAGCCGAAAGTGTATTATGGATCTGGGATTGGGGGCTTTGATTCTGAATTGGGTAAAAGTTCAAGCTTTGAATTAAGGAAGGAGTTGATCAATGATGAAGGATATGGTCCAGTTGGTACAGAGTGCGATTTAAGAATGAAAGCTAAAAATGATTCTTTCAGTCCTGAATTTTCAGAGGGCTCCAGCAAGAAGATAAAAAATGATTCTTCCAAAGTTAAAGGTAGCAAAAATGCTCAAAAGAGAGGCAAATATGAGTGCTTGAATTGTAACATGAGCTTCCATTCTCATAGGGCTCTCGGGGGACACAGAGCTAGCCATACAAAGAGCAATGGATACTGTGAGGCTATATATGAGAGTGGCGAAAACAGCACAGGCACTGGTTCTCTTGCTGTTCCAAAGCCTCAGAGTAAACATGTTGAGTCTTGCAGTGTGAAGACCTCAACTAGTCAGAGTTTCTCTGGCCATTCAAAGAAAAGAATGGGGCCAAGGAAAAGCAAGGGGCATGAATGTCCAATCTGCTTCAGGGTTTTCCGGTCGGGCCAAGCTTTGGGTGGTCACAAGAGGTCCCATTTTATTGGAGGTTCTGAAGAAAGAACTTTGGTCCTAAGGCAAGAGCTCCCTGAGTTTCATGGTCTAATTGATCTTAATCTTCCTGCTCCCATTGATGAAGAGGCAAATGAGGATGATGCCCAGTTCATGCCATGGTAGGTTGCAAGCAGAAACAAGCAATGAGTTGCTGGTTTATATATATTTATTTATTTTTATCAAACCTCCATGAAGATGCAAGAGATGCAAAGGTGTACAGACAAGTTGGCCAATTTCTTTTCCTTTTTCACTTTGCTTCAGATTCAAGAATGTTCGGTTGAGGTAAATGTTCCATTGCTGCTCCTGGCCCTGTACACAGCAGTTTGTCTTGCATTTGAAGTTCTTCATTTCTTTTAAGTTCCTTCGTCTATTTCATTTGCAAACTGCCATATGTGCACCAAATTAGTTCTATATTTCTTCTTTAGTATAACATCTTCCCTGAAAACTACTTCAATTAGTGGCTTTAAACTGTGATTTTTGGTCCCAATTTTGTCTTTGTGGAGACCCTGAATAAAGCTGTCTCTCTTTGCTACATTGGATGAGTAAAAATCACAACATTTTTCTTATTTAGCTTGTCTTAACAAATTTTGTTGCCTTTGGACATGAACTAAATGTGATATTTGATGGGATGGGTTGGGTTGGGGTAGGTCTTGGTTTCAAATGTTACCATTGAAAAATTTCTAATATCAGTCCCCAGCACATATGATTACCTGAACAAAATTCACTGTTGAAGCGCTTTCTTAAGTAAAATAGAGAATCATGGACCACCTGCTTTTGAGGGGGCCTTATGATAAAGTTCCATTCTAAAGGTTGGGAGGGAAGTTTCCTTTTGAAGTTCCAAGCCGAAATACTGTTTATTCACATTCATATAATACTATGTTAATTTTCTGTAAAGCTCCTAATCATTCTTCCTTGAAGTTGTGCATTTTGATTAGCTTTTGTTGAGAACTTATAATGCTTCTTTTGCTGAAAGTTGGCAAAATACAACTGTATCTGGAAAAAACAAGGCCTTAAAAATCTGCATAGAAGCAAATAAGCAAAAAAAAAAAAAAGCTAATAGTAAAAAAGTTAGTCCACACAGATTAATGCATATAAGATCTACTCTGATTGGTAGTATTTCTTTACCACAAAATTCTTTTGGGTTAGTGTTCTCTACCATAGAATATGGCATAGGGTCAACCCAATGAATTCTATTTATTCCAGACAAAGGCTACAATTTAGTACCCTTTTCGAAACAGGATGGCTTATTGTTAAAGATTCTCCATTTCACTAATTTTATAAGTCGGCAATGAAAGGGAATATATTGAGTGGTTGAGTAAAATTCTTGAGCTCAAAGATTGGTTAGGGATAATTGGTTTGTGGAATTATTAGGAATTAAAGTCTATGTACTTTTTATCATTCAGTGTGAAAGTGTAGATTGAGGTGGTTGATTCGTCACCTACCATTGAAAACAATACTATTTATATAGCAATACTATGGACATAACTTTGTTCACAACTAATTAATGTAGCAAGTTTTTATCAAACTGATGTTACTTTCTTGTGGATCTATTTTATTTTAATTATGTATCAATTACAATAAATCACGTAAACAATTGTGAAAAATTGGATCTCTCTCCATGCTCTCTTTAGCTTGACGGCATGCGAGAATTTGTTTTTTGTTTGTTTTTTTTTCTTTATTTCCTTTACATTTGTTGCCGATTCCATTCTTATTATCCTTTTGGGTGTGTGAGGGGACAACTTTATTTGACATGTTATGGGCTCAAGTAAGCTTCTATAGAAGGCCGAATCAAGAAGCACTCAAGGAGAATCAAACTCCTATGGGATAGAGAGAATTATGAACTCATATGGGTTAGAGTCAGCTTGCATCATATTGAATCAAGGACCACTTGTGAATGAGCGACTCTTACGCAAACTGATTGATTTGGTTTGTGGAATTTTTCAATTGGGTTATATTGTCTTTTATTTTTAATAATTTCTTTCTTTTAATTAATTTCCTTGTGAAAAGGGGGACAAAGCAATTTAAAAAGAACTTTATTGGGTCTGCCATTATCCTATCACATGTCAAAGCCCATTACTATTTTTTTGACAAAAGTGGTGCTTGGATCAAAGAGTTTAAAGTTATATTTCAAATAAGTTTGAATGTCTAACAAGGCTTTGCCTAAACTAAACCAACATATTGTTTTTATACATGCAGAGTTAAACTTTAGTGTCTTGTAAAGCAAATAGGAAAGCCACAAAGATGACACTAAGGGAGTGAGTGAGGACTATTATTTGCAATGACAATAGAGACTCTAGTGCTTGGTAATATCTAATGGTATGTTTCCTAGCAAATAAGGTAGTTTGTTTGTTTCTAATTTTCCTTTTTTGTTTGGCTTGGAATATACTCATCCTCATGCTCTAGCCTGCATTTTGCAATGTCGATCCCAAAGTTCATGTAATTTGTAATGTTGATGTGATATATATATATATATATATAGCGAATTGATTTGCTCATATTAATGAAACAAAACACATATTTCTTATTTGAGAACAAAACACTTTTTTTTTTTTTAGAATACTCAGTATTTTTTTAACACACACACAGAGGAAGAAGGAAAAAGGTTTTGTTTTTAAGAAACTTACAATGGTATATATCTAAATCAATTAGAAACACAAATTAATAGTTATACCCCAATGAATATTAGTCAAGTATTAAATTTTGTCTCATTATTATTATTATTTTTTTGAGACAAAATTTTATACTTGACTAATATTCATTAGGGTATAAGTATAACTATTAATTTGTGGTCCTAATTAGGCTAACTAATAAAGTGCTTTGTCCTTAAATAAGAAATATGTGTTCAAATTTTGGCTATACAAAAAAAGAAACTAATCAGCGTTTTTGGCCTAATTATAAAAAACAATCATTATTAAATGCACCTCATAAATTTTAAATTCTGTCTTATTTATGAATTTAATTTTTTTATACTAATTTTATCAATTAAATATCTGGTTTGTACAATATATTTGAAAGAACTACAGTAATTTG
Organism: Castanopsis chinensis; assembly: GCA_032878915.1. NCBI lineage: Eukaryota > Viridiplantae > Streptophyta > Magnoliopsida > Fagales > Fagaceae > Castanopsis > Castanopsis chinensis. The sequence goes on from JAVQMG010000133.1 coordinate 4,796,903, forward strand.
TTGTCAACAATTTATGACCTTTTTGGTGGCACAAACTTTTTCACGAGTAATGTGTTGTACTTTTTCCTCATACCAAACGCATTGTTAATTTCCTTTACCGGGCACCTGTTTATAAAATGGATCTTAGCATTTTAGTTTGTTCACTATCGATAGAAACAAGTGTTCACTTCATGGAGTAGTACACCTAACATTGCTTCATGGTATTTATTTCCATTATTACCATAGTACATTCATTGTTAGCATGAAAATGCAATTATACTGGTCATCTATGTTTTTTTTTTAAGGTGAGAAATCTTCATTAAAAAAAAAAAAAAAAGATGTTTGACATGTAATCCTTTTCTTTTTCAGTGTGATTGACATCTAATCCAGATAGTAATTTGATCTATCATGATAAGGCAATCTTGGAGTTGTCAATTATAGACTGTACCTTACTTATTTGGGCATCACCTATAATTTTTCGGCCCCAAAATAAATCTAACAATGCTAAATTTATTTTTACGACTAATAGATAATAAGAATGGACTTGGCTTGAGCCTCCAATGCACTGTATGATTCTATCCTTTGTGATGACAACACGTGATAAAAAATAGACACATATTATTATTTCAACGAGTCTAGCGTACTAAAACACTGGACCCAGTTTTTGCTTAATAAAATGATATTAGTAATGAAAACTCATCTATACTGCTAATAACAAGATTTTCTTGTTTGGGCTTGACTTTTTAACTGTCTTAAATAAAAAGTTAGCAAATTGTAATTAATGGAGACAAGTCATATTTCTAATTTTTAAAATCCTTAATTTTATATAAACTTCTTCTCTCCCACTACATATTTAAATTGAACATTCATCTATTAGTTGAGTACCTACTTCGGTTTCTTATCTTTTTTTTTTTTTTTTTTGGAATCTCAAACTTATCGAAATCTATTTGCATTTGTATGGCTTTTGTTGCTTTGTGATAGTGGTTTCTTGGGGTTCTTGGTTTAATTTTGTTTTGAAACAAATTGGAATTAAGTTTTATTTTATTTTATTTTATTTTATTTTATTTTTGAGAGAGAGTTTCAACCTATGACATCTACTTCAGATGATAACTCTTTATCATTAGACCAAGACACTAATTAGTTTTTGGTGTAGATGGAGATTGAACCTCAAATCTCTTATTTAACCATCAGAGACTTTACCAGTTGAGCTAACTAGAACCCACGATTAGAATTAAGTTATATGCTAACAATTGGATATTTTTATGTGGGCGTCTCTCTTAACATGTATTCCTTTTCTTTTTCTTTTTTCTTGTTTTATTTAAGTGTGTTTTATGTTGTGATTATTAGGATTTTTTTTGAACGGCTAGTTATTAGGAAGTTTGTTTCCCTTTTTTTCCCATTCTTTTGTGGGTATCTTTTATATGTCACTATTCAATAGATGTTTTTGCTTTTGCATGGAGTTGGATTTAATTTTCAATTCTTAAGGTAGTAAGGAATGGTGTCTTTTGACAGTGGTCTATGTTTGCTGGTGAATTGTGGTTTGTGAGGATGTAAATGGTTTGATTTTATTGTATTGATTGGGTGGGTTAGGGAAGAGATGGATGCATATTTATTTTATTTTGTGACTCTAGAATTTATCAAGGACCCAAACGCAATACAACAAAATTTAGTATATGAGGAATTAATTTTGGTACAACAGTAAAAGAATTACAATATTAAAAGTTACGGGTTTCTAGCCTTTAATATCCAAGTTTTTATTTTTATTGAAACTTAGATTTCAAAGTTACAACATATTGCAATTTTCGTATTAATGTTTCTAGAGATTTCAAGTACATATTAGATTTTGTGTTAAGTATTACGTTATTTTAAAATTACTTTAAAGTACAATACAGTGGAGGTGAAAACTCAAGAAAGTGAAATTTCTTGCATCAATGAAGTTCCACTTTAACTTTTGTACAAAGCATTTCAATAAATTTCAAAATTGCAACAAATTTCAATTATTGGATCAATTTTTTATATAAGATTTTATAGTGTTACAACTGTGGGACACATAAATTTAATAAGGTACTAGTGCCATGTGTCATATTCGGGATCGAGGAGGTTGATACAATTCCAAGGGGACCATACCCTCGAACGATAAGGCTGGGGAGGTGAGTCTTAGCCACGTCAATGACACACTATCAGAGGAGATCACACTTTAGAGGAATAGTTCAGAGAGGGGGTTAGTCCTGACACGTCTGAAGGGATGGTAGTTACGACCACATTTAATGCACTCCACCAAACCCTCTAGCCGCATTTATGTGGAGAAAACCCCTAAACAGTGTTATCTTAATTGCTGCAACCACAGAAGATTTGAGAAGGTGCCTGATTGGATAAGCACTCAAGTAGTGGTCTACATGATCAATAAATAGAGGGCCAAGATTAACTAAAGGAGGCTATATAATGTAAGAGATCCTCCTAAAATGGAGGTTATGGAGAATCCCAGAGAGAGAGAGAGAGAGAGAGAAATACTGTACTAAATCTTCATTAAGATCAATATAATATAAGTATTTGTCTTCGGACTTTGGCCGAGGACCAATATTCTTCATTGTTCCTTGTCTTTTTCTTCTTCTTCAATTGTGTTAGGTTATTTGATTCAAGTTTTTGCCTCTACAAATTCATTGTATTACATCAGCTCATCTATGGCACTTACAATTGGCGCCGTCTGTAGGAAACTTCACCTAATCTACACACCTTCAAGGAAAACACCAAAGGATGTCCAGTAGTGAAGGATCTGTGAGTTCTCATCCTAGGCGGCAGGACTAGTTCGTAAACCTGGAAAATCGTTGGGACCGTGAGTTAGCTAGGTCTGAGTTTAAGGGCTTGAAACCAGCCTGTTCCAGTCATCGTAGCCATAGTTCGAGATCTTGGAGCCATCTCTAAAATGAGATCGTTGGCCTAAGATGGGAGGTGAACCATCGACGCAGGTGAGTAAGGCAGAACCAGAGAAACCGACGAAGTAGGAGCCTCACTATGAGCTTGGGCTCTAGTTCGGAGCCAAAGCAGGGCCAGCGTAGGAGAAGTAGGACGCCTTTCAATGAAACGGAAACTGATCCTTCCGAAAATTCGCACAGATAAAGGTGGCACTATAGGAGACACAGGCCCATCCCTCAGGGAGATGGGGTAGGGATGCCATAAGCAAGGCCCTTTCCTAGATATCTAAGTTGCCCAGACGCTTTGCGCAACCGTCCTTCACCGTTTACAATGAGAGGACCGACCCTATAGAGCACGTTAGCCACTTCAATCAAAAGATGGCCATATACACTAGAAACAAGGCTTTGATGTGCAAGGTGTTCTCCTTTAGCCTCGGCCCCATGGCTATGAGGTGATTCGATGGACTACATGAAAGGTCCATTGATTTCTATGAATAGCTAACCGAAGCTTTTGGTGCGAGGTTCGTTACTGTAGTAGAGTGCCGAGGACATTGGACTCCCTGCTAACGCTGTTGATGAGAGAGGGAGAAACCTTGAAGACCTACTCAAATAGGTATTAAGAACTGTACATTGAACTGGACAGGGACTTTGATAACGTTGCAATACACAACTTCAAGAGTGGGCTACCCACCGAGTCCAACCTATAGGAGTCCCTTACCATGAAACCTGCTCATACCATGAAATAGTTGATGGAACGAATAAACGAGCATAAAAGGGTAGAAGATGACCGAGCACAAATTAAGGGAAAGGCGAAGGGCTTCCACGACCAAAAGGATAACTGCTTTAGTAAGACAGTGGGAACTTGGACAAGGCAAACTTTTGCAATCAGGGATAGGCGAGCGAGGTCTAACGGTTCAAGTCGGTGATCAGGGTCCTAATCCACCAAATACTGCAGAAGATCCGAAACGAGCCTTACTTCACTTGGCCATACAAGATGGGTGGAGACCCAACCTGAAGAAATTAGTCAATGTATTGCCAATATCTTCAGAAGGGCATACCACTGAGGAGTGCAAAACCTTACGATTGTACTTGAACCGTCTACTTAAGGAAGGAAAGCTGGGAGAGTTCACGAACAAGACCTCATTACAAAGAAGGGCCTCACATCAGGGATACCAGGGAGGGCAAGCACCACGGCCCCCCTTGGGGACTATTCATGTTATCCTTGCCGAACCTAAATAGACACTGGCCATGTTAACAAGGGTGATGTCTGTGTCTCCCCAAATTACCAACTTTAGCCGAGAAGACCTCTGCAAGAGGGCCAAGACATGACCCAGTTTGGTCATGGGTTTTTCTAACAAAGACATGGTTAGCACTGCCCAACCATATGTTGATGCTCTGGTTGTCACGGTGCAAATTGGGGGTTTCGACGTGCACAGGGTAATGGTCGACGAGGGAAGTGGGGCTAAAATCATGTATCCCGATCTGTTTAGAGGATTGGGGCTAAAACAGACAGACTTGGAGAGTTATGGAGCCCCATTCATGGGATTCAATGGGAAAATGGTGATCCAAAAGGGAAGAATCAAGCTACCGGTCCAAGTAGAGAAAGAGGAGGTGATGGTGGACTTGATTGTGGTGGACTCGTATTCACCATACATGGCAATTTTGGCTCAGTTGTGGCTACATGCTCTCGGAGCCATATCATCCACTCTGCACCAAAAGGTGAAGTTCCCAACTAAAGGTCGGATCGGAGAGATACGAGGATGCCAAGTCTCATCACAGCAATCAACCACCGAACTCCTCCGGAAGGAATGGACAAGGTGCCACCAAAATTATAGCACTTAATGCTTACCGCGACCGAGGCCAAGGGTGATAGGGTTGGAGCGACAGAGGCCTGTGAGAGCCTCACCAAGGTGGCTATTGGGAGCAATCCCGACAAATACTTTCAGGTAGGAGTGCATCTATCACCAGCAGAAAGTGATGAGTTGTTGGCTTTCCTCAAGCAGCATATTGATGCGTTCGCCTGGGACTTATACAAAGAGCCAGGAATTGATCCAGACTTCATATGCCATTAGCTGAACGTGAACCCCGAAGCTCGGCCAAAGAAATAGCCACCTTGGAGATCCTCTGATGAGCATTCCAATGTAGTGAAAGAAGAAGTCAACAAGTTGAGACAAGCTGGGGCAATAAATGAAATTTTTTATCCCGATTGGCTAGCTAACACTGTGGTAGTGAAAAAGAAGAATGTGAATTAGAGAGTCTGTGTGGACTTCACTGATCTCAATAAGGCTTGTCCCAAAGACCCATTCCCTATCCCAAGGATAGACCAGCTGGTAGATGCCACCTTCAAACACCCTCGGATGAGCTTTCTTGATGCTTTCCAAGGATACCACTAGATCCCTCTAGCGCTGGCCGACCAAGAAAAAACAACCTTTAGGACTCCCCTCGGTAACTATTACTACCTGGTGATGGCTTTTGGGTTGAAAAACGCAGGATCCACATCCCAGAGGATGGTGACAAAAATGTTTAAGGCCCAGCTGGGTAAGAATATGGAAGCTTATATAGAAGACATGGTGATAAAAAGAAAAATTGCGTCCAAGCACATACAAGACTTGGTGGAAGCTTTTTCAGTGCTTAGGAAACACCAACTGTGGCTGAACACTTCAAAGTGTTTGTTTGGGGTGAGCTCGGGGAAGTTCCTAGGCTTTATGATAACACACCGTGACATTGAGGTCAACCCAAATCAGATCAAGGCCATAAACGACCTAAATCCACCTCGGAACCTCAAAGAGGTGCAGCGGTTGACGGGCATGACAGCAGCCTTGAATAGGTTCATATCGCGGTCGACTGTTCGATGCAGACCATTCTTCCAACTTCTACACAAGGGGAAGAATTTCTTCTAGACCAAGGAGTGTGATCGAGCCTTCTGAGAACTGAAGGAGTATTTATCAAATCAGCTGGTGTTGTCCTATCCTGGGCAAGAGGAGGTCCTCTATGCCTACCTAACTGTCATAAACCACGCGATCAGCCTTGTTTTGATTCGGGTTGATTCTGGGATTCAAAGGCCAGTGTACTACTTCAGCAAATCTTTGCAAGATGTCGAGATGAGGTACTCTCATGTAGAAAAAGTTGTCTTAGCCCTCATCCATGCTACTAAAAAGCTGTCAAACTACTTCTAGGCACATACGGTAGTGATCCTGACTCAGCTTCCCCTGCAAACGATATTGCAGAAATCAGACTATTCTAGAAGGGTGGTGCAGTGGGGAACTATGCTAGGGGCTTTTAACATCAAGTACCAACTGAGGACATTGATTAAAGGCCAAATCCTAGCTGACCTCGTAGCCGAGTTCTCAGAAGATTAAACCAAGGAGAGTGTACGAGACCAAGAAGATGTTGGAGTTTTTGCTGAAATTTCCCCTCCATGGACTGTGTACACAGATGGGGCTGTTAACCAAAGGGGCTCAAGAGTTGGAGAAATCCCTGAGGCTGTCCTTCTCGGCCACTAACAACGAGGCCGAGTATGAGGCATTATGGTTGGGATTGGAGGTAGTGAAGGGCTTGAGAGGAAACAGCAAAAAGGTCTTCAATGACTCCCAACTAATAGTGAGGCAAGTACTAGGAGAGTATGAGGCTAAGGATGCAAGCCTATTTAGGCAAGATAAAACAACTCCAGACACATTTTCAGAAGTTCACCTTGAAGCAAGTGCCACGGTGCATAAATTCTCATACTGATTCATTACCTACACTGGCAACAATGTCCAATGGTGCTCTGCCACAGTTAATCATAGTGGAGGAATTAGACAGGACAAGGTGGAAGGACCAGAGCTCAACCATGGTGCATGCCATCTGAGCTGGACCCTATAGTAGCATTCCTAAGAAGTGGAGACCTACCAAAGGATAAGGCAAAGGTCGTGAAGATCCAGAGGCACGCTCGGCAATACTGGCTATCTCAAGAGCAAAAATTGTACTGATGGTCTTTTTCTGGGCCATATTTGCTATGTGTACACCCAGAGACAGTGGAGCCATTATTAGAAGAGTTACATGAAGGGATTTATGTTAGCCACATAGGGGGAAGATCCTTAGCACATAGAGCCCTTACCCAAGGATATTGGTGGCCCAGTATGCAGAATTTCACTTGGGATTACACAAGGAAATGCGATTAATGCCAGAGGTACGCCCCAAACATCCACCAATCCGGAGGGGTCTTGAACCCACTCTCTAGCTTGTGGCTTTTCGCTTAGTGGGGTCTAGACATCATGGGCCCATTCCCTCGAGTTACCACAAACTGGAGATGGTTGCTCATTGGGACAGATTATTTCACAAAATGGGTAGAAGTCGAGCCGTTGGCTAATATCTGAGACCAGGACGTGAAGAGATTCGTGTGGAGAAACATTGTCATGCGGTTCGACATACCTTACGCCCTCATATCCAACAATGGAACACATTTTGACAGCAAGGCTTTTAGGAGATATTATAACGAACTTAGAATCAGGAACAACTACTCTACCCCTGTCTACCCACATGGAAACGGGCAGGCCGAGGCCACCAACAAGGTGATCCTTGATGGCTTGAAGAAAAGACTAGACGAGGTGAAAGTGGTGTGCTGTCGCAGGCAATCAAAAATAAAACCTATACAACTAAAAATGTATGTAGTAGTGTGAGTAAGGATCGTTCCCACGGAGAGTTTCTAGCCTAATTTTATGCTATGTGAACAAGGATGGGGGGGGGGGGGGAAGGGTTTGAGTATAACGAAATTTTTTTTAAGAAAAACAATTAAGGAACAATTCAAATTAAAATATTGAAATCAATCAAAGAACAAACCTTGGTCTAAGTCAATATCCACCACCGGAATTTACAACTAATTATTGATGCAAGTATATATCAATTCACACTTTGAATATTCACCGTTGGAACCATTTTTCTATCTCTTCTTAATCGCAGTTAATTAGAAAACAAGTGATCTAATAAACTCTAACTACTAAACAACTCAAGACAAGTGCTAAATGTTTAATTTAGTAACAGCCTTAAGAACTAGAGAGATCGATGAAGCTAAGCAACACAAACACAAGCGGTTGCATTTAATTTAGTCGAGCGTTCTTCCTAAGACTTAATAATCTCTGGTGCAACAAATCATTAAATCTTGGTTGCTTCACAAATTAGAGAGATCAAACAATTACGGATTTGATATCTAACCTAGCAGTAGATTGCAACAAATAATAAACTAGTAAGTCACCTAGTAATTAAATGAGACAATCATGAAAATAGGCATAGAAGAACATCTGACACTCAAAGCATAAAATTGAACGGTAAAAAACAATTAGATCTCACAGTCTTATTGATTCTGAGGCTTCAGTTTCCTTCGACCAAGTATAAAAGTTTTAGCCACGCAGGGCCATGACAAAAACTCAAAGGAGAAAATTAGAGAAGAGGGGAGAGAGAGAGGTGTGTGTATCCAAACTGATTTCTCCTCCCCTCTTTTACACATTAATTTCCCTTTTCCCAAGCCTACAAAATCTCCTAAAAATATTCTAAATAATAATATCCAAATTTGACTAATTAAGGAGAAATATTAAAAATAAAACAAACTCCTAATATAAATAGGAAAGTAGCGTTTTTCAATTGGAATTTTTGTGCATCAGAGCTGGAAGCTTCCAAAAATATACCACATCAAATCTGAGTATTACAATTGCAGGCCAAAGAATGTTCCAGAACGTCATCAGTGCAAGTGCAGCAAATTCAAGCCAGATTTCGACCTTGATGCATCTCATATCTCTCAAAACTCAAACATGAAAGTTGTATAGCTTTGTCTTGGCATTCCATAGCATCTTGAATCATCTCAATCGGAGTTCGGATGAGAGAGTTATGCCCAGATTACTAAGCGATGTCGAAGCTGTCCATAATTGCCCAATTAACTACGTTTTGCACTTAATGCTTCCATTTGCATTATAAATCAAAATATAAGAATAATGAGTACATTTAGGCACAAAATAAGTATAAAAGACTAAAAATTAGAGGAGAAAAATATGACATTTTGCATTCTCATTAGAAAGGGAAGTGGGTAGACGAGTTGCCTCATGTGTAATAGTCATACAGAACTACCCCGAGAAGATCAACCCAGGAAACCCCCTTTTCCATGATGTATGGAGTGGAAGCAATTATACCTATGAAAACAGAATTCTCGACAATGAGAACAGATCAGTTTGAAGAACATAACAATGATAGTCAACTATGTACAAGTCTGGACTAGAACGAGGAGAAAAGAGAGATGTCAACAATAAAATTGGCCCACTACCAACACAAGCTGAGGCAGGGATATGATAAAAATGTGAAGTCTTGGCCACTCGTTCTAGGGGACCTTGTCCTCAAGAAAGTGGTCAACAATATGAAAAACCCTTCTTGGGGCAAATTGGGGTTAAATTGGGAAGGCCCTTATCGCGTCACCTTAGTAGCGGGCATATGTGCATTTAGACTGGAGGACCTAGATGGAAATACTGTACTACGACTCTAGAATGTAAATAACTTGAAAAGATATTATTATTAATACAGGTGCATCTCATTTGTTATTCCTATGTCATTACAGCCAATGATTAAATAGAATCTCGGTCATACCTGATCCCTCAAACTCATGCCTTGGATAAATTAATGCTTCAAAACCTTATTAAGGGTTAAACAGAATTTCAGCCATGCTTGGTCCCTCAAACCCATGCCTTGGGTAAATTAACGCCTCACAACCTCACTAAAGGTTAAATAGAACCTCGGCCATGCCTTATGTAAATTAATGTCTCACAACATCATTAAGGGTTAAATAGAACCTTGGTCATGACTGGTTCCTTGGACCCATGCCTTTGGTAAATCAGCACCTCACATATCTCTCAGTGTTAAACAAAATCATGGCTATGCCTGGTTTCTCGGACTTATGCCTTGGGTAAATTAGCACATCACATATCTCTAAAGGTTAAACAGAACCATGGCCATGCTTGGTCCCTCGGACCCATGCCTTAGGTAAATTAACGCCTCACAATCTCACTAAAAGTTAAACAAAACCTCGGCCATGCTTGGTCCCTCGAACCCATGTCTTGGGTAAATTAACGCCTTACAACCTTACTAAGAGTTAAACAGAACCTCGGTCATGCTTGGTCGCTTGGACTCATGCCTTGGGTAAATTAGCATCTCACATATCTCTAAGGGTTAAACAGAACCATGGCTATACCTGGTCCCTCGGACCACATGTCTTGGGTAAATTAATGCCTTGCAATTTCACCAAGGATGAGACCTCGACATATGCATCATCAAGGGAAAACAGGGACTCATGTGGCAACACTTAAATAGTGAAGTCACCCTGGGTTTTGGTTAAAGGTTCTGAAGGTGCGTTCATGAGGTACTCTTGAAATGAGAGACCTCAAACACCCTTTATAATAAGCTTTTTGTTCGTCTCTAAGGACTTAAACACTTCTACCAATTATATAATTTCTAGTACTAGCACATAGTAATTTTTCCCACTATTTACGTGGGCTCAATCTACATGGATTAATAACAGTTCATTACAATTAATATGAGTTTTCACCCTTATAAGCATCATCAGTCTAACTTCTTAGCAGGAAACAATACAATTCTACATTAATCAAAGTAAAAATTCACTTGTCATAAAGCAAAAGTTAACATCTTTTCATTAATCAAAAAGGAAAAGTACATCGCAAACAAGGGCAAACTGCCACCCAAAAAAAAAAAAAAAACATAAAAAGAAAAGAAAGGCCCTAGCTAAGTCTGAACTGGAGAAGGATCTTCTTTGCTGGCTAGTTGGGGGACAGGAGGATCAGTAGCATTGCCTGAGGTGGTCTCCTTTTCCTGGGCTATAGCTTGAGGCTTGGTCGGCTCGGTCGGCTCGGACTCCTTTGTCTTGGAAGCAGTTCCCTTGCCTTAGCCAGCCTCTAGGCCCTTGGACTCTGGCAAAGGTTTAGCTTGGGAAACCCTTTTCCCTTGACCAGCCTCTAGGCCCTTGGACTCTGGCAAAGGTTTAGCTTCTTTGCCCTTAGCCACCCCTACCTCCTGGCCTTTGTCACCAACCTTGTCAGGCCCTATAGAGGTCTCCGAGGGGGGAAGAGAGGCCTGGGTGATTAGAAGTTGCTCCAGTACAGTTGTTGTAGGGGCAACATCCACCTCAGGGGTTGAAGGTGCTTTAGGAACTTCTCGGAGGTCCAATGGTTAGTAGACATTCTCAGCTTTCCTCCACTCCGAGGCAGCAAGAACTCCTATCAGGTTCAATACCTTGGTCCACACCTCGAGGAAATAGTCCTTACAGACCCCAGCCAATTCATCAGCTAGGCGGACCTTAGTCTCCTTCGCTCCAAGGTCATAGTATTTCTGCTTTGAACCTCCGCAGTCGCTTGAGCAACCCTTTTAGCTTTCTCTAGCTTTGTCTTCAAGTCCTTAAGCTATTGGTTGGCCGTGGCCAACTGTATCTCCGTATAGTGGAGCTTTTTATGCTGCTCCTCAACTTGCGTCTGAGCGTTCTGGAAGCCAGCCTCAACACTCTTTCTCTCCCTATCCACAGTGGCTAACTTCAGGTCAAGCTTCTTATTCTTCTTCTCGGAAGTGGCCAGGGACTTGCTGGTCTCTGCGTGAAGGTTGTCTGTAAATCTAGTCTCGGATTGGGCATCTTTCACCCATTCTTCGACCATGAATACCTCCTGGATGTCCTGTGCAAAAACGACAAAGGAATACCTAATCAGATAAGAAGAAAATAACCTAGCATGAAGTTAGTAAGAGGTGCCAAAAGATTTACCAATGCCAAGTCCTTCTTCGGGGACATAAAGAGATCTTCCTGCTTTAAGTTCTTTAGATTAGTCATATCCTTTGGCAACAACAGGGGTTGCTCCAAGGCTTTTGCAAGATGTTGGGCATTCCCTCTCTAGAACTCCCTAATGGAGGAGTTCTAGGGTATTGCAGCACCATCTAGCTTTAGTTAGGGTTCCATGTCGGGTTTAGAAGGCGCACCTCAGCCATATACTCAGCCTCCTTACTCTCTGCTGAGGAGGCCCTCTGCTTGCCTTTGGCCATCTTTGGCATCTTCGGAGGAACCCCCTCGTTAGAAAGGACCAACTCCCCCTCCTCGGTTACCTTCTTATCCTTCTTTCTCTTCCTTAGATTAGCAGGCGTGAATAGGGTAGCTGAAGGAGAAGAAGGAGGAGGGGGAAGCTGAGAGCCTGAGTCATCCTTAAATGCCGACCCCTTGGACCTTCCCACAAGGAGTTTATGGAGACTTGTCCCCTTCTTTCTCTCCAGTGGCATTTCTTCTTCTTCTTCTTCTTCTTCTTCTTCTTCTTCTTCTTCTTCCAAACTACTAGTTATATGTGCAACGACGAGCTCGACGGAACGAACACCTGAAGACTTGTCGAGTTCGTCTTCCGAGTTCGAGACCTTAATAACAGGCTTTCCCTGCTCCTCTCTCTCTTCCTCAAGTTGAAATTTGTCTATCTCCTCCTCGAGCGATAGGTGTGAGAAAGCTATTTCTTCTCTTGGAACCGCTTCTTCACGAGGAGAATGATGGGAGGGCAGCTTAACCCATACGGTACCTTCTTGGGCTAAGAATTTCGGCACCGAAATGTTAATTCGAGCCAGCCGAGAATCACTTGCTCTGATCGCGTTGCCCACGTCCTGAAACTTGTTTGATAAGGAATTGAAATCAAGGATAAGATGGACAACCCCTAATTGTCTATTCTCACTCATAAACACCTCGAATCTCAACACCCTATTGAGAACTGGTATGTTGAAAAAGTTAAGATTGGGGGCCACGAATCTTTTATTATCGAAAAAGCCGAGAAGCAAAACCATAGTTAGAAAGGCAAATCACAGTCAAAAGGAAACAAACTACTAAAGAAATGAAGTAAGAAGTAAACTACAAAACTAATTCCCGTGCTAAAGGACCTAAACCTAGGGTACCCCACCTGGTGCTCCCTCCTGGGTTGGGCAGTGAAGACTGTTGTGCCATTCACTCGCGACGATCCAAAAGTCATCTTTCATGCTCTTGTTTGATTTGGGGAAACACGAAATAAGCTTAACTTCGGAAGACCTAGATTTAAGGTAATAGCTAGAGTCTGGAAGAAAATGACACTCGTACATCCAGACAACGTCGTGCCAGGTGAGGTCTAACCCCATTTGCTCATTAAGAGCGTCTACACTGCCTAAGACTTTAAATAGGTTGGGTGTGCATTGATGAGGGCAGATCCTATAGACGATCAAGTAGTTCTTGGTTACTCTACCCATGGGAAGCCTCATTCCTCCTTCTATGAAGGCAATCATTGGGATAATGACCTCCCCCTCCCTCTCCCTTCTGAGGGTATGCAACCACCCAGAGGGCAATACTGTAAGGAGACACCCTGAGGAATATGATATAGGGCTCTAAACCCCTCTATACCTACTAGGGTATTTACTAGGTGAGCAAACCTACCCATCTAAGCAAGCTAAGGTTAAGGGAAAGAATTTTTTTGAAGAAAGAAATAGAAAACAGAAGGCCAAGGAGAAAAGAACCTAAGAATGGGATTGTGATAGACAGGGAACTTATGAAAATAATGACTGGAGTCACCTCAGAAGCTTCTTAAAAGTTTGAAGATTTGGAAAAATGGGAGAAATGAGTCCCCCAGGCACCTTATATAGGAGGTAGAATTGGGAGGGAGTTACCCCGCCCAAATTTCGAGGAAAAACACCAACCGTAGGATCTCTATCTCATCGTAGGATGTGGGGAACAAGGCGTCGTATGAAGCATTTAATGAGGCATTACGAACTCTGAAGCGTTAGGAGCGGTTACAGGGCATACAAAGTGCCGTTCTCACGTGAGAAAATCGAAGCAACTTGTAGGGCCAATCATCCAAGGTCAAAACCCCATTTTTCTCCTTGGACAAGAGGGAAAAACTAGAGTTTTAAGGGATTATTTTGGGACACATAAATTTAATAAAGTAATAGTGCCATGTGTGATATCTAAGGCTAAGGAGGTTGATACAGTTTTGAGGGGACCATACCCTCGGACGGCAAGGCCAGGGAGGCGAGTCTTGGCCACGTCAATGACACACTACTAAAGAAGGTCACACTGTAAAGGAATAGATTCAGAGAGGGGGTTAGTCCTAACGTGATTGAAGGGATGGTAACTGCCACCACATTTAATGCACCCCACCAAACCTCTTGGCAGCATTTATGTGGAGGACATCTCTGAACAGTACTGTCTTAGTTGCTGCAACTCACAGAAAAGTTGGGAAAGCGTCTGATGAGACAAACACTAGAGTAGTAGCCTACATGATCAACAAGAGGGCCAAGGTCAACTGAATGAGGCTATATAATATAAGAGATCATCCTGAAATGGGAGTCATGGAGAATCCTATAGAGAAAGAGAGGAATGCTATAACAAATCTTCCTTGAGATCAATCTAATATAAGTGTTTGTCCTTGGACCTTGGCCGATGACCAATATTCTTCAGAGGACCAGTATTCTTCATTGTTCCTTGTCTTTTTATTCTTCTTCAACTGTACTAGGTTATTTGATTCAAGTTCCCGCCTCTACATATTCATTGTATTACGTGAGCTAATCTGTGGCACTTACAACAACATATTCAATTTTTGTATCAAAATATTTTAAGAGACTTCAAGTCAATTTTAGATCTTGTTTCAAGTATCATTTAAAAAAAATAAACTATTTTAAAATTCATTAAAAATAGTTTAAGTCCATTAAAGAATAAAATTTAAAGAAAATGTTAGAATGTTTAAAATGTATATTATGTTTAATATATATATATATATATGTGAGTATTAGATTTGCATAATTGGATTACTTTTATTTCACAATAAATATAACAAAGTTAATAAAAATTCAACTAAATTATGAAGTTTTTAAAATAGCCTTATCCTTAAGTTAAATTGGCTTTTCTGAAAAAGACAAACAGAGAATTAAAAAGTGATTTTATCACTAAACCAAAATTTAGTCAAAATGATCTCTCTACCTTTAGAAACTATTTCCAATTATAAAATAAAATAAATCCAAGTTCTTAGGACACATCTAACTACAAAATTTTTTGTTTGATGTTCTAACTACAAAATTTTAAATGATTCAAACTTATCATTTAGCTATAGATGATATAGAGAGTAAAGATTTTTTTTTTTTTTAAAGAGTGGGAAGGATTGGCTGTCCAATTTAATGTGTTGCCAAATTTGCCCTTGCTAAATAGTTACACAAGTTTTACAAACATAAAATAACAAGGAAAAACAAGTAAATTAATGGCTCACATTCAATTGAAAAAATTAAGACACCACCACCAAAGACAGTCACTCAATTTAGTCAGTTCCACCTTATCAAAAAAAAAAAAATTGAGTCAATTCCAAGTTGAAACAAAAATTGATCTCCCTTTATCAAAATGTCTTTATCACTTTATATATATATATATATATATATATATATATATAACTAGCCTCATCTCCTCAGCTATTTTTTTGGGTTAGTGTCATAATTTTTTTTAGTAATTCACAAAAGTATAGTTGCATATTATATGCACACATTTATTTATTATGAATTTCATCGCTCATAAAAAAAAAAAAAAAAAAAAGAACATACTTTGGATACCCCTTTCATGTGATTAAGAGCTAAATGGACACCTTCCATTATTCAAGTCTCTCCACCCTCAACTATTTAATTATCAAAAATAAAAACATTAATAAATTATCTGCATAAATTTTCATGTGAAATATTGGAAGAAATTAAAATAATCTCTGAACAAAAAGAGTTAATTGAAAAACATAAAAAGTTCAATTGCCGAGAATTAAACCCAGGTCGCCAAGGTGAAAGCCAGGTTTCCTAACTGCTGGATGACAATGGATTATTGGTTTATTCGATTATTTATGTCAGAAATTATGTTATTTCTCATGAGCAGCTCACAAATTGGTAAATGCAATGAGGCTAGTGTGAATATAATATTATTCTAACAACTATTTTCTCTCTGTTATTGAAAAATTGTATTATATACAAATAGCTAAAATATTACAAAGAAATGTATTTCAGAAAAGAAATTTGGAAACCTGCAGAATCTCCATAATATCTCTTATATTTTATTTATTTTAAAATGAATAGATAAACTTTTAGCAAATTAGTTATATTGTTTAGAAGATGAGATAAGAATAGAAAACTGTCTATAATATCGTTCAAATGATCAGGTTATGTTCATATCTGTCATGTTTAAGTACTGTATAATAATCTGGTGTTATCTATTTGTGTACGGCTTGACATATAAGATATGATTGGGCTTTGAAACTTGTTAATTTGAAACTACCCATTCATTTAACTCCAAATTTGGGCCTCTGTGGCTTAAAAGTTAAAACTAGCCTATAAATTAGGCCCTACAACTTTCCAAGCTATCCAGGATTTTAATTTGTTGATTGGAACTTGTACCATTTGGAAAGTTTTGGTTTAGAGATACAAAATCTAGTAACTTGATTTCTATAAAAAAAAAAAAAAAAAAAAACAAATTCTAGTAACTTGAGTTTTTTTTTTTTTTTTTTTTTAAACAATCTAGTAACTTGATGAAACTAGCAACTTGATATGATTTACAGATTGAGAACCATGATCCATTCATTGATATTACGGAGCATATACAATCTTTGTTTTATAGATACAATAAAATTTGATACCTATATGGTATGCTACATTATTGTTGTTTTTTATTTATTTCTTTTATAGAAAAAGGTCAGTAATTTTACTGAACAAACACAAAATGGTCAGAGATATGAACGATATTTTTTTTTTTTTTTTTTTTTTATAAACAAAATTTGAATACAAAATCTTTTATTAACCATTTGGAACTCAGTATGAAATACATAATTGATATCCGGAAAAATGTACTATATAGATTTTCTCTTCATATCTATTAAACTCACATGATGGAGAGCACCCCTATTACCCATATATAACATAAAAGTTGTTCCGTTTGTCAGTCATGTTGGTAGGATTCAACTAGTTAGGACCCACGATAGAGCTGTGACTGTGAGCTTTTTCATAGCAAATAAATAATTTGCCTTTGACCAAAATTTAAGCTATTTATTTGTATTTTAAAATTTGATACTTTACTCACATAAAATTTGATTGAAAATTAAATTACCTATTTATAGTTTGAAATCTCATGATACAAGTGTCCCGTTAGATTATCCTTAATTTTATTTGATTTTGTATTTTTATGTTTTTGTGTTTTTGAAAGAGAGAGACATAAAAGTGGAGCAAAATTACATATTTAGTTATATTTTTAGTAGGAGTGGATCACAAAACTCTATCTGTAATAATTTTAAGTGGGTAAAGTATCAAATTTCAAATTACAGGTAAGCGACTTAAATTTCGGATAAATCACAAATGGATAAGTTGTAATTTACCCTAAATAAAAATAATCAAAATTTTGGAAACATCAAAAATTGCTGTCATCGTTTTAAGTTGTAATTGCTTGTATTTTACATTATGTAATAAATGTGTTTTTATTAATAATTAATGATAAATATTGTGACTTTATGTTAGAATCTCATTTCTTTCCATTGTATTTGTTTTTCAAATAAAAATAACTAAAGTGTTGCGAATAAAGAGAAATGGCTATCATCATTTCCAATTTTGATTGCTTGTCTTTACATTAGGTAAAATCCGTAAGTGTATTTTTTTTAGTAAGTAATGATAAATATTGCATTTTTGTGTTAGAATTTTTTTCCCAATGTGTGTTTATTTTTCAAATAAAAAATGACTTCGTTAGTGGATACTTTAAGAATATTATTTAGTGAATTATTTCAAAAAGTTTTTATGGGAAAAGTAACCAAAAAAAAATTAAAATTTTCAACTGTTTTTTCTATTTTTTTTTTATAAAAATAATATCAAAACTCTCTTAAAATAATGGGTCATGCTATCAAGTATCTCTAGGGTAATGGTTAATAATTCATTTTAAGAAAACTTTGACACCACTTTTATGAAAAATGAAAAAGACTATCAAAAAAATATATATATATATATATATATTTCTCATAAATTTTTTAATTGAATTATTAACCCTTACTTTAAAGATATTTAAATAAATGCCCTGGGCACCAAAAAATAAAAAATAAAAAACTCCAAAGCCTTCTGTTGACATTAACAAGAGAGTATGATATATATATATATATATATGAATTTTGTTAACGTATGTTTTTAGGGCACACAATAGTATACTATTTTTGAAAAAAAAAAATTTATCAAGAATTGAAAAATTTTTACAATTTTTTCAATTTATCATAAAATGTTTCGAAAATTAGATGATTTAATGTGTATCTTTAGAGCATATATTAACCAAACTCTATATATATATATATATATATATATATAAATTTTGCTCACGTGTGTTCTAAAGGCACGTAACAGCATACTATTTTAAAAAAAATTTTATAAAATATTTCAAAAAATTAATGATTTAATGTGATTTAACGTGAATTTTACTACCGCGTGTCTTGGACCATATATTAGTAAAAGTGGTTGTTTCTGGTAAAAGTTGTTGGGCTCTGTCAGATGCTTCCGTGATATGACGGTTCAACTACTGGACCAATGAAGCATATCCTGTCTTAGTCAATAGCTATGATTAAGATGGACCAATGGGCTAGTCTAAATTTTGGGACATATGGTAGGGATGTATAAGGGCCCACTTTTCTGTACCCAATTCCAGAACCCTAGAATAGATATCAATGCCTCACTCTAATCCCATCACTCCGTCAGAGTTCAGTCAAATCCTGTTCCAATTTTGGATCGGGTACACTGATAGATTCCAAGTCAGAAAGCTTTATTTGTGGGAGTAATGTTAATTAATGCCTGTTAATGAAAGTTTTCATTGGAAAAAGAGAAAAAAAAAAAAAAAAAAAGAAAGTAAGGAAAATGTTAAAAAAAATGCTCCGGTACTGACTTAGAAATTATTTTAAAAAATATTTTATTAAAAAATGATAAAATAATTTCTTTTTATATTTGTCATGATGCCAAAATTTTTGTTAATAATTCTCTTACGACACTTGTTAACATGATTTGAAAAGTAATTAATATTTTAATAAATTTTTTTTCATAAAAGTAGTATAACAAATTTTTAAAAATAGTTTATTAATAATTTGGTTAAAGGTATTTGTTAATATAATCATTTACGTAGGAAAAATGTGTATTGACAAATAGCAAAAATTAATAAGAGCATATTTGGTAATTATATAAGAATAAAAATAGGTATTATAAAGAATACAAGACGTTGTAGCGTAATAATAATTATTATTCATTTTTTTAGTGACAGCATAATCATAGAATATTAAAGACAATGAAATGAAAGTACTTTAAATCAAATTTAAAATATATTATTGGAAATATCTTACTCATAATTATATTTCTTAAAAATAATATTTTTTAAATTTGAAAAAGAGATTAGTTGTTGGTTTATGATTTTTTTTTATTTTTATAATTGTTATGTATATATAGAAAGTTTGTTTAATTAGAAATATATCAACTTTAGAAATTAATACACCTATTAAAGAATAATTATCACAACTCTTTTAGAGATGAATAGTTATTCCTCGTTCTAAAAAATAACGATTCATAAAGAATGACTATTCATAGTAATAAAAACATAACCAAATTGCTGAATAGCTAAATCATAAGAATAACTACAACATAATAGTGCTTATAAAGAATATCTTTCATAAGGAATGACTATTCACTGTAATAAAAACATAATCAAACTACTTAATAGCTAAACCATAAGAATAACTATTGCATTATAATACCTATTACATTTTACCAAAATAGGGATAGACCTATGATTTTAAGCTAGCAAGCGTCGGAGTATAGAGAAAAAGAAAAACTCCAAATAGGCATACATATAGTGTTAAAAAAATTGTAAATACACAAAATCGTTGTTTCTAAATATATTAAAATGTAATCATCTAACAACAAAGACAACCACAGCTCCCCCTTGGTGTGGGGGCTAAGGGCCGGGGTTCAAATCTCCAAGAGGGAGTTTCTTACACATATATACTCAGATTATGCTACTATAGAAATTTTATTTTGTATAAAAAAACAACAAAAAAAACAAAGACAAAAATAAAATACTTTTTTTTAATACTAGGCTGGCTAGGATTTTTGTTGTTGTTGAAGTTAGAGTATTTAAAGTGGTGGTGCTAAAAATTTTAGCTTTTAGCACCTTAAAAAACTATTTTATCTATTTTACTACCTCACTTTATAATACACAAAATATCAAATGTTCTATTTTTTTTTATACTTCATTAAAATAATATAAATAACTCATTAAAATAATAAAGGAATAGAGAGAGAATTTGAATTTTTTTTTTAATTGAAGGAAGAGATATAATCTTAATAAAATATTGTATTTTATTTTAACAACTTGCTATAGTCAACTGATATTTATACCAGTTTACTATAGTTACAAAAAATTAAGTTTTAGTTTCTCCAATAACGCATGATTTTTTTGTTCTTTGATTGTAAAATAATTTTTTTCCTAAAATGCAATCACCATTGTAAATGTTTTTATTATTTTTATTAAGTTTTTTGGTTGGATATTTGCTATTTGGGTTAGGCTAGCTAGACTAATTGGGGAGAAGGGGGGCCTAAGGTTTTGGAAGGGGACACAGCTACAAAAATGAAATATATAATAACTAAAAAATAAAAAATAATTGGACCTAGGAAGGCCCAAGCCCCCTTAGGCCCCCACCTGGGGGTATCCCTATACCAATCTAAATTAAAAGTGGTTTAGTTTAGGGGTGTCAATTCAGACTAGCATGTCAGGTTTGTATCATGTCGAGATAGGAATATTTGACTAGATAGCTCAATCATAACCCAACTCATTTAATAATCATGTTATGATCCTTCAACCCTAACTCGACCTATTAATAAGGCGGATTAACCTGACCTAGTCCATTTGACCCGCTTAATAAACGAGTCATGTTAGGTTTACACGAATGTAACACAACCCATTTCAACTTGCATAATCTTAAATATAACATCCATCTAGAAATAATTTTTTTATATATCCCAAAAGTAGTGCATACACTTCAAGTATTCAACTCACATTCAAAATAATATAGTTCAATAAAAATATAGCATTTATCTAGAAATAAGTTCTTTACACTCCAAAATAAGTGCATACACTTCAACCCAAATTCAAAATAATATAGTTTACTAAAAATAAAATAACATAGTTCAACAAAAATATAATATCCTTGGAACTCGCCAAATGCTAAGTATTAATATTAAAAGAATTGGAGTAAACAGTAGGCTAATCTTGACTATGACTACGATTGTAATTCATAGAATCTAGTTTATAAACTATCTCAATAAACCCATTTGCAAGATATGTAGACGGTGTCCAACACTAATACAAACACAAAAAAAAAAAAAAAAAAAAAAAACATGGCACAAGACAAAAGCTACAATCGTGGCCTTAAGTAACAATTAATATATCTCACATATTAATAACAACACATGGGTTCAAAGTATATAGAACAAAAACATTATGCAGAAACAATTATTGCAAAATTTTGAAACATAAAGAAAACAATTTTCTTTAATTCTAAGAATCACTAAACACAGAGAGAGAGAGAGAGAGAGAGAGAGAGAGAGAGAGAGAGAGAGAGAGAGAGAGAGAGAGAGAGAGAGCAATTACCGGTTTGAGACTTTGAGTTTGAGAATTGGGTGTGCGACTATAAGATAGCAGAGTGAGTAGTATGGTTGAGATTAAAAAAAAAAAAAAAAGATATTTATAAGAAGGTTAGAGATTTAGGGTTTGTAGGGTTTAGAGATCTAGAGTTTTTAAGTTTCAACTTCCAATTATATCAATTATAAGTTTCTGTAATTACTCGCTTTTCTTTTTAAATTTAAAATATATGTTAGATATAAAAGGTATTTGACAAATCTAAAATAAAATGAATATTTATTTGTTATATGAGTTAAACAGGTTGTGTTAAGTGGGTCATTTTGGGTTGACACAAATAAATTATCGTGTCAAATGTGTTTATTGAGGGTTATGCGAGTTGACCCGTTTATGATACGTTTTTTATCGTGTCGCTTTCAGGTTGACCAGTTTATGACACAAACCTATAAAGACCAAACCTTAATCCACAAAAACCTATGTTGAGTTTGTGTCGTGTTGGTGGGTTGGGTCGAACATTGACACGTATAGTTTAGTTCTTTATAAAATGTCAATTGATTGTGATTTAAAGTTCAATCTTAGCGATTCTCCTAACAATTGAGCCATGGACCTATAGATGACGTTTATTTATTTTTTTGGAGCTTGTAGCGTTTTGGTTATGAAAAATTAGCTTCTAACAATGTGCATTTTTGAAAAATAATAAAATGGTGATCATACAAGAAATGATATTCTTAAAATAACATAAAATTCAAAAAATTTCTTAAACCTTGGTTTACCTTCCAATAATCTTGTAACTTTGATTTTTTTTTCTAATTTAAAAAAAGATAAAAGTTAAGTATTGGGGATTAAGGATTAATAATATTATATTTCTCTCAAAGTAGAGTTAAAGGAACATAGACCCACAAAATTAAAACGGGTAAGTAATTTCCATCTATTATAATTTAGAATGGAAAACATTCAACATGAATACCATTAAAAGGAAACTTGGGTTACATTATAAATAATATAACTATTAATTAGGTCAAAAACAAAAGAGGAAAAACTAAAAAGTCACGTGACAAATTTTCTATCTTTTCATATAATCTTTTTAAGGAATTTTTTATTAGGCACCACCTTTCCTAAAATAAGGTATATCATAGAGCAACTTCATAAACTCTCCATCCCATATTACGTGGGATTCATATTTTGAAAAAGGTTTGGCTTATCAACAGTACCTTTTTAATTGAACATGTCATTTTGTTTTAAATATACAATAATAAGTAGTAGTGAGTTTTAATCCCCATATTTTATTTAGTTAATAGGTGATGCGGTAGTTCATCATTAAAACAAAAGGAAATTTCTTTTTAAAAAGTATTGGAAGTAAGACAAACTCTTCTAAAAAAGGCTTCATAAATCTACTTTATCATATTCATCTGGTTCCACTATGCTAGGAATACATATTTAGAAACTTTAATTTTTATATTTAAAAAAATTATCATTTTACATAAAATAAATATATAATTTAACGCATTATCTTTATGAAAATTTTCAAAAACTATTCTAAATTTAAACTTTAGTGAAAGAGAAGTATTGACTTTTTAAATAAAGTAAAAGATATATTAAAAAATTTATTCATGTACTTTTCAATAAAAACTATAAACATAATAATTTGATAGCTACAAGCCTACATTGGACAAGAAAAATTTAAACTTTGGATTCTCACTCACTCACTCTCTCTTCTTTGTCATTTTTCCTCCTCTCTCTCTCTCTCTCTCTCTCTCTCTCTCTCTCTCTCTCTCTCTCTCTCTCTCTCTCTCGTAGACGGTGGTGGATCGATTGCAAGGCTTTGGTTTTAGTTGTTTTAGTTGCCAAGCTTTGGTTTTGGTAAGGGCTGGGTTTAACTTTTGGTAGATGGGGATTGAATTAGTGGCTGTGGTTGGGTTTAAATTTCGGAGGCTAGACTTTGGGTGGTTCCAACTAGTGTTGGTTTCAGTAGGTTTTAGCAGTTCCAATAAGTTGTTGATTTAGGTGGTTTTCAATGTTGATTTTGGCAATTTCGATGGGATTTGGTGGTTCAAATTAGTTGTTAATTAATTTTGTGGTTCTGGTGGTTTTGACTGGGGCTTGGGTGGTTTTGATTGGTGTTGGTTTCCGTGGTTCCTATTGGTTTCGATTTTGGTGGTTTTGGTGTTGATTTCGACAATTCTGATTAAACTTTTAGAGGGTTTGGGTGGTGGGCAGTGAGGTAGTGGAGGGTTGATTTGGGGTGGTTTGAGAGAGAGAGAGAGAGAGAGAGAGAGAGAGAGAGAGAGAGAGAGAGAGAGAGAGAGAGAGAGAGAGAGAGAGAGAGAGAGAGAGAGAGAGAGAGAGAGAGAGAGAGTAGGGATATATTATTTTCATTGGGTTGTTTATATAATTTTAATGTGTTGTATGGTAAAATAAAATTTGGAATGTTGGGTGAGTTGTAAATTGATATGTTAAAATAGATAAAGTAACTTTTAAGAGCGTAACACAAGATCTTTTTTAGAAGTCTAGATGCTAATGCTCTAACAATTTAGGTCTTTAATAATTAATATACCTTTCAACCTTGTGTTTAAACATAAAGACTACAAGTTACTTTTTTATTTTATTTTTGGAATAAGCAACCCCAAGTGACATTCACCAAGAAAAAGGCACAATTTTTTTATTTTTTATTTGATAACAAACTGAAACTTCATTAATTAGTAAAAGCCATAGATACATCATGGAGAAGAGCTTGTTCAATAAAACAATGACTCTCTTCAATCCAAGCACAATAATCAACAATGCCTAAAGCATGTTTAGCTAAAAAATGAGCAGGAATATTTCCACTGCGACAAACATGGGAGAATTTCGCACTCCTAAACTCATGAGCAACCACTGCAATACCATAAACCAAAGAAGCCACCGAAAATGGTGCTAGGGTAGAATCACACAAAGTTTGTATCATAATAAGATAGTCACCTTCCAAAACAAAATCCCAAATCCCAATCTCCCCAGCAAAAGCAATTCCAACTTCAAATGCCTTAGCCTCAGTTTCAATCGCTCCTAAAGGAAGATTAAGCTTCTTACTAAGTCCAGCTATAAAATGACCTTCACTGTCTCTGATTACAACGCCTATTCCAACTGCTTTTTGGGCAGAAAACACAGTACTATCTACATTTACCTTATAGTTTAAATCAATAGAAGGCACCCAGTTTTTCTTTGTTGCACTAGACTTCTTCACAGGTAGAGTATAAGCTGACCAATATTCATATAAATATTGGATATACCACTGAAAAAATTGGTTTACAGATTTCCTCATTCCTCTATGCTGTGTTTCATTTCTATTTGTCCATAAAGTCCATACAATGGTAACAGCCAGGGCCACATCCTCATTTGACCATTTAGCCACCATTACAACATACCACAGAAAGTCTTCGAAAATTCATTGTTGAAAGTAGATGAGAAAACTGAGTAAAGCCCCAAGTTTCCTGAGCTTTAGAACATTCCATTGACAAATGAAACAGAGACTCAGCATACAACACACACTCCTCACATAAATCATCAACAATCACATGCCGCTGGACTAAATTAGTTTTTGTTGGCAAAATATGTCACGACCCAAATCCATGGAATATGAATTTAGATGCATGACTAACCTGCTAAACTTATATAACTCAATAAACATAATTGATCCAAAATTTATTAAAACTCCAAATTAACAAATACTCTAAAAAACCTCATACAAAAATTTGAACTCCACAAATTGAAAACAATCTCCACTATATAAAACATGAATTACAAAATAAAAGTAACTAAAATTCTATAAGTCTTCAAGTATACTGAAGTCGCCTACAACTTCCACGCTCTACCTTACACCTTACAAAGCGATCCAAATGTTTTATATTCCCAACTACACTTTAATCTGGAAATAGTAATTGATGGAGTGAGCCACACATCTAGTAAGTAATTATACAGAATACACAACAGAATAGAGTCAAGCAAAGCACTAGTTTAATTTCACAATTTCACTCAAAATATCAAATATAGTTTTCCAAACATATAAAGAACTACTTAATACATATATAATCAAATCTTAAAGTCATTCGAAAAACACATACAGATAATTGATCAGAGCACAGTGTCACATATTCTCACATACAATCCTGTGAGCGGATACCAACATCTAACCCCTGCTGGTGAGGGATCAATATATATTCTCACATACAATCTTGTGAGTGGATTTACACATATATCTGATCAATTCTAAAAAAAAAAAAACACTTATTTTGAGTCACATATCACAAAAAAACAAAGTTTATACAACATAGAATAATTTTCATAATATTAATAATTATTCCAACAATACAGGCATATCGAATATCTCAATATTAAATTGATACATAAATCAAAGGATGCTTGACTCCCTTAGGGAACAATTACGAATTGATGAATTTATACAAATATATTACAATTCTTGAGTAAATCTGAAATTTCAATTTACTAAAAGAAACATTTTAAATACCATTTGGAGAATAGGAATATGACTTTAAAATCACTTGGTTTTAACAAATTTAAAGAACAAGAACCTTTTTAGAAAACTTACTTTGAAACTCAATTATTTTCAAAAAATAGCTTAGTTTAAAAATCATCTTTTAAATGAGATTTGGACATTTAAAACGTTATTTAAAATTCAAAGTCTCTCTTTAAAACCTTATCTAAAAGTCGAAGTTTCTCTTTCAATGATGTAAAAAAAATTGCTTTTGATAAACTTTAGAAAACGTAAGCTTTAAAACATGACTTTTGAAAACCTTTAACTTTTAAGAACCTAAAGAACAAAACCAATATGATCCTATTCATGAATTTAACATTCATTGACCCTATGGATTTAATATGAGAATTTTGGTATGAAAATCTCAAATCTGTCCTTATCCTTTTTAAAAAATTTGTAGACGTGTTGAACCCTTAAATGGTTCATTGTGTTTGGAAATAGTCAACACCTAGGCATAGACTATTAAAGCTATCAATAAAAGAAAAATAGGACCTTGACAGAAATGAGATCTCACTAGTGACACAAGGGTGGGGTCAGGTGCAAATTCTCCAACAAAACAAAATTAATATTATGGTATGGATTAGTAGCCCAAAAGTTCTTATAGCCCTATGAAAATGATGCCAGCCTTATTCATGGATTTAATAATTTCGGCTTTTGTTCTAGGGTTCGAACAGTGGCAACCTAGGATTCTAGAATTATTAAAACAGTGTAAATCGTAATCTAAGAAATTACCAATTCAACAATCTACACATCACTAAAGTTTTCCATGATAAAATTCTAACTCCTTAATTTTTTGTTTCTAACGGTGAGAAATTATACTTTGAACAATCTGATTGTCTCTTCACTTGTATGTGCTCTAAACTCCAAGGAAAAACATCTCTTAATCTCTTTAATAAAACCTTTTTCTATGAAAACCCTGACTATCTCTTTCTTTACCTTGTAGCTCGTATTAGAGATGTGGGCTTAGTGGGGTAGCAGGCTGCAGTTACTAATAAAAAGAATACCTATGGCCTATCAATTATATTTAAAAGAAAAATTTAATAATAACCTCAAATAAAAGTATGTGGGGTATTACAAAATATCTTTGGCTGCTCTCCAAACAAAATGTCTAACCTTATTAGGGACTTGAAACTTCCACAATTTTTTTCAAAGGGCACGCATGCTGCCACCATCTAAAATAGAGCCACCCACATTAGTTTCCTGCATCTCCAAAGCAATATTATAAGCACTCCTAACTGAAAAAATTACATTTGCAATCTCAAACCAGATTTGTTTATCAACAAGCATACGATTACTTAAAGGAATTCCCTCAATAATTTCAACCTCAAAAAGAAGAAAAACTTGATTAAGAATATTCAAATCCCATGACTTATTTTTCACATCAATAAGATCACTCACCATAGAGACCCGTGAACAAGAATTTCTAGGAGAGATAATTTGATGTGAAGAAGAATTAGGAATCCACTTATCATCCCATATCCTAATACATTGACCATTATGCACATGCCATCGAACTCCTCTTTCTACAATCCCTTTGGCCAAATGGATACTTCTCCAAATAAAAGAAGGCTTACTCCCTAAAGACGCATGTAGAAAATCACAATCTGGAAAATATCTTGCTTTGAAAACTTTGCACACTAATGAATTCTGACCCACTTGAAGACGCCAACCTTGCTTCGCTAATATAGCAAAATTAAGGGTCCACTTGTAAAATAATTTTTAAATATGTGAATAGTACCGTGGGACTCATTTTTAATGAAAAAGTTGTTAAAAAGTGAAGTTTATGGGTCCCATGAACAGTACACGGGACCCACTAGTGTGTGAAAAAGTCAAAAATCACGGCTAAAAAAAAAAAAAAAACCAAAAGGCATGAAACCCCAACGAATTCATTGTTCATAAGCCTCTTGCACTTTTCATGGACAATGAACAGTACAAGAGGCGCTGTCCAAGAAAAAGAAAAAAAAAAGGCTAAAACGCATTTTAACAAAACGTGGATGCGTTCAGCCTTATCCAAACATTACCTAAATGGTTCTAAAAGTTTAAACCCCATTCCTCCACATGACTTAGGCACACACGATTTCTCCCAACTTAACCATGCCATTTTCTTTTCATCCTTCCTTTGTCTCTACCAAAAATTCTATATCATACTAGTCAATTCAGGAATACAAAAGCAGCTCATAGCATAAGTTAGAATAGCTTGTGCAACAACCTTAATCAATACTTCTTTCCCAGCCTTTGACAACAATTTCTCTTTCTATCATGCTAACTCTTTTGCCAATTTTTCTTTAATATCATTGAAAGTATTTTTCTTCTTCCTACCCACCAAAGAAGGTAAACCAAGATGTTTTTTATGCTGTTTAATAATTTGAGCTCCAAATCTTATCTCAATCTCCTCTTTAACATCGCTATCAGTATTACTGTTGAAAATAAAAGTTTTAGCTCTATTCAATTGTGGTTCCAAAGCGTCCTCATAAACTTTTAGTACAGCTACAATGAATCACATTCAGCCAAAGTAGCCTTATGAAATATAAGTCTTATAAGAAAGGTTAGGAGCTCCATTACAAATTGCCACTCTCTTCATAAATTCATAACTCTCACAAACTTTGATGTAGTTTATTTTATTCTGTTTTATAATTTTCTACCTCCGAAGAATAATAACACAACCAGAAAAATAACCAGTGGAGAATTTTAAGTTTGATTAGCAAAAAGGTTGCCCACGAAAAATCATGGTGAGGGCACCCACATCATATCATATTATATATATATACCCACATATACAGTTTTTTAACCTTTTATCCATGAAGAATAAATCGTACAAATTAACCGCACGCACCAACTGCGTAACCGCCAGCGAGGAATTGCCAAAATAAATCGGCGAGGAGGAAACGGTAGCAAGGCGATTTGATTTTGATCCCCGAAAATAGCGGCGGGTAAATCGGGACTTTTAAAGTCGCGGCGACAGTGGGGGATCGTACGTTGCTGAGTAAAGAGACATTTTCGGTCGAAAAGCTAAACCTCATGCTCAACTGGACATGGAATCATTATTATTTTTTTATATTGTTATTATTATCATTTTCACGCGGATTGCTTTGAAAATTGCAAATAAAGCCTATTATTATTGCACTGCTTGAGCTAATCTCTTCCAATAATCCAGCGAATAATGTAATTTACAACTTATTATTTTGCTCCTTCTAGAAACGATAGGATTCAAAACTACAATATTTGATCATTAATCATTAAGTTAAAATGTTAATAAATGTTTAATGTATTTAGAGTTTGTTTAGATACAGCTTATTTTACTGAAACTGAAAACTTATTGATGGAAGTATTATAGATAAAAGTAAAAATTAGTTGAAATAGTACAGTGAGGCTCATGAATAGTATTAAAAAGTGTAGTAGAACTCATAGGTAGTAGAAAAAATAAACTTAATAGTAAAATAATTTTAATTTTTCATATCAATCCAAATGTATGCTTAAAATACGAATTAAGGTTTTTTAAAAAACAAAATTAAAGATATTTATTGGAACATAAAGTGTTTTATCAATTAAACTAATTGAAATTTACGTGCATAAATATGTATGGATTATCCTTAAGTAGGGGTGCATAAATATCTCAACTCGAACTCGACTCATTTAATAATCGTATCATGATCGTTCGATTCTAAGTCGATCTGGTTAATGAAACAGGTTGATAGACCCACTCACTTGACACACTTAGTAAATGGATCGTGTTGAGTTGACACAAATATGACACAACACATTTCAACCTACTTAATATTAAATATAACATCCATATAGAAATAGGTTCTTTACGTCTCAAAAGCAATGTATACACTTTAAGTTTTCAACCTATATTCAAAATAACATAGTTCTGGGATTTGTAAAATTTCAATTTACAATCATATCACTTATAAGTTTTTGTAATTACTCACTTTTCTTTTTAAATTTAAAATATAGGTTGGATATAAAAGATATTTAAAAAATCTAAAATAAAATGAATATTTATTTGTTATACGAGTTAAATGAGTTGTGTTAAATTGGTCATTTCAAGTTGATACAAATAAATTGGCACGTCTATTGTGGGTTGACCTGCTTATGACATGTTTCTTATCATGTAACTTTTAGGTAGAGACAAAGCCAGAACTTAGAGTTCGAGGGGGGCTTTGCTACTAGTTTTGTGTAATGACTTCGGCCTTCGACTCTGTTGCTACTTAAAAATTGAGGGTTTTGTGTGTGTGTGTGTGTGTCTTTCATGTGTGCATTGCTGGATAAGAAAACAATTATTTTGTTCAGAATTTTTTAAAGGGTCGAGTTGTTTATTTTGGGTAAAATTAGTTGACTAGGCTTAATTTCTTTTAGCTTTATTATTGATAATTTTTGTTGTTGGACTAATTTTTTTGGGTTTGTATATTTTGTTTTAGGTTTTAGATCTATAATTTTTTTTTGTGGTCTTTAAAATGAGGAAAATGCTAGAGTTACAAACGGTTTTTTTATTTTTTATTTTTTTTACAAATGCTAATGTGATGAGTGGTTATTGGTAAGTAAAAAAATAATGTAAGTGATGGGCCCAAATGTGAACTAATAAGAATATGCAACCTTAACAGTTTGTAAAAATGCTGTCGAAAAATTTGTGACTATAATAGTACTCTTAAAAGAATCAATGATATTATTAAGGGGGCAAAAATGTAATTTTATAAAACAAAATTGCTAAAATTATTACCCATATATATAATAATATTTAAAAAAAAAATTAGGTGGGACATTGCTCCCAAGTCCAACCATGGCTCCGTCAATGCTTTTGGGTTGACCCATTAATGACCCAAATCCACTAAGGCTCAACCCTAACCAGCAAAAACTTGTGTCATGTTTGCGTGTCATGTCAAACATTGGCACCCCTATCCTCAAGTCTATGTTTGGATGAGTTTGTTTTTATTAGCTTTTGAAAAAAAAAAAAAAAAAATTGATGGTTGGAAATGAGATATTTGAGTCTTGACTATCTTTTTAGAAATATTGAAAAATGTTAATTGCGTTACAAAACTCTTAACTCGTTAGTTAGCTTGTTTTATTTATGGTGTAAAAGTACTGTAATTATACATTGAAAATGATGTTATTTTTTTAAAAAATTATATATTCCATTTTAAGATGAAAATAAAATTTCCAAAGCAAACCAAATAAGGTGCTATTTTAAAAAATAGGGTAAATTCCACAAACCTACCCTGAGATTTGTGATAATACCAGTTAGGTTCAAAGCATTTTAAAACCCACCAATGTGGTCCTCAAAAGACAACTTTGCCCTTAAACATAAAAAATATCTATTCTCTCTTGTCTCTCTCACTCTCAAACCTCTCTAATTGAAAATACCCAACCCAAATCTCTGAATCCATAAGAACAGTACCAAAATCCCACTGAAGGTTCCCTGAAAATGTTACAAAAAAGCACATAAAAATCACTTTTTCAAAGCCCATTAATCCGCTTGTAAACCCCATTGAAATATCCAGAAAAACCCAACAAAAATCCCTAAAAAGTAGGAAAAAAATCCCAACCAAACACAACACAGAAAATCAATACAAAACCACCCAAGACCCCACTGTAAATATCAAAATATAAACAAGAAAAAAAAAAAAAAACCACACCACGAGATTGGGGTCATCATCCCCTGAGGAACACTGCCCAAATTTGAAATCTAAAGCCCATGCCGAGATCCACACCGCCGCTGCAAAGACAATGGAGAGATCTAGATCGAAGCACCATTACCACCATCGCGTGGGTTTTGATAAGAGAGTGACAGGTGAGAGTCTGTTGATGACATCAAACTTGGTGGGAATCGAGAAGACCCTTGCATGGTGGTGTTGTTGACACCGATGACTGAGCTTATGGGTTTCGTTGGTGACCAGATCGAAGCACCATCACCACCACGTAGGTTCCGATCTGAAAGGGACGAGAGTTTGTTAAATAGCACTGATGGCGTCAAACGACTCAAACCTATGGTGGGAATCGGGAAGTCCTTTGTTGAGTGGTGTTTCCAATGACCAAACTCATGGGTTTCACCAGAAACTCATGGGTTTCACTCAGAGAAGAGAGTTGAGAGAGAGGGAGAGTAACGAGACAGGAGAGAGAAAGAAGAGATAATATAAATTAGGGACAAAATGGTCTTTTGAGGATGAAATTAGTATGTTTTAAATTGTTTTAGATCTAATTGGTATTATTACAAATTTCAAGATAGGTTTGTAAAATTTACCCTAAAAAATACTACATATATTAGTAAAAAAAAAAAACATAAAACAAAAAACTCGCTCAAACTAATTGTTAGAAGACGTGAATATAATACCGACAGTCAAAAGATAAAATTTATTGTAGGAAAAGTTGTCACCGCATATATAGATAGTATATTGTTACCGCATGTCAGAAAGCAAAAACAAGAAAGTGTGTGAATATGGTGTCCTGGCGTTTGAATGCAGCAAGAATCGACACTATTTATGTAAACATTTATGGGTGGTACGTACGAATAACGTATACTTTTCCAAAGGTTAAACGTACGATTTGATGGTTGTTGATAATGTTGGATATAGGGTATTACTTTTCTTATAGGAGATGGCACATCAGGATTCATCAGGTGGCTGCCCTGGCCATATGTCTTTAACTCATCCTAAAGATATGTACATTGTTTTGGTTAACAAAATACAGATATGAAGTCAATCACAAAGGAGGTTGTAATTAAGACTCATAAACTCATAAAAAAAGAAAAATGAATGATTGAAAAAAATAGAGGAACTAATGGTTTTGGCATGTCCTGATTCATCAATGTACACGATGAAAACCTTTGTGATAGCCTGAACCATGCATATGTATAATGAATTTCAGTCACTTACTAAATGATGGTTTTGATATTCAGTGGCAGCTCCATGAATATTTTTCAGGGTGGTTATTAAGAAACTTAAATTATACAAAATTTAATATAAATAGAACTTCATATATTGGCCATTAAAAAAAAAAAACACATACACACACAAAGACATTAGTCTTACAATTTCTTTTTTGAATTTTCTTATTTTGAAATTTTTGCATGATAGTCATATTATCAATTTTACAAATTATATCTTTTTCAAAATTTTAGTTTCATAAAACTTTTCCTAGGCTTTTGCTACAACTCTCACTAAAAAAATTAATATGATTACATATTTTGAAAATTTAAATGTTAAATTATACGTTCTTTATGTTTTTAAAACACATGCCAAATTTCATGTCAATCAGAAGTTATTTACTATTTAGTCTTATTTTTATATGTATTAGACAACAAAAATTTGAAATTTAAAGATTTGAGTGATGACATAACTATTGATATTTGATTTTTTTGAAATTTTGCAAGTATGGAGAATTTTAAAAAAAAAAATTTAATCCAATGGTAGATTTACTAAAATTCGCATTCAATAAAAAAAAGATTGAGTTGGAATTGTAGTCTTAATCTACAATCAAGTTTGTTGCTAAATTTTGTCCAAAGTATAATTATGTTGAGTTTAAAAAAATTTAGGATGGTCCCAAATATTTTTTTAAGGATAAAAAATCATAAATTTTTTTAAAATTTACATATAATAATAAATTTTTTTCCAAGTTAGGGTGGTTTACATTTAGAGGTTTATGTTCTTTTGAGATTATCCATGAAAATGAGTCAAAAACAACGATCATGTGGAATGGTTACTTAGAGATAAGGAGGTACCAGAGCATACAATTGCTCTCACACCCACATTCTTAGGAGTATTACTAGGCCATGTCATAGCCTAGCATGGTGTGTATATATTCTTACCCGTGGATCGTAGTTTTTGGCTAAACTTTGTTCAGTTTTTTGTAGCTAACTAAACGTGTAGTCCGTAGAACTTAGAAAATAAATCTTCTTCGTGTCCAATCTTAGCACACCATCAGGAAAAGACCATACCATAATATTTACGTAGCACTAGACTGTAATCCCAACTTGCAACTACCATACTGTTTTACTTTGCACACAGTTCTAATGAAATTTATACAATTATATAATATGAAATTTCTTTGTTAGTGTCTTCTTTTCCTCTCTTCCTTTCCTGTTTTCCTTTTGTTTTCTTCTAAATAGCTCCTCTTATAATTCACCTATTTTTAAATTTGAGGGAAATAATAGAAAATTAAGTTAAATCACAAAAATTCTGTTGGAAAGTTTACTCCGACAATCTTTTGACTCCGTATTCCAATGATTTGCCCATGTTTTACTCCTCTTTCAAGTATTTATGAGTTTGGTAAGCTAATTGAAACACGGTCTAGATTTAGGGCACAAGTTTCATAAATTAGTTAACTGTCTCATCATACATTCTCTCTCTCTCTCTCTCTCTCTCTCTCTCTCTCTCTCTCTCTCTCTCTCTCTCTCTCTCTCTCATATTAATGAATGAAATATCCTTTTATCTTTACTTTCACTAAATAAATATCTAAAAGATTTATTCATACAAGTAGTGATTGAAGGTGATTATAGTATTTAATGGATAAGCATAAGAGTAGTGTTAGTGATTAAAGCAATATAACTTTTACATGCACTCACAGCACACAATTTTTTATTATGTGCAAATTATAATATATCATCTCTTTAGTTATGAAAAATATTATAAAGAATTTTGTGTTATTGTGCTCGATAGACAAGGCCATTAGTTTATGCAGCAAGAATACATCTATAAAAGATAAAAATAGAAAAAAGGAAATGGTGGGACATTTTTTAGAGGAGAAATGTTCCTCATATCAAATACCATATGCAAAGGGATTTATCCTTTTTTAAAAGATAGAAGTATCCAAATCTTATAAGACCTGGATAAGCATTGTATATGTTGATGTTATTAATATTAGAGTGACTACTTTTTAGTCTTTCTATCAACCTATTATAACCCTTCTTCTTTTTTCATACTTTGTACCTATTATGAACAAAATATATGATCCATACATAAACATAAGCATAGATTATATCAACCAACGGTATTCTTACGTTTGTGTCTATTTGATGATGTAGCTTGAACCTAATAAATTTATCAAGATTTGGGATGGGGATTTATAGATTGTGAGAGCTATATATTCACCCTTATTATTAAATAATTTCTTTGAAAGAAAAAGCAAAAAAAGAAAAGAAAAATACACTACTAAATTAATATGTAGTTATGTACAACTTGAATTAAATAGCCAATTACAAATCCGTTTTTGAAAAAAATTTATCGGGAATTAAAAAAACTGTTAAAACATTTTCAATTTTACGTAAATTTTTTTAAAAAAATAATATATTATTGTGTACTCTTAGAACACACATTAATAAAATTCTTTACATTTTTACTTATAATATGACCGGCCAAGTGTTTACTGCCAGACATTTTTATTAAATAATAAATATATATCACTTTTACTTTGACATTGCATGAGAGAGACTGAGAGAGAGGACCTATTCCCTTAGACCACACCTTAATAAAATTCTTTACATTTTTACTTATAATATGACCGGCCAGGTGTTTACTACAAGACCTTTTTCATTAAATAATAAATATATATCACTTTTACTTTGACATCGCATGAGAGAGACTGAGAGAGAGGATCCTATTCCCTATAGAAAAACATTAAAAGAGTGTTCATTGCAGCAAGTAGTGCTAATTAAAAAGCGACAACTGAACAGTACATGCTAATTGCACTTTGCTTATTTTAGGAACTTAAGATATTGCTAAAGACAAAAAAAGGCTCCGGTATAAAGCTACCCCAGCATCCTGGTGAATGGTAAATTGGTAACTTAACCCTGAGGAAAATATAAATAAAGGTAAAAGAAAAAAAAGTAGGGAGTAAAAAACAAAAGCAATTGTCGGCTGACTCAGTCTGAAGCAACATCGAAGTTAACGCAACTGAGCCAACCACTGGTCCAATTCACAGTGCCTTTTCTTTTCTCTATTTCAGAGTCACGTACAAGCCATGAAGAACTCGCAAAAGACAAGACCATCGAATGACCAAACAACCAAAAAAGCAGTACAACTCAAATGAATTTCTTCTCAAACGTACAAATTTCATATATTATACATATATATATTAAAACTAAGAGGAAGGAAAGCAGTCACTTTTTTTTTCCTTCCTTAAAGCTAGTCAGACCAAATGTAAATATATATTATAACAAAAATTATGGATATGAATGAGGATGGGTTTAAAGGTTCACATCAATTGCTAACTCTAGGATTGAAGCTGACAATCTAACGAAAAAAAAGAAAGATAAAAGGTACCCTATACAGTAGCTTTGATGGAGATATCAAATAGTTATATACATATATTATATATTTTATATATATATATATATATCATCATCATCATCATCATCATCATCATCATCTTCTTCAAAATGACTATCTGAAATATATCTCATGCTTGATGTGAGAGTGGACCTATGATTCAAAACCTGATACGTACGCCCATGAATATAGTGAGAGATGCAGACATTTAAAAAGGTTTGGAGGTGAAACCTGAAAGGGCTCACTACCGGCTTGAAATTAATATTGCCTTAGTTGTTAATACTTGATGATAAGATGAATATTGTTTCCACTCTATTCCAGCTACTGCAAGTCCTGTCCATATCGACCAAGTATAATGAGCAATCCAACAGAGAAATTTTGAGAAAGTTTTTGGGGGTATCATAAACAGTTCAATTTGTACTACATAACTATACCATCATACACAGGACAAGGGGCTATCAGTTTGGGATCCACATCACGCGTGTGTTCCCTTATTTCATCATGCTTTCGTTTTATGCATGACATGTAGTGAAAGTCTTATTCATTAACGTGTTTATTAGGCCCCTCTATTGGTGTGACATATATATACATGATGATATATGCATTACCTTTTTTTGTCTTCGAAGTGAATGACATGTATATCACTCTCATAATTCCACTGTTACCTACTGCAATGATTGCTTTAAATAATGATTTACTTTGGCTAATAGTCATATACCATTTACTTCCATACTACATATTTTATGCAAAGTGGCCAGAGAGAGATTTATGGAAGAATAGATGGAAAAGACAATACAAACCCATCTTAAATGATATTGTCTTTTCTTCAAAGACAATACAAACCCATCCTAAATGATATGAAAGAATAGATGGATAAGAAAAAAAAAATAAATGAAAAGAACTTGTAAGTAACCTAATGACAGAACTTCACAGTTTTGGATGAATTTCTAAGCTTTATCTCACTTTAAGCAACATCATAGCGACTACTAAAATCTTTTCTTCCTTAAGAGGGAGATAATATAAATCAGTCTTTTTTTGGATAACTATTTGGAGGGGTCATCGGAGAACATTTTAGAAGTCATTAGAAAGCCCTTCCCTAAAGCTATTTATATTTCAAGTTTCAACCACAACCTTTTGTATAAAGCTGTTTGGATACATCATAAAAAGCATAATAAAGTGGGCAATATTCTCAAAGATAAGATTTAGTCCACAAACAATAAATCTGGATTAATAGTAACGGATAAGTTTAAAGCCAATGAGAACTGCATGACGTTGGCGATGGTGCATGGCCACAAGGAAACAATTAGTACACTGTAGTCATCACAAGCAAGACATTAGCTGTCCTACCATATTAGTATATCCATTACTATAGCACTCATGGTTGTTGCTCTAATAACACATGAAATCGGTCTAAGGAATCTAGTGCTAGGTTTCTGGTCAAACAAAAAGCTATTCATATTTCATGCTGGTGGGGTTATATTTGTTGGGAACAACATGTTCAAAGGGGGTAGTTATGACTTAAAAATTTAACTACTGCGGTCCACGGAAGCAAAAGTTTTTTCAAAAGACAAAAGTAAAAGTCGTAAAACCACTTGATGACATTAATCGATCTAAACCTGGAAGACTGGAACT
This sequence comes from Castanopsis chinensis, assembly GCA_032878915.1. Lineage (NCBI taxonomy): Eukaryota > Viridiplantae > Streptophyta > Magnoliopsida > Fagales > Fagaceae > Castanopsis > Castanopsis chinensis. The sequence goes on from JAVQMG010000133.1 coordinate 4,834,880, forward strand.
ACATCCAAGTGAACTATTTCAATGCATCTTTCTTGAATGAATAATGGCATATCCACAACAACAACAATAACAGGTATGATAATGGCTATTAAAATCTCAGTATAAATGACATTTTACACTCCCGTAAACTTAGAACAACTTAAAACCTTCTAAAAGCTTATACTAAGATCTGATAATCCAAGTAAAATCTTAAGTCCAAGAAGATCAAACTGTGAGACCTAACAGAACCCGATCTTTTTTACGATTTAACTGATGATCACCTACATTATTAATTTATGAACTATATCGTCCATTTGGGTCTATATATAGAAAGGATTTGAAAGATACAAAGATGATTTAAATATTTTAAATTTAATATAAGCCAAAGTAAGAATCAGGCAAGAGAATTAAGAGAAACTATATTACTAGGAGTGCCTCCTTTATCTTACATGTGTGGTCCCATAAATATGAGATAAGGGATAGTTGAAGTAACAAAAAAGAGAGTGGAAATAATACTTTCCTATTCAATAAATATCAATGGAAAGAATAAGGACTCCATCTTTAGGTTGCACTCTTAAAATGTATAGCTATGACGTAATGTTATATGCACAACTGACTATTTTAACCATATTATAGACTCTTAACATTGTATATTTAAAAATAGAGTAAGTTTTTATTATGTTTTTCCATCATTACCTCTTAATTTAAAGGTTTGTAAAATCCTATAAACCATGATTTAATTGTATGATTTGATTCCCAAGACCCTCCCATTGCTGTTAGGTAGGATAATGCGTTGAAAACTTTTAACCAACATACTCAATTTCTTTGAACTACCTTTTAGAATTGATTCATGAAAGCCAATTAGCACATCATTGCACCCCCTTAAGTTGTGCGTACAGGACCTGGAAATGCAAATCTGAGGTAGGCTTGATTCAATGAATCAAATGTAGGACCAAAACAGTAATTATCACTCACCTCTTTCAAAGCTTCAACAATTAAATTCGTTATAGAACCAACATACAAACATTTTAGTCCTACATCCACACACAAAAGTAGACGCCCTTAGAACTTAAAAGTTTATCTTGGCTCAAACTCATGCAGCTTTGTGCACTAACATGCACTAAAATAAGTATGGTACTCCACTTGGGTAAGTGTGCTAAAATGCTCTCACAGATGCAAGTTTCACATTGAATTCTCTCCCTATCTGTCTGTCTCTCTCTCTCACACACACATGCACACACAGCTGTATACATAGAAACAAACGCATATATGCGTAACAGATGTTAAGATATATGTAACATCATTGTAAAATTGAATTTACTTGTGAGAAATAGAGTGGACCGTGTTACCTTATCATCTTTTACGCATGTTAGGAGGCACAATATCCCCCAGAAGTCCTTCATCAGTAGGAGGCTGTGCATTTGTTTGTGGCATTACACGGGATTCACCGGCTGCTTCGCCTGGTGTTTGCCGAGTCTGTGTTATAAAGAATGGATTTTCTTGAGGTAACTGATGATGAACTGTTGGATAATAAAATTGTGAGATCGGAGGAGCCAAATGTCCAGCAAAGGCTTCTTGACTAATGATTCCACCGCGAGGGAATCCGATCGTGTGATGACAGTGTTGGCCTTCGTAGGTAGTTATTACGATAGTGGGATCGTCTGATGAGCGTTCCACCCTTTTCTTTACAGTGCATTTGCTATTTGTGCAGCGGTAGTAGCTCCTGCCACAGTGAAAACTTCTACTGTTATGCTTAAAGTTTGATTGCCTTTTATAACATCAAATTTTCATCTTCTCATTGGGGTTTCAATTTTTTTTTAAAAAAAAGTTGCATTTTACATTTTCAGTCTGTACGTTGTGAGAAAAGAAATACAAGGCATGCATGTATGATAACTAGGCAGATTGTTTGTAATGCTCATCTATTACACAATGGAAAATGCTAAAACTACGTACTATCACTTTTATAGACAAATCATTTGTAAATTAACATGACAATGAATGTAATTGACCACTATTTCAAGTTTCAACAACATAATAATTAGATATTTGAAGTAAATTTTTGTCATAATTGATAACAGGTCAATTTGTTAATATTATGTATTCAAATTTGTAATCTCCCTAATACGCAATTATGAGCCAAGCGATAGGATAAGGGAGCTCAAAAGCTATGAGATATAATATTATTCAATGGCTTAGCACGCGTGCCATAGATGGTTTGGATACAAAAGAAAGCTTGAGAAGCTATAAAGTAGTATTATAATAGATACAATTCAACTTTTTTCTAATGGGTGTTATTCACTTTAGGGACTTCACATACATTTTGAGCATGCTTGGATGCTTTTCATAATTGGAAAGTGATAACTTGGAAATTAACATTTCTTACTATGTAAGCTTATATTCTTTTACTGGATAAAAAGAACTAACATGAATTAACTTAACTGAATTAAACAGAGTAAGTTAGAAATGATAATGGAAAAAGAAAAGGTCTAAATGACAACATTTAATTATTTCATGTTTAAATCAAATGTGGGAAGGTAATTAATTTCTTTGGTTAAGTAAAGAGAAAGAAGCTATACAGACCTAGGAAATGGACTGTTTTTAACAGCCTTCTGTCCATATTTGCGCCATCTATAACCATCTTCAAGATGATCAACCTCACTCTTTGTCATAAATGCGAAACGCGGCTGCCGGATTCGCTTTTGTCCCTTCTTTCTAACCTTGTTCCTACACCAAAAAAAAAAAAATTCACCTAGCCACAATTAGCAAACAAAAACAGCATCCTTAAACAAAAATGTTAATGAGACCATACCATTTCATTATTAGCTAAGGACCAATGTAGAAATTATAACATGTGATGAAATGTATCCAAATGTTTTTAGCTAATTAATAGTCAAAAACTAAGATAATGTAAAGGTAAAAGAGAATATACATGAAGCTTCAGATGTTCACCATAACTAGCTAGGGTATACATTGAGCTATACTCTAGGAATCTTTGCCCCACAAATAGATGAAAAACTAACTATACAGAAGTTTCCCAATCCATTATAAGATGGCCAACTGCATCTATAAACAAGAAGAAAAAAAAAATATGTGAAAAGTCAATCTATAAAAACAAATGAAACTCAATATTGGGAAAAAAACAAATATGGGTAATTTTCTTTTGGCTCAAACGACACATATTAACTGTTAAAAAATTTAACTTGATACTGAATATGTTGCAACAACCCCATTTCATTTAGCATAATAAAAAGAAGAAATTAACCCACATAAGAAAAGCAACAAAAAATCTAACACTTGCTAGAGAATATAGTATAGAGAAATGTAGCATTATGTCATGCAAACTTATCAAAATTTGATTACGTAAACGATGCCAAAAGCCAAAATCCAAAAATGCTATATAGCTAGTGCACTCACATTCATAGCAAATGAACGAATGAACAACATTAAAAAAAAAAAAAAAAAAAGAAGAGGCAAAGTTTATTAGAATCTAATCTAGAAGCTCAAAAAGTATAAGGTTTTTACTTCTTTTTGTAACGCTATATTCTCGCTATTATTTTTCATTGTACTATATATAAATATAAATATAAATATATTTACGTGATTATATTTCTCAGTACACAAAATTATTCCCAAAATGGAATTTAAAAAAAAAAAAATTAAGGCACGCCATTCCCGCCGCAATAACGGCGGTGCTGTTGTGGTGGGAAAATGCTCCCTCCACTTTAGTGAAATTACGAAACTGCCCCCCCACAACCCAACTTGCATGGGTATCTATCTAACACGTACGGACACAGGAATTGCACTGTCTCACAGTCACACAAGCACCTAAATTCTAAACGGAAAATCTCTATAATCGGATTCGGAGTTTGATTTGTTTTTTTTTTTTCCTTTTTTTGTGTTTGAAATAATTGACCTGTCATTTGCCCCTAAAAATTGAGTTAATTACGGATTTAGCCAATCACATGAAGAGCATGGAGAATATATATATAAAAAATCTATATAGAGAAAAAAAAGAATGTGTTCGCAGAACCGACTCACGGTATCTCGGGCGGTTTTCCGCCGGAGTCCGTGGATTTCTCCGGCGGATCCTCGCTGGAGGTCGAAGAAACCGAAGGATTATTCGACGTCGTTGCTTCGCCGGTTTTTCTTTCCGAACCGGACGGAACTGCCGGGTCGGAGCTCTGCAGAGCGCTGCCGGTGGTGTCTTTGTTTTGATCCGGAAACACGAAGCTTCTAGTGAAATCGGAGGAGTCGTCGTCGAGGCCGCCGATCCGGTTCGGATCGTCGTTTTCGGGCCGGAGATTCCACCCGAACTCGCTGAGAATCGTCGTGTCGTCGCTGCCGCCACCGCGGCGGGCGTTGTTGGCAAAGAAATACACGTTGTCCGAGTCGTGAGGCCAGCTGGAGTACTCGGTTCCTGGATCGGATTTGTCACCTTCTTCCATCAAATCGTTGCTCGGAATTCCGAATTCAACTCAAATTTGTAGCAGTGAGAGATTGGGAGAGTGAGAGTGTGAAAGAGAGAGAAGCTAGGGTTTCGGAATTGGTAGTGTTCGTTGCGAGATGGAAAGGACGCGTGGTTTTTGAACTTTTAGAAGGGTTTGAAAGCTTTGTCTCGTCATTGCAGTCACAAAGAGAGAGAGACTGAGAGAGAGAGAGAGAGAGAGAGAGAGAGAGAAAATAGTGGGAAAGGGAATAAGAGAGAGAGAGAGAGAGAGAGAGAATAGAAAAGAGATAAGTTAGAAAAATCGCCGTCAAACCTCTAATCGTACTGAAGGATGATATTTAAGCATGGAGCGGGAGAGGAGAGGGAGAGAGAGTAGGACCCACGCGCATGAATTGAGTAAGAGAGCTAGTGAGCCCTTTCCGACAAAGACCTCACCATGCTTCTCTATGCCCTCTTGTAATGGATTCTCTCTCTTTCCCCCGCGCTTTGGGTGAGATTAGACGGGACACGGGAGTGATACGTGGTGGTAATTGTTGTGATCGAGTTACGTGTTGTACTCTGGATGGATGATTAGTACCACTTATATTCAAATTATTTTAACCCACTAAAAGTGTGGGAATTGTGGATTCGACTTCTAATAAGTCTGATGGTATCATGATGATTGTTTTTATTATTTTCTTTTTTTTCATTATATTCTTGTTTATTTTGAAAGGGATATCACTAATTATATTGTTTTTCTTTATAAAAAGAAATTATGTAAGCCATTTTTTGGCTTATTATTTGCCATATAAGCTCAACTATATATGTATTTCTTATACAAAATACAAAGAATACAACTAAAAAAGTCACTGGCGGCTCCATGTAGAGTGCATAGTGATCACAGGATCACCCTGACTTGGAAAAAAATTAATTATTATATGTAAATTTTTAAAATTTTATGATTTTTTGTTCTTAAAAAATATTTGGGACCACCCTAATTTTTTTTAGACTCAACATAATTATACTTTGGACAAATTTAGCAACAAACTTGGTTGTAAATTAAGACTATAACTCTACTCAATCTTTTTTTATTGAATGTGAATTTTGGTAAATCTACCATTGGATTAAATTTTTTTCTTAAATCCTCCATACTTGCAAGATTTCAAAAAGATCAAATATTAATAGCTATGTCATTACTTAAATCTTTAAATTTCAATTTTTCGTTGTCTAAAATTATACATATAAAAATAAGACTAAATAGTAAATAACTTCTTATTAACATGGAATTTGGCATGTGTTTTAAGAACATACGATTTAACATTTAAATTTTCAAAATATGTAACCATGTTAATCTTTTTAGTGAGACTTGTAACAAAAGCCCAAGAAATTTTTTTATGAAACTAAAATTTTGAAAAAGATATAATTTGTAACATTGATAATGTGACTATCATGCAAAAATTTCAAAATAAGAAAATTCAAAAGGGAAATTGTAAGACTTATGTCTTTGTGTGTGTGTGTTTTTATTTTTATTTTTTATGATCAATATATGAAGTTCTATTTTTATTCAATTTTGTATAATTTAAGTTTTTTAATGACCACATTGAAAAATATTCCTAAAGCTACCACGGGAAAAAGTTGAGATCAATATTAAATACACGTGACATCCTAATTGTGTGTGGAATCAATAATCTCACTTTCTAGCCTCCTTTAAAAAAATTTGAGATGTCATATAATTAAAAACCGTGAATGATTTTAAATGAATTATCCCTCTATTATAATGATTATGATGAATAGGAAATAATAAGTTTTTAACACAATCAATATTAGTTTGATGTTAGCATCAGGAAAAGAACAATGCCAATTACAATATACCTTCTTCTTCTTCTTTTTTCCCTCCAAAAACATCTTTATTTAGCTTCATTAAAATAATCACATTGATTAAACAAAAACAATCATTTTTGGCAAAAAGAAAGGGGAGGAAAAGAAAGGAACAAAAAAAAAGGAGAAGAAAAAGTAAATAATTTTTTAATCAAAGTGCTAAGGTACAGGAAAATAACTTTCTCTTGTGAATTCCACTCCCAAATTTTTTTTTTTCTTTTGATTTTTCTCAAATTAAAAATTGAGATTCAAATGATAGTTTAGTGGTAATAGCATACTTTGTAGTGCATGATGTATATGATTTGAACCTTGCTCCCTTATCTCCCATTATTGATCGATAAAAAAATGGACTATGAAGAAAGATACATCATTCCATTTTTTACATCCTTTCACCCTTTCCTTATTCTTTCTAAAGTTTCTTTCATTTTTTCCTCTCTTTTTTGAGCTAAGCATAATGGAGGAGAACAATGGATTTTGATGAGATGAGTGAAAGTTCTGGATTCTTTATAGATTGATAGAGGGATAAACAAACTAAACTAAGCAAAATATTGGAAGTTCAGGATTGTTCATTTAGTTTTAATTTGAATAAGAGTTGAGGTTCATCAACTCATCAACAAACTAGACATGTTTAAGCTTAGTTCATTACTATTTTATTGAACAAGTTCAAGTTTGTTAATGAGCTGCATGAGTAATACATAGAAGAATCTGGTTAACGGGTACTTTTAGAACATTTGTTAATAGTCTATTAGGAAAATTTTGATATTACTTTCATGAAAAATATAAAAAATTGTCAAAAAAATTAGTTGCATTTTTCTTTTCCTATAAAAAAATTACTAAAATTATTTTCTAAACTAATACCTTAAGGTATTCGTTAACATTTCTCTTATTAAAAAATAGTGAGTATGAGTGGAAATTCTTGTGATACTGCTATAGATGTTTGCTTAGTTACGTAAATTGGACAAAACCTGTGACTATTGTCTAATAAAAAATTACCCACTAATAATTTATAATAATAATTTTACAAATTAATAATTATTAAAAGCATGGGACAGGGTATTATTTTTAAAACTTAATATTGAATTAACTTCTCAAAGAAAATTATTATTAAAAAAATATAGAGGAATATTATCAATTTATAGATACTAAATTATTAGAGGGGCTCCATGATTGGTCCCAAATCTATTTCACAAAGAATCTAGCTTATTTTATATTTCTAAAATTCAATCCAAGCCCTTTAATTTTGATGGGTCTGGATTAATTAGGTCCAGTACTGCTTTCAGTACACTGTATGTGGTTAGATTGTGACACATATTCAAAAATGAATATGTGTCACCATCTCAATGGGTCCAGTACCACTAGACATTGGACTCAAACTACTCCCAATTTTGACTGGACCAGTCATTTCTAAATATATAGTCGCCTACTAAATAGATATGCCCACAGAAAAGAGAGAAAAAGAACGTAAAAATCTGCTATTGGAGTACACAAATGGTTAATTACTGATCCGGAAAAGGTACACGAGTGGTTGGAATAATGCTTTGTTATGTTCATATCGACGATACAAATTTGTCAATAATGAGTTGATCCTTTCAATTAATTGATTTGTAGGCTTTGGCCCACCAATGATGTGGATAACAAAATTCATTATATATATATATATATATATTAAAAAAAATTATGTGGATAGAAAAACAAAATTATTGGATACGTCTATTTGAACTTATTCAAAAAATGGGCATCTCTAAAATACAAAGAAAGAAAATCACTTGATTTGACAAATTTAGTGATTAACTATGCTGATTTCAGAGATGGATCACTAATTACACATACAATATCTTATCCAAAAAAAAAAAAAAATTACACTTACAATATCTCAGTTTCCTTGAAATAATTGGTATATCTAAACCACTTTTGGGTTGCTACCATTAATGTTGGTGTTTAACAAACTTAAGTACTTAATTATGTGCCACAAGTGACAGAACTAGCACCATGCTTTTATATAAATTAAGGTCATAATTTTTTAACCTTTTTAACAACTTATTAAAGTAATAGATTAATGTAATTAGAATACAATTACTTTCTCATCAGTCCACTATTAATCGACATCATTTTGTTATACATTAATCACAATAAAATATGTCAACACTCGTGAAAATTTCAGTATCCCTCTAAATTTTTTTTTTGGATAAATTAAGCTTTCTTAACAAATTCATTATCAAACAACTTATCGGTTCATATAAAAATTAGGTCACAAAAAAACCTATGAGCACTCATTTTACTATGAGGGTTGTCTTCTTCTTCTTCTTCTTCTCTCTTTTTTGTTTTTGTTTTTGATTTCTGCTTTACTAAAACAATGGTACAGGTCTTTTTCCACACGAGTGGTGGCTTACTCGTGACACTTAATTGTTAATGGAGACATGTTATTAAAAGCAGAAAAATTGCTGGGCCATGCTAATTTTGCTTGCAGAAAGCATGGAAGCCTTCTTGTACGTTAAGGTATCTGGTCCAACATATGTCCATGCATATTGTGTTCAACGTGGAACTCTTATGTCCAATTATCCATATATGGGCCATAAAAAAATGAGAGAGAGAGAAAAAAAAAAAAAAATATATATATATATATATATTTATGTACCCACCGAGACTGATTACAACACTTGCTTGCATTATATGCTTGTTTGAAATTTAAGAAAGGCAAAAATTATACTAAAATTATGGTGGTTTTTTTTTTGGTTGGGATTGTGTTCAATGTATTAGTTGCACTGAACACGTTAAAATATAGACTCGTGTTTAGTTTTAGACACATGTCTGTATCTGACGTGTGTCATATCCTTACTTTTATACCTTTTCACAGCACTTGAATTAACATTAATTGTAAAATTTCAGTGGCAACCTAGGTGGAAGCATCAATTTCCTTGACAAATTTACAGATGATGCCCTGCTTCCATAGCAACACATACACAAACATGAATCAATCAATCAAGTACCATACTGAAAATGGTGGTTGATGATTTAGTGCTTCAATTTAATACCCTAAAAGATTGACATGAAGGGGCCATCAATTAGGGTACCACATACGTGGTCCAATTTTATTCTTGTTATAACTTGTGACTGGTGCTTGTTGATGGATGTGATGGAGTGTAGCGGTTTAGGAGGCGCGTCAATATTTTTCCTTTTAATGTAAGCAAAAACTAAGACATAAATTATCACGACAGTTAATGGAAAATCTTCACATCATATTGGGTTTCAAGATCACGCCCATTACAAAATTTCTATAATTAGTGTAATGATATTAAACACAATTTGTCATTCTTTTCAGATTGCATATCAACCATCTCTTTCAAATCTTGTTAAAGTGAGAATTTTAACACTTAATAGAATTTTTTTTTAAGCAAGGTTTGTGGTGTAGTTATTTGATACTTTTTTTTTGGTAGTATCAACCTATATCATCTGCTTTTGATTATAGTTTTTTATTATCAAATCAAGATATCAATTGATTATTTGTGTAGGCGATGATTAAACTTCAAATCTCTTATATTTTTTTTTTTTATTTGATATTTCTATTGATTAGGGACAATGTAAGTATCCCCATCTCTCTCCCTTATATTTATGAACAATTTATGAATCTAATGGGGGCTTTGAAGCATTATGATTTACTTTTGCTAATTAACATACCATTTATGCTAACATATTCATGCATGTCACATTGTTTAATGAATGAATTACAATTATGATGAAATCAATCTAATAGGTAATAATTGTCTTTTTTTTTTTTAATTGTTGGTTTTCATTAGTTGGTGACGTAATGGGTCTATAGTAACCCAATATCCAATTGGCAAACAAGATTACAAATAAGTAGGCATCAATTAGAGCGCATACATAAAGAAATGCTTTCTTTTTTACCTCCCAAAAAAGAAGCATTTTGTAAACAAACATAAAGAAATGCTGAGTGATCCGAATCTCTTTATTTAAAAGCTAACTTGATTCTTAAGCAACCATGTCATTTTCAACCGAACTTCAGGAAGATTTCTTTAACATTAGACTAATAAAGAAAAAAGGATCACCTTCTATTTGCTTTTATATATAAAGAAGAGAAAGAAAAGAAATAATTTGCTGTGTCGTGTTGCACCATATAAATATTCAACTCACCGATATGTAGAACAAGCTAGGGCCCTATATATATATGAATGACCAATGAGATACAGTGTGAATACACGTGTGTTATTAGAATTTAGAAGAGAGAGGACCCCAGATACCCAGTGGGTCATTTCACGAGATCTTATAGATATGAATCATGACAATGGTGGGGTAGTGAGATCAAAGGGCTACAGTAACACACATGCAAGTTGAGCAATCTTTTGAATCGTCCACTTCTGAGATATAAAGCTTGAATAGCCATCTTGTGTGAGTAGCATATATTGGATATTTGGATCACAAGGTCCTGCCAAACAAGTAAAAACATTGCTACATTTGAAGGAGGATCATTCTGTACAAAAATGCATTTCCTTGGTAACCATCATGTTTTTTTTTTTTTTTTTGAGAAATAATTGTTGTGTTCATGTGTGTGTACAAATTGGTGATAATTTAAGAAGAAAAAAGAAGAACAAATTAAATACCCTTTTCATATGTTGCAAAATAATAAGAGAATATGTTAATATTTACCTCTAAGAGCATTTCTATTAAGTGTATCAAATGCCAAAAACTCTAAAAAAACCACTCTCATCAAGTGTTTTAAATGCCATAATATTTGGTATTGATGAACAGTACTTTAAGGTCACAATTTGCACCTGAACTCAACAGAGTAAAGAGAACAGGCCCAAAAAACTCAATATAATGAAATTTATAGAGAGTGAATTCGAAATCTAGATTCTAAAAGTGTTGTATAGCAAATATGATGGATTTGATCCTAGTACAACGCACAGTGAATTGTTTATGTAATGGACTATATTCTTGGACGAAAGCTGAGGATGAATTACATTAGCCTTTTAAGGATAAGTTACAAATATTATTGCTCAGGTAGTCAATGTCTTTCCCTCTGGTGTTTCTCTCCCCTCGTTCTGAACACCTTCCCTTCCCTTTTATACCATTTATCTTCTTCTCTCCATCTTCTACGTATGGATCAGATTATACATTTAGAAACTTGTCCCATCAACTCACTCCTGAAGGCTTTGGAGGCATCTGTAAGACTGACATCTGATGCTTAGGTATCACTTCCCCATTAATATGGTCAGAGAAGTAGTTGCAGTATATTTAATGCGGTGGTAACAGTTTTATCACAGATATTTCTCAACCATTCTTTTTATCTTGTGTACTCTCCTTGCCTACTCTTACCCACAGGAATTTCTAGAATATTGCCTTTTGACATAAGACAAACCCTCTGTACCTCGGCTCATCATAGCTGAGGACATATTCTTCTTCGGACTACAGCTTTAGATGACCTTAATCAGATATCACTCCCTTATTTATCTGTAGTGCCCCATGGGTTGATATTCCTACATCCTTGGACCTATCAGTGTCCTCAGATTAGACCTTTAGCCCAACAAAAATTCTTGGGCCGACCCAACATACCTCACTGGGCCCATTGACCCTACAAATACAATCTCAAATTTGAGACCGCACTATTCACACATGGTAAAACTTATATTATTTTTTTATTCAGGTGGGGCACACTTTCTTTTAAAGAAAGAATAAAAATTGAATGAAGTTGTAAAAAAAAAAAATGAATAAAAACATTAAACAAAGAACATTTAAATGAAATTGTAAAAAAAGAAAGAAAGAATGTTTGATGTTTGGTATATTGTAAAATGAGGTGTTAAAATTGTAAAAGTAATGTTTTGAAATTGTAAATACTAAAAATTTTATGATTGTTGATGAGAGTGCTCTAATGATTTTTGAAGCAAATTGATCAAAAAATTATGTTTTGGGAGCGTTAGAAAAATGGTTAAGTAATTAATTTTTTTTATCAATTTAAACTTTTATTACTAGTGATAATTTATTATATTATTAGAGAATTTGATTTTGGGTAATTAAATTTACCCTTTTCTTAGTTTTCTATAACAGTTTATTATTAGAGTTGGTTTAGAATCATGTGAAAGTTACAAAAGTCATACCAAATTGCACACTGACCATCCTAAACAAAATGCATTTTTTTTTTTTTTTTTGGGTAAACCTTAATGTTTTGAGAAGTAATTGTGGTGCAAGTACCATGTACATGTGTGTACAAAGTTGGTGATAATCTATGGCGAAAAAAAGTGAGTCCCTTACTTTTATCTGTTGCTAATTAATTAAAAAAAAAAAACGTTACATATTCACATACTTCACCTTACCTGTAAAATATATAGTTGGTGTCACACATTAATGATTAATGAGGTTTTGTTGAGCAAGAAGGTTTTTATTTTCTTGTGAAAGTTGCAAAAAAGTCTTACCAAATTACACGGGTTTGAGTTCCAACATATATTATAAACCTTGAAGTCGGTGTCTTGTGGATCAAAGTTGAAAAGAATTTGAATCATGCAAGTTTGGTATAAAAAAAAAGATTATGGAAATTGTAGGATTTTATAATTATCTTAGTGTCAAATGGAATTTATTTTCATCTTGCTAAGAAAATGGAGCGTTAAACAACAAGTTAATGAAGACTATTATATTTATAGCATCCAAAATTTAATCTTTATTAGTCAATTCGAATTGGTTGCGGTTTCATCCTCAGCAAACAGTGCGGCCCCTCATCATCCCTATATTTTGTCCAAAAATTCCATAATATGGTCATTCATTACTTTTTAGAACTATTACCATATCTCATCCAAGTCATAATCATACATATATATTTTTTTATAGGAGTCATAATCATATTTTTATTAATCATTTAATAATAGAAAAGAACGTCATGAGAGCCTTACCAATATATATTTAGACTGGATTTTGTGTTGTCTATTGGCTATGATGGAGCCAAGTTACCATCCCATTTTAGCCAAAGCTAGCAAGGTTTAGGTAGTGTTTAACTATCTGACCAAAAAAAAAAAAAAAAATTTCAATAAATAAAAAAAATTTCAGAAATATTCTCTCAGAATATCCTCTTTGTTGTAATACAGCGGAAGCTCAAATTATCAAGATTGATTGTGAAAATATTTTAGGCTTGTGAAAGATCTTCAAACTAACAATAGGAATGAAGAAAATCAATCCAAAAGAAAATAAACACAAAACACCAAGATTTACGTAGTTAGGCAATAGCCTACATCCACGGGCGACGATGAACAAATTTCACTATAACAAATTTGAGATAATACAAATTGGTGTAGAGATACTCTCACAAACCCAAATCCCAAATACACCCAAATAACTCTCTCTCACAAATACAAACCAAATAACCAAAGATTCACAAATACCAAATACGAATTACACACAAACCAAAGAGAGAGCCGCAAATCACACACACTCTACTTCCACTCTATTTTCTTCTTTTCAATTGCCGAAGCACCTTCTCCTTATATAGGATATCAAGTCGGCAAAGATGAGTCCTTCAAGGAATAGAATTGTATTCCATTCACGTGCTACCCCAAGTAAAGACACTACTTCAAGTAGGACTCTAATTCTCATCTATTGAGCACGTGAGTTCCAAATCAATTCCAAATTGAATGGGACATCTAAACCGGTTAGGTATCAATTTAAGAGTCCTAAAACAATTAGGAATTATAGTTGCACTTGAAATAGGACATCAGGTCTTATACGCCACTCCAAAACAATTTGGATTAGGATAACAAGCCACCGACTTCACACTCTTTGCCAAAAGAATAATGTAATTTTAATTTTGCATTTTGGTCTCGTATTGGACTATCTAAATCCATTTGTTATGGACATTCACCTATGACTTTAGAGTTGGTGAAATTTTAATTTGTTTATTACGAAAGAAAACAGTTTAATTAGCCATATTATCTTATGTATGGTCCGAGGATTCAAGTCCTTCTCAATCTGAGCATTTGGCCACTAATTCATAAGGCTTTGACTGAAAAACTAAGAACTCTTACCTTAATAGTTAATGCTAATTAGTTCATTGTTTACAAATTCAGTTCGAATTGGTCATGTATAACAACCATTTTGTTAGTAATACGGAGTTGTTGACAATGATACGGTTTTAATTGGCTGGGGCATATATGAGACAGTGAGATTGTGGACTTTCTCTTGTGACCAACGATGCTTTTCAGTTGTTGTTAGAAATGTTGGCTTGGATTAATATTCAAAATGAGTGTCAAATTGTCAATATATACTAGCTCGATCCAAACCATTACCAAAATTGTGTATCTACGAAGAGTTTCCTCCTTTGGTTTATTTCTTACTTCAAACAATTATTGTCTCCTTTGGTTGTCCAAAAATAGGGAATGATGACTCATTTTTGCACATCTTTTGAGTGGAGGAAGAACAACACATACAAAAATCTCTACAAATTTGGGTTTTAGTTAGTGCAACTAGTAAAGTCTCTGATAGTTAAATAAGAGATTTGAGATTTAATCTCTGCCTATACCAAAAACTGATTGATATCTCGGTTTGATAACAAAAAACTATCATCAGAATTGGATGTCATAAGTTAAAACTCTCTAAATATATATATATATATATATATATATATACACACAAATAAGGGCATGTTCGATTGGTTATGTTTTTTATTCTTTAGATTTTAAAATTTCCATGAGTTTAAACCTCTGGCTAATTGAATTATTAAAAAAAGAAAAAGAAAAAGAGATTTTAGTGTTCAATAGGCCCTAAGAAATTAGTTTTAAAAATCCTGATTTTTTTTTTTTACAATGAAATCCTAAAAGTTTAAATATAAGTTTATCAAGGTTTAAACAGACCCATGTGGTTAGTATTGTAGGTGAGATCTAATAAGGAAAGTTAAGAAGTTTTATGGACGGGGAAGATATGAATTTCTAACTCTTAGTTGAGATTTTAAAATTTATAAATATAAATTGTGGGAATTGAGATTTCCAAACTTTGATAATATTAACCAACTGAACACCCATAAATTCCAGAGAATTTTAAATTTTTACCTTAATTTCCAGCACATCGAACACAACTATGTGAATTAAGTTGTGAATTTAGAATGGTACAAATGTTCCATGTGAGGCGACACGCAAACAAACCAGAATATATATTGGCTCAATATGTCACGGATGTTGCTAATTTTGTAACTTGGATAGAGAAAAATCTTAGCATAATCGAACCCTTATTGACTCAAGATGTATTGATTTTCTCTCTTTTTTAATGAAAGCTACATATTTCATATTCATAAAAGGCATTACGTGACATGTTAGACATTTACAAAAGATCTTTTTATTTGTAAGTTTGATTCAAATAGAAGAAGGTACAGAAGGGCTAAAAAAAAATTGTGTTTTATATTCGTCATTATGTATTCAAACAATTACAAATATACAATTACAATAATTGATATTTGGACAGTGAATTGGCTCAAATGTATTCCAATTGTAATTTGTGGAGGTCTTTCAATATTGGCGAGTACAAAAGACAAAGTCAAAGACACAGCCACGACACAAGAAGATGACCTACTTAATTACTAGACCATGATAATCAATTAGTTCTATTATTCCCAAGTGACTGTGAGAGATATTCTAGGAGTAAATTAATCATCTTGTGCAATGTTATAGGTTATATTAAAGTGGGAAGGTAAGTAAAAGATTCAAAATGACAAGTTTGAAAACAACCACGACACCCAAGCTGATAAGGACTTGGATTTGTTTCTGAAAGTCTCTGCATATAAATATACTTTTTCTAAAGAGGCAAAAACAGTGAAAAGGATTTTGGAAGGTATTTTTATTTTTATATTGAGTCCCACAATTTTTATCAAATAAATAACATTCTAGAGGTCTTAGAACCAGCGAACATGGATGAACCTAGCCGGCAACTAGGAGAATTTGATGCCTACCAGCTGTAGGCTGATGTAATGGAAAACTGGAAACCTTGGATGAAAGCACCAAAAAATATTCATATAGATATGGTTTTTTTTCATTAAATTTTTTTATAAAAAAGCTTTCATTCACATTGGAAAGAAGAACATACATGATAGTATGATACATGCATCTCAAAATTGAACTCTCAATCTTATGTATGTTGCACAAAAATTTATCTACATCAGGCTATATAACTCATACACTCTTGAAATTTAATTGAATCTTGTTTATGCCAAAAAGAAATATATTAGTGAATTGTATCCCATTAAGTTAAATAGTTTTTACAAAATATTTATATTTTTCCATTCTTATGTGACTTTTTCTTTAAAGAGTTTCAGCCTATAACGTTCACTCTCGATAATAACTCTTTATCATCAGATTAAGACATTAATCGGTTCTGGGTGTAGACGAAAATTGAACCCCAAGTTTCTTATTCAACTGTCAAAAATTTTACCAATTGAGTTAACTAGAACCCACGTTATTATTATCATGCGACTTAATTTTTCATTTATGACTTGCAAGTATTTTAACTCTATAGATAAGAGTCTTATAACTCTTGAAATGTATACATACTACATAAAATGTGAAAGAAACTGATTGGGGAAGACCTATAGAGAGGGCGTTTTTCATGTATATTATATTGTGGGTAAAACCGTAATGGTGTTTGTTTGGTGGAGCTTTTGCTTTATGCTATAAACCTGTAGTACAGGCCCATATAACCAATAACATGTACGGGTTGGATTGTTAATTGTATTCAGTGGAAGCGCATTAGTGAATTCATTGCACTGGTGGTGGGAATGTACGTTAAAATCTCTCTTACAGAGAGAACGAGATATATTGTACCTCATCAAAATTTAGGTAGGTGATATATATTACAAAATTTATATTATCTATTATGAAAATTTTATATTATTTTGAATTATTAAATCTAAAATCTAAAAAATCTACAATATGTAAAAAAGATGGGCATTAGTGAATTCATTGCACTGGTGGGAATGTACGTTAAGATTTCTCTTACAGAGAAAACGAGATATATTGTACCTCATCAAAAATTAGGTAGGTGATATATATTACAAAATTTATATTAATTATCTATTATGAAAATTTTATATTATTTTGAATTATTAAATCTAAAATCTAAAAAATCTACAATATGTAAAAAAATCCAAACGATTCACTTTTAGTTCAACTCATAATATGTTTTTGAGATTTCAAAATTTTACACATCATTATTCTAACATGAATTTTTTAATTGAGTTTAATTAAATTCTATTCTATATTTAATTCATTAGAATTTTGACATCTCATATTTTCTTTAAATTGAAAATTATATATTTTCATATGCAAATACAATCAAAATAAATATGCATGAATAATTATCATAATTATTCAATTTCATATTAAAAAAATAAAAGGAAAAAAAAAATCAAATATATTAAACCTTTTCATACATTACATAGATTACCGACTAGTTATCTATTATTTTCAAAACCTTAAAAGCCAAAGCTAACGTGTGCCTTTTTTGTCCAAAGATGATGGAAGACAAATATAGGATCACTATCATATATTTTAAACCTTTTTGTACATTGCATAGATTACCGACTAGTTATTTATTTCAAAACCCTAAAAGTCGAAGAGATAATGTGTGCCTTTTTTGTCCAGAGATGATAGAAAACAAATATAGGAGCACTTTTTCTTGTATTTCTTGTCTTCTAGTAATTTTCCAACAATTTTAACAAAGAAATGGATGCACCAAAATACCACATTTCCGTTTATATAGTCTATACGCGTTATAGCTGTGCTGTGCGTGTCAATAGCATCGAGTATGGACCAAATGGACCGCTTTATATATAAGTTATATGTCTCCCACATGGCATGCATGCATGCATGCTTGTGGCCCATATACATTCCACATAAATTGTTTAGGTCATGTTGTTTAGATCAAATTGTGGGTAAGTCTCATTCAGTATCTTTATGTAAAAGTAAAAATATATAAAGCACCTTTCTTTAGCCCGAGAGATGTTGCTGTCCTTGTACTCTTTGGTAGGCATAGGCAACTAACTTTGCGTACTTTCTTACTAGCTATTTGACTTGGTCATGTATTTTCAATATTTACAACTATAATGACACAACATATCTTTTGTTTTTTGTATAGGAAAATGATAATACATGTTCAAATTAAGCTAGGAATAAGCTTCAAGAGATATCTGCCTTTTGGCAAGAAACCAATCCAAGAAAAAGCTGCATTAATGGGACACTTGCAATAGAAACCATAAACATCTCATACACATCTCATAAATATATTTATCATCTCTCTCACGACGCGTGAGTTATCACTGTGTGAATTTCACATGTTGTGTGAGAGAGTATACATATGTCGGATGCGCAAATACATTCTCTCTAAGTGCTTAATTAACATTTCAAGGTTTATAGTATCAAATATTTACATGACCTAGCTGGGTATATATGCAGATTATTTTCACCATAAAAACTTACCTTATAACCAGAATTCAAATCATTTTTGTATAATTAAGTAGACCCAATTGCCTCCATCAGTTTCCTATATATATGGCTTTCAATATCTGGCTTTCATAAAATGATAGACACTAAAACTTTTACCTAGCTATGTGATTGTGCAACTTACCTTATAACCAGAATTCAAATCATTTTTGTATTATTAAGTAGACCCAATTGTCTTCGTCAGTTTCCTATATTTATGGCTTTCTCTGGCTGCTTTCATAAATTGCTAGACACTAAAAATTTTACCTAGCTATGTGATTGTGAAACTTACCTTATAACCAGAATTCAAATCATTATTGTATTATTAAGTAGACCCAATTGCCTTCATCAGTTTCCTATATATATGGCTTTCAATCACTGGCTTCCATAAAATGCTAGACACTAAAACTTTTACCTAGCTATGTGATTGTGAAACTTACCTTATAACCAGAATTCAAATCATTTTTGTATAATTAAGTAGACCCAATTGCCTCCATCAGTTTCCTATATATATGGCTTTCAATCTCTGGCTTTCATAATATGATAGACACTAAAACTTTTACCTAGCTATGTGATTGTGTTTGTAAATCTAATTAAAATCATCTAAATGATAATAATAATAAGACTGTGATGATTAAGAGATCAACGGTTGAGAAGATCTAACCGACACCGACTAAACAGTTAATTAAGGATATACAATGAAGCAAAAAAAAAAAAAAAGTGGGGGCCATGAATTGAGGGTTATGATAGAGTAAGCAGAAGCATTGAACCTTGATGAAAGCATGATAGTAGGGGCAGCATCATTAATAATATTTTTCTGTTATTAGAGTAAAATGTCATCATTACAGATAGTGGGGGCAAAACTAGCCATGATTCTTGAACAACCATTTTGTGTTCCCTTTGGGAAGCCCTTAATGAAAGTGACATTTATGTAAAACCATTTGCACCCAGATATTTCTGCACCAGGTTTTGTTTTGGTAGAATCTCAACTGCTCTCACTAACGTGAGTGATGGAGGGGACAGTCCAATATGCATATGCTTTTTTTTTCCCTCCAAAAATTACTGTGGGATTTACCCATTCACCTTTAGGTTTGGAATATATATGTGTGTACGCGCACGAGTGACGTTAAGTATACGATCATCTTAGTTTGTAAACTTTTTATGTTAAAACTCTCTCTCATTTAGATTTAGGTTCAAATATTAATTTAATACAAAATTGTAGATTAATGTAATGTTGCAAAGAATTACATGGTGTAACTCTCTCTCATGTGAAAGTTGTGCTGCTTTTTTAGAGAAAGAAAAGTTACAGGCTTCCAGCTTATTGGCATTAGTAAAGTAGCAATTGTTTGATATGGGGTTCCCGCCTTTTATGTGAATAGCTGTTGTGATTAAACAGCTCAATCCCATCATAAGCTCGCACGTGTATGTAATGAGAAATATTTGTTCTCTTTAGAGAAAATTCCAATAAGAAAAGGATAGTTTGACCTTATATAAATAATTCATGATGTCCTAATGCGTTTAATTTCAAAGGTTTTTTTTTTCCCATAAGAAATGAACAAAGGATGCTACTTAATCTATTTGTGGAGATGGTATCTCATACATTTGCAAAAATGTAATGTTCTTCTTGAAAAATTCTATAAATACACGACTATGGGACTTGCATGTGAAAGAGATATTACATGATATATAGGTTGTGAAAAATAATTTTTGCTATTTATGAATAGATTATGGTTAGGGTGCATTAATATTTTTGTAAGCACACCTTTATGATCAAACATTCCAAACCTACAACTATATTCTTAAAAAAGAAAACAAGTTACAATTATCTTGTATAGATATGATTCGAACTTATGACCTTACAAAAATTTATACGCACCGCCACTCTTCTCTCCCTATTCTCAAAATAATAATAATAATTAGGTGGGGAACGGGACCATTATGGACCAAAAATGCACATTAATTGTCTAGTGTTAGGTAATGTAGAGGCAAGGCAGTGTGTTCTTGTGCATGAGGTGGATTGATCACTCATTTCATTATCAAACTTTGTTCTTGTTTTTTACTTTTGCCATCATGATTGTAGTGGAAATGGACCAACATTTGGGCCATCCCTATGAACTACAGGATATAGATGAGAGAGAGAGAGAGAGAGAGAGAGAGAGAACATTAAATGATAAAAGTATTACTACTAAAGAAATTAGCATTAATCCTATGTGATGCATAGTATTGTTTTTCTATACCAATTTGGTAATTTTGGGTATTTTTTTTTTAAGTGTAAGTTGCTTAACCTAACAAAAATAATAAATAATAAAAAGTTAGTATAATGTAAATAGAGATTGCCAAGTCACTTGAATTTATGTTCTTAATTAAATATACTAAAATGCTAAATAATTGCATATTTAAAAGAGCCTTTTCAGCATGGATTGTATATTAAATGTGTATATACTATATAGGGATTAATTTAAAAGTATCAACTAACTGAGTTGTAGTATTTGTTCTGTACTTTTTTGAACTAAACACAATAAAATTTTGATACAATAACCTTAATAATTTTTTTTTATAAAAAAAAGATAATTGATTTATTTAATAGTTATTAAGTACAGTCATTCTAAGGACAAACCTAAAAGAATATTAATGAGATTAATCAATGAGTCGCTAATATATAAGTACTATATTATTATTTCAGAAAAAAAAAGTACTAAATTATTATCATATTAACTGTCCTATTTAGATAAGAATTAAAACACGCACACAAAACTTATGTGAAGTAAGTTCAAGCCTTTGCATTATCACGTTTCGTACAATGAACAATTTAAAGATTAGCTTTGGGTACTCAAATACTAAAGAAATAAGCAAACTTTTAAATCAAGTCTAATCTAACTTTTTATCTGTTTGAAAGAGGTGTTGGTTGCTCGATCTGCTGAACTATAGGGATCTAGAGACTCTAGGTGATAGGTGAGTTATTCATGTCAATGTGACACTGAGAAAGATAAGCTTTGAAAGCTACTTTCTTTTGTGAAAGGAATCATATTCCAAGGCATTTTACAATGTATAATTTCTCAAGAATGTTAGGCCAGTTTCAATCCACTTTAAATGGCAAACACATATTTCCAGGGTTCCTAAAGAATTTTAAATGGGGATCCATGGAATCACTTTAACAAAACAAAGCATATAATTAAAAAAGAAAATGCCTTTCTTCCAAATACAAAAAAGGTTTTAATAACATTAATAGCTAGCTCAAGCAAATGAATAAAACTCTAGACAAAGATAGGTTCATCTGGGGTAACAACTTTGCCAAGTTATGTTAAGTTTTAAATAGGAGTCTAATCTTTTTTGGTAAAAGTTCATTTTGACAATGAGACTGATGTTAACTGCGCTGCTACCAAGTGAAAAAAAGGTTGGATCAATTACCTTTAATTACGTCAATTGGAGATGACCCTACTAATTAGATTCAAATCAATGTTCTTGGGGTTTAGTTGAAAATAAAAAAAGGAACTCCTTTAAAAGTGTAGGGCATGGAAGTTAATAGTAGTTGATAACTAAACACTTTCTTTGCTTTGAGAGAGAGAGAGATTCACCTTATTGCCTAAATGTATGGATGACTATTAGTCACTATATGCGAATATTGGGTTTTGATGTAATCATGAATGCTTGGATGGAAGATGTGTCGGAATTTTTAGCTTTAGTGCTTGTTTAGAATAACTTATTTCTATTGATTTACTTTGCTTCAAAACTAAGTTGGGAAAAAGTACAATTGTACCTTTAAAGAGTGAGACTTTGAAAAACTATAAATTTTCTTATATTAGAAAAACATAGAGATGTTACAAATAAAATACTTGGTTGAGATGCGGTCATTTCTGTTAGTGTGCTCATTTGATATAACTTTATTGATTTATTTATACAAATAACTTGGACAAAAGTACAATTGTATTTTTAAGAAGTGAGACTTTGAAAAGTTATAAATTCTCTTCATAGTGGGAAAACATAGGGATGTAACAAATAGAATACTTGATTGAGATGTGGTCATTTCTATTTAGTGCTCATTTGGTATAACTTCTTTTTATTGATTTATTTTGCTTCAAAAATAAATTGTATAGAAGTACAATTATAACTTCAAAAAAATGAGATTTAAAAAAATAGTACATTCTCTCTTCAGGTGAAAAAAATAGAGGGATGAAAGGGAAACAAAATCTTCTAAATTTCCATAAAATCGATCTCTTTCATAAAAAATTAATATTAGAGTGATATGTGATCATTTTCAGATACATGTTGTATCCGTGTGGCGTCTAATACGAGTGCATTGGATGGCCAAAAATTTTTCATACCAAATTGGTTGCAATATGGACCTTCAATCAAAGTGGTTCATCCACCCTTACTTTTTAAAGATATATTCATACTGGACAGGCTAAGCCCAGTGCTTGAATTTCACATAATACTTCATTAGTCGTCGTTCTAGACACTCAATCAAAGTGGTTCATCCACCACCACTTTTTAAAGATCAATAAATACTGGACAGCCCAAGTCCAATGCTTGAATATAACATGAAACTTCATTATAAGTCATATCTCAACAACTCCTACATGAAATTAGAGAGTAGGCAAGCCCTGTGAAGTCAGCTTCAGAATTTGACATTGTAGACAAATTCCTTCTAGCAGGTAAAACATTGATGATCACCTGAATTATCACCTTCAACAAAAGCCTAACCTTTAAGGTGTGAAAATGGTCATGGGCTGTTTTTGCTTGCATATTTTCAAGTGGGCTGTATAAAGTTTACAAGCCTGGTCTTTAATATGAAAGCCCATTTGGTCATACTTGATATGGAGAAGCCTAGTAGGATGATTGTGCTGATTTTTTTTTTTTTACAACTCCATGGTTTGGCTTTTTATTAATCTATTTACAAATATTATTTTAGTCAACTTTCTTATACATCACAAGGATTAAGATCTAGTAGATATGCATAAACCCCTTTACTTTTCCAATAAGTCTAGAAACCAGACAATTTTTCAATTTTTTTTGGAACATCAAGATTCCAAGTTCCTAGCTGATTTAGCAACAAAATGGACGCTGGCCTGACCCCAAAAAAAAGAAAAGAAAAAAATTGTATTAGTGGGTAACTTACAAGAATACTTAATTTCACCATTGAAAAAGAAGAAAAGAGATGCAGAATTTATGTGTAAAACTTTTGTTTCACATGGAGAAAAACTTACCATTTTATGGCAATACAACAGGTTCGATGCCCCATATGTCTCTCGCGTATTCATGAATTGTTCGGTCACTGCTAAACTTGAATGAACCAGCTGTGTTCAAGATTGACATCTTTGTCCATCTCTGTCTCAATATGACAACCATTAGGTAAAGCTAAGAATAGAACTATGGCATTAGTAATGCACTAATAATTAATACCATACACAAGCATTTATGTGAGGCTTATATCTAAACTTAGTTACCAAAATTTTTCGTAGAAGGTGTATGCAATTACATGCATATGCATGTAAGGGGGCCATGTAGCATGCATAAATTGTGTTAGCAGCATAGCAAGAACCTTTATGCAAGGAAACATGCGTATGATTATGCCACTCCTGGAATATAAGGTCTAGAAATTGCTATTCGGCTCCTACTTATCAGTTGGTACATCAGCTACATGAAACATTCAGGTTCACGAAGGAAATTTGAGCCCAGAGTTGTAGAAAAACCTTACACAAACTTGACTACCTAAGCTAACTGGGATCTTTAAGACCTATATCATGATTGTCTATAAGCCTGATAGCCCACATAACTTTCAATCTATATGTATCTGAGCACGTAGATTACAGGTTCAAGACAAAACTATATGATAGGCAAACAAGGGTGTGTGTGCATGCCTGTTGATTTGTATGAGGTAGCAAAAATTACTCACTTTTTGGTCACGATATGCCTCATCAACCTTCTCTTGGCACTCTATGTAACTTGGGAAGTCCGTGCCCACAAGGAAATAATCAGCACGGCCATAACCTTCATTTCCCTCTAGTGATCCCATAAGTTCTTCATAGTTGTAGGAACCAAAAACACCACTTCTGACAAAAGCTTTGACTTCTTCAAAGCGAGGATCCGGCACAAACTGTGTATAAGATCATATAGATCAAATAAATTGTAATGGAAAAATGCTAAACATACTACCAATTTTACTAAAAAAATCTTACAAAGTAACATGACAATATATATGATTGGCGACATATCTACAACATAATATTAAAAACTTATTATTATTATTATTTTTTTTTTTGTTTTATGTCTAAAAGTTGGCACATAAGTTTGTAAGGCGCATATAGTAACATTTATAGTATCTCTAGCATCAATCAACTGGAAATATATTTGACACAAATTTTCTCCTGTATTATTGAACACAACCAATAAACAAAAATCAATCCACTTTTGGATTTCAGTTGTTTATAATGTGTGATGCTTTCCTTCATTATGTATTTGAATAGGCATGCCACAGCATTATTACAATGTCCTGGCTGCCCAAGTATCTAATCCAGGCTTATCAGAAGTCTCTACTGGTTTGTAAGCTTACCTTTCCCTCAGTCCTTTCTTTCCTTAGTCCAGCAATTTCATGAGCTTGTGCACCAAAGAGGAAGAAATTATCCTCTCCAACCTCTTGCCTTATTTCAACATTTGCCCCATCTAAGGTTCCAATTTGGATACAGCCATTCATTGCAAACTTCATATTGCTGGTTCCACTAGCCTCCATTCCAGCAGTGCTAACCAAATTGAGAGAGAGAGGACCAGTCAGCAACAAAGATTAAAGTTAAGAATGCACTTAACAACATAACATACAGCAGGATTTGGCATCAGGCCACAAACACTCATTTCAAATACTTCTAATTCATTTCAAGTATGTCAAATTCACCTACCACATTAAAAGCGCGCGCGCGCGCACACACACACACACACACACACATATATATATATATTTGGCTAACTTTGAAGTTCTAACACTTAAGTTGCATTCATTTGTCCCCTTTTTTTCCATATTTTTCTTTGTTGAGGGATGAGTGGAAGAACTCCAAGAAATAAAATTCACGAATCCTACCAAAGTACCTGACATGCTGGGACAATTCACTGCCAGGAATAAGCACTTCTGCAACACTGACATTGTAATCAGGAACAAAGACAACCTGGAACAAAAAAAAACAAAAAAATCATGCTTACAGATGTATTGTCATTTTATTATTTTGTCTAAGGAAAAGAAGTCAAGATCATAATATTGACCCAACAAATAGGTACTTTCTGGTGGCCTCTATCTTATTTAGAAAACAAGTCAAGATGCTATGCTATGTCAAAATGTTTCAGTTCCAAAGTAGAGAACCCAGAATAAGGAGATAAAGGTAGAATCAGCTGAATAGATTACTCCTTTACATGTAAACTAGATAGCATAAAAATAATTCAGGAGCCGAACATTGGACCAAAAAACTGTTAATCACACAGCCATTTTCACATCTTACTCCAAGATGCCAATAATGTGTCTAGAAAAAGAAACAGTATAACATTGAGGTTTAGGTTCATGAAAATTTATGGTAGCAAGGAGCTCCATTTTACAAAAATTAACTAGTACTTATTTTCTTGTTTCCCTTTTTCATTTTCATTTCAATACTTTTTCTCCAATCAATATTGTTTTACTTAGTTTTTTCCCAGATAATGTCAAAAGATTCATTTATTCGTTGCACTTTCAGAGTTCAGGATTTTGAACAGAATAAATGATAAACTAATAAAGTTTTAGCCAAGTCAAATAAATTTAATGTTTCTCAGTAAAGGTAGTTCAAACATAAATAGGAATATACAAACTAATATTATTACCTTATTCTCTTAGTTTCTTCATAGAGCTGATAATGCTGTAATGATTCCATTCAGATATTTAAAATATGAGTAAAGTGCATGAAGTATCTTGGATAATCAATCAGTGAAGCCTTACCTTCAAAAGATCACCTATCTCTGGATCATGATTTACTGTAACTCCTACATCTGTGATGAATTTTACAATTCTCTTGGCTTGGACATATGTAGCAAATGCCTTTCCTCCAAATATACATACCCGAGGAACAAACTTTATTTTTCTTTCCTCAGGACTCATTTCTTTCATTTTTTTATAGCGATAAACGATTCCCATGATATTCAATAACTGCCTCTTGTATTCATGGATACGCTTCACCTGAAAATACACGGTTAGATCTACTGTTTTCTAGGCTAAAATATAGCAGAAAAATCTGTAGATGGCACCATGATTATTTCATATTATAGTATGAGTTGTATGAACAAAACTAAGCTTAAGGCTATTTCACAACTCAAAGGTAATCTCCAAAATTTTGATAATTCCTTATTTCTCAGTTTATTTACTTGGCATGATGTCATATTCAGTTGAAACAGAAAAAGGCCTTAAAGAACAAGGAAAAGAGTTCAGAATCAGGGAATAACCTGTATATCAAACATTGCATCAGGGTCAACAAAATAGCCAGTTTTTTCTTTGAGGAAGGAGGCAACCTTGATCTTGTTTCTTCTTTTTGCTTCCCTCCATTCAGATTGGAGTTCTTCATTATCTGCAAACTGCATACAACTGACACAAAACCAGTTAAAATATGACACGCACACAGCTGATATAAAAGTCATAGATAGTGAGGAAATTGTCTTCCGTTCTTTTTAATGAAACAAGTATATGCATATGAAAATCACCATAGAAAACATGTGCATAACATATAGTCAGAGTGACCCTCAAAACTCAACAATGACCAGATATGTTTTGAAGCTTTTATGGTAATTATATGACTATCATTGGCTAATGCATGTGGTTAAACTTGTATGCATCATACCATTCCGTTCAACAACCTTTCCTATTTACTACACTCAAACGAATTATTTTAGACGCTCAGGTAATGAGTTATAGCTCAGCTAGCACTTCCTTCTCCCATAATAATGGGAATGGAGGGTAAGGTCGAGAGTTCATGTCCCATTGGGTGCGTGTGTAACTTACCAATAAAAAGGAAATTGAGATTAAGGTGATATCAGACATGAGTCACAGTATTCATGACGTGAACTACAAGCATTAAATACACATTGGAAAAAGAAAATACATTCTGTTTTAGGAAGTTTCAGGTTTGATATAATGAAATGAACAACTATAACTGACCAATCTAAACATTTGACGGATTATAGGATTGGATATGAAATTACCTTTCGGAGTGTCACCAATTTCTCAGTGTCTACAACCCAATCTTCAGTTCCAATCCACTTGGTTATAATTTTACTTAGATCTGGATTGCAAAAACGAATCCATCTTCTTGGTGTCACCCCATTTGTTTTATTTTGAAATTTCTCAGGCCATAACTGCCAAAACAAGGTAATGTATTAGCAGAGAATGAAAGTTACTATCTATTGGAACGTTCATGTATGAGTGGTGTGGTTAGTTAAGTAGTGAAGTCCCATATAGGATAAAAATGACAAGAGTGAGTAGTGTTTTTTTTATACATCTATAGTTGGGAGTGCGGGGATTTGAACTTGGATGTCTCATTGGAAACATTAGGAGGTAGCTCAACTAGTTGAGCTACAAGGCTCTTGGAACAAAAGTGAGTAGTTAATATAACATAATTGGCTCTAAACACATTAACTTAAGCATTTGGATTAAGTAGCATCCCTTTGTGTTATAATTGAGTCACCCCAAGGTGTTATATCCCATTATATTAAATGTAGAATGGTCCAACAACAATAGCAGTGATGAAAGGAAAATATACTTAGATCATTGACATAGTTACCTTATAGAATTCATTAAAAACTTCACTTTTGACTATTTCACTATGAATCTCAGCAACCCCATTCACTGCATACCCACCCGCAACACATAGATTAGCCATGTGGACCACCTTTGGCAGTTTTGGAGCTTCATCAACTGTCACCTCTTTTTTGTTCTCAGTATCCAGTCCTACAGATTCATCTTCTTCAGCAGTAGGCTTATTTTCTTCAACAGAAGATTCAACTTCCTCAGCAGGATCAACAGCAGAATTTTCTTCTGATTTAAAAAGAAATTCTGCAACGGAGTCGGGCAACTCCACATTATCCAAAATTCTCATTTGTTTCAATTTTTGTTTCAACATGTCAAGATCCTCCGTGCCGTACTCAGCAATTATGGTATGAACCAGCTGGTTAACCAGTTGAATATATAACATTAGAGTGAAAACTAAAAAGGACTATTTCAGAGAGGAAGCATGTGTGCATGTATCCAATGGTAAGGACGGGGCATGATTACTAATTAAAGTATGAAGCTGAACATCACCATATTATGACTATTTTTACCTCCTCATCAATCCTTCTTATGATCTCAACATGTCGAGGAAGCAATTCCTGCATAAGCTCTAGACTCCATTTCTCCAGTGCCTCAGGCAAAACTGTGTGGTTTGTGTATGCAACAGTTCTGGCAAAAAGGTCACAGAACCATGAAAAGAAATATCAGGTACTGCAACTTAGAGTTAATATGAGTTACCTAATAGCAAGGAAACTACCTTCTGTTGAGTATCAAAGTGATGCATATAAATTTTTCATTATGATAGAGTTCTGACATTGTGTGGACCATGTTAAATGTGTTATGTGTGTGTGTGTGTGTTTAGTTAACAAATGCATGTACTATATGCATACATATGCATTCCAGAATGCCCAGCACCACACATGAACACAATGGCTCATGGAATCCAAAAGAAACCAAAGAAGTGTAACATACAACTGTGTGATCAATCACCACAGACATGTTTAAATATTGTTAAAGGAATTACCTTCGAGTAATATCCCAGGCTTCCCTCCAGCTCAAACCCTTTACATCCATTAATATTCTTATCAACTCCGGGATGCAGAGCGTTGGGTGAGTATCATTCATCTGCACAGCTACCTTTTCAGGAAAATTCTCCCATTTCACAGGCTCTCCTGATCTCCTTTCAAAACGTGCAATAATATCTTGGAGAGAAGCAGAGCAAAGAGTATATTGTTGCTTCAATCAAAGAGTCTTTCCCTCCAACGATTCATCCCCAGGGTACAATATGTAGCAGATCTGATCAAAATATAACATCAAAATGACCATAATTAATTAGTGTTATACAGACCACTTATGTCAGTTTTCAAAATGAAGGAACATAAGCAACAATAGTTTATGAAGAGTAGGAGCAAATGATTGCTTGTAGTCCTAGTTACATCTTTATGTTAAAGTACAGTGGTGAAGAAATCAAGGATGAAAGATATAAATAGATGATTCCTAAGAGAAAGAGATGGGTGCCAGCAGTGAGAAGTTAGATATAGTGGCTTAAAGCAGGGACAATGAAGCAATAGAATTTTTTATATTGGAGATATGCAATGGCAAGGGGATTGCTATTATCTCCTGGAGGAAAGAAAATTAAGTTTTGTGATGTTCTTGAAGAGCCAAGTGTTTAGATAGTATAATTTACTGTCTTTTTGGTGCTGTATTTATATTTGCTTGTGTCTCTTAAGGGCTTAATTTGCAGTTTATTTCTTGTGTGTTTAAATGTAACTCTTTCATTAGCTATGATTAAAATCTATTCATCTGCAAGAAAAATGTTTCAAGTGTGTTTTGAACCAGCAGAACAGATGTTGGAAAGGTGCAGACAAATTCTGTGCATTTTCTTATTTCTATGGTCTGCACCTTAATTTTGTTGTTGGGTGAATCAGCAGCATAAAGAATTTATAAAAATTGTCTTAGAAAGTTCTTAAAAAAATGCAAATATGTTTATAAGAAAAGGAATCATAAAAATGGAAAGAATTATCATAAACTCTAACCTTTTCAGCATTCTTCATAGCAGCATATGCTTTGGCATGATCTCCAGCATTAAAAGCTCTTAAATCAAATTCTTCTGGCGCAAGTTTTGTGGACCACAGTCGAAGGTTTATGGTGGTTTTAGTTTTGTATCCTGGTATGGGGACATCATAGGCAAGAGCCACTACATTTTCCCCTCCAACCCATTGTTTACTTCCATCCGCCCCTGAAGTAACTTCACCATAGAATTTCACAGGATAGGAAACATCATTTCTTACAATTTCCCAAGGATTGCCCATCTGCTAGGATATGCTTTAATCAATCAACAGGTAAACAAAGTAACCATATAACCTCAAACATTTCATCACCCTTTAAGTAGATATGGAAAGCAAAGCTTCTACTGAAGTATTAAGTATTCTAAACCATGATAAATTACTCACATAAAAAAGGTTGTTACTTAAACTTATACCAAACACAAATACATCATACCTCAAGCCAATTTTCAGCAACTTCCTCCTGCCCGTCTTTGGTAATGTGCTGTTTGAATAAGCCATACTTGTATCTAAGTCCATATCCCCATGCAGGGTAATTTAATGTTGCCAGTGAGTCCAGAAAGCAGGAAGCAAGCCGCCCTAATCCTCCATTCCCAAGTGCAGCATCTGGTTCCTGTCAATAATCAACTGACAAAATTTGGGCACTCAAAAAGCAGCAAGTCCATGTTAGATTAATTTAGCCAAGGGAATGCACATTTTAGATATGTTTGTGTGTTTGAAAACCACCGCTTTCAAATTTCTATTAGAAGGTCAATTTTGGTGGTTTCTAAGTCACATATCTAGTCAATTGTTTTAGGTAATATTTGAGGTTCAATTAGCTCAGAAAAACTTTTTATTATGAGAGTAAGCCAGTAATTTCATCTCTGGTTGAAATTGGACAAATTGTAACCTCTGAAGTTTCTAAGGGATCAACTGAAACAATATATAGTAAACTTTGTTTTTCCCTTTTCCAAAATTACCATCATGTCAGTATCAAACAAACAAATGGCATGAAACTACGATGAATTTTCAGACACAAGAGGAGGATAATTAGAGGATTATTGAACTATCTTACCTGCCTAGCAACATCCTCTAGATCACGCCCTAGCTTTCTCAAAGCCTCTGCATAAGCCCCTGAAAGCTCTAAATTTCCAATTGCATTTAGCAATGCCCTACCCTTAAACAATTGAAAAAATAATATTTTTTTTTAGTAGTATGCAAACAAGAATTAATTTCAATGGCTGGTACAAACAGAAAGCTGGGACAAACCTGTAGATACTCCATAGACAGATAATATGCCTGCTTTACATTCATCTTTTCATAGTAATCATAAGTAGCATTCCAATTTATGATAAGGGTATCGCGAACACTTTCTGCAGTTGCAAAGTATGCCTTAGGGAGCTCAAACTTCTCTGTAGAAAACGATGGAGTGAACTCTGCATGGTATTTAATACTTGATGCTATAGATGCTGAATCTGGAATAAAGGTGTCTAGATCACCTGCAATGCCTAAAGCAAAATACCAAATGTGTTAAAATTTAGGAGTGCATCAATAAACAAGTGAGTGCATTTTACATACTTGTCCAAAACAGAAAGGAACAGAGAAAAAGTTATGCACACATATGTCCTCAGCCAACTCATAACAATCACAATGCAGTATGACTCAAACATGAACTTGGGGATAGCCAGTGTTTTCAAATAAAAGAATTACAAAATAATTACAATAAAGGAGACTACAAGATTTCAATAATTAGTTAAAGGAAGCCTTGCCACTTGTGCATGCAATAGATATGATTAGATTCAGCATATCACTGCTTGTAATTTGACCTGATAGGAGAATAGCAAGACTTTAAAGTGCACTAAAAGCACGCCAGCACTATATCTAAGATGGTTGCAAGGCACCAAAAACACTATATCTAAGATAATTATCCAATCAGTAGGCATCCCAAGTTGGGGATTTTTGTTCTCTATTGCAGGAGAAACCCTGCCACTAGTTTCATCAATATCTCCTGATTACAAATGATAGAGCCTAGGTTATAAAGTAAGATAATTTGATCATATTCAACCATACCATTATACCTCCCAATGTTTCACAATACAAAATTTTGAAGTATACAGAAAAAAAAAAGTAAACACCAATATGTGAATGAACTTCACAATTTGAACTCCAACTATGACACAAAAGATGAAAAATTTGAAACTTTAGCCTAGACTCCTTTGAAATGGGAAAAACTTAGGTATAGCTGCTTGGGTACTATACATTAGGTTTTTCAATTAAATTCAATCATGTTGTTAATTAATCAATGTGGCATATCTAAATGAACTCCAAATTCCCACTAGTCTTAAACACCACGCCAAAAATGGAACTCCAACTATGACACTAAACATGAAAAAGTAAAAAATTTAGCCTAGACTCATTTGAAAATAGGCAAAACTTAGCAATAGCTTCTTAGGTACTGTACAGTGGATTTTCCAATTAATTAATCAATGCATATCTTTTTGTGAAGTCCATTAAACTCAACCATCTGGATTATTGGTCAATGAATCAGATGATTGAACTTAATTGGGAGCCCATGATACAGCACCTAATATATGTAAATAAGTTGTACCCTTTAAATATATACGTGAAAAGATTTTAAAGACACTAGCTAACTAAAAGATATTCAAGAAAAGAACCTTCTTTTTGTGTAACAGAGTCCTTTAGCTTCTGCTTTTGATTGCTGGCGACATTCTTGACAGAAAGTTTTCTTCTTGAATAGCTGGAACGTGGGGTTCTGATCAAGAACAGCTCCGGATTATGGGTTCTGAGGTTGAACCCCATAAAGCCTAAGATAAATTTGGAATGTGAAATAGACATTGATTGAGCACTAGTTGCTGAGAATGGCAGAGTTGCCATTGTTCTCTCTCTCAGAGCAAAAGTGATGAGTGATGAGAGAATGAGTGAAAGAAAGATAATGTGCTCTTATCTACCTACTCTCACTGTCTCATGGCTTTCATCAACTCTTCAACTTCATTGAATCATGTTAAACACACGAGCAAAATGTTTGGTTTAGTTGCTTTACCTGTCTGTGTGGAACTAGAGTTCTCGTTGAACCTAGTAATTGAAATGGACAAATAGCGGGTAGATATTTTTCTCTAATATGGACAAGTTTATTGTCACCAAGTTGCCATTTGTTTTCACCCTTCGCCTTCCATGTTGGTGACTTTTTAAGAGTGAAATCAAGGTTGTCCATGGACCACAAATCCACCATGATCGTTGATTGAATGAGACGTTTTTTTTGTTTTTTTGAAAAAAGAAAAAAGAAAAGAAGGGGCTCACGTGTATAATAATCGGCCCTCATTCCATGATAAATTGTCGCTTGAGCTTTTTGGTGTAACCTAGGTTTTTTGGTAAGTCTATGAGTACCACCAAAGCACAATAAAATGTGTGGTGGGACTTTTTTAGATTTGTGGGTCGGGCTGCCTCCTGTCACACTAAGGCCCAAAGGTTTTAGAGTTAGAGAGTCGGGACCGATCCAATTGTAACTCGTCTCAAACCGGCTTGTGCATAAACTAAGGTTCATTTGTTGAAGAACTTTGGTTACATGCCCGTGGTAGATGAAACTGTCACAAAAGTGTTAAAGTAGACAAATATAATATACCAATAGTAAATGAGACGCGCTTGCCGTTAGCCAAAATAAACTTAAGATAGTTAATTAAGATAAAGAAAAAGAACAGCACAACAAAAGGATACGCAATGTAAAAGGTGAAATGGCAAAGATAAAAGAGAAATAATACTAATGCATAAACAGTAAAATCAAAGAAGAAATGGTTAGTTTGCCGTACTCAGTTGCATTACAGAACTAAGACCAATGAGGGAACTACTTCCTTAATGTGGATAGCTTTACAGAAGGAACCTGCTGTAGAAATTACCCACTTTAAGAAAATGAGTCTGAATGGCTTATGCCCCAAAGAAAATCCTTAATCCTTAACAAATGGTAAACTTTTAAAGGGAGAGAAGGGATTAGCCTATTGGTGCATACCTGTCGTCTAACTCTTGCATACTCTCTCTGTTTTTCCCTCTAGCTTTCTTTTCCCAAGTTTTTTGCTACTCTATTTTTTACTCTCTTCTTTTCTTTTTACTTCCGTGTTCTTGTTATTGTTGTTATATTGTTGTAATTGTGATGATCGTGTTGATGATGTTTACTATGCACGGCGAAGACTTTTTATGTATTGCTTGTCATGACTAGTTTTTACTGTTTTACCTTTTAACCACTTTTGTCTTAGTGTGGGTATACTTCCAGACCACTTATTGGTTTGTCAGCTGCCCGGCCACCGCCATTTACTTGTGCTAGCCGTATCACACCCCATTACCAGATAAAGAATTCTAATTTGTTTGCTTGTTCATCGTGGCATTCCTATTCGCAATAAGGTGGACATTCTCTCTCTCTCTCTCTCTCACTGTCCCTCATGGGATGCACTCAGTGGTGCCTGAGCCTTGTATGTGCTCACTTCCGTGTAGGTTTAAAGCTTATCTACTGCTCATGTGTTTGCCATGGCCTGGGTGCTCGCCTGTGTGTTCTGCCTCTCATTCTTGACTTCTTGTGGCGTGAACTGATTTTTTGAGTCCTTATTCTTTATGGCTTGCTTCCTACAAGGGCTGGGCCTTGCTTGATTGTAGGTTTTTCTTTTCTTAACCTATTCCTTGTTTCTTCCGTGGATTTGCTAGCATTTCTGCTATGCCATTTTGTTATTCCTGCCGTTATGTTATTTAATCTGTGCTTGCTGGACCTCTTTTGGGTCTACTGTATGCTTTTCTTTTACGTAATTACAATGACTTCATATTGTCATTGGACCTGCATTCATGCTATTTCGGGCCCTTTTGACCAAATTCTATTGCTTACGAGCTTCCTTGACCCATTTCTTTCTCCTTAGGCATCCTCGACCCATTTCTTTTCCTTGGGTATCCTCGGTCCATTCTAATTCTGCATTCCCATGGGCTTTTATTTACTTTTTTTGGGTTTCCTTTGCCCAAATTTTTGCATCCTTTTCCTTTGGGGGTTTATGGGCTTGCCATTACCCCTTTACTTACTTAATTCATTTACTTCGGGCCTCTTTGGCCTGTTCCTACTTACAAACTATTTTTCATAGTACCCATGGGTTTATTACTTCTTTCTCTGGGCTCTTTTAGGCCCACTTGCTTCCTTTGAGACCCATTTATTATTTTCTAGGCCTATAACCCATTATTCCTGCCATTCGGATATAATGATTTTTCCCCTCCAATTTACTAACTCTTTTCTACCCATATTGTTGAGGTTTCTACCTGCTATTGGGCTCTTTTGTCAAAATGCCCATCAACAATGTGCCATGATTTTTGTATTAGAAAGTGAATAACAAGTGATTAATATGTATAAAGTTTTGATGAAAATAAGCAATAAATATATATGCTACTTCCTTTTTTTTTTTTTTTTTAATAAAAACTTCTTTTCTTTTAATACAAACAAGCGATATAGTTTATTTTGTCTAAAAAATAAGTTTGAAAAAAATAGATTCACTGCAATTAAAAAAATGTTGGAATTGGGATTAGCAGAAGCATATTCACATGACAATAAGTAAAAACATTCACACAACATAATAATATTTAGCATGTTTCAGCTTATTCCAAACCTATATCCAAGAGCATCACTAACCAAAAAATTCAATTTCAAAGATATGGATTATAATGAGTCTAAACCAAACCAACACATATACATTTAGATTAAGTTAGAGTAAGAATTCTATCTTGTATAAAAAAAAAAAGGATTTTTTTTTTTTAATTTTTACAGTCCTACTAAGAAATTATACCACCCTCGTTATGGGCCACATTATTTATTTACCATTTTATCAAAAAAACTCTCATATGTTTAAAATTATTGAGTTAGTTTATGAGTAAAAAAAAAAAAAATCAAACAGAAACTTACTTCCTTTTTAAATTGACTTAGTAATTTTAAATAAGTAGAAGTCTTTTAATGGTCTATAATTTTATTTATTTATTTATTTATTTTTAAGGGTAAAGAAAGAGTAAAAAACACACACATCTAGGCCTAAAGGTGGTATGCTCAGCCCATATTCAACTGCACATCATGAATATTAGTGTTTAGTAGAGTAGTTTGAGATGAGATTTTTGTAATTTGAGATGAAATTTTTGTAATTTTTTGAAATATATATACATAAAAAAATGTATAAAAATATATATAATATTGTTTAAAATGTAAAAATGTGAGTTTAAAACGGAGGACTAACAGGCCTTAAATAGTTGGACCTTCGGACTCACATCACGGACTCACATCACATGTAAGCCCAATGACCCTCCATCAATAATGTTCCATGCATCTGGGTCCCACATTTCCACTATTATAGTGATTATAGTCTTTTGCTAGAAACAAACTTTCAAGTTACAACCGAAAAAACATATCCAGAATTTTAAAAAAGGTAAGGGGTCCCAGATTCCCAAATCCCCAACGGTCTAAAATTGTTAAAAGCACTCAAAAGCTGGAGAAAGAGCCTCACGGTTCTCTGCTTTTTCGCAGCGCCTCCCATATGTTTGTTTTTTTTCCTCAGAGACAGAGGCAAACCAAAACACACACAAATTGAGGGAGAGAGAGTTTTCAAAGAGGACCCTTTTTCTCTCCCATAATAACAAAACCCATATTAGACAACATATTCGGTTCGTGTGTGAAACTTTTTTTCTTGACGAGACGCCAAGATCAACATTTTTTTTTTTTGCATCTCTGGGTACTGAATTTCAATACCCATCCGGTACTTTTTCTTTTCCTCAAGTTTGTTATTTATTTATTTTTTTTGACTCAAACAAAACCCAGAAATTTTATGAAACTTTGGAAAGCAAAGTTATCATCTTTGGATTGTTTAGTCTTTGCATTGGCATATATACACCTAAAGATCTGTCATTTTTAATTTTCCTTTCTCTTTCATTTTTGGGTCTTAGGTTTTATTTCTAAATTTGTGTATTTTGCTTATCTACCAATGGCTATTCATTGATTTCTCTGTGGGTGTTAATTTGATTAAAATAAGACATTGGTGTAACATGTAGTTTTTGATTCACATTGCTTTGTGCCTCCTCTATATGCTAGATTTATTGTCTGTGTAAAGATCAAATTCTGTACCTGTTCATGTCTTAACCCTCTTTTTGTTTTTGTCATGAATTGAGTCCAAATTTGTGAAATTCTCTGTATTGTATTCATGGGATTTCTCTCTTTATTATATTGATGTTACCTGTCAGAGGAAATTTGAGTAAACATTATGGATCTCTTTCTAGATCTCTCACCAAGCTGTTTGCCGTGAGAGATTTTTTTCCCCTTATTTTCTTTTGATTATCACTTGCACCTACCATGGATAATAATATAAATGCCTACTAATATATATGCATTTTTAACAATTTTAGGTACCACAGTTGAATAATCACACAGATTCATACCATTCTTATTAAGTGACATTGTTTGTGTTTGTAGGTACAATCATTGAGTTGCATAGATTTCACTAAGACGTTGGACTAAACAATATTCGTGTTGATATATAGGAATCTTAGTATATTGTCAAAATGTTTGGGTTTATGAAATCACCTGTGAACAAGGTTTTTAGGCAGAAATCAGTGGAGCCTGGATTTCCGGCTTCTTCTAGTTCTAATCCTTTTGATTCAGATACTGAATCTGACGCCAATCATACTAAACCTGCAAAACGAACCTCTTCCGAACCTATGTTAATAACCCAAAATTTTAATACCAACCCTTTTGATGATGATGATGATGGGAGAAGAGGGACTTCTTCATCATCATCCTCATATTCTGGATCTGCAGCAGCAAAAGACAGATACAGAAATGATTTCCATAACTCAGGAGGATTACAGAACCAGAGTGTACAGGATCTGGAGAATTATGCCGTGTACAAAGCTGAAGAGACTACAAAGACAACTAACAATTGCCTGAAGCTTGCAGAGGAAATAAGGGAGGATGCTACTAAGACCCTTGATATGCTGCATCATCAGGGTGAGCAAATCACAAGAACCCACCAGATAGCTGTTGATACGGATAAGGATCTGAGTCGGGTAAGTTCGTCTATGTTCTTGCTTATGAGAAATGCTTAAGTAGGTGTGCAGCCTAGGAAATGGTTTCTGATGTGATGTAACACAAGATTTTCAATATCATGCCTCTCTTGAAGATTCTAGAAAGTTATAATGTGGGGCCCAGCACTCATGATATCTTTGCACAATTTAGGCCTATTTAATAGGAGTAGGGATGAACCACTTAGGAAAAAATATTATCCAGAATGCATTGGTTTACACCAGAAACTCCTAGTGAATGTATGTGAATATTCCTAGATTATTGTAGAAGATGTGTCATGGATTTCATAGCTTTGGATTCTCTTATGTTAGCCAGCAGGTTCCATGTAGAGAAGCCCAAGTATGAAGCTATTAGGCATGTCAACATGTTTGACTGGAAAATCCTATGTAATAGGAGTAGGGATGAGCTGCTTAGGAAAAAGAAATATCCAGAATGAAGTGATTCACACTGGGAATCCCTAATGAGTATATGTGAATATTTCTACTTATCAAAAACAGCAAAAGAATATGTGTGAATATTTCTAGAGTCTTGTAGAATATATGCATCATGGTTTTTTGCCACGGGATTCTGATATTTATGAAAGTCAGCAGAATACAGATACCATGCAAAGAAAGTCAAGTATGAAGCTCATATGCATATCAAAGTGGTTAATTTTAGAAAGGAATGTATATGACTTAAAGTGGTGGTTTCAGCTTCACTTAACAAATCGTAAAAAGCTCAACTCAAATTTATTAATAAAGATAATCTAATGGTGTTTTGCTTTGGCATCTTCAATGTGGGGTCTGATGGGTTCATACTTTATAGTTTATTAAGGGCTGTTGTTAAACATGTCAGAATCTGTCCTAGAAGATCTCCATGTACCAAGTTAGAACTGGTTTAATTCAACTTGAGTTTCACAAGGCATCTATATAGTGCAATTGGTAGGCTATCAGACCAAATTGACCTCAATCCAACAGACCACAATGTTCAATGACTAAACTTATCATAAATCTCTTCAATTTAAAATCCAGTATTTTTTTCATTATAAAAGGGGTGGCAGTTTTGGGTCGAAGTATAAAAACCAAAGCAAATCTCATTTAAAATTGTTCATTAGCTTGCTTTTAAAGCCTTGCCACTCCCATTCTATCAAGTTAGGAACCAAAGACTGAAACTAGCCAACATGGTTAGGGACAGATCAAGGGATGCACAAAGCTCCTTTCCAGATGGAGTGTAGTGACCCAAAAGGGGGTTTTGCATTTCATGGAATCCCACATTGCCTAGGGAAGCACATAAGGATGTGCTTATAAGGAATATCCTCTCTTATTGTGTATGAGGCCTTTTCCCCAGCTCAACCTGGGAAAGAACAAAACCTTGAGGGACTAAGAAAGCCTTCGGGCCGCCCAAAGAGGACAATATCATGCACACATGGTCGGGGTGTGACAGATGGTATCAGAGCCAT
The DNA here is from genome assembly GCA_032878915.1 of Castanopsis chinensis. Taxonomy (NCBI): domain Eukaryota; kingdom Viridiplantae; phylum Streptophyta; class Magnoliopsida; order Fagales; family Fagaceae; genus Castanopsis; species Castanopsis chinensis. Next base: position 4,874,965 of record JAVQMG010000133.1, read on the forward strand.
GCTCTAGCCGGAAGTGTGGGCCCCACACGTGAGGACGCGTGTGCCCGTAAGGGGGGTGAATTGTAGTGACCCAAAAGGGGGTCTTGCATTTCATGGAATCCCACATTGCCTAGGGAAGCACATGAGGATGTGCTTATAAGGAATGTCCTCTCTTATTATGTAACAAAACCTTGAGGGACTAAGAGAGCCTTCGGGCTGCCCAAAGAGGACAATATCATGCACACAAGGTCGGGGTGTGACATGGAGTATCTTGAAATCCCGCCTTAATGTCTGCTGCCTATCCAACACAAGGATAAAGAATAGATGCTAGTAATGCTGGGGCATGGCTGGTCGGACTGTTGGAGTCCCAGAATGTAAATTCTGTATATTCTTCATATAAATGTGTGGCAGTTTTGGAAATGGTTGACCAGACGAAATTCATTAGCCTAAAGCCACCTCATTGCCACCTTTAGATGCAATGTGACAATCATTGAAAGAATGAAAGCCAAGCTTGTATTTTCCTAGCCGATTATTGATGAATTCAGTATATTCTTCATATAAATGTGTGATAGTTTTGGAAATGGTTGACCAGCCTAAATTCATTAGTTCAAAGCCACCTCATTGCCACCTTTAGATGCAATTTGAAAATCATTGAAAGCCAAGCTTGTATTTTCCTATTTGATAACAAATGAATAATTACTTACTGCTACCTAAAAGTGGACTGCTGTCTAATTATTTATCTTTCATTGTATTCTCTTCTTTCTTCAAGTGTTTTTTGATCATGCATTATTAATATCAGGGAGAGAAGCTTTTAAATAACCTTGGTGGCATGTTCTCCAAGACTTGGAAGCCAAAGAAGACCCGGGAGATTACAGGGCCTCTAATTACAGCAGGTTTTGATCTAAAAAAATTGGCTTCCTTCAGTCAAGATTTTTTTGTTATTCCTTTAATCTATCAAAAGACATGGAGCATGGTGATTGCAGTCATTTTTATATTTATTGTGTTGGCTGAACAGATAATTCATCCAAAAGAAGTGTAAACCACTCAGAGCAGAGGGAAAAGTTGGGTTTAGCTCATGTACCCAAAGGACGGGCAGCTTCTCGAACAATTCCTCCTGAACCAACAAACGCCTTGCAGAAAGTTGAGGTTTGTGTTTGTGATTATCAATTAGGTATATAACATTTGCTTTTGGATTTCCTAAAATGTGTTGCCAAAATCAGGTGGAGAAGGCAAAGCAAGATGATGCCCTTTCGGATCTAAGTAATATCTTGGGTGATTTGAAGAGTATGGCAGCTGACATGGGAGGCGAGCTTGACAGGTCAGTTGTGTCCCTCCTACCACAAGCGAATTTCACATTTTCTATCTATATCTATAGTCATTAACATCTTGAGGCATCTGAAAGTAAAATATGGAAAACTAGACTCTAGATCAGATTTTAATTAACTTTGCTTTTTTGCTAGACAACCTACTATCTTTTAGTTACAACATATATTTCTAGTTTAAGGGAATCAGTAGGTGCTATTGTTTTGTAGGAAAACCTTTTATGCTTCACACTACAGCCAGTCATGCATCCATGCTGCTGCAATGTTCCGAAGGCTTTTTATTACAATCACCTTGTAAAATACTTTTGGCACCATTGGTTCCATTGTGGTTTTTCCTTTACACAGTCACATGACATTCCTGATTCTTTGGCAGTGGAAAATTTTCCTGAGGATTTTATCTATTGTAATTTTTCTTGCCAATGCTTTACCATTTTTATACAACTATTCTTTCTCATAATGTAATTTGGTGATTGCAGGCAAAATAAATCTCTTAATCATCTTGATGACGACGTGGATGAGCTGAACCACCGAGTGAAAGGTGCCAACCAACGTACACGCCGTTTGCTTGGGAAGTGATGGTTGATAGTGGTTCAATCAACCAGCTTGTTCTTTCAACTTTTCTACTGTCATATTTTTGTTTTTCTCCCTTCTGGTTAATATTGTTCTTATTGATATTTCTAGTTTTCTTCCCATCTGTATTCAAGCAATTATGAGGTTTTTTTTTTTTTTTTGGTTTTACCACAATGTTATTTTTCTTTGTCAATAGCTTTGAATCTTGGTGCCCCCAATGCCTAGAAGAATGAATACAATTTACATATGATGTCATGGCTATATAGGACAAAATTGTTTATTTATTTATTTATGGGTATCCATACGCATATCAAATAATATACATTTAATTTTGAAAATTAGATGATTTCATCTTCTCGTGCCCTAGAGGCTGTATTTAGGCCTTTTCAAGATGAAAAACTCCCCATTTATAATTTGTATGGCAATTAAGTACGTAAGAAACTAGTTAATAGTGTCAGCCTTGGGATTTATTAGTAGCAGTACTTGGTTTTCTCTCATAAGAAAAGAACTTAGGGTCAAATCCCCTCTTATTTGTTGAAAGCAAAAAAGACAAACTACATAACACAATCAAAGACTCATGAAGAAGGGGAAAATAGGTGATAATTGGCTCTATCCTAACGTGACAATGACCATATTGATTGTATATTTATTCTTCCTTTTTCAAAGGGTAAGAAGGTTTGAATGACTTACCAAGAAAAGAAAAATTGACACATTAAAAAATTTGGGATTCCAACTTACAAGAAAGATAAAATGATTCTAGGACCGCAACCCATTCCATACCTACATTCACAATTATCATGTGTGGCAAACTATGTAATTGGTTACCTATCAATCTCACATGGACACTTTTTTTTTTTTTTTTTTTTAATAAAATTTTTCCAATCACAACTAGCTACATAAGATATATATATATATATATATATATATATATATACATATATATGGGTTGTGTTAACGGGCACCACACAGTGCCCGTTAAGCACAAAATTTTTTACTTTTTCCTGAGACAATTTTTATCTGTCTTTCAATTTAGGTTAATTTTTTAGTTTTGTAGGTACTGTTTGAGATTTTTTTTTTTTTTTTTGACTTTTTCTAACAATTTTTTTTTTTTTTTGTCTTTTCTGCACTTAACTAGCACCAAGCGGTGCTGGTTAACATTCTCCTATATATATATATTTATTTTGAGAAAAAAGTCAACTGCATAAGATAGTTAGTTGTGAAAAAACTCATAAAGAAGGGGGAAATAGGTGGCAATTGGCTCTATCCTAGTGTGGCAATGACCATATTGATGGAATATTTATTCTTCTTCCTTTTTTAGGGGTAAGAAGGTTTGAATGGCTTACCAAGAAAAGAAAGATTGACACATTAAAAATTTAGATTTCCAACTTAAAAAAAAAAAAAAAATGATTCCAGTACCACAACTAATTTCACACTTATATTCACGATTATCATGTGTGGCAAACTATGTAACGGTTACCTATCAATTTCTCATGGAAACTTTTTTTTGTTTTTTGTTTTTTTTTTTTTTCCAATTACAATTACATAAGATAGTTTTTTTTTTTTTTTTTTGAGAAAAAGGTCAGCTACATAAATAGTTGTGAAATTGGCTGTGATATATTTTTTATTTTTAGAATATATGCATATAAATTTCTTATCCCATAAATAAATGAATAAAAAGTAGGGAAATCTACATATATTATCTTACAACGATTTTGGGTTGATATGAACCAAAAGTGCATGACAGAATCTATCATCAAACGGCTCTTTTAGTTCAATCAGTACACGTGTACGGTAAGAAATGTACCATTAGCATTAGCTCCCAAGAGCAAAGAACATTTTAGTAATCTCTCCTAAGACGCGTCTTATACTAATACAGTAATTACTAGTGTCAGATTTTCTTACCAAAGATACCTCTTAACACGTTTATAGGAGACACATAAAATAGGAATTCATACAAATTAGTATATTATAGGAAAATTATTAGGTACTTTAGGATTACAAGAATGGTAGATTTTCACACTAAATTAATTAGTGGTATCTACTATTATTATTTTAAAACGAAAAGTTATATTACATTGCTGACTCTTAGAGTGTTGAATAATTATTCTTGGTCGTAACCCTAATTGAAATATCTCGAGTTATTAGGTAGCTATATTGTAGGATACCTATAAAATAGGCCTCGATTCCATGTATGGTATGGCTGTAATTGAGAATTCTAGAGTCGTTAGGTGAGTAGAGAGAGTTTTTCAAATCTTTATCATTTTGTTGTATAGAGTATAGAGATAGAGAGGGTGGTGATGATGGAGGGTATAAGTTTGAGAAAATTGGTAGTGAGCATAGTAATAGTGATGATGATGGTAGAGTTAACAAAAGCTGAATTGCATTACGTTGGAGGTAATAAGGCCGGTTGGACACCAAACACCAACTTCTCGGAGTGGACAAGTCATGAGAAATTTCTAGTTGGGGACTGGCTTTGTATGCTCTCTCTCTCTCTCTCTCTTAATGTCCATTTGTATGAATTGTTTGGGTGATGAGAAAGTAGTAGGAAAAAGCGGATATCATATTTTAATCGTTGGTTTGGCTTGTTCATTATTTCTTCTCTTTTTCCTTTTGAGTTAATTATACCATATATATTTTTTTCTCCCTTGATGAAATCCATGTTCTTTTGACTGAAGGATTAATATTTCCACTAAATTTGATTTTTAATTTCAAGATATGATTTCGTTATTTTTAACTTATTTCTTGAAAATGTATTGAGGGGAAAGCATTCGATTTGATGGACTTCCACCAAGACTCTTTTTTTGCTTTCAAGTCGTTATGATTCATAGGAATAGCCTAACTAGTAATTCTCTCTTATAATAATGAAATGGATGGTGAGGTCAAAGGTTTAAGATCTATTAAGATCTATTGGGTGTGTGTATAATTTACAATAATAACAACAATTACATCCAAGTCTTAATCTGAAAATTTTGAGGTCGGCTATAAATTCTCCACAATTAAACACGGTGTACTTCCTAAACTGACATTATTTTTTGTCTTTTCACTACCTTTTTACCAGTTATTTTAATCATTATTCTTTGAATATGACCAAACTATCTTGAGAGGCTCTCGCTTATCTTTTTATCAATAGGGATCTGTCTTATCTTTTAGCGAATTTCCTTATTTATGGCCTGTTTGGATAGAGGGGGGAGGGAGGAGGACTGGAGGAGAGTAGAGTAGAGTTGGCTAAAAATAAAGTAATTTAGTATTAAATCTACTCTCTCTTCCTCCCCTTCAATCCAAACGGACCATTATGTTACTTTCATTATAATGATTTTATAATTGTTTTTATGCATATTATAGCTCTACAAACTACATCTAATGGCGTAACATAGTAAGGAGAAGAATATATATATTTCTTTATAAACAGAACGAGAACATGATAACAAAGGAATAGAAAAATATGATGATGATGATTTTGTATGCATGTCTGATTTTAAACAGAAACAGACAACGTACAAATGCATTAAGGGGAAGGTATATTTGAGGAGTTCTCCAACTCTTATTTCTTGCTTTCCACAATCTTTTCACTTTTCACTTATTTCTTTCTTTCAACAAGCTTTTCACTACTCACTTATAATGGATCATAGCTATAGATTAACTATCACTTCCTTCTTTCACAATAATGAAATGGATGGTGGGTCATAGATTTAAAATTCATTTTGTACATTTGTAACTTACCAAAAAAAATAAGGGGAAAAAAAACTCTTTATGATTAGTACATTGTTGAATCTCAAAATCCCACATTTTGTGCTTTAGATAAGATTGGAGGTTATTTGTGGTCCTTAAGTATTGGAATAAGATTTTAATTTGGGAAGCTATTTAGTTATAATGAGACTGATAAAATGCTTAAATTTCTCTGCCAGATACAGACATATCTATATTTGTTTTTAATATCTGTATTTTTTTTTAATATACACTCAACTATTAAAGCATATTATCCTTGAATAAGGGACCGGAATTCAAATTCCAGTAAAAAAAATATAATATAAAATAAAATAAACAGTTGGTGTTTTGACTAGATGGTAAAAAAACAATCATTATAGAACGGTAAGTCATAGGTTCATACATATTGCATGTATCAAAAAAATCAAACAAACGAGCGAGTTATAAGTAAGTCTCTGAATTTATAATCTGCATGGTACTGATATTGTCCTCACCTTTATTTTGCTTTTCTCTGCTCTTTTCTAAATTATCGTGTTGCCTTCTTCAGTTTTTGGATTCAACAAGGTACTGTATACTGTATTTGAGGTGAATGAGACCAGCTATGAGAAGTGCATTGTGCAGGACTTCATAAAGAACATAACAAAGGGTGGACGTGATGTGTTTGAGCTAACTGAGGCAAAGAAATATTACTTCATTTGCAAAGACTACTGCTTTGGGGGAATGAAAGTTGCCATCAATGTCCAAGATATCCCAGCTCCAGCACCTGCCCCAGATAAAAATGCTTCTCCATCAAATCACAGCATTCAAGTTACCCCAGTTATGGAGCTTGCCATTGCTATGATATGGGCTTTCCTCTTCAAATATTATTAGCTAGTGAAAATACACCAGAAGAATTGGTTTGTATGATTACAAAATCAAAAGGATTTTCAGTAGTTTTTTTTTTTTTTAATTAAACCATGGAGTTATGGATTGTATTAATTTGATAATTTCAGTCTAGGTGTTATCATTATAAGCTTTTGATCAAATGAAAGGTTTTGATTACCCATGATGTCCAATTATATTAATCTCTTATTATAAGAGTGAAAAGAATAGCCAACCAAACCAATTTAGAAGAAAGTTTCTACAATCCATTACGTGACTACTCAAAAGACTATTCACTTTTAATTTATGGTCATGTGAATTGTTTGATGATTTAAGGAATCATGTGATGTAATACACGTGAATGGTATTATAAATCATTACTTAATGGGTTAAAGAAAGATTCCTCCAACTGAGTTTGTAGAAAAACTTTGTCCTGTAATTACTAATTACTACTTAAAGCCCTTTCTGCATTACTTGTTGCTGCCTCAGTGGCAACTTAGTCATTTCTGAATGCTTGTATGGCGACTTTGTGGATCGTGATACCCCTGCAACTGCAACATAAGTATAATGTGCGGTTTCATGTCAGTTATAAAATCGTTCTGTTAATTAGAGAGAAGCATATGCAATTGATGTTTGCTGGGGATCTAAATTACAACAAATATTGTTCCCATTTTCGTCAAGCAGAGTTAAGGTTATTGCACTGGGAAAAGACAAAAGGCATTCTATAACAGATCAATAAGCCTATATACACACAAAAATTAGTTGATGCTAATAAGGTTGCATGCTAAAAAGTAGTTGATGCTAATAACAAATCAAAGGCATTCCATATTAGTTTCACAACTATTAAGGTTGCATGTTGTAGTTGATGCTAATAAAAGTGGTGTCAGTAGTGAACCATGTGATGTTGATGTTGCTCCAATCAATTACGTACGTAGCCGTGCAAAAGATGGTAACAATTTTGTCTCCCTAGCATTACTCATAATAGATTTGTGGCTAGTAGTCTTATCCAGCAAATGTGAGGATGTGCAGATGATAATGGTGAAGGGACGCCAAGGAAAGCGAGTCAGGTCTGAGTCTCTGAGATCTCTATATCTCCGCCTTCATTTTCTTCCTATAGATTGTGCCCTAATTTTCAAATCTTGTGTTTGTTCTCAGGCTCTATGTTAGAGGAACAATCCTCAGCTACAAGAGGTAATTGGGCATCATTTTCTATTAGGTTATGCTGATCAATTTTGTTTCTTTTTCTTTTTTGTCTGTTTGGTTGCTGAGAAAATAGAGTAGAAAATGAGAATTATTGTGATTTTAGCTGTGGTTCTTGTTTTTTGTGTTCCCCATTAGCTAAAGGTGGGGGCTTTTGTTTTTAGCTTTGCAATTGAGGTTTAGAGGTTTTTTTGTATTTTGGGTTTAGGTTTGGTGAAGTGACTGTCTTTTTGATGTACTGGGTTTGTTTCATTTAGTTTCTACTATTTGTTTGGATGCTGAGAAAATACAGAGAAAGAAATCGTGGGTCTTTTTTATTCACAAATAGTGAAACTGGAGGATTTAAGATTGTTTGTTTAATTTTGATTATTTTGTTACATATTTTCTCAGCTGGTAAAATTAGGGCCAGAGTTCTTTTGTATTGATTTGTATATTGTTTGAATATTTGATGGGGGTGATGGGTCAGGTCCAAGTCAAACCAGTACCCCAACATATCCCTGATCCAGATTGAGGGAGTGAACACCAAGGAGGAGGTTGGGTGGTATGCTGGCAAGGCGAATGGCTTATATCTACAAGGCCAAAGTGAAGAAGAATGGAAGTCACTATTGCTGCATTTGGGGTAAGGTGGCTAGACCTCACAGGTAACAGCGGCATTGTTCGTGCCAAGTTCACGTCCAATCTTCCACCAAAATCCATGGTAATGTGAAGAAGTTATTGTTGCTGAAGTTAAAATGGTTCTGAATGAAGAGGTTTCTAAGTTATTGTTTCTTTTGCAGGGGGCTAGAGTTAGGGTTTTCATGTACCCCAGCAATATCTGAGGTACTTCAAGCCCCTTTTATAACATTAATTTCCCCCTTTTTGGATTGTTTTGTTTAATTGTAAGTACCCTGTTGATAATACTATACTTGGGCTTCATATTGTAATTTTTGTTACAAATTCACTCGAGATAGTGGTTTAATATGCAACTTAGTTGTGTGATATGTGATGTTAATTATTTGGTTTTCTTGTGTTTATTTTTCAATTCTGTGTTCTAAATTAGCATAGGTTGCAGCAAAGGCATGGCACCACTGTCATACAAATGTAGATGTAGCAGATGTTTTAGTGATTGTATTTGTATCCTATCTGCTCCTCTAATGTTTAGATAGTCTTTCTGGTGTCTTACTCTTAAGATCTTTTTACCAGTGTAATTTCTCCCTACAGCCTTTCTTGTTGGTGTGTTAATGTTGTTGCCATGATTAAATGGTCATAAAGTGTTTTGAGTTACCTTCTCTTTAGGATGGATACTTTGGAGTTTGTTGCTGCTCTCCTTATCCTTTTAAAATTGTTTAGATTCTACCAATCTGTTGGACTACTGGATAACCATATAAATAACATTGATTCCCACTTTCTAGCCCAGTGATTCTTAACTGTCGTTGTTGTCATTAGCTTGTCTGTTTGGTTTTTGAATAGCCATATGTGAACTAACTGAGGGATAACACTCTTTTTTTGGTCTTTCTATCATTAACTGAATGATGAATGAGGAATATTGATCTTGTTAATCATATGGTGATCTGTGTGGCTGGAGAATATACCTTTTTTGGACAAACTCTTAATGTTCTTGTGATCATCTGTTGTAACTTTGCATGCATAATTGGTAATTAGTTGATTTGAGAACTTGAGGGGCCGTTTGGTACATGATTTTGAGCAACAATTTTCAGTTTTTAAATAATATTATACGTATTTTCACACACTTTTTAATTCACATGTATTTCTAAAAAATACAAACAGCATTACTAAAACAACATTACCAAACACCCCCTGAATCTTTTACCTTGATCCTTAATTGCATCTTGTTCTCCTTTTGCAGCTCAGGTTGTGTAGATGCTGGATTTAGCTGGTGACAGAAGAATTATGTCTTTTATGAGCTAAATTTAAGTCATGTGTTTTGGAGCTGAGTCATTTTTGTTTATTTAGGTTGGTAGATGGAACTTTGAATCTTTACTAATGTCATCGAGAAGTTTCTTCATGTTTGTTTCTTGATACGAGTATTTGGATTATCAACATTTCATAGAAATGGATATTGAGCAAACTTGGTTTATGTACAGTTATGTCACTTTTTCAGTGCAAAATTATTTTTCCTATATGATTATGGTGTGACATTTCTTTAACATTCTGACAAAAGAGAAAAGTAAGGTCTTTGAAATTATAAATAGCTTCTTTGGGATAGACGGAATAGGTATTTTCATGTTTGAGATACGTAATAATATTAGTAGTCTTCATGGGGTTTGAGATATATAGTTCCAGCAACTCTTGTGGTAATTTGTACGTGTGCGGTTGCAAGTTGAGAGTAGTGAGCAGAGAGAGAAGAGATGGAGAAAACTGTTCTAAAACTGGTTGACATGGTATGATTCTCAGTTTGGAAACCATTGAACAATAAATTCTGTCGTCAATTGATCCACGTGAAAATCAATCATCCATCTTTCCCCGAACGGGTTTTGAAAAAGTTTCAATTGAATACCCTTTTTTTTTTCCTGATATTTCTCTGGTCCCTACGGCGCTCAAATGCTATTCTATTTAAGGTACGCCGGTGTAAATACGTTAAATTTTACTAAGGAACTTTTACAGGCACCTTTATTAGTAGAGATATGCTCAAAACTTCCCACAATGCCCCACATTTAGCACTAGCATCTAGGGTTGTATAAAAGTTGCTATACAAAATAACCTGCATACAATACAAAATGTGCAAAAATTTGCACAATATAGCATAAAATAACTTGCATCAGTGCTTGTAAAACTTTGCATATATATATAGACATGGCAAAACGGGTCAAAATTTTCTGACCCGACCCGACCCGAACCCAATTTTTTTGACCCGAAATAAAAACGGGTTGACCCGTGACCCGACCCTAGTTTTTTGTATTTTTTGCGGGTCAACCCGACCCGACCCGCAACCCGACCCGAACCCGAATCACTTTTTTAAAACTTTTTTTTTTTTTTGGGTAAAAAAAAATTAAAATTAAGACAATAGTAGTTTAATTGTTTATTATGAACTTTAAAGAAACAATTGATACATTTACATATGCAAATTAATTGAAAGATAAAATGTTGAGCATTTTGTAATGAGTAAAAAATTTTTAATATTAAATAACAAAGTACATGCCAATATAATATGGTTACAATAGAGTTAAAAATATAGATTTAAAACTGTAGACATGTGTGAGAAACATTTATAAGTGTAAAAATAGTGAAGCCAAAGTATCAAATTAGCATAAATTATGAATGCTTAGACTCATTTTTTAACAATTTATATCCAAAATAAATGGCTTTTCAAAATAAACTATGATATTTCCTAGAGTGTGTGTTGCTTAACAATGATATGATATTCATAAAAGAGACCATGTATAAATAAGTAAGCAATCCAATTTTAATGTATATCTCAAATTGAAATAGAGTGCCAACCACAATTGATAATAGAATATAAAATTAATTTTCAAGATTGTAAATTTCTTATATGTTTTTATTCTTTATCAAATGAGTTATCCAATAAGTCATTTGTAATTTTGTTTTATATTTTGGAATGTTAATATTGTTTAGAAATAAAACATGTGTATTTGTTTTACTTATGTTTGTGTTATTTTGTTTTACATAGCAATGTTAGGATTTGTATAATTTTGAAATTATTGAATAAGTATTAATAAGTTTAACTGAATTCATTCTTGATATAAGTGGTGAAGTCAAAATAATTCATTTTACATAAAATAATTTGTTGCATAACTTTTCAAATGACAAATACATGTTGTTTTATTTATAAAAAAATTAAAAATAAAAATAAAAAGAATAAAAAAAAATCATGTGAAAAATACAGGTCAATACGGGTCAACCCGACCCGACCCGCAACCCGATTGACCCGAACCTGTTTTTAACCCGCTTAAGATGACCCGTTTTTGACCCGTGACCCGTTTGACCCGCAACCCGATTAACCCGACCCGACCCCGACCCGACCCGCCCGTTTTGCCATGTCTTGATATATGCAACTTTGCATATGCACGTTTATTGTAGCTTTGTATATGATTGTTTTATTTTATTTTCTCTCTCCTCTCCCTTGCCTTGTCAGACTCTCTCTCTCTCACCCTCTCTTCAATATCAGGAAGAAGAAGAAGAAGACAACCACAACGTCCGCCCAACATCACAACCAACCACCATCAACCACCACTAACATCCACCCACCATCAGAACTAACCAACTACCACCATAGCCAACCCATTACAACATCAATTTAATCCAAACACAATCAACCCAAAATTAATGAAAAATCAACACAAATCCAACTTAAAATCAACTCAAAACAAAATCAATTCAAAATAAAACATCAGAAAACCTGCATGGCAAAATACAAATCAACCCAAAACCCAAGCCAACACTACCATGGAATGCTTGCCACCGCCATGAGAAAGAAAGTGTGAGAGAGTGAGTGTATTGAGCCATTGAGGTTTTTTCAAATTTGAAGAGAGCACCGGTTTGATAGAGAGAGATGGGGGGAGAGAGAAATAATTTTTTTTTAGAAATGAAAAAGAATAAGAAGAAAGAAAGAATAGCAAAAGAAAAAGAAGAAGAAAATGCCAAAGAAGAAAAAATGCTGAGGAAAAAAGGAGAAGAAGAAAGAAGAAGGAAGAAGAAGGAGAAAAAGAAAAAGAAAAAGAAAGAGAGAGAGTGTTTAGGTGTAGTGTGTGTGGCGTAAAGTGGTGGGGCCGTGGGTAAGTGAAATAAAAAAAAAATGATGAGAAAGTATTATTTAAATAAAAGAGGGTGTATTATAGATAATTTGATATGAGTGTTTTTGTAAATTAGTTGTGTAAAATAGAAAAAGTAGGTTTGTATTGTAAAATAAAAGGAAGATTTTGCACCCACTGGTGCAGATGCTCTAACTACGCTAAATTTTAGAAAGGAGCTTTTGTAGGCACCTTTATTAGTAGAGATATGCTCAAAACTTCCCACAATACCCAACATTTAGCACTATCATCCAGGTTTGTATAAAAATTGCCATTTTACAACCTAAAAAGTTACTTTATCTATTATACTATTCCACTTTACAACATACCCAACATTTTAGTTTTTATTTTTTCATACAACACAATAAACTAATATAACTACACTATTAAATATTATAAAATAATGCTTTACTAGCAACCAGAAGAGAGAGAGATGAGTGAATAAAATAATGTCTTTTAGATATACAACCCCGGATGTGGCATGTTTTGGGGTACAAAGAATGTAAAATAGCCTCAATAAAATTACTCATTTACCTCTTTTATTTCTTCCCTTTTTTTAATTTTTATTATGAGAAAAAGGTAAGATAGATTTTATTAATCCAAACTAAAAGTTACCATGCAAAATCACCTTGTGTTAAAACTGAAAGTCTGCTTCAGCAAAGGAGGACACAAGACCAGGATCAATCCAATGCATCCAAAGCAGCACAACTTGGTCCACATCATCAAACAGAGACTAAAAGGGTAGCTGAGATAGAGTTAACACGTGGCATCATAGAAGACTTGATTGAGTCAATCCCACACTATGATCAATTCATCAATTCTATGGTGTGATGCATGTACACGTGTAAGGTGGAAGTTGCAAGTTAGTTGTAACAACTTACCTGATAATTTGGAATTAGTTATTTTCTCCTTTAGTCAAAACTTGTATATAAAGTAGTAACACATTGTAATTGATTCATTTTTACATAATCAATAAAATTTCAGTTTTATTTAGAGAGAGAGAGCACAAACTTTTATATGGTATCAGAGCAAATCTTTTAGATTTTCTTCACTTGTTCTTCCTCTCTTCTCCGAGGTGCTTCAATGGCTTCCTCAGAAACTGAAGATCCTTCCGCGACTTAGAACATCCAATCTCCACATGCAAACACGCAATCTGCTGGAGAATCCAATGTTCGTAATCCATTTTTCCTTAATTCTAGTGAGAATCCAGGTTATGTACTAGTCACTCAACCTTTGTTAGGCATGCGAAATTTTCATTCTTGGTCACGAGCAATGGTGCTTGCTCTCACTGCCAAAAAGAAAATTGGTTTCGTGAATGGCAAAATCTCAAAACCAGAGGAAGATTCGCCTTTGTATGAGGATTGGGAGAGCTGCAATACCATGGTACTTTCATGGCTGATCAATTCCATGCATGTAGATGTCTCTAGCAATATTATGTATTGCGAAACAGCAAGGGAGATGTGGCTGGAATTGACGCGACTGTTCTCACAAGGAAATGGACCTAAGATTTACAATTTGCAAAGAGAAATTTCTCAAATTGCACAGAATCAGATGACGGTTAGTGAATACTACACTAAATTCAAGCAATTGTGGGATCAATTACTACAATTTGAGCCTCTGCCAAAGTGTTCTTGTGGTGCGATGAGAATCTTGAATGCTTCACATGAGAAGGCATATGTAATGAAATTCCTCATGGGACTTAATGAGAGTTTTGAGACTCTGCGAAGTCAAATCCTTCTGTATGATCCTTTCCCTTCCATGAGCAAAGTTTATTCTTTGGTACTTCAAGAGGAATCACACAAAAACACTGGGCATGGAGGTTCACCTGCTTCTCAATCTAATTCAATGGCCATGTTCACCAATTCCAAAGGAAATTCCAATTGGAATAGAGGAAATGCTAAGAAAGACAAGCCTTATTGCACTCATTGCAACATGCAAGGACACACAATTGAAAAGTGTTTCAAATTGCATGGATATCCTCTAGGTTATAAACCGAGAGGAAAGGCTAGTCTTGGTCAAGGTGCTTGTAATTCAGTCCATGGTGCAGAGAACACATTAGCATCATCTAATTAGTGTCCTATTTCCAAGGCACAGTGCGAGCAGTTGCTGACCTTTCTCAAATCAGGTGCCAATGAAGGACTTCATGCTGAAAATGTAAGCACTTCTTGTTTGGTCACTGGTGGTGAAAGAACTTCTAGTGTGATCTCTGAGATGGTTGGAAATCCTGCTAAAACTGATCCAAATTTCAATTCTGCCTTAATGTCAGGTACTGCTTCTATCATTCCTTCTATTCCTAATTTCAAGCACTCTATCTTTTCTGCTAAGATTGTCAATAGGCAAGCCTTTAGGGAAATAGATTGGATTATAGACACAGGGGCCACAGACCATATGGTCCATTCTATATCATGTTTCACTTCTGTTAGTGCAACTCTAAACACTTTTGTTAACCTCCCAAATGGTGAAACAGCTTTGGTAACACATGTTGGAACTGTTAGAGTATCTGAAACTCTCATTCTCACCAATGTTCTATGTGTTCCCTCTTTTAGTTTCAATCTTCTTTTTGTTAGTCAATTAACTAGGACCACTCCTTGTTGTCTCATTTTCTTTGGGACAATGTGTTTCATCTAGGACCTTGCTCATTGGAGCACAATTGGTCTGGGTCAAGAATTCAAAGGCCTCTACTTGCTGGAAGAAAGTTTGTCAACCTCAAAATCTTGTTTTTCTGCAGCTGGTTCTGTACAAAATATTGCAAATAATCTTGTTGTTCAGCCAAATATTTGGCATTTAAGATTGGGGCATCTGTCAAATGCAAAATTGGCTTTGATAAGAAGAAATAATGTACCTCTTTCAACAAATAATAAAGATTTTCATTGTGTAATCTGCCCTTTGGCAAAACAGAAAAGACTTCCTTTTCCATCTAGTACTCATGTCTCTATTCATTGTTTTGATTTGATCCATTGTGATTTGTGGGGTCCCTTCTCTACTCCTACCATTGATGGCTGTAGATATTTTTTAACTATAGTAGATGATTGCTCAAGGTGCACTTGGGTTTATCTACTTAAACACAAATCTCAAACACAATCTATAATGGAACAATTTTATACCATGGTTGAAACACAATTTTCAGCAAAAATCAAGACGATCAGAACATATAATGGAACTGAGTTTATCATGACTAATTTCTTTGTTGAAAAAGGTGTCTTACATCAATTAAGTTGTGTTGAAACTCCACAACAAAATGCCATTGTAGAAAGGAAGCATCAACACATCTTAAATGTAGCAAGAGCACTTTTGTTTCAATCCAATCTGCCCTTGCATCTTTGGGGACATTGCATCTTCACATCAATTTACCTAATAAACAGGACTCCTTCATCATGTTTAAATCATAAAACACCTTTTGAGGTTCTTTTTGGTTTTGTTCCAAACTATGATCACTTGAAGGTTTTTGGATTTCTTTGTTATGCATCTACCCTTTCCCAAAATAGATCTAAATTTTCCCCAAGAGCAAGAAAATGTATTTTCTTAGGCTATTCTTTTGGTATTAAAGGATACAAATTATTGGATTTAAATACAAAATCTGTTTTCATATCTAGAGATGTCATTTTCTATGAAAACATCTTTCCTTTTGGTATTGCTGAATCTCATGCTGCAGATCCTTTTCTCCTTGAGGTTGATAGTCATTCTGAAGGTATTTTAGGACCTTTTGTTACCCCTTGTGGTGTCCCTGATCTGCAAAATGATCAATCTGGTCCTGTTTGCTCACCTTCAACTTCTATATCTATACCTGCTGCTTCAACTTCTATACCCACACCTGCTGCTTCTTTATCTGTTCCTTTGCATTCTGATTCTACTTTTGCCCTGCTGGATTCTATTCCCTCTGTCAGTACTAACATTGCAGCTGAAGACCAACCTTCCAGAAAATCCACCAGGGTTCATAAACCACCAACTTACCTGCAAGATTATGCTTGCAATGCAGCCTCTAGTTCTTCACTTGCCACTGCAGATGTTCATCCTCCAGGGTGTCCTTAAGATTTGTCAGCTTGTCTTACATATTGCCACATGGATCCTCACTACACATCCTATCTTATGACTGTTAGTCAAGGTCATTCCACCTCTCAATATTTCTCTCAAGCTGTTAAAGATCCCTTGTGGAGAACAGCTATGGATAAAGAAATTCAAGCTTTGGAAGCAACACAAACTTGGATTCTTACTCCTTTACCTTCTGGCAAGAAAGCCATTGGCTGCAAGTGGGTTTATAGAGTGAAGCTTCATCTGGATGGTAGTGTGGAGAGATATAAGGCTAGGCTAGTGGCTAAGGGCTACACTCAAAGGGAGGGACTTGATTTTTTAGAAACCTTTTCCTCTGTGGCAAAAACAGTTTCTGTCAGGGTCCTCATTGCTCTTGCCTCTGCTAAGAAATGGCCTTTACACCAGCTTGACATCAATAATGCATTCCTTCATGGTGATCTTGAGGAAGAGGTCTACATGGATCTACCTCCTGGTTATCACAGTAAAGGGGAGTGTTCTTCAATTCCTATGGTTTGTAAATTGGTCAAATCCATTTATGGATTGAAGCAGGCATCAAGGCAGTGGAATGCCAAACTTTCTGCCACTATTTCAGCACTTGGTTTCAAGCAATCACAAGCAGATCATTCACTCTTTGTGCATTCAAATGGTCTTAAATTTACTGCCCTACTTATATATGTTGATGACATGATAATTACGGGTAATGATGAAGGCTGTGTAACTAATCTAAAACAAGTGTTGGATCAAAAGTTTGGTATCAAGGATCTTGGTTCACTCAAGTACTTCCTAGGACTTGAGATTGCTAGAGGTGCTAAAGGTATTAGCATAAACCAAAGAAAATATGCACTTGATGTGCTTAAGGAAGCTAGTATGCTTGGGTGTAAACCAGCAAAAACACCCATGGAACAGCAGCTAAAGCTGTCTAAATGTGATGGGGAGATACTTACTGATGCAGGACAGTATAGGAGGCTGGTTGGGAAGCTAATGTACTTAACTTTGAGCAGACCAGACATAACTTATGTTGTGCATAGGCTTAGTCAGTTCTTAGCTCAGCCTAGAGTGCCACATATGAAGGCTGCAACAAGGATTCTTCAATACATCAAAGGCTCACCTGGTCAAGGAGTATTTTTTCCTACAGATTCAAATTTGCAACTCAAAGCATTCTGTGATGCAGATTGGGCAGGCTGCCCAGATACCAGAAAATCATTGACAGGTTATTGTGTATTCCTAGGTGATGCTCTAGTTTCTTGGCAATCAAAGAAGCAAGATATAATGTCTAGATCTTCTGCAGAGGTTGAGTACGAATCTATGGCTACAACTACATGTGAGGTAACATGGCTGCTGTATCTGTTGAGGGATTTGTGTATTACACATCACAAACCAGTGCTTCTTTACTGTGATAACCAGGCAGCCCTACATATATCAGCCAATCCAGTGTTTCATAAGCGATCAAAGCACATTGAGGCTGATTGTCATATAGTGAGGAACAAAGTATTAGATGGAACACTTAAAACCTTTTATGTCTCATCAAAATCACAATTGGCAGATATCTTCACCAAGGCATTGGGAGTTGATAACTTTCTAAGGCTTCTCAACAAGTTAGGAGTGATCAACATCTTCAGTCATCATATTCAGTTTCCTAACACTGCAAAGGTAGTTGATGACAGCAATGAAACTCAACCAAGAGCTTTGCTCTTGAGGGGGAGTGTTAAAACTGAAAGTCTGCTTCAGCAAAGGAGGACACAAGACCAGAAACAATCCAATGCATCCAAAGCAGCACAACTTGGTCCACATCATCAAACAGAGACTAAAAGGGTAGCTGAGATAGAGTTAACACGTGGCATCATAGAAAACTTGATTGAGTCAATCCTACACTACGATCAATTCATCAATTCTATGGTGTGATGCATGTACACATGTAAGGTGGAAGTTGCAAGTTAGTTGTAACAATTTACCTGATAATTTGGAATTAGTTATTTTCTCCTTTAGTCAAAACTTGTATATAAAGTAGGAACACATTGTAATTGATTCATTTTTACATAATCAATAAAATTTCAGTTTTATTTAGAGAGAGAGAGCACAAACTTTTATACCTTGGAATACATCATCCAAGTCCTCAGGTAGCTCTTCTACCCAAACATCCATATTTGCAGATACAACTGCTCTACATGCAAGGGAATGTGCTAACTTATTACCCTCCCTTTTTACATGATGAAAACTGCAAAATTCTAGACAAGATCCTAGTCTACGGGTTTCCTCTATCACATGACCAAACATAGTGAGGCATCTACCATTGGCGTTCAAAGCTTGTACAACCCGCATGCAATCCCCTTCAAACATCACCTTGAGAACACTCAGCTCTGCTGCAAGGCTAACAACACGCTTAGCTGCCAAGGCCTCTGCCATTTCAATCGTAGCAGCGTAATCTTTTGGCTCAATGCCGCAATTACATTGCCACCTAAGTCTCGAAAGACCACTCCCAGACCAGCCCCAAATTCTCAAAACTAGCTGCATCAAAATTGGCCTTATATAAACTCTCTGGTGGTGTTTCCATCTTACTAGGAGATGACTAGAGGACGGAACCGAGAGCTGCTTTTGCGCATCAAAAAATTCTGCCACTAGAACTCGAGCTCGTTGTCCAACTTCCAACAATGGCCACATGGGTTGATGCTCCCGTAATCTATTTCTCCTCTGCCATAAGCACCACGCAATGGTTGCAAACCATGCAATATGGAAGCTTGAACTCAGCGTCGATACGGCCTCAAAAAGATCCATGAAAGTACGATGTTTCTTCCCATACAGCGATGCAAAACTTCTCTCTGAGCGCCACAACGCTTAGGCTTGCTCACAATACCACAGACTGTGAAGGATTGTTTCTTGAGAATCATCACAGAGAGGGCAAAAATCATCTCCCACTACATGTTGACGCTTTAAGTTTTGCTTCGTTGGCAAGGAGTCCCGTACTGCTCTCCATATGAAATGCAGGACTCGGTTTGGCGCACGGATCTTCCAAATCCCTTTCCACACCCCGTTAGAGCCCTCCGAAGAAGATGAGCTTGGACTGGACTGCCTTATGGTGTTTGACAGCATTCGATAAACGCTCCGGACCAAATACTCACCATTTGGAGTTAAGGGCCAAATAAGAGCATCATCATTACTATCTTCACTGACATAAATCCCTTTAATCATCGCAGGTTCCCATGGATAGAATACATCATCTATGTGGTCAAAATTCCATTGTCTAGAATGAGGAAGAAACATATCAGTGACTTTAATAAGATTTGCATCGGTTCTAGGAGACACAATCAGCCCAGGTGATGATTCGGATAGCCACCTATGATTCCAAATATCAATGGAGTGACCATTACCCACTCGCCAGACAGCCCCTCTGTTGATGACTTCACGAGCTTGCAAAATACTCCTCCAATCATAGGAGCATTTACGATGGACAGGAGCATCCAAGATGTTACCATGGGGAAAATATTTGGCACTAAAACTCTGAATAGTAAGTTGCCTCTTTGATGAAAAAGTCTCCATACCTGCTTCGCTAACATGGCATTATTAAACCTCTGGATATCCTGGAAACCCATTCCTCCCACGAATTTTGATTCACACAAGGTGCTTCAATTAATCCAATGAATCTTCCTATTTTCACTTTGGCCCCACCAAAATTTGCGGGTCGTAGCGTCAATATCCATGAACAAACCCACTGATAGTTTGAACACATTCATGGAATAAGTTGGAATGGATTGAACAACAGCCTTAATCATGATCTCCTTCCTAGCTTGTGAAAGCAGCTTCTCCTTCCACCCTTGCATTTTGGCCCAAACCCTCTCCTTAATTTTTGTGAAACAAGAGGCTTTGATAATTAAGTAAAATAAATATATTGAGAATTTTTTTATAAATATAAAAATAAAAATTATGGAGAACCGTAAAATAGTGCTTATTTATATCCCCGTCTTTTGATTCATAATTTTGTAAATTTCAATGATAATGATTATATTTCATATTCAAATATCTATCCACCCCAAGCCTATGCATAGAGATTAGAATTTGAAAAAAAAATTACAATTTTTTTTTTAAAGAGAAGCTGAATTTAAATTTAATATAAATACATGTCATAACTATCTGACATTATATATATATATATATATATATATATATATATATAAAGAGACATATGTGAAAAGAAACTGAAATAGGAGTGCGGAAGTGTGGGAATAGGAGTTTGAAGTTGGGGGAAAATGGGCTTTTGACCTTATTTTTTAAAAATATCTAGCAAATTGTCCCTATTTTGAAACTATTAAGCACCGTGTCCCTATTTTTAAACTCGATTTTTATAAAATCGAGTTTCAATGTAACTCGATTTTATGATTATCGAGTTTTAGGTAAGTTTTTCCTTGGAATTCAATTTTAGTAAAATCAAGTTTTAGTTGGATTTTTTAAATTGGAAAAAGTCACGGGTGCTCCTTCAGTGTTGGAAAAACTTACCTAGAACTTGATTTTATGATTATCAATTTTCTAAAAATTGATTTTCAAAAAAGGGGCAAGGTGCTTAATAGTTTCAAAATAGAGACATTATGCTAGATATTTTAAAAAATAAGGGTGCTCCTTTAGTGTTGCAAAAACTTACCTAGAACTTGATTTTATGATTATCAATTTTTTAAAAATCGAGTTTCAAAAAAGGGACAAGGTGCTTAATAGTTTCAAAACAGGGACATTGTGCCAGATATTTTAAAAAATAAGGGTAAAAGCTTTTCCTTGCAAAAGTTGTCCCAAATTTTTACTGGCAAGTTGGCGTATGTTAACATAAATAGTTTATTACATATTGTAAAAATGTCATTACTATTTTAATCAAAAGATAATACAACGTAAAAGTGGATAAAGAAAAGGACAACGTTATGGAAGCACAATGAGTTAAATTGGATTTAGTGTTAAAAGCTCTATTAATTTGAAAACACTCATGCGTGTTTAGGCCTCCATTCAAAAATTACGGCTAAATTGCTATTACCCTACTTAACTAAGTGTGGAATAAGAGTAAGTGTAACGCAATGAAATTGGAACTACACTCTAAGCCATAACCACAAGCAAGCAAAAATAAATAAAAAGCTTAAAGAGTAAGGAAAGAGAGATGCAAACACAAGATAACACCAAAATGTGCTATCGAAGAGGAAACCGAAGAACTCGGTAAAAAACCTCTCCGTGACCTTCTAAGTCAAAATTGATCCGTTAGTGAATAAATTGTACACGAATATTAAAAAGACTCTTCAAGCTTAATCTTCCTAACGTACTTGAGCCCTCCGAGATCCAGCTACCAATGAATTTCTTAGAGTCTTTTCTTCACTAGTTATTTGGATCCCGAAATACTGCCGGATTGCATCCGCCAAGCCTCACTGGCTTCTTTTGGCAAATTTTGTTAGGTTCTAAGAGTTTAGAACAATTGGAAAACTGTGAGTACAAATTTGTCTAAATATAGATCTTAGACTTTATAGGTATTGTTGGGGGGACCACAATTTGACTCCCTACAACTACTCTAAAAACAGGCTCTCGTGGAGCGATGTCGAATGTCATAAAAGATTTGAGTGTGTTTTCCTCATCACCAATTTGAGGTGGAATGGCACAGCTCACTGTTTGACAAATAGTATCAGAGCCAAGGTCATGGGTTCGAGTCACAAGAGTGTCATTGTGAGGGAGAGATTGTTGGGGAGACCACAATTTGGCTCCCTACAACCACTCTAAAAACAATACCATAAAATATTTGAGTGTCTTCCTCATCATCACTTGGTTTTGAGGTGGAATGGCACAGTTTATGGTCTGACAAATGGTATCAGATCCAAGGTCATGGGTTCGAGTCATGGAAGTGTCATTATGAGGGAGGGATTGTTAGGGGGATCACAATTTGACTCCCTACAACCACTCTAAAAATAGGCCCACATGGTGTGATATCCAATGCCAAAAAAATTTGAGTGTATCTTCCTCATCACCAATTGGTTTTGAAGCGGAATGACATTACTCATGGTTTGACAATTGGCTCTGATACCATTTTTTGGACCATGAGCTCTCAAATGACATGGGTTTGAGCTTGTCGGCAAAGTCAAATTCTCCAAACTCGTTGCCTAATGACAAACCAAAGTTGCATAGGAACTCAAAGAGATAGAGACCATGAGAAGAAATAATGGGGGAGAGAGAGAGAGAGAGAGAGAGAGAGAGAGAGAGAGAGAGAGAGAGAGAGAGAGAGAAAATTGATATGTGGTAATAGAGGATAGAAATAACACTTGAATGAAACATGAGAATCATTGGTTTTAGGGATTTCCATTTTGACTCTAGGAAATGAAAATTGCAAAATGTATTAAGCTGAAAGTGCATGTCATGGAACTCAAAAAAAGTGCCAAACATCTCAATTTTTTTGCAAATTGCATTTCACTTCCTTATAAGTTATGAAATGCATTTTGAGAGAGAAGCGAAACATAAGTCAATGTTAGTTAATTGGGAAGAGAATTTGTATATTTAATGTGGAATATTAAACATAGTTAGATTTCTTACAAGCCAAGTGTCATTTGTCTTACATTCGGATTATTCCCCCTTTTTATTTATTCTTTTTTTTTTTTCTCTTTAAACTTTGCACGTATATCTAATATTTTTATTTAACTGTTGGATTACATGTTCTTTATATTCTTAACACATTTGTCAAACTTTGTGCCAATAGGTTATTTCCTATTTGATTTATAAACTCATTTTTTATGTATAATTTTAAATTATAAAAACTTGAAATTTAAACATTTTATTGGTGACATAGTTATTGATTTTAATCTTCTGAAAATTTTTGCTTTGTAGTCAAATTTGTCTATTTTATAATAGAATGGTTATTTATGTGAATCAACTATTCAATTATTTGGTTATATTTTTATTACAATAAATAGTTATTTCTTAAAGAATTGAGGAATATATATATATATATATATATATATATATATATCTTTAGGAGCATCTTCAATAGTCTCTTTAAAACAAAATTCCTCATCATATTAGAGAGTTAACCCTTAAAATTAAGGTCCAACAATCTTTGTTTTTTACATTTTTTTTTTTTGAAGAGCAATAATGAATCTCTAAATGTGGATTGAAGCTCTGTAAACACAATTCCAGTTATGTCCAAGGATAATCAAGGAGGAGGTGCCAAAATATTTTAATGGCTTTGTGTCGAGCACAAAATTGTGCTTAAGGGTTAGAGTTGCAAAATAAAATTTGAAACAAGGGAATATGTTACGTGTCTAGTTTTTATTTAATTTTTTTATTTAAGGTTTTATTAAGAGTTGGGTTATTAGATAATGATAGGATAAATTGTTAGCTTAGTATTTGAATAAATCTTATCTACTTGTAGTAGATAAAGATTAGGTTTTTTTTTTTTTTTTGAATTTAAATGTTAGCTTTATCTTGTAAAGCCATCTATTTATATGGCTTGATGTCGATTAATAAAGGAGGACTGAAAAATATTATTATTGAGTGAATATTCACTTTGGAGGTCTAGACTCCCTTGAAGTAGTTTATTTATCAATTAGAAGGTCTTGGTTCCCTCAAAGCAACCAACAAACTCAATTGGACCAATTGAGTTTGTAACAAAATATTATATGGTTTATGAACACAAATTTCATAGGAATGTAAAACGAGATGCCTGTAAATTTCATTAAATTTTTCAATACTCTATAAATAAAATTTGGCTAGAAATTTCAACGAGATGCCTGTAAACAAAATGAAAGTAATTTATTGAATCTTATCCAAAAAAAAAAAAAAGTAATTTATTGAAGTCTTGTTCTAAATTTGCATAACTGAGGTAAGTCAATTTCAATTTTCAATACATTACAACTTTAACAAGGATTTCTAACATACAAAGATATCTTCTTCTTCTTCTTTTTTATTTTTTATTTTTTTACCTCTCTCTTTCAAATCTCCTTAAAGTTGTTCCAAATAGCAAAGCATAAAAAAAACTCGGCCAAGTTTCCTTGCACGACTTTGCGTAAAATAGCGGAAGCTCAAATTACCAAGATTGATTGTGAAAATATTTTAGACTTTGGGAAAGATCTTCAAACTAACAATAGGAACGAAGAAAATTAATACAAAAGAAAATAGACACAAAAAACACCAAGATTTACGTGGTTCAGCAATAGCCTACATCTATGAGTGACAACGAACAAATTTCACCATATCAAATTTGGGATAATACAAATTGTTGTTGAGGCACTCTCACAAACCCAAATCCCAAATTCACCCAAATGGCTCTCTCACAAATACGAACCAAAGAACCAAAGGTTCACAAAGACCAAATACGCACAAACCAAAGAGAGAGCCACAAATCAAATCCAAAAGTTGCAACGCACCAAGAGAGAGCTAATCACCAAACCGCAGAACCAAAACCAAGCGGTAACAAATCTCTCTCGCTATTCCAAATTGCAACCCACAAATCTCAAATAACCAAACGAAGAGAGAGCCTTGTTCTCACACACCCTCTCTATTTCCACGCTCTTCAATTGCCGCAACACACTGCTTATATATGATATTAAGTCGGTGAAGATACAATTCCTTTAAGGAATAGAATTGTAATCCAATAACAAGAGTCCTAAAACAATTAGGAAATAGATTTTCACTTGGAATGGACTCCAACTCTTGTATGCCACTTCAAAGCAATCATGGTTTATGTTGAATTCAAGCCACCGACTTCACATTGGCCAGCTTAAATAAGAAATATAGTGAAAATGGGAAACCAATTTTCTTTTTTTCTTTTTTTCCCCAAACCCCACTACGGAGAAAGATAGTCATTTATAAGAATCTTAGATACCACATCCGTATGCAACTCGGAACAGAATATATGCTATGTTAAATATTTGACACTTCCAGGTTCCAATTTGTTTCAAGTAATTACATTTTATGGAAAGTTTAAATAGTCAATACTCTATAAATAAAATGAGGCTAAAAATTTCAACGAAACACCTGTAAACAAAAGATAAACAATTTATTGAAGTTTGAGTTGTGGAGTCAATTTTTTTTATTTTTGATAATTAATAATTATTAAGAGATGTTAGTTGAGGTACAAGACTTGGTCAAATTACTTTTGTTCTAAATTGAGTATAACACATGAATAATTCAACCAAATTTTCATGCATAATGTGTCAAGACTTAAATAAGAAATGTTATGAAAATGCGAAACCAATTTTCCTAATCTTTTTTTCTAAACCACGACGAAGACGGGTATTCATTTCATAAGATGTAAAGAATAAACATTTGTTGAACACTTCACTTCACACCTGCTTCACATCACTTCACACAACCTCACACACGTTAGTGCTTTATGACACTTCACATCATTCCACACATGAGCACCATCACTCCTATTTATTATGAATTATGCTAGGACTACATAAATAGCCATAACATTATGCCACAACTCGCCACATGGCGAGTTGTGATTAGCAAAAGTATGTCAGGGGCAGGGCCGGCCCTAGGCCTAGGCCATTTAGGCCATGGCTTAAGGCCCCCTAACATGGAAAGGCCCCCAAATATGGGGCACTAAGGTTTTTTTTTTTTTTTAAAGAAAAAATGTAAGTTAGGTGTAAATTTTTTTCCAACGCCTAAAATATTAGAGTTATAGAAGTATATTACAAGTTTTATTACATAAGTCATATAAATTGATATGTCACTAATTATATACAGCAGTTCAATACTGATTTATTCATTCTTTTGTTGAAATGTCACCTCATTGCTATATTAGTTTGTAAGCTTTTTGTAATCAAATTTATAATAAGTTTAGCATTTTCTCTATAAAAAAAAAATTATGAATTAATAGAAATGCAACCTAATCTCCATTAAGTGAATAAAAATCCTAAAGCTAATTCAAATTTTATGATAAAAAGCTTATAAACTAGTGATGTGACAATCATATGATCTGTGTCATTTAAACAGTATAATAAATGAATGTTTGAATAACTTTTTTTTTTATTTTTTTTATTGGTGATATGCTAGTTTATAAAACGTATATAGTAAGTATCATTAGCTCACTTTAGGTGAATTAGTCTTATTAATAAGTATGAATTAATAATAGATTTGAAATAAAAAAGTATATAATAAAAAAACTAAATATTGTGATATTTAAATATAAAAGGCCCCTCTAAACTTTCCGCCTTAGGCCCCAAACTCTCTTGGGTCGGCCCTGGTCAGTGGGCCATGTGGGGACACACTTTTGTTAATCACAACTCGCCATGCGGCGAGTTGTGGCAAAATATTGTGACCATTTATGTAGTCCTAGCACAACTCATTTATTATGGATTAAAAGTTGGTTAGCAAACCAACTTTGAAATCCCTAAACCTTTCTATCAGCAAGTATTTATTATGGATTAAGTACTAGTTTGGATAATGCGTTATAAATCAATGTCTGTGGCTGGCGTTTGTAGTCTGTGGGATCCATAGCTACAGTAGCTAAAATATCACGCCCAAGATTGAAAAGTGCATCTGCTAGTGGGTCCTGTGCACAATTCACGAGATCCACAAATCTTTTTTTTCAGTAAAATTTTCATTAAAAATGGATCCCAAGGTGCATACTATTCACACATTTAAAAATTATTTTGCTACAATGTTTTCAATTTTCAACAATAAGCGGTATCCAACCAGACCCTAAAAGTTGGTTAGCAAACCGACTTTGAAATCTCTAAACCTTTCTATCAGCAAGTATTTTCCTACGAGCTTCTAGGCTATTTTATAAACATGTGGCTGAAATTAAATTATGCAAGTAAACTCTAGAGAATTCCGAATGAAGAGATTAAGTGTGTGTTTGGGATGAACTTAATTTTTCAGCCTATCTCCACTTTCAGCTTGTTTTTGCTATTATTCGTAAGTCATATTGCATTTTTTAATACTATTCATAAGTCACAGTGTACTATGCAGCTTATTTTTTAACTTTTTTTTTCTACACTTTTAGTAAGAAGTTTTCAGCTTCAGCTAAGTGTGCATTTGGGAAGTGTTTAAAGTTGTAGCTTATTGTTGATTTTAGGTTATTTTTGCTACTATTTATGGGTCCCATTGCACTTTTTGATATTATTCATAGTTCTTACTATACTATTCAACTTATTTTTAAATTTTTTTTCTACGCTTTCAGCAAAAAACTTTTAGTTTTAGCTAAGCAAACTGTTTCCAAACGAACACTAAAGGAGAAACATTTGAAATTTCTAGAGAGAGACAGTGCTTGATTTTTAACAATATTCATGTGGTGTTTACTCCATTCTTTCGTCTATTGTGAAGCAATTTTGTCTTGTCTGAGTAAGAAGTTTTCAGCTTCAGCTAAGTGTGCATTTGGAAAGTGCTTAAAGTTGGAGCTTATTGTTGATTTTAGGTTATTGTAAGGGCACAAATCACACTGGACCGAAGTTGGACTTTCTGGCCAGCCCAATGAGCCCTAGACAATGAATTTATAGAGAGTGGGCTTCTAATCTAGGTTTTTGGACGGTAGATAACACAAAAGTTAGGTTAAATCCCAGAGCACATGCATACTTCTCATACATGGATGAAATATTGTTTTATATATTGGTGCCGAGGACAATCCTTGGTGTTTCCTTACAAGTTCTCTCTGTAGTGTGTGTGTATCTCTCTCCCCCTTTCTTTCTTCCTCTTTCGTCTTTTATAGGCCTGCATCTTTTTCTCCTTCTTTCCACGTGTGATCCAGATCCTCCTTTTGGATACTTGTCCCATCATTCCTTCTTACCAAAGTCTCTGGCGGTAAGTGTGAAGTTGAATTTCAATGTTCAGGCGTCACTTCCTCATTAATGCGGCCAGAAAGGTAGGTGTAGAGCCTTCAATGCGATGGTAGCAGCTTTTTCCTTGATATTTGTCTGTCATTTCTCTTTATCCCTTATTCTCGTTCTCTCAGTTTCTGCATCCAAGGTCTTCAGTACGGACGCCCTTGAATTGCCAGATCACTCATATTGTCCTTGGCAGCATGTTACCGAGGACTAGGTCATCCTCGGATGTTATGTTTCGTGGTGTTCTGCTCATGCATGGCACCTTTTTTTGTCACGTGACTTCATAGGCTGGACTTATTATGTCCTCGGACCATTTCATGATGTTGGGTTGGACTTCCTTCCTTGTGAGAGCCTTTGGGCTAGCCCAGTATGTATCTTGGGCCCATTGGCACTACATTACCCCCTCGAAACCCTTATTTCTACCTTACTGAGAGGAATGAGGGTTTCGATATACGCACGCGGGACAATCCGTTTCTGACACTTCGGTCTGCAGAGCATGCTTCAATTAAATGTTGGCGGCTCTCTATTCCCCACGTCCAACCGTGTGATGCTCATCCAACAGGTAAGCGCATTTCAAGGGGAAGCAGGCAGGAGATCATCTGCTTTCCGATTTTCAATGGTATAAATATTGACAGTTCAAAGGCTTTCTATTCATTTCAGAAATTGTACAACGGACTTAGCAATCTACACGCGTCTTTACACCTTCTCAGTTCTAAGCCGAGGTGACCTTATTACTTTAAAGTAAGTCCTCCAACTTTTTACTTTCATTACTGTTTCTCCATCTCTCTCGTTATTCCTAGTTTCTTCGTCCTCGGCCATATAAAACTTCCTAGCCTCTCTCTAGTATCCCTTCCTTATTTTTAGAAAATGGGTAGATTTGCACCCTTAGTAGATACCCCTGAAAAAATAGAGGAGTTTAAGGCTAGGTACGAGATCCCATCCGGAGTGTCTGTTAAATATTGCAAGCAGGGAGCTTGGCATACTGAGAGAAAGGCCGGTGAGGTAGTGATTCCCATGATAGCCTTTATAGAAGGGGGAATGAAGATTCCCATGAAACCAATTACTAGGAATTACCTCAGAGCGGTGAGATTATCCCCCACACAGTGCGCCCCAAACATGTTCAAGATCCTTGGTGTCGTAGATGCTTTAAATGAAAAATTAGGATTAGGACTTACCCACCACGAGGTAAACTGGGTTTACAACCTCTACCACTTAACGGGATAAGGGTACTACCTAAAATTTAGGCACCCTGAGGTGAGGCTAATTCAATGTCTCCCTAGTTCCAACAAGGGTCTGAACAAAGACTTCCTTATACTGTCTGGGGATTGGCATGACGGTCTCCCCTGTCCGACGACAGAGGGGGAACCAGGTGAATAATTGCACCTTGCTTAGCTACGTATATTTATGCATATATATATATATATTATTTTTTTTTTCCTGTTTTGTTCTTGTTATCATTGTTTGTTACTTGCTATTTACTTATTTTCTTTCACTTATCATTTCTTTGAATAATGGCGCAAATCGCCGTGCTTTCACTCGCCATACCCACCCTGTCGATTTCGCCCGCTTGGACAAGATTCTGAAGGCTGAGGTGTTTGTACATTCGGACGGCCAGCTTCGAGCGGCGCACCTAATTCTTGGGTACACTCCGATTTCATCCACCTTTCAAGCGCCGAAGTGCGTTATTAAAGAGAAGGATCCTCGACTGCCTAGGATTAGTGTTGCGGTGGAAGGCTTCTTGCTCCCTAAGGGTACCCCAGTTCCTCGAGGGGTCCTCATCACTGAGCCTATAAGGGTTATCCCAAGAACCTTTCCTCTCGCCTCATCCTCGGCTTAGCCCAAATTGGGTGAAAGCTCCTCTTCCCGACCAATCATAAAGGAAGAAGAAGAAGAAGAAGAAGAAGAAGAAGAAGAAGAAGAAAAGAAGAAGAAGAAGAAGAAGAAGAAGAAGAAGAAAAAGAAGAAGAAGAAGAAGAAAGAAGAGAAGAAATCGTTGAGCTTTCGGATTCAGAAGAAGAATTCGAAGCTTTTGACCGGCTTCCGTCGCCTAGGAACCCATCTCCTGTCGTTGGCTCGCCATCCATCACATCCTCGAACGACAACGACCAACCACTAGTAAGAATAGGTATTTAGCGCTGATCTAAACCCAGCCTCAAGGACGTGCTGGAAGGTCAAGTTGGAGCCCAAGAGCTTCCGAAAGTGCCCCCGGTGAAGACCAAGGATAAGGGCATCGACAAGCTTCCTTCAATGAGACTCACTTTTCCTCCTTCCACTTAAATTCAACACCCAGACCCAACTGACCATAAAAGAAAAAGGGACCAGCCTAAGGGAAAGGAAATAGTTGAAGGTGGCAAAGATCTCCCTGCCAAGGAGATAGAGCAGGAAAGGGGAGGGAAGCATGCTCGTTATGCTCAGACAAGGTCGGAGAGACGAGTTGATCCGCCTGCAGCCGTCCATGCACCCGTTTGGGCTCTCCAAATGCTCGTGGATGATCAGGCAGTCATTGTCGATGCTTCAATAAGGGGATCCGATGAGGGCACCGTGGCATGCATCGTCGACGCATTGGAGCACGCGCTTCTATTGCCCAAGGACATGAGCGAGCTACGAAGGATGAGGGATCAGAATGTCTTCATGATCCTCAAGAAGGAGCTTGCCATGGTAAGGGTTTTAATCAAATACTTCATGCTACCCATGTTCTTCACGTTGTTACACTTGTTATTGTTGCTTACTGTTTGATAAGAATTGTCTCCGCACGTTATTAACTGGTAACATTTTATATGCAGGCTGTTCAGTCTGCGTATAGGGCAGAGGAGATCGCCGCAAACTCCTACAAATCACTAAGGGTTGGAGAGGTGAGGCTGGATCACACCCAAAAGATCCTGGAGCTAAAGGAGAAGAAGTTACAGGAGGTGACAACCAACCTGGGCAGGGTAGAAAGTGAGAGGTCGGGCTTGGAGGCCTAGCTGAGGACTACTACCAGGCAGGCCAGGGATCAGAGGCTGCAGCTTAAGCGTGGCAATGAAGACCTTGCCTCGGCCAATAAATTAGTAGAAGATCTCAAAAAGGATCTTACAAAGTCCAAGGAAGCTAGGCAGGAGGCTCTTAAGGCCAAGGAGGAGGCACTCATCAAGGCACGGGAAGCCGAGGAGATGGTTGACCAGGCTGAACAGAGTGGCTATGAGGTGGGGGTGGCAGAGACTACTGACACCTTCAAAGCCCAAGTGCCGGAGGTTTGTAGGGATTACTGCCTCCAGGTGTGGAAGGAAGCCCTCTCCCAGGCCGGGGTTGATGCTTCCTCTCCCCTATGGAAGGAAGAGAATGCCTACATACCTCCTGCCATCCGAGTGGCCACTTCTTGCACAGTCAAGGATGATGCCAACTCTTCTGCTGCTGGGACGCAAATGGAAGAAGCTGTTGCTGGTCATGCTGCTACTGAAGCTCAACCTGAAGATGCACAACCTCCACTTGCCCTAAAAGAGCTGCCCCCCAACCCTAAGGTCAGTGGGACGATGGAGCTAGTTCTGGCGACCCTGCCTATAATGCCAAAGGGGGGTCCCAAAGATAAGGAAGTGGTTGGGGGATCCTCGGCCTTGGTGGTGGCTCCTGCTGACTCTAAAGACCAAGTTCAGCCTGAGCCTTGACGGTCCTTAGATTTTGTTGCAGTTTCTTTCTTTCTTTCTTTTTCGTTGTAGTCAATTAGCTTTAGTTTCGTTTGTTCTTTTTCTTCTTCTTTTACTTTCCCTTTGTTGTAATTCACCTTTTGGGTTGTGGATGTATTTAAAGAATATTTTGTTTAATGAGAAGGACTTTCAGTTTGAGTTGATACCTTGTATTATATTAATTGTTAGCAGATCCTTCCATCATTATCGACTTAGTCTAACCAAATAACAACTTGAATTTGTTGTGCGCATTAATAACTCCATATCAATAACCAAATAAGGATAGAGGAAATTTATGTAAGTTACATATTCGCAAATGCTTTAAGTGATGATCGCAAGTTTCTACTCAATTCCAGTGATGACTAATACATTAAAAGGCAAGATATTCATGTGAAAGCAATTCAATTGAGACCTGCTTAAGAACTATCTTCATAACAAAAGATCAAGACGAGAAACACCAACATTTCTGATATGTTCCACACTTAGACTAGGAATGGCTCAACCATTGTGCTTAATGTTTAATAACAAATAAAGTTAGATGAAACCCATACTTGAGATACTTATTACGAGTACATACCTGTCTCTATAGGATGCGTACACGTTCTCCCAGGAGTCTACGCAACTCAATCTTTGTCTCTACCATTGTCTTCGGGGCTCCGACGTAATTTCGTTTGTACTTTATACTAAGGTAGAAGATCCGAGGATCCGGCATAACCTTAAATTTTATTTTTAGAATAAGGTAGAGGATCTAAGGATCCGGCGTAACCTTATTTTTAATTTTTACTAAGGTAGAGGATCCGAGGACCCGGCGTAACCTTATTTTTAATTTTTACTAAGGTAGAAGATCCGAGGACCCGGCGTAACCTTATTTTTATTTTTAGAACAAGGTAGAGGATCTAAGGATTCAGCATAACCTTATTTTTAATTTTTACTAAGGTAAAGGATCCGAGGACCCAGCGTAACCTTATTTTTATCTTTAGAACAAGGTAGAGGATCTAAGGATCTGGCGTAACCTTATTTTTAATTTTTACTAAGGTAGAGGATCTGAGGACCCGGCATAACCTTATTTTTATTTTAAGAACAAGGTAGAGGATCTAAGGATTCGGCGTAACCTTATTTTTAATTTTTACTAAGATAGAGGATCCGAGGACCCGGCGTAACCTTATTTTTAAATTTTACTAAGGTAGAGGATCCAAGGACCCGGCGTAACCTTATTTTTATTTTTAGAACAAGGTAGAGGATCTAAGGATCCGGCGTAACCATGGTTTTGTTTGACAATCCATATTGGTCTTTTGAACATAGCATTGTGTACAACATAACAACAATAAGATTAAAATGGCAGAGGTGCCTTTTATTAATAATAATATCGTCGCAAATTACTTACATTCCAGGGATGGGGTACAACTTTTTCATCTAAATCTGCAAGGTAGTAAGCTCCTATTCTAGCTACTGTAGTAATGCGATACGGTCCTTCCCAGTTCGGCCCCAACTTCCCCCATGCTGGATTCCTGGTATTACCCACGACTTTCCTCAATACTAAGTCTCCAGGGGCAAGTGGCCTTAAATTCACGTGCAAATCATACCCCTGCTTCAGTTTTTGTTGATAGTAAGCCAATTGGATCATGGCCATTTCTCTCCTCTCGTCAACCAGATCTAAGCTCCTTTCTAGTAGCCTATCGTTACTGTCCAGAGCGAAGGAGCTTGTTCTCATTGTTGGAAAACCGGCTTCTAAAGGAATAACAGCCTCGGCGCCATAAGTCATTGAGAATGGCGTCTCTCTCGTTGATCGGCAGGGTGTGGTCCGATACGTCCACAGAACATGAGACAATTCCTCCACCCATCTCCCTTTGGCATCATCCAACCTTTTCTTAAGCCCGTTGACTATAACTTTGTTGACCGCCTCGGCCTGCCCATTTCCTTGCGGATAAGCTGGGGTGGAATACCTGTTGGTTATGCCGAGGTTACAGCAATATCACCTGAACGCTTTGCTATCAAACTGCAAACTATTGTCTGAAATGAGAGTATGAGGGACTCCAAATTGAGTGACGATGTTTTTCCACACAAACTTCTTCACGTCCACATCCCTAATATTTGCTAGGGGCTCGACCTCTACCCACTTAGTAAAATAGTCAGTGCCTACAACTAACCACCTTTTGTTTCCAGGTGCCTTTGGGAAGGGACCCACAATGTCCAGACCCTACTGTGCAAAAGGCCAGGGGCTTGTTAGAAGATTGAGCACACCCCTAGATTGATGAATGTTTGGTGCGAACCTCCGACACTGATCGCACTTCTTCACATAGCTTTGAGCTTCTTGTTGCATATTGGGCCACCAATACCCTTGTGTTAGAGCCTTGTGAGTTAAAGACCTTTCCCCGGTATGACTTCCACAAATTCCTTCGTGTAATTCTTTCAAGAGAAGCTCTGTTGTTTCAGGATGTATGCATAACAAGTATGGCCTTGAAAAGGATCGCTTATAGAGTTTGTGATCCTCGGCCAACCAAAAACGAGATGCTTTCCTGCGCACCTTGTCTGCCTCGACCCTTTCTTCTGGCAGGACATCATTTTTAAGGAAGGATACAATGGGGTCCATCCAACTAGGCCCCACCCTGATCTGGTGAACCTGGATAATACTTCTAATCACCCTCGAGGGTTTAGGTAAATCCTCAACAAGGATGATCCGTGGTAGACCTTGTGCCGACGACGTGGCAAGAGTTGCTAAAGAGTCGGCATGCGTATTATTATTTCAAGGGATGTGTGACAAAGTAAAGGATTCAAATTTGCGTTGTAGAACCTTGACTTGATTTAAGTAGTCCTGCATTCTCGGATCTCTGACCTCTACCTTTCCATCTACTTGGCCAACCATTAGTTGCAAGTCCGAGAACATTTACACGGTCTTTCCTCCCAATTTCTGGACCAGATCCATTCCTTTTAGCAATGCCTCATACTCGGCTCCATTGTTAGTAGCCGAAAATCCCAGTCTCAAGGATTTTTCCAACGTGAGACCCTCTGGGGTCATAATTAGTAAACCTACACTGGATCCCCTTTGATTAGCAACCTCATCAACGTAAACAGTCCATACCGAGGGACCTTTGCCTGCGATCATTCCAACTGATTTTTCATCAATGTCTACGTTAATGGCACTATCTTCTATTGTGGGCTCCGCAAACTCCGCAACTAGATCAGCTAACACTTGACCCTTTACTGATGTGCGTGGCATGTACTTGATGTCAAAAGAGCCCAAGATGGTTCCCCATTTTGCAATCCTACTTGTATAATCCGCACTTCAGAGTATAGCTTTGAGGGGAAGTTGAGTCAGAATAACCACCGTATGAGATTGGAAATAATGAGGGAGCTTACGTGTACCATGCACTATGGCTAGGATTGCCTTCTCTAATGGTGGATAACGCACCTCGGACTCATGTAAGGACTTGCTCACATAGTAAACCGGCCTCTGTACATCTTCGTAGACCCTTATCAGCACCAAACTAACGGCATGGCTTGCCACTGCGATATATGCAAATAGAACTTCATCAACTTCAGGCCGAGACATGATAGGAGGATGTGAAAGATATTCCTTAAGTTGCTGAAAGGCAACGACACACTCCTCTGTCCATTCAAATCCTTTCCACTTGTTTAATAACTGGAAAAAGGGCCTACACCGATCAGCATATCTTGAGATAAATCGGTTGAGGGCAGTAGTCATCCCAGTCAACCTCTACACCTCCTTTGGATTCCGAGGCGGCTGTAAGCTATGGATGGCATTGACCTGAGTAGGGTTAACCTCAATTCCTCTATGTGTCACCATGTAGCCTAGGAATTTACCAGATCCTACTCCAAAGGAACATTTGGATGCGTTAAGGCGCAACTTATGCCTTCTCAGCGTTTGGAAGGTATTATCCAGGTCTGGTATATGAGCCGAGATGGTTTTACTCTTAACCACCATATCATCAACGTACACCTCAATTGTTTTTCCCAGTTGTGGCTCAAACAATCGCGTCATCATTCTTTGATAGGTAGCCCCAGCATTCTTCAAGCCGAAGGGTATCACCTTATAATGATAGTTTCCTGTGGGTGTGACAAAGGTTGTCTTCTCCTGGTCTTCTAGAGCTAAGGGAATTTGGTGATAACCTTGGAAATTATTTAGAAAGCTCATCCGAGGATGCCCCACAGTAGCATCCACCAACTGATCTATGCGAGGCATTGGAAACGAATCTTTAGGGCAGGCTTTTTTCAAATCTGTAAAGTCCACACATACTCTCCATTTCCCATTCTTCTTTTTCACCACCACTGTATGCGCCAACCATTCTGGATAGAACACCTCCTTGATGGCCCCTGCCTTTTTAAGTTTCAGTACTTCTTCTTTAACGGCCTCGGCATGCTCTTGGGACGAGCGTCGAGGTGGTTGCCTCCGCGGCACTGCTGCTAGATTGACGTTGAAGTGATGGCAAATGAAGTTTGGGTCAACCCTTGGGGCTTCGTAAGCGTCCCATGCAAACACATCGATGTTCCGTTTTAAAAACGTGACTAGTTCCTCTTTTTCTTGAAGTGGTACCTAACTTCCCACCTGAAAAAATTTCTCCATATCATCGGCAATAAGCACCTTCTCTAAATCCTCACATCGATGCTCTTCAGCCTCAGCCGCATTTCGTTCGGCCGAGGATGTTAGTTGCTATAAATTTCTCTCGGCTAAGGCCTGGGACTCCTGTCTCGTCTGATGTGTGATGGCTGCCGTTATGCATTGCCTCGCCATGGATTAACTGCCAACTATCTCCTCAACTCCATCCTCATATGGGAATTCACTTTAACATGTAGAGTTGATGACACAGCACCTAAGGTGTGTAGCCAAGGTCTTGCCACTATGGCCGTGTAAGGGGAATATGCGTCTACCACAATAAAATCTACATCCACCACCACTGGCCCTGACTGCACAGGCAGCCGGATCAATCCCTTCAGAATGACAGCCTTCCCTTCAAAGCTTATCAACGTGGAGTCGTAAGCCGTGAGATCCTCAGGCTTTAAGTTAAGGCCCTTGAACAAATCCGAGTACATAATGTCAGCCCCACTCCCTTGATCAACCATCACTCTCTTCACGTCGTAACCTCCTATCCTTAGCATGATGACTAATGCATCATCATGCGGCTAGATAGTGTCAACCTTATCCTCCTTAGAAAATCCCAAAATGGGTGGAGGATTCCTCTTAATCCTCTTCGGCTCAGAGTTGAGGTCCTCGGCAGAGGGACGCAATACTGACATTACTCTGGTAGGACAAGACCCAGTCTGACCTGGTGCAGCAAATATGACATTGATCGTGCCCAATGGAGGTCCTGAAATGTTACTGCCTTGATTCACGGAACCAGATTGTGTGCCTTGTTCGTTAGGCCGGTTTATAAATTGCCTTAACTTCCCTTCTTTGACCAGCTGATCCAAGTAATTCCATAAGTTTCTGCAGTTTTCAGTGGTGTGAACCTTATCCTGATGATAATTGCAATAGAGGTTCTGGTTACGTTTTGTAGGGTCTCCTATCATTTTGTTGGGCTACCTAAAATATGGTTCACGACAAATCTTCTCCAACACCTGTTGTACCAGCTCACAAAACACAGCGTTTACTGTCTGAGGAGGAGCCGACCTAAACTGGCCAGCAAAATCCCTCCTTGGCCATTTGCTGTTATATTTCTCTGTCTTGAAATCCCTGCTTTCCTAAGGGATAATTTTCATTTTTCCCTTGCTTTGCTGCTGATCCTCCTCAACTCTCTTATACTCGTCAATACGATCTATAAGCCGATGAACAGTTTTTACAGGTTTCTTGGTCAAAGATTTTCTTAAATCGTGTTCAATTGGAAGGCTGACCTTAAAAGTGTTGACTGCTACTTCATCAAAATCCCCGTCAATCTCGTTGAACGCTTCCTAGTATCTATCCGAGTAGGTTTTTAATGTCTCGCCCTTTCTCATGGTCATGGATAGTAACGAGTCCAGAGGCCGAGGTACTCTGCTGCATGTAACGAAGCGAGACCCGAACGCCATCGTAAGTTCCATGTAAGAATCAATGGAATCTGCTTTCAAACCATTAAACCATCTCATCGCAACGGGTCCTAAGCTTGAGGGGAATACTTTGCACATCAAGGTTTCATTTTGCGAATAGACCGCCATGCGTTGGTTAAAATGGCTCACGTGCTCCACCGGGTCTATTCTGTCATTGTAAATGGTGAAGTTTGGTTGCGTGAAACGACGAGGAAGTTTTCCTCTTTTAATACGATGTGTGAAAGGTGACTTGGAGAGCTGGTGTAATGCCTTCCCCATAGCGTCACTGCCCAAGCCCTTGGGAAAAGATTTCTTACTGGATCTATCATGTAGACTTCCCTCTTGATATGAGAAAGTTTCGCTAGGAGGAGTTCTCGACCTCAGCTTGTAGCCACTGCTCTGAGAGTCGCTTGAGGAGGGATCGAATATGGAAGGCATCCGTTTTCGCTTGGCGCGACGCAGTTTTCTCTTCAACTGGTCAATTTCCCTCTGTATGGCTTTGGTACCGCTTTCATTGGAGCCCCTGCTTCTGCCCCGTGGATGATAACCGGCGGTTCTTCCTGTGTGCACACTACCTTCTCTATCTCCCATCTGCTCTAATTGTTGAAATGGATCTTCGTGTTGGGATCCCAAAGATTCTGCATGATCTGGATTTAAACCCACCATCACGTTAGCTGTGCCAAAACACAAGAATCCCCACAAATGGAGCCAATTGTAAGGGCACAAATCACACTAAACCGAAGTTGGACTTTCTGACCAGCCTAATGAGCCCTAAACAATGAATTTATAGAGAGTGAGCTTCTAATCTAGGTTTTTAGACGGTAGATAACACAAAAGTTAGGTTAAATCCCAGAGCACATGCGTACTTCTCATACATGGATGAAATATTGTTTTATATATTGGTGTCGAGGACAATCCTTGGTATTTCCTTACAAGTTCTCTCTGTAGTGTGTGTGTGTATGTCTCTCCCCCTTTCTTTCTTCCTCTTTCGCCTTTTATAGGCCTGCATCTTTTTCTCCTTCTTTCCACGTGTGATTCAGATCCTCCTTTTGGATACTTGTCCCACCGTTCCTTCTTACCAAAGTCTCTGGTGGTAAGTGTGAGGTTGAATTTCAATGTTCAGGCGTCACTTCCTCATTAATGCGGCCAGAGAGGTAGGTGTAGAGCCTTCAATGCGGTGGTAGCAGCTTTTTCCTTGATATTTTTCTGTCACTTCCCTTTATCCCTTATTCTCGTTCTCTCAGATTCTGCATCCAAGGTCTTCAGTACGGACGCCCTTGAACCGCCAGATCACTCATATTGTCCTCGGCATGCTGCCAAGGACTAGATCATCCTCGGACGTCATGTTTCGTGGTGTTCTGCTCATGCATGGCACCTTTCTTTGTCACGTGACTTCATAAACTGGACTTATTATGTCCTTGGACCATTTCATGATATTGGGTTGGACTTCCCTCCTTATGAGAGCTTTTGGGCCAGCCCAATATGTATCTTGGGCCCATTGGCACTATAGTTATTTTTGCTACTATTTATAGGTCCTATTGCATTTTTTGATATTATTCATAGATCCTACTGTACTATTCAGCTTATTTTTTTAATTTTTTTTCTACACTTTCAGCAAAAAGTTTTTAGTTTTAGCTAAATAAACTGTTTCCAAATGAACACTAAAGGAGAAACATTTGAAATTTCTAGAGAGAGACAGTGCTTGATTTTTAACAGTATTCATGTGGTGTTTACTCCATTCTTTTGTCTATTGTGAAGCAATTTTGTCTTGTCTTACAAATAAATAAATAAATAAAAGCTTTGAAAACCAGTGCCGACTCTATAAATTTTTTTTAGGATGGTAATTGAGAATTTAAATTATACAAAATTTAATAAGAAGAAAATTTGAATATATCAACGTCACAAAAAATACACGTAAATACATGAAATATAACATTTTTTTTTGTACTAAGAAAGGGAATAAAAAGCAAAAAATATACTAATAAAAGATAAAGTACAAATTGAAAATGCTGACATGAGAATAATAAAGTGACCATAATAATTTCATAACAGATCTTATGTAACAAGTTGTTTGTCTGTTATTGGTGGGTAAAACATGTCAATATTGGATCGGAATTAGAATTAGTAACAACTTAGCATTACTGTTATATTTATTAATTTTTTTTTTAGAATACTAAGTATTTTTAATACACGCATGGGGAGATGGGAGAAGGTTTTAAAGAAAATGACAATGATGTATATCTTAAATGGTTTAACTCTTAGATACACAATACATGTTTTAAATTTCTATAACTCACACTCATTTTTCCAATGTGGGATTAACCACTGTTTTTCTTTTGAATATACTAAGTATTTTAATATATACACAGAGAGAGGGGAAAATATCTTAAAGAAAATGATAATGGTGTATATCCAAAAGGGTCTAATTCTTAAAAACTATTTATTGAACTCAAATTCTTATTATTCTCATATAAAGTTGTTCAATATTTTTATTAAGGTGACCAAAATAGATTAATTTAGTATATAATATATTCTTTAAAAGTACGTATATACACATTTTTTTCAAGTCAGGTAGTCACAGAACATATTAGTTTAAAATAATTATTTATATAATCTTTTTTGCATGTATAAATTTTTTTTTTTTACAAGTGAGGGGACCACCCTCACATACAAGTTAAGGCGCCAATGTTGAAAACTAGCTAAAATACAATTTGTACTACCTACAAGTAACGCGTCGGTGTTGAAAACGAGCTAAAATACAATTTGTACTACACTGATCTTTCAAGTTTCATACTTGATGACGTATGAAATGTTGCGGTACTATATATCCAGGCTAAAACTTCCACAGCTAACAAGCAATAGAGAGCAAGAAACGAAAAAATGGCTAGAGGTTTGGGTGTTCTTGCAGATGCAGGTGTTTTGTTGGGGAGCTCGAGTGGCCTACTTTCGTTGGGCACGATTATCATGTCACTCTCGATTATATCAATGGTCATATTTGCTTGTGGTGATTGTTATGATGAAGGTGGTGGTCGTCGTAAAGGTAATCATGGTGCTGATGCTGGTGCTGTTGCTGGTGCTGGTGCTGCTGCTGCTGGTGCTGCTGCTGGTGCTACTGCTGCTGCTGCTGGTGCTACTGCTGCTGCTGCTGGTGCTACTGCTGCTGCAGGTGGTGGTGGTTTTGGTAGTAGTGGTGGAGGAGGAGTTGTTTGCTGATAGAAATGAAGAATTCATTGCTATTATTATAACAATGTTTAGTTGGATTTTTTTTTTCTTTTTAAATAATTCAATTATTATAACAAATGAGTTGTAGATTTTTGTTTTATTGAAACGATAGAAGGGAGTGAAGATTTAAAGCTATGAACCTCGATTCTTCTCATAAGGAAAATCAATTGAAGTCAATGAATTACAAGATTTTGTACACGTTTTCTATTTGCTACTGTTGTATAGCTAGTATAACAAGAATAAGTGATTGGTGGGGCTACATGCCCCAATTTTGGGTTTTGCTTTATTTGTATATGTATAATCTTTTCTTCAGCTTTTTTCTTTCTCAATTATTTAGGGGCCTTTCATGTCATATCTGTGTTTCAATGAGCCTTGTATGAGTTTATGCTTACAACTAATAAAAAATGCATTAGAATTTAGCGAATGTCATTCATAACTGTTCCTACATAATTCAGCTCAACAACTAATGAGAATTTAGCGTATGATTTGGCGTTTTCTTTGTAAAAAAATTGTGAAGTCTTATTTTTATATAGAGCTAGTAGTGCGTTTTAAATTAAATAGACTAAAACTATGAATGTCGATTGTCCTCGTAAAGAAGATCAATTGATGTCTTTGAATTACAATATTTTTTTACATGTGTTTTCTATTTGCTATTGTGATATAGCTAGCATAAAAAGAATAAATGATTGGAGGTACCTCTCAAAAAAAAATTTTGATTGGTGGGGCTACATGACCCAATCCTGGGTTTTGGTTTATGTGTATATGTATAATCTTTCTTCAGCTTTTTTTATTCTAAATATTTTATGGTGGCTTTCATGTCATATTTGTGTTTCAATGAGCCTTGTATGAGATATGTTTACAACTAATAGAAAATGCATAAGATAAATTAATCAGCTAATGTCAATCATAACTATTTTTGCGTAATGAGAATTTAGAGTATGATTTGGCATTTTTTTTTTCTAAAAAAATTGTTGAAGTCTTATTTTCACCTAAAGTTAGTAGTGTGTGTTAAAATTAAACAGACTAAACTATGAGTCATTTAAAGTTAAATTCGTGCTTAGCAATGAGTCGTGTAGAAATTAAACAAATATATATAATTAACATAAGTAGAAATTCTCTCCTCCCACCCCCTTCCAAATTCTCCACACACACACGCGCACACACACACACACACACACACACACACACACACCCACCCCCTTCCAAATTCTCCACACACACACGCGCACACACACACACACACAAAAGAACACAAAACTTCCAACTAGATTGAATTGGACTGAAATACTAGTAAGAGAGATGGAGAGGATGGAACTGAGTGTGTGTGTGTGACTGTCTGTGAGTGAGAGAGTATCTGACTATCTTAGCCTAAGAGAATGGCAGTTTTTTTTTTTTTTTTGAGAAACAAGAGAATTACAGTTTAGTATATAGATTACTTGGGTTATATATATATATTATTAAAATTATATATAGTTCATTAGTTCGGTCAGGTTCGGACCGAAATTTTCCTTTTGAGCCTTTCGGCGCGGCCCTCTTTAACATATAGTTGAGTTCTTTCCTTTTTCTTTTTAGTTTTAATTTTTTTTTTCTAGTCTTCTTTGAGAAATGAATATAAACTTAGAAGAATATAAGTAAGATTTATGATAATGAAACTTATAAATGGAGACCTTCAACCACAGTTTCAAATTTAAAAATACTTTTAAGAATTATTTTAATAAATAATCAATTAAAATACTTAAACAACAACAATAAATTTTCATAACAATAGGAATGAAATTATTTGAGTTCCAATTGCAATCTAAAGTCCCAATTGCCTCCCCACGTCACTCCACTCCTCCCCATTATTGTAATCGTAACCTAAGCCCTATTTATCATCATCCTAGCCTTTTGCACCTTCCTAAGCAATAGCATCAAACTAACCTGCTTCTCTATGACTTCTTTGCCTGTTCAAGCATGTTGATCGCTTTACTTTGCGTTCTATAAGCTTGAGCTCTCAAATGACATTGATTTGAGCTTGTTGACAACGTCCAATTCTCCAAACTCGTTGCCTAATGACAAACCAAAGTTGCGTAGGAACTCAAAGAGATAGAGACCTCGAGAAGAAATGATGGGGAAGAGAGAGAGAATTGATCTGTGGTAATAGAGGATAGGAATAACACATGAATGAAAAATGAGAATCATTGGTTTTAGGGATTTCCATTTTGACTCTGGGAAATGAAAATTGCAAAATGTATTAAGCTGAAATTGCATGTCATGGAACTCGAAAAAATTGCCAAACATCTCAATTTTTTTGCAAATTGCTTTTCACTTCCTTATAAGTTATGAAATGCATTTTGAGAGAGATGCCAAACATGAGTCACTGTTAGTTAACTGGGAAGAAAATGTGTATATTTAATGTGGAATATTAAACATAGTTAGATTTCTTACATGCCAAGTGTCATTTGTCTTACATTCGGATTATCCCTTTTTTTTTTTTTTTCCCTTAAGCTTTGCATGTATATCTAATATTTTTATATTCAATTTAACTGTTGAATTACATGTTTCCATAATATTATTCACACATTTAAAAATTATTTTTTTTACAGTATTTTCAGTTTTCAACAATAAGCGGTATTTAAATAGACCCTACAAGTTGGTTAGCAATCCGACTTTTAAATCTCTAAACCTTTCTATCAACAAGTATTTTCCTACGAGCTTTTAGGCCATTTTATAAACATGTGGCTGAAACTAAATTATGCAAGTAAACTCTAGAGAATACCGAATGGAGAGATTAAGTGTGTGTTTAGGATGAGTTTAATTTTTTAGCTTATCTCCACTTTCAGCTTGTTTTTGCTACTATTCATGAGTCATATTGCACTTTTTGCTACTATTCATAAGTCACAGTGTACTATCCAGCTTATTTTTTAACTTTTTTTTTTTTTTTTTTTATACTTTCAATAAGAAGTTTTCAGCTTCAGCTAAATGAGTTGTTTTAAACGAATACGAAGTGTGCGTTTGGGAATTGCTTAAAGTTGTAGCTTATTGTTGATTTTAGCTTATTTTTGTTACTATTCATGGGCCCCACTGCACTTCCTAATATTATTCATAGGTTTTACTGTACTATTCAACTTATTTTTTAATTTTTTTTCTACACTTTCAGCAAAATGTTTTCGGTTTCAGCTAAATAAACTGTTTTCAAACGAACACTAGGGGAGAAACATTTGAAATTTCTAGAGAGAGACAGTGCTTGATTTTTAACAATATTCATGTGGTGTTTACTCCATTCTTTAGTTTATTGTGAAGCAATTTTGTTTTGTCTTAAAAATAAATAAATAAATAAAAGCTTTGAAAACTAGTGCCGACTCTAGAAATTTTTTTTAAGATGGTAATTAAGAAACTTAAATTATAGAAAATTGAATAAAAAGACAATTTGAATATATCAACGTCACAAAAAATACACGTAAATACATGAAATATTACAATTTTTTGTACTAACAAAGAGAATTAAAAAAAAAAAAAAAGACTGATAAAAGATAAGTGCAAATTGAAAATGCTGACATGAGAATAATAAAGTGATCACAACAATTTTATAACAGATCTTATGCAGCAAGTTGTTTGTCTGTTATTGGTGGGTAAAACATGTCAATATTGGATCGGAATTAGAATTAGTAACAGCTTAGCATTACTGTTATATTTATTGAAATTTTTTTTTCTTTAGAATACTTAATATTTTTAACACACACACGGGGAGATAGAAGAAGGTTTTAAAAAAACTGACGGTGATGTATATCCAAAAGGGTCTAACTCTTAAATACACAGCACATGTTTTAAATCTCTATAACTCACACTCATTTTTTAACATGGGATTAACCACTATTTTTTCTTTTAAGAATACTA
This sequence comes from Castanopsis chinensis, assembly GCA_032878915.1. Lineage (NCBI taxonomy): Eukaryota > Viridiplantae > Streptophyta > Magnoliopsida > Fagales > Fagaceae > Castanopsis > Castanopsis chinensis. The sequence goes on from JAVQMG010000133.1 coordinate 4,919,931, forward strand.
AGTATTTTTTAACATAAACACAGGGAGAGGGGAGAAGGTTTTAAAAAAACTGATAATGATGTATATCCAAAAAGGCCTAACCCTTAGAAACTATTTATTGAACTCAAATTGTTATTATTCTCAAGTAAAGTTGTTCAACAATTTTATTTGGGTGACCAAAAATAGATTAATTTAGTATATAATATATTCTTTAAAAGTATAGATATACACATTTTTTTATGTCAGGTAGTGACAGATCGTATTAGTTTAAAATAATTATTTATATAATTTTTTTTACACGTATAAGTTTTTTTTTACAAGTGAGGGCACCACCACCCTTACATACAAGTAAGGCGCCAGTGTTGAAAACTAGCTAAAATACAATTTGTACTACGCTGATCTTTCAAGTTTCATACTAAAAATGGCTAGAGGTTTGGGTGTTCTTGCTGATGCAAGTGTTTTGTTAGGGAGCTCGAGTGGCCTACTTTTGTTGGGCATGATTATCATGTCCATCCCAATAATATCAATGGTCATATTTGCTTGTGGTGATACAGATAGGAAGGAAGGACCTGGTGATGAAGGTGGACATCGTGGAGGTGGAGCTTGTGGAGGTGGGGGTTGTGGTGGTGGAGGTTGATAATAGAAAAATGAAGGATTCATTACTATTATAATAGGAATGTTACATTTACAACATTTTCATCTTTCACAATATTTTCACAACAATACATAGGCAGTAAGTTATTATTGGTTATAATTTGAATGTACAACTTAAACTACTTTTTTGTCCATCTATAATAACCAATAACAACTTATCACTTGGTATTTGTTGTAAAAGTGTTATGAAAATGTTATGGACATAACATTTCTCTTTTCTCGTGAGGTTTTTTTTTTTTTAAATAGTTCAGTTGCTATAAATAAATGGAGAGTAGAGATTTTTTTATTGAAATGAAAGAAGAAGGTGAACGTTTAAAGTTATGAACCACAGTTCTCCTTGTAAAGAAGATCAATGGATGTCATTGAATTACTTACAAGAAGATCAATTGATGTCATTGAATTACAAGAATTTTTGGCATGTATTTTCTATTTGCTATTGTAGTATAGCTAGCATAAAGAGAATAAATGATTGGTGTAGCTCCACTACCCAATTTTGGGTTTCATTTTATGTGTGTGTATATATAAATATAAAATCTTTTGATCAAGTTATGTCAATCATAACCATTCCTTTGTAATTTATCTCAACGACCAATGAGAGTTTAGCTTATGACTAGGTGTTTTCTCCATAAAAAAAAAAATGTGTATCTTCTTTTCTTTTTTTGTTTTTTGCTTTTTTTTTTTTTTAAGAAAGAAGTCTTATTTTTACCTAAAGGTAGTAGTTTGTGTTAAAATTAAATTGGACTAAACTCCAAGTTGTTCAAAGCTAAATTCGTGCTGAGCAATAGCTAAATATGAAGTCTTATTGTGTTGGTTTTTCACAATATCTCCAATAGTTTGCTATTAATGTATGAGGAGCATTGAAGCTTTAACTAATTGTACTACATGAGATAGTAGTAAATTTAGGGTTAAGTCTATTGTAAAAAACTTTATTCTATTCCAGAAGTATTGATCAAGGAAATCTTTTCAAAATTTATAATATTATTTTACTATTATTAACAGTTAGACTACTATGTTGATTTTCTCAAACTTTGTCAAAAATTAGTTATGTGCAAGGATAATCAAGGAGTAGGTGCCAAAATGTTTAATGGCATTGCATCGAGCACAAACTTGTGCTTATAGGTTAGAGTGGCAAATAAAATTCGAGACATGGGTAAATTATATGGTTATGAACACAATTTTCATAGGAAATTCCAATAGAGGTAACAAAAGTATGCCTTATGATTGATGTACATCCTTGGTGCAATAGTCACTCCACAAATATAAGTGCTTGTGGAGTGTAGGGGTAGGGCCAAAGTTCAAGTCTATAGGAGGTAGTTTTATACACATATACACTTAGATTAGGTTATAGTAGAATTTTTACTTTGTATAATAAATAAATAAAGTGGTACAATTATTGGCTCATTTATAAATAATGTTGCTTCAATCATAGTTTATTACCTTAGTAAGTTGTAAAAAAAAAAAAAATTACGTTTTTTATTTTTGAGAAGAAAAAAAAATTATATTTTTTTTAGAGATAATTACATCATGTTGCTAATCCCGCAGCTCGAATCCTTTTTTCCCTGAACCTCTAAGCACTTTGTACATGGAGATGTGTCAATTCAGCTACAAGGTCTTTTGCCAAAAAAAAAAAAAATGTTGATAGCATTGCTAAAAATATTTGTTTTTTAACTGCCACTAAAAGGCCCTGAAATACTTTTTATATACTAGGATTCCCTTAATTGTTAATTCCTCTGTTTATTTCTATAAATGCCACACACAAAACAAAACAAAACCCCCCATTTGTTGATTAAATAGAACTGTTCCAAATCCAAAATTAATGAGTCATTTATGATTAATCTCAACAAAAAAACAAAAAAGAGTCATTTATGAATGTTGTAAATGTAACAATAAAGCAAACCCATTTCCATTTCAAAAACGCAAGTAATTTGGTCCAGCAGTTAATTCGGATTAAATAACAAACAGTTGGCTTTACTTTAGTTAGTAGCATTCCATTCCACTTTCTTGGAGCACCTGTACCTATCAGTTTGGTTAGGATACTTAGCCAATTTTTAGAAAAAAGGGATAAAGAAAAAGAAAGAATATCATGTTTCTTGTAGCAATAAAAAGAAAGAAAGAAAAAAAATCATGCTTTTACTACGTCATGTAGTGAAGCTGAAGATTGGTTCAACATTTGATTACCAAACAAAGCAACATGTTTCTAAAATCATGAAAATAAGAAAAAAAGGGTCCCAACCACTAATTATTGCATCAAACTTAAATACTTGATTGAAAGAACACACAAGTACAAGGAAATAATCAAATAAAGTTAGAAGCATATGATGTTCTATAAGCCTAAAGGACCACTTGAATGCCTACAAACTACTTATCTCCTAAGAAATTAATACATATTATCTCTAACGTGCTCAGGTTTGTGCTGTGGTTGTGCTTGGTATCTTTTTCTTGTAGCATAAACCCCCTATCGAAGAAGCAAGAATTGCACCCATAATTCTCCTAGCCATTCAATTTACAATGATAGGAAAAAAAATAATTGGAAGGCACTTCAAGAAGAATAACTGGATTTTGGGAGCGAGGAGGATGATGTTCATATATAGAGTAATCCTAAATTATCTTAGTAAAAGAAAAGGAAAAGGTATAAAATAATAATAATAACAAAAATAAACAATAAAAATGAAGAAGGATTTTAACATGCAGATTCTGGGATTTTAAGGATATTGCAGTTTTCTCATGTGGATTATCCTAAAAATGAGGGGAATCAACTCACAGTGTAAGATCTGGAATTCAGGGGAGTTACCACAGTTCCTCAACTAGAGATGCTCATCTCCACTATGAAAATAGTATATCTTTTCTCCATACAAGAGTACTCACAGAATTAATCAACAGAAATACAACACTACTACCTCCAATGGCACAAAATGGTAAGATAAGATCATATTCATGCATCAATAAATTATTCCATTACAATTGAACATTTATTTGACATAGTATATGACTTTCAACTATATAAAACCCTTTATACAGTGTTAAATAGCATAAATTACATAAGGAAAACTGCATAATTGCAGTTACTTTAGAAATACAGATGAACCAGATTTTGGACACTAAACAATGTGCTTCAATGCAATTTCAAGTTCAAACATCTTTTGTCATCTTCACGGGAGTCCAGCTATTTTTTGAAGTAGCCTCTCTCCGGGAACGGGAAATGAAACCAAAAACATAGCTTACAAAAGCCACAAGCAATAACACAATCGCTCCCTCAACCAACAATGAAGATTTGGACTGAGCCGCCTTGCCCCTGGCACCAGCACCATCGAAAGCACTAGCTCCACTGACACTGAGAACTTGTCCAGATGCTAGAATCTCCACCATATCATGCACTTCTCCATCATGGTTCCCTACATAAGAAAGCTGAAGCTTCTCCTTTGTAGCAACCAATCTAGTGTTCCCAACAAACTCACTCCCACGGTACAAAGAGCGCTTTGGTTGTGGGAAGATTGGCTCATTCGGGCAGTCAGGTCTAGGCTCCCAGATGGGTTGCCAGTCCTGTCCTGCCATCCCAATTACAATATGGACTGGAAATGCCTCCCAATCCTCCCCATCCAAGCCCTTGCTTCCACAAGTGAAGTTATTCATTGGACAAAACCTCCGATATCAATGGACATGACCCCACAATGCAAGGGTGACCTTGTTTTTCACAAACAAAGGTTCCAAGTGCTCAAGCATCTTCTCCCTCAATGGGGCTTCTCTAGTTTCGTTGCTTCTTGTATACATCGGCCGGTGCCCTTGGACTACCACAAAAGGGGTTTTGTTTCTATTAACTGACTCCAAATCATGCTTTAAAAAACTATATTGGTCTCAGTTGACATGCATACAAAATGTACTGCCCCCATATCAAATGAGGAGTAAAGGTTCCTAGTGTCCGGGGCTCGGGTTCCAGTTAGCTCTAAAGAGTTTCCAGGCATTCTGAACCTAAAGCTGAAGGGTCGCCGCATTCACCACCCCCATCCTTTTCATAAATTCCCACAGACCACTCAGGTCTCCAAAGTTGTGAAGGCCAGTCATGCTCATGATTACCACTGCATACATGTTATGCTTCTTTGGATGCAACAGGTTCAATCTGAGGAAAAAGATGATCCCACAACCGTGAATATCCTCTTGCATAGCTGATGTCCCCAATATGTGAGATATACGCTGGCTTGTCACCAAAAGCCTCAATATCACGGAGTATCCACTTCATGGTCGCCATGCTTTCCTCGTGCATGTAAAAACGTAGTGTATGGTGTTGCAGTTCCCATGTCACCAAACGGGAAAGCTATTGTTTCGTCAGAGACCTCATTCCTTGACACAAAGCTGTGAATTGAACTCCTTCCTCCAGCATCACTTCCAACATGTCATAGATGACATTATCGTATTACTTCCAACCTGTCATAGATAACATTATTGTCTTTTCAGACTATATAACAACAACCAAGCCTTAGTTACAAAATTTTTGAGTGTAACGTGACTTAATTTTTTGTAATAAAGTGACTTTAAGAGTTCTTCAGTCTACAACTACAAAAGTTAGGTCCTTTTGTAGTTGTACTCTGGTTATGTGATGTATTATAAACCTAATTTAAAACACTATTATTACTATTTTCATGTGTGTTCTAATAAATATTATTATTTACTAGAAAAAAATTGGAATGTTTTATCTCACATTGGTTGTGTGTCTAGTGTCCACCTTTTATAACCCTAGTTTACAACTATAAAAGTTAGGCCTTTCTGTAGTTGTACTCTAGTTATGTAAGATATTATAAATCCGATTTAAAACACTATTATTATTATTTTTGTATGTGTTCTAATAAGTATTATTGTTTACTAAAAAAAAAAAAAAAAGACTTTAAGAGTTTGTTTGGGATGTGATGAAAAGTTCAACTTATTTGAGTTTTAGCTTATTTTTGGCACTATTTATGGGTTTTATTACACTTTTTGTTATTATTCATGAGTTTCACTATATCATTCAACTAGCTTTTAACTTTTTTTTTTTTTACACTTTTAGTAAAAAGTTTTCAGTTTTAATTAAATAAGCTATTTCCAAACAGAAGTTATAAGTATCTATTTGAGAACAATTTGTCTAGCTTTTTGTTGAAAACTTTTGGCTGAAAATATCTAAAGAATATTTGTACCTTGAAATTTTTTGAAAAAGTGGGAAAAAACTGAAAAAAAAAAAAAAAAAAAAAAAGAGGTTTTAGAAAGCTGTACATAAAAACTAAAAATTAAAGGCTAAAGCTGATGCCAAATACGCTCTAAGTTTAAATAATTTTTTAACTCATACTAGATTTTTTTGTTTTTTTTCCTGAGCTTGGCCCAATTATGAACAAAATATATGGCGCTAAGCCTAGAGTAATATTCAAACCATGCTATCTCGGCAAAAATTGTTTATCATATGAGTTTAATCGTACAGCTAATTAGATATTATATGACATACGAACAAACAATCGATCCAGTAGCTTAAAAAGCATTTCTTGTAACCATGGATCTCCGTGAAATCTATAGACACTCAACTAAGACATTCATCAGATACTTTTCTTAGATCTGATCATGCAAATGAGATTCTATGATTACAAGGTCACATGGAAGAAAATGCCATATTAAAATGCAAACTATTATGATGAATTGAGTAACAGTACAACTACAACAAATTTTACCACACAAGTCTTACAAAATGATGTGGCTAACTTTTAACACAAAACAAAAAGGACGATTCTATGCCTACTACAAAGATTACTACATAATCTTAGAAATAATTACTCTTTTTTAAATATGAAACAAAAAAGTAAATATGCAAAACTTTGGTACAAATTAGGTTCTCTAACTTAATTCAACCACATGGTTGTATTAACCCCTGCAACAAAAGTAGTGTTATCTTTTCTAAAAACAATTAAATTCAACCATGTTGTTCATTGGTCAATGAAACCACATTGTTAAATTTAATGAGAGAACCTAAAGTACTACAGTTGATGAACTATAAGTAAGTTTTACATTTTATAAATTTATTTAGCCTCTGGTTAATGAGTGTTAAAGTGCATTGGTTGAGGATTAGTTTTTTTATTCCAATCGATCACCATTTTCTAGAGAGGCACACAACATTCCACTTACTGCGTTATTCATTTATTAGCTTTTGCTACTTCCACTTAATTGGGTACTTGATGAGACATCGATCACATGCATTATAGCATCAGTTTGTAAGATAACAAAATTGATAGTAGGTTTTGGTCAAATTATTGAGTCATTATCATTTTGATCACTCTTAAAGTATCAAAATTTGCAATTAACAATGCTCCAAAACTGATGACTTATTATATAGTTCATAGAAATGTGTATAAATTACAAATTACAAATATCATTAACTAGACTATAAAATCTCAATTAAACTTTTTTCTTTTAAAATTTGCAATTAAGGACTTAAAAAAAAAAAAGTTACTTGGTAATAAATACCTGACTCCTTTCTTCACATTTTTCACAACCCCATCATGAATCCAACCCCCAATGGATTTGCTCTGGCACCCGACTTGACCCACCCGACTTCCACTGATTTAGCCAACAAATGGGATGTACTTGGTAATGGATTACATCATCATCGTGTTTTTTTGGGCTGATTTTGGATTCGACCCATTGGAAGATCCAGAAGGAGTAGTTGGATCGGAGGTTGATGAGAGGCAGAGAAATGGATCCGAATCCAGATTGCCAGGTGGCGGAGGAGGAGAGGAACACGTAGCCAATGAAGTGGTCGTGAGAGGAGTCTTGGGGAGAGTAAATACCGAGCCAATCGAGCTTGGAGGGTGAGGAGATTTTGGACCATTGGATTCAAATTGGGTCACCTGATATGACTAAAATGGTTGAACTTACTTTGGATTGGGTTGATGGGTTAATGAGAGAAATGATTGTTGTTACGAAGAGAATGTAAGATGTGAGAGAATTCTCCATTTTTTGGATTTTAAGACAGTGAAAAATGAAAATAAAGAAGGTGGATTTTTTTTTTTTTTTTTTTAATTATGGAGAATTGGACGTTTGGTTTACTTTTGAATGAATGAATAATTCAGCATGTTCTTTTCAATATTCTTATGTCACATTGACATTTGTTTTACATAATATGTTAAATTTAATGCTAGAATATTTTTTAGCTTAATGATGATTGAGACTTCAACTGGATTTTTTATTTTTTATTTTTAGCTTAATGATGATTGAGACTTCAACTAGAGTACTCAAAAGAACTAAGCAAGAGAAATGTGACACTACCCCCAATGGCACAAAATGGTAAGATAAGATCATATTCATGCATCAATAATATATGCCCTGACAATTGCACATTTATTTGGTAAGTATATGACTTTTCCACCATATGAAGCCCTTTATACAAAGTGTTAAATAACATAAATTACATAAGGAAAATTGCATATTTACAACGACAAAAGTTATAGAAGCATTTATGTGGTATATATTATCTCACCTTCCTAGCTTCAGCATCCATCCAAACAGTAGGGAGAACATCAATTCACAACACAACTTTGATGCCTAATTGCAGTTACATTTTAAATACAGATGAACCAGATTTTGAAACTAACCAATATGCATGCTTCAATACAATTTCAAGTTCAAACATCGTCTGTCTTCACGGGAGTCCAGCTATTTTTTGGAGTAGCCTCTTTCCAGGAACGGGAAATGAAACCAAGAACGTAGCCTACAAAAGCCGCAAGTAATAATACGCTCACTCCCTTAACCAATAATGAAAATTTGGACAGAGCCGCCTCACCCCTGGCTCCAGCACCATCAACGGCACTATCCCCACTGCCATTGAGAACTCGTCCAGATGCCAGAATCTCCACCGTAATGCACTGCTCCATCTTGGTTCACTACATAAGAAAGCTGAAGCTTCTCTTTTGCAGCAACCAATCTAGTGTACTCAAACTCGCCCTTACGGTACAAAAAGCACTTTGATTGTGGGAATTCCCAGGGGGATTGCTCTTCTTGTCCTCCCATCCCAATACCGATATGGACTGGAAATGCCTCCCAATCCTCGCCATCCAAGCCCATGCTTCCACAATTAAAGTTATTCATTGGACAAAACCTCTCATGGGTATGGACATGACCCCACAATGCAAGGGTGACTTTGCTTTTCTCAAACAAAGGTTCCAAGTGCTCAAGCATCCTCTCCCTCAATGGGGTAGCTCTAACTTCATTGCTTGTTGTATACATTGGCCGGTGCCCTTGGACTACCACAAAAGGGTTTTTTTTTTTTTTTTTTTCCTATTAACTTACTCCAAATCATGCTTTAAAAAACTATATTGGTTGCTCCCTGGAAGGAAATTGGTCTCAGTTGACGTTTATACAAAATGTACTGCTCCCATATCAAAGGAGTAGTAAAGGTTCCTGGTGACCGGGGCTTGGGTTCCAGTTGGCTCTGTAGAGTTTCCAGGCATTCTGAACCTAAAGCTGAAGGGTACACCGCATTCGCCACCCCCATCCTTTCCATAAATTCCCACAGACCACTCAGGTCTCCAAGGCTGTGAAGGCCAGTCATACTCATGATTACTAATGCACACATGGTATGCTACTTTGGATGCTACAAGTTCAATCTGAGTGAAAAAATGATCCCACAACCATGAATATCCTCTTGCATAGCTGATGTCCCCAATATGTGAGACAATCGCTGGCTTGTCACCCAAAGCCTCAATATTCCGGAGTATCCACTTCATGGTCGCCATGCTTTCTTCTTCTGTACGGAGAAAGGTAGAGTACGGTGTTGCAGTTCCCATGCAACCGAACAGAAAAGCTATTGTTTCATCAGAGTCCTCATTCCTTGACACAAAGCTGTGAGTTAAAGTCCAAACTCCAGCATCACTTCCAACCTATCATAGAGAACAACAACAACCAAGCCTTAGTCAAACATTTTGGGGTCAACTAATTTATAATAAAGTGACTCAAGTTTAAATAATCTTTAAACTTACTCTAGATGTCTTATTACTTTGGGCTCAGGGCCAACTATGTACAAAATATGACATTAAGCACAAGCACAGCCATTGTTATATTCAAACCAAGCAATGTCGGGCAAAAATAGTTTCTCATATGAGTTCACTTTATCGAGTTTGATCACACAGCTAATTAGACATTATATACATAAAACAAATAATCAAGCCAGTAGTTTATAAAAACACTTTTTTGTAACTATGGATCACCATGAAATCTATAGACACTCAAACTACGACATTCATTGGATGCTTTTCTTAGACATGATCATGCAAATGAGATTCAATGATTACAAGGTCACATGGAAGAAAATGCTACAATAAAATCCAAACTATTGCGAAATATTATGAATTGAACAATAATAAAACTACAACAAAATTTACCACACAAGCCTTACTAACTGATGCATGTAACTTTTCAACACAATACCAAAAGAGTGATTCTACGTCTACAACAAAATTTACCGCATAATATTAGAAACAATTACTCCTTTTTAAATATGAAACAAAAAAGTAATTCATAAATGAGCAAAAATTTGGTACAAATTAGGTTTTCCAATTGAATTCAATCACATAGCTTTATTAACCCCTACAACAAAAGTAGTGTTATCTTTTCCAAAAACAATTAAATTCAACCATATTCATTGGTCAATGAAACCAAATTGTTAGGTTAATTTGAGTTTTTTATTAAAGTTGAGTTTTTTTTTTTTAAATAATAATAATAATAATTATTATTATTATTGCAATCAATCAGCGTTTCTAGGGAGTCACACAACATTCTACTCAAATGGCCATTTATTCATTATGCTGTTGATGACTTGATGTGACACTGATCATATTCATTGTCACCTTAGTTTGTAAGTCGAATTTGTTTCGTTTATAACAAAATTGAAACTAGCTTTTGGTCAAGTTATCGAGTCACAATCATTTTGATCAATCTAAAGTACCAATTTGCAATTAACAATGCTCCAAAACTAATGAAAAATTACAAATATCAAATTACTAAACTAAAAACCCAGTTAAACAAAAAATTACCTGATAATAATACCTGACTCCTTTCTTCAAATTCTTCATAACCCTATCATGAATCCAACCCGGGTCTCTCCACCCGACACTCGAATTCGCTCATCTCATCCGCATTCTCCGTGAACCCCAGGTGGATCTACTCCGGCACCCGACCCGACTCGACCCGAACCCGACTTCCACCGACTTGGCCAACAGATGGGCCGTGCCCGGCAACGGATTGTGATCGTGGTCGTGTTTTTTTCGGGTCGAAGGTTGATGAGAGGAAGTGAAATGGAGCCCGACCCGGATTGCCACGTAGCGGAGGAGTTGAGGAACACGTAGCCGATGAAGTTCTCGTGATCGGAGTCTGGGGGGAGTAGATGCCGAGCCAGTCGAGCTTGGATGGTGAGGCGATTCCGGACCATTGGATTCGGATTGGGTCGCCCGATTTGGCTAAAACGGTTGGGGTTATAGAGAGAGAGACTTTGGATTGGGTTGATGGGTTAAAGAGAGAAATGATTGCTGTAATGAAGAGAATGAAAGGTGTGAGAGAATTCTTCATTTTAAAAATTTTTTTTTTTTGGGATTTTTCAAGTCGGTGAAGAATGAAAAGAAAGAGAAGTGGAGGGGTTTTTTGTTGCTTTGTTTATTTATGTAAAATTGGATTTTTGACTTTTGCTTTGGATTAAATATAAATGGTAAGGACTGGATTTGACACTGAGCCCAAACAGTGAAAGGATTCAAGCTCAAGAAGTCTAATACAATAATTTCGTAAAAATTGGACCCGGAAACTAGACTTTTACGGGGTGGAACAACGTTTACAGTGGGCCAGCAGCAGCAAAGAAATAAGGAAAAACAGGAGACAATGGCACTTTTTCAAAGGAATTGAGAAAGGTTCTTTACTATTTCCTTATTATACTTTGTTACAACCTCCGTTCTCTTTTGCTACAGTACTTTCTCTGTGATTTTTCCTTCCCCCCTCTTAAAGAGAGTCTTTCACATTATGTAGTCCCTTTAAGATGATCCTGCCCCTCCATTTGTCAACAATGCAAGCTCCCACTCAAGCACTTGTCTCATCAGACACCATTCCAAGCCTTTTGTTAAATGCAGCAACTAAGGTAGCACTATTTAGGAGTTTTCTCCACATAAATGCAGTCAGGAGGTTTAGTGGGATGCATTAAATGTGATAGCATCTTTCATTCCCCTAGTTATGTCAGGGTTGACCCTTCCTTTGAAGTTCCTTTCCCACGGTGGGCCCTTCTAGGGTGCTGTACGACGTGGCCAGGCCATCCGAGGGTGTGGCCTCCTCAGACTCAGGTATGACATGTGGCCATGGTTCTCTATGAAGTTGTTGTACCCTACATAAATAATTAGGCATATTCTTTTTTCAATACTCTCATGTCACATTGACATTTGTTTCATAATTTTTTTAAAATTTAATCCTAGATTTTTTTTAGCTTAATGATATTAAAGGGTTTTTTATTTTTATTTTTATGTCTAGTGTATGTAAGATTAAAAATTAAGGAAACTAGAAATTTCAATAAAAAAAAAAAGTAAATTATAATTTACTCACTTGTGGTTTTTTCAAAATTTAAATTACCTACTTGTGATTTGAAATTTGACACTTTGCTGCTCGAAATTTGACCAAAATTTAAGTTGCCTACCTTTGGTTTTAAATCTTATGATGTAAGTGTTCCGTTGGATTTTTTTTTTTATCTTATTTGATATTGTATTTCTATGTTTTTTGTGTTTTTAGAGCAAATACACATAAAAGTAGAGTAAAATTACAAAGGGTCCGTTTGGATAAGCAAGGGTTTTTTATTCTATTCCAGAAGTATTGATCAAGGAAATCTTTTCAAAATTTATAATATTATTTTTCTATTATTAACAGTTAGACTATTATGTTGATTTTCTCAAACTGTGTCAAAAATTAGTTATGTCCAAGGATAATCAAGGAGTAGGTGTCAAAATGTTTAATGGCATTGCATCGAGCACAAAATTGTGTTTATGGGTTGGAGTGGCAAATAAAAATCGAGACATGGGTAAATTATATGGTTATGAACACAATTTTCATAGGAAATTCCAATAGAGGTAACAAAAATATGCCTTGGGTAGTATAAAAGTGATTAGAAAATGATAAGCTAAGGAGCTAATACAAATGCTAAAGGGAAAATTCCATGTAAGAAGTTTTCAGCTTCAGCTAAGTGTGCATTTGGAAAGTGCTTAAAGTTGTAGCTTATTGTTGATTTTAGGTTATTTTTGCTACTATTTATGGGTCCCATTGCATTTTTTGATATTATTCATAGATCTCACTGTACTATTAAGCTTATTTTTTTAATTTTTTTTTCTACACTTTCAACAAAAAGTTTTTAGTTTCAGCTAAATAAACTGTTTCTAAACGAACACTAAGAGAGAAACATTTGAAATTTCTAGAGAGAGATAGTGCTTGATTTTTAACACTATTCATGTGGTGTTTACTCCATTCTTTTTGTCTATTGTGAAGCAATTTTGTCTTGTCTTAAAAATAAATAAATAAATAAAAGCTTTGAAAACCAGTGGCGACTCTAGAAATTTTTTTTAAGATGGTAATTAAGATATTTAAATTATACGAAATTTAATAAAAAGACTATTTGAATATATCAACGTCACAAAAAATGCACGTAAATACATGAAATATTACAATTTTTTGTACTAACAAAGAGAATAAAAAACAAAAAATAGACTAATAAAAGATAAAGTGCAAATTGAAAATGTTGACATGAGAATAATAAAGTGACTACAATAATTTCATAACGATCTTATGTAACAAGTTGTTTGTCTGTTATTGGTGGGTAAAACATGTCAATATTGGATCGAATTTAGAATTGTAACAGCTTAGCATTACTGTTATATTTATTGATTTTTTTTAAAATACTAAGTATTTTTAATATACACACGGGAAGATAGGAGAAGGTTTTAAAGAAACTGACAGTAATGTATATCCAAAAGGGTTTAACTCTTAGATACACAGCACATGTTTTAAATCTCTATAACTCACACTCATTTTTCCAACATGGGATTAACTACTGTTTTTTTCTTTTGATTATACTAAGTATTTTTAACATACACACAGAGAAAGATGAGAATGTCTTAAAGAAACTGACAATGGTATATCCAAAAGAGCCTAACTCTTAGAAACTATTTATTGAACTCAAATTCTTATTATTTTCATATAAAGTTGTTCAACATATTTATTAGGGTGACCAAAATAGATTAATTTAGTATATAATATATTCTTTTAAAAGTATATATATATATATATATATATATACATTTTTTTCAAGTAAGGTAGTCACATTTTTTTCAAGTAGGGGGGGGGGGTTTGCATAACGCGTTCAGCGTTTAGCTGAACGCGTTTCACGTTTTCGTTTTCTTTTTTTTTTTTTTTTTTTTTCTCCTGTGTTGCACGCATCAGGGATACATCGGTTACTGTTCATGATACTGTTCATGAACAGTGACATGAACAGTAGCCGATTTTGTTGACTTTTTGGTTTTTTATCATATTTGTGGGTTCCATTTACTGTTCACGGGACCCACAAATTTCACTTTTCAGAATTTTTTTTATTAAAAATGGGTCCCACAGTACTATTCACACATTTAAAAATTATTTTACTACAGTATTTTCAGTTTTCAATTTTTAATTTTCAACAAAACGCTCTATCTAAACGGACCCTAAGGCGCCAATGTTTTTTTTGAGAATCTAAGGCGCCAATGTTGAAAACTAGCTAAAGCAAGGCGCCAATGTTTTTTTTGAGAATCTAAGGCGCCAATGTTGAAAACTAGCTAAAGCTAGCTAAAGCAAGGCGGCAATGTTTTTTTTGAGAATCTAAGGCGCCAATGTTGAAAACTAGCTAAAGCAAGGCGCCAATGTTGAAAACTAGCTAAAATACAATTTGTACTACATACAAGTAAGGCGCAATCTGTACTACACTGATCTTTCAAGTTTCATACTTGATGACGTATGAAATGTTGCGGTACTATATATACAGGCTAAAACTTCCACAGCTAACAAGCAATAGAGAGCAAGAAACGAAAAAATGGCTAGAGGTTTGGGTGTTCTTGCTGATGCAAGTGTTTCGTTAGGGAGCTCGAGCGGCCTCCTTTCGTTGTGCATGATTATCATGTCACTCTCGATTATATCAATGGTCATATTTGCTTGTGGTGATTGTTATGATGGAGGTGGTGGTGGTGTTCAAGGTTATCCTGGTGCTGCTGCTGCTTCAGCTGCTGCTGCTTCTGCAGGTAGTGCTAGTGCTTGTGGTGGAGGAGGAGGAGGAGGAGGTTGCTGATAGAAATGAAGAATTCATTGCTATTAGTATAACAATGTTTAGTAGGATTTTTTTTTTCTTTTTAAATAATTCAATTATTATAACAAATGAGTTGTAGATTTTTGTTTTATTAAAATGATAGAAGGGAGTGAAGATTTAAAGCTATGAACCTCGATTCTTCTCATAAAGAAAATCAATTGAAGTCAATGAATTACAAGATTTTGTACACATGTTTTCTATTTGCTACTGTCGTATAGCTAGTATAAAAAGAATAAAAGTGATTGGTGGGGCTACATGCCCCAATTTTGGGTTCTGCTTTATTTGTATATGTATAATCTTTTCTTCAGCTTTTTTCTTTCTTAATTATTTAGGGGCCTTTCATGTCATATCTGTGTTTCAATGAGCCTTGTATGAGTTTATGCTAACAACTAATAAAAAATGCATTAGAATTTAGCGAATGTCATTCATAACTATTCTTACATAATTCAGCTCAACAACTAATGAGAATTTAGCGTATGATTTGGCATTTTCTTTATAAAAAAATTGTGAAGTCTTATTTTTATATAGAGCTAGTAGTGCGTGATAAATTAAATAGACTAAAACTATGAATGTCGATTCTCCTCATAAAGAAGATCAATTGATGTCTTTGAATTACAATATTTTTTTACATGTGTTTTCTATTTGCTATTGTGGTATAACTAGCATAAAAAGAATATATGATCGGTGGTACCTATCAAAAAATAAATTGATTGGTGGGGCTACATGACCCAATTTTGGGTTTTGGTTTATGTGTATACGTATAATCTTTCTTCAGCTTTTTTTATTCTCAATATTTTATGGTGGCTTTCATGTCATATTTGTGTTTCAATGAGCCCTGTATGAGATATGTTTACAACTAATAAAAAATGCATTAGATAAATTAATTAGCTTATGTCAATCATAACTATTTTTGTGTAATGAGAATTTAGAGTATGATTTGGCATTTTTTTTTCTAAAAAAATTGTTGAAGTCTTATTTTCACCTAAAGTTAGTAGTGTGTGTTAAAATTAAATAGACTAAACTATGAGTCATTCAAAGTTAAATTCGTACTTAGCAATGAGTCGTGTAGAAAATAAACAAATATATATAATTAACATAAGTAGAAATTCTCTCCTCCCATCTCCTTCCAAATTCTCCACACACACACACACACACACAGAACACAAAACTTCCAACTAAATCGAATTGGACCGAAATGCTAGTGAGAGAGATGGAGAAGATGGAACTAAGTGTGTGTGTGTGACTGTAAGTGAGAGAGTATCTGAGCCTAAGAGAATGACAGTTTTTTTTATTTTTTTTTGAGAAACAAGAGAATGACAATTTAGTACATAGATTACTTGGGTTTTTTAAAGATATATATATATATATATTATTAAAATTATATATAGTTCATTAGTTCAGTCAGGTTCGGACCGAAATTTTCCTTTTGAGCCTTTCGGCGCGGCCCTCTTTTTTTTTTGAGAGTTCTATTTTTTTTTTTTTTTTTCTAGTCTTCTTTGAGAAATGAATATAAACTTAGAAGAATATAAGTAAGATTTATGATAATGAAACTTATAAATGGAGACCTTCAACCACAGTTTCAAATTTAAAAATACTTTTACGAATTATTTTAATAAATAATCAATTAAAATACTTAAACCACAACAATAAATTTTCATAACAATAGGAATGACATTATTTGAGTTCCAATTGCAATCTCAAGCCCCAATTGCCTCCCCACCTCACTCCACTCCACCCCATTGTAATCGTAACCTAAGCCCTATTTATCATCATCCTAGCCTTTTGCACCTTCCTAAGCAATAGCATCAAACTAACCTGCTTCTCTATGACTTCTTTGCCTGTTCAAGCACGTTGATCGCTTTTTTTTGCGTTCTATAAGCTTGAGCTCTCAAATGACATTGGTTTGAGCTTGTTGACAACGTCAAATTCTACAAACTCGTTGCCTAATGACAAACCAAAGTTGCGTAGGAACTCAAGCAGATAGAGACCATGAGAAGAAATGATGGGGAAGAGAGAGAGAATTGATCTGTGGTAATAGAGGGTAGGAATAACACATGAATGAAAAATGAGAATCATTGGTTTTAGGGATTTCCACTTTGACTCTAGCAAAAGAAAATTGCAAAATGTATTAAGCTGAAAGTGCTTGTCATGGAACTCAAAAAAAGTGCCAAACATCTCAATTTTTTTGCAAATTGCATTTCACTTCCTTATAAGTTATGAAATTCATTTTGAGAGAGATGCCAAACAAGAGTCAATGTTAGTTAACTGGGAAGAGAATTTGTGTATTTAATGAGGAATACTAAACATAGTTAGATTTCTTATATGCCAAGTGTATTTGTCTTACATTTGGATTATTTCCTTCTTACATGTTCTTTATATTTTTAACACACTTGTCAAACTTTGTCCCAATAGGTTATTTACTATTCGATCTATAAACTCATTTTTTATGTATAATTTTAAATTACAAAAACTTAAAATTTAAACATTTTATTGATGACATAGTTATTGATTTTTAGTCTTTTGAAAACTTTTCTTTGTAGCCAAATTTGTCTATATTATAATAGAACGGTTATTTATGTGAATCAGCTATTCAGTTATTTTGTTATATTTTTATTACAATGCATAGTTATTTCTTAAATAATTGAGGAATGTTTATATCTCTTTAAGAGCATCTTCAATAGACTCTTTAAAACAAAATTCCTCATCATATTAGAGAGTTAACCCTTAAAATTAAGGTCCAACAATCTCTGTTTTTTACAATTTTTTTTTTTTTTTTGAAGAGCAACAATGAATCTCTAAATGTGGATTGAAGCTCTGTAAACACAATTCCAGTTATGTCCAAGGATAATCAAGGAGGAGGTGTCAAAATGTTTTAATGGCATTGTATCGAGCACAAAATTGTGCTTGAGGGTTAGAGTTGCAAAATAAAAATTTGAAACAAGGCAATATTATATGGTTTATGAACACAAATTTCGTAGGAATGTAAAACGAGATGCCTGTAAATTTCATTGAATTTTTCAATACTCTATAAATAAAATTAGGAAAGAAATTTCAACAAGATGCCTGTAAAAAAAATGAAAGTAATTTATTGAATCTTATCCAAAAAAAAAAAAAAATTTATTGAAGTCTTGTTCTAAATTTGCATAATTGAGGTAAGTCAATTTCAATTTTCAATACATTACAAATTTAACAAGGATTTCTGACATACAAAGATATCTTCTTCTTTTTCTTTTGTTTTGTTTTGTTTTTTTTTTACTTCTCTCTTTCAAATCTCCTGAAATGTAATTAAAATTAAAGTTGTTCCAAATAGCAAAATACAAAAAAAACTCTGCCAAGTTTCCTTGCACGACTTTGCCTAAAATAGTGGAATCTCAAATTACCAAAATTGATTGAGAAAATATTTTAGGGTTTGTGAAAGATCTTCAAACTAACAATAGAAACAAAGAAAATTAATCCAAAATAAAATAGACACAAAAAACACTAAGATTTACATGGTTCAACAATAGCCTACATTCACGAGCAATGACGAGCAAGTTTCACTATATCAAATTTTGGATAATACAAATTATTGTAGAGACATTCTCACAAACCTAAATCCCAAATATACCAAAGAACCAAATACGAACTAAAGAACCAAAGATTCACAAATACCAAATGCGAATACCAAATACCAAATACGAATTGCATACAAACCAAAGAGAGAGCCACAAATCAAATCCAAAAGTTGCAACGCACCAAGAGAGAGCAAATCACCAAACCTTAGAACCAAAACCAAACGGTAACAAATCTCTCTCACTATTTCAAATTGCAACCCACAAATATCAAATAACCGAACGAAGAGAGAGCCTTTTTCTCACACACACTCTTTATTTCCACACTCTTCAATTGCCGCAACACACTGCTTATATATGATATTAAGTCGGTGAAGATACAATTCCTTCAAGGAATAGAATTGTAATCCAATAACAAGAGTCCTAAAACAATTAGGAAATAGATTTGCACTTGGAATAGACTCCAAGTCTTGCATGCCACTTCAAAGCAATCTTGGTTTATGTTGAATTCAAGCCACCGACTTCACATTGCCCAGATTAAATAATAAATATAGTGAAAATGGGAAACTAATTTTCTTTTTCTTTTTTTCTTTTTTCCCCAAACCCCACTACGGAGAAAGATAATCAATTATAAGAATCTTATGGCCTGTTTGGATGTTTAAAAATGGAGGGAGAGTAGAGTAGAGGGAATGTGAGTAATTTAATACCCTTATTTGGAAGTTTTTTAAGGAAGGAGGGAGAGGGATTTGGAGGGGTTTCAACTCCCTCTAACCCCTCATTTTTAATTCTCTTAAATTGGAGAGATTTGGAGAGAGAGTGTAGGATAAAAATACTTGATTAAATGAATTACCAAATTTACCCTTACTATATTAACAAAATTACAAATGAAAAGACTAATTACTCCCCTCTCCCTTACTTAATTTTAAAAACATTCAAACAAGGTGGAGGATAACCATTTCTCTCTACTCTCCTTCCCACTACTCTCCTCCTCTCTACTCTCCCTCCTTTCTAAACTTCCAAACAGGCCATTAGATACCATATCCATATGCAACTCAGAACAGAATACATATGCTATGTTAAATATTTGACACTTCCAGGTTCCAATTTGTTTCAAGTAGTTACATTTTATGGAAAGTTTAAATAGTCAATACTCTATAAATAAAATGAGGCTAAAAATTTCAACGAAACACTCTAAACAAAAGATAAACAATTTATTAAAGTTTGAGATGTGGAGTCAATTTTTTATTTTTGATAATTAATAATTATTAAGAGATATTAGTTTTTTTTTTTGAGAGATTGTTTCAATCTATAACGTTCATTTTTAATGATAGTTTTTTATCATCATATTAAGATACTAATTAGTTTTTGATGTAGACGAGAATTCAATCTCAGATCTCTTATTCAACCATTAAAAACTTTTTTAATTAGACTAATTAAAATCTACTTAAAAAATATTAATTGAATTACAAGACTCTTGATTAAATTAAATGTTATAAAAATGCAAAACCAATTTTTCTAATTTTTTTTTTTTCTAAACCACAACGAAGACAGGTATTCATTTCATAAGATGTAAGGAATAAACATTTGTTCAACACATCACTTCACACCTGCTTCACATCACTTCACGCCACCTCAGACACGTTACTGCTTTATGACACTTCACATCATTCTACACACGAGCACCACCACTCCTATTTATTACTAGTTTGGATAATGCATTTTAAATCAACATTTGCAGCTGGCATTTGGGCTCCACAGCTACAGTAATTAAAATATCACCCTCAATGTTGAAAAATGCGCATATCAATTGATCTGTGCATTATTTATGAAATTTACAAACTTTTTTTTTTTAATAAAATTTTCATTAAAAATAGATTTTATAGTATTATTCATACATTTAAAATAAGACTCTTGATCAAATTACTCTTGATCAAATTACTCTTGTTCTAAATTGAGTATAACACGTGAATAATTCAACCAAATTTTCATACAAAATGTGTCAAGACTTAAATAAGAAATGTTACGGAAATGCGAAACCAAATTTTCTAATCTTTTTTTCACATCACTTCACGCCACCTCACACACGTTAGTGCTTTATGACACTTCACATCATTCCACACATAAGCACCATCACTCCTATTTATTATGGATTAGAAGTTGGTAGCAAACCAACTTTGAAATCCCTAAACCTTTCTTTCAACAAGTATTTATTATGCATGAAGTACTAATTTGGATAATGCGTTTTATATCAACGTTTTAAATTGAAAATGTTGATATAAAAATAATAAAGTAATTACAATAATTTTATAACAGATTTTATGTAACAAGTTATTTGTTTATTATTGGTGGGTAAAACATGTCAATATTGGATCAGAATTAAAATTATTAACAGCTTAGCATTATTGTTATATTTATTGAACTATTTTTTTAGAATACTAAGTATTTTTAACACGCACCCACCCAAAGAGATCGGAGAAGGTTTTAAAGAAACTAACAGTAATGTATATCTAAAAGAGTATAACTCTTAGATACACATCACATGTTTTAAATCTCTATAACTCACACTCATTTTCTAACGTGAGATTAACTATTGTTTTTTCTTTTGAGAATACTAAGTATTTTTAACACACACAGGGAGAGGGGAGAAGGTCTTAAAAAAACTGATAATAGTGTATATCCAAAAATGCCTAATTCTTAGAAACTATTTATTAAACTCAAATTCTTATTATTCTCAAGTAAAGTTGTTCAACATTTTTATTAGGGTGACCAAAATAAAATAATTTAGTATATAATATATTCTTTAAAAGTATATATATACACATTTTTTTTAAGTCATGGTAGCCACAGAGTATATTAATTTAAAATAATTTTTTATATAATTTTTTTTTGGCATGTATACATTTTTTTTTACAAGTGAGGGGACCACTCACATGCGCCAGTGTTGAAAACGAGCTAAAATACAATTTGCACTACGCTGATCTTTCTAGTTTCGTACTTGATGACATAAAATGTTGCGGTACTATATATAAAGGCTAGAACTTCCACGGCTAATAAGCAATAGAGAACAAGAAACAAAAAAATGGCTAGAGGTTTGGGTGTTCTTGCTGATGCAGGTGTTTTGTTGGGGAGCTCGAGTGGCCTACTTTTGTTGGGCATGATTATCATGTCCATCCCAATTATATCAATGGTCATATTTGCTTGTGGTGATAAAAAAGCTTGGAAGAGAGGAGGTGGTGGGGGTGGAGGTGGAGGTTGTGGAGGAGGTTGTGGTGGTGGAGGTTGATGATAGAAGTGTTGGATTTACAACATTTTCATCTTTCACAACATTTTTACAACAAATCATACCTAGTAAGTTATTATTGGTTATAATTTGAATTTACAACCTAAATTACTTTTTTGTCTATCCATAATAACCAATAATAACTTACCATTTAGTATTTGTTGTAAAAGTGTTGTGAAAATGTTGTGGACATAACATTTCTCTTTTCTCGTGAGGTTTTTTTTTTTTTTTTTTTTTTTTTTTGTATAATTCAATTGTTATAAATAAATGGAGAGTAGAGATTTGTTTTATTGAAATGAAAGAAGGAGGTGAAGGTTTAATGTTATGAACCTCAGTTCTCCTTGTAAAGAAGTTCAATGGATGTCATTGAATTACAAGAATTTTTGGCATGTATTTTCTATTTGCTATTGTGGTATAGCTAGCATAGAAAGAATAAATGATTGGTGTGGCTACATGACCCAATTTTGGGTTTCATTTTATGTGTATATATATAATCTTTTGATCAAGTTATGTCAATCATACCCATTTCTGTGTAATTTATCTCAACGACCAATGAGAATTTAGCTTATGGCTAGGTGTTTTCTCTATAAAAAAAATGTGTATCTTACCTAAAGGTAGTAGTTTGTGTTAAAATTAAATTGGACTAAACTCCGAGTTGTTCAAAGCTAAATTCATGCTAAGCAATAGCTAAATATGAAGTCTTATTGTGTTGGTTTTTCACAATATCTCCAATAGTTTGCTATTAATGTATGAGGAGCATTGAAGCTTTAACTAATTGTAGTGCATGAAATAGCAGTAAATTTAGGGCATGTTTAGTAAACTGTAATAGACACTATAATCTAATAGATATTCCTATGGCATAACCATTCAGTTGTTTGGTTATTTTTTTATTATAATGAATAGTTATTCCTTATGAATAGTTATTCTTCAAAATGAGAAATAACTATTCTTTATCAAAAGTGCTGAATATCTATTCCTTCACTTTATGTAACAACTTTTTAAAAAAATTTTCTGAAAAGCCATTAGTTGCCATATCTTCAAAAGGAAAGAAAATAAATTTTCCTTGTTAATTATTAGCTCTATTTTGAACACCCTAAAATAAGTGCATTTTAGGAAATTTGACTTAAAAATAATTTAATTGCACCTTCTTTTTATACTTTACTAAATTGTAAATGCATATTCAGGATTATATTCTTAAATGGTCGCCAAACTAATGAATAGTAAAACTTATTACATTCCAACTTAATGTATTTCTTGTAATACGTATTCTTATTCCCATATAATAATCATTACGGTGTACCAAACGTGCCTTTAGGGTTTAGTCTATTGTAAAAACTTTATTCTATTCCAGAAGTATTGATTAAGGAAATCTTTTCAAAATTATAATATAATTTTACTATTATTAACAGTTAGACTATTATGTTGATTTTCTCAAACTTTGTTAAAAATTAGTTATGTCCAAGGATAATCAAGGAGTAGGTGTCAAAATGTTTAATGGCATTGCCTCGAGCACAAAATTGTGCTTATGGGTTAGAGTGGCAAATAAAAATCGAGACATGGGTAAATTATATGGTTATGAACACAATTTTCACATGAAATTCCAATAGAGGTAACAAAAATATGCCTTGGGTAGTATAAAAGTGATAAGAAAATGATAAGCTAAGGAGCTAATACAAATGCTAAAGGGAAAATTCCATGTAAGGGAGTATGTAGGATGTGATTTAAGAGGAACAAGAATAGTTATATTAAGATTATTACACACATGGAGGGAGATTTCAAGAGATATGAGATGAATATCGCAAGTATGTGTGAATAGTAGTGATAAAAATTTTCCTATCGAGTATTCACCATTATGGACCCAAGATAAGAAAATCCCTACTTTGAATGATATACTTCTCTATGTAATAGAAGTACTGTTGTAGATTAAAAAAAAAAGAGTACAATGAAGAAAATACCTTGGATTTTGAGTAGGCGAGAATAGTATGAATGAATTGGAATTTTTTCAAATTCGCCTAAGATTCTTGCAATTGTGTAGAATATACCTCCAATAGAAAATAGCAGTATTAATTTAATTTTTAAAAACAAAACTGAAATTCACATCCAATTAGGAAAAGACATAAGCAGTGTCACGTGTGCAATAAAAAGTTGAGAAAATGTTGTAAAATTGTTATAGGCGTAGCACCCATCAGCCTGAAAAGTCAAAGGACTGGATTCTAACACAGGTGTTCTATAGGGTCCTGCCTCTTGGCTTTGCTAGACGGTTGTTGTCAGCGAAAGAACCTAGACACTTTTCTTTGCCAAATTCACCCTCACTCTCTCTCTCTCTCTCTCACAAACACAATCAAACACACGGCGTTCCCCCCCTTCTTCAATGGCACAGATTGCATTAACTTCTTCGGCAACCCTTGTTTCCTTCAAAGGTGTGCTTTCTATCTCTCTCACCCTCTTTTATTGCCACTGATTGCATAGAATTTCCTTTTTTTTTTTTTTTTTTTTTCTTGATGAAATAGAATTTCCATTTACATACATGTACACCCAGATGGGTTTCTCTTAAATTTTCAGAAAACTTAGAAATTCGAGAATTTTAACTTGAACAATTTTAGGTATTCATCTATCTATGTCATACTATTTTCACCCAAATGATGACTCTGCAAGTTTTTTGTTATTAAGCTTAATTGATCGAAGTCTTGGTGTAAGATTGGAACTCAAAAGAGTTGATAATCTGTGATATGATTGAGGGTCATGAATTGTAATCTAGGGTGTGAAATGGGAAAGATTTAAACGAGGGGCTAAGTTAAGTTGGGATACTTCGAGAGTGATGACCTGTTTGGAAGTTTAGAGAAGGAAGAGAGTAGAGGGGAATGATTATCCTCCACCTTATTTGGATGTTTTTAAAATTAGTAAGAGGGAAGGGAGTAATTAACCCTTCCCCCTTGTTTGGATGTTTTAAAAATTAGGATAGAGAGGAGAGAAAATGATTAAATATTTTTAAATAGACAAATTTACCCCTATTTGAAAATGGACTTGCAATATTGGTCTATGATTAATTTGTTAGATTAAATAATTATGACTATAGCATGCAATATTTTTTTGATAAATTTTTTTTTCTGATGTGAATTGTGCGAGCCCCTTAACGTTTGGGCTTGTAGGGCTAGACACGTGGTTGGGCTTCACAATTTACTTGTTAAGTGGGCCTTTGTACTTCCTACGATGGGCAATCCCGTCTAACATGTACCCAAACTGTCAAGGACTGTACTTCTGCTTCTCTCTACCCCTTACTCCTCACCCAAGTTGCCAACCCCTTGCTTTGAATCTTCCTCGCATATTTATAGGCCAGGGCGTAGTGGTTGCATGATGGTCTTCCTGCTCAGTGGAGGAGAGGGTCCAGTCTCCTTTCTCCGTAGTGGGAGCATTTAATGAGAGTGGGACAATGTTAGTGGCCTGGGAACTAGACCCACCGCGAGGCCTGCTGCACGGCGGCGTCGTCCCTAGGCAGTGGGGGCGG
The DNA here is from genome assembly GCA_032878915.1 of Castanopsis chinensis. Taxonomy (NCBI): domain Eukaryota; kingdom Viridiplantae; phylum Streptophyta; class Magnoliopsida; order Fagales; family Fagaceae; genus Castanopsis; species Castanopsis chinensis. The sequence continues at coordinate 4,945,253 of JAVQMG010000133.1, forward strand.
GGGTCCAATAACGTTGCCCCGGAGTGGACATTAGGTGGTGGGTGGGCGTAGTTAATTGCCTTGGGCGTAGTTAATTGCCTTGGGCTTAGCTCCCCGATTGGGTCTCTTACACAGCGGGGTTGCCCCCTAAGCAATGGAAAAGGAGGTCCAATGCTATTCCTTCGAAGTGGATGTTAACGGATGGTTGGGCGGAAGCGATAGCATCGGGGCAAGTTCCGCGGCTGGGTCTATTGGCTGGCAAGGGCAACGGGCCCAGCCGTGCATAAGACGTTACACGGGGCGTCTCACAAGTTCTGGCCGAGCGCTTTCGGTCACGTGGCCTCGTGGCGACGGGCTTGCATGGTTGGATAACCCCAGCTGGGTTGACACCCGTACATGAATTATATAATCAACATTGGTCTATGATTAAATATTTTTTCTCCTTTTTTATTATACTAAACAAAACATCCTAAATTGATAATAATTTAAAGAAGAAAAAAAATGTTTGGTTTTTTTTTTTTACTTAAAAAAATCAACAAAATATTGAATTTTGAGTGTTTCTTTCATTTATTATTATTATTTTTAATATTTTTTTATTTTGCTTAGTACGTGAAATTAATTTTTTTGAGGATTCAAGGAAGAATTGAGATTAGAAAAACAAAAAAGTTAGGGAGAGTGCCTCTATGAATTAACTCTTTTTTTTTTTTTGGTATTTGTAACTTTGCTCAGTCCCTAAGCAACAAATTCTCTTAAATGCCGACAACTTCAATCAGCCAGGTGCCCCTAAACACTAGGACACAATCCTTTTATCTCACAATTCCCACTTGTCAACAGAAAATTGGACAAACAAGTTTAAAGTTTAAACTTTTCTTTGTACCTTATCATCACATCATCACTCATCAAGGACAAACCCCATTTTCTATTCCCATTTTCCACTAATCCAACGGCAGATACACACACGAACAATTCATATTTCATCAAATACCATTAACTTTAACACATAACTGGTGCAAACGATAGCATTTTATAATACACCTCATACAGGTCCACTTGTCTAAATAGTAACTGACAAATCTATTTAGAAAAATTAATCCCAATAGTTTACAGTTCAATGATCAATTGAAAAAGTTTTTAGAAGCTGAAATTGTCTTGGAACATTTACTTGTCTAACTATTAGAGAAATTTAAGGATCATATATCATTGTGAACAATAGCTCCTTGCACTCCTCCACTAGATAGCCAATAAAAGCTCTCTACATATCTGGATTCTTAATAAGATAGAGATAAGCCCTCATTCGCAATCTAGAATCAATTCCTATCTCATCCAAGAGATGGAACACCTCTTGCTCAGGAATGGGAAGACGTGCCATACTCCTCTCAAAAATTAAATTTCCATCTCTCATTGCTAAAGCAGCATTCTGAATTGCTCTCATGATTTGTTCCATGTCTTCATTTTTTGATGTTTTTCTCTTTTTGGCTTTTGAGGAGGCTTCACCCACATTATTATCACCCACATTATCATAGCTCTCCAAAGTAACTTCATTTTGAGTAACTAAATGATCAATATCTTCAATGTTCTCCATAGAGCCCTCTTCGATTGAAGTAGCCCACCGTTGCCTCATCTTCGATGCAGTTTCAACTTGTTCCCCAGTCGCTCTATTTTTTCCATAAAGCTCAACCAATTTGTCGTAGTTTGGAATTGGTTTGTTCTTAAGTTCTTTTGCTTTAGGTTTAGCCTGTTAAAAAATGACAAAAATGTAAGGCCAGACAAGAAAACACTTAAATTTATGCACCATAATATTCTATTGAACAAGACCTAACTAGATGCAAAATCTCATCAAAGCATACATCGGAGTCCTTTGAATCATCGAAACAATCCAATTAATTCTTTGTGTCTAAATATAAGTTCATGGGGCTTTACCCTTTTGTAAACTGATATAACATGAAAAAGGAAACCATAGAATTCAATGAAACAATATGAACTCCTAGAGTATAAGTGACAAACCTGGATTAGACTTTCCCAAACTTTCGGTTCAGCACTCCACATTTTGGTGATTGGACTCCAAGAAAAACCACTCAATCCATTCTTAAACACATCATAGCAGTCTAACCAATTATACTTGATGGTTTTAATGTGATTTTTCACCTTTTGCTTGTCTATTGGTTTTTCAAATTTTTCTTGCAATTCCTTCACAATATTGTCATAGGCATGTGTGGTGAAGACTAAGCCATTTCTATTACCTAGATGAAGTTGATGCAAGGGTACATCAATAAGCGCATCATCCATAACAGCTGTCCAATATTCTCTATCTTTCTTAACCACATCATCAATAGTCCTTTTTTCTGACATATTTGAACCTATAAAAAAATATTTGGGCAAATAAATATATTTAACAAAACCATCAGATTTAGCTTGTTGTCATGTGCCAGCCCATTGAATGAAAAAACTTAACAAACAAACTTGCAAAATTTAAGACAAGTTATTTTGGAAACAAAAATAATTTAATTTTTATGTTTCAAAAGTAAAGAACTATCAACAATAAAATGGGAGAAAAGGCAAAGCAAGACCTTTTTTGCAGGCAGTCCACTCCCAGCAAGTTGTTCATGGGGTTCAGGATTGTTAAAAATTTCTTGTCCACCTCATGAAGAATCCTATGATCCGGATCTGCCCCAATCAAGTAATTGTGCAAAATGCAACATGCTAAAATGATTTTTTTCTGGGTTGGAACTCCGTAAAACAGCTCATTTGAGCTTGCTATTATAGGAAACCTTTTCTTCAAGACTCCAAATTCTCTTTCAATCGCATTGCGTAAGGATGCATGTCTAAGGTTGAATAACTCTTTAGGATTTTGTGGTGGATTCCTTGAATACTCTTTTGAGTGGTAACGAACTCCTCTATAAAGTGCAAGAAGTGTGCTCCTCAACATGAATCCAGCATCAACAAGGTAATATTTATCTATAGGAATGACATGCATCATTATGTTGTTATACACTAATGGCTAATTTTTTTTTCCTAACAAAATTATCTTGTGGGGCTTTTAGCTTATCGCGTCTACTTAATGCATTTTTAATAATTCTTGAGTCTGACGCAGTTCCTTCCCCTCCAGGCAAATCAAATGTACATGCCGCTTGCATATTTTGTGTTGGGTAGTCCTTTCTACCACGATATCTTGGTGCATCTTCAATAGGAACTTTTGCCCGAATGTGTGTTTCTTCAATTGCCCCAATGCAATCCTGAGATGGAAGAACTAAAACTGTTGAGTGCTTACTTCTATGTATTAAAATCTTCATATATACCACAATTAAGCTATTAGAGTAAAATAATTTTTTTTTTTACCTTGAAATATGGGAAGAACCTAGAACTGTTGAGTATTTCTACTGAAGTTTGAGATCCATCAGGTTGTTTCAGAAACTTCTCTTCTAGTTGTATGACAGATCTTAATACTTCATGGAAATGACGGTTTATAGTCTCACTAGAGCGACAGAAAAAAAAAAAAAAAAAAAAGATATTTCCCAATGCTTTACACCATGTGATAATATGTAAAGAAATTTGGCAACTTGTTCTTCAATCATTGCTCATTTTGTTGGTTGGAGGCCACCTTCTTTACATAGCATGTCACACAAATCTAAAAAAGCTCCAAGCCTCATGCGTATAATGTCATGACACTTTTTATTTCCAATTATCTCTCTCATTAGTTCATCATGAATGCTTCATCTTTCTAAACTCAAACTACTAATTGAGTAAGGTACTTGTCTCCTTTGAGGGCTCCTTCAAAGTATTAACCAATAGGCAACAAGAAAAACTACATAAGCAACTGCCATTCGACGTCTCCATTCCCAATCCCAAATTTGCAATACACGTCTCCTTTTATTCTCTTGTCTTTACATTTAATAAAATTATCCCATGACAGCAAAGCTATTACAATCCATGATATGCATAAATACACTAAGCATGATATGCATAAAGCTATTACAATCCATGATATGCATAAATCCACTGAAATACAACATTTTACTGATAAAAAAAAGTTAATAGACTTGACTCTATACTCCTAGATATAGTGTGGAAAAGATTCAAAAAAACACTCATTAAGTAAAATAGCGGAAAGATGAGAAAAAATTAAAAGGGAAAAAACTCTCTAAAGCAAGAACTGTCCAAATTCGATGATGCACAAATTTTGTATCTAAACACTTCTTAAAGGAAGAAATTCTAATATGTTTAAAAAAGTGAAGCACAGGCACTTTCGTATACTAGTTCCCAACAACTCATTTATCCAACTTGCACTATATAGCTTAAGATTCAATCATTAGATTCCTTCACGATAACATATAAAATAAATAAATAAATAAAGCAAAGAACAGACAACTACACAGTGAGATTCTGCACAAACTCATGTGAGTTTGATCATACACAATCAGACAAGCAATTTATCAAACACATTGTGAGCAACTCTTTGAAACTTTAAAACTCTAGTTAAAAAAATAAAAAAACCCAAATCAGAAACCCATTCACAAAAACAAGAAATTACCCAATAAAAATCACAAACACAAACCAATAATAAAAAATCTAACCATAAAATCAAACTTACACAAAATAAACAATCACAAAACCTAGGTTTAACCATAGTTCATCCATATATCACGAACTAAAAGGATTGCAAGTGTTTAGATAAAAATAAACAAGAAACACAGACCCATATATAGCTACAATATACAAATTTATGCAAGTTCACAATCTAGACTCACTCAAGCACTTTATCAAACACGTTATGAGCAATACTTTGAAACTTTAAAATTTAAGAAAAAAATCCCTCAAATCCGAAACCCACCCACAAATAACATGTTATTACCCCATAAAATCACAATTTTAAGAACATAGTTATTTGATCCAACTCAAAAGAAACCCATGAAACAAAAATTAAAATAGAGTTTATCTTTGTGAGAGAATGCTAGGCGTGAGAGAGAAGAGTGAAAGACAGTCCAAGAGTGAAGAAGTCATGAGAGAGAGAGAGAGAGCCAGCATAAGCTGAGAGAGCTTGAGAGAAATTTGTGGGTTACAGAGCTGAGAGAGCTTGAGAGAAATTTGTGGGTTACAGACTTTTTTTTTTTAACGTGACAAAATATTGTAATTTTGTTAATATAAAAATGGTAAATTAGGTAATTTACTTGATCAATAATTTATGTACTCTACTCTCCCTCCAAATCTGGAGAGATTTGGGGGAATTAAAAACGAGGAGTTAGAAGTAGTTGAAACTCTTTCAAATTCTTCCCCCTCATTCCTTAAAAAACTTTAAAACAAGATAATTGAATTACTCTTCTTCCTTCTACTCTACTCCCATTCCTTTTTTTAAACAGCCAAAGAGGCCATGAGAGTGTCTAGGATTGAAACCAATTTATGGTTGTTAAACAAAAGTGGTGGAAGTGGAAGTAAGGGCTTTGGATGAGTTGGTTCAGATGGAACTATATAGAGGAAACAGAGGTGTGGTGAAGGTATCCGATGTCAAGCAGCCCCCTTGTCTGACTCTTATTTCTGGGCAGCAGCCAATAATAAGGTTGGAATTTTATCATGCACATTTCCATTTATATCTCTACCGTAAAAAGTCCACTTGGATTTTTAAATAGTATTAAAGTGTTTACTGAACGGGCTTTGGCCCTTTAGTCTTTTGGGACCTCTGGATTTTGGGCTGAAATTCATGACTTGGACCTGGGCCTTTGTTTTTTTTTTTTTTGAATGGTGTGTGTTCTGTGAGGCCCACTGGTGTTTTACTTGGCAGCAATGATAGAAACATACTCATTTTTTTCATGACTTGTTAAGATGTGATTAGTGCAGCATATTTACAAAATAAATGCCAATTTTATTTTAAGTTTATAACACAAATTATAATATGCCACCTGAAAAGTGTGAAAACAAGTATGAAAAATTGTGAATTGAGACTATTGCTAACTTTAATATGCCATGCAACTAGCCAAATGCAATGTGCTGCGTTTGAGAGAAATAAGTATAATATAAAAAATTTTGTAATTCTTGATGACATGATATGTTACTAAAGCATATGCCAACTAGTTCTTTTTGAGATGGTATATGCCAACTAGTTGAGTTATTAGATTCATGACAAGATGACTTATGATTGATGTATACCCTTGGTGCAATGGTCACTTAGAAAATATAAGTGTTTGTGGAGTGTGGGGGTAAGGGCCAGAGTTCAAGTCTATAGGAGGGAGCTTTATACACATATACACTTAGATTATGATAGAGTAGAATTTTTACCTTGTATAAAATATAAATAAATAAATAAAGTGGTACAATTATTGGCTCATTTAAAAATAATGTTGATTCAATCATAGTTTATCACCTTAGTAAGTTGTAAAAAAAAAAAATTATGTTTTTTATTTTTGAGAAAAAAAAATTATGTTTTTTTAGAGATAATTACAATATGCTGCTAATCCCGCAGCTCGAATCATTTTCCCCTTGAACCCCCAAGCACTTTGTACATGGAGAGGTATCAATTCAACTACAAGGCCTTTGGCCAAAAAAAAAAAAAAAAAAAAATTATGTTGATAGCATTGCTAAAAATATTTGTTTTTTAACTGCCACTAAAATGCCCTGAAATACTTTTTTATATACTAGGATTCCCTTAATTGTTAATTCCTCTATTTATTTCTATAAATGCCACACACAAAACAAAACAAAACCTCCCATTTGTTGATTAAATAGAACTGTTCCAAATCCAAAATTAATGAGTCATTTATGATTAATCTCAACAAAAAAAAAAAAAAAACGAAAAAGAGTCATTTATGAATGTTGTAAATGTAACAATAAAGCAAACCCATTTCCATTTCAAAAACGCAAGTAATTTGGTCCAGAACAGTTAATTCGAATTAAATAACAAACAGTTGGCTCTAGTTTAGTTAGTAGTATTCCATTCCACTTTCTTGGAGCACCTGTACCTATCAGTTTGGTTAGGATACTTAGCCAACCTTTAGAAAAAAGGGATAGAGAAAAAGAAAGAATATCATGTTTCTTAAGGCAATAAAAAGAAAGAAAAAAAAAAAAATCATGCTTTTACTACGTTATGTAGTGAAGCTGTAGTGAAGCTGAAGATTGTTTCAACATTTGATTGCCAAACAAAGCAACATGTTTCTAAAACCATGAAAATACGAAAAAAATAAGGGTCCCAACCACTAATCATTGCATCAAACTTAAATACTTGATTGAAATAAGAACACGAGTACAAGGAAATAATCAAATAAAGTTACAAGCATATGATGTCCTATAAGCCTAAGGACCACTTGAATGCCTACAAACTACTTATCTCCTAAGAAATTAATACATATTATCTCAACGTGCTCAGGTTTGTGCTGTGGTTGTGCTCGGTGTCTTTTTCTTGTAGCATAAACCCCCTATTGAAGAAGCAAGAATTGCATCCATAATTCTCCTAGCCATTCAATTTACAATGATAGGAAAAATAACAATTGGAAGGCACTTCAAGAAGAATCACTGGATTTTGGGAGCGAGGAGGATGATGTTCATAGAGTAATCCTAAATTATCTTAGTAAAAGAAAAGGAAAAGGTATAAAATAATAATAAAAAAAAAAAAAACAATAAAAATGAAGAAGGATTTTCTCATGCAGATTCTGGGATTTTCTTTATTAAGGATATTGCAGTTTGCTCATGTGGATTATCCTAAAAATGAGGGGAATCAACTCACAGTGTAAGATCTGGAATTCAGGGGGGTTACGACAGTTCCTCAACTAGAAATGCTCATCTCCAATATGAAAATAATGTATCTTTTCTCCATACAAGAGTACTCACAGAATTAATCAACAGAAATACAACGCTACTACCTCCAATGGCACAAAATGGTAAGATAAGATCATATTCATGCATCAATAAATTATTCCATGGCACAAAATGGTAAGATAAGATCATATGACCTTCAACTATATAAAACCCTTTATACGGTGTTAAATAGCATAAAGTACATAAGGAAAACTGCATAATTGCAGTTACTTTAGAAATATAGACGAACCAGATTTTGGAAACTAAACAATGTGCTTCAATGCAATTTCAAGTTCAGACATCTTTTGTCATCTTCACGGGAGTCCAGCTATTTTTTGAAGTAGCCTCTTTCTGGGAACGGGAAATGAAACCAAGAACATAGCTTACAAAAGCCACAAGCACTAACACGATCGCTCCCTCAACCAGCAATGAAGATTTGGACTGAGCCGCCTTGCCCCTGGCACCAGCACCATCAAAAGCACTAGCTCCATTGCCACTGAGAACTTGTCCAGATGCTAGAATCTCCACCATATCATGCACTTCTCCATTATGGTTCCCTACATAAGAAAGCTGAAGCTTCTCCTTTGTAGCAACCAATCTAGTGTACCCAAACTCACTCCCACAGGACAAAGAGCGCATTGGTTGTGGGAAGATTGGATCATTCGGACAGTCAGCTCTAGGCTCCCATATGGGTTGCCAGTCCTGTCCTGCCATCCCAATTACAATATGGACTGGAAATGCCTCCCAATCCTCCCCATCCAAGCCCTTGCTTCCACAAGTGAAGTTATTCATTGGACAAAACCTCCCATACCTATGGACATGACCCCACAATGCAAGGGTGACCTTGTTTTTCACAAACAAAGGTTCCAAGTGCTCAAGCATCTTCTCCCTCAATGGGGCTTCTCTAGTTTCATTGCTTGTTGTATACATCGGCCGGTGCCCTTGGACTACCACAAAAGGGGTTTTGTTTCTATTAACTGACTCCAAATCATGCTTTAAAAAACTATATTGGTCTCAGTTGACATGCATACAAAATGTACTGCCCCCATATCAAATGAGGAGTAAAGGTTCCTAGTGTCTGGGGCTCGGGTTCCAGTTGGCTTTAAAGAGTTTCCAGGCATTCTGAACCTAAAGCTGAAGGGTCGCCGCATTCACCACCCCCATCCTTTTCATAAATTCCCACAGACCACTCAGGTCTCCAAGGTTGTGAAGGCCAGTCATGCTCATGATTACCAATGCATACATGTTATGCTTCTTTGGATGCAACAGGTTCAATCTGAGTAAAAAAATGATCCCACAACCATGAATATCGTCTTGCATAGCTGATGTCCCCAATATGTGAGATATACGCTGGCTTGTCACCAAAAGCCTCAATATCACGGAGTATCCACTTCATGGCCGCCATGCTTTCCTCGTGCGTGTAAAAACGTAGTGTATGGTGTTGCAGTTCCCATGTCACCAAACGGGAAAGCTATTGTTTCGTCAGAGACCTCATTCCTTGACACAAAGCTGTGAATTGAACTCCTTCCTCTAGCATCACTTCCAACATGTCAGAGATGACATTATCGTATCACTTCCAACCTGTCATAGGTAAAATTATTGTCTTTTCAGACTAGCCAACAACAACAACCAAGCCTTAGTCACAAAATTATTGGGTGTAACGTGACTTAATTTTTTGTAATAAAGTGACTTTAAGAGTTCCTCAGTCTACAACTACAAAAGTTAGGCCTTTTTATAGTTGTATTCTGGTTATGTGATGTATTATACACCTAGTTTAAAACATTATTATTACTATTTTCATGTGTGTTCTAATAAATATTATTGTTTACTAAAAAAAAATAAGAATGTTTTATCTCACATTGGTTGTGTGTGTCTAGTGTCCACCTTTTATAACCCTAGTTTATAACTACAAAAGTTAGGCCTTTCTGTAGTTGTACTCTAGTTATGTAAGATATTATAAATCCAGTTTAAAACACTATTATTATTATTTTTCTATGTGTTCTAATAAGTATTATTGTTTACTAAAAAAAAAAAAAAGACTTTAAGAGTTTGTTTGGAATGTGATGAAAAGTTCAACTTATTTGAGTTTTAGCTTATTTTTGGCACTATTTATGTGTTTTATTACACTTTTTGTTATTATTCATGAGTTTCACTATATCATTCAACTAGCTTTTAACTTTTTTTTTTTTTTTACACTTTTAGTAAAAAGTTTTCAGTTTTAATTAAATAAGCTATTTCCAAATGGAAGTTATAAGTATCTATTTGAGAACAGCTTATCTAGCTTTTTATTAAAAACTTTTTGTTGAAAATATCTAAAGAATATTTGTACCTTGAAATTTTTTGAAAAAATGGGAAAAAACTGAAAAAAAAAAAAATGAGGTTTTAGAAAGCTGTACATAAAAACTAAAAATTAAAAGCTAAAGCTGATGCCAAATACGCTCTAAGTTTAAATAATTTTTTAACTCATACTAGATTTTTTTTTTTTTTTTTTCCTCAGCTTGGCCCAACTATGAACAAAATATATGGCGTTAAGCCTAGAGTAATATTCAAACCATGCTATCTCGGCAAAAATTGTTTATCATATGAGTTTAATCGTACAGCTAATTAGATATTATATGACATACGAACAAACAATCGATCCAGTAGCTTAAAAAGCATTTCTTGTAACCATGGATCTCCGTGAAATCTATAGACACTCAACTAAGACATTCATCAGATATTTTTCTTAGATATGATCATGCAAATGAGATTCTATGATTACAAGGTCACATGGAAGAAAATGCCATATTAAAATCCAAACTATTATGATGAATTGAGTGACAGTACACAACAAATTTTACCACACAAGTCTTACAAACTGATGTGTCTAACTTTTAACACACAACAAAAAGGACGATTCTATGCCTACTACAAAGATTACTACATAATCTTAGAAATAATTACTCTATTTTAAATATGAAACAAAAAAGTAAATAGGCAAAAATTTGGTACAAATTAGGTTCTCTAACTTAATTCAACCACATGGTTGTATTAACCCCTACAATAAAAGTAGTGTTATCTTTTCTAAAAACAATTAAATTCAACCATGTTGTTCATTGGTCAATGAAACCACGTTGTTAAATTTAATTAGAGAACCTAAAGTACTACAGTTGATGAACTATAAGTAAGTTTTACATTTTATAAATTCATTTAGCCTCTGGTTAATGAGTGTTAAAGTGCATTGGTTGAGGATTAGTTTTTTTATTCCAATCGATCACCATTTTCTAGAGAGGCACAAAACATTCCACTTAATGGGTTATTCATTTATTAGCTTTTGCTACTTCCACTTAATTAGGTACTTGATGAGAGATCGATCACATGCATTATAGCATCAGTTTGTAAGATAACAAAATTGATAGTAGGTTTTGGTCAAATTATTGAGTCATTATCATTTTGATCACTCTTAAAGTATCAAAATTTGCAATTAACAATGCTCCAAAACTAATGACTTATTATATAGTTCATAGAAATGTGTATAAATTACAACTTACAAATATCATTAACTAGACTATAAAATCTCAATTAAACTTTTTTCTTTTAAAATTTGCAATTAAGGACTTAAAAAAAAAAAAGCTACCTGGTAATAAATACCTGACTCCTTTCTTCACATTCTTCATAACCCCATCATGAATCCAACCCCCAATGGATTTGCTCTGGCACCCAACTTGACCCAAACCCAACTTCCACTGATTTAGCCAACAAATGGGATGTACTTGGTAATGGATTTCTATCATCATCGTGTTTTTTTGGGCTGATTTGGATTCGACCCATTGGAAGATCCGGAAGGAGCAGTTGGATCGGAGGTTGATGAGAGGTAGAGAAATGGATCCGGATCCAGATTGCCAGGTGGCGGAGGAGGAGAGGAACACGTAGCCAATGAAGTGGTCGTGAGAGGAGTCTTGGGGAGAGTAAATACCGAGCCAATCGAGCTTGGAGGGTGAGGAGATTCTAGACCATTGGATTCAAATTGGGTCACCTGATATGACTAAAATGGTTGAACTTACTTTGGATTAGGTTGATGGGTTAATGAGAGAAATGATTGTTGTTACGAAGAGAATGTAAGATGTGAGAGAATTCTCCATTTTTTGGATTTTAAGACAGTGAAAAATGAAAATAAAGCAGGCGGATTTTTTTTTTTTTTTTAAATTATGGAGAATTGGACGTTTGGTTTACTTTTGAATGATTGAATAATTCGGCATGTTCTTTTCAATATTCTTCTGTCACATTGACATTTGTTTTACATAATATGTTAAATTTAATGCTAGAATATTTTTTAGCTTAATGATGATTGAGACTTCAACTGGATTTTTTATTTTTTATTTTTAGCTTAATGATGATTGAGACTTCAACTAGAGTACTCAAAAGAACTAAGCAAAAGAAATGTGACACTACCCCCAATGGCACAAAAATGGTAAGATAAGATCATATTCATGCATCAATAATATATGCCCTGACAATTGCACATTTATTTGGTAAGTATATGACTTTTCCACCATATGAAGCCCTTTATACAAAGTGTTAAATAACATAAATTACATAAGGAAAATTGCATTTTTTCAACGACAAAAGTTATAGAAGCATTTATGTGGTATATATTATCTCACCTTCCTAGCTTCAGCATCCATCCAAACAGTAGGGAGAACATCAATTCACAACACAACTTTGATGCCTAATTGCAGTTACATTTTAAATACAGATGAACCAGATTTTGAAACTAACCAATATGCATGCTTCAATACAATTTCAAGTTCAAACATCGTCTGTCTTCAAGGGAGTCCAGCTATTTTTTGGAGTAGCCTCTTTCCAGGAACGGGAAATGAAACCAAGAACGTAGCCTACAAAAGCCGCAAGTAATAGTACGCTCACTCCCTTAACCGATAATGAAAATTTGGATAGAGCCGCCTCACCCCTGGCTCCAGCACCATCAACAGCACTATCCCCACTGCCATTGAGAACTCGTCCAGATGCCAGAATCTCCACCGTAATGCACTGCTCCATCTTGGTTCACTACATAAGAAAGCTGAAGCTTCTCTTTTGCGGCAACCAATCTAGTGTACTCAAACTCGCCCTTACGGTACAAAGAGCGCTTTGATTGTGGGAATTCCCAGGGGCATTGCTCTTCTTGTCCTCCCATCCCAATAGGGATATGGACTGGAAATGCCTCCCAATCCTCGCCATCCATGCCCATGCTTCCACAATTAAAGTTATTCATTGGACAAAACCTCTCATGGGTATGGACATGACCCCACAATGCAAGGGTGACTTTGCTTTTCACAAACAAAGGTTCCAAGTGCTCAAGCATCCTCTCCCTCAATGGGGTAGCTCCAACTTCATTGCTTGTTGTATACATTGGCCGGTGCCCTTGGACTACCACAAAAGGGTTTTTTTTTTTTTTTTTCCTATTAACTTACTCCAAATCATGCTTTAAAAAACTATATTGGTTGCTCCCTGGAAGGAAATTGGTCTCAGTTGACATTTATACAAAATGTACTGCTCCCATATCAAAAGAGTAGTAAAGGTTCCTGGTAACCGGGGCTTGGGTTCCAGTTGGCTCTGGAGAGTTTCCAGGCATTCTGAACCTAAAGCTGAAGGGTACACCGCATTCGCCAACCCCATCCTTTCCATAAATTCCCACAGACCACTCAGGTCTCCAAGGCTGTGAAGGCCAGTCATACTCATGATTACTAATGCACACATGGTATGCTACTTTGGATGCAACAAGTTCAATCTGAGTGAAAAAATGATCCCATAACCATGAATATCCTCTTGCATAGCTGATGTCCCCAATATGTGAGACAATCACTGGCTTGTCACCCAAAGCCTCAATATCACGGAATATCCACTTCATGGTCGCTATGCTTTCTTCTTCTGTACGGAGAAAGGTAGAGTACGGTGTTGCAGTTCCCATGCAACCAAACAGAAAAGCTATTGTTTCATCAGAGTCCTCATTCCTTGACACAAAGCTGTGGGTTGAAGTCCAAACTCCAGCATCACTTCCAACCTATCATAGAGAACAACAACAACCAAGCCTTGGTCAAACATTTTGGGGTCAACTAATTTATAATAAAGTGACTCAAGTTTAAATAATCTTTAAACTTACTCTAGATGTCTTATTTCTTTGGGCTCAGGGCCAACTATGTACAAAATATGACATTAAGCACAAGCACAGCCATTGTTATATTCAAACCAAGCAATGTCGGGCAAAAATAGTTTCTCCTATGAGTACACTTTATTGAGTTTAATCATACAGCTAATTAGACATTATATACATATAACAAATAATCAAGCCAGTAGTTTATAAAAACACTTTTTTGTAACTATGGATCACCATGAAATCTATAGACACTCAAACTACGACATTCATTGGATGCTTTTCTTAGACATGATCATGCAAATGAGATTCAATGATTACAAGGTCACATGGAAGAAAATGCTACAATAAAATCCAAACTATTTCGAAATATTATGAATTGAACAATAATAAAACTACAACAAAATTTACCACACAAGCCTTACTAACTGATGCATGTAACTTTTCAACACAATACCAAAAGAGTGATTCTACATCTACTACAAAATTTACCGCATAATATTAGAAACAATTACTCCTTTGTAAATATGAAACAAAAAAGTAATTCATAAATGACCAAAAATTTGGTACAAATTAGGTTTTCCAATTGAATTCAATCACATAGCTTTATTAACCCCTACAACAAAAGTAGTGTTATCTTTTCCAAAAACAATTAAATTCAACCATATTCATTGGTCAATGAAACCAAATTGTTAGGTGAATTTGAGTTTTTTATTAAAGTTGAGTTTTTTTTTTTAATTATTATTATTATTATTATTGCAATCAATCAGCGTTTCTAGGGAGTCACACAACATTCTACTCAAATGGCCATTTATTTATTAGCTTTTGCAACTTCCAACTATTAACAAAAGCCATTTATTCATTATGCTGTTGATGACTTGATGTGACACTGATCACATTCATTGTCACCTTAGTTTGTAAGTTGAATTTGTTTCATTTATAACAAAATTGAAACTAGCTTTTGGTCAAGTTATCGAGTCACAATCATTTTGATCAATCTAAAGTACCAATTTGCAATTAACAATGCTCCAAAACTAATGAAAAATTACAAATATCAAATTACTAAACTAAAAACCCAGTTAAACAAAAAAATTACCTGATAATAATACCTGACTCCTTTCTTCAAATTCTTCATAACCCCATCATGAATCCAACCCGGGTCTCTCCACCCGACACTCGAATTCGCTCATCTCATCCGCATTCTCCGTGAACCCCAGATGGATCTGATCCGGCACCCGACCCGAACCCGACTTCCACTGACTTCTCCAACAGATGGGCCGTGGCCGGCAACGGATTGTGATCGTGGTCGTGTTTTTTTCGGGTCGATTTCGGACTCTCCCCATTGGAAGATTCGGAAGGAGTAGTTGGATCGGAGGTTGATGAGAGGAAGTGAAATGGAGCCCGACCCGGATTGCCACGTGGCGGAGGAGTTGAGGAACTCGTAGCCGATGAAGTTCTCGTGATCGGAGTCTGGGGGGAGTAGATGCGTAGCCAGTCGAGCAATGCAGGCTCCCACTCAAGCACTTTTCCCATCAGACACATTTCCAAGCCTTCTGTTAAATGCAGCAACCAAGGTGGCACTGTTTAGGAGTATTCTACACATAAATGCGGCCAGGAAGTTTGGTGGGATGTATTAAATGTGGTGGTAGCTTCCATTCCCCCAGTTATGTTAGGGTTGGCCCTCCCTTTGAAGTTCCTTTGCCTAGGTGGGCCCTTCTAGGGTGCTGTGCGACGTGGCCAGGCTGTCCGAGGGTGTGGCCTCCTCAAACTCAGTTATGACATGTGGCCATGGTTCTCTACCAAGTTGTTGTACCCTTCATAAATAATTAGGCATATTCTTTTTTCGATACTCTGATGTCACATTGACATTTGTTTCTTAATTTTTTTTAAATTTAATCCCAGATTTTTTTTTAGCTTAATGATATTAAGGGTTTTTTTTTTTTTTTTTTTTTTTTTGTCTAGTGTATGTAAGATTACAAATTAAGGAAACTAGAAATTCCAAAAAAAAAAAGAGTAAATTATAATTTACTCACTTGTGGTTTAATCAAAATTTAAATTACTTGTGATTTGAAATTTGACACTTTACTGCTCAAAATTTGACCAAAATTTAAGTTGCCTACTTTTGGTTTTAAATCTCATGATGTAAGTGTTCTGTTGGATCCTTTTTGATCTTATTTGATATTGTATTTGTATGTTTTTTGTGTTTTTAGAGCAGAGACACAGAAAAGTAGAGTCAAATTACATAGGGTCCGTTTAGATAAGCTTTTTGTAAAAGTGCGTTTTTGAAAAAGTAGTAGTTTTAAAACGTGCACTTTGAAAATGCAATTTTAGAGTGTTTGGAAAAATTTGTAAAAGTGTGATGTTCAATTGTTGTTTTAACTACAAATTACCAAAAAGACCTATATACACCAAGTAACCAACATTTTTAAATTCAATCTTATATATAAAACTAAAGAATTCAGTTCTCAAAAAAAAAAAAAAAGTATTTCATTTATTAAATAAAAAAAAAAAACTACACGTGGAGGGTGAAGACACCACTCCACATGAACTACTTCACCTAACAAAGATTCCCTATCACTTGCATACCTTTCACTTTACCAATTTCATTTTACTCTTACAATCCTACTTCTGCACTTATCCTCCAGTAATAATAACACTAGTAGCTATCCTCACTGATCAAATACCCATCCTTTTGTTGTCCATGATACTTTCCATTTGAGTGTTGAAGAAAAGAAAGAAGATGAGTGCTCTAGCTTATTGAGGATTTAGCAGGCTATGGTGAGACTAAGAGAAGGGCGAAAACAAAATGGAAGGTGAAGTAGAGGTGAAAGTATGATGGAAGAAAAAATGAGAAATATTTAACTGGGTTCGTTGTTCAAGTTTGATGGGGGTATTTGTGGTAAATTTAATTTTAAAATGCGTTTTATAGCCCCGTAGAATGGTGTTTTCAAATTCGCTGGAAATAGTTTCGTGTTGAAATCGCAAATTTCAAAATCACAAAGGTTAGAACATGCATAGCCAAACAGGCTGCAACTAGTGTTTTGAGTCCAAAAAGCCCATTTTTATTTTTAAAACCCGGGGGCAAATGGACCCATATTTAGCCATGTTTTTAACAAAAGTAGGTTACAAAACTTTAACTAAGTTAACCTCATGTGGGTAAAGTATCAAATTTCAAATCATAGGTAGGCATTTTAAATTTGGGTCAAACCATAGATGGGTAAATTATAAATTATCTAAAAATAAATAAATCAATAAAAGAAACCGGTGAGTCATGATAAAGTAAGCCAAAAAAAAAAAAAGTTGGAATGTGGTCTTGAGGGAAATATAAAGTGGATTAAGAAGTTTTATTTATTTATTTATTTTAATTTTAATTTTTGGATAAGTTTGTTTTGAAGACATGGATTAGTAGGAGAGTGTCTTATTTTTTAGGCATTTTACGTGGAATGATTCAGATCTTCTAGATTTCCTAGGGTACTCTATCAATAGATTTCTTTAAATCCTAACTACTCTTTTATGATTTAAGGGTCTAGATTCTGCTATGTCAGCATTCTACTAACAATACTCTTAAAATAATAAAATAATGTTATAAAGAAAACATTAAGATTATTGTTAGTGGAATGCTGACATGACAAAATCTGAACTACTAAATCATTAAAGAGTGGTTAAGATTTAAGAAAATCTATTTGATAGAGTACCCTAAGAAATCTAGAGGATCTGAATTACCAAATTGTCTTATAAATTTTAAAAGGTGAAAATTCACTTTACTCTCATTTATTCAATTACTTAAACAAATCACATGATCATCTCATTAAAGTTAAAAGAATATTTGTATAAAATTTAAAATATTAGATTTGGGGTCATATTTAATATAATTACATAGGAATTAGGAAACAAATGATCTATTTCTTAATTAAAATAATTTATTAATTTTAGAAAATTGGTTAACAATTGCAAACCATTATTTGTGAATTTTTTTTTTTTATTGCCTTATCCACAAAAATAATTAAGAGGTTGTGTAACACTTTGGAAGTTGTGATCTAATCAAATTACACTAACTAGTATGTGACACGTGCGTGAATTATAGTGGTGTTATTGATATTAGATTGAGTTATAAAACATAGAACATAACTTAGGTATAGTACTTAGGTGTTGTTCCTTAGGTTCCTCTTTTAAGATTCTGCAATGTGGATTTTTTCTTATGAGATGGAAGTGTATTTTTTAATTGAGTAACCACATGACTGAATTTTAAGAAAGGAACCTAAGAAATAGCACATAAGGTATTGTACCTAAATTTTATCATAAAATAGTTCGATCATAACATTTGGAGGTATTAAACTAGTTTTTTCTTGCAATTTTCATTAAGTTTCTCATGCCAAGTTTCTCATTACACTACTATTATGTATATAATTTTGAAAATTACTATTGGATACTACATATATAATATCAATTCACAATCATTGTTCGTGAAATTTTACTAAATACAACACAAAATAAAATAATAAATTGGCCCAATAGTATCTCCTAAATTGAATGGGGATAGGTGCATGGGATCATTCAGCTTAATTACAATTCGTTACATTCAAGATTTTGGCATACAAAATATCTGAATTGAAATAGTATAAAAATATGCTTATTTGTTTATAGAAAAAATCTAAAGAATTTAATTTGTATGGAAAGCTAATAAAAGCAAAATTCATTTTTAAATCTAATTAGTAATGGACCATATATAGTCATAGTGTGTGTATATATATTAAGTTTTTTATGGTTTATTTATATTGAACTCTTCGTTTTCTATGTTGAATTAACTTACTTGGTACAAAAATTAAAAAAAAAAACTTACATTAGATGAGATATGTAGCTCAAAATTAAGCTCTAATTAAATTCTAATTTTTACACTGAATTAACTAACTTGGCACAACAATTTAAAAACTTCAAATAGATGGGATACGTGACACAAAATTAGACTCTAATTGAATTCCAATTTAAAATCTAGAAAGATTTTCTCTTAGCTTAATTTAAATTAGAATTCCAAATTAAAATTTCAATTTTGCATCATGTGTCCTAAATTATTTATTCTGAAAGAGTTTTATTTCTTAATTTTAGAATCAAATGTGGGACCACATCATAATTAAGTATAAAAACCAAAAAGTCTAGAATAAATGAATTGTAAAAAAAAAAAAAGTGCTTCACAATTAAAAAAAAAAACCGTGGACAATTTATATTTTATACCTAATATTAACCTTACAAAATTTTTTAAAGAGTTAACAAAAAATAAAAATGACTATTAATAGTATTTAAATTATATATATATATATATATAGAGAGAGAGAGAGAGAGAGAGAGAGAGAGAGAGAGAGAGAGAGAAATTATATTATGTATTGTATATATTTAAGTGTATATATGTATATACATGGGGTTACAAGCTAGTCTATATATATATATATAATAGGTGAAGCAGAGAGAAACTCCAATTGGAATTCTAAATTTGAATTCTAATTTATTGTTGTGCCACGTGTCAATGTAAATATGAAATTGGAGTTTAATTTGTAATTCTGATGTGCTTTTTTTTTTTTTTTTTTTTTTTTTTTTTCACACCCGTGTATTTTTAGGTTCACCTTCTTTTTCCACACCCATGTATTTTCAGGTTCACCTCTCTTTTCCACAACCACGTATTTTCAGGGTCACATCCCTTTTCCATACCCACGTATTTTTAGGTTCACCTCCCTTTTTCACATGAAATTTCAAAAGAATCTCTTGGTATCAATGATGCATGTATTTGGGTATTTTTGTATCTTATATAAGAAGAAGTTCTCCAAATATTCCTATTGTACTTGTCTTTACAATTTTCATGATCTTGGTTTATGCTCTGCAAAATGAATTCCAACTATTCCTAAGGTTCGATTACTGCTTTCTTTCATCTACCTATACTATCGTTCATTTTTGTGTAAATTTTTTATTGTTTAATTATATAATTTTGTGGTTTTCCTATGATTGATGTTGTATGTTTATTGTCTTTCATCTGCTTATTCTTTCTTTCCTTTTTGCCAATAATTTTTATTGTTTAATTATAAATTTTTTTTGTTTTCCTATCATTGATGTTGCATATTTCCTTTCTTTTTCATAACACGTTATCAACATGAGTCTCTACCTAATTTCGAAAGGAAGTTGTAATCTCATTATTCTTCAAATATCAAAGATTATTTATGTAGTTTTCTCAACTCACTATAAGTTTTCTTTTAAGGAATTAGTATTTATCCTATTTGTTTGTCTTTACGTTTTATACTCATAATTTTAGTAATTTTTAATTGATAAATTTTTTTTTTATGAGATTCATGTTATTCTATTGTTATATATTGTTATGAGATGCACGTTATGAGATTTACATTTAATTGATTAAAATATTTTGTTAAAAATAGTTTGTGATAAAGCAACTTAATCATAGTTATATGTACCGTGAATGAATCAACCTTGAATATATATATATATATATATATATATATATGTCTATGTAGCATTCTTTCATTAGAATTTTGTATGATAAAAATATTTGTTAAAAAATTACATAATACTAAGTTTTATTAAACATGAATAAACTAAGTCTTTTAAACATGACTAAACTCATGATTAATAAATATATAAATAAAAAACAAAACCAACAGTATTAATTAAATAATAAAATGCAATATATTTATTGGTTTATCAAATTATATCCATTTTTGTGCGGTAGCATGAGTTACATACTAGTATATATTAATAGTTAAAGCTGTGAGAAAATCCAATTAGATTTTAAATTAGAATTCAATTAAAGTCTAATTTTAGGGCATGTGTCTAATCTAATTTAAATTTTTAAATTTTTGTGCCAAGTTAGTTAATTTAATCTAAAAATTAGATTTCAATTAGAGTTTAATTCTGCATGACATATCCCATCTAATCTTTAAAAAAAAATAAATTAAAATTTTGTGCCATAGAGTTAATATAGTGTAGAATACGAGGAGTTCAATATAAATAAACCCAAGTAATATATATATATATATATATGTTAAAACCAAATCTTAGAGAAAATTCAATTAGAATCAGAATTAGATTTTGCATTTGTTAGCTTTTCATACAAATTAAATTATTTAGATTTTTTTTTTCTGAACTAATGAGTATATTTTTTATACAGTTTCTATTTAGATATTTTTATATGTGAAGATCTTGAACGTAACAAACTGTAATTGAGCTAAACGATCACATGCACCTATCCCCATTCAATTTAGGAGATATAGATATTATTGAACAATTTTATTCTTTTATTTTGTATTTTATTTAATAGAATTTTACAGACAATGATAGTGAATTGATATTGTATATGCAGTGTCCAATATTGATTTTCAAAATTATATACATAACAACAGTGTAATTAAAAATTTAGAGTAACCAATATCATTAAAATTGCAAGGAAAAATCATTTTAGCACCCCAAATATCCTGATTGAACTAATGTCCTATATTTTTAATAACCCAAACTAACATCAATAGTACCACTAGTATTTATCATTCATTTGCATAAGTACATGTTACATACTAATTAGAATAATAACAAATGATTATTTCTTTTTCTTTTTATTCTTTCTTTCCTTTTGTAATGGAAACAAATTTCATAATTGTTTGGTTAGACTATAAGCTTACGTTCTTTTCTGAGTATCCTAAAAACAAAACTCAAATTCAATTTTAAAGATACTTTCCATTCTTTTTGCTAAGGAAACTATATATACCAATAAAATTCTTGTGTATTTTAGTTGCATTCTCATCCCATGTCAATGAAACATTTCCAAAGCCTTTTTAGTAAGTCAAATTTAGATTGGCTATTAACAAAAATTGAATTGTTGTCGCTTTTATTTTGCTTCATGCTAAATCACAAGAGCTACTTAGTAATCCATCTTTTATATCTAATTAGACTGAATTGCCAATTCTTTAACTGGCATATAATCTTTTTTAGACCATAGCAAAATTGTTCAACGCATGATGCATTAGGCATATGCTCGTTGCCTACTCCTTGCATCTCTGATGTGAGCAAGAAAGCGAGGGGACATCGAAAATGCTCAAAACCTTTTTTTTTTTTTTTTTAATTATTTATCATTATGTAAAACTCATATTTCTTGTTATTTGGTGATAGTGCAAATAATTTACTTTCATAATTACCCTTAAGGTATTATTATTTGTTACATAATGGACAGTCTTTCTCTAAATAGGTATACATCCATATGTAATATTTTAATTACAAGTTATTGGGGGGAGTTGGCTTGGGGGTAACAACTAAGATAAGTTTAATTAGTAGCTTTATCTCTTATGGTTTGTATGAGAGAAAATGATATCATTCATTTTTTAAGTCATTGATATGCCAAATTCCTTCAACTTTGAAAATGTGTACCATTATGTAAAAGTCATATTTCTTGTTATTTGGTGATAGTGCAAATAATTTACTTTCATAATTACCCTTAAGGTATTATTATTTGTTACATAATGGACAGTCTTTCTCTAAATAGGTATACATCCATATGTAATATTTTAATTACAAGTTATTGGGGGGAGTTGGCTTAGGGGTAACAACTAAGATAAGTTTAATTAGTAGCTTTATCTCTTATGGTTTGTATAAGAGAAAATGATATCATTCATTTTTTAAGTCATTGATATGCCAAATTCCTTCAACTTTGAAAATGTGTGCTCCTTCAGGAGTCTTTTTTTTTTTTTTAAAGGAAACACCATTATAAGATTTTAATCATATTGCGTTTTAACAAGTCTTTGATTATTGTTTGGAACTTCCAATGACTTCGAAAATTCAAGTCTTGAATTTTTTTTTTCTTTGTTTGCTATAGTTTTCGAATTTTGGACCATATAAGAATTGTTTGATGCAAATTGCAGAGTTATAGACAAAATATGTGGAAACTGATTAACAATTAATAATCATGTTATCTACATAAGTTTTATGTCATTCATATGTCACATTCCTTTAACCTTGAAAACGTGTGACACTATTACAAGTCCTTTTTTGTTGTTGAGGGAAACACCATTAGAAGACATTAGAAGAATTTAATCATGTTAGAGTTTCAAGTTTTGACAAGTCTTGGATCATTTTTTGGAACATCCAAAGACCTTGAAAATTCAAGTCTTGGAATTTTGTTTTTCTTTATTTGTTGTAGTCTTGGAATTTTGGACTATAGAAGAATTGTTTGGTGCAAATTGTAGATTTATAAACAAATTTTGTAGAAACCAATTAATATGTAGCAATCACTTTATCTGAATAAGTTTGATATCATTCATATGCCAGATTCCTTTAACCTTGAAAATGTGTGACATCATTAGGAGTCCCTTTTTTTAAAGGAAATGCCATTAGAAAGTTAGAAAATCAGGTTATTCGGATTAGGTATATATAAAAAACTCCATATAATTAATCAAGTATCATAATAATCCTATCTACTATTTTTCAAAAATAATAATAATCCCATAAAAAAATTCTTTAGATTTCAATTCACTCAGTCAAATACTTGTAGTGGATAAATTTTTATTAATATATATTATGTATATATATATATATATATATATTTTTTTTTTCTTTTCATTTTGAGGAAATGTCTTTGCCTATTTAGGACCATCAGTTTATGGAAATAATTAACTTATTATTATGAAATTATGCTACACATTTAGCATATTGTCAAGGACCCAACAAATAAGACAAAGGCATCCTCTTGTCATAATTATTAATTAAAGCATTATAATTTATGCACATGCCAAATGCACAAATACAAATAGCCAAATTGGTTTAAAGGGAAGTTTACATTACCAGAGTCGAAGCACTTATGAAAAACACCCTTAGGAATATTGTATCTAAGATCATAGTAATAGCAGAAAATTTCTTAATAATCTCTGCCAAAAAAAAAAAAAAAAATCTTAAATAAAAGTTGAACATAAATGATAACGTCTAGAGGGTCCAATTTAGTAATGGTATAGTCATGAATTTTTGGATTGCTCTTTTGTAACATGGACTAGCTTTTTCTAAATATGCATACATACATTTGTAATAGTTTAATAATTTACTAAAGGGAGAGGACTTATGGGGAAGATAGAGTTTTCCAAAATAACAAGTAAGAAAAGTTTAATGAGTAGCCTTATCTCTCAAAATTTTTTGTGGGAGAAAATAATTGTAGCTTTTTTTAAGTCATTGATACGCCAGATACCTTTAATCATGAAAACAAATGACACCATTAGAAGTCTTTAATCTTTTTAACATCTCACCAAGTCTTTTTCATTGTTTAAAACTTCCAAATTCTTTTGGTTATTGTTTGAAAATTTCATAAACTTAGAAAGTTATAATCTTAAAATTTTGGACTATATAATAATTTTTTGATTTAGTTTGCATAATTGATTACTAAGTGTATGGAAATTACCAAATGCGTAGCAATCTTCAGTTATACATCATCCATTACTTTTTCTCAAATAAAATAAAAATAGAGATGGACTGCAACTGGTTCAATCCAGCGGGAGACCATAACCACGATTATCAGCCACTTCCAAAGTCTTTTGGTCAATGTTTGAAAATTTCAAAAACTTGGAAAGTTATAATCTTAAAATTTTGGGCTATATAATAATTGTTTGATGTAGATTGCATAATTGATAACTAAGTGCATGGCAATTACCATATGTGTAGCAATCTTCAGTTTTACATCATCCACTACTTTTTTCTCAAATAAAATAAAAATAAAAATAAAAATGGACTTATCCGGTTCAACCCAACGGGAGACCATAACCACAATTATTAGCCACAACACAATTCTAATCCCTAGTGTCAGCGTACTTTATGGGTTAGAGGCTTTAATTTTCTTTACCTTATCAGCTCTCATTATCTTAGAAAAGACTTTAAGCCAGTAAAATGTTTCAAAAAGTCTTTGGACTATGACATGGAAAATTAAGATCTCGTGTCTCCTCAAAAAGAAAAAATTAAAGTCTTGTGGGTCACTCTATTAACTAGCGTGAAATTTGGTCTGTGGAATTGTTGTCACTTGTCAAAGGCATGGAAAATTTAATCTATTAGCCAGAGTGAATTGTGGTCACTTTATTAACTAGCTTGTAACCCCATGCAGATGCATGGATATATTTAAAAGATACACATTAAGATGTATAGTATAATAATCTTACATATATAATTTAAATAATATTGATAGTCATTCTTATATTTTTTTAACTCTTTAAAAAGTCTTGTAAGAATGTTATTAGGTAGAAAATGTTAATTGTCAATTTTTAAAATATATTCATATTTATTAATTCTAGACTCTTTAGTTTTTGTATACAATAACTCACTTGAATAAATATGTATGATATGATCTCACATTTGATTCAAAAATTAAGAAATAAAACACTCTCCAAAAATAAATAATTTACGATACATTGCACAAAATTGAACTTCAATTGTAAAATCTAATTGGATTTTCTCTAAGGTTTAACTATTAATATATATTAGCTTGTAACCCCATGCATATGCATAGATACACTTAAAGATATATAATAAGATGCATATATATATATATATATATATAAAATTTAAATACTATTGATAGTGATTTTTATATTTTGTTAACTCTTTAAAAATTTTTATAAGGATATTATTAAGTATAAAATGTAAATTGTCCATGTTTTTTTTTTTTTTAAATTATAGTGAAGCACTTTTTTTTTTTTTAAGATTTATTTATTTTAGACTCTTTGGTTTTTGTACGTAATAACTTACTTGGATGAATATTTATGATGTGGTCTCACATTTAATTCTAAAATTAAGAAATAAAACTCTTTAAGAATAAATAATTTAGGACATATAGCGCAAAATTGAAACTCTAATTTGGAATTTAAATTTGAGTTTCTCTCAACTTCACCCATTATTTCATATATATATATATATATATATATATATATATATATATATATAATTTTTATGCCAAATGAATTGTGTTTAGTTATAAAAAAAAAGGCTCACAAATATAAAATCATTAAAACTCTCTCTTCATCTAATTTTATATATAGTGTTAGATATATGATTTTTTTATGATTTATTTATATTGGACTACTCGTTTTCCACTCTAAATTAACTCATTTTTCACAAAATTTTAAAAACTTCGATTAGATGAAACACGTGTCGTAAAATTAAACTCTAATTGAAATTTAATTTTTACACTGAACTAATTAACTTGGTTCAAAAATTTTAAAATTTTAATTAGATGGAACATCTTTAGAATTTTTTTTATTTTTTTAAGGGGAACACCATTAAAATGTTAGAAAATCAGGTTATCCGAATTAGGTATATATAAAAAACTCCTTATAATTAATCAAGTATCATAATAATCCTATCTACTATTTTTCAAAAAAAAAAAAATAATAATCCCATAAAAAATATACTTTAGATTTCAACTGACTCAGTCCGATACCTGTAATGGATAAATTTTTATTAATATATATTATGTATATATATTTTTTCCTTTCATTTTTAGGAAATCTCTTTGCCTATATAGGACCATCAGTTTATGGAAATAATTAACTTATTATTATGACATTTATGCTACACATTTAGCATATTGTAAAGGACCTAGCAAATAAGACAAAGGCATCCTCTGGGCATAATTATTAATTAAAGCATTATAATTTAGGCACATGCAAAATGCACAAATAAAAATAGCCAGTAAGCAATTGGTTTAAAGGGAAGCTTACATTACCAAAGTCAAAGCACTTATGAAAAACACCCTTAGGAATATTGTATCTAAGATCATTGTAATAGCAGAAACTTTCTTAATAATCTCAGCAAAAAAAAAAAAAAAAAAAAATCTTAATAAAAGTTGAACATAAAATGAAAACGTCTAGAGGGTCCAATTTAGTAATGGTATAGTCACGATTCTCATGAATTTTTGGATTGCTCTTTTGTAACATGGACTAGCTTTTTCTAAATATGCAAACATACATTTGTAATATTTTAATAATTTACTAGGGTGAGTGAACTTATGGGGAAGGCAAAGTTTTTCAAAATAACAAGTAAGAAGAGTTTAATTAGTAGGTTTATCTCTAAAAATTTTTTGTGGGAGAAAATAATAGCAGTACTTTTTAAGATATTGATACACCAGACACATTTAATCAAGAAAACGAATGACACCATTAGAAGTCAATCTTGTTAACATCTCACCAAGTCTTTGTTCATTGTGCAAAACTTCCAAAGCCTTTTGGTTATTGTTTGAAAATTTCAAAAATTTGGAAAGCTATAATCTTAAAATTTTGGACTATATAATAATTGTTTGATGTAGATTGCATAATTGATATCTAAGTATATGGCTATTATCAAATGTATAGCAATTATGATATCTGAGTCAGTTTTATATCATCCATTATTTTTTCTCAAATAAAATAGAAATAAAAATGGACAGTAATTTTTTTTTTGGTCACGAATAATTAAAGAAAGATATCACTTAGCATGGTGTAGAAAAACATATTTACAATTTCATCTATAGTTAAACGAAAAAAGAAAAAGAAAAAAAGAAAGCAATTTACACATATTTTCCTTATTTATTAGTATTTCATTAATATTACTTTTGTATTGGTTGAGAAAATTCCACATTTTTTCCCTCTATGTGGTGGGGCTTGTGTGGCGGCCAAAATGGCCAAATACCACAAGTTTCAGAAATTAGTTACAAAAAAACACTGTTTTGAAAATAAATAGGAAAATACCACTTTTCTGGTACTCGAGTTTAAGAAACTCGAGCTCTAAATGGTACTCGAGTTTAAGAAACTCGAGTACCAAGAAGAAGTTTAGCGACCGTGGCACTGCTGACCTGGAATTTGTGCGATTTAAAAAAATAATATGGTACTCGAGCTTGGTAAACTCGAGTTCCATGCAACACAGTACTCGAGCATACCAAACTCGAGTACCTATTTTAAAAAAAAATTATGTTTATGTTTATTTCTTAGGTACTTGAGCTTGGTAAGCTCGAGTACCTTGTAAGGAACTCAAGTTTAGTAAACTTGAGTTCCTTATAACTTTTTTTAAGAAACATGAGTACCAGAAAAGTGGTATTTTCCTATTTATTTCTGAAACAGTGTTTTTTTGCTACTAATTTCTGAAACTTGTGGTATTTGGCCATTTTGGCCCTTGTGTGGCTCCTAACCGCATTGGAGTGTTTGGATCTAACAATAACTATCAAATATTTATTATCATTTGCCTATTAGCCTATTTATTCTAAACACGATTCGATTCCCAAGATTTTGGAGTTGACCTCTGAGATCTCTTTATCACCGACTTAACATTCAAGACTTTGGAATCAAATTTTGTTTACACCCAAAAAAAAAAAAAAAAGACTGTAATTACATATCTAGTTTTCTACCCATACACATCCCACATAATGATCAAGAAATTTTATTTTTATATAAACAAGTTTAAACTCCAAATTACATCCTCCAACATTAACTTATTTTCAAATTAGTCATTTATGTTTCTTTTTTTTTTTTTTTTTTTCAATCCTTAACTTAAATATGTTTTCAGTTTAGTCATTCTGTCAATATTGTTCAATCATTCTGTTAGTTTAATATGGTACAATGTGGATTAGATGGAAGGAATACAATAAAAACAAATGAAAGTTAAAGGACTGAAATAATTAAGAGTAAAACTTAAAGAATCGAATTAAAAATTAAGTCAAAATTAGAGGTGTAATTTTTAATTTAGCCTTCATTTAATAAGTATTAATAAATAAAAAGTCAATTAGAAACCTTCTATAGTAGAATATACATATAAATTAAAATTGATTTAATATTAGGTTGCTTTATATAAATATATATATATATATATATATATATATATAAATCCAATTAGATTTCAAATTGAAATTCAATTAGAGTTTAATTTTGCGCTACATGTCTCATTTAATGCAAATTTTTTAATTTTTGTACCAAATGAGCTAATTCAATATAGAAAATGAGAAGTTCAATATAAATAAACCATAAAAAAACTAATCACATATATATACCATGACTACATACAGTCCATTACTAACTAGGTAATATATATATATATATATATATATATATACTTAGAGAAAATTTAATTAGATTCAAAATTGAAATTTGCTTTTGTTAGTTTTCCATAAAAATTAAATTATTTATATTTTTACTGTTATTTTTTCTTTGAACTAATGAACATATTTTTTATACTGTTTCTATTTAGATATTTTGTATGCCAAGATCCTGAACGTAACAAATTATAATTGAGCTGAATGATCCCATGCACATATTCCCATTCAATTTAGGAGATACTATTGGATCAAATTTATTCTTTTATTTTTGTGTTGTGTTTAGTAGAATTTTAAGAACAGTGATTGTGAATTGATATTGTATATGTAGTATTTAATAGTGATTTTCAAAATTATATATATAATAGTAGTGTAATGAGAAACTTGGCGTAGCCGATATCATGGAAATTGCAAGAAAAAACTATTTTAGTACCTCCAAATCTTCAGGTCAAACTAATATTCTATATGTTTTATAACCCAAGCTAACAT
The DNA here is from genome assembly GCA_032878915.1 of Castanopsis chinensis. Lineage (NCBI taxonomy): Eukaryota > Viridiplantae > Streptophyta > Magnoliopsida > Fagales > Fagaceae > Castanopsis > Castanopsis chinensis. The sequence goes on from JAVQMG010000133.1 coordinate 4,974,700, forward strand.
TAATAGTATCATTACAACGCACAGGTTACATACTAATTAGATATAACTATCAATGGAGACATTACAGATTTCAATCTTTACTCTTCCATTATAACTATTGAATTAAAAAACACAAGAAAACTTCAAAATGTGTGGTACTATTAGAGAAGACTTTAACCCTAATAATGTTGCAATGAGTCTTTGGTTGGCGTTCGTAAAATAAATTTAGATTTGGAAAGTAATGGCCACATCTTACCACTATCGACTAGTGTGACATTTGAGCTATATAATTGTTTGATGATATACAACTACTCTTTTCAAGTCATTGATTCTATGTGTTTAAAAAACACAAAGAAATCATTGATTCTCTAAGCTGATTCAAACTTGAAAACATGCATTAAAGGAGAATATACTTCAAAACCTGTGCCAAGATTTTCGTAGCGCAATTAGTTGACACCTCCTGGTATCAGTGGTATCTCCATGATTTAAAGCCTCCCTCATTTGTTATAAGTATTGAATTATCCAAAAAAAACTTCAAAACATGTGGTTCTATTAGAAGACTTTAATCCTAATTACATTGAATTAGTCTTTAGTTAAAGTTCAAAAATTCAATTTAGACTTGCAAAGTAATGGCATCATGGTTCAGCTATTGACTAACATCACTTTTAGACTATATAACCATTTGCTAAAGATTCATGTTAGATTGAACTAGGAGAAATTGTGTGAATTATCCTGGTAAGTTTCAAATTGGTGTTTTAATAGATATCTATGGTGGGCCAAACACAATAATTTCTTTGAATGGAGAAAACTAACACTAATCTCGTTCTTCTTCCAGCGGTTCAACCCAGTGGGAGACCATAACCACGATTATCAGCCACAACACAATTCTAATCCCAAGTGCTAGCGTACTTTATGGGTTGGGGGAATTTTCTTTACCTTATCAACTCTCATTCTCTTAGAAAAGACTTTTAGCCAGTGAAATGTTTCAAAAAGTCTTTTGCCTATGACATGGAAAATTAAGGTCTTGTGTCTCCTCAAAAAGACAAAATTGAGGTCTTGTGGGTCACTTATTAACTAGCGTGAATTTTGGTCTGTGGAACTGTTGTCACTTGTCAATGCATGGAAAATTTAATCTATTAACTGGTGTGAATTGTGGTCACTCTATTAACTAGCTTGTAAACTCATGCATATGCATAAATATACTTAAAAGATACACATTAAGATGTATAGAAAATCTTACATATATAATTTAAATATTATTGATAGTCATTCTTATTTTTTTTTTTAACTCTTTAAAAAGTCTTGAAAGAATGTTATTAGGTAGAAAATGTAAATTGTCAATTTTTTTAAAAAGTTTATATTCAATTATTCTAGACTCTTTGGTTTTTGTATACAATAACTTACTTGAATGGATATTTATGATATGATCCCACATTTGATTCAAAAACTAAGAAATAAAACACTCTCCAAAAATAAATAATTTATGACACATGGAGCAAAATTGGACTTCAATTGTAAAATCTAATTGGATTTTCTCTAACGTTTAAGTATTAATATATATATATATATATATATATAATTTTTGTGCCAAACGAGTTGTTTTTAGTTATAAAAAAAAGGCTTATAAATATAAAATCATTAAAATTGTATTTTCTTCTAATTTTATATATAGCGTTAGATATATGATATTTTTTTTTTATGATTTATTTATATTGGACTACTCACTTTCTACTTTAAATTAACTCATTTGGCACAAACATTTAAAACCTTTGATTAGATAGAACACGTGTCGTAAAATTAACCTCTAATCGAAATTTAATTTTCACACTGAACTAATTAATTTGGTTCAAAAATTTTAAAATTTTGATTAGATGGGACATCATTAGAAGTCCCTTTTTTTAAAAGGGAAACAACATTAAAAAGTCAGAAAATCAGGTTATACAGATTAGGTATATATAAAAAACTCCTTATAATTAATCAAGTATCACAATAATCCTATCTACTATTTTTCAAAAATAATAATAGTCCAATAAAAAAAGATAATTTAGATTTCAATTCACTCAGTCCGATACCTGTAGTGGATAAATTTTTATTAATATATATTATGTATATATATTTTTTTCTTTTCATTTTTAGGAAATGTCTTTGCCTATTTAGGACCATCAGTTTATGAAAATAATTAACTTATTATTATGATATTATGCTACACATTTAGCATATTGTAAAGGACCCAGCAAATAAGACAAAGGCATCCTCTTGGCATAATTATTAATTAAAGCATTACAATTTAGGCACATGCCTAATGCACAAATAAAAATAGCCAATAAGCCATTGGTTTAAAGGGAAGTTTACATTACCAAAGTGGAAGCACTTATGAAAAACACCCTTAGGAATATTGTATCTAAGATCATTGTAGTAGCAGAAAATTTCTTAATAATCTCAGCCAAAAAAAAAAAAAAAAATCTTAATAAAAGTTGAACATAAAATGATAACGTCTAGAGGGTCCAATTTAGTAATGGTATAGTCATGAATTTTTGGATTGCTCTTTTGTAACATGGACTAGCTTTTTCTAAATATGTAAACATACATTTGTCATATTTTAATAATTTACTAGGGGGAATGAACTTATGGGGAAGACAGAGTTTTCCAAAATAACAAGTAAAAAAAGTTAATTAGTAGCTTTATCTTTTAAATTTTTTTGCAGGAGAGAATAATTGTAGTTCTTTTTAAGTTATTGATACGCCAGATATCTTTAATCATGAAAAAAAATGACGCCATTAGAAGTCTTTAATCTTGTTAACATCTCACCAAGTCTTTGTCTTTGTTCATTGTGCAAAACTTCCAAAGTCTTTTGGTTATTGTTTGAAAATTTCAAAAATTTGGAAAGCTATAATCTTAAAATTTTGGACTATAATAATTGTTTGATGTAGATTGCATAATTGATAACTAAGTATATGGTAATTATCAAATTTGTAGCAATCATAATATCCGAGTTTTACATCATCTATTACTTTTTTCTCAAATAAAATAGAAATAAAAATGGACTGTAATTTTTTTTTTTTTTTGGTTATGAATAATTAAAGAAAGATATCACTTAGCCTGGTGTAGAAAAACATATTTACAATTTCATCTATAGTTAAAGGAAAAAAAAAAAGAAAAAAGAAGAAGCAATTTACACATATATTTTCCTTATTTATTAGTATTTCATTAACTTTACGTTTTTATTGGTTGAGAAAACCCCACATTTTTTTATTTTTAAATTAGTCATTTATGTTTTTTTTTTTTTTCAATCCCTAACCTAAATTTGTTTTCAGTTTAGTCATTCTGTCAATATTGTCCAATCTTGCTATTAGTTTAATAGGATCCAATGCGGCTTAGATGGAAGGAATACAATGAAAACAAATGAAAGTTAAATGACTGAAATGATAAAGAGTAAAATTTAAAGAATCAAATTAAAAATTAAGTCAAAGTTAGAGGTGTAATTTTTAATTTGGTCTTCGTTTAATAAGTATTAATAAATAAAAAGTCAATTAGAAACCTTCTAGAGTAGAGTATACACACTAATTAAAACAAGGTATCTAAATGCTAAAAAACAAGCAAATTTGGGACGGAATAAAGCTAAAATATGATTGAATAAATTCAACCTTACAATAATTGTTCATGATTATACTAATTCAGCAGTTAACTTGGTTAGAGTATTTATATGTATGGTTATGACATGCCTAACAGTGTATTGAATCTTCGCTTATGCTAAAGTATAGTCACCATTGATGTATTCATAAAACATGATAGTGATTAAAAAGAAATATTTTCTTTGATAGAGGTTTGATCAAAATAATTTCTTAAAATTACCCATATGTGTTTTTCTAATTAGTTTTTTTTAATAACAAACAAGGGTATCCAAATCTTCTTGAATATCTAATTATTCCTTTGAATGTATGCAATTCCCCATCTCACACACCGGATGGTCCCAAGATAGGGAGCAAAAGGTTTTGAACTCAAGATTTCATAGATTTTATGAGGGCTTAGGAAACATGTAGCCAATCCCTTAGGTTAAAACTATCAAATGTCTACAATTAAAAGCTTTTGTCCTAAGTGTGAACAAACGATAAAAAAGTCACTTTGACGTTACAAAGGGGGCAAGGCAAACTTGAAATCAATTAAAATGTTGACCTAGACAGACCTTTGGTTACGGCTGAATGAATCAACACTCTATGTAGTAAAAACGTGTAGACTCACTTTTCTACAAACTTGGAGCTGTTTTTTTCTCTCTCTTTCTTTTTCTTTTTGGGGTTCAAATTACTCAGCTAGAGAGTCTTTGTTTTATATATATATATATATATATCAAGTACTTGGCTGGAGTTTGTGAGGATGATTCTTATCCATTTCCCTCTTGAGAGTTGAGAACATCAATCAATGTTTGGTTGCTTATTATTTGATTCAAGAATCAACATAGAAATTGCAAGTTGGCCCCACAAAGAGGAAAACACTTTCCCACAATCCAAATCATGCTAAAGACTGTATGAAATACAAACGCAACGCGGTTAGCGTAAGGTTTGGGGTCGGAAAATCAAAATCTAGTAAAAAGATTCCCAAAAAGTTTGAGGGAGTGTTTGGAAGAGTAGTTTAAGTTATGTTGTTTAAGTGTTTTTGATATATGTGTGGGTAAAAAAGTGCGTAGAAATATGTGTAATATTGTATAAAATATACTGAAACTATGCTACCAAACGGCCCTGAATATCCTCTTATTAGTAAAACAAAATCCTAAATAATTTTCCACCAAGAAATTTCGCTATAAATAAATTCGTTATCTTTTTTTTTTTCCCCTTTGAACTTCTAATATTGGACAACTAAATTTATTTTTGGTGAAATATCAATTTACGTAAATTGATATTTCATCTTACATGAATTCTTTATCTTTATCTATACTAATATGTAACCCATGCTACCGCACAAAAATGGATATAATTTAATAAAATAATAGAAATAAATACATTGCATTTTATTATTTAAGTGATACTATTGATTTTTTATTTATTTATTTATTAATCATGAGTTTAGTTATGTTTAAAAGACTTAATTTATTCATGTTTAATAAAACTTAGTATTATGTAATTTTTTAACAAATATTTTTATCATACAAAATTGTAATGAAAGAATGCTATATAGACATATATATTCAAGGTTGATTCATACACGGTACATATAGCTATAATTAAGTTGCTTTATCACAAACCATTTTTAGCAAAATATTTTAATCAATTAAATGTAAATCTCATAACGTGCATTTCATAACAATATATAACAATAGAATAATGTGAATTTCATAAAAAAATTTCAATCAATTAAAAATTACTAAAATTATGAGCATAAAATGTAAAGACAAACAAATAGGATAAGTGTTAATTTCTTAAAAAAAAAAAACTTACAGTAAGTTGAGAAAACTACACAAATAATCTTTGATGTTTGAAGAATAATGGGATTACAACTTCCTTTCGAAATTGGGTACAGACTCGTGCTTATAACGCGTTATGAAAAAGAAAAGAAACATGCAATATCAATGATAGGAAAACAAAACAATTTTATAATTAAACAATAAAAATTATTGACAGAAAGAAAAGAAAGTATAGGCAGATAAAAGAAAATAAACATGCAACATCAATCATAGGAAAACCACAAAATTATATAATTAAACAATAAAAAATTTACACAAAAAGGAACAACAGTATAGGCTGTTAGGACATATGTAGTTCAAGTGGTTGTTACCATATGTCGCTATTTTATGTAATTGGCTTATCCTTAGACAAAACGCACTTTACTTGTAATTGGGTAGATCTAGGATGTGTTTAACACTTCAAGAAACAGTGTTTCAAGATCCAGTGTTGAAGCCATCAAAGTCTGTCCAAGAAACAAGCAAGGAAGTGCAAGTTGCTAAAGCTCGACACCTACCTTGACACATGCATCTATCGAGCTTTAAGAAGCTGTTTTGCCCCGAGCCTCGACAGCTTCTCGACAGATCCTCGACACCTCTATCTGTTAAAAATTAAAGAAAACAGATTTTCAGTTCTGTTTCAAGTCCAATCCGTGAATGTGTCTTTGGAACTTTTTTTCTCCTAACCCTAGACATATAAAAGGATTATTTTAAGGGCCATCGAGATGAGGCAAGTTGCACATTCATTCAGAACTTCTTGTTCATGCAATTTGTGATCTGAAAGACAAAGTTCGTGCCCTAGTTCATCTCTGTGATTTAAAGAACTTTGCAGCCAACAATTTTCTCTCTCTAGTTGGTGTTTGAAGTCGCGTACTGGGATCCGCGCATCTGGTTAGTCACGTACTTGGGAGCCGTGTATTGAAAGGAGAAACTGTCACTACAGAACAAGTCCAATTGGGTATTGGGGTAAGAGTTCAACTGTAGGTTGGTAAGGTACTGGGATTCCTTGCTTGTAACTGCTTATTGTGATAATAGTGGAGTTTCGGGAGTGGTGACCTTAAATCACCCGGTGGGGTTTTTGCCGTCAGGTTTTTCCCATTCGTGAACAAATCACCGTGTCATTTATTTTCCGCTGCATAACTTAGTTTTGGTGATTTGTTTGTGCTGCCACGTGATATTGCATGTTAATTTGATTAATTAATAACTAGGCTAATTAATTAATCTAAGTTATCACAATGAGTCAACGCGTTTGTGGCCTATCAAGTGGTATCAGAGCAAGCACACTCTGATTAGGGGTTAATCCATTGTGTGCGATCCAATTGACCCCTGCTGTCATGGATAGAGGACAATCTCTAATTATACCTCCTTTATTTGATGGCACTAACTATGCATACTGGAAAGTACGCATGAGAGCTTTCTTGTAGTCTTTAGATGAGAAGGTGTGGCAAGCTGTGGAGATAGGCTGGACCAAGCCTACAGAAGCGCCGGCTGACTGGGATGATGCTAAGATCAAGGCAGCAAACTTCAACAGCAGAGCATTGAATGCCCTATTCAGTGCAGTCACCAATGAGGAGTTCAAGAAAATTTCCTCAATTGAAACTGCTAAGAAAGCATGGACCATCCTCCAGACAACATATGAGGGCACCAAGGCTGTCAAAGACTCAAAGCTACAGAGGCTCACCACACGCTTTGAAGAAATTAAGATGAAGGAGGATGAGTCGTTTGATGAGTTTTATGCCAAGCTTAAGGACATAGTAAACTCAGCCTTCAATCTTGGGGAAACCATCCCTAAACCCAAGATAGTGAGAAAAGTGCTCAGATCGCTGCCCGAGAGATTCCATGCTAAGATCATGGCGATCGAGGAATCAAAGGACATTGACAGAATTCCTCTGACTGAGCTGGTTGGAAACTTGCAAACCTATGAGTTAGGGCTGACTAGGTTAGGCAAGTTAAGTAAGGGCAAGAGCTTGGCACTAAAGGCCAAGAGCAGTAATACAGATGATTCTTCAGATGATGAAGATTCCAAGATGAAGTCCTACATTACAAGGCAATTCAAGAAATTCATGAAGAATGCAAACGGAAAGGGCTTTAACAAAGACCGTAGACAATCCAGTTCTTCACAATTCAAGAATTTTGATAAAGGGAAGAAGGATGTCAAGGATGACGGTCAGTACATTTTTCCCGCTGGGCCAAAATGTTTTGGGTGTCAAGGCTTCGGACACATGAAACAAGAGTGTCCTACGTACCTTAAGAGCATAGGGAAGAGCAAGGCACTTGCTGTTACCTTAAGCGACATGGAGCCCGAGGACGATTCCGAAGATGAAGACGACGGAATCTTGAATGCCTTCACTGCCACTGTTAATCCTACTGATGGGGTTACTGAAGAAGTGAATGAAGAGAAGGAATTGGTGGATTCCAAGTGTGAGATTATGGATGATCAAGATGATATCCACACCGCCTATGAGAAACTGTACAAGCTTTCTGAGAAGCATGAGAAACTCTATAGGCTGGCCACCAAGAAGCTCAGTGATGTGGAACTCAACCGTGAGGAGCTGTCCACAAAGGTTGATGAAGCGAATCAAACCATTGGAGCACTGAGATTCGAAAACAATTTCTTGGTTGAAAGGACCAAGAAGCTTGAAGCGGAGCTGTTTCAAGTCAGAGCACAATTGGAGAAGACGTCAAGTGCAAAGCTGGACGGGATGCTAAGTGCTCAGAGATCTTCTTTAGACCGTACTGGATTGGGGTATGAATTCTCCCTCTCTAATACTCCTCCTGCTAGTACTATTGTGTTTGTTCCACCTGCTAATAACATTGAAAATGAAGATAAGAATATTAAAACTGAATTAGCTAGTGAGAACGTAGACAAGGGCAAGTCCATCCTAGGAGCACCCCCTAAAATTGAGAAAAGGGAATCTAGAAACCCTAGGAATAAGAAGGCTAACTCTCAAAAGCCCAAACAGAAGAAGCCACATCTCTGTTATCATTGTGGTGTTGCCGGTCACACTTGACCAAATTGCTATAAGTGGCGTGCCACTCAACAGAGCAATGGCATGATAGCATCTGGGAGCCAGAATCAGCTTCAGTTTTCTTTCGCTCCTCTTGGAGACATTCTTAAAGCCATCATGTTCCTTTCGAACTTGAACGGTTCATATTCTTCTCCATCTTCACCGGTTCAAGAGTCGACCAAAAGGAAAGGTTCTTCCAAGGTGTGGAAGGCAAAGGGATCTAAGTGATTTTAGTCACTTCTTCTTCTCTCTCCTGTTTTTGTGTGTTGCATTATTTGTGTGGTTCTTTACTGTTTTGAGTCAGTCTAGATTTATGCTTTGGTTTGCTTTACATGTTTTTGTTTGTGTGTTTTCAGTTTTGTGTTTTATTTTTACTTTTCTGATAAAAATAAAAAAAAAATTGAAAAATTGAAAAATACAAAAACAGTGTGGGTTTGTGTGCATTAGTTCATGTGAACTTTTGAAATGGCCATTGAAACAGAGTTTTCTAAACTTTGTATCACCTGTAGCTTAGATGAGCATTCTTCTGCACAACTAAGCAAGTGAGCTTTGTAGCTCTTTGTTTGTGATGAGTAAGGTTAAGTGATCTCTTCTTCTTAACACTCGTATCACTCTTTTTGACGGGTTGAACTAGAAAATCCTAAGAGAAAGGCATAAATAACCATCTCACCACTGTTACTCGCCAATCATAATTTGACATCTGTATGCTTTGGCATAGCAAAAGTGCAATGTCAATGACATCTTGTATACTTCGGTATAGCAAAAGTGCAATGTCAAAAGCTTAACATAATTGGGTATTTCTTTTATTTCTCTTGTATGCCCATGCATGATATACTTGTTAAAAGAAAATATGCAAAGATATTAAAAGCAAAAAGATCAAAAATGTTTTAAAATATGATTGCAAGCGTGTTTTCTAGGAGATGTGGGAGTTATAGGATGTACCTCGAAGGTGATAGTCCCCATCAAACAGTTGTGATTGTGTGTGAGTTAAAGTGATTTTCTCATATCTCAAATCATCATAACATTGAGACACTTATGCAATCTTGCGATGTTTTCACACACAACACGCAACACTCTTTGCTATTCTTGATACGTGTGCAGGTACAATGTGATTTGGCCATCACAAGATTTACATACGTTAATGTATGCTCACTAAACTGTTTGGACTTGTTTTTGAAATACAAAATTGGTTAGACTTGTTTAGTGTGTGTGTGCGCGCTTTGAGATACATGTGCATCAAAATTCTTGTTGAGAGATGATTTTGAGAGCTTAATGTGTTGCTTGGATCTTTGGTTGAGTTACATGCATGATTGCATTCATGTCTGTGTTTTTCTTCTTCTGAAAAATTGTTTTTAAAGGCATCTCGACACCTCCTCGATACCTCTCGACACATAGCTGTCTGTGGAGCTTCATAGACTCTTTCTTATCACAGTCTCGACACTTGGTGGATCGATCGAGAAACTTTATGTCTGCTCGATAGCTTCTGGATCGATCGAGGTTCCTTCTTGGTTGATTCTTCCTTCTCGACACATGACCTCGATAGCTTCATTTGTCGAAGTGCTTTTTCTCGATAGCTGTCTCGATAGCAGTCTCGACACCTCTCGATACCTGCAGCTGTCGAGAATTACTGAAGGTCTATATATTGTTTCCTCGCGATTTTTTCAGTCACTTCGCTCGACCTCTCTCGCTCGAAAGCACCCGTTTTCTCTTCCAAAACACTTCTCTCTCCCTCCAAACCTCTTCCCAAGGCTTTCTCAAGTGTTTTTCTCAATTCTCATCACTTGGTAAGCGTATTTTCTCTCATTTTCATGCATTTCATGTTTTCTAAAACCCTAGGTTTTGTGTTTTTGAAAATTTTTGGAATTTTTCAAAATTTTTGAGGTTTTCATGAAATTGTTGAGTTGGTTTTCGAGATTTGATCTTCAAAACCACATGCATTGCATCACATTAGCATTCTCATTGTATTGTCATGCATTTAGATGTGTGCAAATCTATTGTGTGCTGTTAGGTTTGGATTGGGCTGAGCCCATGATGTTTTTATGTTGCATGTCATATGTTCATGCACTCTCCATGCATACGTTCTTTCTTTTCAGTATATTCTACTTATATTGAAACTGTTCGAAACTTTTCTGTGTGTCTCTTCTTCTTCCCCCTCTCTATGTTTGCGTTAGTATTGTCTATGGCACCTAAACGAAAGTCCATTCCATCCTAGAACCCTCTGTGTTCTAAGGGATTGTCTTCTTCCGATACTACTCCTCTTTCTATCCGGTTCGGTGATGAGAAAGCCCATAAGGACTTCTCGGAGAACTTCTCTAAACGCGGTGTTCATTCGGAACGCCACGTTATCCTGGCAGACTTTGCCGACACAGACCTTCCCGATGTCATACACAGTCAGGCTTGGGAGTCACTGTGTGATGTCCCGGTCACATGTCCACTCGTGTTGATACATGAGTTTTACTCCAACATACACGGGATCATTTCTTCACTACCTTTTTTCTACTCTTGCGTTTGAGGTACGCGCTTTGCTGTCACCCCAGAGTTAGTTTCTGAGGTTCTTCATGTCCCTAGGGTGGATCATCCTGATTATCCTAGCTGTGAGCGTCTATAGACTGTGTCCAAAGAGGAGATGATCCCGGCGTTCTGTGAGCGTCCTTCCTCTTGGGGATATCATATGTACACACCATGTCGACCTTTTGCTAAAGGTCCCCGTTTCCTTAACATGGTGATGACGTTTGTGTTACACCCACTCTCTCACTACAACTCTATCACAGAGCCTCGTGCTCGGTTTTTGTTGTCCCTCCTAGAGGATCTCTTTATAGACTTTCCTTCTCACTTTATCTTTTCCATCATAGATGTCTATAGAGATACGGCCACCCGTGATAAGCTCATTTTCCCTTCTGCTATCACGAGGATTCTTCGCCGTTTTTTCGTCCCATTCCCTTCGTCCGATCCTTACCATGTCATGTCTGCCATAGATGCCGCTACAGTAAAACGTAGCGAGGCACAGTTTAGATCGAGACAGTCCGACGGTGCCACTTCTTCCTCCCGTCCGACCACCTCCAGATCCGCTCGAGCATCCGCTTCTTCTTCTTTGAGCGACGTCACATTAGGAGACATCATGGTGCAGCTTCAGCGCATGGATGCTCACCTAGATACATTCTCCACAGAGCTGTATCAGGTGAACGTTCGTGTTGGTCGCATCGCCAGGCGACAGGCGACCATGGGCGGCTTTGCACCAGAGGCTTCTCCTCTGCCACCTCATGTGTCGACTGAGACTGAGGGTGATGATGATGGCGATGACGATGATGCTTCTGACGATGATGATGATGGAGATGCGAGCTCTTCGGATGAGATGTCTACATGACCTACCCTTTGTCCCTCTTGACAAAAAGGGGGAGTAGTTTGGTCTGTATGAGAGTAGTCATACTTAGAGGGAGTGTGAGCATAGGACATTTTTGTTAGGGGGAGTGTGGATTGAGGGATGTAGTGAGGTGATCATATGTATTTTTTTTTTCATCTTTTCAGAGATACATTGATCATGTATTGACATACATTGTATTTATTCTCTTCTTATATATGATGATGTATGTTTTTCTTTCACCTACCTTTACATGTGTTGTTTCTTTTCTATCTTTATACACATGTTTCTTTACTTGTATGCAATCTATTATTTCTATTTCACACAAAGATGCCTTGATGTGTTTTGTTTATAAGTGTTTCAGAAATACAGGTTGTCAAAGTCTACTTGCCATAAACTCTCTTCTTGCAAAGTTTTTCAAGAGTTTGTGTTAGGATAGATTTTACTGTATGTAACAAGTGAGTATGAGTTAAGTGATTTATGACTTCTCTCATATCTTCATTTGTCTGTTGTGGTTTTGTCACGGATTGCCAAATGAGGAGATTGTTAGGACATATGTAGTTTAAGTGGTTGTTACCATATGTCGCTATTTTATGTAATTGGCTTATCCTTAGACAAAACACACTTTACTTGTAATTGGGTAGATCTAGGATGTGTTTAACACTTCAAGAAACAGTGTTTCAAGATCCAGTGTTGAAGCCATCAAAGTCTATCCAAGAAACAAGCAAGGAAGTGCAAGTTACTAAAGCTCGACACCTACCTCGACACATGCATCTATCGAGCTTTAAGAAGCTGTTTTGCCCCGAGCCTCGACAGCTTCTCGACAGATCCTCGACACCTCTATCTGTCGAGAATTAAAGAAAACAGATTTTCAGTTCTGTTTCAAGTCCAATCCGTGAATGTGTCTTTGGGACTTCTTTTTTCCTAACCCTAGACATATAAAAGGATTATTTTAAGGGCCGTCGAGATAAGGCAAGTTGCACATTCATTCAGAACTTCTTGTTCATGCAATTTGTGATCTGAAAGACAAAGTTCGTGCCCTAGTTCATCTCTGATGATTTGAAAAACTTTGCAGCCAACAATTTTCTCTCTCTAGTTGGTGTTTGAAGTCACGTATTGGGATCCGCGCATCTGGTTAGTCACGTACTTGGGAGCCGTGCATTGAAAGGAGAAACTGTCACTACAGAACAAGTCCAATTGGGTATTGGGGTAAGAGTTCAGCTGTAGGTTGGTAAGGTACTGAGATTCCTTACTTGTAACTGCTTGTTGTGATAATAGTGGAGTTTCGGGAGTGGTGACCTTAAATCACCCGGTGGGGTTTTTGCCGTCAGGTTTTTCCCATTCGTGAACAAATCACCGTGTCATTTATTTTCCACTGCATAACTTAGTTTTGGTGATTCGTTTGTGCTGCCACGTGATATTGCATGTTAATTTGATTAATTAATAACTGGGCTAATTAATTAATCTAAGTTATCACAAGGGGTCAACGCGTTTGTGGCCTGTCATAGGCAGATGAAAGAAAGCAGTAATCAAATCTTAGGAATAGTTGGAATTTGTTTTGCAGAGCATAAATTAGGACCATGAAAATTGTAAAGACAAGTACAATCGGAATATCTGGAGAACCGCTTCTTATATAAGATATAGAAATACCCAAATACATGCATCATTGATACCGAGAGATTCTTTTGAAATTTCATAGCATTGATTAAAGAAGGGAGGACCTGTACATTAAGGTGCTTGAATCGGTGTAGAAAAGAGAGGTGAACCTGAAAATATATGGGTGTGAAAAAAGGAGGTAAACCTGAAAATACGTGGATGTGAAAAAAAAGAAAAAAAGAAGCACATCGGAATTACAACAAATGGAGGGAAATTAGACTCCAATTTCATATTTACATTGGCACGTGGCACAATATAGATTAGAATTCTAATTTAAAACTGCAATTGGAGTTTCTCTTTGCTTCACCTATTATATATATATATATATATATATATATATAGATTTGCTCAAGGAAATTTAATGAAGCCTAAATTAAAATTGATTTAGTGTTAGGTTGCTTTATATATATAAAAGTCCAATTAGATTTCAAACTAGAATTAAATTAGAGTATAATTTTGCGTCATGTGTCCCATCTAATCTATGTTTTTAAACTTTTGTGTCATGTTAATTAATTCAATCTAAAAAATTGAAATTCACCAAATGCTTTGTAGCTGAATTGGCATCTTTCCATGTACAAAGTACTTGGAGGTCTAGGGGAAAAGGGTTCAAGCTATGGGGCTAGCAGCATGTTGTAATTATTTCTCAAAAAAAAAAAAATTCAATTAGTGTTTAATTTTGCGCCACAAGTCTCATTCAATGTAAGTTTTTTTAATTTTTGTGCCAAATGAGTTAATTCAATGTAGAAAACGAGGAGTTCATTATAAATAAACCATAAAAAACCTAATCACATATATATACCATGACTATATATAGTCCATTACTAACTAGGTAATATATATATAGATACATATATATATATATATATATATAACCAATACTTAGAGAAAAATTAATTAGATTCAAAATTGAATTTTGCTTTTGTTAGTTTTCCAGACAAATTAAATTATTTATATTTTTACTGTTATTTTCTCTTTGAACTAATGAGCATTTTTTGTATACTGTTTTTGTAAGGGCTGGATTTTGTTCGTAAGCCCAACTGACTGGAGGACCAAGGCCCAAATAACCCAACATAATGAATTTGTAGAGAGTGGGTTGTAAGACTAGGATTCTATGGCTTAGATGACATTCATTATGGGCCAAAAAATAGCAAGAAAGCAAGGAAAAACATGTGGCAACCACAATATCACAAAAGAAAATTCTCCTCGGCAAAGTCTAAGGAGATTGATTCTTGAATATTTCGCTATGGGACTTGTTTACAAGTTTTAGTTCTTTGTGCTACAATGCTTCTTCTGTAATTTTTCCAATCCCCACTCTCTGGAGGACCTTTTATCTTATATAGACTCCTTTAGATGATCCTGGCCTTTCATTTGTTGATCATGCAGGCCATCACTCCAGTGCTAGTCCCATCAGGCATCTTCCCAGAACCCCTGTGAGATGTAGCAACCAAGGCAACACTGTTCATGGGTCTTCTCCACATAAATGCGACCAGGAGATTTGGTGGAATGTATTAAATGAGGTGGTAGCCACCATCCGCTGAGCATGTTAGGGCTAACCCTCTCTTTTAGTCCATTTCTCTACAGTATGTCCTCCTCTGGTGGTGTACCGTTGACGTGACCTACCATCCGAGGGTGGGATCTCTTCGAAATTGCCCTTGCCTCCTTGGCGTATGGCACAACATGTGGCAATGCTACTTTGCTAAACTGCTGCACCTCACAGTTTCTATTTAGATATTTTGTATGTCAAGATCCTGAACGTAACAAATTATAATTGAGCTGAATGATCCCATGCAAATATTCCCATTCAATTTAGGAGATACTATTGGATCCAATTTATTTTTTTATTTTTGTTTTTTATTTAGTAGAATTTTACGAACAGTAATTGTGAATTGATATTGTATATATAGTATAGTATTCAATAATGATTTTTAAAATTATATATAGTAGTAGTGTAATGAGAAACTTGGCGTAGCCAATATCATGAAAATTTCAAGAAAAAACTAATTTAGTACCTCCAAATCTTTTGATCGAACTAATATTCTATATGTACTTTTTAGACCCCTTAACACAAGTTGTTTAACCTAGTTATTTAGCTAAGTGATTACTTAGATAAATTATTCAGATCTAGGTTAACACAATAAAATCATATCATGTAAATAGTGTGAAAATATAAAAAATACAACGATATGATAACCTAGGAAAACCTAATCGGTAAAAAACTTAAGGAGGATTTAACCTAGCTATCTTCAAGGTAAAATGCAAATCCAATATGAAAGAATTGAAATTTGTATAATAGAACTTAGACCACTAACATCCTATTTCCACCTCGAGTAGAAAACTTACTACCATGACTACATGACAGCTCCGAGTCCACGGACTAATTTTTTCCTTGATCTGTAGCAACCACAAGTTTTCCTACTTATGACTTTGAGACTCCACTCAAAGGTTTCAGATCTTCTTTAAGTTCTTTAAGCAGCAACTGAAGAGATCATCAAGCTCTTGACATGAATTTTGATCTTGATAGCCCTAAGTGCATGTATGAAGGTATACACCTCTAGATCTCACAAAAGATTCAACACACAACCATCAAAAGACCTTAAAAACGTAGCTAGGATTTTCCTTTTATACTTAAAGTAAAATAAAAAACCCTACATGTCAAACGGGCTTGGGCTGAATTGAAATTTCTGCAGGAAAATAAATTTGCCCGAGGTTTGATTGATCGAGCCTTGTAGATTTTGTCCAATAAATTCTGCAATCACTCAATTCCAATTTTACAAATAAACACACTTTGAGTAAGCCTAAACTAGACTCTATGTTTTTATCATGGGTAGCCAACATAATACAAATTGTAGTTCTAATACATGTAGTTCCTAAAGTCTTAGAACCTAACACTATATGTTTTATAACCCAAGCTTACATCAATAGCACCATTACAATTCATCATTCATGTGCGTAAGCACAAGTTACATACTAATTAGATATAACTATCAATGGAGACATTACAGATTTCAATCTTCCCTCTTTCGTTATAAGTATTGAATTAAAAAACGCAAACAAACTTCAAAATGTGTGGTACTATTAGAGAAGACTTTAATCCTAATAATGTTGTAATGAGTCTTTGGTTGGTGTTCGTAAAATAAATTTAGATTTGGAAAGTAATGGCCACATGGTACCACTATCAACTAGCGTGGCATTTGAGCTATATAATTGTTTGATGATATACAACTACTCTTTTCAAGTCATTGATTCTATGTGTTTCCAAAAAAAAAAATCATTGATTCTCTAAACTCATTCAAACTTGAAAACATGCATTAAAGGGGAATATATTTCAAAACTTGTGCCAAGATTTTTGTAGTGCAATTAGTTGACACCTCCTGGTATTAGTGGTATCTCCATGATTCAAAGCCTCCCTCATTTGTTATAAGTATTGAATTATCCAAAAAAAACTTCAAAACATGTGGTTCTGTTAGAAGACTTTAATCCTAATTACATTGAATCAGTCTTTGGTTAAAGTTCTTAAATTCAATTTAGACTTGCAAAGTAATGGCATCATGGTTCAGCTGACTAGCATCACTTTTAGACTATATAACTATTTGCTAAAGATTCATGCTAGATTGAACTAGGAGAAATTGTGTTAATTATCCTGGTAAGTTTCAAATTAGTTTTTTAATAAGATATCAATGGTGAGCCAAACACAATACTTTCTTTGAATGGAGAAAACTAACACTAGTCTCATTCTTCTTCTAGCAGTTTTTTGTAATGAATTAATTTCTAACCTATTCAACCCAGCGGGAGACCATAACCACGATTATCAGCCACAACACAATTCTAATCCCTACTGTTAGCGTATTTTATGGGTTGGGGGCTTTAATTTTCTTTACCTTATTAGCTTTCATTATCTTATAAAAGACTTTAAGCCAGTAAAATGTTTCAAAAAGTCTTTGGCCCATGACATGGAAAATTAAGGTCTCATGTCTCCTCAAAAAGACAAAATTAAAATATTGTGGGTCACTCTATTAACTAGTGTGAATTGTGGTTTGTGGAGCTTCAAATATGCATACATACATTTGTAATATTTTAATAATTTACTAGGGGGAGTGGACTTATGGGGAAGACAGAGTTTTCATAAATAAAAAGTAAGAAAAGTTAAATTAGTACCTTTATCTATTAAAATTTTTTGTGGGAGAAAATAATTGCAACTCTTTTTAAGTCATTGATAGGCTGGATACCTTTAATCATGAAAATGAATGACACCATTAGAAGTCTTTAATCTTGTTAAGATCTCACCAAATCTTTGTTCATTGTTCAAAACTTCCAAAGTCTTTCAGTTATTGTTTGAAAATTGCAAAAACTTGGAAAGTTATAATCCTAAAATTTTACACTATATAATAATTATTTGATGTAGATTACATAATTGATAACTAAGTGTATGGCAATTATCAAATGCGTAGCAATCATGATATCCAAGTCAGTTTTACATCATCCATTACTTTTTCTCAAATAAAATAAAAATAAAATTGGATTGTAATTACATATCTAGTTTTCTACCCATTCACATCCCATGTAATGATCAAGAAATTTTATTTTTATATAAACAAGATTAAACTCCAAATTACATCCTCCAACTTTAACTTATTCTTTTTTTTATTTCAATCCTTAAATTTAATATGTTTTCAGTTTAGTCATTCCGTCAATATTGTCCAATCTTGCTATTAGTTTAATATCGTCCAATGTGGATTAGATGGAAGGAATACAATGAAAACAAATGAAAGTTAAAGGATTGAAATGATCAAGAGTAAAACTTAAAGAACATAATTAAAAATTAAGTCAAAGTTAGAGGTGTATTTTTTAATTTAGCCTTTGTTTAATAAGTATTAATAAATAAAAAGTCAATTAGAAACCTTCTATAGTAGAATACACATATTAATTTTGTTGAGGAAATTTAATGAAACCTAAATTAAATTTTATTTAGTGTTAGGTTGCTTTATATATATGTATGTATAAATCCAATTAGTTTTCAAACTGTAATTCAATTAGAGTATAATTTTACGTTATGTGTCCTATCTAATCTAAGTTTTTAAATTGTCGTGCCATGTTAATTAATTCAATCTAAAAATTGAAATTCAATTAGAGTTCAAATTTTGACCCACATGTCTCATCTAATGTAAATTTTTTAATTTTTGTGCCAAATGAGTTAATTCAATGTAGAAAATGAGGAGATCAATATAAATAAACCATAAAAAACCTAATAGCATATATATATATATATATATCATGACTATATATAGCCCATTACTAAATAGGTAATATATATATATATATATATATATATAGCCAATACTTAGAAAAAATTTAACCAGATTCAAAATTGAATTTCGCTTTTGTTAGTTTTCCATACAAATTAAATTATTTATTTTTTTATTGTCATTTTTTCTTTGAACTAATGAGCATATTTTTTATATTGTTTCTATTTAGATATTTTGTATGCCAGGATCCTGAATGTAACAAATTATAATCGAGCAGAACGATCCCATGCACATATTCCTATTCAATTTAGGAGATACTATTGGATCCAATTTACTCTTTTACTTTTGTGTTGTATTTAGGAGAATTTTACAAACAGTGATTGTGAATTGATATTGTATATGTAGTATTCAATAGTGATTTTCAAAATTATATATATAATAGTAGTGTAATGAGAAACTTGGCATAGCCAATATCATGAAAATTGCAAGAAAAACCTATTTTAATACCTCCAAATCTTCTAATCGAACTAATATTATATATGTTTTTTTAACCCAAGCTAACATCAATAGCACCATTACAATTCATCATTCCTTTGCGTAATCACAAGTTACATACTAAACAGATATAACTATCAATGGAGACAATACGGATTTCAATCTTCCCTATTCCATTATAATTATCGAATTAAAAATCACAAACAAACTTGAAAATGTGTGGTACTATTAGAGAAGACTTTAATCATAATAATGTTGCGATGAGCCTCTGGTTGGTGTTAGTAAAATAAATTTAGACTTGGAAAGTAATGGCCGCATGGTACCATTATCGACTAGCGTGACATTTGAGCTATATAATTGTTTGATGATATACAACTACTCTTTCCAAGTCAATGATTCCGTGTTTCCAAAAAAAAAAAAATCATTGATTCTCTAAACTCATTCAAAGTTAAAAACTTGTATTAAAGGGGAATATACTTCAAAATCCGTGCCAAGATTTTTGTAGCGTAATTAGTTGACACCTCCTGGTATCAGTGGTATCTCCATGATTCAAAGCCTCCTTCATTTGTTATAACTATTGAATTATCCAAAAAAAAAAAATTCAAAACATGTGGTTCTGTAAGAAGATTTTAATCCTAATTACATTGAATGAGACCTTGGTTAAAGTTCAGAAATTCAATTTAGACTTGCAAAGTAATGGCATCATTGTTCAGCTATTGACTAGCATCACTTTTAGACTATAAAACTATTTGCTAAAGATTCATGCTAGATTGAACTAGGAGAAATTGTGTTAATTATCCTAGTAAGTTTCTATTTAGTGTTTTAATAAGATATCTATGGTGAGCCAGACACAATACTTTCTTTGAAGGGAGGAAATTAACACTAATCTCATTCTTCTTCTAGTGGTTTTTCGTAATGAATTCATTTCTAACTAGTTCAACCCAGTGGGAAACCATAATCACGATTATCAGTCACAACACAATTCTAATCCCTAGTGTTAGCGTACTTTATGGGTTGGGGGCTTTAATTTTTTTTACCTTATCAGCTCTCATTATCTTAGAAAAGACTTTAAGCTAGTAAAATGTTTCAAAAAGTCTTTGGCCCATGACATGGAAAATTAAGATCTCGTGTCTCCTTAAAAAGACAAAATTAAAATCTTGTGGGTCACTCTATTAACTAGTGTGAATTGAGGTTTGTGGAACTATTGTCACTTGTCAAAGGCTTGGAAAATTTAATCTATTAACTAGCATGAATTGTGGTCACTCTATTAACTAGCTTATAACCTCGTGAGCAAAATTTGATGAACAACATCTTTTTAGAAAAATATTAGCCAAATAGCATGCAGATGAAACTATTTAGTAAGTTGGGTTGTTTTTGGAATTTGAGTTTGTTCCAACCCAAAATCGAGTTTCCAAAACTCGATTTCCTCTTGGGTAGGTCGTCTAACGTGGAATAAAAAAAAAATAACACGCAGAACTCAAGTCCAACCCAGCGGGAAACCATAACCACGATTATCAGCCACAACACAATTCTAATCCCTAGTGTTAGCGTACTTTATGGGTTAGGGGCTTTAATTTTTTTACCTTATCAGCTCTCTTTATCTTAGAAAAGACATTAAGCCAATAAAATGTTTCAAAAAGTCTTTGGCCCATGACATGGAAAATTAAGGTCTCGTGTCTCCTTAAAAAGACAAAATTAAAATCTTGTGGGTCACTCTATTAACTAGCCTGAATTGAAGTTTGTGGAACTATTGTCACTTGTCAAAGGCTTGGAAAATTTAATCTATTAACTAGCATGAATTGTGGTCACTCTATTAACTAGCTTATAACCTCGTGGGCAAAATTTGCTGAACAACATCTTTTTAGAAAAATATTAGCCAAATAGCATGCGAATGAAACTATTTAGTAAGTTGGGCTGTTTTTGGAACTCGAGTTTGTTCCAACCCAAAATCGAGTTTCCCAAACTCGATTTCCTCTTGGGTAGGTCGTCTAACGTGGAATTAAAAAAAAAAAAAAAACGCGGAACTTAAGTTTTCTAAACTTGAGTTCCAGTCTGGTAAATACTCGAGTTTAGCAAACTCAAGTTCCATTAAAATGGAACTTGAGTTTCCTAAGCTTGAGTTCCACTTGTTTTTTTTTTTTTTTTTAATTCCACGTCAGACGACCTACCCACGATGAAATTGATTTTGGGAAACTCGATTTTGGGTTGGAACTCGAGTTTAACAAACTCGAGTTCCAAAAACAGTCCAATTAACTAAATAGTTTCATCCGCAAGCTATTCATCCAATATTTTTCTAGAATGATGTTGTTCAACAAATTTTGCCTAACCTTATGCATATACATGAATATACTTAAAAGATACACATTAAGTTGCATAGTATAATAGTCTTACATATATAATTTAAATATTATTGATAATCATTCTTATATTTCTTTTTTAACTCTTTAAAAAATCTTGTACGAATGTTATTAGGTAGAAAATGTAATTTTTTCATTTTTTAAATACTTTTTGTTCATTAATTCTAGACTCTTTGATTTTTGTATACAATAACTCACTTGAATGGATATTTATGATATGGTTCCATATTTGATTCTAAAATTAAGAAATAAAACTCTCTCTAAAAATAAATAATTTTGGACACATGGCACAAAATTGGAGGTTAATTGTAGAATCTAATTGGATTTTCTCTAAATTATACCTATTAATATATATATATATATATATATATATATAATTTTTGTGCCAAATGAATTGTTTTTAGTTATAAAATGCTCATATATATATATATATATATAATTTCTCTCAACTTTACTTATTAATATATATATATATATAATATATATATATATATACATGACTTATAAAGTTGAATTATTTTTAGTTCTACAAAGAAAAAGGCTCATAAATATAAAATCATTCAAAAATTATGTTTTATTTTTTTATTTTTTATGGTTTACTTATATTGGGCTCCTCATTTTTTAAACTAAATTTACTCATTTGGTACAAAAATTAAGAAAGTTAGATTAGATGAGACACATGTCACAAAATTAAACTCTAATTGAAATCCAATTTTTACATTGAAGTAACTCACATGACATAAAAATTTAAAAACTTAGATTTAATGGGACACATGATATAAAATTAGACTCTAATTGGATTTCAATTTGAAATCTAATTAGATTTTTTTCTAGCTTTACCTATTATTATATATATTGATGAGCGTGTAGTGAAGTCTTCACACAGCAGTGTTGTTCTTGTTCATCTTTCTTTTTTCTACAAGAAAGAAGCATATACTAAGGCCATGATCACCTCTGCAATGACCAACTCTTCACCAAGATGGCACTCACTGCCATGGTTTCTCATCCTTTTCTTTCTTTCCACCACCTTCCTTTTCATCTCTGTCACTTCCTCTGCCTCTCAAGATACTTACTATGAGCACTGTTCTTCAACTGTCGCAGGCTCCAACTCCAAAGAATTTCCACTCCCAAAATTGCCACTTCCTCGAACCCATAATGGTTACTACACTGGTGGTGATGAACTCCTCACCCAAAACTCGTATTCTTGCTCTCCCACTTTCTCAAACTCCATTTCACTTCGCACCAGAGCTGTTCATGAAACTGATGTCCCAGGCTTGTTCAAGGTTGAACTGAGTCTGACATTTCAAGTCCCAAATATCTACTACCAAGATAGGCGTCAAAGAAATTCAGTAACTTTTAGACTACAAGGTTACTGGTCAGAATCAAAGGGGAACCTTTGTGCGGTTGGAACAGGTTTTACTTACTCCAAAGAAGATTATTTACTCAAGCTTTTTGCTGTTCTGAAGCTCTCTAATCTCACAAAGTCAACTAATATTACTAGTTTGATTACTGGGACTATAGAGAGTCTGAGTTCTGATAATGAAGATTCCTACTTTGTTCCAATTTCCATGTTGTTGTTTCCTCAAATGAATTACAAGTACTCATATGTTTCCGATGATTCCAAAGATCGTTGTTCTGGTGGAAGTGATCATCTTCCAAAAGGCTTGTCACTTAGTTCTCTGCAAACAGGCAGTTTCTGTTCAATAGTTGCAAGGGCAGTCAATCAATTCAATTTGAAATATTCAGGGGGTTGCGTTTCTGCAAAGAACTGCAGCAATCCTTTGGATAAGAGTATCGGATATGTGCCAAATCTTATGTCTTTGAGTGAAATTGAATGTTCTGAGGATAAAGAAAGGATGCGAGTCCTGGTGGAGTTTGCTAACGGGAGCTACATTGATTATTACCGGCATTTCAGTTCCAACATGACTCTCGTTGGGGAAGGATCATGGGATGAGAGCAAGAATCAGCTCTGTATTGTTGCTTGTCGGTTTTTGGGCATGACACAATCTTTTTCTGATGCTCATCTTGGTGATTGTTCAACCATGTTGACCTTGAGGTTCCCTGCAGTCTGGTCAATCAGAGGTGCTAGTAGCATGGTGGGACAAATTTGGAGTGTCAAGGCTGGGAATGAATCTGGTTACTTCGATAAGATCATGTTTCAAAGTGATAGGAATTATATGCAAGGGGATGCCGGTGTGTCTAGTGCGAAGTATGAGTATTCCAAGATTGACATGGCGAGGAAGTCATGCTCAAATCCTGCTAAAACCAAAGGGAAAGTGTACCCAAATGCGTTTTCTTATGAAATGAGATTCCACATGTCAGTGAAAAATTCCGAAGGAAATATAGGTTGGGGTTATTCTGCCCCAATCTCTGTTGATAATCAGCTCTATCAGTACTCAAGCTATGTGGAGTCTGAAGAGCCAGCGAATTTCAACAGCAGTGGTCCAGTCAATATCAGCTACCACATAGGCATCACATTGAAATCTATGATCTCTCCATTCAACAAATCTTCAACACCATATGAGAGGTTTGAGATCTTAGCTGAAGGGTCGTATGATGCTGAAACAGGAAGCTTGTGTATGGTAGGCTGTAGAACTCTTGACTCAAATGATTCTCTAGATTGTAAGATTCTTGTCAAAATTGAGTTCCCTCCAAAAAATAAAAGGAATGCTGGTCGAATCAAGGGAAGCATTGAAAGCACAAGGGTCAAGTCTGATCATCTTTACTTTGAAGTTTTAGACTTTTCTGCATATGCTTATTACAGTGATGAAGCCTCCATTTGGAGGATGGATGCAGAAATCATCATGGTACTTATCTCCACAACACTTTCATGTGTGTTTGTGGGACTCCAACTCTTTCATGTCAAAAGGCACCCGCATGTGCTTCCCTTCACCTCACTTGTCATGCTATCAATTCTCACTCTGGGTCACATGATACCTCTTGTGCTCAACTTTGAAGCCTTGCTCCTGAGAAATTCTCGTGGGAGAAGTACATTCTTTAACAGTGGTGGATGGATTGAAGCAAATGAGTTAATTGTAAGGGTGGTTGGAATGGTAGCTTTCTTACTTCAATTCCGTCTTTTGCATAGAACATGGTCCGCAAGAAGGGGTGATGGTAATCAGAAGGCTTTGTGGATTGCTGAGAAGAGGGTTCTCTTTGTTGTTTTACCATTATGTGCAGCTGGGGCTTTAGTCGCTGTAATAGCCAACTGGGGAAATAAGGAAAATGATGTTGTTATGGATACCAATCCGCGTTCTCTTTGGTTTGACTTGAAATCTTATGCTGGATTGGTCTTGGATGGTTTTCTTTTGCCTCAAATACTGCTGAACCTGTTTTGGAACTCCAGAGAGAGAGCTCTCTCTTGTGGATTCTACATGGGAAACACTTTAGTCAGATTGCTACCTCATGCATACGATCTTTACAGGGCTCACAATTATTGTCAACAGTATGACGGGTCATACATATATGCAAATCCTGGTTCAGATTTTTATTCCCCTGCTTGGGATGTTGCAATCCCTCTTGGTGGTTTGGTTTTTGCATTGATCATTTACTTGCAGCAGAAGTTTGGTGGTCGGTTCATCTTTCCTCGGAGGTTTAGAGAGTTGGAAGGGTATGAAGAGGTGCCTTTGCTTAGAGATGCATAATTGCCAGAGGAATCTTACATTACCCATCTATGGCCTTTTACATATATTGAGCATGTTGTATGCTTTGTAAGTTAGCTGTATGATCTCTTTTGGTTATCGTTCTTGTATTTAAGCTTATGCCTCTTTCATTACATATTACTAGCTTGTAATTAACTTCGTGCATATATACACTTAAAGATATATAATAAAATGTATAATATAATTTCTATAAATAAAATTTAAATACTATTGATAGCCCTTTTTATGTTTTGTTAACTCTTTAAAAAAAATTTGTAAGAATATTATTAAGTATAAAATGTAAATTGTTAATTTTTTTTAAAGACTTTTTTTTTTACGATTTATTTATTCTAGATTCTTTGGTTTTTGTACACAATAACTCATTTGAATTTGAATGAATATTTATGATATGGTCCCACATTTTATTCCAAAATTAGGAAATAATACTCTCTCTAAAAATAAATAATTTAGGACACATGGCGCAAAATTGGATTTCAATTGTAGAATTTAATTGGATTTTCTTTAAGCTTTACCTATTATATATATATATATATATATATATATATATATAATTTTTTGTGCCAAATGAATTGTTTTTAGTTATAAAAAAAAAAGGCTCATACATATAAAATCATTCAAAATATCTCTTTCTCTAGTTTTATATGTAGTGTTAGATATATGATTATATTTTTTTATGATTTATTTATATTAGACTCATCATTTTCTACTTTAAATTAACTCATTTGGCACAAAGATTAAAAAATTTCGATTAGATGAAACATGTGCCGTAAAATTAAACTCTAACTAAAATCCAAATTTTAAACTAAATTAACTAACTTGGTTCAAAATTTTAAAATTTTTGATTAGATGGGACATATGACACAAAATTAGACTTTAATTGAATTCCAATTTAAAAGCTAATTGGATTTTCTCTGAGCTTTACTTATGTGTGTGTGCATGTGTGTGTGTGTGTGTGTGTGTGTGTGTGTATAGATGACTTATAAACTTGAATTGTTTTTAGTTCTAAAAAAAAAAAGCTCATAAATATAAAATCATTCAAAAATTAAGATTTTTATGGTTTAATTATATTGTACTCCTCATTTTTTACACTAAATTAACTCGTTTGGTACCCAAAAAAAATTAGATGGAACAAATGTCGTAAAATTAAACTCTAATTGAAATCAAATTTTTACATTGAATTAACTCACTTGGTATAAAAATCTAAAAACTTAGATTAGATGAGACATATGATGCAAAATTAGACTCTAATTGAATTCTAATTTGAAATCTAATTTGATTTTCTCTTAGCTTTACCATTATTATTATTATTATTATTATTATTATTATTATTATTATTATTATTATTATATGTTAATCCCTTAGTCCGCTAAACATTTCTAATTTGAATCATTAATCATTTTTTTCTTCCTGAAAAAATTATTTATTTATTTATTGATACAAGATAGAATTTTACTTTAACTTAATCTAAGTGTATATGTGTGTAAAGCTCCCTCTTGGAGGCTTAAATCTTGGCCTTTGCTCCACACACCCTGCAAGCACTTAAACGCCAATTTAGTCCACTGAACATTTCTAATTTTTGAATCATTAATCCTTTTTCCTATTTGAAAGAATCATGAATACTTTAGGCGTTATGTTTTGTGTGATAGTTTAGTTCATGTATTTTATATATAAATGCCAATTTAGTCCATTGAACATTTCTGATTTGAATCATTAATCCCTTTTCCTCTTTGAAAAAAAGGAAAATAGTAACAAGCACCGTAAGGTGTTTGTTAAGGATGATTTATTATAGGTTCCACATAATAAAAATTAGTATAAATTGATAAGAGAACTGAAAATATTACTGAAGTGACAAGTAGAACATCAAAAGTTAGCTTTATTGACACAACACCCTTAAAAGAATTATTAATACTTCAGACATTATGTTTTGAAATACGTATAAAGATGAAACACATATAAACAAATTCATCACTTATATTAAAAAAAAGCTTTAATAACATAAGAAACATTAAATTTTATCAAAAACCTATCAATATTATGCTAAGGGTGTGACATAATTATCAATGAAATAACCATGTTTTTAAGAATTGGTATGGTCAAAGAATCGGTTTGTGCCCGATTCCTAGTTCAACTCAATTTTTTAACCGATTTTTACTAGTTTTGAGGAATTTTACCTTACCAAACTAGTGCCCGATTCTCGGTTGAATCGGATGGTCTAGTCCAGTTTTTAATACAATGGAAATAGCTCATTTTTCTACCCAAGTCTTTCCTCCCAAAGCATCTCCAATGGTCTGAAGTGGATCGGACCAAAATGGATCAAAGGAGATAGAAATGGACCGAACTAGATTAAAGTGGGCTAAATAGACCAAAATGTTACGCTAATATGGTGCAATAGAAGTGTAGCAATAATAAATGTTATGCTTCAATTTTTAGATATTATATAAAATTTACTCAAATTTAAATAATTTTTAAACTTACTAGAGATGTCTTTTCTTTGGGGGGGGGGGGGTGGTTTGGGGCCAGTTATGAACAAAATATATGGGATTAAGCATAAACACTGCCAGAGTTAAATGAGTACACTTTACCGAGTTTAATCATACATTTAATTATATACGTATGAACAAACAATCGAGCCAGTGGTATATAAAAGCACTTTTTGTAACTATGGATCACCATGAAATCTATAGGCACTCAAACTACGACATTCATAAAATTCTTTCTTAGACGCGATCATGCAAATGAGATCCTATGATTACAAGGTCACAATGAAGAAAATGCTAAAATAAAATCCAAACTGTTATGAAATATGAATTGAGCGATAGTACAACTACCAAAAAATTTACCGTACAAGCTTTACAAATTGATGTGTCCAAATTTTCAACGCAAAACAAAAGAGTGATTTTACACCTACTACAAAATTTACTGCATAATCTTAGAAACTATTATTCTTTTCTAGACATGAAACAAAAAAGTAATTCATAAATAGGCAAAACTTTGGTACAAATTAAGTTTTTCAACCACATTCAACCACGTAGCTAGAGTAATTACTATTACAACAGTAGTGTTATCTTCTCTAAAGACAATTAAATTCAATCATATATTTCATTTGTCAATGAAACCACAATATGAAATTTAATTTGAGAATCTAAGGTATAACAATTAATTAATTGTAACTAAATTTTACATTTCATAAATTTCTTTAGCATCTAGTTGACGAGTGCCAAAGTGTACTGGTTTAGTTTTAGTTTTTTTTTATTGAAATCGATAAGCTTTTTTTAGGTAGTTGTACAACATTCAAGTTAAGGGAGTATATTTTTCAATTTTATTTTTTATGGAACATGTTAATAGATACCTCAAGGGCATTTGTTAATGAACTAGTTTTAGAAACTTTTATGGGAAAAGAAAAAGAAAAACAATTAAATTTTTTTACTACTTTTTATATTTCTTATAAAGTGATATTAAAACTTTCTCGAAATGGTTCATTAACAACTCACTCAATTCTTCTTTATCGAGTGCAATCAAGCACCCATTAACAATTTATTATGTTGTTGATGTGTCATCGCATTCATTGTCTTAGTTAGTCTTTGGTCAACTTATTGTGTCACTATCATTTCGATCACTCTAATCTAAACTAAGAAACGAAAACCAATAACAAAATGAAAAGAACAAAATTTTACCTGTATTGATAGAAACCCAGGATATTGGAAACCAAAGATTTTGTGACTTTGTGAGAGTTGCTCCTTGAGTTCAACAAAAGAGGAAGAGAAGAGACTGAGTTTTCTCACACCATGGAAAATAGAGAATGTGGTTTTAATTTCATTAAGTGTCTCTTTCAAAATAGCTGCATAGCTTAATTTTAGAAAGGAAATCTAAAATACAACGCATAAAGTACTGTATCTAAGTTTTGTTGTTTATAATATACTTATCGGTTTTCAACTATCTACAAGGTTTTCAACATCAAATTTGTTGTGAAGGCAATGAACTTATATTAAGTTGTTTGAAAATTTCATAATATTATTTTGAGATAATCTTATTTAAAAACTTCCTTTATATATCTTGGGATCAAGCACTTTGTGAACCAAGTATCCAAAGTCTAATAGCAAGGATATGTAAATGATGTAACATTGAAATTGTGAATATTCACTTGATTTGATGATTTGAGAATTTTGGACATGTCTTTTGAATATGTTCGATGGAAGTTTTGTGATTTTATCATAGCCAACGGGGTTCAATTTATTGGCCTTTGAAACCAATGCTCTATATGCCGCTATCAGGGGAGTATGTATATCCGTATATTTGATTTTGCTGAAGTATGTATACCCGTATATAGGGAGTCTGTTTATGATATATTTATGCCCTTAAGGGTCTAGTGCCCCAACCAATGGGGGAGTCTATTGTTACTCTATCCATTATGATAGTTTCTGCCAACAAAAGTGTGTTCTATCATTCAAAAAATATGTATTCTAAATCAATTTTCTCGGTATATATCTATCATTTATTAAGCATGTTACTATTCCATTGATAAATTTATAGTTTGATATGTTGTAAGCTCTACTATGATCTCCTTTATATATAATCTCCTTTATAAAAAGACTTCCAATAGTCAACTTGATCCTATTCCAGTGTATATTATAGATAGATATACTTATTTGGGCTCACCTCATTCTAATGTTGTTCAGATTGAGCGTTGAAGCTCTGAAAGAAGATTTGACGTAACCAGAAATTTGTGGATTCGCAAAGACTTGTTCACTGGCTATCAAGTAATGCTTGGAAGTTTGTTTGTACTTTGGAGATTGTTTTCATTAGAGGTTTTTTTTTTCTTTTTTCTCCTTGTAATATTATTTACCAGTTGAAGTTATTGAGAGTCTCTCTTTGTCTGGGAAATGCGCAAAAAGTGGCATTTGAATGAGAAGAGAAAGAGAATGAGAACGTGTTACAGTGATAATGGAAATAACACAAAGAGAAACTAAATATTATTTTTAAATTTTATTAATTTAAACAGAGAAATATCTCTACTCTTCACCTCTTCTTTGCGTACGTATTTAAGCCAATATCTGAGACAATTCATGTTAGCTCATTAATCACCACAATTAAAAAGAATAAAATAGTTTATCTCATTTTTAATGTGGGATTAAACATTTTCACAAACTCCTTATTTTTCATATTCACTCTTACATCTTTACATTTATGTTGTAACATTTATTCATTTTAATTATTTAATATTAAAATGCTCTAACAGTTTTGTTGATTCCTTATTTGCTAGAAGAAATGTAGAAAAAGAGCGGAAAGAAGGCAGAAAGTGAAAATAAAATTTGGCAAAGGTGGAATGGTAAAAGGACACATAAATCTTTGTTTGAAAAATTAATGTTTGAAAGCTGTCAATGAAAGGAGGAGGTATCTAATAAAAATTTATATGCTCGTCATTGAGTGCGTATAGACTTTGATGAAAATTATCTACACGAATTTTTTTTTTCTTGTTTATAGATGGAAAATTTGAACTTTAGATGTCGTCTTAGAAACTCCCAAAAATACGAAGAGATCAAAATTTTAAAAAATCTATGTTGGAAAACCTTGAAGTTTGTTTTGAGTTATTGTGGAATGCTTGGAGTTCAACAATATATGGTGAACCGAGAAAAGAGAGAAAATGATTTCACTTTCACATATGCATTAATATACAGAGGCACTGTTCTTATTTAGAGGAAAAGAGGAGCGATAACTAACTAGAAACAGACTGAAAAGAGTCAACCAATAATCTACATACATCTGGCACCAAATCAGTATAAGTAACAGAAAATATACAGTATAAACGACTTGTATTTTGTATATATACAAAAGAGAAATGACTTGTAGCCGTGCTTCTTGTTCACCTAATCAGTATGGGTTAGCTAAGACATCAACAATAACTTTAGCATCTATGTTTACTTCAACAGTAGCAAAATTACAATTAAAAGGCCATCACAAGGCCCAAAGCTCTGCTAAAAAACCCCACAACCCAAGTCCTAGCTTCATTCCGGGTTCATTCCGTCACATTAAAGGGCCATCTTGAAGGGCTCAAAATGCAAAATACGTATCACTACTCGCCAAAAATGCACAAAAAACACCAACATCCTGTGAGCAAAAATGCAACCAAAAAAAGGAAACAAAATCATGTCACTTGAGTGCTTATGTATATTTGCTAGCAACATGCATATACTTTTTTTTTTTTTTTCTTTTTTATTCTCTATCTTGTACTGTCTTTCTTTCTGTCTTCTCTATCTGACTTTAACATTTAAAAAATAGGGAAGGAATAAAAAAATGAAATAATAGAAGAGATCAAAATGAGAAAATAGAAAATGAAGTTGGTATAAATTTAGAATTGATAATAATAATGACTCAAAATGAAAAGTATGCTGAAAATTTGGTCAACACATAGGTCTTGACTCAATCCAACTTACTCGAGTTCAGGTCAACCCATTTTTTATGATCCAAAAAAATACAATCCATACCCTTTTTTATTTGTTCAGGTGAGTTAACGGGTCTAGTCGTCTAGATATAATTTTTTTAGATCCACATTTGATGGCAATCTTTTATTCTCAAAAAGATATTTTGGTGACGGCTTTGTGCAACCCTCACAAAAGTTGCGTAATTAAAGGGATTTTATTTTATTTTTTGGTATGGAATTG
This sequence comes from Castanopsis chinensis, assembly GCA_032878915.1. Taxonomy (NCBI): domain Eukaryota; kingdom Viridiplantae; phylum Streptophyta; class Magnoliopsida; order Fagales; family Fagaceae; genus Castanopsis; species Castanopsis chinensis. The sequence goes on from JAVQMG010000133.1 coordinate 5,006,548, forward strand.
GGAAATGAGAAAATGGAAAGTCCATACAAAGTTTAATGTCAACTTTCACAATCAAATTTAATAAAAATTCCTTTATGTCTATATTAAGGGAATCCATGTGATAAAACAGAAATTTCAGTAATTATTTATTTGGATTTGAGTATGTATTGTAATAAATATTTAATAAAAAAAATTAGTTCATGGGAACTATTTAATGGATAATTATAAAAAAACCAGCGTTAACATACTCGTAAGTACATAGTTATTATACAATAATGCCTTTATCGTGCAACCATATTGGAAATGGATAACCCATTTATTGAATAATTTTCTGATTCTTTCTCACATATATGTGCTTCAATTGCTTTTCTAGCAATAGAAAATATGGGTTTTTCAGGGGAAGGTAGTGTCAAACTATCATTTGCCAACATAGCTATAACATCTGACATTGTTGGTCGATCAATTGCACTATCTCCTACGCATAGGAGACCAACATGAATGCATCGAAACATCTGATCCTTGATGAATGAATCACTAAGTGCTGGATCCGTTAAGTCTAACATGGCATCTTCTTTCCATAATTCCCATGCCTGAAACAGGATAACAGAGTGTCAGAGATACAATAAATATCACAAAATCATCCAAGCTAATTCATTTTTCACGTACATATCCAACAAGATTGACCAAGTGCTTAGTGTGGTAGAAATTGTTGCTTTTCCTACCACTCACGATTTCTAGCAATAGAACTCCAAAACTGTAGACATCAGATTTTATAGAGAAAACTCCCTCCATGGCATACTCAGGAGACATGTATCCACTAACATCAAATCATAAAACAAGTTTTAAGTCTAACATCATTATATGGAAACAATAATATTTAGCATAGAAAGTGAAACAAGTATAAGAAGGTATGAATTAGTTTACTTACTATGTCCCCACAATCCTCCTAGTATTTGCTTCCAATTCATTTTGTTGAAAAATTCTTGCCATACCAAAATCAGATATTTTGGGGTTCATATTTTCATCTAGGAGAATATTACTAGCTTTCAAATCTCTATGGATTACTCTCAATCTTGAGTACTTGTGGAGGTAAAGCAATCCTTGAGCAATTCCTTCAATTATGCTAAAACGTGTAGGCCAATCTAACATTTTGCTTTTGGTTGAATCTATAAGATATAAATTGTAGAATAAGACTAGTAATTTACTTTGAGCAAAATCATATACATCAACGAATTACTTGATGGAAAAAAGAAAAAAAGAAAATCAAGTGTTATATAAAAGTGAACGTCTTTCTAACCAAAGAGAAAGTAGTCCAAGCTTTTGTTTGGCATGTATTCATAGATTAACATTCTCTCTTCTCCATGAATGCAGAAACCTAGAAGTTGAACAAGATTCATATGTTGGAGTTCAGATATAAGTATCAACTCATTCTTGAACTCTAACATTCCTTGTCCTGAATTTCTTGAAAGTCTCTTTATAGCTATTTCTTGCCCTTGTGAAAATATTCCCTGATGAAAGAATCAATAAGCCATCATACAATGTTGAAAAATTCAATCAAAATATCTTTCATCAAAGAGGTTTGTAGACCTAACCTTATAAACAAGTCCAAAGCCTCCCTCTCCAAGCTTGTTTTCCAATGAGAAGTTATTTGTCGCAGACATGATGCATTTATAACTGAATATTCTCAAATCATTCCCCTGCTTTCGATCATTTTGAAGCTCATTGACAGTGGTAAACGTATCGGAGTTCATTAACTCAAGCATTCCATCGTCACTCTTTGCATCCTTCTCCACTATTTAGATCAATACAGAGCTTTAGAGATCATCTGGAAATTCTGAATACTTTCAAAATTCTGAATGTTACTATGTGAAGCATTTACCTTGAAGAATTACATTTCTCCTTCTTGATAGGTGGTACAAGATGCAGAAGAAAATTACAACTAGAGGAATGACACCTATGGCTATACCAACCCATATCCATTTCTTTGTACCTGCATTCAGTGATTGTCACTGGGTAAAAGGAGGAGTGCCAGGGGCAATTTCTTACCCTCCCCCAATTTTTTATTAATAAAACTTTTAAATTATATATAAATTTCATTAAAGGACCCCCTTCATATTAAGAAATGTACAAACACTCATTTAAAGTATTATTGTCTCTTTTATTTTCATTAACTTTTAATTTTTTGTCATATATAACTCTGACTTCAGAAGCATTTATATATATGTTCATAAAAATATATAAGTGAATCCATTTAATAAAACTCCTTTTTTTCCCCAAAAGAAACTATTTTTCATTATGCGTCTAGAGAGCTAGCAAGTGTATGAATCAATGAAGTCAATTCCGTACTGTACCGGCTGATACGGCCGGAATTTTTCGTATCGGCAGGTGAACCGGTATAGAAACGCTCATGATTCGTACCGCTTAAAATACCGATCCTTACCGGACTATACCGGACGTACCACCGAATATCGGACATCTCGGCCAAAAAATGGAAATCCGGTGGTACTAAAAACTTGAAGAAAATGGAAAAAGTTAGCAACAAAAAGCTCACGATGCTGTCCTCACTGGTTGTTTTCCCATGTTGTCGGCCATTCCCCCAGGCTTCCTCCTTCTGTTTTATCCAGCCGCTTCTCTTCCTTCTTCTTCTTCTTCAGTTTTGACCGAGATTGCACCAGTCTTCTTATGCCTTTTGTTTTAGTTGTGCATGTGTGTGCCTCTTGTTTCTTGTGCCTTTTGTGTTAGTTGTGTGTGTGTGTGTGTGTGTGGCTCTTGTTTAATTTATTTTGCGTGAGTTCTAAGTCTTCTAACACTCCACGTGAACTCTAATGAGTTCAAATTTCAAACATGCTAGGCTGGCTGCCACGATAAGCATTTTATGTTTTTTTTTAATAATTAATATCATCTTTTTAGTTCTTTGTTATTATTACAATCTAGCATGTCAGGTTTTCTTTTTTTTTTTTTTTTTTTTTTTTTTTTGAAAGTATGTCAGGTTATATTAATGGGTTGATATTTGAGCAAGAAATAATCATATTAAAAATAAGCAATTAATTTAGAGAAATATGGTATTATAAATTTAAGGATTCTTATATAGATTTATAAATAATTCTAAATAAATAATCAAGTATGTGTGTTTATATATATATATATATATATAGATATATATATATATAAAAAAAATAATAACGATAAACCCAAAACGGTACACCGGTATTGACGGGTACTCAAAATATATCGTACCACTGGTCAAACTGGTACAGCTTTCGATACGGTATTAACTTCCTTGATATGAATATACTGATTTTTTTTTCCCATTTAAAGAAAAGAAGCTATGATTTTTATGGTTCAAACCGTGGGATATACTCTACTTTATCCTCCGTAAACAAAAGAAAAGTTTTTCATTTAGATTTACCATTACATATTTATCTTATACATGACATTATATGTGTTGTTTCTTGATCAATTACATTATACTATATATGTTAAGGCATATGAAGTACATGCATTCATTATTCAATTAATTAATCCATCTAAAATTAATTCATTTGTACACATTTTATTTTATCTAAAACTATTGTTATACTCTAATATGTAATTTTTAGTTTATTTAACAAAAAACATTGATTTAAAATGTTTAAGAAATTAATATAAATTATGATTAATGTAATTTAAAGAATAATTATACATGACCTAATAAAAGAAAATATTTTTCTTGGTTTATATAAAATGGACTTCACGAATTTTTCTTATATATGAAGAAATATATATATATATATATATATATATATATATATATACACACACATATATAATACATCGTATTAATTAAAGACATGTTTTAAGCAAGGGCGGAGAAATGTTTGCATGTGTGACTACAACCAAAGTAGGGAGAAATTGTGAAGAGTGCTAATTAATAACGTGGGAGGCTAAGTTCTAAGAAGTAAATATCTTCTCTCTCAAAAAAGAAGTAAATATCTTCTTTCTTTGACTTTTCTTCTCCATTATTTCAACAATTGCAACTTTGTAGAATAGCTTTTAAGTGGAAGAATTTAAAGCTTTGTTTTGTTGTCTCTTTTGTAAGTTCTACAAAAGGCTAGCTACGGTTGTATCAAGACATTCAATATATAATAGAAGCATTGTATCCAATCTAGCAAGAAGCGTTCTTGTGTGATGGTTCAACAAATGTGTGATAGTTCTTGTGTGATAGTCCCTACTGTACTTTAGCAAAAGGCCCTAATCAATCCCTTCAAAAATGCACTCTTGCATACTAACGTGGAAAGCAAAGTGCACCGCTTGGAAAGCCACAATCCATCATCAACCTTGAAAAAGCCCTTTTGTACTTAGCTATTATAATATTTAACTTTTTTAAAAACTTTTTCTTTTGTGAAAATTTCTTGTTCATATAGTTAATTATATATTAAATTTTGAAAATAGTTCATTTCTATTGCGATTTAGAAACTAAATATATATACAACATATTAGGGAAACAAAACATTATTTTTTGCTTTAAGATAGTCTAAAAATGATAATATGATCTCAATTTTTTGCAATAATTTACTCAACTTTACACAAATTTGTGTGTAAACAATAAAATATAACATTAATTTACTAGATAAATTGAATATGCTTTCTTTTTGTGAAGATGTTTACATAATTACATTAAAATATCACTTCGTATTCAAATGAATAATTTTCAAATTGGTTTCCAATATTATATATTTACATGATATGCATATATCATATATAAATTTTGCCTCCCCTTAACTCAAATCTTGACTCCGCCACTAGTTTTAAATACATGTCTTTGTACATAGAACAAAAAATTTGGTTCCACCACTATTTTTCATGACTCATGAATCATTTGCTATTGACTGTTATGTTGAATCACAATTGCAAAATATGTATATCAACAATCAAACAATAAGAGGGATATGAATTAACTTTGATGTATTCATATCCAAGGACGGAGCCAGGACTTAGAGATAGAGAGGGCGACTTTGTTGCTAGCTGTGTGTAGTAGCTCCGACCTTTGAGTTTACTGCTTTACTACTAAGGATTTTTGTTTAAAATTTTTAAATGGCCAAGTATTTTGTTCGGGGTAAAATATATTGATTGTGCTTAATTTTTTTAGTTTTATTATTGGTAATTTTTGTTGTTAGGCTAATTTTTTTGGGCTTGTATATTTTGTTTTAGATTTAATTTATTAATTTTTTATGTCCTTTAAAAGGTGAAAAATGCTAAATATACAAAATTTTTACAAATCACTGATGCGGTGAGTAGTTATTGATAAGTAAAAAGTGAGGCAAGTGTACGAACCAATAAGAATTTGCTACCTCAATAGCTTGTATAAACGTTGTAAAAATGTTTTTAGCTATAACATTACTTTCAAAAGAATTGATGGCATTATTAAGGAGGGCAAAGTGTAATTTTATTGAACAAAATTGCTAAAATTAGTACCTATTAATATAGTAATATTTAAAAAAAAAAAATTAGTGGGGGCCATTGCCCCCCTAGTCCAATAACAGCTCTGTCCATGTTCATTTCGTTATTACTGAGTTCTTATTAATTTTTGTATAGAGTATAATGGAATGAGATTCACTCATTTTATTTTGTCTTCATTTTGTCATTTTTTGGTTAACCTTTTATTCTTTAGATTTGTGAATATATATATATATATAATCATGTTATTTGAAAAATTTTCCCTTAAAAAACATCATTTAAAATTTTAAATAATGTAATAATTTATAAACCTTTAAATTTAAAAACTTTAATGTAAACCATAGTATGCATCCAAATGGAAAAAATCATTTTCCTAGCACAAGTAGATGGAATTAAAGTGAAAATTTCTCAAGGGTTTATTAGCTTTAGAAACATACCATTTTGAGAAGACTTTGGTATTAGAACATAAAGAGCTGGAATTATACCGGAGAGGTCTTGGAAGAATTCCCCCTTTTTCACCCAAAATTTGCATCCAGTCTGATTATCATATAGGAAAGTATAGGCATCACAGCCACAGAGGTTCCAGCAAGTAACCCTGCAATCATTCATGGTAAGTTTAGTGTTATTATCCAAGAAGCTAGGTTCAGGCCCTTGTATGAAGTAACCAGATCTTTTATCAAACATGTCATCACGAGTTCGACACGATGGTAGCCATCTGAAACAGCCTCCATCAGCAGTGTGTCCATTACAGTTTTCAGTTTCTGCAATATAGGATCCATCAAAACTAAGAAGTTTCCCCTCAAAACTTAGAAACCATGCTGATTGTCCACCTTGGTTTATATCATTATAAACCAAGTGTTCTTCATCCTCGTTAGAAACAATGGTGAAATTATACATGTGCTTGGATTCATCTGATATGAACTCAAATTTGTCACCTTTCAAGACCCCACTAGTCCAAAACTCTACCCCTTGTCGCCGAATGATCAATCGGGGACCCTTGGGATCCCACTCTAGAGAAAACTGCCCTGGAACTGGGACAACCTCGTTCAACCATGAAATAAGTGACCAAGGTCTTCCATTCTTGTGGTTGACACCTAACTTCATCCCCGGCAGAAGTGTGTCTGTAGGCTCATCAAAACTTTGCCACAAAACCTTTTGCGTAGTTCCATTGGAATCCAACTCTTGCAGGACAAAATTCCCTGAATCCAATAGAGTTGCAAAGAGAGTGTATGTGTAGTTCGTTGCTTGATGAGAATACAGAGATATTGCATCTCCACCTTGGGGCAAAATTTTGAAATTTCCTTTGGTTTCTAACGTAAGAACCGCAGCAGTGTTCACAACAGGTGCGTTCCTGTTGCCAACCCAAACAATTTTTTTAGGGTCATTGGTGAACCATATTCCCAAGTAGATGTTGTTGGTACTTCCAGAGTGGAAGAACCCCAAAGTGAATGCTCTTTTTGCAGAAACTAGATAACTTGAGGAATTAAGAGTGTTGCCTAATTCGAGGGTGTCCCTTGCAGCAGCAAAGGAAATCCACAAGCATGATAACATTAGCAAGAACATAAGTTTGAGATGGTTTTCATTCGTAGCCATGAATGAGCACTGAATTTCTCCAAAGGGAAAGCACTTTGCTCTAACTCAAATTTAATAGGCAGCAAGATATTTGGGGTAATTTGGAGACCATATTTCTTTACCTGTCTTTGTAAACCAACTTATTTTACTGAAAATAATAATAATAAAATTACTGTTCACACACATTACACTGTTCTCAAAAAAAAAAGAAAAAAAAAGCAAATCGCATTACCCAAACAAACACTTAGAGTGGTTAACACGGTTTCAAAGTAAAAACATTAATTTATTATGATGATTGCAGGGCCACTTAACGTATCTAGGGCTTAAGGCTAAGATTTGAAATTGTGACATTTTATATATTTAATATGACTCAAAAAAATTAAGTGTTACTTAAGTCATATTATTTTGTTTTAAATGCAATTATTTTACTAATTAATATGAATTAGACAGAATTTTTTTTAATAGATACAAAAAAAATTGACAAATTTTCACACATATTGATGCGGTAGATTGATATTGTTAAGTTTGTGAATTCAACAATTGTGAAAAATATTGTGAATTTTTGTGTATTACTTTTTTTTTAAGTGCTATTTTTATAATATTTTTCACAATAAATCCTAGTTGTTATGATGTTACTGGTTATAATTTGAAACTACCATTGGAATTATTTTTTGCCATCAATACTAGCCGGTAATAATATGCTACTTAAAATTTGTTGTAAAAGTATTGTAAACGTAATGTTTCTCTCTTTTTTCTTGTTTTCATTTGATAAAAAAAATATTATTTTACTTATTGACTAATATTTTGGCTTAATTATTTTAAAATTTGGGGCCCTTTTTCTACTTGGGCCTTAGGCGACCACGTCAATTTTATTTTTTATTATCATTTATTTTTTGTGTGGTTGTTTGGCCGGATTATTTTGTTGGATAAAAATTCAGCAGGTCAAGGTTCAGATAATAATGAGTCAATGGTAATGATACTTTTAGTGGACGTTTGTTGTTCACACCCATCCCTCTTACCCACTATCTAAGTGGAAAACATAGCCTTTAATGTATTTTTTCTTTTTGCAGTTTCTCTCATCTTTCCTTACACTTTCTTTGGAAACAAACATGCACAACAATTTGAAAACCAAATATTTAAGCCGCAACACCCAAAGAAGACCCAATCAAAGGCCGCCACCTCACCCCCTCTCTCTCCAACCATTCCTCCTCCTTCGTCGTCATCCTCCTCCGCTTGCCAATGGCTCTCCCCTCAAAGAAAACTAACAAATTAAAAAATTAAAGGGAGAGAGAAAGGAATATGGCAGAAAAGAATTTCGAACATTTGTCTAGGATAAAGAAATTCAACAATTAAAAAAAAAAAAAAAAAAAGAATGACAAAAAAAAGTATTTAACAATGAGATTTACAAGCACGCATATTTTGATGTTCGTGCATGATTCAAGTTTTCAGCCATATTCCAAAATGACAGGAAAAAAAAACCAAAATCAAAAACAAAAACTCTTCATTGTGTGTATTATGTTGGAAAAATAGTATCGAGTGAATAAAAAATGGATATTTTCTATGTTCACTTGAAGATGTTATTAAAAGTGGTAAAAATCATGAGTCTCACATAAGAAAGGAAAGAGATAATGTATGAGTTTATATGCTCATGAGTTGGACATTGGGTTGGGTTTTTGGCATACGTGGACTATACATACTTGTCTAAATAATAATATTTTATTATTTTAATTTTTGAGTCAATTAGTCTGTGCACAACAGTTTTTACTGAAATAGAGAATATTTTTTTCATAGTCCCTCATTTATAAAAACCACTTCTTTCAGAAAACTCTCTCAGTGAGAATATTTTTATGCATTTCATTTTGTGTTAAAGAGGGAGAAAGAGACATTGAGAAGTTCGCAGAGCACGATCTCGTGTGCTTCGTTTTCATGCTATAAATCATTTTATTTCGAGAGGCAGACGTTCGTGAGTCTCAAAGCACCATAGTGATTGCGTGAGGGGCAAAACCTGCTTTAAGGAGATTATGTCAAACATTTAAAGAGATTGTGTCAAACACAAGACTTGATCTAAATCATTCATCAATCATACATTTGGTCTATGAGTTTTTAATTATTTGCAGATTTCTTCTTATATATACAGTATCTATTTATTGTGTTTGTCTATGACGTCTATTTGTGTTATTACTTATATTAGATCTATATGTTGTTCTTTTTGCTTTATCATAAAAATAAATTGTTGAAATATATCCAACATTCTTAAAGCAGATTTATATATTTTAATTTATTTTTGCAATTCATGGTAAAAGGAATTTTGTGGTTGTTGAAAAATAACTAAATCGGTAGTTGCATATACTCTACGCAAAACTTGGAAAAACTGGGGTTGTGTTTACCGCTGCATAAATATATATTTGTTTATATTATAAATTAATTCAAGATTTTCAAAAGTTGATTCCGTGTTTGACCGTACTAGTGATATTTATTTTTCAAGGCTATTCATCTTCTTTTAATATTATAAAACTAAGCTGATCTTGCTTTTTGATAAAATTGATTTGTGTTTGAGAGTTGGGGTTTGACTATTCAATATCTATCCATCTTCTTTATTTATATTATATAATATTAGAATATTTGTCTCTTTGAATTTTTGATTGACTAGGCATGGTGTAGAGTCATGTGTGTAGATTGTATGATTGATGTTTGCTTTGTATCTGCAATCTCTTGTCTCTTTTTCTATGTTAGCATCATTGTATGCAATTTCTTGTGTATTCTATAAAAGCTGGAAGAAACTGGTTTGAGTTTATCAGTTATTGCGAAAGGTATTCGGTGTTTGTTCATATTGTGCGTGCTCTGTTTCTGCAATTCGGTATTTTAAATATTAGTTGGATACAATATTATATATGCTTATGACCTTATAGTGATTCATGTGGCTCTATAAGCTCCTTTCTTGTGCTGGCTATGTATTGTTTTTTCTACAAAGTGATTGTCAGACTTTAATTTGTCTTTAGTGCAGTTTTTTTTTTTTTTTTTTCTTTTGACTTTTGATTGTGTTTCTTTGCAGTTTTATATATCTTTTGTATATTCTGACATTACACGATGACTAGTTGGTTTCTTATATAATATATGTTTATTTTGCCTTAGGGTGTGTTTGATTGGAGGTAAAATAAGGTAGATGAAAAACTTTAGAGAGAAAATGAAAAGAAAAACTTTTTTTGTGGGTGTTTGGTTTGAGAGAGTGAAGGGAAAAAAATTGATAGGGCCCAAGTATTTTCTCCCCTGTCCCACGAAAATGTTTTTTCTCCAAAATGAAAAGAAAACTGAGTGGGAGGAATTTAACAAATAAATGACGAAAATGCCCATGTGCAAGTGCACATGGGCTTGTCCAATGACTCCAATCCGCTGCTCTTTTTTTTCTTTTTGGTTTGGACGTTGCCTCTTACTTCTTTTTCTTTCTTTTTTTTCCTTTTTTCTTTTGATTCCCTGAGCAGGCTTTGTCCAGTTGCTCTTCTTCTTCTTTTTTTCTTTTTCCTTTTTTTTTTTTTTTTTTTTCTCTTTTGCTTTCTTTTGTGATTTTTTTTTTTTTTTTTTTTTTTTTAGATGTGATTTTTTTTTTCTAGATATGATTTTTATTTCCTAATAAATTTGGGTGATTGCTTTTTTTTTTTTTTTTTTGGTTACTTTTTTTGCTTTAATGGGGCATTATTTTTTACAATGGTACATGAGTAAATTTATACAAACACATTTTTTTCATCCTTCTACTTTTCCACTCTCAGCCAAACAAAAAGAAGGGAAATTAAAATCTTTTCTATTCTCTCACTTTTCTACCCTCCCACCATTTTCTATCCTCCAACATTTCCACTCCTCCAACCAAACGGACCCCTAAAGTAATACTGGAATGCAATGTAAGTGTCAATTTTTTCTAGATTGTTGTGTAATATAAAACAATGCTTCAGTTGGATTTTGAGAATTCAATCTGATTGAGTTTTATTTTGAGAGAAATGTCGAATGAAATTGTGCTTGTTGTTGTCCCTATTACTGTTCTTGTTAATCATGGAGAAAAGCCAAAAAAATTCAATGATACTGAGTTTAAGAGATGGCAACAAAAAATGTTGTTCTATCTCACAACATTGAATTTGGCAAAATTCTTGTATGAGAATGCTCCAAAACTCAAGGAAAATGAGACAGATAGGTAAGTGGTTGCTGCTGTGGAAGCATGGAAACATGCTAACTTCCTCTGCAAAAACTATATTCTGAATGGATTGGACAACACATTGTATAATGTGTATAGTTCAATCAAGACAACAAAAGAATTGTGGGTTTCCTTGGATAAGAAATACAAGACAGAAGATGCTGGAACTAAAAAGTTCATTATAGGCAAACTTCTGGATTACAAAATGGTGGATTCCAAAACTGTGCTTAGTCAAGTGCAAGAGCTATAGTTAATCTTACATGAAATACATGCTAAGGGTATGTTTGTATGATAGGCCAAGAATGTATTAATTCCTTGTAATAAATTAACCAATTAATTAACCAAATTAATTCAATTAACGTGCAAAACGCGTGGTAGCATAAATAAATCACCAACTAAGTTAATATGCAGTGAAAAATAAAGTTGGCACAGTGATTTGTTTACGAATAGAGAAAACCTCCGAGGCAAAAACCTCACTGTATGATTGTAGGGTCACCACTCCCGAGAATCCGCTATTATCACAACAAGTGGTTACAAGTAAAGGAATCTCAATACCTTATACCAACCTACAGTTGAATCCTTACCCCAATACATAATTGAACTTGTTCTGTAGTGACAATCTCTCCTTTTCAATGCACGGCTCCCAATACATGACTAACCAATCAATGCGCAGATCCCAGTACGCAGCTTACTCACCAACTTGAGAAAGATGTTGGCTACAAAATTCTTTAGTTCATCAACACGATTAAGATCACGAAACTCCTTGGTCACAAAACCTAACGGCGTACAAACGTAGTAGCTTCTTCAATAGAACGATGAACTAGAGCAAATTTTGTCTTCAGTCATAATTTGCATGAACAAAACTTTGCTCTACACTCGCACAACCTTTAACAGCCCTTAAAATAATCCTTATATATGTTTAGAGTTATGAGAAAAGAAAGCCTAAACATGTACACACAGATTGAAGTGAAATCAGATCAGAAAAATTGATTTTTCATAAATCTCGATAGATAGGGTATCTATCAAGAAGCTATCAAGCATTGGGCTAAAGCAGCCTTTTAAACCTTGATAGATACTATCTATCGAGCTAGCTGTCAAGTTTTAAAATCTAGTACTTCTTCACTTGTTTCTTGGATAGATTTGCATGGCTTCAATTCTTAGACATGAACTCTTGTTCCTTGAAGTATTAAACACATCCTAGATCTACCCAATTACAAGTAAAGTGTGTTTTGTCAAAGGATTAACTAATTCTAAATGACATTTGTTCCTAACATCATTCACATATGTCCTAACACTGTAAGTGAATCATTTCAAGAGGCTACTATCATTGAGAAATTGCCTCCATCTTTTGAAAGAAATGCGGCTAGAAGACTTGTTCATAAGATTGAGAATTGAGGAAGACAATCATTCTTCAGAAAAAGCCGTTAGGAATCACTACATGGAATCCAAAGCAAACATTGTGGAACATAATAAGAATAAGAGGAATTGCTTTGGTGAAAGTTCGAATCAAGGTACTAGTGGAGGCAACTTTACAAAGTTCAATGGAAAATGTTATGTGTGTGGCAAGATGGGGCATCGTGCTAAGGACTGCCATAAGCGTAAAGATCAAGGGACCAAGAAAGGTTTTCAAGCCAACATTACTGAAGTGGAAAATCTTTCTAAAGATGTGAATGATATAGACCTTTCTGAAGTGAACTTGGTAAGAGGAGATACCAAGGAATGGTGGATGGACAATGGGTCTACTCGCCATGTATGTTTAGATCGGAATTTGTTTTCTTCATACTCTCCTGTGGACAATGGAGAAGAAATATTCATGGGGAATTGATAGGCCAAAAATGTGTTGACCCCTTATGATAAATTAACCAATTAGTTAGCCAAGTGAATTAATTAGGTTCAATTACATGCAATGAGCGTGATAGCACAAACAAATCACCAAATAACTAAATATGCAGTGGAAATTAAATGACACTGTGATTTGTTTACAAATGGAAAAAATCTACACGGCAAAAACCCCACCAGGTGTTTTAAGGTCACCACTCTCGAGATTTCACTGTTATCAAAACAAGCGGTTACACGTAAAGGAATCTCAATACCTTATACCAACCTGCAGTTGAACTCTTACCCCAATACCCAATTGGACTTGTTCTGTAGTGACAATCTCTCCTTGTATTGCACAGCTCCTAGTACATGACTAACTAAAAGATGCGCGGATCCTAGTACATGACTTTATCACCAACTTGAGAAGGATGTTGGCTACAAAGTTCTTCAGTTCATCACACGATGAAGATCATGAAGTTGCTTGGTCACAAAACCCTATGGTGTACATACACAACAACTTCTTCAAGAACTAGGGCAAACTAGGTTTCTGGTTACACTTGTAGAATTATGCTCTTGTGCAATTATACTCTTAATTGTGCAACCTGATACAGCCCTTAAAATAATCCTTATATATGTTTATGGTTGTGAGAAAAGAAAGCCCAAACACATACTCACAGATTGGATGAAAAACAGCTCTGAAAAACTAAGTTTCATAAACCTCGATAAATAGCCATCTATTGAGCTAACTGTCGAGCTATGAGTTTCAGCAGCTTTAAAACCTCGATAGATACTAGTTGTCGAGATTTAAAATCCAGCACTTCTTCACTTGATTCTTGGACAAACTTGCATGGGTTTAACACTTGAACTTGAAACGCCAATGGCCTTGTAGCCAAATTGGCACCTCTCTATGTACAAAATGCTTGGGGGTCTAGGGGGGAAAGGGTTCGAGCTACGGGGTTAGCAGCATGTTATAATTATTTCTAAAAAAAAACACTTGAACTTGAAACATAGTTTCTTGAAGTATTAAACACATCCTAGATCTACCCACCCAAATACAAGTAAAGTGTGTTTTGTCAAAAGATTAGCCAATACATAAAATGTTGACATATATTCTTAACATCAAATCACATATGTCCTTAACGGGAGTTCCTCAACCTCTAAGGTTGTAGGAAAAGGAAAGGTAATATTGAAGATGACTTCAGGCAAGAAACTTACTTTGAATGATATGCTGCATGTGCCAGATATTCGTAAGAATCTTGTTTCTTGCTCACTGTTGAGTAAGAATGGTTTCAAATTGGTCATTGAATCTAACAAGTTTGTACTCACAAAGAATGGTATGTTGGTGGGAAAGGGTTGTATGAGTAATGGGCTATTCAAAATTAATATAAAGCGAATCTGGAATATTGCAAGTGTAGATTTGGTTTGTAATAATTTAGGTGTGATACTGTAGCCGTGTGATATAGAAGTGACTTATATATATATATATATATATATATAGCTTTTAGTTTATGTACTTTTGTATTGTAAAAGTTTTTATATATATAATACTTCAGAAGGCTTATATGTGTTTGATGTTAGATATCTATAATTGCTTTATTATTATTTTGGCTTCTCTTTAACTGTGTATATGATTCTTTACACTTTTCCTTTGACTGCTTTTTGAAAAGATTGTTTGGCCTATTACTGAAGGAAAAGAAAATTAAATGGCCTAGATATATAAAGTGACAGGCTAGACTAGTAAGATCTTTTAATATGATTAAGTTAGCCATGTGGACTTGTAAAATAAATCGAAGCTAGTAATTTACATATATTACTTTAACCTTTTATGGACGTGATGAACTGGATTGGCCATCATTTATTCACTTTTTTGTGAAATAGTTTCTTTGCAATAATTATTTGTTGACTTAATGTTATATTATGCTTTTAATGAACGTATGTGATTATGATCATTGATAACATTGAGTGGAATTGAAATGGTTCTACAAAATGGTGATGTGTGAAGCAAATGGTGCAATCCATTTGGACAAAACAAAGGAGGAATGAAAGAAATATGTAACTAGTTGCCTCAAAGAAAATATGTAAGACACTATGAATTATGGAAAGGTAAAATAACTTTTTTATAATTCTTTAAATGTGGGGGTGTCTTCTTAAAAAGGTGGTAGGATCAAAACTCATGTGAAGGCTGATTTAAAGAGGTTTTGTTTGAGATACAAAACAATGACATAAGAAATATGCTACCTATTTCTAAATGTGTAATTACCAACTAAGTGTCTTGGTAGTACATATAGTTATGATAGGTCTTGACATATTTGTCAAAGACATATTACCATGAGGCAATTACTCTCAAATGAAAGTTGTTCCAAATTATAAAAATGGATCTGTAATAAGTTTTTTGAGTAGAGAGCAAGTAAACTACTCATCGAGGGGAATGAGGTTAAAGCCTATGGCATAAAAGTCTCCAGGATGGAAACCCAACCTAGCTGACTAGAGATCCCAAGATCTAGGTTCAAAGGGACAACCGAATCGTGGAGACTAGTTTTTATCACTATGGAGATTACATCTCCCACCCGTTCCTATGATGAAATAGTGATGCTTGTAAGCGATGTTCAGGGTAAACTTTGCTTTTTGTTAGGACATATGTAGTTCAAGTGGTTGTTGACATATGTCACTATTTTATGTAATTGGTTTATCCTTGGACAAAATGCACTTTACTTGTAATTAGGTAGATTTAGGATGTGTTTAACACTTCAAGAAACTGTGTTTCAAAATCAAGTGTTGAAGTCGTCAAGTCTGTCCAAGAAACAAGCTGGAAAGTGCAAGTTACTAAAACTCGACACCTAGTCTCGACACATACATCTATCGAGCTTTAGAAACTGTTTCAGCCCCGAGGCTCGACAGCTTCTCGACAAATCCTCGACACCTCTATCTGTCGAGATTTAAAGAAAACAGATTTTCAGTTCTGTTTTAATTCCAATCCGTGAATGTGTCTTTGGGACTTCTTTTCTCCTAACCCTAGACATATAAAAGGATTGTTTTAAGGGCCGTCAAAGAAGACGCAAGTTGCACAAGTATTGAGTAATCCTTGTTCATGCAATTTGTGACCTAAGATAAAGTTCATGCCCTAGTTCATCTCTTGTGAAGAAGTTGCTGTGTAATATGCACCGTAGGGTTTTGTAACCAAGCATCTTCTTGAGCTTCATCGTGTGAATGATTTGAAGAACTTTGCAGCCAACAACTCTCTCTCTAGTTGGTGAATTGAAGTCGCGTACTAGGATCCGCGCAATTGGTTAGTCACGTACTTGGAGCCGTGCATCAAGAGGAGAAATTGTCACTACAAAACAAGTCCAATTGGGTATTGGTGTAAGGGTTCAATTGTAGGTTGGTGAAGTACTAGGATTCCTTACTTGTAACTGCTTGTTGTGATAATAGTGAAGTTTCAGGAGTGGTGACCTCAAATCACCCGGTGGGGTTTTTGCCGTCCAGTTTTCTCCATTCGTAAACAAATCACCGTGTCATTTATTTTCCTCTGCATACTTTAGTTATTGGTGATTTGTTTGTGCTGGCACGTGAATTTGCATGTTAACTTGATTAATTAATAACTCGGCTAATTAATCAACTTAATTAATCACAAGGGGTCAACGCATTTATGGCCTATCACTTTTAATGATTCTTATATCTTGGAATTCCAAGTGGAGTATAGCAGAATACTCTTAACAAGAATCACCTATAAAAGTGTGAAGTGGGCCGCTTCCATGAGAGTTTCAAGATTGAATTCTCTAAAGCACTTCATGAATTTACTAGGATCTGTTCAGGGCCGAAATGAACACAACTATATGAACGAAATATGTTCGAAAATGAGCTGTGTGAATTCTATTGTCTTGGTATACACAAACGACTGACAGTTCAAAAACATCGTGTTCACTGATTAGCTAGTATATCTGATAGTCTTTCACAAAGGAAGGTTCAAAGCTAAAAGCCACCTCTCCCGATACAGTAACGTTTCTTCTACTCTCTCTGTGTCTGCATCATCATTTGCATTGTGTTTATCAATTTCTATTCATGTGGGGGATTGTTGGAAAAATAGCATGGATTGAATAAGAAATTGATATTTTCTATGTTCGCTTGAAGATGTTATTAAAAGTGGTAAAAATCCTAAGTCCCACATAGGAAAGGAAAGAGATAATATATGAGTTTATATGCTCATGTGTTTGACAATAAGTTGGGCTTTTGGCATATGTGGATTAGGCCTACTTGTCCAAATAATAATATTTTATTATTTTAATTTTTGAGTCAATTAGTCTATGCATAACAGTTATTACTGAAACAAAGTGCCTGTTCAGTTCGTATAAATTTTCATAGTCCATCATTCATAAAAACCACTTTTTCAGAAAACTCTCCCATTGAGAATATTTTTGTGCATCTCATTTTGTGTCAAAGAGAGAGAAAGAGACATTGAGTAGTTTGCAAAGCACGACCTTCGGAGTCAAACGCCCGTGAATCTCAAAGCACCACAGTGATTGTGTGAGGATCGAAATCTGCTTTAAGGAGATTGTGTCAAACATAAGACTTGATCTGAATCATTCATTCTTCACGCATTTGGTCTGTGAGTTTTTAATTATTTGCAGATTTCTTCTTATATATACAATATTTATTTATTGTGTTTGTTTATCACATCTATTTGTGTTATTGCTTATATTTAAATCTGCATATTGTTCATTTTGCTTTATCACAAAAAGAAATTGTTGAAATATATGCAACATATCAATCATTCGATTTCCAAATATATGTGGGCTAATAAATAAGTTAACAAGGAAAATCATGTCAGAAACCCAGGAATAGTGGAGGATAGGAAGTTCAGGTAGAGAGAGGGATATGTAGGTGGTATTAGGATCATTCTAAGTTCATCTTATAGGTTGTCTCTGGGTGGGTCAAGTCTATGAAGGAGTGTGGGTCTATAGGTGCCATTTTTTGGGAGTAGAGAGTCTAGGTTTGGGATTTAAGAGAAGTGGGGAAAAGTCGATACTGGAGAGGAGTTCGAGAAATGAGCATTGACAGTATTTGATTCTTGGTTGCTATTGGGATGCCAAGAAAATGAAATTTTTTATTGGTGGATGAGTTAATCTTTGGTTTAATTTTTTTTTGGATGTGTTTGTTTCAAAGGAAAATTTGCAGGAAAGATGAGAAAGTGCGAAAAGAAAAAGTAGATTGAAGCAGGTGTTTACACATGCACTTGGTTTTTTTTGTTTTACTTTTTTTAATATTAAATTTAGGCCACATGGAAATCCTAGTGGTAATCTATGTGTTAAGAAAATTATATTTTATTTTGAACGTTGTTGAGGTCCAAAATATCACAAGTATTGTGTTAAGACCCAAAACATCACAAATATTGAAATTTAAAACCCAAGGGGGGCCTCAAAGAAAGGCAAGGTCTAATCTGCCAATCAAGGCCCATTTAAAATAAGCAAGAGGAGGCCCAAACCCATGAATAGGCAAGCTTTAGGCCTTAGAAAAGAAATGAAAAAGGAAAAAAGAAGCTCAGCCCAGGTTTTGTGAGAAAAATTTCCTAAGGAGCCCAGAAAGGGACTGGACCAAGATACCTTGGGACTCCTAAAAACCTAGGATCCTAGGGAAATGCAAAAAGGGATCAGCTAAGATTGGAACAGCTCAAAGAAATATGCTCATGGACGTAAGGAACAAAGATAGGCATGTTCCATCAGCCGCCTATGGTTCAGAAAATGACTAATGACTTAGGAATCAACACTTCATGAAAAGAAGCTTGATACCTCGGGGAATGCAGGAAGGTGGACCATGAAGGAAGGTGGTTGGGGATCTTTCAGACTAGCAGAGTGGAATCTGCCCATTTAGAGGAAATGACAAACGGTGAAGCAACCAAAAAGATGGGTCTGAAAAAGAGCATCTAGAAGCTTTGGGAAGAGAAGATTGAAAGTCAGCTTCTAGAACCCCCCAAAAAAGGAAGGTCGGCTGGGGACTTTTTGGGGAAAAACCTCAAAAGGGGAAAATAGTGAGAAAATAAAGAAGGGACCAGCCACCAATATTGCTGACACAACATTGATTCTGATATCCAGGGCAGCAAATGGAGGGAATCCGTAGTATACCAAAAAGCCTAGGAATGAACAATAAAAAGGGGTGAAGCCATCAATAAAAACCATTCAGCAATAAGGAATCTTAGCACAAAGACCCTCTCAAAAACTCTTTTAAATCTCAAAAAAATAAAAAGAGAAAAACATTGTGAAGGATTCTGAAATAAGCACTAGAGGATACACTTGGATTCAAGGGGATTCAAATCTCACAAGTCTTGGAAGTATATATAGAGCTATCCAAGTCTGTGACTTTTGATCTTATTTGTACCTTATGACACATTCTAGTGAAAAGAAGAGTCCAATGTATTAAAACTCAATATAATGAAATATCATTTTATTTTTTAAGGATTCTTGACATCTTATTTACCTTTTTATTATTCCTTTACTGTTCCTTACTGTGCAATACATATATATTTCGTATGTATAAATGTGTATGTGTTGTAGGAATCATGTTTTGTGCACAACTTGGTTCGTAATCAGCCCAACACAGCTACGGTGAACTAAGCCTAGTCCACCAAACCACAAGTATAAGGCTCAAGATCCTTGTTTCTACCTAGGCTTGGGTACTGTCCAAAAAAAAAAAGAACCCACATTTTAAGACGATTCCACTAGGGACTGGGCAAAGAAGAAAGAAGAAGCAGTCCCTTCGCAAAGCATGGCTCCAAGGCCAAGGAACAGCAAGGGTGCCAACATGCCACCCACAGCATCAGAGCCCGTGGGAGAAAATGAATTGGCTTCCAAGCAAAGGAATGAGGTACCCTGGTAGAACATGAGGTTGTCTCAGGGCAAAGGCATAAGATGCAAGAGCCAGATCCCATGGTCTAAATGGCAGAAATGATGAAGGACCTCTAGCAGGAAATCCATCTCCTTAAAGAAGTAAGCACTTAAGAGATTAGAGACAATGCTCCTCTCCAGGTCAACCAGGAAAGGGTCCAGCCAGAAGGAGGGTCGGTAGTAAAAGAGGGAGCCAATCCCCAATATCTCACTTTAGCAAATGTGAATGCCCTTCTTGAATAAGAAAAGGAGAAGCTCTCGGGGTCCTTAAGCAATTTTCTTGGGATCCTCCATTCCTACCAAAGCTCCTTAGCAAGCCTTACTTTAAAGGATATGAACCCCTAAAATTCCACCCATTTGATGGAAGGAACGGGAGTGCTGTAGAGCACGTGAGCAAATTTATTTACACTATAGGTCCCTATGCAGAGGATAAAGAGATATGTTTAAGATAATTTGCTAAGTCCCTAGTGTACAGAGCATGTACATGATACACCACCTTTAGACCTGGGTCCATCAAGATTTGGGATGAGATGAAGGAAAGATTCTATGCGAAGTACTACCCAAGCGAGGATAAAGTCACTTTCTAGAGCCTTTAGATGGTGAAGCAGAGGCCTATAGAGGGATCCCATCCAATTTATCAAGAGATTCAAGAATGCTTCTCTAAACTGTTACAGAGACCATGAAGAATATAAGCTCGTAAAGACCTGTATATCCAACATGCTCTTTGATTATAGACTTGATCTGGAGAACTTATGCATAACCTAGTTTACTAACCTATTGCATAGAACCAGAAGGATATCATTAACCATAAAAACAAATAGAGTACCAATTTCCTAGGCCATGACAACTTCGGTGGGAGAAAAGAGGAAGAGGCCTGAAGGAAAAATGACCAAGGAACCACCTATAATCCCATGTACAGTGTAGGAGTTGAACCATGTCCTAGATAAATGGATTAGGGATGCGGTCCTAGTGAGCTCTAGTAGTGGTACACTCATGGTTGCTCCAGAAGCTTATAAACCATGAGTGGGGCGCTTCTTTAGGCGATGTGGGACTCATATGCCGCTCCTAGTGAGCTCTTGAGCTCCCACCCCTTTAGAACAAAATCTTGCGGGCCTGGCTCCCCAAAGAGAACAAACATGATTGCGGGGGTGACCCAAAAAATCTCCCCTACAATATATATAACCAATACTTAGAGAAAATTTAATTAGATTCAAAATTAAATTTTGCTTTAGTTAGTTTTCATACAAATTAAATTATTTATATTTTTACTGTTATTTTTTCTTTGAACTAATGAGCATATTTTTTATACTGTTTCTATTTAGATATTTTGTATACCAGGATCCTGAAAGTAACAAATTATAATTGAGCTGAACGATCCTGTGCACATATTCCCATTCAATTTAGGATATATTATTGGATTGAATTTATTCTTTTATTTTTGTGTTGTATTAGTACAATTTCACGAACAGTGATTGTGAATTAATATTATACATGTAGTATTCAATAGTGATTTTCAAAATTATATATATAATAGTAGTGTAATGTGAAACTTGGCGTAGCCAATATCATGAAAATTGCAAGAAAAAACTATTTTAGTACCTCCAAATCTCCTGATCGAACTAATATTCTATATTTTTTATAACCCAAGCTAACATCAATAGCACCATTACAATTCATCATTCCTGTGCGTAAGCACCGGTTACATACTAGTTAGATATAACTATCAATGGAGACATTACAAATTTCAATCTTTCCTCTTCCATTATAACTATCGAATTAAAAAACACAAACAAACTTCAAAATGTGTGGTACTATTAGAGAAGACTTTAATCCTAATAATGTTGCAATGAGTCTCTAGTTGGTGTTCGTAAAATAAATTTAGACT
The DNA here is from genome assembly GCA_032878915.1 of Castanopsis chinensis. Classification (NCBI taxonomy): domain Eukaryota; kingdom Viridiplantae; phylum Streptophyta; class Magnoliopsida; order Fagales; family Fagaceae; genus Castanopsis; species Castanopsis chinensis. Next base: position 5,028,293 of record JAVQMG010000133.1, read on the forward strand.
TGGAAAGTAATGGCCACATGGTACCGCTATCTACTAGTGTGACATTTGAGCTATGTAATTGTTTGATGATATACAACTACTTTATTCAAGTCATTGATTCTATGTGTTTCAAAAAAAAAAAAAAATCATTGATTCCCTAAACTCATTCAAACTTGAAAACTTGTATTAAAAGGGAATATACTTCAAAACCTGTGCCAAGATTTTTGTAGCGCAATGCTATTAGTGGAATCTCCATGGTTCAAAGCCTCCCTCCTTTGTTATAACTATTGAATTATCCAAAAAACACTTCAAAACATGTGGTTATGTTAGAAGACTTTAATCCTAATTACATTGAATGAGTCTTTGGTCAAAGTTCAGAAATTCAATTTAGACTTGCAAAGTAATGGCATCATGTTTCAGCTATTGACTAGCATCACTTTTAGACATTATAACTATTTGCTAATGATTCATGCTAGATTGAACTAGGAGAAATTGTGTTAATTATCCTGGTAAGTTTCAAATTAGTGTTTTAACTAGTCGCTAACCCGTGCTATGTACAGGAGCCTACTTAATTGTGAGGTAGATAAAAAAAATTTATAAAAAATTTAAGAAACTACATCATTGCATGATTTGCTCTTGTATGACTTCAATTTGTGTTACAATTTGATGAAGAAGTCCTTTTTTGAACTTACAATGGCTTACAAAAAATTTATTAGACAATTTCAGATACAGCAAAAAATAACTAAAAAATTCAGATAATATAACTTCTGAAAGACCAAAAAACATTAAGGAATTAGATGATTCACGACTTAGAAATTATTGAAAGAAAACAAAGTATATATGACTAAACAATAGAGAAATATAAGAGAAAGATGAGTTACATTCAAAAGAATAATTTCAATTATTGCAAGCTTTTTTATCTTGTAAAAAATGGCTAGAGGAAGTTTAGTGGTTCATGTATAAAAATTACTTTTAAAAAAATACATGAAAAACCACAAAATAATTTTTTTAACAAAATGGAGGAGAAGAAAATAACATAAGAAGAGCTCATACCTCTACTCAGCTTTAAAAAATATATATATTGGTGTTTGCTTTGCTTTTATAGTTTTCATGATTAACCTCACAAATTTGGAAATAAATTATCAATATTTGAGTTTGAGTTAAAGTTTGACTTGTTAAGGAGATAAAGTTTCACTATTTGTTAAGTTTGGATTAAACAAAAATAATTTTTTTTTAAAAAAATAATAATGATAAGTTTGAGTTTTAGTTTTAGTTGGACTTGTTACAGAGATAGAATTTCATTCTTTATTAAGTTTGGACTAAACAAAAATAATTTTATTTAAATAAAATGATAATTTTATTTAAATATTTTTAAAAAATTATAATGATGAGTTTGAGTTTTAGTTGGACTTGTTAGAGAGACAGAGTTTCAATTCTTGTTAAGTTTGGATTAAACAAAAATAATTTTATTTAAATAAAATGATAATTTTATTTAAATATTAATATTAGTGATAATGATGAGTTTGAGTTGAGTTTAATTTGGACTTGTTCACTCCTTGTTAAATTTGAACTAAACAAAAACAATTTTATTTAAATAAATGATAATTTTATTTAAATATTATGCTGACATGGAAATTGTGGGAGCTTCAGAGACTTCGATTTTATATATATATATATATATATATATATATATATATATAAGATCTCTATGGTGAGCCAAACACAATACTCTCTTTGAAGGGAGGAAACTCACACTAATCTCATTCTTCTTCCAATGATTTTTCTTAATGAATTAATTTCTAACTGATTCAACCCAGCAGGAGACCATAACCACGATTATCAGCCACAACACAATTCTAATCCCTAGTGTTAGCGTACTTTATGGGTTGGGGGCTTTAATTTTCTTTACCTTATCAACTCTCATTATCTTAGAAAAGACTTTAAACCAGTAAAATGTTTCAAAAAGTCTTTGGCCCATGAAATGGAAAATTAAGGTCTCATGTCTCATCAAAAAGACAAAATTAAAGTCTTGTGGGCCGCTCTATTAACAAGCGTGAATTGTGGTTTGTGGAACTGTTGTCACTTGTCAAAGGCATGGAAAATTCAATCTATTAACTAGCATGAATTGTGGTCACTTTATTAACTAGCTTATAACCCCATGCATATGCATGGATATACTTAAAAGATACACATTAAGATGCATAGTATAATAATCTTACATATATAATTTAAATATTTTTTTTTAGAGTCATAATTTAAATATTATTGATAATCATTCTTTTATATATATATATATATATATATTTTCAACTCTTAAAAAAGTCTTGTAAGAATGTTATTAGGTAGAAAATGTAAATTATCAATTTTTTAAATATTTTATGTTCATTAATTCTAGACTCTTTGGTTTTTGTACACAATAACTCACTTGAATGGATATTTATGATATGGTCTCACATTTAATTCAAAAATTAAGAAATAAAACTCTCTCTAAAAATAAATAATTTAGGACCTATAGTGCAAAATTGGACTTCAATTGTAAAATTTAATTGGATTTTCTCTAAGGTTTACCTATATATATATTGTAAGGACTCATAAATCAAACAGCCCAAGCCCACTTAGAATGGTGAGGCTTGAACAGTTCAACTAAGTCCAAGTCAATATATATTTGTAAGAGAGTGGGTCAAATAAAAAGGAGGGCTTAGCCCGAGGACAAACATTGGGAAGAAAGACTAAGAATCACAGTTTGTGTATATAAATGGCTTATTATAAGTTTGCCCAAGGAGGCTTGTGATACACAGAATTATACATTGTTCATGTTCTTCTCTCAATGTTCTTGTTCTAATCCCTATCTTTCTGATGCCTTTTTCTGGATCCCTTTCATCTGGATATTCCCCTCCCTTATGTACTCTTTAGCACTTCACATCTTGGCCCTTCATTTCCACCTACCCAAATTCTCATCATGACACTTGTCCCCTTTAACTTCTGCTGAAGGTGGTAGAAGGAGCTACTTAATTGTAAACTCCACTATTCAGGCCACTTCCTCATCAACGTAGCTGATAAAGCTGTTGCCAACCATTTAATGTGGAGACAGAATGCTACTTCTCACTGGAAACTTCCCCTACCCTCCATGATTCTCTCTCCACACCCAGTCCTACCCAACTGGATCTCCCAGAAGTCTTTTGTCTCCTCTCCTCCTCTCCTCGGGTGGATTCCTTACTCAAGCTTAGGATGGCTTAATAATAACAACAACAATTCAAAGATCCCTTCCTCGGCCCTCGAGTTTCCACATATATAATTTTTGTGCCAAAAGAATTGTTTTTAGTTATAAAAAAAATAAATAAAAAAAAGGCTCATAAATATACAATCATTCAAACTCTCTCTTCCTATAATTTTATATATAGTGTTAGATATATGATTTTTTTTTTTATGATTTATTTATATTAGACTCCTCATTTTCTACTCTAAATTAACTCATTTGGCACAAAGATTAAAAAATTTCGATTAGATGGAACATGTGTCATAAAATTAAGCTCTAATTAAAATTTAATTTTTACACTGAACTAACTAACTTTGATCAAAAATTTTAAAATTTTGATTAGATGGGACACGTGGCGCAAAATTAGACTCTAATTGAATTTCAATTTAAAATTTAATTGGATTTTCTTTTAGCTTTACTTATTAATATATGTGTGTGTGTGTGTGTGTGTGTGTGTGTGTGTGTGTGTGCACGTGCGTGTGTGCGTGCATGTGTAGATGAATTATACACTTGAATTTTTTTTAGTTCAATAAAAAAAAAAAAAATCTTATAAATGTAAAATCTTTCAAAAATTATATTTTTTATGGTTTACTTATATTGGACTCCTCATTTTTTTACACTAAATTAACTCATTTGGTACAAAAATTTAAAAACTTAATTTTATTTTTTTTTTTTAGAATCAAAAAGCTTAGATTAGATTGGACCCATGTCACAAAATTAAAATCTAATTGAAATCCAATGTTTATATTGAATTAACTCACTTGGTACAAAAATTTAAAAACTTAGATTAGATGGAACACGTGGTGCAAAATTAGACTTTAGTTGAATTCTTATTTAAAATCTAATTGGATTTTCTCTCAACTTTATCTATTATATATATAACCGAAGCCTATAAAGCTCTCACAACTTTCCATGTCAGTACAATATTTAAATAAAATTATCATTTTATTTAAATAAAATTACTTTTGTTTAGTCCAAACTTAGCAAGGAGTAAAACTTTATCTCTCCAACAAGTCTAACTTAAACTTAAACTCAAACTCATCATTATCATTTTTTTATTTAAATAAAATTATCATTTTATTCATATAAAATTATTTTTGTTTAGTCCAAACTTAACAAGGAATGAAACTCTAGGGATAATTACAGATTACCCACCTGTGGTTTAGCCCGAATTTAACATGCCTAGCCATGGTTTCATTTTTAACACTTTACCCACGTGAAGTTACTTCCGTTTAGTCTCTGTTACCCACCTTTGTTAAAAAAAAGGGGTAAATAAGTCTTTTTATACCCATTTTACCTCTCTCCTCCCAAAACAAGAAAAAAAAAAAAAAAGACAAGATTAAAATATGTATTAGTTTCTCACAATTCACAAACATGAAGAACATACACAAACATGAAGAACATACACTCAGAAAACTAATATAAATCAAATCAAGCAATACCATCAAAGTACAAACCATAGATCTATCAAAATACAACCCCAAAACCCAAGTCAAAATACAAACATCAACACAACCACACACATCCAAACCCATGGATCCATCAATAACCATGCCTTAAATCCCATTTTTAAAACCCTAACAACCAAAAGAAACTCAATACCTAAATCAAATAAACAAAGAAGAAGAAAAATATAGCACAACATTTTATCCCACGTTTTATACCAGATTGACTTCAAAATTAAGCCCACTACTTTTTTTAGGTTACCTATTTCTTGGACATGGTGGTATTCTTGAATTACGAAGCTTTTTCATGTGCCTGTGGGCCCATGGTGACATTAAAAGGAGACAGATCTACTTGGCAGGCTGAATTTGGGTTCATCTCCTAAGTACCCAGCAAATGCCCCACTTACAATTTTTGCAACTAGAGACGAATTTGAACATGCTTTGCTTGGTTTTTTTTTTTTTTGTGATTTTGGTATGGGATTCGTGGTGGTTTGTGTGTTTGGATTTGAGTTTTTGGCTGGGTTTGGATCTTGTTGTTGCCAACGTTGGGTATGTTGTGGTGGATCTGCTGGGTTTGTGTGTTAAACACGCAAGACATCAATTGAAAAAGAAAAGGCATATTCATTAAGTGAAGAATCAATCAAATCAAACTCCACACAACATTTTCACTCAACACAAAACCCACTTTGATTATGCCCAAAAAAAAAAAGCAATCACATTAACAGTTCCAAACACACCCATTTTCCCAGAGAAAAAAAAAAGAATTATCAAAGATAAGTACAACAATTAAACAAAACCCAGATGAGAAAATTAAAGTGGGTTTGTGAAACAAAGAGAGTGAGAAGCTTTGTGAAACAGAGAGAGCAGTGAGAAAGCGATCTCTTCTTGGAATGATTGATCTGTTTGATTTTAAGCTTGTAATGTTGAAAATTTGTACGCATGAATGGGAGTGTGTTTTGGGAGAGAGCGGAGTCTTTGATTTGTTTTGGGTTTTGTTTTTGATAAAAAAATGTGTTAGAGTAATGCCTGAAAGGGAGGTAAGTTCTGGAGTAGTAATGGAGGGAAGCACATGTGGGTAAAGTGTCAAAAATAAAACCACGGGTAGGTAAGTTAAATTCGGGCTAAACCACAGGTAAGTAATCTGTAATTATCCCGTAACTCTTTCTAATAAGTCCAACTTAAATTCGGGCTAAACCACAGGTAAGTAATTTGTAATTATCCCATAACTCTATCTTTCTAATAAGTTCAACTTAAACTCAAACTCAAAATTTCTATCTTTCTAATAAGTCCAACTTAAACTCAAACTCAAAATTTGTACCGTTTCTCTATCTTAGAAACCTATATAAATAGGTTTGGTTAGGTTTCATCTACTTTGCTTTGGAGAAAATCATTATCTTAAAAAAAAAAAAAGAAATAGTTTGAACTGAAACTTTTTTAATTTTTTAGAAAAAGTTTGACATGAAAAAATAATAATAATAATAATAATTTGACCCAAAACAGAGTTAGTGTGTGTATGAGTGATGTGTCATATGCAGAACAAGACAACAAACTCATCTGTTTTTTAAGGCAATTTGTAAAGCCCAAATTTTCACTTCATGAAATGGGCTCAAAAACCCCAACTATTCTTCTTCACTTCACAGAATAGGCTCAATAGCCCTGATCTTCTCCACTTCATGAATTGTACTTGAAAGTTGAAACCTCTAATTCTTGGCCCAATTTGAAATCATGAAGATTATTGGGCAAATACCCTGCACTGGCTTCTTTATCAAATTGTAACACAAATTAAAGTCATACAATAGCAAATTATGCAATGGTGTAATTTCTTTCATTTTTTATAAAATTATTTTAGTCTACCTCACAAATAGATAGGTTCTCGTGCATAGCATAGGTTAGCGACTAGTTATATATATAGATATAGACATATGTTAATCCCTTAATTAATTGCCAATTTAGTCCGCTAAACATTTCTAATTTGAATCATTAATCCTTTTTTTCTTTTTGGAAGAATTATTAATATTTAATACTTTAGACATTATGTTTTGTGTCTTAGTTTAGTTCATGTATCTTATATATAAACGCCAATTTAGTCCACTGAACATTTTTTATTTTTGAATCAATCCTTTTTCCTTTTTGAAAGAATCATGAATACTTTAGAGGATATGTTTTGTGTGATAGTTTAGTTCATGTATCTTATATATAAATGCCAATTTAGTCCACTGAACGTTTCTGATTTGAATCATTAATCCCTTTTCCTCTTTAAAAGAAGGAAAATGGTAACAGGCACCGTAAAGTGTTTGTTAAGCATGATTTATTTTTATAGGGTCCACTAAATAAAAATTAATATAAATTGATAAGAGGGCTGAAAATATTACTGAAGTGACAAGCAGAACATCAAAAGTTATCTTTATTGACACAATACCCTTAAAAGAATTATTAATACTTTAGACATTATGAGCCCGTTTGGTCATGGAGTTCAAAAATTGTTGTTTAAAATGATGTGAAAATTGTGATTTAAAAAGTGTTGTTGAAAACATGTTTTTAGTGTTTATAAAAAATAAAAAATAAAAATGTGTTTGGTATCATGGTTTAAATAACATGTTTCAGTGTTCAAAAAACATAAAAATGTGTTTGGTATATGTGTGTTTGATTTTAAAAAAAAAAAAAAAGCTGACATAATATCAATTTTTTAATTCAAGAGAGAGAATACATCTTATATTCTCGTTGCTCCTCTGTGTTTGTTCCTTCTTTTTCCCTTCTCTTCTTTGAAAGCAGAAAACGAAACCCACGCTCCTCATCTCCATCGACGCAGCCCCTTGATCCATAGCTGGGCTTCACATTTCTCGGATCTCCTCTCCACCTTCAACACTCCAAGACCCAGCAACGAATCGAGCAAGGGGTTAATGTGAGCAAGGGGTAGAAGACGGTTGCTATGATGGAATTATGATTCTGAGCAAGGGGTTAATGCGGTTGACTAAGGTTGGTGATGTGGTGTAAGCTGTGTGTGTAGAAAACGCTTTTGGATGGGTCAGTGAGGATTTTTAATGGTGCTGGGTTGAGTAATCAATGGCGTGGTAATCCGTTGTGAGGGAGAGACCTTTGACTACGGTCAAATGAGTCAGTGAGGGGAGTTATGGCGATGGGTGAGATTAATGCCACTGGGTTAAGCTCTGATTATGTGGGTGAGATGAGATCTTGGTAGGTGCAGATGGATTTGGCATGAAGAGGGCAGAGGATATCTATGAGAGGAAGAGAGGAGACAATACACAGAGATGCCTGACTAGGTGGGCCCAAACAGTGTTCAAGATAATTACCCAATTGCCACTAAACACTAGTGTTTGTTGTTTTAAAACAAGCCGGAGGTGATTTCAAAACCATCATTTTGAAAACCGGATTTTGAACAATGTTTTCCAAACAACCCTGAACACAAATGGATGACCAAACGCGTTTTTTTTGTTTTTGGACACTAGTGTTCAATGTTTAAACACTGAACACTAATGTAAACATTGAACACTAATGTTTAAAATGGATAACCAAACGGCCTCTATGTTTTTTTTTTTTTTTTTATTTGAGAATGACGTTATGTTTTGAAATACAAGGAAGTATCAAATAAAGGAAATTGGTCTCAGTTGACATGTATACAAAATGTACTGCCCCCACATCAAATGATCCCAAAACCACGAATATCCTCTTGCATAGCTGATGTCCCCAATATGTGATATAAAAGCTGGCTTGTCACCCAAAGCCTTAATATCACGAAGTATCCACTTCATGGTCGCTATGCTTTCTTCTTGTGTACGGAAAAACGTATTGTACGGTATTGCAGTTCCCATACCACCAAACAGGAAGGCTATTGTTTCATCAGAGTCCTCATTCCTTAACACAAAGCTGTGTGAGTTGAACTCCAACCTCCAGCATCACTTCCAACCTGTCATAGATAACATTATTGTTTTCTTGAACCATACAACAACAACAACCAAGCCTTAATCACACAAATTTCAGGTCGACTAATTTATAATAAAGTGACCCAATTTTTGGACCAATGAATTTTTAATAACCAGTCGTACACTTGCATGATGGGCAAAAAATTTTGATGATTTTTTTTTTTTTTTGTAGTTAGGTGAAAAATGAAAATGGTGGATGAGACTTATAATTGATACAAATGAGTTCCAGTTAACTCAATTAATAGAGTCTTTTATCGTCAAATAAGAAATCTGAAGTTCAAAGTATAGTTAATACTTGATATAACATATTAAAATTTCTAAATTAAGCTATCTATAAAGATGAAGCACATATAAATAAATTCATCACTTGATTCACTTATATTAAAAAAAAAAAAAAAACTTTAATAACATAAGAAACAACCAATTTATCAAAAGCCTATCAATATTACGCTAAGAATGTGACATAATTGTCAATGATGTAGCCATGGTTTTAAAAATTGGTATGGTCAAAGAATCAGTTTGTGCTCGGTTCCCAGTTCAACTCAGTTTTTTGACTGATTTTTACTGGTTTTGAGGAATTTTACCAGACCGGACTAGTGCCCAAGTACAAGAAACTAAAGCAGCATGTAGAGAAATCTATAATAAAATTATGTGCATGTGCGTACCGTGTAAGAAAATATAAGTATAGCATGAGCTAAATTTTATGGATCAAAAGTATATATTTTTATAGAAAAATAATTTACTTGATTTGAAGTCCCTAATTTTTGTTTAAATGATTAGCAGTTGGTATTATACCTAATGTCAATTAGATGAAAAATTGTTCAGCTCAAAGAAGGTGAGGAAACAGAATATTTAAGAAAAGGATTAAATAGATTCTTGGATAGAGTTTAAAGATGCAAGAGCAATTATATCTTTGTGGAAAATAATAATTGTAATTAAGGAAACCTTTAACCTGATCATTGCAATAGGGTGAGTGTGTTGTAATCCAAACATATTATATTAAGGGGAAAAAAAAAAGACAAAAATCAATGTTACATGTTTGATCAGCAATGAACAGCAACAAAAGTCCTCATATAATGTAGAATAGAGACAAGAACCAAGTTTTGGAGGAAAGCAATGAACAGCAACAAAAGTCCTCATATAATGTGCAGCTGACAAGCTTGATCAAAAATCAAAAGTTAACATGATTAATGTTACATGTTTTTTCAAAAAGTTAAAAGTAGAATAGAGAAAAAAGTGAAACAGATGCTCCAGCTTTCACATCTCAAGTATTCATTTTTTCTACATAATCACTTTGCAAGGCCTCTCCATTTTCCCAGAATCTTCCAGGAAATAAAAGATTTAGAATTATAGAAATATATGGGTTCTTTTTTAGTTGAGTCCGATTTATTCATAAATAGCCTAATTATTTGAAGCTCTATGAAGGTTTTTAGTGCAAACTTCATGGGATTTGATTTTTTTAGGGTAATACAAAACCTCCATGTCGGGTCTTAATTTTTCAAATATTGTTGTGTCTCTGTGTCATACACATACCAGTATTCGTATCCATGTTTATACTTCCTATATTACAGTACATTTATCTTATTTTCAATTATGAAAAAAAAAAAAAAAAGAATTAGATATTTAATTCGTTCATATCCAACATATTAAAAGTATACTTGTAAGATCACCAGGATTAAAGTTCAAAATCAATGAAAATGCTATCCTTGTGTCCTATCAATCCAATCACAGTCCAACAACACCAATAACTGCTATGTCATCAGTGTTCAGTCCTCCCTATTAGAAACCAAAAAAAAAACAACTAATTAGACAAAAGTGGTTCTAGAAATGGACTTAAATGTAATTACAACATCATGTTTAGATTGTTCTAAATTCAAATGCATGCATATTGACTCAGCTAGAATCACTCTTCTTGTTAAATAAAATGACAAATATATGAAATCAAACAATGAAAACTATGTCTGAGATGCAAGAATCAATTTCTGAGGAGCTAAGAAACTTTCCTTTGCTGGGAGGCTGCAATTGCTATACTTAGTGCTTTATAAACAATAAATATACTGATCTAAGTTATCTAACATCTTCTTACTGCCTAAAAAAGTCATTATGCTGATAAAGCAGCAATTTAGCAGATTCTATGGAGTTGAAGTGACAACTCATGAAGTATGTAGCTTGGAATTCAATATACCGACAAAGAGTGATGGAGGTTTGGGGTGCAGGAGAGTTGCAGACTATAACAAGGCAAAATGATGACGCATACATGGAATATTTTTGCTCAAACTGGTTCAATTGGGGTGGCTTGGAGAAGAGAAAAATCTGCTGAGATCTATCCTTTTGGATGATAAACTCCCTCAAAAATTCTCTTGGGGATGGAGGAAACTCCTGTACCTTAAAGAGTTAACAAACCAGTTTATATGATCTACTGTGGAGGATGGAAAAAAATATTATCATGTGGGTATGGTTGCAAAGTAGTATATGATGTTGCAAGTAGTCTTAAGGCAAAAGTTCCAAGTGTATTGAAGGAAAAAAGCTATGTCTGGAAGCCACTTAGGTCTAATTCTTTGGTTTCTATACAAAGAAAGCTTCCTCTGGTGGACATTGGAGACATAGAAAGACCCATTTTGATTCCTGCCAAGGGGGGCATTTATGCCAACTAAGAAACCTAGAATCAAATTTCAATTGAGGTTGTCTGAGGTTGATTGGTGGAAGCTAATCTGGTTCTGTACTACCATTCCTAGACATGCTTCATCACTTGGCTTGCTAAGAAAAACAAATTACATACTTGGGATAACAGCTTATAGTGGGAGTACAAGGTGATAATCTATGTGCTTTCTGCAGAAGCATAGGAAGTCCAGACCATTTATTTTTCAAATGCAGTTTGTCAAAAAGATTATGGAGGGAAGTCATGAAGAGATGCCTAATAGACTATCCTGAAACAAATTGGAATAAGGTTGGTTGAATGGGGGTTAGAAAATTTAGAAAGTAAAAGCCTTCCTCATGCAAGCATCTTCAAATTTCCACATTTCGATGTAAAAAAAAGTGAGAATACAGTTCAATGTAGGGCAATATAAAATCAAGAAACTTAAAAAGATATTATCGAATTATATGACAAGTGACTGATCATTACGATAAATTACTGTAGGTACTTATTAAACCTGAAAAGGAAATGTTTTGTGGAAATATATACATGGAATTCTTCATCAAATAGACCTTGTGTGAAAATAATCCTCCACAAGACTCAGTTTTAGAATGGAAAAATAGCCATCTATACTCTGAGCTTTGAAAAGTCACAGGATTTCTCCCAAAGAGAACATGTAGATGTCAGTAAAGGCTATCAAGTGAAAATTGGAGTTTTCTTGATACTCCCACGGGAAAAATAGCCATTTATAAGCTGAGCTTTGAATAGACACAGGAGATCTGCTATAGAGAACGTGAAGACGTCAATAAAGGCTATCAAGTGAGAATTGGAGTTTTTTCTTGAAACTCCCAGGGAATGTCTAGCCATAAAACCTTACAAATTATATTGTGATAACCCAGTTTCCTATGAGATAAAAAACATTTCAATGAATAAGATCATCACTTAGTACAGAGTTTCAGCATAGAAACATACTAAGCTTATACTCTTGGGCTTAATGAATTCACATTTCAAGCAGGCCAGTGTGGACATAATTTGTCCAATCTATTGTAAAGGGCAGGTGGATTTTCTAGCTAAGAGCAATGCACTCACTACTAAGATGCTTCATGGGGATTATATGCCTTCATAGGTCGTGGTACTATTTTGGTATTTTGTGCTGCTTTTTTCTTTATAAGTTGTGTTTATTATTGTATTCATAAAGGGGGAACACTCATGGCTAGCTTTTCTTTAGCATTATATGTTTTATACTCTCTTTTGAATAAACTCACTGTCATGGACATATTATATAGTAATATTAAAAAACAATTAAAGAAAGTTCTCTGGTAAGAGGCAACTTAATTGATATTTGTAACAAATTGGTCATGATTGATAGCAATGAGTAAGCTTCAAGAGCATGGAGGGTGAATTTATAAGTTAACAGGGTGTATTCAGGTTGTTTCGCCAAAATAACTATATTTGAAAGACATGTAAGAGCTCCTTACAAGTTACAATATATGATCAACATACTAAGAGTGAAGACATTAGGCAACACTTGGTCACAAGCACCAAGCAACATAATTTTCAAGACAATGGTGAATTCAGGTTTCTTTTTTTTTTCTTTTTTGTATTAAATTTTATAACAAGACAATGGAAACAGAAAAATGAAAACCAAAGATTTGGAACAATACAGGAGGTACCATCAAGAAGGTAATCCATGATAAGAAAGAATTCTTATAAGATAGGAACAGAACTTGCCTTTGGGGTAGCAACTCAAACCAAAAGTGTCCTTCCATTAAGGGTATGTTGAGCCACAAGCATTTTTGAGTCTGACAGCATGAATATCAGATAATTTAATTGGCAAGAACGTCCACTTGCTCAATCTACCTTGATTAAATATTATAATTGTCAAGCAGCTTAATACATAAGAATCCTCAAGAGACATAGCCAAACCAATTAGTCACAAAGCTGCAGAAACCCACCATCCAATACAGTTTAATGCGGAAACACAGGGAATGTATACCATATAAGAGAGGTAGAAACTTAAGTAAATAGTTCCCATTTGTATGGAAGAATTTTACCAAAAAAACGTTAGTTGTTAAAGATATTATAGAATGTTAAGGCTGCTGACAGAAAATGACATAATTGAAAACACAGCTAGGCTTAGAAATAATGAAGAGAATGCCACAAGCATGGCAAACTGAAAGATATATAAAACGCCATTTGAACTAGGTATGTAAGTATATTCAGTACTTGTTGGGTCATCATCATATTTATTACTAATTCTCAATGCCTATTAAGAAGGCCCTGATAAATTTGGGCCCTAAGCAACTTCAAATGATAAATACTATCACACCAAATATATAGAGTTAACATCCCACACACGTACCTGAGAGCAAAACCCTTATGCAAGTCCTTCAAGCTATGGGGTAAGTTTTGTTGCTGGATTAACAACAAAAAATAACTCAGGGCCTATTTAAGAAAAGAAATGCCAAGGAATTCAAAAGAAAAAATATATACACAGCCAGAAACAAGTTCTATTTAGAGAATAGTAAGAAAGACGGCGTAACTTACAAAGAAAATCAGAGAAAAATAATGTATCAGCCTTGTAGATTCATCAAAGCTACCAATTTCACTGGGATTTCTCTTCCTCGCAATCAGAGTCACCTTGTTCTTTTGTGCTTGAATTCCCAATCCAATTTCCCAAATGTGGAATGAATCTTTCAATAAAATCATGGAGCCGAATCCTTTTTGGGTGTGGTACATCTACCTCATTATAGGTAGCTTCTCCACTAGGTCCATCCCCATCATGGTCATCATGACTTCGCTTAATTATGGTATCTTTTGCTGAATCGTCTAAATCATCCTTATAAGAAGTGACGCTGCAGCTGCAGGAACCAGACATATTTTGTTTGAGATCTTCAATGTCTTGCTCATATACCAAATGGGCCCCGCATCTCGTCACCTCCAAGCCTGTACCTTCAATTTCAATTCCAACATCAACCTGACTCAATTGATCATTAGCATCGACTTGACTCAATATCTTGTCCCATTGCCCTTCCATAGAAAAATATTTTATTCAAAGGTGATTTGAATCAATCTTGCCAGATTGCTCGGAAAAACCAAAGCTTAAGTAATCTGGAACTTTATATCCATTGACATTACAAAGAAAACTAATAAAATGCGTAACTGGATGATTTTCTGAACTTTCCTGAGGATGTTCGAGTGGATAATGCTCACAGAGTACAAAAACAACACACAGAGCAATTCCTATAAAACCTGGAGGCTCTTGCAGATTCAATGAAGCCCCCTCACTTTGATGGCTAAACCATTTCGGAATTCTACTTCCAGGTTTAAGAATATTTTGGAGACCTAAATCTGGTCTCTGAACACACAAATAAAGATATTAGAATTGAGAGAGAGAGAGAGAGAGAGAGAGAGAGAGAGAGAGAGACTTGAATGTAATGTCTCAGCATTGTTAAGAACATGCCACTGTAATCCTGATTGTCATTTAATTTGAAGCAGTTTAGAAGATAAAGATGTGGATGAAAATCTTCTTCTGCTCTTAAGGGTAATGTTTCGAGTGAGGTACAACCTTCTGCCCCCAAATAATCAACACTTAATGGAAGCTGTGGCAGTGATCGTAGATTAGTGCAACCACACAAATAAAGATATTCTAGTTTAGATAGTCGAACGATATCTTCAGGAAGGGAAACAAAATTATTTCCCTTCAGATTTAAATTATTTAAAGAGGACAAACAACCAATATCATTAGGGACTGCCTGTAGATTGCAATAACTTAGATTCATATAGGTCAAAGAGGACAAGCCTGATAGAGCAAGCATTGACATGCCCATGGAATCTAGACTTCTTCTTTGCAATAAAGGAAAATTGAGGAGTTTATTTGATGGTTTAGATGATAGAAAATTACATCCACGAAGAGAGAGATTTTGGAGATTTTTTAAACGATCCATAGAAGAAGGTAACTCTTTTATAGCAGTTCTACTCCCATCTAGCTCCTCTAGGCCTTCAATATTTCCCAAGTTCTCTGGCAATTTGTCAAGTTTTGAGCAGTCAGATATATTAAGAGTTTTTAGAGATGTCAAACTACAAATTGCAATAGGGAGACTTGAAAGATTTTTGCAATCTCTTAAATCCAAGTTTATAAGGCCAGTTGAGCGTTCCACTAATAATGATGGATCTTTTATAGCAGTCTCACTCAAACAAAGTTTTGACAAACATGACATATTTTCCACAATCTCTGGAAACTTCTTCAATTTTGAACAGCTGCCAAGGTCGAAATATTCAAGAGCTTCCAAGCTAATCTTATGAGGAAGGCTTCCAAGACATTTGCAACCATTCAAATCCAATAGAATAAGCCATTTGAGATCTCCAATAGATGCATGAATCTTATATAGTCCTGTACATCGTCGAAGAATTAATTGCTTAAGATTTGGGACTCCACTTAGGTCCGGGATCTCAATCAAGTTTCGAGAGTCACTCAAGTCAATGAGTTTTAACTCGTTTAAAATCTGCCATAAACCAATAAATAATTAGACAAATTCAAGCATTAATGAAAAAGCAGGAAATACAAATCAGTATAAGTGAAAATCTTACTATAATTCCTTTCCATAGTCGTTTGATGTCGCTATAATGCATTCTTAGTTCAACAAGTTTATTTGGTTGGAAATTGGTCGGCATGGATTTTAAAGGATATCCATGCCAATCAATTACACGTAACTCGTTAGAAAGATAATTAAGGCCCTGTGGAAGTTGGATAGGACCTCCAATGAGGTCTTGTGGAGGATGCACATAACCAATTTTAAGAAATCTCAAATTTTTCATCTTTAAGAAGGCTTTAGCACTCAAGTGTTCCTTTGCTTCAATAGGCATGTTTAGCATTATGCCTTCAACTACCTCTGTTCCCTAATAACCAAGAACAATGAAATTAGAGTAATTGACAAATCTTTAGAAGAAATAGTTAAAATATATATTATTCTATAGAATGGACAACTTACAGTATTATTCCTTAATATATGAAGGACATCCTCATAAAGCCACAACCTACTTCGACGACCAGGCTCTTCAGGGGATTCACGACGAACAATTTCTTGACCCATTTCTTGTAGCAAATCATGCATCCACAATGATTCATGCATCAATAAACTTCTCTCTCTATCAATGGTTATGAGCGATTTGTCTATAAGAACATCAATATTGTAGTTTGGATAGTAACCAAAACTTTCTAGTATATCCCTTATGTCATATTTGTTCCTTCCTTTGAAAAAACATGCAATATCCAAAAACAATTCCTTTTGGGTATACGTGAGACCATCAAAACTTATTTGAAGTATATTTAGAATGTTTCTATCAGGTTCTTGTTTTAGTTTATATAAGGCACTTTTCCATTCATCTATTCTTTTCTCAAACAACAAAGAACCTAAAACCTTAAGAGCCAAAGGAAGGCCATTGGCATAATTCACCAAATCCTTAGACAAATCCACATAATTTTCTTCAAGATAGGGTTTCTTGAAAGCTCTCCAACTAAAAAGCTGCAAAGCATCGTTGTCATTCAATCCCTTGACTATATATATATCATTCATACCACGTCTTCTTAACAAGTGCTTATCTCTACTTGTTACAATGATTCTACTCCCTAAACCAAACCAATCATGGTTCCCAACTAATGCTTCCAGTTGTTCATCTCTATCCACATCATCAAGAACAATAAGAACCTTTTTGTTACGTAGTCTATTCCCTATAACATTGATCCCCTCAAAAACATTAGATATATATTTTTTCTACTTCCCTTAAGGATGTTAGAAAGAAGTTGTTCTTGTAAAGAAACTAGAAGATGATTTTTAGTTTTTTCTCTTACATTAGCTATAAAGCTGCTAGCTTCAAAGTTACCAGAAATTCTTTCATAAATTTCTAGTGCAAGAGTTGTTTTACCCATTCCACCCATCCCACAAATCCCAACAGAACGAACACCACCCGACCCTTCAACTAAATATAAATCCAACATTTCCATCACAGGGGATTCTATTCCTACAAGTTCCTTGGAAATGGTACTTTGAAATGTAAGATTCAATTCACTAGATATCCTTTCAAGGATTTCTTGGATAATTATTGATTCATGCCTGCAAAGAAGATAGCAAAACAATAGTTTTGATGACTGTATAACATATAGCATAAATACAGGAGACAAAATATTCAAAATACAATCCTAGATTCACTGAGCAAAAGGGGAATCTAAAAACTGCATAATATAGCATCCTAATTGAGGTTTAATTTGTTTGTCATGTCGGATAGTCTATGAGAGAACCATGTGTTTCCTTCTAATTGTAATAGTTTAATGAGTTTAAGAGTGTGCCTAATTTTTTTTTTTTTTTGATAAGCTGATAGTTAGAGTGTGACAAATTTTAATGTCATTTTTTGTAAGTTTCTCAGATTTTAATTTTCATACTCCTTTTTTCTGTTTCTTTTATCTTCACAATAAGAAAAAAGATATAACAGATAGACCAATTGAAGTACTTAACTATTTACTATATATTTATGCTTCTGGCCTATTTATTTGCCCAGAACATTTTAACTGCTCAAAGAAGAAATTCTACAAGAAATAAGAATTAGATGAAAATGCAGTGTTATTGTGCGGTATTGTGCTCTTTATTTTGTAGTGATTGAGTTTTTGAATTGATTATTCATGCTTGCTCTTGCTATATTGTTAATTGGCTAATGATGCATACCATTGGCCTATAAATTGGTAGATTGGAATCAGCCATAATTACAACTTGGGGTCTAAATCATTACCATAATTAAAATTTGGTAATCTCAAGAGAGAAAGGCAAAGAAGACGAGAATGTAGTGAGAAATAAATTATGTTTTACATGGCATTTTTTTAACCTTTATATCATTTATTTGCCATGTGTCATCCATCAAAATAAAAATGGGAGAGAATGGGAGGGTTTTTAATGGGAGGCAAGCCAAATGCAAAATGATATGGGTATGACCACATGAGAAATCTACTATGAAAAGAAGAATTATATGGGATTAGACCATGCATATTACGAACTTTGGAAATTACAAGCATATTGATTAAGCATATGTCAAAACACTACTGTCGTGACCAGGACCTAGCTTGAGTCCTGTTACAAGATAATAGTTAGTAACTGGCAGAGCCAAGATTTAAGTTTAGGGGGTCAAAATGTATAAGTGACACACATGCGCGCACACACAAAATATAACAATAACATATTTGTTATAATGTGTTTATCTACTAGGAATTTGTTTACACATGAATAAGCCATTTTGTGATTTTTATTTTTTTTATTTTTTTATATTTTTTTTTTTTTTGTGTGAAAGGTATTAGACATTCTAAGCTAAAAGAAGGCAAGCATTTGAATTGAGGCCAACTGTAAAAAAGCAAAGCTTCATTTACTCAACAAATCATTTATATAATGTGGATTACCAAGTCTTTTTTTTTTTTTTGTTCATATTGAGTAATTCAGTAATAGACTACCATGCCTCATTCAATGCAAAGGCTCTTCAACCAAAGTCAAATTTGAGCATATAATTTCCTAAGTCATAATATATATACAAGGGACAAACAAAAATTTTCTCTAGTTAATCAGATTAGAAAAAGCAAATAAAATCTGTCATGTTATTCCACGGGAAAGTCAGCAAAGCTTTACCCTCTACTCTACTCCCCATCCATCCAAACAAGCTATTAGTGTAGAAAAATTACCATATTGATAATAATGTGAACAAAAAGTACTCTAGCGAAAGACAAACGTTACCTATCATGTAAATCCCATCCAGAGATATTGCCCACGTCTTTCGAAGCAGCTTTCCATGCTTGCACATCCTCTTTGTTAACCTTGGGATCTTTTTCATGCTTGTCAAAGGCTTCAGCAAGAGTACCCGTATGGTTCCGTAAATCAGAGACATCAACGTGGTAAAAGATGGGCAAAACTGTCAACTTGGTCTCTTCTATGCACTTAACAATCTTAGCTAGTTCGATCAAGCACCACCTTGAAGAAGCATGGTTTGTTGAGAGAAAGATGATTGCATACTTGGACTCTTCTATTACCTTCAAGAGCTCTGAAGAAATATACTTTCCTTGCTCAAGTATCTCATCATCATTCCTGAAGGTGATAATACCCTTTCGTCTCAAAGCAGTGTAGAGATGGTCTGTAAAATTCTTGCAGGTGTCAACACTGCAAAAACTAAGGAACACATCGTATTTCAAAGAAGAAGAAGAAGAAGAAGAGGAGGAGGAATCTGTTTGAGTGGACATAGAAGGATATGGAAGAAATTGGATCAATGACCAAAAATTTCAGTCACTGAAAAAACAGAAACAAGAAATAGATTTCGGTGCGTAAACTGAAAAGTTGTTGACAAGAAAATCTTAGAAGATGAAAGCAAGTGAGATTGAAAATGGAGAATTGGGTTAGTTTAGCGTTGAGCTGCAAAAAAAGGGAAAGAGAATAAAGATAAAGGTGAGGTTAGCGTGAGGATGATGACATTGCAGACTTGCAGTGCTGGAGAGACAGAGGGAATACAAATTAATTAATAGAAGAGATTGTCGAAGTTGGTGCGTTTTTTTTATTCTTTTTTTAATTCACTACTTCGAAATTTGTAAAACGTGTGGTTTTTCAAGTCAACAAAGCTGTCTTTTCTGGCTGAATAACAAAGCAGCCTTCCTTTCCATTAAATTACCATTTACATTATTCTAAAATATATATATATATATATATATATATCATTTGCATTTTTTTTTCCTTTTTGTTAAAACTATTTACGTACTTAAAGTTTAGTCATTTATTATTTATGCCTTAATTTTTAAATACTTAAATTGGACTCATAACATTATTTAGCATTATATTCGCACTTTATTTTTATGAAGAAAAAAAATTATTTAATCAACATTAGTATTATTATTGAGGCAAATGATCGTTCTTTAGTTCTTTATTTATTGAAGGTACTCTAGATGCAACATCAATTTGCATTCACATGCACAATAGACTTAGGCGTAGCTAATCTATCTCATATAGGATGCAACTACACATGTCCTTTAAAAGTTTAAGAAAAATTCCTTGAAAATCTTAACATGTATCGCAGCTCTTATAATAATTGCCTAGGGTTGATGGCCTTGTATTTATTGATGACCTTTTTTTTTTTTTTTTTGCTGAATATTTATTGATGACTTTCTCGTAAACAATGTTTGATGTGGCATGTTAGAAGCAATTTTCCTAAACTAATTTTTTTGATGAGTCAATTTTCCTAGACTAATTGAGCAATTTCATGGAAGATAATGGTTTAAGGTGACTCTCTTGTGAACAATGTTTGATGTGGCATGTCAAAAGCTATATTTATAGTCTAATTGAGTGGCGACTCTTTTCTTTATCTCTATCAATTTCTCTTCTCTCTTTTCACTACTAAATTGTTTTTCTCCTCTCTCTTTTCTCATAGTATGGAAAAGTGGTCCTGATGTAGGACAAATTAGGAATTTGTCTACGTTTAGTTGTAGTGGGTTTAGGGTTAAGAAAGAACAAGAATTAGAGAAAAGTTAGGGCTTTTTAGGGGCTTTGAACAGTACCCATAAATAATAACCTTAGAAAGAAAGAAGAGATAAAGAGATAGAGAAAGAAACAACAAGGCCAACGTGCCTATTGCTCAAAACACTAAATTTTATTAATCAACTCATTCTATTCTTTGAATAAATTGAGCATAATATATATATAGACTCTTACTTATACTAGTAGTAATAGGATTCCTACTAGTATTAGGACTATAAATACAACTTAGTAAATACTAACTTGGACTCAAAGTATATAAACCTAAGATACTTAGAATACCTTAGAAAATTCTAGACTCAACTAAATTGCCAAAATACCCTTAATTTGCAAAAATTACAGATTTGCCCCTCCTAATAAAATAAATACCCAAATTAAAAATTGTTTTAACCCAAAAAAACTCATACTTAGACCATTAAAAGGGCACGCCTTTCACTTCAATTGGACTTCACACAAGAACCCAATAAAATAATTCTTGAATAGGTGAATTTGCAAAGTAATAGCATTTTAATCTTCCATGACTCCATCAGGTCCAAAGAATAACTTCCAACCAAACAAATTTGAAAAATTCTAGGGGCACACCTAATTGCACCCCAATTTCATAATTGTTAATTTTTCTACTCATCACTTTTCATTGACCACTCATAATTGCACAAGTCTACAAAATTATGAAATTTGATATGAGAATGTGTGTCCATTAGCATCTTCAACAAATTTAGGTGCAAAGAGCATACATGCTAAAGTGGAAACACAATAACAAATGCACAAGACGCAACATTAACATGCACTCAAATGCCAATAGGTTATTTAATCTTTCTCGCATAGAATGCAACTATGTTAACGCAAGAGCAAAACCAAAATTATTTTAGAATTTACATTTTCGAATTTTTGTATTTATCTGATAGGAAATTGGATAATTGTATGCTTTTATTCGGATAGAGATTAGATTTGAGATTAGATAGGAATTAGTATTTGAGTTCAGTTAAGATTAGTTTTCGTTAGTTGTTATCTTTTACTATCTCTTTATTTCTTGAAAGCTCTAGCTCTATATAAGAGCCTAGTTTATTTTTATCAGAAGATAGACATGATTATTGAAATTCAGATTGGATATTTTCCAATAGTTGGGTGTTGATTCCTAGTGGCTTAAGTGCTGATTCCAAGTGACCCTAAGTGCTAATTCTTAGGTTTATCTTTACTTTCCTTGTTACTTTTATTTTTGGCCTGCATCATATGTTCTTTGAAGTTTGGAATTCCTTGTTGAAGTTTGCAATTCCTTGAAAAATTTAACTTGTATGTACTACTCTCATAATCATTGCCTAGTGCTAATGGCCTCATTTTAATGGTGACTTTCATGTGAACAAGGTTTGATGTGTGGCACATCAGAAGCTATATTCCTGGTCTAAAATTGGAAATACAATGAAAAAAGAGGGATGAAATAATACAAAGGTGCTAAAGTGGGAAGCCAATGACAAATGCAACCATCAAGCATATTAAGATATTTTAGTGTTAAGCGCTTGATTTAGGTGCATCTCCTTACTCCTCAAGACTCAAAAATTGTTGCATCTACACAAAAGAAATGTGAACGACTCCTGTTTTTTTTTTTTTTTTATCATTTTGGATAATTCAGAAATTATTATTCATATGAGACACACCAATACAAACAGAAACACTTGAAACACTTAGACTTTAGCTAGTCCACTACAACAAAAGCATCTGCCCTGACACAAACTCCTTTCTCAGCATGAAAGACATGCGAGTCTTTAGACTAAACTACAGCACCAATTGGTGCTAATCATACCCAACATCGTGTTTTTACAAACAAAACAATCACAAACCCAGCCACTAGCAAACTTTTAACCAGAGGTCATGAAGGATGAAATGAGGCATAAACTAGTTACAATGGAGAACTCTGTTTAGGATAAAGTTGTAGCCACTCCCTTTAAACATCAACCTAAACTTGACATCTTTTCTCAAATTCTTCATATGCTTTCCTCTATTTTGACCTCTCCAAGAATTCTTGAGTTTCTCTGAGATAACAAGGAATTTCTGAGGCTCTTTCCTTTGATACTCCGGCTACCCACATGAGTGCCTATTAGGCCCAAGCACGTCCCAATGCCAACAAGAGGCATATCATGATGGCATCTAGGACACACCTCTACCCAATTATCCTATGTACTTTTTGAGAAGCATACTCAGCTAAAATTTCATCAGCGAATGTCACAAAATCAAAATCCCCTATGACATGTCATTCTTTTCATCCTAAAGAAAAATGCATCATGATAATAGTCAAGCCAAAAACATATGGACAACACCCAAAAGGATGTGATACATACTACAAAGCATATGCAATTACAGTACAAAATCAGTTTACATGATGTGCAAATAGCAACGCGAAAAAACCATGCAATCAATTAGCACCAGGAAAAGCCTCTAAAGGGTTACTAAATTTCAATTTGCATCCCAGGATGAATTTTGCAGAATATTTTTCATTTGTTTTCCATTTAGTGCTACCTCTAAGTGTTCAATCATGTGTTCAATTTCCGCCTTGTAGTCACATCTCAACATCTTGATTTTAGCCATTACTAGTCTTGTGCAATTTTGAATTTTTGCTATATAGATAAGGTGGTAAAAGTATCTCTCGGCAAGCAAGCCCATATAAAACCTTGAACAAACCCAAGAAGGTTTAACAACACATCCAATTACATGCTGCATGGCCATGGTTTAAGCATTTTGAAATGGTTGTCAAGAAAAAAGATGCAGTAAGTAATATTCATCAGCAAACCCTCAACACCACTCTCAATTAACCTAGATGCAAATCCACTACTTTTACCATGGGAAGATACAAGTTCAAAGCATGGCCAAACTGACTGAAATGCAACTGCATATTATCAATAGTAGCTTCAATTGGAATACATCCTATGAAAAGTCTCTTTCCCCACTTAGCAGCTGAACTAATCAAAGGACGGCACAGTCATCAGCAAAAGCAGAACCAACCACCATTTCTGCAGTCATCAGCAAGTCCTCTTTACCTCCAGAAAATAACACTCAATTCACTAGCATTTGCCCCGATACAGGAGCATGAATCATGATCTACAGGAGACGCAGTGACAACAACAATCTGCACAACCCTCACCCCCCAAACAAAAAATGACAGCTTGAGAGCCAAAATATTAGCATAACTCTAATTTACTGCAAGGACATCCTTAATGACTATAAGAAGAACTAATTGATGTCTAGTAAAAGGGAGCACCAAACTAGAAAACACAAAGATGCTTGGGAATTAATTGAAAGTCAGTGCATCTATGAACAAAGTTTCTTTTGCTGTTTCATTTACTGGGGTGTGTTTAAAAACCCACCAGAGAACCAGAACATTAAGAATGTCCAAAACTGTGGTTTGCTAGCATTGAGGTTTGTATAAAGCTTCTCATTCTATCATTTTTCCTTAATTAAAAAACCATTGTTTAAGTTTAAGAAAAATAAATAATACATAACTCATATAACTTTTGAAAATATATTTTATAGCGCAATTTAAGATACATTGAATAGGTCAAATCATGCACATGAGATCTATCAACACTATCCCGAATTGGGACATTGTCCCATTAAAATTTCTATGGACACCAGCATTGCACCCAATCCCACATAGATCATATATACAAACAGTATGCTTCTCTCATATGTTAGTTCCATGACCACTTAAACAGTTAAACGATGTGAAGTGTTGGCAATCACATATTCTAATTTATATTTCTTTTCTATCTGTGCCAATCTAATTCAACTATAACCTACAAACAACAATCATCACAAACCTCATAAGTTTTAAATGTTTATATTGTTTATCCAAAAAAATAGAAAGCATATACATATGGCAATGTTAATCTATCTATTTCTGATGTAAGGTTGCCCATTTTGCAATAAAAATTTCCCATGTATAAAAATTTCTTAAACTTCAATTCTTCAATAATCAACATCCACATCCCACCAATAATTAATAAGTAAGCTAAAATGCCAGAGTCAATTTGACTGGCCAAAAACTATATATGATCTAAAATCAAATTGTGATGCCTTAACAGAAGTGCACAAATCTATTATCAAATCAAAAAATAAATGACAGATCATGTAGGACAGATCCAAGTTTGGAAAAATTTGATTTACAAGGAATTTAAAACAAATAAATATTTTTGAAAAATGAGGCAGTGTTAATGTGGGTAAAAGGGATGAAAAAGTAATTTCTCACCAACTCACAAAGAAAGGTAAAAAATAATTGAGATCTTTTATACAAATTTATGACAGAAGGAAAAGCACAGAAGTAATGAAGGCAGCAGGGTGAGTAGTGCAAATGTTATTCTAAAACTTGTTTTCCCTCATCTTTAAGAATGGGATCAAGGGGTTGTCTCAGTCTCTAAAGGTCAAATTCCTCTTTAGAGCTTTTAGTTCTACTAGGTCTTGCCTCATAATTACAATTTTGCTTTTTTTTTTTTTTTGGGCTATTATCAATCATCAATTGACGAATACGACCCCAATTATCAGATAAAGAGGCCACACAATGCCTTATTATTTTCTTAAACTCTACATATCACCATATTGTTAGAAGAGCAAGCCCACGCTTCTGCACAATCAAGGTTGACTAATTTCTAGCAATTGAAACCTCAATGCTAGAAATTGATGCTTATGTATTTTCTGATTGTCCAGCCTTTTTTTTATTTTGTTAATATTTTTCAAGGAGTAATGAGCTCACAGTATAATCATGATCCAATTTATGAAATGCCAAACTCCCTTCCAAGGTGAAATTGAACCAATTAGAATCAGAAAGCCCCTAATTAAAATCTAGAATCATAACAAGAAACTGCATACATAAGCACTAACATCCAATAGACCAGCCCCCTTCTCACTGCCTGAAGACCTTCCACCTCAGCCAAGCCAAGGAGCACACAACTTCATTGCTGTGCAATGTACCATCCATATAAACTAGAAAAATTGCCTCAAACTTAAATACAGCCCAAAACTGAACGTCAAATTACAAAACCAACATGGTAAATAGTAGCTTACCTGCTGAACAAGAGCCACCGTAGGGGCAAAAAGATGCATATCTTCTGCTTGGACTTCCTTATCAAGTGACTCAGCTTGTGTATAAGCAGTACAGCAATGAGGGTCTTCCCACAAACTGTCCCCAAATAAACAATTTTATTCTCCTCCAAAGGTTTTTGGCATTGCTCCAACTGGTACCATCAAAAAACATATATAAAAAACAACATAACCTACAATAAGTTATACTTTCTTAGTTTTTAAAAAAAAAAAAAAAATTGCATTTTATGTTAGGGAAAGAAATTTCTAGCAAAGCCAAACACAACTGGCTTGCTGGAGCTGTGCTTATGTGTTTTGAAAACAAAACCATAAGAAAGCATAAACCCTAGAATTTTGTCACTTGTCCAATTTCTATGAAAAATACAGGATAAGAAAACAAAATTTATATGTTTCAAAAGAAACCCAGAAAGTTGAGAACTCAAGAACTAAGCCCAGCACCACTATTTCAGCCCATATTAGTCGAGCATTATGATTCCCCAAAACAAAAACATCAAAACAAGATAAAATTCAAAGCTTTGTAACCTTTCTACATTAAATTTCCTCAAGTTTCCTTGCAGTCAAACAAAGAAATAGTCACACACACACAAAAAAATGTTTAGATGAATATGTATACATACACATGCTTTCAGGTGATCTTTGTGAGATCTTTTTTGATCTTTTGAGTTTCTGAAACCAGTTGCACTTCATCATCATCATCAGCATCATGAAATATATATAAATACATATATATATATATATATATGTATATGATTTGTTAATTTGATGGACCCAACTTACCAAAGTCGGCAATTGAATTCCCCATGAAAACTTGTTAGGCCTAACCTTTCAAAAGCCAATCAACATTGAACAATTTGCACTAATGGTTGAATTTATGGAAAATAATGGTTCTAGGGAATTAAGATGTGAAAGACCCAAGATGAAATGATTTATCATGTAACTAAATAGGCTTCAAAGATTGACAAGTCTGAAGAGGGCATTACCTGTACTCCAAGAATTGGAGGTAGAATATGCACAACCATACCAAATGGTGGCTTTGATTTTAAGGCATGTAAGTGCTTTGTGGTCAACTTCACATCCAATTTCTATTACAATTCTCAACCACATCTTACATGAAATTCACCTGAACAAAAGGCAGCCAAAACACCAAAACATTTACAAATTCTTATAAAATATATGCACCCTAAAAACCAGAAATAAGAAGCTAATCAACACTGGAACCCTTCACTTACTAACGCAACAACTTTTGAGTGTAAATATACTTTATTAACAGAAAATTTAAAAAAAAAAATCCCAAAGCCAAAGTTTACCTGTAAAAAACAGCGAAAGCCATTCAAACAAAACCCAAATAACTCAATATAACAAAGTTTTCAGCCTTTTGAGGGAGAGAAAGTAACAATTAGATAGCAAGGACCCAAGGCCACACACAAACCCAATTGGCAAATACAAACTGAATATACCAATATAAATATATATGTAGAGCTTACATAGGTCAATCTCACATACATATACTTGAATAAAACCGCAACATTAAAAAGAAAACCAAATTTCCAAAGAACTAATACTGATATCACAATTGACAATAGAATTTAAAAGAAATATGTAAATAGCATTACACGTGCATAAGCAATTGGGTTCCACACATCCAATCCGAAGTTCAGTTTAGGCATTTCTTCAAACACTTGTGCGGCATTAAGAAACCAAAGAAAAAAAAAAAAAGAATTCCAAAAATTGAAAAACTAAATAAAATAAAAATATGCCAGAATTGAAAACCCAAAAGGATTAAAAAATGAAACGTGGATGTTCCAATACCAAAGAGAGAGAGGGAGACAGATTAGGTATTGTTGTCATGATATACCTTTCTCCATATTCATCTAGCCAACCTGATTGCTAGACGACGTCGTTGAAGCTCTTGGTGATGAGCTCTTCAATTGTGTAGTCGTGGCACTGCAAGGTTGAAAAACCTAAAAGATACATGAAGACTATAAGAAATTCACCTTGCGTTAAATACCCTGCCTTTGGTTTTTTCTGAAACGGCAGCAACTGAGAGGACTTGAACATCTGAAGAGGCTGCCGTTAGCAAGCTTGAAACCGTGAAACAGGGGTAAAGCAAAAGGTGGGGACTGGGGAGACAGAAAGGGTTTTTTGCCGTTAAAAATTAAAGGCCATTTGGCTGGGTTTGGACTTTTGTGCGTTACGGTGGTTCAATCTTTTTTTCTTTTTTCTTTTTCATTTTCTCACAATTTCTCGGAAACCAAACGATGGGGAGAGCTTGAACCACCTGTTCCACTCTCTCTACCTTGCCACCGCCGCAATCTAACCACCGACGAGACCAAACCTCCGTCGTGCCGATCAGTCGTCGCATGACTCAACCACCCAACAAGGACTGCAGAAATTGTGGCCATTGAGGAGTTTCTTCAGGTCGTCGGAAATGCACCATTGGGTTGGAGTCCATTGCCACTGCTACTGTTAGGATTGGCGAAGGCAGAAGTGATGGGTTTCTTTTAATGATGAGATGTAGCTCTACTGGTGATGATTTTCATTTTGGGTTGGAGATGGGTTGTGGCTACTATTAGTGATGGGTTTTGTTTTAAATTTCAATTCACATATTTTTTTTTTTTTTAGGATAAAGAAATATATATAATTTTTTTTATTAAAGTGATTTTTTATTTTTAATTCTGTTTTACATTTTTTTTATTTAGTTAAAATTAATAATTTTTTTAATTTAAATGCTAATATGACATTTTTTTAATGACAAAATAAAATTTTTTATTATTATTTTAATAATTTCGTTTGATACGTAAGTCAGTGCCGTTAGAGCGCTGACAGAAAGGACCAAAATAAAAGGTGTTTTTCTAAACAATGACTAAAAATGATGAAAATAAAAGATAAAGACTAAAGTGAGAATCGCATAAAAATATAAGGATGAAAATGTAGTTTTCGCCTAAATTTAATTTGAGAATCTAAGGTATAACAATTAATGAATTGTAACTAAATTTTACATTTCATAAATTTCTTTAGAATCCAGTTAACAAATGCCAAAGTGTACCGGTTAAGTTTGAGTGTTTTTATTGAAATCGATAAGCTTTTTTTTAGGTAGTTGCCCAACATTCAAGTTAAGGGAGTGTTTTTTATTTTATTTTATTTTATTTTTTATGGAACATGTTAATAGATACCTCAAGGGCATTTGTTAATGAACTAGTTTTAGAAACATTTATGGGAAAAAAAAACAATTAAATTTTTTTACTACTTTTTATATTTCTCATAAAGTGATATTAAAACTTCCTTGAAATGGTTCTCAATTCTTCTTTATCAAGTGCAATCAAGCACTCGTTAACAATTTATTATATTGTTCATGTGACATCACATTCATTGTCTTGGTTAGTCTTTGGTCAACTTATTGTCTCACTATCATTTCGATCACTCTAATATAAACTAAGAAACGAAAACCAATAACAAAATGAAAAGAACAAAATTTTACCTGTATTGGTAGAAACCCAGGATATTGGAAACCATATATTTTGTGAGAGTTGCTCCTTGTGTTCAACAAAAGAGGAAGAGAAGAGACTAGGTTTTCTCACACCATGGAAAATAGAGAATGTGGTTTTAATTTCATTAAATGTCTCTTTCAAAATAGCGGCGTAGCTTAATTTTAGAAAAGAAATCTAAAATACAACACATAATGGTATTGTATCTAAATTTTGTTGTTTATAATATGCTTATCGGTTTTCAACTGTCTACAAGGTTTAAAACATCAAATTTATTGTGAAGGCAATGAACTTATATTAACTTGTTTGAAAATTTCATAATATTATTTTGAGATAATCTTATTTAAAAACTTCCGTTATACATCTTGGGATCAAGCACTTTGTGAACCAAGTATCCAAAGTCTAATAGTAAGGACATGTAAATGATGTAACATTGAAATTGTGAATTTTCACTTGATTTGATGATTTGAGAATTTTGGACATGTCTTTTGAATATGTTCGATGGAAGTTTTGTAATTTTATCATAGCCAACAGGGTTCAATTTATTGGCCTTTGAAACCAATGCTCTATATGCCGCTATCAGGGGAGTATGTATACCCGTATATTTGCTTTTGCTGAAGTATGTATACCCGTATATAGGGAGTTTGTTTATGATAATTTATGCCCTTAAGAGTCTAGTGCCCCAACCAATGGGGAATATTGTTACTCTATCCATTATGATAGTTTCTGCCAACAAAAGTGTGTTCTATCATTCAAAAAATATGTATTCTAAATGAATTTTCTCGGTAAATATCTATCATTTATTAAGCATGTTACTATTCCATTGATAAATTTATAGTTTGATATGTTGTAAGCTCTACTATGATCTCCTTTATATATAATCTCCTTTATAAAAAGACTTCCAATAGTCAACTTGATCCTATTCCAGTGTATATTATAGATAGATATACTTATTTGAGCTCACCTCATTCTAATGTTGTTCAGATTGAGCGTTGAAGCTCTGAAAGAAGATTTGACATAACCAGAAATTTGTGGATTCGCAAAGACTTGTTCACTAGCTATCAAGTAATGCTTGGAAGTTTGTTTGTACTTTGGACATTGTTTTCATTAGAGGTTTTTTTTTTCTTTTTTTTTTTTCCTTGTAATATTATTTACTAGTTGAAGTTATTGAGATTGTTGGATAAAAATCTGGTTTTGTATCTCATACAAAACACACAGCGGAAGCAACAAATAAGGATCTATTTCATTCATGATTGACAACATGCACTCTATAAATTTCAGAATTTAAGAACAAGATAGCGTACCTTAGTATGGAGAATTTCAAAACAAAGATTAGAAGCACTTGGGAAAACTTTTAATCTTCACTCCAATTCCACTTTACGCCCAAGATGTGTGGTCTCTCAATCAGTTTCCAAAGGGAGAATAAAAGTGTGTCTCACACTCTTTCTTTTCTCTACGAAAAATCACGTTAAAAAAAAATTCTGTATGTTTCTCCCTTTATAACTAACTGATTATCTAATTGGACCGGCCTATTGGGCCTTTCCAATTGGGCTTTAGTGTGTGGCTTGGAATGGGACCAAAAGGGACCAATAAGACACTAGCTCCAATGGGCCTTGGGCTTTTCCGTCAACTCTTGACAAGTCCAAAGTTACCATTAATTATATTTAATACCACTATATAAATATAATTGCACTCTAGGCCTCATTAATAAATTATATCCCAAGACTTTATTTTACACGCAACCCCTTCATAAAATATTCGTAGTAATACAAAGTCATGAATATAGACTGCCACTTTGTAAATTACTACATCTTATCCTTGAGTACCCGGTTTAATCCTTTAAAGTTATTCATCATATATTTATGAAATCCAATTTCATAAATATATACTTTAGTAATTTCTTACCAAAGTGGTCAGGCCTAACTCTCTGAATAACCAAACCCATTAAACTTATCTCAAGGGAATATTTTATATCTCCGTTAAGAGACTATGAATTCCATCTTGAGAATATATGTTCCATCAACACTAAATGTGGTTGCCCAACATACTGAGGTTTTGACCGTCACTTTAGATCTCACTCCTGATATATCAAAGCAACCTACACCTCATGATCAAGTCCATTATTCTCTCAGGATTAAGAGTTCATGCAAATAGAAGTCGTGAGATTTATTATTCATTTGACAGTCGTTAGGAGAATAATAAATCTCACAGCGGTCCAGTTCAATATGTCTTAACTCTTAAAACATATCAACATATCAACTAGAAGTCACCACTTCCATGATCAAGACAAATCATCTTAGTTGATACGTTATAGTCTTCGCAGATGAAATGCCCAATTTCATCACCGACTACGAACTATAAATTCTGAGTTTACAAAAAACTTGTGATTTATATCTTCTGTGACTTTTCACATAAATCACATACTATGCATCTCATGGACTATATGATAATGTCCAAATATTCATGTTACCATTATTTTAGATAAAAATAAACAACTTTATTAAACACAACATTAAGTCATACATAATGTCATACATAGCATCATACAATAGGATTTAAGGGCATATATCCTAACAATTGAGAGTCGCTCTTTGTCTGGGAAATGCGCAAAAAGTGGCATTTGAATGAGAAGAGAAAGAGAATGAGAGTGTGTTACAGTGGTAATGGAAATAATATTAAAAAAAAACTAAATAATATTTTTAAATTTTATTAATTTAAAGAAAGAAATATGTCTACTCTTCACCTCCCTTTTGTGTACGTATTTAAGTCAATATCTGAGACAGTTCATATTAGCCCATTAATTACCACAATTAAAAAGAATAAAATAGTTTATCTCATTTTTAATGTGGGATTAAACATTTTCACTAACTCCTTATTTTCTATATTCACTCCTACATCTTTATATTTATGTTGTAACATTTATTTATTTTAATTATTTAATATTAAAATGCTCCAATAGTTTTGTTGATTCCTTATTTGCTAGAAGAAATGTAGAAAAAGAGCGGAAAGAAGGCGGAAAGTGAAAATAAAATTTGGCAAAGGTGGAATGGTAAAAGGACACATAAATCTTTGTTTGAAAAATTAATGTTTGAAAGCTGTCCATGAAAGGAGGAGGTATCTAATAAAAATTTACATGCTCTTGTCATAGAGTGCGTGTAGACTTTGATGAAAATTATCTACACGAATTTTTTTTTTCTTGTTTATAAGTAAATTGTGAACTCCCTACCTTGAATTTAAACGTTTTTGTGCCTCTCAGATGGTTGGAGACGGAAAATTTGAATTCTAGATGTCATTTTAGAAACTCCCAAAAATACGAAGAGATCAAAATTTTAAAAAATCTATGTTAGAAAACATTGAAGTTTGTTTTGAGCTATTGTGGAATGCTTGGAGTTCATATGGTGAACCGAGAAAAGAGAGAAAATGATTTCACTTTCACATATGCATTAATATACAGAGGCACTGTTCTCATTTAGCGAAAAAGAGGAGCGATAACTAACTAGAAACAGACTGAAAAGAATCAACCAATAATCTACATACATCTGGCACCAAATCAATATAAGTAAAAGAAAATATACAGTATAAACGACTTGTATTTTGTATATATACAAAAGAGAAATGACTTGTAGCTGTGCTTCTTCTTCACCTAACCAGTTGTTAGGAGCTTTGCAAGTTGCTGATGATGGCATGAGGAATATGAGTGCTTGGACAACAGCAGGCCAGTCACATGGCTCAACGTTTTCCCAAGACACCCATGGCTCCTCATGCCATACTAGTGAAGCTCCTAAGCACTCTATAAGGGGGACAAGCCCAGTCTCCCTGCTATGTTCAGATTGATGAGCATGATGAGGGGCAGCATGTGGAGGCACCTTGCTCCACATGATGCCCCAAGGCCATGGCAGTGGTGAGCCATGGTGGGCAGAGATGGTTTATTGTTGATGGGCAGCAGCAGGTGGTGCTGACCCTTGATGATGGTTGATGGCATAGTGGCTTGGTTGGGTGGCTTTGTGTGTGGGCTTGGTGGCTTGTGTGCAAGGCAGTGCTGGGTTGCTATGTTGATATCAGGCTATGTGAGGCATTTGGGCTGGTTGGTGCTGGCTGAATGCAAGGACTTGTATATGTGGGCTGATGGCAGTTGCATTGTGGGCTGCATTTAGACATGCTGTGTGGGCTGTGTTGCTGATGAGAAGGGCTTGGACAAGGGCCAAGCACTTAGAACGTGATGGATTAATCATGTGTGGGCTGCTGAAACGTGGGCTGCTGAAACATGGGCAGAGGCCCCATGATATGCTGAGTGATGGACTGGCATGTGCAGAGTGTGCAGCAGCAGTTACTGGCAGTTACCAGTCAGTTCCTGCATTGTTGGGTGTTCAGACATGCTGAGAGAGGGCTGGAAAACGTGGATAGCAGACAAGGCAGCAGCAGTTGCAGGTGTCCTAAGTCAGACACAAGTGGCAGCAAGTCCTGATCATGGGGCAGTTACTTGGCAGTAACTGCCGCGACAGTTATTTCTGTGCATATAGCCTAGGCTGTTGGGGCTGTCAACAATAGAGAGTGTATTTTGCTTAGAGAATTTCGTGTGTATTCTCCAGGCTTCCTTTGTATTTGAATATTGAGTAATAAAGGTTGGGGTTGGTGCCCTGTAAATACTGTGTGTACTGTGTGTGTGTGATTTCCCTGGATAATTCTGTTCTGTGTAATACTGCAGTGTGTGTGTGGTGTAGTGGCTAAGACTAAGGGACGAACTTAGTGCCATCACAGGCAGGAAATTTAAAAGAAAAATTGACCCTGTGACACCAGTATGGGTTAGCTAAGACATCAACAATAACTTTAGCATCTCTGTTTACATCAACAGTAGCAAAATTACAATTAAAAGGCCATCTCAAGGGCCCAAAGCTCTGCTAAAAAACTCCCACAACCCAAGTCCTAGCTTCATTCCAGGTTCATTTCGTCACATTAAAGGGCCATCTTGAAGGGCTCAAAATGCAAAATATGTATCTTTTTATTTATTTATTTTTTTGGTAAACGCAAAATACGTATCACTACTCGCCAAAAATGCACAAAAAACTCTAACATCCTGTGAGCAAAAATGCAACCAAAAAAAAAAACAAAATTATGTCACTTGAGTGCTTATGTATGTTTGCTAGCAACATGCATATATTTTTTTTTTCTTTTTTATTCTCTATCTTGTACTGTCTTTCTTTCTGTCTTCTCTATCTGACTTTAACATTTAAAAAATAGGGAAGGAATAAAAAAATGGAATTATAAAAGAGATCAAAATGAGAAAATAGAAAATGAAGTTGGTATAAATTTAAAATTGATAATAATAATAACTCAAAATGAAAAGTGTGCTGAAAATTTGGTTAACACATAGGTCTTGACCCGATCCAACTTACTCGAGTTCAGGTCAACCCATTTTTTATGATCCAAAAAAATACAATCCATACCCTTTTTTTTTGTTCAGGTGAGTTAACGGGTCTAGTTGTCTAGATATAATTTTTTTTTTTTTTTTGAAAACTCTAGATATAATTTTTTTAGATCCACATTTGATGGCAATATTTTATTCTCAAAAAGATATTTTGGTGACGGCTTTGTGCAACCCTCACAAAAGTTGTGTAATTAAAGGGATTTTATTTTATTTTTTGGTATGGAATTGGGAAATGAGAAAATGGAAAATCCATACAAAGTTTAATGTCAACTTTCACAATCAAATTTAATAAAAATTCCTTTATGCCTATATTAAGGGAATCTATGTGATAAAACAGAAATTTCAGTAATTATTTATTTGGATTTATGTATTGTAATAAATATTTGATAAAAAAAATTAGTTCATTGGAACTATTTAATGGATAATTTTCAAAAAACCAACGTTAACATACTCATAAGTATATAGTCATTATACAATAATGCCTTTATCGTGCAACCATATTGGAAATGGATAACCCATTTATTGAATAATTTTCTGATTCTTTCTCACATATATGTGCTTCAATTGCTTTTCTAGCAATAGAAAATATGGGTTTTTCAGGGGAAGGTAGTGTCAAACTATCATTTACCAACATAGCTAAAACATCTGACATTGTTGGTCGATCAATTGCACCATCTCCTACGCATAGGAGACCAACATGAATGCATCAAAACATCTGATCCTTGATGAATGAATCACTAAGTGTTGGATCCATTAAGTCTAGCATGGCATCTTCTTTCCATAATTCCCATGCCTGAAATAAGATAACAGAGTGTCAGAGATACTCACAATAAATATCACAAAATCATCCAAGTTGATTCATTTTTCACGTACATATCCAACAAGATTGACCAAGTGCTTAGTGTGGTAGAAATTGTTGCTTTTCCTACCACTCACGATTTCTAGTAATAGAACTCCAAAACTGTAGACATCGGATTTTATAGAGAAAACTCCCTCCATGGCATACTCAGGAGACATGTATCCACTAACATCAAATCATGAAACAAGTTTTAAGTCTAACATCATTATATGAAAACAATAATATTTAGCATAGAAAGTGAAACAAGTATAAGAAGGTATGAATTAGTTTACTTACTATGTCCCCACAATCCTCCTAGTATTTGCTTCCAATTCATTTTGTTGGAAAATTCTTGCCATACCAAAATCAGATATTTTGGGGTTCATATTTTCATCTAAGAGAATATTTCTAGCTTTCAAATCTCTATGGATTACTCTCAATCTTGAGTACTTGTGGAGGTAAAGCAATCCTTGAGCAATTCCTTCAATTATGCTAAAACGTGTAGGCCAATCTAACATTTTGCTTTTGGTTGAATCTATAAGATATAAATTGTAGAATAAGACTAGGTCCATAATAAGGCTAGGTCCAAATCTGGCATAGTTAAGCCTAACTCTGGCATAGTTAAGCCTAACTCTAAACTATGCTATAAGGCTGTCTTGGATTACACCAAAACTAAACCTTCTACTTATAAAGAAACTTCCAAATATCCAGTTTGGTGTACTGCTATGGATGAAGAATTCCAAGCCTTACAAAAGCAACATACTTGGACCTTGGTTCCTGCACCTCCTCATGCTAATTTGGTTGGCTGCAAATGGGTCTTTAAGATCAAACTCAACAGTGATGGCTCTATTGCCCGTTACAAAGCCAGACTTGTGGCTAAAGGCTTCCACCAACAAGCTGGCATTGACTACTCCAAGACCTTCAGCCCTGTGATCAAACCTGCAACAGTTAGGTTGGTCCTTGCCATTGCTATCAGTTGCAATTGGCCATTGAAGCAGCTAGATGTGTCAAATGCTTTTCTCCATGGTTTCCTAAAGGAAGAAGTCTACATGTAGCAACCTCCTGGATATATTGATGCAGACAATCCTGGTTATGTGTGCAAACTCCATAAATCCCTCTATGGCCTCAAACAAGCACCCAGGGCCTGGTTTGAGAGGTTCACATTCCACTTACTTCACCTTGGTTTTCAAGCTTCACTTGCTGATAGTTCCTTGTTCATCTTCCACTCCAACAGCACCATCATTTATCTACTTCTCTATGTAGATGACATCATTATCACAGGCAACAATCTTCAACATGTATCCTCTCTTATTTCTGCTCTCAAGTCTGTCTTTGACCTCAAGGACTTGGGTGATCTTACTTATTTCTTGGGGGTTCAGATCTCTAGGTCCAAATTTGGGCTCACACTCTTTCAATCAAAGTATGCTTCAGAGATCCTCCATCGTTTTCACATGGAAAACTCCAAGCCCACCAAGACTCCTTGCTGCCCTTCTACAAGGTTACTCCCTTATGATGGTATTGCTCTCTCTGATCCTTTTGAATTTCAAAGCATTGTTGGGGCACTTCAGTACTTAACCTTCACACGCCCAGACCTTGCATTTAGTGTGCATCAATTATGCCAATTTATGCACAGGCCCACCACTGTGCATCTTGAAGCTGCCAAAAGGGTTCTCAGATATATCAGGGGTACTCTTTTTCATAGAATTTCTTTCAGTCCTGGTCCACTGACTCTCACTGCATTCTCTAACGCGAACTGGGCTGGTGATCCCTTTGATCGTCGTTCCACTACTGGTCTCCTTGCCTTCCTTGGTCCTTCTCCAATTTCGTGGTCCTCCAAGAACCAGACCACGGCTGCTCGTTCATCTACAGAGGCTGAATATCGAGCCTTAGCTACTACTGCTGCAGAAATCTCTTGGCTGCGCATACTTTTCAAGGAATTGCGTCTCTTTCTTCATCATGTTCCTGTCTTATGGTGTGATAATGCCTCTGCAATTGCCCTCTCTGCCAACCCTGTGTTTCATTCTCGTACAAAACACATTGAAGTTGACTATCATTATGTTCGTGAGAAGGTCTTGCGTCGTGATTTGTGTGTACGTTTTGTTTCCGGCAAGGACAATCTCGCCGACATATTCACCAAACCACTCCCTTCTCCTTCCTTTATTCTTCAGCGTTCCAAACTGCTGTTGGATGCCTCCCCCAGTTGTTTGAGGGGGATGTTAATATTTACAGTAGTTCTAATTCCAAGAAACCCAAACAAAATGACAATGGTTGATTTTTACACACAGCTGCAAGGTTGAAGATGATAATTTGGGGGTTACCGTTGGACTTTAAAATAGAGCCGTTGGTGTTTTTCAAATAGAGGTGCAACGCACCGTTTCTCATTTAATTGGAAACGCACCGTTTTTAAAGAAGTATTTAAGCAACCAAAGAGGCAGAACGACGTCGTGGGCAGAAGCTGTTAGAAGCAGTTAGATCAGTTAGACTCCGGCGCCAATTGCAGTTACTTTTCTATTACAAATTCTGTTACCTTTCCGCATAATTTGGATCGTTGGTTAGTCAGTTAGATAGACTCAATGTACTATATAAACACTGGTATTCTCAGGCTTAAGATTATCGAAAATCATAATAGAAAATTCTCTCTTTGTCAATCTCTTTCTTCCTCTCTTTTCCTCTGGTTCTTTCTCTCTTTTCTTTCTCTGTTATTGATCTTTCTTGCTTCACAAATAGATATTATCGTGTCATAATCTCTGTGGTTATTTTGCACTGAGTAACAAGAATTTTATCAGAAAAGAATTTCGAACATTTGTCCAAGATAAAGATATTCAACAATTAACACAAAAAAAAAAATGACAAAAAAAAAAAAATTCAACAATGAGATTTACAAGCACACATATGTTGATGTTCGGGCATGATTCAAGTTTTCAGCCATATTCCGAAATGACAAAAAACAAAAAAAAAAAAAACAAAAAAAAACAAAAAAACAAAACAAAACAAAAACAAAAACTCTTCAATGTATGTATCAATCATTCCATTTCCAAATATATGTGGGCTAACAAATAAGTTAACAAGAAAAATCATGTCAGAAACCCAGGAATGGTGGAGGAAGGGAAGTCCAGGTAGGGAGAGAGGGATATGTGGGTGGTATTAAGATCATTCTAAGTTCATCTTATAGGTGGTCTGTGGGTGGGTCAAGTCCGTGAAGGAGTGTGGGTCTATGGGTGCCATTTTTTGGGAGTAGAGAGTCTAGGTTTGGGATTTGAGGGAAGTGGTGAAGAGTCAATACCGGAGAGGAGTTCGAGAAATGAGCATTGACAGTATTTGATTCTTGGTTGCTGTTGGGATTCCAAGAAAATGACATTTTTTATTGGTGGATGAATTAATCTTTGGTTTAATTTCTTTTTCTTTTTTTGGATGGGTTTGTTTCGAAGGAAAATTTGCAAGAAAGATGAGAAAGTGCAAAAAGAAAAAGCGAAACTATAATATTAGTCCCTTAAGTTAAGTTTATCCTGTGTGCACAATTAGTTCATTAAGTTTTAACTGAGCATAATTGGTCCCTTAAGTTTATAAAATAAGTTATATTAGTCCTTTTACTAACTGTTATTAGTGATATTACTTACGTAACTAACGGAATAATGATTTGACAATTTTTTAAATGAAAAAATTGCAATAACTAATTTCCACGTCAGATTTTAGTGACATGGTTGAAATTAAATTTTAAATTATATCCCAGTTACAGATTAACTAAACCCATTTATCATCTAATTTTGGTTTCACACATACACACGACGGCACCAGGGAGACAAACAATGTTCCCCCCCCCCCCCCCACACACACACACACACACAAAAAAAAAAAAAAAGGCAAACCCAGATTGAGATTTGAGACAATAATGCAGAAGGCAAAAAAACCAAGATCGAGAATTGAGACAATAATGCAAAAACCGAAAAGAAAAGTATTGAAACGAATTCCATACCGAATGAATGAATGAATGTTATTGCTGAAAAAGTTGCTCAATACATTCCTTCCCTAGAGCTATTGAGAATGGAGCCAAGCGTACCCAACACTGCAAAAGCCAAAAGTGGGCTAACATCAAGAGTGTCAAAGATGGGTGGGATGATATTACGAAAGAGATTGAGATAAGGATCGCAGAGGCCACGAATGGTGGACAAAGGTTGACGGTCCCATGGGATGTTAGGGAACCAACTGAGCAAATTAGATGATAAATGGGTTTAGTTTAATCTGTAACCGGGTTATAATTTAAAATTTGATTCCAACCGGATCACTAAAATCTGATGTGAAAATTAGTTATTACAATTTTTTAATTTAAAAAATGTCATGTCATTTAAAAAAAATCAAGTCATTGTTCTGTTAACCATGTAAGTAACATCACTAACGGCAGTTAGTAAAAAGATTAATACAACTCATTTTATACATTTTATAAACTTGAGGGACCAATTGTGCTCAGTTGAAACTTAAGAGACCAATTGCGCACATAAAATACACTTGAGGTACTGATATTGTAGTTTTGCCAAAGAAAAAGTAGATTGAAGCATGTGTTTACACGGCACTTGGTTTTTTTGCTTTTGCTTTTTTTTTTTTTTTTTTTGATATTAAATTTAGGCCACATGGCAATCCAAGTGGTAATATATGGCAGTCCAAGTGGTAATATACAGTTTCTTGAGTAAGTTTGAAAATTCAATTTGCTAAAAGAAATATTTTAAATACAATTTGGAAACTAGGAATATGAATTTGAATTACTTGGTTTTAAACAATTTTAAAGAACAAGAACCTTTTTAGAAAACTTACATTGAAACTCAATTCTTTTTGGAAAATAGCTTAGTTTAGAAATCATCTTTTAAATGAGGTTTAAACATTCAAAACGTTATTTAGAATTCAAAGTTTCTCTTTAAAACATTATTTAAATATCGAAGTTCTATCTTTCAATGATGTAAAAATGCTTTTGATAAACTTTAGAAACTATAAATTTGAAATACATAACTTTTGAAAACTTTTAACTTCTAAGAACCTAATGGACAAAAGCTTGTGCATTTTATGTATAATTACTTACAGCACTTGAATCACTTTGAAAATCCAGTTGAAACACTCGCCAAAATAGTCTCAAAATACTCTTATATAGGACCTATAATCAATCATGAAAATTACTTAATATCCTCCACAAAATATAAATCTTATTGCATTATACAAACGGACTCACTAAGATTATACTTTGCTAAACTAAATGATTACACTAATGCAAAGCATCTCTACCTAAGAATATGTTTCCTTGAATTTTATCAAAACTCAAAGCCAGCAGCCGATACTTTAGGATTTAATATATGTCCTAAACAAAAAGTAAAACCTTAAACAAGAATTAGGCTCTATAACCATAACTTTGTTCTAGAATACACACTATGGGCAAACCTAGGGTTTAATATATAACCCTAATGGAAACCGTGTGCCAAATCTAATATGACGTTGTTCATGGACTTAATATCATTGACCCTAATGGATTTAGTGTGCGTTTGGATTGAAATGAAAAATTAAAATTATTTCACTATTCAACTTATTTTTGTTACTATTCATAGGCCCCACTGCACTTTTTGACACTATTCATTGTCCTTACTATACTATTTTAACTAACTTTTACCTTTATCTACAATACTTTCAGTAATAATTTTTCAGTTTCAGCAAAATAAGTGGTATCCAAACATACCTTAATATCTAAGCATCTTGGGATGCAATTAGAATTTGGATAAAAACCAAGTCTATCATTATCCTTTAAAACAATGGTAGAAGTGTTGAACCTGAATGGTTCATTGTGTTTGGACTAGTCAACGTCTAGGCAAAGACTATCAAAGCCATCAATCCATCAATTAGAGAAATTGGACTTTTGACAAAATGTGAGCAAGCTAGTGTGAAAACTGCGTGGGGTCAGGTATAAACTGTCCAGTAAAAACAAAAAAACTTTTTGGTATAAATCAGGATATATGTGTGGTTATCATTGCAAGCCCAAAACTCTTACAATCTTATGAAAACGACGAAAGCCATATTCATGGATTTAATAACTTTGGCTTTTGTTCTAGAATATGTATAGTGGCAACCTAGGATTCAAGTACTAACATAAAAGTATAAACCATATTCTAGGAAAAAATATCTCTTTAAAATAAATCTACATATCACTAATGTTTCCAAGATAAAATTCTAACAAAAATCATACCTGTATCAATTGGTTGCCTCTTTAATTGTATTTGTTCTAAACTCCAAGGGAAAAATACACTTCCTAGCCTCCTTATTGATGAAACTCTGATTTATCTCTTCCTCTACCTTATAGTTAATGTATCAAAGATGTTGGCTTAGAGGGGTAGTGGGCCGCAGTTAATAGCAAAAGAATACCTATGGCCCATCAACTATATTTAAAAGAAATATTAATAACCGCAAATAAAAAAATATATGCGGGGTATTACACCTTCAAACTTGAAAACGCGTGACACTGTTACAAGTCCTTTTTTGTTGTTGAGGGAAACACCATTAGAAGACATTAGAAGACTTTAATCTTGTTAGAGTTTCAAGTTTTGACAAGTCTTTGATCATTTTTTGGAACATCCAAAGACTTTGAAAATTCAAGTCTCAGAATTTTTTTTTTTTTTTTTTTTTTCTGTTTGTCGTAGTCTTGGAATTTTGGACTATAGAAGAATTGTTTGGTGCAAATTGTAGATTTATAAACAAATTTTGTAGAAACCAATTAACATGTA
This sequence comes from Castanopsis chinensis, assembly GCA_032878915.1. NCBI lineage: Eukaryota > Viridiplantae > Streptophyta > Magnoliopsida > Fagales > Fagaceae > Castanopsis > Castanopsis chinensis. The sequence continues at coordinate 5,070,682 of JAVQMG010000133.1, forward strand.
GCAATCACGCAATCTAAACTAGTTTTATATCATTCATATGCCAGATTCCTTTAACCTTGAAAACGTGTGACATCATTAGAAGTCCTTTTTTTTTAAAGGGAAACACCATTAGAAAGTCAGAATATCCGAATTAGGTATATATTAAAAAAACTCCTTATAATTAATCAAGAATCATAATAATCCTATCTACTATTTTTGAAAAATAATAATAATAATCCCATTAAAAAAATACTTTAGATTTCAATTCACTCAGTCTGATACCTATAGTGGAAAATTTTTTTATTAATATATATTATGTATATTTTTTTTTCTTTTCATTTTTAGGAAATGTCTTTGCCTATTTTGGACCATTAGTTTATGGAAATAATTAACTTATTATTATGACATTTATGCTACACATTTAGCATATTGTCAAGGACCTAGCAAATAAGACAAAGGCATCCTCTTGGCATAATTTTAATTAAAGCATTATAGTAGGCACAAACCAAATGCACAAATAAAGGGAAGTTTACATTACCAGCACTTATGAAAAACACCCTTAGGAATATTGTATATATCTAAGATCATTGTAATAACAGAAAATTTCTTAATAATCTCAGCAAAAAAAAAAAAAAAATCTTAATAAAAGTTGAACATAAAATGATAACTTCTAGAGGGTCCAATTTAGTAATGGTATAGTCATGAATTTTTGGATTGCTCTTTTGTAACATGGACTAGCTTTTTCTAAATATGCATACATACATTTGTAATATTTTAATAATTTACTAGGGGGAGTGGACTTATGGGGAAGATAGAGTTTTCCAAAATAACAAGTAAGAAAAGTTTAATTAGTAGCTTTATCTCTTAAAATTTTTTGTGGGAGAAAATAATTGCAGCTCTTTTTAAGTCATTGATACGCCAGATACCTTCCATCATGAAAACGAATGACACCATTAGCAGTCTTTAATCTTGTTAACATCTCACCAAGTCTTTGTTCATTGTTCAAAACTTCCAAAGTCTTTTGATTATTGTTTGAAAATTTCAAAAACTTGGAAAGTTAAAATTTAAAATTTTGGACTATATAATATTTGCTTGATGTAGATTGCATAATTGATAACTAAGTGTATGGCAATTATCAAATGTGTAGCAATCATGATATTCATGTCAATTTTACATTATCCATTACTTTTTCTCAAATAAAATAAAAATAAAAATGGACTGTAATTACATATCTAGTTTTCTACCCATTCACATCCCATGTAATGATCAAGAAATTTTGTTTTGTTACAAACAAGTTTAAACTCCAAATTACATCCTCCAACTTTAACTTATTTTCAAATTAGTCATTTAAGTTTTTTTTTTTTCAATCCTTAACTTAAATATGTTTTCAGTTTAGTCATTCCGTCAATATTGTCCAATCTTGCTATTAGTTTAATATCGCCCAATGTGGATTAGATGGAAGGAATACAATGAAAACAAATGAAAGTTAAAGGACTGAAATGGTAAAGAGTAAAACTTAAATAACCGAATTCAAAATTAAGTCAAAGTTAAAAGTGTAATTTTTAATTTAGCCTTCGTTTAATAAGTATTAATAAATAAAAAGTCAATTAGAAACCTTCTAGAGTAGAATATACATATTAATTAAAATTTGTTCAAGGAAATTTAATGAAACCTAAATTAAAATTTATTTAGTGTTAGGTTGCTTTTATATATATATATATATATATATATATATATATCCAATTAGATATCAAACTGGAATTCAATTAAGGTATAATTTTTTGTCATGTGTCCTATCTAATTTAAGTTTTTAAATTTTTGTGCCATGTTAATTAATTCAGTCTAAAAATTGAAATTCAATTAGAGTTTAATTTTGCGTCACATGTCTCATATAATGTAAGTTTTTTAATTTTTGTGCTAAATGATTTAATTCAATGTAGAAAATGAGGAGTTTAATATAAATAAACCATAAAAAACCTAATCACATATATATACCATGACTATATATAGTCAATTACTAACTAGGTAATATATATATATATATATATGAGTTGGGTTCAAGTTACACATGTTGTAACTCTAAGCAGTGTTATACTACTCAGTAACTTGTTATTGAATTTATATTTTGGAAATTTTACCGTTGAATTACATGTTCTACATGTATTTGATATGTATGCTAATTTTCATGCTAATCGGATGTTATGTACCATTTTATCCATAAACACATTTTTTATATATTATTTCAAACTACAAAAACTTCAATTTAAACAATTGATTGATGACATGACTATTAATATTTGATTACCTTGAAAATTTGCAAGCAGAATATATGAAGATAATGTAATCCACCGGTGGATTTGTTAAAATTAGCATCCTATTACAAAATAATGAGTTGTGTAACATTAATTAGAGTTACATCGGATGTAACTTGAACTCAACATATACATATATAACCAATACTTAGAGAAAATTTAATTAGATTCAAAATTGAATTTTGCTTTTGTTAGTTTTCCATACAAATTAAATTATTTATATTTTTTACTGTTATTTTTTCTTTGGCCTAATGAGCATATTTTTAATACAATTTCTATGTAGATATTTTGTATACCAAGATCCTAAACGTAAAAAATTATAATTGAGTTGAATGATCACATGCTCGTATTCCCATTCAATATAGGAGATACTATTGGATCCAATTTATTCTTTTATTTTTGTGTTGTATTTAGTAGAATTTCACGAACAGTGATTGTGAATTGATATTGTATATGTAATATTCAATAGTGATTTTCAAAATTATATATATAATAGTAGTGTAATGAGAAACTTGGCGCTGCCAATATCATGAAAATTGCAAGAAAAAACTATTTTAGTATCTCCAAATCTCCTGATCGAACTAATATTCTATATGTTTCATAACCCAAGCTAACATTAATAGCATCATTACAATTCATCATTCTTGTGCGTAAGCATGGGTTATATACTAGTTAGATATAACTATCAATGGAGACATTACAGATTTCAATCTTCCCTCTTTTGTTATAACTATCGAATTAAAAAACACAAACAAACTTCAAAATGTGTGGTACTATTAGAGAAGACTTTAATCCTAATAATGATGCAATGAGTGGTGTTCATAAAATAAATTTAGACTTGGAAAGTAATGCCACATGGTACTACTATTGACTAGCATGACATTTGAGCTATATAATTGTTTGATGATATACAACTACTCTTTTCAAGTCATTGACTCTATGTGTTTCCAAAAAAAAAAATCATTGTTAGAAGACTTTAATCCTAATAATGTTGCAATGAGTCTTTGGTTGGTGTTCGTAAAATAAATTTAGACTTGGAAAGTAATGGTCACATGGTACTACTATCGACTAGCATGACATTTGAGCTTTATAATAGTTTGATGATATACAACTACTCTTTTCAAGTCATTGACTCTATGTGTTTCAAAAAAAAAAATATTCCATTGATTCTCTAAACTCATTCAAACTTGAAAACTTGTATTAAAGGGGAATATACTTCAAAACCTAGGCCAAGATTTTTGTAGCGCAATTAGTTGACAACTCGTATCTCTATGATTCAAAGCCTCTCTCCTTTGTTATAACTATTGAATTATCCAAAAAAAACTTCAAAACATGTGGTTCTGTTAGAAGACTTTAATCCTAATTACATTGAATGAGTCTTTGGTTAAAGTTCAAAAATTCAATTTAGACTGGCAAAGTAATGGCATGATGGTTCAATTTACCTTATCAGCTCTCATTATCTCATTATCTTAGAAAAGATTCCATTGATTCTCTAAACTCATTCAAACTTGAAAACTTGTATTAAAGGGGAATATACTTCAAAACCTGTGCCAAGATTTTTGTAGCACAATTAGTTGACACCTCGTATCTCCATGACTCAAAGCCTCTCTCCTTTGTTATAAGTATTGAATTATCCAAAAAAACTTTAAAACATGTGGTTCTGTTAGAAGACTTTAATCCTAATTACATTGAATGAGTCTTTCGTTAAAGTTCAAAAATTCAATTTAGACTTGCAAAGTAATGGCATGATGGTTCAATTTACCTTATCAGCTCTCATTATCTCATTATCTTAGAAAAGACTTTAAGCCAGTAAAATGTTTCAAAAAGTCTTTGGCCCATGTTAGGACATATGTAGTTGTTCAAGCTTGTGAACATATGTTGCTATTTTATGTAATTGGCTTATCCTTAGACAAAACGCACTTTACTTGTAATTGGGTAGATCTAGGATGTGTTAAACACTTCAAGAAACAGTGGTTCAAGATTAAGTGTTGAAGCCGTCAAAGTTTGTCCAAGATACAAGCAAGGAAGTGCAAGATTTTAAAGCTCGATAGATACCTCGACAGATACATCTATCGAGATTTAAAGAAGCTGTTTAGCCCGAGCCTCGACAGCTGTCTCGACACCTCTCGACACCTCTATCTGTCGAGAATTAAAGAAAACAGATTTCCAGGTCTGTTTCAAGTCCAATCCGTGTGTGTGTCTTTGGGACTTCTTTTCTCCTAACCCTAGACATATAAAAGGATTATTTTAAGGGCCGTCAAAGTGAGCAAAAAAGCAGAAATCACAAGATACAAGTTGCTTCTTCTCTGTTCATGCAAATTGTGATCTGTGAGACAAAGTTCGTGCCCTAGTTCATCTCTGATGATTTGAAGAACTTTGCAGCCAACATTCTTTCTTCCTCAAGTTGGTGAGTGAGTCACGTACTTGGATTCGTGCAAAGGAGTAAGACGCGTACTGGGATCCGCGCATCACATTGGTTAGTCACGTACTGGGAGCCGTGCATTAAACTGGAGAAATTGTCACTACAGAACAAGTCCAATTGGGTATTGGGGTAAGAGTTCAACTGTAGGTTGGTGAGGTACTGGGATTCCTTACTTGTAACTGCTTGTTGTGATAATAGTGGAGTTTCGGGAGTGGTGACCTTAAATCACCCGGTGGGGTTTTTGCCTTAGGGTTTTCCCCATTCGTGAACAAATCACCGTGTTATTTATTTTCCGCTGCATATCTTAGTTTGGTGATTTGTTTGTGCTGCCACGTGATATTATCTGTTAATTTGATTAATTAATAACTGGGCTAATTTAATTGATCTAAATTATTACAAGGGGTCAACGCGTTTGTGGCCTGTCAGCCCATGACATGGAAAATTAAGGTCTCATGTCTCCTCAAAAAGACAAAATTAAAGTCTTATGAGTCACTCTATTAACTAGCATGAATTGTGATCACTCTATTAACTAGCTTATAATCTCATGCATATGCATGGATATACTTAAAAAATAAACAATAAGATACATAGTATAATAATCTTACATATATAATTTAAATATTATTGATAGTCATTCTATTATATATATATATATATATATATATATTAACTCTTTGAAAAATCTTGTAAGAATATTATTAGGTATAAAATGTAAATTGTCAATTTTTTAAATATTTTTATGTTCATTAATTCTAGACTTTTTGGTTTTTGTACACAATAACTCACTTAAATGGATATTTATGATATGGTCCCACATTTGATTCAAAAATTAAGAAATAAAACTCTCTCTAAAAATAAATAATTTAAGACCCATGGCGCAAAATTGGACTTCAACTGTAAAATTTAATTAAATTTTCTCTAAGGTTTATCTATTTATATATATATATATATATATATATAATTTTTTGTGCCAAATGAATTGTTTTTAGTTATAAAAAAAAAGGCTCATAAATTTAAATCATTCAAACTCTCTCTTCCTCTAATTTTATATATAATGTTAGATATATGATTATTTTTTAATGATTTATTTATATTGGACTCCTCATTTTTCTACTCTAAATTAATTCATTTTGTACAAAAATTAAAAATGTTTGACTAGATGAAACACGAGTCGTAAAATTAAACTCTAATTAAAATTTAATTTTTACACTGAACTAACTAACTTAGTTCAAAAATTTTTAAATTTTGATTAGATGGGACACGTGACACAAAATTAGACTCTAATTGAATTCCAATTTAAAATCTAATTTGATTTTCTTTTAGCTTTACTTTTATATATATATATATATATATATATATATATATATGACTTATAAACTTGAATTTTTTTTAGTTCTACAAAAAAAAGAAAGGCTCATAAATATAAATCATTCAAAAATTATGTTTTTTTATAGTTTACTTATGTTAGACTCGTTTTTTACACTAAATTAAATCATTTCGTACAAAAATTTAAAAACTTAGATTAAATAGGACATATGTTGCAAAATTAAAATCTAATTGAAATCCAATTTTTACATTGAATTAACTCGCTTGGCACAAAAATTTAAAAACTTAGATTAGATAGGACACATTGCGCAAAATTATACTTTAGTTGAATTCGAATTTGAAATCTAATTGGATTTTCTCTCAGCTTTACCTATTATTATTATTATTATTATTATTATTATTATTATTATTATTATTATTATTATTATTATTATTATATATGTTAATCCCTTAATTAATTGCCAATTTAGTACGCTAAACATTTCTAATTTGTATCATTAATCCTTTTTATCTTCCTGAAAAAATTATTAATATTTAATACTTTAGACATTATGTTTTGTGTTAATTTAGTTCATGTATCTCTATATATAAAAAGCGTGAATGCGCAAACAGCAATGTTGTACAGTACTTTGGTTTGTTCAACCCGTGCGCACTGTTCATCAGGCCTTTTTTTTCTTTTTTTCTTTGTTGGTGTTGTTTGTGGTTTTTTGTCTTTTCCTTTAAATATTTGTTATTTATATGTGCATATACAGTTACATCAACTTAACAAATTTTTATAATATTTTTGCAATTATTTGACAATCTGCACTGTTCATTGGCCTTTTTTTTTCTTCTTCTTTTTTCCAGAGTACATCGGTTTTGCTTGTACTCTTTTTGTCTTTTATTTTAAATATTTATATGTGCATATACAGTTACATTGACACAACACATTCTTACAATATTTGTACAATTATTGAGGTATCAATTTTTTGAAGGTCAAAATAAAATAATAAAATAAGAAACTGAGAATTACTACCATCTAAAACTCAAAACACGTGAAGAAAATTTTTGGGATGTTAAAATTTAGTGGGAGTATTTTATACATTACAAAATAAATATTTTAAGAATCATAAGCTTTCATTAGGGTTTAACTGAGAGAATAACAATATGACATATTTGCTATTTTCCAAAATATTAAGGGAAAAATTGCTTGATTTTAAAGTTTAAGGAGTAATGCTATGCCCATAACATTTTCACAATAATTTCACAACAAATTTTATGTGGCAAAGTATTTTTGATGGATAAAAAAGTGATATCAGTAGTGGGCTCAGTTTAAAACCAATAACAACTTGTCATTTAGAATTTGTTCTAAATATGTTTGGATGTAGCATTTCTCTCAAATAAAATAAAAAATATATATTTATTCGGATCCTAAAAATGAAGGTATTATGAAAATTTTGTGATATTTTGTTGTATTCTTAGACTTCTTTTTTAGTATAGTCAAATTAGGTCAGCCAAATATCACGGTTTCATACACAATTTTTTTGTGTTGTCATTTTTTTTTTAATGCATTATTTTAAAACCAATAATAATTTTTCACCGAAAATTTGTTGTAAAAATGTTATGAATGTAAAAAATAAAATAATAATATCAAACTGAAACCTACCATAGTTGGAAATAAAAAAATATTGCGAAAATGTTGTGACATTGTTATGTTCCTAAAATTCTTTTTTGTGTGACATTTTGTTGTGTTCCTAGGCTTCTTTTTTTGCTTAGTCAAATTTGGTGAGCCAAAATTCTTTTTTTTTTTTGGAACAATTTCCTTCAATTGGCTTTTTATTTGTTTTTTGTTTTTTTTTAAATACACCGTTAAAAGTGGTTAGTCGAATTTAAAATCAGTAACAATTTACCATTTATAATTTATTATGAAAATGTTATTGATGTAGCATTACTCTAAAATAAAATAATAAAATATCATACCAGAACCCACCATACTAGAAATAAAGGTACAATAAAAATATCGTGACATTTTGTTGTATTCCTAGACTTCTTTTTTAGTTTAGTCAATTTATTGAACCAAAATTCATTGTTTTATGCATAGTTTTTTAGGTTCTTTTTTTTTTTTTTTACACATTGTTTCAATTTTTTTTTTTTTAAAAAAAACCACATTGTTTTACACACACACACACACACACACAAAAATTGACGAAGTAGCACTCTCCTCCTTTTTGTTTGAGGTAGTTTCATTCCCCCCCCCCCCCCCCCAAACTAAAGTTGAATAATTTCCTCCTTTATATTTTGGAAATAAGCATATACTCCTATTTTTACTCTCTTAGTTATACCCTAACAAAATCTTATAATTCATAAAATATTTCATTATGCAATGTCTAAAATACTCCTACTAAATTTTAATGTCCAAAAAATTTCTTTGTGTATTTTGAATATAATGTGGCCGACTGGTAGTCATACTTGAAAAGTTAGAATGATGTTATATGGTGTTTTATTTGTTACCCAGAGAATACTAATTTATTAGATTTAAATCTTCTAGACTTATAATTTTATCTAATAGAAACTTTGATGACAGATGTCTTTTGATTTTTGTTCTTTTTTAAATTTCTTTTTCTACTTAAAAGGGTGTTCATTACAAATAAGTAAGCGAAACATCATAGTCAAACTCATAAAATAAGATGATAAAAAATGAGGTATGAATAACAAAACCTTCAATGTAAATGGTTACAAGTATTTAATTTGATGAAAATCTTCCAAAAAATTGTAGCATTTATCATCATTCATTGCCAAAATTTAAATATTGTGGAAAGATGATGACATTCATTAACATTCTTTGTAGCATTTTTGGTAAGTAGATATTACATTTAGTGAATAGGTTCTAAGAATTGTCATAGTAAATAGATATTCAAATAGCTATTTTAAATTTAAGTACATGATTTCATATTTCTTCAAAAAAAAAAAAATCTATATTAACTTTCTCACTAAAGGGGCACCACATGCAACCCACACTAGTCTTATATATAAACGCCAATTTAGTCCACTGAACATTTCTAATTTTTGAATCATCAATCCTTTTTCCCTTTTTGAAAGAATCATGAATACTTTAGACATTATGTTTTGTGTGATAGTTTAGTTCATGTATCTTATATATAAATGTTGATTTAGTCCACTGAGCATTTTTTATTTGAATCATTAAAACCTCTTCCTCTTTGAAAGAAGGAAAATAGTAACGGGCACCGTAAGGTATTTGTTAAGGATGATTTATTATAAGGTCCACTTAATAAAAATTAGTATAAATTGATAAGAGGACTGAAAATATTACTAAAGTGACAAGTGGAACATCAAAAGTTAGCTTTATTGACACAACACCCTTAAAAGAATTATTAATACTTTAGACATTATGTTTTGAAATCCGTATAAAGATGCCAAAGGCCTTATAGCTAAATTGGTATTTTTTCATGTATAAAGTACTCGGAGGTCTAGAGGGGGAAAGAGTTCAAGTTGCAGGGTTAGCAACAAATTGTAATTATCTCTCCAAAAAAATACGTGAATAGCCATGTTTTTAAAAATTGGTACAGTCAAAGAATCGGTTTGTGCTCGGTTCCCAGTTCAACCTAGTTTTTTGATCGATTTTTATTGGTTTTAAGGAATTTTACTAGATCGGACTAGTGCTCGATTCTCAGTTGAACCAGATGATTTGATCTGGTTTTTAATACAATGGAAATAGCTCATTTTTCTATCCAAATCTTTCCTCCCAAAGCATCTCCAATGGGCTGAAGTGGATCAGACCGAAATGGACCAAACTAGATTAAAGTGGGCTAAATAGACTGAAATGCTACGCTAATATGGTGCAATAGAAGTGTAGCAACAATAAATGTTATGCTTCAATTTTTAGATATTATATAAAACTGACTCAAATTTAAATAATTAATTTTTAAACTTACTAGAGATGTCTTTTCTTTGGGGGGGGGGGGGGTGGTGTTGGGGCCAGTTATGAACAAAATATATGGGATTAAGCATAAACACAGCCAGAGTTAAATGAGTTCACTTTACCGAGTTTAATCATACATCTAATTAGATATAATATACGTATGAACAAACAATCGAGCAAGTGGTATATAAAAGCACTTTTTGTAACTGTGGATCACCATGAAATCTATAGGCACTCAAACTAGGACATTCATAAAATTCTTTCTTAGACGTGATCATGCAAATGAGATTCTAAGATCACAAGGTCACAATGAAGAAAATGCTAAAATAAAATCCGAACTATTATGAAATATGAATTGAGCGATAGTACAACTACAACAAAATTTACCACACAGGCTTTACAAATTAATGTGTCTAAATTTTCAACACAAAACAAAAGACTGATTCTACACCTACTACAAAATTTACTGCATAATCTTAGAAACTATTATTCCTTTTTAGACATGAAACAAAAAAGTAATTCATAAATGGGCAAAACTTTGGTACAAATGAAGTTCTCCAACCAAATTCAACCACATAGCTGGATTAACTACTATTACAAAAGTAGTGTTATCTTCTCTAAAGAAAATTAAATTCAATCATATAGTTCATTTGTCAATGAAACCACAATATTAAATTTAATTTGAGAATCTAAGGTATAGCAATTAATGAATTGTAACTAAATTTTACATTTCATAAATTTCTTTAGCATCCAGTTAACGAGTGCCAAAGTGTTCTGGTTAAGTTTGAGTTTTTTTATTGAAATCAATAAGCTTTTTTTAGGTAGTTGCACAACATTCAAGATAAGGGAGTATTTTTTTTTTTAATGGGACATGTTAATGTATACCTCAAGGGCATTTGTTAATGAACTAGTTTTAGAAACTTTTATGAGAAAAGAAAAATAAAAACAATTAAATTTTTTTACTACTTTTTATATTTCCTGTAAAAGTGATATTAAAACTTTCTTGAAATAATTCATTAACAAATGTCTTAAGGGTATTTATTGAGGGCAATCAAGCACCCATTAACAATTTATCATGTTTTTGATGTGACATTGCATTCATTGTCTTAGTTAGTCATTGGCCAACTTATTGTGTCACTATCATTTCGATCACTCTAATCTAAAGTATCATTACTTGCAATTAACAATACAACTTCTGACTCATAATCATGGTTTTAAAACCGCAATGAACCAGTCGATTTGATAGTGAACTAGCTAGTAGTTTGGTTTGATCATGTAGAAAAATAAAAAATGTTAATAAAAAAAAAGTTATTTTAAGAAAAAGAAGTTGGATTTTGTTAACAGATGCCTAAGGGCATTTTAAGAATGCGATTTGTATTTTAGCCTTATTTTTATATATTATAAAAAAATAACACTTTGCATTTTAAGTAATTTTGCATCTAATTATAATCACTTTAAATTAGAATAAATTTCTACCAAAAAAAAAAACCTATCAATTCTTAATTATAAATTATTATTTTTTTAATTTTATAATTTTAAAATTATTAATTAAATGAATTGTGGCATCACCAGCTTGACCATTAGTTGCACTCCAATCAGATCAGAAACTGATAACCAATACTCTTTCTAGTTGTTACTCCAGTCTGGTTTTTAAAACTATGCTTATAATTGATAGATATGTGTATTTTTTACAAATTATAAATATCATTAACTAGACTATAGAAACCCAATTAACCCTTTTTAAATTAGCAATTAAGAACTTAAAAAAAAAAATCACCTGATAATAATACCTGGCTCCTTTCTTCAAATTCTTCACAACCCCATCATGAATCCAACTTGGGACTCTTCACCCAAGACTCATATTTGCCAGAGCCTCACACATGTTCTCGCTCTCATACCTCTCCACATGTGTCACTGCCATATCATCAAGCATATCCTCCCTCTCCCCATACCTCACTTGCCTCTCCTCAAGATCCTTAGTCACAAACATCACTCTCATCTCATCCTCATTCTCCGAAAACCCCAAATGGATTTGCTCTCCATTGAATTTGGATCAGGTGGCCCGATTTGGCTAAAAGGGTTGGGGATAGTGAGAGAGAGACTTTTGATTTGGTTGATGGGTTAAAGAGAGAAATGATTGTTGTTATGAAGAGAATAAAATATGTAATTGTGTTTGTGAGAGAATTCTTCATATTAGGACATTCAAGACAGTGAAAGAATGAAGATGTAGAAGGTGGAATTATTGTTTTGTTTGTAGAGAATTGGATTTGGGGTTTACTTTGGAATGAATGAATAATTAGGCATATTCTTTTCAACATTCTAATGTCATGTTGACATTTGTTTATTAATATGTTAAATTTAATCCCGGATTTTTTTAGCTTAATGATGATTATGACTTCAACTGGAGTTTTCCTCTTATCTCTTCCTGTCATTATGCAAGTCATCAAGTGATATGTGAATTTAATTTATTGATAGGTAATTTGCACCTGTATCCCGAATGTTAAGGTTCGGATTTAAGTCCATCTATCAGTGTTTTGTGATAAGGCGTTTGTTAAGTGCTAAATAAACTCAAAATAAACATCATTTTCTCATTCAAAACAAGATTTTATTATATTTTATTTTTTACAAACAAAGGTATTCAAATCTCTTTGAATATCTAATTATTCTCTCGATTTGAACCTTAATTATTAAAGGCATGTCATATATTATTTTGACTAGATCTACGATATACACTCTTAAAAGATTGGGATAAGTTACTTTGCTCCATGAGGTTTCAAATTTGGATTCATATAACTACGTTATTTTGAGTTATGGCACTCAATCTACACTGTTTTAGTAAAAAATCAATTTTTAATTAACCTTGGTCTCTTAATTATTTTTTGTCACTTGAAGTGAATCTAAAGATGGTGTTACTAGTTTAAAGTGAATGTCTAACTTCAAAGACTAGGGTATGGATTCTGAAAACTCCTAACGTAATAAGGCTTTTTGAGAAATACACTAGTTAACAATGAGAATGAAAAATTCTAAATGATAAGTTATGAACCTAGGTTACCAAAGCCTAAGTTAACAGAACTAAATCGAAGTGAATCATCTCAAAGTACAGTATTCCAGAGCAAATCATCTAGAATTAAAGTAAATGGCAAAAAATGTAAAGGATTTTTGGTCTACTTGACTTAAACTAATACTAAATTTCTTCAAAATAAACAGGAAATTAGATAACTTAAATACTTGATTGAAATAAGAACACAACTACAAGGAAATAAAGTTAAAAGCATATGATGTTCTACAAGCCTAAATGACTTCTTGAATGCCTACAAACTACTTATCTCCAAAGAAATTAATACATATTATCTCAAATGTGCTCAGGTTTGTGCTGTGGTTGTGCTCGGTGTTTTTTTCTTGTAGCATAAAGCCCCTATTGAAGAAGCAAGAATTGCATCCATAATTCTCCTAGCCATTCAATTTACAATGATAGGGAGAAATAATTGGAAGGCACTACAAGAAGAATAACTGGATTTTGGGTGAGAGGAGGATGATGTTCAAAGAGTAATTCTAAATTATCTTAGCAAAAGAAACGGAAAAGGTATAAAAAATAATAATAACAAAAATAAACAATAAAAAAGAAGGATTTGAACACAGATTCTGGGATTTTCTCCATTAAGGATATTGCAGTTTGCTCATGTGAGTTATCCTGAAAATGAGGGTAATCAACCTTTTAACTTTTAACTCAGAGTATAAGATCTTGAATTCAGGGGAGTTACCACAGTTGCTCAACTAGAGATGCTCATCTCCAAAATTAAAATAGTATGTCTTCTCTAAACAGTAGAGTACTCAAAAGAACTAAGCAACAGAAATGTGACAGTACCTCCAATGGCACAAAATGGTAAGATCAGAACATATTCATGCATCAATAATACATGCCGTGACAATTGCAAATTTATTTGACTAGTACATGACTTTCAACTATATGAAGCCCTTTATGGCTTTATACAAAGTGTTAAATAAAACAAATTACATAAGGAAAATTGCATATTTACAACGACAAAAGTTATAGAAGCATTTATGTGGTACATATTATCCCACTTTCCTAGCGTCAGCATCATCCAAACAGTAGGGAGAACATCAATTCACAACACAACTTTGATGCCTAATTGCAGTTACATTTTAAATACAGATGAACCAGATTTTGGAAACTAACCAATATGCTTCAATGCAATTTCAAGTTCAAACATCGTCTGTCTTCACGGGAGTCCAGCTATTTTTTGGAGTAGCCTCTTTTCGGGAACGGGAAATGAAACCAAGAACATAGCCTATAAAAGCCCCAAGTAATAATACGCTGGCTCCCTTAACCAACAATGAAAAATCAGACTCTTCCGCCTCACCCCTGGCTCCAGCACCATCAACAGCACTATCCCCACCACCACTGAGAACTTGTCCAGATGCTAGAATCTCCACCATATCATGCACTTCTCCATCATGGTTCCCTACATAAGAAAGCTGAAGCTTCTCCTTTGTAGCAACCAATCTAGTGTACCCAAACTCACCCCCACGGTACAAAGAGCGTTTAGCTTGTGGGAAGATCGGATCATTTGGGTGGTTAGGTCTAGGCTCCCAGATGGGTTGCCAGTCTTGTCCTGCCATCCCAATAACAATATGGACTGGAAATGCCTCCCAATCCTCCCCCTCCAGGCCCATGCTTCCACAAGTAAAGTTATTTACTGGACAAAACCTCTCATATCTATGAACATGACCCCACAATGCAAGGGTGACCTTGTTTTTCACAAACAAAGGTTCCAAGTGCTCAAGCATCCTCTCCCTCAATGGGGCATCCCTATTTTCATTGCTTGTTGTATACATTGGCCGGTGCCCTTGGACTACCACAAAAGGAGTGTTGTTCCTATTAACCGACTCCAAATCATGCTTTAAAAAGTTATATTGGTTGCTCCCTTTAAGGAAATTGGTCTCAGTTGACATGTATACAAAATGTACCGCCCCCATATCAAATGAATAGTAAAGGTTCCTAGTGGCTGGGGCTCGGGTTCCAGTTGCCTCTGAAGAGTTTCCAGGCATTTTGAACTTAAGGCTGTAGGGTACCCCACATTCACCACCCCCATCCTTTCCATAACTTCCCACAGACCAATCAGGTCTCCAAGGCTGTGAGGGCCAGTTGTACTCATGATTACCAATGCACACGTGGTATGCTACTTTGGATGCAACAGGTTCAATCTGAGTAAAAAAATGATCCCACAACCATGAATATCCTCTTGCATAGCTGATGTCCCCAATATGTGAGATAAACGCTGGCTTGTCACCCAAAGCCTCAATATCACGGAGTATCCACTTCATGGTCGCTATGCTTTCGTCTTGTGTACGGAGAAAGGTAGAGTATGGTGTTGCAGTTCCCATGTCACCAAACAGGAAAGCTATTGTTTCATCAGAGTCCTCATTCCTTGACACAAAGCTGCGAGTTGAACTCCAACCTCCAGCATCACTTCCAACCTGTCATTGATAACATTATCGTTTTCTCAGACCATACAACGAAAACAACAACAACCAAGCCTTAGTCACACAATTTTGGGGTCAACTAATTTATAATAAAGTGACTCAAGTTTTAATAATTTTTAAACTTACTCTAGAAGTCTTATTTTTTTGGGCTTGGGGCCAGCTATGTACAAAATATATGGCATTAAGAACAAACACAGCCATTGTTATATTCAAACCATGCAATGTAGTGCAAAATATTTTTCTCATATGAGTTCACTTTATCAAGTTTATCATACAATTAATTAGATATTATATACACATAAACAAATAACCGATCCAGTAGTTTATAAAAACATTTTTTGTAACTGTGGATCACCATGAAATATATAGACACTCTAACCAAGACATTCATCAGATGCTTTTCTTAGACATGATCATGCAAATGAGATTCAATGATTACAAGGTCACTTGGAAGAAAATGTTATAATAAAATCCAAATTATTACGAAATATGAACTGAATAATAGTACAGTTGCAACAAAACAAGCCTTACAAACTAATGTGTCTAAGTCTAACTTTTCAACACAAAACAAAAGAGAGTGTGATTCTACACCTACTACAAAATTTACTGCATAATTTTTTTTTTTCTGCATAATATTCAAAACAATTACTCCTTTTTAAATACAAAACAAAAAAGTAATTCATATATGGGAAAAACATTGGTACAAATTAGGATTTCCAATTGAATTCAACCGCATAGCTGTATTAACCCCTACAACAAAAGTAATGTTATCTTTTCCAAAGACAATTAAATTCAACCATATTGTTCATTGATCAATGAACAATCGATCAGCATTTTCTATTTGTTTATTAGCTTTTGCTAATTCCACCTATTAAAACAAAAGCCATTTAATCATTATGTTGTTGGTAACTTGATGTGACACCAATCACATTCATTGTCACGCCAGTCTGTAAGTCGATTTTGTTTCGTTTATAACAAAATTGATAGTAGCTTGTGGTCAAGTTATCAAGTTCCTACCATTTTAATCAATCTAAAGTATCAAATTTTGCAATTAACAATGCTCCAAAATTACAAATTACAAATATCAAATTACTAAACTAAAAAACCCAATTAAACAAAAAATTACCTGATAATAATACCTGACTCCTTTCTTCAAATTATTCATAACCCCATCATGAATCCAACCCGGGTCTCTCCACCCGACACTCGAACTCGCCGGCTCCTCGCACATGTGCTCCCTCTCGTACCTCTCCACACGTGCCACCGCCTCACGGTCAAGCTTATCCTCTCTCACCCCATACCTCACTCGTCTCTCCTCGCTATCCCCCGTCAAGAACATCACCCTCAGCTCATCCGCATTCTCCGTGAACCCTAGATGGATCTGCTCCGGCACCCGACCCGACCCGAACCCGACTTCCACCGACTTGGCCAACAGATGGGCCGTGCCCGGCAACGGATTGTTATCGTGGTCGTGTTTTTTCCGGTTGATTTCGGACTCGACCCATCGGAAGATCCGCAGGGAGTAGTTGGATCGGAGGTTGATGAGCGGGAGGGAAATGGAGCCCGACCCGGATTGCCACGTGGCGGAGGAGTTGAGGAACACGTAGCCGATGAAGTTGTCGTGATCGGAGTCCGGGGGAGAGTAGATGCCGAGCCAGTCGAGGTTGGACGGTTCCGCGATTCCGGACCATTGGATTCGGATCGGGTCGCCCGATTTGGCTAAAACGGTTGGGGTTATAGAGAGAGAGACTTTGGATTGGGTTGATGGGTTAAAGAGAGAAATGATTGTTGTGATGAAGAGAATGAAAGGTGTGAGAGAATTCTTCATTTTTTTTTTTTTTTTGGGGAGATTTTTCAATTCGGTGAAGAATGAAAAAGAAAGAGAAGCTGAGGGTTTTTGTTCTTCTGTTTATTTATGTAGAATTGGACTTTGGGGTTTGGTTCGAATTGAATAAATAATTAAGAATATTCTTTTTTCATTATTCTAATGTCACATTCACGTTTGTTTCTTAATTTTTAAAAAATTTAATACCAGATTTTTTTTAGTGATTAAGACTTTTATAATTAAAACAGCCTCTAAGTACCACGTTATCTGTACTAGGAAACTTTTTTGTATTTTTAGTTAAAAGTTAATAGTTTGTATTTATTATAATTTAGAATTTTTTTAAATAAATAAAAATGATAAATTTTATAGATAAACACAAACGGTAATTCTTTTTTTGAACGTAAAGAGAAAAAAAAATCTTAAATTTTAGGAGTTTTTTTTTTAATTCAAAATAAAATTTGTTATTTATCATTTATGACTATATTTTTAAATGAAATTATCCTTTATTAATGAAGGTATTTTTGAAATATATAAAAGTCAAGTTCAAAGAAGATATTTATCTTATATATAGTATAGAAGTAGAGATGATGAGGTGTTTATTTTATCATTCAAAATAATGTCATTTTGACCCCTATTAAAGGCATGTCATATACTGTATTATTTTGACTAAATCTATTGTTTGTAATTTGAGGTTTAAGACAATTTTCGTCTTATCTCATAAAGTTTCAAATTTTAGATCTATAAAATTACGTTGTTTTAGGTCAAGGTGGCAGTTAACTTACAGCTTATTATATTTTTTAACTACATAAAAGATTAATTCAAAGAAGATAATCATCTTTTATATAGTATAGAAGTATAGATGATGAGATGTTTGTTAAGTGTTAATTAAGCTCAAAAACAACTTTATTTTCTCATTCAAAATAATGTCATTTTGACCCCCTATTAAAGGCATGTCATATACTGTATTATTTTGACTAAATCTATTATTTGTACTTTTAAAGTTTAGGACAATTTTCTTCTTATCTCATAAACTTTCAAATTTTAGATCTAGAAATTATGTTGTTTTAAGTCAGGGTGGCGTTATTGTTTTTTGGTGAAAAAAAAAAAGTCTAGGTGGCATTTAACTTAATCTTATCATAGGTCATGGATGGAAGGGTTTAAATTCAAACAATACGTAAATTTTGGGGCGTAGGACAGATCCAAAATTTGAAACTTTAAGGGACAAAATCAAAATTACCCTAAACTTCAAAGGTGAAAATTCACTTTATTCTAATTTATTCAATTACTTAAGCAAATAACATGATCATCTAGTTAAAGTTAAAGAATATTTATATAAAATTTAAAATATTAGATTTGGAATCATATATAATATAATTATATAGGAAAAAATGATCTATTTATTAATTAAAATAATTTAATAAGAACGTTAATTTCCTTTTATCTCTTCCAAACTATGATGTCATTATTCAAGTCATCAAACTATGTATATGAATATTTTTTTAAATTAATTTATCAACTAGTAATTTGCATCTTTAAAGTTTAAAATAATTTTGATTTTATCTTCTAAAGTTTCAAATTTTAGATCTATGCTCTTCATGTTATGTATCTATTTGTTAGACCATTGAAATGAGGTGTTTGTTAAGTGTTAACTAAGCTAAAATCAATGTAATTTTCTCATTCAAAACAACGTCATTTTAGTTTCTATTAAATACATGTCATATATTATTGTGACTAAATTTATAATTTACACCCTTCAAGTTTTGAGTAATTTTGATTTTACCTTATAAAATTTCAAATTTTGGATTCATAAAACTATGTTGTTTTGAGTCAAGGTGGCACTTATAAACACCTCATCACGATGCATGGACAAAGGGGCTTAAGTCCAAATAATATATAATGTTATGGATATGATATAAATTCATAATTTTAAATTTTAAGGAATAAAATCAAAATTATCCAAAACTTTAAAAGGTGAAAATTCACTTTACTCTCATTGATATTAAATCATAGAATTACTTAAACAAATCACACGATCATCTAGTCAAAGTTAAAGAATATTTGTATAAAATTTAAAATATTAGATTTGGAGTCATATTTGATATAATTACATAGGACTTAGGAAACAAATGATCTATTTCTTAATCAGAGAATATTAATTTCGGACTGATGGTTAAGGATTGCAAACCATAATTTGTGAAAAAAAAACATTTTTTTTATTTTTAAATTTCAGAAGGCATGCCTTATCCACAAAAAAAATTAAGAGGTTGTGTATCACTTTGGAAGTCGTGATCTAATCAAAATATCAAATTATACAAATGTCAATCCCTTAAATTGCCAATTTAGTCCCCTAAATATTTCTAATATCAATCATTAATCCTTTTTTTCTTTTCGAAAAAATTATAACAGTAATATTTAATGCTTTAAACATTCTGTTTTGTGTGTTAGTTTAGTTCATGTATCTTAAATATATATGCCAATTTAGTCCACTGAACAGTTCTAATTTGAATCAGTAATCCTTTTTCCTTTTTGAAAGAATCATTAATACTTTATACATTATGTTTTGTGTGATAGTTTAGTTCATGTATCTTATATATATAAATGTGCTTCTCAAAAAAAAAAAAAAAAATATATATATATATATATATATAAATGCCAATTTAGTCCACTGAACATTTCTAATTTGAATCATTGATCCTTTTTCCTTTTTCCTTTTTGAAAGAATTATTAATACTTTATAGACATTATGTTTTGTGTGTTAGTTTAGTTCATGTATCTTATATATATTATAAATGCCAATTTAGTCCACTAAACATTTCTAATTTGAATCATTAATCCTCTTCTTCTGCTAGAAAGAATTGTTAATACTTTAGACATTATGTTTTGCATGTGAGTTTAGTTCATGTGCATTATCATAAGTATTATTTTTCTAAGTTAATTTCCCTGACATTATGTTTCGGAGTGGGAAATGTTAATTAAGGTTATAAATTTTACTGTTTTGATATTGGTGTTGGATTATGAGCTACTTAGTAATCTCTTTAGGTCCCAATCTTTAATCATGTTCTAATGAGTAAGGTTGAAATTCCAAGACATACATGTGTTTCTAAATTTACATAAAATAGAAGTTGCTTATTTTGTTTAAAAGATTCAGCCACACCTAAAATTTTGGATCTTTACGTTTTTGAAATGGGGTTTGGTTGTTAATTTTGACCTTGGAAGAATTTACTTTTACATACAATTAACATAACGTTTGGTTCTTGTTTTTCACTGGATTTTAATTTTTAATTTTTTATTCTTGATAGATTGCAAACTCCGCCTTTTTACTGTATTAGTGACGTATATTTTGTTCATAATTGACCAAGCCTTGAAAAAGGATGAGGAATGTGATAAGTTGGCAGCGGGCATAAAATTTACTTTTACTTTTTTATTGATGGATCATCCACTGCTGTATAGTGATAGATTTCATTTTGCAAAATATCACAATTTTACTGTTCATCACCATGTGGAAGTTAGGGATTAAAAGCCATTTATTCATTATGATGTTTTTTTTTTTTTTGAGAAAGTATTTATTATGATGTTGATAACTTGATGTGACACTAATCACATTTATTACGTTAATATGTAAATTGATTTTGTTTCTTTTATAACAAAATTGAGAGTAGCTTTTGGTCAAGTTATTGAGCCCCTACCATTTTGATCAATCTAAAGTATCAAATTTTGCAATTAGCAATGCTCCAAAATTACAAATATAGTTGATAGAAATGTGTTAAATTACAAATATCAATTGCTAAACTAAAAACACAATTAAACAAAAATTACTTGATAATAATACCTGACTCATTTCTTCAAATTCTTCATAACCCCATCATGAACCCAACTCGGGTCTCTCCACCCATTGTCTTAATTATACTTTTTTTTTTTTCACCAAAAAATTTTTTTTAAAAAAAAAAAGTGATTCGAATTCGGGTCGAGTCGCGGGTCGGGTCACGGGTCACTCGTTTTTGTTTTGGGTCAAAAAAAGCAGGTTCAGGTTGAGCATTTTTCGGGTCGGGTCGGGTTGGGTTAGAAAATTTTCACCCGTTTTGCCATGTCTATATGAAATGCCCTCATTAATGAAGGGTAACTTCATTTAGAAATAGAGTCATAAATGTTAAATAACAAATTTCATTTTGAATTCAAAAAGAGAACACCTAAAATTTATGATTTTTTGTCCCTTCACATTAAGAATTTATTAGGTCCATTAAAATGACTGCTAATGTGGTCTTCTCAGACCTCCCAACTAATAAAATGTTGTTATTTATGCAAATGTGACATCATTTGATAATTTTTATTTTTTATTCCTTGTGCAGATTAGGAAGCCCACACATACATTTACATAAGTGACATCATCTCATTGCTTAGGGAGGACCACATCAGCCGTCCTCCTAGTGTAAATAATAATTTCTCATTTGCATTAAAAAAAGAAATTACAATTACTACTTATTTCTAAAGTTTATCATTTTTATTTGTTTGAATTTTTTTTTAAATCTAAATTATAATAGATTCAAATTATTAATCTTTACTAAAAAAAAATGATCTAGTTCTTAATTAGAATAGTTTAATAAGAATGTTAATTTCCTCTTATCTCTTCCTAACAATGATGTCATTATTCAAGTCATCAAGCTATGTGTATGAATATTTTTTTAAAATTTTTTTTTTACTGACTAGTAATTTGCACCCTTAAAGTTTGAGATAAATTTGATTTTATCTTCTAAAATTTCAAATTTTGGATCTATATTCTTAATATTATGTATCTATTTGTTAGCCCATTGTGATCAGATGTTTGTTAAATGCTAACTAAGCTTTAAAAAATGTAATTTTCTCATTCAAAACTACGTCATTTTGGTTTCTATCAAATGCAAGTCATATATTATTATGACTAAATTTATAATTTACACCCTTCAGCTTTTGAGTAATTTTAATTTTACCTTATAAAATTTCAAATTTTGGATTCATAAAATTGTTGTTTGAGTCAAGGTGGCACTTATAAACACCTCACCACAATGCATGGACAGAGGGGCTTAAGTCCAAATAATATGTAATGTTAGGGGTATATAATAAATCCATAATTTGAAACTCTAAGAAATAAAATCAAAATTATCTTAAACTTTAAAAGGTGTAAATTCACTTTACTCTCATTTATTCAATGAGTAATGCTATAGATACAAACTATTTTACAATATTTTTACAAAATGTTGATGTGGTCAACCTCTTAATAGTTTTTATTTAGGTCCATCATTGATATCACTTTTTCATTTACTAATAATCACTCACCACATCAACAGTTTGTAAAAAAAATTTGTAAAATAACTTGTATCTTTAGCATTATTCTTATTCAATTACTTAAACAAATCATATGATCATCTAGTTAAAGTTAAAGAATATTTGTATAAATTTTAAAATATTAGATTTGGATTCATATTTAGTATAATTACATAGGAATTAGGAAACAAATGATCTATTTCTTAATTAAAATAATCTCTCTCTCTCTCTCTCTCTCTCTCTCTCTCTCTCTCTCTCTCTCTCTCTCTCTCTCTCTCTCTCTCTATATATATATATTAATATAATTGAAACCTTTGAAATCCTCACAAATTTTCACGTCAGCACAATATTTAAATAAAATTATTATTTTATTTAAATAAAATTATTTTTGTTTAGTCCAAACTTAATACAAAGTGAAACTCTATCTTTCTAACAAGTCTAACTTAAACTCAAACTCAAACTCAAACTCATCATTATCATTTTTTTAAAACAAAATTATTTTTGTTTAATCAAAACTTAATAAGAAGTGAAACTTTATCTCTCTAATAAGTCCAACTTAAATTCAAACTTAAAATTTGATAATCTATAGAAAAACAAAAATTCTAATAAGACTCAATAAAAAAAAACAAAGAAAAAAAGAGACACACGTTGAAAATAGGGCTAAAAAAATAAGACTCATGTTGAAAAAAAAAAAAAAAAAGACTCGCGTTAGATTAAGAAAAAGAGAGAAAGAGAGAGAGAGAGATTCCTAGTAGGACTCTCTCTCCCCTTCTCAAAGTCCTAACAATTACCACCTCAAAACTCTTAACTTAACTTCACTTTAGGAATTAAGAAAAAAAAAGAAAAAAAGAAAAAAGAGGAGAGACTAATGTAACCAAAAAAAATAAAAAAGGACTCTTGTTAGGAGTCTCTTTTCCCTCCTCAAAACCTTAGCAATTACCAATTTAAAACCCTAAACTTAACTTCACTTTAGGATTATTAAAAAAAAAAAAAAAGACTAATGACTAATCTTGTAACGTCCGGAAAGGTCTGGCCTGAAACTGTTCGGCCCAAGAAGCCACGAAAAGGGAAGGTTATAAAAACCCAAAGGCCCATAAGGACTCACTGCGTACGTGGCAGTGTCCGAGGATAACATGACCTCAGACAGCAAGGGTTAGAGCGGAGGAACGAGACTCAATGCCAACGGATGAGCTTCTGGAGCCCAGTTCTCCGGCGCCTCAATGGGACGCCGAGGAAGGGGAACAAACGTGTCCTGCAAGGTTACTTATTAAAGGCTTCCACCTAATTTAATGAGGAGATGACTTCTGAAGAGACGGCAGTCAACTTTATAGTCTTGAGGATTTCAGGGATTACGGGTTAAAGAAAGGGGAGATAATGTAAAAATAAATAAATAAAAACACCTTGAAGGCAGCGGAAGAAAGGCCTAGACAGAGGTCCGAGGAGAGGCGGAGGCGTTTCCTCAACTCCCTGCACGTCTGATGAGTTCACCCTTACTCCATACTTTTTCTTTGATTAATGTGCCCTTACAAATCTGATTGAACTTTTTTCTTTGATTAATGAATTTTATGTCAAATTTGTTTATATTTTTATTATTAATAAAGTTTCAATTCAACATACGTGGATGCTTGTTTATATTGTTATTAATGAATTTTACCTTTTATGTCGAATTTTTTATTTGCTTTCATACGTGCTTGAGATTTTCTTTCCATCTTATTTTTTTTATTATGTTTAGAATTGATTTTCCTTTGAATATTTGGGTTAATCTCCATATTTATATTGACATTTTTTTAGTGGGTTTGGTTTTTGAGTTGAAATTTCTACTAATTATTTTTTTATATTGTACATGGCAGATAAAATATTTCTATTTGTTTGGAAAAAAATCAAAACTGCAACCTATGTCTTCTAGCCTAGGGAACAATAAATTTTGATTTGGTATGTTATATTTAATTTGGTTTGATTTTGAAGTAGAATTTGAGGATTTTATAAATTTTGAAGTTTTAAGTCTTGGGGTTTTTGGTACTTGTGTCTCAGTAGGTTGATCTTAATTCTTCACGATAAATGCTTTTTATTTAGGTTCATATGATTTTTTGTTTTCTTATTAAAAGCTATGATTTTTGGTTGGTTAATTATTATTTGGATTAATTTCAATTAATTATTTGTTTGGATTCAACATAAAAGATAATGGAATTAGGTATTATAATTTTGCTATTCAAATTTGAAACTTGGTGTGCCTTTCTCATATCATGGTCTTTGTTTATATATATTTGAGTGTTTTGAGTGTGTGTGAGAGTTTTGCTTTATTAATTTAAGAATTGTAAAGTTTCGGTAACTATGTACTTGCAACTCACTAATGTTCAATATTAGACAACACTTCTAAATTATGGAAAAGTATAGAAGTTAAATATTTCTTCATTTTTTTTTCAGAGTCAATAGTTTTTCCATGCTTTACACGGATTAGCGACTAATTTAATATAAGAACATTAATTTCGGATTGATGGATAACGACTGCAATCCATAATTTGTGGAAAAAAAAAAACATTTAAAATGTTTTTAAATTACAGAAGGCATGCCTTATCCTCAAAAATAATTAAGAGGTTGTGTACCACTTTGGAAGTCGTGATCTAATCAAATTATACAAATGTCAACCCCTTAAATTGCCAATTTAGTCCCCTAAACATTTCTAATTTAAATCATTAATCCTTTTTTTCTTCCTGAAAGAATTATTAATATTTAATACTTTTTTTTTTGAGAAGCAATATTTAATACTTTAAACATTATGTTTTGTGTGTTAGTTTAGTTCATGAATCTTATATTATAAATGCCAATATAGTCCACTGTACAGATCTAATTTGAATCATTAATCCTTTTTCCTTTTGAAAGAATCATTAATACTTTAGACATTATGTTTTGTGTGATAGTTTAGTTCATGTATCTTATATATAAATGCCAATTTAGTCCACTGAACATTTCTAATTTGAATCATTAACCCTTTTTCCTTTTTGAAAGAATTATTAATACTTTAGACATTATGTTTTGTGTGTTAGTTTAGTTCATGTATCTTATATATAATATAATTGCCAATTTAGTCCACTAAACATTTCTAATTTGAATCATTAACCCTTTTCTTCTGCTAGAAAGAATTGTTAATACTTTAGACATTACGTTTTGCATGTGAGTTTAGTTCATGTACATGAACGTAATGGATGGAATATGTTATTCTTTTTCTTAGAATGTTTAAGAGTTTATAAAAAAAAATTAATATATATATTTTTTAATTTAAAAAACTTATAGTTTTATTATTATACTTTATACTCTTCATTCCACCCCCCCCTTCAAAATATATGATAAATTGACAGTTCACCTCATTTGATTAAAGAAGGGAACAACAAGCTGTCGATAGCTATATCCCCTTGCATCCGTACCAACGAATTGATCAAACTCAAACTTGCATTCTTAGCAATGAATTGAGCAAAGGCGAAGCAAACTTGGATAAGTTAAAAAATTCAGCAACCGTTAATATGTTTATATAAACATCAATACAAAAGAATAACATAATATATATCTTATGCATAAATAAATAAATATAGGCGAAGCAAACTTGGATAAGTTAAAAAATTCAGCAACCGTTAATATGTTTATATAAACATTAATACAAAAGAATACCATAATATATATCTTATGCATAAATAAATATTCAATGAAATTCTTGTCCTCTCCCATTAAAGATTTTAAAAAAATTGATACTAACCTCTCTAAGGGAAATGTCAATTACTCCTCCGAATTTCACAGTTTACTCCCTAGATGTTTTGATTTATGTGTCAAATATCCTCTTATGACCATTTATGCATCATTACAGAATTGCATCAAAACACATAATTTTCAAATTAAATTCTCATAAATATTAATCTCAAAATAATACTCGATAACTATACGGGTTATATGATTAGAAAAATCAAGAAAAATAAAAATCATGCAAAAACTAGAATAAGTTTTTGATAATTTTTTTCCAAACCTTAAGAAAAGTTTGGGTAATTTAAATATAACCCCAAATATAAACTTTCTTGTGGCCCAAAAATTCTAACCAAAATTTTCTTACTTACGAAATTTCTTTTGAGAGGAGTAGGTATTCTAGGGTAATGTATTAATCTATCAATCCATTTCATGTCTGCATCTAGAGTCCACTTGATAGCAACTCCTACATGACACAATGTAGTGATGTACCTTTCTAATTCTTTCTTCTTCCTCCTATTCTTATCTTCTTGCTGGTCTTAATTACCTGAAGAAAAATCTTCTGCTGGTAGAGCACAGTATTAATTATTAGTGGCATGCTATAGCTATTGCTATTATTGTATTATTCCTATGAAAATTGAAAAGTGTAAGTACCTCCTAATAAGTCTTGGGCCATGCCCTACACACACATATATACGTGACTCATGTGATGAGAGGCAGTAATTGCTGACTACCCCCCAATGGCTCTAACGGTGTCCCCCCAATTTTCTTGGCAATAATATTCATTCATGTGTCTCTTGCTTTGCATTAAAACTCTCTCTCTCTCACTACTATCACTATCTTCCATATTACTCTCTTTTCTCTTCCTAATAACCCTTTCCCACAATCACAAAAATAATCCCATCATATCTCTCTTTGCAGCCATGATGAAGAGCTCTCCCTCTTCAACCACAAGCTCCTTTTTTCTTTTCTTGAGGCTCTTGGTATTGGTCACCATAGTTTTCCTTCTCTTTGTGACTTCAACCTCTGGTCTCTCCAACCCAACCATGCATGAAACCTCTTCAAGAAACTCTCACAACCATCACCGCCACCATCTTTACCCTCGCATCCATTCTTGTGGCTCTCTTTCCCATGAAAGGTCACGTTCTTTGTGCATTAAACTTCAAAGAAACCACCAGCATCATACTCTCCCACCACCTCCACCACCACCACCCTCAGAGCTTGATGAGATTGACCCAAGATACGGTGTGGAGAAGAGACTAGTCCCCTCTGGACCAAACCCTCTTCACAACTGAGAGCAAAACCAGCACCTTTGACCTACCTTCTGTTTCTTTCTTCTAATATATTCAGCCATCTAGTTTCCTCTATATAACTAGTAAATTTTCAAGGTTCGAGTGAAAATCCAATGGTTTGAAATTAAAACATATAATTTCTTTTTCGTTTTCACCATTTCTTTGCATCTTCTATGATGTGAGCCCTTTTCTTCTTTCCCTATATATATATATATATATATATATATATATATATATATATACCAAGATAAGGTTTCTTGGTTTCACTTTTTTCTTCTTTTTTTTGGGTGGTGATGATTCACTGATTCAGTACCGTTCTATTGTAAACGATGTTGCTATTTCCATTATTGTTTTTGACTCTTTTTTTGTCCTCCAGTGGAAAAAGGCAAAAACAAGCATGGAAATGGTCTAACTTTTGTTGTATTTAGTGAGACTGCAGTTTGGGAGAGGTGGAAAATTCAAGAGAAACCCATGAGCTTCATTAATTTGGAGGTGTTATTAGCTAGCTGGGAGATGCCAAATTCAAAATGGACTCAACTCTTTTCTGAGGGTAAAATGGACTTTTTCAAAGTACCATTTTGGTTTGCTTCAAATTTATTTTTATATATTCATGTATAGTTTATGTTTAAATCTATGAATATGTCAAGGTTGAGATTTTCCTTAATGTTTGCCCTTTTTTACTTCCTTGTTTCTTTCTTTCTAATTTCTTGGATAAAAGTTGTATAAGTCTTGCTACTAGCTAGTTCCAAAATCCAAATCTAAATTCATTGCAACCAGTGGAATTGTGTTTTATGTGTCATGTGGAGCAATTTTCCTCATGTGAGTCTTGGGAGTACTTACTACACAAATCACTTCCCAATGTACATAAAAGCATTGCGTTTTGAACTGGGAAAGGCCGTGAGTCTCATGGGCATATCTGATTGTCAACGACAATAGGCGTAGTGGGGCATAATGTATTGCAGAGAAAGTTGCAATTGCTTTTCTATTCTCGTGACAACTTTCAAGTATAATGTAGATCATGTTCTAAACAGAAACCAGCAATATTGGCAAATGGCCAATTGGAGCACCAAAGAAATCAGTGCGTTTGGAAGAAACAATATACACTCTTATGTTTATGGGGGATAATCAAGCTGTTAATTATAGAATCAAGCCAAGAGTTTTGTAACAATTATTAACAATTTTTTTATATATTAAATTATCAAGTTCTTAATTAGTACTATTTGTTTATGCTAATTTGGTTCAAGTTATGAATCCTCTTGTAGTATCTTTGTGCATGTGTATGCACGCAAACGCGTTCTAACAATGGCATTTAGAACTCTCCTTCCTATTAGTTTACTCCTCTAAACAATTAAACTATGTGAGTGTGTGCATGCACGCTAGCTAATGGTATCTAGAGCTCACTTTCTTATTAGTTTACTCCTCTAGATAATTAAACCATAGAAAATTAAGGAGTTCTTCAAACAAAACAAAAAAAAAAAATTGAAATTATATACTCTTGCACACTCTATATTACAGTGTATGTATTTTTATGGAGATATATCAAAGCACACACCAATAAAGAAAATAGAAACAGATAACGTTATTTAGCCATTTTTTGGGATAGCATTAAAAATTAAGTATTATACCTGGGGCCGGAAATGCATGACTTGATTAAGAATCAAAGACCATAATAGATTATGATATAATTAAAAATAAACAATGAAAGTCCTTTCCAATTCTTCAAACTTTTGTAATTAAGTTTTTATTTTTTTTTTGAAAACTTTTGATGATAATAACGTTTAATTTGGAGTAGTCTGTTAAGTACTCTTGGTCAGCCCTTATTTTCATTCTTCTCTGCCACCAACAAATCACAATTCACAAAACAACATAAACTCAAATAGTAAATAAAATCATTCCAAGACTTACACACAAACCCACTTAACTCACCATCACAACTCACATAAACTCAAATAGAATTTAAAACCATTCAAGACTCCCACTATCCAATGAAATCACTAATAATGGCCCCATACTCCACAATTTTGGCCACCTACCACCAATTATTCCCACCCAAAATCCAAACTTAGATCACCCCCAATCACTTCACATCTTTATTGGCTAAAGCCAAAATCCAAGCACACCACATAAGAGCATTTCTAGCAGTCTCTTCAAATTTTTGTACTATTTAGAGTATGAACAGTAACTTTACCTTTTACCTACTTATTTTTTCAAATACACTTTCCAACGGATTCTTTATATTTTTTCTATCCTATTAAAATATTATTTCTTCATTATTTCTATTTTTTTTTTAATCTTCCTTCATCCATTAATAATGGTTATATTTTTCAAATTCTCAACATCTATATTTTTAATCTTCCAACGGAAATATTTTAAAATTTTCCAATAATGTTTTTTTAACAAATATCATTGAGCACTTGCATCTCTCCCTCGCTTTCCTTTTATACTACTCTTAAGAGGTCTTGAATTACTATTTTCTCCACTTGTTTTCTTGGTAATGAGATTTATCTCATTTGTCTGAAACATTGATGGCTGCTCATTTCCTCATTTTCTCTTACTTTATCTTTTTGGGAACTCATGTCTAAAAGCATCATGGTTGGCCTTCTACTTGTAGAAGCCATCTCTTTGGGATAGGTCAAATCCTTCTTTGAGGTCAACGAGACAAGAAATTCTTCAAGGCTTAAAATGGACATTTCGAAGGGTTTAGAGCCTCGATGTTGACCCTTCCTTGATGGACTTTTTAGTGGAAATGGTATAGATTCTCCTTTGTGATGGGTGAACTTTGGATAGCATCTGAACAACCTTCCTCTCATTGCATGTCCCCTTCTCTGATCGAGGTCTCTTAGTTCCTTCATGCTAGTCTCTGGTCTTAAAAGTATTACATGTTCCTTTTACCTTTCTCTGACTCATAGGAATTTGATCTTAACGAGTCATCCAACATTTTCTTTCCTCCTTTGGGAGTGAATGACCCACTCTCAAGCTAATCTCGAGTTATCTACACCCTTTTTGAGTAGGAATGGCAACGGGTCGGGTTCGGGCCGGGTTTTTACATACCCGAACCCGACCCGCGGGGCAAAACCCGAGACCCGAACCCGGCCCAATTATTAATCGGGTTTTTTTTCCGGGGCCCAAACCCGCCCCGCCGGGCTCCACGGGCCCCGTTTATCTCTTGGGCCCAAATCTAGCCCAACCAAAAAAAAAAAAAAATTTGAAGCCAATTATAATTTTTTTTCTAGATTCAAACTCATTTAGTCAAGTCCACAAGGTTACTAATATGATATATATATATATATATATATATATATATGAATATATGAATATATATGTGTGTGTATATATATATGTGTGTGTGTATATATATATATGTGTGTGTGTATATATATATATATATATATATATATAAGAGGGGGTTTAGTAATTTAATATAACCGGGTTTTTATCCTGGCCGGGTTTCGGGTCGGGTTTCAGATTTTTTTAAAAAACCCGGACCCGACCCGGATCCGCTTCGGGTTTTTTTTTTTTTAAACCCATATCCGACCCTATTCTTTATCGGACCGGGTAAAATCCGGCCCATTAGGGTCGGGCCGGGCCGGGTATCCGCGGGTCGGATCTAAATTGCCATCCCTATTTTTGAAATTTTTATGTCAGACATTACTTTCCCAATGACCCATTTCTCAGGGCGTGGATGATCCGTTCTTAGGCTAATTTTGCGTTATCTACTCACTTCTTTGGGCTTTCTTTCCTATTCTCATTTTTCTTTGGACTTCCTCCCCCCTTTTCTTACTTTGCTAGGCCTTTAGGTCTTTTTCAAGGCATGTGACTCTTCCTCAATTCTGTGGACTGGGCTTCTCCTTTTCTAAGGCCCACGTCCTTCTTCACCTCCTTGGGCTGGGTCTCTCGTTATACCTTTTGAACCTCAACATTAACCATGCCAAATCCAATCACCATAGCCCATACCGTTAAGAGGCTACATTAAAACCCAATTGTTGTTACAACTTTAATCAACTACAACCAAAAGACCAATGATGATGTGATTGGAACTTGCTATTTTATTCTACGACAATAGAATTTATTTATCAATAAAACGAATTGAAACCCGAGACATAAATTAATAATAGTAAAAGGACCAAATTAAAATTTTATTTAATAAAATAAATTTTAAAAAAATAGTTAAAGAACCAAATTCATAATATAAAAAAAAAAAAAAATTTGAAAAAAACAAAAAAGAATAAGAAAAAGAGGAAAGTTCCCAGTCCACCGACGGCAAGCATTATTACCTTCCTTTCATTTTCGTGTTATTCTTAGATTTAGAAGTGACTTTAAAAAGCTCTAAATTATTAATAAAATCTCTCTCTCTCTCTCTAAACTGGTAAACTCAAACTAAAACTCACATTAATAAACCGAAAGATCTATGACTCAGACTTCAAAATTCCACTCCTTATTTTCATAGATTACATTACATACATACATACATAGATCTGAAAATGGCGCTACCGCGTCTTTCATTCTTCGCATTCTCTCTCATTCTCATTCTCATTTCCTCTCCTCTCGCTCTCTCCAAAACCCTCAAACGCGACGGTACGGTTTTCTCTCTCAAACCAACCACTCTCTCTCTCCGATCCGATCTCAGATCCAAATCTCACTCTCTGTGTTTTTTTTTTGGCTGCAGTGAAAGCTTTGAACGAAATCAAGGCGTCGCTAGGGTGGAGAGTGGTGTACGCCTGGGTTGGGGACGATCCATGTGGAGATGGAGATCTGCCGCCGTGGTCCGGCGTCACTTGCTCCACTCAAGGCGATTACAGAGTCGTCACCGAATTGTATATTGATTCTTTCTTTGTCTCTTTTTGGAATTTTCACAATTTGATGAATTTTGGAATGTGATTGTGTTTTGAAATTTTTGTGTAATTTAGGAGCTTGTTTTTGAGCTAAATTGGATTCAATTTTTGCAGAGAAGTTTACGCGGTTTCGATCGTTGGACCTTTCCCTACTGCTGTGACTAATCTCTTGGATCTCACTAGGCTGTAAGTTCCTTTGTGCGTGTTTTGAATGAAGTGTGTATTTGTTTATTTGGTTTTGTTACTTAGGATGAATTAGATTTAAGTGTTAGTGAGCAGATTTTAATGTGAAAACACTGATGGAAAAATAGTTTTGGTTGTATTGATTAGTGAAAGTACTGAGTTGGATTGAGTAATGTAGTTTGAGATGAACTTATACCGTGTCGATTGTTGTCCATGTATATACTAGTCAATTGTTTTTCATATATATATATGTATATGAGTGCAAAAGAGAGAGGGAGAGAGAGCCGCTCTAGATGGTTTGGTTATGTGTAAAGGAGTGATTAAATGCACTGGTGAAGAAGAGAGTGATTTGATTCAAGTCAAGGAAATGGAAAGAGACAGGTGAAGAAGTAAAACAACTAGGAAGCACGGACACTTCATTTAGGGTGCCCTACCCTTGTTGTACCCGTGTCGTACCTACCATTTTATGTCATAATTTTTCAGCTTGTGTCACCGTGTTGTACCCGTGTCCATGTCCGTGTCTGTGATTGTAAAACAATACTAGTAGAAGGAGTTAAAAAAGGGCTTGTTTAACAAAGGATGTGACAAAGGGTATGGTTTTGGATACGATAGAGGAATACATGTGAACGACCTCGATTAGTCTGTGGAGGATCCATAGCTAATCTCATAGTTTTGGGACTAAGGCTTTATTGTTGTTGTTGTTGTACATTTTGTCATTGGAGGTTGTTATATGGGTATAGGCAAAAGATCATCTTCCTCTTATAAGAAATATATAGATGGGGGTTTGGAAGGGGGTTTGGAAACCAAAGATCCCGAAGTGGGTGGCGTTCTTCCTGTGGTCTGCTGCTCATGGTTGGATCTTCACTTTGGATAACCTAATGCTTAAGGGTCGCCCTTTGGCTAATAGGTGTTGTATGTGTTGCTGTGATGGGGAGTCGGTTAACCACCTTCTTCTTCATTGTCCCGTTACCCATTCCCTATGGACTTTTATGCTTCAGGCCTTTGGTATTCTTTGGATTATGCTAGGATCGGTGGCGGGGTTGTTATCAAGCTGGCATCAGTGGCATGGGAAGCATAACTCAGACATTTGGAACTTGGTTCCAGGATGCTTAATGTGGATTGTGTGGTTGGAACGAAATCGTCGATCCTTTGAGGACAAAGAGAAAACGTTGGTTGAGTTAAAGCTTTTATGCCATCGTAGTCTTTTGGAGTGGTCTCGTTGTTGGGGTTTTACTGATTGTTCTTCTCTCTCTGAGTTTTTGTCCTCCCTTAACTTAGTTTCTTGAATACCCTCGGTTTATTATTCTGTTTACTCCTTATATTTCTCGTTGTTCATCATCATAAACTTCTTGTATTTCTCTTTTTTCTATCATTTATAAAAGTTTTCTGATTACCTATCAAAAAAAAAAAAAAAAAAGAAGATGGGATTCAGATTTGTTTATTTATTTGGTTTCTTCAAAGGATTATGATGTTTATGATTGTTCACATGACAGGGATCTCCATAATAACAAGTTGACTGGCCCAATTCCTCCTCAGATCGGACGGTTGAAGCGTCTTAAAATACTGTACAGTCCTCTACACTTTTTAAGATCGCGATTAGTGTTTCTGATGTTGTTTTTGATACGCACGTATCATGTTTGTCATGTTTTCGTAATAGTTTTCCTGCATAAGTTTCCATAGTCAGAATGTGATTATGTTTAATGTCCCTTGATCGTGGACAAATATTACAAGAGATTTTCGAGTGACTTGTGCTAGTAACAGCTGTTAATTTTTGGATAACAGATGCCCCACCCCCCCCCCCCCCCCCCCCCCCCCCCCCGGCCAAAAAAAAAATTCCTTTCCTTCCATCCCCAAAAAAAAGCTCAATTATTTGTTTCAGATAATGTTTTGATTTTTCAAAGCTTTGGTTGGTTGACCCAATCTTTTGCATTCTATGTTGATCTTTTTTTTTTTTTGGTTTTGTTTTCTTAGTAACTTGAGGTGGAATAAACTACAAGATACCATACCTCCTGAAATTGGTGAACTGAAGAGTCTAACTCATTTGTGAGTAACTTAACTTTCATATTACAATGAAATTAAGTTTGTGGAGTTTCTGTTCATACTTTTTTTTTTCCTATTTAGAGTTAATATGTCATTTGTTATAACTTGCACAGATATCTGAGCTTCAATAGTTTCAAGGGTGAAATCCCTAGGGAGCTTGCTAACCTTGCAGAGCTTCGGTATCTCTATCTACAAGAGAATCGTCTTATTGGGAGAATTCCTGCAGAATTGGGAACTCTTCGAAATCTTCGGCACCTGTAACAATTCATATCCTCTTCAGCATGTCTTGTTTTAGGGGTGCATCTCCATTGTACCGCTAACATGTTCAATTTATTTTGACATAGGGATGTTGGTAACAATCATTTGGTGGGTACCATAAGGGAACTCATACGCATTGAGGGATGCTTTCCAGCTCTTCGCAACCTGTGAGTTAATTCAATTGGTGAATTTAAAAATATTCTGCTTTTATTTTGCAACTATGGGCTTCAGTGATATGATAATTTTTAATAATTCTCTATGTGAATCTGATATGTAGTTATCTAAATAATAACTATTTGACGGGAGGAATACCAGCACAACTTGCCAATTTGACCAACTTGGAAATCTTGTAAGTATTGCTTCTCTCCCTCCCTCCCTGCGTGCTTGCGTGGGTGTGTGTGGTTGATAAGAACGTTGC
Source organism: Castanopsis chinensis (assembly GCA_032878915.1). Classification (NCBI taxonomy): domain Eukaryota; kingdom Viridiplantae; phylum Streptophyta; class Magnoliopsida; order Fagales; family Fagaceae; genus Castanopsis; species Castanopsis chinensis. Next base: position 5,106,020 of record JAVQMG010000133.1, read on the forward strand.
TTATCATTGTAAACCATATTTTAGAATATTATCTTAGCTATATGTATGAGGTTCTGATTGTTGATTATTTTGGTTCTCACAGTTACCTCTCCTACAATAAAATTTCTGGAGCTGTACCAACTGGACTTGCTAATATTCCTAAATTGATCTACTTGTGAGTTCTCTTTCAAAACTTTTATTGCTATATTTGATTGGTTATTGTTAAGGGGTTGACTTTCATAGAGTTGGGAGTATGAAGGACCTATTGCCCTTTTGGTTGTAAAAACACATTGGCAGCCTGGGGCCCTGGTTGCTTCTCTCTCTCTGTGGTAAATGGCTAGGTTGTTTAAGAGATTAGATTGGATTAATTAGTGTTTTTCTGACTTGATTAACTTGACCCGGGACCTATGTATAAGGTTATATATTCTTCTTATAAATGAAAAAAATAGATGAATCTTTTTACTTTTAAATTTGATTTTGCATTTTTTATTGCTGCCTTGCTGGTGATGCATCATTTTAGCCAGAATTAGCCTTTTGACATAATGTTCTTATGATTTATATAAATGTTGTTTTATGTTTTGTAATATTCAGTTTGTTATTATTTTCACCTGCTTGCTATTGGCAACCAAGGCAATGTATTATCGGACAAGAATGATAATAATTAAATTTAATGGGAATGTCTGCCACTTCAGTCTGTTCAGAATTATCCACACTAATCTTCCTAACTTTGTGTCTTGGTTGCTGCCTTCATTAGGATATGAAACCTTCACTTCATTACCATTGCATGCATTGTTTAGATGATTCATTAATCCATTATGTGGCTTTAATGCCCAATTCTTAAAGTTTGTAGAATATGACTTATGATATTAACCTTTTGCCTTTCTAAATGTGGAAAATCAAGATGCATTTTGAAGACTTTCCATGGCTTGTTTTAGCTACACAGAACTTGCATTTCTGTCCTAGCATGCATCTTTTAGTTGGCAATTAATGGAATGCATTTTCTTTCTTCATTTAAATATTTTATATTTTTTTGGATACATGCGTCGTTGGATTATGTTTTCATTATTGATGTCTATGGACCGGAAATTGTCCTGGTATATACTTTAAAGGATTCCTTGATTCAATCTCAGGTACTTGGATCACAACCAGTTGACAGGGAGAATTGACTCTGAATTCTATAAACACCCTTTCTTGAAAGAATTGTGAGTTTTCTTTACCACTCAGATCTAGGGAAGTCATCAATTCCTGAGCTTGAGCATTGAATTGGGTATTCTGTTGTTAATTAATTGTTTTTAACAGGTATATTGAGGGTAATTCATTCAAGCAAGGCGTAAAGCCAATAGGTGTCCACAAAGTCCTCGAGGTTTCTGACACCGAGTTCCTCGTTTAGTTAAGAAATCAACTTATTCTTTACTAGATTAGATACTGTAATTGTATATTGCCAAAGCAAAGGGTTTATGTACTTCTCTGGGAAATAGTTAATTTTGTCCGTCTCTTATTGTCATTAAGGAACTTAAGTTTATCATTGATGATTACTCATTCTGCTGGGGAGTTGTTTATGATGTAAGTAATTTAATTTCATAGTCGCACTTCAATTAGGATTTGATGGTAATTTTTGAATCATTGCAGGAGGATGTAGTGATATACATAAGAGGATGGAAAATTGTTTTGAAATGTTGTAATAACGAAATCTATTCTTTTTAGGAGTTAGCTATAGATTCTCAACAGACTAATTAGTTTTGAGCTGCGATTTAAAAAACGCACAACCGACTCTTGTTAGAGATTGTTGCCATGTTTAACAATGAAACTCCCCCAAAATAAAATATGAAGAGTATTAAAATTAGGGTCAGTTACTCCTAAACGATTAGGTCATTTTAACCTCCCTCAACTTTTAAAGTGAGTAATAAGTAATGTACCTCATTATTGATTGCCAATCTACCTCCTACACTATTGGGCTAATAATCTCACTCCTTAAATTGCCATATACCCAGAAATCATCGCAATTTTTTCTTTTTTTTAGAGAACGTCAACAAAGAATGATCTTGCCATGTCAACCTCATACACTTTTTGGTACCCAAAATCATGGCTATTCGTGACACACGGCTTATACCAGGAATTTCATTAGAGTTATCTCCATGCTTTCATATCAATTAATGCGAACAGTAATGGTCAATCAAGGCCCAAAAAGAATATAAAAAATAATAATAACTAATTTAAAACTATATCCGAGAACTAACTTCCCTATACAATAAATTTTCAGCTTCAACCCAATGGAGATGGATGAGTGGTTGGGCACTTGGTTTCAAAGTGGCTGTCTTGAGTTTGACTGAGAGCTTTCCAGTTTAAGTCTGCAGTATTTTGAAAAAACTCTATTGGCCAGCGATTTATCCCACTATGGGTCCACTTGTCACGAACAATGATTAGTCTCTAGTTGAAAAAAAAAAAAAAAAAAAAAATTCAGCTTTGCACACAAGGCATGGCATAATTAACAATATAATGTCATTATTTTCAAGTTCATATCATTTTCCAAACCTAACTCCACTTACAGTTGAAAAGCCCCGGAAATGTTGAAGATGATATGCCCACTTCGCTAGATTTGTATAGTTACTGTAAATATAAAATCACTTTCTCTTCCCAATTTTGTTCTCCAACAGAATAGAATAGAATAGAATAGAATAAAATAAAATAAAATAGTGCAGGTTAGATTGTAATATTATATAAGAAGTTAGGCATACCCCTGCCAAAGATGCTTTCGTAGCTCAGTTGGTTAGAGCACCCGTTTAGTAAGCGGGAGGTCTTGAGTTCGACTCTCAACGAAAGCAAATTTTTTAGCTTATTATAAACAGTTTTGAGAAGCCGAAAGTGGCAATGATTCCAATGAATAATGTTCAACGAAACCATGCAATTAACGAATACACATCTAATTCTCAAATATTCTCTGATCTTTTGACTCAGGCACTTTGTACCTCTACTAAAAGTAACCAAAAAAAAAAAAAGGTGAGATTAGATTTATTGTGTAGAACACAGATTTTTCATTTTTGAGCCTGAAATCAATAAGCCTAACTACTTTTTCTTTTTACAAACGTTAAGGTTACAAGTTGTGAATAATAGGTAATAAAGTAGTATTAGTAAAGTGTGCGTGGGTTAAAAATACTTAGAATTCTCAAATAAAAAAGTAAAGCGCGAATATGAAAATCAATAACAACTCCCAACTTTGAATAGATTGTGAAAAATGCTATATCTGCTGCATTTATGTGATTTGGGTTGGTTAGAGTTGTGAGAAATATATGAAACTACGAGCAGTGCACTTGGCTTAAAGCTGGTCATTTTCAAGCTGGTTCTGATCTCTATTTCTACAGTTTACTGTTTCGACAACCAGTTGGTACAAAATGTTAATAAATTCTTTATTTTCACTCTGCACATGTAAGCAATTCGCCCATTTGTATTTTTTTAATTTTGAATTCAACTAGTGAAGGGAGGAGACAAAAGGTTTTGTATGCCTAACTGCTGCTGCCTCTTTTTTGAAAAGTAAAACTATTGAAGAGATTTGATTCTGAACATATCTCTATATTGGAAATGAAAGTACCAATCAACTTAAAAGGTTATTAGCATATGCCCAACTTCCTTAAAAATATTTTTTAAGAAAAGAGTTTCCAATTCAACCAAAAAAAAGAATCAGCAAAAAGGTTAAGCTATACCATGAATTATCCAATACTTCTAGTTTTTTTCTTTCTTTCTTTTAATTCTTTTAAAATTCACTAGAATGATGTGTATTTTCCTTTTAATTACCAACTTGTCTTTGTGGGAGCAGGGAACAATCTAGTTTAGCTAAAGCTTTTGTATATGCATGTTGTCTCCATAACTTTCATTTTTGAATGGAAATTAAGGTTACTTCGTATCAAAGTTTTCAGACCATGAATGTCTAAGGACCTGTTTGGTTTAGAGATAGCTCAACTTTCAAAACTCATAACTCAAATCCAAAACTCATAACTCCCTACTCAAACCTCACCTCACTCAAATATTGCAAAACACCTGTTTGGACTCACAACTTAGTTACCCATTTGGGAACTGAGGCCATGATGCATAATCAGATTTGTTTTCGCAAGGATTGGACGGTCCTGATTGGTGGAGTAGATTACATGCTAGGCCTATTTGTAACAACAACCATGTAAGTTTTCACATTGAAAGGTAAAAAAAAATGAGGATAAGGGTAAAAGACCATATATTACCGGCTTTCCACATTGAAAGTTGAGCATCAAGGGAAAGAGAGAATACTTTTCTTCACTCAAAAGGTCATTGAGATTCAAAACCAAGCGTGACATGCAAATCATTCCCAACTTTGCTTGCCTACCCTGCCCTAATGGCACAGCCTAAGACCAACTTTCACAAGCATCTTTCTCTTTTAGCATGCTTCTCCTTCAAATAAACCCCAAAGCCATGGATTGCAAACCATCGCTGAAGCAGAAGTTCCAGAACAGGCTTTCTCTTAAACCATGGATTCTTTGGTCAAACAAATCAGGTAATTCTGGTTCTTAACTATGAAATACTTTTAACAGTTTATTTAGATATACCCGAAAGGCTTGTTGCACGTGCATGTTTTATATCTTTAAGAGTTTTGTAGCTTAATGACATTACCTGATTCTTCTAATAAGGAGAACTGTGGTTCAAATCTCCCTTCCATTTACTATAAGGGGAAAAAAATTGCAAGTCTTGCATCTCTATGTATATGCCAACACACAAAAAGTTCAAGAGAAAGAAAAGGGCAAGAAAAAAACCATCATTGCCTTTACATTTATAAGACATGATTCTTTGGAATTTATCACAATATAGGAAATTAAGATTATTTATAATTAATATGTTGAGCTGCTGTTAAAACTTTTAAGAACTGAATTCCAGAAGATGTATGAGATATTTTTAATCACCATATAAGCAAGTGAGATTATTTGTAATTAATATGTTGAGAAGCTTTTGAAATTTTTAAGAACTAAATTCTTGAAGATATATGAGATATTCTAAAAATCCGCTCATATGGATTTCTACTTTCTGAATGATCACAAATGTAACTCTCTCACCATCATCATCACTCATTTGGGTTTATAATAAATGTTACAATTTATGATAGTTAAATCATTTTTCTATAAGTTTTGACCTAACGAAAGAGAAGATTTGGACTAATGCCCTTTACTTCATGAGGCGTGGTCTTTATTTAATTATGTTACCCCTATTCCGATTATGCTATTGAATTTGGCAGCATTTTTTGGCTGTAAGCTTATTTGCTTAAAGGTAAAATAAAAAGTGACTTTAAACAAATAAACCAGCTTGGTTATCTGAAGCTAGGTTATTTGCTCAAAGTCACCTGTATCTCATTTATAAAAAAATAAGCTAGCCAAATGCACATAATTCTCATTAGTTGTGTAGGTTGAAAAGCTTCAAATGTAAATAAGTAACCACTTCTATTAGGGGGAGATTTTCTGGCATACAACGCCAACAGACAGAAGAGGCTGGCAGGATCAGGGATGGAAGAATATCACCTCAACAGACTCAAAGTTTCAAAGGTAAAATAAATAAATATATATTTATATATATATATATTTATATATGATGAAGGTTGACATATATGGATGAGGCAACAATCAGAAACCTTACTGGTGTGTTTTACAGAAAAGAAGAAATCTCAGAACTGGTTCCAGAGACAGTTCAACCGGCAAATGAGTCAGGATTACGATTCAAGCATCATGATAGACCATGCAACTGCAGTGGCAGCTGCTACATTTGCCATCGCCACACTTGAAGAACCAGGCATCCCGGGTCAGAAAAGGACAACTGAACGTCCTGAAACCTCTTTTATCAGAGGCAAGAGCAAAAAGGAGGATATAACACATTCAGCGCTAGAACCTGGTAGAGCATCCAAGCGATTCTCAGGTAAAGATGCAAAGCATGAGAACTGCCAATTATCTATGAGTACCTGATCATATTATTTCGAACAAAAGTTTATGAGATGGTTTTTATTAGGTGAAACTTCAATGAGGCTTCCTGAAGGAAAAGATACCAAGGTGCCAGAAACTGCTGCAGCCACTGGAAAGACACCCCAAAAGCAAAAGTCCATAGGGCCTGCCCCTTCAATGAAAAAGACTACAACTTTTGGTGAGCCCTTGAAAAAAGCTGACAGTATACAACCTGAAACTGCAGCACCAAAACCTGATCTGCCTGCCACCATTAATCTAGGACTGCCACCAACTGAAGAAACTCAAAGGCAGAGTCCAATGAGAGATGAAATCCGGCAGAGTCCAATGAGAGATGAAATCCGGCAGAGTTCAATGAGATTAAGAGTAGAAGAAGTAGATGCAGAAGCTTGGGAGAAAGCTGAGTTGGCTAAGATCAAAGAACGGTACTTATTCACTTTGAGAGTGGTCTACTGTAACTATAAAATTTAAAGCCAAAGTGAATATGAAACAAATCATCCTGCGTTATCAAGATTGTATGGTAGACATTACATCCAAGCAAAAAATAAAAATAAAAAATAAAATTATGTGCTAAAATTTTTGCTGCAATGCCTATGTTAGAAGCAATTAAAACTATGAACACTAACAGAAACAATTTCAGGTATGAGAAGATGAATACCACAATACTTTCCTGGGAGGAAAAGAAGAAAGCAAAAGCCAGACGCCGACTAAATAATGCAGAGGTTTTTCTTCATTATCTTTTCATTAGTTAATTCAAAAAGAATAAATAGGGTCTGATAATCTCTTCTTGGATGCAGAGTGAAGTGGAACGAAGAAGACTAAAAGCTTTAGAAAAATTTCGCACTGAGATGGAATATATTAACCAGGTTTCAGGAGGAGCAAAAGCGCAGGCAGAAGAAAGGCGAAAGGATGAAGAGTTAAAGGCAAAAGAAAAGGCAAACATAATTAGAACTACAGGGAAAGTTCCTAAGACATGTCTCTGCTTATGAATTTGACCAGTTTACCTGGTTTTTCAGGGACAAAGGCAATCTTTGAAGTTCTACAAATGTAATTATTTATTTCAAAATTTCTTAACTAACTCAAAGTGGCAATTGCAATACACTGGAAACTTCTTTATAAGGTTTGTCATTCCATATCAAAGAGTCACCTGTAGGAGTTGAAGTAATATACTATATCTATTAATTACACAGATTCTAATTTTCTAATCGATGATTACAACATTATGTCATTCATGGACAACGAAAAATCTCTAGTGATGTCGAAATTCTTGAAAATATCTTTTTTCTAACAACTATTAAAAGGATTTTTTTTTCTTATTTAGTACCAAATTCATGCAACCATGATTATTAGTCAAGCTTTTAACAAAATTAAAGTATATCTAAACAAAATAGAGGTCATCTAGAGATAGAAAATCTTATAAAAAGCTTCCTATATAAAGCATCATATGCACTCTCCCAAAATACTTGTATGTATTTTAAAAAGAAAATAAAACAATGAATCCATATAAATCAATAGCTGCCCAGATCTATCGTAGGCAATGATTAACAACTACTGCTGGCCTAGTGTATGGCAAAAGAAGAACATTACTCTCATATCTGAGATGCTTCAGCACCCACACCAATAATTAATTCCATTTTCTGGACAAGATCAAAGCAAATTGAAGAAAAATGCTCACCCAAAGACTCTTGTGTAGTTTAGTTGTATACAAACAACAATAGGAGAATATCAATATGCTAAACTTCAAAAGACCTTTTCCTTTTCTTTCTCTATTTTTTAAAAATGTTGTTCTTGGAACAGAGTCTGATTTTAACAGAAAGTTGGTCCATTAATCTAGCAGATTAAAGATTTAAAAACAGTCATTTAAGCTTGCATTAAATCAAGACTATACTCAAAGAAGTAACGAAAATTTCAGAAATCCCAGATCCTCCACCAGAAGCACACTTGGAAAATAAATTTTTATGCACATTCAAGTTCATAACAATTGGTTCTCCACTTCTATTGAACAGTGGTATTTAATCACTGACAACTGAAACTCAAAAATTACAAACTCAATACAAAACCATGCCTCTTAGAAGCTTTCTACAGCATCACAAAACCATAGGACAATCTGAATAGCCTCACAACATTGAACTGTCAAACTGCCAGAAAGTGGAGTAGTAGACTGACCAGTTTCAGATGCAAAGCAGTGGGGTGATTTTAGAAAAGAAATGTTGCAAGTACAAGTTTTTCAGGGTTTACTGAGGCAAGTAACCAACTACATCTCATGTGGTTATTTCTCTTACCAGCCTCTCCAAAGTAGGGTATGCGAAATACAATACCAAGAAAGATGGGATAGCAAACACAACTGTAAGTATGAAGTAGATGGCCAAAATGACTGCACAGCCAGGTACTACAGAAAAGGCAATCAGAAGAAATATGATAACCAAAGGGAACTTGGATGTAAAGTGAATGAAGAAATCCAGAGATTTATGAAGGGAAAATTGGCGTCTCTCCACATTACTACTACCATTATCATTGCCAGACCCCAGATGTCCAGGGCAATGAGGAGGGGCCCTTCTAGGGTTACCATTGGTAGGTTGATTTCCAACAGCAGAATTGCATCTTGGAGACATCATTGATTGATTTTCCGCACCTGAAAAAGCAGACTTTGACCGATCACCATTCAAGCTCTCAACCATCCATAGAAGAAAGAAGTTCTTGCGAGGGAACTTTAAATTTCCATTGCAAACCAGCCGGAATGACATCAAGTGGCACCATGGACAGGAAACGAAGTATGGAATCTTAATTTGTTGAGTGGGGAATTTCAAGACAGCCAATTGAAGCCCTAGGACACAATTCTTGCAGAGAGTGTGACCACACCATAAGACATAGGGCACATTCTCAACAATGTTGAAAGATTCCCAGCATATTGGGCATTCCAGTCCTTCGTCTCGGCTAGCATTCGAACACACCTCATCATCTGAGCAGTCTTGAGAAGCTTGACTTGACTCTACTAAGTTTTTCCCTGAGTTTTTCTTCAGTCCAATACTTGCAATGGCATTTGAGGCAAATTTCCACATCATGATGGAAGAAAAAGGTCTGATTAGATAAGAGCATTAACTGCTACAATTGCAGAGTTGGACATTCTCCTGTGAAAGAACCACTATGCCATGAAACTTAGCCTCAAAGATTTCTCCTCCAGGTTAAATTATAAACAGCTCATGTTGCTCACATCAAACCTGTAAACATAGTCCATATTTACAAAGTCAATAGCCTTCTATGTAATGTATTAGTAAACAAAGTCTAAAAACAAGGACACATTGAGATACAGATAAGACATTCAGTTGCAAAAAAACGAGATAAGCTACATTTTCATTTGTTCCAAAGTAAATTGAATCATAAATTACATACTCCAACAAGTGCAGGTTTCAACTTAGTTAAGGGGGATTTATAGCAAGTGTGGCATAAATGTGAACGACACAAGAGTCTGCCCAAAAACAGTGATGTATAATGACAAGTAGAAAAATCCTTGACTCTAATATTTGATATATTCTTTTATTTCTTTTATATGCAAATTTTCTCAACCCATTTCACATGGCATATTTAGATGCAAAAAAATTAAAATTAAAAGACCCCATCATAAAAACCAGATTACTCTTAATAGAATTACAACTTTTTGTTCATCTAACCGCTAAACTGTTTATCACAAGTTTACAGAAAAACAATCCTAATTCAATAACTGGCCACAGAATCATAGACAAACATATACCAAACATATATTTATGCATTACATACACCAAAAAAAAAAAAATGTCAAACTACTACACATTTCGACCATTTTTTTTTTCCGACCCTTGCTACACAAACCAAACTTACACAAAAACTCTATCAAACACATGACTTTGAGCTTCCTCATCAATCCATATAAGAGCTTAATTTTTTTTTGGTTTTCCCTATAAGTAAAGAATTTCCCTTTCATTACACACACACACACACACACACACATATATATATATATATATATATATTATACACACACTAACATCAACAAACATAACTTAGGGCCTGTTTGATAAGAGATTTCTAGTACTGTTGTGTGTGAAAAAAAGCATGTGAAAATACGTGACACTGAAAACTATTATTTAAAAAACAGTAACAAAAGGGCCTTAATGAGTGAGATATGATGAACACAAACTTTTATCTTCCTACAAATTGTATTGGTAATCACACACGCATCCTTATATATATCTAAACAATGACACTAAACAAAACTCGACCAAACACAAATTTCAATCTTTTAATTGGTAATTACAATTCACGTCATACACACACACACACACACACACACACACACACACATATATATATCAAAATTCAAATTCTCCCTTATTTCCTTGATTTCATAATCACACTCACATACTTATAATTCAGGAATCAGAAATTAGAATCGTGAAAAAAGAGAATATAAGGGAAAGGGGGGAAAGTGAAATTCTATGGAAATTGGGAAAAACAAAGAATCTTTGTTTTTGTTTGGTTACCTTTGTTGTTCTCGGTTTGTGTGGGGATTTGGAGTGGGATTTGGAAAAACGAAGGATCGGCTCTTTCCATATCTCTCTGGTTCTGGTTCTGGTTCTGGTTCTGGTTCTGGTGTTCTCTCTGGGATTTCGAAACCGAACCCGATAAACGGTGGTGTGGTTTGGTGTGGGAGCGCGCACAATGTTGCTGAAACGGTGTCGTGCCGATTTTTAGTTCCTCTGCCAGTTGGGAATTTCTGTTTTTACAGAGAAATTCAAGGTTTTCAGTCAAAATGAATTGTATATTAGTATTTACTATTATAATAATAAAATTACTGTTTTGCCAAGATACTCCCAACCAAGATTCAAAGGAGGATTTCTATTTTTCCTGCTAACGGTTACTAATTACAACCATCCTTTCACATAGGACGGACAGGTCCTGAGTTTGTGGGGTCCATCCCGTATTAGTGCAGAAGTTATTAGGTTTATTAGAAGGATCGTTAATATGGTCTTTCTAATCAATGAGACCATATTATTTATGCAATTGTGTAATAGAGTGGAGTCAATCCCATATTAGTGGAGAAATTATTAGATTTACTGGAATGATTGCTAACGTGGTCTTTCTAGTCAATGAGACCGTGTTATTTATGTAAATGTGTGACTGAGCTTCTTAATAAGTATAAAAAATATAAAATAAAAGAATTATCATATGATATCACATTTGCATAATTAATATTTAACATTTGCATAATTAATCCCAAGACATAATAATTTCACAATTAGAGAGGGATATTGTGTGCAATTATTATAGGATCCACCAGTTAAATCCTTAAGACTACTAAAAGGAGGATTTTTTTTTTTTTGGCCCTTAATCCTAGCTTGGTCTCTAAACCGTTGTTTACAACACTCCTTTCATGTAGGACGGACAGGTCCATGTTTGTGGGGTCTACCACATATTAGAAGACAAATTTTTAGGTTCACTGGAAGGATTGTTGACATGGTCTTCCCAATTAATGAGACCATGTCATTTATGTAAATGTGTGAGTGAGTTTCTTAATCATTATAAAGAATAAAAAATAAAAAAATTACTAGGTGATGTCATATTTGCATAAATAATAGCATTTTATTGGTTGGAAGGTCAGGGAAAACCATGTTAGTAATTCTCCCAATGGACATAATAATTTCTCATATTAAAGAGGAATATTGTGTGCAATTATTATAGGATAAAGTATAGTTAATATCCTTAAGGGTTGGACTACTACTAAGTAGGCTTAAGACTTTTTAAAATTGACTAATTTGGCCCTTAATCCTAGCTTGGTCTCCAAACCGTTGTTTATTGGTCAAAGGAGGATTTTTTTTTTCCCTGTTAACAGTTACTAATTACAACAATCCTTTCATATAGGATAGACAGGTCCACGTTTATGGGGGTCTACCCCATATTAGTGGAAAAGTTATTAGGTCAATTGGAAGGATTGCTAACATGGTCTTTCTAATCAATGAGACCATGTCATCTATGCAAATGTGTGACTGAGTGTCTTAATCAATATAAAGAATAAAAAATAAAAAAAATTATCAGATGATGTCACATTTGCATAAATAATAATATTTTATTGATTGGATTTCAAGGAGGACCTCCTATCAAGATAAAAAGGAGGTTTTTTTTTTTTTTTTTGGTTTAACGATTACTAATTACAACACTTCTTCGTGTAGGACAGACGGGTCCACATTTGTGGGGTCTACCACATATTAGAAGAAAAATTTTTAGGTTCATTGGGATGATTGTTGACATGGTCTTCCCAAATTAATGAGACCATGTCATTTATATAAATGTGTGAGTGAATTTCTTAACCATTATAAGGAATAAAAAAAATTATCAAGTGATACCATATTTGCAAAAATAATTCCTATAAAAAAAAATTGCAAAAATAATAGAATTTTATTAGTTGGGAGGTCAATGAAGACCATGTTAGCAATCCTCCCAATGGACATAATAATTTCTCATATTAGAGAGGAATATTGTGTGCAATTATTATAGGATAAAGTATAGTTAATATCCTTAAGGGTTGGACTACTACTAAGTAGGCTTAAGACTTTTTGAAATTGACTAACTTGGCCCTTAAACCTAGCTTGGTCTCTAAACCGTTGTTTATTGGTCAGTTTTGAAAAATTTTGGACTTGACGGGCATTAATCCAAACCTCAAGAGTGTGAAAGTCTATAGATATAAAGAAAATTTTAAATATGCTAATGTGACAGATTATTAGTGGTAGATTAAATAGCAACGTCAATTGTAGGCCCAAATAAAAATGAGTAAATACTTGTCAATTCAACTCTTGTGAAATTTTTTTGTTTATGTAGCATTATTCTATAATACCAACTCAGAATGATAATTTTTTGAGAACTTAGTCATGTAGCCATATAGGTGGTTCGTAGAGATGGTAAACAAGGTGGCTCCTACATTGGAGATGGTATTGCGTGTAATGTTTATATGCAATATCTCTCTTACATGGAGGTGGTTCACGCGTTTATGGGATCCATCCACAAGTAAAAGGAGGGGGTCATAGGGCCTTGACTTTTAAAAATTCCCTCATCTCCTTGTAATTTTTATAGAAAAATATATTTAAAATAAATTTACTAATTGGCACCCTATTTTTTTTAACTCTGCCATTAAATTTATCTTATATAAAAATAAATTTTTATAAAACTGTTACACAAAATAATATTCATGCATTTGTGCTAAAAGCTTTTGGCAATGACTAAAAAACTGTGTATGAGGGAAACTTCCGTATATAAAAAAAACACTATAAATGTAAACCATTTTTCTAGAATTAATAAAATTTTAAGTCAAGCAACGCACACCTTTGGTGCGATGGTCACTCCACAGGTATAAGTGCTTGCGGGGTGTTGGGGGCAAAAGCCGGGGTTCAAGTCTCCAGGAGGGAGCTTCACACACATACACTTAGATTAGGCTAGAGTAGAAATTCTATCTTGTATAAAAAATAATAATAAAATAAAATTTTAAGTCGACTTGAATTAAAAAAAAAAAAAAAAATCTCTCAATAAAACATCACAAAGGCAAACTATCATTATCTAGCTTAGCCCAAGCTTGTAAGCTAAATAAAAATACTTAACCAATTAAACTACTAGAAATCCAAAGTTGATAATGCTTTAATTTAAGTAACTTCAATTGACACTCTTTTAAATATTTAGAATGAAGACCTTCATAATCAAATTCCCCTTATCTCATTATATTTATTGAATTATATAAAAAAAAAAAACTTAATTAAACTCTCTACCCTACTCTCAAGTCTTATAGTCCCGTAGATTTGAAGACAGTATTGAGTTGTTGAAACATAAGTTAGGGTAATCTCAAATTTTCCTACTTATCAAAAAAAAAAAATTTCCAATATTAATTTTATAAATTGATACATTTACTTTTAAACATCAACCAAAATAATTAACAAAATGTGTTTTATAGAAAAACTTATGGGAGCTTTAAAATTTCTCATATTGAAACCAACGTTTTCAAAGATATATAATATTTCTCACAATTGTTTTGTTGATATGATGTATTATGATTGATGCATAATAAAAGTGGCATCAGTAAAGAGATAGGTTTTTTTTTTTTTGGTCAGATATATGCATAATTTTTATTATACACATATTATGGTTATATGGAAATACAATCTTGTTAGAAACATTGCAAAATTTATTGAGTTTTTCACATCTTACTCATATTTGAGATAATTCTTGATTGGATCTATTACAATACAAAAACATATGAATGGTGTGCAAAAGCTTATGATCAAGAACAAATATTTCATTTTCTCAAAAAGAAAAGAAAAGAATAAATATTTCATTAGTTCAATTGGTAAAGTATCTAATAGTTGTATAAGAAATCTGTGGTTCAATCCCCACCTACACCAAAAACTAATTGGTGCTTTGGTCTGATGATAAAGAGCTATCATCAAGAGCGGAAGCCATAAGTTAAAATTCTCTATAAAAAAAGAATAAATATTTCAACACAATGTACCAATTAAATAATAACAAATGTCGGTTGGTATGATCGCACCCATGTCCTTGGATTAAAGGGCACCCCTATCCACCAAGGGTGGGCAGCTCTCAATATCAAATTGATACAAAAAAAATAATAATAATAATAAATGTCCCAAGGAGCACATGTTAAAGATATAATAAATGCTGAATTATGAGTAGCAATGTACATTTTTCAATGGAAAAAAAAAAAACACTTATTAATAATTGAGGGGTGTGGTGGTCATTTCAGAAGTATAAAAACTTGTGAAATGTGGGGGATAAGAGTCGGAATTTAAGTTTCCAGGAAGGAGTTTCACACACATTTACACTTAGATTAGGCTTGAGTAGAATTCTATCTTGTAAAAAAAAAATATAATTTGATTTAAATTTTAAAAAAAATATATAAAAAAATATTATTTAATAAAGCACTTAAAAAAGCCTTATGTAATACCAACATTCTTTAAAAAATATATAAAAAAATGTTCACAATTTCTTTTTAATATCATAAGATCTTAGATATGTGGATGGGGTTATGCAAAAAAAAAAAAAAAATCTTTTAACACAAATTATTATACAATTTTTTTACCACAAATTTAAGTGGTAAAGAGAAAATGTAAATCCATATGTAAGTAATAGCAAATTACTCGTAACCTATCGCGCTATAATTGTGACGAAAAATTGTAAAATAGTTTATGGTCCAAGAATCGCGGAACAAATATTATTGATTCATAAATGATCACAGACAAAGTGGGTCAGTTAGGAAACGTGTGACGCACGTGGATCAAACGCGTGAAGCTGCGAAGGAACACGCCAACCACATAGTTGAAAAGAAAAAGCTTCCCCTAGTTGCAACCTACCTTTATATCCACCAACAGAAAACGGTCAAGTCTTCATTATCTTCCTTATCTCCAAGTCCAACCACTACAGCCAAAACCTCTCCAATTCATTCAGATTCTACCAATCAAGCAATGGACTTTCTTTCAGATCTTCAAAAGAAAGCCAACAGTTCTTCTGGCAGTCACCACCCTGAAAAGCATGAGCAACACCAAAACCAAAACCAGCACCAGCACCAACACCACCAGCCATCAAACTCTGAGCTCATGGCCAGTGCCAAGTATTTAGCTGGGGCAGCCCAATCCACTTTTAGCCATGAAACTGACAAGCTTGACAAGGCCAGGGTAGCTGCTGCAGCTGGTGATCTTTTGGCAGCTGCCTCTAGCTATGGAAAGTTGGAAGAAAAGAGCTTTGGCAAGTATGTGGAACAGGCTGAGACTTATCTCCACCAATATGGTCACTCCTCCTCCCAATCCCATTCCACCACCACCACCACCACCAGCCACTCCTCCTCCCATTCCACCACCACACACTCAAAACCACACTCTTCTGGTGGTGGTCATGAAAGTGAAGGCCATTCTGAAAGTGGGTATGGGGATTACTTCAAGATGGCTCAAGGTTTCTTGAAGAAATAAACATTTGAATTCCAGTTTCCCCAACTGCTTATGCTTTGTAATTTCTTCAATTTGCTGTATTTGTATCTTGTGTTGAATGATCTATAATCTGTTTGTTCTGTATTTGTGCTTTGTGGGTTTAATTTAGCTTTTAGATTGTATAAAGTGGCTGAAGCAGATCTAGATCAAGTCTGTCAATAAATTATTAATTAAGAATAAATTTGTGCAATGTGCTATTAACATTGATTCCAATTTCCCAACTGCTTATGCTTTGCAATTTCTTTAATTTGGTGCATCTTTAATTTCATAACAGCTTTTGGATTTTTGGGTCTTTTGTGTTGTGTGTTCTATAATCTGTTTGATCTGCATTTGTGCTTTGTGGGTTAATTTATCCTTTTTAGATTGTATAAAGTGGCTGAAGCAGATTTAGATCAACTCTGTTAATAAATTATTAATTAAGAATAAAATTTGTGTAATGTGCTATAGCTTATAGCCTAGGACATGTATCCAGTAATAAAATTTGTGCAATGTGAAATTTATGGAAATTGAAAACAGAGTCTTTAGTTTGTGTGGGTCCATGGGATTTGGAATTGGAAGAAAAACGAAGGATCAGCTCTTTCCATCTCTCGTTCTCGTTCTCGTTCTCTGGATTTTGAACCGATAAACGGTTTACGCACAATATTGCAGAAATGGTGTGGTAGGGAATTTCTGTGAGGTGAAAATGCAATGTTGATCCCTAAGTTTGTCTATTGTGAATCATTAGTCCGTTCATCAATTTCAAACAACATATTATTTAAACAATTCAGTCCCTTGATCTGATCTGGTAGTATACAATGAAAAGTCTTAGTTAATAACTAGTATATTATGATTTATGCCCAATACTTGTAGAAAAAAAAAAGTAGTTTTGAAATCAATCTAGGAGAGAAAAACCATTTGACAGTTTTATAGCCCTTGTTGAAAAACGAATACCAATTGAATACCAAATGGAATTTACGACTTGGGAAGTTAAAAACATTAAGGCAAATATCATATAAATTCAAAGAAAGCAGATCCACTGAGAACTTTGTGGACGTGACAGTTCGTTTGCCGCTCCTCTTTGTGTTCCATGTCAATTGTGTATGATTTCATTTTTAACAAGTAGTCAACTACGAAGGGCTTCTGGATTTGGGTTTCAATTGGGGAAAAGAAGTGAGTTTAGATTTTAATTACATGTGTGATTTTTTTAATAAAAAATAAGTTGCCATGGGAAAAAATAAGTGTCATGTCAATGTTTCGTTAAACACATAAACAAGAATTTAACCGAAGTTAATGGAATGATCAATATCGCATATTTTTTAAACTTCAAGAATTAATAGTGCTCACTCGAAACTTAAGGAACCAAAATATAGACAAATTTTAGGAACTAACATTGTATTTTCGTCTTTCTGTTTTTCAAAGAATTCTAAGTTTCAGTCAAAAGGATGACTATTTTTTTTTTCTTGTAATGATTACTAATTGCAACACTCCTTTCATGTAGGATGGATGGATCCATGTTTATAGGGTCTACCCTATATATAAGTGAGGGATATTTGTGCAATTATTATAGGGTAAAATCAACTGATTGGCTCATAAATCTAACTTGGTCCCTAAATTGTTAATTATTGGTCAATTTTGAAAATTTTGGATCTCGAGTGTTAACTGTATTTTACCCATTTTTATTATATAAAAGAGAAAGCCTATAGACATGAAATTTTTAATATAAAAAAAATGCAAATATGCTAATGTGGTGGATTATTAGTGGTAAATTAAAAAGTGATAATAATTGTGGACCCAAATAAAAATTGGTAAAAAGCATTACTCTATAAAAATACCAACTCCTAATGGGGATGTTTTGAGACCTTAGTATAGTAGCCATTTAGGTGGTTTGTAAAGATTGTGGATAAGGTGGCTCATGCGTTGGAGATGGTAATATTTGTAACGTTTATATACAATATCTCTTTTACTCTGGCATTGAATTAATCTTATGTAGCGCTTACAAACCCCAATTTTTTTTTTTACTCTGCCATTGAATTAATCTTATATAAAAAGAAATTTTTATAGAACTGTTATACAAAATAATAAATCCATTCATGCATATTTGCGCTAAAAGCTTTTTGCAATGACTAAAAAACATTGAGGATTGGGGAGATCGACTTCCATATATAAAGAATACTACAAATGTAAACCATTTTCCTTAAATTAATAAAAATTTTAAGTCGACTTGAGTTCCAAAAAAAAAAAAAAAAAAAACTCTAAATAAATCATCACAAAGGCAAACTATCATTGTCTAGCCTAGCCCAAGCTTGAAAGCTAAATCGAAGAACTTAACCAATTGAATTACTAGAAATCCAAAGTTGATAATGTTTTAATCTTTTGACACTAATATTTTGAATTAAGACCTTCATAATCAAATTCCCCCTATCTTATTGTAATATCGAATTATCAAAAAATAATAATAATTAATTAAACTCAACCCAACTCTCAAGTCTTATAGTCTCGTAAATTTGAAGCCAGGTATCAAGCTGTTGTAATGTGAAAGGGGTAAAGTTAGGGTAATTTCAAATTTTCCTATATTAATTTTATAAATTGATACGTTTACTTTCGAACATAAAACAAAATAATTAACAAAAATGTGTTTTATAGAAAAAACTTATGGGAGCTTTAAAATTTGTCATATTGAAATCAATATGCTCAAAGATATATAATATTTCTCATAGTTGTTTTGTTGATATGATGTATTATGCTTGAGGCATAATAAAAGTGGCATCAATAGAGATATAGTTTTTTTTTTTTTTGGGATATATATATGTGTGTGTGTGTGTGTGTGTGTGTGTGTGTGTGTGTGTGTGTGTGTGTGTGTGTGTGCGTGCGTGTGTGTTGGGATAAAAGGCCTAAGAGTATATATTGGGCTGTGGGTTTTGTCCAAGAATGCTAAGTGATCTAAGGACAGATAAACGATAGGGAAAACGTAAGAGTCAGAGCTTCACGAGTAAACTATGACTGCGAATGTTTGAGAAGGTAGTCTAATGAAGAATGCCTTCTCAGCTAAGCATAGCAGAGGTCAGAGGGATTGGTTTGCCCTCAAGGGCAACACATCGGAAGGTTTTGCTGATAAGGATAAACATTAGGGAAACATAGAACAAAAAGAAGCTAAGAAATATTTAAGGGAAAGTTGCTACCACCGCATTGACTGCTCTACAGCTAACCCTCTGGCCGCATTAATGTGGAGATGATACCTAAACAGTGGCCAACAACCTTACAGCTACTCTCAAGGACTTCCAAAAGGTACTGATGGGATAAAGATCAAAGCCAACAACTTGACTTACATGTGCACAGTTAAGATGAAGAAGAAATGGGTATATAATAGAAAAAGAACCCTTGCAGGGGGATCGGAGATTTGAGAGAAAAAACACTGTAGCAACAAGAATTAGACTTGTAACTAAATTCAAAAGATATATATATAAGAACTAATCTCCTCAGACTGTGCCAAGAACGATTTTCTTTGAGCAAAACCATTTTATTCTTATTTTATTGTCATCTAGGCTAACTATAATCACTATCTAACTCATTAAAACCTAGTTTTCTAGCCCACTCTTTACAAATTCATTGTATTAGGCTATTTGGGCCTAGATCATTTTCCTTTTGGGCTTAGGCACCAAACTGCGTCCCTACAATATATATGCATCATTTTTCTTATACACATATTATGGCTGTTTGGAAATACAATCTTGTTACAAACATTGCAAAATTTATTGAGTTTTTCACATCTAACTCAAATAACATTTGAGATTATTCTTGGTTGGGTCTATTACAATACAAAAACACATGAATGGGGTGCAAAAGCCAATGATTAGAAGTAAATATTTGAACACAACTTACCAATTAAATTATGAGTCAGAATTTGATAAAGATAGGGTGTAAAACCCATATTTTACACCATCCAATAAGAAATTACCATATCAACATTTTACTTAAAATTCAATACATCCTACCATACCTAATAACATTTCAAAAAACTCATAATTTGTTTGGATTTATATATGAGTATTAGAATTAATTGAGTGTTGTTGTACTTTTTCTTAAATATATAATAAAATGATGTGACATGTTGGGATTGGAAATGTAAAACGTGGATTTTACACAATATCCTTATAGAATTTAATCTCATTAAATAAAAGGTCTTGGTAACAAATGCACATGTTCAAGATATAATAAATGCTCAATTATGAGTTGTAATGTACACTTTTCAATAAAGAAAAAAACACTTGTTAATAATTAATGTGTCATGTTATTGAAAAAAACACTTGTTAATAATTAATGTGTCATGTTAACGGATGCCTTTAGTACAATTGTTAATAAACTATTTTACGAAAGTTTTGATATCATTTTTATGGAAAATAGAAAAATCTATCAAAATATTAATTACTTTTTTTTTTCATAAAAACTTTGCTAAAATGGTCGCCTAAAAAATGCCCTTAAGAATATGTTATTTTTTCCCATAATTAATTATTCCCTCCGTCCCACTTTGTTTGTCCTCTATTTATTTTGGGATGTCCCCAAATATTGTCTTGTTTCTAAAAGTAAAAATTATTAGTTTACTAATGTTCTTATTATACTCCTACTTTATTTTTAAAACTATTTGAAAATAAAACTAACTAATATTTAAAAAAAAAAAATCAATCTAATTGGGGCACCTTTTTAGTTGCCTCATTAAGAATAACTCTTTTTTAAAAAAGTTGATAAATTTATTTAAAGGAAGTTTTGTAAACTTATACATTTTTATAAAGCAAACAAGACAATAAATGATACTTCCTTAAAAAGTTTGACTTTTTAAACTGAACAGGACAAGTAAAGTCAGGCGAAGGGAGTAATTTATATGAAATTCACTAGGATTACATATGCCTTTTATGGATAGATGTGTACAATTTAACTTTATTTTTAAAAAATATTATTTAATAAATCACCTAAAAAACCTTAAACATTGCCTTTAGAGCAAAGAAAATCTACTATACACTAGTGTGGGTGGAACATGCGTGCTACCTCTTGAGTGAAAAAATTAAGGCAGAATTTTTATTTGAAGTATGAAACTATATATATATATATATAATGTATGTCATTCAAAGTTAATCTCATTCGTATAAGAACTTTGATACCTATTTGCTAAAGGCGACATCCATTTATTAAAAACTTCTAAGAATGATAACGAAAATTATCATCTTCCAACAATAAGCAACTAAGTTTTTCTAAAATTTTATCACAATATTTAAATTTTCGTAATGAATATTGTCATATGTTACAATTGAAACTCTTCATCAAATACCTTCAACCATACACAATGAAAATTTTGTCGTTCATACTTTTTCCTTTATCATTCTACATGAGTCTAGGTGCAATTTTTAGCATAATTAGTTTCTAATGAATGCTCATTTTAGGCAAGAAAAGGAAAAAAAAAAAAAACAAAAAAGCATGTGTCATCGAATTTTCTATTAGATAAATTATAAAATTTGAAGATTTGAACCTAGAAAATCGATGTTCTATAAGTAACAAATAAAAAACCTTATATAACCATTTCAACTTTCTAAGCATTACTACCATCTAAAACTCAAAATACATTAAGAAAATTTTTGGGACGTTAAAATTTAGTGGGAGTATTTTAGACATTACATAATAGAATATTTTAAGAATCATAAGCTTTTATTTGTGTTTAATTGAGAGAATAACACTATGACATATTTTTTCTTTTCCAAAATATTAAGGGGAAATTACTTGATTTTAATGTTTAGAGAGGAGTTGTGAACTACCCCAAATATAAAATGATGAAAAATGTTTTAATCCTAAGTTTTTGTTTTTGTTTTTTTGTTTGTGTGTGTGTGTGTAAAACTATGTGTTTTTACTTAAAATGGTGCATAAAGAAAAAAAAAAAAAACAAAAATTCAACTTAAGAAAACTGTATGTGAAACAGTGAATTTTAGTTTCACAAAAATTGACTGATAAAAAAAAAAAATCTAAAAACACAAAGAGTGACACAACATTTTCATAATATTTTTATAACTTTGTTATATTTTATTTTGATTTGTAAAGAAATGACACCTTAGCGGTTGTGAAAATATTGTGATGACAACAAGATGTCTTAACATTTTCACAAAAGAAATTCTATATTCACAGCATTTTCATTACAAATCATGAGTAGTAGGTTGTTACGGGTTGTTATTAATGGGAAAAAAAATATAATTTGCTTGGTAAGTTTAAATTATAATAACAATTTACCATCTAAGATTTGTTATGAAAATATTATAAAAAATGTTGTGAATGTGACACTTTTTTTCAAAGTACCTTTATTTTTAGTTGTGATTGGTTCCGATATGATATTTTATTATTTTATTTTGACATATAAAGAATTAACATTTCAATCATTGTAAAAATATTGTGGCAATTTGTTGTGTTAACATTTTATTATTATTATTATTATTATTATTATTATTATTATTATATAAACAAGTTCAACGGATGATATTACCACCAAAAAAAGGGAGAAACAGGCAAGTGTAACTATGGTTGTCCAACACCCGCTCGGCCCGATAACCGCCCGATCTGAGCGGTGGTTCTGTCGACTCTGGTGTGAAGACCTGATACCATTAGTTCAAGTCTCGGTTTAACTATCGGAGAAACTGAAGAACCCAACCCGCTAGATGCCTTTCTATCTTCCAGTTGCAAATCTTTTGTTCCGGCGGAAAACCAGTAAGCCTAAACTCAAAACTCCGCCGATATAATGAGATCTTGACAAATACAGCTAGATCTTGACTAGATCTTTAAGGATATGGAGGAATATTGGCCATATCTCGATAGATCCGGCCATATCTGTCGAGATCCGACAAGATTTTGGCCAAAATTCGGCCAGAATTCGACCCCCTGTAGTGAATTCGAAATCGACTGATATGCACCCGAAACCGACAAGACCCGATTCGGCCGATCTGAAGCTCCATAAGGGTTAGTTGGGGGTTATGATTTCTCCCACCCGAGTCTGTCGAGTCGAGTCAAGGCCTGTTTGTTTATGTTGTTTAAATAACAGTGTTAGGACATATGTGTTTCAAGTTGTTTTGAACATATGTCATTCTTTTATGTAATTGGCTTATCCTTTGACAAAACGCACTCAGCTTGTATTTGGGTAGCTCTAGGATGATTTTAATACTTCAAGAAATAAGGTTTCAAGATCAAGTGTTAAAGTCATGCAAGTTGTCCAAGATTCAAGTTGAGAAGTGCCAGATTTTAAAACTCGACACCTGGCTCGACAGCTGCATCTATCGAGCTTTAAAGAAGCTGTTCCAGCCCCGAGGCTCGACAGCTGCTCGACAGCACCTTGACACCTCTAGCTGTCGAGATTTAAGAAAAACATATTCTGAGTTCTGTTTTTTATTCCAATCCGTACATGTGTCTTTGGGACTTTTTTTCTTCTAACCCTAGCATATAAAAAAATTATTTTAAAGGCCGTCAAAGTGAGCAAGTTGCACAAGTATTGAGAAACCTTTGTTTAAGCAATTTGTGACCTGAGACAAAGTTCTTGTTCTAGTTCATCTTCATCTCTCTTGTGAAGAAATTGCTGTGTAATGTGCACGGTTTTGTAACCAAGTATCTTCTTGATCTTTATCGTGTAGATAAATTGAAGAACTTTGCAGCCAACAACTTCCTCTAGTTGGTGATTGAAGTCGCGTATTAGGATCCGTGTAAATTGGTTAGTCACGAACTTGGGAGCAGTGCATCAAAAGGAAAAATTGTCACTACAGAACAAGTCCAATTGGGTATTGGGGTAAGGGTTCAACTGTAGGTTGGTAAGGTACTTGAGATTTCTTTACTTGTAACCGCTTGCTGTGATAATAGTGGAATTGCGAGAGTGGTGACCTTAAAATCACCCGGTGGAGTTTTTGCCATGTAGGTTTTCCTCATTCGTAAACAAATCACCGTATAAATTTATTTTCCGTTGCATACTTTAGTTTATTGGTGATTTGTTTGTGCTGCCACGTAATTTGCATGTTAATTTGATTAATTAATAATTTGACTAATTAATCAACTTAATTTATTACAAGAGGTCAACGCGTTTGTGACCTATCAAACAGTTTTCGTAGTTTAAACAACATAACATGTATTTTCAAAACACTTTTTCACTCACATATTTTTTTACAACACTTAAACAACATTACTAAAATAATATTACTAAACTGGCCTTGAACAACTTTTAAACCAAAAGACTCCATCACTATCACCACATATAAATATTTAAAAAAAGAAAAACTGAAATGAACAAAAAAATTGGTATGTATGGTGATACGTTTAAAAAAATAATTAAAAAACACAAGAGGGCCAGCTCCCTTGAAACGGTGAGTTTATGCTCACCAAAGGCCAAAAACACTGTAGAAATGTCTCTGCTTTATATCAAGTTTTGTTTTGTTAAATAGTGATTTTTTGCTTTTTCAAAACAAAGGACATTGATTTGGCAGAGAAAAGAGACAAAAACTTTACTGAACCGAGCCAAACCAAAGCAAGTAGATATAGACATTGACACTTTTTATATAGTTAATAAAAATATAAATAGATATGATGTATATAATAGCATTTCCTTCTAACATTCTTAAAAAATAAAGAAAAAGTAAAAACCTTAAATAAAAAAAAAAAAATGCTAGACAATCTTTCTCATAACATCATAAGATCTTAGATATGTGGTTGGCATTGTGCACAAAGAAAAAAAAAATCTAGTGATAAAAATTATTACACATTTTTTTTTTCTATATTTGTAACGGAGCAAAGTGTAAAAGGTGAAAAAAAAAAGAAAAAAAAAATTAAATATATACTTTAAGGGATAAGTAGCTACTCTCATATCGTCGTATCGGCATAAATTAAATGATCACTGACAAAGTGGGCAGTTAGCAAACGTGTGGCCGGCGTGGACGAAACGAGTGAAGCTGTGAAGAACACGCTAACCATGCTGATGAGAAGGAAAAGGCATTACTGGAGTGGAACAGCATGAGTCACAGCCTCCTTTATATCCACCAACAGACCAGTTCAAAACTTTAAATCTTCATTTTCTTCTTATATCCAGCAACTGTTTACAAAGCAAACCCTCTTCCAATTCATTCAGATTCTCTCACAAACACAATGGACTTTCTTTCAGATCTTCAGAAGAAATCCAACAGTTCTTCTGAGACTCGCCTCCCTGTAGAAAAGAATGACCAAAACCAAAACCAAAACCAACACCAACAACCATCAAACGCTGAGCTCATGGCCAGTGCCAAGGTGTTAGCTGAGGCAGGCCAGACCACTATTAGCCAGGGAGCTGACAAAGTTGACAAGGCCAGGGTAGCTGGAGCGGCTGGTGATCTTTTGGAAGCTGCCTCTATCTATGGAAAGTTGGAAGAAACGAGCTATGGCAAGTATGTGGAAAAGGCTGAGACTTATCTCGACCAATATGGCAACCCCTCCTCCAAATCCCAATCCCATTCCACCACCACCATTCCTAGCCACTCCTCCACCCGTTCCACCACCACTGACTCAGAACCACACTCAGCAGCAGGTGGTGGTGATCATGAAATTGAAGGCAATACTGAAAGTGGGGCTGGGGACTACTTGAAGATGGCTCAAGGTTTCTTGAAGAAATGAACATTTGAATTCCAATTTCCCAACTGCTTATGCTTTGCAGTTGTATCTCTAATATTATGACACCCTTGTTTGTGTGTGTGTGTGTGTGTTTTTTTTTAAATCTTGTGTTGTATGTTCTATAGTATGTTTGTTCTCTGTTTAGCTTTTAGATTGTAATGTGGCTGAAGCAGTGACTTAGATCTACTCTGTCAAGAAATTATTAATTAAGAATAAAATTTGTGCAATTTGCTAGAGCTTATAGCCTATAAACCCATTATGTATCTTTACTCTCAAGCTCTTATCCCAAATTGCAGTACTGTATTGGATGATCTAACCTAGGACATGTATCCATTAAGTTCTCTCTTTTTTTGAGGGTACATGTGACTACTTATCTACGTGTGACTACTTTTATTCGTGTTGACTCGGGCTTGTGAAATGTTTCACGTAACGTTCACATTTTCATGTTATATATCTCTGAATTTTTGATGCGATAGAACGTGGACATGATAAGTGTTGGATACTAGGATGTGAAACAACGAAAATCATTGTACAACATATATTGAAATGTTATCATTTGTGTGGTTAATTCTTACATGCTCTCGGAGCAGTTGAGTTTTTTTTTTTTTTTACTGTATTCACTGTTTACTCATCAATCACATATTAAAATAAAATTTTTAATTATTCTTTTGGAAAGTATACAAAATCTCCCATACAGTTTTGCCATAAAACATGTAACTATCCTAACAATTAGTGTAACACTTAATCCTCTGCTGGATATTGATTTACGTGTAAGCCATTAATTGTGTAATACTTAATCCCTAGGAATTATAGTGTAACAAAACTCTTACTTGGTATTGATTTATTTTTGCTAGGCCTTGGTATTGTATTGTGTTATGTGTTTATGTGAAAATGCAGCTCTAATAAACATGGACATGTATCATAACGTGAGTAATTTATAACTTATTTTCACATATGGTGAATAGTTTACACTTAACAATAATATAAAGGAGTTTTAGTAAGTCATTCAAAACTTTGGGTGTTTTGTCCATTTGTGTTTTATGGAATAATCTAGCATCATTTTGCGGCAAATAAGTAATTAAAAAGAGAAAGTTTATGGTATACCATGAGAAGTGGAGAAAGAGGGTATATTTGAAAGTAATCGTTAATTTATCTAGCACATGAGTAAAATCAATTAATTAAAAAAAAAAAAAAAAATATATATATATATATATATATATATATATTGTGGAGGGATGAGGACCCAAATGGCTAACAAATTTCATATGGTGGTGGCCTATAGGGGAACAACGGCAAATTGTCCTTGGAAGGTATGCACTTAACTCATGCCTGGACTACCCAACTATAACTGATAAGGTTGCCGCAGATATTTGCCTAACCTCGGATGGCCACTCCTCCTCCCAATCCCATTCCACCACCACCACCACCACCACCACCACCACCACCACCATTTCTAGCCACTCCTTCTCCCATTCCACCACCACACACTCTGCTGGTGGTGGTCATGAAAGTGAAGGCCATTCTGCAAGTGGGTATGGGGATTACTTGAAGATGGCTCAAGGTTTCTTGAAGAAATAAGCATTTGAAATTTTGAATTCCAATTTCCCAAACTGCTTATGCTTTGTAGTTTCTTCAATTTGGTGTATCTTTAATTTCATAACACCCTTGTGTCTTTTTTTTTTTTTTTGGTATCTTGTGTTGAATGTTCTATATCTGTTTGTTCAGTATTTGTGCTTTGTGGGTTTAATTTAGCTTTTAGATTGTATAATGTGGCTGAAGCAGATTTAGATAAACTATGTCAATAAATTGTTAATTAGGGATAATTACAGTAAAACCACCTGTGGTTAGGTCTATTTTCACTTTGCCTACCCGTGGTTCAATCATTTATACTTTGCTCACCTGAGGTACCTTCCGCTAGAGATTTGTTACCCACCCCTCCCTTTGCCGTTAGAAAAACATATTTTTAGGAAAAACAAACATAACAAAATTCAAAAAATTAAAATTTTTGATTGCTTAAGAACTTCTATGAGAACAAAGTGAAGTCACACACATCAACTATGCTATAGTTCTAAAGTTCTAAAAAAAGATAATCCATTATTCAAAAAACAAAAAAAGATAATCCAAAAACCCAACCGGTTTGATACAAAACACGTACGACCACAACTACAACAAGAGAGAAACAAACAACCCAGAAAAGTCAATGGTGTCTATGGTTTCATTGAAGAGCAAGGGCAAAGCAAGCGGCAAGGCCTTGAAGGGCTCTGCAGAGGAAAAATCCATTGGTGAGAGCTTCAAGGAGTGGAGCACTTGGGCCTGAAGAAGGCCAAGGTTGTCACCCACTATGGTTTCATTCCTTTGGTCATCATCATCGGCATGAACTCCAAGCCCAAACCCCATCTCGCTTAGCTCCTCAGCCCAGTTTGATCGATCTTACTAGCTAGTTTTCTGCAATACCCAGATCGAGATTTGGGATTTTCTTTCATGGGTTGGTGCCTATTTGTTGAAATCTTCATGTTTTGAATTCGGGTTTTAATCTATTATGTTATGGATTTTGTGTATCTTTAGGGTTATAAAAAAAAACCCAACCGGTTTTAAAAACTACCAAATAAAAATCAATTTCATTTTCAAACCATCAAAAAATTCTAGAGAGAGAAGAAGCAAATCCACCACAAGAGAGAAGACTCGGCAAAAACCCATAGCCTCCACAACCAACCACCACAAGCTTGCATAAACCCACAGCCTCAACCCACGACACACGGTGGCTCCTCTTCTCCCTCTCATCTTCTTTCGGCCTTAAACCACGAAACAACTAACCATTGAACTCATAAATCAGACCGCAACCCACAGCACAACAAACCTAGCACCACAAATTAAAGGCCAACCCATGACACAAGCACAACCAACCACTGTTGTAGTTAGACATTGAACCACCATTGCTACTTATCAACCTAAGCAAAAAAAAAACCCAATACCACAACCACGACTCACGGCCCACAGCCAAACCAACAGTGGCACCCACGACCCACGGCTAAACCCACAAATCTAACCACTACAACCAACAAAAACCCACCAGAGCACAACCAACAAAAACCCATATCACAATTGGAGCACAGACCTCCAATCTCACAGACGCACGAACTGGAGCACAATCAAACCCACATAACAGAGAAGTGAGACAGGAGAGAGGGAGGAAGGACTAAAAAAATGAGAGAGCAAGAATAAAAAAAATTTGTGTTTGCCTTCCTGCTACAGTGGCCTTTTTTATTCTTGTTATATTTTTTTTTTGCTTAAAAATGTGTTTTTCCAATAGCAAATGGAGAGGTGGGTTACGGAAGGCTAACAGGACTAATCTCAGGTAGACAAAGTGTAAATGATTGAACTACGGGTAGGCAAAGTGAAAATGGACTATACCACAGGTGGGTTTACTGTAATTATCCCTATTAATTAAGAATAAAATTTGTCCAATGTGCTATAAACATTGATTCCAATTTCCCAACTGCTTATGCTTTGCAATTTCTTTAATTTGGTGCATCTTTAATTTCGTAACACTTTTTTTTTCTTTTTTTGGGTCTTTTGTGTTGCATGTTCTATAATTTGTTTGATTTGTATTTGTGCTTTGTGGGTTAATTTTATCCTTTTTAGATTGTATAAAGTGGCTAAAGCAGATTTAGATCCACTCTGTTAATAAATTATTAATTAAGAATAAAATTTGTGCAATGTGCTATAGCTTATAGCCTAGGACATGTATCCAGTAATAAAATTTATGCAATGTGAAATTTATGGAAATTGAAAACAGAGTCTTTAGTTTGTGTGGGAAATGGTGTGGGTCCATGGGATTTGGAATTGGAAGAAAAACATAAGATCAGCTCTTTCCATCTCTCGTTCTCGTTCTTTGGATTTCGAACCGATAAACGGTGTACGCACAATATTGCAGAAATGGTGTGGTTGGGAATTTCTACTAGGTGAAAATACAATGTTGGTCCCTAAGTTTGGCTATTGTGTGTCTTGGTTCTATTCATCAATTTCAAACAGCATATTTTTCAAACAATTCACAGTCCCTTGATTTGATCGGGTAGTATACATTGGAAAGTCTTAATTAATAACTATATTATGATTTATGCCCAATACTTGTACTACAAAAAAAAAAAAAAAAGTTTTGAAATCAATTTAAGAGAGAAAAACCATTTGACAGTTTTATAGCCCTTGTTGAAAAACGAATACCAATTGAATACCAAATGGAATTTATGACTTGGGAAGTTAAAAATAGTAAGGCAAATATCAAATAAATTCAAAGAAAGCATATCCACTAAGACCTTTGTGGACGTGACAGTTCGTTTTCCGCTCCTCTGTGTGTTCCATCTCAATCGTGTATGATTTCATTTTTAAAAGGTGGTTAACTACGAAGGTCTTCCGTATTTGGGTTTAAATTGGGGAAAAGAAGTGAGTTTGGATTTTAATTACATGTGTGATTTTTTTAATAAAAACTAAGTTGCCACGGGGAAAAAATAAGTGCCATGTCAATGTTCCGTTAGACACATAAGGAAGAATTTAACGGAAGTTAATGGAATGACTAATAACGCTCTTTTTTTAAACTTCAAGAACTAATAGTGCTCATTCGAAACTTAAGGAACCAAAATATAGACAAATTTTAGGGACCAACATTGTATTTTTGTCTTTCTGTTTTTACAAAGAAATTCAAGGATTCAGTCACAAGGATGACTATTTTTTTTTTTCTTGTAACGATTACTAATTACAACACTCCTTTCATATAGGACGGATGGATCCATGTTTATAGGGCCTACCCTATATATAAGTGAGGGATATTTGTGCAATTATTATAGGGCAAAATCGACTAATTGGCTCATAAATCTAACTTGGTCCCTAAATCGTTAATTATTGGTCAATTTTGAAAAGTTTTGGATCTCAGGTGTTAACTGTATTTTACCCATTATTATTAAATAAAAGAGAAAGTCTATAGACATGAAAGTTCCAATATAAAAAAATGCAAATATGCTAATGTGGTAGATCATTAATGGTAAATTAAAAAGTGACATTAATTTTGGACCCAAATAAAAATTGGTAAAAACTTGTCAATTCAACTATTGTAGAATTTTTTGTATATGTAGCATTATTCTATAAAAATACCAACTCAGAGTGGGGATGTTTTGAGACCTTAGTATAGTAGCCATTTAGGTGGTTTGTAAAGATTGTGAATAAGGTGGCTCATGCATTGGAGATGGTAATATGTGTAATGTTTACATGCAATATCTCTTTTACATGGGGTAAATCACTAGCAAAAGGAGAGGGTCGGGAGGGGCTATGGGTTTAAAAAATTCCCTCATCCCCTTGTACTTTTTATAGAAAAAAATATATAAAATAAATTTACTAATTGGCACCCCAATTTTTTTTTTTTTTTTTTTTACTCTGCCATTGAATTAATCTTATATAAAAAGAAATTTTTATAGAACTGTTATACAAAATAATAAATCCATTCATGCATATTTGTGCTAAAAGCTTTTTGCAATGACTAAAAAACATTGAGGATTGGGGAGACTTCCATATATAAAGAATACTACAAATGTAAACCATTTTCCTCACATTAATAAAAATTTTAAGTCGACTTGCGTTCAAAAAAAAAAACTCTAAATAAATCATCACAAATGCAAACTATCATTGTCTAGCCTAGCCCAAGCTTGAAAGCTAAATTGAAGAACTTAACCAATTAAACTACTAGAAATCCAAAGTTGTTAATGTTTTAATTGAAGTAACCTTTGACACTGATATTTTGAATTAAGACCTTCTTATATAATCGAATTCCCCCTATCTTATTGTAATATCGAATTATCAAAAAATAATAATAATTAATTAAACTCAACCCAACTCTCAAGTCTTATAGTCTCATAAATTTGAAGCCAGGTATCAGGCTGTTGTAATGTGAAAGGGGTAAAGTTAGGGTAATTTCAAATTTTCCTATATTAATTTTATAAATTGATACGTTTACTTTCGAACATAAAACAAAATAATTAACAAAAATGTGTTTTATAGAAAAAACTTATGGGTGCTTTTAAGTTTGTCATATTGAAATCAATATGCTCAAAGATATATAATATTTCTCATAGTTTGTTGGTTATATGATGTATTATGCTTGAGGCATAATAAAAGTAGCATCAATAGAGATATAGTTTTTTTTTTATTTGTATATATAAATGTAGGAGTAAAGGGCCCAAGAGTATATATTGGGTCGTGGGCCTTGTCCGAGAATGTTGAGTGGTCCAAGGATAGATAGATGACAGGGAAGACGTAAAAATCAGAGCTCCACGAGCAAACTATGACTGCGAAGGTTTGGGAAGGTAGTTCGAGGAAGAATGCCTCATTGGCTAAGCAAAGCAGAGGTCAGAAGGATTGCTTTGCCCTCAAGGGTAACGCTTCAGAAAGTTCTACTAATAAGGATAAACATAAGGGAAATGTAGGACAATGGGAAGCTAAGAAATATCTAAGGGGAAGTTGCTACCACTACATTGAATACTTTGCAGCTAACCCTATGGCCGCATTAATGTGGAGGTGATACCTAAACAGTGGTCAGCAGCCTCATAGCTACTCCCAAAGATTTTAGGAAGGTATTGATGGGACAATGATTAAAGCCAACAACCTGGCCTACATGTGGACGGTGGAGATGAAGAAGAAAGGGGTATATAATAGAGAAAGAAGCCCCTTGCAGGGGGGATCAGAGATTTGAGAGAAAAAACACTGTAGCAACAAGAAATAATCTCCATGGACTGTGCCAAGGACGATTTTCTTTGACCAAAACCATTTTATTCTTGTTTTCTTGTCATCTAGGCTCACTGTAATCACTATCTAATTCATTAAAGCCTAGTTTTCTAGCACACTCTCTACAAATTCATTGTATTAGGCTCTTTGGGCCTAGATCCTTTTCCTTTTGGGATTAGGCACCAAACTACATCCCTACAATATATATGCATCATTTTTTTTATACACATATCATGGCTGTTTGAAAATACAATCTTGTTACAAACATTGCAAATTTTATTGAGTTTTTCACATCTAACTCAAATAACATTTGAGATAATTCTTGATTAGGTCTATAACAATACAAAAACACATGAATGGGGTGCAAAAGCCAGTGATCGAGAGTAAATATTTCAACACAACTTACCAATTAAATTATGCGTCCGAAATTTGATAAAGATAGGGTGTAAAACCCATATTTTACACCATTCAATAAGAGATTACCACATCAACATTTTACGTAAAATTCAATACATTCTACCACACCTAATAACATCTCAAAAAACTCATAATTTGGTTGGATTTATATATGAGTATTAGAATTGATTGAGTGTTATTCTGCTTATTCTTAAATATGTATAAGATAATGTGACATGTTGGGATTGGAAATGTAAAACATGTGTTTTACACAACATCTTTACAAAATTTAATCTCATTAAACAAAGGGTCTTGGTAACAAATGCACATGTTAAAGATATAATAAATGCTCAATTATGAGTTATAATGTACACTTTTCAATAAAGAAAAAAACACTTGCTAATAATTAATGTGTCATATTAACGGATGCCCTTAGGATAATTGTTAATAAACCATTTTAGGAAAGTTTTGATATCACTTTTATGAAAAATAGAAAAATCTTGCCTAAAAAATTCCCTTAAGAATCTATTAATTTTTCCCATAATTAATTAATTTATATGTATAAATTCACTAGGATTACATATGCCTTTTATGGATATATGTGTACAATTTAACTTTATTTAAAAAAAATATTATTTAACAAAGCATCTAAAAAACCTTAAACATTGCCTTTAGGACAAAGAAAATCTACTATACACTAGTGTGGGTGGCACGTGCTACCTCTTGAGTGAAAAAATTAAGGTAGAATTTTTATTTGAAGTATGAAACTATATATATATATATATATATATATATATATATATAAAATGTATGTCATACAAAGTTAATCTCATTCGTATAAGAACTTTGATACCTATTTGCTAAAGGCGATATCCACTTATTAAAAACTTCTAAGAATGATAACGAAAATTATCATCTTCCAACAATAAGCAACTAAGTTTTTCTAAAATTTTATCACAATATTAGTTTAAATTTTCGTAATGAATAATGTCATATGTTACAATTGAAACTCTTCATCAAATACCTTCAACCATACACAATGAAAATTTTGTCATTCATACTTTTTCCTTTATCATTCTACATGAGTCTAGGTGCAATTTTTAGCATAATTAGTTTCTAATGAACGCCCATTTTAGGCAAGAAAAGGAAAAAAAAACCAAAAAGCATGTGTCATCGAATTTTCTATTAGATAAATTATAAAATTTGAAGATTTAAACCTAGAAAATTGATGTTCTATAAGTAACAAATAAAAAACCTTATATAACCATTTCAACTTTCTAAGCATTACTACCATCTAAAACTCAAAATACATTAAGAAAATTTTTGGGACGTTAAAATTTAGTGGGAGTATTTTAGACATTACATAATAGAATATTTTAAGAATCATAAGCTTTTATTTGTGTTTAATTGAGAGAATAACACTATGACATATTTGTTCTTTTCCAAAATATTAAGGGGGAAATTACTTGATTTTAATGTTTAAAGAGGAGTTGTGAACTACCCCAAATATAAAATGATGAAAAATGTTTTAGTCCTAAGTTTTTGTTTTTGATTTTGTGTGTGTGTGTGTGTGTAAAACTATGTGTTTTTACTTAAAATGGTGCATAAAGAAAAAAAAAAAACAAAAATTCAACTTAAGAAAACTGTATGTGAAACAGTGAATTTTAGTTTCACAAAAATTGACTGATAAAAAAAAAATCTAAAAACACAAAGAGTGACACAACATTTTCATAATATTTTTATAACTTTGTTATATTTTATTTTGATTTGTAAAGAAATGACACCTTAGCAGTTGTGAAAATATTGTGATGACAACAAGATGTCTTAACATTTTCACAAAAGAAATTCTATATTCACAGCATTTTCATTACAAATCATGAGTAGTAGGTTGTTACGGGTTGTTATTAATGGGAAAAAAAATATAAAAAATTAATATGATATTTTAATAAAAAATTAATGGGATGTCTTAACTTTTTTTTTTTTCAGAGTACCTTTATTTTTAGTTGTGATTGGTTCCAATATGATATTTTATTATTTTATTTTGACATATAAAAAATTAATATTTCAATAATTGTGAATATATTGTGGCAATTTGTTGTGTTAACATTTTATTATTATTATTATTATAAACACAAGTTCAACAGATGATATTACCACCAAAAAAAGGGAGAAGAAGGCAAGTGTAACTATGGTTGTCCAACACCTGCCTAACCTGAAGAATTCGCCCGATCTGAACAGTGGTTCAGTCGGTTATGAGTCGCAGTGTGAAGACCCGACACCATCGGTTTGAGTCTCGGTTTGACTGTTGAAGAAACTGAAGAACCCGACCAGCCAGATGTCTCTCTCTTCCAGTCGCAAATCTCGTGTTCTGGAGGAAAACTTGTAAGCCTAAACTTCAAATTCCGCCGATATAATGAGATCATGACAAATATAGCGAGATCTCGGCTAAATCTTTAAGGACATGGAGGAATATTGGCCAGATCTCAATAGATCCGACCATATTTATCGAGATCTGGGAAGATTTTGGCCAAAATTTGACTAGATTTCAACCCCCTGTAGTGAATCTGAAATTGACCGATATGCACCCGAAACTGACAAGACTCGATTCGATCGATCCAAAGCTCTATAAGGGTCAGTTACGGGTTATGATTTCTCCCACCCGAGTCTGTCGAGTCGTGTCAGGATTGGGCACAAACCCAACCCGGGCAGACCCATGGACACCCCTAAGTGTAACCGTGGAGATTCAGGGCCTGTTTGCTTATGTTGTTTAAACAACAGTTTTCATTGTTTAAACAACATAACATGTATTTCAGTCAATATAATGAGATCTCGGCTAGATCTCGACAAATATAGCAAGATCTCGACTAGATCTTGAAGGATATGAAGGAATATTGGCTAGATCTGGCCATATCTGTCGAGATCCGGCAAGATTTTGGCCAAAATCCGGCTAAATTTCGACCCCTTACAGTGAATCCGAAATCTACTGATTTGCACATGAAACCAACAAAACCCAATCTGAAGCTCCACAAAGGTCAGTTGTGGGTTATGATTTCTCCCACCCGAGTCTATTAGGTCGAGTCAGGGTTAGGCACAACCAAACTCGGCTGACCCATGAACACCCCTAAGTGTAACTGTGGAGATCAAAAGCCTGTTTGTTTATGTTGTTGAAACAACAGTTTTCGTTGTTTAAACAACATAACATGTATTTTCAAAACACTTTTTCATCTACATGTATTTCTACAACACTTAAACAATGTTACTAGAACAATATTACTAAACGAGCTCTGAACAACTTTTAAACCAAAAGACTCTATCACTATCACCACATATAAATATTTTAAAAAAAAGAAAACTGAAACGAACAAAAAAACCTGTGTATGGATGGTGATATATTTTAAAAAAAATAATTAAAAAAACAAGGGGGCCAGCTCCCTTGAAACGGTGAGTTTATGCTCACGGAAGGCCAAAAATACTGTAGAAATGTCTCTACTCTACTCCATATCAAGTTTTGTTTTGTTAAATGGTGACTTTTTGCATTTTCAGAACAAAGCACATTGATTTGGCATGGAAAAGAAACAAAAACTTTACCAGACCAAGCCAAAGCAAGGTAAATATAGACATTGACACTTTTTATATAGTTAATAAAAATATAAATAGATATAATGTATATAATAGCATTTCCTTCTAACATTCTTAAAAGAAAAAGTAAGAACCTTAAATATAATAAAAAAAAAATGCTAGCAAAACTTTTTCATAACATTGTAAGATCTTAGACATGTGGTTGGGATTATGCTAGCTTTAAAAAAAAAGAATCAAGTAATAAAAATTATTACACATTTTTTTTCTCCTATAATTGTGATGTAACAAAGTGTAAAAGGTGAAAAAAAAAAATAGTAAATATATACTTTAAGGGATAAGTAGCTACTCTCATGTCGTCATATCGGCGTAAATTAAATGATCACTGACAAAGTGGGCAGTTAGCAAACGTGTGGCCGGCGTGGATGAAACGAGTGAAGCTGTGAAGAACACGCTAACCATGCTGATGAGAAGGAAAGGCATCGCTGAGTAAAACATCACGAGTCACAACCTCCTTTATATCCACCAACAGACCAGTTCGAAACATCAAATCTTCATTTTCTTCTTATCTCCAGCAACTGTTTACAAAGCAAACCCTCTTCCAATTCATTCAGATTCTCTCACAAACACAATGAACTTTCTTTCAGATCTTCAGAAGAAATCCAACAGTTCTTCTGAGACTCGCCTCCCTGAAGAAAAGAATGACCAAAACCAAAACCAAAACCAACACCAACAACCATCAAACGCTGAGCTCATGGCCAGTGCCAAGGTGTTAGCTGAGGCAGGCCAGACCACTATTAGCCAGGGAGCTGACAAAGTTGACAAGGCCAGGGTAGCTGGAGCGGCTGGTGATCTTTTGGAAGCTGCCTCTATCTATGGAAAGTTGGAAGAAACGAGCTATGGCAAGTATGTGGAAAAGGCTGAGACTTATCTCGACCAATATGGCAACCCCTCCTCCAAATCCCAATCCCATTCCACCACCACCATTCCTAGCCACTCCTCCACCCCTTCCACCACCACTGACTCAGAACCACACTCAGCAGCAGGTGGTGGTGATCATGAAATTGAAGGCAATACTGAAAGTGGGGCTGGGGACTACTTGAAGATGGCTCAAGGTTTCTTGAAGAAATGAACATTTGAATTCCAATTTCCCAACTGCTTATGCTTTGCAGTTGTATCTCTAATATTATGACACCCTTGTTGTATGTTGTATTTTAATCTTGTGTTGTATGCTCTATAGTATGTTTGTTCTCTGTTTAGCTTTTAGATTGTAATGTGGCTGAAGCAGAGACTTATATCTACTCTGTCAAGAAATTATTAATTATGAATAAAATTTGTACAATTTGCTATAGCTTATAGCCTATAAACCCAATATGTATCTTTGCTCTTAAACTCGTATCTCATATTGCAGTACTGTATTGGATGATCTAGCCTAGGATATGTATCCATTAATTTTTCTCATTTTTGGAGTGTACATGTACCCTGTCTACTTATCTACGAGTGACTACTTATATTCGTGTTGACTCGGGCTTGTGAAATGTTTCACGTAACGTTCACATTTTCATGCTATATATCTAAATTTTTGATGCGATAGAACGTAGACATGATATGAAATGGTTGGATACTTGGATGTGAAACAATGAAAACCATTTTACAACACATATTGAAATGGTATCATTTGTGTGGTTTATTCTTACATACTCCCGGAGCAGTTAATCTTTTTTTTTTACTGTATTTACTGTTTACACATCAATCACATATTAAAATAAAATTTTTAATTCTTCTTTTGGAAAATATACAAAATCTCCCATACAGTTTACCCATGAAACATGTATCTATCCTAACAATTAGTGTAACACTTAATCCTCTGCCGGATATTGATTTACTTGTAAGCCGTTAATTGTGTAATACTTAATCCCTAGGAATTATGAGTGTAACAAAACTCTTACTTGGTATTGATTTATTTTTGCTAGGCCTTGGTATTGTATTGTGTTATGTGTTTATGTGAAAATGCAGCTCTAATAAACATGGACATTTATCATCACGTGAGTAATTTATAATTTATTTTCACATATGGTGAATAGTTTACACTTACAATAATATAAAGGAGTTTTAGTAAGTCATTCAAAACTTTGGGTGTTTTGTCATTTGTGTTTTATGGAATAATCTAGCATCATTTTGCGGCAAATAAGTAATTAAAAAGAGAGAGTTTATGGTACACCATGAGAAGTGGAGAAAGAGTGAGGGTATATTTGAAGGTAATCGTTAATTTATCTAGCACACGAGTAAAATCAATTAATTAACACGCGCGTGCGCGCGCACACACACACACATATATATATTTATTTATTGCGGAGGGATGAGGACCCAAATGGCTAACAAAGTTCATATGGTGGTGGCCTAGGGGAACATAGGCATATTGTCCTTGGAAGGTTTGTACTTAATGTTATAATATGTGCCCTTAAATCCTATTGTATGATGCTATGTATGACATTATGTATGATTTAATGTTGTGTTTAATAAAGTTGTATATTTTTTTATCTAAAATAATGGTAATATGAATATTTGGACATTATCATATAGTTCATGAGATGCATAGTATGTGATTTATGTGAAAAGCCACAGAAGATATAAATCACAAGTTCTTCATAAACTCAGAATTTATAGTTCGTAGTCGGTGATGAAATTGGACATTTCATCTGCGAAGACTATAACGTATCAACTAAGATGATTTGTCTTGATCATGGAAGTGGTGACTCTTAGTTAATATGTTGATATGTTTTAAGAGTTAAGACATATTGAACTGAACCATTGTGAGATTTATTATTTTCTTAATGACTGTCAAATGAATAATAAATCTCACGACTTTTATTTGCATGAACTCTTAAACCTGAGAGAATAATAGACCTGATCATAACGTGTAGGTTGCTTTGATATATCAGGAGTGAGATCTAAAATAACGATCAAAACCTCAGTATGTTGGGCAGTCACATTTAGTGTTGATGGAACATATATTCTCAAAATGGAATTCATAGTTTCTTGATGGAGATATAAAATATTCCCTTGAGATAAGTTTAATGAGTTCGGTTATTCAGAGAGTTGGGCCCAACCACTTTGGTAAGAAATTACTAAAGTATATATATTTATGAAATTAGATTTCATAAATATATGATGCATAACTTTAAAGGATTAAACAGGGTACTCAAGGATTAAGATGTAGTAATTTTCAAAGTGGCAGTCTATATTCATGACTTTGTATTACTATAAATATTTTATGAAGGAGTTACGTGTATAATAAAGTCTTAGGATATAATTTATTAATAAGGCCTAGAGTGCAATTATATTTATATAGTGGTATTAAATATAATTAATGGTAACTTTGGACTTGTCAAGAGTTGACGGAAAAGTCCAAGGCCCATTGGAGCTAGTGTCTTATTGGTCCATTTTGGTCTCACTTCAAGCCACACGCTAAAACCCAATTGGAAAGGCTTAATAGGCCGACCCAATTAGATAATCAGTTAGTTATAAAGGGAGAAACATACAAAATTTTTTCTTTATGAAAAGAAGCGTAGAAAAAAAAAAAAAAAAAGAGAGTGTGAGACATACTTTCATTCTCCCTTGGAAACTGATTGAGAGACCACACTTCTTAGGCGTAAAGTGGAATTGGAGTGAAGATTAAAAGTGATCCCAAGGGCTTCTAATCTTTGTTTTGAATTTCTCCATATCAAGGTACGCTATCTTGTTCTTAAATTCTGAAATTTACATAGTGCATGTTGTCAATCATGAATGAAATAAATCCTTATTTGTTGCTTCCGCTGTGTGTTTTGTATGAGATACAAAACCAAATTTTTATCCAACACTTAACTCACTCCTGGACTGCCCAACTATAACTGATGAAGATGCCGAGGATATTTGCCTAACCTTAGATGGCCACTCCTCCCATTCCTATTCTACCACCACCACCACCACCACCACCACCACCACTTCTAGCCACTCCTTCTCCTATTCCACCACAACACACTCAAAACCACACTCTGCTGGTGTTGGTTATGAAAGTGAAGGCCATTGTAAAAGTGGGTATGGGGATTACTTCAAGATGGCTCAAGGTTTCTTGAAGAAATAAGCATTTGAATTCCAATTTTCCAACTGTTTATGCTTTGTAGTTTCTTCAATTTGGTGTATCTTTAATTTCATAACCCCCTTGTTTCTGTGTTTTTTTTGGGTCTTTTGTGTTGAATGTTCTATAATCTGTTTGTTCTGTATTTGTGCTTTGTGGGTTTAATTTAGCTTTTAGATTGTATAAAGTGGTCGAAGCAGATTTAGATCAACTATGTCAATAAATTATTAATTAAGAATAAAAGATTTGTGCAATGTGCTATAAACATTGATTCCAATTTCCCAACTGCTTATGCTTTGCAATTTCTTTAGTTTAGTGCATCTTTAATTTCATAAATTCTTTTTTTTTTTTGGTTCTTTTGTGTTGTATGTTCTATAATTTGTTTGGTCTATATTTGTGCTTTGTGGGTTAATTTATCCTTTTTAGATTGTATAAAGTGGCTGAAGCAGATTTAGATAAACTCTGTTAATAAATTATGAATTAAGAATAAAATTTGTGCAATGTGCTATAGCTTATAGCCTAGGACATGTATCCAGTAATAAAATATGTGCAATGTGAAATTTAGGGAAATTGAAAACATAGTCTTTAGTTTGTGTGGGAATTTGGTGTGGGTCCATGGGATTTGGAATTGGAAGAAAAACGAAGGATCATCTCTTTCCATCTCTCGTTCTCGTTCTCTGGATTTCGAACTGATAAATGGTGTACGCACAATATTGCAGAAATGGTGTGGTTTGGAATTTCTATTAGGTGAAAATACAATGTTGGTCCCTAAGTTTGTATATTGTGTGTCTTTGTTCTGTTCATCAATTTCAAACAACATATTTTTCAAACAATTCACAGTCCCTTGATCTGATCTGGTAGCATACAATGGAAAGTCTTAATTAATAACTATATTATGATTTATGCCCAATACCGGTAAAGGGGAACATAAAAAAATAAATAAATAAAAATAAAAATGAAAAGAAGAAGAAGAAGAAGAAGAAGAAGAAGAAGAAGAAGAAAGAAAGAAAGAAAGAAAGAAAGAAAGAAAGAAAAAAGTAGTTTTGAAATCAATCTAAGAGAAAAAAACCATTTGGTAGTTTTATATTCCTCGTTGAAATGAATACCAAATGGAATTTACGGCTTGGGAAGTTAAAAACAGTAAGGCAAATATCAAATAAATCAAAGAAAGCACATCCTCTAAGACCTTTGTGGATGTGATGGTGCATTTGCCTCTCCTATGTGTGTTCCATCTCAATCATGTATGATTTCATTTTGAAAAGGTAGTCAACTAAAAAGTTCTTCCAGATTTGAGTTTAAGGATCCGTTACGATACAGCTGAAAACTGAAAATACAGTAACAAAATAATTTTTAAATGTGTGAATAGTACCGCGGGACCTATTTTTAATAAAAATGTGACTGAAAGGTGCTTGAACAGTACATGAACAGTGCATGAACAGTACGTGAATAGTAACTGCACAGTGGTGAACAGTACCTCTTGTCCCCCAGAAGAGTGTGCAAAGGAGAAGGAAAAAAAGAAAAAGAAAAAGAAAAAAAAGGCTGAAATGCGTTGAAAGCAAATGTAGATGCTTGCTGCGGAATCCAAACAAACACCAAATTGGGGAAAAGAAGTGAGTTTGGATTTTAAATACATGTGCGATTTTTTCATAAAAAATAAGTTGCCACAGGAGAAAAAATAAGTGCCATGTCAATGTTCCGTTAAACACAAGCATGAATTTAACGAAAGTTAATGGAAGGACCAATAACGCTTATTTTTTAAACTTCAAGAACTAAAATCCCTCATTCGAAACTTAAGGGACCAAAAGATAAACAAATTGCAAGGACCAACATTGTATTTTCATCTTTCTGTTTTTACAGAGAAATTCAAGGTTTCAATTAAAAGGATGACTATTTTTTTTTCTTGTAATGGTTACTAATTACAACACTCCTTTCATATAGGATAGACGGGTCTACGTTTGTACAGTCTACCCTATATATAAGTGAGGGATATTTTTTGCAATTATTATGGGGTAAAATCGACTAATTGGCTCATAAATCTAACTTGATCCCTAAATCATTAATTATTGGTCAATTTTGAAAAGTTTTGGATCTCGAGTGTTAACTATATTTTACCCATTATTATTATATAAAAGAGAAAGTCTATCGACATGAAAATTTTGAAATAAAAAAAATGCAAATATGCTAATATGGCAGATTATTAGTGGTAAATTAAAAAGTGACATTAATTGTGGAACCAAATAAAAATTAGTAAGAACTTGTCTATTCAATCATTGTAAAATTTTTTGTATATGTAGCATTACTCTATAAAAATACCAACTTAGAATGTGGATGTTTTGAGACCTTAGTATAGTAGCCATTTAGGTGGTTCGTAAAGATTGTAAATAAGGTGGCTCATGCATTGGAGATGGTAATATGTTTAACGTTTACATGCAATATCTCTTTTACGTAGAGGTAAATCACTGGCAAAAGGAGAGGGTCGGAGGGACTATGGGTTTAAAAAATTCCCTCATCCCCTTGTAATTGTTTTAGAAAAATATATAAAATAAATTTACTAATTGGCACCTCATTTTTTTAATTTTTTTTACTTTACCATTAAATTAATCTTATTTAAAAAGAAATTTTTGTAGAACTGTTATACAAAATAATAAATCCATTCATGCATTTATGCTAAAAGCTTTTTGCAATAACTAAAAAACATTGAGGATTGGGCAGACTTCCGTATATAAAGAATACTACAAATGTAAACCATTTTCCATAATTTAATAAAACATTTAAGTCGACTTGAGTTGAAAAAAAAAAAAAAAAAAACTCTAAATAAATCATCACAAAGGCAAACTATTATTGAAGAACTTAACCAATTAAACTACTAGAAATCCAAAGTTGATAATGTTTTAATTGAAGTAACATTCGACACTTATATTTTGAATTAAAACCTTCATAATCAAATTCCCCTTATCCCATTGTAACTATCGACTTATCAAAAAAAAAATTTAATTAAACTCAACTGAACTCTCAAGTCTTATAGTCTTGTAGATTTGAAGCCAATATCAAGTTGTTGTAACGTGAAGGGGTAAAGTTGGGGTAATTTCAATTTTTCCTATATTAATTTTACAAATTGATACGTTTACTTTCGAACGTAAAAGAAAACAATTAACAAAAATGTGTTTTATAGAAAAAAAAAAAAAACTTTTGGGAGCTTTTAAATTTCTCATATTGAAATCAATATGATCGAAGATATATAATATTTCTCACAGTTGTTTAATTTGTTGATATGACATATAATGCTTGAGGCATAATAAAAGTGGCATCAGTAGAGATATAGTTTTTCTAGATACATACATACATACATACATACATATATATATATATATATATATATTCTGTTAGGATGTATGCTCTTAAATCCTATCGTATGATGTTATGTATGATATTAATATTGTGATTAATAAAATTATTTTATTA
Organism: Castanopsis chinensis; assembly: GCA_032878915.1. Taxonomy (NCBI): domain Eukaryota; kingdom Viridiplantae; phylum Streptophyta; class Magnoliopsida; order Fagales; family Fagaceae; genus Castanopsis; species Castanopsis chinensis. The sequence goes on from JAVQMG010000133.1 coordinate 5,149,918, forward strand.
TTATCTAAAAATAATGATAACATGAATATTAGGATATTATCATATAGTACATGAGATGCATAGTATATGATTTATGTGAAAAGTCACAGAAAATATAAATCACAATGAATTTTGGCTAAAACAATGAATTTTGGCTTACCAAATTTTACTAAATAAAAAAAGAAGCCTAAGAATACAACAAAATGTCACACAAAAAAGAAGTTTAGGAACATAACAAAATGTCACAACATTTTCGCAATATTTTTTATTTCCAGCTGTGGTAGACCCCAGTTTGATATATTTTTTTTTTTTTTACGTACATAACATTTTCACAACAAATCTTGGGTGAAAAATTATTACTAGTTTTGAAATTATGCATTAAAAAAAAAAAAAAAGACAACACAATAAAATTGTGCATAAAATCGTGAATTTTGGCTAACCCAATTTGACTATATATACTAAAAAAGAAGTCTAAGAATAAAACAAAATATCACAACATTTTCACAATAATTTCATTTTTAGGATCCGAATATAATATATATATATATATATATATATATATATTTTATATGAGAGAAATGCTACATCCATAACATTTTTAGAAAAAATTCTAAATGACCAGTTGTTATTGGTTTTAAACTAAGCTCACTACTGATATCACTTTTTTATCCATTAAAAATACTTTGCCACATAAAATTTGTTGTGAAATTATTGTAAAAAAATTGAAGACACAGCATTTCTTTTTATTTTATTTTATTTTAATTTATAAGGAACTGAGATCTTAGTGATTTTGAAAATATTGTGACAAGAAAAAGATATTATAATATTTTCATAATACATTTATTTTTAGTTGTAATTGGTCTCAGTATCTTATTTTATTATTTTAACTTGACCTTTAAAAAATTGACACCTCAATAATTGTAAAAATATTGTAAGAATTTGTTGTGTCAATGTAACTATGTATGCACGTATAAATATTTAAAAGAAAAGACAAAAGAGATCAAGCAAAACCAATGTACTGTGAAAAAAAGAAAAGAAAAAAAAAGGCCGATGAACAATGTAGATTGTCAATGATTGTGAAACTATTGTGAGAATTTATTAAGTCAGTGTAACTATATATGCACATATAAATATTTAAAAGAAAAGACAAAAATAGCACAAGCTAAACTAGCTTAATTTGAAATAAGAAAAAGAAAAAAAAGAGGCTAATGAATAGTGTGGGTTGAACAAACCAAAATGTGAAATTATTGTGAAAATATTGTAGACATAGCATTTTTTTTTATTTATTTATTTTGATTTATAAAGAACTAATATCTAAGTGATTGTAAAAATATTGTGACAAGAAAAAGATGTTATAATATTTTCATAATACATTTATTTTCAGTTGTGATTGATCTAAGTCTCTTATTTTATTAATTTATTTTAACCTTTAAAAAATTGACACCTCAATAGTTGTTAAAATATTGTAAGAATTTGTTGTGTTAGTGTAATTGTGTATGCATGTATAAATATTTAAAGGAAAAGACAAAAGTGTACAAGCAAAACCGGCGTACTATGAAAAAAAGCCGATGAACAGTGCAAATTATCAATAATTGTGAAAATATTATGAGAATTTATTAAGTCAGTGTAACTATATATGCACATATAAATATTTAAAAGAAAAGACAAAAATAGCACAAACTAAAACAGAGGTTAATGAACAGTGCGGGTTGAACAAACCAAATGATGAAATTATTGTGGAAATATTGTAGACATAGCATTTCTTTTTATTTTATTTTATTTTGATCTATAAGGAACTGATATCTAAGTGATTGTGTATTATGACTAGAAAAAGATGTTATAATATTTTCATAATACATTTATTTTTAGTTGTGATTAGTTTCAGTCTCTTATTTTATTATTTTATTTTGACCTTTAAAAAATTGTCATCTTAATAATTATTAAAATATTGTAAGAATTTGTTGTGTCAGTATAATTGTGTATGCACATATAAATATTTTTTTTAAAAAAAAGACAAAATAGCATAAGAAAAACTGGCGTACTATGAAAAAAAAAAGGCCGATGAACAGTGCAGATTATTAATAATTGTGAAAATATTATAAGAGTTTATTAAGTAAGTGCAACTGTATATGCATATATAAATATTTAAAAGAAAAGACAAAAATAACACAAACTAAACCCACCTATTGTAAAAAAAAAGGCTAATGATTAGTGTAGGTTGCACAAACCCAAATGTAAAATTATTGTGAAAATATTGTAGACATAGCATTTTATTTTATTTTATTTTGATCTACAAGGAATTGAGATCTAAGTGATTGTGAAAATATTGTGACAAGAAAAAGATATTATAATATTTTCAAAATACATTTATTTTTAGTTGTGATTAGTTTCAGTCTCTTATTTTATTATTTTATTTTGACCTTTAAAAAATTGACACCTTAATAATTGTGAAAATATTGTAAGAATTTGTTATGTTAGTGTAACTGTGTATGCACATATAAATATTTAAAAGAAAAGACAAAAGAGCACAAGCAAAACCGGCTTACTACTATAAAAAAGAAAAAAGAAAAAAGAAAAAAAGGCCGATGAACAGTGCAAATTGTCAATAATTGTGAAAATATTGTGAGAATTTATTAAATCAGTGTAACTGTATATGCACATATAAATTTTTAAAAGAAAAAACAAAAATAGTACAAACTAAACCGGCTTACAGTGAAAAAAAAAAAAAGGTTAATGAATAGTGCGGGTTGAACAAACCAAAAGCACTGTAGCAAATTACTGTTTGCGCATTTTTGCTTTTTATATATAGATATAGGTGGTTGGTTCTTGTATGATATTTATTTTGACCTATAAGGAATTAGCATCTTAACAATTGTGAAAATATTGTGGTAATCTATTGTGTTAACTAACAGCATTATATAAAAATTAAAAAAGAAAAAGAAAAAAAAGGAGTGGACTGCTGGACTATAGTACTCGAAGGGAAAAAAAAAAGGAAAAAAAATGTAAGAGGCAGCGAAATATTGCAACGATTAAATAAACCAAGTTACTGTAGCTTTAGCGCATTCGCGCTTTTTATATATACTAGTGTGGGTTGCACGTGCAAGGCACGTGCTGCCCATTTTGTGAGAAAATTAATATAGATTTTTTTTTTCTTTTTTGTTAAAGAAGTATGAAATCATATACTTAACTTTAAAATAGCTATTTGAATATCTATTTACTATGACAATTTTTTATAACCTATTTACTAAATGTAATATCTACTCACCAAAAAATGCTATAAAGAATGATAATGAAAGTCACCATCTTTCCACAATATTTAAATTTTTGCAGTGAATGATGATATATGCTACAATTTTTTGGAAGATCTTCATCAAATTAAATTCTTGCAACCATTTACAATGAAGATTTTGTTATTCATAGTCGATTCTTTATCATCTTATTTTATGAGTCTAACTACGATATTTAACTTACTTATTTTTAATGAACACTCTTTTAAGTAGGAAAAGAAATTAAAAAAAGAACAAAATAACAAAAGACATCTATCATCAAAGTTTCTATTATATAAAATTATAAATTTAGAAGATTTAAACCTAATAAATTAGTGTTCTCTAAGTAACAAATAGAACGTCATATATTATCATTCTAACTTTCCCAGCATAACTATCAATCTACCACATAACATTCAAAATAAGAAATTTTTTGGGGCATAAAAATTTAGTAAGAGTATTTTAGACATTGCATAATGAAATATTTTAGGAATTATAAAATTTCGTTAGGGTTTAACAAATAAAGTAACAATAGGAGTATATGCACATTTACAAAATATAAAAAAGGGAATTATTCAACTTTAGTTTAGGAGGAATGAAACTACCCCAAACATAAAGGAGGAAAGTGCTACTTCGTCAATTTGTGTGTGTATGTGTGTAAAACAATGTGTTTATATATATATATATATATATATATATATATAACCTTGAAAAATGTGTTAAAAAAAGTCAACTAAAAAACCTATGCATAAAACAATGAATTTTGGTTTAACAAATTGACTAAACCAAAAAAAAAAGTCTAGGAACACAACAAAATGCCACAATATTTTTACAATACCTTTATTTCTAGTTATGGTGGATTCTAGTCTAATATTTTGTTATTTTATTTTAGAGTAATGTTACGTCTACAACATTTTCATAATAAATCCTAGGTAGTAAATTATTACTGGTTTTAAATTTGGCTAACTACTTTTAACCGTGCATTTAAAAACAAAAAATAAATAAAAAGCCAATTGAAGAAAATTGTGCCTAAAACAATGAATTTTGGCTCACCAAATTTGACTAAACAAAAAAAGAAGTCTAAAAACACAACAAAATGTCACACAAAAAAGAATCCTAAGAACACAACAAAATGTCAAAACATTTTTGCAATATTTTTTATTTTCAGCTATGGTAGGTCTCAATTTGATATTTTATTATTTTATTTTTTATGTCCACAATATTTTTATAACAAATTTTAGATGAAAAATTATTACTGGTTTTAAAATTATGAATTAAAAAAACAAACAAAAAGACAACACAAAAAAATTGTTTGTAAAACAATGAATTTTGGCTCATCCAATTTGACTATACTTAAAAAGAAGTCTAAGAATACAACAAAATATCACAACATTTTCACAATACTTTCATTTTTAGGATTTGTATAGATATTTTTTATTTTATTTGTGAGAAATGCTACATCCATAACATTTTAGAATAATTTATAAATGACAAGTTGTTATTGGTTTTAAACTAAGCCCACTACTAATATCACTTTTTTATCCATAAAAAATTCCTTGCCACATGAAAGTTTTTATGAAATTATTGTGAAAATGTTGTGGGCATAGCATTACTCCTTAAACTTTAAAATCAAGCAATTTTTTTCCTTAATATTTTGAAAAATATCAAATATATCATATTATTATTCTCTCAGCTAAATCGTAATGAAAGCTTACCATTTTTAAAATATTTATTGTGTTTGCCACATAAAATTTGTTGTGAAATTATTGTGAAAATGTTGTGAACATAGCATTGTTCTTTAAACTTTAAAATCAAGCAATTTTTTCCTTAATATTTTGGAAAATTGCAAATATGCCATATTATTATTCTCCCAGTTAAACTGTAATGAAAGTTTATGATTTTTAAAATATTTATTGTGTAATGTCTAAAATACTCCCACTAAATTTTAACATCCCAATTTTTTTTTTTTATACATATTTTGAGTTTTAGATGGTAGTAATTCTTAGTATCTTATTTTATTATTTTATTTTGATCTTTAAAAAATTAACACTTCAATAATTGTGAAAATATTGTAAGAATGTATTGTGTCAGTGTAACTATATATGCACATATAAATATTTAAAAGAAAAGAAAAAAAAAGTGCAAGTAAAACTAGGCATATTGTGAAAAAAAAAAAGGCCAGTGAACAGTATAAACTGTCAAATAATTGTGAAAATATTGTAAATTTTTGTTAAGAAGTTTTAACTGTATATGTACATTTAAATAATAAATATTTAAAAGAAAAAAAAATACAAAAAAGCAAAAACAAAACCGACACATAAAAAGAAGAAGAAGAAAGGCCAATGAACAATGCAGGTTGAACAAACCAAATGTACAGTAACAAATTCCTGTAGCTATAGCACTTTCGCGCTTTTTATACATAGAGATTAATAGAAATAGAAATAGATATGGTGTTTATAATACGATTTCCTTCTAACATTCTTTTAAAAAAAATAAAAAACCTTGAATAAAAAATATAAAAAATGTTAGCAAATTTTTTTTCATAACATCAGTTTATCTATTCTACACATCTTTTAATTAAATAATCAATTTCCTCACATTTTTTTATTATTTCTCTAACTACCGGATATATATATACGCACCTCTCTCTTTCTCAACTCATTTCTGTTTGTTGCTCTCTCTCTCTCTACCTAGCTCTCTCTCTCTCTCTCTCGCTCTCAAATCTCCCTCTTCGATCCACAAGTATCAAGCTCTGATCCGAGTACCGAGCTCCGATTCGAGCACAGAGCTCTGATCTGAGCAACGAGCTCCGATCCGAGCACCGAGCTCCTATCCGAGCTCCGATCCGTGCACAGAGCTCCGATCCGATCCACGAGCACTAAGCACCGAACTCCGATCCGATCCATGAGCACCAAGCTTCGATCCAATCCGATCCACGAGCTCCGATATGAGCTCTGATTCTGTTTGTGTATCTCTGTTTTTTTTTTTTTTTAGGTAAGTGTATCTTTGTGTTGATTCTCTATGTGGATGTGTTTGTGTGAGGGTGTGTTTTTGTGAATCTAAGGAAAAAGAAGAAGATGAGTTTTAACTGGGTTTGTTGAGCACGGAAAGGAGAGAGAAAAAAAAGGAGTGAACGAAAAACTATATAATAATAGGATAAACGAGCTACAATAGCCGTATAAATATATACGGTTGCTGTAGCTCGTGGATGAGTTTGCACAATTTTAGACAGTTTTACACCCACTGATGTGGGTGTTTTTTTGCTCAAAATGTGTAAAATTGGTAATTATTTCTATTTTAGAAACTTTTACACTCATTGATGTGGATGCTTTAAGATCTTAGACATGTGGTTGGATTATGCAGAAAGAAAAAAAAAAAAAATCTAGTAATACAATTTATTGCACAACCTTTTTGGCAGGTGATGAAAAAAATAGTGAATGCTTAAGTGATAAATGATAGTTAATTACTCAGAAATTGTTGTCATGTTGTCATGTCAATACTCAATAATCAATATTGCGAAAAAAAGTTGTCGGTATAGTTTGTAGTCCAAACCCACGCTTCCAAAAATATTATACATTAATAAATGAACACTTACAACGTGGGCAGTTAGCAAACATGTGGCCGGCGCGGATGAAACAAGTGAAGCTGTGAGGGAATACACTAACTACGCTGAAGAGGAGGAAGAGGCATTACTGACGGTGTGGTTGGCACCATTATTTAGTTTATCCAGCATACTGTTAACAAAATAATTTTAGTTTTAATAAAATAAGTGAACTCTAAACCGAATAAAATATTTTCAATTTTATAAAAAGTAAGCGGAAAAACAACGTGAGTGGAACATCACGAGTCACAACACTAACAAGCTCCTTTATATACACCAACAGACTAGTTCAAATCTTCATTATCTTCTTATCTCCAACAACTGTTTACAAAGCAAATCCTCTTCCAATTCATTCAGATTCTCTCACAAACATAATGAACTTTCTTTCGGATCTTCAGAAGAAATCCAACAGTTCTTCTGAGACTCACCTCCCCGAAGAAAAGAATGATCAAAACCAAAACCAACACCAACACCATCAACCATCAAACGCTGAGCTCATGGCCAGTGCCAAGGTGTTAGCTGAGGCAGGCCAGACCACTATTAGCCAGGGAGCTGACAAAGTTGACAAGGCCAGGGTAGCCGGAGCGGCTGGTGATCTTTTGGAAGCTGCCTCTATCTATGGAAAGTTGGAAGAAACGGGCTATGGCAAGTATGTGGAAAAGGCTGAGACTTATCTCGACCAATATGGCAACCCCTCCTCCAAATCCCAATCCTAATCCCATTCCACCACCACCACCACCACCACACCTAGTCACTCCTCCACCCCCTCAGAACCACACTCAGCTGCTGCTGCTGGTGATCATGAAAGTGAAGGCAATACTGAAAGTGGGACTGGGGACTACGTGAAGATGGCTCAAGGTTTCTTGAAGAAATGAACATTTGAATTCCAATTTCCCAACTGCTTATGCTTTGTAGTTTCTTCAATTTGGTGTATCTTTAATTTCATAACACCCTTGTTTCTGTGTTTTTTATTTTTTTGTATCTTGTGTTGAATGTTCTATAATCTGTTTGTTCTGTATTTGTGCTTTGTGGGTTTAATTTAGCTTTTAGATTGTATAAAGTGGCTGAAGCAGATTTAGATCAACTCTGTCAATAAATTGTTAATTAAGAATAAAATTTGTGCAATGTGCTATAAATATTGATTCCAATTTCCCAACTGCTTATGCTTTGCAATTTCTTTAATTTGGTGCATCTTTAATTTCATAACACCTTTTTCTTTTTTGGGTCTTTTGTGTTGTATGTTCTATGATCTGTTTGATCTGTATTTGTGCTTTGTGGGTTAATTTATCCTTTTTAGATTGTATAAAGTGGCTGAAGCAGATTTAGATAAACTCTGTTAATAAATTATTGAGAATAAAATTTGTGCAATGTGCTATGGCTTATAGCCTAGGACATGTATCCAGTAATAAAATTTGAGCAATGCGAAATTTATGGAAATTGAAAACAGAATCTTTACATTTGTTCTCAATTTGTGTGGGAATTTGGTGTGGGATTTGGAATTGGAAGAAAAACGAAGGATCAGCTCTTTCCATCTCTCGCTCTCATTCTCGTTCTCGTTCTCGTTCTCTGGATTTCGAACCGATAAACTGTGTACACACTATATTGCGGAAATGGTGTTGGGAATTTTTATACGGTGAAAATACAATGTTGGTCCTAAATTTGTCTATTGTGCGTCTTTAGTCCGTTTATCAATTTCAAATAGCATATTATTCAAACAATTCACAGTCCCTTGATCTGATCTGGTAGCATACAATGGAAAGTCTTAATTAATAACTATATTATGATTTTTGCCCAATACTTGTAGAGGGGAACATAAAAAAAAAAAAAAAAGGTTTTGAAATCAATCTAAAGAGAGAAAAACCATTTGGCAGTTTTATAGCCTTGTTGAAAAATGAATACCAATTGAATACCAAATGGAATTTACGACTTGGGAAGTTAAAAAAAGTAAGGCAAATACCAAATAAATTCAAAGATAGAACATCCACTGAGACCTTTGTGGACGTGATGGTGCGTTTGCCTTGTGTATAATGTGTTCCATCTCAATTGTGTACAAGGATGAAACCAGGATTCATATCCGAGGGAGCCAAAGCTTAAAACCAAAAAAAAAAAAAAAAATGAAAAAAAAAAACTATTTTATATTCAACAAAATACTACATACAAAATAAGTATTTCTTAAACATTTCATATTATAAAACACATCAACATACAAAATAAGTGTTTCTTATTTTGTGCACAATTTTTGTTTAGTCCATTTTTATTTTTTTATTTTGTTTTTGTAGTTAATTTATTTCTTTTCTTGAAGGTCAATATCTAAATATTTTATAGGAGGATATATATATATATATATATATGTGTGTGTGTGTGTGTGTGTTTAAGTTTGTATACCATTTTTTTTTTAATTGGGAGGAGAGGGGGGGGGGGGGACATGGCCCCCCTCTGCCCTACTATAGGTCCGCCCCTCATTGTGTATAATTTCATTTTGAAAAAAAAGTCAACTACAAAGGTCTTCCGGATTTGGGTTTAAATTGGGGAAAAGAAGTGAGTTTGGATTTTAATTACATGTGTGATTTTTTAATAAAAAATAAGTTGCCACAGGGAAAAAATTAAGTAACATGTCAATGTTCCGTTAAACACATGAGCAAAAATTTAATGGAAGTTAATGAAATGACCAATAATGCTCATTTTTTAAACTTCAAGAACTAATAGCACTCACTCGAAATTAAGGAACCAAAAGATAGACAAATTTCAAGGGCTAACGTTGTATTTTCAAGAGAAATTCAAGGTTTCAGTCAAAAGGATGACTATTTGTTTTCTTGTAACAGATACTAATTACAACACTCCTTTCATATAGGATGGACAGGTCCATGTTTGTGGGGTCTATCCTATATATAAGTGAGGGATATTTTGTACAATTATTATAAGGTAAAATCAAGTAATGGGCTCATAAATCTAACTTGGCCTCTAAATTGTAAATTATTGGTCAATTTTGAAAAGTTTTGGATCTCAGATGTTAACTGTATTTTACCCATTATTATTATATAAAAGAGAAAGTCTTTAGACATGAAAATTTTAATATAAAAAATGCAAATATGCTAATGTGACAGACTATTATTAGTAAACTAAAAAGTGACATTAATTGTAAACTCAAATAAAAATTAGTAAAAACTTGTTAATTCAACTATTGTAGTATTTTTTTTGTATATGTAACATTACTCTATAAAGTACCAACTCAGAACGGGGATGTTTTGAGACCTTAATATAGTAGCCATTTAGGTGGTTCGTAAAGATTGCAAATAAGGTGGCTCATACGTTGGAGATGGTAATACGTGTAATGTTTACATGCAAAATCTCTTTTACATAGAGGTAAATCACTAGCAAAAGGAGAAGGTCGGAGAGGCTATGGGTTTAAAAAATTCCCTCATCCCCTTGTAATTTTTATAGAAAAAATATATAAAATAAATTTACTAATTGGCACCCCAATTTATTTAATAATTTTTACTCTGCCATTGAATTAATCTTATATAGAAAGAAATTTTTATAGAACTGTTATGGGAGCTTTAAAATGTGTTTTATAGAAAAAAAACTTATGGGAGCTTTTAAATTTCTAATATTGATACCAATATGCTCAAAGATCTATAATATTTCTCACAGTTGTTTTGTTGATATGTTGTATTATGCTTGAGGCATAATAAAAGTGGCACCAATAGAGATATAGTTTTTCTTGGGTATATATATGTGTGTGTGTGTGTGTGTGTGTGTGTGTGTGTGTACATGTGTGAAAACTAAAAATGTAAAGGCCTAAGTCCACTTAGAATAGTGATGCTTGGATCCTCAAACCAAGCCCAAACAATGAATTTTTAATAGAGCGAGATTCTAAGTAAAGTGCAACACAGAGATCCACCCAAGTCTAAAACTAATAGAACTTGTCCCATCAGGACCTTTCTGGAGGTGGTAGAGAGAGTTGTTAGTTGTGAAAGTTGTTGTTCAGTGGTCATTTCCTCATTAATGCAACTAGTTGGGTTGGTGCAAAGCATTGAATGAGGAGGTGGGAGGTATCTTCTTCAGGAAACTTCCTCCCACCACCCCTACAGGTCTTGTACCCTCTCGTTGCAACCCCTTCCTTTATCCTTGGGCTTTTAAGGGATGCCAGTTGTCCTTTGGCTCCCTTGCTTTCCTCGGGTAGGCACAGTCCTTGGAGTTTGCCAACCTTCTTTGCTTGGATTAAGCAAATTCGTCTTCGAACTGGACTCCTCGGTCCTTGCGCCCCCCTCCCCCCCCCCCCCCCCGGCGGACAATATGCATGCATCATTTTTCTTAAACACATATTATGGCTGTTTGAAAATACAATCTTGTTACAAACATTACAAAATTTATTGAGTTTTTCACATCTAACTCACATAACATTTGAGATTATTCTCAATTGGGTCTATTACAATACAAAAACACATGAAAGGGGTGCAAAAGCCAGTGATCGAGAGTAAATATTTCAACACAACTTACCAATTAAATCATGAATCCAAATTTGTTAAGGATGAGTTTAAAACTCATGTTTTACACTATCCAATAAGAGATTGTCACATCAACATTTTACTTAAAATTCAATACATCATACCACACCTAATAACATCTCAATAAACTCCTAATTTGGTTTAATTTATATATGGGTATAAGAATTGATGGAATATTATTGTGTTTATTCTTAAATATGTAATAAGATGATGTGACATGTTGGGATTGAAGAGGTAAAACATGGGTTTTACACCACATCCTTGTAGAATTTAATCTCATTAAATAAAGCGTCTTGGTAACAAATGCACATGTTAAAGATATAATAAATGCTCAATTATGAGTTGTAATGTGCACTTTTCAATTAAAAAAAAAACACTTGTTAATTATTAATGGGTCGTGTTAATAGATGCTCTTAGGACAATTGTTAATAAATCATTTTAGGAAAGTTTTGATACCACTTTTATGGGAATTAGAAAAATCTATCAAAATATTAATTACTTTTTTTCCATAAAAGCTTTTCTAAAATGATTGCCTAAAAAGTGCCCTTAAAAATCTATTAACTTTTCCCATAATTAATTAGTTTATATGTATAAATTCACTAGGATTACATATGCCTTTTATGGCTATATGTGTACAATTTAACTTTATTTTTTAAAAAAATATATTATTTAATAAAGTACCTAAAAAATTTACCATACACTAGTGTGGGTGGCACATGCTACCTCTTGAGTGAGAAAATTAATTTAAAATTTTTATTTGAAGAAATAAGAGACTATTGTCATACAAAGTTAATCTCATTTGTATAAGAATTTTGATACCTATTTGCTAAAGACGATATCCAATTATTAAAAACTTCTGCGAATGATAACGAATATCATCATTTTCCAACAATAAGTAACTAAGTTTTGTTAAAATCTTGTCACAATATTTAAATTTTCGTAATGAATGATGTCATATGCTACAATTGAAACTCTTCATCAAATACTTTCAACCATACACGATGAAAATTTTGTCATCCATACTTTTTTCTTTATTATTCTACGTTAGTCTTGGTGCAATCTTTAGCTTAATTAGTTTTTAATGAACGCTCATTTTAGGCAGGAAAAGAAAAGAAAAAAAAAAAAAAAACAAAAGTCATGTGTCATTGAATTTTCCATTAGATAAATTATAAATTTTGAAAAATTAAACCTAGAAAATTGATGTTCACTAAGTAACAAATAAAAAACCTTATATTACCATTCCAACTTTCTAAGTATTACTACCATCTAAAACTCAAAATATGTGAAAAAAATTTTTGAGATGCTAAAATTTAGTGGGAGTATTTTAGACATTACACAATAAAATATTTTAAGAATCGTAAGCTTTCATTTGGGTTTAATTGAGAGAATAACACTATGACAATTTTTTTTTCCAAAATATTAATTAATGGGAAAATTACTTGATTTTAAAATTTAAAGAGAAATTGTGAACTACTCAAACATAAAAAATGAAAAGTGTTTTAATCCTAAGTTTGTGTGTGTGTGTGTGTGTGTGTGTGTGTAAAACTATGTGTTTTTATTTAAAATAGTGCATAAAGAAAAAAAAAATAAAAAACAAAAATTCAACCCAAGAAAACTGTATATGAAACAGTGAATTTTGGTTCAAACAAAAATTGACTAATAAAAAAAAATTCTAATAACACAAAATATGACACAACATTTCCATAATACCTTTATAACTTTGTTATATTTTACTTTAACTTGTAAAGAAATGACACCTTAGCAATTGTGAAAATATTGTGAAAACAACAAGATGTTTTAACATTTTCATAAAAGAAATGCTATATCTACAACATTTTTATTACAAATCAGAAGTAGTAAGTTGTTACGGGTTGTTATTAGTAGGAAAAAGTAGTTTCATTGGTAAGTTTTGTGGTGAGCCTTTTTTGAAATGTTGGGCTGAGCTGCTTTCTACCATACTGAGGTCCAAGTGTTTTGGGTAGGAGTCGGAACCGGTCCAATTATAACTCACTTTGGTTCGGCTTGTGCACAAATTATGCCCTTTTCCTCTTAGCAGAACTTCGGTCACATGCCCATTGTAGGCGTAGCTGCTACAACCAAGCTATGACAGGCAGAATGTAATGATAAATAACAAAAGATATGCGTTTGCTGTTAGACAAAGCAAATAAAGGATATTTAATCAAAATGAAGAATACAACAACAGGAAACGTGTCGCGAAAGAAATGCTAGAAATAAAGAGGGAAATAATAATGGTGATTAAATCAAAGAAAAAAAGTTAGTCTGCAACATTAAATCATGTTACGAGATTAAGACCACGGAGGAAAACACTTCCTTAATGTGAATAACTTCACAAGAAGATCCTGCCGTAGAAATTATTCACTTTGAGGGAACAGGCTTGAATGACTTGTGCCTGAAAGAATCCTTTTTTTTTTTTTTTTTTTCAATGGAGAGTAGGCCTTTAGGGGGAGAAATGGGGTTAGCCTACTGGTGCATGCCTGTCATACTTCACTCTTTTTCTTCTTTATTCTCTAACTCTCGTTTCTCTTTTCTTTCTTAGTGTTTTTCGTGTAGTGTCGTGGTGGTGGTGATACTATGATTCTCTCTTTTTGATTGCTACTATTGTGATTGTATTGATTCCCCCCTTATTATGCATGGCAAGAGCCCTATATATACTGTCTGCCGTGATTGGTTTTTACCCTTTTGACCTTTAACTGCTTTTGTCTGGATTTGAGTGTCCTCTGACCACTCACTAGTTTGTCAACTGCCCAGCCACCACCACTTACATATGCTGTTTGTGCCACTAACCATTACTAGACAAAGAAAACCGTTTTGATTGCTTGTTCACCTTGGCATTTTTATCCTCCACGGTGTGGGTATTCTCTCTTGTTATCCCTCATGACATGCACCTAGTGGTTCCAGCTCATTCTCCCTCTTTTGAATGGTATGTTATTCCAGCAGGACATTTCTTCCAAAATAGTTTGAGTTGGAACCCTAGAATAGATTTTTCCCTTCTCCCTACTGCCAGACTATACCCCCTCTTACCTCTGATCCATGACCCACCAATCCTGTACTGGATGGGTACAAGTTGGTAGTGTCTGGGCCTTGCGTGTGCTCCTCTTTTGTGTACATCAAAAGTTTGTCTACTGTTCATGCATTTGCCATGGTCTGGAGGTTCATCTGTGCATTTTACTGCTTATCCTTAACCTCTTATGGCATAAACTGTCTTCTGATTTTCTATTCTTTATTGGCTTGCTCCTTTCAAGTGTTAGGCCTTGCCTGATTGTGGGTTCTCCCTTCTTGAACCCATTCATTGCTCCTTCCGTAATCTTGCTGTCATTCCTGCCATACCACACTGTCATTCCTGTTGTGGTGTTATTCGACTTGCATCCGCTGGGCCTCTTTTGGGCCTGTTGCATATTCTTCTCCCAATTGGTTTTAATGACTCATTATGATCACCGGATTCATACTCACGCTACTTTGGGCTTCTTGGACCCATTACATTGCTTGTGGACTCCTTTGACCCATTGCTTCCTTGTTGGACATCCTCGGCCCATTTTCCCTCCTTGGGCGTCCTCGTCCCATTTTCAACTCTACATTCCCATGGGCTTTTACTACTTCCTTTTGGGCTTACTTAGCCCAATTATTATATTCTTCATCCTTGGGGTTTATGGGCTCTTCATAAACTACTTACTTTCTTACTTCATTACTTTGGGCCTGCTGTGGTCCATTCTCATTGTTCTACATCACATAATACCCATAGGTTTACTGTTTCTTCCTTTGGGCTCCTGTTGGCCCATTTGCTATCCCAAGGCCCATTTTGTTTACTTTATGGGCCTAAGACTCATCATTCTTACCATTCAGGCTTGATAAGTTTCTTTCTCTCAATCCATTAACTCTTTTCTTGCCCACATAGTTGGGCTTCTTCCTGTTGCCGAGCTTTCCCAAAATGAGCATCAACAAGTTTAAATTAGAATAACAATTTACCACTTAAAATTTGATATGTAAATATTGTGAAAAATGTTGTGGATGTAGTTTTTTTTTTTTTCCATAATACTATTATTTTTTGTTATAATTGGTTTCAGTATGATATTTTATTTTGACATATAAAAAATTAACACCTTAGTAATTGTGAAAATATTGTGATATTTTATTGTGTTAATATTTTATTATCATTATATAAGCAAGTTAAAAAAAAGAAGGCCAACTCTCGTGAAACGGTGAGTTTATGCTCACCAAAGGCCAAAAATACTGTTGAAATATCTTTACTCTATATCAAGTTTTGTTTTGTTAAACGGTCACTTTTTTTCTTGTTCAAAACAAAGCCCACTAATTTGGCTTAGAAAAGAGACAAAAACTTGACTAAACCAAACTAAAGCACCGTAGATATAGGTATTGACACTTTTTACATAGTTCATAGATAGAAATAGAAATAGAAACAGAAATAGAAATAAGATTTTACTATTGTGTATTCTTAGGGTACATAATAATATACCATTTTTGAAAAAAAATTATCGCTAATTGAAAAAGTTTTATAACTTTTTAAATTCTCATAAAATATTTTCAAAAATAGATGCCTTTAGGACTAAGGGCACACATTAACCAGAGCCATAAAAATAAATACGGTGTATATAATAATTTTGGGAATGAAATGAAATGGAAAGGAATGAAAATAACAATTTTAGAATATCCTTTCATTCTCTTGTTTGAGAGTTTTAATGGAGGGAATGGAAATGAGGGAACACTCATTCCTCTCTATTCTTTTAAAACCTCAAATTTTCATTTCCCCCGAAATTGGAAGGAATGGAAGGGAATAAAATTAGATTTAATGATTTTTTTACTAAAACTCCCAAAATACCCCTATATATTCAACCCTTTATTTTAAAATAGGGATCTAATAGTAATATTTTCATAAATTGATTCCATTCCATTCCCTCTATGTTGCTCCTAAATAAGATTGCTTGCATTTCATTTATTTCCATTCCTTTATTTTAAGGCTCCGTTTGGGAGTTCACGAAGGAATAAAATAGAATGATAATAAGGAAATGAAAATGAATGAAATGTATTTAAGTAAGGGAAATGAATGGAAAAGAATGAAATGGAATGGAATTAAGTAATCTTGATAAGATGTTTTAGGCCTCGTAGATATAGGTATGGACACTTTTTACATAGTTCATAGGTAGAAATAGAAATAGAAATATGATTTTACTATCGTGTGCTTTTAGAGTACACAATAGTATACTATTTTTAGAAAAAAAATTTATCGAAAATTGAAAAAATTTTATAACTTTTTAAATTTCTCATAAAATATTTTCAAAAATAGATGGCTAAATATAGTGTATATAATACAATTTCCTTCTAACATTCTTTTAAAAAAAAGTTAAAAACCTTAAATACAAAAAATAAAAAATAAAAATGCTAGTTTTTTTCATAACATCATAAGATTAGATATATGGTTGGAATTATGCAGAAAAAAAGACAAAAAAAAAAAAAACATCTAGTAATACAAATTATTAGGTAATTTTTTGTCATGATTGTAACGTTAAAACAAAGTGTGAAAAGTGAAGAAAAGTAAATGCTTAAGTGATAACTAACTATTCACAAATTGATGTCATGTTGTCATTCAGCTAAAAAAAAAAAAAAAAAAATTTTGATGTCATGTTGTTTGTCATTTGTCAATATTGCGAAAAAAAGTTGTCGGTATAGTTTGTGATCCAAAACCACCCTCTCAAAAATATCATACATTCATAAATGATCATTGACAAGTGACCAAAGGGGCAGTTAGCAATCGTGTGGCCGGCGTGGATGAAACGAGTGAAGCTGTGAGGGAATACGGATTTTAAAAAAAGAGCAATTTTCAATCTTAACAATTAAATAAAATATATTTAAAAAAATTAAAAAAATAAAGTAAAAAAAATGTAAAAAATTTTGTGAGAAAAAGTTGGTGAATTACATCAGGTGCACTTGATTTCAAACCAGGGAACACGCTAACCACGCTGATGAAGAGGAAGAGGCATCACTGAGTGGAACATCATGAGTCACAAGACTCACAACCTCCTTTATATATATACACCAAAAGGTCAATTCAAATCTTCATTATCTTCTTATCTCCAACAACTGTTTACAAAGCAAACCCTCTTCCCATTCATTCAGATTCCCTCACAAACACAATGAACTTTCTTTCAGATCTTCAGAAGAAATCCAACAGTTCTTCTGAGACTGACCTCCCTGATGAAAAGAACAGTTCTTCTGAGACTCACCGCCCTGAAGGAAAGGATGATCAAAACCAAAACCAACACCAACACCGCCAACCATCAAACGCTGAGCTCATGGCCAGTGCCAAGGTGTTAGCTGAGTCAGGCCAAACCGCTGTTAGCCAGGGAGCTAGCAAAGTTGACAAGGCCAGGGCAGCTGGAGCAGCTAGTGATCTTTTGGAAGCTGCCTCTAGCTATGGAAAGTTGGAAGAAAAGAGCTATGGCAAGTATGTGAAACAGGCTGAGACTTATCTCGACCAATATGGCAACCCCGCCTCCAAATCCCATCCCACCACCCCCACCACCCCTACTCCTAGCCACTCCTCCACCCCTTCCACCACCACTGACTCAAAACCACACTCAGCTGCTGGTGGTGGTGATCATGAAAGTGAAGGCAATACTGAAAGTGGGACTGGGGGCTACGTGAAGATGGCTCAAGGTTTCTTGAAGAAATGAACATTTGAATTCCAATTTCCCAACTGCTTATGCTTTGCAGTTTCTTAATTTGGTGTATCTCTAATATTATGACACCCTTGTTTCTGTGTGTTTTTTTTTAATCGTGTGTTGTATGTTCTATAGCATGTTTGTTCTCTGTTTAGCTTTTAGATTGTGAAGTGGCTGAAGCAAACTTAGATCTACTCTGTCAAGAAATTATTAACTAAGAATAAAATTTGTGTAATTTGCTATATAGCTTATAGCCTATAAACCCAATATGTATCTTTTCTCTCTAGCTCTTATCTCAAATTGTACTGTATTGGATGATCTAGCCTAGGACATGTATCCATTAACTTTTCTCTTTTTTGGAGGGTACATGTACCCTGACTACTTATCTACGTGTGACTACTTATATGCGTGTTGACGGTAGCATGAGAAATGTTTCCCATAATGTTCACACTTTCATGTTGTATATCCGAATTTTAGATGCCATAGAACGTGGACAAGATATGAAACGGTTGGGTACTAGGATGTGAAACAATGAAAACCATTTTACAACACATATTGAAATGGTATCACTTGTGCGGGTAATTCTTACATAAGTTTTTTTTTTTTTTTTCCATTTGTGTTTACTGTTTACACATCAATTAGATATTAAAATAAAATTTTTAATTATTCTTTAGGAAAATATACAAAATCTCCCATACAGTTTTCCCTTAAAACATGTAAATATCCTAAAAATTAGTGTAATACACTTGATCCTCTGCCTGATATTGATTTATGTGTAAGCCACTAATTATGTAATACTTAATCCCTAGGAATTATGAGTGTAACAAAACTCTTACTTTGGTATTGATTTATTTTTGCTAGGCCTTGGTATTGTATTGTGTTATGTGTTTATGTGGAAATGCAGCTCTAATAAACATGGACATGTGTCAGCACGTGAGTAATTTATAATTTATTTTCACCTAAGGTGAATAGTTTACACATACAATAATATAAAGGAGTTTTAGTAAGTCATTCAAAACTTTGGGTGTTTTGTCATTTGTGTTCTATGGAATAATCTAGCATCATTTTGCTTCAAATAAGTGGATTAAAAAGAGAAAGTTTATGGTACACGATGAGAAGTGGAGAAAGAGTGAGGGTGTATTTGAAAGTATTTGACAATTTATCTAGCACTAAGGAAGTCAATACCATATCGGAGGCTGTACCAGTTTAGCCACCGATACAATATATTTTGAGTACCAGTCAATACCGATATACCGTTTCGAAATTACTGCTATATAGCATATATATTCAATTTGAAGACCATAATAAATTATTAAGAGTTTTTAAAATATAAATCCTTAATTACTTATTTTTAATGTGAATAAACCCTTAATTACTTCTTCATACTGTATTAATCATATTTATTTTTTTAAAACTGTATAAATTGACCCATTAATCTAACAAATAAATAATAATAATGGATATAATTTAAAAACATCTTCAAAATAAACATGCATTAACAAATAAAATATTACACGTACTAGTGTACGCTCTCGAACCATAAAAAGATGAGTTAAAAAGTAAAAATTGTACTAAAAAAACCTCTTCACACCTAGTAGTTCCTTACGCCTATGACCAACCCATCTTATCTGGCTGACACAAGCAAGCAAAAGAAGCAAAGTGACATAAAAAAAAGTAAGAAATGTCATTCAAAGGTGTTGGAACGAAGACAAAGGTTAGGAAACAAAAGTTCCTTGCCAGAAAAAAAGGAAACAAAAGTTTTAAAAGTTAAAGCTTGATAAAAAAGAAAGAGAAGCAGAAGCAGCAGTAGCACTAGCAGATCACGAAGAAGATGATCTGCAATGAAGAAACAACAGCAGTGGTCGACCAAGAAGACACAGCAAAGGCCGAACCAAGAAGAAACAACCATGGTCGACGAGCAAGACGCAATAGTGAGAGATGAGAGAGAAGAAATGAGGTGAGATGTGTACTGGTCCGGGTTACATTTATCAGCCAAAATAGTCGAAGCAGCCGGAAAAGGCCAGTACATGCCGAAACAAGCCGGAATAAAATCCAATATGATATAGAGGGTTAACTGTACCGTTTTGGTGACCGTTACGCTATTTTTCAGTTGTACCGGCTGGTACGATATGAGATACACTTTCTTGGGCCACACAAATTAAATCAATCGATCAATATATATATATATATATATATATATATAAAAGTACAGACCTTATTACGAGTAATTATTTGGTATTTTCAAAATACCATAAATGTGTATTTTCCCTTCTCACATAATTATAAGTTCCACTAATTAAATTTATAATGAGACTTATAATTCATGTGAAATGAGGGAGTACGTATTTATGATACTCCCAAAGTATTCAATAATTTTCCCCTTATTATTATGTGGGGAGCAAAATGTTTTGCATGTGTTGTATTCTTTGACATTTTATTTATTTAGTTCATTGAATTAGCCAATGAAATAAATGCACATATTTAAATATATATAGTTGAGCATTAATTATTTATATGATTATTTTTATAAATTTTATATAAAAAAACTATTTTTATTTGGAATAATAATAATAATAGATTCAGAATATGACATTCTTTCTTGTGTTTAGTTGCTTTGAAAACAATTGCTGGAGGCTAAAGCAGATTTAGATCAACTCTGTTAATAAATTATTGAGAATAAAATTTGTGCAATGTGCTATAGCTTATAGCCTAGGACATGTATCCAGTAATAAAATTTGTGCAATGCGAAATTTATGGAAATTGAAAACAGAATCTTTACATTTGTTCTCAGTTTGTGTGGGAATTTGGTGTGGGATTTGGAATTGGAAGAAAAACGAAGGATCGGCTCTTTCCATCTCTCGTTCTCGTTCTCATTCTTTAGATTTCGAACCGATAAACTGTGTGCACACTATATTGCGGAAATGGTGTAGGGAATTTTTATACGATGAAAATACAATGTTGGTCCCTAAGTTTTTCTATTGTGCGTCTTTAGTCCGTTTATCAATTTCAAACAGCATATTATTCAAACAATTCATTGTCCCTTGATCTGATCTGGTAGCATACAATGGAAAGTCTTAATTAATAACTATATTATGATTTTTGCCCAATACTTGTAAAGGGGAACATAAGGAAAAAAAAAAAAAAACTTTTGAAATCAATCTAAAGAGAGAAAAACCATTTGGCAGTTTTATAGCCTTGTTGAAAAATGAATACCAATTGAATACCAAATGGGATTTACGACTTGGGAAGTTAAAAAAAGTAAGGCAAATACCAAATAAATTCAAAGAAAGCACATCCACTGAGACCTTTGTGGACGTGACGGTGCATTTGTCTTGTGTATGATGTGCTCCATCTCAATTGTGTACAAGGACGAAACCAGGATTCATACTCGAAGGGGGCCAAAGCTTAAAACCAAAAAAAAAAAAAAAAAAATTATGAAAATAAAAACTATTTCATATTCAACAAAATACTACATACAAAATAAGTGTTTCTTAAACATTTCATATTATAAAACACATCAACATACAAAATAAGTATTTCTTATTTTGTGCATGATTTTTGTTTAGTCCATATTTATTTTTTTATTTTGTTTTTGTAGTTAATTTATTTCTTTTCTTGAAGGTCAATATCTAAATATTTTATAGGAGGAGAGACAATATATATATATATATATATATATATATATATATGTTTGAGTTTGTATACCATTTTTTTTAATGGGGGGGGGGGGGGGGCGGGGGAGGGGCATGGCCCCCCTCTGCCCTACTATAGGTCCACCCCTGATTGTGTATAATTTCATTTTGAAAAAGAAGTCAACTACAAAGGTCTTCCGGATTTGGGTTTAAATTGGGGAAAATAAGTGAGTTTGGATTTTAATTACATATGTGATTTTTTAATAAAACATAAGTTGCCACAAGGAAAAAATTAAGTAACATGTCAATGTTCCGTTAAACACATGAGCAAGAATTTAATGGAAGTCAATGAAATGACCAATAATGCTCATTTTTTAGCGTTCTCAGCCTCCAATAATGAGGCCGCGTACAAAGCATTGCTTGTGGGAATGGGCATGGTTCAAAAAATTGGGGGAAAGGCGGTACAGGCATTCTTAGACTCGCTGCTAGTGGTCAGCCAGGTGGAAGGGAAATTGGAAGCCAGGGAACCAGGGATGCGAGAATATTTAGCCCGCGCCAAACACTTGCAATCCAAATTCGAGTCTTTTGCATTGTCACACATCTCCAGAAATGGAAACACCCACGCCGACTCATTGGCCACACTAGCGACCTCTTCGGCACAAGGCCTGCCTCGGGTCATCCTAGTTGAAGACCTATTTAAGCCGGCTGGGCCAGGAGGCGATGCCCTCCGGATTCACTAGGTCAGAATGGGACCCAATAGTGTCTTTCCTCAAACATGACATCCTGCCGGAAGAGAAGTCTGAGGCCGACAAGATTCGTAGAAAGGCTCCGCGGTTTTGGCTATCCGAGGACGAGAAGCTCTATAAACGCTCCTTTTCGGGACCCTACCTACTGTGTGTACACCCGGAAGCAACGGAGCAGCTCTTGGAGGAGTTGCATGAAGGAATATGTAGTAGCTACACGGGCGGAAGGTCACTAGCCCACAGAGCCCTTACACAGGGATACTGGTGGCCAAACATGCAAAAAGAGGTGCCGGATTACGCGAGAAAATGCGACCAGTGTCAGAGGTTCGCTCCCAACATCCACCAGCCTGGGGGTGTTCTTAACCTTTTGGTCAGCCCTTGGCCGTTTGCCCAGTGGGGCTTAGATATAGTAGGGCCGTTTCCGAGGGCAGCAGGGAACAAGAGGTGGTTGCTCGTCGGAACTGACTATTTCACCAAATGGGTAGAAGCCGAGCCCCTCTCAAATATCCGAGACGTGGACGCGAAAAGGTTCGTCTGGAAAAACATCATCACCAGGTTTGGAATCCCACGTACTCTCATCTAGGACAACGAACTGCAGTTTGACAGCAAAGCCTTCAGAAAATACTGTGGGGATTTCGGCATTACAAACAGGTACTCCACCTCAGCCTACCCACAAAGGAATGGCCAAGCGGAGGCAGTGAACAAAACAATAGTTAATGGGCTCAAGAAGAGGCTAGACGACGCTAAAGGCAGATGGGTAGAGGAAGTACCACACGTACGATAGACTTACTGAACTACTCCTCGAAGGTCCACAAGAGAAACGCCATATTCGATGGCTTATGGTACTGAAGCGTTGATCCCCTTGAAAATAGGGTTTCCAACGATGAGGACTAATTCCTTCGCCCCGGGCGACAATGACGCGTTGCTGTAGAAGGGGCTGGACTTGATAGAGGAGAGGCGAAAGAACGCTATGGTCCGACTAACTTGCTACCAGCAGAAGCTCAGGCAGGGGTACGACTCCTACGTAAAATCCAGGGCCGTGGCCCCTAGAGACTTAGTCCTGAAAAAGGTCGTCGGAACTGCTAAGGACCCGGCGTGGGGGAAACTAGGACTAAACTAGAAGGGGCCCTACTGTATAACCTCAGTGGCCGGTATAAGGTCATATTATCTCACCGACTTAGAAGACAAACCTATAAAACGACCCTGAAATGTAAATAACCTCCGAAGGTACTACTATTAAAGAAAGGCGTACATGTCATTGTTCTGTGTTCGTTGTTAATACATTAGTCTTTAATACTAGGTGTTAATGTCAACCTAGGCTACGCCAAGTTCTCGGACCTTCTGCTTTGGAAAAATTTAATATGCAATTCATTTTCAACTACGTATTAATGTCAACCTAGGCTACGCGAGGTTCTCGGACCTTCTGCCCTGGGAAAATTTAACATGCAATTTATTTTCAACTACATGTTAATGTCAACCTAGGCTACGCCAGGTTCTCGGACCTTCTGCCCTGGAAAAATTTAACATGCAATTCATTTTCAACTACGTGTTAATGTCAACCTAGGCTACGCCAGGGTCTCGGACCTTCTGCCCTGGGAAAATTTAACATGCAATTCATTTTCAACTACGTGTTAATGTCAACCTAGGCTACGCCAGGGTCTCGGACCTCCTGCCCTGGGAAAATTTGACATGCAATTCATTTTCAACTACGTGTTAATGTCAACCTAGGCTACGCCAGGGTCTCGGACCTCCTGCCCTGGGAAAATTTGACATGCAATTCATTTTCAACTACGTGTTAATGTCAACCTAGGCTACGCCAGGGTCTCGGACCTCCTGCCCTGGGAAAATTTGACACGCAATTCATTTTCAACTACGTGTTAATGTCAACCTAGGCTACACCAGGTTCTCGGACCTTCTGCCTTCGAAAAATTTAACACGCAATTCATTTTCAACTAAGTGTTAATGTCAACCTAGGCTACGCCAGGTTCTCGGACCTTCTGCCTTGGGAAAATTTAACATGCAATTCATTTTCAACTACGTGTTAATGTCAACCTAGGCTACGCCAAGTTCTCGAACCTTCTATCTGGGAAAATTTTAGCATGCAATTCATTTTCAACTAAGTGTTAATGTCAACCTAGGCTATGCCAAGTTCTTGGACCTTCTACCTCGGAAAAATTTAACATGCAATTCATTTTCAACTAAGTGTTAATGTCAACCTAGGCTACACCAGGTTCTCGGACCTTCTGCCTTGGGAAAATTTAACATACAATTCATTTTCAACTACGTGTTAATGTCAACCTATGCTACGCCAGGTTCTCAGACCTTCTACCTTGGGAAAATTTAACATGCAATTTATTTTCATCTACGTGTTAATGTCAACCTAGGCTACGCCAGGTTCTCGGACCTTCTGCCTTGGAAAAATTTAACATGCAATTTATTTTCAACTAAGTGTTAATGTCAACCTAGGCTACGCCAGGTTCTCGGACCTTCTGCCTTAGGAAAATTTAATATGCAATTCATTTTCAACTACGTGTTAATGTCAACCTAGGCTACGCCAGGTTTTCGGACCTTCTGCCTTAGAAAAATTTAACATGCAATTCATTTTCAACTACGTGTTAATGTCAACCTAAGCTACGCTAAGTTCTCGGACCTTCTGCCTTGGGAAAATTTAACATGCAATTCATTTTTTAACTAAGTCTTAATGGAAGCGTTAATAAAAGCCTAAGTTATGCCTGGTTCTCGGACCTTCTGCTTTGGGAACACTAACGTGCGAGCTCCATTTTTAACTAAGTACTAGCACGCAGTCCAAATCTTTTACATGGTATTAATCGAAAGAAAACCTAGCGTAATTCTCACACTTGGGGTTCACCTGGTTAATCAGCACATACACAAAACTAAAAGCCAATTCCGCGAAGTACTAACAAGGAAATTGAAAATCAAGGTAATTCACATTCATAATAAGATGGTAAAGTACAATACTAGAGTCTTCACGTTAAACCGAAAATAAGAATGTACTTTAAGCAAAGACAAAGACAAAGGAGTCTCTTGAAGAAAAAGGGCAAGAGTCTAGCAGCTTAAGTCTTGGCCATTGGTGGAAGATCCTCCTTGGGCGCCTCATCATCCGGGCTGACCTTATCCTCTGCTCCTTTTGCCTCGAGCTCTGAGGGCTGGGGTACAGCCACCTCAAGGGTCAGATTGCCATCAACGGGCCCTGCCTCCAGTGGGGCCAGGGGCTGTTTCCCTTTGTCCTTTTCCCTGAGAGGAGGATCATCTTGGCCGTCCTGCTTGTCGGCCCTTGTCAGCCTGCTCTTCCGGGGGAACATCCTGGCCGGGACCCGAAGAGGCTGGAGGAAGAATGAGGGCCCCGAAGGAAGTAGAGGGGACCTCAATAGGAGGAGCGTTAAACTCGCAGATATCCGGGGGATACCACACGTTCTTGGCTCTCCTCCATTTGGACGAGGAAGGGGCATTCGCCACGTTGAGGGCTTTTGACCAGACCTGTCGGCAGTACTCCCTGCACAAGTCCGCCTGCTCTTCGACCAGACGAGTCTCTGTCTCCTCTACCCCCCTCTAGAAGGAAGCGGCCACAGCAGCATCCGCAGCCTCCTTAGCGGCGCGAGCCTCTTCCTTGGCCTTCACCAGTTCTTCCTTCGGATGGGCGTTGTCTTGCTTGGCTGTGGCGAGGTCCTCCTTGTAGCCTCGGAGCTCCTTCCACTGAGCCTCGACTTGGGCTGTGGCATTTTTAAGGCCGGCCTTAGCGCTCCTCTTCGCCTGCTCCTCTGTCGTTAGCTTCTTGGCGAGCTTCACCTTCTCGGCCTCGGCAAGGCTTAGGGCCTTCTCCGTCTCTACTTGGACGTTGAATTCAGCGGAGGCCTTCTTCCGGGCGTCCTCTATCCATTTCTTGGCTACAAAGACCTCCTGGATAGCCTACATGCACATAAAAAGCATAAGTAGCGCAATGAACGTGTTCAAAACTGGCGCAAACAACGGGGGCTGAACGATACGTACCAAGCCCAGATCCCTTTTAAGGGAGAGGAACAACTGCTGCTGCTGCATTTGCTCGAGGGCCTCCATGTCTTTGGGAAGAAGCAAGGGCTGCTCCAGAGCCTCGGTAAGGTATAGGGAGTGCCCTTTCTAGTACTTTCTTATGCTGGAGCGTTCAGGGATGGGGGTCCCATCTAGCTCCAATGCCGGAGACCAGAAAAACTGGGCTCGGTGCACGTCGGCCAGCCCATGGCTCTTCCCATTCTCCACCGAGGGGGCACGTGTCCTGCCTTTGGCGGCCTTTTGTTGTTATTGTTGTTGCTGTTGTTGTTGTTGTTGATGATGTTGCTGCTGCTTGAGCTTCTTTTGATGAGCCTCCTCAGCTTCCTCGCTCTCCTTTTTCCTCTTTTTCTTGAGGTCAAGGGCGTGAATCTTGGGGTCGACAGGAAGAGGAGGGGGAGGGGGTTGTTGAGGGGGAAGATGGGATTCCGTGGCACTCTTCTTGGCCACTTGCACACCTCACGCGCCCATAAGAGACCGTAGACTATTCATTTCTTCCTCTTCGGTGCTACTGTCCACCTTGGAGATTATCAAACCCCTTATTCTCGAGCACTCAGTGGCCTTGTCGTCCGAGAGTTCGACAATGACACCCTCTTCAAGTCTCTCAGTCTCCTCAAGCCTAAGCTGGCTGGTCTCCTCCTCGGTAGCAGCAGCTAGGGGTCGAACCGAAACGAGGACCGCTCTAACGGGAGGATAGTACAATATTACGGACGAGTCATCGGGCAGGTCGCGCTCGGCGAGGAAGTTGGGCTTTGTGACGTCAATCCGTCTACGCCTCTTATCACCGACGGTGATTGCGTCTTCGACCTCCTAGAAAACGGTGGACAGAGGATCGTATCCCAAGATCAGGTGGGCAGCCCTCACTTGCAGGTCGTCGTTTATGAACACCTCGGATCTCAACACTTTATTAAGATCTTGGATGTTAACTTCTCCGAGACGAGGAGATACATGCTGCTTATCTGCAAGAAAGACACTCAAAGGATTAGGTTGAGCAATGAACTTGGGCAACAAGGACGTCAAATTACAAATTTCCAAAGGCAAAGGCAATGGAACTAAAACTTAAAACCAGAGGTCTAAAATCCTAGGCAACCACACCTGGTTTCCCCTCTTTGACAGGGCAGTGAACTCCGTCGTACCATATCCCGGAGGCGACGACGTAATCATCCTTCATCCCCTTGTTGGATTTAGGGAGACACGATACAAGCCTAACCAAACTAGACCGGAACTTAAGGTAATACCCTACGGTCTTCAACGGGTGGCACTCGTACAGGTAGACAATGTCGCGCCACGTAAGGTTCAGACCTATTTGCTCATTCAGAGCGTCTACACTCCCAAGATCCTAAACATGTTAGGCGTACATTGATCGGGGCACAACCGGTGGTTACGAAGGTACTCACTGGTGACAGGACCCATGGGAAGGGTCATGCCACCTTCCAGGAAGGCAATGATGGGAATAACCACCTGCCCATCCCCCCTGGAGTCAGCCACCGCCTCAGGGGGGCAGTATTTTAATTCCACCTCCGGAGGAATGCGGAATTTGGCTTGGAATCCCTCCATATCGGATTCGGAATCCACTAGACACTTAAACTACCCATCTAATCAAGATTGAATTAAAGACTTAGAAAGAAAAGGGGAAAAGTTAACAGCCGAGGAGAAAGGGTCTAAGAAAACGAGAACTTATAGAGGAAAAAGGGATACGACTCTTTGAACACTTCTGGAGGGAAAATGAAAGCATACACTTCTAAGGGTGCAGTTGCTTTTTGGGAGTGAAGACTGGGTGCGCAACTTCCCAAACGTTTAGGGAGTTTGAAAAGCAAAAATTTATAAGATTTGTCCCACTCAAATTTTCAGGAGGGATCAGGGCCATTGGATGCGCATCCCATTGTAAAACGTGGGCAAAAGGGAGTCACTCAGAGCAATTAATGCGGGCGTTGCGTGTTACGAAGCGTCAGAAGCCTTCCAAAAAGGCGCGGGGGAATTTCGCACGTGCTATGTCTGAAGGGTCACTTGGATGTAGCATTCGCAGGTCAAAAACTCATTCCCCTCCTCGAATCGAAGTCAAATGAATTTTTAAGGGGTTATTGTGGGGGGTAGAAATGCCAAGGCACCTATGTGGGCCTTGGGCCTGGTCCGAAGACGTTGGTTCGCCCAAAGGGCTTCAAGGAAGGGATGAGATCACCCAATTTGAGGGCCTAGGGGCCTACCAAGCATGTCGTTGACCGCTTAGGGAGAGTCCGAGGATAAGGTCTCCTCAGACAGCGGAAGCAAGGATCGAGGAACTCTTGAGTCCCAACAGGCCATATTACACTTCTAAGGGACGCCAAGGAAGAGGACGAGATGGAAGTATTCTGCATAAAGCTGCTGCCACTGCATTAATGGCTCCACACCTACTTGCCTGGCCGCATTAATGGGGAAGTGACCCTCGAAGGGACGGTGATTAGCCTTATGGCCACGATGGGAAATTTCCAAGAAGCCAGTGGATGGGAAAGGAATCTGCATTGATGGCTCTATGAACAGGAGCAAGGAAGGGGGAATATAAAAAGAGGAGGGGAGGTCATTGAAAGGGGATCCAACCCAGGGAAGGAAGGAGACTTTCCTCGAAGGTAGCACAAGGGAAGCAAGGATAGAGACTCCTCGGCCCACGTCCGAGGAAAGCCAAAGCTATTCCTTCATCTCGTTGCACACCACTAAGGACCCAGCCCAACAAGCCATTACCTTCTACCGCCCTAGAAAGTCTAAACTTTAAGCCCACTCTCTACAAATTTTATTGTACAGGCCATTTGGGCCGGCCCATCACGTACTTGGGTCTAAGGCTTAATTTGTGTCCCTACATGTTTTAATCCTAAGTTTGTGTGTGTGTGTGTGTGTGTGTGTGTGTGTGTGTGTGTGTGTGTGTGTAAAACTATGCGTTTTTATTTAAAATAGTGCATAAAGTAAAATAAAATAAAAAACCAAAATTCAACCCAAGAAAACTGTATATGAAACAGTGAATTTTGGTTCAACAAAAATTGACTAATAAAAAAAAAATTCTAATAACACAAAAAATGATATAACATTTCCATAATACCTTTATAACTTTGTTATATTTTACTTTGACTTGTAAAGAAATGACACCTTAGCAATTGTGAAAATATTGTGACGACAACAAGATGTCTTAATATTTTCATAAAAGAAATGCTATGTCTATAATATTTTCATTACAAATCATAAGTAGTAAGTTGTTACGGAATGTTATTAGTAGGAAAAAGTAATTTCGTTGGTAAGTTTTGTGGTGGGCCTTTTTTGAAATGTTGGGCTGAGCTGCCTTCTGCCGTACTAAGGTCCAAGTGTTTTGGGTAGGAGAGTCGAGACCGGTCCAATTATAACTCACTTTGATTCAGCTTGTGCACAAATTATGCCCCTTTCCTCTTGGCAAAAACTTCGATCACATGCCCATTGCTGGCGTAGCTGCTACAACCAAGCTATGACAGGCTGAATGTAATGATAAATAACAAAAGACATGCGTTTACTGTTAGAAAAAACAAATAGAGGATATTTAATTAAAATGAAGAATACAACAACAGGAAATGTGTCGCGAAAGGAATGGTAGAAATAAAGAGGGAAATAATAATGGTGATTAAATCAAAGAAAAAAAAAGTTAGTCTACAATATTAAATCATGTTACGAGATTAAGACCAAGGAGGAAAACACTTCCTTAATGTGAATAACTTCTCAAGAAGATCCTGCCGTGGAAATTATTCACTTTGAGAGAACGGGCCTGAATGGCTTCTGCCCTAAAGAATCTTTTTTTTTTTTTTTTCCAATGGAGAGTAGGCCTTTAGGGGGAGAAAGGGGGTTAGCCTACTGGTGCATGCCTGTCATACTTCACTCTCCATTTTTCTTCTTTATGCTCTAACTCTCATTTCCCTTTTCTTTCTTAGTGTTTTTTGTGTAGTGTCGTGGTGGTGGTGATACTATGATTCTCTCTTTTTGATTGCTACTGTTGTGATAGTATTGATTCCCCCCTTACTATGCATGGCAAGAGCTCTATATATACTGCCTGCCGTGATTGGTTTTTACCCTTTTGACCTTTAACTGCTTTTGTCTAGATTTGGGTGTCCTCCGACCACTCATTGGTTTGTCAACTGCCCAGCCACCACCACTTACCTGTGCTGATTGTGCCACTAACCATTACCAGACAAAGAAAACTATTTTGATTGCTTGTTCACCTTGGCATTCTTATCCTCTACGGTATGAGTATTCTCTCTTGTTATTCCTCATGACATGCACCTAGTGATTCCAGCTCATCCTCCCTCTTTTGAGTGGTATGTTATTCCAGTAGGACATTTCTCCTAAAATAGTTTGAGCAGGAACCCCAGAATATATTTTTCCCTTCTCCCCACCGCTAGACCATACCCCTTTTTACCTCTGACCCATGACCCACCACTCCTGTGTTGGATGGGTACATGTTGGTAGTGTTTGGGCCTTGTGCATGCTCCTCTTCTATGTACATCAAAAGTTTATCTATTGTTCATGCGTTTGCCATGGTTTGAAGGTTCATCTGTGAATTTTTCTGCTTATCCTTGACCTCTTATGGCATAAACTGTCTTCTGATTTTCTATTCTTTATTGGCCTGCTCCTTTCAAGTGTTAGGCCTTGCTTGATTGTGGGTTTTCCCCTCTTGAACCCATTCATTGCTCCTTCCGTAATCTTGTTGTCATTCCTGTCATACCATATTGCCATTCTTGTTGTGGTGTTATTCGACCTGCGTTAGCTAGGCCTCTTTTGGGCCTGTTGCACATTCTTCTCCCAATTAGTTTTAATGACTCATTATGATCATCGGATTCATACTCACGCTACTTTGGGCTTCTTGGACCCATTACATTGCTTGTGGACTCCTTTGACCCATTGCTTCCTTGTTGGACATCCTCGGCCCATTTTTCCTCCTTGGGCGTCCTCGTCCCATTTTCAACTCTACATTCCCATGGGCTTTTACTAGTTCCTTTTGGGCTTACTTAACCCAATTACTATATCCTTCATCCTTGGGATTCATGAGCTTTTCATAAACTACTTACTTTCTTACTTCATTACTTTGGGTCTGCTGTGGTCCATTCTCATTGTTCTACATCACATAATGCCCATAGGTTTACTGCTTCTTCATTTGGGCTCCTGTTGGTCCATTTGCTATCCCAAGGCCCATTTTGTTTACTTTATGGGCCTAAGACTCATCATTCTTACCATTCAGGCTTGATAAGTTTCTTTCTCTCAATCCATTAACTCTCTTCTTGCCCACGTAGTTGGGCTTCTTCCTGCTGCCGGGCTTTCTCAAAATAAGCATCAACAAATTTAAATTAGAATAACAATTTACCACTTAAAATTTGATATGTAAATATTGTGAAAAATGTTGTGGATGTAACTTTTTTTTTTTTTTTTCACAATACTTTTATTTTTGGTTGTAATTGGTTTCAGTATGATATTTTATTTTGACATATAAATAATTAACACCTCAATAATTATGAAAATATTGTGACATTTTATTGTGTTTATTGTGTTAATATTTTATTATCATTATATAAGCAAGTTAAAAAGAAGAAGGCCAACTCTCGTGAAACGGTGAGTTTATGCTCACCAAAGGCCAAAAATAATGTTGAAATATTTTTACTCTATATCAAGTTTTGTTTTGTTAAGCGGTGACTTTTTTTCTTGTTCAAAACAAAGCCCACTAATTTGGCTTAGAAAAGAGACAAAAACTTGACTAAACCAAACTAAAGCACCATAGATATAGGTATTGGCACTTTTTACATAGTTCATAGATAGAAATAGAAAAAGAAATAGGATTTTACTACTGTGTGCTTTTAGGGTACATAATAGTATACTATTTTTGAAAAAAAAAATTATCGGTAATTGAAAAAGTTTTATAACTTTTTAAATTTTCATAAAATATTTTCAAAAATAGATGCCCTTAGGACTAAGGGCACACATTAACCAAAGCCATAGTAATAAATACGGTGTATATAATAATTTTGGGAATGAAATGGAATGGAATGAATGAAAATAATAATATTAGAATATTCTTCCCTTCTCTTGTTTGGGAGTTTTAATGGAGGGAATGGAAAGGAGGGAACACTTATTCCTCTCTATTCCCTTAAAACCTCAAATTTTCATTTTCCCCGAAATTGGAAGGAATGGGAGTGAATGAAATTAGATTTAACGATTTTTTTACTAAAACTCCTAAAATACCCCTATATATTCAACCTTTTATTTTAAAAATAGGAATCTAATAGTAATATTTTCATAAATTGATTCCATTCCATTCCCTCTATGTTGCTCCCAAATAAGATTACTTGCATTTCATTTATTTCCATTCCTTTATTTTAAGGCTCTATTTGGGAGTTCATGAAGGAATGAAATGGAATGATCATAAAGGAATGGAAATAAATGAAATGTATTTAAGTAAGGGAAATGAATGAAAAAGAATGAAATAAAATGGAATTAAGTAACATTGATAAGATGTTTTAGGCCTCGTAGATATAGGTATTGACACTTTTTACATAGTTCATAGGTAGAAATAGAAATAGAAATAGGATTTTACTATCGTGTGCTCTTAAAGTACACAATAGTATACTATTTTTGAAAAAAAATTATCAAAAATTGAAAAATTTTATAACTTTTTTAATTTCTCATAAAGTATTTTCAAAAATAGATGGCTAAATACAGTGTATATAATACCATTTCCTTCTAACATTCTTTTAAAAAAAAAAAGTCAAAAACCTTAAATACAAAAAAAAAGAATAAAATGCTAGTTTTTTTCATAACATCATAAGATTAGATATATGGTTGGGATTATTCTGAAAAAAAGACAAAAAAAAAAAACATTTAGTAATACAAATTATTAGGTAATTTTTTGTCATAATTGTAACGTTAAAAGAAAGTGCGAAAAATGAAGAAAAGTAAATGCTTAAGTGATAACTAAGTATTCACAAATTGATGTCATGCTGTCATTTAAAAAAAAAAAAAAAAAAAAAAAAGGAGGTGGATGTCATGTTGTTTGTCATTTGTCAATATTGCGAAAAAAAGTTGTCGGTATAGTTTGTAATCCAAAACCACCCTCTCAAAAATATCATACATTCATAAATGATCATTGACAAGTGACCAAGTGGGCAGTTAGCAAACGTGTGGCCGGCGTGGATGAAACGAGTGAAGCTGTGAGGGAATACGGATTAATAAAAAAAGCAATTTTCAATCTTTACAATTAAATAAAATATATTAAAAAAATTAAAAAATTAAAGTTAAAAAAAAGTAAAAAATGTAAAAAATTTTGTGAGAAAAAGTTGGTGAATTAGATCAGGTGCACTTGAGCTCAATCCTGGTAACACTCTAACCACGCTGAGGAAGAGGAAGAGGCATCACTGAGTGGAACATCACAAGACTCACAACTTCCTTTACATATATACACCAACAGATCAGTTCAAATCTTCATTATCTTCTTAGCTCCAACACCTGTTTACAAAGCAAACCCTCTTCCAATTCATTCAGATTCTCTCACAAACACAATGAACTTTCTTTCAGATCTTCAGAAGAAATCCAACAGTTCTTCTGGGACCCACCTCCCTGAAGAAAAGAACAGTTCTTCTGAGACTCGCCGCCCTGAAGGAAAGGATGATCAAAACCAAAACCAACAACACCGCCAACCATCAAACGCTGAGCTCATGGCCAGTGCCAAGGTGTTAGCTGAGTCAGGCCAAACCGCTGTTAGCCAGGGAGCTAGCAAAGTTGACAAGGCCAGGGCAGCTGGAGCAGCTAGTGATCTTTTGGAAGCTGCCTCTAGCTATGGAAAGTTGGAAGAAAAGAGCTATGGCAAGTATATGGAACAGGCTGAGACTTATCTCGACCAATATGGCAACCCCGCCTCCAAATCCCATCCCACCACCCCCCCCACCCCTACTCCTAGCCACTCCTCCACCCCTTCCACCACCACTGACTCAAAACCACACTCAGCTGCTGCTGGTGGTGATCATGAAAGTGAAGGCAATACTGAAAGTGGGACTGGGGGCTACGTGAAGATGGCTCAAGGTTTCTTGAAGAAATGAACATTTGAATTTTAATTTCCCAACTGCTTATGCTTTGCAGTTTCTTAATTTGGTGTATCTCTAATATTATGACACCCTTGTTGCTGTGTGTGTGTGTGTTTTTTTTTTTTTTTTTAATCTTGTGTTGTGTGTTC
Source organism: Castanopsis chinensis (assembly GCA_032878915.1). Lineage (NCBI taxonomy): Eukaryota > Viridiplantae > Streptophyta > Magnoliopsida > Fagales > Fagaceae > Castanopsis > Castanopsis chinensis. The sequence continues at coordinate 5,184,589 of JAVQMG010000133.1, forward strand.
TAGAGCATATATGTTTGTTCTCTGTTTAGCTTTTGGATTGTGAAGTGGCTGAAGCAGACTTAAATCTTCTCTGTCAAGAAATTATTAACTAAGAATAAAATTTGTGCAATTTGTTATAGCTTATATAGCCTATAAACCCAAGATGTGTCTTTCTCTCTAGCTCTTATCTCAAATTGCACTGTATTGGATGATCTAGCTTAGGACATGTATCCATTTACTCCTCTTTTTAGGTTAGGAGGGTACATGTACCCTGACTACTTATCCACGCGTGACTAATTATCTGCGTGTTGACGGGAGCATGAGAAATGTTTCGCATAATGTTCAGACTTTCATGTTTTATGTCTGAATTTTAGATGCGATAGAACGTGGAGAAGATGCTCATCCAAAAAAAAAAAAAAAAGATAGAACGTGGAGAAGATACGAAGCGGTTGGATACTTAGATGTGAAACAATGAAAACCATTTTACAACACATTGAATTGGTATCATTTGTGCGGGCAATTCTTACAACTCTTAGAGCACTTTGGTTTTTAAATTTTTTTTTTTTTTTTTTCCATTTGTGTTTACTGTTTACACATCAATTACATATTAAAATAAAATTTTTAATTATTCTTTTGGAAAATATACAAATTCTCCCATACAGTTTTCCCATAACACATGTAACTATCCTAAAAATTAGTGTAATACACTTGATCCTCCGCCTGATATTGATTTATGTGTAAGCCACTAATTATGTAATACTTAATCCCTAGGAATTATGAGTGTAACAAAACTCTTACTTTGGTATTGATTTATTTTTGCTAGGCCTTGGTATTGTGTTGTGTTATGTGTTTATGTGGAAATGCAGCTCTAATAAACATGGACATGTGTCAGCACGTGAGTAATTTATGATTTATTTTCACATAAGGTGAATAGTTTACACATACAATGATATAAAGGAGTTTTAGTAAGTCATTCAAAACTTTGGGTGTTTTGTCATTTGTGTTTTATGGAATAATCTAGCATCATTTTGCTTCAAATAAGTGGATTAAAATGAGAGAGTTTATGGTACACGATGATAAGTGGAGACAGAGTGAGGGTATATTTGAAAGTATTTGTCAATTTATCTAGTACTAAGAAAGTCAATACCATACTAAAGGTTGTACCGATTTGGCCACTGATACGATATATTTCAAGTATCGGTCAATACCGATGTACTATTTCGGAATTACCGCAATATAGCATATATATTCAATTAGAAAACCATAATAAATTATTAAGAGTTTTTAAAATATAAATCCTTAATTACTTTTTTTTAATGTGAATAAACCCTTAATTACTTCTTCATACAGTATTAATCATATTTATTTTTTTAAAACCGTATAAATTGACCCATTAATCTAACAAATAAAAAATAATAATTGATATAATTTAAAAACATCACCAAAATAAACATGCATTAAAGAATAAAATATTACATGTACTGGTGTACTCTAGAACCATAAAAAAGATGAGTTAAAAAGTAAAAATTGTACTAAAAAACCCTGTTCACACATAGTAATTCCTTAGAGCATCCACAATGGGCTTGCAATATGCCAAATACAAACCCCATTTGGCATTCAAGCCCAAGAAACACTTAACAACTGGACATGCTAAACCTGAGATTGCCAAATTTTTTTGGCATAATGCTACAGTACCATCTCAAAGGTGAGATGGTATTGTAGCGCTATGCCAAATAATAATAATAATATATTTTAATAAGTTGGAAGCCCTTCTCTCTCTCTCTCTCTCTCTCTCTCTCTCTCTTTACTCGGGTTTTCCCTCTCTCCATCGTCTCTCTCTCTCTGTCGCCATTGAAGCCCAAGACTGGCTCTGCCTCTGCCTCCGATTCAGCCTCACCCTCACCCATACCGATTCACCCTCACCCAACACCAAGCCTCTGCCTCCGATTCTCATCTGATCTCTCCTTTCTTCAGACCCAACACCATCCTCCACCCAACATCAACATCACACATCTAGTGGGTTGCAATCTGGCGGGTTCTATGGTTTTATTTATTTATTTTTGCTGTGACCGGTGCTTTTAAAGGAAGAGGTGGGTATGGCTGAAGTGGGTTGTAGGTCACGGAGATCGGAGATCGGAGATCGGAGTGAGCTGAAGTGGGTTGCGGGTATGGCTGAAGTGGGTCACGACGTGGGTCACGAAGATCGGCGTGGGTCACGGCGTGTCATGCTTGGTCAGCGAGGTCTGCGTTTTGGTAGGCGTGGGTCACAGCGTGTCGTGTGTGATCGGCGAGGTCTGGGTTCTGCGGTTTGGTAGGCGTGGGTCATGGCGTGGGTTTTTTTTTTTTTTTTTTTTTTTTTTTTTTTTTTTTTTTTTCTAATATGGGTTTTTGTTCCGATGGGATTTTTGGTGGGCAGTGGGCAATGGTGGCGTGGTGGGCATGGTGGAAGCGCAGTGGTGGTTACTGGGCAGTGGAGGTGCAGTGATGGAGGATGACGGAATGTGGAGGGGAAAATTGGAAAAAAATAAAAAATGAAAAATATATTTTATTATGTAGATATGTTATTTTAACGAGTAGAATAGGAAAATAGAAGTTGAGTTGTTGGAGGAATTGTAAAATGGTATGGTATTAATAATAAAGTAGCTTTTTGAGATGGTAAAATAGAATAGAATTGAGATTCCGGTTGTGAATGCTCTTACGCCTAGGACCAATCCATCTTATCTGGCTGACACAAGCAAACAAAAGAATCATAGTGACATAAAAAAGTAAGAAATATCATTCAAAGGTGCTGGAACCAAGACAAGGTTAGGAAACAAAAGTTCCTTATCAGTAAAAAAAGAAACAAAAGTTTTAAAAGTTAAAAGCTTGACAAAAGAAAGAGAAGAAGAAGCAGTAGCAGCACTAGCAAATCACGAAGAAGATGATCTGCAATGAAGAAACAATAGCAGTTGTCGACCAAGAAGGCACAGCAAAGGCCGACCAAGAAGAAACAACCATGTTTGACGAGCAAGACACAGTAATTAGAGATGAGAGAAAAGAAATGAGGTGAGATGTGTACTGGTCCGGTTTACATTTATCGGCCGAAATAGTCAAAGCAGCCGAAAAAGGCCGGTATATGCTGAAACAGGCCAGAATATAATCCTATACGATATGGAGGGTTAACTGTACCGTTTTGATGACCAGTACGCTATTTTCTTCCATACCGGCCTGTATGGTATGAGATACCCTTCCTTGGGCCACACGAATGAAATCAATCAATTAATATATATATATATATATATAAAAGTACAGACCTTATTATGAGTAATTATTTGGTATTCTCGAAGCATTATAAATGTGCACTCTTCTCTTTTACATAATTAACTATGAGTTTCGCTAATTAAATTTATAATGAGACCTATAATTCATGTAAAATGAGAGAGTACGCATTTATGGTATTCTCGAAGTATTCAATAATTTTCCCCTTATTATTATGTGGGGAGCAAAATGTTTTGCCATGTGTTGTATTCTTTGATATTATATTTATTTAATTCATTGAATTAGCCAATGAAATAAATGCACATATTTAAATATATATAGTTAAGCATTAATTATTTATATGATTATTTTTATAAATTTTATATAAAAAACTACTTTTATTTGGAATAATAATAATAATAATAATAATAATAGATTTAGAATATGACATTCCTTATTGTGTTTAGTTGCTTTGAAAACAATTGACACAAAAGTTATAAAAAATTAAATATTTGTGAATTCACTAAAATTAATCTTAACTATTTAGATTTCCTAATGACATATTTATATATAAACCAACACTGTAGTATTTACTGTATGTAATTAAAAAGATTACTAATAGGATAAATATTTTTAATTACTTTGTTATATTAATTATTTTAAGTGGTATATTAATATTTAAGTATAATTCAATTTTGATATTATTTTTCTATGATTTATACGAGAAACAATTAATTTAAAATATGATATTTTTGCTCAAATTTAGTTGCTTTTGAAACTGTAGAAACAAAGTCAAACAAAAGAAAAAAAAATAATGACACATGATCAAGATGAAAAAATAAATGATTGAAGAATATTTGCATTTTTATTTTATCAAATCAATATTTGTATTCTTGAGTAGGCATAAAACATGCCTATATATATCAATTACTATATCATGCAATTTTTAAATATAATCAAATCACACTCTTATTGTTTTTTTATTTTTTCTATAAAATAAAATATTAAAGATTATAAATTTTTGTCAGGACAATTATTGAAATATTGGAGAAAACTAAGAAAGTATTTACTCTCCCTCATGATTCATCTTTCTGTCAGTTCTCAACTCTCCCACGGCAATCACATATTGCAAAGGCTTGTGTTGAGTTGCAACATACCTGTATGCTAGAATGCCGATCTAGTTGATATTGCTCAGGTATAGGATCTACCAATTGGATTCTTGGAAACCTTAGAAGAGTTTTTGGGTTTCAAAGCATGGAGGATACACTAGATAACGTGCAAGAACATCAATGTAGAAGCAAACAGATGTGCAAATCACCTTGCAAAAAGGGAAACTCACCAATCCTTAGGCCTTATTAATTATGTACGATAGTACACCTACGGACTTAGAGAAATGTCTTTCTTTTAAATTTTCTTGGTTGTAACTTAACAAGTGCTTTCCTGAGAGATGCTTCTCTTTAGTTTTAATTAATGTTATTTCTTTTTTACCCAAAAAAAAAAAAAAGATTGTTGGTATCTTGTTTTTCTTGATTGTAATTGCGTGCTTTATTTTAATTTAATAAAATAAATACATTTTCCATTCCAGCACTCTTGTCATCTCTTATTCTAGTAAACTGATATCATGATTGTTATTAACTTCTAGTGGTACTAAAAACAGAGATCAAATTCAATTCATCAAATGAAAAAAAATGTGCTCATTCTAAGTCATATGTCTTACTTTGAAATAATACAAATATTTTAAAAAGTAAAATGATTTTGTTTTTCTTAAAATGTTCTTTATTTTTTGATAATTTTATCTCAAAATAAATGTTGAATTTTTGCAAGCTTAATGATGGGACCCCATATTAAGATCTTCTAAAATTCTAAAGATAATTCTAACGAGAAGTTCAAGAAAATTATATCCATCCATATTGAAATGAGTGAATTCAATTTTGTTACGTTATTAATAATTTGAATAGATATCAAAATCGTGATGGTCAACATTTGTTTAAAAGATATTGATATAATATAATTCAATCCACCATTTATTTATAGTGCTATTGATGTCGTACTACTCAATCCCATTTGTTAGCACGCCAATTTGTAAATCTTTTATGATAAAATTTAGCATTTCTTTATATTTTTGTCTTGTGTTTGAAAGTAAATACATCAATTTATAATGTTAATGTGGTAAGATTTGTAACACCCTAGCATCACTCTAAATGAGATCAAGCTATTATTTTCATCAAATTCTTCTATTACTAGCTCAATTGCTAAATTTATCACCAAAAGGACAAGCTAAAATGTAGTAAAAATGACGACATCTTATAGTGTTGGAAGAATGACCACATGGTGACATGAGGTTCTCTTATAAAAGAGAAACTCTATCAAGTAACAAAAACCCATCTTCAATATCACAAAGTCCACTTTCATATAACAGATTACACCCCAAAGGAGTGACAATTGAGAACACAAGGGGCTTTGGCTTCCAAATATGTCTAACGCACTTTGTGTTCTCAGGTCACCCCTTTGGGGCTTCCTGTTTACATGGCATGACAACACTAAGAGAGAGAACCCAAGAAAACCAAAAATCCCAGAAGATCAGGATAACATTCCTCTTCATGTATCAGAGTACACCCCATAAGGGTGACACCTGAGAGCACAACTAGTGTTGGCTACTCTAATGTAAAGCTAATGCAGTTTGTGTTCTCAGGTCACCCTTAATGGGGCACTATGCTTACCTGAAATCTCAAATTGAAGTTTTTGCAGCCATTTGTTTTAACGAATGAAAATGGGTTTTTGGAGTGGACTTATCGACTTTACTCCATATGACGGGTAATACTTTTCTTGCAAGAATACATTGTCCTTCCTTTTTATTACTGTTTATATTATCCATCAAATAGTCACTTAATTTCCTAGAGACTAACAGGAGTCTGATATTGTAGAGTCATTTTGTTAATATTTAATTTAAATCATGAAATGGATTTATTTAAAATGAATTGGATCAGTTTCCTCAAATTTTCACCAAACCCTCATGCTTTTTAATATTGTTTAGTAGATATTATTATTAAATGAACTAAAACTTCTGATTGTAAGCTATGACAAATGTGGACCACATGATATGAATATGAAACCATCATGTTGACATTCCAGATGGATTTTCTATTTTATAATTTAATCGTATATCATCGCTTAAAATTAAAATAGTGACAGTCTATGTTAAAGCTAAGATTTTATTCCTTCTATATAACGGTACATATGACATTACACCATTTAAAATTTTAATTAATGTAACTCTAAATATATTTTTAGGTTTACAATATTTAATCTCACCATTTCTTTTCTTAGTCCAACAAGTTTATAGGTACCCAAAAATTCACAAAAAATTTCAGACACTCTCTTATCTCTGTACTGATCAAGGATCTTGTAGTTGAATTAGTACCTTTTCATGCACAAAGTGTTTGAGAGATTGGAAAAAAAGAGTTTGAGCTGTAAATTAGTAACATATTATAATTATCTCTTAAAAAAAAATCTTTGTACTGTGGTGGACCTACGTGCAGTGAGCCAACAAGCTTATGTAAGTGAATGTGAAATTTTAGTGATTTTTTCCTTCGTCGGCAGACTTATCATACCTAATATTCTAACCTGACTTGCAATGATGAGTCGTTTATCAAATAAGGGCAATCAGGACTCGTAAGGCTATGGAGATCTCAACTTTTGTCAAAAACTCAAAGATGTAACTTTTAAGGCAGGCATGAATAATCTTTTATATGATTATGGCATATTCTTTTCGAAAGGATCTAGGAGCTTTGTTCTATCTCTAGTGATTGGCATTTGGCACGGCACATTGAGAATTGAGACCTGCTTGCACTACAAAAAATTGACGGGAGAATAATTGCGTATGGCATACAAATCAGTTTAAGAAAGAAGTAGAATTACAAGCTTCCAATGCCAAACAGAGGACGGCTTCCTCTAGAAATGTCAAACACAGTCCTGAACAGAAAAATTAGTAATTCTTGAAAGATTCTTCGCTAGAGTTTTGTTGGTTTGGACATAATTTTTTTTTTTATATGATTGACAATAAATAACCAATCTTGTAATATGAATTAGAAACCGTTGGACTCTCTAATGCACAAAAGCAAGCTTCCACATGGAAGCAATGCAGAGTTGTTTGAGAGATCACTACGGTAATCAGTCATCCTATTATTATTTTGGTAGATTCCATTAATGCATCTTTGTTAAAGAAACTAACAAAACTGGAAGAAAATTGATGACTTTTGTAATGTATTGTGGACTAAAAACAATTTATAAAGGCCAGAAATCAGAAATCATACTAAACTTTTGTAATGCATTGCGAGTTAAGTTATTCACATACTCAACTCTCTTTTACTCAACTCTCTTTTCCGCTGCATATAATCCCACCCCACACTCTCTAATTTTCTATTGACATTACGTTAAGAAGGTGTCATTTGTCAATGAAGCATCTCATTTTTTAGACAAACGGCCTCTCCTCCCAAAGCACAATAGTAGTGGATTAAATGGACTAAAACGGATCGAATGGACCAAAATGTACCAAAGTGGAAATGGATGGACCAAAGAGATCGAATGAACCAAAATAAACCGAAATGGATTGAATGGATTGAAGTGAATTTAATATAGAAAATCACGCAAGGTAAAAAAAATTTTTAGCTTCAATAATATGTAGTACTTTGAAAACTTTCTTTCCGCCTCATATTCTTCTGCACTCTCTAATTCTCTATCAACATTAGGTTAAGAAGGTAATATAATTGTCAATAAAACAACTCTTTTTACCATAGTTTTAAAAACCAAACCGACTAGTTTAATTGGAAATTGGGCACCAATCCAATTCAGTAAAAATTTCAAAACTAGTCAAAACAAGTCAAAAATCAGTCAAAACTGATAAAAGACTAGGTAAGACTAAGAATCGGGACCAAAATCGATTCTTTGACCATACCAATTTTTTAAAATCATGCTACACAAAACCCTCATCCCAAAGCATCAATGAAATGGATTGAATAGATCAAAGTAGACGAAAATAAATCGAAGTGGACCAAATGGACTGTAGTGGACCCAATAGACCCATATAAACTAAAGTGGATTGAATGGATCGAATTCAATTTAATGTACAATGAAAAAGAATCCCCTAAGGCAAAATTTAAGTAGAGACTCTTTTCTTTTGTGCGTTCCAAAAACCTCTTCCTAAAACTCGACCGCCATGGACATGGAGATCGATCCCCCAAACACGAAACCAGAGGTTGAGATTAAAGATGACGATCTCTTCAAAGCCGCTGAGTCCGGCGACGCCTCCACCTTCAAATCACTCTCTCAGCACCAGCTCTCCAAAGCTCTCTCTCTCCGAAACGAGGACAGCCGCTCCCTCCTCCATGTCGCCGCCTCTTCTTCTCATCCCGAGGTATCGTCTCTCTCTTATTCCCTGTTTGTTTTCCGCGAAAACTGTGAGAAAATGACTATATATATATAGAAACTAAGAACACTCATGAGGATTTTACTTCAATTTCTGCATTGATTTTTGGGAAGTATTAGGAGTTATTGAGTTCTGTATAAAACTGTTGGGGAGTTAAAGTTTGAATCTTTTTGCATTTTTGAGAGTTATAAAGTGGTTTTGATTGGGATCAGGTGGTGAAGGTACTATCAGCAATCGATGAATCGGCAAGTGTGATGAACAGTGCAGATGAAGAAGGGTGGGCGCCGCTTCATTCTGCGGCGAGCGTTGGGAATTTGGAAATAGTGGAAGTTTTGTTAAGCAGAGGTTAGGAGATTTTTTTTTTTTTTTTTTTTTTAATCATAGTTGTTTTTTGGAATTATTGTTTCTCATGTTAAGATTGGCACTGTGTTGTATACTTGGAGTCCATTTGGTTAGATAATTTGGGAGCTAAAAGCGCGTTTTTAAAACCCAAAACGCCGTTTCGTGATAGCAACTCCTTATAGCTTTTTTACAAATGCTTATTATAAACCCAAAACGTCATTTTGAAACAGCTTATTCAAATGCACCCTTGGTCTCTAAATGAATTCCAAGCTAGTCACTTATGGATATTATGTGGAAACCCTATGAGTTGGCTAAATGAATAGAATTGGAATTTTTTTGCCCAAGTCATGTTTTGGGACAAAAAATTGAACTGAACGTCTTTTGGGGGGCCTAATTGTATGTAAGGGGCTAAGATTGCTGGCAAAGAAATGAATTGAATTTGAATTAATGTGAATTGGCAGACAAAGGACCAAATCGCATCAAATTTTCTTTAGTTTCCACTTTGTTTATACACAAAGTGGATTTCATGTATTTATTGGCATTGGTATGGTATACAGTTCTTGTTCCCAAATTCTTTTCCCCCATATTTTTCATGTATAGGCCTAAATTTGTAAGCTTCTGAATCAACATAGCATTTCATCTAGGAGGAAGATATGTGGGGCAGTTTAGGCTGTATTAGATGCGAGTGGATCACCATTCCACCTATCAATCTGCACCATTTGATTGATCATGAATTTTTGGTTCGATTTATTGGCAAAAAATAACCTGGGCTTAGGTAACTGTGCCATTACTTTGCTCACTCTAAATCTTATACAAGCATATGTGCTATTATTTTATAGGGAGATAATATGGGGAGCTGTTTAGTTAGTAAGATTTTGTTTAATACCTAAGATTATATCCTTCTTGATAATAGCGGTAGCAAAAGAATAAGGTAGCACATTATAGGGGCTAGTGCCTTATACTGTTTACCTCTTTCTATTTTTTTAACCTTCCTGTTTGGATTTTGGGAAATTTCAAGATGTAGAATCCCATATGTTCTGATTTTTGCATTTTACAGGAGCTGGTATTAATATGAAAAATAATGGTGGTCGCACTGCCCTTCACTATGCTGCCAGTAAGGGATGGATGAAGATTGCTGAAATTTTGATCTCACAAGGGGCAAAGATTAATCTGAAGGACAAGGCCTGTAGCTTCACACTAGAGAATTTCACTTGATACCTCAGAGCTCTGTTTTCTATATATCTTCATCTTCACGAGCACATTTCATGCAAATAACATCATTTTTAATGTTTGTGCATTTTGTCTTATAACACTAGTTGTATGGCATTCATTGCCTCCAGGTTGGTTGCACCCCATTGCATCGGGCAGCTAGCACAGGGAACTCAGAATTGTGTGAACTTTTAATTGAGGAAGGAGCCGAGGTTGATGCTGTTGATAAAGCTGGTCAAACTCCTCTTATGAATGCGGTTATTTGCTATAACAAAGAGGTAAGCTTTGTCAGAGTTGCCAGGGAAGATATCTTTGTAATATTCACCGGAAAATATTTTTTTTCAGTAAAAATTAATTTATTATTACCTTCACTTTTGCGTGTTTGAGGCCTATCTTTTTCCTCTTCTCTGTGTTGGGACGATGCATTGTTGAGCGGCTTGGGCCTACTTTGCCTATGCTGTGTCTGAGGCCTCATCATTTTACTCATATAGTTAAGATATAGCTTTCTTGCTTTTCCTTGCAAAAAATAAAGCTGAAAGAAGGATGCTTGGGAAAAGGATTAATTTTAGCAAGTGCATGCTTGGCGGTTAGTTTAATTATTCACATTGGCCATCTATATTGGCCAAAAACTTCCTGGATAAGAAGAAATTTCATTTTTCCCCTCTTGAAGAACACCTATGCAATGTTTTTTCTTAGATTGAGCTTGAACCAAGCTGTTCTTTCTCTTATAAATTTTGGTTTGATTTGGTTTTATCTAAGCTTAAACTCCTGCATGAGCTTTGCCAAGTTCAATGGATCTTTGTGTTAGAATGAACAATCTTACATGTTGACATACTTATATAATTGGAAAAGTTCTCAGTTTGTTAAATCTTGCTGGTTTCTCTAACATCTGAATCTTTTAGAAGTAATTTTGTGGTTAAAAACTCAAGCGGTTTTCCTAAAAGTAGCCACATTATGCTTATGGGAACTGTTTTCAAGCTTAAGCCAAGCATGGTGTTGCTCATCATTGACTTATTATATTGTTGATTTGAATATTGAGCTTTGGCCTGGTTTGTAGATCCTGTTGAAAAAATTATTGAATGAGCTATGGTTGAGCTGTTAAGTAACAGTAGGTATACACTTCATCATCTTATAATCAGTAGCTGCTTCTCCATCTTTTTCTTATTATTTTTCCTATCTTTTCTTTTGTGTGTGGGTTGATAAATTTTTAGTTCTCATAAAAGTGGCATTTTGTCTGAGGTTTTATTAGACATATCCCCAACGTACCAAGAAACTGAGTAACCTTCTTATTTTATATATATATATATAATGCATCACGAAAGATGATTTAAAAATCGTGCAGCAGATATGAGGCAGAATGCATCAAAGCAATTTTTTCTTCCCTGATAAATTTTGATTTGTGTTTGTTTGACAGGTAGCTCTGCTTTTAATAAGGCATGGAGCAGATGTTGATGTGGAAGACAAGGAAGGATACACTGTGCTTGGTCGAGCTTCAGCTGATTTTAGGCCTATTCTAATTGACGCTGCCAAGGCCATGCTAGAAGGATAAACTTCAGAATAACTAGCAGATTAGAAGGGGGGATCCTTGGGTGAGGCTGAAGTGTGGTTTGTTGAAGAATTGCACTGTGGTTAAATTCCTATCAAGTCATGCAAAAAGTGTGAAATTCACTGTACAGACATGTAAACAATCATCATCATAGTCATCAAGAGCCTATAGAGACAATTGAAGGATCTATAAAATTTTCTTCTTTTAATCATAACAGGGACTATGCTGCTAGCTATATTTAGGTAGAGATTACTTGCAGTTTGATTAAATCAATGACAGCAGAGCTTAGTAAGTAGAATTTCAGCAAACATTTGGAATTTGTTCTATCTGGAGATCACAAAAAAGAAAAAGAAAAAGGAAAGCATTGATCTTAAAGCGGTTAATGGTATTGTTTATAAATTGTTGATTCCATGTGATTTTTCAAAATTAATATATTTATGCAATACGCTCATATACTGTGCATGAAGGCTCACACACACGGCACGGATTGGTGACCTTCCCTTAATTGCTAACCAACAATCATTCGTCCCTTGATTTTAAATCAGTTCCCAAGTTCCTCCTCGGTCTGGAATTTGTGCCATCGCTCAATTTTGTATAATCAATTTCTGAATGAGAGATACATATTCTGCATGGGATGCTAATTGTTATTAGTGTCAGTGTGTTGGTTGTTCTCTGAAGTGTGAATATATTGGGGTTACGCCTGTGCTTTTACCAATTATGGTAAAGGATAGTCATATTTGTACTTGGTAGACTTGTATGATTGTATCTCCCTCTCGTGAGTGATGAAACTTGTGCGGGGTAAGAGCACTTGCAGCAGTGGAGTTAAATAGTTATATAGCTATTTTAGCTCCACCAAAACACAAAAATTTCCTTGCAGCAGTGGAGGTATAGTTAAATTTTTTAGCTTAATTGCTACAGTGCACATGTATAAATACATGAGCACTGTAGTTGAGAGCTATAAAAAAATAATAATTCTTTATTCCTCAGTCAGATTAAAATAATATTTTTTTCCTTTTTTTTTTTTTTTTCCCTTCTCAGAACTCTCACAATCTCTCAACTTTCAGACCCTCACGCCTCCGCCCCCTGACCCACGTCGCCGACCCACGCCGCCACAGACCCAGCTCCGACCACAGCAACCCCCACCACCACATCAATCACAAATCTAACCATACCCACACTCATTAAACCCACCACCACCAATATCAATCACGACCTCCACCACCGCGGCAACCCCCACCACCACCACTACCACTACCACTACCACTACCACATTAGTCACAAACCCAACCATGTGGCTATGTGTTTGCAGTGGTGGAAGAGTCGGTGGTGGTGGCGATGGTGGAAGAGTCGGTGGTGGCAGTAGTGGCCGTGGAAGAGTCGGTGGTGGCGGTAGCGATTGCAGGTAGTTGTGATTGTTGTTTATTGTAGTAGATATATTATTTTATTATAGCAGATATATTATTTTCTTGTGATGTTTATATTATTTTATTGTGTTAAAAGCTAAAATAAATCCACTGCTGCAGCATGTTTTGTAAAGTGAGTAGGTAAAATAGATAAAGTAACTTTTTGTGGAGCTAAAATTTTTTTGACGGTGGCAGTTGCGGTGGTGGTGGTGGCGGCGGCGGTAGTGACAATAGTGGTGGCAGTGGTTGTGATTGTTGTTTATTGTAGAAAATATATTATTTTATCATGTGGTGGCGGCGGCGGCGGCGGCGGCGGTAGAGGTGGCGGTGGTGGAAGAGTCGGTGGTGGCAGTAGTGGTCGTGGAAGAGTCGGTGGTGGCGGTAGCGATTGCAGATAGTTGTGATTGTTGTTTATTGTAGTAGATATATTATTTTATTATAACAGATATATTATTTTATTGTGATGTTTATATTATTTTATTGTGTTAAAAGCTAAAATAGATCTACTGCTGCAGCATGTTTTGTAAAGTGAGTAGGTAAAATAGATAAAATAACTTTTTATAGAGTTAAAAAGCTAAATTTTTAGCTCCACTGCTGTGGATGCTCTAAGTTAACTAAAAGTTCTCAAAATAATAGCGTATTGGTACGCCGTAGCACTAGCATTTCTCTTTATAGGTACTTCACAGTTGGGCACATCTAAGTCGGTGTGCATTAACAATTAGCCTTGAGATCCTCTGGAGTTAAATCACCTCCACTGCTCTGCCAACCATGTCAGCTTGTGATGATCTTCTGCATCCTCATCCTCATCCTCATCCTCATGTAGCTCTTCTCCCAAGTGCTGGCATGGGCCATCTCACTCCTTTCCTTAGACTCGCTACACAGCTTGTTCAACACCATTGCAACGTCACCCTCATCACCACCCACCCAATTGTCTCACTTTCTGAGTCTAAGCTAATCACCCACTTCCTCACTGCTTTCCCTCAAGTCAACCAAGTGAAATTCAATCTTCTCCCTTTGGATCACACTACTGCCAATTCCACTGACCCCTTTTTTCTTCAATTTGAAACGATTCGTCGCTCAGCTCATCTCCTCTCTCCTCTCCTTGCTTCACTTTCACCACCACTTCATGCTCTTGTTTATGATGTGACTTTGATTTCCTCTGTTATTCCTGTTACTGAAAGCTTACATCTTCCTAACTACATTCTTTTCACTTCATCAGCTAAAATGTTATCCTTCTTTTCATACTTCCATATCCATGCATCCAAAGCTGGTGATGATGATCCTGCTATGCTTGGTGATGTTGAAATTCTAGGCCTTCCTTCAATACCCAGATCTTCAATCCCTCCTTTACTTCTTGTACCAAATAATATTTTTGCAAATATATTCAAGGTAGACAGTCCCAAAGTTACCAAGTCAAATGGGGTTTTGATCAATACCTTCGAGGGACTTGAAGCACTGTCACTAAAGTTGCTTAATGGTGGAAAAGTAGTTGAGGGGATGCCTCCTGTGTTTGCTGTTGGTCCTCTTGTGCCATGTGATTTTGAGAAGGGAGAGTTGGGTAATAATCAATTGAAGTGGCTCAATGAGCAGCCAGTTGGATCAGTGGTGTATGTCAGCTTTGGTAGCAGGACAGCCATGTCCAGGGATCAAATAAGAGAGATAGGACATGGGTTAATTAGAAGTGGGTGTAGGTTTTTGTGGGTGGTGAAGGACAAGAAAGTTGACAAGGAGGAAGAAGAGGGTCTGAAAGAGGTGGTAGGGCATGAACTCATGGAGAGTTTGAAGGCAAAGGGATTGGTGGTGAAGAATTGGGTGGACCAAGGAGAGATACTTGGCCACAAGGCTGTGGGAGGCTTTGTGAGCCATTGTGGTTGGAACTCAATAATTGAGGCTGCTTGGCATGGTGTGCCAATTTTAGCTTGGCCACAGCATGGGGATCAGAAGATTAATGCAGAGGTGGTGGAGAGAAGTGGGCTTGGGATGTGGGTGACAACTTGGGGGTGGGGTGAAAAGGATATGGTGAAGGGGGATGAGTTTGGGGAGAGAATTAGAGAGATGATGGGTAGTGAATTGTTGAGAGGGCAAGCTACACACATTAGAGAAGAGGCAAGGAAAGCTCTTGGAGATGGTGGAAGTTGTGAGATGACTTTCAAAAGACTTGTTGCAGAGTGGAAGATGAAAAGTGGTGGTGTTTCTGGTTCTAAATGACAGCTTTGTGCCTTGATAGACTTTTCTCCAAATTATGTTTGGAGGTGGAATATTGAGTTGTAATTTGGAAATTTTTACTGTTAATTTTTGTTGTTTGGATTTACAGGACAAAAATTTCAATAAGTCAATAAAATTTAGAACCTTGGAATTTTACAATACTAAAATCTCTTCTTTTTTTTTCAGATTTTATCAATGTTGTCATATAAACAAATCCACAATTACTCTTCACAAACAGACCATCCATCATCATTACTATCGTAGTTGCCGCCAACGTTTTCATCACCACGACACCACCACAATCAGCATCATCATTGTCATCGTTATATATCACCACCATTATCACTTCTCATTGTTGCACCACCACCACTTTTACCATTCATCACAACCGCTACCACCAGCACATGTTATGACCATCTTTAGCACCGAGCTTTGCAACCGTTACCACCATTTTATGACTTATGACCACCCTTATTTACCGTTACTTCCACTATTTTACGGTCACCAATACGATTACCAACACCGTTTTTATGGATACCATATATCTAATACATGGTATCCTTTTTCTATATCAATACCATCACTTCCTTTTTTTTTTTAGAGGAATACTATAGACTTTCATTAAAAAAAAAAAAAAAAAAAAGTCATAATCGGCCAGAAGAACATCATGAACGCTGAATAACCACTAAAAAGTCTTGCATGTTAAATTAAGTTATGAGCTATAGCATTTCAACACCATCTTGTTGTTTTAATATTTATACCCAAATAATGAATACTATTGTTAAAATTCTCCGTTCCAAATAAATACAACTTTATTATAGTCTGCGCAATTCACGGCTTCAAGGAAATTAAAATTCTACCACTTTTTTTAAATTAAAAAAAAATTAAAAAATAAAAACCTCTTGTTTTTTTTTGTTGGTCGTTGCATTTAAAAGTCTCCACCTGCTTTGGGCATTTTCCAATAATTGCTTATGGGACCAACCAAGTACCAACTCTCTTTCCCAATTTTTAATAAGGACCTCCTAACTCACTCCTTTAAAAAAAACCAATCCTATATATTGTGGACCTGAGTTTAATATTTATTTATTAAAATGGAGAAATATGGTTTGCTCAAGAAACATTAACGTTATTGTATACCCTCAAGAGAGAGGAAAAAAAAAAAAAACATGATTGGGTATGAAAGTCATAGCAGAAGATAGACCAAAATATCAATATATCAGAATATGAGAAAAGATAAAAGGAAGTGGTAAATTATACTAAATTATTCTCCTTATTGACTTTTTTTTTTTTTTTTAAATAGAACAATTAAATATTTGCTCAAAATATTCTATTTTTAAAAAATGTTCCTACTAATTTATATAAATTACAAGAGGGTAGTTTCATTCATTCTCACAAATCTTTAAAGGAAAGTGTCATTTCGTCCATGGTTTGGAATTTTTTTTTTTTTGAAAAAAAATGGAAGTTCTATTAAAATAGTCATAGTGTGAGAGAGTATAGAATTATTATATGTTGCATTTATACAAACCTTAAAAAGGGAGTAGTTGTTTGAGGTAATGCCATTTCATAAAACCTAAAGAGAAAGGTTAGTGTAATTAGGCATAAAATTATAAAACAAATTCAAGACAAAAGGTATTAAAAGGCAGAACCTAATTTAGACATTTAATTGGGGGATTAGGTAAATTTTTGATGAGCAATCGGTGCAAGAGTCCCCAATTTAAATTAGATTTAGGCTTAGTTAAGCTGAGTAGGTGAAATGGTTTCATTTGTTTATATCTAGGATTGGCCTAATTTGTTACAATAAGAATAAGGATACAACAATTTTTAAAATTGCTAACATGATTTGTTGGATGGATGCATAATAAAAGATGTATCAATGGTGGATTTAGATCAAAGTAATATTAATATGACTTCTTCTAATTGAAGTAACATCACTTTTATTTAAATCCATTACTACTGACACTACTTTTTTTTTTTTTTTTTTTATACAAGATAGAATTATACTCTAACTTAATTTAAATGTATATGTGTGTAAAATTTCCTCATGTAGACTCTAATCTCGATCCACTACTTTCATGATATATCAATTGTAAGAAATGATAATGTTAATAGTTATGACAAAATTTTGAGTAATTTTTAAGAATTTTTCAAAATACAGTGATATAATACTTCATTATCTCAAATTTATAATTGATTCATTATCTCAAATTTATAATTAATTGTACTAATTAAATTTATGACAAGATTTGTCATAAATGTGAGAGCAGAAAAGGTTTCGTCACATAGTCCATGAGGCCTTAAAAATGTACTCAAAATTACGTGGCATGTTTTTGCTGAGTCAAGTGTCCACAGAAACTAAATGCTTCTTAAATGGCTGCCAATCCGGCGGCGACAAAGTGCATTAGAGATAAAGGTCATCAATACACTACAAGTCGCCATGGTTCGTCTTAAATTGCTTTTTCCAGTTTCCTTGTCTGGGCCACAATGCCATTAATCATTGATTGATTTTCATGTGACACCCATATCGTGACAACAGGGCAACTTCTATTCTAGATATATGCTATGATCCAATTTTTGTAATTAGGTAATTGATGTTTGAATGTAAAACTTTTTAAATTTTTATTGTTTGTAGTTTTTTCAAGGTAAAGATTATAAAAATATGAATAATATAAAAAAAAGTGAAATATTTACAAAATTAATTAAACTAGTTATAGTATTTAATAATGGTAGTATTTAATTAATTAGGTGAACATATTGCCAATTTTTATTGGTGAAATATAGAGTGAATTTTTTTTTTTTTTTTGATAAAGAGAATTAGTTTTTTTTTTTTTTTTAATCTATAACGTCCATTCCTCATAATACCTATTTATCATCAGACCAAGACACTAATCAATTTTTAGTGCAGACGATAATTAAACCCCAGGTCTCTTATTTAACTATAAAAAATTTTACCAGTTGAGCTAACTGGAACTCAAAGGATAGAGTTAGTTTTTGTAAAATATTCTCTTACACTCATTTTACATTATATTCATAATTGATATATATATATATATATATATATATATATTTTTTTTTTTTTCTTTTTTAAATGGCAAAAAAAAAAATCACGTTTAAAATATGAGAGTGAATGTAAGAATATCATTACCCTATTAGCTTTAGCGTAGGTCAATAATTTCAAGGCCTTCCGGCCTAGTGCCAATAGATACTGATAACACTTCATTGTCCATATAGATTGGATCTAAGACAACATATGCACATTTTACTTCACAGACACACTCATAGACTTGAATCCAATTCAATCTAATTGGATTCATTCAATTTGAGGAATCACATAAGTCATACAAAGCTCCACCAACCATGTTAAAAGCTTAAAAGACTGGAAAAAAATGAATGTAAGAGTATCATTATACTGTTAGCAACTTAGCATTAGTTTCGATCGATAATTTCAAGGCCTAATAGTGTCCATAGAAACAGTTAACACTCTCTATTGTCCATAGTATTGGATCTAAGACTTAACATATACAATTTCACACATATACAATTTCACACTTATACAGTCCAATTCAATCTAACCGGATTCATTCAATTTGAGGAATCACATAGTCATACACCACACCTTCAAGCTCAACCAACCATGTCAACTTGTAATGAGCTTTCTCAGCCTCATCAACCTCATGTAGCTCTCCTCCCAAGTGCTGGTATGGGCCATCTCACACCCTTTCTTAGACTTGCTACAAAGCTTATCCACCACCATTGCCGTGTCACTCTCATCACCACTCACCCCACTGTGTCACTCACTGAGTCTCTATTCATTACCCGCTTCCTCTCAGCTTTCCCTCAAGTCACACAATTGCAATTCCATCTCCTCATTTTAGACCCTTCCACGGCCAATTCCAATGACCCTTTTTGGCTTCGTTTTGAAGCTATTCGTCGCTCAGCCCACCTCCTCTCTCCTCTCCTCACTTCACTTTCTCCACCTCTTCATGCTCTCATCTATGATGTAAGTTTGATTTCCTCTGTGATTCCAGTCATTGAAAGCTTACATATTTCTGACTATATTCTCTTTCCTTCATCAGCAAGAATGTTCTCTTTGTTTTCACACTTCCCAATTTTTGCATCCAAAGCTATATTTGGTGATGTTCTTGAAGTTATTCCAGGGCTTAAGCCAATACCCAGATCGTCAATCCCTCCTCTGCTTCTTATCCCAGATAGTCTTTTTGCTAATATAGTCAAGGAAGACAGTCCTAAACTCCCAAAATCAAATGGGGTTTTGATCAATACTTTTGAAGGACTAGAATCAGAAGCACTAGAAGCATTTAGTAATAGAAAAGTAGTGATTGAAGGATTGCCACCTGTGTTTGCTATTGGACCTTTGGTGCCATGCGAGTTTGAGAAGGGAGAGTGGGATGAACCATTGAAGTGGCTCAATGAACAAGAAGATGGTTCAGTGGTGTATGTTAGCTTTGGTAGTAGGACAGCTATGTCTAGGGACCAGTTAAGAGAAGTAGGACATGGGCTACTTAAAAGTGGGTGCAGGTTTTTGTGGGTGGTGAAGGATAAGCAAGTTGACAAGGAGGATGAAGAGGGTTTGGATGAAGTGGTAGGGCATGAGCTTATAGAGAAGATGAAGGAGAAAGGGCTGGTGGTGAAGAAATGGGTGGACCAAGGAGAGTTACTTAGTCATAGGGCTGTGGGAGGGTTTGTGAGCCATTGCGGTTGGAATTCAGTGCTTGAGGCTGCATGGCATGGTGTGCCAATTTTAGCTTGGCCACAAGGTGGGGATCAGAAGATTAATGCAGAGGTGGTGGAGATGAGTGGGGTTGGGATGTGGGAGAAGAGTTGGGGATGAGGTGGAGATGATGATCAAATGTTGGTTGAGGGGGAAGAGATTGGAAAGAGAATTAGAGAGATGATGGGGAAGGAATTTTTGAGAGTGCAAGCAGCTCACATAAGAGAAGAGGCAAGGAAAGCATTTGGTGTAGGTGGGTATTGTGAGAAAATGTTCAAGCAATTGGTTGAAGAGTGGAAGTGAGCAATAGGAGCATTTGAGGAATCATGGATAGCTTTGAGCTTTGATTATCAAAGATCAGTCTTCTTCCAATTGTAACAATGTCTGCTGTTTCAACTATTGCTGGGAAGTCCCATTAATCTGCCTTTCATGTCATTGCAATTTAGTTTAGTTGGTTTTAATAGAGTATCTTGTTATCTTCAATAATGGACAATTAGTAGAGTTATATCTATCGTTCTTTTTTTTTCTTATATGATACGGATAGCAATTTTCATTTCATTTGTCAAAAGGGTGTCCATCACTGAGAATTTGGTGGGTGATGCCTGGAGGAATCTCTGTTAACATTTTTGTTGTGATTTGTAACTTTGTATTAATTCAAGGTTTTTCCTACATTGAGAGTTTACAAAGCCTTTTCTGGGTCTCTAGAAAATTATCAAGTATTTCTAGAGTATGGTGATATGGTGTTTATTCAGCTTACATTCATAATGAACCCTATCATGAATTTAGTTAGTAGAATTGATTACAATGCTACTAGAACAGTGAGAAACAAAATTTTACCCTATGTTTGGTTCGAGGAAAATGGATGGAAGAGAAGAGCAAAAGAATAAGAGAGAAGGGTAAAATGTGGGCCCAAATGGCTGTTGCTTAAGTATTTTGAAACTAGAAAGTTTGGGCTTTCTGGTGAATGAATTGCACTTGAAACTTTTGTGAGTTTGTTTTTTTGTGGATTGTGGCCTGATTTGATAAAGCCCTCAAACCAAAAAAGTTCCAACACAAAGGTGCCAAAAAAGCGCAAGGTTCAACTTCAACACATCTTTTTGCTTGATTGCTTGCCTTTGAAACACGCACAACTCTTACTGTTTTATATCTATCAAGTCCCTACTTCCGTACATTGACATATTTTACTTATCATTAACTTCCACCTTCGGTCTTAGACACTCTTGACCATTCAAATGCAAATCGTAACAAAACATGTAACCAATAAACGCATGCCACGTATGATTGCATTCTTACAGCATCTCTAACCGATTGTTATCCACCGTTAGTTTCAGCAAATTCTATCTCCCTCCCTCTCTTTCAGCAAGAGAGTGTGAGAGAGAGAACTATGGTTTCCTCTTCATTCTCTCCTCTCTCTCAATTTTCATTAACCAGCTTCAATGTCTGTGAGAAGCCCACTAACCATAAAATTAACAAAATCCCAATTGGGTGCACTTTGAAACTCACAAGTTCTTCTGGTTCTTCTTGGTCTTCTTCAAGTTCTTTACCATCTCGCCAAGTTATTCAGAAGTCTCTTCCCTTGGCTGCTTCAGTTGTTGTTCTTCTCTGGTCAAATCCAGGTAATCAGATACACCACCTAGCTTTCATTAGCTCTATTTCATGCTTTCGAATATATATCTCCTGTAGTATAACATTGTTTTTATATTATGTATGCACTAAAAACTTAAAGCTTGATAGCATGTATTAATTTTGTTAACATAACTTAGGTATAGTTGCTTAGATGTTGTACATTAGATTTCCCATTTAAATTCAAACACATGGTTATATTGATCAATGGAGCACAAACAATGTTATTTTTTTTAGAATTATTTTATTCCATGCAGCTATGCGTTTGAATTTAATTGAGGACATAATTTACTTAACCTAAGTTTTACCCTAACATTTAATATCGATATCATTTACATGAACAATTTAGTTTACCTAGCCGTTTGTCCAGTGGATTGGAGGCTAAAGGAAAGTGCTGCAAATTCTATTTTGAAAAATGAATAGGGTTCTCTGTTGTAAATGGTGTATATTGTATGATATATCCCTTTCTGTTGTTAGACAGAAGCTTGGTTAAATGGTTTGTTAGTTGTTTGAGCTTGTGTGGCCTGTAGGTTGGGTAGTTCTGATTATTGTGCGTTGGTTTCTGTAGCCTAAATTATATCAAATCGCTCTAGTGGTTTTATTTTTGTAGCTATGTTGATTGATTCTAAGCAATGCTAGAGACACCAAAAAAGTTCACAATCTATAATATCACTTTCACATGGGCTCATTACAAATTCCACTTTTGCACCAATCACAACAAGCCGTATTAATAGCTGTGAAACATTTTGTATCACTAGATTTATACTCTTTGTTTGGTTAGGTGTCTAGTTGTTGTTACATTGTGTTGTGGGTAGCAGCTATGATGGTGCTTGATTGAGTTGTATCGTAAATTGCTTCTTAACAATATTTCTAATCTCCAAAAGAGAGGAAAAAAAAAAGGAAAAAAAAAAAAAAAAGTAGGAAAGTTTACTTAGCAGTGGAGAAATTCAACTAGTTCACTAATCAGATTCCATAGTAATCTGCCAGACTACACGGTTAGAGCTATATGCAAGTCAAGTAAGTACTTATGGTAAACTTTTGCCAGTTGAGCTTACGTGGTTGAATATCCTCTCTAGGCATGCATTCTGATGGAAATTATTCATGCTATGTCGTTTTATATTTTGGTTTGCTGTTTACCCATATGTGGGGGGGACATACATTAAAAGGCAAAGCAGAAACTTAGATTTTGGATCTTTTAGACTGAAATTTGATTAACAAAATGCAAATCCATAATAGAACTGATTGTTTGTGCTTTGAATTCTGCAGCTAAAGCTGGAATTCTGTCAGGATTCCCTGGACTAGAATCAGTTCCTGGACCTAAGTTGCCCGAAATTGAATTTCTCAATCGCTTCAACGGTTTGATACTCACTAATGATTGTCATTATGCTAACACTCAGTTCAAGCTTAATATGTCAAATGGCTTCATACTGGCATTCTTTTACAGAAGAAAACCAGAAGAGGTATGCAGAACTTGATGACAGATTCAAATCATCTCCTCTGCTCAAGGAATACCTTGAAAAAACCAAGTTGAACAAAGAAAAGTAAGTTTCTGGTCAATTACCAATTTTAGCATTAAATTGAGTGTCAAACAACTTCTGACTTATACACCCAGGATTGTGCAGCTTAGTAACTTGTTTTAGAATATCATAAATGTGATGCAGGTAGTAAGATTTATTGAATCTAATTACCTAAGAAAAAAGAATGTTTAGTTAAAAGAGCTAGAGCTAGAATTAGATTTGATTTCAGTTTCTGAGTAATGTATATAAAGGACTTACTCCAGGCTCCAGTATCTATGTGCGTCTCTTGCACATAAAATATGCTAATTTTCTTGCCATTGAGTTTTAGCTCAAATGGTATATTCTGCCAGAATAGATGGGCAGCGAAATCATGAGTTCAAGGGCTATATAACTAACTTACTGATTGAAAAAATGCTGAGTATTTATTCCTGAAATTGGAGTTACCTTATTGCTGTCCAAATTTTTAAGTACTCTATCATGCCCTAACTCATCATTGGAATGATACTGTTCTCATTGGGAATGACACAGCCTCATCCCTCAAGGTTTTAAAAGGCCTTATACCAATTAGAGTCCAAGGCATTTCATTTTGAGGACAATATCATGCTTTGTATGGAATCGCATGGACCCTAATAGGTATGAGGCCTATTAAAACCTTGAGGGATGAGGCTATGTGTCACTTTCAAAGAGGACAATATCATGCCAATAATAAGTCAGGGCGAGAGATACTCATTGAGTTGGATGTCTCCTTTTTTATTAGGTTTGAGAACTTTGATTGTAATGGACTCATATCTAGGAAATTTTCAGGAATCGCCAAGAAATTCAGGACAAGTACTGCTTACGTGGGGCAGAATGGGGTGTTGGAGATTGTTCAGCAGAGGGAATGTCAGCTGTGGATAAAGAGAAGTTCATTGACGCTTTGAAGCAGAAGGCTGGAGTGAAATAAAAGGAGCTTTAATGGTTTCTTGGCTTAGCATCATGGGTAAATCTACCGTGTAAGATCACATTTTGGAACAGTTTCTTTCAACAGGATAGCATTTGTAGCCTTTCTTCTTCCTATTATTGTTTTGAATGTAATATGAATTAGCCAGGCATATGTTTGTAACAAGGTGTTCAGTAGGTAATCCAGTAATCAATTGGTATATTAAATTGTTTCTTAGGTTGGTTTTGACAGTAAAAATAACTAGGTTATAAATGAACCAAACTACTTATGAATAGCTCAAGCACAGCTCAACAAAAGGTTTGTTTATATCCGTTTATTTAGTAAACAAGTCAAACACATGCCCAAGTTTAGGTTTGACTACTAAACGAGCCAAGCTCAAACATGATAATGTATTTGTGAACAAGCTCATGAATTTGAGGCTTGATTAACTATATACAATATTATAATTCTATATACATACTTGTCTAAAAAATTACTTATATTACCTTGAGGATTGTATAAGTTTGTAAATAAGTTTATATGATATCAAATTATTATTTGTAGTTTATTAATAATATATATAATCTCTTCATAGTAAAAATTCATAAATTTATGAAGGGGTAAAAAATTTTAGTCATGATTTTACTATATATATGATGTAGAACAGAGTCAACAAACAGCACATGCTTTCTTGGAGCAGTTGGAGCACCTGAAGTCACAACGCAAGGCCAAAAACGGGTGCCAGTAGAGGCCATCGAGGCAACAATGTCAAAACTGCATGAAATTTGGCAGGTTGAAGAGAAACAACATTTTGATCTAAACTCATACCAATTGTCATAAGCATCGCCTAAATTTAGGCAAATTCCTTTGTTAAGACCTCGAAAACGGTGTTTTTGCTATTTATAGTAATATTTATTTTTCCTTAATAACTTCTAGTTTAAAAATCAAAATAAGGTCTTGTCTATTTTGAGACGTCTTTTAGAGACAGTATTTTCAATTTTCACAATTATCCCAATTTTGCTATTTTTGGCAAAAATCACTAGTTTGCCACCTAATTACGTGATTAGCACGAATTAGGGTTTCTGGGCGTTGCCCTAGGGTTTCTTTTACCATTTAAAACATATTGTAGCCTTCAGGGCAATTCAATTTTTAGATTTATAAACTACAGACTTTGTCTATTTCTCTCTGGTGGATTCCAGGACTTATCACCTTATGAATTCAAGGGACCTCTTGTGGATTCGAGGTTTTCATTCAGAAGCTAACGTGTTTAGTTTCTTTTTTCATTCAAAAAGCAACATGTTTGTTATCTTCCGTGACATCAATACAGGACAAAAAAAGTTATGCAAGTAACTTGTGAACAAGCACAAGCATGTTTGACAATAAAATGAATCAAGATTGAACGTATAATCTTGTTAGGGATGAGTTCGAGCTCGACTCATATGTGAAATAAAATTAAATAAACAAACCTGAATTTTTAATACTTGACTCAACTTAGTTCGTTCACAGGCCTAAGTGTAACCTACGTGGCGAAACATGTTGTCTCGAGGCAAGCTTAGTTCAAGGCCTCATTTGGGTATAAATTCTTTTTGAAGGTTGGATTTCATAATGGTTTAGATGGGTTGATTAAGTATCAATGTAAGAAAATAAGTAGAACTATTTTAGAGTATACTTGTACTTTTTTTTTTATACAGGATAGAATTTCTACTTTAGTATAATCTAAGTGTATATGTGTATGAAACTCCCTCCTGGAGACTTAAACCTCGGCCCTTGCTCCTCACATCCCACAAGCATTTATACTTGTGGAATCACCATTGCACCAAAGGTGTAGTATACCTGTACTTTGAAAAGTGAGAAAAATTAGAAAAAAAAAATGAAATTTTAAAAAACTGTACATAAAAGCTAAAAAGTAGCTTATAAACTAATCCCAAACACACACAAAATTTTCCAAAAAGCCATATTCTGAATCTTATAGGAGCTAGCAAGCTAGGAAAAGAGGATTGACATAGGGACATAGGAAGGAGAGAGAGAGAGACATAGGAAGGAAAAGCCATGTTCGTTTTCCCCATGGTTTTAAAACGAACTGAATCATAATCCAATCTAGTTTTCTTTAAGAATGAGAAATTCTAAAAAAAAGCAACAAAAGTTGGAAACTGCCATTTCAACCATGAAAGCCAGGAACCAAAATGATTCAATTGGTTCTAAAATGGTTGAGTAAGGATGTCAAAATGCAGTCGTTTTTGTAAAAAACTAAGGTTATGTTTAGTAATAGTTTTGTTTTTTGTTTTCTGAAGCTTGTTTTGAGAATAAAAAGAAAAAAAAAATTCATGTATTTTCAAAATCAAAAACATGTTTGATTAGTTGAAATTCAAATTCAAAAAAAAAAAAATCCGAAAAAGTACTTTAAAAATAGAAAACTTTTTTTTTTCCTATTCATTTTGAGTTGCCAAACAAGTTTTCCTGTCTAAAAATTAGAAAACTATTTTTGGAAATAGAAAATAGGAAAAAAAATAATTACCAAACATACCCTAAGTCGCCTCAATAGAGAACAGCCCATTAATTCTTCCTTTCCTTGTAGTAAAGGACAATGGACAAATTAAATAAGAAAAAAAAAAAAGATACAAATGTGCAAAATTGAGAGAGAGAGAGATTGGTAAGGTAATTTGATGACAATTTCTCAACTCCAATTTGATGTACAACATTTGTACACTCTCAACTCAAATCAACTTTTGCCCCTGATCTTGACAAAGAATTAGAATGATATCAGCTCACATGCAACTAATAATTGCGCAAAGAAAGCTCTGTTAATTTACAAAAAGAACATAGCTTAGTATAACTGATATGTTTTTGAAAATTTGAGTGATGGTTTAGTCAATTCGAGGTGACTAATCTATGAGAAATAGAGAAAAGAGACAGAATTTGGGTTGTAATACTAGTTGTTCTTATTATTCACTGCCCACTGATTAAATACAGTGCTGCTCAACGAATTCAACAGACATAAGGATAAAACAAGCCTAAACGAACTGAAAAGGACTCCTAAACAAACTCATTGGGACAATAATAATAATCTCCTACTAATTCTGCTAGCCTTCCTAAAAAGTAAGAAGTACTTTTATTTGATAAAGTCTGAAATAACATATGCAGATAAAGCCTCTCATGCTGATAATGACTTCACCCTGAATCGCTTCCCCCTTCAGCTACAAACCTCTTATTATCATCTGTCAGCATCACAACTATATAACTTCGTAATGAAATCATAACAAAGTTGCTTAGAATGCATTATTTTTTATGATAAGCCGAAATCAAAAGTTGATGAATCTGTTCCACTTTTCCACTCTGCTCAGCTCTCCGATCCATCTCATTAAGAATCTGTAAAAATCCAACCATCAGTCTAAGAATGAGTGTGTGTGTGTGTGTATAGAGAAAGAGAGGGAGTCCATTTTAAATTGCTACCTGTGCATCATTGTTCTTAAATACTGGGAGAAATCTCTGCCTACAATACTCGTTGGAAATAAGAGTGCAGATAATCAACGGAATGGTGAAACCTGAAGCCACTAGTGATCGTTTAATTCCGAAAGCCCCAAGAGTGGTTATTTGTGTTATTATCAATGAAAAGATTGTTGTGTTGTGAACAACAGGCCAAAACTGTCCTCCATTATCATGTTTTGAAGTATATACGTTGACTATCTGAAAGATACATTTGAATATTGTAAAATGCATTCCTTAATAGAGCAAGAGAACAAATCACAAAATACCAAATGGTGAGAATAGATCAATTTCTTTAGTGAAAAAAATAAAAAACTGACAATAACAAGAACAAAGTCTTAGTCCCAAAATGTATAGGTTGGCTATGGAAACTAATTAGGGTCAACCGAATGTATTCTTCTCCGTTATTCAATCCTATCATGTCACCTCATCAATTAACATATCCTTTTTAACAACTAACATATGGAGTTTCTTTCTGGTAGAAGCATAAAAATAAAAAGCAAATGCAATACTTAGACACGCTACTTATAGGTTATATATATTCTACAAGAACACCAAATCCATTGCCTATCAATTGTCATAGGCTATTTATCAGAAAATAAAGATGCCATAATCTTACAAGGATCAATTACCAAGAATCAGCACTAAGAGATTACAGTCCTGTAGTTCACATATGGACGAAAGGATTGGCATGTATCATATCCCTAAACATTTATTTTATAAACTCCAACCAAAATGCGCTCCAACTTAGCACCAATTTTACTTTAAACTTTTTCAATTTCTATGTTTGGCGTATTTTAGAGCTCATGCCACCATTGGGGATTTTCCAGACTTAAATCTCTACAATTGGTGTCTATCTTTTTCATGTATTTTACTGACCTATATGAAGAAACTAAAGAGTTCAGAACTTGGTGGAATGGCAAGTGCACTCTGCCTAAGTGTCACTCGTTTTGAGACTAGAAACCGGCCTCTCTGAAATTCGGGTTGCGTAACAACCATCTTAGAACCTGTAGAAGGAGGAGCTTTGTACAATGGTACAACCTTTTTCAAGAAGACAATAAACTAAGAGCAAACAGATGCTGGCCAAATCTTGAATTTTGGCCGGTATTTATCGAAACATCTCGAAACACCCGAAATAGACCGGAATGACCCGAAATTTTTTTGAAAGTAGAACAGGGTGGGTTATTGTTCTAGTTTGTTTACTGGCACGGTATTTTCAGGCCGTTCTGGTCGGAACGGAACAAAACGGAATTAATAACATATTGAATCAAACCTAATTACCTAAAGGCTAAAAGGAAATAAGATTGTGTAATTTATGCTTCTTAAGGAACACCCTGGACAAAATTCTTGAAACCGCCACTGTTTGCACTCACTTCATCCTTTGATTCGTAAAAGCCATGGTTACAAATGCACACAGCCAATGAAATTTCTAGGTTTATTGAGATATGATATAATTGCTTTGTTTTATCATATAATAGTTGAAGCACTAGAATCTTTGTTATGATTCTAATATATCTATGGAATAATGTGCTTGACATCATTCATATGCTTTTATATTCTTAGATTATATATATATATATATATATATATATATATGTAGATTCATGTGCAGATATATAAACTTTTGTTTTCTAACTATTGATTTTTCGATATCAGTTCATGATTATATGGGTTAGATTTTGTTTGAACTAAGGTCTTTGGGTTAGAATTGATTTTGTTTTGGGTATTTGGTCGGTTAGATTTGATTTTGTTTAGGTTATTGTTTTTTGGTAAAAAGATTGAAACGGTGTTGCCTTGCAGCAAACTATTCATCTTCTACTATGTAGAAATCTCCCTCTGAGGATACTTGCAGCCAATCACAGGTTCTTTACAAATACAATTTATTTTTATTTTTTTTTTCAGTAAACTAAAATATTTGAGTGGCCTGAAATAGATAGGAATAGGTCCAGTGACTAAGGGTGGAGCAGCATCCGTTGATCAAATCCAGTCTTTGGGAGGGAATTCATGAGAGGCAGGCATTAAGAAGGGATTCAATCAGAGGTTATTCCGAAATGAATTTTCTATCCTGTTCGGACTGGGTATTAATTCAAGGTTTAAGTAGTTTTTAATAAATATTGCATAAACGGTAAGTGTAACAATTTAAATATGAATATTTGATGTGAGATTCAATTTTGATGTATATTTGTGTTGTTAGTTAATTGGTCTCTTATTGCATTTAGTATTAGCATCTTTCTATGATTTCATTTCTACTTGAGTTGATTGTCAAAATTCATTAGTTGCAATGGCATAAGTTTGTAATAGCTTATAGTTGTGTGACATATGAAGCTTTTTTTTTTTAAATGATTATCTCTGATTACTTAGTACCTAACTTTAGGGTGAAAATTTCTTAAAATTTTTAAATTGTAATTGTGAAATGTAAACTACACTTTGAAAGGAGTCTTTGTGCATGTTCAATTTTGGTTTTATTGTTAAAATTTTAAACTGTAATTGTGAAATGTAAACTGCACTTTGAGTGCGTGTCTAATTTTGGTTTTATGGTTATGTAATGGATTGTGTGTCGACATTTACTTTTGTTATTGTTTGCTCTGTTATGGTTTGTACTAAGATTTAATTTTGTTGATTTTGGTTCTATAAATCAATGATTCAGAAGTCTTTGGTTTTGTGCCTCTTGATTTGCAAGCATTGTTGGAGTTTTGATCTCATGTTGGGTTAAAGTTATATGAAAAACTTATAGGATAGCCGGTGTTCTTAAAAAGTTCTAGGATACATTAAAAAAGAACACTACAATTGGGATAAACAAAGTAAGTTGCTTGTGTGTGGAACCGAAGTTACCCTTTTGGCACATGGTTAAATCCTATTGGGTTCTTAGATTTTTTACCAATTGCAGTCAAATTTCAATATGAATAATCTCAAGCATCTACATCCCACTGTGGATTTCCATAGCATGCATGTAAGTGATTTTGCTACTAACTTTAAGCCTTAATATTTTGGACTTCAATGGAACCAATAGATCGAATGTGATATAAATTTTCATTTTTTTTAATTTTTTTTAATTTTTTTATGTTTTGAGGTGTAAGGAGTACTTTTAGAAACATGATCTTGTGCTTGAATTTATTGTCTATATGAAGAGGTACTTTATGCAATTCAATTTCTTAATGCTTTGGAGATTTTAACTTACACCCAATTAATTTTGAGATATTTAAGTAATCTTAATGTTCATAATTACTTTTCAACTTTTTTTTCTTTGTTAATGGAAATCAAATCGGCACTCTACTCCCATAATCTTGGATCAAACCCCTTCTGGATGCATCTATTCTGCCATAAGAAAATGTTTCTACTATCCCCTATTTCATAACAAAGAAACTACCTAACCATGTCTCTAATCTTAAACAATTTTTGGGGTTGTATGAATGTTATTTGCATTTTAGGCTTTAGCAAATGAGAATAGTAACACTTTGCAGAGAGGGTGATGCTCTTTTTAGATTGATTATTAGTGGCTATTGGTATAACTTTAGTTTAAATTAATGAAATTGGAATCAATGAAGATCATAGGCTTGGTAAAAAATTAATGTATTGAAAGTCCTTTATTGTTGTTTGGATTATTTTTTGTTTCTTTTCATGCCAACATGGTCTATGCTATGACTGATGGAATTGAGAGAATTTAGTTGAATTCAAGGTGAGAACCCTCCTAAAAATTATTAGACAAGAAGAGATTAGTTTTTTATGGAGTAATATTTGCTGCCTCTTATTGCTTGAGCCATAGCTTAAATACAACTATGACAAATTCATCTAAAGCTATTAACTCTTATTGCTTGAGTCATAGCTTAAATACAACTATGACAAATTCATTTAAAATTGAATACAATTTCAATTTGTATTTTTGGGTGCAACGCATCATGCTTAGAAATCCTAATTTACTAAGGTTTAGAAACCCTTTTTTTTTGTTATCTGTTGGCTTATAAATTGTATTCAGTTCTTTTGTGTTTCTATATAGTTTTGTAGGCTCTATTCAGTACTGTTAATGGAAGCAATTGGACTTGCTTGGTGATTTTGCTAAAGGAGCTTACAGATATTGATATAAATTTTTCACGTAAAATTGTGAGGGGTGTTAATGCATTCACTTAAAAGTGATTGTCTATTCAGTACTATTAGAAATAATTCTTATTGTTGGTTAGGTCATGTAATTAATTGGACGTGGACATAAAAGAAATTCATTTATGAATGAGGAGGAGGAATACATGTTGCATCCACACCTTTTTTTAAGGGTTTATTTCATTCAACTGACTACCTACTATTGTAGTTTACTTTCAATTCTTTTTTCTTCAATCCTTTTATGATGGTTGCTGTTGAAAGGTAGAGATAGAGTTATTTTCTTTTTTTTTTTTTTTTTTGGTTATTTGTTGGCTTATAAATTCTATTCAATTCTTTTATGTGCTTCTATATAGTTTTGTAGGCTCTATTCAGTACTGTTAGTGGAAGCAATTGGACTTGCTCAGTGATTTTGTTGGAGGAGCTCACAAGTATTGATATAAATTATTATTATTTTAAAATTTTCATCAATTATTAATATACAATGAATAACTTGACAGGCCACAAACGCGCTGACCCCTTGTGGTAACTTAGATTAATTAAATTAGCCTAGTTATTAATTAATCAAATTAACATGCAATATCACGTGGTAGCACAAACAAATCACCAAACTAAGTAATGCAGCGGAAATTAAATGACACGGTGATTTGTTTACGAATGGGGAAAACCTTACGGCAAAAACCCCACCGGGTGATTTAAGGTCACCACTCCCGAAACTCCACTATTATCACAACAAGCAGTTACAAGTAAGGAATCCCAAGTACTTTACCAACCTACAGTTGAACTCTTACCCTAATACCCAATTGGACTTATTCTGTAGTGACAGTTTCTCCTTTCAATGCACGGCTCCCAAGTACGTGACTAACCAATTTGATGCGCGGATCCCAGTACGCGGCTTACTCCTTTGCATGAATCTCAATATGTGACTAACTCCACAGCAACCCTTTGATTGTTGTAGTTGATTTACAGCAGCTTCACATAGAAACACCAATAAGATCTTCAATATTGGTGCAAGAGACTTTGCTTGGTTACAAAACCCTAAGGCGTACAAGAGACGCAGCAAGAACTCTTTTTTCTATAGGAGGAGGCTAGGGTTTCAAAAAGAAAACCTTATGAAGCTTCAATTCACCTTTAGGAGCTTAATGGGCTCTCCTCCAAATAAGTTACACAAACCTTGTTTTCCTAGTCCAATAAGAATTATACAAACTCATAAACAATTAGCCTTTTAGAATAAAAACGTTAGCTGGGAAGCAATTGGACTTGCTCAGTGATTTTGTTGGAGGAGCTCACAAGTATTGATATAAATTATTATTATTTTAAAATTTTCATCAATTATTAATATACAATGCCAATTACAAAATATGTCCCCAACATAACTGGATGCTATTAAAAGAGAATTGGATGTCAAATTGTAGAATAAATTGCATGGGTTTGGTTGTGCTAAGGGTGTGGGGTTAAGTTTGAAATATAACAACAAATTGAACCCAAATTAACTGACATTAGGGTGATTAGTATTTGTTTGTCTTCATTGTGATAAGTATTTGTTTCTCTTTCAAAAATTGAAACTGTTAAGTTTTTTATTTTGAAAGCACTGATTAGCTTAATGCCTAAGATAGTAATCAATGTATAGCGTTTTTTGTCTCATTTTAGTGATTTTAAGCATTCTTTGTTAGAAAGGTTGTTTTAGATGGAGGCAAATAAACCAGAGTTTGAAAGAAGTCAAACCGGAAGTCTTTTTCGGATTTGTTATTGGCTTCTCACAAGAGTTTGATAGAATTCCTAAATAGTGTTCATATGGCATGATTTGTTTTCCCACATAAATTATTTCCTAAATCCATACTAGAGCTTTCTATCTCCAATTCCCTAAACTTTTAAATTCAAAGTTTGGAAAGATTCTCCCCCTTGCTAATTTTTTCAGGTTATTTTCTCAAGTCTTCTGGTATTGAAATCATATTATATATAATAAAAGTTGGATTTAAACGCCGTGGTTGCACCAAGTGGCAACACTAAATTGCAGAAATTTTCTTGAATTTTTAGATTTTAAGAAAAAATATATATAAGATTTCTTCAACTATAATGTCTAAGTGGATAGAATTTTTCTTCAACTATAATTTTTAAGTGTATGAGGTAAAGGAATTCAACTATAATTTCTAAGTGGATAGAATTTTTCTTCAACTATAATTTCTAAGTGGATGAGGTAAAGGATTATGCAACTTTCTTATTTTTTAATTACTACACTACACGTTTATATATATAACAATTTCAAATACCAATTTCAAATAGATAATACTAAGACAATAAATAAATAAATAAAAGAATTTGATCACAATTGCATCAAGTGGTTATGTTAAGTACTTCACATGGTGCTAAATAGACCCAGCAATAGTTGGGTCACGTGGTGCTAAATATTAAACCAAATCAAAACAAAATTAAATATTTGCTAAATATTAAAAGACCCAGCAATTGACATATCACGTGGTGGTTTAATTAGCTTTAGACTTTTTGTTCATATAAAACTCTTCAATGTGGAGTGTGTATATATATATATCAAATAATTCATAATTAATACCCATCATGCGGTTCTTTTGCTCTATTATTCTCTTCTTTTACCTACAACCTTACAAGTACATATTTGTTTACTCTACTCTTTTTTCTCCATCAAATTGAATATATTTTGTGTATTTGTTTAAGTTGATTTCCTTAATTTTAATCCAATTTAGAGAATTGCTATGGATTGTCAATTGATTTTTTTTTTAATTATATAATGTTAGTTTGATTGTTTAGAAACTATATAAGAAATTGAGCTTTCATGTCTAATTAACTAAGAAATTAATTTTTTAGTTTTGCAATAACTCTTAGTCTGTGAATCTGTGATTGATGTTTGGAAAGATTAATTTATGTACTACATATATAGGTCGGTTAATTATGTGTTTACTCGGTTAAATATGTTTTTTTATTTTTTTATTTTTTTTGGCGAATAACAAAATACTCAGTTAACTATGTTATTATTTCCAAGGCTTACTCGGTTTATTATGTATTTCGGAGGCTTAATAAATACTGTAAATGTTATTTTTTAAATATATTATACTCTTTGCAGTTGTTGTGCATCTTATTAATATGTTATTATGTTTCCAATTGTTGAAGGGTGTAAAAATTGTACTTTTCAATTTTCTCTATCAATTTTTTTTTTTAGGTAAATGCTAATTATTTTTTTATATATTATTTTATCATAATGGATAGAAAAAATCAAAGATTTAATCTCTTGGATGAATTCGACACTGAAAAAGACGATTGGAATATTAGAGTTAGAGTCACAAGAATGTGGGAAGTTCTTAACATTAAAACAAATAATGAACTTATGAGTGTTAATTTAGTGTTGTTTGATGAGAAGGTAAGTTTTGAAATAAAATAATAAAATTACTTCTAGCTCTTCAAATACAATTGAATTATATTTTCTTCATAAGTTTATTCTCATTTTTTCAAGATAATCTTATTCATGCAAGTATTAGAATATCATTTGTTAATCATTTTAGAGATATACAAGAAGGTAAAATTTATCGAATAAAATATTTTGGAGTTGTCGAAAACAAGGATGCTTATAGGATTGTGAATCACAAGTACATGATAAGATTTTATGCAACAACATCTGTGAAGTTGTTAGAAACAAATGATGAACGTATTGCAAAACAAAATTTTGAATTGGTTCCATTTGATGAGCTGAAGTATCTTGCTGACAAAAACTTTAGATTATACATTTATACTTAAAATATAGTTATATACTATTATCTTCATAACTCATGATTTTGATTAAGCACTTTATCATTTGTAGATGTAATAGGAGAAATCGTAGGAATTTCTCCTATGGAAAAGATAGAGGCACGTGGGAAAAAATTGAACAAAAGGCTAATTGAACTTCAAGATAACAGGTTAGTTAGATATTGATGAATATATTACTTAGGTTGGAACATTATGTCAAGAAATAAATTTTTAATTGTCTAACAAAAATGTTTATGCTGGAGGGAAAAAATTGGAATCACATTTTAGGATAAATTTGTAGAGGCAATTAATGAAGATATGTGTTTTGATAATTTTGTGCGGCCTATTATAATTATCACATCAACCGCTATTAAGACATATATGAGTAAGCAATTCTTTCTTTTGATGTACATGATATGTGTTTAAACATCATAATTTAAACTACATAATCAACTCTCTCTTTTTTTCATTCTATTCATATGACCTTTTTTAAATTCCAATTTTTATGGGATAAGAACAAGCACATTGATTAGATATATTTAATTTCAATAAGATTTAAATGAATTATATTTCAAATGGAACTCTACCAATATATATAACCCTATATATCCTTTTTGGAGTGAAGCTTATTTCAAAATGTGAATGCCTAAATCCCATAACAAAGCAAGTATGCATTCTTTCTTCTTTTATTATTATTATTATTTTCATTTTGTTTATTTTCTTTAGTGTTATTATTGGTTTTTTGTCTTCATGTGATTTTAATTAATGAATTCAAAACATTCAAAAACATTGTCAAGTTTTTAAAGGCTCATTTGTTTTTGTATTTTGTTTTTATTAAATTGAATAGGTTTTTGGTTGCATTTTGTTTAAATTAATATTCTTAGCTTTGATCTAATGTATATGCTTAGGGTTAGAGTCTTAGAATTAATGATTAAATATGGTTAGAATTAATAGATTAATTTTTACAATTTTCTTATTTATTTTTTATGTTACATCAAATTATCAAGATGTTCTACAAGTGTATTCTTGAATTATCAACTTTAATTTTAATTTATAATATTATGAAGATTATATTAATTTTAGATTTATCAATTGTTTAGTACTTTTTTTAAAATAATTATCAATTTAAAATTCAATTTGGAATTATCAATTTAATTTAGTTTTAGGAAGAAATCTTACCCCTTATTTTAGTGAGATAATTATTTACACTTGAAAATTTTTTTTTATCTTTATTGAATCTATTAAAGTATATAATTATTTATACATTTATTTTATAAGCTTTTTCATAAAACTGTGCAACGTATGGGCCTATAACTAGTTTATAATATAATTAAGCCTTTTAATCTCATCTCTTGAGACTGTGTACCAAGATATACTTTTTAGGCAGTTATAAGCCATCATGAATTTATTTATCTTTTGAGACCGTATAAGCCATCATGAATATTATTTCTTTTCAACCATGCTTTGGTAATCCAAAGAAGTAAATAAGTTCATTACGCAAGACCTGTATAACATTTTTCCTTTACGTAATGGTGTGACTTTAAATTTTAAGATATTTCATACCTAATTCCATCTGCCTTAATACTATAAATAAATTACCACTTTTCTAATAATCACAAATTGTTAGAAACTAATAAATTTATCATTCAATCACAATTATAATTGCTCTTTCTGAAATCCTATTGAAAGGAGGGGGGAGAATATTGTCCAAAGATTGATGGAAAACAAGCAGTTTAGTCACATGATTTCACATCAATATCTAATCTAATACTATATATGTAAAAACTTCACTTAAAAATTAAGGATGTTGGGACATGTAGGACAAAACTCCACTTAAAAATTTGCCACATTTCCAAAAAAGAACGCAAAAAAAAAAAAAAAAAAAGGCAAAATATTGTGAATTTAAAACATTAAGCATTTCAATTTCATTCTTTGAATTCGATTGCATTTTTTTTTCATAATCCTTATATGATGATTGCTGTTGAAAGGTAGAGATAGAGTTATTTTCTGTTTTTTGCTCCCATGCCTTGCTGCTTTTTGGAGACGATTTAGGGTTGGGAGAAAATGACCCTAGGATCACAAGACGTATTTCATATTCTTTAAAAAAGATATGAAAACTTTTTGGATGCTAAAAATTTTCAAGGACCCACCCATTCCCCCATCTTATATATTTGAATTTGCTCTTAGCATTAACAGATTTAAATCAATGTTAGAGTAAGTCACGTGTATGGTGACATGGCAGGAAAGCTTATGTCATGAATTTTAATGATCTATCTTCATTTTATTGATAAAGACTATAAGGTCAGCAGCCATGCCCTTCATCTACCAGCTGGCAATTGAGAGTCTGTTTGGATACCGCTTATTGCTGAAAACTGAAAACACTATAGCAAAATAATTTTTAAATATGTGAATAGTACCGTGAGCCCAGTTTTAAAGTTATTTTTCATAAAAAATAAAAAAATAAAAAAAAAACCGCTGGACGCGAAAATGCTAGACGCGCAAAACATTATCCAAACTATACTCAATCAATTATCTGTTTCATCTTGCATGCCATTTCTGGTCTACAATAAAAATAACAAATATGCTAATCCAAATATACTAATCCAACAAATCATTTCTTTGATTCTAATGTTCAGATATACTGTAAATCACTAACGTGTTGTAGGGAGTACAGCTGTGCCGTGCACTGTCCTATAATTCCCTACGTATCTAGAAGATTCCAATATCTTGGTTAGTTATATATGTACAGATAACGCCAAAATTTTCATTACCATGAATTTCGCAAGGTTACTACAACTTTCACTCTTTTCCCAAATTCTCTCCTCCATGGGTGATCACGATGACTGTGTTATTTTTGCCTATTACTTTGCATCTCTCGTGATTGCTATTTTGTTCGGTGCTGTTACCTGCTACATGTTTATGATAATGTACTATCCAACAAAACATTTCTTTGATTCTAATGTTCCGATATACTGTAAATCACTAACGTGTTGTAGGGAGTACAGCTGTGCCACGCATTATCCTATAATTCCTTATGTATCCAGAAAATTCCAATATCTTGGTTAGTTATATATGCATGGATAGCGCCGAAATTCTCATTACCATGAATTTCGTAGAGTTACTACAACTTTCACTCTTTTCCCAAATTCTCTCCTCCATGGGTGATCACGATGACTGTGTTATTTTTGCCTATTACTCTCTCGTGATTGCCATTTTGTTCGGTGCTGTTACCTGCTACATGTTTATGATAATGTACTATCCTGCCTTAACCGCCGCCTCCACTTCCGCTAATGATACCGAATCAAACAGCACTCCTAATACTGGCATCGGTCATAATACTGGTTCGGGCTCCGATACAAGCTTTAGTCATACTACCGGCCATGCTTTGGGCTTCGATAGATGCTTTGATGCTACTTCTGACCAAGTTGCTTTGGTCTCCGGTACAGGCTCTGGTTGCCATGCTACTTCGGCCTCCAATCAAAACTCCGACCTTGTTACTATCCAAGCTGCTGCTGGCTCCAGTCTAAACTCCAATCATTCTACCGGCCATGTTTTGGGCTCCAGTAGAAGCTCTGGTGCTGCTTTAGGCTCCAATAGACGCTCTGATGCTGCTTTAGGCTCCGGTAGAAGCCCGACGCTACTTTGAGCTTCTACTCAGGTAGAAGCGCCGTTCCTATTTTGGGCTCCGGTAGAAGCTTCGTTGCTACTTTGGGCTCTGGTAGAAGCTTCGATGCTACTTTGGGCTCCAATAGAAGCTCCGATGCTGCTTTGAGCTCCAGTAAAAACTTTGATTTTATTACTATTCATGCTACTGCAGGCTTTGATCTAAACTCCAAACCTTCTACCAGCCATGCTTTGGGCTCCAATGGACTCTCCAATGCTACTTTGGGCTCTGATACAGCCTCCGGTCAAAACTTCGAACCTTCTACCGGCCATGCTCTGGGCTCCGATAGACCCTCCGATCCTACTATCAATCATGCTACTTTGGTCGCAGGTGCAGACTCCGGTTGCCACGCTACTTCGAACTCCGATCCAAGCTCCGACCCAACTATTGCCATCGTTGCTTCGGGCTCCGGTCCAAGCTCCGACCCTACCACTATCCATGTTGCTTCGTGCAACACTCCTACTTGCCAAGCTGCTTTCAGCAAAAATCCAACTGCTGCTTTCTTCAATGCCGCTCCACCATCATCAAATTCTGATGATGAAGCGCATTGAGTTCAGTGGTGCTTGGCTATATTATGCAATTCCACAGTAGTTTTTTTTTTTTCCAAATTATGAGATCAATCATGCTCGAAAATGTTTTCATGGTATTGTATTGGTTATCTTATATATTGTATCAAGATTGATATCGGT
The DNA here is from genome assembly GCA_032878915.1 of Castanopsis chinensis. NCBI lineage: Eukaryota > Viridiplantae > Streptophyta > Magnoliopsida > Fagales > Fagaceae > Castanopsis > Castanopsis chinensis. Next base: position 5,224,401 of record JAVQMG010000133.1, read on the forward strand.
AATCTGATACCTAAATATATTATTCATGATTTCACTCGGAATTTCGCCATGGATTACTTCATCTTTTAGCTTTTGTGATAATTGTCAAGAATGATAAGTACAATGATACGTATAGTAGTGACTCTGATAAGGACTCAAAAGTAGTGATAAGTGTGTTTGCTTTGGCTTAGTATACGTTTGGATAGCATTTTGCGCGTCCAGCAGTTTTTGGTAGGTCTAGTGTACTATTCACGAGACTTGCAAGTACTTTTTTTCAAAAAAATAATTTTAAAATTGAGTCCTACGGTACTATTCACACATTTAAAAATTATTTTGCTACAATATTTTTAATTTTTAGTTTTCAACAATAAGTGGTATCCAAATAGACTCAATTGTGTGTGTAACGTAGATGGATTAGATGACTACTACTTATTCTTTGTTTTGTTTTTGTGTACAAGTTAATCCACAAAGACACACACAAACTATTCATCAAAGACAAAAAAGGGATACGAAAAAGACTAACAAAAGAAAGTGAGCACACACTGCAGGCAATTGTATGAGAACATACTTTTGCCAGTGCATGAAAATGGTGTGAAAAAGCTTTTCTTGAGAGGTGTTTGACCTATTTTTTTTATGTTTTTATGTTAAAATGTTTCTTTCTGATGACAAGGGAAAAGGTTGATAAAGGTTGTCTAATGAAAACCACATTAAGTGGGCAAAGTAACAAATAAGGAAGGTGTCTCTACAAGTACATTCTTTAAATCACTAGCAAGAACTTCAAACCACACAAATATGATTCTATGATCCTAAACCTTTTCTTTTTTCTTTTTTTTTTAAAAGCATTTATAGACCCCTCGTAAGTACTCCGTGACAGCTCCAATAAATTGGACAATATTGGGGGGAAGAAGCTTCACTAGAAAATTAACCTCATGCTTGAAGTCCTGACTCCTAACTAAATCAGAAAAGCAAAGAACAGGTAAGCAATTTACATTTTTGATAAACCAAAAACTGGATCAGAAAGAAAAATTGATTATAGGAAACAAGGAAGAATTAATTGTTTTCTTAAAGACAGTGGCCCTCTAGAAATCCTGATGCATGAAAAGTGAAGGTCCATTTTAATTTCAATAGTCACTTTGGAAAAGAATGCTGAGTGAATCATTTAAAAAAAAAAAACTTTTTGATCCAATTAAAATATAAACCTCATCCTTTACTTTGGTTTTGATCACATTTCCCATTAGATCAGTTCATAAAATAAGCCATAAGTACAAACTAATCCCTAATCGACTGATACATGGATCCTTTTACACCACTTGGTCCTATCTAGGGCCATATCCCTAGCTACCTCTTGAAGAATCATGTCTTTCCTTAAAACTTTGTCACTAGCTGGGAACTACCCAGCTCATATATAAATAAGATTCATGTTCATAACAATGCCTATCAACCTACCAAACCCTCCTTTACCCGGGCTTGAGATTGGCTATGCGAAAGGATATAATAATAGAGTATGACATTGGTGGAGTTAGGACATAATATATAAACCACAAAAAAAAGGAAAATAATATACTATTTATTGAAAACAATCAACTTATACTGTTGTAAATAAAAAGGCAAACAAATAGCAGAACCCCTATATCACCAATCTGTCATCTGAAAGTGATGGAAGAATGCGTTTGCTACAGGTGTTCCACACCAACAGGCTTTTATAATCTCATCAGTGAAAGAACATCTAATACACACCAAGTTCTGTGTGTTGATATCCAGGTTTTAAGCAGCATACGAATTATTCAAGTTGCAAACTAAATTAAAGAACTAACAAGGCACCACAGACCCACAGCATGAAACAAATATGAGAAATTACTGAGTAAAGATGGAACTATATTAGCATAAAGAAACTACCCGCTCTTACAATCAAAGCTACATTATTTTTTATTTCGGTGAAGATAATCATCTCAGCACTTTACCTAGCCAGGGGAAATAAAATACAAGTATTGGGCATAGGTGGCATCTTGTAATGGGGAATGAAAGCATGTGATAAGAAGTAACATGATCCCTAAAAAAAAAAGTAATAAATTTCCATTAATTCTTTCATAGGAAGTCCTAAAGATAACCTAGAATGGTTTTTTTTTTTTTTTTTTTTTTTTTTTTTTTTTTTTTTTTTTTGTATTGGTCATACACAATCTAGCATACTAAATCACATTTTCCAGCTAAGAAAAATAGCAATTACAAAATATAGGAGTTCAAATGGTCCCATTTTTACCATAACCAAATGCAGATTCTAGAACTGCTAAATCTAAATGCATTCTAGCAGCAGAATAGTAGACAGATTTCCCTAGTAATGATGTTTGAATGCACCAGATCACTGGTGCCCAGTTTAAAACATTCAAACAATCATCCTTAAAAAATCATAGTGTAACTTCTTAAGACAGTATTCATGACTTGCCCTCATACAATCTGTTTATCACCAATATCAAGAAAAATAAAATCACACCTTCCCAATCATAGCTGAGGTTGATAAGTCCAGCTCAGAAGGGTCAATTTCTCAGTCACACTTGTTTGGCAGAGGGGGCGGAACAGGCTTTGGTTCAAAATGACTTCCATTTTGGCCCTGCAGAGCACTTGAACTTAGAGCCCGCACAAGAAAATAAAACACAAAATCCACAAGATATAAAATAGTCTTCATGCAGTATTCAGGCATACCTAGCTTTATTGTGCCAAATGGAAGGAATTTGATGCTAAAGCATTTAGCACAAACAAGAGATAGAGATAGGCAGGTAGCATTTCCATTTTAAAGCAAATTGGTCATATAGGACTTGTATACTGTTTCCATATCTATAAGAAAACACAAATTCATGCAGCCAACAAAGAGTTAAAGGAAAAACAAGATTTAATACTAAAAGAAAACACAAATACATGCAGCAAACAAAGAGTTCAAGAAAAAACAAGATTTAATTCTAAAAGATTCAAGAATTGTGGTCTAGTTTCAATGTGGCACCTTCTTGGCTCCTTTCATAGCCTAATTTAGTTATTATTGAGTCTTAATATTAAGTTTATTTAGGTTAGAAAGCTGTTGCTTTGCTTCAGTTTTAATATATATATTATGTGTAATTTGGTAATTTCAAGATTTTCTGGAATGGTTTGTAATGGGCTGTATCCAAGGCCCATAAGTCCTATTTTATGTTTTGAGTCCTTTTTCCTAACAGTTGTAGAAATTCTTAAATACTTTTCCTTGTTATTGGGAGTTTTACTGTTTATAGGAAAATTTTATTCAGGATTTCCTAATCTTTCCAGGAACAGGTTCTGCAAAAACCTATATGTAGGCCTTTATGTCAATAACTTTAAAATAAAAAGATTAAATTCAATAAAATTTCAGCAGCTAGTTTAAATTTTGAGAGTGATTGCTATACCTTAGACACGTTAGAATACAAAAGAATACCTTAGACAAGTTATCCATCTTGTGATCAAGAATTAGTTAAACATACAAAAAAAGTAGCCTCATGAGAGCTTAGAACACCATATATTTCATAGGTACCACCCCTTAGGTGTTTTCAATGATACAAGTTTCAGAAGCAGCTAGGAACTCAAAGTGCAAGCAAGACTACAAATCAACCATGATGTTTAGAGGTTCAAAGCCACCATTAGATATTATTACATGCTCATTCTGAAAAAAAAAAAAAAAAATAAAATAAAATAAATAAAAAAAAAAAAAACTCATTCCGTCCAAAGTTAAATATTGTGAACCCAGTACCAAGATAGAGTCCCTTTCAAAGCCTCCTAAGCATGAGGATAAACTGCTTAGCCAGTCAGGAGTGAAAAGCCCCTGAATTACCTGGTAACTGGTTCTAGCGGGTAGGGTCAGTTGCCAGTAGGATTTTGATTAACAGTGAGGATTGTTGTACAGTATGCTCTGCGTCTGCGACATGCAACTAATCTAAGTGAAGCTCTCCTATGTCATCCAAAAAAAAAAAAAAAACCCCAAAGGCTACACGCCAATTTAGCCTAAAGTCAACTTGATTAGCAGGTATAATGAGTGATACACCAAACAAAGTTCTTTTTCCTCTCTTTTTCCTTTTTTGGTTAAAGGGATATCACATGTTAACTTCTCTCTTCTTAGATGGCCGAGAGTAGAAGGGGGAGATTTGCTGTAACAGCTGCCATGGCTTCAAAGTAAAGGCAATTGCTAGGTTATGGTAGGTAATCCAAAGATCTTTTCTTTCAATTTTCATTGATAAATTTGATTCCCACTTATCAACCCCCAGAAATGACTAATATCCTAGTAATCATACTTCAATTTGCTGAAATATGTACGATGATGACCAAGAGCCTTGTAGTTCAACCGACACCTCTTAATGTTTCCAACGGAGATGTCCTAGGTTCATATCCCCCTCCCCAATTGTAAATATTGAATAATCAAAAAGAAAAAGGAAAAAAATAAATAAATTTACGATGATGTCATATCACATTACATGGGGTCAATGGAAGGTAAAATCCCTAAAACTTATGACTTCAGTTTATCACTCAACAACCAGACAATATAAAAGAGGCCCTTGGTAAGCATCTCTTAGAACCTTACATAGACAGTTACACCATTTTAATAACAGTGACAGACATTAAAACTCTGATTCAAAGTCCAGGTCAAAAAAAGATAGTGAGTGAATTCCCACGTTTTTTTTTTTTTCCAATTATTCCATAAAATAACAAGTCCCCATTTCTATTACTGAAAGCAAATACCAACTATTTTCTTTAAGAAGACTTTATTATCACTTTATCATTTTCTAGTTCAAATCGTAAGTGAAGAAGGCCATGTATATTATCTTATATAATGGTCAGTGATATAACAGAATGAAAAGCATCTTCTATTCCAATTTTGATGAAAACAGATTCATCTCTCGTATTAATGAATTCTGAACTAAACCCTAGTACCAATACAAAAGGGTCAACAGATTATTCACATTCGGAAGATACATTCTAATAAATGTGGTTTTTATTTATTTATTGGCAAGTTATACAAGCATCTAGTGGATTTCAAACCCTCTACCTTACCCTCCAACTATTCTAATTGGAGAAGTACCAATTGAGCCAGAATTAATTGACTCTACCAGGTGCAGTTTTAAAGAAGCAATCCAGTATATTAACTAGGATTTTACTAACAGATTAGGGCATCCATAAATAAACCATTTTAGGAAACTTTTATGGGAAATTGAAAAGGCCGTAAAAAAATTAGTTACTTTTTTAATTCCTCATAAAAACTTTCCTAAAATGGTTAATAAATGGATTTCCTAAGGGCGCCCATTAACCAAACCCTAGTAACTAATCAACAATAAGAGGGAAAAAAACATGTACTTGTAGACTCAACAACTCCATGAGACAGGACAAGAAAAAGAAGCTGACTAACCATTTGCAAGCAGATGACATTAAATAACAAAAGCAAAGACAAGAAGATGAAAATTAAAGCCAGAGACTTACATAAGACAAGCCACCGTATGATTTTAACAACTCGATCATGCATGCTATACTTTTTAGCTCCTTCAGCATCAGCTAAAGGCTGTCACAAGAGAAACTCCAAATAATTATTATCTGATTACAGTTCTACATTAAATTTAAGCCCCCCAAAAAAAAAATTAAAATATAAAATGACTTTTACTTCTAATGCATATCGAAACATTACATTTGAACTGCAAGATTTACGACCCTTTTTATTTAATTATAGTGCACGAGCAATATCCCTCCTAAGCTTCAAAACCAAGCAATGTACCCCTTAACCATTGTTACTTTATCACTTTCCGTTAGGATTTCAATTAAATTTAACAAAAAAGTCAGAAAATTTTTTAAGAAAATACATGTCTAGCAAAAATTTGAATTTTCCACTAAACTTATTTCTAATAAAATCAAGGGTAGAGTGGAAACATGATTCAAACTCATATCACCTGCTCTAATGAATTACAGATTCTACCAAAAGCTTAAGCCATTATTCTAATAGTTAAAATAATAATTAAATGATTAAATCCACCGTTTCCTAACACTTCAAGCTTTTGGAACAATTGGCAATTTCTCAATAAACAAATTACCAATACTGGACACCGAGATATTCATTTAAACTTAAACACAGTTATACTTTCAATTCCATTGTTCAAATCCAAACTTACTTGTACACAACAATTTGCACATTATTATTATTATTATTATTATTATTATTATTATTGAATTTCACAATTATTTTTTCAAATTAAACAAATAAAGTGAAAAACAGAAATTAACACTGCGAAAAGCAAATATTGGAGCGGCGTGCAGTTGTCGTAGTCAATAGCGTTCACTAGAGTCCAATCTTCCTCCAAAAGCTTCCGGACAACTCCGGCACGCCAGAGAATTGAAGAGGTCCGGCGCACTCTCGCTTTTTGCTTCTCCTTCAACAGCGATAGTTTTATGGACAAGTTCCATAGTTAATTTTCTTAGGATTTAAGTGGTTGTTCAAAGGCGATAGCATCTTTTGTGATACCTCTGCATGGGGTTCATCCAAGGAAGTTAGTTTCGTACCGTACCGGCCGGTACGGCCGAAATTTTCCGTTCCGACACCTTCACCGGTACAGGTACACGTTCATTTCGTACTGGATTTAATACTGGCCATACCGGAGCTATTTCGGCTGTACCGGAATAAATATCAGATTCCGGCCGGTAAGTGCATTTCGGACTGAAGCAAAAATCTTTGAGAGAGAGGGACGCTGACAAGAAGAAGAAAAAGAGGAAGAAGAAGCAATAAATCACCCAAGCAAGACCGGATTTGTTGCCGTTGTTAATCACCCAGGCAGCACTGGATCAGTTCAACTGCGGTCTCTTCTCTCTTTTATTGTTCTTCCTCTTACTTTTTGCTTTTACCTTTTCTCTCTGTTTTTCTCTCTTTTTATCTGCTCAAGACTTCCCTCTCCGGTTTTCCCTCAATTTATCTGCTCCAAACTTCAAGCCCATGTGAAAATCTGACACTAATTTGAAATGGGATGGGACTGTGGCTCTAATATTATTATTATTATTATAATATTACTATTATTAATGTTAAGTAAATTGATGGAACTTGCCACTCCAGTACTCACCCACCCATAGTCACGTTGAAGGATATGTGTGTGTGTGTGTATATATATATATATTAAATAACTACAATGATACACACTAAAATATATTTATGTTTTTGGTTTCTTTTTTTTTTTTTAATTATGAACTTGTTGGTTTCTCTAAAGTATATATTATTATTGTTGTTATTGACTAGTTGAGTGAAATAAATTTATCATTTTAAAATTATATATATATGTGTTTATATATATATATATATATATATATATATTAGTGGTAATTCCGAAACGGTACACCGGTATTAACCGGTACCCGAAATATATCGTACCGCTGGCCAAACCGGTACAGCTTCCGGTACGGTATTGACTTCCTTGGGTTCATCCCCTCTCGTCCGCCATCAACCTTTCAAAAAAGTTACAGTTTCTCATCTATGATTTTGTAGCATATTTCAGAACCATGTACTTGAAAATAGAATAATTTTTAGGACACATTAATTGTTAGATTAAGCAAGGTTAGTTATCTGTTATTCATTTCTGTCGCATTGGTTATGCTAGAAGGTTTTAGTTTTTAAGGTTCAAAAAATAGAAGGTTTTAGTTTTTAAATTAAATCGAGATTATTTCCACAAAATTTTTCTTTGAAAAGGCATAGCACCACAAAATTTTTCATAACTTCTGACAACGTGACAAAATGTAATTGATGAAGTAAAAAATGTGGGTTTAGATATAAGTGATAATTAACAACTCATAATCTACTACATCAAAATTATAGAATAATTTGTAATTCTAGAACTTTTTTGTTTTTTCTTTTAGACTCATACAAATAATTCTTAGAAGTTATCCCGTTGTTCTAGGACATTGATTATTGTTCAAAAGTACTAACTCATAATAAAGATATAAAGAAACTCGTATTTAGGATAGATAATTATCTCATATGCAAGTAAATAGTTTTAGTGAAATGTTGTTGATGATAATGACATTGCCTTTCAGCTAGTGCTCCATTTTGCTTGGTACAGTGACATGCAGATGGGAAAATAATTGAAGCATAAATAACGGAATTATCCCACTTAAAATTATCTCTAAACCAAAATACTGACTCGAACGTTGCAATCCAAGAGTTCTTCAAGGTGTGCAGTTGTCAACAGTATTCTCTTTAATTTATTAAATTTTTTTTATGATTTTTAAAGCCTTCCTTTTTGTAAAAAGTAGAATTACATTTTAAGCAATTTTCAATAAACAAATTTTTAGCAAAAAGTTTCGTCTAAAGTCCAAACAGACACGATATTACCATGTCATTCACCTTGATATTTAGAGGCTCAAATATGAAATTCTTAATAAAACATTTTTTGTTGTATTCTTTATTCATGTGTGTGTGTGTGTATATGTGGCTCTGATACCAAGACAAAGGCTGATATGAATCATGTGTTGTCTCTGCTGGTACTGTTTTTGTCATTTGACCTTGGCTGTTTTCCATGTAATCATATGGCTTCTTCCGGTTTCTGTGTTTAACCCCACAGTTTGTTTCAGAGAAGTGTGAGTTTGACCAGTAAGTCTTGGAATCCTAAATGAGTGGCCATTTAGCCGGAAATAGGTGTTTGAGGCTTAAAGTTAGGAATGACAATCAGTCATGGAATGCATCCCTTGTAATAAACTAAAGGATAGGTACAGTAATTTGAAAATAAAGGTGATTAGGTTTTGTTTGTTTAACCTAGATTTTTGATTCAAAACTATGAACAAGTTGTTTAGAAGTAGCTCTTCCACCAGCTCTAGATCATCCATCCTTGAGATTCCAAAAGACGCTGGAATTCTTAATTTAGAGTCTTATAAGGTACCAGACTTTGATTTAAACATAGGAGATTGAAATATCCCTAAAGTTCCTACTAATCAGATCTATAAGTCTTCCTGGGCTCTCAAAAAAGCTTTTAAGACAAATTACCATGTTAAGACTATAAAACAAGTTTATGGTATAAATAAAGAATATGAAACATGTTATTTGTTTGCACCATCAACCCTAACTGCCCATCAGAAGGAAGGACACAACTTTCTACACATAAGCTTAGTCCAGGTATGAGTTAAATCCTTAATCAGAGAAGGTTTGAATTGTTCAATCCTCATAGCCCTTAGAGACACAAGGCATATAAGATTTGAGGATAGTCTCTTAAGAACCACCCAAACCATGATATACAGAGTTTACTACAAGGGCATCAGGACAAACCTAACTTTCCAAGCCATTAACAAGAAAGCAAAAGGAGAGACCACTCTTACCCAAACCACAACCCCTGGATCTCAGATTCAAGTACCCATGACCCTTAAGTGGATAGAGGTCACATTCCCACAAGAATGGACCCTGCAAAATGAAAATTGTTCTTTTCAGATCCAACACCCTACCCAAACCCTAGATTTAGACTTTGTCCAACAGTTATTTGATGGTACTATAAGGCTAAGTTTTGACTAGTCCAAGTTTAGATTTCCCCTAGATCTTCATCAACCTAGAATGCAGTCCCCTGTTCTCCTCAAAGATAGACCCTGTATCCTAGTGTAGCTCATCCAGACCCCTACACTTAAGAAAAACTTGGACCTAGAACTCCAAGGAGTCAAGACTAGATCCTAAGTTAACACATAATACTACACAGCCAAATAAGAGTCAGTGGTGGATGAGGATGAAAATCACTGTCAATCATTTCCAACTCAGTTAGACTTTGACCAGACTGAACCTCCAATAGGTCATCAGCTCAATGTCATAAAAAAGGACTTCACCCCAGATCATAAGTCTTTAGGTGATGATTTTGACTTCGAAACAAACAAAGCCAAAAGAGAAACCTATAAGACAAATCATACCAAGAAACAAAATATAGAAGTATACACTAAATGGCAAGAGTTCAAGAAAGAAATATTAGCAAATGTCCATTTCTTTGAATATCTTGAGAACCATTTTGAATGGCACAGAAAATCTTATGTTATCACCAAGACTAACTGGACCAAAGAGAACAAGGAAGTAGTCCGATCTAGTCACCCTCCCCTAGAAAATATAACCATCAAAAACCAAGGTTTTGAAGTAGTTGCTACTCCTTTTAGGAGACCTTCTAGCGAAGATAAACGAGTAAAAAAGGTCATGGAAGAAAACAACTATACCAACTAGTGTTTAGATGTCATAGGAAAACAACTAGATAAAATGGAAGATAAGATAGAAGTCAAGGTCATTCCGTAGTTGGGAAACCTTGTTAAAGCCATATATAGCTCTGATAACAGACTAAGGGTAAGTTACAATTATGCTCAAGGGTTGACTGGAGCCATATGATTACATGGAAAATTAAAAATTGAAAATGTCATTTGATTACAGCATTGGATAATAATCACTAACCACATCAGTATGTTATAAAATTTTTTATAAAAAAATTTGTGTCTTTAATATTACTCTTTTAATTTTTCCTCTTGCCTTTCATTACTTGGACCGCCTAAGGAGCTCTCATTTTATTATTTCTACACTTTATTAGATGCATACACGGGAAAATCATGGTGCTAGCAGTCAAACAAAGTAGGCCCTAAATATCTTATTAAAAAAAAGTAGGCGCTAAAATATCTCCCAAAAATTGACTAACTGTACCAACTATTGTCAGCCAACAAATTTTTTTCCAACTTTTTTCAAGTAATATTGTATTTTTCGTCAAAAAAAGTAATATTGTATTTTATGCAAAATAGTGCTATAAGTAATATTATTTTATTATCGGGGCTGGAAAAAAACCCATAATTTTGAGAAATATCATACTTATGGTGGATCACATTATTTGAAATGTGTGGGCTATCCATTCATTGTGGGTGGGGGTGCCCTTTAACCCAAGGGCAAGGGGCATGTTAAATATTAGACTCCATGATGGATAAATAAACATATTAATCACATCTCACTTAGGCCATCTCAACATACATCTAACTATTTTAATGCCCCAATTTAGTTACAAACTTACGTTATTATTCTAAAAAAACAAAAAACTCGTTTGTTTAAAATTGTCATGTCAACTTACAATTAAAAAAATTGTTAAATGGACTCAACTGACTGTAAAACATGTGAAAATTTTTTAATAAAATAATAAACAAGTAATTTACCTATAAATTTTTCAGGTGAGGAAAGAATTAAATTTTTCTGGGCACGGTATGAATGAGAGCCACGAAATCTAGTATATGAATAAACCATAGTCATTTCACATGACAAGTGTATGTACCTAATAGGCTGATAATAATATATATGCGGCATCACTCGTCTTTACATTGTCGTTGTCTTCTAAGATATTATTATTAGGGTATAGTTTCTTAGTGCTCCTTAAATGTACCATAGCTTTGTTATTATTATTATTATTATTTTTAATTACTTTAGTCATTTTCATTTATACAATCTCAACTAAAGAGAAATTTAGTTGAGATGATGTGTTGTGTGTAGTATAACTTATCTCACCCTCTTTTAAAAGTTACCATGACTTTTGAGTAGAGTTGTAGTGTGCCTTTGTGTTAAAACCTCTTTCCCTCTCCCTTGTGTCCGTGTTTGTTTCTAAAAAAAAATTGAAGAGAAATTTAAATAAATCCAAAATCATTTGTGAATAACAGCTTTAGGAATGAAACATATAATATAAGCTTATGGGCATGATTATGATTTAAATCTCAATTCTCAATAACTTTTTTTTAATTAAATTTTTTATAAAAATATTTAATAACTACTAAGTACTAATTCGGGAGGATGTTAAGTTTTTTTCAAGTTGTTTTAGTGTATTACTTTACTCTCACACAAAGAGAAAAGGTATCAAGTTGCCCATGATCTAGTTAGGCATGCTATTCATGTTTCAAATTATGTTGTGTGGATGGGGTCTATTCCTCCGCTTTCTTACACTGTTTTTTAGACTGATTTAACTGGTATTATGTAATCTAAAACTTTATAGGCTGGTTTCTCAACCAAAAAAAAAAAACTAGGGAGAGCATTAAGGATAGTTATTATAACTGGAAATTAAAAAAAAAAAAAAAAAAAAAAAACCTATAAACAAGCCCAATACACAAAAAAAGTATTCACTTCCATATTAAGGATATCCAAATGATGATGTTAAAAAAGGATACTCTGAAGAACATGGCAAATTCATGAAAATTCAATTTGGATTTTTATTGAAACATTCAAATTACCTTTACCGAAAATAGCATAATGTTTTTTTTTTTTTTTCCAGTTGAAACATTATATATATATATATATATATATATATTACTTAAAATAAAACAATTTCACAAAATTTGTGATGGATGAGATATTATTCTTATATGGGTCCATTATTAATATTATTTTTATTGTGCCATTTCAAAATCATTATAAAACATTTTTATGTGGGTTTGGGAAGTGGTTATAAGCTTTTTTTTTGTTTTTTTTTATGTACTGTTTGTAATTTTCTCAATTTTATTTTAAATAATCTAAACATCAATTTTTAAAAAAAAAATAAACTAATTTTTAGCCATTTGTCTCACATTATACAAAAATAAGTCACTAAAAATAAGCATTTCTCAATCGGACACAAATCTATCACTAGATCTATTGAAAAAATAAATGGATTTTGTTGGTATAAATTTATTTATTTTTCTTAAATTTTATTGTAAGAATGAAAACTAAGAAGGGTCTTAGAATGAATTCAAAGAAAAATCAAGGGGTAGTAGTGAAATTTCCGAGTCAAACAATCACAAAAAGACAAAAAAGATATATAATAAGCTAATTTTCCAAGCAATTTCGTGACCAAAAAGAGCTACGCCTTTTGCAAGCTCATCATCCCAGCAAACATAGTTGTACATATTACATTATTACATTACATATTTCTCACATAAATAAATTAACTTAAAAAAAAAAAAATTGTGTGATTCCCAAATTCACAATCACAGGTACTTTCTCTCTCTCTATCTCTCTCTCTCTCTCTCTCTCTCTCTTCCAAATCGAATTTTAGGGTTTCGTTCTTTAATTCTTCAATTTTAGGGTTCGAAGCTCAATTTATTAGTCCGTGTTTGGTTGCTAGGAAAATTGTGGAATACAGAGGAAAGCGAAATTTTGAATCTTTTTTGTTTTTTTTTTTAACTTAGTGTTCAATGTAATTACATCCAATTACACTAGTCTTTAATTTTTGTTTTAATTATGAGAGTTTGATCTTCAAAAATTTTGTTTTTACTACATTTTCTCAGCTGGTGAATCAGATTCTGAGTGATCCTTTATTTTTTGTGCTTCTTGATTAGAGATTTATGCAGCTCAAAAAAAAAAAAAAAAAATTGGGGATTTATGTGAATTATAGTTATATGTAACGAGCATTGATGAGAATTATGGTGATTTTATTGTAATATAGTTTAATTTGTATGTATATGATTAAAAGTTTCTTTTTTTTTTTTTTGAATTGTTCTTGATGCATTTGTGTTTATGTGGTGATTGTGATTATGGTATATGCATCTATTTGTGTTGATTTCAGGGGAATTCTGTGATTAGTTTGGGTTTGCACTCAATGAAATAGTTCATGCGGCTGGTTTTGGAGAGGTGTGGTGTGTGATAGTGTTTGTGAAACTGGGTTTGAGAAACCCAATAATAAGGGAGGTGAGACTGTAATTGGGAGCTGTAAAAATGTACCGTACGGCCACAACCCGGGGTGGTGTAGCTACGGATAATGGGGAGTCTATTGTTAGCTTGGATCAAGTCCCGCGGTGGAAGGATGCAGAGCAAAGGTCTTCTCTGGAGTTTGAGACTGAAGATCCTTCATTTTCAAATTCGTACTTTCCTGATCCGTTGACATCTCCGGGGGAGGATAGTGGTAGCAATGCGATGGTGTCAAGGTTTCCTGTTGATCATGAGGTCAATTCAAAGATATATCTTTGGAGGGGGAATCCATGGAATCTTGAGGTTGATGCTGTTGTGAACTCGACAAATGAGGTGAGCACTTAACACTTTGTAATCTGGCCTTTTGCAAAATAATTTTATGGCAAAACAACATAAATTTCTGTACTTTGGGAATTACTGTCTTGAATTTGTTACTTTCACAGTAATGTGGCATTTAGTACAGGAGAATCCACATTCCTCCTGACATCCAGATTCTTAGGAATGTCCTTCCTTGCAATCTTAATGCCTAAGAACGTAGTTATTCCTATGTTTGGTTTCTTTGAGAACCTCTTAAGATTCTTAGGAAAATGAGATACTAATGTTTGGTTTATTCCCAGCAATCTTAAATAAATTATTTATTTTTTCCATTCTATTCTTAGATTTGAATGTGAACCCTCAAATCCTTTAAAAAATGACAAAACTTAGGTATAGTATCTTAGGTGCTGTTACTTAAGTTTCTCTCTTAAGATTCAGTCATGTGACTACTTAACTTAAAAATACACTAGGTTCTCATGAGAAAAAACAAAATAAATGAAAAACAAAATATAAACTATATTAATAATTTGTTGAGCAACACACACACAATAGCAAAAGTGAATACCTGGCAATAATGGAGGGTCCTTTTCAATTTTTTTTTCCACACGTGAAACATAAATAGAACTTTGTTAAAGAATATATCAACAGATTTGTCTATCTTATTTATGTTATTTTGACGGGAAAAGATAAAGATAAGGGAAAAGATATTAATGATTCATTTTATATTTTATCTTAATTGCTTAAATGATAAGCAAAGAGGGTTAAAATTGTCAATTTATAAAAAAAAAATATAATTTCCTTTAAGTCCACCTATTTTAAAGGGAATTCACATTCCCATCGAGAGGGGTTTAAAGGGGGAATCCAGATTTTCCTGGTATCTGATTCCTTAGCATAATTTGTAACCAAACATAAAAATCTTTAAATGTTCTTAGGAATTCTGAAACAGTACCCCGTACCAAATGCCACATAAATGTGACATGTGGACATGCTTTTTGTGGCTATATATGGATGAGGAAACAACTCAAATGAATCAGCATGCTTGGGCTTGTGCGTATGTGCTATAAAAGGCTTTAAGCTTGGAATGAGGCTTGAATTCTGAACCCTGATGAGATTAAACAATGGGTCCAATAATTTTCATTGGAACTGTTATGTAAGATTATTCAAACTTTGGTCCTTTGCTGGGTTGCCTTTGGATCTTCCACTTGATTCTGTCTTCTGAACTTGCTTCTATTGAAATATTTTGGAAAATGCAACTGATTTATGTTGCTACTACACCTGATGTTAAAGACTTCGGGGAATAAAAAAAAAATCATGTTTCTGTTTAATTAATGTATGGATGGACCAGATTTTTGGCGGAAAATGGTTTGGCTTCTGATTGACATGAGGAACTTTAGTGTCTAGAAGGTGCTGGAGCTCCCACCTTAGGGTTAAAAATTTCTTATATAAGGAGTGATTAGAATATTTTCTTGAATCTCCATGTAAATTTCACAAAGGGTGCTAATCAATACATGAGGAGCTTGCTACAGTGGAGAAGTTTAGGATTTGTGAAAGTTGGTTTGAGTTTTTAACTCTACACATCCTAGGCAGCATGGTTGTTCTCAATTAAAGCACAACATTAGGCATGCCTGCATTGGACAACTAATAAGATTCACCATTCATATAATATGTTTTAATACCTAATCCTGTATGTTTTACAATTGGATTGTTAACAGAACCTGGATGAAGCACACAGCAGCCCTGGTCTGCACGCCGCAGCTGGACCTGGTCTTGCAGAAGAATGTGCTACACTGGTATGGAAATTGTTTCTTTAGCCTAGTTTTTATCTAGAAATCTTTCAGTGGATATGATCTTGAGGCATTATTGCATGATGCTTCATAGTTTGACATGACAATAAGTACATATGGTTTTACAATGGAAGTTTAAAAGAAAGCAAATAGTCAGGATGTACTGTAACATTGTCAAAAATGTAACTCATCCAAAAATAATGTCTAAACCGTAGATTTCCCTGCATTATTTTGGGGTGAAGCAAGGTTCTCCCCCTCCCCTCTCTCTTAAATGAAGGTTGTCTGATTGGTGAAACACTTTGCTGGAGATAAGAAATGTCAACAGTAGGCTCAACTGATAAATCTTTGTTTCTTGACAGGGTGGATGCCGAACTGGGATGGCAAAAGTTACTAATGCATATGACCTTCCTGCTAGGTGGGCATATTGGTGCATTTCTTGTTCTATAATTTGTCAAAAATGAAGAAAGCTGAAACGTATGCAATTTCAGAAGCTTATTTCTGTACCCTGTTGCCCTTCATATATGTTCCCTACTACTAGGAGATCAGAGACAATAGTGATGTGCTATTATATTTAACTCAACATTGTAATACTTATGGCACACATTTTAAAGAAAAAAATTAAAAAATAAATAAAAGAAGAAGAAATCATTCAACTTGCCTTCATTGTTGCAGTTTATCTTCTAGTTAACGGGGTCTGAAGCATAAATTTCTGTCCATGTTGCTAGTGATTTTCTATTACTAACCAGATTTGGTTGATGAATAAATAAGGTCTCTTTGGTAAAATATTAGTATTTTTCATTGTCCAAGTGAAATTATTGTGAGAACTTCTTGGGTTTGGTTCTTGCATCAATCAATTTTGCGTTGATACCTCACGAGTAAAGCTATCAGTTTTGGGGATTTATCATAATGTACATGTTGCATGTTGGTTGGGATTCAGTATCCATAATCTTGTATTTATCTATTTACTTCTAAGTTATATCTGTCATTTTGAATTTTGTAAGTGTTACATGTGTCATTTTAAGGCTTTGTTGTTGTGTTGTTGTTACATGTGTCATTTTGCTAATGAGTTTTAGCTAATATGACACTTCCTCCTCCCACAAGAATGGGTGGAGGGTGAGGTCATTGGTTCAAAACTGGCTAAGTGTGTGTGAAACTTAACAGTTAAAAAAAGTGTCATGTGTCATTTTGATGCACTTTGTCTCTAAATATTCAAACTCATTCTTTATTCTCAACTATATTTATGCATGTATAAAAAAAAATTGAATCCCATATTTCTTTGTATATCTTTCCAGAAGGGTTATCCATACCGTTGGTCCCAAGTATGCGGTGAAATACCATACTGCTGCAGAGAATGCTCTTAGTCATTGCTACCGCTCTTGCCTTGAACTTCTCATTGAAAATGGGCTTAAAAGGTGGTTTAGTAGCAGATGCTACATTATTTTTTCCGTTCTAGTTTGCTCACCTCTTGTGCTTTCCCTGTAGTTCTGTAAATCTGGAACTTATTTTGCTTGACATATATGAATGCAGCATTGCTATGGGCTGTATATATACAGAGGCTAAAAACTATCCTCGTGAACCAGCTGCTCATGTGGCTATAAGTGAGATATTTTCCTACTTGTTACAGTTCTTCAATTGATTGTTGTGATGTTTTCCACAAATTGCCAAATTACTTGGTGTATGTGTCAGTGCTGCCCATGTAAAATTGTAAATTGAACCTTTTTGTGGGGTTTATGTAGAAATTTATCATCATAGATGCCACCAGCAATAAACAGACGGCCTTTAATGCAAACAACCAGAAAAGCTAAAATTCTGTTCTTAGTGCGGAAAACTTTAAAAAATTAAATTATATTAAAAAAGAAGAAGAAGAAGAAAAATGGAAAGTCTGTGGCATGGTCCAACTTATGAAGTCCCAAAATTGATTTCTTACTTTTTTTTCTGTGGTGGTGCCTCCAGTTTTCTTCAATGGCTCCAATCTATGTGTTTTTTTCCTTTTTAAGTATTGGCCTCACTCAATCCAATGGATTGGAAAATTTAAAAGTTCAAATGCTTTAGCTGATACAATAGAGGCAGTGAAATGCTGTGAAATGACAAGGAGCAGAAATAATAAATTGTATTCATGTGATTTGCATGCTATCATGACTCTTATTGGCGCGAGTGTGAAGGAGATAATTTTTTGAATGCATATAAGCATCATGTGAATGTTTGTGAATTATTATATAACTGGCTGTTTTTGAAGGGTTAAATATTTCTAGCTTGTTCTTTCCATTTCACCTTTTGTTTACTCTTTCAGGAACTGTCCGGCGGCTTCTTGAGAAGCAGAAAGATAAAGTGGCAGCTGTTGTTTTTTGTACTACCACATCAACCGATACTGAAATATATAAGAGGTGTATTAATGTTGCGGTTAAAATATCTAACCTTTTAGACGCAAAGTGCATTTTTATGTAATCAAATGATATGATTTCTCAGTTAAATTTGACAATTTTCTATAATGTTGTGACAACTTGTTTTAACTACTGTGTAGGCTTTAAGCATCATCGCTGATCACATTTTTCCAATGTAGGTTGCTTCCACTCTACTTTCCTAGAGATAAACATGAGGAGGAGGTAGCCATCTCAAAGCTTCCAGCAGATGTTGGGGATGAGAATGGTGAGACAATTATAGATGAACGTAAAATCAGAATAAAGCCTTTGCCAAAGAAGACTGTTCCAAAACCTCCCCAATCTCCCCAAGCTCCAGATGTTCTTCCTGTTAGTGATGTTGGGTTGGTACGAAGGTCAGTGAAGTTTAATACATCTAAGAAAATCAAATGCCACTGTGAATGGTCTTACCGGTTGATTGTTTTATTGTAATCAGTATATAGAAGAGTTGGAATGGGTACAGTCCAATGTTGTTGATACCATTCTGTACCAGCCACTAAACTGGTGCAAATATCCCCTAAAACATATGGGACAAAATACCTAAATCATTATGTGTGTGTGTGTGTCTATTTATTTATAAAAATAGCAGTAACCCCGAAATAGTACATTGGTATTTACCTATATTGAAATATTTCATTCTCTTGACCAAACCTAAATGGCCTCCTGAATGATATTGACAACTTTGGTACAGCCACTATGAAGTTATGTAACAAATGTGCCAATGAGCTCTAGCTCATATTGCAACTTCTCTCCTTGTAAGAGGAATGTGAAGGGAGAGGCTGTGGATTCAAGAGTCAAGACTTACCGTACCAATAAGAAAAAAAGTTATATAATACATGTGCATCTTTTACTTCACATTTCTTTTTCTATTTTGCTACACTTCATTGCTACTTTATAATTGAATTTTGGATAAATATCCTTAAAATGACTTTTAGTAAATGGTAAACTAGTACTAGTAGGCTAATGGTTAGGATTGCTTAAAAAGCATTCAGGTTATTATGAGTAAACCTACAACCTGAGTTGTTTCTTGGGGGTTACATCTATTTTTTGTTTGTTTCATGTGGCTACACAGCACAATTGGTCACTATAAATTTGTAAAGGGAAATTGGTATAGTTGCTGTATATTGGCACAGCATTTCATACAATTCTTATTTGATTACAGATTTTCTTTGTGGTTTTATGTATTCTCTCATTGTGGACGTTATAGAACTCTACAATAATATTGTTCCAGCCTTTTACTTCCAATGGTTAATGATAAATGGTTACTGAGAAAAGCTGGGAAATCCGATATTAACTTGCACAAATAAAAACCAAACTTCAACAAACCTACTCTTTCTTTGCTGGGTGCTTTTCTACTTCTTTTGAGTCCGCTATATTTGACATCTTATTAATGATACTTATCAAAGCAGAAATTAAAGCAGTTTAAGAAAGCATAGTAAATGTATCAAGAAAGGTTTCGTTTTCATATAAACAGAAGCCTTGGGGAAAATATTGACGATGGATAATCTTTGAAAATGTAATAACCTGATTCTTGGCTGGTGTTGCGTGTGCAAGAGTAGTGGGCAATATGTTGAGCAACTGCTACTCCATTGTCCAATGGCACTGTGCTTGATATGTTGGAGTTTTGGCAAGGAAGACTATAGGAGAATATTTGGAATTGAGAGTACTAATCATATATCAAACATTCTTTGTTGAGGTCCTTGTGTGATTGGATGTCTGTATTGGGTAGCATTCCCCCATTGTCTTTTATTATTTTTTTAGCTTTTGAACATGAGATTGTAATTCTTTAGGAGTGGTTTGATACACATTCTGTGTATGTGATCCTTTTTTTTTTTCTTTTAAATAAAATTATTTCTATTTTAAAAAAGAAAGAAAGCATAGTGTACATTGTTGAAGAATGTTAACTGGACAAATTTTTTAAAAAGTTCTTCATCTATGATAACCTGTTTTCCCTTTTGTTTCGCCTATATCTGTTGCTATTGATGCACACATTTGCTCTCCTTTTGTATTTATCATTTTATTGTTCCTTTTGTAATGGAACTATTACTCGATTTTAGTTTTCAACATTCAAATACTTCACTGGACACGTGTTATTTTTATAGGAATTCATCACATTTGGATTCATATCTGGATCCTGCCTTCATGTCATTAATCAAAGATCCCGATCAGAGACGCAAGGAACAGTGGGAGAAAACTGCTCAAGCACAAAGGGGTTGGAATTGTGCAAAAATGCTTGGATTTGGTGACCTCGGTGCACCTCCATTATCCGTTGCTGAAGAATACTCACTTCATTCTAGATACCTTGCTAAAGCAAATTCTCTTAATCTTTCTGAAATTGCAGAGATGAAAATTGTGTAAGTGTCCGTACTTCATATTCTTCTACTGCTTACCTGCCTACTATAGATTTTAATTGTTTATATAAATTAATCAATATTTTTTCCCATTAATATGCAATTCTCAATATTTAAGATGTCTAGGTTGGTTCAACTGGTGAAAGTTCTTGAGTCTTCAAGTTTGTGATTTCTTTGCCACCTTAACAGCTGCAGATATAGTGATCTCTTTGGACCTAGATTCTCCATTGCCTATTTTTTATGTTCACTTTCAGTGATTATCTTAGAAACCTTTTGAGAAACCCCCGTTTACAACTTCATAAGGAATGTGCTTTTGTTCATCAGAACACTGTGATGCTGATATGTGGCTACAGAATAAAGTTTAAAACTAAGTGTGTGGTGAGCCCCAATTATGAGATCTACACATGATAAAATTTTCATTTTTATGCAACAGCACTCTGTCTAGCAGTTTTCTGATATCCCACTTGGATAACCTCAGGGAGTGTTTCTTGTTTAGAGACACTATTAATGTGTTAAAATTGATGGTGATGGTTGGCATTTAACATCAGTTCTTTATTTTTATATCAGTTATCGTGGTGGGGTAGACAGTGAGGGTCGTCCTGTAATGGTGGTTGTGGGGGCACATTTCCTGCTTCGGTGTCTCGATTTGGAACGATTTGTGCTCTATGTCATAAAGGTAATTTTGTTACAGCTTTAACTTGCATTAATTATTGTCTGCGGAAATATATTTGCATAACAGTTGGTAGGTGGATTCATCAGTTTCAGAATTTCTGCTCCTTGATATTGGAAAATGCATACAACCGATTGTGAATAGTCATGTTATAATCTTCTAAATTTTGTCCTTCTATGAGTATTGCCTGTTGTAACTAAGATCATCATCTTTATTATCAAATGTCAGGAGTTCGAGCCCGTGATACAGAAGCCTTATACTATTGTATACTTCCACTCTGCTGCTTCTTTACACCCGTAAGTGTTAAATGACAAACTTGCAAAATGCATGACTTTTAACCAGCCCTCTGAGTTGCCTTGGTTGTTAGTAGCGTCTGTTGCTATCCCAAGTTCAACAGTTCAAAGGATGGTAGAAAATTCATGACTTGTATTTTTTTTTCATTGTCCCAGTTCCATTGATGGCTATTGGGCCTATGAGCAACAGGAAGAGAGGTACCTTCTGCCATCCCATAAAATCCCCTTCTTTAGTGAAGGTGGGATTTGATCAATGTCTCTTGCACAGGTCTAAGAGACTTAACCCACTAAATTAGGTGGCACCTTCGTAACTTCGATTGTCTTTGTCTTTGCAAATTATGCCTGGCTTGTTTGCTAAGAGTAGTTAAATGTTGATTGAGGAATGGGATTTCATGTTTTTATCCAACAGATTTCAGGTATATCAAGGTTAACCGTTACACTATAAAATTGTTGCTAGCTAAATTACCCCTTGTCTTATGTGATTTATGCCACAGATGGCCAGTATAAGTGGTATGATTTTCGCTTTGAGTGCGAGAGATCGCAAGTTCGATTCTCACAACTCCCCCATTTCTTTAGTTGTTTCTATATACTATTATTGATGAATTAATACTTTAAAAAAAATGGTGCTGGAAGAACTAAAACTTGTGGTAAATATTGTAGCTTGTTTATTATCCATACGAAGAGGGGGAAGAAGAGGACATTGACAGTTTTAGGCATTTAGATGGCTACTTGGAACATCTAAATTTTTATTCATCTAAGATGGTTGATGTTTAATGGTAACTGTTGAACAATAACCTTCAGTTATGGAGGGACTTTAGAACATAAGAACAATATACCTTCTCACATACTAAAGAAGACAAACAGTGACTTTTCTTCTGGAAGATTGAATGAGAATATTGAGGCATTGCATGAGAACCAAAAAAACTAGTTATTTTAAAAGGAAGATGCTGTTTTTTGAGCTCTTCTATATGGTTAGTCTAAATGGAACTGGTATATGGAATCTGGTTAGGTTTTATGCTGTATATGTGAAGTTCCTTCTTCTGAAAGTAATATAATTTTGCTGATTCTATACATTATGCATGTTCCTTTCATTTAACAGTCAACCAGACTTGGGATGGATGAGAAGATTACAACAGATACTTGGTCGGAAACACCAGCGCAACCTACATGTATGGACCACTGAATTATTTGGTCTTGTTTCTAGCAATATATTTACCATTTTGCTCTGATATCTTGATCTGCTTTGTATAGGCAATATATGTTCTTCACCCAACGTTTGGGCTTAAGGCTGCAATATTTGCTCTCCAATTACTTGTAGATAATGTGGTATGTCTAAAACTTATTTTCAATTGATCAAATATTGGAACCTGAACCAAGTTATGGGTCACTAGTGTGCTCTTTTTATTTATGTATCTCTTATGTGGGAACCCCTTTTAGGTGTGGAAGAAAGTGGTATATGTTGATCGACTTTTGCAGCTGTTCAGATATGTTCCCCGTGAGCAGTTGACAATCCCTGACTTTGTATTTCAGTTGAGTGTTCTTTTTCTCTTTTTCCTCCATTTTTTTCTTGATTAATTGTAAAGAATTGGGTGAAACTTAGTTATAGTTCCTTTTGTGCTGTACTGTAGGTTCCCCCAATTAAATTTAAACACATTTGTTGCATTGACCAATGCAAAGCAAATGGTGTTATCATACTCACTCACAATTAAATTCAATAGCCTTCTTACTTGTTAAAAAAAAAAAAAAAAAAATCAATACACTTTTGTGTTTGAGTTTAATTAGGGAACCTAAGGTATAGACCTAATGAAGTGTACCTAAGTTTTACCCCTAAAAATTTCATGCTTTTTGATAATGGCGATAGAAAGCAATTTGACTCTTTGGCAGACAGCACTCATGATACATAGGGATTCCCCATTCATTTATATTTTATCAGTGTGCAAACCACAGGCTCATGATAGATGGCTGGTTTAACAGTCCTTTCCTGTATCACTTTTGTTGCATCTGTTTCATCTTGCATGCCATTTCTGGTCTACAATGATAACAACAAATATGCAAATCCAACATATCATATGTTTGATTCTAATGTTTCAATGACACGGTCTACCAGGCATGATTTAGAAGTGAATGGAGGCAAGGGTCTCATTGTGGACCCAAGAACAAAATATGTGTATCATCGACCCTAGTTACCGGTTGCGTGAGGTGATAAAAGCAGGTCCACAATTGCGATTTTGGAATTTGTTTCTCTTCTAATAAATGTGCTAGGTGGGGTGATTAAATTTGTCATTAAATCTGTAAAAAGAGTATATATCTCAATTTATTTTATTTTATTTTTTGAAGCAGTATTTTGTTTGTCTTATAATGGAAATAAAGTTATTTCCTTTTTGTACTACCTTGGATGAGTTTAAAAAAAAAAATTCAAGGTGTATGAGCGTCATGAAAGTAGGATGCTTGTGTTTGTATTGATATTGAAAAATTCTTTACTTTATTTGTTTACCTTGTACAATTGTTGAATTCACATTCTGCAAATATTTGGTTTGGTTAACATTGCATCCATCACCTGATATCTAAAGGGGATTGCTAGCTACAAGGCATTCACTCAAGCCTTTGAATTCACACCCTGCAAACTACAACACATTGCTTGAAAACAATTTTTATAACTAATGTCCACTGTTGCTCTATCAACCAATAAAAAAAAAAAAAAGACAGAAGAAATTTCCATTGTTATTCTATTACCTGATTACAAGAATTGACCATCAATACTTTGATGGCCACCTGACCTCTTGAAATTTGAAGTACAATCCTTAATCAGAAGAGGTCATATTGCATGAGATTAATTGTTCGGATCATGTAAATGAATAATAGAATGTACCACAGTTTATCTACGTTTGTACTATGAGAATTCCAATGTTGGCGAAGTCCATGGTTATTTTATTTTCCTGATGTTAGTAGTTTATCTTTAGGCAATGAGATCTAGAAATTGAATAATGCGCAAGTTAAAGATATTCTAGAACATAAATCAATTTGATAGTAATTGCCTGTAATATACGAATGGATTTGCAACGTCCCGAAAGGTAATGAGGCTGGGGATCTAGGTTAAAGAGCTTTGCCATTAAAATAGCTGCAGCTCAAAATTTTATTTTTTGACATGACATTTGTAACAATTCTCTTATCCAAAATATTTTTTGGGCTTTTTGATTTCCTCATAAATTGATTTTGAATTCCTCATCTTAGAATTTAGCAATCTCTGTTAGTTGAGTAAAGAATGTCAAATCAAATGGCCACACCATAAAACGTAATTGTTACAATTATTTTTGTAACCTTTCTCTTTTCACTTTAGTCTTGAACATTACTTCGTATTATTGTTGTGAATGTATTTAATAATAATGGGCTTATGAAAGTTAAAATAGAAAAATAAATAATCATATATAGAACGCAAAGATTTATGTGGTCTGGCCTTATTAGGCCTACATTCATGGGTTGTCAAATGGAAATAAAACTTAATTGTTAAAATAAAATCTGTTAGTCTTTCTCTTCTCTACAATCTAATTGATCAAGATGCACAATAAAGATTGTATCCATACAATTTTGCACTTTTGAGCAAATATGATTTGTTTCATTATTCTAAATGGTTATTCTATGCAAGGTAATGAAGAACTTGTTATTCTTAACTTTTGGGTTCCAGAATTTCTATATAACTTAAGTGAAACAATTAAAGCCCTTTCCATTCTTTTAGTAACTAGTTTATGTATAGGATTCAAATAGAAAGGAAAATGAACAATCACATTCAAATTATAAAGATTTGCGTGATTCAGCCTTAGGCCTACAACCATGGGTGAAGTTGAGGATGTTTCACTATCAAAAGGGGAGATTACAAAGGTAGCACAAAGGGTCAAATACTATGGATTAAGTGCTATTTCTTCTGAATCTAAATTAGGCTTTGTTTGTATTGGGTGTTTGCGTTTTCCAAGTCTGCGTTTTTTTTTTTTTTTTTTTTTTTTTTTAAGTCCAGCGCCTATTGCACTGTTCATGGGACATGAACAGTGCAATCAAGCATATGAACAGTAACCAAAGCTCGAACAGTAACCAAAGCTCAAACAGTAACTTTTTTATTATTTTTTTATTGTTTACAGTTTTCAGCAAAATAAACGACATTCAAACATACACTTAGTGTAAAAATCCAATGAGTATTTGTCTATTTGACTTGGCAAAAGGGTTTTATCTTCTTTTCTTTTTTTATGATGCCTTCTTAATCGACAAATTACGGAATCTCTAATATGTGGCATAAAAATATTAATAATTAATAGTTTGAATCCAAAAAAAAGACCACCCCCACCCCCCCCAAAAAAAAGCATGAGACACAAATAAAGAAATAGACAAACAAGGTCAAGAACTTAGACTAAATAATAGTCTATCTAGAAAATAATATGGGAAAAAAAGGGGGGGGGGGGGGGAAATATATATGAGACACAAATAAAAAGGAAGAAAAAAGACAATCAATATGTCAAGTATGCAACCTTAAACCAAACCCAAATGTTCTAAAAAATAAAAATAAATAAATAAAGAAAAAGAAGAAGAAAGAACACGATTGGAGAGGGTTAGTACATCAAGTAAAGGTCTGATACCACTTGTTGGAGAGTAAACATATTAAGGAGACTCCAATAGAATATTTAAATAGCATATAAGGATGCCAATTAACTTAATAGCTAAACTGTTATTAAAAAAAAAAAAAAAAACTTAAGGGGTGTTTGGTAGAGTACGTTGAGATGAGATTTTTATAGTATTTTGAAATATTTATGTGGTTATGAAAATGTGTGTAAAGTTATTTAAAATGTAAAAATGTGAGTTTGAGATTAGAGACCAAACAGGCCCTAAGTTTATGAATTTGGGCCCAAGTATGGTATATTATCAAATGTGAAACTTCACTCACACTTATATTAACAAAAAAGAAAAAGAGACAAGGAGAATAACATACTCATCTCAAGAAATTCAATTCACCTAACTAGCAGTACTTTTATCCTACGTGTGAGTGTGAATGACAATTGTGTGTCACTTTACATGATTCAAGGAATTAAATAAGGAGCACTATACAAGCAAATAATTAGTATTGTACATAATATTTATTCATAATGTCTTTCTTAATTATAAATAGCACACATACTCGATATATTTTACTTCTTCTTGTGACTATATCATTTGAAATAGTGGAAATGCTTTAGCCCATGTTGTAGCTAAATGTGCTGCCTCTCTCAAATCCTTTCTCTGTTGTAATAAGAACTCCCTGCCTGAGTCTATTTGGAGTGTATGGAGGAAGGATGTAGTTTTTGTTTGTGCATAATGAAATTGGTGTTTAGCAAATAAAAAAAATCATTTGAAATAGTGGAGGAAACCAAAGATTAATAAAAAAAAAGTGGTAGTGCCCTTCTTAAACTTACTTGCATAATAAGAAATAAAGTAAATATTTAATATAGTTTTAACTTGTCATGATATGGGATGGTGAGTGAGAGTTGAGCTTTATAAGAGGAGGAGATCGCATCAGTAGAGGAGGCTACAGTGGCGGAAGCAGATGAGGTGACGAGGGTGGTGAAGGAGGTGAAGATGACAGTGGAGGCTACAGTAGTAGATAAGGATGCTACAGAGGAGGAAGCAACCTATGTGGTAAGCCATCCAGCCAATTCAATAATCCTTCATAAATGATTGTGCGTTCTTCTTTAGTTTGGTAGATTTGAAAGCAGTTGTTCTATTGTGGGTATTTTGAAATATAAATCTATTTTTTAAAATATATCTTTGATGCCACAATAAGTGAGTGATGAAGCCTGTAAATACACAATTTTTATTGCATCTCTTCCTTTTAAATAAGTGGTAAGTGAAGAACTCAGTAAACGACGATATTGCTACTGATCAAGCCCCACAATATGTATAAGCGCGTCGTTCAGTTATGAAAATCCGTGATAATGTAAAGTTATTGACATCATATTGTCATACATTCTCAATACACAATGTTGGACAAGTTTTGTTACAGTCATCAGTCATAACAAACTTAATACACTCTCAATACACTCAGTACAAGTGTTCTCCGCCATCTGCAAAACACTAAATTAGTTTAAATCAAGAATTAAATGAAATAAGTAGAATTAGAAATTTGACCCTAGAGGGAAAATGTAATTTTAGAAAACTTGGCAGCAAAAATGTAATTTGGAAAAAGTTTAGGGGAAATCAAGAATTAAATGAAATAGGTAGAATTAGAAATTTGACCCTAGGGGAAAAATGTAATTTTAAAAAACTTGGCAGCAAAAATGTAATTTGGAAAAAGTTTTAGGGGTCCTTTTGTAATTTTGATAGGTTTTAGCTGATGAGTTGCATCTTTGTTTCTTTCGGCTTGGGCCGTGTTGTGTAAAAGTTTTGGGCTTTTTTATTTCAAGGGTGGGAGAATTGGGCTTTTGACTTTGAGTGGGCTGCAAAACATTCCTTCGATCTTATGAACTCTCATTCACAATGTGATATCCAAGTAGATTGCAAGCTACAATACTTTGATATAGTTTTTTGTTTTTTTTTTTTTTATAGAAACATTGTTATAGTTTGATTGCAAGCCGCAGACAAACTTACACAATATAAGTTTCGTATTCATGACATTGTTCATATGAGCACATTATTATGTTAGGGTTAGAGTTTGACTTGCTTAATCAAATCTAAACTTATCCTTGAACTTGACTCCTCTCTCTCTCTCTCTCTCTCTCTCTCTCTCTCTATATATATATATATTGAAACCTCTGAAACACTCACAATTTTCCTCGTCAGCATAGTATTTAAATAAAATTATCATTTTATTTAAATAAATAAATAATATATATATATATATATATATATATAAAACTAAAACCTCTGAAACTCTTACAATTTTTCTTGTCAGTACAGTATTTAAATAAAATTATCATTTTATTTAATCCAAACTTAATAAGGAGTGAAATTCTATCTCTCTAATAAGTCTAAATTAAACTCAAACTCATTATTTTTTTAAAACAAAATTATTTTTGTTTAAATCACATTTAAGGAGTGAAACTCTATCTCTCTAACAAATTCAACTTAAACTCAAAATTGTTGTTGTTCTCTTCTCTCTACTTCACTAACGTGATATTTTATGATAGGGAGCAAACTTATAGTCATACATTATTCTTTTAAATGTAACCCAATATTTTTCTTATATTTTTCTATTTTTTAGTCATATATATTTTGTTTTATTTCAATAATTTCTAAACCATGAATCATTTGATTTTTTAATATTTTTTGGTCTTTCAGAAGTTTTAATATCTAAATTTTTGAGTTTTTTTTTTTTTTTTTTGCAATATCTGAAATTGTTTGACAAATCTTCTGTAAGTCATTGCATGTTCAAGCAATGACTTTTTCATCAAATTATAACACAAATTGAAGTCATACAAAAGCAAATCATGTAATAGTGTAATTTTTTAATCAATTTAAAAGTTTACTTATAAAATTATTTTAGTCTACCTCATAAATAGGTAGGTGTGCATAGCACGAATTAGCGACTAGTTTACTAAATAGACAAACATAAACAATATTTTCCAAACTATTTATGAATTGCCCAATTTATTTAGAGCCCTAAATTTTAATCCATATGGAAAATCCCCACACCCATTTCCTCTTAATCATTGACCCGGAAATTCTCTCCATTCATACAATGAGCAACAGATACTGACAATCTCATATGTATCAAACTCTCTCCTTATTACCCTCAGTTACTATGATCTCTAAATATTATCATGTCAAATCACAATTCTCCAATCACTTCATGGACACCCCTTTTGTAACACTATTAGGCCTTTTCCATCTCTAATCTTCCTACCCAAAATTTTAAGATAGCCCATATTTGGAGGCGAAATGGTAGATGAACCAGGCCCATGGGCTCCACTTGCAACAATAAATTTATTTATTTTTCCATAAAAAAAGTATTAAAAATAAAAAAAAAAATAACACCGCAGGTAGGCAATTATATCCCACGTGTCAAATCTCTACCCACCTAAAAAAAAATCTTTATCAATTTTTGTTTTCTGTACTAGTTGTAATACTGTGCAAAATTTTTTTGGGACTAAACAAAACTTGGGTCTTTTCTCGGTTTGCCAGCCTTTTCAAGCTTCTCCGGTAACCTTCATTCCGGTGACTTCTCCAATCATTACTTAAATATCGATACTTTCTTGATTTATTTAGTTGTCTCGATTCATGAATCCAATTTACTCTGATTTTTTTTTTTTTGGGTTTCCTTAATTTCCAAATTCTTTTCCATGTTTGTTTGTCTTAGCAGCAAGACAATGAATGAATTCCCGGATTTAACCTTTGAAAATGTATTTGAGGAGGGGCAGTAAAACCCAGATAGATTTTTTGCAAATAAAGTCAAAAGAAATCAAAAACTAAGACTGAATTTGGGATACCATTAAATAATGTCAATGATTATTTGTTTAGGATTCTCAAAAAATTATATATATTTATTTTTCAGCAAAATACAAACCTCAATTATGAAATTAGAGACAGAAATTTAAATATAGCAAAAGTTGCAATATTGTAGTGTTGTTCATGAATTTGGCCTCTAATTCATCTTTGCAGTAGTAGTAGAATTATTAAATTACTTTTACCCCACATTTCCATAACTTAGATATGTGGTCTTTGGGGAATGTGTACCACAAACATAACTCAATCTTCCAAATTCTTTTTGGGTGGATATGCTATTGGTGGTGTAGTTTTCTGCGTGTGTTTTTTATTATTATAGATGTAATTTTGTATTCGGATTTTCAAAACTTGAATGGAGGGCTTAGTTTTTTTTTTTTTTGGAAAAATTTAAATAAATTAAAAATAATGTATAAATTTGATTCTTGTCTGTTCTACTCTATTTTTCATTTAAAATTTCTTTGGTTGGACCTCACCTATTAAAAGAGAGTTTGAGCTTACATATGAGGCGGAGTGTTAGAAGTATATAATTAAATGATTAAATTTATTATATCTCGATAATTTAAATTTTTGGAACAATTAATAATTTAATAAAGTAAAAAATTATGGGCTTCTTTGTAGTCTCTAAGTCATAAAATAATACTACTTATTGTTTGACAAAAGTTGGTACAATTAGTCAATTAGGAGATATTTAATGGCTAATTTGTTCGTGTGAATATCTTAGGTAATCCAAGTAAATGATGGCCTAGATGAATAATTAGAAATCACCATGGTCATTGTATCTTAGGATTCTCCATTTCTCCATGCATATAAAGAACCATTACAAATAATTCAGCTGAACTTTGGGCAATTCGACAAAAACTATCTATGGTATGGAAATTGACGTGGCTGACGAAATTAATACCGACGATAAAAGCATCACTGACGAGAAATCACAACGGACGATGTAACCCTTGAAGACGAGGAAAAACTGTGCAAGAGCAGGCGAAAGCGGCAAGAACATTTAGTATCACCAATAATGCCCCAGGCTGGATAAAACAGCTGTGCATCCCGTTGGAGACAAATTAAAGCCATGCAATTAAGTGGCAGGCGTTACTCAAAGCAGCATTAACACCACCATAACCACTACAACGGCTAGAAGGCCAAAGGAGCATATATAAACCCTCTAAAAACGCCAGCAAGAGGTAACACGATAACTGACCCATACTTTATCTTTTTGAGAAAAGTTCCCTAAAACTGACTTAAGCATCGGAGGAGTTTTGGCAGGCACCACACCGGTGACCACATTCACAGATCTCTCTGCCATCTGTTAACTACTTCCAGGACGAGATACAGGTTTGATTCCGTCTAGACTCGCTCTTTCTCGACTGACGAATTCTTGTTTCATCAGTTTGGCGCCGTCTGTGGGAAAGTGAAATCACATTTTCATAGTTATACTTGGAAAGGTGATTCCCACCAATTTCTACAGTCAGATGGAATCCAATCAAGACCCAGCTTCCTTGACACAGCAAATCCAGGCTCTGGTGGCCACCGTCGAAGAACTCACCAGGCAGAATCAAGAAATGAAGATACAACTTCAGCAGATTCAACAGGAAGAAAGTCAATCCAGGAGCGGTCCAGAAGATGAAGAGGATAGTCACAGAAGGGCCAGTACTCTCAGACCAACCACCCCTGACGAGCAAAATTCGGATGTTATCAAGGAAATGAGGAAAGAGATGGACGAGCTACGAAATGCCATCAAAGAGAAAACGGACCGGAGTGTGGATAGAATGATCAGGGCCACAGACTCGCCCTTCACAACGGCGGTCCTCGGGCATCCAGTGCCGCCCAAATTCCGTCTACCCCAGCTAGAACAGTTCGACGGGTTGAGGGATCCTCAAGATCACCTCAACACATTCAAAACAACACTAGGCCTCCAACAACCCCCTGACGAGATATTATGTCGTTCCTTCCCCACCACTCTCAAAGGAGTGGTCAGGGAATGGTTTACCAAGCTGCCATCGTCGTCAATAGACAGCTTTGAACAGCTGAGCGGCGCCTTCTTGAGGCATTTTATTGGGGGACAATGTCCGAAGAGGCCAGCAGATTACTTGCTCACTATCAGATAGGGAGAGAAGGAAACATTAAGGTCGTATGTAAAACGTTTCACACGAGAAACCTTGGAAGTGGATGAAGCTGACGACAAAGTGCAGTTAACGGCCTTCAAGGCGGGGTTAAGATCTCGAGACCTCGTGGCATCACTTGCCAAGAATCCCCCAAAGACGATGGCAGAAATGCTCTTGAAAGCGCAAAAATACATGAATGCCGAAGATGCACTCGCAGCCATAGGGGACACAGTAAGGCTGGGTGGCATTGGAGTAAGGGACAACGAACGAAGAGGGCAGAAAAGAGAATGACACGATCGTCAAGCCAGTAACGGCAATAGGAGAAAAGAGGATAAAGGTCCCCGAACGACGAGGTTTACCCCCTTAATTATGCCAGTTGACAAGATTCTGTCGCAGATAAAGGACGAGCATCACTTGAAATGGCCGCGGCCATTACATTCGTCGCCTAACGTTCGCGACAAGAACAAATACTGCCGGTTTCATAAGGATCATGGCCACTACACGGAGGATTGCCGGGATCTCAAGGAGCAAATTGAGGAGCTGATACAGAAAGGCAAGCTGCAAAAGTATGTGAAGAATGGGGAATATCGCAGACCAAGGGACGGAAACAAGAACTAGCAAGAATCATCGTCAAGAAATGACGATCGTCAAGCCCAACCAACACAGAATGTGATCGGGAAGATAGCAACCATCGCAGGAGGACCTTTTACCGGGGGATCTTTTAGGTCTCTCAGGAAGGCATGCCAGAGGCAAGTTAACAGCGTCCACATGGTACCTCCAGTCAAGCAAAGAAGAACTGACCAAGATATGTGCTTCAATGAAGCAGACGCAAGAGGGGTGAAGCAACCACACAATGATCCCTTAGTTATAATGCTAACTCTAGAGGAATTCAACACCCGGAGGATCCTCGTGGACAACGACAGCTCAGCTGACATTATCTACCTCCCCGCGTTCTAGCAATTGAAACTAGATCAAAAAAGACTGTGCCCTTTTGACTCCCCACTTGTTAGCTTCAGGGGAGATCGGGTATATCCAAGGGCATGGTGACACTGACGGTTACAATCGGGGCCTACCCGAAGCAGTTAACCCGTCAGTTAGATTTCTTGGTGGTAAATTGTCCTTCATCCTACAACGCAATCATTGGAACACCAACACTCAATAAATGGAGGGCGGCAACGTCTACGTATTGTTTGAAAGTGAAATTCCCAACAGACGAGGGGATCGGGGAAGTGAAAGGAGACCGGGTTTTAGCTCGAGAATGCTACCAGGCCGTACTAGCTACATGAGAAAACCATACTTGGATGATAGAGGAGAAAGAAGAAGAGAAGGAGGAGAAAGAAGAAGGGAAGGAGGAAGCACTGGAAATGGTTGAGTTAGTTTTCGGAGAAGTAACCAAAACGACGAAGATAGGAAGGATGCTGAGTCCAGAAATGAAGGCCAAGCTCGTCGGGTTGCTCAGAGAGAACTTAGATGTCTTCGCATGGAGTCACGAGGACATGCCTGGGATATCCCCCGAAGTTATCCAGCATGAGTTAAGGGTGAACCCTGAGAAGAAGCCCGTCCACCAGAGACGCAGAACCTTCGCCCCAGAACAAGACCAAGCAGTGACGAACGAGGTCAGTAAGCTTTTGGCGGCAGGCTTCATTCGAGAAGTACATTACCTGGAATGGCTTGCCAACGTCGTTTTAGTGAAGAAATCTAACGGGGTATGGAGAATGTGCGTGGACTTCACGGATCTGAACAAGGCATGCCCGGAGGATAGCTTTCCTTTACCAAGGATAGATCAGCTGGTAGATTCAACGGCTGGAAACAAGTTACTGACGTTTATGGATGCCTTCTCCGGATACAACCAGATAAAGATGGCTAAAGAAGATCAAGAAAAAACTGCCTTCGTCACGAGCCAAGGACTCTACTGCTACAATGTGATGCCTTTTGGGCTGAAGAACGCTGGGGCCACATATCAGAGGTTGGTGAACAAGATGTTCAAGAGTCAAATCGATAGGAATATGGAGGTATATATGGACGACATGCTCGTCAAGAGTAAAGAAGAACTTTCCCACCTTGAAGATTTGAAGGAGACATTCGCCACCCTCAGGCAGTATAAGATGAAGCTGAACCCAAGCAAATGCGTTTTCGGTGTAGCATCGGGGAAATTCTTAGGATTCATGGTCTCCTATAGAGGGATAGAAGTTAACCTGGAGAAGGTGCAAGCCATAATCAATATGAAGTCGCCAAGAACGGTGAAAGAAGTTCAGAAGCTGACTGGAAGAATCGCAGCACTAAACAGGTTCGTCTCTAGAGCAACGGATAAATGCCAGCCTTTTTTCAAAACCTTGAAAAAGGCCTTCGTATGGATTGACGAATGTGAGGAGGCTTTTCAGGAGCTGAAACGCTACTTGAGTAATCCACCCCTTCTAAGCCCGGCTAAAGAGGGAGAAACTTTACAGTTGTACTTGGCGGTGTCAGCCACGGCCGTGAGTGCAGCCCTGATTCGTGAAGAGAGCAAGAAACAGTTGCCAGTTTATTACGTCAGTCAGGCCTTCCAAGGAGCTAAGTTTAAGTACTCGATGATTGAAAAGATAGTGTTTGCACTAATAATGGCCTCACGCAAATTAAGGCAGTATTTCCAAGCGAACTCAATCCTGGTCATGACTGACCAACCCATCAAAAAATCCATGAACAAACCTGAAGCAGCCGGAAAAATGATCCAGTGGGTAATCGAACTTAGCCAGTTTGACATCGAGTACCATCCCAGAACAGCCATCAAGGCACAAGTCCTGGCTGACTTCGTGGCCGAATTCACTTCGGCAAATGATGAAGACCATGCCAACCACGATGATCGGTGGACGATACAGACTGATGGTTTGTCGGTCCAAAAAAGAGGCGGAGTAGGGGTCGTCATAACCACCCCCGACGGCGAAATACTCAAATATGGGGTCTAGTTGCAGTTCCCGGCCACCAACAACGAGGTTGAATACGAAGGGATACTGACGGGACTAAGACTGGGAAAAGCCCTTGGAGCCACGAACTTGCTGATCCAAAGTGATTCAAAACTGGTGACCGAGCAGATAAAGGGAGAATACGAGGCGAAAGAAGATAGAATGCAAAAATACCTCAAGTTGACGAGGCATCTTATCCAAGAGTTCGACATAGTCAGATTTGAACAGATCCCTCGAAGCCAGAACGTGATAGCAGACGAAATATCAAAAATATCATCGTCAGGAGAAGGGCCATCAGGGAGTGGGCTAGTAATTGAAGTCCAGAAGCATCCCAGCATTGAAGAAGTACCAACATTCCACATCCAAGGTACAAACAGGTGGATCACCCCTATTATGTCTTTTTTACAGGATGGACACCTCCCTCAAAAATGCCGACGAGGCCAAGAAGGTCAGGAAAAGAGCAGCCAGGTTCACGATCCTAAACGACACCCTTTACAAGAGAGGCTTTTCCATGCCTTACTTGAAGTGTGTTGACGAAGAGGAAGCCAGATATATCCTAAAGAAAGTCCATGAAGGAATTTGTGGGGACCACGCCAGACCCAGATCCTTGGTAAGCAAAATCATTCGAACAGGTTATTTCTGGCCAACCATGCAGGTGGACGCACTTGAACTCGTCAGGAAATGCGACAAGTGTCAAAGGTTCGGGAATGTTCAACGACTTCCAGCGGAGCAACTGACGACCATACCTTCTCCTTGGTCGTTCGCCCAATAGGGAATTGATATCGGTGGCCCACTACCACTTGGTAAAGGTCAAGTAAAATTCTTACTAGTTGCGATTGATTACTTCACCAAGTGGGTAGAAGCAGAGGCAATAGCAACCATCACCGAGTCACGAATTCGAAACTTCATCTGGAAGAATATTGTTTGCAGGTTAGGGATACCAATGACGATAATATCAGATAATGGTCGACAGTTTGACAGCTAAGGCTTCAAAGACTTCTGCTCAGGTTTGGGCATCAAGAACAAGTTCTTATCTCTAGGACACCCGCAAGCCAACGGCCAGACAGAGGTGACGAACCGGACGTTGCCGAAAATCATATAAACCAAGCTGGACGATGCAAAGGGTGCGTGGCCAGACGAACTACCTAATGTATTGTGGGCTTACAGAACGACTGCAAGAACCCCGACGGGGGAAACGCCCATCATGCTCACGTATGGCACTGAAGCTGTAATCCCAGTGGAAGTGGGCGCCACCAGCACCAGGCGAGAGCTATACAGCCAGGAAAGCAATGACGACCAGTTGCGAATCAACCTAGACTGCCTCGACGAAGTTACAGACAAGGCCTCCAACAAAATGTCCAAGTATCAGTAGAAGATGAAAGAATACTATAACAAGAGGGTGAAGCTTAGACAGTTTGAAGTAGGTGACCTCGTCTTACGCAAGGTCAGCATAGCCACAAGGGATTTTGCATAGGGAAAACTGGGTCCTACATGGGAAGGGCCCTAACGAGTTACTCATTACTCCAAACGAGGGAGTTACCATCTGGAAACCATTGACGGGCAGAAACTTCCACGGCCATGGAACGTTGAGCACTTAAAGAAGTACCACCAATGAATGTAACCGATGAATGCATTTAAAGTTAATAAAGAGATTTTTTACTAATACTTCTACGTCAGCAGGTTCTTTCAGTTAAAAACTTCAAAATGACCTCTCCCCGCTCCCAAAAATCGCAAAGTAACAAGATTCCGCTATAACGGATGTAAGTTACTGACGAAATAAAAGAGACATTGAATCTCAAACATCGCAGAGTAACAAGATTCCGCTATGATGGATGTAAGTTACTGACGAAATAAGAGAGATCTAATCTCAAACAGCGCAGAGTAACAAGATTCCGCTCTGACGGATGTAAATTACTGACGGAATAAAAGAGACATTGAATCTCAAACATCGCAAAGTAACAAGATTCTGCTGTGACGGATGTAAATTACTGACGAAATAAAAGAGACATTGAATCTCAAACATCGCAAAGTAACAAGATTCCGCTATGACGGATGTAAGTTACTGACGAAATAAGAGAGATCTAATCTCAAACATAGCAGAGTAACAGGATTCCGCAATGACGAGTGTAAGTTACTAACGAGCAAAACAAAAAGAAAGCATTAAAAAATGGCTAAGTTATCAATGTGCAAGAAGAAAGGAAGTGCATCTAATTAAAGCCCAAAAACAAAGGGCAAATTTCCATTGTTTTTAGACCCATAAACACTGGGCCAAAACCATTATAAAACCTATTGTTCACAAAAGAAAAGCTGTTTCCAAAGTAGGACTAAAAAAAAAAAAAAAAAACACAGCGGAAATCAATTTCTTTTTCAGAGTCAAACACCGGGGGCAGAATCATCAGGCACGTCATCAACATTGTCTGGGGCATTAGGCTGGCCAGTGGATGATTGGGTAGCCTCGTCAGCAGCCATTTCTCGATCAATCTCCTCCATGTCCAGACTATCCAAATCCACTCCGGAAGGATGTTTGACGAGGTATCTCCTGAGCAGCTCAAAGCCCTTGAAGTACCAGCTAAACAAAACTGTGTTGAACTCGTCCGTAGTCTGAAAAGCCTCCACGGATCGAGCAGCAATGGTCTTCAATGACTCCCGAGAAGCCAAAAGTTGTTCATCCTTCTCGAAGGTTAGTTGACGCTCAGCCCTAAGATCTTCATCCAACTTCTTCATTTTTTCCTTCAAATCATTAGCTTCGCCCATCGATTCGATCAAGTCTTTTTTCAAAGAAGAATTCTCTGCCTCTAAAGCCTCCACCTTTGACAAAAGGGAAGCCGTTTTGGCCTCCTGGGACAATATTCAGACGTGATGTGAAGGCTCTCCCCCAAAACCTAAAAAGGAAGAAAAATGAGAGTGTTAAAGCAAAAAAAAAGAAAAAAAGAAAGGATTCATTACTCACCTGGACAAGCTTTTGAACGTGGCGGCTGGCAACACGATTAAAAGACACTCCAGAGAGTGCCTTCAAGTCCTCGGCAACCACAGCCCCATGAGCCCTCTCCACTGCCAGGCCTTCATCATCCCAGATAGTCGACGATCGGGAAGTGACCCTCTCCACCTCTATACCCTTTCCAGAGAGACGTTGTCTCTTAGCAACTGGTGTGGAAAGCTCCTCGATCGAAGTTGACGGGGATGCTGTCCTCGTCACCACAGCCCCGGAGGTAACCGGAGTAGATTGAACGACAGGAGAACCAAAAACACCCTTGTCAGTTACCCGCACCGACTTTCTACCCAAGCTCGATAGCGGCTCCCCCTTTCTCGACCTCATTTTTGCGTACATGTCTTTGTTGAACTTTGTCGTCATCCCTGCAAAAAAAAATAATAATAATAATAATGAGCGTTCGTCAAGATAAAAAAAAGGAGAACCAACACTGACGAACATAACACTTACTCTCTTCTCTTCAACCTCAATGCTCCGAAGAACAAAAGACGAAGGTTCTGGTCCAAAACAGTAAAAAGATAAAGTCCTGGGATCTACAAAGTCGTCCCAATTTTCTACCGTCTGGGCATACTCTATAGCTTTTTTCACCCTATCCCTATACCTGCTCTTAAGTTTTGGTCGCTTCTGAACTGCAAAAAAAAAAAAAAAAAAAAGGGTTAGCTGCAATACCAATACACCTAAAAATGGAAGCGACGAGGAAAGGATATTGACGCACCTAATGTAGGGGTTCCCCACTGACGATGTAATCGCGGGAGATCACCCCAAATCTCGCCCGAGGCGGTCTCAAACTCGTCCCCTGATACAAAGAAAAACCTGGATTTCCAGTACCTGAAGGAGGACGGCAAACCCCTGACGACCCTATTCTTCCTCTCCCAGGATATCAGTTCATAATATCCATGTTCCTTGGACGCTTTTAATCGGTACAAATAAACAAGCTCATCAATCTTGAGCATATCCCCATCAACGGCGGCCAGCCATATCCCCATACATGTAATCACAATCCTCCAAGAGTTGGGCATAAGTTGCCCTGGAGCGATCCCAAAATGATCCAACAGCTCCATCAAGAAAGGATGGACCGGGAATCTCAACCCACAGATGAAAGCTGCCTTGTAGAAGCAGACTTCCCCAGGGAAGAAGCTACATGCCCGATCATCCTTACCGGGCAGACGAAGCCCCACTCGCTCCGAAAATTGAAATCTATCCCTCAAACGACCTAACGTCTCAGCGTCCAAGCTACACCCTTCCCCAAGGGCGTGAAAAGCCCTAACCTCCCTAATTGATGAAATAGCAGTGTCGCCCCTCACTGGATCGTCACTAGACGAGAGTCCAGTGTCCAACTCGCTAGATCTGACGTCGGACATGATTCCTTGCACTCTTTCTCTATTCCTAAACATGATTCCTTGCACTCTTTCTCTATTCCTAAACCAATCTACGGACTGACGAAGCAAAGCTAGCAAATCAGCCAACACAACCCCCAAACAGCTACCTTCACAAACAAAACCCCCTAGACGCGGAGAGTTATCTAAAAACCCTCCCAAGCGCGCAAACAAAAAGGAAATTGAAGGGCACACTATCCTAACCTCAGAGCCACTAATCATCAAAAATTAGGGACAAAAGTGGGCAGAACCAACACAAAGCTAAAACCCCCATAAAAAAGAAAAATGAAAGAAACGAAGAATCAGAGGAGCTGCAAAAAGAAGAAAAAGCAAACCGGAGTCAAAAGTTGAGAAAGTAGATGCCTTAGAAGCAGAAGCTCCACCGCACAGAAGTTCCACCGCACAGAGGTACCACCACACAACGCACCAATTCGAAAAGAAAAAGCCACCGGAAGGGAGTGTTTGCAAAGAAAAAAGGAGGTAGACCCAGAGCAATAAAAGTACTTTTAAAAAAAAATGGCAGAAAACAAAGAGAAAGAGGTTAAAAGCCCAAAATAACACAGAAACTGAAGAGAAGCAGCGGGAAAAACGAAGAGCCAAATGATGGGGCATTAATTTCACCAACTAAAGCACGCCACGTGGCCACGATCAGTACGGCGCCACCACCACGCATTTAATACGGCACGAAACTCCAAGAGTCGCCTGCCAACTTTTCATCTTCCATGATCGTCGTGACATGTCATGACGACCAAGGAATCCGGGGGCAACTGACGTGGCTGACGAAATTAATACCGACGATAAAAGCATCACTGACGAGAAATCACAACGGACGATGTAACCCTTGAAGACGAGGATAAACTGTGCAAGAGCAGGTGAAAGCGGCAGGAACATTTAGTATCACCAATAATGCCCCAGGCTGGATAACACAGCTGTGCATCCCGTTGGAGACAAATTAAAGCCATGCAATTAAGTGGCAGGTGTTACTCAAAGCAGCATTAACACCACCATAACCACTACAACGGCTAGAAGGCCAAAGGAGCCTATATAAACCCTCCAAAGACGCCAGCAAGAGGTAACACGATAACTGACCCATACTTTATCTTTTTGAGAAAAGTTTCCTAAAACTGACTTAAGTATCGGAGGAGTTTTGGCAGGCACCACACCGGTGACCACATTCACAGATCTCTCCGCCATCTGTTAACTACTTTCAGGACGAGATACAGGTTTGATTCCGTCTAGACTCGCTCTTTCTCGACTGACGAATTCTTGTTTCATCAGAAATCAAGTTTTTGCCATGTTATTCTTGAATCAGATTTCATATGGATTATTTATTCACTCAACTTTTCGAATTCAATATATGAAATTTGGTCCACTCTTGTGTCTAATTGCATGGAGCTAATGGGTTGCGAATGGATGATGTGTTTTTACCATGTGTATCTTGAAACTAATAGAGGTGTAAACACCCTAGAAAAGGTGAGAAAAAAGCAAGAGAACTAACTGGCGGAAGGAATACTGAAAAAAGTATTTGACAATTGTAATGGAGACTTTTATGAATGACCAGGGGAATAGGCTCTACTAGATTATTATGCCCTTCTACTATTGTAAATAATTGTTGAATTTCAATAAGGTTGTTAATTTATCTATTAAGAGACTTCTATGTCTACTTATTGGCACTTTTACTTTTCTTAAAGTGATAGCCATGCATAGAAGATGGAACTAGTATTAAAAAGTAATTTAGAATCTTGGTAGATTTTAAGTGGAATTAATCTACTTGTTGAATTAACCAATTATGCACTATCAATTATCACTAGTTAATTACTATCAATTATCTTCTATGCATGGCCATCCATGATTCCAAGGATCACATTGAAGGTTCCTTGTGTTTTGGAGGTGATTTTGGAAGTTGATTGGATGTTTTGGTTATTTTTCTAAGGGTTGATTGAGGGGACTTTTATAATTTTTGAAAAGTTGGAAGGATTTTATGTATTTTTGAAAAGATTTGGGGTACTTAAGGGAAAACCTTGGTTGTCAAAGTATAAATATGTGGAGCTGAGGGCATTTTTGTTACACAATTCGCCTATAAGTACTTTCCCCTTTCTCTTTTGTAAGTTCACTCCCGAACATCCAAAAAAAGGAATTTCCAGCTCCTCCTCTACCTGAACGTGGAAAGCTCTTCTGCTCAAACTAAGATGGTGATACCCAATGTAGTCGTTCCACACCATCCATCTCCTTAGGGCATTAGTTAATAATCCATCAAGAGACTTAGTTAATATGCCCTTAAACTGTTGTAAATAATTGTTGAATTTTAATAAGGTTGTTAATTTATCTATCAAGAGACTTGTATCTCTACTTATTGATTTTACTTTTCTTAAAGTGATAGCCATGCATAGAAGATGGAACTAGTATTGAAAAGTAATTTAGAATCTTGATAGATTTTAAGTGGAATTAATCTACTTGTTGAATTAACCAATTATGCAATATCAATTATCACTTGTTAATTACTACATATTATGTAAGTCATCAATTATAAAACAATAAGAAATAAAGTAAAAAAATACAATATATTTGGGACACAGTGGAAAACCTTTGGATGCAATAAAAAATACAAGATATTGGGGATGCAATGGAAAACCTTTGGACGCATCTAAAGGAAAAGGCAATAAGAGGGTTACCAAACCCCAAGAAGAAAATTCACTAATAGAATTAAAATTTACATATAAATCATATCCATGATCCTAGACTCTATCCAATAGAAAACTTATTGGCGTGACCACATGATGAACTCCAAGTTGCTTAAACTCTTCTATCCTGATTTCCTTCTAGGAATCGCATCCATGATTCCAAGGATCACATTGAAGGTTCCTTGTGTTTTGGAGGTGATTTTGGAAGTTGATTGGATGTTTTGGTTATTTTTCTAAGGGTTGATTGAGGGGCCTTTTATAATTTTTGAAAAGTTGGAGGGATTTTATGTATTTTTGAAAAGATTTGGGGTACTTAAGGGAAAACTTTGGTTGTCAAAGTATAGATATGTGGAGCTGAGGGCATTTTTTCGGAACCCACCGCCACCCAGCACCACCAAAACGACACAACCCACAACCACCATGAATAGTTACACAATTTGCCTATAACTACTTTCCCCTTTCTCTTTTGTAAGCTCACTCCCGAACATCCAAAAAAAAGAATTTCCAGCTCCTCCTCTACCTGAATGTGGAAAGCTCCTCCGCTTAAACTAAGATGGTGATACCCAATGTAGTCGTTCCACACCATCCATCTCCTTAGGGCATTAGTTAATAATCCATCAAGAGACTTAGTTAATATGCCCTTAAACTGTTGTAAATAATTGTGAATTTTAATAAGGTTGTTAATTTATCTATCAAGAGACTTGTATCTCTACTTATTGATTTTACTTTTCTTAAAGTGATAGCCATGCATAGAAGATGAACTAGTGTTGAAAAGTAATTTAGAATCTTGGTAGATTTTAAGTGGAATTAATCTACTAGTTGAATTAGCCAATTATGCAATATCAATTATCACTAGTTAATTACTACATATTATGTAAGCCATCAATTATAAAACAATAAGAAATAAAGTAAAAAATACAAGATATTTGGGACGCAATGAAAAACCTTTGGATGTAAAGAATACAAGATATTTGGGACGCAGTGAAAAACCTTTGCATGTAGTAAAAAATACAAGATATTGGGGACGCAATGGAAAACCTTTGGACGCATCCAAAGGAAAAGGCAATAAGAGGGTTACCAAACCCTAATAAGAAAATTTACTAATAGAATTAAAATTTACATATAAACCATATCCATGATCCTAGACTTTATCCAATAGAAAACTTACTGGCGTGACCACATGATCAACTCCAAGTTGCTTGGACTCTTCTATCTTGATTTCCTTCTACAAATCACGTCCATGATTCCAAGGATCACATTGAAGGTTCTTTGTGTTTTAGAGGTGATTTTGGAAGTTGATTGGATGTTTTGGTTATTTTTCTAAGGGTTGATTGAGAGGCCTTTTATAATTTTTGAAAAGTTGGAGGGATTGTATGTATTTTTGAAAAGATTTAGGGGTACTTAAGGAAAAACTTTGGTTGTCAAAGTATAAATATGTGGAGCTGAGGGCATTTTTTGTTACACAATTCGCCTATAACTACTTTCCCCTTTCTCTTTTGTAAGCTCACTCCCGAAGATCCACAAAAAAGAATTTCCAGCTCCTCCTCTACCTAAACGTGGAAAGCTCCTCCGCTCAAACTAAGATGGCGATACCCAATGTAAGTTTAGTCGTTCCACACCATCCATCTCCTTAGGGCATTAGTTAATAATCCATCAAGAGACATAATTAATATGCCCTTCTACTATTGTAAATAATTGTTGAATTTTAATAAGGTTGTTAATTTATTTATCAAGAGACTTGTATCTCTACTTATTGGCACTTTTACTTTTCTTAA
Organism: Castanopsis chinensis; assembly: GCA_032878915.1. Classification (NCBI taxonomy): domain Eukaryota; kingdom Viridiplantae; phylum Streptophyta; class Magnoliopsida; order Fagales; family Fagaceae; genus Castanopsis; species Castanopsis chinensis. The sequence continues at coordinate 5,268,177 of JAVQMG010000133.1, forward strand.
AGTGATAGCCATGCATAGAAGATGGAGCTAGTATTGAAAAGTAATTTAGAATCTTGGTAGATTTTAAGTGCAATTAATCTACTTGTTGAATTAACTAATTATGCAATATCAATTATCACTAGTTAATTACAACATATTATGTAAGCCATCAATTATAAAACAATAAGAAATAAAGTAAAAAATACAAGATATTTGGGACGCAATGAAAAACATTTGGATGTTAAAAATACAAGATATTTGGGACGCAGTGAAAAACCTTTGGATGTAGTAAAAAATACAAGATATTGGGGACGCAATGGAAAACCTTTGGATGCATCCAAAGGAAAAGGCAATAAGAGGGTTACTAAACCCTAATAAGAAAATTTACTAATAGAATTAAAATTTACATATAAACCATATCCATGATCCTAGACTTTATCCAATAGAAAACTTACTGGCGTGACCACATGATCAACTCCAAGTTGCTTGGACTCTTCTATCTTGATTTCCTTCTACAAATCACGTCCATGATTCCAAGGATCACATTGAAGGTTCTTTGTGTTTTAGAGGTGATTTTGGAAGTTGATTGGATGTTTTGGTTATTTTTCTAAGGGTTGATTGAGGGGACTTTTATAATTTTTGAAAAGTTGGAGGGATTTTATGTATTTTTAAAAAGATTTGGGGTACTTAAGGGAAAACCTTGGTTGTCAAAGTATAGATATGTGAGCTAAGGGCATTTTTGTTACACAATTCGCCTATAACTACTTTCCCTTTTCTCTTTTGTAAGCTCACTCCTAAACATCCAAAAAAAGGAATTTCTAGCTCCTCCTCTACCTGAACGTGGAAAGCTCACCCGCTTAAACTAAAATGGCGATACCCAATGTAAGTTTAGTTGTTCCACACCATCCATCTCCTTAGGGCATGAGAATCATCCATTTGAAGAAAGTTTTTATGGGCTTCACCGCCCTAACCCTGCTACCCCTAGCCCATCACAAGACGGTGTCGAGGCCTTTTTGGGTAACCCCAGTTTGCCTAAGGACGTTGCTGGCATGGAGACTACAACTAATATTGAGGATTTGGCTATGATAGTCTCAGTGAGTATTAGAAAATTTTTGAACACTTCAAAATGAGGTATGAATACTCTTCTAATGAGCAACATGGTTCTCGTATAGGTTGGTGCAGCCACGAGCATTGTGTGAGGAGTGATAGAAGTGATTCCATGGTTGCACTTGTGAGATTTGAAGTCTTTAGACCCTTCTTTAACTTGTATTGAACACTTGGTGATTCTATTGACTTGTTGTGTGCTTGCAAGTTCAAATTTTTGAAGATAATGAAGCTGAGAAACCGTCTAATGCCATTGCTGAGCCAAGCACTTGGGCTAAGCTAGGAATTTCTCATGCTAACCATGCTATCCCTAGCCCATTACGAGACTGTGTTGAGGCCTTTTTGGCTAGGTTTGATGAAGATGCGGGTTGTGCAGCTTCTCATTGCTTCAAATTTACAAGTTCAGAGACAAGCATCCAAAGATTCTCGATTCCCTTGGAGAGTGCCCCTATACTAGAGCAACTTAGGTCTAAACATGAGGATTTTGTTGGTCAACTTGAAGTTGGCTCAGGAACAGGGAATTTTCTATTAAGTTTGCTGGATGCAATAATTATGGATATGAAAAGTACCTTTGTTGCCTCTTTGAAAGAGGTATGCCTCTTTGAATGGAGGGGTACAGTCAGAGACTTGATCAAGCTTGGTATGACTGTTACATTCCTTTGTCTTCACCTTTGCTATATTGCCAAGGAGTGGTTCATTTGGACTCGAATAGAGTTCCTAAAGAACCAGATTTCCAAGTGGAAGGCAGAGCTTGCTTTCATGCTGTCAAAAAGGGTTCAGTTGCAAGAAAGTATTCCAGACGAGGCAATCTTGAATGGTGATGCCACTTACAGCTTGCTTTGATCTTTATTTCTCTTTTATCTTTCGGGTTCATGTATATTGTTGGAACTTTGTCGGAAACTGGTTTTGTGAACTAGTTGTAATGTGTGGTGGAGCTGCTCCCTAGGATGATATTTTTCCTTGTTTTTAGGCTATGAGTATGTACTTAGGTTGCACTTAAACCACTTTTATTATATTTTACTTTTGATCAGCTTGCTACAATTGGTTAGTGTAGCTCATATTTTGTAAGGAAGCATGATACTATAAATTACATGCATTTGGAATTGAAAAGCTATTTGTGCCTCGTGAATGTGCGTAGATTTACATTTAGGCACCTAGTGAATGAGTTTTACCTTCCTTTGACAGGTTGTGAATGTGTCTTGTTGTGGGAATGGCATTGACAGGTTATATATCTTGTGATTTTGAACACATTCGCTAAGTATTGCAGAACATGTTCTTGGTATACTTAAAGATCCCACAAGAGAATGAGCAACCTCTGCAAATACAAATTATGCAATGAGGGAGAGGGGAATGCAATTACATCTAGTAGGAATGACAAGAGTAACTCTACATATTAGCCAATCTAACAATTATTAAGCATTTTGCTGGAGGTGAATATTTTGCCATCAATTAAAGGGTGTAGCTTTGCCTAAGGGAAACATCTCAGAATCAAACATTACGAATAGACTGAGTGCAATGGTGCTTGTTGACAAAATGTGAAAACAAATGAGGCACAACACATGAAAGTGCTCTCTCCTTGCTTCAGTTAGTCTGGGAATTGCTAGGAACTTTGAAACGTTGGTGAATGTTAGTCTCATGTGTTAATGAGTTTGCCCAAGGCTACTTGCCTACTGGAGCATTTTGCTCAGTGGTGCGACAAAAGCCCATAGTTTACAGAATGCTCAAATAACACAAATAAGGCTAATCGTGATTTTAGATGGCAAGCTGAGGTAGTCATTCCAAATTGTTGTTCATGAACTGAGTGAATAACAATGATATACATGTGCAGATTCATTCTCATCAATGAATCTCCTAGAGTTTCTTTCATATTTCTAGGGCTGTAAATGAACCAAGCCGTTCATAAACAGCTTGGGCTTAGTTCGATAAAAAGCTCGTTCATGTTTGTTTATTTATAAACAAGCCAAGCTTGGGCTTTAGTTTTAGGCTTGTTTAATAAACAAGCCAAGTCTAAGTAAAAAATATTGTTCATGAATAAGCTCGTGAACACTAAAGCTCAATACAAAAGTAACAAAATAAGTCGAGCCTAAGCTTATCTATGAGTTTGGTAATGAAATTGATATGAGCTTGACAAGCAAACTCATATCCTTTTAAGACTTTAATTAATTATAAGTTGAGACCACTCATCCAAACCAAATAGGCTAGATAATAAACTTAATATAAGCTTTATAATATACTTGTGTTGGATCTCAAGCTTAAAAACATGATATTTAGCTTGAGTTTGGGCTTGATATAGAGCTCGAACTTGGCTTGCCTAATTAACCGAGCCGAGCCGAGCCGAGCCGAGCCAAGCCAAGCCAAGCCAAGCCAAGCCAAGCTCAAACTTTTATACTTTATAACAAGCTCAAACTTGAACATCATTTGTAGGCTTGTATCAAGCTCAAGCCAAGCTTGAACATTTTGCTTTTATTGTCGAGCTGAGTTTGAACATTTACTACTCGACAAAGCTCGGCTCGTTTACAGCCCTACATATTTCATTCTCTCACTACCAGAGTCTCTCAATTGGTTAAGGCAACGACTGTGTGGACTATTCAATCTACTTCACTTCCACGACACTTGAAAAAACAAAAAACTTCAAATCAGCATCCATATAGTATTTACAAATTACCAACCAAGAAAAACACAAAAAATCATTATTTCTTAATATATTAAGATGCAATCATCTACCAACAACAACAAAAAACACAAAGCACTATTGTTTCTTAATATATTATCTTGGGGAAATTTCAAAAGTGTGACACGACAGTGGTGAGGAAAAATATATCTCAAAAAGAAGGAAATCATGTTCAAATCTTAGGGAAAGAACTCAGTTGTTTAGTAAACATCTTAGGGGAAATATTTTATTATAGTTTTTCTTCTTATTATTCTTCAAAATTCAAGAACTGATTTAATTGTAGCGATTCTCGGTTTTCCTGATTGAACCGACGATTTCCAATTTTCCTTGATTTTTCTTTAATTTCTAGTTTTTAATGATAATCGGACCGGATTGGTGTCCGATTTCCATTAAATCGGCTGGTACGGTCCGGTTTTTAAAACCATGATATATACTTATAACAATAAATTTACTTGCTTGTAACAACCTATCACTAATTATAAAAATATGGGAAATGTTAACAATGCCCTTAGTTTAGGAGCTATTTGTAGAAATATTTTATTGGGAGAATGATAAAACAATAAATTTTGTTGACAACTTTTTAATATTTCCCATGAAAGTTGTGTTAAAAATTTTCAATTATGGTTTATTAACAATTGCCGTAAGAGTACCTGCTAACATAACCCTAAAAGTATCGTGGATAAACATTTCCCAACAAAAAGGAGTGGGCCCAACAGAAATACAGTCCATCATTTTTATCAATTCTTCCCTTCAATCATTTTAACCAAACAGTGGAAATTTGATCCTTTCCTATCCAATTCTTTCTTTTCTCCCCTCTTCCCCTGTATCCAAAGAAAGTGTAACTAATTTCCCTTCTTTCTTCTCAAAAAAAAAAAAAAAAAAACTAATTTCCCTTTGCATTAGTCATCAACTAGTTGGCACCTAATTGGGCCAATTCTGTTCTAACTACTTCCATTGTATTATAAGCTCACTTATCATGTTACTCTTGAGTCTCTATTAGAGTCCCTATCATGCTTTCCTACGTGACTTATCATTCTTTACTATAATTAGTTATTACCTGCTGTACTTATCATTTGTACCTATTATTCTTCACAATTATTTCCCAAACACAAAAGGTTAAAAGATAAAGTAATCCATTAAATGGCGAAACACCAAATGAAATCATGATACAATATATTTGGAAATTGGATAATTAGTATCAATCATGATACAATATATGATTTGGAAAATCTGATAACCAATACATGTATTATGACAACGTTTAAACATAATCAATCTCAAGGATCCATCTTATTTGTTGAAAATGGAAAAGAATTAACTACGGTAGAATGGGATAACAGAGCCAAGCACATAAACGGTCAAGCAATATTGCAATGAACATCACCGAACTCATTAGCTATAAACTATGCTTCATCATCAAAATCCGATGGTGAAGTAGCATGGATGAAAGCAACAGCTCCAGTTGGACCAATGCTGGAAGTAGCATGGCCAATAGGACCAGAGCCTGGACTGGAGCTTAAAGTAGCATGGCCAATTGGATCGACAGCAGCAGCGTTAGTTTGCTAGGTATCGGAAGCTAAAGCGAAGGCGGTAGTTGGAGCTAAATAGTACATTTTCATAAGCAAGTAGATAGTAACAGCCCCGAACGTAATAGTCGTTGTGAGAGAAGAGAAGTAAAAAGCATAGCTAACACAATGATCGTCTTAATAACCCATGGAGAGAATTTGGGGAGAGAATGAAATTTGTAGGAACTCTGCCAAATTCGTTAAAATGAGAATTTGTTACCCATACACATATAGCCAACCAATCCATTATACGGAACCTTCCGGAGACGTGAGGAAATTATAGGATAGTGCGCGGATTATTCTAAGCTCAGCTGTACTCTCAACACGTTAGTAATTTTTATCGGATTGAGAGCAATGTATGATTGACAATTAATCATATTGAAGATTCAACTGTAAAAAGTACTCTCTCAAAAAAATAAAAATAAAAAATAAAAAAGGCAAAAAGCATCGTACTAGTATACTCCGGCATTATAATTTAACTAATTGAGTTCCCGCACAATGTGCGGTGCAACTTATTATTAGTTTTCTCTAATATTTTGATAAGTTTTGTCAAAAATCTTGTAACTTACCTGATTGGCAACTCAATTTCCAATAAAAACATTCAAAATTCAGATTCCCACCTCCAACTATCAGTGTATAAAAAAAGATATTTCAATAAATTTCATTGTAAAAAATTGTAATCTTTAGTTATTTTATATATAGACAAAAGAGTAATACACTAAGAGTAATATAGTGATTTGATCATACTATATATATATATATATATATATATATGTATGTGTGTATGTGTTTACAAATTGAAAAATCCATGATATAGTAGCTAATATAAATAGGCATATTTCATGCCTATTAAAAATTGCATATATCTTTCAATTATTATTTTTTTACATTCTTGATTGTGTGTTACTTAAAAAATTTTCCCCTTTTTGTTGGACATGGTTTCAATTGTTGCAAAAACAACTAAATTTGAGTAAAAATGTCATATTTCAAATCAGTTGTTTCTCACATAAGAAAACCAATTATTTCTCATATAAATCTTAGAAAAATGATATTAAAATTTCATTATGCCTAAAATAATTAATATAACAAAATAAACATATTATTATATTAGTAATCTTTCTAATTACATAGAATACACACTACAATGTTAGTTTCACACAAACACATACACACATGAATGCGTTCGCAATCGCATGGCACGCACATGCACAAAGGAGTTAGGAAATTTAAAAGATTGAGATTAATTTTAGTGAATTCATAAATATTTAATTTCTTTTATGGCTTTTGTGACAATTGTTGTCAAAACAATTAAACATGAGTAAGAATGTCATATTTTGAATTTATTATTATTATTCCAACCAAAAATTATTTTCTATATAAAGTTTATAAAAATAATCATATAAATTTAATTAATATAAATAATTATGCACAACAATAGATAATTAATATATGCATTTACTCTATTTGCTAATTCAATGAACTAATACTTTAATATAAATGCAAACTTTGTTCAAGTTGAAAACCAAATAAAGAGAACTTCAAGGAATGTGCCACATGGCACAACTTCATACTCTCTAACATGAGATCTCTGCTTTTATATATATATTGAAAACTGGAGAGTAATTTTTATGTTTTTTATCAAAAATTCAAATAAAGACAAAATAGTGTTATAAAATCTATGGATACGAGTTTTTTTTTTTTTTTTTTTTTTTTTTTTTTTTTTTTGGATTATGTGACATGTGACATTTTGTTTCAGGGGTAAAAATGATTTGTTTTTATAATAAAGGGTTACTATCTCTATCATCTATGGAGTAATGTTTACGTACATAATAATTTTACAACAAATTCTAGGTAATAAGTTGCTATTAGTTCTAATTTGGACCAACTACGAACATCACTTTTTTACCCACTAATAACCAATTACTACAAATGATTTGTTGCAAAAATATTTTGCATTTGGCATTACTCATAATCTATAATTTATAGGGGAAATTAGACTTAACCCACTTGTGATTAGCCCTGTTTTGACTTTAACATTTGTAGTTTGAACATTTACATAACATAGCCCAAAAGCAAATCACCTTGCATAACATAGGTTGGAATCACTGCCAAAACCGATTGGGTCAACACCACTTTTTCTGCGAAGGACATTAAATGAGATTTCTAACTAGCTAGTCCCCTTGAACTTTCTCCAAAACAAAATCAAACTCCTGAGTTGTGGAATCTAGCATCTTCAAAGGAAACCCCAAATATATTCCAAGGTTAGGGATAGAATGCAAAGCAAGGCCGTCAAAAATGGCTTCTCTTTCTTCCCTGGGAACATTGGGGGAAAAATAAACCTGAGACTTACTGTTGTTAACTTGCTACCCCAACAACTCACAGAAAGTATCGAGAGCATCTTTGATATTTTGGCAATTTTTTTCTAGCTGCTTTGCCAAACAAGATAAAGTCATCAGCAAAGAACAAATGCGAGAGAGCCAATCCACCTCAGGAGGCTTTAACTAGGTCCCAAAGCTTTGAATCACATTTATCCTAATAATAAATCCAAGAAGTTCCATACACATGATGAAAATGTATGGAGATAGTGGATCTCCCTGTCTAATCCCCAAGGAAGGCTTGAACTATTCGAGTGCCCCTCCATTCAAAAGAATTGCAACACTTGAAAATGTAATACAACTCATAATAACATTAATAAGATAAGCTGGAATGTTAAATAGCAAAAGAGTATCTCGAATAAAACTCCACTTTAGCCTGTCATAAGCTTTTTCTATATCAATCTTGTTTGCCATTCTTCCCATTCTACCTTTTTTCCCACTCATGGTATGCAGGACCTCTTGTGCTATAATGACATTATCTAAGCCTTTCCTTCCTAGAACAAAGGCTGTTTGCATTGGAGAAATGAGCTTAGGCAACAGCGGCCTTATTCTTGCAACAATAATGTTAGTGATGACCTTATAGATCGTATTACACAAGCTAATTAGTCTGAAACTTCCCAGGCAATCAGCTCTAGGGCTTTTTGGAATGAGAATAATGAGGTTTTTATTGAAATGTTTAAGAACCTTACCCTCTTCAAAGACATCCTTACAGATTGAATAACTGACTCTCCCGTCAGCAACTAAAAACGTTGAAAAAATCTTGCATGTAAACCATCTAGCTTGAGGGCTTTAAAAGGCTTGAGAGACCACATGGCATCCTTGACTTCTTTGCTAGTAACCAAAGAGGAGATCTAAAGAGCTTCCTCATCAAAAAATTTTAGTGGCCAATTAGCAATATCCCATTGTCTTCTATACCCAACCTCCATGCGAGTAGTAAACAAGGAAATGAACTAGTCCCTTACATGGTTTGCCACATCCTCTGCTTCTTGTTGCCACAATGAGCAACAGATACACAATCTCATGAGTATCAAAGTATCTCCTAATCGCCCTCATTTAATATGATCTCTAAATATTATCAAGTCAAATCAAAATTCTTCATTCACTTCATGGACACCCCTTTTTGTAACACTCTTAGGCCTTTTCCATCTCTTATCTTCCTACCCAAATTTTTAAGGCAGCCCATATTTGGAGGCAAAATGGTTGATGAACCAGGCCCATGGGCTCCTCTTGCATCAATAAATTTATTTATTTTTCCATTAAAAAAATATTAAAAAATAATAATAATACCGTAGGAAGGCAATATATCCCACGTGTCAAAACTCTACCCACAAAAAAAAAAAAAAAAAATCTTATCAATTTTTGTTTTCTGTACTAGTTGTGAATTGTGATAGTGTGCAAAATTTTTGTGAGCACTAAACAAAACTTGGGTCTTTTCTCGGTTTGCCAGCCTTTTCAAGCTTCTCCGGTGACATTCATTCCGGTGACTTCTCCAATCATTACTTAAATATCGATACTTTCTTGATATATTTAGTTGTCTCGATTCATGAATCCAATTTACTTTGATTTTTTTTTTTTTTTGGGTTTCCTTAATTTCCAAATTCTAGTTCTTTTCCATGTTTGTTTGTCTTAGCAGCAAAACAATGAATGAATTCCTGGATTTAACCTTTGAAAAATGTATTTGAGGCGGGGTAGTAAAACCCAGAAAGATTTTTTGCAAATAAAGTGTTCTATCATATATACTTAGCTTATACTTACTTACCCACAAACAAAAAATGAACTGTATTTGTGATTAGCTTATACTTAGCTTATTTTTGGGCTTGTGTTCTTTTTATTTTTTATTTTTTTGGCTATACATTACACACACACACGAAGGTAAGGGCTTTGGGGTCTACACAATGTGAGAGGGAAGATGTATATATCTGATGCATAATAAGATAATTATTGGTATATTTCTCTTACAAGAGAAGAATGTGTTCATTTGAGTTTGTTCTTGTTGGCATGTATAGATTTTTGTAAATTATATAATTAGACTTGTTGGTAGTTTTGTAATATGGGATGCATTATGTATATGATGTTACATATTGCAAGTTGATTAGGTGACAAGGTAACTGGACATGCCTTATCATTGGGATGGATGAATTTTGATAATGAAAAGTTTGCGCTTTGCTTCAGCTTATAAAATTGGTGCCTTTTTGTATAGTTTGTGACCTAGCTATTAAGTTGAAAAAAATGTGTTTTTTTAAAGATAAAAAATAAAAGAAATGAATAACCCAGTCTTGTTTGTGCATTTAACTTGATCAATATATCAAAGTGAATCTATGAATGCACTAGATTCCCTGATTAGTCTGTTGAAGATCATTGCAGACACCAAAATATGGAACTAAGACTTGGTGGTTGTTGTATGAATGCCTCAGATTCGTAATTGTTATTCTGCATATAACAATAAATAAATGAATAAGGAGATACTTCAAAGTTCTGTCTTAGTGACAGAGTGATTAACTATTACTGATTTTAAAGTTGCCTTATTCATACCTACAAGTTCTTGGTTTTTAGACATTATATTCTTGGGTGATTTGATGTTTGATGGACTTATTAGGATTTAAATGCAACATTTATGTTTTCAGTTTGATTGGATGTTCCAATGATAGGCTACCTATGTAGGTCGATTCCAAATATACCTTTTTGTCTAATTGCAGATGCAGCAATTATCGAATGAAAGGGTGGGAAATTAAAAGTAGTTTTTCTTGAAAAGGATACTTCATTGCATGGTGGACATGGCAGAAGGTCTGTCATTAAGCACTCTTACAACCTCTTGTAGTAGTGGGGTTTATGGATCTGCCCCTTCATGGAGAAAGCATTTCAAGCTAATGAAGAGAGGTCAAATAACATCTGCAACTGATAGACATTACATCTGGCATCAGTGCATGCAGCGTTTGTTCTTAACAAGTAATCCCAATATATTAAGACAAAGGAATTTTAGGGTTGAAGCTGGATGGCTGTTTAAAGGAGGTGGCCAAGGATTGGAAGCAAGCTGTGAGCGTAGTGAGAGCGCTAATGAGGATATATTGATCTTCTTTTTCCAGCTGGACTTGGCAACTCGAGTACAGGTTTGGGAGGCGATTTTTTAAGTTTTTATTTTTATATGTATGACTGATGTGCATATATATTGAAGTTTTATCGTGCTAACAAGCCCTTTTTTTTTTCTTGGTTTGGAATACGCACATGGCAGTACGCTCTAAATTTGGAGCAGTATGAAATTGCACAACAACTGAGAAACAAGATGACCGAGGTTAGTCAGTCCTCTCTTCCTGCTTTTATGTAAAACAAGCAAGAGGCATATTAAATTGGGAGTTTGTTTCAAAGACTTGTTCAGGGGCATTGTATATTGTTCAATAGTTTTGCCATTAATTTTTTTTTGAAATTCGTTAAGTTTATACACACACACACTAGCAGCTACATTTATTTCTTTTTATAGAAACGCATGATTACACTGTGGTTGGGTTGTTAAAGAGGATTGTTGGCACTGCAACCTTCTGTATTTACAGAGTTTAAGACCATGATCATGTGTATAATTTCCTGGACTAATTTGTTTCCATGTCCGTTGTAGAAGCCTCCTTGTATTGATGCATCAAATGATTTCCAGCCTTCTTATTAAGTCTTTCTCTTGGAAGGTTGAAGCAGAGGTCATGAGGCAGCAAGAAGCAAAAAGGGGCTCATCTTCAAAGAGTGAAGCTCAAGATAAGGCTATAAGTATCTTACGCTTACGGTGAGTCCTTCTTTGTCTCCTCCTAGCATCTGCTTAAGTTTATTTTAGAAATTCTGTAATGAAGTTGCTAATATGTGTCTTCCCCCTCTTTTCCCCTCTTTGTCTTGTGCCATGGTGTATCACCTTTTGCTTCTTTCCTTGCAGTGCAGACTTGCAGAGTGCAATTGAGAGTGAGGATTATGCTTTGGCAGCTAACTTACGGGATGAAATTTCAAAACTTGAGGCAGAGTCCTTGGCAGCATCAGCAAAGGCTCTGGCATATGAAAATGCTCAATATTCATTTCGTTTGGGGCAGAAAGTGAGGCATAAAATTTTTGGTACACAAATATAATGCAGTCTACAATATTATCTTAGATTTCATTAGTTTGATTCCAGCATAAGGCTAAATCTCAAATAACATGTCAGAAAGAGAATTTATTTATTTTTCTTGGTTATAGTCTTTCACTTTTGCTGTAAGTGGATTAAGTTTAAAGAATGTCATGATTGTGGAGTTTTACCAGGAAATTATATTAAACTGCCTTATTCTATCCTTAAACTGTAGAGAATCCCAAAAGAGTTGAAGTAAAATCAGTAGAATCAGAAGTTTGCTCATCACATTTTGATGAGTGAACAATCTCCTTATTGTGACCTTCTCTGGTTGTCTGTTTTAATAAGGACTTGTGTTATGTATTCAGGCTATTGTGCTGTAATTTGTGGAATGGATCCTGTATGCTGTGAATCAAGTTCATGGAGGGAGATTGCCCAAGTTGATAAGTTGTCTCAGGGTTCCAGTCAGCCATTTTACCAGGTTTAACTAGTCTTACCGTTTTATTAAAACATGTTCGAAGTTGGGAGGTTTGTTTTCATATTCAGTATTATTTATAGATTTGATTTCACATAACTTTTCCTTTTGTCATTGGGGGAAAGGGGGAGGGGATTGTGTAGAGTCCTGCTTGGTCCATTTCAGAAATGAATAAATCTTTTTGAGATCATAAGGAGAGTTTGATCCTTACCTAATTACATGAATTCATGGAAGGATGTGGGAAGTGTAATATATTGACTATTCTCCAAAAGTTTTCACCATTTTGGAGTGTTCAGCTCATTTCATTTGCTTCTTCTTTTTTTGGCTAGGTAAATGAGTCACCATTTCTCAAATAATTGTTTCCAATTATGTTCTTTTTATTGTTTTCCAGGTTTTGGTTGATGTGCATGCAGACCCCAACCTACTGGTGGCTTATGGTAATTTACATCTGTTTGTTTAATTACTCTTCAAAATTATTTTCTATGAGGCTTTGCTGGTTGCCTTTCAAACGCCCTGATGAACATGTGGAATGGTTTTCCTTGTTGCAGTTCCTGAGGAGAATCTATTAGCCCTAGAGAAAGCAGATTCGGTGATCGTCCCCTTCTCTTTTTTTCTTTTTTCTTTTTTCTTTTTAATGAAGCTTTTTGGGTGTGTATAGAATATTCCTGAAGAACATGATTAGCAGTTCCTGCTATAATTCTTGATTCTGTTCTTCTGCTCTTAACCATTTACAGGGCAGGTTTGATCATCCCTATATTTCCTTTTTATTCTACGGGATGGACTCAGCTGGAGATTTCATCCCAATCAAGCAACTGCGTGAGAAATACAATAGGCCTCGATATGAAGTACCCATTGATCCAGAAGATGAGGAGCCTCATGGTGATGCCTAAGAGGCTAATGTCCATTGAATGATCATGGACGCTTTTAGGAGTAGGATTACCTTGTGGCACCTACTAGTTTATGTCTCAGTTTTTTATGTGAAGGTTTATTCGGCTGTAAGAATCTCTTCAGTCATGATCTTTGTAAACCAATTACTTGCAGAATTCATGATTTCAAAGGTCTGTCCTAGGAGGCAATGTACAGCATATATACATCCTGGTTCACAGGTTAACTTGTAGAACCTTTTTTGACTTCAAAAGGCCTCTGCCCTCGGAGGCGCTGTAGTGACTGTACATCATATGTACAATTCTAGTTCACATATATCCCATTTAATTATGTTTTTAGGGGAAACTTTGTGCTACCCCTATGTCTTTTGAGGGTATGGTAACCCTTATGATCATAATCATGTATTATCTCATCTTTTTATTTTTGGATAATTAGTTAAAACAATGGGGAACAAGAGATTTTAATCCTAGATGCCTTCTTTGAAAACACAAGGAAGTGCTAGTCAAACTCCAAAGCTCTCAGTTAATCTTGTAGTTTCAAGTGCTTTAAGCTCCGTTTGGATCGCATTTCTGTATTCAAGTTTCTGTGTTTCGCTTTTTTCTTCTTTTTTTTTTTTTTAGCCAGCGCCTTTTGCACTGATCATGTGACATGAACAGTGCATTAAGGCAAAGCTACTGTGCTGAACAGTGTTTTCAGCTGAAATCAATAACTTAGAAATTATTTTTTTATTGTTTTTAACAAAATAAGCGGTATTCAAATACACACTTAGTCTTCATTATTCCTATATAACAACAACAATAACAACTAAGTCTTAGTTCCAAAGTTTTGGGAATTGATTATAGATTCTCAATAGATTTATTAGGTTCAGCCACGTATATTTCACCTGCCTTAATGAATATAAATAAAAAGTTAAGATTAAAACACTTGCAAATGAATGGTTTTGATTATAGGGGAAACCATAGCCCATGGACAAACTGGCATATTCAATATATAACGGTTATGAAAGTTACCTCAACTGAAATTGTGGAAAAATTTTCTGGTTTGTGAACATTTAACTGTTACAGAGGATCTCAGGCCCTTCTGGCAACCATAGGAACTCATTCCAGTTTTTGAAGGAATTAACACTTAACAAGATGGATATTTTGAGTAGTGATTTGTGACTAACAGCAATAATTAAATGGTTTAATGTAACAAGAATATGACTATGTTATGTGGTGGAGATAGCTTCTCTAAAGTCCCCCTTCCTAAATATGAAATTAAGGTAATCTTAAATAAGTTCAAAAGCAAACAATCAATAAATACAATATATGAAACATAGGCAAAGGGACTGAGGTTTTCTCTATTGTTTTTTGGGATAGTTTATAATTAATTAATTACTACCTTATGGAATGTCATTAAAACAAGGAGATATTCTATAATTTGGTTTGACACTTATCTCCCTTGTTACAAGATCCGTTAAATTTTAGCAAAATTTGATGCTCTGGAAAGTATTAGCATCACCTATCGATGTGAAACTTTAGAAAAAGACATTTTCAACCTGTAACTTTTGCCTTCTCAAAATCTACATGACCCATCATGTCACATGTTTTCAAATTCAATAAAAAGATAACAAGAAGTATGTATTGCAAGTTACTAAACAAGTGTTGTGCGTGTTAATGATGGTCAGAACTTAGAAGGGAAGAAATGTCTTTTAAAAAGAAAAAGAAAAAGAAATTCTACATTTATAGGTGATATTTGACTAGTTACATTATTAAATTCCATTAAAGTTAATCTGGCTGACTACAAAGTTTATAAGCAAATGATAGCTAAGTGTGTAAACCAAATTACAAAGTCCTTTGTTTTAAGGAGAAAGTATCTCATGTGCCTATTTCATTTTTATAGAGCGCGTTTTTTAAAAGCATTTCAGTCCCACAATCCTTACATGCACGTGGGACTCACATCAAAGACCAGGTAATGATACATTTTCTAGTCTCTGAGGTTTGGTGCTTGACAATTCTAGTTTTGAAGAAAACTGTCCCAGAAGGCTAAGAGACTAAAAAGTAATATCTTGGTAAGCTTTATTAAACAACCCAAGCAATTGACAGAAGAACTCTGAAGTATGTATTGTAAGTTATTAAATTATCGTTGCGTGTGTTTATGATGGTAGAACTTAGAAGGGAAGAAATGTCTTTTAAAAAGGAAAAGAAAAAAAAAATCTACATTTGTAGGTGATATTTGACTTGTTACATCATTAAATTCCATTGAAGTTAATCAAATTAACTACAAAGTTTATAAGCAAAGAAAAACTATTTGTGGCAAACCAAATTACAAGGTCTTTTGTTTAAAGGAGAAAATATCTCATATGCCTGTTTCATGAAGAAAATTTTTTAGAAGCATTTCAGTCCTATAATCCTTACATGCACGTGGGTCTCACATCAAAGACCAAATAATGATACATTTTCTATTCTTTAAGGTTTGATGCTTGACAAGTCTAGTTTTGAAGACAACTGTCCTAAAAGGCTAAAAGCCTAAAAAGTCATATCTTGGTAAGCTTAATTAAACAACCCAAACAATTGATATGGATCTATCGCAATAATTGCATGGTGCCACTGTCATAGAGTTGTTAGATGTGAATGTTAGAAATGTACAACAGTAAAAGGTTGAAAAGTTTTTTTTATTATACTAAATCTGACCTGGGGCTGAGATTTAAAAAAAAAAAAAAAAACTTTTAATCTTACTCATTAATTGACCGTTGCATGGTGCAACAATACAACCAGACTAGGCATAGAAATACTCTACCAAACAACCAACCAACTAATAGAACAAACCAAAGGCTCAGACTGGGAGACAGAATAACTCTGAAGTCGCCAACAAGAACAAACACTACCAAGAGAAATACAAAGAGCAAGCTACACTGCTACACCATTCAACTAGCTGAGTACTGAGCAACGAAACAGGATTCAGCTCCCAATCGTTACAAAATAATGCAATTTAAGACAGACCAATGAAACTTGGCTATGCATTCCAACCTGCCTTGAATATCCTTTTTTATGCATTTGACAATCTAGTCCTCATTTAGCACTACAGCAGCATCGATGATAGCATTTTCTTTTCAGTGAAATATATGATAGACAATACAAGAGCTGTGTTGGGATATACAGATGAAACCGGACCAATTTCCGCCATTCTACTACAATGGATGTATTACTAATGCCCTCAAAGCTTGCTGCACACCAGCATTTATCTGAAGCAGTTGTTATCCACAGAGCTTTGTCCTCATCTTTTGAGTTCAATTAAACATAGTTGGCTTTGGATGTATGCAAGGTTATCTGATCTGGGTACCTTCTACATCCATACCTTATTCCCAAGAAGAACATCCACCATAGCTTGTAGGGTATTGGTTGAGGCATATATAATTCTAAATCCATACTTTGAATACAAGGCCTAATATCATTTGGCATGCCAAAGATGGATGTTTTTGCTATCTCCTACCTCAAACTTATTAAACCTTCTTGCTCCATCCCCAGTGAGCAATCATGTGGAATGTTTACACTCCATCAACATCTACCTTTGAGGAGAGCTTCAACTAAATAATTTGGAGCATTAAGGGGAAGCTTATTCCTATTCCCCTTTTTTTTTTTTTTTAATTATGAATGAGATTTTATTGTTATTACTAATTGTAGACCCATGCGATGTGCGGAAAATTTTGACAATTTTTATTTTTCCTATTAAGTGAATAATGAAAATAGTAGATGTGTGACGCAGGACAAACGAGAAAAAAATTGAAACAACAACAAAATAAATGATATGACCTAGGAGTCAGCACCTAGGCCTTGCTAGGAGTCAGCACCTAGGCCTTGCTTGGAGTCAGCACCAAGTGGGAAACCACTAGGAGTCAGCACCTAGGGTAGACCTGGAGTCAGCACTAGACCAAAAAGAGACCAAACGGCCATTTTTTTTATTCATCAAAATATCAACTATCTCCTCAAGGAGTACAATAGGTTGCTTATAAAGGATTACTAAACCCTAATTCTAATTGACTAGGAAACCCTAATTGCCTTATTACAAAAATAACCTTGCATCTCAATTAAAATACTTATAGCCTAATAAACTACTAGGACCTAAAATATAAAAATACAATTGGCTTGCAAACATAAATAATATTAAATAATAACTTTCTTGCATCTCCCGCATCATTCTCCTCTGGTTGGAGAAAACTCGACCTCGAGTTCTAAAGCATTGAAGGATTAGGATGTTGATAAGTAACACTTGCCTCCAGTCTGGAATCACCTTAGGGAGCATAGAGAAAAAGAAAAATCTTGAATTCCACCATGTCAAACTCTTCTGGAATAACAAAATCAATGTGTGGAATCAGCATACTCTTATCTTGAACCATTTAAAGCACTATATTATCCACTTTCTCCACTTTAGCAAACTATTTGTCTTCATGCTCCATGGAAGGCTGATCAAAAGCAGATTCATTAACTTCCAATATCACATCTTGTGAACCCTCTAACATAATACTCTCTGTAGAAATTATCCCTTCACCTTGCTGCTCTTCAATAGATTCATTTTCTTGCATGCATGTTAAAGCAACACTTGTTGAGGCATATACGTCTGTGTCAGCATTAGGCTTTGGTGTTGCTTGAGGATTCTCCACGACCAAGATATCATCATCAATGTTGTCTTCTATAGGGGCAGCGATAATTTCATTGTGATCAATTATCCTTGGTTTCCCTACTGAATCAGTTTGAGTTTCAGATAACTCCTTTAATTCCTTGGTAGATTGTTCAAAAGTGCACTGAGGACATGAAATGGAATGATAATTCATCGTATTTGCTTCAACTTGAAAATTACCACACTGAGATTGGGATAAATACTTAGCTCGAAAGTATGGTGACAAATACTCATCACAAAGCTTTTCTTTCATATCTTCCCACACACTAATGGAAGGTTCATAGTTTAAATAGCGGAAATATTCAAGCTTTTCCCAAAACCTTTGTGCTCCACCTGCCAACTTCAACTTTGCATACTTAACTTTTTTGTTATCTGCCCAATTTGTTTCTTCAAAGAATTGCTCCATCCCATTCATCCAGTAGATAAAATCCTGTGGATTAGTTTTACAACCATCAAAATAAGGTGCTTCGAATATTATCATAATTCTCTAAAAGAGTGCTGCAACAAATAGTTGGAAGTTGGAACAAGAACCTGGGTTGCTGTGATGTTCTCCGGACAGATTGTTGGAATAGGCTCCGAAGACTATTCTCTCAAATAGTTGCTAGGATCGAGCTGGTTGACAAGTTTGGATTTCATGGGTTGGGTTTTTTGTTTTTTTTTTTTTTTTGCAAAATAAGAAAATACACGGTGCTATGGACTTAAGACGTTACAAACTTGAAAATAAACTCAAAACGACATACTCTAAAAGAACTCAACCCACAGACTTAAAAAAGAAAGACCACAGAGACTAAAAGAGAACAAAATCTCTAGAAGAAAAAAAAAAAATTTTCTCGGCAATGGGTTCGCGGCACTAGGGACTGATGACTGTGGTTGCGCGAAGACGGGGAAGACAGCGGTGGCACAAAACACGGAGGAGTGGCGGCTGATCGCTTCGGGCCTTAGCATCGGCGGTGGTCGACATCCTCAGCGGCGGTGGTCGATGTCCTCAACGGCGGTGGTTGAGGGTGATAATGGGTCCGGCGGCTGGTGGCTGTTGGGTTTGTGGCGGTGGTTGTGGATCTTGTGGGCTTCGGTTTATCGGTGGTGAGGGTATGAGATTTCTGTGTAGAAGAGCATGACAGTGGGGAGAAGGATTTTTGGACTCTGGTTGTGGTAGAGCTGTCACTTGCGGTGGTTGTTTATGGTGTGTGGGTTACTGTGGTTTGATGGGATGAGAAACACGACAATTTTTTTTTGGGTGATATTTTCTGGTTCTTTCCTGCGGTGATGCTTCAACAGATCGGTGTTGGCTCTGATACCAAAATTGACGCAGGACAAACAAGAACAAAATTGAAACAACAACAAAATAAATTATATGACCTAAGAGTCAACACCTAGGCCTTGCTTGAAGTCAGCACCAAGCGAGAAACCACTAGGAGTCAGCAACTAGGGTAGACCTGGAGACTGGAGTCAGCACCAGACCAAAAAGAGACCAAACGGCCATTTTTTTTATTCATCAAAATATCAACTATCTCCTCAAGGAGTACAGTAGGTTGCTTATAAAGGATTACTAAACCCTAATTCTAATTGGCTAGGAAACCCTAATTGCCTTATTACAAAAATAACCTTGCATCTCAATTAAAATACTTATAACCTAATAAACTACTAGGACCTAAAATATAAAAATACAATTGGCTTGCAAACATAAATAATATTAAATAATAACTTTCTTGCATCTCCCGCATCAATGTGACGTATAAGTATAGTTGATACAATATATTATATTTTTAAAATTAAACTATCTATATTTATTATTTGAAAGTGTTTTAAATTTAGTCATTTTTTTTTCACATAATGCATTTTACATTTAATTATTATATAAGATTAGATATTTTGTAAATAATGTAATGTGTGGTTATAATTTGTTTTTAGTACTCCTTACAAATGGTTCATCCTTTATACATATTGAATGATCTAAATGGAAAGCAAATATAAGTAAATCCATCATTTATATTAAGAAAATAAAAATACAATACATTAATACCATAAAGACAAAAAAAAAAAAAAAAATTATTAAGAACCTATCAACATTATGGTGAGAAGGTGAAATAGCTATCAATAAAATAACTCATCTTTTTACACAAACTTCTTCTCCCAGAGTATTATCAAAGTGGACCAAATGGATTGCAATGGACCAAAGTGGACTGAATAGACCAAAATGGACTAACTGCTGAGTGGATGGAACTGGAGCAGGATGGATTAAATGGAAAGAATAGACTTAAATAGACCGAAATGGATCGAACTAAATGGA
Source organism: Castanopsis chinensis (assembly GCA_032878915.1). NCBI lineage: Eukaryota > Viridiplantae > Streptophyta > Magnoliopsida > Fagales > Fagaceae > Castanopsis > Castanopsis chinensis. The sequence continues at coordinate 5,288,249 of JAVQMG010000133.1, forward strand.
ATAGACTGAAGTGGATCGAATATACCTAACCTAACCTAAGGGGCTAAATGGACCTAAATGGATTGAAACGGACCTAAGTGGACCGAAATGAACATAAGTGGACCAAAAAATAACTTTCACATTATTTTTTTTACAATAGTTGAGTTTGCATGAATGGATTCTAATTAGCTTAACTAGTAAAGTCTTTAATGGTTAAATAAAATATGTAGGAGTCAATCCTCGTTTACACCAAAAATTAATTGGTGTTTTAGTTTGATGATAAAGAACTATCATTTGAAGTAGATATCGTAGGTTGAAACTTTCTAAAAAATAGTTTGCATTATTTTATTTTTTATTATTTAGAACTTACTATCTGGACAATTGTAAAATATTTTGTATAAATTTTTGCTAAATAAAAAAGGGGCTAGCCAATGTACACCCACTATCCGTAGCACTAAGAAGAAAAATTTTGTTTGATGTTGAGTATGAATGCTGTGAGGATGGGATGGAGAGAACAGACCATATCCTACTAAGCTGTACATATTCTGACGAGGTTTGGAGGTCCACATGCTTGAGAGAGATCATAACTCATTGCACAAATCTTTCATTTGTGGATGTGGTTGATCAAATAATGCAAAGAAAAATGACCCAAATACTGCAATATTTTTCACAAACAGCTGGATGATTTGGAGTAAGCGAAATGAGGCTAGCTACAGTACTCCACGTTCTGATCCCCCTTTCTTATACCAAGTCTACTGCAACCCATGCTTCAGAATATTTAGGAGCTTCCCTTGAGTATTTGTAAGATTGTCTTGTTATTTCTTAGGCATCCTTTAATGTAAATTTGTATATAGTTGCGGCATTATTTGTTAGGTGAGGAGAAAGTTTTGTAGCTGGTATAGTCTTAGCATGGTTGATCTATGATGCTATCTTGCTTTTGTATAGACTTATTATTTTCTACTTTTTTTTTTTTAAAATAAAATTCCGCTGTTTATCCTAAAAAAAAAAAAAAAATCATCAAGTCGCGTTATGGCATGCCGGACTCCCATGTGTGATGGGTCAAAAGGTTTGCTATCACTAAGGTAGTTTTGTATAAATAGTTGACTATGGAGAATGAAAAAGATCAATCCTAGATAGTAGACACAAGAAAGACCAAAACAACAGAATATCTAACAAAAACAACCAAAGCCAAAAGCACCCTATTCAGAATGGATTTCTTAACAGAGCTTGCAGAAGATCAGCTTCATGTCTTAACCCTTTGCCACTATAAATTCTTGCACCCCTGTCAACCCAAATATGATACACAGTAGCCTGCCAAGCCAGCTTACACGATCAAAAGATAGAGAGATTGGATTAACACCACTTTCTTTTATTTCTTTATGTCTTCAATGCAATACCCATCTCCCCAAAACCCGTTTTTTGTTGTCCCAGCACTTCCATGCTCTGACTTTGAGTTGAGTTCAAGTGTCAACTAGACTCTAGATATAATAAGTACACCTTGTTAAGCTGTTCAAAAACAAGAATAATGACACTCTATATGCCTCTATTCAGGTCTTGTACCACTTTAAGAATACTAACCCAACTCCATGCCCATCTCTTTGTCACTGGACTCCATAAAGACCCACTTGCCTCCACCAAACTAGTTGAATCTTATTCTCAAATGGGTGACCTCCAAACATCAAGACTTGTCTTTGAGACCTTCCCTTCCCCAGATTCTTTCATGTGGGGCGTACTTATTAAGTGTTACGTTTGGAACCACTTCTTTGAAGAGTCCATTTCATTGTATCATAAAATGCTGTACCATCAAGTCCAGGTCAATGGATTTATATATCCTAACATTTTGAGAGCTTGTTCTGGTTTTGGTGATCTGGGTATTGGTGGGAAGGTCCATGGGAGGATAATCAAATGTGGGTTTGAAACTGATGCTATTGTTGAAACTTCATTGCTTAGCATGTATGGTGAAATGGGGTGCTTATATAATGCGCGAAAGATATTCGATGTAATGCTGATGAAAGATGTGGTTTTGTGGAGTTCAATTATATCGTGTTACGTTGAGAATGGAGAGGCAAGTGAAGGGTTGGGTTTGTTTCATAGGATGATTTGTCAAGGTGTTGAACCAGATTCGGTGACAATGCTTAGTGTAGCTGAGGCTTGTGGTGACTTGGGTTTTCTGAGACTAGCAAGGTTAATTCATGGTCAAGTTATGACAAGGGCAATTAAAGGTGAAGGGTCTTTGGATAATTCTTTAATTGTAATGTATACTAAATGTGGTGATTTACATAGTGCGGAGAAGATCTTTCGAAATGTTACTCAACAGCATACTGCTTCTTGGACTGCAATGATTACATGCTACAACCAAACTGGTTGCTTCCAAGAAGCAATAGATGTTTTTCTTGAGATGCAAGAGTCTAAAGTGGAACCCAATTCAGTAACCATGATGGTTGTCATATGCTCTTGTGCTAGGTTAGGTTTGCTTAGGGAAGGGAAGTCAGTTCATTGCTTTGTAATAAGAAAAGCGTTAGATGCTGACCTTGATTTTGTTGGGCCAGCATTAATAGAATTATATGCTGAATGTGGAAAACTAAATTATTGTGAGGAGGTTCTTTGTGTAATTGGGGAGAGAAATATCGTCTCATGGAACATGCTAATATCTCTTTATGCTCAGAAAGGATTGTTGAAGGAGGCATTAGTGGTATTTGTGCAGATGCAGACACGGGGACTGATGCCAGATACATATGGCCTGGCAAGTTCTCTTTCAGCTTGTGGAAGTGGGAGTTCAATACAGCTTGGATATCAGATTCATGGTCATGTTATCAAAAGAGGTATTTTGGATGAGTTTGTCCAGAATTCACTAATTGATATGTACTCTAAATGTGGCCTTGTGAATTGTGGATACAAGATATTTGAAACGATTGAACAGAAAAGTGTGATAACTTGGAATTCTATGGTTTGTGGATTTTCTCAGAATGGTAATTCAGAAGAGGCAATCAGGTTGTTTGATCAAATGTATATGAATGGAACTGGGATGAATAAAGTGACTTTCTTAAGTGTAATTCAAGCTTGCTCCCATTTGGGTCATCTAGAAAAAGGAAAATGGGTTCACCACAAGCTCATTACTGGTGGTTTGGAGAAAGATCTTTATGTAGATACAGCTCTAACTGATATGTATGCCAAGTGTGGAGATCTTCAAGCAGCCCAAGGAGTTTTCAATAGCATCTCAGAGCGAAGCGTGGTTTCATGGAGTGCCATGATTGCTGGCTACGGAATACATGGTCAGATCAATGCTTCCATCTCACTCTTCAATCAGATGGTAGATTCAGGAATAAAACCAAATGAAGTCACCTTCATGAACATTCTATCAGCTTGTAGTCATGTAGGATCAGTGGAAGAAGGTAAGTTATATTTTAGCTCAATGAAGGATTTTGGCATCAAGCCTAATACAGAACATTTTGCTAGTGTAGTTGACCTTCTGAGCCGAGCTGGTGATCTCAATGGAGCATATGAAATTATCAGATCAATGCCATTTCATGTGGATGCTAGCATCTGGAGTGCTCTGCTAAATGGGTGTCGAATCCACAGGAGGATGGACATGATTAAAAGCATAGAAAGTGACCTTGTAGATATTAGTACAGATGATACTGGATACTACACCTTATTATCTAATATATATGGAGAAGGGGGAGACTGGGATGAATTTGGGAAGGTGAGGTCAATGATGAAAGGTCTAACTAAGGTTCCTGGGTGGAGTACAATTGAACTCGATAAGAGAGTCTACAGATTTGGAGCTGGAGACACTTCTCTTTTGCAAACCAATGAAATGTACAGGATTTTGGATAATTTTCCAACTTTGGCTCTTGAACAAGGATGTGATGTAGAATATAGATAAGGTCAATATCTAATTTTTCTCCAAGGTAATTTTACAGTTCACAGTGAGAAGTTAGCTATTGAATTTGGAATAAATCAATATCACTCCAGGAACAAGACTATAGATTTTAAAGAACCGTAATGTTCGCAGAAAGTCATTCTTTGACCAACATTGTGCAAGTCAAAGGCAGAGAGACTATCTCACGAAACGTAATTTGCTTTCTTTTTTTCATGTAACGTGGTTGCTCTTTCACAAATCAAGACATTAAACAGTCTAGTTTTATGTATAGTGCATTGTATACATTTTGCTTACTCCTAATTTGGGAGGAAATGAAGGGAAGAAGAGAGAAACAAAGTGTTTCAATTGTTTCAGTATTATGGAATTTATAGAACATGTTCCTTTCTCACCAATTCCTCCAAAGAAGAATGAATTTAACTTTTCCTTTGCCTTTCTTTTGCTCTCCTAACCCCTTTTCTTTCATGCTACTTAATTTGTAAGTTTGGTTAAACAATTTTTGTCTCAAAGAGTTCTTGCTTTTACATATGATACAAATTTATAGTTTTAGGTAAAAGATTGATATTAGCATCATTCACGTGTATGAATATACATTTTTCACTATTTGAATAGTACCAAAGTTAAAATCTAAAACATGTTATTCTTGATTTCTTACGTAAGCATTCCTCAACATGCATAATATTTAGGAAACCGATACTTCTACTTGCTGGGTAAAACTTGACAAGATTGTCTGACACGAATTGATTTGCTTACCTTCTGTTTTTATTTAGGAGTTGCTAACGAATTAAATTTCTATCCTTTTTTAAGGCAAAATTTGTTGAATAGTATGTTTTTAGAAAAATTTTAGGAAAACAGCACACGAAAGAAATTATTTAGTTGGTTAGACTGTTTTTGGAAGTCAAGTTTGGCAAATTCAAGTTTGGGCTGGAAGTCGAGTTTGACAAACTCAACTTCCAAGCAGGACTAAGCAAGATGCATCGATATTGCTTGGAAGTCGAGTTTGACAAACTCGACTTCCAACCCAAACTCGAGTTTGCCAAACTTGACTTACAAAAACAGTCTAACTAACTAAAAAACTTCAAACATAAGCTATTCACCCAAATTTTTTCTAAAAAAGTACTATTAAGCAAATTTTGCCTTTTTTTTTACGAGTGGGAGAGGAAGGGGGATTTGAATCCAAATTTTCTAAACACCTAGTTGAGTTCCTGCATGAAGTGCGGTGCAATTTATTGTTAGTTTTTTCTAATATTTTGATTAGTTGTACCAAAAATCTTGTAACTTAACTAATAGACATTTCAATTTCCAATAGAAATATTTAGGATTTAGATCCCCACCCCACAACTATCAATATATAAAAAAAACATATTTCAATAAATTTCATTGTAAAAAATTGTAATATTTAGTTATTTTATATATAGACAAGATAGAATATACTAAGAGTGGTATAGTTATTTGATCATACTATATAGGCGTAAATGCACTTTTAGTCCCTACATTTTGCCGTTTTTCCATTTTAGTCCCTACATTTTATTTTTACCATTATGAGTCCCTAAACCAATTAACGCTCTTCACTTTAGTCCTTGAAGCCCCATTCCGTCGCCAAACTAACGGGAAGACTGACGGATTAATAGAATAATATTTTTTTTTACACGTTGGACAATATAATAACTGGCCAAGCTCACGTGAAGACATTTTGGCGCGCAGAGGTAAGAAAAATCCCCAAATCGTTTGACCCTAGATCAGCCTCTCTGTCTCTCTCGAACCATCAACCTCTCAAACCATCTCTGCTACTTGAAGCCACCATCATCATCAACCATCTCTGAAGATCTTCAACCATTTAAGTCCTTGATCAGATGGAAGCAAGCTCTTCAACCAGTTCAAACTTGAGGAGGAGAGCTCCATTTAGGTGCTATTGTGGTGAAAGACCAGTTTTAGTTGTTTCGTGGACACCAAACAACCCTGGCAGAAGGTTTTATGGCTGTCCAAACTACTAGGTATTTCAATATTTGAGTATCTTTTTTAATTAATCATGTTTTTTCTACTGGGTTAGTTCAAGCCTTGTTACTGTTGGTGGGTTATTCACGTTATTCTGTTTTAGTGAGATGGGGTTTTCTTCCTCTTCTTTGTTTTTGGTTTTTTTTTTGGCTTGGCGTAATGTCTATGTGTAATGGGTTATTGTGTGATGGGGCTTCACGTTAGTCAAATTGATATTGAATCATGGGGTTTTTGTGTTTTTATTTTTAATTCATTGGGGTTAATCTGCATTTAGTTTTTCTGGGTTTTGGAAGCAATAATTTTGGGTTTTACTAAGCTGTTTGGTGGTGTAAAAAATGGTGGGGAATTAAGTTGTGTGTAATGATGCTTTGTATAGGTAATGAAGTTTCATATAGGTATTTTTGGGATTCAGGCTGGAGTTTCACATCAGAAATTTTTTTCACATCAGAAAAATACTCAGCTAGGCAGTAGGAGCTGTATATTTGAGATCTTAAAAATTGAATTTTGTTGGTTGGGTTAGTTTATTGATCTTCAATGTTAATGTTTTCTTAAAGAATGTTTTGAAAAAGTGTTGTGTAATGTATAGAACTTTACTTGTTTCCTGGAAAATGAATGGATAGTTGAGAATGACTTTTCTATTTTAATTGTCATGCTTTTTTCTGCCTCACAATCCTGTCAAATTACTTCAGTTTTTAAATTTGAAATAATTAATATTTTGTGCAGTGGATTCTTGTGAGCTAGCAAACTTAAACTCTGTGTTCATAGATACCAATTGTAAAGCCCAAGTCCTCTAGTTCTCTAGAATTAATGAAATCGAAGGGGAATGATTCTATAGACACTATCATCAAGCAATAAAAGAGCCTATTTTGTCTTTCTCAAGGCCTGGGACAGCCCAGTTCAATTGATCCAATTGCTTTCTTAAGGAATGTTTGCTTAATGAAGTTATTGCTTATTCATTTACAAAATGAAAATGAATTAATATACTAGAAGACCAAACAGCTACAACAACACCAAAAAAAAAAAAAAGAGAGTTTCTTAACTAGATATTCACACCATCATGTTTTGCTGTGGTTATATATAAACAACAATGTTTTTTCAATTTCATTTTAATTATACAGTCCATATTGGTCATTAAGTAGCTTGATGGATGAAGAAATTGGTTTGTATTTCAGGTTGGGCGAAAGTGCAAATTCTTCCAATGGCGTGATGATGAGATATGTGAACGTGGTAAGGTGCTCATCCTAGAGCAAAGGCAACGGATTATCAGACTAGAGGCCGAGGTTGCAAGATGCTGCAAGAGAGAGAAATTTTACATTGTGGCTTTGGCATTCTTATTGGTGATATGTGGGATTTGTCTCTTTAGGTAGATAGGTAGTGGAAGTTTGATTAGGCAGCAAGTGGGAAGTGTGGAAGTGTTTATGTTTAGTTAGGTGGGTGGTGGAAGTGTATGTTTGGTTAGCATGTTACATAGATGAGGGAGTTTCAATATCCTGTAATTGCTAATGCATAGGGCTGGCAAGGTGTAAATTTTTTGGTTAGGTAGTTAGCATGGAAACACCTGCTTGAACCCTTTTTTTTGTACCATTCCTAGAATGAAATGAATACCCCTGTTTTGTATCTGTGTTGTTCAATGAATACCCCTGTTTTTGTGTGTAAATCTGATTTCTGATAGTGAGGGTGCAGGGCTTTGTTTATTACCTTGAGCTTTCTTTGTGCAGTGCAACTCAGTCCTCAACTAAACACATTCATGACTCATAAATGTATTGTCACTTTTAAAGTTTCTTTCAAATAATTTTGCAGAACCCAGTAAAGGTTTAAAGATATATAATTAGTGTGCCTTAATTTATGTGAATATCAGAAAGATATGAATTAATTCACTTGCAATCCTACCAAAGGTACACGTGAAAAAATCCAAACTAGCCAAGATCAGTTTGTTTGGTTTGTGTTCCTTCATTAACTATAAATTACTATGTTGCGGTGTTCCCAACCACTACGATTTCCATTCAATTGTTACAAAGAGATTCCTAGAGAGGGCAGATGAACCCACCAATTGTCCATTTTGACTTGTAATTAATCCAATGGCATAGATGTCAGCTTATTTTAGAACAAACCTTTAAGTTTTACTCTTCATTCTCATTCACAATTCTCAAGCTAGTATGCTGCAAAAAAAGGCACCAAAATAGGCACGAAAAAAGCCATTTTGACCAGTACATCTCAACCAGATTAGAACACACAGGAAAACAGGACAAAGGCATGAAAATAGACCAAAAACCTGCTGCAAACAACAATACAGATTCTGCAAAAAAAATTTCTGCTGCAACCAACCCCTGTCAAAAAATTTCTGCTGCAAACAATACATTTTCTGCAAAAAACATTTCTGCATACATTCAGTTTTCTGCCTAAAAATTTCTACTGCAAACAACAATACAGATTCTGCAAACAAAATTTCTGCTGCAACCAACCCCTGTCAAAAAATTTCTGCTGCAAACAATACATTTTCTGCAAAAAACATTTCTGCATACATTCAGTTTTCTGCCAAAAAATTTCTGCTGCAAACAACAATACAGATTCTGCAAACAAAATTTCTGCTGCAACCAATTTTCTGCCAAAAAATTTCTGCTGCAAACAATACATTTTCTGCAAAAAAAATTCCTGCATACATTCAGTTTTGTGCCAGAAAATTTCTGCTGCAAACAACAATACAGATTCTGCAAACAAAATTTCTGCTGCAACCAATTTTCTGCCAAAAAATTTCTGCTGCAAACAATACATTTTCTGCAAAAAAAATTCCTGCATACATTCAGTTTTGTGCCAGAAAATTTCTGCTGCAAACAACAATACAGATTCTGCCAACAAATTTCTGCTGCAACCAATTTTTCTGCCAAAAAATTTCTGCTGCAAACAATACAGATTCTGCCATAAAATTTCTGCTGCAACCAATTTCTGCATACATTCAAGTACAAAAAACACAGATTCTGCCAACAAATTTCTGCTGCAACCAATTTCTGCATACATTCAGCATACAAAAAACACAGTTTCTGCCAACAAATTTCTGCTGCATACAATTTTCTGCATACATTCAAGTACAAACAACACAGATTGATGAATGCTGCAAACAATTTTCTGCATACCCTCACCAGAATACAAAGGGCATTCCATAGTTATCACTTTATACAATTTTCTGCATACATGGAACATACATTCTGCAAAAATGTTCCATAGTTATCACTTTATACAAAAGAAAGGGCATTGTTTCATATTTAACCCTATCACCATTGCCATCACTTTCTACAAAACAAAGGGCATGGTTCCATAGTACAAAAAATGAACTTGTGCTCTCTTCATTTCCTTGGACCATGCACAGATGATTGACTCCCTCCATGTTTGATTGCTTTCATGCTCTCTGATGTGACCACACTTATCTTTTTCTGCCTTGGATTTGGGTTGCTACGACTGGAGTGGTGATGTGCACCTAGAGTAGTCTGTGTGGTCCTGCCTGACTGGTGTGGTGCAGCTGGAGTGGTGCTGCCTGACTGGTGTGGTGCAGCTGGAGTGGAGCTGTGGTGCATCCTGGTATGAGATGGTGCAAATTGAGTGGCTGACCTTGTCCTGGCCTGAGATGGTGCACCTGGCTTGAAGCTGGGCATGTTGGACTGGTATGGAGCACTTGGAGTGGTGTTGCCTGACTGGTGTGGTGCAGCTGGAGTGGAGCTGTGGTGCATCCTGGTATGAGATGGTGCAAATTGAGTGGCTGACCTTGTCCTGGACTGAGGTGGTGCACTTGGAGTGGAGCTGAAGCTATGCCTGCTAGCCTACGAACAAGAAATTTACACACATTAATCTTGAATATTGGAAAGCAAGTATTTCACACACATTTCCATATATTACCTTATTAGATGTACTGGTCCTATTTGTGGTGCCTGGCAGTGAGGAGTTCCCTCCAATCTCACCCTTGCAACTTCTTCTATTATGCCCTAACTTACCACAGGCCTTGCATTGCTTAGAAATGCCAGCTCTCCCACTTGTTGGCTCATTAGGTTCCCTTGCTCTCGTCTTCTTAGGTCTGCCAGGTGGTCTTCTTTTGATGGGAGGCTGAACTGGGGTCACACCACTTGGTCTCCACATATTTTGTCCATTAATTGGTGCTATGATTGGTTCATAACAGGCCTTGTATGTAGAGACATGGTAACATGGGTGAACATACTGCTCAGCATCTTGTCTGTTGAAAAATATGCAGGTGATTGCATGAGCACAGGGTATGCCACTTATATCCCACTTCCTACAACTGCAGTGTGGTGTGGCCAAGTCAACAGTGAAACTTTGTAGACCATTTTTTACTTCAAATTGGGTCTGCCCTGCCCAACAAGCTAACCACCTGCTGGCTGCCACTTTTTCCTTGTGCAACCTCTTCAGAACCTTGCCACAAATATCTGACTCTATTCTCAAAATCTTCTCTCTGTTTTCTTGAAACCTAGTCATGAGATATACTCTGATACACTCAAGCTGCAAGCATATACAAGTACAATGAAACATTAGATTTTAATTGCAACACCCGCTAAAAACAGTACCAAACAATAAACCTAATTAACTATAGGTGATCACAAAGACTCATACTATGCTAATTATAGGCTTAGACCTGAATTTAAGAATCCTACTGTTGAAACTCTCACACATATTGTTTACTATAGTGTCAGTCAAGGCATCCTCACTAAACATGTGTTTGGCCCATTTTGTGCAACCATGAGCATCCAACCAGCTGTGTGCATCAGCATCAATGCCCTTCAGCTCATCCATCACCCTATCAAACTCTTCTTTATAAGTTGCCTTGGCTGCCCTCCAAAACAATTCTCTTATCAGAACACCAGGATGGTTCTTCCTGAAGTTGTTGTAAAGGTGCCTACAGCAAATCCTATGTTCATATTGTGGCCAGTTATCAATGAAAGTTTGCACCAACCCCTGTCACAAACAATATCAAAGGAAAATATGGCTTAGAGATAGATACAATGAGTAAATGAAAAAAAAAAAAAACAACCAAATAGAGAATAAACTACACACCTTCTGCTGGTCTGACATAAACACCCATCTCCTATTCTGACCTATGTCTGCAAGTAACAGATTGATGAACCAAGTCCAAGAGTCCTTGGTTTCAGCCTCTACCACTACATATGCAAGTGGGAAATACTCCTCATTAGGATCTCTGCATACAGCAGTAATCAATTGCCCTCCTGACTTGTTCTTCAAATGGCAGGCATCCAAATCAATGAATGGTCTACATCCAGCCAAAAACCCCTTCTTGCAGCCCTCCAAACATATGTATAGCCTCTCAAAATAAGGCACCCCACACACCAAATCCATCTCAGCTGCTAGATCACCATCATGGAAGGTATGTACCTTCATAAGAACGGTACTACCAGGACTAGCCCTCCTTAATTCCTCACAGTACTCCCACAGCTGGTTGTACTGTTGTGCATAAGCCCCATCAACATATTCTCAAGCCTTATCCCTAGCCCTACTTGCTTTTCCTGCACTTATGTTTAGGGTATACTTCTCATGGACAGCCTCTTGGATGTCTTTCAGCTTGATATTAGGCTGCCTTATCACCTTCTTCATCAACTTCTTCCCAATGTATGATGAGGTACACCTAGGATTCTTATAACTTCTAGAGCAGGTGTGTTCCAATGTCAATGTCCTTATTTGGTAGCTCCTCTCCCTTGGCACCTTTGTTAGATAGGCAACAAATTTGCACCCTTCTTGGCAGACAGCTCTTACCCTTTGTAGATCATTTTTAACAAATCTAATCCCCCATCCACCATGAACTGCATAATCTGTTATAGCTTCCCTGAATTGCTTAGGAGTAGAAAACAGCATATCTTTCTCAAAATAAATATGCTCAGCCCTAGCCACTGGCTTAAACATAGGGAACTTTCTCACTTGCTCTTCTTTATGTTCCCTATCATCTCCCACATGTGTCCTATTATCATCCTCAGACTCATCATCACTATCATAACCAAGCTCATCATCAGATGATGATTCCACAAGACTGTGCAGTTCCTCACTCTCATAATCGGAGTTCATTACACCAGCACCCATTTGGCCTGGTTCATTAACATCAGCATCATCCTTACCATTCCAACTATCACTACTATCTTCAACAAAGTCCCTAACACCATGGTTCAACTCTACGTCATCTTCTAGGCCACTTCCTCCACCATCACTTCCCACACTATCACTACTATCACTTATTTGAAAGACCTCAGGTGGGTGCTCAATGATAAGTTCTTTACCTACTCTCCTTGAACCCACTTGAGAAGCAGCCACCTCAGTAGGAACAGTAGCATTAACCTCAAGCTCATCTTCATCATTATCATAAAAACTGTAAAAATCATCCCCATCATTTTCACTGCCATCATCCTCACCGCCATCATGTTCACTGCCATCATCATTGTCATAATAACCTGTAAAGTCTTGCTCCAATGCCAATGGCTGCATACCCTCACCAGCATCCTGTCCTTCGTCAACTAATATAGGGTCATGTATTGGGTGCTCTACATACACATGAATATCTTGATAACCCCTCACTAATTCTGTTAGGTACATGGCATCACTATCATTAACAATCAAATGGAAGTCTCCCAGTTCTTGGTTCACTCCAGGCATTTTATACCACAACCTGCTAACAGATGTGTACCCAAAGTCCCTACATATACTCTCTATCTCAACCTTGGACCACCTGTCAGGGTCACAATTATCAACTACATCTACTGCACCTCCCTCATATTTTCGGCCATTCTCAGTAAAATGGCCACCATGATGCACAGATATACTAAATAGCTCATCCATTCTACATGCAACATAACACCAAAACCAATTAAACAATGCTAGTTACAGAACAAAACAAGTATTATTTCAAACAAAATATATATTATATTTAACAAAACAACACTATACCTAATAAAATATTCCATTATGCATGCAGACAACACAACATTTAATCAAATATTTAAGCAACAATACAACACTTAATCAAATATTTAAGTAACAATACAACACTTACTTCAATAGTTTTGTCATACTAAAAGAAACAGAGAAGAGTAATTTTTCATGCACGGGGAACATATGGACCGCAGTGTAAACCACACACAAACACATGCAGACAAGAACCAACAAACAGTCAAAAAGCCAAAATATACAAAAACATTGTGGCCCCTACTAGGAAAAAGCCAACAAGCTTATTGTAAAGCTATAAATAAGGACAGAGAGAATACCTTTTCACACAGACGGGGGTATCCCAGCTTTCATTTTCTCCACTCCATGAAAAGTGTGGGTATCAAGTGACAGAGATTGATAGAGATGGTGATGGCAATTCGGCAGAGGCAAAAAATTTCAGAGATGGGTTTTGAGATATGGGTTTTGATGATGGTGGCTTGAGAAAGAAGTGAAATTTGTCTTTAGGATGATGATGGCAATTCGGCCAAGGCAGAGACTTTCAGAGATGGGTTTTGAGAGATGGTGGTTTGAGAGAGAAATGGAGTTTTTCTTTAGGTTGATGATGGCAATGGTGTTTTTCTTTAGGTTGATGATGGCAATGGAGTTTTTCTTTAGGTTGATGATGGCTATTCGGCAAGGGCAGAGGCTTTGAGAGATGGGTTTTGAGAGGTGGGTTTTGAGAGATGGTGGTTTCAGAGAGAAATGGAGTTTTTCTTTAGATTGACAATGGCAATGGAGTTTTTCTTTAGGTTGATGATGGCTGTTCGGCAAAGGCAGATGCTTTGTGAGATGGGTTTTGAGAGATGGTGGTTTGACAGAGAAATGGGTTTTGAGAGACGATGATGGCTGTTCTGATTTGGGAAAGCTTTACCTGCGCGCCAGAGGTAGGTGTAGGTGAGTGACACGCATGTGTGGGGAAAGCTCCAGATTGTTTCTACAGTGTTCATTGTTGGTGAGTTTGATTTCTTTCCGTTATTATATTGTCCAACGTGTAAAAAAAAATATTATTCTATTAATCCGTCAGTCTTCCCGTTAGTTTGGCGACGGAATGGGGCTTCAAGGACTAAAGTGAAGAGCGTTAATTGGTTTAGGGACTCATAATGGTAAAAATAAAATGTAGGGACTAAAATGGAAAAACGGCAAAATGTAAGGACTAAAAGTGCATTTACGCCTACTATATATATGTGTTTACAAATTGAAAATTGTATGATATAGTAGCTAATATAGATAGGCATGTTTCATGCCTACTAAAAAATGCATATATCCTTCAATTATTATTTTTTTTACATTCTTGATTGTGTGCTACTAAAAAAAATTTCTCCTTTTTGTTGGACATGGTTTCAATTGTCGCAAAAAAATAATAAATAAATAAATAAAATAAATTTGAGTAAAAATGCCATATTTCAAATCAATTGTTTCTCACATAAAAAAAAACCAATTGTTTCTCATATAAATCTTAGAAAAATAATATTAAAATTTCATTATGCTTAAAATAATTAATATAACAAAATAAAATTATTTTATTATATTAGTAATCTTTCTAATTACATAGAATACATGCTACAATGTTATTTCCATACACATACATACAAGCGTGAGCTCACACACACACACACAAAGGAGTTAGGGAATTTAAAGGATAAAGATTAATTTTAGTGAATTCACAAATATTTATTTTTTTATGGCTTTTGTGACAATTGTTGTCAAAACAATTGAACATGAGTAAGAATGTTATATTCTAAATTTATAATTATTATTCCAACTGAAAATTATTTTTTATATAGAGTTTATAAAAATAATCATATAAATTCATTTAATAGAAATAATTAATGCACAATAATAGATGATTAATATATGCATTTACTCTATTGGCTAATTCAATGAACTCATACTTTAATATAAATGCAAACTTTGTTGAAGTGGAAAACTAAATAAAGAAAACTCCAACCAATGCGCCACATGGCTTAACCTCATACTCTCCAGCATGAGGTCTCTACTTTTATATATATATTGATGATTGATCGATTGATGTTACAAACAACAGTTTTCACAAATTTTTTCACGACAGTTAAGTTAGCAAGTTTTTATTGATTCTTAGCTGAGCCCACCGCTAACTTTACATTTTTACTTACCATTAACACCTTGCCACCTAGGCATTGTCAACTTTTTTGTGAAAATATTTATATACATAGACTTATTGCAAATTTTCATTATTGAGAAAATCAGACAAACTACTTAATCACAAAATTCTTGACAGAGTTGCTAACAAGTAATTAAGTTCTCTTCTAGACATCCTGTACAATGTAAATTAATTTTCTAATAATTTAAAGGCAATACTACACCAACGATCTCTGAAGTTTACTTTATGTGTGCAATTGGTCCCTTAAGTTTCAATTAAGTGCTATTAATCCCTCAAGTTTCAAAACTAAACAGTGTTAATCCTTTGTTAACTTCGGTTAGTATTATTGCTTATGTGGCTAACGCAATAGTAATGTGGCATTGTTTTAATTGACGTGGTATTTACTATTTAATTTTATTTAAAAACTATACATGTCATAAACTCATAAAAGCAAATAATTGACCCAATTCAAGTGGGTTAATACCCGAACATAAGAGAGTGATAGCCCAAGACCATCGTCCTTCTTCACACGAAAGCAACGCCATCATCCTTGACAACCACTTTGATTTATGGTCATGCTCGCAGCTTTTGCACAACCATTTCTTTGCACCTCCCCTCTCACCTTTGGCCAACCCATCTAGTCTGTGTTATCATTAGGCAGTTGGGACATGATAGGAAGCACTCTTTTGGTGATATGAGTGTTGATGAGGAAATTTCTAGAGCACCATAATTTTAATATTGGTTGTGCAACACATGATTTTTTTGTGCACCAACTCAATCTGTTGTTGCATTTTTCAATTGATGACTAAGATTCTGGACATGGGTTTTGTAGATTATTCAGTTGGGTTTGTTCCGTTTTGATTGTACTTGCTAGGTACATATGTGCTTTTGATTTCTTGTGGCGCCAACTATAATTGGAGGTGAATTTTGTAGAGAAGACTTTCATTGTATTGGATAAGGCGGTAGTTGATGGAGGGTTTACTCATGGAGATCCCTCATCCCTTTGCTGAAGGTCAATTAAATTTATAGCCTTTTGACCAATTACCCTTAGTTCTTTTGCTGTGTGAGCTCAACCATGAATCAAAATGGATGTGGAGGATGATGATGTTGCTAAGGCTCAGGGGAGGAGATGTTGTTGCCAGCAGAGGAAGGCAGCATTGTGTGGAGGAGGACGACGGTGTTGGGGTCTTGTTAATTTTATTGGGACTTTTGGTTTGATTTGGCCTACTTGAACTGGGTTAGATATTTTCTTTTATGGGTTTATGGTATGTCTAATTCTTTTAAAGATAAAAATAAATACCTAATTAGTTAAAAAATGCTAAATCAATATTATGTTAGTCACATAAACAATAATATTAAAGGCAGTTAACAAAGGATTAAAGCGCTCAATTTTGAAACTTGAGGGACTAAGAGCACTCAGTTAAAACTTAAGAGACCAATTACATATCAAGTAAACTTCAGGACCAATAGTGTAGTTTCGCCTAATTTAAAAGTTTACAATTAGAAAACAAGCTGATAAGGAAATATATTTAATGTGCAATATGGATTAGCGAATGGATACAGTATATAAAGTAATAAATTAATCATTGTATATTTGTATGGGACACAATATGCCTAGAACATCTCAAAAAATAACAAAAAGGAAAATGTCTGGGCCCAGTCTTATTCAATAAACAAAGGTTTCCACATAAATAGATATTTTCCGTCGACTCTTACCACCATCTAATGCCAATGCTGTGTTACCCTTCTTGAACAATGGCTCACAATATCACGTTGAAGTCACCACTGACATTGAAGGCTTGACTGTCACCTCTAAACATCATACAATTTCATGGATGTATTGTAAAGTAAACGTATCATTCTTCATAGTCACGTTAGGTGGTCTTATGCATTTATTGTAAAAGCATAAGACTTTCAGAAAGTTATATCCAGGGTTATTATATGTCGAGGTTGCAGAAGCCAGAAAGAATCTTCACAACAAAAATGCGACTCTTAGTCATAAAGCAGAGGTCCAAGGCTCAACTTCTCCCATCAGGCCATCACAGCCAGCCCCATAGGACTTGTTCAGGTATACTTGGCACATGTAGGTAGATGTGCTTCCATGTGTCGAGGAAAATAGTCTCGCCTACAAGAGAAGATACCTTCGTTACCTTAAGAAAAGGTGCATAAAACTGCTTTTATGGGGTCTTAGAAAGTTAGTTGGTAGGCAGCTTCATCCCCAATTCTGAGGAAGCTAATTCTCAAAGGTAGTTGTTTCTACACAACATATCACTTGGGGAGAGGACACTTACCATCCCACCAAGGTCCTAACTCTACTCATGATATCTATAAATTAGAATAAAATAAAATATAAAGCCTACAATCATTACTATTTTAGCCAGCCAAAAAATGTATTTCTTAGATAGAAACCTGTGTCTTGAGTTCCTGTGGTTTATCTCATCATGGTGTTAGTAGTATGTATACTATAGAGCATAAAGTAACTGTTCCAACTTCCAAGTCATCTCTCAGACACTTTTCAACAATGGTGGAGCAAGGCAGGTGGCAACAGTCAAATGTCAATTTCTGAAAGCACTGAACCTTCTATTATACAACCCCACAAAAATTGCATTCAAGTTGGTGACAATAAGCCTCACAGCTTTGAAAACTCCTTATCATCTTATGGTGTGCATGTATGATTAAGCATATAACTACCGGAGCGATGCAAATTTGGGAAATGAGATATCGTCACTGATATCCATCTCCACTTGGCTACACCCAGGGGATTTTCTCAATCCTCTTTGCTTCATCAGCTCCCTCACCTGATTAACCTGACTCCATCTTCCATCTGAAGCATACAAGTTACACATGAGTACATAGTAACAAGCTTCATTAGGATGTAACTCTAGCATTTTGCGGATTGCCACTTCTCCAAGATCAAACCTTCCATGGAGTCCACATCCATGGAGAAAAGATCCAAACACACTAACTTCTGGTTGAATTGGCATATTCTCAATAAAATCCAAGGCTTCTTCAAGTCTGCCAGCACGAGCCAATAGATCTGCCATACATGCATAATGCTTCATGGAAGGAACAAAATTATAGTCCCAGCACATCAAATTGAAACACCTCCAGCCCGCCCCAATCATCCCTGTATGGCTACAGGCTGATAATATAGTTGTAAAGATCACTTCATTCAGCTCTAAATTTTCTTTCAACATATCACTGAAAAGTGAAAGGGACCCACTACCATCCCCCTGCATTCCATAACCACCAATCATTGCACTCCATGTGATACTGTTCTTCTCTGCCATCCCATCAAACACTATACGAGCAGACTTCACATCCCCACACTTGGCATAGAAGTTTAGAAGTGCAGTGCCAACATAGACACTAGATGATTGTAAGCCCTCCTTTATGGAGAAAGCATGAAGTGAAGAACCGACTCCAAGTGCACTAAGGGAAGCACAAGCTGAGAGAACACTAACAAGTGTGACTGCATCAGGTGAGACAGAATCTGATATCATTTGCTGAAAGAGTTCAAGAGCTTCATATGCAGAACCAACTTGGGAATACCCTGAAATCATTGAGTTCCAAGTAATCACATCCTTGACCATAACTGCTTCAAATATATAACGAGCATCTCTGACAGCATGGCATTTTGCATACATATCTATAAGGGTATTTCTCACTGTAGTATCACCTAAACCAAGCTTAATCCCCAGACCATGAACTGACCTTCCCAAATCAAAATTGCCTAGCTGCCCGCATGCTGAAAGCACACTTGCAGCTGTAACAGAATTTGGTAATATATCAACCCACTTGTCATCCATAAACAACTTTAATGCCTCACTGGGATGACCACACTGTGCGTACCCAACAATCATAGCTGTCCATGAAACAAGATCAATAACAGAAAGCTCATCAAAGACGGAACGAGCATCTCTAACATCCCCACACTTAACATACATGTCTAGAATTGCAGTCGCCAAGAAAGAATTAAATGCAATACCGTTCTTAATGACATACCCATGAACCCACTTCCCCTGATGTAAAGCTCTTAACTTTGTACACGCAGTGACTAAGCTCCCTACAGTAAACTCGTTTCCTTCAACTAACCCTTCTCTCATTCTATTAAACAAGACCAACCCTTCTTCCGGACAATCATTCTGCACATACCCCACAATCATCGACGTCCACGAAACCACATTTCTATCAAGAATTTCATCAAACACCTCACGAGAACTCCCAACCTCTCCACATTTCGCATACATATCCACAAGAGCCGTCAACACGAAACCATCAGGGCTCCCAACCTTAACAATCTGACAATGTACCTTCCTCCCCTCATAAATATTCCTCAATTCACAACACGCCTTCAACACAATCGAAAACACAACGTTATCACACTCTCTGAGGCATTTTCTCAAACAGGTGAAGAACCCAATAATGTCCTCATACAAATCATTCAAAAAATACCACCTGATCATCACTTTCCACGAATAAAAATCTGGGTTCTCTATCTTATCAAAAACCAAACGCGCATTCTCAACGCACCCAAACGAACCATACATACTAACCAACTTAGTATCGCACGGAAGCTCACCGGTGAGGCCATGCACAATGAGCAAGCCGTGGACTTTCTTGAGAGAATCGATGTTTTGGCAAATACCCAGAAGAGGAAACCACGGGTATGAAGAGATGGAGTGAATGGAAGCTACGGAGTGAGTGAGTTCGGGCGGTTCTGATAAGGGTCGCTGATGATAGTGATGGGTGGTAGCATAGGTGAGAGTACGCCATGGAAAGTGAAGGTATTTGGTGAGACTCAGAGAGATGTGGGTACGCAGAGTAGAGATCAGTTTCATTGGTCTGTTTTGGTCATCTGAATTTGTTGGAGAGAAAAAGCTTCGACACTCCCGCCATTGTTTTCCTGTTCTACCAAGAAAATTGCTGGTTTGACTTTTGCCAAGGGTGTGCAATGGGCCGGGCCGGGCCGGGCAGGGCAGCTCCTTTTTACTTGGCCCATGGGCCGGGCCCATAATGTCATTGGGCCAAGCCGCAAGGGAAACCTCGACCCATGGCACTTTTAATGGGCAATGTACGTTGGGCCGAGACAGGCAACTACTTTTTACTTGGACCATGGGCTGGGCCATAAGGACGTTGACCAGTCAATATAAAGTTAGATTGGGCCGGGCCACAAGAGAAAAACTCAGCACTTAACCCTATTAATGGGCAAGGTCCCCCGTTTTGTCTTTAATTGATTGAGCTACTGCACTGGGTCAAATGGGTTATTCTTGAGTTTTTTTAATGGGCCTTCCTTCTATTTATTTTTCTTTTTTATTAAAAGAATCAAAATTTTTTTTTTTTAAACTAAAGAATCAAAGAATTTTAAACTTATTTAATTTCAATAATTTTTTAAAAATAAGGTTTAAATAAGAGAATTAAAATGAGAAATGTTATATTCACAACATTATCACAAAAAATTCTAAGTGACAAATTGTTATTAATTGCTACTAATAAGCAAAAAAGTAATTTTAATAATGGACTTATATTAGAATCAGTAATAATTTACTATCTAAAATTTATTCTGAACGTAGCACTTTTCAATTAAAAAATATAACATAACTTATCAATTAAAAAAGTAACAGAGAATAAAATTTCAAACATAATAAAATAGAGGAAACTAATACATATGACCAACTCTAATTTATTGAAGATTCATAGTCAACTTCAAAATTTTGAAATTAAAACTAATTGCCGTCGTTGTCAGCATAAATAGATTTTTTTTTATATAGTAGAAGATAGAATCTTCAAAGCAAGATTAAATATTGTTAGACCAAAGATTTGTAAAAATATAATATATAAATACAATTAATTTGCTGATAAATTTCAAATAATTTTCTAAGGTATGGGAAGAACATGTGGCTGTGTGCTATACACATGGCTAAACAAATCGTATAGAGCATAATGCTTGACAATATTAAATTGCTTTCGACACTCACCAACTAGCTATGATGCTACCTGTATTGCAATTGGTTATTCCCAATTTCTCACTCTTATTCTGTCAGTGTTTGTCAATAAATGATATAACTTTATCGTACAATACAAATGATACTGATACCTTTATTACACCAGGCTATTCCAGATTTTTCTTAATTTTCTTTGGATTATATTAATGTATACTTAAATGGCACATAATAATATATTATTTTTTTAAAAAAAATTTATCTAGAATTGAAAAAGTCTTACCATTTTTTCAATTTTTTATAAAATATTTTTAAAAATAGATGATTTAACGTGTACTCTAATCAGACCCACTATTTTCTTTTTATAAATGAACGTCTAAACGAATAATAATTGAAATGTTTATTTTATTTTTGTATTATATTATATCTTTTTAGAGTTATGTGATAATTTTTCTTTTCTTTGAAGACAATACTTATCCTCACTCAAACCCTTTCAATCTTAACCTTTATATATTGAATTGAAATCTAAACTTTCTTTCTACAATGCTTTTTGTAAAGAGAGAAAAATCGTTTGACCAAAAAGATAGCTGAAAGGGAGGGGACAAAGAAGGCAATGATGATGCGAAACTTACTTTGCACGTTGTAAAAAAATAAATTTAATAATATTTTTCTAATTGATATATAATAAAAGTAATATTAATATTGAATATTTGGACGATAATACAATAATTATAAATCAAGATTTACCAAATGAAGGTCATCATCTAAAATCTCTTCGTCAAATTTACAATATGCATCCATTATCTTTTGCTAGGTCGCCTAAAATGAAAGCTTAGTTTTTTATATTTTTTTATTTTTAGAGAGTCAAAATGAAAGCTTAGTTGATTTATTTTCTTCAACCAAATCCTAAGAAATATATTGAGAAAAATTATATAAAAAGATTTTTTTATTATTTGTTTCTTGCTTCAACCACCTATAACAAAGTCCGCATTAATATAATTACAAAAACTAATTAGTCGTAACTGTATCTGCAAGTAAATAATAGGATCATGAAAAATAATTAAATAAAGGTTGGCAATTCAAAGAAAACTTTCTAGGTTACAAGTGGAGATTATCTCATGCTTGAGTTATAAGTGGAGATTATCTCATGCTTGAGTTATGAAAGAAGATATAGACAAGGGCGAGTGACCTATGAAAAATGTTTATTTTTATGTGATTTGGTTGGGATTTACGTCCTCACTTACGTAGTTGGATCTTAGTGAATTTGAAATCAAGTTATATTAAAACCTATATGAGGAAGTTCTTATAATCCCACCCTCTTTTTGGGCCTCTAATAAGCATTAATTTTTACAATGCATATATAATTTAATATGATCTCATTTAGGTAGGATTCTATTACTTGCTATCTTTATATATACTTTGTAAAATAAGGTTTAAAGAAGATATATCAGAAAGATATGGGAGCTAGCTAGGGGTGAAAAATTAAAGAATTACTCCTTTTTAAATTACCCCAAAATAATAATAAATAAATAAACTAGAAGTTCATTTCCCTACATCATCCTTATCTTCTTTTTTCAAATTAAAAAATATATTCTTATTGATAGGCATGAGTGCGTGTGCGTGACACCTCTAAATAAAATAAATGGTTTGGTTTAGGGAAAGATAAATGCTCATATAAAATTACACTTTGCATAAGCTTCACAATGTATTTTAATGTTATGTTCAATGGACTAAAACACACATACCATATTTTCTAGTCAAATTATAGGCAAGTGTTCTTTAATGCCCAATCGACGCCAATATTGATGGTGTGTTAGGCATGCTTAAGGAATTAAAAGCATATAACGAATCAAACAAGAGAAAAATAAAACAAGGAAGGACTAAAAACCTTATAATTCAATTAACACGTTTTAATATTTTCAACCAAAATGCATGGGTTTAAATCAATGTAGTCAATACCGGTACGTATACCGGTATCGAAACACTAATATTTCATACCGGTTTAAATACCAGTCGTATCGGTTTGTAATTTTCAAATTTTTATAAGGGTAGAATGGTAAGTTATTTCTATTAACTTATTAGTATTATTTATTTTCTTAGTATGCAATGAATAATTAATATTTCTATTTTTTATATTGTGTTTTTTTATTTAATTGATGCTAAGGTTTAAAACCATGAATAATTTGTTCTAAATTGAGGTAATATTTTATGGTAAATTTTTATATTTATGATAATATATATATATATATATATATTTATAAATATAAAAAATAACGGTAAACTCGAAACAATACACTGGTATTGACCAGTACTAAAATATATTGTCAAACCGGTACTGCATTCGGTACAAGATTGACTCCTTTGGTTTAAATCCCCTACTTGATAACTGAAAAAGAAATTAAATTCTATAAGGATGTGTAAAACCCGTATTTTACCCCTTCAATCCCAGCATACCACATCATCTTATTACATATTTAAAAATAAGCATCACTACACCAAATCAATTATAACACCTTTACTGATTCTCCCAAAAAAAAAAAAATTCTAATACCTATATTTAAATCCAACCAAATTAGAAGTTTATTGAGATATTATTAGCTATGGTACGATATATTGAATTTTAAATAAACTGCTAATATGGAAACATCTTATTGAATGGTATAAAACAAAATTCAGACTCAATAAAAAATAGGTAAAGGGCGATTTAAGTTGGCGCCTTCCACCTGAGCATACTCCCCAGGCCATTAAGAAAAAGCAAAATATAAAATATATAGAACATGGTTTTGAATTTTCATGCTCCATTTATGTTTCATGCTTTCATAAAAAGTATACTTTCTTTATTCAAATTTTTATTAAATTTTGATTCTTTTTGTGAGTTTCTGTCTGTGTTCTACTGATTTATGAAATTTATCTTAAAGTATTAGGATAAGATAATTGCAGCTTGTTTTATGAAGTTCCTCAAAAGAGCTTGAGATAAAAACGCACACATATATATTCTTTTATAAGTAGCTTGGATTAAAAAAAAAAATGATTGTCTTTGGGTTAATCTAGAGCTCCAATGTGAAGGTTTAGGCTATAACACATTTTTTAAGCATTTGGGTTTGAGTATATCTCGCCTCCTCACTCGAAATTCTAGCTCTGTTCCTGAGCATGACCATAATAACATTTTATTTGCTAGGTCTAGGCCTACAGAAACCAAAAATCCATATAAGTCATAGTTATATACTTAGCTCCATCAAAGACGCTAGAAAGCAAAAGCCAAGAGCATAAAATATGATTGGAACCCAGATTCTTCAAGAGAAATAGGAACATATAAAAGGACAATACAAGCAAGGGGAGGGACCCAAAGCAAAAAAAAAAAAATGAAAAATGAAAAGGGAAGTAACGTAATATTAGGTCCAAGAAAAGGACAGATAAGTAGAAGAAGCAGGAGCAGCGCTGAAAGTGGGATGGGTTTATATGCTTTTTTGCATGACGATAAGGAAAAAAAAAAAAAGACAAAAGAAAAAGAGAAGAGAGAGAGAGTTTAGAATGAAATGTGATTGGTTGGGAGAGTATCTAGGGGAAGAGAGGACTTGTTGAAGACCACAGTACAATTAAACAAAAAAAAAAAGAAAAGAAAAGAGTCTTAAAATCAACTCAGACACCGACACGCCGACGCATATGTAAATAAATTTTATTATGTAAAAGCCGCACATACCACAGCGTATAATTGAGAAAAGATTTTCTCGTTCTATGTCGCACGGAATGTCACCCCTCCACGCGCCTTTTCACTCGCGTGCCTTCACATTCTCTCTTTCTATATGATTTTTTTTTTATATATATATATGAAGTTCATTGGTCTTGAAGAGTGGACAATAAGGCTTTAAACTTTTCAAAATTTTTTTTTCTAACTTCAATTAAGGCTTTTGTCTAGTTTTGATTTTGGAAGAGATCTAAGAGTGCTTTAAGAAGGTTAAAGCTCTTTAGTGACAATTAAGCTAAAATAGCTTTAAAAGGAGGTCCTACAATTGAGAACTTTTGGGTGGGGGTGGGGTGGGGACCCTTCAATTGACTATTGTGCTCTAAAAATCTACAAATATGACTACTTAAAACACTAAAGAGATTTTTAGTTAAAACTTTATATGTGAAGTTATACTACTACTAAAAAGACTATAATTAAAGTTATTCTTCCTATTATAATGCCAAACATAGACATAACTTTTTAAAACTCACTTTTTATTTAGAAAAAAATAATAGAAGTTTAAAAAATAACATACTTTAAAAGGTAAGTGCAATTTCAAATCATTGTGACAAGCGAGCATTATATAAAGTTATATTTTTAGACAGTTCATTTTTAAAACCAAAAAAAAATACTCTTAATGATTGTTGATGTGCATTAATTAAAGCAGTGTTTTTTTTTTTTTTTAATTGCAATTGACCAATTAGGGTGTCGAGCAACATTTAGTTAAATGGTGTAGGTGGAGAGTGAATCTTATATTTCTTATTCAACTCTTAGAGATTTTACCAATTGAATTAACTAAAACTCACATCAAAGTGCACTTGATTCCTCCTCAACAAGTGCAATAGCGCAATCAACATATTCAAATGGACAAAACAGACAACTGAGGCCCTTTTCTAAAAAGGAGAGGTAATGGAAGTACTTAGAATCACACTAAACAATGTTTTGTTGGTTCAACTATTCAAGTGGACCAGTTCAGCCGGAACTTTCTTATGCAAAAGGACAGACAATGAATTGAGACCGCTTTATCACCACCAAACACTATGTTAGGCAACCCATCCACAGTGTTTGGGTACATGGGCTCGTGTAACCTGTGCATATCTGCACAAACATTGTACCACTTTTTGGTTAAATCCAAAACTTTGGAACAGCTGGTCATTTATGGCAGACCCGCAAAATAGTTTCCCACTTGTTGATTTTATGGGACAAGGGAAATGAAAGTTAAAAAAAGTTAGTGGAAATCATTTCCCAACGCAGCATGTTCATTATTATCGTTTCTTTGGCATGGAGGAATGAAAATTGGGCCAACCATGTTTTCCATTGAATTTACTATTGTCATTATGTTGGTAGCAAAGAATTCTTCGATATTAAGCGAATGGTTTATCAGAAAAGTGGAGCATGATGCTATTTACATAATCTTGCTGATTATAGTCAACACATTGTAAAACACTTTGCAGCACAATCATTTTAGATAAGTGAAGTTTGTTGGCCATCAATTTTGGCTCTTCATCAGATTCATGGTGACTTAAAAATCAATGTTACATGTGGAAAACGTAGTCCATAGGACATCTATTTTCCATAAGAAATCTCTCTCCTAAACAACCAAAACCAAAAAAAAAAAAAACAAAACAAAACAAAAACTTTGTCCCAAAAATTTGGGATCAACTATGAATCCTCAACAAACTAATCAAGATTTGCCACCTATAGTCCCAGAAATCTCTCCTAAACCTTTCGAGGAATCCATTGTTTTTCCACATATTAGCATGCTTCAACTTGACATTCTTAGCCATACATATTTATTACAACCATGGCAATTGGACAAGCAAATATGAAGTAGCAAAAACTAATAATGAGAAAACCACCCCTAGAACCAAGAACGGTAGCTGTGCACACACCAAGTGAAGGAATGCTATTATATATCCCGGAAGAAATTATACAACATTATTTATGATAATACAAAGTTGGTAACCACTCAAAGACAGATAATCAAGCAAGCCCAAATTTTGAGCAAAGAAATGTACAAAAGGCAGTCCCGGCGGCTCAGAACAACCTCATCCCCTAAAGCCAGAGAAACAACTCCTCACTTGCCTCTATAAAATTCTAAATTAATAAATCGAAGACTCTTCCCATTGATCAGGTTAAAGGGATAGATGGAGGATTACCTGCAGGGCATCTTTGCCGGCGGGGTCGTCTAGTTGTCTTCCCCCACCCTGTTAGGCTTCTATCCTCCAGTCCCACTTCAATATTATTAAGCTGCTGTATCAGCGGAGTGCAAGCGGGGCTTGTTGGCACTGTAGGTGAGGGACTTGCCACTGACCGCCGCCTCCCCCTTCCACACCCATTTCTAGTAGAGCTCCTCCTTGTCAATCCTGAATGCCACAAATGACCTGTTGCTCGCATCAGCCCCCCAAATGTCTGAAGATCTTCTGTTACCTCATGCCTTGACAGAGAAGCAAGGCCTGGAAGGATGTCCCTTTGGAAATCCCTCCGCTGCCTCCCTCTCCTTGCCTGGCCCTTCCTTGGCCGATTTGGTACTAAAGTGGTTCCAGTGTCCTCCAGCTTTAGGTTTTCAGGAACCAGAGGTTTAGGCATATAATCCTCTTCCTTAGTATCCATTAGTTTTAATGTCATGGACTCAAAGTAATCACTCCCTTCAGAGGAAGATTCTTCATTATCCTCACCATCTTTGACTCTCAAAAGAGTATCGAACTTGCTCTCAATGTCATCTCCACATGAGGAAACTATCTCCACAAACCAATTAAGACAGTCCATCATAGAAGCTTCTGTATCATTGCAAGTGGCATTATCAATCTGACTGTGCAGAACAGAAGATGAGATGGCAATCATTGCTTCAGCTGCTACCACCATAAGTTCATCCAATGGCTTCTCAGCTTTGTGTTTTGGCGATGGTAAAGGAGGATCATGCTGCTTTTCTGCAGCTTCTTCAAGAATGACATCCTCCTCAGCATCAACAACTACAGGGGCTTCTAAGTCTATCCCTGCTGAAATCTTCACATGAGCGCTTGGAGTAGAAGGTGCCAAGGATGCTTCATCATCACTCATACAGGAATTCAAATCAATGTTATGTCTGAGACTGGAAACGTTTGCATCTCTTTTCTTATCTTTAATCAGAATTTCTGTTGCTATCTGATTGCCCAAGTCAGGAACTGCAGGTTCACAAGGCAAGTTTATATCAAGGACTCTATTCTTCCCATTATTCTCCACAACTTCACCTTCTGATAGGAGAGGAAGGGACACAGAAGGGGAGGTGAAAGAATAAGACTCATTCTTAGAAATATGAGACTTTTCAAAGATGGGAAACCCAAGAATTTTCTTATTACTTGGGTAGTCACCTATTTCAATCCTTTTCACTTCAACATCATTAGAACATGAAAATGATTTTACATTCTGGGTAAAAATTTGATTAGCCCCCTTTCCAATTTCATTTTTGTTGGGCTGCTGGTTTGGTGAGGATTGCGAGAAACTCAGATCCTCTTTGTTTGAAATCCTCCCGGCATTGGAGGCCTCATTCTTAGGAACAAAATTAGGTCTTAGCCATGGCAAGGCTGCAAGATTGTCTTCATGCCTTTGTCCTCCATCAAAACCTTGCTGCGGAGGTACTTTGTTGGTTGAACTGTTTGAAAGCACCACATAGTTCTCGTCTTTTACAGATTTCAAGTCTGTGCAATCTGAACCTTTATAGTACTTTGCTAAACCATTATTAATCAACTGGGCAGGAGCTCTATTATTATCATTACTGCAGTTCAGGTAGCTGATTGATGAAAGGTGAATTGGTAGTTCCTTCGAGCCAGATGAGGACCCTGGGTAAAATCCATTTCTGTTAGGAGCTTCGCTTCCAAAACCTGGGTTACATCTAGAATTGCCCTTGAGATGCCAGGCATCTCCCAAAAATCCATTGCTTTGAACTGATGATTGAGAACTCTTACTCAAGGTAGCAGATGGGTTCAAACATGGTTGTTTTTGAACTGACATTGACTTCTGGCTTAAGTTACTACTTGATTTTTCCCAAGATGAAACCGAGTGAGACCAAGACTTGGACAAGTCGGAAGGAGCAATAGGATATGGACTAGGTATATGAGAGGCCACAGTTGACCCCAGATGCTTATTACTGGAGATCTCATGACTTCTATCAGTCATATCCAAACCACAAACTGTTCTTTCACTCCACAATCCTGCCTTGCTTTGATCAGTTAGATAGTAAGCAGAAGGTTCATGAGCTTTGTTAAGCAAAACTTGCAAGGGTTGGGAAGATATTTCAGGTTGAAGACCTTGAGAAGTAGATTTCACGTTGCTTTTCCCATTCCCTGAAAATAAAATCACAGCCATATGAAAAATTATCTAACCCAATGGAACATTCCTACCAGACATGTAACTTAAAAAATATTGTTCTAAACTGATGGTTTGCTCAGGAAGTCCCTAAAACTCCTTATTTACCTAGCTCAAAATTTTTCTTGCCAACTAGATGCATGTTCTATTGTAATCTTAGAATATTATGATCCTTCCACTCCAAGAACTTCAATCTAAGTTATTTGGCTTTACCCTAGCTTGCTCTGTTTATATTCCTGATAATTGTGTAAGAAAAACTAGTTCTAAATTATAAACAGTCAGGATAAATTAAAAACATAAAACTGCAAATACTTTCTTTGAAAACAGGATCGAGTGACTGTATTTGTAAGCTTGTGAGGTACAATGGCGAAAGCAAAACAAAGTAGGGGAAAATGCAGATTCAAAGAGGACCAAGTTAAGGAATTCTGATCCAACTTGATGAAGAAATTATACCTGCTTCAAGCACATGGGAAAACCATCCTTTTGCATTTCCGTTGTTCTCTAAGTGCCGGTTGTCTCGAGTCCCATTATCACTTCCATGATGGGAGTTGAGAGAAATTCCCTTTGGCAAACTTAGAAGCTGTGAGTTTGGTCTAGCAGACATATCAGGGCCTTGAATCTCCTGGAGACAGGCACCACGGCCCAGAAGATCAACATATCCAGAAGCATTTGTTTCTTCAAGCTGAATAGGCTCATTTAAGTCAGCCAAACCATTTCTGCTCTTTAAACGTGAATCAGATGTCAAAGCATCTCCTTGAAAGCCAGTCTTCCCACCATTGTCACGAAACAGCTTTACACCATTCTCAGGAGCAACTTTATGATTTCTATTAGAAACACTACCTGACATGGCAGATACTTTTTCTTCACTGAACTGTTCCCCTTCTTCAGTATCAATGTATTCATCAGCTGGAAGTTGGAGATCAAACATTTTTCTTCTAACCTTCGTGGGTCTGGAATCCTGCATCTCTAAATCCTTCAAAATGCTCCCATTTTGGGATGGAAAATGACCACCTTGTGCACTGTGTCCTTTCATCGAACTCATAGGAGAATGAATATCCTCAGCACCTGTAACAGCCGGTCTAGCACAAGTAGAGTTCCCCATAGGGAAGCTGGGAACATGCCATCTCCTAGCGTCTTCAGATGTAATTTGAGATGCTAAGGGACTTGATGATAACGATGTCTCAATAGGCATCCGGTTTTTATGCAGTTCTTTCCTCCTGAATTCATCCATCAAATCCCTCTGTATTCTGTAAAGGCGATGCAGTTCATTCACCTGGATGATGACAGAAATTCAGATATATCTAATAATCCAAGCTTTACAATTTGAATGGAGTAGATAAGCAAACAAGACTCAACTTAACTTTGATTAACCCATATCAAAAGAAGGTCCTCTACACAAACTAAATAGACCCAATTGATTGAACCACAAATGTGCGTTTGGTTTAACTTTTTGGGGTAGTTTATTTAGCTTATTTGTTCATGTTCAGTTTTTCAAAGCTCACTTTTCCAAGGTACATGTACTTTTGCCCCCTTTCAGCAAATAAGCAAAAAGCTAATCCAAACGCACATAGGTATCTGCAGGGGCCAAAAAATATTTAAATACCTGAGTTTTGAATATTTCCTCATGCTCAAGCATTGTCTTCTTCAATACATCCTTATCATATGGTGGATATAGATCTGTGGAAGCTCTGGCCAAAAAGCCATTATAATACTGCCCATTTGCTATTGGTTTATCTCCATAATAATGGGGCCAGCTACAACTGTTAGAATTCTCATTCAGATCCCTCATTGGATAATATTCTGGCCAATAACTTTTATACTGCACTTTTGTTCCCATTCCTGAAAATCAATGAAGAAGTATTTTTACAATGAAACATAGCATGCATAACAATCAGAGAAGAAAAATTTATTTTTAAAAAGAAGAAGAAAGACATAGAAGTAACAATAACTATCTTCTTTCCTGTAGAGTTTCCCAATTAGCAGAACTGCTCACTGTAGTTTTTAGTAAGAAAATCAAAAAACCAACAACATTGGCTGATTTCTATATATATACAAGAAAACAAGAATTTTATTCTACAAATTTCTCATAGTAGAAAACAAATTTCATTTGATATCTTCAAAAAAGATAAACTTTTACAATCTTGGCTTATAGAAACTGCTTTTTTAGCACCCATAAACCATCACTATTGCATGAATCATCTCCCTACCCCAATTCCAAAACAAAAGGAATCAAACACAGCACAGGCCACTATGAAGCCACTAGATGCTTTGCGGTGATTGATATGGGTATGATGATCCTCTGAATGTTTGTGCCCAAATACAGCCAAGTACTGTAACATGCACAGACCACAATAGTCTGGAGAATGAATTGATGGATAAATGGCTGTGATGCTTGAATTGACTTAATTCTTCATGCAAGGGCAATCTACAACTAGAAAAGCAAGCTATGATTGCTGCAGGAACTAAATGAGCCATTAGGCATGTTTATAGGAAGTGGAAACAGAAAAGGCGACACTAGTTCAAGGGTGTGCTGGATTCAGACACCAAGATCTCATTTTGTATGAGGACAGACATCACATTTTATCCACATAAAACATCACTTTTATTTTTCTGCCTTACCATTTCCAAATATTTTCCAAGATTTTTCCCAGTAATATTTTAACGGTACAAGTTTCCTAGTTAAGCTATATTCACATTGATCACTTGCTTCTTCGTTCTATATCTATTTATAAATTTCATATTCTAAATCTTCTTCGATAAGCAACTCCTAAATTATGTTATTCCACATTCACTAACTCCATCCCCTACATCACATGACCTTATAGACCTAAAATACAAATTAATACAGCAGAAGTCATCCTAATTCCTCTTTACTCAAGAAATTCAAGAATCCCTTCCCTCCGCAAACTTCATATTAAGCATAAAGAGAATCTACAATCTGAGTACTTCAAGAAACTTAGAAGAATAATGTCACCTCTTTTAGATTGGCCTAGAAGGAATAGAGATTTTTTTTTTTTTAAGAAGGGGGGAGGGGTGGTGTTGAGGACGCGAGGGGAATGACGGAGAAAGAGAGCACTACAATATCAAACTATCTGAAGCACCCTATGCCAAAATCCAGCTACACATCATGCAAAGAATGTGTTATCTAAGAGCATATATAAAGGGGAAACACGGTAAAATATTAGAAGTTCTTGCACCATCAAAGGAAAAATGTAAACGTACTTTCCTTAGCATAAATAAATGATGATAAAAAGTATGCATACTGCATATAATGAACATGCTTACAATAATTAGTAGTGCTCATAAAGCATCTATAATTATAAATACAATCATGGACCAACACTTCAACTGATATCCGATACTTTGCTTTCATAACAATAAAAACAATAATACAAAAGTACCTTCCTCACATGCCACATTGATATTAACCATTACGCTCAGACCAAATTCAATATAATGCTCTCCAAGAATACCAATTTATATTTCTCATCGACTTGGGGAAGTCACAAGAAACTTAAGGAACAATTCCATAACACCGTAAATACAATGGAAATGTGCAACAGCATAATCCAATTTAAGTGGTCAGGTTTCAAGGGTTACATATTTGACAAGACCAAACGCTCATCATAAGAAAACCTCCATGAAAACCATAATGAAATTGAACCCACAGAATTGTTTCCTTCACAAAAATTTAATCTACAATGAATGCAATACTTTAATCACCATAGGCTTTTCATATCCCACGAATCCTCAACATCGAACCAAAAAAAAATTAAAAAACCAACATACTGAAATTTAAGAAGCCTTAAGATTAAAAAGGAATCTACATCAGTAATCAAAGTGAATAGAACAGATCCTATCTAGTTACAATCTAAAATTAGTCATTATAAGAAAATATTAACAGCACTACCTACCATAACAAGTACTATATCACCAATCGAATCTTGATACCCATCCAACCAATTCAATAATTTTTTTTTAATTTTAAAAAGGCACATAATTAAATATCAAAAAGGAAAATCGGTCAAGTGTATAAGCTGCAATGAAACAACAATAACAAATGCACAAATACAAAGCCAAAGCCAAAGAGATAGCCAACAATTTAGCACACTCAAAAAAT
Source organism: Castanopsis chinensis (assembly GCA_032878915.1). Classification (NCBI taxonomy): domain Eukaryota; kingdom Viridiplantae; phylum Streptophyta; class Magnoliopsida; order Fagales; family Fagaceae; genus Castanopsis; species Castanopsis chinensis. The sequence continues at coordinate 5,321,339 of JAVQMG010000133.1, forward strand.
AGCAAAACAAAGTAAACAAAATAAAACAAAGTAAAACCCAATTACCCAAATCATCAAGCAAAACAAACCACAAAATCAATTTACTTAGAAAGTGAAAGAAAAATAAAGATACAAAATTTACCTTAGACCCACATCCTCTTATCACCTATCTCCTCAAGAATCCAGCTTGGATTGAATCATTACAACAAAAAACCTCCACATCATGGAAAATTGAAATAAATAAAAAAAGAGTCCCCAAGACTCTCTCTTTCTCTCTCTCTCATCACTAAGACCAAAGCAACAACTAAAGATAAAAACAGCAACAATTACTTAGCAAAAAACAAAGTGGGTGTTTTTGCAACACCATTGAAGAAGCTTAGATCGTCAACAGATTGAAGAAAAGGTGGAGATTTCGATCTGCTGGGCCACTCTCTTTCTCTCTCAAAGAAATGGGAGTTTAGAGAGAGAGAGAGAGACAGAAAAAAAAATTCTTTTCCTTTTTTTTTTTTCTTTTAGAGAGAGAAAGACTGAGAAAGAGAGAGAGAGAGATCCCAGATAAGAAATCTTCACACAAACAAACGACCTTCTAAGAACAGTGACATGAAATTTGTCAACATCCGGTCTCTTTTTATTCTCTGCTTTTTCTTCACTTCTCTCTCTCTCTCTCTCTCTCTCTCTACAAACACACTCTATTTCTTTTTACATTTATATATATATATATATTTATTATAAAATAAATGAAATTCATTTCTGGGTTTTTGAGGTAATGAAAAGAAATGAGTATTTCTAGATTCTCTCCGCCTTCCTTGCTTTTGGAACTACATATATTAAAAGAATAATAATATTTTTTTAACCTATTTAACAATTTGAAAAGTCTAACACGTATTTATCATGAATAATGCTTCAAAGTAACAGACACAATATTAATAAGTCAGATAAATTTCACAACTTTTTTCCCTTAAATTATTGAGTTAGCAAATTGCAATTAATACAATATTATCAATTTTTATCTTAGGATCCTCGCTACCCCCGTCATTTCAATTATTATGAAAAATATTACAAAATTTATTGTATCAACGGATTTATTATTTTTCACAACTTACTAAGTTGTTTACTCAAAATAAAAACTTATTAAGTTGGTAAGTTGTGACTAAAGTGAGGTTACTTTTACTTTTGAGCCGGTGCCTGTTATCGTTACAGATAACATTTTTTAAGAGAATGCAAATCCTCTATACCAGATTTATTATGCATCAATTTTCACAACAAATTAGGTTAACTGCAATAAAATAATAATGTTTTCAAAAACCTACTGATTTATCAAATAATAGTCAATATTTATATAGACAAGCCTGCATTACTGCAACATCAACAATCACAACAAACTTGACAAGTACCAATCTTGTAAGCTATAGTTGTTAGTGTTTAATTCTCAAATTAAAATGATTAATTAAATAGTTTATGATTTTATCTACAAAAATTAGTATTTTTTTTTCTATTTTAAGTAGTGTTTTAATTGGCTAGTGCAGCAGACAATAAGTGGGTCCCACTTTACTACTCTACTCTGGGAAAGATGAGGTTTCTTGGGGTTTAGTATGCAACTAATTAAATGCCCTTGTGGGTACTAGATATTTACAAGAATGGGATTCGTGCTTCTGTTGGGTCTTGATTGGCTGATCCTCTGTTTCAGTAAACAGTGCCAAAGTCTATTTGGCAAGTAGTGTTAAAAAAAAGAAAGATATGACTCATAACACGTGGCTGCTTTTGCAGAATACAATGGGCGCGAGGTCAATTAGAATGTTAAAACTTAAAACAAACACTTTATCATTACGAAAAAAAAAAAAAAAAAAAAATCAAAAATGCATTTCTAAAAGCGACATGACTTGTGTTCGGTGTCCAGTTTTACCGGAAGCGGTAGAATAAAGATATGTGTTTATATCTTAACATATTCAATGTAATTGGACGATAAAAATAAACTCTTTCCCTCCAAAAAAGTTTAAAGATAAACTTATATATTTCAATAAATGTTGAATTACCCAAAATTTTTTTTTAACCTAATTTTATCTCTTCTAAACTTATCTAACTTCTTTAGATTTGTGAATTCCAGTTAATTCAACTCGTAAAATTTTTGATGGTTGAATAAAATATATCGGGCTCAATTCTCACTTACACCAAATACTAATTGATGTCTTAGCCTAATAATAAAGAGTTATCATTAAAAGTAGATGTCATAAGTTGAAAACTTCTATAAATAAAATTAAAAAAAAAAAAAACTTCTTGAGATTTCAAATATTATTTTAAATGATGCTAAGACTAGGATCCTCTAGTGTTTTGAGTTTTTTTTTTTTTAAGAATAAATTAATTAGAGTTATTAAGGTAATTCTATGGCGACAATGTTGAAATTTAATTCATATATTTAAAAAGAGAGTGAATTAGATTTATCAAAAGGGTATTATCATATTAGCTAATATTTGTTTAAATGTTAAAAGCATGATAAAATCTAATTCACTCATTCTAAAATAGATGAGTAAGAACTCCACCTTAAACTTATTAAAAATATATAAGATTCTATATAAGACATTCTCTCATCTCTTTGGGTTTGTATTAAAATACTTAAAGTATTCTAAAAAAAAATTATCAATGTGCTTAAGGAAGTTTAAAACGCATTATTGATTGTTTACACAAAAAAAGGAATATGGCATGGGATTTGTAGGAAAAAAACAGTTGGTCTACAAGAGGATTTTACTTGGTATTGAAATTTTAAATTTGATGGAAGCAAGTGATTCATTTCCTAGATGTGTGGATTTATTGGCAATTTAAAATGGAGATAATAAATTATATGCAATAAATATATAAAGTCCAACTATTGGCGTAGGTTAATTTAAGCCTGCATACTAATAATTCTTTATTTAAGAATCAGATTAAAGTACATTTTTTTTCTTTGAGGAAGATTAAAGACCATCAGGAATATAGAGGGAAGAATATTTTGACTGGTTATAAGCACCTAAAAACAAAGTAGAAGGTTTTTTTTTTTTTTTCCCTTTTTTTTTTCTTTTCCTTCTTTTTGCTTTTACTTTTTAGAAGAATCCCTTCACAGCTTTCACTCGAATGCTGTGAGTTGTTATTTTTATCAATAGTCATTGTCAATGAGGAAAAATATAAAATGAAAAATTTTCTAACTGTGACATTAAAAATGATACCACAAAACAAAAAAAAGGTGTCTGGATTTGAAATTTATTACTGTGGGGGACCTAATTGGTTGGTTTATTAGGACCAATACCAAAGGTCTATAACTTAATTCAAGTAATTACCATATTATATAAAGTGGGGTTCACACATTTTTGAGTAGTAGCGAAGGTTGGCTATACTTCTTCAGATTTTGGAAAAGAGATTGCCTATGTTATTGTTCACTGTATTTCTCTTTTAGCTAAAAAGTACTGTTCTTATTGATTACCTGAACAAAATTACAAATGTGAATTTAATTTTTGTGACGGCCATATCAGCTCATTATGAAATTTGGGAACATACCGTTGTCTTAGTTAGAATTTTTCATAATCTGTATAGCCAATTTTTTTCTAATTAAAAAAAAATCACTGGCCCTACAAAATTGGGTTTTGTTTTTCTTTTATTCCCCCAAAAAAAAGGAAAAGAACTTTTGTGTCTACTCCAAGAGATTGGCTTACTAGTTCTTAAAGTTTCATGATATTCATGAGATCTTGAGTTCTAAATCTCTTACCAAAGTTTTGAAACTTCAATGAGATTTCTCATTGTAATAACTTGGTGTGTGTAGAACGGAAGGACTGCATACTCCTGAAAGAAAAATCAGATACTCGAAGAGTTCTGGACACTCTTATTTATCCCAAAAAAAAAAAATTGTTGTGCAGTAACTTATGAGATATGAATATAGAGTTGAATTGTGTGCACGTTTGCACGACCACACTACAAATGTTAATGATTGAATATTTCTTCTTCGGGGAAAGCATCTCTGAGGAAACATGATTATTTGCAATAACTTATAATGCATATGATAAAATTCAGGTCGAAATTTTGATATATTTCACAAATTTAAAGATAAATACAATATCATGTGAATTTAAATCTCATTTGATTACATAAGAAATAATAATTGATTTTAAATGATGCAGAAGTACAACCACTTTGAAATTTGTAAAACATTAAGTCCCCACGCTATAGAACGAGCTTTCTTTATTTCATGGCAAATGGACCCCCTCTTTGATTCTATAGACACAACGTTGGTATCAAAATCATTAGAGACTCACCTGTAAAATTTAAAAAACCTAAGAAAAAAAGTCTAATAAAAATAAAATAGAAAAATAAATAAATAAATAAACCCCAAGAGAAGATTATCTTTGTTTGCCCTTTTTGGTTGGGAAAAAAAATGTACCATTGAATTTATGGACAGCAATAGACAGTTCTGAAATAGGCCTGACATTGGTATATGCTAATTTAATATTCCATTATAACTATACAACTATACAACCATATGTGATCTGATTCAGAGACATAGATTTAAACCTTGAGAAGTAAGATTGAGTACCAATAATAAAAATGCTACTTTCTAGCAATATAAAATCGTTACTTTACTTGGATACTATACAAGTACACACATGTGGAATTTAAGGGTTGTTTGGTTGTGTTGTTTAAACAACAGTTTTTGTTGTGTAAACAGCACAACACATATTTTTAAAACATTTTTTTACCCATACGTATTTTTACAATATTTAAATAATGTTAATTTAACAACATTATCAAACGGATTCTTAATTTTGATAGCATTCAGTACTTGATTTGATAATTGTAGTGTATACATTTTGCTCCGAATTATTATGGGGACCTTATATCCTTTGCAATTTGATTTTTCAGAATTTTTTCTAGTAATGTTCTTTCTTGCAAATGAAGTGGTGTCTAATTTCAACTTTAAGATTAAGAGTAAGAAAGTCAAAAATTGAAGGTAGAATTAAATAAGCATGTTAAGAATATGAATTAAATATTATACCGTGTTTTTTTTCAAAAAATATTATACCGTGTTAAACATTTAATATCTTATAGCATTCGAATGGAAGGTTCACAAGGAAATTTGATTTGCTTGCTGACCAAATCTAAGCCAACTTAGTCCAAATTTTGCAGCATCCAGTAGCACAGTTAGATGTCAATGTAAACATGAAATTTGTTATTTTCCACGAGTGATGGTACAAATATTAAGCTCTACCCTCGTATAAGGATGAATTTGTATAATACATTGAATGTACAAAATAATTTATCGTGATATTAAGAGTGTAAAAATATATATTTTTTCTTTTTTCTAACCAAATCTAGTATGAAAATATTTATTTTTGGAAACTTAGTAAAAGAAACAAATTATAAAGTGAACAATTTACCATAATTTATGTGACATATGTATCGAATACTTTGTTGAATACTTTGTTAAATTTGATGTATTTTCTTAAAGTGAGCTCTTTATGAAATTATATTAGAAAATATTAAAAGTACTACCAATTTTATTACATAACGTTTATAAAATAACATGACAATAAATGTAATTTGTGTTACATCATTAACATAATAAATAAGTTTTTATTTTGAATTTAAAAGTTGACGCTTAAATTTTTAGGGATTGTATAATAAAATTTGTATTACCCATAGCATTATTCATTTATCTAAAGAATTTTGTTATGAATCAATGTCATCTTACTATTATCAGTTTTTTGTAAATCAAAATCCCCTTGCACAACCAATTGCACCAACAACTATTGTTAAAATTGTATCAATTATAATGAAGAGAAAGCCAGCATTAAGCATTGACATGAATGAATCACAATAAGTAATCCTTTAAAAGGAAAAAAAAAAAAAAAAAAACCATTATAAGTACATTAAACACAGGACCACATAAAATATGAACCAAAGGGGTTTATTCATTGATAGTATGGGTGATTCGGTTGTGCGGTTCAATCCGGGTACAGAACCCCAATGCCTATCAGTCCGGACCACAACCAATACTTTGGCAAACCATATGTTTGGTGTATTCCATACCCTGACAAGGAATAAATATGACTTAAAATGGACATCACTATCTTTGCTATAGGTGGGGAGTCTAGTTAAAAGAAATAGGGGGTGTACAAGATTAGTTTTCCATATATATCATTTCTTTAAAGTCTGATAAATCATAAATGTGACCCATATCTTCCTCACCTTATTAATCAGAAATATTCCGGGGAAAATACCATTTTGACCCATACACCTCGGGTCACTTTTAATTTAGCTCTCTACATTTTGGTAGCAGTCAATTGTGTTTATATTATTTTCTTTTTTGATACAAGATAGAAATTCTATTTGGAATCCACTTATTTTACTGAAATTAAAAACTTTTTATTGAGAATATTGTAGATAAATAAAGGTGAAAGTTAGTTGAAATAGTATAATGAGACCTATGAATAGTACCAAAAAGGACAATGTGACCCATGAATAGTAACAAAAATAAGTTGACTAGTAAAATAAGCTGACTTTTTAATTTGAAGTCAAACACACACCTAGGTGTATATGTGTATGAAGTTTTTTCTTGAAGACTTAAGTCTCAACCCTTGTCCTTTATTCCACAAGAAGTTTGTACTTATGGAATGACCATTCACGTTAAGAATGTGCAGTAGTTGTTCGTGTTATTTTCAACTTGCAATCAATTTGTAAGGATTAGTTTTCAAGTGAATTGATGGTAAAGATCAAATTAACTGCTACCAAAATATAAGGACCGAACTGAAAGTGACCCTGAAATGTAAGGGCTAAAATGATATTTTGTGAAATATTTAATTATAATTTTCAAACACATGAATTTATGGGTTGCGAGTCAAGCAAGTTCTTAATCATCATTCTAGATATTTTTTTCCATTTCCTCTCTATTTATGTGAACGTAAGACATGAGGGTGGTCCTCGAATTTTCCTGGGTCACTTTCATGGAAAATTTGTGAAGCTTTCCTAGTCCCAGCTGGTGGAAGATTTGGCTAAGTAGAATTTTAGGGCCCACACAGAGGGTTATGGTGAATAAGGGTCCTACAAATTTGATTGACTTGAGCTGTTTATATCATTGGTTTTAATTTCAGCCATTTTTACAACAATGTCAATCTCACTTTTATCAAAAAGGCCTAAATAGCAATGAATAGGTCATTTTGGAACAAGTTTGTTTTTCATACATTATCGTTGGGTTAATTATTATTTTTTACATATCATTAATGCATCAAGATTTATAAAATTTACAATACAATTTTGAAGTCAACTCAATTTTTTTTTATTCCTTTTTTTTAATTAAAAAAAAAGATTTTTATTTCTTTGAATAGTAAGCAAACCAAGAAGACAACAACCTTAAAGTTAATTTTCATCATAAAGAGTAGGGTACACGCGCTACAACCAGAGTACAAGATTAATACAACTACAGCATTCTTGTTAGTGGCCATCGTACATTGGCAACAACAAAAAGGAATTTATGACTTGAGCCAATGCTATCTAAGGACACCATAAAGGCAGAGTCCATTGTTGGGTGGATAAGTGGTTACCATGTCACTAAAATCCCAGGCTGGATCTAAAGTCCATGTCAAGCTAATAAATAAAAGTGAGAGAGATTTTGGTGAAATTATTCTATGCGTGTGGCTTTTATTATGGTCATGTTAATGGGTGCTTTAGAATATTTGTTAATGAATTATTTTTTATATCATTTTCATGAAAAATATAAAAAGTTGTTAAAAAAACTCAATTGTTTTTTTTTTTTCTTCTTTTTCAATCAAATTTTTTAAAATTATTTCATAAACTAATATCCTTAATTTTCCCTTTTATTATTTAGTAAAAGTTATTTATTAAGTCTTGTTGATAGTTATTAAAACCTAGTAATCTATTTCTTGGGTGATGTAAAAGACTATTTAGGAAGTTGCAGAGTGTTTATTAACTCTTTCGCATTGTAATCACAATATAAATCAATGAGACAGAAGAAGCAGAGTGTAGAGAATATTTTAATTCATAAAATTACCGTCTTATTTTGGAGTTGAGTGATTCCTCCTAACAGTCAAGTGTATGGCATGATTGCATTAAGTAGCAATTCGCATAATTTCCCAATAGCTCACGACTTGCATCACTCCTACTTGTGGATTCCATACATGAAATCTACACTTATATGAGAGGTAAGCGTAATACATCGAGTGGTAAGGCATAATTTCTTACACCCTCAATTGATTTCAACCTCAATTTAAATATTAATGGATAAAAAGTTCTCCCCTTCTTGCCAAGGTTTAAATAATTGGAGGGCTTTAAAACTAGTCCAACACTAAAAGGAAGATAATTTTTTTTTTTGCTGCCTATCCAATGGTTTGCCTGCAATGGATTAAAAGGAGCTTAATATTCCACTAATTAGCTTGAGGAGTCTAATCCAATTATACCATGTTTGAAGTGTCTTTTTTCCACAAATGTGAAAAACCAATAGGGACAAAGTTTGTAGTCAATGATTTATTGCTTAGCGCTTTACGTAAGAATCATATGTTTATGGACCGCTTGCATGCCTAATTTGTCAATAAAAAAATTCCACATCATGTGCTATTTATGGTCTTGTTTGTATCATTACCGTATCTCGTAGCTTATTAATTAGCCTGTTAGGACCGTTAAGGCCATGCATTGTTTGTGGCTGAATTTGAATCAGATCTAAGCTCATGATGACCAGTGTATGATAATTGATAAGCATAAATTAATAGGCCAATCCTGTTCAGATTCATTTGCTTAATAAGTATATTCATTTGGGGTTAGCAATAATTTAATTTAAGACAAAAATTGCAGTCCTACAAGTCCTATAAATTGAGACCCTTTTTTTTTTTTGTTAGTAAATTAATGTATTCACCAATGCCTTATACTGTGTTATACATAAGTGGGATAGAAGCAATTTGGGCTAAACTCCAACAGCAATTGGCAAAAAGTTGAGATCACATTAATGATATGGTACTAGCAAACTTAAAGATGAAAACAACAAGTTTTATTACCCCATTTATTTTGATTGAAAGAGCAACATCATGGAGGAATTGGTTAGAGGTTATGGATTAATTTCATAAAAAATAATGCACGAGATAACATTGGCAGAAAGTACTATCAAATATAAATGAGACAAGAGCTGGTCATTAGAACCATTTTGTCTTGGTAGTTACATTTTTTTAAAATTTTATCTTTGTTTCAAAATCATCCTTATACTTTCAAATAGTTTTAAAAATATCCATATTATCTTATGGATGAAAAATGTTGATGTAGAAAACAAAACTCATGAATTTGAAACCACTACTCGCTATGATGGCGTGGAGCCATGACGTGATATGAATTCTATTTACTACATTGGTATTTTTTTTCCATCAAATGATAATACAAATTCTTTTATTAAAAAAAAATTGAAAATATAGAGACTATAATGAGACATTTTAAAAGTATAATGATGATTTCAAACAAATATCAAAATGTTAAGTAATAAATATGAAATTTAATGTAATTTTTATCAATAATATAAATTATGGATTCGCTGAATTCTCCTTAGCTTGAGCTTAATTTGCAATGTGACAAATGAATTAAGATTGAGTCATGTAGAAGGGGGGATTCACAAGCTTTTTATTACAAGATTGATTTGGATTGTTCAAGAATTGCCCAATTTGCTCATGCACAATATGTTGCACATGGATTTTTTTTTCCCCCCGAAAATGATGTGAAACAGAAAGCCAATTTTGTGAAAACTATGCTCCAGGCAAGATTAAGACCGAAAGTTTCAGATAGACTTATTTTGTGGGCTTCTAATGTTTCATAGGGCATGGCCTAGGAGTTTAGGCTAGTACATAATAGATCATAGGAATTGATTTTGTGCACCAAAATTAAAGATATTAGGTAGCGTTTGTTTCATGTACGGTCATCATATACAAGTAGGCGTCTCTCAATAATTGCAAATCGATAGCTGTGTTACGTGTTGGGAGGAGATGAAAATTTGATAGCTGTCACCATATGCATGCCACATTTTGGTGCTTGTCACATGGCTACATAAAACCTTTCAATTAAGGTTGTGGCAAAATAATGGTTCGAGATGACACAATTTGTAAAGTCTTTTGTCGATGAATAAAAAATTTAAGATTGAGGTTAAAACATATCTTGCACGAAAAACAGATTAGTTGAAGTTCTATCGTTATAGAGCGGATATCATTAGTTGAAGTTCTATCATATCTAATTATTTAAAATAAGCACCTAATGATCCTATATTGCCCCTGAAAATGTGAAATAACTTTAGAGGAGCAAGGCAACCATGCTTGTCCTTGATCATTGAGGGTTTAATTGTTATGGGCACATTTTTCTCACTTCACAATCATGGATGCAGATGCTCACCATATGTGCACAAAATATTAGCTCCAAAATCTTATACAACAATTGTTGATGATTGCCAAATCGAAGGAATTTAGTTAAAAGTAAAGAGGAAAGTAAGAAAAAAAAAATCAGCAAGAGAGTTTTACTTGGTTTAATAAAATGTCTACGTCCATGGAAGCGACACAATTTTTTTTTTTTATATAGAAAAGAATATGGTTTACAACATATTTATACTTCCTCAATCAAAACCTTATCTTGTTTTATTATAATTCTCAATATACCCTTATTGAACTGCGGGGGTTTTCTTCATTGACATAACATGCTTAAATTAGGATGCATCGGAATTAAAGTTTAATTTAGAACAGGAGTCATCATCTCTAAAAGTCAAAAGGTATCAATCTATAGGTTAACATTTTACTTAATTTGTATTCAAATAAGAACCTTTTATTGGAATATTTACACGTGTGTAAGTGATGTGATTAATTAAAATTGTTGAAGTCTCATATTAAATAATAATCAGAAGAGTTTATTATAATATAAATGAACTCAAACCAACATGTTTAAGCTTTTGAGTTGAATGATACCTCTATATATTATATTAACTTCTTAATTAGAGCCTCATTAGCATCTTTTTATCTCTCTTTTAAGTTCATTATGACATAGGTGTAATTGCAAGTGAACATATTGATAACAAGGAAATCTATTTTAATCATCATATAAAGATCCCATTATCTTAATTTAGTTTTAATTTTAAAGTAGCATAATTGTTCAAGGTTTGAATTTGCTTCCCAAACTCATTGAAAAAATGGATATATAAATGGATATACACAGCCAATATGATTTGAGCATTCATTATGTGTCCATGTGGGTGGCCCGTCAAATAATGGCCTCCCCTTTTGTTTTGCTAAGGGATGATTTCGGACCACAATGATGAACTGCAATATTGAGTAGGTTCAAGCAAAACACCAAATTAATTATATGGCTTTTTAACATCTAGCTACCACTCTTGTCCTGTACCATCTTTGTACTCACTTGCAGGATATAATTATACGGGGATATGTGTGTTGATTAAGTAGTTATACAGAATGCAGTGTGAGTAAAACATGATGTTTCATTGTCATTATTTTAGAAAAAAAAAATTATTGAAATAAGGACTAAATTATTACAAGAGATAAATTTTAAGAAAACTTGTTTAAATTGATTTTTCAAAATTGTAAATAAAACAAGTAGTTACAAATCTCAAGAAGGGGTGGGGTTTGTAAAATCTGTCTCTGCGCTGGTACTCTTTGGGGACAAGAGGAGATGGTCAGGTTGGGACGGGACGGACGGAAAAACTTATCATCTTTAGAGAAATAACTTATTGGCGTGTGTTTTATCAGTTCATTTAGTAACATACCATTTACCATGACTTGCTAAAGTAGTAAATTATGAATAGTTGACAATTACTTTTATATAAAGTCATCAAATTTTATCCAAAATTCAATGTTAATCACATCAAAATTGTGAGGCGAAAATGATATGCCCCACACTTTCCCGAATTTTATTTGTCTATGAAATTTAAGTAGTCTCCTGATAAGTTGGATTATTCCCCATTGTTGAAAAGTCACTTTTATATTTTTAAGAGAATTTGACCGAAGTGGAAAATGACCTTCGATGACAAGTAATTTTCTACTAGTTATAGGACAAATATAAAACCTCCAACAACAATTGGACACGTATCATCATTCCATTTTAACTTTTTATGCTTTTTAAAATAATCCACACATTAAGTTATTAATCTACAAAATCATATCTCACGACAATGTCAGTGTAAAAGAAGAATCTATAGATAATATACTATTTGGTTCCCTATCTCATGTTGCTTCTTGACCGTGGAGTCTCTGGTTACTGGCTGCATCGATTTGTAATTAATTCTTGGTCATCTTAATTAGGCGGTCAACAATTCATACTTGGCATGCATTTAATTGTTATTTAGTTATATATAGCCTATAGGGTCATAATAGAGTGTAAATACAAGCATTTGTTTGACTTTTTAAATAATATAAATTTAAAATTTTATATATTTTTATTTGAAATATCATGCATTTAATTATATTTCGTTAAAAAAATTTGAAAATTTTTATCAGGACTATGTAAAGGAGTGTTAAAAGAAAAGTTGATATACGTAAGGAGTGTTAAAAAGAAAAATTGTAGTCAACTCAAATAAAAAATTTACATTAATAAGAGAAAAATGTTCAACTTGGTTTTTTTTTCCCCTTTGCTTGTGTTTCACACACATCTATAATTAACAAAAGTCATAAGAATATATGTGGCCGGCCATAATTAATTCGCTGAAAATTTATAACCTATCCTAAAATTTTAGGATTATGGCGTTGTTGTTATTGTTGTTGTTGAAAGATAGTTCGAGATATTAGAAGAGTATAGAACTACTGGAATGAATGTGGGTTTTAATTAGCTAAAAATTATTGGTACTATTAAGAAACAATATAAATTCAAATCATATCACTTAACTAGATCAATTCTTTAGGGTTAGTAAAAGATAGGTTCAGATTTGGAAAGTGATTTTATGGGTACTACAATTTCTAGTTTTCTAAGATTATAGCTTTACAAATTAATGTATCAAATTTTAACAATAAAATGTGGTTAAAAAATTTATTTATTATATTGTTAATACCAACCTGATCCAATCTAACCCAACTCGACAACTTAGGTTTTTTGGTTGTGGGTTTGATTGGATTCTAATTTTTTTTAAAGATTGAATTGGGTTGGGTTTATGTTGGCAAGATTGTCAACCCAAGTAACTAACCCAACCACACTATTAATATTAATATTAATATATATATATATATCTAAAATTTGTTAGTTTGATTTTTCTTTTTCTGATTTTAAGACTTAGTTTAAATTAGTTAGTTTGATTTTTTGAGACTTAGTTTGAATGAAAATGGAAAATTAAACCTAATTGTGTAAATTATAATAATTTATTAAATAATGAAAATTTTTTGGAATACATTTAAGAAGGGATGACAAATTTGAACCTTGGACATCTCTAATGCCATTGAGTTATAAGATAAAAATACTGAGATTAAATAATTGAATAAAAACCTAATTTTTTTTTATAGATAAAGTTTAGTTACAAAATTGGTTGTAACCTAAGACTACAGTTTTACTCATTATCTTTTTATTTGAGGTGAATTTTTACAAATCCACAATTAGATTACATTTTCTTCTTATATCCTCCATGCTTGCACGATATCTACAAAATTAAAGACCAATTGCTATGTCATCAATAAATTGTTTAAATTGTAAGTTTTTGTAATTTAAAAAATTATGCATAAAAATAAGCTTATAAATTATATAGTAAATAATATTTGATTGACACAAAATTTGATATGTATATTAAGAGGGTAAAGAACATGTAATTTAATGGTTATATATTTAAAATATGTAGTAATATTTATTTTATCGAGTATAGTTGTAACTCAATTTTGTTACTAAAATTTTGTCTTTTTTTTTTTTTTTATTAGCTCTTGCAATAAATGTCGTCACTTGATGACTCAACCCAACTTATGGACTGGGTTAGATTAGTTTTGAAATCTAACATAGGTTAAGTTAGGTTGGAATTTCCTCAATTGGATGGGTTGAAAAGTATTCCCAACACAATCAACTAATGCACAAACTTATTGGTAATCACATCAACAATAGATTTAGGATTAGGATTTTCCAAATATGAAAAGGATGCTATACTCACACAAATTTAGACAAACCATACACAACAAAAAAAAAGGATAGAATCGGTATCTTACTACATTTTGTTGTTGAAAGATAGTCCAAGATTTTAGAAGAGCAAAGGACCATTAGAATGAATGTGGGTTTTAGTTAGTTTAAAATCATTGGTATTTTGATATGATGATAAAGAATAATTATTATGAAGTAATATAAATTTAAATCATATCGCATAAGTAGACCAATCCTTTAGGGTTAGTAAAAGTTGAATTCAAATTTGAAAAGTGATGCTGTGGTAGTATGGGTACTACAATTTCTAGTTTTCTAAGACTTTTGCCTTACAAATTAATGTTTCAAATTTTAGATATAAATAACATGTACTTAAAAAATTTATTTATTATACTGTTTTCTAAGGGGTTTTTTTTGTTTTTTTTTGTTTTTTTCTTTTTTTTTTTTTTTTTTTTTTTTTTGTGGGTTGATCGATTTGATTGGATTCTAAATTTTTTTCAAAGAATGGCGTTGGGTTGGGTTAACGTTGGCAAGATTGTCAGCCAAAGTAATCTAATCCAACCCATGCTATTAATATTTTAAATTTGTTAGTTTGATTATTATTATAACCATTATTTTTTACTTGAAGACTTAGCTTAAATTCGTTAGTTTGATTTTTTGTTTTTTAATTTTTAGAATTAGTTTGGATGAAAGTGGAACATTAAACCCAATTGTGTAAATTACAATCATTTATTAAATAATGAGATTTTTTGGAATAAATTTTAAGAAAAGAGGACAGATTTGAATTTTGGACATTTTCCAATGTCATTGAGTTACAAGTTAAAAATAATAAGATTAATAATTGAATGAATAGCTCTCACAAAAATGTTCATAACCTGACAACTCAACCTGACTTATAGACCGGGTTGGATTACTTTTTGAAAGTACCACAAAACCGAAGTATTTACTTTTTATTAGCTTTCACAAAAATGTTCATAACCTGACAACTCAACCTGACTTATAGACTGGGTTGGATTACTTTTTGAAAGTACCATAGGTTGAGTTAGGTCTGAATTTCCTCAATTGGATGGGTTGAAAAGTATTCCAAAATTAAACACAATCGATGCACAAACCTAATGGTAATCAAATTAACAATACATTTATATTTTGTAAATATACAGTAATATTTATTTTATTGAGTAAGGTTATAACTCAACTTTATCCTTTTGGTTATAACACTGGTGGCTCCACTTGCTAAAAAAAATATTATATGCTAAGTTAACTTATTGTGACTACTCTAATAAAGTTAGGTACAAAATTAATTGTAACTTAAAACTATAACTTTATTCAATATCTTTTTATTTGAGGTAAATTTTTACAAATCCACCGTTAGATTATATTTCCTTCTTATATCCTCCATGCTTACAAAATTTCTAGAAAATTAAAGATCAATTGTTATGTCATCAATAAATTGTTTAAATTGTAAATTTTTGTAGTTTAAAAAATTATGCATAAATATAATTTTATAAATCATATAAGTAATATCCGATTGACACAAAATTTGACATGTGTATTAAGAAAATAAAAAACATGTAATTCAATGGTTAAATTTTCAAAATATATAATAATATTTATTTTGTCCAGTAAAATTGTAACTTAATTTTGTAACTAAATTTTATCTTCTTTTTTTTATTAGCTCTTATAATAAATGTCATCACCTGACTACTCAACCAAGCTTATAGACTGGGATAGATCAGTTTTGAAATCTAACATAAGTTTAGTTAGGTTGGAATTTCCTCAATTGGATGTGTTGAAAAGTATTCCAAAATTCAACACAATCGACTAATGACAGACTTATTGGTAATCAAATCAACAAAAGATTTAGGATTAGGATTTTCCCAAATATGAAAATGATGTTTATCCTCACACAAACTTAGACAAACCATACACCAACTAAAAAGGAAAGGACAGAATCGGTATCTTCCTACATTTTTTTTTTTTTTGGAAGGCGCACTTTAGTAAATTCAGCAACCACTTCTAGGGACGTTACCGAGATTCCAACATATTTTGTCCGTACAACGTTTTTTTTTGTTTCATCACAACAACAACAACAAGATCTAAACCCTTGGCCTTGCGGCGTAAACTATAAATCTCTCTCTCTCTCTCAGTCGCAAATCCCAATGTCGATCTGCGTCCACGAATCTTGGGCTTCTAAACGACTTGCCTCACAAAAGCAAAGACCCTTACTTTTCAACAAAATAACGACAGCGCCCTTACAAAACACTTGACTGACCATATTGCCCCCCTTTTCTCGTTTCTTGTGTTCGTCTACCTAATCTCACATGTGGTCCCCACGCAAAATCTCTCCCCATTCTTTCCCTTCCATTGAAACACAATAAATTATTATTAAATTCCACTGTTTGTTTTTCCTCGTCTGTGAATGTTTTTGATTGGTGAATTATAAAAAATTGAATTGTTTTATTATCACACGTTTCTTTCTCAACTTTTTACCTCAATTTTAAGGTAGCGAGTAATTGTCAATTATTTATACATAACATCGTTATTTTTTTTGTATCATTAACACTCTATCATATTATAGTTGTTACAAAGAAGTTAAGAGATAATACGTTGTTCTATGCATTTGACCCATCATCATAACCGGTTATTAGACCCAAACTTTGTCTTATTATAAAAAATGATATTAATGGTGTTTATGCATTTGTTAGAAAACAATTTATTTAGTTTTTTGTCAAAAGTATGCTAAAGTATATTTGTACATTAAAAAAAGTGAGAAAATTAAGATTTTATAAAACTATACATAAAAGATAAAAGCAAAAAAACTGGTTGGTAATCCAATATCAAATGTACACTCTAGATGATGTTGATGTTGTACAAATTACAATATGCTATCTTAAATACTGTAAAAAAAAAACATATTTGAACTATTTTACACTGATATACAATATGATTTGTATAAATAATATACATAAATCATCTCATAGTTGTCCCTAATTATTTAATTATTTATTTTTTACAAAGTGTTGCCCCCAAATAAGTGGGGAAAATATTAATTAGCTCAAACACGAATTTTCAAAGTCAAACTATGTCATGTGAAAAAAAAGTAGATAAAACTTGTTGAATGTGTAAACTCGTCTCTTTCTCCTAAAATTATTCTGTACATCCCGTGTATAAAACCCTTATTTTTTTCCACACAAAATGTGAAAATGGACCCCACACATATATAGATCAAACCTATATTATATAAATTTTTACGTTTATATGATAGGACGGTTTAGTACAAAACAAACGGGTGTTATCGAATGATTTCCTTATCTCTCTCTCTCTCTCTACAAACATCTGATCTGACTGACCAAATTGCCCCTTTTTTCTATCTCTCTCTGTGTGGTCCCCACGCAAAATCCTCATTATTATTATTATTATTTTTTTATAGTTTTGTTGTCAAAATTTCTTCACACACACTTTCTCTCTCTAAAAAAACCTCATCCATTGTCTGTCTCTTTCTATCTATCTCTCACCACTTCCAAAGATCTGAGAGAGAGATAGAGCATCTGCTTTCCCCCGACTTTTTCGAGAAAAAGTCACACTCCAAAACAAACAGTGCCCCTACAACTCCAAAGTATTTAACCATAATTGTCCTTTTAAGGTAAAAACTACTTGGCTACTTTCTGGTGTGTTACTCCTACATTGGCAACACCATACTCCCCCATTATTCAATATATATATATATGTATGAATATGATCACCTTCAAATTCCATGTGCCACTCATGATTGTAAATGATGATAGAATAACATGTGATTATTATTATTTTTTCCCATCTTTTTATAATTTTTTTTAAATTGGTTAAAATATCATTTATAGTTTTATACTATGTAAATTTGAGTGTTATTTTTAAATTCATATCTTAGACGATGAGAACATTGAATATTACACAAATATTATTGTTTTTAAAGTCTTATAACTTACTAGTATTGCTTGGTCTTGTTTCTGAGGAGAATTAGTATTCAAATCTCATTCCTCAACTTTTGTCAAATTTATTAGAATATTATCTTTAACTAATATAAAAAATAATGTCATTATGGACAACAAATTAGGAAAATAAATTGTTTTTAGGAGTGCTACTTGCAAAAATGTGATAAACCATAATGAAAGGGGCGCATTAACATTAGTCAATAATAAAAATTTGCAAGTTTTGAAAGTGACAAGATCAATTAATATACAATCTCATTTTTTTTTTCTTTTTGGGCATAATGATCTTAAATTTAGAAGGTGTAAATTCATTTTAGCTAAATACAAGTGAGATTGGATAAAAAGATGATTTTTTTTTTGAAGAGTGAAAGAGACAAGAGATGAGATTTTACACGAAGTATTCCCTTTTATTTTTAAATATTTTTTGATAATTTAATATTTAGAGAAGTGGGGATTTGAACTCTAAGGTTTTTCGTTGAAAGTATTTTTTTTTAAAAAAAAGAAGTCAATTGAGTCATTCTTTAATGTAAATAGAAAGAATATTAAACCATTATTGTGGCAAAGAATATGTGGATTGTTCATTAGGCAAAAGGGGGTGATGTGCTGGCCATTTTCGGATTTGAATGAATGAGACTAATTATATATAGGTTTTACCGACTAGGACCCACAATCTGATTCTCGTCATTGTGTTATCAAAGCCCTAAGGGTTGAGTAGTCTTGTCTGTCATTTACACATCTTTTTATTTGTTCATGTTCTTTCTCTTTTTTTTTTTTTTCTTAATTTGAAACAAAAAAACATTATTAATAGGTAGTTTTACGATTTTATTCCTTTGAATGGGCAGTTAAGATTGTAAGCAGGAGTTCTGTTCTGTGAATAGCAAGGATATGATGTTCAATTTCTAGCCAATTAAGTTGACAAGAATGTCTCTAAGTGGGTCCAATGTTTGGTAAAATATGCAAATCATGGGGTACATCAAAAAAAGAGTTTCATTTGATTAGGCTTGTGGAATGGTGTGGAAGTGATGGAATGGATTCTCTCTCTTTTTTCTTTCGGGGCAGAACAGAAAAATCATGGAAAGGGTTTTATTATGGCCCATTTGGCCTACAACATCTTGAGCCTAAAAGTTTTGTTTGGGCCAAGCTTGGGCCGTACTGATTCTCAGCATTTAGCAGAGGGCATAACTAATGTGCCAAGAGGCCCAAAACTCAGAAGATACGTCACATTTCCGATTTCACAAAAGTTGAGTTCCATTATTTTTTTTAACCAACCGTCCAACTCCTAATTCTTCTTTCACAATTATGAAGGAGAATTTGAATCCTAAATGTCTTTATTGGCAATATCACGAAGTTTTGGCTAGTGAGCTACAACGTTCTTGACAAGTACTTGAAGGAAAACAATAAATAAGTTGACATATATGCACCAAGTTAATTGTTTTCGAGTATTCATTCATAACAGCTTGAAGTTTGACTAAATAGTTTAGTGTATTGGACCAAGTTATGGTATTAATTATCTTTTTATTCGATTGGCCAAGACTAGGTTTATGGCCCCTATTTTTAGCTCCCTGCAAAGACCGCAGGGATTTCATTCCTAGAATTTATTTATTTTGACTAACATTACCTGTCCTTGTACCATGAAAAAGTTGCTTATATTTTGTTTTCTTGCTAAAACAGTACAAGGCCATTCATACGGGTGTTAATTGTGACTTCTAAAGCATCATTAAACATTTATTAACAATCAATTCATTAATTGATTGTATAGGCCTCTTGCCATGGGTAGCCCAAGCCCCTAAGCATCCCTAATGATTAAGTAGACTCAGTCCAAAATAGGACAAGGCCAATTCATTTTTCCTTTTGACTTTCAAACTACGGGTCTATAACTTTAGTGAAAGAGAGTTTTACAGTGTATTACTATGCCACAAAGTTCTTATTATATGAAGTATAACATAGATTCATCATTCTGTTCATCTCTAAATTAAATATACTAATGAAAAATTCTGTTGAGTCCTATATAATGTGGATAGCAAATTCATGATATGAAAAAGGGAGCATTTTTACTATCATTTTACATGTGTCCTCTTTGCAGCATAGTTTTTGTCCAATACGGAAAGAGTATTTTTTAGCTCTAATACCTGCAATTACAATACACATAACATTAACAAAAAAAAAACCATATCAGTACCAGACTGCACCACTATATATATTAAATTGATACAAGGTATGTTATAGCTTTCAGTCATAACTACAAGGGTTTGAAGGTGGGGAAAATAAGTCAGTTAGTCAAATGGTTAAAACCCAGGTTATTATGTGATATCCAATGGAGTGTGAAGTTTTGGTATCAACCTTGACTTGTGATGCAATCCTTATATGTTTAAGACCAAAAAAAAAAAAAAAAAGAAGAAGAAGAAGTTAAGACTGAAAATTGGAGAGATGGTTTTAGCTCTTTCTCAAATGGCATCTCTAACCGTTATAATAGTATTAAGGTGGAGGAAGAGGTCATAGGTTCAAGATCCACTAGATTTGTGTGTAATCACTTTCAAAAAAACTATTAAAGGCGTAAATGCACTTTTAATCCTTACATTTTGACGTTTTTCTATTTTAGTCCCTACATTTTAATTTTACTACTTTTAGTCTCTAATTCAATTAACGAGTTCCATTTTGGTCATTTCCGTCAGTCAACCGATGGAAATAGCTGAGGTGGCTCCCAAAGGAATTAAAATATTATAAAAATGCCACATCACCCATGACACATTAGCATATAAATTTAAAAAATTAATTTATTAATCTTAACTAAATAATAAAAAAAAGACAGAATTAAATAACTAAAATTCACATTGTTCTTCATGTTCTTCAGATTGTTCTTTATTTTACAACTTGTTCTTCATATTCTTCTCAAATCAAACCCAGCAACCAAGTACTTATACCCATCACAAGAACACAAACCCAGTAACCTAAGAACTTAATCCCAGATCACTAGGACATAAATGAAAAGAAGAAGAAAAAACCCGAATTCAACGCCTCAGAGATTATCAAACCCAGTACCATCAGATCTACCACAAATCAAGATCATCTCATGTTCTTCCCCAAATTCTAACATAATCAACACTGAATTCTCAGCAAATCAAACCCATAAACCCAGTTAACAAAATATCAAAAAATTAAACAAAATATCTCAAAAATTAAATGAATTCAAAACACAAAAACAAAGAAATCTTCATCTCCAACATCAACTCCCTCTCTCTCAGCATCTTTTTCGTTCTCTCTCTGTTCGACCTCAGCCTCTCCATCTTCTTCCTCATTGCGCTCAGCTCCTCCGTGAGCGACGCATCTAAAGATTCGATCTGAAGAACAAGTTATAGCCAAACATCAACTGGAGCAATCACAAAAGGCTAAATCACAAAAGGGAAGCAACAAATCAACCAGCCGGATAGAGAAAAATATCAACCAAAAATCACAAAAACGAAAGGTAAATGTGAAAACCTCTGTTTCATATGCGTGTATACACTCTCTGATACATGTTCATAAATCCTCACAAACACAGAACATGAGCACAAAAATCCTAGTACCTTATCCTCTGTCATACCTGTGTTGATCATGAGCTCACGTGCCTCCACATGTGATCTCACGCATCGCCACGGCCATGGTTCTTGGCAGATCCGTGAAGCCTTTAACCTCCTTAATTCCACGCGTCGTCCTAGGCAGTAGATCGAGAAGTTGAGTTCTAGGTTCTAGAGAGAGATCGGATATATGTGAAGTGTTTGGCTCCGGTTTAGAAAGAGAAAGGATGAGAGGTTGGGAACCACCATTGTGGTGGTGGTGGCGGCTGGGCTTCACGACGAAGCTAGGAGGTTGTGCCTCATTTAGATCGAAGAGAGGGTGAGACCGATCCAAAGCGAGAGAGCTTGAGAGGCTTTGCCATGGTGGTTTGAGACAAAGACAGTTCAGATCAGAGATTTCGAGGTTGAGATAGTTGGTTCGGAGATGAAGAAGACCACCGTGGTGGTGGTGCTGGTGATCGGAGTGATGAGTTTAAGGTATTGGGCCATGGAGGCTTGGGTGTGAGAGAGAGAGAAGGCTCTGTAAAATGAAGAACAATCATGAATTTTAGTTATTTAATTCTGTTTTTATTTTTATTATTTAGTTAAAATTAATAAATTAATTTTTTAAATTTATATATTGATGTGCCATGGGTGATGTGGCATTTTTATAATATTTTAATTCCTCCGACAGCCACCTTAGCTATTTCCATCAATTGACTAATGGAAAGGACCAAAATAGAACGCGTTAATTGAATTAAGAACTAAAAGTAGTAAAATTAAAATGCAGGGACTAAAATGAAAAAATGCCAAAATATAGGGACTAAAAGTGTATTTACGTCACTATTAAATTATCAAAAACCCAAACTCAATCCCTAAGAAAAAGGGAGATAAAAAGCCACAAAAATTGGCTAAGATATGACGATAATTTTGCCCTAACAAAGAAGTAATCACTCACAACCACTAAAGGTTCACAATGTTCAATATTATCTAAATCTCACCACTCAGGACAGCTATCTTTTTTCATTCCTGGGACAAATAGCATAGTTAAGTTTCGATTTGTCAATTGATTGCATGTCAAGAAAAGTACAGTTCCAAATAAAGAGTGGTAATTTAAGTCCTTTCCCAATCACCTAATTGCTAGCCACAACTACAAAGAGACACTTACTGTCAGATTAAGAACGCCATAATGTCACTTTCATAAATAAAAAGAACTCCATATTGATGTAATCTCATATTAGCACGTAAACCCCCCTAAAAAAATCTAATTACAAGAAAAACATTTTAAGCTGATTTATTCTGGCAAGCCTCTAACTACAATTTGCATTTAGGGAAGTTACTTATGAAACAAGTAAAAGGTTGTGTGTGTGGCGGCCGGCTACCTTTGACATCACAAAGTACTCGCATAACTGAATTCTCCACGATAGATAATAACTGTTGATATCCAGGATAGCTACTAATGAGGACTACCTCATCCAATTACCTAAACTTCTCTAGATCATGTAATTTTTATGTTGTGTGATTGCCTTTTGTGTATGTAGTTTTTTTTTTATTTTTGCATCTCACAGATCTTGAAATTTGTGTATATTCAGATATTCCCAACACTTCCCTGAATCATCTCCCTTCTGCATTGATTTTAAAGGTGTATTGCTTCCAGTAAGGTTAAAAAAAAACTAACTAATCAAGACAAAAAAATTGGCACTCGAACCCGATACAAAGCCTAGAAGGTATTACACTGTCAAATCAGAGCTAGGAAAAAATAAACACATAGATCTAATAGCCAGGAACAAGTCTAAGGACAGATTTTTCGATAGGAAACATGGGAGTATAAATAGTTAAAGCAGTGAGGTATCAAAGGTATAAACTAAACTGTTACTCCAGTTTTCAGATGCAAATGGTATTATCATGATTGATTTGAAAGTAAATAGATATTTTTGGAACAATTAAAATGGGAAAAATCAGAATAGGATTTTTGTTTCTGATCTGAACCACCATAAATTTTAATTGTACCTTTATTCTAGCTTCCTAAAAAATGGTCAGAAAAATAAAAACATGATCAAGTTGGAGTTTCAGTATATAGGCTGCCACATACGTATTGGAAAAAAAAGCTATATATAGTTAGAATCACTGGAAAGACAAACAAATAGAATTCAAATCAAATAGAGTTGTATTAGTTGTCTAGATTGTACTGTGTGGGTGGAAGATGTTCCGTCCCACATATATATTGTAATTCAAGCCAATATAGCTGGTTTGGTTTAATAAAGTCTGATGTTTTTCTTCTCAAAAAAAAGAAAAAAAATCAAATAGAGTCATCAGAGGTTTCAAGATGACCCAGGACAAAACAGAACTATGATAAGAGAACTAGCACAAACATGAGAACGATATAATTAAAAAACAATCAAATTAACTAGAACCAGCATTTTTTGTTTCCCCTGGAAATAAGATGATACAGCCAAAAGCATTAGAATACTGAAATTGATGAGGCTATTAAAATACTTAAAGAGACTATTAAACCCAATTAGTAATTAGCTCAACTATTCACAGAAGGCCATCAAAATTCTCTCTTGATTATTAATAATTTTCTACTGAATTATAAATTTTTTGGATTATTTTATTGACCTATTTAATTTAAATAGAATTATTTTATCAGGCTTCTAAAATCCTAATTAGGATTCATAAAGCAAATTTGACCTTCGAACATTGATTATTATAGAATCACCCCATCTATTTTCTATTCTTTCTTGTTTGTTTGTGAACATGTAAAGAGAAAAATTGTTTTTATGTTTGTAATGTTTTTGTGGTACTTCTTGTTTGTGGTTGGAATCTGACCACCCATTCTCCTACTATCCATCTATCTTAAAAGAAAAAAAAGAAAAGAAAAAAGAGGTTTTAAAAAACTATATGCTTCTTTTTAGTATGAAAATAAGCAAGCTCTCTCTTTTTCTCTATATATGTATGTGTGTGTGTTTTGTCTTTCATGACCAAAACATGAAATATATATGAGATACAATCAAACAAATAAAATGAAATAAGCATAGATTTCAATAGATATCATGAGTATTCAGATCCCTCAACATATTCATTAGGGTTCCATCTAAAGATCCCTCAACATATTCATTTCATCCAAACAATTTGAAAAGTCAAAATATAGAAACTGAAAAGTGTTGTGGGATTATTTTGTGATAGGAGTATAGGATCAAATTAATCAAAAAGAGGGAAGTTGTGATTGAAGTTTGCCTACTAATTAAAACAAGATACAAAATCTATTAATTTCGATAGAATCATAATGATTTTATTTTATTCTAAACTTTAATTGCACTATAGGCAAGTGTGAAGTGATGAACAATGTGATTTGTAGCCTCCAACTCAAATATATGGTACATGCCCTATGGGAGTGTACCCGCTAGCTAGAGCTTTTTGGATGGAGGGAAGTGCTGTCGTACAAAAGTGGAGGAATAAGCAAGGTAGCAATCCAACCCTAGTTTAAGCAATGTGCAATAAAGTACCTTGCGAGAAGTTTGAACTACTCTTCCTGACAATCGCAAAGGAGGGGGATATCTTGTTAATAAGTAATGCTCCGTTTGCTTTGATAGAAAACCTTTTGTGAAAATAGTTTTTTTATTTTTATTTTTGGGTACTTAGTAGCATTAGGAAAATATATCAAAGAAAAACATCTTTGGTTAATGGAAAATCTTATTAAAAATATAACTTATATTTGTTTTTCCCTAAAATTTTCCAGGAAAAAAAAAACTCTATTTCATACTCTGTTAAATAAAAAAAGTTAAGAGGTAATATGGAAACTATTGAAAACAACTCTATTTCATTTTTAAGGACGCTACCAAATATAGGAAAATGAGATAGCTTTTTTAAGAAGACTTCCAATTATAGGAAAATTAAATGAGATAGTTTTTCAAAAAATACATTTTGAAAAATGACTCATTTTTTAGAAAACAATAATGTCTAAACAAATGGAGCGTTAATAAGAGGCAAGCCAACCCTTTATTTATTTATTTATTTATGTTCTTTTCATTTTTTTATTAAAAAAAGTAAACAAAAATTTCAACTTTTATTTTTATCTTTTTTTAAAAAAATTTAAAAATTTGAACATGACAAAAAGATGTTGTTTTGGGACACTAAATGGAAATTGCTCTACCGGATGTGGATGAAATGATTGAATTGAATAAAGTTAAAAGTTAAAGGACTAAATTGATGAACAAAATTAAAATTACATGACTGAATTGAATTTTAGGCTCAATTATATGGTATAATTTGTAATTTAACTTTTTTTCTTTCTTTAAAAAAAAAAATCTTTCGGCCCCATATTATAACCTAACCTCATGAGTCATTACTCAAACTTCATCTTAGGACTTAGATACTTATGATACATAATAAGGACTTAGAACAGCTAGTGATGCACCTGTTATTTTCAAACCAATACACTCCACGGACCCCAAGTTCATTCAACACTCTTTTGTCACCTTTTAGATAATAAATAATTGAAGGGATACAATATTTTACATTTTTTTTTCATAATTGTTAAGATGTAATATTGAGATTAATGTTAATAAAAATGAAATTAGTGATACCATTAAAGTGATATTGTTCTAATTAATTACAATTTACTAAATTAACAAGTGTGAAAAATAGTGATTTTTTTTGGTCCCTTGTTGTTATTGTTCTTTAATGTATAAAATAGCATTTTAAATCTATGATGTCTAATCCATAATGATTTCTTTTTATCATTTGTTTACGAATCCAATTAAATTTTGGTGTAGTTAGGCAGAGGTCAAACTCCAAATTTTTTATTCGACGATAAAAATCTTTACTAGTTGAACTAACTAAAACCGTTCGATATTTCTTTTTCTTAATGATAGTTTTAAATAATTCAAACAAGAGAGAGTAAGAGGACGTTTGGCTTGGGTTTTTTTTTTTTTTTTAGATGCACACCTATCACTGTTCATTGGCCATGAACAGTAATTTTAGGCGTGAACAGTATTTTTCACAAATTAAAAAATTATTTTACTATAGAATTTTTCAAATTTCAGTTATATCCAAACAGATCCCAAGACCTGAGTGGCTGCTGACTGCTGTCAAGTGTCAGCCCTAACCCATGCAAGATTTTTTTTTTTTTTTTTTTTTGATAACAACTAAGAACTAATCCATGCATGATTTACGTTACACTATAAATGGCAAATCATTTTTGACTTTTCAAAAACATATAATTCATCAAGAAAACTTTTATTTGGTAGGTGTGCTTTCTTTACTTAAATAGTTAAATGCGTTTCAAATATAATTTTAGCTGTCTCTATTGAATCACATCCCAATGTCCATAGAAAGTTTTCATTCAAGAAATAAGTGCAATTGAGCCAAAGATCTAACAATTGCATAAAGTTATTCTTTGCTCTTCACATTCCTGAAATTTTTAATCAGGTACAGATTTTTCTCTCATTTCTATTACGTATGATTCCAATCTATATATTGTCTCATATCTCTAATTATTTCATAGGTAATTTTGTTTATAGATATGATAGAATTGAAATCTATAATGTTTGCTCTATATTGTTGTGGAGGTGAGATGTGTTTATAAATCTCAGTTTTATAATACAAAAGTTTATCAGTTGAGTTAATTAGTGCACAGTTAATATATGTCTACTCTATTTTTTGTGTACTCTCCATTCGTCACTTCAGTTAAGTGGAATCCATTATATTCAGATTGAAGATCATCAACTATCAACTATAGGAGCTTTGAAACCAGCAAGGTGGGGTATGCTCATTCTTGATAGCCAGAAAAATATGAATAAACAGAAAACCTCGAATATTAGAGTCTGACTCGTTTTTTGGTATATATGAAGGTTCAAATTATATACCAATAAGGCCTGGAATAGAGATATGAAGAATAGATATTCAGCATGCCTCTCAATGTTAGTGATATTCTTGGTGTTTCAGTTTTATTTATGGCCCATGTTGAGAATGAGCAATTCTCATTCAACCAAGATTAGTCAAGGTATGGGTTACAAAATCGTTCTTTGTTTTCTTCGTTTTTTTTTTTTTTTTTTAAGAATGATTTTGTTTTTCCTTTTATAGATAGGATAGGATTGAAATTTATAAACTTTAATACACTGACTTAATTTGCTTATGACTAAGACTGTTGTTGGTCCACATGAGCAATAGCTAGACAATTTGATAGACAATAAATTTATAAGAATTTCCTTTCTTGAGAGGGACCTTCACTGTGATTTACTCTTCTAAGTTCTAATTTTTTTTTTTCACTTTTAACACTTTCTAATTCTTTTGTATATTATGAGGAATTATTCTATAGGTGCACTCTCCCACTTACAATAGGGTGTGTCTTATGAATAAGTTCCACTCTCTTAGCTAAGGCATAAGCATTAGTAATTGCCACTGTGTTTTACATGATTAAAACGAGTCCACGAAAAAACCCTTATATGAAAGTAAGACATAATAGATTAGGTACTTTGAATAATTTGACATATATTTTTAAGTTAAGATACTAATAGATTTTTGGTATAAGCAAGATTCAAACCTAAATCTCTAATAATTATTTGAAGAACCAATATATATATATATATATTAAAAGGCAAAGTTAAGAGAAAATCCAATTAAATTTTAATTTTGCATCTTGTGTGTCATCTAATCTAAGCTATTGTATA
Source organism: Castanopsis chinensis (assembly GCA_032878915.1). NCBI lineage: Eukaryota > Viridiplantae > Streptophyta > Magnoliopsida > Fagales > Fagaceae > Castanopsis > Castanopsis chinensis. Next base: position 5,349,593 of record JAVQMG010000133.1, read on the forward strand.
TGTTGCGTCCAATAATAATTTTCAAAATTATATACACAACAGTAGTGTAATGAGAAATTTGGTGTAACCAATATCATTAAAATTGTAAGAGAAAATCATTTTAGTACCATTAAACATTCTGGTCGAACTAATGTTTTATATATTTAGTGTGCGTTTGACATTGATTATTTTTGCCAGTTTATTTTACTATTCAGCTTATTTTTACTACTATTCATAGATTCTATTGGACTTTTTGGTACTATTTATGGATCCCATTGTACTGTTTCAGCTAACTTTTACTTTTATCTACAGTATTTTCAGCAAAAAGTTTTTAGTTTTAACTAAATAAGCTGTTCCCAAACGGACAATAAATAACCTTTTTTTTTTTTATAGAAAGAATGGACACTTCATAACCTAAACTAACATCAATTGCATTATTATAATTCATCATTCCCTTGTATAAGCAAGGATTACATACTAGTAACTACTGGTTCAAAGTAATGATTTAGTATATGATGATAGTTGGCACTGCTCTACCAATGCCCTTGCTACATTCCGTTCTCATATATAGAATATTGTCATTAAGTGTTTGTTTGGAAAAAAAATTATTTTTGTCAACTTATTTTCCTATTTAGCTTATTTTTGTTACTATTCATAGGTCCTACTGCACTTTTTAGTACTATTTATAGGTCCTACTGTATTATTTCAACTAACTTTTACTTTTATCTACAGTACTTTCAACAAAAAGTTTTCAGTTTCAGCCAAATAAGCGAATCCCAAACGGACCCTAAATACTTACCTTCGCAAAAACGCCCAAATAAAAAAAGAGAAAGCATTTTGGATTTATCTATTGAACCATTAATTCTTAAACTTTATATTGTTAGGAAGTAAATTAACCGTGTATATTAAGCATAGGGCATATTACTAACAAACTTAATTTTTAAAGCTTGATTCCAAAGTCAGAAGGAACAAAATGTTTATGAAGCCATAGCTGCCTTTATACTACTAAATATCAATTTTTATTTTTCTTGTAGCAAAAAATCCAAGAAACTAATTCTTATTAGTGTAGAAATAATTTATATAAAGCAAACAATCATCAATATTACTCTTATTTTTTTTTCTATGTAATTAATTTTGTTAAAATTTCCAATACCCAAAAAAAAGAAAAAAAGAAATTGTTTCAATTTGGAATAATCTTGAAGCTTCAAGCTTATTGGTGAGGCTAAATTTCTTTCAAATTCTTTATGGTTGCAGATATGAAAAGTTTAGTATCCAAATCAATTAGGAAGCCAGAAGCAAAAGATATCAGCTGTGACCGTTCTCACAAAAATTATGACTTATGTACAATCAGTTGTCCAACAGTACTGGACCCTACTAGCTCAACATTCTTTGTAATGGACCCCAAAACCTTGACCCCAAAAAAGCCCACGGTAGAAAAAGTCAGGCCCTATCCACGAAAATGGGAGACTCACACAATGTCCAGAATCAAAGAGGTCACCCTCATTTCAAGCCCAATAATCCCAAACTGTGAAATCCAACACAAGGCCCCAGCCATAGTATTCAGTGCTGGTGGACTCACTGGAAACATCTTCCATGACTTCAATGATGGCTTCATCCCCCTCTTCATCACTGCCAATTCAATCTTCCCTGATCAAGATGTTGTTCTTGTGATATCGAAGGCTTGTGATTGGTGGGTTCGTAAGTACATTGAAATATTACGTGCTTTCACTAAATACCCTATTATAAACCTTGATAATGATACTATTACCCATTGTTTCCCTTCTGCCAATGTGGGTATTATATCACATGATTTGGTCACTATAAACCCAAAATTAATACCAAACTCAAAAACTTTCACCCATTTCCATGCATTAATTGACAAAGCCTATGGCCAAAACCAAAACCATCACTTTAAGTTTAATCGTTCTAAATCTAGGCCATTTCTTGTGTTGATTAGTCGTAATGGTGGTGTTGGTCGTGTCCTCTTGAACCAAAATGAAGTAAAATTTGAAGCTGAGAAGATTGGTTTTAATGTGATTATTTTTGAGCCAACACCTATGACCCCTATGCACAAAGCTTATGAATTGATACATTCAAGTCATGCAATGATTGGTATACATGGTGCAGCCCTTACACATACAATTTTTCTCCGGCCTGGCTCGGTGTTCATGCAAGTGGTGCCGCTTGGGACTGAATGGGCGGCGGAGGTTTGCTATGCGAGATTGGCTAGGAATGTGGGGTCAGAGTACATGGAGTATAGGATCGAAGCTGAGGAGAGTAGCTTGCTAGAGAAGTATAGCAAGGATGACTTGGTAATAAGAGACCCAGTTGCTTTTAGAGGAACAGATTGGTCTCTTATGAATATGTATTTGAAGGAACAAAATGTTACATTGGATTTGGTTAGGTTTAGGGAGTACTTGAAAGAAATGTACAAGAAGGCCAAGAAATTCATGAACAAGGAGGGATAGTGATGATAGTCATAACTCATAAATGTTGAAAGAACATTAGATGATTCAATAACTTATTTTTTTGTTGATTATTATTATTATTATTATTATTATTATTATATTGTGGAATTCATGAAAAACAAAAAACAAACGCTTTCAGTGAAGCATAACGCCAAAAAAAAAAAAAAAAAAAAAAATACTGTAACACTCAGGGCTAGATAAAATATATTTTGCCAAGCCAAAATCACTTATTGACATGTTATGTTGTTTTAAAACGTAGCATATTACACCGCTGAGTAGGTTCTGTAGTAGTAACAAAATCAAGTTTGATCAGAGAGCCGCAAATCTTAGCACTTACAAAATGTGTGACCAATAACCAATTCTTGAATAGATATTCAGATGGTGTTAGCTCTTTTGCTTTAGTGACCAATTAATTTGTTGAAGATTGATAGCCCCCAAATGGATGTTTTCATGTAGATCAAACCGAAAATTTCAGCTTGATCCCATTTTTATCTTAAAAGAGGGGTATTATTAACGAGTGACTGAAGTTAATTTTCAAAAATATTATTAAATATTCAATTATAAGCTACAATGCACTTTTTTGAAAGGAAAAAAACAAAACCCACTTGCTAATAGTTTATTGATTTACCGGTACCGATTTAGTGTGATTGTGTGATAAATTGAATAAATTACTAAAAAATATGCTCATCTTTTTTTTTTTTTTTTTAGAAAGAAAAAAATATGCTCATCAAAATGAACAGAACAAGTGTAAAAGGTTAATTTAAGATGAGAGAAGCTCATGAATATGTTGCAAGGAATGGCTTATTATAAAGTAAAAAAGAGCAGTCCAAATTAACTTAACTGGTAAAGTCTTTGATGGTTGAATAAGAGATTTGGGGTTCAATCCCTACCTACACCAGAAACCGATTGGTGTCTTAATCTGATGATAAAGAGCTATTATCAGAAGGGAAAGCCATAAGTTGAAATTCTCTCTAAAATAAAAAAAAAAAAAAGAAAATTAAACTTCGACCCTACTATAGTACTATAAAAAATAAAAATAAAAACCAGAATCAGACTATTGGATGATGGGATAGTATTAACCAAGGAAGTAATTATTGTAGCTGTTTAGCCGTGTCTGCAATGTATACTATTCAGAATAAAGAGTATGAATTGGTAAGGATGAGGTAAAACTCATGTTTTACACTATCTAATAAGAAATAGTTACATCAGTTTTTTACTTAAAACTCAATACATCTTATCACACATAATAACATCTCAATAAACTCCTAATTAAGTTGATAACAACATCTCAATAAACTCCTAATTAAGTTGATTTTCAAATAAATATTAGAATTGATTGAGTGTGATTGTGCCTATTTTTTGATATGTAATATGACGATGTGGCATGTCAAGACCGGAGGTCTTGCACCACATCTTTATAGAATTTAATCTCTTAAATAAAATATCAGACTATATCATACTGTACCAACTTATTGATAGCGGAGATATGGTGGCATCAACTCAATATTGTGTTCATGCAAGACAATTATTTTCCTATAAATATTAAATTACAAACAATTATGTTGCCGTGACAGATGGTCCTCTAGGACAATTATTTCCCTATAAATATTAAATTACAAACAATTATGGTCTTGCTCTCCCACTAATAACTTTACACGATTGATTTATTTATTCACATTGTCATATGTGGTTAGTCCTACCCCTCTTGGAAATTTGAGTATGAAGTTGAAAGTGGATAGGCCCACGAGAAAAAGGCTTTGTTGTCATTGATTATAATTTGTTAATGGGACTTTGTTTTTTTGATAATCAGGCTAATGGGAGTTGATTTGGAGTGACTTAAAACTAAAATGTCAACAGCATCACCGTATTCATTGGTTTTTATTGAAGTAGGCTATATATATATCTTAAAAACTTTTGTTTACCAGAGTTTCTAGAAAAGTAAGTCGATGGTAGAGTGTTAATATCCTTAATTACTTAACAATTGTGTTGCCGTGATAGATGGTCTTTTGGACCAATTATTTCCTATAAAATATTAAATTATAAGCAATTGCCTTCGCAGACTCTACACGATTGATATAAAATGTATGAGATAATTACACTTTACCCACCTGTGGTTTGCCTCTAATTTGACTTGCCTACCCGTGGTTTTAATTTTAACACTTTAACCACCCGAGGTTCAATCCGTTATGCTCCATAATCCACCTCCCTGTCTGCCGTTACTCTAACACGTTTTCTTTCAAAATCAAAACACAAAACAGATCAAAAAGTTAGGATTTTTGATTGCTTATGAAGTCCTATCAAAAATAACAAAGTAGATCATTGAACTTGGTTCTCGAAATTTTTAGCTGACAAGACAAAGGATCTTGGTAGATGGTTCCTAATATTGGTCATCTTGTATCACTGCTTTACTAACAGGATATATTAATTGTAATATCAAGTAAATAAAAAAGCTTAGATCTTATGTTTTTATGCAACAACCGCTTTTGAGGAGGCTGAAGCCTATGCTTTAAGAAAAGCAATTGCGGTTGCTCTAGAGGAATCTCTAAGCCTAGTTATTGTAGAAAGTGATGCCCAGGCAGTTATTCTGGGAGTAAAAAATGTTTCAATGCTTCTGAGCTGGGATCGCTTTACAAACAATGATTGAAGAAGCTTTGGACTTGATGCATCTTACAAGTTTGAATTCTAATGGATTAATTGGTTTACCCGTGCTTTGTTAAACACCTATATGATTGGGTATTTGTTATTTTTGTTTTTGGAATAATATTGATCAGTGGGTATTGAAGACTTTGTCACTGTCAATTTGCAACTCTGGTGAGTTCTCTTTGGTAGTCTTTGACTCTGATCTTTTTTTTTTTTTTTTTTTGGGCTTGTGAGTTAGTTTTTGGACTTTGTTTTTTACTCATTTGAAGTTCTAGATCGTTGATTTGTGGAATATGGGGCTCGATCGAGAAGGGTTTAGTATAAGCAGTGTTTGTGTTGTAGTTTGATAAAGTTTCAAATATTTTTATAGAAGTTTTTAAGTAATCAAAAACTCTAACTTTTTGATCTGTTTTGTGTTTTGATTTTGAAAGAAAATGTGTTAGAGTAACGGTAGACAGGGAGATGGGTTACGGAGCAGTAACGGATTGAACCTTGGGTGGGTAAAGTGTCAAAATTGAAACCACGGGTAGGCAAGTCAAATTAGAGACAAACCACAGTTGGGTAAAATGTAATTATCCCAAAAAAAAAAAGGTAACCCTTATCTCAGGCCCACCAGGACCAAAATTTGATATCTTACACAGGTCCCAGCCTTAGTATTCAATGCAAGCGGATTTACTGGTGATGAGGATAATTCTATAGCTAGCCCATAATGAAGCCAAAGGTGACGGATATAACATGGTCGTTAGCCTCATCCATTTGACTACCTTTACATAAAATTTGTAAACTCTTCATACCTGACGGTGTCATCTTTGACACTGAAAGCTGAAGGCGACAAGCTAACGATCTCAAGCTGAAGGTAATAAGCTGACGAACCTAATAACGGACGACGCTGCAGGATGATGAGATTAAGCTGAAGTGGTTAAACATACCTCTATCCATAGCTTTACTTGATCCTTACACATACGTGTATGAGGAAAGTTCTTGCGCTACACGCTTGGCCTTAATTAAAGAGACTCCTATAAGGAAAAGAGCTCTAACAGATACGCAAAGTCTACGAGTTACTCTCCTAAAAGGAAATAATTTCTTGGCCAAGGCATAAATTTCAGCCCTAGGCTACTATAAATACCCCAAAACCCTCACAAATTAAGGTACGTATTATTCAACCCAGCTCTGGCATTTTGAGTTGCGAACAAGAAATTTCTCTAACTTGACCGTCGGAGGGTATTTGGTTAGTACCACACCGGTACTCCTCTTAAGGTCTTCAGCTTTTGTGTTGTGCAGGTATTTCATCGGGAGAACGTGAGGACCGTGTGGCTTACTGATGATTTTTGACATCATCAGTTGACGCCGTCTGTGGGAACCGTTTAGTGACTTGAAAAATCGTACTATCACTTCCCAGACAAAGAATTGCATGGTACTCACCCGCTTGATGGCAACCACTAACAACGTTCAGGGGGATGAACTGCACACGATGGAGCTCGAAAGGCAAGTCCAAACCTTGGCCGCCGCTGTGGAACGCCTCACCAAACAAAACCAGGATCTGGAAGAACAACTACACCAGAAGAATGTGGGAGCCAACACCTAGGAGGAAGACCAAGAAGGGACTAGCACAGAGAGAAGGAACTAAGAAAGGCTGGAAGGAAGCAACGCTCCAAGCAGGTCAGAACAAAAGGACACAAACCGGCCATCTGTTACCGATACCATCCCACCTTACATAGCCACTGAGATGTAGATGATGAAGGAGCAAATGGATTGCATGATGAACGCCCTCAAGGGGCAGGTGTCTAGCGACCTTGATAACCTGGTCCAGCGAACTGACTCGCCATTCACAGCTTCCGTTAGTTCATTCCCACTCTTGCAGAAGTTTCACATGCCGCATATAGAAAGCTACGACGGGTCCAAGGACCCCTTGGATCACTTGAAGTCCTTCAAGACCTTGATGCACCTTCAAGGGGTGCCAAATGCAATCATGTGCAGAGCCTTCCCCACCACGCTGAAGGGACCCGCAAGGATCAGGTTCAGCAGGCTAACGCCTAACTCCAATGGTACTTTCAAAGAGTTAAGCGCCCAATTCGCCTCACACTTCATAGGGGGGCACAGGTATAAGAAATCCACCTCATGTTTGATGAACATTAAGCAGCGGGAAGACGAGATGCTGAGGTCTTACATAACTTGCTTTAACAAGGAATCCCTCTCGATCGATGAAGCTGACGACGAGATACTCATAGCAGCGTTCACTAATGGGCTACAGAAGGGTAAGTTCTTATTTTCCCTATATAAGAACGACCAGAAGACCATGTCAGATGTGCTTTACAGGACGACTAAGTACATGAATGCGGAAGACGCATTACTGGCCCGAGAAGAGAAGCCTAAAAAAATGGAAAGACAAGAAGACGCATAACCGGATAGGAGGCGGAAGAAGGCTAGAATTGATGAACGACGGGAGGATTGACTCTTCAAATCACTTGCGGGGAGGTTCACGAGTTTCACCCCGCTAACTGCCCCAATTGACCAAGTATTGATGCAAATCAAAGATGAAGGAGCCCTAACTTTTCTCGGCAAGATGAAGGGAGATCCTAACAAGAGGCCAAGGGACAAATATTGTCGTTTTCATTGTGATCATAGCCACGACACGACTGATTGCTATGACTTGAAGCAACAAATAGAAGCCCTTATTAGACAAGGAAGGCTGCAAAGGTTCGTTAGCAAGGAGAGAACAGACCCGTTGCAAGATCAAGCTCCCTGACGGGAGAACGAGCACCCCAGGCCGCCCGTAGGAGATATAAGAATGATTGTAGGGGGCACTGCGACAGTTGGGTCATCGAAGAAAGCTAGAAAGATTTATATTAGGATGGTTCAGAACATCCAACTAACGAGCTCCGTACCCAAGATTTTGTAGATTGACAACCCCTTCATTGGATTCTTAGAAGAAGATGCACTACCCCTATGATGACGCACTCGTCGACACCAAACAAGTAGGAGACTATAACATGCATCGAGTTCTCATCGACATCAGCGGCTCGACGAACATCCTCTACTACTCTGCATTCCAGCAGATGGGGATTAGTAGGGAGCGACTAGTTCCGATTAACGCCCCACTCGTCGGCTTTGGAAGGGCAAGGGTACTTCCACTTGGCGTCATCACTTTAACTGTAACTGTCAGCGACTACCTTCAGCAGATCACCAAGGATGTAGCATTTCTCGTAGTTGATTGCTCATTAGCCTACAATGCCATCATAGGGAGACCTATCCTTAACTCGTGGAAGGCTATAACCTCAACCTACCATTTGATGGTAAAGTTTCCTACTGACTACGGAGTAGGAGAATTGAGAGGAGATTAGGTGGCCGCATGCAAATGTTACGTAGTTACGATGGAGATGGATGACCACCTCTAGACCCTGAGCATAGAAGAATGTAGAACGACGACGGAGCCCGTTGAAAAACTCGAGGATATACCTTTCGACGATTCTAGACTAGAAAGAACCACCAAGATCGGCACCTTTATAGACTCGACAGTCTGCCAAGCACTCACAACCTCCTCAAGGAAAATCAGGATGTATTCGCTTGGAGCCATAAAGATATGCCAGGATTTGACCCGTCAGCTAAAAGAAAGCCGACGTCATAATTTATAAGCTATCCATAAACCAAAACAAAGCCGACGCTCTCTTCCAAGAAGATAACGGATCTATACCCATAATGATAGGGAAAGATCTGTATAGAAGGCAAGCCTAGGGTAACCTAAGTAGACGGTTTCACCTCATTTCACTAGGTAACCTGGCATTCGGGTGCAGAAGAAAGATATACAAATATAAAGCAACACAATAAAAGTGACAGATGTAAAACACTACAAATAAAATTTTGTTTTTACAAAGGCCCAAACCAATAAGCGTCAAACATTAAATTTCATTTACAAAAAGGAAATGCTTAAAGTTCATAAAGCTGGGGGGTTTTGAGACTTCCTGTCACCCTTAGCTTGAGTAGGCTGAACGCTAAGAGTAGAAGGGTCTTCAGCATTATGGTCATTGCCATGAGGATTTGCTGATGGGGTCAAACTGACGGACTTGTCCACAATTGGCTGAGCAAGAACGACACTATCATCTTTTTGCTCTACCTATAGTTTGTTAGCGCCGTCACTTTCTTCATAGATAGTGTCGCCCCCTGGAGTTGACAGAAGAGGTTCGTCCATGTTAACCTTGGATAAATCCAAATCAAGGTAGACGGACTTTACCTGCTCTAAACAGTCCTCGAACCCGTCACTGTAGTAAACGGCATAGGCGTCTATGAAGGACTGCGAGTCTTTGAACTCCGTCACAGCATCGCTCCTGGCGGTTTCCACTAGGCTTAAAAGAGCCTTCGACTCTTTTTCCACCGTAAGTTTAACTTCCTCTTCCAGCGCCCGCTGACGACCTTCCTCCGCCAGCTGTTCCTTTAACGCCTTGTATTGTTCTTGCCCGTCAATCAAATTCTTGATACGTGTATGTAGACGGGCAACCACTCCCTCTTTAGCAATGCATCTCTCTTGCAAGGCCTTCACACGAACCATAGCCTACACGACATAAAAACGACGTCAGCCTATTAAATCGCATCTGGTATTGATATAAACAAAGGAACATACCCTAGTGAGATCAGAAAGTCCTGATGCCCCTAGCTCCTCCGTCGCTTGCTCAGGACAAGGGTCTATCTCCTCACTTTTAAGAACAGACTTCATCACCTCGAGAGCATAGTCCTTGTGGGTTAGAAGGCGACGATGACCCTGAGTGACAGGGCTTAACGACGTCATTAAACCCTTGCCTGCCCTTTGGTTCGGCTTGAGGGGTGACAGCTTCTTAGATTGTTTATCTCCAAGAGTGATAGCAGCCTTTTTAGGAGGGCGATCACCTTTTTTGTCAGCCTTCCTCTTAGTAGCCGTCTTCATGACGACCTTGGGGGCTGACGAGGACATCCCTTCCCCCTTTGTTTTCTTCTCCTCTTCCTTCCTATTGCGGCAGCTGCCCGAACCCTTTGCTTGGCTGCCGTCATTTCTATAAAAGACAAGAAGCAAGAATCATGATAGGAGAAAAAGACGAAAACAAAAGAGACGGGGAGAGATTAAGGGATGCTTACGTCGACTGGAGTAGGCGTTTATCTTGCAAGCTTTTGGTGTCGGCTCCGGACCACCACAGTATAAATGCAAGGCATCAAGAGTAATCAGATCTTGACACCTTCATTCATCCAAAGAGATGGCTGTCACTCGACGAATAAAGTCTTCCTGTTCTGCGGTAATACGCAGACGAACTCTAGCTGAAAAGAAAAGAAGACGGGGTTAGGGGTTAAACAAATGAATTGAGTAAAGAAGTAGACGAGATCAACCTGAGCCCCTGACATATGCCCAAGTGTTATCAAAACCGTGAGGCATCGACTCCTGCTCCTCTTGACGGCATATCTAGTTCATCCCCTCTACAAAAAAGTATTTGCCCTTCCACTTCCTATTCAAATCGGGCATATCGGACACCAACTTCAACTTCTTCTTCCTTACTGCAAAATGATATATCCCCTGGGATGAGGAAATGTGCTGGGGACGGTAGCACCAAAAGAACTCGTCTAGTGTTTACTGACGGTTTCCACCACTTAGGCGACCCCACAGTATCTTAGCACCAATGAATATTTGCCAAGCATTGGGAGCAATCTGGCTGACGGATATTACTAAAAAGTTAGCTAGCTGACAATGTAGCTCTGGCAGTAGCAGCCTCAATCCTGTCGCAAACATAACATCATACATGCCAACATCCGCAGTTCATCTCGAATAACATCTCTCACCCTCCTCGGGAAGACGAATTGGGACGTTGTCCTGTATTTGATAGCGGGCATCGTAGATTATTAAAGACATTGACTGACATTGATGGCAAGAATTCATTGACGGTCCAATTCTTGGGTAGAATGAAAGGACGGTCGTCCCCAAGGACACCTAAGGTGCTCTCTAGGACCTCCTCACCGCCCTTGTCATCACCTCTGTCACCAGATCTCTCCCCCTCTTCACCGATCTTTTTGTCTTCGTCACCTATCCTCTCTTCCACTCTCTCATCGTCCTCGTCTTCGCCCTCACTAACCTCACCTTCACTATAACTCTCCACTTCCTTGTCAGAAGAGTGGGCTGACGTTTCCCTCTCTGATGACCAGGAGAAGCCCTCCTCAGGCTCACGACCTGATTGAAAGACTTTGTCGTAACCCGCTCTCTCACGGATTGACGATTGTTCACTCGTCGCTTCTCTAGACATCTGACTACCTGCAAGCGACGGATTCATTCTAAGAACCTAAGACGATGACCTCGCTATAGAGACTATAAGGTAGAAACATGAAAATAAAAAAGGAAGAGTAAAAGGAAAGAGGGCTTGCCGATGGATGATTCCTCGAATGAAGTGACGATCCTGCGAAGTTGACAGCAACAAAGCTGACGAAGCCGCCAAGCAGACAAACGAAAGGAGTTTAGAAGGTGACGGCACTGTTTTAAAAACCGGATCGGACCGGCCGGTCCGACCGGTTCAACCGGAAAAACCGGTCATGTCCGGTCCGGTCAAACCTCTCAAAACCGGTCAATAACCGGTCAAAAACCGGAAAACCGGTCAATAACCGGGAAAAACCGGTCAAAAACTGGAAATTTTGAAAAATCCGGTTTGATCTACGGTTCGGTTTTTAAAACCATGGGTGACGGTCTCTCTCTCTCCAAATCAGCAAAGGATGAAAAGTTTAAAATAAGAAAGGAGGTGAAATATATATAGACAAGGGGGGCATGGAAGACTAAGTGACACGCTCGTCCAGACACGGAGCCAATTAGCCCGTGCCATGTGTTATAGCATTTAATAAAAGCGGCTCGAGGCATCGTGCATAAATGACCTTTTGACGATATTAACTCCATGACCTGTCAGCTAGAGCTGACGACGTCAAGGAGTAGGGGGCAGCTGATAAGGATAATTCTATGGCTAGCCCATAATGAAGCCAAAGACGACGGATATAACATGGTCATCAGTCTCATCCATTTGACTAACTTTACGTAAAATCCATAAACTCTTCATACTTGACGGTGCCATCTTTGACACTAAAAGTTGAAGGCGACAAGCTGACGACCTCAAGCTGAAGGCAATAAGCTGACGAACCTAATAACGGACGACGCTGTAGGATGACGAGATTAAGCTGAAGAGGTTAAACAAACCTCTATCCATAGCTTTACTTGATCCCCACACATACGTGTATGAGGAGAGTTCTTGCACTACACGCTTGGCCTTAATTAAAGAGACTCCTATAAGGAAAAGAGCTCTAAGAGATACGCAAAGTCCACGAGTTATTCTCCTAAAAGGAAAGAACTTCCTGGCCAAGGCATAAATTTCGGCCCTACGCTACTATAAATACCCCAAAACCCTCACAAATCAAGGTACACATTATTCACCCCAGTTCTGGCATTCTAGAGTTGCGAATAAGAAATTTCTCTAACTTGACCGTTGGAGGGTATTTGGTCGGTACCACACCAGTACTCCTCTTAAGGTCTTCAGCTTTTGTGTTGTGTAGATATTTCATCGGGAGCACGTGAGGATCGTGTGGCTTATTGACAATTTTTGGCATCATCAACTGGAAACATCTTCCATGACCTCAATGATGGCTTTATCATCACCTTCAATTCAATCCTTCCTGATCAAGATGTTGTACTTGTGATGTCAAAGGTTCATGATTAGTGGTTTAGTAAGTACACAAAAATATTACGTACTTTTGCTGAATACCCTATCATAAACTCTTTTTTTTTTTGTTTGAGAAACACCCTATCATAAACCTTGACAATGATACTATTACTCGTTGCATAGACAGAACAATTATTAGACCAGAGGGGGCAAAGGCCTCCCCCAATATTTAAAAAAAAAATATTATTATATATATGTGTATCAATTTTAACAATTTTGTTATATAGAATTACATTTTGTTTCCCTTAAATAATATCATTGATTCTTTTAAGCGTAATACTATACTCACAAACATTTTTACAAACTGTTTTGGTAGCAAATTTTTATTGGTTTGCATATTGAGCTCATCACTCACATTATTTTTTACTTACCAATAACCACTTATCATATTAATAATTTATAAAAAAGTTTATAGTTTTAGCATTTTCCTCATTTTAGTGACCATAAAAAAATTTATAGATTTAAAATCTAAAACAAAATATACAAGCCCACCAAAAAAATAGCTCAACAACAAAAATTAACAATAGTAAAACTAAAAAAATTAAGCTCAATTAACCAATTTTATCCAAAATAAACAACCATGCCCTTTAAAAAAATTCTAAACAAAAATAATTTTATTCTTACCCACACACAAAAATAAAATAAAAAATAAATCATTTAAGCTGCTAAGTAGTAGCAACATCAGAAGTTGAAACTGCTCTACACAGCCAACAATAAAACCACCCCCTAATTCGAAGTTTTGGCTCCATCCCTTGACTTGTTTCTTTTTTGCCTTTTTGCCAGTGTGAGTGTTATATCACATGGTTTGATCACTATGCACCCTAAATTAATACCAAACTAAAAAAGTTCACACATTTTCATGCCTTAATTGACAAAGCATATGGGCCAAATTCCAACCGAAACCATCTCTCTAAATTTATTCCTTCAAAATCTATGCCAATTCTTGTGTTGATTCATCGTAATGGTGGTACAGGTCGTGTACTTGCAATTTCAAACAAAATTAAGTAAAATTTGAATATGAAAAGGTCGGTTTTAATGTGATTATTATTTTTGAGCGAACGCCTATGACCACTGGGCACTAAGTTAATAAATTGATACATTCAAGGCATGCAATGATTGGTATAAGCCTGGCTCGGTGTTTATGCAAGTGGTGCCGCTTGGGACAGCATGAGCGGTGGAGATTTGCTATGCAAGATTGGCTAGGAATGTGGGGACAAAGTACATGGAGTATAGGATAAAAGCTGAGGAGATTAGCTTCATAGAGAACTATGACAAGGATGACATGTTAATAATTAGAGACCCAGTTGCATAAAAAGGAAAAGATTGGTCCCTTATGAATGTATATTCGAGGAAACGCATTTGTTTGAACGCTCCGGGTTGTGTAGTACTAGCAAGTCAGGAAAAGTAGATTTGAAGACGTCTCTATTAGATACACCAGAAAATCTTAGTAGAGTTAGAAGGCTCTTGACTTGTATTAGTAATAAAATTAAGTTTTAGAAAGCTGCAAATCTTTGCTATATTCACAATGTGTAAGCAATAATTTAATTTACTATATATTATACGATCTGTAGTGACCTTTTTAGTTAGTTGAAGATCGATAGTCACCAACAGGTTGATACTTCGATCCCATTTTCATCTTAAAAGGGGGATCTTTTAAATTTTAATGAGTGCCTAAAGACCTACAATGGCTTGTCAAGTTTATCCAATAGTTGATAGGGTTAGTGGTCACAATTGCTTGGAGTAATGGGTAATTAAAATTGGTAGCCAATTTTCAAATTCTTGGTTGCAGATAATTACACGAGAAGCAGAGTTTTCAATGGAAAAGGGGACCTCATATTTAATGAGAGAGGACCTAATCAAAACAATGATGTATTAATTTGCAGAATAATTTTAGTTGCAATGGTACAAAATCATAGAAACTCAGACACAAAGTGGAACTTGCTTTTAGGAGGTTAAGGAGCTTCAACGTTTGTGAGTGATAGAAGTTCCTTCTGTTTTTGTTTTGAATAAGATAGAAGTTCCTTTTTAATTACCACTATTTATAACTGAATTTTAGTAAATAGTTGTAGGACCTATAGCAATTTCTGTCTTAAGATGATTATCAAAAAAACAAGTCACATTAACCAATAATAATCAATGGCAAATAGCCCCAGGAAGAAGAAAAAAAAAAAAAACCGTCTTCTCTTTGGCCAATCCACATCTGATTTCGCCAATATTTCTGTTCAACAATGGATTAAACAACTCATCTCAAGGCATAATAGGAATGATGTGATTTCAACGTGCTATGTGCAGGATGTTCTTACTTTCCTTTGGACTGTCTGGACCCACAGGAACAAAGTGATCCACCAAGGAACTACTCCAAATCCAGTGGAAGTGTTACTAACTGCTCAACAACTATCTTGCAGGTACAGGGACACAAACTCAAACCTTGGCATCTCAGGAGGCAGGGAGGATAGAGGCTTCAGTTCAGTTAGACAAAGTGTAGCAAGGGAGTGGCAACTGATTCTCAAGATTGTAGATAGTAGAAGCAGGCGTCCACATAGATATGGTGCTGCTTATGAAGCTGTAACAGTTCAAGAGGAGAAGGTGTTTTTTGGGGTCATTAGTAGTAATGCTACAACATCAACAGGGGCACTGTTGGAGGCTATGTTTGAAGATGCTCTGACTGTAAGGGAGCGAGGCTTTCAGTTTGTTTTGGTTCTCAGCAATAGTAGGAGTCTTCTGCAGACTTATAAGAGGAAATCTGCTTTGGATTGGTTAGATAGTACTAGGCTAGCTGATCTATGCTTTTTGAATCAAAATGGTTTCTTCTGTGATGTGTTTTGGGTACCCTCTGTAGTTGTAAATAGTTTGAAGTCTGTAGCTAGATTGGCAACCCAAATGCCAATACATCATTGCTGGTTTTTTGCTGTTGGTCAGTAATCTTTGTAATATATACTGTTGTATTGCCTTTTCCCTTGAATGGTATGGAAAAAATAATAATAAGTCGGCACGAGCATATTCCTGCTAATCTACATATAAATTAATATATTGTCATAAATAATAAGTTGAAAATTAAATTTCAATTTGCACGATCCGGTAATTAATTTTACTGATTAAAATTTGGATACGTAATTAATAATTATCATTTAGATTTAAGTCATTTTGTTAATATATTATGATGATTGTGATGAGGTGTATTTTAAGTGCAAGTGTTATTTAAAAGTATTTTTTATTTTTATAAGTTTTATGTAATGGAACATCTATTCAACAACCAAATATATATATTGAGTGTATTTCCTTATCTCATCCCCCTTCCCTTACATATATGTGTGTGTGTGTGTTTCTAAAAAAAAAGATATTCAGTGTTGTTGAGTCGTCCCATATTGGTAAGGTGTGATATTGAGAAGGGATTTATCATTTGCTCCGTGACACTAACTGCCGCATATAGTTTTGGTATTAGCGTGTGAGTATATTCCTTTATCTCATTCTCCTTCCCCTATATGTGTGTGCGTGTGTGTTTCTCAAAAAAAGATACTTAGTATTGTTGAGCCGTTCCACATTGGTAAGATGTGATATTGAGAAAATGGTTTATCACTTGTTCTGCGACACTAACTGCCTCATGCAGTAGGGGTTTATCACTTGCACTGCGACACTAACTGCCGCATGCAGTTTTGGTGTTGGCGTGTGAGTGTATTCCCTTATCTCATTCCCCTTCTCTTATATATGTGTGTGTGTGTGTTTCTAAAAAAAACAACCAAATATATGTGTATATATATATATATATATATATTGGTTGTTATAAATTATATAATTATAATATTATTTATATAAATGGAGAAAATGTTATTGAAAGATTTTTTTTTTTTAAATATACCATTGTAAGGTCACAATTTGCACCTAAGTCCAATAGTAGAAAGGGTATAGGCTCAAAGAGCCCGATACAATAAATTTGTAAAGAGTGGGTCATAAATCTAGTTGTTTATGGGCTTAGTTGACAAGTTTATATGATGAAAAACTGTCCTCGAACACAAGCCGAGGAGCTAGATCTTACACTTTTTTTCCTTTTATAGTAAGATTACAAAAATATTCAGTCTACAGTGTTTTCTCCTCCTTTCTCTTCGATCCCCCCTCTTGAATGTTTTTCCTTCCTTTTATATCATCTTTCTTCCTCTTTACCTCCTTCACGTATGGATTAGATTACTGGTTTTGATACATCCCATCAGCCACTCCTTGAAGTCTTTGGAGGTAGCTGTAAGGCTAAACCCTGATGCTCAGCCATCATCTCCTTATTAATGCGGTCAGAGAATTAGTTGCAGAGTATTCAATGCGGTGATAACAGTTCTTTCCTTAGATATTTCATGGCCCTTCCTTGTCCTGTACTTTTACCATGTACATTCTTATCTGAAGGTTGCTTCTGGTAGATAGGCCATCCCTCTCAATCTTGGCTTTACTATGCCGAGGAAGTATTCCACCTCAAACAGCCTTCTTGAATGGCCTTAATTAGACTTTATCCTTCTGGTTTCCAAGCCGGACCATTGAGGAGATATTTCCCTATTTTCAGACTTCCTAATGTCCTCGGATTAGGCCACTGGCCCAATACACACATAAATATATATTCCGGGGCCCATTGACCCTACCACCATAATTAGTTGACTAATTTAAACATATCCAAGTTTTTTTTTTCTTAAAAATGTACGCCCTCATTCCATGAAATAAATGTAACATATTAAATTAAGTTTAAATGTATTATATATGTTTATAATTTTAGCATTTTCTTTCTTTTCAAATATATGTACAATTCCTATATTATTGAAACTTGAATTTTAAGGTAATTTTTTGAATATTTATCATTTTTATTGCTTTGGTTAAAATGAAAAACTCTATCTTTATGTTTTATCAGAATTATTTTTCAGTTTTCTAAGTTTCAGGTTTATTAAAATTAAGACCTCTCCATCAACTTTTACTAAATATTACGATTAAGAGTCCAATTTTGATATTTTTTCAAAATTTTTAAATTAAAAAATCCAATTAATGATTGACATATATTTTCTAGAATTTCTTTAAAAATAAAATAAAAAATTAACTGAAGTTGGTAGAGAGGTATTAATAAATAAACTTGAAACTTAGAAGATTGAAATGAACAAAAGTGAAGTTAAAGGATTGTAATTAATTCCAGTGAAAACTTAGAGGGTTGGGGTCTGTTTGGATACTGCTTATTGTTGAAAATTGAAAAACACTGTAGCAAAATAATTTTTAAATGTGTGAATAGTGTTGTGAGACCCAATTTTAAAGAAAAATTTGCTGAAAAAAGTACTTATGAGTCCTGTGAACAGTGCACGAGATCCACACAAAAAAACGTGTGAGCTGGGAAATGTGCTTCCCAAACTCACACTTGGTTTTGCATTTTAGCCTATTGCTTTTTTAGGGCTCTTATCTCTAATTTCCAATACTTATTTGGTTTGTATTTTTTAGCCCAAAACTAAAGAGTTTAGCCTAGTTAGAATAAAAATTCATACCTTTCAACCCAAAAACTAAGGAAAAAAAAAAGAATTTTGAGCTTAAAACTGAAAAGACTACATATAAAAAGAATCAATTCAAAGCCTAATTAGTCCAAAATGAACTAAATGAACTAAATTGGATCAAAGTGGAGCAAATGCTTAGAATTGGGCCAAATTGGATAGAATGGACCGAGTGGAATCGAAGTGGATCGAATGAGATCGAAATGGACAGTATGTATCGAAATAGACAAAATTGGACCGAAGTGGACTGAATTAGACAAATATATCGAAATACTACACTGTTGTGGCTCAAAAGGAGTGTACTAGCTTCAACTTTTAGATATTTATTACATTGCAAGGCATGTTAAATCTCTCTTATTCATGCTGCTATATGATTTGGTAGATTATTTCGATTTGAAACCAAGATTGAAGGCTTTCCTATTTATTCATATTTTTTTGGGGGTAAATCGTCACATACCTTGCTAGCTCTAAAACTCCTCTATTTGAAGCTCTTCAATCTAAAACTTCAAGCAAAATAAAGAGTGTTAAAAAAAGGTATATTAAATGGGAAATGGTAACGGGTGATTTAAGGACATTGATTTAGAAACTATTTGTAGAAACATTTTATGGAAAAATGATAAAGCAGACAGTTTTTTGTATTTCTCATAAAAGTGGGGGTAAAAACTTGCCTCATGATTTATTAACAATTTTCCTAAGTGCACCTGTTAATGTAACTCTCGTTACATTCACAAAAAATTTTGTCAAGAGGACTTGCAGAAAAGCTAGTTAATATTGTCTTTAAAGTCTATACATTATCTGTCAAGATTAAGGCACTAAAAATTGTAGGTAGAGACAGAATTTGGCTCGTTCTTTCTATTATTGTTTATTGATGACTAAAATTTGTATTATTTGTGTAGTGTTGTTCACGTTACTTTCAATATTATCTTCTTACAATTCACTATTTATTCTTTTTATTAGATGAAATAATAAGACAGGGAAAATATTAGTAAGATGAAATTTTCTAAGCTGATTCTTCTTTTTTAATTCGCTATTAGTTTTTGCTAGATTGAGATTTTCATTAATAATAGCTTATTGCTGGCATATGATGCTCCTCAATTTTGTTAACCTGCCCTAGATGGGAGTTTGGTAGATAAGGTGATTTAAGTAATAATTATGGGGCATGGAGTAGTTTACTAAGATATAAAACATACCAATTCCTTAATCACACGTTCTCTTGGAAAACCATTACCGGAATTTTTTGAAACTAAAAATTTTAAAGATGGTTGTTGTTTAATTGGTTGGGATCTTCTTGTCTGTCCATGACATTAAGGGTTCTAATCT
The DNA here is from genome assembly GCA_032878915.1 of Castanopsis chinensis. Taxonomy (NCBI): domain Eukaryota; kingdom Viridiplantae; phylum Streptophyta; class Magnoliopsida; order Fagales; family Fagaceae; genus Castanopsis; species Castanopsis chinensis. The sequence goes on from JAVQMG010000133.1 coordinate 5,369,207, forward strand.
CCCGTACCCCTCCCTTGCTGTAACTATCGAATTGGCAAAAAAAAAAAAAAAAAGGAACGTAAAGATGGTTGTATTATAAAAGACTAAAATTTATATAATAATTAATATATTTATCACATGTAGCAAAAGTTTTTCCATTGGCTAGTTATGTTTAAAAATTTTAAAATCTTTTACTAAGCAATTACATTCAATCTTGCCAAAGGCCTTGTAGCTGAATTGACACATTCTCATGTACAAAGTGCTTAGGGGTCTAGGGGAGAAAGGGTTCGAGTTACAGGGTTAACAGCATGTTGTAATTATTTCTCAAAAAAAAAAAAAAAAAAAAAATCAACCTTATCAAACAAATTTATTAGGTGTTCTCTATTCTCTAGTACGATATTGACAAAGTGAGCAAATTGCAAAAGCGGAACTTATGTGAAATAATAATTGAGTGTCAAAGTATGCGTTTCAAAATTTTTAGGTTTGATTAGTGCAAAAATTCTCCACTCTAACTGCAGCAAACTCCTTCAATTACTAAATTTTCAAAAAATCATTACTAAATTGGTTTGTTGATATGGAATTCGTCACCAACAAAAAAAAAAATGTCACCACTAATTTCATTTGAATAAAAATGAGATTGTTTAAGACTTTAAGCCTTTTGAGAAAACATTTTATTTGATATTCCTAATGCAATACTGTCATTGTCAAGACTCCTGTAATTTAGTGGAATAACTTTTTCGTTTTTACTAGGAGAATTAGAGTTCAAATCTCTCCAATCTGATTGCTATTACTTGTAACTATCGAATAATCAAAGAAAAAAAGAAAAAAGAAAAAAAGAGTGCATTCATTACTACGATTTACCCAATGTAATAACCTCTAATGTGGTACTTTTTTTTTTGCATTGTCTCGAATGTCCAATTGCAAATACAACAACATTAATTGATTCACGACTTGGTCCTACAACTTGGTTTAATCTTGTGATATTCACCATTACTTTTTCAATAGCTAAAAATAAATGAATAATAACATATATAAGTTATCTTATGACAGAAATCACTATAGGTCCTACAACTTTTTCTACAATTCAGTTATAAATAGTGGTAATTAAAAAAGACCTTCTATCACTCACAAACATTGAAGCACCTTAACCTCCTAACAAGTTCCAAATTGTGTATGAGTTTCTATGATTTTGTACCATTGGAACTAAAACTATTTTGCAAATTAATACAACATTGTTTTGATTATGTCCTCTCATTAAATATGAGGTCCCCTTTTCCATTGAGAGCTCTGCTTATTGTGTAATTATCTGCTATCAAGAATTTGGAAATTGGTTACCAATTTAAGTACCCATGACTCAAATTTCCATCTCTTGCACTTGACAAATTTTTGTCCATTCATAGTACCCAAGACTCAATTACGACAATAGAAGAATCTCCTAAAATGCAAGGAGCTGGTCATTGGAGTTAAGGATATTGATAGGGAAACTTAACCAAGAAAATTGAGCAGGGGTTTCTTTAGATTCACAAAAATTTTTGTTAAGAGGACTTGTACAAAAGCTAGTTAATATATATGGTCTTTAAAGTCAAGTATTTATCTTTCAAGATTAAGGCTCTGAAAATTGTAGATAGAGATAGAATATGACTCATTCCTTCTGTTATTACTGGATTGAAATTTTCGTAAATAATAGCTATATCTGATGTTCCTCAACATTTTGTGTGTGTGTGTGTGTGTATAGAGAAACCTATCCTAGATGCGATTTTTGTAGATAATTGTGGTGTAAGGAGTAGTTTAATAGGATATAGTAAAACATACCATTTCCTAAATCATAAAGATGGTTGTATTATAAGATTTTGTAATGCATCTTCATATATCATGTATAATAAATTAAAACCCTAAAAATACCATAAAATCTAAAACAAAAAATTCTAGAATAATTATATATTTATCACATGTAGCAAAAGTATTTTCCATTAGCTAGCTATGTTTTAAAATTTTTAATACTTTTATAAGAAATTACATTTAACCTAGTTCAACAAATTTAGGTGTTCTCTGTTCTCTAAAATGATCTTAACAAAGTGAGCAAATTGCAAAAGTAGGTGAAATGATAATTGCATGTAAAAGTATGGTTTTTAATATATTTAGGTTTCATTAGTACAAAAAATCTCAACTCAAATTGCAGCAAGCCCTTTTAATTACTAAAATTTCAAAAAATCATTACGAGGAGAAGTACTATCATTTTATTTGATATTCCTAATGCCGACTATCATTGTCAAGAGTTTTGTAACTTGACGGTATAACCTTTTCTTCTTTACTAGGAGAGCTACAGTTCAAACCGGCTCATGTCTGATTGTTGCAACTTTCGAATTATTTATTAAAAAAAAAAGGAGTCTACATTCATTACTTTACCAAATGTAATGACCTTTAACATGGTAATTTCGCCAAATTTTCACCAATTTTATTTGCATTGTCTTGAATTTCTAATTGTAAATGCAACTACGTTCATTGATTCATGACTTGGTCCTCGTATAGAATATGAGGAACCATCTTTGTTTGAATATTCTTCTCATGTAATTATTTGTTAACAAGAATTTGGAAAGGTCCTCTAATAGAATACGAGCGACCATTTCCATTTCAATGTTTTGATTCTCATGCAATTATTTCCTAATAGTTGGGTTTGAGAACTTGAATTTGGATAAGGATTTTTTTTTTTTTTTTTTGAGTTTCAGCCTATGACGTCCAACCAAGATAGACTAATTGGTTTTTGGTGTAGGCAGGAATCAAACTTCAAATTTCTTATGCAACTATAATAAACTTTGCTTGTTTAAGCTAACTAGAACCCAATAGCTAAAAATAAATGAATAATAACCGAATAAGTTATTTTATGACAGAAATTATTAATGGTCCATCAACTTTTTACTACAATTCAGTTATAAATACTAAATAGTAGTTATAAAAAAGGACATTCAACCTCTCACAAACATTGAAGCACCTTACCTCCTAGTAAGTTCCACATAGTGTCTGAGTTTCTATGATTTTGTACCATTGGAACCAAAACTATTCTACAAATTAATACAATATTTCTTTAAATCTTTTGATTAGGTCCTCTCATTTGATATGGGGGCCTCTTTTCCGTTGAAAGCTTTGCATCTCTTGTAATGATCTGCTATCAAGAATTTGGAAATTGGTTACCAATTATAACTACCCATGACTCAATTTTCCATCTCCAACACTTGACAATTCACTATCCTTTCATAGTCCCTTCAAACCAATTACGACAAAGGAAGATTCTCCTAAAGTGCACGGAGCTTGTCATTGGAGGTATGGACTATGGATATAAGGCTAGGATGAAAGTTAGTGGGGAAACTTACCAAGAAAAATGAGGATTTCTAGAGGACTTGTTGAAAAGCTAGTTAATACGGTCTTTAGGTTGGTGGAAAATTGAGGATTTCAAATTTTAAATACTTTTCTTAATGAATGACATTCAATCTGGTCAAACAAAATGGGTGGAAAATTTAGCTGTTCTCTAATATGATCTTGACAAAGTGAGCAAATTGCAAATATAGAAATTACGTGAAATGATAAATGAGTGCAAGAGTATGGTTTAAAAAGTTTTAGGCTTCATTAGTGCTAAAAATCTCGACTCTAACTACAGCAAACCCCTTTAATTACTAAATATGCAAATTCATTACTAAAAGGGTTTTTTGACATGGTGCTTGTCACTTGAAAAAAAAAGTCGCCACTAATATCACTGCGAATAAAAATGAGATTGTTTAAGTCTTTTGTAAAAACATTTTTTTGGCATTCCTAGTACTCACCTACATTGTCAAAGGTATTGTAACTCAGTGGCATAACTTTTTCTTCTTTGTTAGGAGAACTAGAGTTCAATTCTCTCTTCCCCAATTTTTGTAAATATTAAATTATTAAAAAGAAAAAAGGGAAAAAAATAGTTTGTATTTGTTACTTTGATTTACCAAATGATAATGACCTTTGTTAGGGTCATATTTTATTGTAATTCGCTACTCCTTTGACAAAATGCACTTTACTTGTAATTGGATAAATCTTAAGATGGGTTTAGTGCTTCAAGAAATATGTTGTTCAAGTCAAGTATTAAAGACATGAAAATTGATCCAAGAAATAAGTGAAGAAAAATTGTTCATTAAGCCTCGACAAATGCCTGCTATCGAGACTTAATGTGAAGCTTGATAGATAGCTTGACAGCAACTTGATCTATTGAGAATTACGATATCAGAATTTTTAGATCTGAAATTCGGCCCAAGCTTTTGTAATTATTTAGGGTTTCTTTTCTCACAACCCCAAACATATATAAGGCTTATTTTAAGAGTCGTCACACACAGATACAAAGACTAAGGGACTTATTTTCTGTGTGAGAAGCTATTGCGTTTGTACACTATAGGGTTTTGTAACCAAGTGCTTCCTGATCTTCATTGTTGATGAAGTGAAAAACTTTGTAGCCAATAACATCCATTCAAATTGCTAGAGTTAGTCACATACTAGATTCCGTGCAAAAGTGTTGGTCATAGATTGGAGATTTGTGCATCAAGGGAAAGAAGTTTACTACAAGATCAAGTCCAATTGGGTATTGGAGCGAAAATTCAACTGTAGGTTGGTATTTTGGGATAAGCCAGGGTAGTTGCTAAGATTCCTTATACTTGTAACCGCTTGATTGTTGATTAGTGGATTTTTGGGGGTGGTGACCTTAAAATCATTGGTGGGGTTTTTGGCATTTTTGCCTTGCGAGATTTTCCCCATTTGTCAACAAATCACTGTGTTAATTTATTTTCTATTGCATATTAGTTTATTTGGTAATTTGTTGGTACCTTCACGATTTGCATGCAATTGAATCTAATTAATCAACTTGGATAGTTGAATTAATTAACTGGGGTCAAGCTATCTTAACCCAACAACCTTCAACGTGGTATCAAATTTTGCACTTTCTCAAATGTCTAATTGCGAATAAAATGACATTCATTGATTCACGACTAGGTCCTCTCATAGAATAAGATAACCATTTTCGTTTGAATATTCTTCTCGTGTGATTATTTGCTAACAAGAATTATAGTCTACATTCATTGAAAAGAAAAAAAAAAAAGAAAAGAAAAAAGAAGAGCCTACATTCATTACTTTGATTTACCAAATTATTATGACCTTTAACGTGGTAACAAATTTTGCATTGTCTCAAATGTCTAATTGTGAATACAATGACATTCATTGATTCACGACTAGGTCCTTTCATAGAATATGAGGAACCATCCTCATTTGAATATTCTTCTCTTCTAATTATTTGCTAACAAGAATTCAGAAAAGTGGTCTGATTCTCATGTAACTATTTCCTAACAAGAATTTGGAAAATTGGTGCGGGAGTTTATATCAAATTAGAGGCCTTAAGACTCAAATTTCTGTCTTCGATACTTCAAGATGACAAATTCCAGCCCATCCATTGGTCCCTCCAAACGCAAAGTATGATCTATGGGTAAGGACAAAGAGAGAGGAAGAAGATTGACAAGAGAGGAACTTACCAAGAAATTAAGCAAGATCACAACATCCTCAAAACTTTTGCCTTTACTTAATCTTAGTCAATATATTGTCTACCAAGAGTCTACATTTGTTACTTTGATTTACCAAATGATTATGACCTTTAACGCGGTATCAAATTTTGCATTGTCTCAAATGTCTAATTGCGAATACAATAACATTCATTGATTCAAGACTAGGTCCTCTCATAGAATATGAGAAACCATCCTCATTTGAATATTCTTCTCTTCTAATTATTTGCTAACAAGAATTCAGAAAGATCCTCTGATTTTCATGTAACTATTTCCTATCAAGAATTTGGAAAATTAGTGCTGGAGTTTATATCAAATTAAAGGCCTTAAGACTCAAATTTCCGTCTTCTATACTTCAAGATGGCAAATTCCAGCCCATCCATTGGTCCCTTCAAACGCAAAGTATGATCTATGGATAAGGACAAAGAGAGAGGAAGAAGATTGACAAGGGAGGAACTTACCAAGAAATTAAGCAAGATTATAACATCCTCAAAACTTTTTTCTTTACTTAAACCTAGTCAATATATTGTCTACCAAGATCATTAAGGCACTGAAAATTGTAGATAGAAATATAGCATTTGACTCATTTTGTCTATGATTGATGACTAAAAATTGTATTATTTTTGTGTAGTGTCTTCTACTTTACTTTATTGTCTCATAAGCAAGTTTTGGTCCAAGGGAGAGGGGAAGAGAAGATTAATCCTCATGTTACTTCTAATATTATCTTCTTACGGTCAAGATTTATTCTTTTAAAATGAAATTAATGATGGTGAGTTCCAGTTAGCTTAATTGGTAAAGTTTCTAATGATTGTATAAGAGATCTGGGGTTCAATCTTCGCCTACACCAAGAACTAATACGCATCTTGATTAATGATAAAGAGTTATTATTAGAAGTGAACGCCATAGGTTGAAGCTCTCTAAAAAAAAATTAAATTAATGATGGGATTATGAAAAGATTAATAAGAAGAAAACTTCCTATTCTATTAAATTTTTTTGGCTAAAATATTATTTTTATCCCTAAATTTTACATGGATTTTGTTTTTCTTCTCTAAACTTTAAAAAGTTTATTTCTCACTCCTCCTAAACTATTAAAACTATTATACTTGTCAATTTTCTATTTTGAAAGTTCATTTTGAAATCCCAAACTATTGTAAAAAGTTTTTTTTTTTTCATCTCTAAATTATTGAAAAATTTCTTTATTTATAGGAACTTAGGTTCAAAAACAATATTTTAGCCATTTTATATATTTATTTGTTGTCTATCATTGCTGAAGTGAGGTTTTCATAAATTGTTCGTATATATGATATTCCTCAAACTTCTTTTTTTTGGTAGACAAGCCAGCATGAATAGGTGTTGGTAGAATGTGATTTATAAATTTTGGTTATTACACCAGATATACTCCACTTTGTTGATTAGATATTTGTTACCTCAACAACCAAAAAATATCACCGCTAAAATTATATTTCAATAAAAATTGCCTTTTGAGAAAACATTTATTCGGCATTCCTAACATTATTAGGTCCTCCATTACCTCGATTTATCAAGTGATTGGCCATTACATCTGGAATATGTGCTAATATTAGTAACATTTTATTAATATTTATCACCCAAAAATTCGTTGCAGATAATCATTGTTCGTCAATAAGGAATTAGTAAAAGAGGCCCAGACCCATAACAAATAAAATAGTAACACAACGTTGTAAACATCTTCCATGAATTCAATGTTGGCTTCATCCCCCTCTACATCACCGTAAATTGCAATGCAGTCAAAGACTCAAAATAATATCTTACATGGGTTTAATAGAATTTAAAACAAAGTAATTTTAAATAACAAGCATCGAGTTTGACTAACACTAAACAAATATCTTATTGCACCATAACAACGATATAACATAAATTCAAACATTAAGGTGTGATATCAAAATTAAACCTAAACATGAACTATGCAAATTTTGCAATATAATCCAATTTATTATTTATGAAAATATATTAATTTATACATAGATCATCAGTAATAATATGCTTGCCAACTTATCAATATTAAAGAGATAGTGGTACCAATTTTTTTTTATTTTTATTATTCATAATTTTTTTTATAGAAGAATTCATAAAATGTTTTGAGATATAGTCTTGTTCTCCGACTAATAATTGTGTTGCCCCATATATGGTCTTGCAGGTCAATTAATTCATGGCATGTCACATGATTGATTTATTTTCCAAAGTAATGGGTCCTAGCCCGCTTGGAATTTTCAGTGCGATGGTGAAAGTGGGTAGGCCGACAAGAAAGAGACCTTTTCCCACTGATTGTAATTGGTTAATGGAGCTGTTGGGAGTTGATTTGGAAGCACTTAACACTAAAATGTCCACCGTATTCATTGGTTTGATCTAAGGCTTATTACCAAAAAGTTGAAAGTAGACTATTTTAATTCAGAAAAAATCGAAAGACGTCATATATCCTTATAACTTTTGTTTACTAGACTTTCCAGAAAAGCAAGTCAAGGGGTCATATATATTAAAGTTGTGTTTACTAGACTTTCTAGAACAGCAAGTCAATGGGCGGCATATTAGTCATTTAAAATTCTCCAAGATGTGTTTTATTTATCAATTTTATAATGAATATATTACGGGAATAAATAAATGTTTGACAATTACTATCATTTTAAGTTATATGATACAACGACAATAATAAAGTAATAGTACCAAAATTTTAGAATTTGCTTTGACTCCTTAATAGTTTTGTTAGTATAGGCCATATGTATTTGTTTCCTCCCTTCTATATTGATTTGGACGGACTTGTAATAATAATAATAATAATAATAATAATAATAATAATAATAATAATGTATTATTATTATTATTATAAGTTTATAACCATATTCATTGGTTTTGATTTAAGTAGACTATTTTAATTCAAAGAAAATAGAGCTTTACTATATATATATATATATACATATATATATATATATCCATAAAAATTTTGTATACCAGACTTTCTAGAAAAGCAAGTCAAGGGGTTATATATATCCATAAAGCTTTTGTTTACTAGACTCTAGAAATGGAAAAGTTAACGGATGTTCTAAGAACATTAGTATTAAAACTTTCCTAAAATAGTTTATTAGCAAATGCCTTAAGGGTACTTTTTAACTGGGCCCTTCTAGAAAAGCAATTTAGTCATTTAATATTTTCAAAGAAGATTTTTATTTATCAACTATAAAATGAATACATTACAGATATAAATAAATGTTTGGCTAGCATCATTTTGAGTCCTATGATACAAAAAAAGAAAAAGTCTTAGTCCCAAAATTTTAGAGTTGGCTATGATTCCTTAATAGATTTGTTAGAATTCGTCATATGTATTCATTTTCTCTATTTTATTTGATTTATAATGATGATTTGGAAAATTTTAATCCACTTAATTCTAATTGTGTCCAATTGTGACTCAAACTTGACAAAATCATATGATCTGAAGGGGTCTGAACCAGAGTTTGATTGATTCAACCAAGGTAGCAGTTAATGGCGTGTCTTTGCCAAGAAAATCCAACAACCATGAGTCGAGTGGTGGGTCATTGTAATAAATTCAGACTCCAATTGATTTGATCGATTACCATTGTTAGACTACATCATGTTCTACCATTTGTCATCTTGACCTTTCGATAGGTTGGATCTTTGCCAGATGTGGCGAGAATCTAGCTAGATCCGATGAGATCTTGACCACATTTTATGAGATCTCAACTAGATCCAACAAGATCTCAGCCAAATCTAGCAAGATTAATCAAATCTCCACTGGAAGTAATAGCTTTGCCATGATCAACAATATCTCACTTAGATCCAATGGTTTCAAGTTCAAACTAATTTGATTGCCAAAACAGTGTAGTCGTGGCACAATCCTAAACCTGAGTTGATAACATTAAGTGGTGGTTTGACCTAAAACTTACCCCAATTGACCCATTGACACCCCTACTTATTTTATTGTGGATAAAGAAAATTTTAGAAATTACATTTGGGAATCACTTTTTAAAACTCTGAAGAATCTTAATTCAACTACCAAAGCGTGTTAAGTTTAATAAGTGTTATTCACGTACAATTTTTCTTTTGTTATATTTATTCTCCTTTGCTAGAGGGAGGGCAAGAATTTTTATGATTTAGTTTAAACACTTAGAGCGTTCACATCAGATCAGCTAAAATCATCTAAAACAGAAAAAAGCACAATTTTTACACATTTTGATAAAAAAAACTCCCACATCAGTGGGTGTAAAGACATGTAAAAGAATGAAAAACCATCCACGAGCTACAGTGCTCGTGTAAATATACACGGGCACTGTAGCTCGTTCATACATTATTTTATCATTTCTCAGTTCGCTCGTTTTTTTCTCTCTCATCTCCGTGCTCAACAAATTGTAACTTCTTCCCTCATCTTCTTCTTTTCCCTCTGATGCACACAAACACAACCACGCACAAACACATCCACACAAATCAACACAGAGAATAGATACACTTGCTCAGAAAAAAAAAAAAAAAAAAAAAACAACACAGGTCGGTGCTCGCCTGATCGGAGCTAGGGACATCTCGGATCTGATCGGAGCTAGGGAGATCGGTGCTCGTCGGTTGGGGGTGGTAGATCGGTGCTCATCGGTGCTCATCGGTGGGAGATCGGTGCTTGTTAGTTGGGGGTGGGAGGCGAAGGGTCGGTGGTGGAGGAGAGAGGGAGGGGCGAAGGAGAGAGGGAGGCCGATTGGTGGAGGGCTGAGGCGGCGAGCTGGATCGGCAGCGACGGCGACGACGACGGCTGGCTGGGTCTATGAGGGAGAGAGTGAGAGAAGGAGAGGAGTGGTGAGATATTTTTTTGATACGGAAAGGGGAGAGGCTTGAGAGTAAATTACCGGTGTGGGTGTTTAATATACCGGTGTGTATTAGTAAATAATAATAAAAAAATAAAAAATAATATTATTTAATTAGAATAGATGTGTAAAATAAATTAACTGATGTTGGTGTTTTAAAAATGTGGTAGTGTAAAATAAAAGAAGGAAGTTTTTAGTGTAAAATAGAGGAAAATTTTACACATGCTGATGTGAATGCTCTTATAATTGATAGTAGAACGTGTTGACTCTGAGAGTCTTAATCTACCTACCAAAGCGTATTACAGTTTTTTTTTTTTTTTTTTTTTGAGAAACAAAGCGTGTTACAGTTGATAAGTGTTATTCACGTTGCAATTTTACCTTTGATTTGTCTATTGTCTTTTGCTTCTTTAATGGGGTAAGAATGTTTATGATTTAATTTAAACACTTGGAATTTATGGTAGAATGTGTTGATAGACATGCATAGTCTATGCTTTCTCTGAATTGCTACTCACTCTAAACGTCGCAGATTGGACTATTCGGTATTTAGTTTAAACACTCAGAATTTATGGTAGAATGTGTTGATCGTTGATAAGTGCTCTAAATTATCTTTGTTTCTGTGATTTTGTACCATTGGAACAATAATTATTCACAAATTAGTAAAACATTGTTTTGATTAGGTCCTCTCATTAAATATGGAGGCCTATTTTCCTTTAAAAGCTCTGTTTCTCATGTAATTATCTGCTATCAGTAATTTGGAAATTGGTTACCAATTTAAGTACCCATGCCTCAATTTTCCATTTCTTATACTCAACAAATTTCTGCTCATTCACAGTCAATGATTAGGGAAAGGAGCTTGTCATGTATGGTATGGATATAAGGCAGAGAAGGAAAATGAAACTTAACAAGAAAAGCTAGTTAATACGGTCTTTAGCTGAGTGGAAAATTGAGGATTTCAAATTTTAAATACTTTTACTAATCGATTACATTCAACCTTGTCAAACAAAATGGGTGGAAAATTTAACTGCTCTCTATTATGATCTTGACAAAGTGAGCAAATTTCCAAAGGGGAACTTACATGAAATGATAATTGAGTGTGAAATTATGGCTTAAAAACAAATTTCAGTTCTTTCATAGATCCTCCAAAGTCCAAACCCCACCAACTACGACAACGGAAGAATCTCCCAAAGTGCAAATTGACATTAGGCCGAGAGGATGAAATTGACAGGGAGACTTACCAAGAAAATTGAGCAGGGGTTACAGTACATTCACCAACTTTTGTCAAGAGGACATGTAGAAAAGCTAGTTAATACAATCTTTAGCTGGGTAGAAAATTGAGTGTGAAAGTATGGCTTAAAAATTTTTAGGCTTCATTAGTGCAAAACACCTCGACTCTAACTGCAGCAAAACCCTTAATTACTAAATATGCAAATTCATTACTAAAAGGGTTTGTTGAGACAGTGTTTGTCATCCAAAAAAAAAAAAAAATCCTCTACTAATATCATTTCGAATGGAAATGAGATTTTTTAAGCCTTTTGTAAAAACATTTTATTTGACATTCTTGCTTTTATTGTCAAAGGTCTTGTAACACAATGGTATAACTTTTTTCTTTTTTGTTAGGAGAACTATAGAGTTCAAATCTTGATTTTCCTACTATTGTAACTATTGAATTATTTAAAAAAAAAAGAGAGTCTAGATTCATTACTTCAATTTACCAAATGATAATAAGTTTTAACGTGGTGTCAAATGCCTCAGGACTTAGGGATGGAGCTATTGTTGGATGCGGGGGGCAGTGCCCCCCCCCCCCCCCCCCCACAAAAAAAGATTTTTAATTTTTTAATTTTTAGTATATATATAATATATTATTTTTAGTCACTTGTTTCAATAAAATTGCACTTTGCCCCCCTCAACAATATTATTGATATTTTTAAAAAATTATAAAAAAAATTAGCTCAGTAGCAAAAATTAAGCGCAAAAAACAGCCCAAAACAATCACAAGCAAAAAAAAAAATCAAATTCCAGCCCATCCATTGGTCCCTCCAAACGTGAAGCATGATCTATGGACAAGGACAAAGAGAGAGGAAGAAGATTAACAAGGGAGGAACTTACCAAGAAAATTAATCAAGGTTACAACATCCTCAAAACTTTTGTCTTTACTTAAACCTAGTCAATATATTGTCTACCAAGATTATTAAGGAACTGAAAATTGTAAATAGAGATATAGCATTTGACTCATTTTGTCTATGATTGATGACTAAAAATTGTATTATTTTCGTGTAGTGTTGTTCACTTTACTCTATTATCTCATAAGTAAGTTTTGGTCCAAGACAGAGGGAAAAGGAGATTAATCCTAATGTTACTTCTAATATTGTCTTCTTACACTCACTATGTATTCTTTTAAAATTAAATTAATGATGGGGTTAGCCAAAGATTAATAAGAAGAAAAATTCCTAATCTATTAAAAATTTTTTGGTTAAAATATTTTTTTCCCCAAATATTGTATGAATTTTGTTTTTCATCCCTCAACTTTAAAAAGCTCATTTGTCACTCCTCCTAAACTATTAAAAATTATACTTGTCAATTTTCATTTTTAATTCCCAAACTATTGTAAATTTTTCTTTTCATCCTTAAACTATTGAAAATTTTCTTTAAGAAATTTAAGAATGAAAAACGAACATTTTAAATTTTGGGGAGGAAAAGAAAAATTTATACAAACTTTAGGTTAGAAAACAATATTTTAGCCTCTTTTTTTTTTTTTTTTTTTTTTTTTCATTGTCTATCACTGCTTAAGTGAGATTTCCGTAAATTCTTCTTATATATGATGTTCCACAAAGTTTTATATACTTTTCCGTAGACAAGCCACATTGTATGGGTCTTGGTAGAATGTGATTAATGTGGGAAAAAAATCATTTCCAAAAACTACATGTCGCATTCGAAAACTATCGTGGTGGCAAAATATCATGTAGCGGCCCCATCCGAAATAATTGAGTCTTATTTAGGCGGAATTTTCTAAAACTAAAAATCTAAGATATTGCTTTATTATAAGCTTTTGTAATGCATCTTTATGTATCGTGTAGAATATGTATCAACAAATTTTTAAATTTGGATATCAAACAAATAAAATTGATTTACAAATAAATTTTTGTATCAATGAATGATCAGTGGTACAATTATTAGTGCTTATATTATATTACAATAGAATAATCTTCTTATTTGATTTTCTTAAAACATTCATTGATTAAAAAATTATACCAATATGGTCTTAATTCTAACACTTGATATCCTCCACTTTGATTGGAAAGCGGATTGAGAGATTTTTGAAATGAAATTACAGTGAATGTCTAATGCACATTTGTTAAAAACTCTTTGAAATTCTGTACTAGAAGCTCTTCGAGGCTTTAGAATCTTCAATACACAACGTTTCACTGATTTAAAATTTTGGTGAAAATACTATTTTGGTCCTTCCATTTTAGGGTTATAGTTAATTTAATTCTTACATTTTGACAGCAGTCAATTTAGTCTTTGTTATTTTCAACTTGTAGTCAATTTAGTTCTTACTATAAACTCACTAACAAAAAAAGTCTACATGGTAAAAGGTGTGTACAAGTGGTACACTTGAAGCTAACGTGGCTAAAAAATAATAATTAATTCACGTTAAAAATTCCTCATCAGTATTATAAAAAAATATTCCAAATCTTATTTTCTTTTCTCTTTTCCTCCCCTTTCTTACTAACCAAACAAATCTAAATTCATTTGCTTGCATGTTTTTGCAGATCCAATAATCACACAAATTCTTACAAAAATAATCACACAAATCAACACAAGATGACCAAACAGATCTAAATTATATAAATAAATAAACAAATCTAAACGCGCTTCATTTTTTTTTCTTCATATTCTCCTATTTTTCGTTTCCCTCTCATCTGTGCATAACTGTCTATTAGAAAGAAGGAGAAGATGAAGAAGAGCATGGGTTTGGAGGCGCTGGTATTACTTGAGACCCCCATCCCAATCCCAGACCATACAAAAATAGCTTTTTAAAAAAAAAAAAAAAATTCCATTTTGAACAACTTCTTCTTCTTCTTCTCTTTTCAATATTTTATACACACTAAAATTTCTCTTCCGTGTTTTTCAAATGAGTAAATTTTTTTACTGAAAACAATTTTGCCTTTTTCCTTTTTAGTAGATCTCATCTAATTTCGGGTTTAGCACTTTTTGAAGTGAAGATTCTTTGTTACATTTGGTCTACAGCAGATTGAAACCACGGACGAGTTCGTGAAGGTCCATGAACTCAGGTTCTTGGCCGGGTCAGAAGCATTGGAGCAAATGAATTTAAAGATTTTTTTTTTTTAATGAGAGTTAAAGATTTTTTTGGTACAATAAGAAAGGGGGCAGGAATGATTAAAAGAAAAAAGGATTTTGATTTTTTTTTTTCAAATGATGAGGTGTGATTTTTTAATGTCATGTAAGCATTTTCCGTTAATAATTTAACTGTAGAGATCAAATTGATTGTAAATTGAAAATAATAAGGACTAATATTAAAAAAAAAAATTTCAAATCTCTCTTCTCTGACTGTTGTAACTATTGTTGTAACTATTGAATTATTAAAAGGGAAAAAGGGAAAAAAAAAAAAAAAAAGAAGAAAAAGAAGAGAGTCTATGTTCGTTACTTTGATTTACCAAATGATAATGACCTTTAACGCGGTATCAATTTTTGCATTGTCTCAAATGTCTAATTACGAGTACAATGACATTCATTGATTCACGACTAGGTCCTCTCATAGAATATGAGGAACCATCTTTGGTCGAATATTCTTCTCTTCTAATTATTTGCTAACAAGAATTCAAAAAGGTCCTCTGATTCTCATGTAACTATTTCCTAACAAGAATTTGGAAAATTGGTGCGGGAGTTTATATCAAATTAAAGGCCTCAGGACCCAAATTTCCGTCTTCTACACTTCAAGATGACAAATTCCAGCCCATCCATTGGTCCCTCCAAACGCAAAGTATGATATATGGATAAGGACAAAGAGAGAGGAAGAAGATTGACAAGGGAGGAACTTACCAAGAAAATTAAGCAAGGTTATAACATCCTCAAAACTTTTGTCTTTACTGAAACCTAGTCAATATATTGTCTGCCAAGATTATTAAGGCACTGAAAATTTTAGATAGAGATATAGGATTTGACTCATTTTGTCTATAATTAATGACCAAAAATTTTAGTATTACTTTTGTGTAGTGATTTTCACTTTACTCTATTGTCTCATGTTTAAGTTTTGGTCCAAGAAAGAGGGGAAGAGGAGATTAATCCTCATCTTACTTCTAATATTATCTTCTTACCCTCACTATTTATTCTTTTAAAATAAAATTAATGATGGGATTATGAAAATATGATAAGAAGAAAACTTCCTATTCTATTAATTTTGTTTTGGCTAAAATATTATTTTTATCCCTAAATTTTACATATATATTTTTTCTACTCCTAAACTGTTAAAAATATTACACTTGTCAATTTTTAGTTTTAAAAGTTTATTTTTAATTCCCAAACTATTGTAAAAAGTTATTTCTTTTCATCCATAGATTATTGAAAAATTTCTTTATTTATAAGAACTTTAGGTTCAAAAACAATATTTTAGCCTTATTAATTACTTATTCGTTGTCTATCATTGTTGAAGTGAGGTTTTCGTAAATTATTTTTATATATATGATGTTCCTTAAACTTCTTTTTTTTTTTTTTTTGGTACACAAGCCAGCTTGAATAGGTGTTGGTAGAGTGTGATTTATGAATTTTGGTTATTATACCAGATATCCTCCACTTTGTTGATAAGATATTTGTTACCTCAACAACCAAAAAATATCACCGCTAAAATTACTTTTCAATAAAATGTACCTTTTGAGAAAACATTTATCCGGCATTCCTAATGTTATTAGGTCCTCCATTACTTTGATTTATCAAGTGATTGGCCATTACATCTAGAATATGTGCTAATATTTATAACATTTTATTAATATTATCACCCAAAAATTTGTTACAGATAATCATTGTTTGTAAATATGGAATTAGTAAAAGAGGCCCAAACCCATAACAAATAAAACACTAACACAACGGTGTATGGAAAGATGAGCACTTTTTGATGGATTCTAGAATATTAGGAATCATATGAGCACCTTCACTATCACAACGGTGTTTTATGGAAAGAAAATTCCAGTCAATACTGATAGCCCTTATGATTTAATTATATCAGACTATCCTTTCAAATTAATAGGGGTGTTCGCGGTGCGGTGCGGTTTTGGGCCATTTTTAGCACCGCACTTTGCGGTGCGGTTTAGTTAAAACCATAACTGCACCGCACCTTATTTTTGCGGTCACATGTGCGGTGCGGTGCGGTGCGGTGCGGTTTAAAGTTTAGCCAAAACCATAACTGCACCGCACCTCATTTTTGCGGTCACATATGCGGTGCGGTGTATAAGATGCGGTTTGAATGATTTGAAATTGATATATTTTTCAAAATTTGGGCTTTTTCTACTCAGCCCAAAACTAATTTTTTTTCCTTTGTTTTAGTCCAAGTTTTAAACTATTAAGCTAGTTTTTCTTTATTTTGGGTTGGCTTTCCTAATCAACACTTGCTAGGATTATCAAACTTTATTTTAACTAGGGTTATTAAACTATTAATAATATATTTAATATTAAAAATAATTAAAAAATATTAATATATAGAGACGGTGCGGTGCGGTGCGGTTTGTGCGGTTTTCTTATTATAAAACCGCAAATTGCACCGCACCATGCGGTGTGGTGCGGTGCGGTGTAAAATTACTTGCGGTGCGGTGCGGTTATGTCATTTTGCGGGCGGTTTTAGTGCGGTTTTTGCGGTTTGTGCGGTTTATGCGGTTTGATGAACACCCCTACAAATTAATATGGTGAAATCTAATTCAATTTAGACCACAAAAAATAATAAATAAAAATAAAGATAAATATCCAGTTACTTTAGTCCTTTCAACTTGGCTCCCATTCCCATTATCTGCATTATTGTCTGTGTATAAATATCCACTCATATCATTGGTTCTTTATTGCTTATAACACTTGTCACCCAATTCTCCATTTACTTCCTCTGCTGTTAAGATGTTCAGTTTGGGGAAAATGAATCATCAATACCTGCTATTATTCCTTGCCTCTTGTTTGCTCTTCATTTCTCATTCTCAAACTACCTCTATTACTTCCTCTCAACATCATTGCCTCCCTGACCAAAGTGCTCATTTGCTGCAACTAAGGCAAGAATTTGTTGAAAAGAGAATGTATTTTGATTACTATGATTACTATAATGGTTCTTATCCAAAGATGAAGTCTTGGAAGGCAAATAGTGATTGTTGTTCCTGGGATGGGGTCACATGTGATACAGAGAATGGTGTGGTGATTGGCTTAAACCTGAGCAACAGTTGGCTTTATGGGCCTCTCAACTCTAACAGTAGTCTCTTCAGTTTGCGTCACCTTCGGAAACTCAACCTTGACTCCAACAACTTCTCTTCCTCCACCACAATCCCATCTGAATTTGGCCAGCTTGTAAGGTTGACGCATCTCAACCTCTCTTTTTCCTTCTTACATGGCCGAATCCCGTCGGAAATTTCATGGCTAACCAATTTGGTTTCACTTGATCTCTCTGACAATTATTTTAAATACTTTGTTGGTGGTGATTATTATAATAAATTTTTGGATCTCAAAAGAATTGATCTTGAAGCACTTGTCCAGAACATGACGTATTTGAGAGAACTTCATCTAAGCGATGTGAACATTTCATCATCGCTACCTCAATCCGTGGCAAATTTGTCATCTTTGACTTCTCTTACTCTGTCTAACTGCAATTTGTTGGGTGAATTTCCCTTGAATATTTTCCTATTGCCCAGGATACAATCCATTGATCTGTCAGATAATGAAGAACTCCTTGGTTTTCTTCCCAAATTTCGAGTTTGTAGTCCCCTAAAGAAATTGCATCTCAGATTGACAAATTTTTCTGGGGAATTTCCCAATTCAATCAACAACCTCAAGTCCTTGAATTCTTTGGATCTTTCTTATACAATGATTTCTGGTGAATTGCCCAGTTCGATTAGCAACCTTAATTCCTTGAATTATTTGGATCTTGGTTCAAGTAATTTTTCAGGGACAATTTCCCCTTCTATTGGAAACCTATCACAGCTTACTCATCTTTCCCTCTCAGATACCAATTTCCATGGTCAGCTTCCATCTACATTAGGAAACCTCAAGTCCTTGAATTATTTGTATCTTGATTCAAGTAATTTTTCAGGGGCAATTCCCCCTTCTATTGGAAACCTATCACAGCTTACTCATCTTTCCCTCTCAGATACCAATTTCCATGGTCAGCTTCCATCTACATTAGGAAACCTTAAGTCCTTGAATTATTTGTATCTTGATTCAAGTAATTTTTCAGGGGCAATTCCCCCTTCTATTGGAAACCTATCACAGCTTATTCATCTTTCCCTCTCATATAACAATTTCCAAGGTCAGCTTCCATCTACATTAGGAAACCTTAAGTCCTTGAATTATTTGAATCTTGATTCAAGTAATTTTTCAGGGGCAATTCCCACTTCTATTGGAAACCTATCACAGCTTACTCATCTTTTCCTCTCACATAACAATTTCCAAAGTCAGCTTCCATCAACATTAGGAAACCTCAAGTCCTTGAATTATTTGTATCTAGATTCAAGTAATTTTTCAAGTGCAATTCCCCCTTCTATTGGCAACCTATCACAACTTACTTATCTTTCCCTCTCATATAACAATTTCCATGGTCAGCTTCCACCTACATTAGGAAACCTAAAGTCCTTGAATTATTTGTATCTTGATTCAATTAATTTTTCAGGGGCAATTCCTACTTCTATTGGAAATCTATCACAGCTTACTCATCTTTTCCTCTCATTTAGCAATTTCCTTGGTCAGCTTCCTTCCACATTTGGAAACCTTGCAAAACTCACTTCTCTGGGACTTGATAAATGCCTTTACAATCAAGAAGTACCATCTTTCTTGGGAAATCTTACACAGCTAGAATACTTAAGCCTTTCACAAAACAATTTTGACAGCAGCTTCCCAATTTGGCTAACAAATATTACTAAACTCCGCTCGATAGATTTTAGCAAAAATCAGTTGAAAGGGAAAATCCCATCTGAAATAAGTAGACTTCCTCATTTGTCAAGCCTTTACTTGTCTCAAAACTCACTCACGGAGGCCATTCCCTCGGTTTTGTTTACAATCCCTTCATTGTCTGCACTATATCTAGATCAAAATCAACTGACCGGGCCTCTCAAATTCCAAAATATCTCTTCATCACTGTTATATGAATTGATATTGAGTGAAAACAAATTGAATGATTCGATTCCAAGGTCAATTGCCAATTTCACTAAGCTACAAAGGCTATATCTTTCTTCGGTCAACCTAAAGGGCAAGGTGGAGTTAGACATTTTCTTCGAGCTTAAAGAGCTTAAAGAACTCGATCTTTCAGGTAACAAAGTACTGATTTCCAAAGAAAATATCAATTCAAGCCTCCCCAAATTTTCATCTTTGTGGTTATCTTCTTGCAATTTGCCTGAATTTCCTGCTTTTCTAGAAGCCCAAAATGAATTGCAAATATTGGACCTTTCCAACAACAAAATTGAAGGTAAATTACCTAAATGGTTTTGGAATGTTGGAAAAGAGACATTGGGTTTCCTAAATCTTTCTTTTAACCTTTTAAGCCAATTTGAGAAACCACCAATAGTTCTTCCATGGAAAAATATGTACTTTTTAGACTTGAGTTCCAACATGTTGCAAGAGTCATTTCCTATTCCCCCATTTTCTACAAATTATTTTTTTGCCTCGAAAAATAATTTTACTGGAAGTATCTCGCCAATGATTTGTAAGGTGCATGCTTTGGAGGTTCTTGATGTGTCAAATAACCAATTGATTGGTCAGATTCCACAATGTTTGCTTAACTCAAGCAACTCTCTTGTATTGTCTATGAGAAATAACCACTTCCAAGGAAACTTGCCTGAAACATTCATAAATGGATGTAGTTTGAGGACACTAGACTTGAATCACAACCAAATAGAGGGGAAGATTCCACGATCTTTAGTTAAATGTCAAATGCTAGAAGTTCTAAATCTTGGAAACAACAAATTGAATGATGCATTCCCTTTCTGGTTGGAGTCTTTACCAGAGTTACAGATTCTTGTCTTGCGAGCTAATGGATTCTATGGTCCTATATGGGATCCTTGTATAAATTTTGGCTTTTCCAAGCTGCATGTCATTGACCTCTCTCACAACAATTTCTCTGGCAAGTTACCATCCGAGTACTTTCAAAATTGGAGTGCAATCCTAGACAAAAACTCATCACAATCAGGGTACTTGGGAGATGACTCCAATTATTACAAAGATTCAATGACTATAGTGAATAAGGGAGTAGAATTGAAATTTGAAAAAATCTTGACCATCTTTACAGCTATTGATCTCTCTAACAATAGGTTTTGTGGAGAAATTCCAAATAGTCTGGGGAACCTCAAGGAATTAATTGTACTCAATTTATCAAGCAATAACTTTTTGAGCCATATCCCATCATCATTGGGAAACCTAGTTGCGCTTGAATCTTTGGATCTTTCTCGAAATAGCCTCTTTGGTGAAATCCCTCAGGAGCTAACAAATCTCATATTTTTGGAGTATTTAAATCTCTCTCAAAATCAACTTAGTGGTCCAATTCCACAAGGTCGGCAGTTTTTGACATTTCAAAATTCCTCTTTTGAGGGAAACTTTGGATTGTGTGGCTTTCCGTTGTCGAAGAAATGTGGAAATAATGAGATACCAACTTCTGAAATGAGACATGAATCATCATTGGGAGAAGGATTTTGTTGGAAAGTGGTAGTGATTGGATATGCTTGTGGATTGGTAATTGGATTCCTTACCGGACAAGTTGTGACCTCAAGAAGGACAAATTGGCTAGTGAGAAATTTTGGAGTGAACTTATGTAGGTGAAGATTTACACTAGCGAAGGTACTTGCTATAGATTTACAACGATTGTAATAATTGTATTTAAGTGTGTAATAAGAGAAGCCTAATTCAGTGTAATGAAATAATTATTGTGATTTTTACCATTATATTTACCATTATATATAATATTATATATAATATAATATATATATAAGTTGGGTTTAAGTTACACTTGGTGTAAATCTAAATAATGTTACACCACTCAATATTTTTTAATTGGATGTGAATTTTGACAAATCTATCGTTATGAGCTTATGGATCAAATAGTAAATAACATCCAATTGACATGAAAATTGGCAAGAATGTTTAAAACATATAAAACAAGTAATTGAACGGTGGGATTTTCAAAATATGAATTTTATAACAAGTTATTAGGTGGTGTAACATTGCTTAGAGTTACACTAGGTGTAATTTGAACCCAAACCTCTCTCTCTCTCTCTCTCTCTCTCTCTCTCTCTCTCTCTCTCTCTCTCTCTCTCTCTCTCTCTCTCTCTCTCTCTCTCTCTCTATATATATATATATATATATTTATGTAAAAGTATGTCACTAATTCACCGGTGCTTAATACAAATCATTAAATCACTTCTAGAAATAAAATAAAAAATAAGGCACAAAGGACAATAAAGAGTCGTGATTTGTAATGTTTTAATTTACTAGATATCAAATGGTCTGTAGTGACCCCTTTAGTTAGTTAAAGATTGATAGCCCCAAATAGTTTGATCCCATTTTCTTAAAACGGGGGGTATTTTTAAATTTTAAAGAGTGCCTAAAGTCATTTGTCAAAATATATTAAATATTCAATCAGTAGTTATGGTGCATAATATTTTTGTAGAAAAAATACATTTGCCAATAATTTATTGATTTACACTTATAAAATTAGTATAATTGTGTTTTTTTCTTAATTTTTAATTTTTGACAAACGAGCGTATCCTTTAAGTTAGTTGAAGACTGATAGCCACCAACAATTCAGTCCCATTTTCATATTGAAACAGGGGTATTTAAAATTTTAACGAGTGCCTAAAGTGATTTGTTAAAAAATATTAAATATTCAATTAGTAGCTGTAGTGCATAATATTTTTTTTTAGAAAAAAGACATTTGCCAATAACTTATTGATTTATACTTATAAAATTAGTGTAATTGTGTGTTTTACTTGATTTTTTTTTTTTTTGGTTGTTGCAAAACAAGGGTCTGACTATTCCCTCAAGTTTCAAACCTAGGATCTTATTCATATCATAAGATCTTAGGAACCACTAAGCCAACCACTAGATTTTTTTATGTGATATGACTTTATATATATATATACATATATATATATATATATAAATTAAATGTATAACATATATATATATGTATATAAATTAAATGTATAAGAATTTTAGTTAATAGTCTTGTTAAAAAAAAAAGTCATAAAATAAATAAATTACTGAAAATATGCTCATCCAAATGCACAAAACGAGTGTAGTTTGCTAATTTAAGAAGAAAAAAGCTCATCTCTCCTCTTGCTAGGAGTTTTCTTTCTCACATAGAGTGAGACTCTTTTCTTCCTATCCTATAGTGTGGGTCACAGAACAAACTCTCCTCCACTGCTAGGTGTAGGTTTTGTCTTTTCATCATTGTTTTTTCATTTCCTTTTCCTCAAACATGGACTCAGAGTTTATTGAACGTTTACAAAAGATTATGTTGACAGCAGATGAAGGCGAGGTGATTACAATACGTGCCGAAAATCGGGAGAAAGCATTAGAGGACTGTTCACTTAGTCTAGTGGGCAGATTTCATACCACTAAAAATATAAATTTTAGAGCTGCAAAAAACCTTCTCAGGTCGGTATGGAAGATGGGGAAGGATATGACGATTACAGAGGTGGGGAATGGGCTGTTTCAATTTAAGTTTGCGATGAAGAGCCAACTGAAGTAGGTTTTGAATAATGGACCATGGAGTTTCGAACATTACATCCTACTGTTGCGACGATGGGAAAAAGGAATGACTGCCTTCTCGGTGAGTTTTGAAACAATTCCCATCTGGGTGCAAGTATGGGGGCTGCCTTTCGACTTGATCAATGAGGAAGCTGGAAGGGACATTAGAAAGGGAAATGGGAGAGTCTTCGAGGTTGACAGCAAAGCCATGGCAGCTAACCAAGCTAAATTCCTACGTGTCAGAGTCGATATGCCGCTGGACAAACCGATTCGCCATGGGGTGCCAGTAACTAGCTCAGAGGGAGGTACGGTGTGGGTGGCTTTCCAATATGAGAGGCTGCTGGGATTATGTTTTCGGTGTGGACTGTTGGGGCATGAAGCAAGGTGTGTTCAGGTCCGGTTGTAAGTGAGGGGGAAGAGCTGCCCTATGGAGATTGGCTACAGGCTAGAGGTCGAAGGCAAAGAGAGCGGACAAGCAAGGAGGCGCCAAGCCCACCCTAGCGACAGCCAACGGACCACCAACCTCCACGGACAATTGATGCACTAGTGGTTGCACACGCTGGGTCCGTTACAAGCATGGAAAGAGACAATAATGAGGGAATTACGGATTCAATAATGGCAGTCAATGCATAGCACAGCCATGATCTGATCAAAAATACCGTTATGGAGAGCATTAATCTAGATTTTATGGAGGAAATTACTACAGGATTTATGAGAGAAATAAACCCGGATAATAATGAGTCTCCAAACGATAAGGAAATAAATAGGAAGGAGAAGAACGTGGATGTCCAAGCTGAGGATTTTATTATAGTTCCAATAATGTACGTGGGCAATATGTGAAAGTTAGGAATTAATTCTCAAAGTGAAGCCCTAGCTCCACACGTTTCTGAGGGGAGATCACGTGCTCCAATCCAAACCCCATGGCCTAAGACTCATAAGTGGACTAAAATTGCTAGGGAAGCCTCAGTAAATACCACAACACCCACGAGCAGAACAGAAATAGGGAAGAAAAGATCATAGGAGGGGGAAGCACATGATGGGTCTAGGAAAAAATCAAAGGCAGCGGCAAAAGATTTTGAAATCAAAACGGTGGAGGCCGATGATCAGCCCCACCGAGCACAATGATTGTCCTAAGTTGGAACTGTTGGGGGCTTGAGAACCTTCGCGTAGGCACTGTACTCTCTCATTTGGTGAGAGGGAAAGCTCCCGATATTTTGTTTCTTATGGAGACAAAACAGATAGTTGAAGAGATGAAAACCATTCAAACTAACTTACACTATGATTCTATGCTAGCAGTTCCATATGTTTGTAGAGTGGGTGGCCTTGCAATGATGTGGAAGGCAGATGTTAACTTGCACGTGCAAACTTTTTCGTTGAACCATATTGACGCCTGAATCATGAATAGTTCACCTACACCTTGGAGAATAACAGGTTTCTATGAAAGACTGAAAGCATATTGAAAACATGAGTCTTGGGAGCTATTAAGGCATCTACACTCTAGAGACTCTATGCCGTGGCTTTGTGTGGGTGATTACAACGAGATATTGTCATCTAAGGAAAAACAAGGTGGCCCCCCAAGACCACCTAGGCAAATGGAGGATTTTCGCCAAGCGCTATTACATTGTGGGTTGAGCGATCTTGGCTTCATTGGAAATATATTTACTTGGAGGAATGGGAGACCGGGAAGGGCTTTTGTTCAAGAGAGGTTGGACCGGGCATGTGCAAATACTGAATGGAGGGAAACTAATCCTTTTGCAAGAGTGCATCATCTTCATGTGGCATACTTTGATTATGAGCCAATTTTGATTACCACACAAGAAGTCACACAAGTTACAAGAAGGAGAAGAAAGCCGAAGAGGTTTGAAGAGAAGTGAGCATCAGATCCAGCTTGTGAGGGGGTAATTTGTAGGGCATGGGAAGGAGTGAACCTCACGGGTAGTCCCATGTACATATTATTTGAAAAAATAAAAGCTTTCTGCATGGCTTTGGTGAGGTGGAGCCAAACTTTGGGAAATTCTAAGGAGCAAATTGAGTTGAAGTATGCAAAATTGGAAGCACTAACATCTATGAACCTAGCTGAAAACCAAGACCAGATTCACAAAGTTCAGGATGAGATCAATTGTTTGCTCTTACAGGATGAATTATTTTGGAGGCAACGATCTAGGGCTATTTGGCTTCCTGCAGGAGACAAAAATACAAGATACTTTCATCAGAGAGCCAGCCAACGAAGACGAAAGAACCATATGCATGGCTTCCTGGATGAGCATGAACAATGGAGAACATCGGATGCTGACATAGCTAGAGTGGCAGAAAATTATTTTCAGACCTTGTTCACAACATCAAACCCAGCAAATTTGGAGTCGGTGTTAGACTCGGTGGATAAGGTGGTCCATCCAGATATGAACCATACACTCCAACCCTACACTTCGGAAGAGGTTAGAAAGGCTATGTTCAGCATGCACCCCTCAAAATCTCCAAGCCCTGATGGTATGTCTCTGTTCTTTTTCCCAAAATTCTGGCATATAGTAGGTGATGATGTAACAAGTGCTGTCTTATCTGTTCTACATTCGGGCCACTTTCTGCATAAGATGAATTACACACACATTGTCCTTATTCCAAAAATTAATGAGCCAAAAAATGTATCTAATTACCGGTCTATTAGTTTAGGAAATGTTGTATCCAGAATTGTCTCTAAAGTGATAGCAAATCGCTTGAAATTAATTCTGCCCAATGTAATATCAGATTCACAAAGTGCTTTTGTTCCTAACCGGTTGATAACTGATAGTACAATTGTAGCTTTTGAGGTGTTACACAGGATGAGGAATAAAAGAACAAGGAAGAAAGGGCAAATGGCAACCAAACTGGATATCAGCAAAGCATATAACCGAGTTGAGTGGTCTTTTCTCCAGCAAACAATGCTAAAATTGGGCTTTAATGGAAGATGGGTGCAATTGGCTATGGCGACTGTGCATACAGTAACATACTCGGTGCTCATAAATGGAGAACCAAAGGGGTACATCTCACCCTGCCAGGGCCTAAAACAAGGAAACCCTTTATCCCCCTATCTATTTTTACTATGTGCGGAGGGCCTTTCTTCCCTTATTAGAAAGGCTATGGAGACAAAACACCTACATGGGATTTTATCTTCTAAAAATGGAGTATACATTTCTCACTTGTTGTTCATAGATGATAACTTCATTTTTTGTCAAGCCACAAGGGAGGAGGGGTAGCACCTTTTAAACATTCTTGGGAGGTATGAAGCTGCTTCGGGATAAGCTATAAGTAGACACAAAACATCCATTTTCTTTAGTAGAAATATAAGGGATTCGGTTAAGGCAGAAGTCTAGGCATTATTGGGAGGCAGAATTATGGAAGATTGTGAATCATACCTAGGATTGCCCATGACCGGAGAAAGATCAAAGGTTAACACTTTCAAAGGCCTACAAGAGAAAATTACAAAGAAAGTGACGGGGTGGAAGAAGAAATTTATTTTGAAAGCCGGAAGAGAGATACTCATCAAAACAGTGGCCCAAGCCATCCCCACATACACTTTGAGAATTTTCAAAATCTCAAATGCCTTATGTGATACTCTCAACTCTGCATTGTCTAAATATTGGTGGGGCCAAACAAAGGATGAAAAGAAAATTCATTGGATCAATTGGGAGAAGCTTTGCAGCCCGAAAGCAAGAGGTGGGATGGGGGTTTCAAGACATACAAGCTTTCAACTTAGCTTTGCTAGCAAAACAAGCGTGGCGGCTTATTCATAGAACTCACTCACTTTTCTATCGGGTATACAAATCAAGGTATTTCCCTAACTGCTCTTTTATGGATGCTGGGTTGGGAAATAATCCATCCTATGTGTGGAGGAGCTTACTTGCAACAAGAAACATCATAAGGGAAGGGTCCAAATGGAAGATGGGAGATGGTCAAACTATCGGAGTCAGTACAAATAGTTGGCTTCCCCATGAATTGATTTTTCTAGGCAGGGGCGTAGCTATGTGCAATGGTGGGGGGGGGGGGGGGGCATGGCCCCCCCAAAATTTTGAAATTTTTTTAAATATATATAATTATTTTAATGTTTTCAAAATTTAGTCTACAAAAATAAGAGGTTGCCCCTCCAAATATTTGATTTAGTCTAATGATGCACTTAAAAAAAAATTTGTCTTATAATTATAGAGACATAACATTATTTTTTACAATTCTATTTTTTATTGTAAACTATGCTCTTATATCTGTTAAATATTTGATAAAGTTTGGCACCAATCATATTTGAATCTATATCTTTTTCAACTAGTTTTGTGACAATTAACAAGTCATTGACTTATTAAAAAAATAATCTCACTAAAACTACACAAAAAATGTCGCTTTAGTTACTACATAATGGGTTAGAGCAAGCTAGCTTCAAATATGTCTGAAGCCTAACTTATTCCTCCAAGTTTTGGATCATTCATGTTTTTTAAAATTTCATTAGTTTAATTGAAAGATTTTTTACTTTCTTTAGTATAAAATTTGATAATTTGTATCGAAAATGAAATATTTTAAGAATTTCACTATAAAAATAGTAAAAATAAATTTTATTTTATGAAAAATCGCCACCAAACATAATTTTGATAGAAATTGCTAAGTGCTTTTTGTTGTTGTTTGGTGTGTATATATATATATAACTAATCAAATAAAAAAGTGTGTATGTGTACGTGAGAGTTGTCTTGATAAATATATTAGAGTTGCAACTTGAACCTCTAAACTAAAATTCCTGACTCCGCCCTGTTTCTAGGTGAACAACAGCAGGGGATGATGGTAAAGGGCCTGATAGATGGACACACAAAACAATGGGATAGGGAGAAAATTTTTGACCTCTTTGCACACAGGACAAGGATGGAGATTTTGGCTACTGCATTGCCACAGGATGGGAGCCGAGACACCCTGATATGAAAAGAGACAAAATCAGGTGTTTTTTCGGTGAAGTCTGCTTACAAGGTAGCTTTAAGGGTGGGGGACACGGTTCGGGTGGAGAACTCAAAAGCCAGAAGAGACGGAACTTTTTGGAGGAGGTTGTGGAGGATGAACGTGCCACCAAAGGTCCGAATATTCCTCTGGAGGGGCATGCTCAAATATATTGCCCACCAGAGAAAATTTAAACAGGAGAAGAGTGAAGGTAGACCCTATGTGTGGTATGTGCTGTCAGAAACCTGAATCAGTTGGACATTTATTGTGGGAATGCCCATTAGCGAGAAACGTTTGGGCTCTTTGTAGTGGAAGAATTCAAAAATGCCCCAATACAGACTGTGATTTGTTTATGCTTCTCAAAAGAATGGTGAATAAATTAGAAGTGCACGACGTGGAGAAGTGGGCAGTCACGGCTTGGGCAATCTGGAACGCGAGGAATAAATATTACTTCGAACAGGTCTAACTCCATCCACGAGACATACTGAGTGGGGCAAACGGTTCCTTGCAAGAATACCAGCGATTCTTGCAGGCACGGCAGCAGGACAGCAAGCCGAGGGTCAACAGTGAAGCTTACTAAACGACTGAACTGCTATGTACCATCTTTGAGCTTTTGTTTTGATGTTTCTTTTAACCCCTGTTTTCGGAGTGATGAAACAGGGCTTATAGTTTCCCTTGTAATCATAGTTTTTATGACTTAATAAAATTTCTATCTAATCTTACCTCAAAAAAAAAAAAAAAAAAAAAAAAAAAAAAAAAAAAAAAAAAAAAAGACAAAAGCTCATGAACATGCTGCCAGGAAGGGCTAATTAGAAGAGAAAAAGGAAAATTAAACTTTGGTGCTGCTATCATGGATGTTGAGGTGGTCTTAACAGTAGCATGCAGGGATTGAAGATGAAACATTCACTCATCCTTAGAACTAATTTTCTTCATCAGGGAGGGAGATGCATCAAGGGAGAAGCCCAAGATATGAAGCCGGTCTTACAAGCTTTATCCAATGCTGCCAATCTAAGGTGTCTAAACCATATTTTAGAAGGTAATGCTGTGAATTTCTTAAATCTTTTGAACTACGAAGTCTTTTGAATTATTGTATTACTGGGCTAGATTGGACTACTGTTTCAACAATTGATGATATGTGATCAACTCTAATTAATTTTGTTGAGGATTTATAGCCGATCTCAAAAAATTTATGACCTAAGATTTGTTGTTGTTGGGATATTTCCAATGTAAGAAGAGATCCAATTATTCTTAACGATTAAAAACAAAAAAACAATTAGTGCTGCTTAGTGCTTACAACTTGGCCCAATAGGCTTTTGAATGTAATAGACTTGGACCTATTTGGCTATTTCCATACCTAGGTTTCTGTTCACTTTTGGATGGCAAAGATAGATAAAGGCCCACTCATTCTGATCGAGAGCATTGCTAGAGATGTCACTCAATTAATATAATCAATGTGAGGGGGAGATTAATATTTTTTCCCGTCAACCACAGATCTTTTAGATCTTACGAGAGGATAGGTTATATAAACAAAAAAAGAATTTGATCTTAGTGCGGGTATTTGGTTCATATCTTTGACGAGTTTTAAATAATACAATCATTCTCCAATTATACACAAATATAAACTTTAGCTTATGTCAATAACATTTTGCTTCATCCAAGTAATGTTCAATTTCTTCTAAAAAACAGTGTTGTTCAATTATGTGAAGAAAAATGCACTCTAACCCACGATGGACATTACATCACATTGATCATTTTCGACTGAGTAAAAATGATTAATCATCATTGAGCTTTGATTGGGTATTTTGGTTTTTTCTTTTTCATTTTTTTTTTCCTTATTTTTTTAGGAGGGTTAAGTTTGGATGTCTCTCTCTGTTTAAATGATTTTCTAATGTAATTTGGCTCTCTTTTAAATCACAGCCTAACGTGTGAGCTTGCACCCTCCTAATGCTTCCCACGTCTCTTTCATGAGGTTGCACCCTCTTTCCCCAAAACTTCTTCATAGAAAGTTTTGAGTCAAGAAATCAGACATCAGATTGAGCAAAAGATTTACAAAATTTTTAGAGTTCTTTGTTCTTCAAGAATACCTTTGCTTAACACTTTTTATATTGCTTGAATTTCAGATTTGAAGAGCTTCAATTAGATGAGCTTTAGAGCTAGCAAGGTGGGGATATCTGTTGATTGTTTATAGTTTATGCCCAGAAAAGGATGAATAGATAGGAAAGCTTCAATCGTGGTATCAAAATCGAAATAATCTACCAAAAAAGCTTGGATCATATAGCAATATGAAGAAGAGAGATTCAACATGCCTCGCAGTAACAGTAATTTTGTTGGTATTTCAGCTTTACTTCTATCTATCACCGGTATGTGTCGCAAAATTCTTTTAAAATCTCTTCATTTGTTGTGTGAAAGCACTTGCATTTGCTTTCTTAATAATCTCTGATGTCACGTATACTCTTTGTGATCAAATTCAGTCACAACAAAGGGAAGAGTCTTGTTGTTAAGTGATTGTATTTTAAGCAAGTCATGTGCATTGCACACAATAAAAACAACTAATATGAAAGGAAATTTAAAACATTGAGTTATGTAAGGAACAATGACCTTTGGGTCAATCTTACATGAATGAGATATTTACATAATTATTCATTTTCCATAATATAGAATTTTTTTTTTTTTTTGTTTGTTTGTTTGTTTGAGAAAAAGGAAAGTGGGTGATAAAAAGAACCTAGCGTACTTGTTTGTAGCCTCAAATATTACTAATTCTTAGAGTAACAATTTACTAAATGATTATCGTTGGTTTTTTTTTTTTTTTGATGAATCAGTTAGGATTGTATTAAGCTAACAGATAGTACAAAGAAAAACAAGGCAGGCAAGAAGCCTAAATCGAACAGACATCACACAGCCCTCAGCAGCAGTAGGCACATAGCCATTAGCCAATAGCTGGAGCTACTAAAACCAACAAAGCACACAGCCAAGAACTAAAACTCATCCTAAACATGAGACACAGTCAAGGAATTACCCCAACGCCAGAGTTTAAGCCCCATTGCAATTGAAACGAGATACATCCTCTGCTAAAACAGAGGAAATAATATCTGGTAAATCCACTAGCCAAAGCAATCTCAATGAGGTAGCGGAGCAATTTAAGACAGAGTGGAAATCATGCAGCAATTTAAGACTTTGTTGCACCACATAAACTGGATCTTGAAGAGAACCACCATGAGTCAGAGAATTTCTTTGAAACCAAATTATTCCACTAAGTTGGCACTGCTATGCCAGCCACTGTTAAATTAGTATTTTTTGTACTTTTCTTCTATATTTTTCCAATGCCAGTGCTACATGCTGTTCTCATATAAAGAATATTTTCATTAAGTAATTCCTAGAACATGCTAGAATCAGTTTGCAAAAACACCCCCACAGAAGAAAAGAAAAGAAATTTTTTTTTTTATTCATCTATTGAATATCGTTGGTTAGCCATTAAATACTTTTTTTTTAAGAATTAAACATCAAATACTTTAAATCGTTAGGAAGTAAACCAATCGTGTATTTTAGACATATTACTAAAAAAAATAATTGTTAAAACATGATTCCCCAGTCACTAGGAACAAATTATTTATGAAGCCTTAGCTGCCTTATACTAAATAACAATTTATACTTTTGTTGTTCTTCCAAGCAAAAAATCCAATGGACTGGTTTTTATGTCCTAGTAATTTATACAAAGCAAACAATCATCAATATTACTTTTTTTCACTTGGGCCAAAGTCTATGCAATTAATTTTATCATAATGGGAAGCACCTAGGGAAACCCTTATACTTTAGGCTCAATGCTCACTAGTACCTTTATGGGATTGAGATAGCGGCAATAGGTTACTGTTCCCCTACTTGCTGCTTGCAGGCTTGGACTAAGAATTTACTATGGTAACGCTTATGTAGCGTAGATACTCCAATCATTGTCTGTTATTATTATTATTATTATTATTTTGGGTATGTAGAGAGGGAAAATTCCCGACCTATCACAAGCTGACACGTCATGCCACCAAGTCCACCAGGTATGGCTAATTACAAAGTATCATATATTGATACTGAAAATTTGCTAAATTTCATTAAGATAGGAACAGGAAAAAACATGCAAAATGCTAATCACATGGAGGCGCGTGTAAGCGATGATGCAAGCGAATCCGACTGTGTAAGCAATGACTCAAGCAATCCGACTGTGTAAGCGATGACACAAGCGGACCAATCAAGCTGTGACATGTGTCACCAATCAGGCTCCGCCACATGTCGCTCACCTACCTCCAAACTCCTATAAATAGAAGCCTTCCTAAGGCATTTGGAGACACCAAGCTATCTAGAGCACAAGCTGCATCAAAGAAGCATTCAGAAGTATTGAAACTCTGCTGGAATCAAGCCTTAAAACCTCCAAGAGTTTCAAGAACTTCAACCTTCGAATACGACGAACATTCGAAGCAAAATCATCCAAATCACTCTCCTAGATCTTAGAGGTCACTGAAATCAAGCTCGAAAGCCTTCAGAAACCTCGACAAATCACAAATTAACAAAGCTTTACGGATTTAAGCCTTTAAAGCCCCGAAGAGCTTCCACCATAAACCTTAAAACACGAAGAACAGACAAAGAACACGAAGAACACGCGAAGAACACGAAGAACGCGAAGAACAAAGGATTTCTAACAAGCTTATAGCCAGAAATTCATTGTAATTCTGTTTCAAAAATCTTCGATCCATCCTTCAGCCAAATTGAAGGATATTTTGTGTTTAAATCAAAATCACATCACACATCTTTTAAGGAGATCGAATCAGAGGATCAATCCTTGTAATTACAGAGAATTGTACCACACACTTTCATCAATACAAATTCGTATTTGAGAAACTATTTTACTTTGTTTGATTTATTTCAAACTAAGAAATTTAGTCTTCTACAAATTCTGGCACGCCCGGTGGGACCTCTCTGCCTATCATCTTTTTCTCCTCCAAAAAAAAAAGAAATTCGATTTGCTACCAATTTCGATGGCCTCTAACAAGAATGCCCGAAAATCAGTGGTCGATGCTTCCATTGCCAATGATTATGTTGGCCCAATCACTCGCAGTCGATCCAAGGCTCTTGACCTACTTCAACCCCAACCAACCAAAGAAAGCAGACTTCATAATGTTATCTCCTTAGACTTTCTTGCAAAAAGGAAAGCTGCTGCTAAGGGTGCATTTCATTTAGAGATTGATAATGAATCATTCCCAACAAGGACCTTTTCTATTAACTCTTCACCTGTGATGAGAAATTTAAGGAATGAAGTGTCTTTGATTCATCCCATTCCATCATTGAGCCCATCACGTCTAGAGGTTATGCCAGTGATGATGACTAACACCTCTACCATGGAAGAAAAGATGGCTGAAATGGAACAAAGGGTTATCCTTCTCACAAAAGCACTAGAAGATAAGGATGTCAAAATTGCAACCCTGATGAACAAATTGGAGGAACAAGATTTGGGTGAATCAAGTCTTGGCCTTGAGTACCCGCCTGGCTTCACCTTGAAAGGAGAAAACACTAGGGTTGACAAGGAAAAAGGAGTCGAAGGAACTTCTCAACATGGAAATTCTACCTTAATAGTCTCGTTATCTGTCCAACAATTGCAAGACATGATAACGAATACTATTCGAGCACAATATGGGGGTTCTTCCACTAATTCCCTCGTATATTCAAAGCCTTGTACAAAACGCATTGACAACATGAGAATGCCAAATGGGTATCAACCCCCCAAGTTCTTGCAATTTGATGGCAAAGGAAATCTTAAGCAACACATTGCTCACTTTGTAGAAACTTGCGAGAACGCTGGGACTCAAGGAGACTTCCTTGTAAAGCAGTTTGTTCGTTCACTCAAGGGGAATGCCTTTGATTGGTATACGGACTTAGAACCCGAGTCAATCGATAGTTAGGAACAACTTGAAAGAGGGTTTCTTGACCGATTGTATAGCACGCGTCGCATGGTAAGCATGATGGAGCTTACCAATACCAAGCAGTGGAAAGATGAGCCCGTGGTTGACTATATCAATCGGTGGCGTTCTTTGAGTTTGGATTGCAAGGATAGACTTTCTGAAATTTCTGCTATAGAGATGTGCATCCAAGGCATGCATTGGGGACTTCTTTACATCCTACAAGGAATAAAGCCCCGAACATTTGAGGAGTTAGCAACTCGTGCACATGACATGGAGCTGAGCATTGCTAGCCATGGAAATACGAAGCATCCGGTGCCTGAGGAAAAGAAAGAAAGAAGGGAAGTAAGGAAGAATGATAGGAATACGAGAAGTAACGTCAAAGACTCAATGAATATCAACTCTGCCCCAGTAAAAATTTCAACCGGAAAGACAAAGGCTAATGAAAAGAGGCCTGAAGGAAGTCAACGACGTGAGGCACGTCGCTCGTCACTCAAGGAATGGGAACAAAAGACGTATTCTTTTCCAGACACTGATATGCCTGAAATGCTAGAACAACTCCTTAAGCTTAAATTAATTGAATTGCCGGAATGTAAACGACCGGAAGAGATAGGGAAGGTTGATGACCCGAACTATTGTAAGTATCATCGCATCATAAGTCATCCAATCCAAAAATGCTTTGTTCTTAAAGAACTCATCATGAAGTTAGCTAAGGAAAGGAAAATTGACTTGGATTTCGATGACGTGGCGGAGTCAAACTTTGTGACGTTCGCTTACGAGTCATGTAGTTGCATGTCTCCAACTAGTAAGTTGGGGGCAAATACCACACTCATCCAGTTTGGTTCTATGGAGCCGGTTCAAGTTCAGCTTTCACAAGAAGCATTTGACTTTAACTCAAATGATGATAGAAGATCAACAATGGATGAAGAGGAGGGTTGGACGATGGTTACTCGTAAGAGATGGAAGAAAAGACGAGAGTTCCCTCTTCACTTGGTCACCCAAGAGCCCAAAAGAGCACGGAACCTGATTCAACTTCAATCAAGAGGAAGGAATAACAAAAGGCAAAAAGGATTGGGCACAAAAATGAACAATGATTCGGCACAAACCCGAAACCTTAGAAATCGCATCACATTAGAAGAATTCTTCCCTAGAGGATTCTTTCGAAATAACTCAGCAGAGGCCGTTCACACAGGCTCTTGCTATGAAATTCATGATGAAGAGAAGGATATCGATCATGGTGGGTCAGGTGAGACTTTGGAAAAACTCCAATCCCAAGATGATGAAGTTGAACCCTCACAATCCCTCACCTCACCAAAGGAGGTGATCACCCAAGCTCTTAAAAAACTGGAGATGAGTGTTCCTCATGCCAACGTGCTTCAACAAACCCAAGAATGTTGTGCATGCTCCCCAAACATGACTTTCACTGATGAGGATCTGTTGCTAGGCTCTAAGCCCCACAATCGTCCGCTTTATGTCTCTGGTTATGCACGCGAACAAAAGATAGATCGTATCCTCATTGATGGAGGTTCAGCTGTTAACATACTACCAAAAATGACGATGAGATGACTTGGCCTTACTATGGAGGAGTTATCACATAGTCGTTTGGTCATTCAAGGTTTTAACCAAAGAGGACAACGCGCGATTGGTATGATACGCCTGGAACTAATCATTGGAGAATTGACAAGCAATGTGTTGTTCCATGTTATTGATGCCAAGACAACCTACAACGTGTTGTTGGGACGTCCATGGATCCACGAGAACGGAGTAGTGCCGTCAACCTTTCATCAATGTTTCAAGTACATTCAAGGTGAAGTGAAAAAGGTCAATGCCGACTTAAAACCTTTTACTGAAACTGAAGCTCATTTTGCTGACGCGAAGTTCTACATAGAGGATGGCGATCCTAATGAAGTTCTCCCAGTTGAGATCCCGCCCACAGAGAGCAAGTCGAATGAAAAGAAGCATGTTAGATTCATCAGTGGAAAGGATACTTCTTCCCCAAAAGAAGGTCCAAAATGTGGAGATAATCATTCCAGTGGATCTACCAGTAATACAATGAGAGCAAAGATCTTAACACCTTCTGATGACCCTCTAGTTCTTCGTTATGTACCATTATCACGCTGCAAGAAAGGACAGTCGCCGTTCACGGAATGCCTTCAATCAGTAGTAAATGAGGGAAGGCCTCCTGCAAAGCTCACGATGGAGGATGTAGCCATATTGAAGGAAAATCATGTTATACCTTTAACTTCATTCACGAATCCTTCGCCCTCGAAGCCATTAAATGGATTCGTAAGGTCTTCGCAAAGTTTGACGAAACACGGTGTTCTACCGAGTGAAAGGACGAAAGGATGGTTCGACCCAAAAGCATATAGTCTTTTAACCAAAGCAGGTTACGATTTCTCAAAACAAGGTGACCTAGGGAAATTGATTCTAGAAGTCACCGGAGAGAAGGTGCATGGCCTCAGCAAAACACAAAGGAAAATGTGGCTTGAAGGGCATGAAATTCCTATCCCAAAGACCGGATTAGGTTATACTCCAGAACAATCGGCTCAGATATGGATCAAGAAAACAAGCAATACTTCAAGTTCTCAATACATAACAGTGGAAGGCGGCAAAAGTTCGAATCAAAGAAAAGATCACTTTACTTCGCATGTCTCGGTGTTTGATCGCATCAATGCCCCATCGTCACGAATCACAGTGTTCGACAGGTTAAATACAACTTGCTTGACACAAAATCACGACACTCTTGCTCGTAGATCAGTCTTTGATCGGTTGGGGGCAATGAAGGGGCCTGTCAATAGCCATCCTCAAAATTCCATGAACTTTGAGGTTCAAAGGGAGGGGAAAGCTAATGACGAGATCCGCAGTAGCATTCCTTCACGCATGAAACGTAGCTCTACCCTAGACATCAACGCCAATGGATCTCTTAAAGTCAAAAGGTGAACGGTTGTACACACAAGACAATCAGTTGTCCGCGATGAGCGAATTCAGGAAGTATCATCCTCATTTCATATTACAGTGGAAGAAGATACACTCTCAGATGTTGAAGCAACCAATGAAGAGGTCGACGAAGCTCCTCCAGCTTTGGAAGACGGAGGATAAGCTACAGTTGATGAACTTAAAGAAATCAATTTAGGAACTGCTGAAAAGCCCTGGCCAACTTTCATCAGTGCACTTCTTACCCCTAAAGAAGAAGAAGGATACTTCAAGCTCCTAGTAGAATATAAAGATGTGTTTGCTTGGACTTACAAAGAAATGCCTGGACTCGATCCAAGTATCGCTCTACACCATTTGGCAATAAAGAAAGGTGTACGCCCAGTCAAACAATCCCAAAGACGCTTTCGACCAGAACTTATCCCTCAAATAGAAACCAAGGTCAATAAGTTGATTGAGGCGGGTTTCATTCGTGAAGTACAGTACCTAGAATGGATCGCTAACATCGTCCCTGTCAAAAAGAAGAATGGACAAATTTGGGTGTGCGTTGACTTCCGTGATTTGAACAATGCGTGCCCCAAGGATGATTTTCCATTGCCCATCACTGAGGTTATGGTTGATGCCACTACCGGTCATGAAGTTTTATCTTTCATGGATGGCTCTTCAGGTTACAATCAAATTCGAATGAATCCCAAGGATGAAGAGTTTACAGCTTTTTGTACTCCTAAGGGCATTTACTGCTACAAAGTGATGCCTTTTAGACTAAAGAACGCGGGTGCGACTTATCAACGGGCCATGCAAAAGATCTTTGATAATGTACTTCATAAATATGTGGAGTGTTATGTCGATGATCTAGTGGTTAAAACAAAAAGGAGGGAAGACCATTTGGCAGACCTACAATCCGTGTTCAGCCGCTTGAGGAAGTATCAACTTAAAATGAACCCCCTCAAATGCGCTTTTGGCGTAACATCGGGGAAATGCCTTGGTTTCATTGTGAGACATCGTGGCATTGAAATTGACCAGTCCAAAATCGAAGCAATCCAGAAAATGCCGGAGCCTAAGAATTTGCGAGAGCTTAGAGGCTTGCAAGGAAGACTTGCCTACATACGGCGATTTATCTCAAACTTGGCCGGTCGATGTCAACCTTTCAATAGGCTGATGAAGAAGAATGTGCACTTCGAATGGGATGAGGCTTGTAGCAACGCTTTTACAAGTATCAAAAGATACTTGCTTAATCCTCCGGTTTTAGGTGCTCCTATCCCCGGAAAGCCTTTAGTGTTGTACATCGCAGCACAAGAAAAGTCCCTAGGTGCTCTTATGGCGCAAGAAAATGAGGAAGGGAAGGAAAGAGCCCTTTATTATTTGAGCCGAACTCTCAATGGGGCTGAATTAAATTACTCTCCTATTGAAAAGACATGTCTTGCTCTTTTCTTTGCCATAGACAAATTGAAGCACTACATGCAAGCATACATTGTCCATTTGATAGCAAGGGCAGACCCGATCAAGTATGTCCTCTCCAGGCCAGTGGTTTCAGGTCATTTAGCTCGATGGGCAGTCCTGCTACAACAATATGGCCTTGCATATGTTCCACAAAAAGCCGTCAAAGGACAAGCATTGGCAGATTTCTTAGCTGATCACCCAATTCCTTCTGATTGGGAGTTCTCGGATGATTTCCCGGATGAAGACGTATTTTATATCGAAGTAATGCCACCGTGGACGATGTTCTTTGATGGGGCCACACGTCGAGAAGGAGCGGGGGCAGGTGTAGTATTTGTTTCTCCACAACGACAAATACTTCTATACTCATTCTCATTAAGCGAACTTTGCTCCAACAACGTGGTCGAATATCAAGCATTAATTATTGGCCTACAAATGGCCATTGAGATGGGCATATCACAACTTGAGATCTTTGGGGATTCCAAATTAATTATCAGCCAAATCTTGGAGCAATATGATGTCAAGAAAGAAGACCTTGTCCCCTATTGCAAATATGCGAAGAAGTTGTTAGCAAATTTTAAGGCAATTACATTGGAGCATATACCAAGAAAGGAGAATAGACAGGCCGATGCTTTAGCTAATTTGGCTACCGCCTTAGCATTATCCCAAGAAGAGACCGCCATAGTTGCTATTTCTCAAAGATGGGTAGTACCTCTTGCAATTGAAGAAGAAGAAGAAGAACAAGCCAACGTCATTTCTGTATGCCTTGTTGAAAAAGAAGATTGGCGACAAGCGATCGTTGAGTACCTTCAACATGGAAGACTCCCGGATGATATACGCCACAAAACCAAAATTCGGCGAAGGGCTGCTCGATTCATTTACTATAAAGAAACTCTCTTCCGCCGTTCGTTTGATGGTTTGTTCCTCCGTTGCTTAGGAGAAGAAGAGGCTAAACAAGCCTTGGAGGAGGCTCATTCTGGAATATGTGGTGCACACCAATCAGGTCCTAAGTTACACTACAGAATCAAGCGAATGGGTTACTATTGGCCTACGCTGGTGCAAGATTCCATGGAGTATGCTAAAAAGTGCGAAGCTTGTCAGTATCATGCAAACTTCATCCACCAGCCGCCAGAACCTCTACACCCAACTGTAGCTTCTTGGCCTTTTGATGCATGGGGGCTTGACGCGATAGGACCATTACCAAAATCATCCGGTGGCCATTTGTACATCTTGGCTGCAACTGATTACTTCTCAAAATGGGCGGAAGCTGTGCCCCTTAGGGAAGTGAAGAAAGAAACAGTGGTCAACTTCATTCGAACTCACTTGATCTATCGGTATGGTGTCCCTCGATATATCATAACTGATAATGGCAAACCATTCTACAATAAGCTAATGACGGAGCTATGCGAGAAGTTCGCATTTAAACAATACAACTCCTCCATGTACAATGCCCCGGCGAATGGATTAGCTGAAGCCTTTAACAAAACGCTCGGCAATTTGTTGAAGAAGGTGGTATCCAAGACTAAGCGAGATTGGCATGAAAGAATCGGAGAAGCATTATGGGCATATCGAACAACATTTCGAACGCCTACTCAAGCAACGCCATATTCTCTTGTCTATGGAGTGGAAGCCATCCTTCCCCTTGAATGTCAAATCCCATCATTACGGATAGCCATTCAAGAAGGGTTGACCAAGGAAGAAAATGCCAAGCTTAGGTTGCAAGAATTGGAAGCACTTGATGAAAAAAGGCTCGAAGCTCAACAACGCCTTGAGTGCTATCAAGCTCGTCTTTCGAGTGCATTCAACAAAAGAGTTAAGCCACGATCATTCCAAGTTGGTGACTTAGTACTCGCCGTTCGAAGACCTATCATCACAACTCATCGTATGAGCAATAAGTTCACTTCAAAATGGGATGGACCTTATGTTGTGCAAGAAGTCTACACCAATGGAGCATACAAGTTGATTGATCAAGAAGGTGTAAGGATCGGCCCCATTAATGGGAAGTTCCTTAAACGCTTCTATGCTTGAAAATCAAGGCTTGCTCCTCGGTAAGAGTTTAAACTGCCCACTGCAAGGGCTACAAGGGTACATGATGTCTTCCTATTACCTTTGAAAGCGTACAAATAAAGAGAAATAAATCCCATTCTATGTCACCATTTGTGAGTGTGGCGTAGTGGTTGGATGCCCATGTCGCCCTTGAGAAGTCTCGGGTTCGATTAGTGGTGATACCCACTATTGCGCAATTGGTACCCATGGAATGCCGTGGGGCGTGGGGCGAGGATTACACACGTGAGCGCTCCTTTTTTTTGTAAAAAAAAAAAAAAATCAATCATCAAAAAAAAAAAAAAAATCATCATCAAAAAAAAGAAAATCAACAAAAAAAAAATCACCAAAAAAAAAAAAAAAAAGAAAATCAGCAAAAAAAAAAAAAATCATCAAAAGAAAATCATCAAAAAAAAAAATCAATTGAACTACGTAATGACTTGATCCCTCTCCGGGTACGTAGGCAGCTTAGTACTTTTCACTAAGTTTAGTCACATGAAAAGAATAAAGTTGGCTAGTCTAGCTTGAAGAGTTTGCCAACGATCATCAATATGCTTTTAAGGTCCCTTTGGTTGGCAAGATATTGATTAAAAACAATCAATTGCTCAATAGGATGATCAAAGATCGTTGTACTCAAAAATGAAGACTAAATGAAGTCTGCATGGCATTCCCCATCTTCTATGGACATTCTTCAACGTTTATGGAGTATGTTTTGCATCATCTCTCCTCTATGGGCATATTCTGACATCTTTGAAGTCTTGGCGACATTCTTCTCGCATCTTCAAGGTTTTGTTGACACCTCTTTGAACCCTCAAAGTCTTGATGGAAGCGTTTTGAAACTTCAAGGTTTTGTTGGCCTTTCCTTGCATCTTCAAGGTCTTGATACAGACTCCTTGCGTCTTCAAGGTCTTGATACAGACTCCTTGCGTCTTCAAGGTCTTGATACAGACTCCTTGCATCTTTAAGGTTTTGGTTGGCACCTCTTTGAATTCTCAAAATCTTGATGGGAGTTTCTTGAGACTTCAAGGTTTTGTTGGCATTTCCTTGCATCCTCAAAGTCTTGATACGGACTCCTTGCATATTCAACGTCTTGTTGGTATCTTTGAAGTCTTGATGTCTGACAACAGTGCTAAGAGCCCTCGATGTCCGAGCTATGTTGCCTCTGGAAATTGGTGTTGTTGTAGCTTTATTATAAATGTCAATATTGGTGCAACTTCAATGCGAGTGCGGTGCGAATGAAGTGTTGACATGGTTTCATGGCAGAGATGAATGTTGGCACAGCCTCAATATGAATAAAGTGTTGACATGGCTTCATGGCGAAGATGAATGTTGGCACGGCTTCGGTACGAATGAAATGTTGACATGGCTTCATGGCAAAGATGGATGTTGACTCGGCTTCAATGTGAATGAAGTGTTGACATGATTTCACGGTAAAGATAGATGTTAACGTGGCTTCATGGCAAAAATAAATGTTGGCACGGCTTCAATGTGAATGAAGTGTTGACAGGGCTTCATGGCAAAGATGAATGTTGACACGGTTTCGGTGAAAACAAAGTGTTGTCGTGGCTTCATGACAAAGATGGATGTTGACGTGGTTTTAATGCAAATGAAGTGTTGACACGGCTTCGGTGCGAATGAAGTGTTGACGTGGCTTCATGGCAAAGATAAATGTTGGCACGGCTTCAATGTGAGTGAAGTGTTGACATGGCTTCACGGTAAAGATAGATGTTGACGTAGCTTCAATGTGGATGAAGTGTTGACATGACTTCATGGCAAAGATGAATGTGGACGTGGCTTCAATGCAGATGAATTGTTGACATGGCTTCATGGCAAAGATGAATGTTGGCACGGCTTCAATGTGGATGAATTGTTGATATGACTTCATAGCAAAGATGAATGTGACTTCAACGCAAATAATGTTGAGGCAGCTTTATGGCAAAGAAGGAGTGCTAGTGCATCTTCATTAGAGAGGCAAGAACTGGTGCGACTTCATAGCAGATGCAAGTGTCAACACCGCTCCATGAAAAAGATGAGCGGTGACACAGTTTCGATGCAAAGAAAGAAAAAGTGGATGCCACTTCATTGTAAAAGCAAGTGTTAATATGGCTTCAGTACGAGGAAAAATTTTGATGTGATTTCATGAGGCTATCTTGCAAAGATTGTTGATGTAACGACGTTGCAAAGATACTTGATATGGCTGCGTTGCAAATACAAGTATTGGTGCGACTTAATTGCCAATACTAGAGCCAATGTGACTTCAAAGACGAGTACTGACGAAATCCTTAAGGAAACGTAGTTGCAAAGACGAATATCACTAAAAGATTATTGATGCAAAAAAAAAAAAAAAATGTAACAATATGAAGGCATACATCACTGCAAGAACGTTGCCATTAAAAAAGTACCAAGCCACCAAATGAATGCAAACACTTCTATGAGAACGTCAACATGAAGATCAAGGAAACTGTGCTGCAAAACAAAACAAGCAACAAGAAAATTTGTTATTAAAAAAAAAAAAAACTTGAAAGCAAGAGAAGAAGGCTGAAGGTTGAGCATGTGATGAAGGCCATATCATGCCTTTATATAGGAAAATTTGGCGAAAACGGACAAGAAAAGTGTGAAAACAAATGAAGCTTATATTCAAATTTTGCACACCCTCAAAGTCAAAGAAGATTGCACCAAATGAAAGAGTATTCAGCTATGGAGATAGAGAATGATGGCTCGCTGCCTACCTTGCAAGTCTGAATCCTGGCACCATCCTATCAGAGCAGCCACCGTCCTGTCAGAACGACCACCGCCAAAATAGACCAACAAAGACCCACGATTTTCCCATTCAAATTCGTGAAAATCCAAACATTGTTTCACAAAACTGAGACCACAGAAATCTTCTACGGCCTTCGATCTACAAAACCCAGGAAAACGAGCTCCGAATGCTACTCCATGTGCCGCCACGCGCCACCAAGAGCTTCGAAGGATCGCGGCTTACACCTGTACAGGCACGCAAATCCAGGCTTTATTTCACAAAACTAAAGCTACCATTCGATCCGCAGGCCCTAGATCTACAAAACTTGAAAGTTTCAAGCCCAGACGACGAGCTACGCGCCGCCACGCGCCGCTAGAAGTTCCGGCGATCACAGCCTCAATGGAACGCGCTTCCACGTGCCGCTCATATGCTTCCACGCGCTCTCACGCGCCGGGTGAACTTACACGCACCTTGTCACGCGCCTCACACGCTCACGCGTTTCTCACGCGCCGCACGCGCGCGCCTCGCTTCTTGACGTCATCAATGACGTCACCA
This sequence comes from Castanopsis chinensis, assembly GCA_032878915.1. Classification (NCBI taxonomy): domain Eukaryota; kingdom Viridiplantae; phylum Streptophyta; class Magnoliopsida; order Fagales; family Fagaceae; genus Castanopsis; species Castanopsis chinensis. The sequence goes on from JAVQMG010000133.1 coordinate 5,413,110, forward strand.
GACCCGGTTTGACCCTGTCTGGCCTGGTTTGACCCGTTTTCTTGACCCGGATCCGAACTGCCTTAAAAAAAAAATAGAGAAAGAAAAGAAACTTTGACCAAGCTGGACCTTTGACTTTGACCAAAAAGTCAAAATTTTCAAATTGGACCTGTTCCACCCAATTTTTTGAGTACATTTCGATTTTGGGATCAGTTTCTTCATTCGAAACTCGAAAATTGTGCAAACAGTCCAGTTTCCAAAAAGTTGACTATTGCACAAATTCTGACCAAAACTCAAAAATTTCAAGACGGACCTGTCCTACCCAATTTTTCAAGTACATTCCGATTTTGGGATCTATTTCTTCATCTGGAACTCGAAAATTGCATAACGGTCCAATTTCTAAAAAGTTGACTTTTGCACAAATCTTGACCAAAAGTCAAAATTTTCAAGAATGACCTGTCTTGCCCAATTTTTCACATACGTTCCAATTTTGGGGTCCATTTATTCATTTGAGAATCCAAAATTACTGAAATTGTGCGATTCTACAGCTGTTGGCTTTAACGTAAACTTTGACCAAAAATCAAGATGCTTGAACAAAGCTTGTCCTACTCAGATTTTCACAAGAATCTGTTTCTGAAATTAGCTGGACTTTAAAACCACCAACCTGAATCAATTCTCCAAGGGTTATCCTCCAGACTTCATCATGACTCCTCTTTCAAAGAACAAATGAACTCTCACGAGTATGTCTCAAACTTGAAATTGCATTGGGTCACTACTCTAGTCTACCATTTCTGTTCGGTATCTACTGTTCCCATTCGGTGCCTACCAGTCTCCAACCGACCGTTCCCATTCTGTGCCTACCGGTCTAATCCACCATTCTCATCAAAATTTTGGTCCGTCGATCTCAACTACCCAACTACCATTCTTCATCTCTCCGCTATAAATAGAAGGGTCGGATTCATTAAAGGCTCATCGAGAAAAACACATCGAGTCATGAAATGAATATTTGCTTCTTTCAAATTTCCAGTCCCTCATTCTCACGACCATTTCTCATTATGGCCTCGTCACTCTCAATGCCTAGCAACCAAAATGGCTTCATAATCAGTTTGAAACCAACCTTCTCATGGTTCGATAGAAACCCTTCTCACAACATCATCATTATTTTAGAGTCCAAACAAATTTTGTTTCCTCACTTAACGACCACATTTGTTCATAAAGTTACTCATAACAGGGTCTGCATCTTGGTTCCATGTTTCCTTGGACTTGGCTGGCTAAGAAATCTAAATCTAGCAGAGGCACCTGTTCCCAAGATCGGGGCTCTTATAGCTTCTCTTCAACTGTTTGCTCTCCCATATGAAGCAGCGGTTCGGAGCAAACACCAGCTTGGCCGGTTTCTAAAACCAGGATTGCAAGTTAGTTCCACCTTTCATTTTGTTGTGCTTTCCCAACAAGCAGCATCAGGTAAAGGTGATAAAGGGTGTTGGGGTATCCTACAAATTGTCTCCCATCCAACACTTGCGATGACCTCCAAAGTACCAGCTTATCAGAGATCAGCCTTTGTTGCTGGTAAATGGTCGCCAAAGCCTTCTTCCATGTTTCCACCAACATGTGGCCCAAAGGTCTTCGTTGCTAGTACCTCAAAATACATTTTCTGGAATTACTCCAACTTAAAACAAGCTTGAAGAATTTCAGAAGATATACTTCTGAAATTACTTCAACTTAATGTCCGTCAGCATGGTCCAGTTGCACAGGCGCATTCAACGACTTGCTGTTGGACCCCATGCAGCATACAGTCAGTCCCGGATCCCAAGGTGTACTTCCCAGAAACATCTACACCAAAAGGATCCCAACGTATAGGTTCAGCGTCATGGTGTCTGTGTTTCACCCATCCACTTCACTTCGTCTCCATCTTTCGCATCATCACCACCACCAAACCCAAAATCCGTTCTGAAATTACCTCAACTTAACTTGAGTGATGCAATAACACATGCACATTCAATCACTTTCCCACATGATCTCTTCGTGATCCAAAGTATATCCTTCGGATATAACTTCACCAGAAGATCTTAAAAATGGGAGACCAACCCCACAGTTCTATATGCTATACCCAGCCAACCTCCTCACTTCTTCTCCATCTTCAACACCTTGTGATCACCGCCAACGATCCAAAATACTCCTCTGAAATTACTTCAACTTAATCTTCGCCAATATGGTTCAATCTTGCAAGTATGTCCAACTTCTTGCAAGTAACTTACAGCTTCACCAACCCCCTTTAAGTATCATGAACCACTCTTTTGAAATTACTTCGACTTAATCTTTGCTGAGAAGGCTTAGTTAGGCAAGCACATTCAAATACTTGCAGACCCCTTCTCGGTCTCATCAAAGCCTTTCATGTGAGGGGGCTTACTCATCTGAAATAAAGCTCCACCAACCACTACATTTGCATCCTCCTAAAAGCTCCACCACCTCCAACCGTTACAATTGAAAAGTCAAGTACCAAATTCATTCTTTTCGAGACTCATTTACTCCCTACACTCAGAAGCTGTGTACGCGAACAAGTCTCGAGGGGGCATTTGTAGAGAGGGAAAATTCCCGACCTATCACAAGCTGACACGTCATGCCACCAATTCCACCAGGTATGGCTAATTACAAAGTATCATATATTGATACTGAAAATTTGCTAAATTTCATTAAGATAGGAACAGGAAAAAACATGCAAAATGCTAATCACATGGAGGCGCGTGTAAGCGATGATGTAAGCGAATCCGACTGTGTAAGCAATGACTCAAGCAATCCGACTGTGTAAGCGATGACACAAGCGGACCAATCAAGCTGTGACATGTGTCACCAATCAGGCTCCGCCACATGTCGCTCACCTACCTCTAGACTCCTATAAATAGAAGCCTTCCTAAGGCATTTGGAGACACCAAGCTATCTAGAGCACAAGCTGCATCAAAGAAGCATTCAGAAGTATTAAAACTCTGCTGGAATCAAGCCTTAAAGCCTCCAAGAGCTTCAAGAACTTCAACCTTTGAATACGACGAACATTTGAAGCAAAATTATCCAAATCACTCTCCTAGATCTTAGAGGTCACTGAAATCAAGCTCGAAAGCCTTCAGAAACCTCGACAAATCACAAATCAACAAAGCTTTACGGATTCAAGCCTTTAAAGCCCCGAAAAGCTTCCACCATAAACCTTAAAACACGAAGAACAGACAAAGAACACGAAGAACACGCGAAGAACACGAAGAACGCGAAGAACAAAGGATTTCTAACAAGCTTATAGCCAGAAATTCATTGTAATTCTGTTTCAAAGATCTTCGATCCATCCTTCAGCCAAATTGAAGGATATTTTGTGTTTAAATCAAAATCACATCACACATCTTTTAAGGAGATCGAATCAGAGGATCAATCCTTGTAATTACAGAGAATTGTACCACACACTTTCATCAATACAAATTCGTATTTAAGAAACTATTTTACTTTGTTTGATTTATTTCGAACTAAGAAATTTAGTCTTCTACAGGGTAAACTATATTAATTGGTCCTTATTCTTTATACCATATGTCAATTTGGTCTCTAATCTTTCAATTGTATCAATTTGATTTCTAAACTTTTAATGTAGTGTTATTTTAGTTTTTGTTGTTATCACTTGGATGGAAAAGTTTGATATGTCAAACAGAATAATAAAAAATTAATTTATTTGCCACATCAATTGCCAACTATACAGCCACATCATATTAAATTTAAATAAATAAAAAACTAAATTGTTGTTCTCACGTGACATTGAGACTGGGAAAAGATTGAAATCCCTCTATCTCAATCTCACGGTCATCTCCATCCCTAATCCCTAATCCAAGAATCTCTAGTTGGGAATATGGTATAAGAATATCTCAATTAAAACTATTGTTTGGGTTGCAAACAGACTCAACCCAATCAATGACTCTTCTGGCTTATTAATGATAAACAGCACAAGCAGTCTTGTGTTATGAGAAACAGTAAGTGTTGTTTGGTCCATTGGATTAGGAACACAAATACAAGCCAATAATCCTTTATTGCAGTTTTTGGACTCTGAAAATCTTGTACTCAGAGATGGAAATTCAGGATTCCCTTTGTGAGAAAGCTTTGATTATCCGTCCCCTAGGAATGAAGATGGGATGGGACTTAAAGAAAGGTATTAAGCGGCACTTGGAAAAGTCCAAATGATCCTTCTCCTGGAGATTTCACATATGGGATTGAAATGCAACCTTATTCATACCCTGAGGCTTATATTAGGAAAGGCAACAAGAGTTCTACTAGACTAGTCCATGGAATTTTGGTTCACCGGAATTTAATTTTAATTTGAGAGATATGAATTTTGATTTTTTCCAAATCCCAATATTCCATGCGAACTGAGAACAACAACTTAGTTTTTTTTTTTTTATTTTTTTACTTTTAATATGATGTGGCTGTATAATTGGCAGTTGATGTGGCAAATAAATTAATATTTTATTATTCTGTTTGACACGTCAAACTTTTCCGTCCAATAGATAACAACAATGACCTAAATGACATGACATTGAAAAGTTAGGGATTAAATTAACACAATTGAAATGTTGAGGACTAAATTGTAAAGAATAAGAACCATTAATGTAGTTTACCCTTTTTTCTGATGTTCATTAACAATAAATGTCTTATTTAACCAAAAAAAAAAACAATAAATGTCTTATGTAATAAATTTGGTGAAATAATATTGTAGTTCGAAGCTTATTTTTTTGGTTTTGCTGTCAAATTCTTCATTGTTGCAGATAAGAAACACTAGCCATATCAAGTAGCAGGCCAGAATTAAAAATAAATAAATAAATAAAATAAAAAATAAAAAAAATCAGTTGTGACCGTTCTCACAAATACTAAGACATTTGTACCATCAATAGCCCAACAGTACTGGACCCTTCTAGCTCAACATTCTTTCTAGTGGACCTCACATCCTTGTCCCCACAAAAGCCCATTGTGGAAAAAGTCAGGCCCTATCCACGCAAACTGTGAAATCACACACAAGGCCAGAGCCATAGTATTCAGTGCGGGCGGACTTTCTGGAAACTACTTCCATGGCTTTAATGTTGGCTTCATCCCCCTCTTCATCACCCCCAATTCAATCTTCCCTGATAAAGATGTTTGTACTTTAAAGGCCCATGATTGGTGGGTTAGTAAATAGTAAATACACTGAAGTATTAGGTGCTTTCAATAAATACTCTATCATAACCTTAATAATAATACTATCACTCAATGTTTTCTTTATGCCAAATTATATCACATGATTTGGTCACTATAGACCCAAAATTAATACCAAACTCAAAAACTTTCACCCATTTCCACGCCTTAATTGACAAAGCCTATGGCCAAAACCAAAACCATCCCTTTAAATTTAATCCTTCTAAATCTAGGCCAATTCTTGTGTTGATTAGTCGTAATGGAGGTGTTGGTAGTGTAATCTTGAACCAAAATGAAGTAAAATTTGAAGCCAAGAAGATTGGTTTTAATGTGATTATTTTTGAGCCAACACCTATGATCCCTATGCACAAAGCTTATGAATTGATACATTCTGGTCATACAATATTTCTCTGGCCTGGCTCGGTGTTCATGCAAGTGGTGCCGCTAGGGACTGAATGGGCTGCAGTGGTTTGCTATGAGAGATTGGCTAGAAATGTGGGATCAGAGTACATGGAGTATAGGATCAAAGCTGAGGAGAGTAGCTTGATGGAGAAGTATAGCAAGGATGACTTGGTAATAAGAGACCCAGTTGCTTATAGAGGAACGGATTGGTCTCTTATGAATGTATATTTGAAGGAACAAAATGTTACATTGGATTTGGTTAGGTTCAGGGAGTACTTGAAAGAAATGTACAAGAAGGCCAAGAAATTCATGAACAAGGAGGGATAGTGATGATAGTCATAAAATATTGAAAGAACGTTAGATGATTCGATAACTATTTTTTTGCTGATTATTATTATTTTGTAGAATTCATGGGGAAAAAACCCCTTACAATGAAGCATAACGCAAAAAATAACAATCAGGGAAGCCAAAATCACTTTTCGACATGTTATGATGTTTTATAAGAGAAACATATTACTCCGTAGTAGGCTTCTTTTTGGCCAACGAGAAAAACTGAAGAAGGCTTTTTTTTTGCTATTAATTAGGATTGGTTAGTGGGACTTTTTTTTAAAATTTTTTTGGATGATCAAGTTAATGGGAGTTGGTTTTTGTTTTTGTTTTTTTTTTTTTTTTTTTTTTTTTTTAAAGAGAGAGAGTTTCAACTTATGCCATCCGCTCTTAAAGATAGCTCTTTATCATTAAACCAAGACACCAATCGGTTTTTGGTGTAAGTAGGGATTGAACTCCAGATTTTTTATTTAACAATTAAAGACTTTTCCAGTTGAATTAACTGGAACCCACAGTTAATGGGAGTTGTTGGGAGTTGATTTGGACTAACCTAACACTAAAATGTTATCATTATCACCATATTCATTGGTTTTTATTTAAGTAAATTATTTTAATTCAGGGTAATAATGGGCTATACTATATAAATATTAGGTTCTACTAACTTATGTCTTTAAGGCATATATTAATAAACCATTTAAGAAAATGTTTTATGGAAAAAAAGTGACCAATTATTTTGAAATTTTTTTATAAAAACTTTCATAAAATGGATGATTAATGTATGACTTAATTGGACACATAAATATTGTATCCTTGAAATTTTTGTTTACCAAACTTTCTAGAAAAGCAAGTCAATGACAGAGTATTAGTATCCTTAATCATTTGATTTAGACGGACTTTAACACTAAAATGCCTTTATTATCATCGTATTCATTGGTTATGATTTAATTAGACTATTTCAGTATTTTAATTCTAAGCGGGACTATGCTATATATATCCTTAAAACTTTTGTTTACCATACTTTCTAGAAAAGCAAGTCAAGGGCAGAGTGTTAACATCCTTATGAATTACTTAAAATTCTAAAGAAGAGTTGGGTTCTAGTTAATTCAACTTGTAAAATCTTTTTTAGTTGTTATTGAATAAGATATCTAAAGTTTAATCCCTGCTTACATCAAAAATCAATTAGTGTCTTGACTTTATGATAAAAAGCAATTCCTATAAAGCAGACGCTATAATTTCATATACTATGTCTCTCTCCAAAAAAATAAAATAAAAATTCTTGGAGAAGAGTTCTATTTATCGATTCAAAAATAAATATATCACAAGTATAAATAAGTATTTGACTATTATCATTTTGGTTTCTATTTAGATCATGATACAGCAACAACAATAAAGATTTAGTCCCAAACTTTTATAGTCGGTTACGAATTTTCAACAAATTTGTTAAGATTGGTCACTGTCATATTTTCCTTCATTTTATTCAAAATAATATCTTACATGACTTCAATAGAGTTTAAAAAGATGTAATTTTGAATGAACAAGTGTCATTTTGAGCTTGGCTAAAATTAACAAACACCTCATCACGACATATTAACAAAATGACTTAAATCCAAACGATAAGTACAAATCCAAAATTTGAAACTTAAGAGGGTAAAATCAAAATTACCCCAAAATTTGATTAATAGAAATATGCTTGTGCCAGCTTATTAATAGTGGAGATATGGTGGTACCAAATATTTATTCATTATAAAATGTATTGATATAGTCTTGTTCTCACACTATTAACAATTGTGCTGCACTAACAGATGGTCTAGCGGGTCAATTAATCCTTGGTATATAAATAATTAAATTACAAGCAATTGTCTTCACAGACTCTCCAGTCTACACCATTGATTTATTTATTCATATTGTCCAATATGGCAGTACCAAATATTTACTCATTATAAAAAAATGTGTGTGTGTTTTTTTTTTTTTTTTTTTTTTTTTTTTTTTTTTTTTTTTTGAGAAAGATTATAAAAAATGTATTGATATGCTCTTGTTCTCCCACTATTAAAAATTGTGTTGTCCAGACAAATGGTCTTGCAGGTCAATTAATGCATGGTATATAAATAATTAAAATACAAGCAATTGTCTTCATAGACTCTACAGTCTACACCATTGATTTATTTATTCATATTGTCCTACATGGTGGTACCAAATATTTATTCCTTACAAAATTTATTGATATGGTCTTATTCTCCCACAGGGATGGAACCAGGATTTGAACTTGGGGGGGCAAAGCTTAAAACAATTTTTTTTTAATGAAAATAAAAACTAACACCTATTTCATATTCAATAAAATACTGCATATAAAATAAATGTTTCTTAAACTTTTGATATTATAAAAATGTCGACAAAATATAACATACAAAATAAGTGTATTTTGGAACTCGACGCTCTTTTAAGTCTTGAAAGTCGTCTATGATTGATTTTGTACCAAATTTTGCAGCAATCTCCCCCTCAATGTACAAAATCGTAGAGTCCATTAGAAAATCATCTTCCATCTTGTTGCGAAGCTTATTCTTGATAATATTCATGGCTGAAAATGCTCGCTCTGTAGTTGCAGTAGAAATCGGAAGAGTAAGCACAAGTGTAATCAATCTATAAATATATGGGTAAAAAAATGATTTTCGGGTTTTTACCAACCATTGGCACAACTCAGAAATACTTGATAGCTTCTTGAAGTCCAGATGCCGAACTACATTGTGCTCATAATGAACAACTTTTGTCTTTAAAAGCATCATTTCTTGATTTGTGAAGTCTTTTAGATAAAACTTGCTTACTAACAACAAAATGTCTATACTTCTAAAGGACTCACGTGCCTCTTTAGGATCAAGAACTGAACTAAGATTAAGCAATTCCACAGCATGCTTACTAAACCGATGATTTAATTCTCGTAATATAGAATCTATTGCAACATAAAAAATATCTACTCGATAATGATACTCAATTGTGAAGTTTTCTTGTTGATAACGAGCTAGACCTCATTCTCAACATAAAGAGCATTCATATCAGGGACATCTATGTCACGTGCCTCACAAAATGATTTCACAGTGGTAAGTAAATTATCCCACTCTTCATCTCTGAATTTTTGAATAAGTGCTTTAGTGGATGAAACAAAATTCATCTCATTTAAATGTCTTGAGACTGACACTGCAAAGCTTGACAAAGTGCATCAGTGATCTTCATAATTTCTTTCATGAGATGCAAAATAAACACAAATTCAAAAGAAATCATAGCATGATAACATGAGTATGCTGCTTCTCGTTGGGAAGTAGTATTTCCTTCCTTGATGATCTTAAGTAAAATTTCACATGTTGGACTAAATATATTTATCAAGCTAGAAATCGATCTCAAGTGAGAACCCCAACGAGTATCACCAGCCCGTTGTAATGTGCTAATCTGATTAAGTTCTCTTCCAGTTTCAAGCTCACCAATTTCAACAAAATATGCAATTTGATCAGCATAAGCTCTTTTTAGTTGCTCTGTATGCTTGCATGAAGCACCAACAACATTGACAATAGATGATAATCTATTAAAAAAACTTTGAACAAGAATAACTTCTTTTGATGCTGCCACTAATGCTAATTGCAAGCGATGTGCAAAACAATGAATGTAGTAAGCAGATGGACAATCATTTGAAACCAAAGCTTTTAATCCATTCCACTCACCTCGCATATTGCTTGCACCATTATATCCTTACCCTTGAATATCTTGAATATCCAGACTATGATGTGACAAGATAGAATATATTTCATCTTTTAGGGTTAATGTTGTAGTTTCGGAGACATGAACTACCCCAAAAAAACGTTCTCGAACAAAACCATCTTTGTCTACAAATCTTATAACAATAGCCATTTGCTCCTTCATTGACTCATCACGAGCTTCATCAACAATTAGGCAAAACTTTGCATCACCAATTTCTTCACGAATTGCCTTCTTCACCTTGTTTGAAAATACATGTAAGATTTCCTTTTGGATTTTTGGTGATTTGTAAGAGGCATTTTTGGGAGCTTTCTCTATCGCTTCTGCAACATATTCGTTATATGATAACACCAAATCCAATATTTCAAGAAAATTTCCATGATTAATTGAATCAGAATTTTCATCTCGTTCTCTAAAAGCAAGTCCTTGACATGCAAGCACTTTGACAATATCAATTGAGGCCTTTAACCACAATCGATTGCTTGCAATTTGATTAGAATTGAAATTTTCAAGCACCTTTTGTATGTGTTGAGGTTGGTTCATCAAATCTGTCATGGCTTGCTCGGAAGCTCTATGAAAAGAGTTAGGTTCTTTCCCCATATGATTCAAAAAGGAACAATTATTTCCATCATTATCTTTCTTCCACTTCCGAAATCCATCCTTAGTAAATACATGACTCTTAGAATTCCCAGTTGGCTTGTCAAAGAGAAAGCATGGTAGACAAAAAGTAGCATCTTTACTAGGTGAATATTCAAGCCATGTACTAAATTCCTTAATTGCAAACCATGAATATTTAAATTTACGATAATGACTTCCAAATTTAGTTTTCTTGTATTCAACTAGTTTAGGTTGGTATGGACCAATCTTAATGTAAGCTCGTCGAATTTCATCCTGTTCATTAGCATCATATTCCCTTATTTGCTTACGCATTCCAGGATCACACACAAAACCTGTACTTTTGTCAATAATGACATTTGGAACTTCTGTTTGGCGATTTTTAGAAATTGGGACATCAATGCTAGGGGTTGGCAATCTTGCATCATCAGCTATGACTTCAGAATTATTTAGATTTTTTCTTTTGAAAAAATTTAATATTGTTGTGGACTTACTCATGACCTACAAATTAAAAAAAAAATTTCATTATTTCCATATTTCATAGTTCTATACACCAACTAAAAGAAAGGGACTTCTCAACCAAAAAAAAAAAAAAATCTAAAACCAAAATAATCACAAATAGACAAGCACAAGTTTATATATATTATTAATATTAGCCACATCACACAAAGTGACAAAGTCAAAGTTCACAAGTTCATATATATATATTACTAATATTAGCCGTATCACATAAAGGGACAAAGACAAAATTTTTGATAAAAGCAAAACAATACCAAAGACTTGGTGAATTAGTCTCGCAAAAAAGTCATTTATGACTTACCAAAGACTAGTTTTCACTCTTCACAGTTAACAGTGCTCACAAAGGACAAAATAGTGACTACCAAAGACAACTCTCACAAATTCATTATCAAATATTCAGTACTCACATCCTACTGACCTGATCCCACTTTATTTCTTTAATTCTTTATAGATAAAATCAAGTAACAATCCACACAATCACAAAAAGCCACAAACAATTGCACAGTATACAAAGCCACAAACACAAACAAGTCTACAGTCCACACATGACACAACAGACTAGTCCATAAAAAGGACAGTTCATAAAAAAAAATGCAGAGCCGTAGAGGGCAGACAGAGGAGAGAGCAATATAGCAAAGACAAAAAAAAAAAAAAAAAAAAAAAAAACAAAAAACAAAAATAGGAACTTGAGAGAGGAGAGAAATTTCTTAGATTTACCGTGTGTGACTGTGATCAAGGATTTGAGGACGAGCAGCAACAACAGTGGTCTGGATCTGATCCGAGGAAAAGAACAGCAGCAGGCAGCAGCAGTAGTCGGCAGAGGAGGCGTTGATGCTTGATGAGGTTGAGTGGAGGAAGAGTGAGGTTAGGGTAAAAATTTGAGAATTGTAATTTAGGTTTTCAATCCATATTTATTTTTTATTTCATATTTTTTAGTTTGTCGGTGGTTTTTTTTTTTTTTTTTTGGTGTGAGAGTTTGTCGGTGATTTTTTCAAATTGATTCATATACCAGTTTTTTTTTAATTGGGGGGGGGGGGGGAGGGGTACTAGCTTTTTTTGCCCTACAGTAGGTCCGTCCCTGTTCTCCATTATTAACAATTGTGTTGCCCTAACAGATGGTCTTGCAGGTCAATTAATCCATGGTATATAAATAATTAAATTACAAGCAATTGCCTTCACAGAATTTACAGTCTACACCATTGATTTATTTATTCATATTGTCTTATATGGTGGTACCAAATATTTATTCATTATAAAAAATGCATTGATATGGTCTTGTTCTACCACTATTAACAATTGTGTTGCCTTGATAGATGGTCTTGCGGGTCAATTAATCCATGGTATATAAATAATTAAATTACAAGCAGTTGTCTTCATAGACTCTACAGTCTACACTATTGATTTATTTATTTATATTGTCCCATATGGTGGTACCAAATATTTATTCATTATAAAAAATGCATTGATATGGTCTTGTTCTCCCACTATTAACAATTGTGTTGCCCTGATAGATGGTCTTGCGGGTCAATTAATCCATGGTATATAAATAATTAAATTACAAGCAATTGTCTTCACAGACTCTACAGTCTACACCATTGATTTATTTATTCATATTGTCCTCTATGGTGGTACCAAATATTTATTCATTATAAAAAATGCATTGATATGGTCTTGTTCTCCCACTATTAACAATTGTGTTGCCTTGACAGATGGTCTTGCAGGTCAATTAATCCATGTTATATAAATAATTAAATTACAAGAAATTGTCTTCATAGACTCTACAGTCTATACCATTGACTTATTTAAACAAAAAAACGCTTTGGTCCCTACATTTTAGACCTATTCTCATTTTGGTTCATAAATTGATTTTGCACCTACCTCAGTCCCTAAAATAAAAAAAAAAAAAAAAATTGTTTTCGTTTTGGTCCCTTCCTTCACCCCCCTAACAGAAAAATCCTACATTGCAAACGAAGTGTCCTATTTGCACAGTAAATGTTGACTTGGTTAATAAAATAATAATATATTTTAGTTTGCGTTTTTTAAATGACATGTCTGCATTTTACTTTTTTTAAAAGCCACTTCAGAAAATTTAAACAAAAATATAAGTTAAATTTTTCAAAAAAAAAACCTTAAGTCTAATTTAATTAAAAAATTTGTTACTTTTCATTATTTTTTCATAAGAACATTACAACTTGTTCTTCATGTTCTTCCTAGATCAAACCCAGTAACCAAATACTTAAACCTAGGTCACAAGAACACAAACGAAAAGAAGAAGAAGAAAAAATTAAATTAAATACTACCAGGAAGAATTAAGAACAATGAACTCAATCCAATCATTAAACCGAGATCAACCCAAATTCATCACAATCACCCAACTTCATCAACACAACGCAATCACCCAAATTCATCAAACCATAAAGAAATAATCAAACCTCAAAGAAAACCCAAATTCAATACAAACTAATCGCCTAGGACCATTAGATCCACTACAAACCAAAGAGAAAACCCAAGTCAAAATCATCAACGGACCCAACTGACTAAAGAGAGACCAAACACAAACAAACCAATTGATCCACATCAACAACAAACCCACCACAACCAGTGAATCCAAACCAATCCACAACCACCACCACATGAGGTTCATAACAAACATAGTCACCAACCACCGATCTGTGTTTCACAACACCTACCAGCAAGACCCCAAATTTTTCACATCATTTTCTCCACATCAAGACCTCGTTGCCTCCATAATCTTGAAGATAAACCCATTGATCTGCTTGCCATTGGTCGAGAGAGAAGCCACTACCACAATGCATGGTCATATCGGGTGTAGAGTTTTGAGTGGAGATGAGATTTTAAGATTAGAGAGAGTTACAATCAGATCAGTGGCACGTGGTGGAGAAGAAGGCCGAGTTTGTGAGCTTTGCCTTCACCCTTGTCCTCCACCTCCCAATCCTTACAATAACCAAACCCAAAAATTTTGGTCATTCGATCCAAACCAGTTAGTTCATCGACCTCGCCATTTTTGCCCGAAGCCATTGGATTATTTGAAGTGGGAACTCGCTGAGCAACCTCTACCTCCTAATTCTGGTAATCAGTTTTGTGGCCTTTAAAAAAAGAAGAAAAAGAAACATACAAACATAAACACATACCAAGAGGGAGAGAAAGAGAGTGTTAGGACATATGTAGTTCAACTTGTTGACATATGTCACTATTTTATGTAATTAGCTTATTCTTAGACAAAACGCACTTTACTTGTAATTCGGTAGATTTAGGATGTGTTTAATGTGTTAAGAAATAGTGTTTCAAGACTAAGTGTTGAAGTCATCAAGTTTGTCCAAGAAACAAGCAAGGAAGTGCAAGTTACTAAAGCTCGACACCTGTCTCGACACATGCATCTATCGAGCTTTAAGAAGCTATTTTAGCCTGAGCCTTGACAACTTCTCGACAGATCCTCGACACCTCTATCTGTCGAGATTTAAAGAAACAGATTTTCAGTTCTGTTTTAATTCCAATCCGTGAATGTGTCTTTGGGACTTTTTTTCTCCTAACCCTAGGCATATAAAATGATTGTTTTAAGGGTCGTCAAAGAGATGCAAGTTATACAAGCATTGAGTAATTCTTGTACATGCAATTTGTGATAAAAAAGAGAAAGTTCATGCCCTAGTTCATCCTTTGTGCAGAAGTTGCTGTGTAATATGCACCGAAGGGTTTTGTAACCGAGCATCTTCCTGATCTTCATCGTGTGGATGATTTGAAGAACTTTGCAGCCAACAACTCTCTCTCTAGTTGGTGAATTGAAGTCGCATACTGGGATCCGCACAATTGGTTAGTCATGTACTTGGGAGCCGTGCATTGAAAGGAGAAACTGTCACTACAGAGTAATTCCAATTGGGTATTGGGATAAGGGTTCAACTGTAGGTTGGTAAGGTACTTGGGATTCCTTGCTTGTAATCGCTTGCTGTGATAATAGTGGAGTTTCGGGAGTGGTGACCTTAAATCACCCGGTGGGGTTTTTGCTGTCAGGTTTTCCCCATTCGTAAACAAATCACCGTGTCTTTTATTTTCCGCTGCATACTTTAGTTTTGGTGATTTGTTTGTGCTGCCACGTGATTTTGCATGTTAACTTGATTAATTAATAACTAGGCTAATTAATTAATTTAATTTATCACAAGGGGTCAACGCGTTTGTGGCCTATCAGAGAGGAAGTCATTACCAGCATTTGAAAAGAAAGATGAAAAAGAAATGGATACATACACAAAGACTAAGAGAGAGGTATAAGATTTATTTATTAATTTTTTATTTTTTTGGTATCTCTTAAAGGAAATTAGAAAATGAAATAGATACAAACACAAACACATAAACGCCAACATAGAGTGAGAAGGAGTGTTAATTTAGCGTTTGTTTCTTGAGAAAGTTCAAGAAAAAATTGAAAAAATTGCTATAAATATTTTTCCTAAATCTTTAAAATAAAAATAGTTTTTTTTTATTTATAATTTTTTGGTTTAAATTGAATTTTTTTTTATTAATTAAAATACTGATGTGTCATTTTCTAAAAGCCAAATAATTTTTTTTGATATTATTTTATGAGGGTGCTACGTCCATTACATTTTTACAACAAATCATAGGTGGTTAGTTGTATTTGGTTCAAATTTGAACCTATCACTGAAATTACTTTTTTACCCCAACAATAACAACCAGTAACAACTTGCCACTTAGGATTTGTTGTGAAAATATTATGGACATATCACTTCTCTTATTTTTATTAGCCACGCTAGTATCTAATATTCCACCTATGCACTCCGTTTGCGATGTAGAATTTTTCTATTAGTAGGTTGACGGCAAGGACCAAAACGAAAACGATTTTCTGATTTGAAGGACTAAAGCAAGCGCAAAATCAATTTAGGGACCAAAATGAGAATAGACCCAAAATGTTGGGACCAAAAGTGTATTTTTGCCATTTATTTATTCATGTTGTCCTATATGGTGGTACCAAATATTTATTAATTATAAAATGTATTGATATGGTCTTGTTCTCCCACTAGTAACATATGTGTTGCCCTAATAGATGGTCTTGTGGGTCAATTAATCCACGGTATATAAATAATTAGATTACAAGCAATTTGTCTTCACCGACTCTATAGTCTACGCCATTTATTTATTCATTCATATTGTCCTATATGGTGGAACCAAATATTTATTAATTATAAATTTATTGATACGGCCTTGTTCTCCCACTATTAACAATTGTATTGTCCTGACAGATGGTCTTATGGGTCAATTAATTCATGGCATATAAATAATTAAATTAAAACCAATTGTCTTCACAGACTCTACAGTCTACACCATTGATTTATTTATTCATATTTTCCTATGTGGTAGTACCAAATATTTATTCAATATAAAATGTATTGATATAGTCTTGTTCTCCCACAATTAACAATTGTGTTGCCTAGACAAACGGTCTTGCGGGTCAATTAATCCATGGTATATAAATAATTAAATTACAAGCAATTGTCTTCACACACTCTACAATCTACACCATTGATTTATTTATTCATATTGTCCTATATGGTGGTACCAAATATTTATTCATTATAAAATTTATTGAAAACAGTCTTTTTCTCCCATTAGAAACTATTGTGTTGCCCTAGCACATGCTCTTGCAGGTCAATTAATCCATGGCATATAAATAATTAAATTACAAGCAATTGTCTTCACAAACTCAACAGTCTACACCATTGATTTATTTATTCATATTGTCCTATGTGGTAGTACCAAATATTTATTCATTATAAAATATATTGATATGGTCTTGTTCTCCCACAATTAACAATTGCGTTGCCCTAACAGATGGTCTTGTAGGCCAATTAATTCATGGTATTTAAATAATTAAATTATATGCAATTGTCATCACATACTCTACAGCCTACACCATTGATTTATTTATTCATATTATCATATATGGTGGTACCAAATATTTATTCATTATAAAATGTATTAATATGGACTTGTTCTCCCACTATTAACAATTGTGCAGCCTTGATAGATGGTATTTTCGGTTAATTAATCCATGGTATAAAAAAATTAAATTACAAGCAATTGTCTTTGCAGACTCTACAGTGTACGCCATTTATTTATTTATTCATATTGTCCTATATGGTGGAACCAAATATTTATTCGTTATAAAATTTATTGATATGGTCTTGTTCTCCCACTATTAACAATTGAGTTACCCTGACAAATGGTCATGTGGGTCAATTAATTTGTGGCATATAAATAATTAAATTACAAGAAATTGTCTTCACAGACTCTACAGTCTACACCATTAATTTATTTATTCATATTGTCCTATGTGGTAGTAACAAATATTTATTCATTATAAAATGTATGGATATGGTCATGTTCTCCCACAATTAACAATTGTGTTTCCCTGACAGATGGTCTTTCAAGTCAATTAATCCATGGTATTTAAATAATTAAATTATAAGCAATTGTCTTCACATACTCTGCAATCTACACCATTGATTTATTTATTCATATTGTCTCGTATGGTGGTACCAAATATTTATTCATTATAAAAAATGCATTGATATGGTCTTGTTCTCCCACTATTAAAAATTGTGTTGCCCTGATAGATGATCGTGCGGGTTAATTAATCCATGGTATATAAATAATTAAATTACAAGCAATTGTCTTCACAGACTCTACCGTCTACACCCTTGATTTATTTATTCATATTGTCCTATATGGTGGTACCAAATATTTATTCATTATAAAAAATGTATTAATATGGTCTTGTTCTCCCACTATTGACAATTGTGTTGCCCTGATAGATGATCTTTCGGGTCAATTAATCCATGGTATATAAATAATTAAATTACATGCAATTGTCTTTACAAACTCTACCGTCTACACCATTGATTTATTTATTCATATTGTCCTATGTGGTGGTACCAAATATTTATTCATTATAAAAAATGTATTAATATGGTCTTGTTCTCCCATTATTAACAATTGTGTTGCCTTGATAGATGATCTTGCAGGTTAACTAATCCATGGTATATAAATAATTAAATTACAAGCAATTGTCTTCACAGACTCTACAGTCTACATCATTGATTTATTTGTTCATATTGTCCTATATGGTAGTACCAAATATTTATTCATTATAAAAAATGTGTTAATATGGTCTTGTTCTCTCACTATTAACAATAGTGTTGCCCTGACATATAGTCTTGTGGGTCAATTAATCCATGATATATAAATAATTAAATTACTACCAATTGATTTCACAAACTCTATAGTCTACATTAGTGATTTATTTATTCATAGTGTCCTATATGGTGGTTCCTACGCTGCTTGGAATTTTCAGTAAAGAAGTTGAAAGGTGATTGGCCAACGAGAAAAAGAAAGGCTATTTTTGCCATTGATTAAATTGGTTAATGGGATCTTTTTTAATTATTATTTAATACTCAGGTTATTGATTGTTACTTAATGCTAAAATGTCATCATTATCACATTATTGCCGTATTCACTGGTTTTTATTTAAGTTGGCTATTTTAATTCTGAGCAATAAGGGCCATACCATTTATATATTATATATATATTTTTTGGAGAAACCAGAGTGGAAGTCCTATGTATTATATCCTTAAAACTTTTGTTTACCAAACTTTCTAGAAAAGCAAGTCATTTTTTTTTTTTTGAAACGTTCTAGAAAAGCAAGTCAATGACAGAGTATTAGTATCTTTAATCATTTAATTTAGACGGACTTAATACTAAAATGTCATCATGATGACCATATTTATTGGTTTTGATTTAGGTAGACTATTTTAATACAGAGCAAAAAAGGACTCTATAGATACAACAATCAATGGCAGAGTGTTAACATCGTTGTTATTCACTTAAAATTCTAAAAGAAGAATTGGATTCCAGTTAATTTACTTAGTAAAGTTTTTTGTAGTTGTTGTTGAATAAGACATCACTCCAAAAAAAATTAAAAATTAAAAGAAAAAGTTTTATTTTTCTATTCAAAATAAATATATTACAGGTATAAATAGTATTTGACTGTTATCATTTTGATTTCTGCTTAAATTATGATACAATAACAACAACAACAAAGATTTAGTCTCAAAATTTTAGAGTTGGCTATGAATTTTCAATTGATTTGTTAAGATCAGCCACATGTATTATTTTCCTCAATTTTCTTTAAATTATAATGATTTGGAAAATTTTTATTCATTTGCTTAACTAAATCTGGCGAGATCTAGACCAGATCTGATGAGATTTCAACAAAATTCGATGAGACCCATATAGCTCGGTCAGAAGTAATAGCTCCACCATGATCAACAATATCTCGACCAAATCTTGTGGTTTCAAGCAATCCAACCTTTGGAATAGTGAAGTCATGGCAGTCAAAGACCCATATACCTTTGGTCGGTGACAGGTGGTGCAATTCTAGACCAAAGTTGTAGGATTGAGTGGCAATTTGACCCTAAACCAGACCCATGGACACTCTTACTTATTTTACAGTGGATAAATAAAATTTAAAAAAATTATATTTGAAATCACTTTTAAAAACTCTAAAAAATCTTAATCAACTTCCAAAGCAAGTTACATTTTTGGTCTAGTTTGTTCAATTATCAATGCTTGAGCTTAACCTACTTTTCATTTAATATCAGGGAAAACTATTTCATAAGCTAATTAATTAAGCTAGCAAAGTATCAAATATTGAACAGGTAATTTAGTGAGTCTAGGTTACTAATTAAGTCTCCCAAAAAAACGAAAAGGTTAATAATTAATTTTTATTTTTAATTAAGGAATGTTTAGTTTTCAATTAAGGTGAACCCAAATGTTTTATTATGTATATGTTGAAGGCCAAAGTCACTCTACAAAAAAAAAAAAAAAGAGAATAAGAAGAAAGAAGAAGAGAAAGAAAGACCACCATGACCATCTATCGTTTAAATCCAAAAAAAGAAAAAGAAAAAAAAAACTCAAAAAGAAAAAAGAAAGACCACCCCAAAATGTCTAGATAACTACATGAAGCCCACGAAGTAAACCAATTGGACTTGAGAAGTTTCGTAAGCCAAAAAGTGTAAGTAGACTATTTTAATTCAGGGAAAAAAAAAAATATATTGAAAGACAGATGGGGTCATATATCCTTGTAACTTTTGTTTACTAGACTTCCAAGAAAGCAAGTCAAGGGGTCATATATCTATAAAAGTTGTGTTTACTAGACATTCTAAAACGCCAAGTCAATGGGGGTCATATTAGTCATTTAAATTCTCCAAGAAGAGATTTATTTATCAACTTTATAATGAATATATTACGGGTATAAATAAATGTTTGACAATTACTATCATTTTAAGTTCTACAATACAACAATGACAATAATAAAGTATAATAGTACCAAAATTTTAGAATTTGCTATGATTCCTTAATAGTAGTTTTGTTAGTATCGGTCGCATATATTTGTTTCCTCCATTCTATATTGATTTGGACAGACTTGTAATACTACAATATTATTATTATTATAAGTTTATCACAATATTCATTGGTTTTGATTTAATTAGACTATTTTAATTCAGAGAAAATAGGGCTATACCATATATATCCTTAAAACTTTTGTATACCAGACTTTTTAGAAAAGCAAGTCAAGGGGTTATATATATCCCTTAAAACTTTTGCTTACTAGACTTTCTAGAAATGGAAAAGTTAATGGATGTTGTTTAGGAAATATTTTGAGAAATTTTTTATGAATAAAAAAAAAGTTGAAATTGTGCTTTTGATATGTCTATTCTCTTTTGCTTCTTTGGTGGGGCAAGAATGTTTATGATTTAATTTATACACTTGGAATTGATGGTACAATGTGTTGATAGACATGCATAGCCTGTGCTTTCTCGGAATTGCTACTCACTCTAAACGTCGCAGATTGGACTATTCGGTATTTAGTTTAAACACTTGGAGTTGATGGTAGAATGTGTTGATTGTTGATAAGCGTTCTGAAATCTCTTCATATCTGTGATTTTGTACCATTGGAACAAATACTATTCTCAAATTAGTACAACATCGTTTTGATTTGACCCTCATTAAAGATGGAGGCCCATTTTCCTTTCAAAGCTTTGATTCTCATGTAATTATCTACTATCAGTAATTTGGAAATTGGTTACCAATTTAAGTACCCATGACTCAATTTTCTATCTCCTATACTCAACAGATTTCAGCTCATTCACGGTCACTAATTAGGGAAAGGAGTGTAGAGAGGGAAAATTCCCGGCCTATCACAAGCTGACACGTCATGCCACCAAGTCCGCCAGGTATGGCTAATTACAAAGTATCATATACTGCTACTAAAAATTTGCTAAATTTCATTAAGACAGGAATAGGAAAAAACATGCAAAATGCTAATCACATGGAGGCGCGTGTAAGCGATGATGCAAGCGAATCCGACTGTGTAAGCGATGACTCAAGCAATCTGGCTGCGTAAGCGATGACTCAAGCGAATCCGGCTGTGTAAGTGATGACACAAGCAGACCAATCAAGTTGTGACATGTGTCACCAATCAAACTCCGCCACGTGTCGCTCACCTACCTCCAAACTCCTATAAATAGAAGCCTTCCTAAGGCATTTGGACACACCAAGCTATCTAGAGCACAAGCTGCATCAAAGAAGCATTCAGAAGTATTGAAACTCTGCTGGAATCAAGCCTCAAAGCCTCCAAGAACTTCAAGAACTTCAACCTTCGAATACGACAAACATTCGAAGCAAAATCATCAAAATCACTCTCCTAGATCTTAGAGGTCACTGAAATTAAGCTCGAAAGCCTTCAGAAACCTCAACAAATCACAAATCAACAAAGCTTTACGGATTCAAGCCTCTAAAGCCCCGAAAAGCTTCCACCATAAACCTTTGAAGACGAAGAACGCACGAAGAACACGAAGAACATACGAAGAACACGAAGAACGCGAAGAACAAAGGATTTCTAACAAGCTCACAGCCAGAAATTCATTGTAATTCTATTTCAAAGATCTTCGATCCATTCTTCAGCCAAATTGAAGGATACTTTGTGTTCAAAATCAAAACCACATCACAAATCTTTTAAGGAGATCGAATCAGAGGATCAAATTCTTGTAATTACAGAGAATTGTACCACACACTTTCATCAATACAAATTCGTATTTGAGAAACTATTTTACTTTGTTTGATTTATTTCGAACCAAGAAATTTAGTCTTCTACAAATTCTGGCACGCCCGGTGGGACATCTCTGCCTCTCATCTCTTTCTCCTCCAAAAGAAAAGAAATTCGATTTGCTACCAGTTTCAATGGCCTCTAACAAGAATGCCCGAAAATCAGTGGTTGATGCTTCCATTGCCAATGATTATGTTGGCCCAATCACTCGCAGTCGATCCAAGGCTCTTGACCTACTTCAACCCCAACCAACCAAAGAAAGCAGACTTCATAATGTCATCTCTTTAGACTTTCTTGCAAATAGGAAGGCTGCTGCTAAGGATGCATTTCATTTAGAGATTGATAATGAATCATCCCCAACAAGGACCTTTTCTATCAACTCTTCACCCGTGATGAGAAATTTAAGGAATGAAGTGTCTTTGATTCATCCCGTTCCATCATTGAGCCCATCACGTCTAGAGGTTATGCCAGTGATGATGACTAACACCTCTACCATGGAAGAAAAGATGGCTGAAATGGAACAAAGGGTTATCCTTCTCACAAAAGCACTAGATGATAAGGATGTCAAAATTGCAACCCTAATGAACAAGTTGGAGGAACAAGATTTGGGTGAATCAAGTCTTGGCCCTGAGTACCCGCCTGGCTTCACCTTGAAAGGAGAAAACACTAGGGTTGACAAGGAAAAGGGAATTGAAGGAACTTCTCAACATGGAAATTCCACCTCAATAGCCTCGTTATCTGTCCAACAACTGCAAGACATGATAACGAATACCATTCGAGCACAATATGGGGGTTCTTCCACTAATTCCCTCGTATATTCAAAGCCCTATACAAAGCGCATTGACAACTTGAGAATGCCCAATGGGTATCAACCCCCAAGTTCTTGCAATTTGATGGCAAAGGAAATCCTAAGCAACACATTGCTCACTTTGTAGAAACTTGCGAGAACGCTGGGACTCAAGGAGACTTCCTTGTAAAGCAGTTTGTTCGTTCACTCAAGGGGAATGCCTTTGATTGGTATACGGACTTAGAACCCGAGTCAATCGATAGTTGGGAACAACTTGAAAGAGGGTTTCTTGACCGATTCTATAGCACGCGTCGCACGGTAAGCATGATGGAGCTTACCAATACCAAGCAGTGGAAAGATGAGCCCGTTGTTGACTATATCAATCGGTGGCGTTCTTTGAGTTTGGATTGCAAGGATAGACTTTCTGAAATTTCTGCTATAGAGATGTGCATCCAAGGCATGCATTGGGGACTTCTTTACATCCTACAAGGGATAAAACCCCGAACATTTGAGGAGTTAGCAACTCGTGCACATGACATGGAGTTGAGCATTGCTAGCCACGGAAATACGAAACATCCGGTGCCTGAGGAAAAGAAAGAAAGAAGGGAAGTAAGGAAGAATGATAGGAATGCAAGGAGTAACGTCAAAGACTCAATGAACATCAACTCTGTCCCAGTAAAAATTTCAACCGGAAAGACAAAGGCTAATGAAAAGAGGCCTGAAGAAAGTCAACGACGTGAGACACGTCGCTCATCACTCAAGGAATGGGAACAAAAGATGTATCCTTTTGTAGACGCTGATATGCCCGAAATGCTAGAACAACTCCTTAAGCTTAAATTAATTGAATTGCCGGAATGCAAACGACCGGAAGAGATAGGGAAGGTTGATGACCCGAACTATTGTAAGTATCATCGCATCATAAGTCATCCAATCCAGAAATGCTTTGTTCTCAAAGACCTCATCATGAAATTAGCTAAGGAAAGGAAAATCGACTTGGATTTCGATGATGTGGCTGAGTCAAACCTTGTGACGTTCGCTTACGAGTCATGTAGTTGCATGTCTCCAACTAGTAAGCTGGGGGCAAATACCACACTCATCCAGTTTGGTTCTATGGAGCCGGTTCAAGTTCAGCTTTCACAAGAAGCATTTGACTTTAGCTCAAATGATGATAAAAGATCAACAATGGATGAAGAGGAAGGTTGGACGATGGTTACTCGTAAGAGATGGAAGAAAAGACGAGATTTTCCTCTTCATTTGGTCATCCAAGAGCCCAAAAGAGCACGAAGCCTAATTCAACTTCGATCAAGAAGAAGGAATGATAAAGGGAGAAAAAGGCTAGGCACAAAAGTGAATGACGATTCGGCACAAACCAAAAACCTTCGAAATCGCATCACGTTAGAAGAATTCTTCCCCAAAGGATTCTTTCAAAATGACTCGGTAGAGGCCGTTCACACAGGCTCTTGCTATGAAATTCATGATGAAGAAAAGGATATCAATCATGGTGGGTCAGGTGAGACTTTGGAAAAACTCCAATCTCAAGATGATAAAATTGAACCGTTACAATCCCCTACCTCGCCAAAAGAAGTGATCACCCAAGCTCTTGAAAAACTGGAGATGAATGTTCCTTATACCAACGTGCTTCAACAAACTCAAGAATGTTGTGCATGCTCCCCAAACATGACTTTCACTGATGAGGATCTGTTGCTAGGCTCTAAGCCCCACAATCGTCCGCTCTATGTCTCTGGTTATGCACGTGAACAAAAGATAGATCGTATCCTCATTGATGGGGGTTCGGCTGTTAATATACTACCAAAAATGACGATGAAACGACTTGGTCTTACTATGGAGGAGTTATCACATAGTCGTTTGGTCATTCAAGGTTTTAACCAAGGAAGACAACGCGCGATTGGCATGATACGCTTGGGACTAATCATTGGAGAATTGACAAGCAATGTGTTGTTCCATGTTATTGATGCCAAGACAACCTACAACGTGTTGTTGGGACGTCCATGGATCCACGAAAACGGAGTAGTGCCGTCAACGTTTCATCAATGTTTCAAGTACATTCAAGGTGGAGTGAAAAAGGTCAATGCCGACTTAAAACCTTTTACTGAGACTGAAGCTCACTTTGCGGACGCGAAGTTCTACATAGAGGATGACATTCCTAATGAAGTTCTCCCAGTTGAGATCCCGCCCACAGAGAGCAAGCCAAATGAAAAGAAGCATGTTAGATTCATCAGTGGAAAGGATACTTCGTCCCCAAAAGAAGGTCTAGAATGTGGAAATAATCATTCTAGTGGATCTACCAGTAATTCAGTGGGAGCAAAGATCTCAGTACCTTCTGACGGTCCTCCATTTCTTCGTTATGTACCATTGTCACGCCGCAAGAAAGGACAGTCACCGTTCACGGAATGCCCTCAATCAGTAGTAAATGAGGGAAGGCCTCCTACAAAGCTCACAATGGAGGATGTAGCCATGTTAAAGGAAAATCATGCTATGCCTTTAACTTCATTCACGAATCCTTCGCCTTCGAAGCCATTAAATGGATTCGTAAGGTCTTCGCAAAGTTTAACGAAACATGATGTTCTGCCAAGTGAAAGGACGAAAGGATGGTTCGACCCAAAGGCATATACGCTTTTAACCAAAGCAGGTTACGATTCTTCAAAACAAGGCGACCTAGGGAAACTGATTCCAGAAGTCATCGGAGAGAAGGTGCATGGCCTCAGCAAAACACAAAGGAGAATGCGACTCGAAGGGCATGAAATTCCTGTCCCAAAGACCGGATTAGGTTATACTCCAGAACAACCGGCTCAGATATGGATCAAAAGAAAAAGCAATGCTTCAAGTTCTCAATACATAACAGTGGAAGACGGCAAAAGTTCGAATCAAAGAAAAGATCACTTTGCTTCGCATGTCTCGGTGTTTGATCGCATCAATGCCCCATCGTCACGAATCACAGTGTTTGACAGGTTAAATACAACTTGCTTAACACAAAATCATGGCACTCTTACTCGTAGATCAGTCTTTGATCGGTTGGGGGCAATGAAAGGGCTTGTCAATGGCCATTCTCAAAATTCCATAAACTTTGAGGTTCAAGGAGAAGAGAAAGCTAATGACGGGATCCGCAGTAGCATTCCTTCACGCATGAAACGTAGCTCTACCCTAGACATCAACACCGATGGATCTCTTAAAGTCAAAAGGCGAACGGTTGTACACACAAGACAATCAATTGTCTGCAATGAGCAAATTCAAGAAGTATCATCCTCATTTCATATTACAGTGGAAGAAGATACACTCTCAGATGTTGAAGCAACCGATGAAGAGGTCGACGAAGCTCCTCCAGCTTTGGAAGACGGAGGACAGGCTACAGTTGATGAACTTAAAGAAATCAATTTAGGAACTGCTGAGGAGCCCCGACCAACTTTTATCAGCGCACTCCTTACCCCTAAAGAAGAAGAAGAAGAAGAACAAGCCAACGCCATTTCTGTATGCCTTGTTGAAAAAGAAGATTGGCGACAAGCGATCATTGAGTACCTTCAACATGGAAGACTCCCGGATGATATACGCCACAAGACCGAAATTCGGCGAAGGGCTGCTCGGTTCATTTACTATAAAGAAACTCTCTTCCGCCGTTCGTTTGATGGTTTGTTCCTCCGTTGCTTAGGAGAAGAAGAAACTAAACAAGCCTTGGAGGAGGCTCATTCCGGAATATGCGGTGCACACCAATCCGGTCCTAAGTTACACTATAGAATTAAGCGAATGGGCTACTATTGGCCTACAATGGTGCAAGATTCTATGGAGTATGCTAAAAAGTGCGAAGCTTGTCAATATCATGCAAACTTCATCCATCAGCCACCAGAACCTCTACACCCAACTGTAGCTTCTTGGCCTTTTGATGCATGGGGGCTTGACGCAATAGGACCATTGCCAAAGTCATCCGGTGGCCATTTGTACATCTTAGCTGCAACTGATTACTTCTCAAAATGGGCGGAAGCTGTGCCCCTTAGGGAAGTGAAGAAAGAAACAGTGGTCAACTTCATTCGAACTCACTTGATCTATCGGTATGGTGTCCCTCGGTATATCATAACTGATAATGGCAAACCATTCTACAATAAGTTAATGACGGAGCTATGTGAGAAGTTTGCATTTAAACAATACAACTCCTCCATGTACAATGCCCCGGCGAATGGATTAGCTGAAGCCTTTAACAAAACGCTCGGCAATTTGTTGAAGAAGGTGGTATCCAAGACTAAGCGAGATTGGCATGAAAGAATCGGAGAAGCATTATGGGCATATCGAACAACATTTCGAACGCCTACTCAAGCAACACCTTATTCTCTTGTCTATGGAGTGGAAGCCATCCTTCCCCTTGAATGCCAAATCCCATCATTACGGATAGCCATTCAAGAAGGGTTGACCAAGGAAGAAAATGCCAAGCTTAGGTTGCAAGAATTGGAGGCACTTGATGGAAAAAGGCTCGAGGCTCAACAACGCCTTGAGTGCTATCAAGCTCGTCTTTCGAGTGCATTCAACAAAAGGGTTAAGCCACGATCATTCCAAGTTGGTGACTTAGTACTAGCCGTTCGAAGACCTATCATCACAACTCATCGTACGGGCAATAAGTTCACTTCAAAATGGGATGGACCTTATGTTGTGCAAGAAGTCTACACCAATGGAGCTTACAAGTTGATTGATCAAGAGGGTGTAAGGATCGGCCCCATCAATGGGAAGTTCCTTAAACGCTTCTATGCTTGAAAATCAAGGCTTGCTCCTCGGTAAGAGTTTAAACTGCCCACTGCAACGCTACAAGGGTACATGATGTCTTCCCATTGCCTTTGAAAGCGTACAAATAAAGAGAAATAAATCCCATTCTATGTCACCAATTGTGAGTGTGGCGTAGTGGTTGGATGCCCGTGTCGCCCTTGAGAGGTCTCGGGTTCGATTAGTGGTGAACCCACTATTGCGCAATTGGTACCCATGGAATGCCGTGGGGCGAGGGGCGAGGATTACACACGTGAGCCCTCCTTTTTTGTAACTAAAAAAAAAATCATCAAAAAAAAAAAAAATCATCAAAAAAAAAAAAAATCATCAAAAAAAAAATCATTAAAAAAAAATCATCAAAAAAAAAAAGCATCAAAAAAAAAAAATCATCAAAAGACAATCATAAAAAAAAAAAAAAATCAATTGAACTACGTAATGACTTGATCCCTCTTCGGGGTACGTAGGCAGCTTAGTACTTTTTACTAAGTTCAGTCACATGAAAAGAATAAGGTTTGCCAGTCTAGCTTGAAGAGTTGTCCGACGATCGTCAATATGCTTTTAAGGCCCCTTTGGTTGGCAAGGTATTGCTTAAAGACAATCAATAGCTCAATGGGATGATCAAAGATTGTTGTGCTCGAAGATGAAGACTACATAAAGTCTGCATGGCATTCTCCATCTTCTATGGACATTCCCCAACGTTTATGAAGCGTGTTTTGCGTCATCTCTCCTCTATGGGCATATTCTGACATCTGTGAAGTCTTGGTGACATTCTTCTCGCATCTTCAAGGTTTTGTTGACACCTCTTTGAATCTTCAAAGTCTTGATGAGAGCTTCTTGAAACTTCAAGATTTTGTTGGCATTTCCTTACATCTTCAAAGTCTTGATACGGACTCGTTGCATCTTCAACATCTTGTTGGTATCTCTGAAGTCTTGATGTCTGGCAACGGTGCTAAGCGCCCTCAATGTCTGAACTATATTGCCTTTGGAAATTATTGTTGTTGTAGCTTTATTATAAATGTCAATATTGGTGCAACTTCAATGCGAGTGCGGTGCGAATGAAGTGTTGACGTAGCTTCAAGGCAAGGATGAATGTTGGCACGGCTTCAATGTGAATGAAGTGTTGACATGGCTTTACGGCAAAGATAGATATCGACGTGGCTTTAGTGCAAATGAAGTGTTGACATAGCTTCACAGCAAAGATGAATGTTGGCACGGCTTCGGTGCGAATGAAGTGTTGACATGACTTCGTGGCAAAGATGAATGTTGGCACGACTTCAATGTGAATGAAGTGCTGACATGACTTCGTGGCAAAGATGAACGTTGGCACGACTTCAATGTGATTGAAGTGTTGTCGTGGCTTCATGATAAAGATGAATGTTGGCGCGGCTTCGGCGAAAATGAAGTGTTGTCGTGGCTTCATGACAAAAATTGATGTTGGCACGGCTTCGGTGCGAATGAAGTGTTGTCGTGGCTTCATGGCAGCAATAAATATCGGTATGACTTCAATGCAAGTAAAATGTCGAGGCAACTTTGTGGCAAGAAAAGAGTACTAGTGCGTCTTCATTACAAAGGCAAAAGGTGATGCAACTTCATGGCAAATGCAAGTGCAAATGTTGCTTCAGTAGACAAATTAATGGTAATGCTTCATAACAGTTGCAAGTGTCTGCGCCGCTCCATGAAAAGGATAAGTGGTGACACGATCTCGATAAAAAAAATGGATGCCACTTCATTGTAAAGGCAAGTGCTAAAAGACAAATGCTGGCGTGATTTCATGGTAAAAAAGCTCTTTATGTAGCTATGTTGCAAAGATTCTTGATATGGTTGCATCGCAAATATAAGTGTTGGTACGACTTCAAACACGAGTACTGACGACAGCAATATTGCCTAGCAAACATCCTTATGGAAACAACGTTGCAAAGACAAATATCGCTAAAAAAGTTGTTGATGCATAACAACATGAAGGTATACGTCATTGCAAGAATGTCGCTATCAATGAAATACAAAGCAACCAAATGAAGGCAAACACTTCTATGAGAATGTCAGCATAAAGTTTGATGTCAAAACCCGAAGTTCAAGAAAATCGTGCTGCAAAACAAAGACAAGCAACAAAAAATTTGTCAAAAAAAAAAAAAAAAAAAAAAGAAAAAAAAAAAAAAAAAAAAAAAACTTTTTTGAACTACGTAATGACTTGATCCCTCTCGGGGGTACGTAGGCAATTTAGCATCTTTTGCTAAGTTCAGTCATGCCCTAAAAAAAAAAAAAAAAAAAAAAAAAAAAAGTTAGTACAAGCAAAGCATATATATATATAGACACACATATATTAAAAAAAAAAAAAAAAAAAAAAAAAAAAAACGGGCACAATTTTTCTACGTAAGATATAAGGAAGAAAGATTTGTGCAACTTAAGGTATGCTTTGAGTGCCCTTATATAGGGCTCTTTGAAAGCTAGCAGACAGAAAGAAAAAGATGTGAACAAAGGAAAAAGAAGTGGGAATGCATATTTTCAAAAAAATACTACACCAAACTTTGAAAAAAAGGAAAGAGTATGTTCCTATAGAAGATGTCTTTCATGTAGGAGCAAAAAAATACCATAATGTTCAAAGAATTGGTGCTACCAACCCTAGAGAACAATGGAGACACTCAATAGGCCTTCAGATCTCAGCCTGTCAGAGCAGCAGCCGCCTTGTCAGAGCAGACAACCGCCAAAATAAACCAACAAAGACGCACGATTTTCCCATTCAAATTCGTGAAAATCTAGACCTTGTTTTGCAAAACTAAGACCACAGAGATCTTCTACAGCCTTCGATCTACAAAACCCAGGAAAACGAGCTCCAGATATTGACCCACGCGCCACCACTCGCCGCCAAAAAGCTTCGAAGGATCGTGACCTACACCAGTACAGACGTGCAAATCTAGACCTTATTTCACAAAAACAAAGATACCACTCGGTCCGGCGGCCCTAGATCTACAAAACCCAAAATTTTCAAGCCCAAAAGATGCAGTACGCGCCTCCACGCGCCGCCAGAAGTTCAGCACATCACAGCGTCAATTTCACGCGCTTCCACGCGCCTCCTTTAGCAGTCACGCGTTCTCACGCGCCGGTCAGGTCATCCACGCGCCCTCACGCGCCTTTCACGGGCATCACGCGCCAGCTAGTTCACGCGCCACACGCGCTAATCACGTGCTGCTCACGTGCGTCACGCGCGCTCATGCTTTCACGCGCCGCACGCGCGCGCACCCAGCCTATGACGTCATCAATGACGTCACCCGGACCGGTTTGACCCGCCTGAAAAAAAAAAAAAAAAAAAAAAAAAAAAAAAAAAAAAAAAAAACCTTAACCAAGTTGGATCTTTGACTTTGACCAAAAAGTCAAAATTTTCAAAAATGACCTATCCCACTCAATTTTTCGAGTACATTCCAATTTTGAGTTCCGTTTCTTCATTCGGGGCTCGAAAATTATGCAAACAGTCCAATTGTCAAAAAGGTGATTATTGCACAAATCCAGACCAAAAGTCAAAAATTTCAAAACGGACCTGTCCCACTCAATTTTTCAAGTACATTCCAATTTTGGGATCCGTTTCTTCATTTGGAACTCAAAAATTGCATAACGGTCAAATATCTAAAAATGTTGACTTTTGCACAAATCTTGACCAAAAGTCAAAATTTTCAAGAATGACCTGTCTTGCCCAATTTTTCGTGTACGTTCCAATTTTGGAGTCTATTTATTCATTTGAGGATCCAAAATTGCTCAAGTTGTGTGATTCCACAGCTGTTGGCTTTGATGTGAACTTTGACAAAGAAAAAATCAAGATGCTTGAACAAAGCTTGTCCTACTCAGATTTTCACAAGAATACCGTTTCTAAAATTAGCTGGACTTTGAAACCACCAATCTGAATCACTTCTCCAAGGGTTATCCTCCAGACTTCATCAAGACTCCTCTTTCAAAGAACAAATGAACTCTCACGAGTATGTCTCAAACTTGAAATTGCATTGGGTTACTACTCCAGTCTACCATTTCTGTTCGGTATCTACTGTTCCCATTCGGTGCCTACCAGTCTCCAACCGACCGTTCCCATTCGGTGCCTACCAGTCTCCAACCGACCGTTCCCATTCGGTGCCTACCGGTCTAATCCACCATTCTCACCAAAAATTTTGGTCCGTCGGTCTCAACTACCTAACTACCATTCTTCATCTCTCCGCT
This sequence comes from Castanopsis chinensis, assembly GCA_032878915.1. Taxonomy (NCBI): domain Eukaryota; kingdom Viridiplantae; phylum Streptophyta; class Magnoliopsida; order Fagales; family Fagaceae; genus Castanopsis; species Castanopsis chinensis. Next base: position 5,444,819 of record JAVQMG010000133.1, read on the forward strand.
ATAAATAGAAGGGTCGGATTTATCAAAGGCTCATCGAGAAAAACACATCGAGTCATGAAATGAAGATTTGCTTCTTTCAAATTTCCAGTCCCTCATCCTCACGACCATTTCTCATTATGGCCTCGTCACTCTCGATGCCTAGCAACCAAAATGGCGTCATAATCAGTTTGAAACCAACCCTTTCATGGTTTAATAGAAACCCTTCTCACAACATCATCATTGTTTTAGAGTCCAAACAAATTTTGTTTCCTCACTTAACGACCACATTTGTTCATAAAGTTACTCATAACAGGGTCTGCATTTTGGTTCCATGTTTCCTTGGACTAGGCTGGCCAAGAAATCTAAGTCCAGCAGAAGCACCTGTTCCCAAGATCAGGGCCCTTATAGCTTCTCTTCAACTGTTTGCTCTCCCATCCGAAGCAACGGTTCGGAGCAAACACCAACTTGGCCGGTTTCTAAAACCAAGATCGCAAGTTAGTTTCACCTTTCATTTTGTTGTGCTTTCCCAACAAACCGCATCAAGTGAAGGTGATAAAGGGTGTTGGGGTATCCTACAAATTGTCTCCCATCCAACACTTGCGATCACCTCCAAGGTACCAGCTCATCAGAAATCAGCCTTTGTTGCTGGTAAATGGTCGCCAAAGCCTTATTCCATGTTTCCACCAACATATGGCCCAAAGGTCTTCGTTGCTGGTACCTCAAAATACACTTTCTGGAATTACTCCAACTTAAAACAAGCTTGAAGAATTTCAGAAGATATACTTCTGAAATTACTTCAACTTAACGTCCGTCAGCATGGTCCAGTTACACAGGCGCATTCAATGACTTGCTGCCGGACCCCATGCAACATACAGTCAGTCCCGGATCCCAAGGTGTACTTCCCAGAAACATCTACACCAAAGGAATCCCAACATACAGGGCCAGCACCATGGTGTCTGTGCCTCACCCATCCACTTTGTTTTGTCTCCATCTTCCGCATCACCACCACCACCAAACCCAAAATCCGTTCTGAAACTACCTCAACTTAACCTGAGTGATGCGATAACACACGCACATTCAATCACTTTCCCACATGATCTCTTCATGGTTCAAAGAATATCCTTCGGATATAACTTCACCAGAAGATTTTAAAAAATGGGAGGCCAACCCCACAGTTCTGTATGTTGCACCCAGCCAACCTCCTCATTTCTTCTCCATCTTCAACACCTTGTGATCACCGCCAACGATCCAAAACACTCCTTTGAAATTATTTCAACTTAATCTCTGCCAATATGGTTCAATCTTGCAAGTACGTCCAACTTCTTGCAAATAATTTACAGCTTCACCAACCCCCTTTAAGTATCATGAAACACTCTTTTGAAATTACTTCGACTTAATCTCTGCTGAGAAGGCTTAGTTAGGCAAGCACATTCAAATACTTGCAGACCCCTTCTCGGTCTCATCAAAACCTTTCATGTGAGTGGGCTTACTCATCTGAAATAAAGCTCCACCAACCACTACATTTGCATCCTGCTAAAAGCTCCACCACCTCCAACCGTTACATTTGAAAAGTCAAGTACCAAATTCATTCTTTTCGAGACTCATTCACTCCCCACACTCAGAAGCTGTGTGCGCGAACAAGTCTCGAGGGGGCATTTGTAGAGAGGGAAAATTCCCGGCCTATCACAAGCTGACACGTCATGCCACCAAGTCCGCCAGGTATGGCTAATTACAAAGTATCATATACTGCTACTAAAAATTTGCTAAATTTCATTAAGACAGGAATAGGAAAAAACATGCAAAATGCTAATCACATGGAGGCGCGTGTAAGCGATGATGCAAGCGAATCCGACTGTGTAAGCGATGACTCAAGCAATCTGGCTGCGTAAGCGATGACTCAAGCGAATCCGGCTGTGTAAGTGATGACACAAGCAGACCAATCAAGTTGTGACATGTGTCACCAATCAAACTCCGCCACGTGTCGCTCACCTACCTCCAAACTCCTATAAATAGAAGCCTTCCTAAGGCATTTGGACACACCAAGCTATCTAGAGCACAAGCTGCATCAAAGAAGCATTCAGAAGTATTGAAACTCTGCTAGAATCAAGCCTCAAAGCCTCCAAGAACTTCAAGAACTTCAACCTTCGAATACGACAAACATTCGAAGCAAAATCATCAAAATCACTCTCCTAGATCTTAGAGGTCACTGAAATTAAGCTCGAAAGCCTTCAGAAACCTCAACAAATCACAAATCAACAAAGCTTTACGGATTCAAGCCTCTAAAGCCCCGAAAAGCTTCCACCATAAACCTTTGAAGACGAAGAACGCACGAAGAACACGAAGAACATACGAAGAACACGAAGAACGCGAAGAACAAAGGATTTCTAACAAGCTCACAGCCAGAAATTCATTGTAATTCTATTTCAAAGATCTTCGATCCATTCTTCAGCCAAATTGAAGGATACTTTGTGTTCAAAATCAAAACCACATCACAAATCTTTTAAGGAGATCGAATCAGAGGATCAAATTCTTGTAATTACAGAGAATTGTACCACACACTTTCATCAATACAAATTCGTATTTGAGAAACTATTTTACTTTGTTTGATTTATTTCGAACTAAGAAATTTAGTCTTCTACAAGGAGCTTGTCATGTATGGTATGGATATAAGGCCAAGAGGGAAAAATGAAACTTACCAAGAAAAGCTAGTTACTACTTACTACTTACTACGGTCTTTAGCTGGGTGGAAAATTGAGGATTTCAAATTTTAAATACTTTTACTAATCGATTACGTTCAGCCTGGTCAAACAAAATGGGTGGAAAATTTAACACATCTCTATCATGATCTTGACAAAGTGAGCAAATTTTCAAAGTGGAACTTACATGAAATGATAATTGAGTGTGAAATTATGCCTTAAAAACAAATTTCAGTCTTTTCATAGATCCTCCAAAGGCCAAACCCCAGGCAACTACGACAACGGAAGAATCTCCTAAAGGGCAAATTAAGGCCGAGAGGATGAAAATTGACAGGGAAACTTACCAAGAAAATTGAGCAGGGGTTACAGTACACTCACCAACTTTTGTCAAGAGGACAAGTAGAAAAACTAGATGATACAATCTTTAGCTGGGTGGATAATTGAGTGTGAAAGTACGGCTTAAAATTTTTTAGGCTTCATTAGTGCAACACATCTCCACTCAAACTGCAGCAAAACCCTTTAATTACTAAATATGCAAATTCATTACTAAAAGGGTTTGTTGATATGGTGTTTGTCACCTTAAAAAAAAAAAATCGGCGACTAATATCATTTCGAATGGAAATGAGATTTTTTAAGTCTTTTGTAAAAACATTTTATTTGACGTTCTTGCTTTTATTGTCAAAGGTCTTGTAATACAATGGTATAACTTTTTTCTTCTTTGTTAGGAGAACTAGAGTTCAAATCTTGATTTTCCTATTATTGTAACTATTGAAATATTAAAAAAAAAAAAAAAAAAAAAGAGTCTAGATTCATTACTTCGATTTACCAAATGATAATAAGTTTTAATGTGGTGTCAAATGCCTCAGGACTTAGGGATGGAGCTATTGTTGGATGTGGGGGGCAGTCCCCCCCCCAACTAGATTTTTTTTATTTATTTTTTGTATATATATATAATATATTATTTTTAGCCATTTGTTTCAATAAAATTGCACTTTGCCCCCCTCAACAATATTATTGATATTTTTAAAAGCTATACAAAAAAAAAAAAAAAAAAAAAATTAGCCCAGTAGCAAAAATTAAGCCCAAACAATACCCCAAAACAAACACAAGCCAAAATAATAATAATAATAATAATAATAATAATAATAATAATAATAATAATAATAATAATAATAATAATAATAATAATCAAATTCCAACCCATCCATTGGTCCCTCCAAATGTGAAGTATGATATATGAACAAGGACATAGAGAGGAAGAAGATTAACAAGTGAGGAACTTACCAAGAAAACTAATCAAGGTTACAACATCCTCAAAACTTTTGTCTTTACTTAAACCTAGTCAATATATTGTTTGCCAAGATTATTAAGGCATTGAAAATTGTAAATAGAGATATAGCATTTGACTCATTTTGTTTATGATTGATGACTAAAAATTGTATTATTTTCGTGTGGTGTTGTTCATTTACTCTATTATCTCATACGTAAGTTTTGGTCCAAGAGATTAATCCTCATGTTACTTCTAATATTATCTTTTTACACTCACTACTTATTCTTTTAAAATGAAATTAATGATGGGATTAGCCAAAGATTAATAAGAAGAAAAATTCCTATTCTATTAAAATTTTTTTGGCTAATTTTTTTTTTTCCCAAATATTGTATGAATTTTAATCCTCGTGTTGTTCATTTTTAATTCCCAAACTATTGTAAAATTTTCTTTTTATCCTTAAACTATTGAAAATTTTCTTTAAGAAATTTAAGGATGAAAAACGAACATTTTAAATTTTGGGGAGGAAAAGAAAATTTTGTACAAACTTTAGATTAGAAAACAATTTTTAGCCTTTTTTTTTTTATTCATTGTCTATCATTGCTTAAGTGAGGTTTTCGTAAATTCTTCTTGTCTATGATGTTCCACAAAGTTTTATATACTTTTCGGTAGACAAGCCAGCTTGTATGGGTCTTGGTATAATGTGATTGCTGTGGGAAAAAAATCATTTCCAAAAACTACACGTCGCATTCGAAAACTATCGTGGTGGCAAAATATCATGTAGCGGCCCCATCCGAAATAATTGAGTCTTATTTAGGCGAAATTTTCTAAAACTAAAAATCTAAAACATTGCATTATTATAAGCTTTTGTACTGCATCTTTATGTATCGTGTAGAATATGTATCAACAACTTTTAGAATTTGGATATCAAACAAATAAAATTGATTTACAAGAAAAATTTTGTATCAATGAATGATCAGTGGTACAATTATTAGTGTTTATATTATATTACAAAAGAATAATCTTCTTATTTGATTTTCTTAAAAGATTCATTGATTAAAAAATTATACCAATATGGTCTTATTTCTAACACTTGAGATCCTCTACTTTGATTGGAAAGCGGATTGAAAGATTTTTGAAATGAAATTACGATGAATGTCTGATTGCACATTGTTAAAATCTCTTTGAAATTCTGTACTGGAAGTTCTTCGAGGCTGTAGAATCTTCAATACACAACGTTTCAATGATTTAGAATTTTGGTGAAAATACTATTTTGGTCTCTATATTTTAGGGTTATAATTAATTTAATCCTTACATTTTGATAGCAGTCAATTTGATCTTTGTTATTTTCAACTTGCAGTCAATTTGATCCCTACCATAAACTCATTAACAAAAAATGCTTACATGGCAAACGGTGTGCACAAGTGGCACACTTGAAGCTGAAGTGACTAAAAAATAATAATTAATTCACGTTAAAAATTCCACATCAGCATTAAAAAAAATTCAAAATCTTATTTTCTTTTCTTTTCTTTTTTTTTCTCCCCTTTCTTACTAACCAAACAAATCTAAATTCATTTGCTGGCATGTTTCTGCAGATCCAATAATCACACAAATTTTTTAAAAAATAATCACACAAAGCAACACACGACAGCCAAACAGATCTAAATTATATAAATAAATAAACAAATAAACAAATCTAAACTTGCTTCATTTTTTTTTTCTTCATATTCTCCTATTTTTTGTTTCCCTCTCATCTGTGCAGATCTGTCTTAGAAAGAAGGAGAAGATAAAGAAGAGCTTTGATTTGGAGGCTCTGGTATTACTTGAGACTCCCATCCCAATCCCAGACCATACAAAAACAAATTCTTTTTTTTATTATTTATTTATTTTTTAATTTCATTTCTAACAACTTCTTCTTCTCCTTTCAATATTTTATAAGTGTGCCTCTTGTGCACACCGTTTGCCACGTAAACATTTTTCGTTAATAAGTTAACGAAAATAATGAAATTGACTGTAAGTTGAAAATAATAAGGACCAAATGGATTGTTGCCAAAATATAGGAATCAAATTGATTGTAACCCCAAATGTGGGGACTAAAATGGTGCTCTCGTGTAGAATCTTTTAAAGTTTCAAGAGGCCCCTTGAGCATTTATTCCAATATTAAAAAGAAAGTTTCAAATCTCTCTTCTCCGATTGTTGTAACTATTAAATTATTAAAAAGAAAAAAAAGGGAGAAAAAAGAAGAAGAAGAGAGTCCACATTCGTTACTTTGATTTACCAAATGATAATGACCGTTAACACGGTATCAAATTTTGCATTGTCTCAAATGTCTAATTGCAAATACAATGACATTCATTGACTCATGACTAGGTCCTCTCGTAGAATATGAGGAATCATCTTTGTTTGAATATCCTCCTTCTAATTATTTTCTAGCAAGAATTCAAAAAGGTCCTCTAATTCTCATATAACTATTTCCTAACAAGAACTTGGAAAATTGGTGCGGGAGTTTATATCAAATTAAAGGCCTTAGGACCCAAATTTCCATCTTCTACACTTCAAGATGACAAATTCCAGCCCATCCATTGGTCCTTCCAAACTCAAAGTATGATATATGGAAAAGGACAAAGAGAGAGGAAGAATATTGACAAGGGAGGAACTTACAAAGAAAATTAAGCAAGGTTACAACATCCTTAAAACTTTTGTCTTTACTTAACCTAGTCAATATATTGTCGGCCAAGATTATTAAGGCATTGAAAATTCTAGATAGAGATATAGGATTTTACTTACTTTACTCATTTGCCTTATTATTTATTTATTCATTGTCTATAATTGCTGAAGTGAGGTTTTTGTAAATTGTTCTTATATATGATGTTCCTCAAACTTCTTTTTTTTTTTTTTTTGGGTGGACAAGCCAGCTTGAATAGGTGTTGGTAGAATGTGATTTATGAATTTTGGTTATTACACCAGATATCCTCCACTTTGTTGATAAGATATTTGTTACCACAACAACCAAAATATATCACCGCTAAAATTACTTTTCAATAAAATGTGCCTTTTGAGAAAATATTTATTCGGCATTCCTAATGTTATTAGGTCCTGGTCCTCCATTACTTAGATTTATCAAGTGATTGGCCATTACATGTGGAATATGTGCTAATATTTATAACATTTTATTAATATTTATCACCCAAAAATTTGTTACAGCTAATCATTGTTTGTAAATATGGAATTAGTAAAAGAGGCCCAAACCCATAACAAATAAAACACTAACACAACAGTGTATGGAAAGATGAGCACTTTTTGATGGATTCTAGAATAGTAGGAATCAGATGAGCACCTTCACTATCACAAGGTGTATTATGGAACGAAATTCCAGTCAATACTAATAGCTCTTATGATTTAATTATATCAGACGGTCCTTTCAAATCAATATGGTGAAATCCAATTTGATTTAGACCACAACAAATAATAAATAAAGATAAAGATAAATACCCAGTTACTTTAGTCCTTTCAACTTGGCTCCCATTCCCATTATCTGCATTATTGTGTGTATAAATATCCACTCATCTCATTGCCTCTTTATCGCTTGTAACACTTGCCACCCAATTCTCCATTTACTTCGTCTGCTGTAAAGATGTTTAGTATGGGGAAAATAAATCATCAATACTTGCCTTTATTCCTTACCTCTTGTTTGTTCTTCATTTCTCTTTCTCAAACTTCCTCTCAACATCATTGCCTCCCTGACCAAAGTCCTAATTTGCTACAACTAAGGCAAGAATTTGTTGAAAGGAGAATTTATTCTGATTACTATGATTACTATAATGGTTCTTACCCAAAGATGAAGTCTTGGAAGGCAGATAGTGATTGCTGTTCTTGGGATGGGGTCACATGCGACACACAGAATGGTGAGGTGATTGGCTTAGACTTGAGCAACAGTTGGCTTTATGGGCCTCTCAACTCTAAGAGCAGTCTCTTCAATTTGCGTCACCTTCGGAAACTCAACCTTGCCCTCAACAACTTCTCTTCCTCCACCACAATCCCATCTGAATTTGGCCAGCTTGGAAGGTTGACCCATCTTAACCTCTCTCATTCCTTCTTACATGGCCGAATCCCTTCAGAAATTTCATGGCTATCCAATTTGGTTTCACTTGATCTCTCTTCCAATTGTTATTTTTACTCTGTTGGTGGTTATTATTATAAAGAATTGTTGGATCTCAGAAGAATTGATCTTGAAGCACTTGTCCAAAACATGACATATATGAGAGAACTTCATCTAGACGTTGTGAACATTTCTTCATCACTACCACAATCCCAGGCAAATTTGTCATCTTTGACTTCTCTTACTCTATCTGACTGCAATTTGCAGGGTGAATTTCCCTCAAATATTTTCCTATTGCCCAGGATACAATCCATTGATCTGTCAAATAACGAAGAACTCATTGGTTTTCTTCCCAAATTTCGATTTCGTAGTTCCCTAAAGAAATTGCGTCTCAATTCAACATATTTTTCTGGTGAATTGCCCAGTTCAATCAGCAACCTCAATTCCTTGAATTATTTGGATCTTGGTTCAAGTAATTTTTCAGGGACAATTTCCCCTTCTATTGGAAACCTATCACAGCTTACTCATCTTTCCCTCTCAGATAACAATTTCCATGGTCAGCTTCCATCTACATTAGGAAACCTCAAGTCCTTGAATTATTTGTATCTTGATTCAAGTACTTTTTCAGGGGCAATTCCCCCTTCTATTGGAAACCTATCACATCTTACTTATCTTTCCCTCTCATATAACAATTTCCATGGTCAGCTTCCATCTACATTAGGAAACCTCAGGTCCTTGAATTATTTGTATCTTGTTTCAAGTAATTTTTCAGGGGCAATTCCCTCTTCTATTGGAAACCTATCACAGCTTACTTATCTTTCCCTCCCAGATAACAATTTCCATGGTCAGCTTCCATCTACATTAGGAAACCTCAAGTCCTTGAATTATTTGTATCTTGATTCAAGTAATTTTTTAGGGGCAATTCCCCCTTCAATTGGAAACCTATCACAGCTTACTTGTCTTTCCCTCTCACATAACAATTTCCATGGTCAGCTTCCATCTACATTAGGAAACCTCAAGTCCTTGAATTATTTGTATCTTGATTCAAGTAAATTTTTAGGGGCAACTCCCCCTTCAATTGGAAACCTATCACAGCTTACTTGTCTTTCCCTCTCAGATAACAATTTCCATGGTCAGCTTCCATCTACATTAGGAAACCTCAAGTCCTTGAATTATTTGTATCTTGATTCAAGTAATTTTTCAGGGGCAATTCCCACTTCTATTGGAAACCTATCACAGCTTACTCATCTTTTCCTCTCATATAGCAATTTCCTTGGTCAGCTTCCTTCCACATTTGGAAACCTTGCAAAACTCACTTTTCTGGGACTTGATGAAAGCCTTTACAATCGGGAAGTACCATCTTTCCTGGGAAATCTTACACAGCTAGAAGACTTAAGCCTTTCACGAAACAATTTTGACAGCAGCTTCCCAATTTGGCTAACAAATATTACTAAACTCCGCTCGATAGATTTCAGCGGAAATCAGTTGAAAGGGAAAATCCCATCTGAAATAAGTAGACTTCCTTATTTGTCAAACCTTGACTTGTCTCAAAACTCACTCACAGAGGCCATTCCCTCAGTTTTGTTTACAATCCCTTCATTGTCTACACTATTTCTAGATCAAAATCAGCTCATTGTCCCTCTCAAATTCCAAAATAACTCTTTATCACCATTACATGCACTTGGATTGAGTGAGAACAAAATGAATGAATTGATTCTAAGGTCAATTGTCAATTTCACTAAGCTACAAAGGCTATATCTTTCTTCAATCAACTTAAAGGGCAAGGTGGAGTTGAACATTTTCTTTGAGCTTAAAGAGCTTCGCAGTCTTGATCTTTCAGGTAACAAAGTATTGGTTTCAAAAGAAAATATCAATTCAACCCTCCCCAAAATTGAAAATTTGGGGTTGTCTTCTTGCAATTTGACTGAATTTCCTGATTTTCTAGAAGCCCAAAATGAATTGGTAGGTTTAGACCTTTCCAACAACAAAATTGAAGGTAAAATACCTAAATGGTTTTGGAATGTTGGAAAAGAGACATTGGGTTACCTAAATCTTTCATTTAACCTTTTAAGCAAATTTGAGCAACCACCAGTAGTTCTCCCATGGAAAAATATGTACCTTTTAGACTTGAGTTCCAACATGTTCCTTGAATCATTTCCGATTCCTCCATTTTCTACAAGTTATTTTTTTGCCTCAAAAAATTTTTTTACCGGAAGTATCCCTCCAATAATATGTAAGGTGCATGCTCTGGAAGTCCTTGATGTGTCTAATAACCAATTGATTGGTCAGATTCCACAATGTTTGCTGCACTCAAGCAATTCTCTTGTAGTATTGGCTATGAAAAATAACCACTTTCAGGGAAACTTGCCTAAAACATTCAAAAATGGATGTAGTTTGGTGACACTAGACTTGAATCACAACCAAATACATGGGAAGATTCCACGATCACTAGTCAAATGTAAAATCCTAGAAGTTTTGAATCTTGGAAATAACAAATTCAATGATACATTCCCTTTCTGGTTGGAGTCTTTACCAGAGTTACGAATTCTTGTCTTGGGAGCAAATAGATTCCATGGTCCTATATGGGATCCGCATGTAAATTTTAGCTTATCCAAGCTACATGTCATTGACCTCTCTCACAATAATTTCTCTGGCAAGTTACCATCAGAGTTCTTTCAAAATTGGAGTGCAGTCTCAAGGGTCATTGGCTACGACAAATCACAATCAAGGTACATGGCAGACGCTTCCGGCTACTATACAGACTCATTGACTATAGTGAACAAGGGAGTAGAATTGGAATTGGTAAAAATCTTGACCATATTCACAGCTATTGATCTTTCAAACAATAGGTTTTATGGAGAAATTCCAGAAAGCGTGGGGAACCTCAAGGCACTAATTGTACTCAATTTATCAAGCAATAACTTTACGAGCCATATCCCATCATCTTTGGGAAACCTAATTGAGCTTGAATCTTTGGATCTTTCTCGAAATAGCCTTTTTGGTGAAATCCCTCAGCAGCTAACAAGCCTTACATTTCTTGAGTATTTAAACTTCTCTCAAAATCAACTATTTGGTCCAGTTCCACAAGGTGGGCAGTTTTTGACATTTCCAAGTTCCTCTTTTGAGGGAAACTCTGGATTGTGTGGCTTTCAATTGTCCAAGAAATGTGGAAATAATGAGATACCAACTTCTGAAATGAGACATGAATCATCATTAGGAGAAGGATTTGGTTGGAAAGTGGTAGTGATTGGATATGCTTGTGGATTGGTAATTGGATTGCTTACCGGACATGTTGTCACCTCAAGAAGGACAGATTGGCTAGTGAGAAATTTTGGAGTGAACTTACATAGGTGAAGATTAAGACTAACAATGGCACTTGCTATAGATTTACAATGATCGTAATAGTTGTATTTAAGTGTGTAATAAGAAAAGCCTAGTTTTTTTTTTTTTTTTTTTTTTTTTTTGAGAAACAAGAAAAGCCGAGTTGAGTGTAATGAAATAATTATTGTGACTCTTACCATTATATTTAAGTATATATAATAATATTAAAAACTAAAAAAAAAAATGTGCACACTAATATCATATAAGTATTTCACCAACTCACCATAAGCTTAATACAAATCACTAATACAAATCACTAAGAGGTAGAGTCATGATTTGGGGTTAGAACAAACTTTTGAATTTTGTTCCAAGATAGTTTCAAATTGGCTACTAAAACAGAATAATTCGTTACTAGTATGTAGCAATGTACTATTTCATAATTACCATTATATATATATATATATATATATATATATATATAAAATCAAAATTAGTATATATATATATATATATAATGGTAATTTTGAAATAGTACATTGCTACATACTAGATATAATCACAATTAATACCATTTTATTAACCAACATAAATTCATAAAAGCTAGAACATTTAAAATATATACAAAGGATCATAAAATATCATACATAATAAAACATACCAAAAACTCATAAAAATATTTTATGTTAATTAAACTATAGTCTCAAACATAATTATTATTTTTTAAATACATCTCATACCTAATTAAAGTAACCAAAAAGTTCACAAAATCTCGATTCCAATCAAGCCAAACCCATGTGAATGAGTTATTTACATAATATTGATTTTTTGTTTTTTGAGAAAAAGGTAATTAGGTGATAAAGAACCTTTAAAAAAAAAAAATAGGGTGATATAAAACCTACTAGTCCTTATCTATAGTCCCAAAAATTAATAATTCTTAAAGTAATAATTTTAAAAAATAATGATCGTTGGCTTTGGTGCACTTTTGGATGGCAAAGATGGATAAAAGCCTACTGATTTTAATAGGGAGCATTGCTAGAGATGTAACGCAATTAATATGAACAAAGTAAGGGAGAAATTAATATTTTTTTCTCTCAATCACAGATGTTTTATTCAACAACAACGAGAGGATATATAGATTATAGTTTCTACAAGGTTCATTCATGTTCCTTCTCTATGCTGCACAGAAACTTCCATCAACTTCAAGTTTATTTTAACTCAACCTAGATAACCTTGTCTTTCATGGGATGTGCTTAAAATATGTTGGTTTTTTTTTTTTTTTTTTTTTGAGTGCATAAAATATGTAGTTATGTACACAAAAAGTGTATAAAAAAAACATTTGTCATTCTAATAATATTGGCCAACAACGTGTCATCATCTGGATGTGTTGGATGTTATGTTGGTTGACTTATGTGATCTTAGTGTGGGTATTTGGTTCATATCTTTGACAAGTTTTAAATAATACAATATGTTGGGTTCTAAGACTTTAGATTTAAATGTATTTGTTAGGACATATGTAGTTCAAGTCTGTGAACATATGTCGCTATTTTATGTAATTGGCTTATCCTTAGACAAAACACACTTTACTTGTAATTGGGTAGATTTAAGATGAGTTTAACACTTCAAGAAACAGTGGTTCAAGATTAAGTGTTGAAGCCGTCAAAGTCTGTCCAAGAAATAAGCAAGGAAGTGCAAGTTTTTAAAGCTCGACACATACCTCGACAGATGCATCTATCGAGCTTTAAAGAAGCTGTTTTGCCCGAGCCTCGACAGCTTCTCGACACCTCTATCTGTCGAGAATTAAAGAAATCAGATTTCCAAGTCTATTTCAAGTCTAATCCGTGAGTGTGTCTTTGGGACTTCTTTTCTCCTAACCCTAGACATATAAAAGGATTATTTTAAGGGCCGTCAAGTAGTTGCAGAAGATACAAGTTGCACATTCTTTGAGAACTTGTTGTTCATGCAATTTGTGATCAGAAAGACAAAGTTCGTGCCCTAGTTTATCTCTGATGATTTGAAGAACTTTGTAGCCAACTCTCTCTCTCTCTAGTTGGTGTTTGAAGTCGCGTACTGGGATCCGCGCATCTGGTTAGTCACGTACTTGGGAGTCGTGCATTGAAAGGAGAAACTGTCACTACAGAACAAGTCCAATTGGGTATTGGGGTAAGAGTTCAACTGTAGGTGGGTGAGGTACTTGGGATTCCTTACTTGTAACTGCTTGTTGTGATAATAGTAGAGTTTCGGGAGTGGTGACCTTAAATCACCCGGTGGGGTTTTTGCCGTAAGGGTTTTCCCCATTCGTGAACAAATCACCGTGTTATTTATTTTTCGCTGCATAACTTAGTTTCGGTGATTTGTTTGTGCTGCCACGTGATATTGCATGTTAATTTGATTAATTAAAAACTGAGCTAATTAATTAATCTAAGTTATCACAAGGAGTCAACGCATTTGTGGCCTGTCAAGTGGTATCAAAGCAAGCACACTCTGATTAGGGTTTAATCTTTTGTGTGTGATCCATTCGACCCCTGCTGTCATAGATAGAGGACAATCTCTTATTATACCTCCTTTATTTGATGGCACTAACTATGCATACTGGAAAGTACGCATGAGAGCTTTCTTGCAGTCTTTAGATGAGAAAATGTGGCAAGCTGTGGAGATAGGCTGGACCAAGCCTACAGAAGCGCCGGCCGACTAGGATGATGCCAAGATCAAGGCGGCAAACTTCAACAGCAGAGCATTGAATGCCCTATTCAGTGTAGTCACCAATGAGGAGTTCAAGAAAATTTCCTCAACTTAAACTGCTAAGGAAGCATGGACCATCCTCCAGACAACCTATGAGGGCACCAAGGCTGTCAAAGATTCAAAGCTGTAGAGGCTCACCACACGCTTTGAAGAAATTAAGATGGAAGAGGATGAGTCGTTTGATGAGTTCTATGCCAAGCTCAAGGACATAGTAAACTCAGCCTTTAATCTTGGGGAAACCATCCCTGAACCCAAGATAGTAAGGAAGATGCTTAGATCGCTGCCCGAGAAATTCCATGCTAAGATCACGGCGATTGAAGAATCAAAGGATATCGATAGAATTCCTTTGACTGAGCTGGTTAGAAACTTGCTTACCTATGAGTTAGGGCTGACTAGGTTAGGCAAGTCAAGCAAGGGCAAGAGTTTGGCACTAAAGGCCAAGAGCAGTGATACGGATGACTCGTCAGATGATGAAGATTCCAAGATGAAGTCCTACATCACAAGGCAATTCAAGAAGTTTATGAAGAATGCCAACGGAAAGGGCTTCAACAAAGACCGTAGACAATCTAGTTCTTCACAAATTAAGAATCCGGATAAAGGGAAGAAGGATGTCAAGGATGGCGGTCAGTACACTGTTCCCCCTGGACCAAAATGCTTCGGGTGTCAAGGTTTTGGACACATGAAACAAGAGTGTCCCACATACCTTAAGAGTATAGGGAAGAGCAAGGCACTTGCTGTTACCTTAAGCAACACGGAGCTCGAGAATTATTCTGAAGATGAAGACGACGGAATCTTGATTGCCTTCACTGCCACTGTTAATCCTACTGATGGGGTTACTGAAAAAGTGGATTAAGAAGAAGAATTGGTGGATTCCAAGGTTGAAATTATGGATGATCAAGATGACATTCACACCGCCTATGAGAAACTGTATAAGTTTTCTGAGAAGCATGAGAAACTCTATAGGCTGGCCACCAAGAAGCTCAGTGATGTGGAACTCAACCGTGAGGAGCTGTCCACAAAGGTTGATGAAGCAAATCAAACCATTGGAGCACTGAGGTTCGAAAACAATTTCTTGGTTGAAAGGACCAAGAACCTTGAAGCAGAGCTGTTTCAAGTTAGAGTCTTCTTTTATTTTTCTTGAGGATTACATGAATTATAATATCTCTCTCTTGATTTAGAACATGTTTGATATTGTGGAGAAAATTGAATAGTAAGTGTTATATAAGTGCTAAGCTATTTATGATTTTGTATGAGTATGTACTAGTTTGTACATGTACTCATGGGTTAATTAAGAAATTAATATTTCTTGTTTGTGTGCCCTCTATATCTTAGTTAAGCACTATCATGCATTGCTTTGCATTGTTCATTTAGCATAATGTGTGTTTTTTGTTTTTTGGTCATAATTTTTTTTTTAAACCAAAAAGATTTTTATGTGTTTTGTATTACACATCATGAATATGTAATTGAGGTTGACCATATTATTTTTACATAACATGTTTATGTACCTTGTTTAGCTTGGATGAGCTTATTTTATTGCACTTTACTAGTTTGAGCTTTGTAGTGCATGTTGTGTGAGAAGATGTTTATAGTTTTTGATCACTTTGTCTTGATCTTGAAGTCACATGCCTTTAATTGTTGGACTTGATCTTAATGAGAAAGACATAAATAACCATCTCACCACTGTTAACTAGCCAATCATGAATACCTCACTGCATATCATAAGATTTTGTGTTTGAGAAAGTGTAGCACATGCACAAAAAGAGCATAAGGTGTAGTATCGGTTATGATAAATTCAAATAAAATAAAATGGGTATGTACATTATCTTGGCTATTTTAATAAGTTTCAAAACAAATAAAATTGGTGTGTACATTATGAGGCAAATTCAAGAAACTTACATGATTACAAGCTTTTATTCTAGGAGATGTAGGAGTAATATGATGTAACTCTTTAAGAGATAGTCTCTTTTAAATTTTTGTGATGGATTTTGTAGAAATTGTGATTGATTACTATCTACTTATCACCTTACATGTATCTCAAGCTTTTGTTAGTTGCACACACTTCACAAGTTACTCTTTGCTAAAGTTGGTACATGTTATTGCGTGTGATCTTGTTGTGGCCATCCAAGATTATGTTTTCCATGGTGTTTGATGTAAAATATGTTTAAGGGTTGGAAAAAATTGTGTTTTTGATGATTAAAAACTTTGTTTTGAAGTTCTTGGTTGAAAACTCATGTTTTTGAAAAACTTTTAAACTCATTCTCATGCATTTCATCCATTAAATAACTTGGTTTGAGTGGTTTCTGCAAAATCTTTTGCTGTTTTTTTCAAAAATTATATATTCCAAAATTTTGATCGATCAAATATGTTTTTCGACTGATCAAAAATCCCTTGATTTTTAATCATTGTTTTTTGCTTGACTCGATTGGTATTCGATCGATGTTCAATCAATCGAAACTGAAAAATTTTCAGTTTCTAAATTTTTGACCAAATTTTGTTTTCATGCATCATTTATGTTTAGGATTCACATGCATTGCAATTTTTTTGTATCCATCTTGCAGTTTTGCAATCATATCTCTCATTGTTTTTACACATAACATGGATACATTTTGCTAAATTGGGTACTCAACTTGATTCAAAAAAAATTGATTGATTAATTTTTGAGTGCTTTGTACATTTTAGTATATGCTACTTTCTAGGTGTGAGCTACAGAAAATATTTTTCTAAAAAGGTATGATGGATAATCAATGTGAAAATATTTTCTCTACTTATGCAACTGTTTATGGGTCACATAGTGTCAAGTTTGCATTTATTAAAAGAAAGAATATTCTTCTTCATGTGTATCCTCAACTAATTTTTTTAGTTCGGTTTTTTTTTTTTTTTTTTTTTTTTTTTTTTTTTTTTTTTTTTTTTTTATCCCCACCTCCTATTTTCCCCAAAAATTTTTATTTCCCAAAACTTGTTTTGTTTTTCCTATTTTTATAGGGGGAGATATTTTTTTTTTACCTTTGTTGTTCTTAAAGGGAGTTGTTGCTCTTCATAAGGGGAGTTGCCTCTATTCTCTATAGAGCTGAATTCATTTGTTTCCTAGATTCTCTATTTTCTCTTGACTTTTTGTTGTGTATGTTTTTTGTTTACTCTTTGTTTGAGTTGTCTTTGTCAATACGTGACAAAAAGGGGGAGATTTAATGAAATATGGGAATATGTGTGGAAAATACAAGTATGTTTTGTTTAGGGGGAGTTGAAATTGTTCTCGAAAAGGGTAGAAAATAAATTTTTTGATGTATCTAACTTAGGCGGAGAGTTAGTTTGCATATTTGTTGTTTTACTGTTTTTTCAGTCTTTCTTTCCACACATGCGTTTATGAGTTTGTTAAGTGTTACAGGAATATACGGGTTGATTTAGTCGTACTGCTGTCTACATTTGCAACTGATGGATAGTAGTTAGGTTGAATTTGTTGTGATTGGGCTATGATTTTGTAAAGGGTTGTTTTGTTTGTAACTTTGAGCATTTTGTTTAAGTTTGTGTTTTGTCACGGATTGCCAAAGGGGGAGTTTGTTGGGTTTTAAGACTTTAGGTTTAAATGTATCAAAACTTTGATTTGTAATGTTGGCAAATCATGATCAAAATGTTTAGTCATATTTTAGACTTGCTCAAAGTATGTTTACGTTGTAAAGTTGGAATCGAGTGTTCAGTAGGATTTACTGTGTAAATCTGCCTGGCTCGATCGATCGAAAATTAAACTTGATTCGATCAAAGCTCATGCAGATTGTTTTTCTGCAGAATTTTCCAACTCAACCCAAGTCCGTTTTACGTGTAGGGTTTTATGTTTTGCCTAGCTCTTTATGCTGTGTGTGTGAATCTTTTGTGAGATCTAGAGGTGTTTGCCTTCACATACACTTAGGGTTATCAAAATCTAGATTGATGTCAAGAGCTTGGTGATCAATTCAGTTGCAAATTCAAGAGCTTAAAGATATACAAGCGAGAGGGCTTGTGCTTACTGGGAATCCAAGAAAGAAGTAGTCCGTGAACTCGGAGCAGTCACGTGGTCGTGGTAGTAAGTTTCCTACTCGAGGTAGCAATAAAATGTTTGTGGTCTAAGTCGTTATTGTTTAAACTTCAATTCTGTCATAGTGGATTCAATTTTACCTTGAGGATAGCTAGGTTAAATCCTCCCTAGGTTTTTTACCGATTTGGTTTTCTTGGGTTATCATATTGTTGTGTTCTTTATTTTATGCACTTTACAATGATATGATTTATATGTGTTAACCTAGATCTACATAATTTACCTAAGTTAATCATTTGGCTAAATAACTAGGTTAATCTGGATGTTCTTAAAGGGTCTAAAAACGTACACAATCATTCTCCAATTATGCAAAAAGTCAAACTTTTAAGTTATGTGAATAACATTTTGCTTCAACCAAGTGTTGTTCAATTATGTGTTGTTCAATTCCTTCTCAAAAAAGAAAAAAAGAAAAAAAAAGTGTTGTTCAATTTCTCTTAAAAAAAATAAAAAAAAAAGTGTTGTTCAATTATGTGAAGAAAAATGCCCTCTAATTCACGATCGACATAACATCACATTAATCATTTTCCACTTAGAAAAAATGATTAATCATCATTGAGCTTTGATTGGGTATTTAGGATTCTCTTTTTTCCTTATATTTTTTAGGAGGGTTAAGTTAGGATGTCTTTCTCTACTTCCCACGTCTGTTCCAAAACGTCTTCCATACAAAGTTTTAAGTCAAGAAATCAGACATCAGATTGAGCATCACTTCTTTGATCTTCATATAAATATATAAATATATATATATATATATTTATTTATTTATATACACACATTTATCTATTTAGTAATACCTTTCGACACTTTTTATTTTGCTTGAAGTTTCAGATTGAAGATCTTCAATTAGATGAACTTTAAGCAAGGTGGCGATATCTGTTGATTGTTTATAGTTTATGCCCAGAAAGGATGAATAGATAGGCAAACTTCAACATGCCTAGCGATAATATTAATTTTTTGGTATTTCAACTTTACTTCTATTTATCACCTGTATCAAGAATAAATGTGTCACATTCAACTAAGAGTCTTAAGACTATTCAGGGTATGTGTTGCAAAATCCTTTTACATTCTCTTCATTTATTGTATGAAAGCACTTACATTTGCTAACTCAATAATCTCCAATGTCACAGAGACAGTACACTCTTTATGATCAAATTCAGTCACAACAAAGGGAAGAGGGTTGTTGTTAAGTGATATTATATAATCATTTCAAGTAAGTTATGACCATTGCATACAATAGGAATGAACAGTATGGAACGAAATTTAGAACATTGACTTATATGAGGAACCACGACCTTGGCCTGCCAATCTTGATTCCAATTGGGCCAAACCTACGTGAATCAGATACTTACATAATTATTCATTTTCCATAATATAGATTTTTTTATGAGAAAAAGGAAAATGGGCGACAAAAAGAACCTGGCGGTACTTGTCTATTGTCCCAAATAATTTGCATAATATTTTTTTAGAAAAAAATACATTTGCCAATAATTTATTGATTTACACATATAAAATTTGTATAATTGTGTGTTTTTCTTATTTTTATTTATTTATTTATATTTTGCAAACAAGGGTTTGACTATTCCCTCAGGTTTCAAATTTAGGATCTTATTAATATCATGAGATCTTAGGAACCACTAAGTCAACCATTTGATTTTTTTACACGATTTGACTTTATATATATATATATATATATTAAATATATAAGAATTTCGGTTAATAGACTTGCTAAGCGAAGTCATAAAATAAATAAGCTACTGAAAATATGCTAATCCAAAATGCACAAAACAAGTGTAGTTTGCTAATTTAAGAAGACAAAAGCTCAAGAACATGCTGCCAGGAAGGGCTAATTGGAAGAGAAAAAGGAAATTTAAACTTTGATGCTGCTGTCATGGATGTTGGGGTGGTCTTAACAGTATCATGCATGGATTGAAGATGGAAGATTCACTCATGCTTAGGACTAATTTTCTTCATTAGGGAGGAAGATGCATTAAGGGAGAAGCCCAAGCTATGAAGCCGGCCTTACATGCTTTATCCAATGCCGCCAATCTAAGGTGTCTAAACCATATTTTAGAAGGTAATGCTGTGAATTTCTTTAATCTTTTGAACTATGAAGTCTTTTGAATTGTTGTATCACTGGGCTAGATTGGACCACTATTTCAACAATTGATGATATGTGATCAACTTTAATTAATTTTGTTGAGAATTTATAGCCAATCTCAAAAAATTTATAACCAAAGATTTGTTAATGTTGTTGGGATATTTCCAATGTAAGAAGAGATCCAATTATTCTTAACGATTGAAAAAAAAAAAACAAAACAAAACAAATAGTGCTTCTTAGTGCTTACAACTTGGCCCAATAGGCTTTTGAATGTAATAGACTTGGACCTATTTGGCTATTTCCATACCTAGGTTTCTGTTCACTTTTGGATGGCAAAGATGGATAAAGGCCCACTCATTTTCATCGAGAGCATTGCTAGAGATGTAACTCAATTAATATAATCAAAGTAAAGGGGAGATAAATATTTTTTCACCTCAACCACAGATCTTTTGGATCTTACGAGAGGATAGGTTATATAACCAAAAAAGAATTTGATCTTAGCCTGGGTATTTGGTTCATATTGTTAGGTTCTAAGGATTTAGGATCTAAATATATTAAAACTTCAATGTGTAATGTTCGCAAACCATGATCAAAACTTAGAGTCTAGATTTAGGCTGCTCAAAGTATATTTAATGTAAAGTTGGAATCGAGTTGATAGGCCACAAACGCGTTGACCCATTGTGATAAATTAAATCGATTAATTAGCCAAGTTATTAATTAATCAAGTTAACATGCAAAATCACGTGGCAGCACAAACAAATCACCAAAACCAAAGTATGCAGCGAAAAATAAAAGACACGGTGATTTGTTTACGAATGGGGAAAACCTGACGGCAAAAACCTCACCAGGTGATTTAAGGTCACAACTCCCGAAACTCCACTATTATCACAGCAAGCGATTACAAGCAAGGAATCTCAAGTACCTTATCAACCTACAGTTGAACCCTTACCCCAATACCTAATTGGACTTGCTCTGTAGTGACAGTTTCTCCTTTCAATGCACGGCTCCCAAGTACATTACTAACCAATTATACGGATCCCAGTACGTGAATTCAATTCACCAACTAGAGAGAGAGTTGTTGGCTGCAAAGTTCTTCAAATCATCCACACGATGAAGATCAAGAAGATGCTTGATTACAAAACCCTACGGTGCACATTACACAGCAACTTCTTCACAAAGGATGAACTAGGGCATGAACTTTGTCTTTTTGATCACAAATTGCATGAACAAGAATTAGTCAATGCTTGTGCAACTTGCATTTGTTTGACAGCCCTTAAAACAATCCTTTTATATGTCTAGGGTTAGGATAAAAGAAGTCCCAAAGACACATTCACGGATTGGACTTAAAACATAACTGAAAATTTATTTTTTTTAAATCTCGACAGATAGAAGTGTCGAGAAGCTGTCGAGACTCAGGCTAAAACAGCTTCTTAAAGCTCGATAGATGCATGTGTTAAGACAGGTGTCGAGCTTTAGTAACTTGCACTTCCTGGCTTGTTTCTTGGACATATTTGATGACTTCAACACTTAGTCTTAAAACACTGTTTCTTTATGCGTTAAACACATCCTAAATCTACCCAATTACAAGTAAAGTGCGTTTTGTCTAAGGATAAGCCAATTACATAAAATAGCGACATATGTCAACAACTTGAATTACATATATCCTAACACGAGTAATTACAGAAAATTATTATTCTATTTCTACAAGTCTCGATCGGTCGAAAATTAGACTTGATTGATCAAAGCTCGTGTAGATTGTGTTTCTGCAAAATTTTCCAACTCAGCCTAAGCCCATTTGACATGTAGGGTTTTATGTTTTGCCTTAAGTATAAAAGGAAAAACCCTAACCACGTTTTTATGTTGTTGTTTATGCTGTGTGTGTGAATCTCTTATGAGATTTAGAGGTGCTTACATTCCATACATACTTAGGGTTTTCAAGATCGAGATTGATATTGAGAGCTAGGTGATCGTTTTAGTTGTTGCATAAAGAGCTTAAAGAAATACAAGTGGTATACTTGTAGATGTTGTGGATCTAAGAAAGAAGTAGTCCATAGACTCGGAGCTGTCACATGGTCTTGGTAGTAAGTTTTCGACTCAAGGTAGTAATAGGATTTTAGTGGTTTAAGTCGCTATTTTAAAATTTCAATTATTTCATAGTGGATCTATTTGACCTTGAGGATAGCTAGGTTAAATCCTCCCCAAGTTTTTTACTGGTTTGGTTTTTCTAGGTTATCATATCGTGTGCTCTTTATTTTTCCGCACTGCTTTACATGATATGATTGTTATTGTTTTAACTTAGATTTGAATAATTTACCTAAGTTAATCACTTGACTAAATAACTAGGTTAAACAACTTGTGTTTTAAGGGGTCTAAAAATGTACAAGTGATATCAGAGCGGGTTAGCTCTAGTGTTTAGATTCATTGATCTAAAAGTTGATCTTTGACCCCTGTTGTCATGGAACGTGGTCACTCTCTTATGATCCCACTTCTCTTTAATGGGAACAACTATG
Organism: Castanopsis chinensis; assembly: GCA_032878915.1. Lineage (NCBI taxonomy): Eukaryota > Viridiplantae > Streptophyta > Magnoliopsida > Fagales > Fagaceae > Castanopsis > Castanopsis chinensis. The sequence continues at coordinate 5,467,588 of JAVQMG010000133.1, forward strand.
CCTACTGGAAAGTAAGGATGAAAACATTTCTGAAATCTATTGATGAGAGAGTTTTTAATTCCATTGAATACGGATGGGAGAAGCCCACTACTCTAGTTAGTGAGTGGCAAACTTCTCAAAAAGAGCAGCCACTTTTAATAGCAAATAGCATGGAGGAATTCAAGAGAATCTTTAATATCGAGGTTGCTCATACTGCTTGGAATATTCTCTAAACTGTGCATAAAGGCACAAAGGCAGTTAAGATCAATAAGTTGCAGTAGTTAACATCTAGATTTGAAAGCATTAGGATGTTTGATGATGAAAGTTTTGATGAATTCTATGCTAAGCTTAATGACATTGTTAATTCTACTTATAATTTGGGTAAAATCTATGATCAACCTAAGATTGTTAGGAAGATACTTATATCTTTAACTGAGGACTTTAGACCCAAAGTGACTGCCATTAATGAAAGCAAGGATGTTGATTCCATCCGTACTGATGAAATTGTAAGATCTCTCTAGTCCTATGAGTTAGACCTACCCAAGACAAAAAAATCCAAATCAATGGCTCTTAAGTCAGTTGATGATGTTGAAGGTAATAGATTTGAAGATGAGCTTTTTGCTACAGAGATTGCTTACCTTGCCAAGAACTTTAGAAACTTTCTTAGAAATAATAATAGAAGGACAAGAGGAAAAAACAATGTTGAATCTAGAAATTTTAGGAGGAATGATCCTACTAAAGTGAACAATACTGAAAAATCTAAAGAAATAGTAGGTCAAACTTCAAATAATTTTATGGGTCAACAATTTTTTGGTTGTCAAGGGTATGGTCATGTGAAATCAGAATGTCTTACATACTTGAGATCAAAGGGTAAGGCCATGGCTGTAACTCTTAGTGATGATGAAGTTTCTGATCTTGTGTCTAGTAGTGATGAAGATGGAAACTTCATAACTTTCATAGCTAATGTTGTAGTTGATGAAAGTGTTGTGGTTGATGAGAACCCTTCTGATGGGGAACTCTCTGAGAATGCTGATTTTCAAGAAGCCTATAATAAGCTTTGCAAGGTTGCTGCAAAGGATGCTATGAATGCTGATTTAGGCTTACAAAAAATTGCTTCTCTTGAACTTGATAAGAAGAATTTGCTTTTGCAATTGTTTGATGCTAATGAATTGCTTGATAAGGTAAAGACTAAAAACATGTTGTTGCTTGACAAAGTTCAGAACTTAGAACTAGAATCATTTGTTGCTAGAAAACAAACTAATAGGTCTGCTAGTTCTAAACTTGATCACATGCTGAGTGTTTAGAAGTCTCCCTTAGACAAAACTGGCCTAGGTTTTGTAGAAAGCATCTCTGTGTCTGAAACTCATTCTACAAATTTTGTTTCTTCTTCTGAGCCTCCCGTGAGTGAGATTCACAAACCAGTGGAAGTTACACCTCCTAGGAAGATTAGGGTTGATCTCAAAGAGTCTAAGCTTAAGACTTCTAACCCTCCTAAGGATAAGGAGTATGATAGACCTGCTTGAGTTTGTCATTTTTGTGGAAAGGCTGGACACCTTCGTCTAAACTATTTCAAGTTGCAAACTACTAAGCGAGCAAATAAGCCAAAAGTACCTGTGCCTCAAGCAGAAGATCCTATGGTACTTATTGGTGAATTGATAAAGGTTTTAAACCTTTATTCCAATCTTGGAGTTGGTTTTCATTCTAATTAGAATAATTACTTCAATGCTAGAGTTGCATATAAAAAGTTTTGGATGCCAAAGGCTCAATCTAATTAAGTCTTTCTGACATGGTCCTTGCACGTCATCTCTCTATTCTTTGTGACCTATTCTTCTTTTGCTGTTTTGGTTTGTTTTTGTTCTTTAGGATTTGCATTGCATATCATTCATGCATGTCATGCTAGGTTGTTTTTGTTATTTAAAAAAAAATAATAAAAAAGGAAGAAAAATGTGTTTTGCATTTTTATTTTGGTTTTGAAATCAAGGTTGACCATATTATCTTTACATAACATGTTTATGTACCTTGTTTAGCTTGGATGAGCTTATTTGACTGCACTTTGCTAGCTTGAGTCTTATAGTGCATGTTGTGTGGGAGTTGTTTATAATTTTTGATCACATGATCTTGATTTTGAAGTCACATACTTTTGATTGTAAGGACTAAAAAATCCTAACAGAAAGACATTAATAACCATCTTATCACTGTTTACTAGCCAATTATGAACACCTTAGTGCATATTATAAGATTTTGTGCTCGAAAAAGTGTAGCATATGTACAAAAAGAATATAAGGTGTAGCCTCGGTTTATAATAAAATTCAAATTAAATAAAATTGGTGTGTACATTATCCTGGCTATTTTAATAAGTTTCAAATCAAATAAAATTGGTGTGTACATTATGAGGCAAATTCAAGAAACTTACATGATTGCAAGTTTTTATTCTAGGAGATGTGAGAGTTATTTGATGTAACTCTTTAGGTGATAGTCACTTTCAAACTTATATGATGAATTTTGTAGAAATTGTGATTGATTACTAACTACTTATCACCTCACATGTATCTCAAGCTCTTGCTATTTGCACATACTTCATAAGTTACTCTTTTGCTAAACTTGGTACATGTTATTATGTGTGATCATGTTGTGGCCATCCAAGATTGAAAGAACCTTGATTTTGATGCAAAATGTGTTTAAAGTTTGTGTTTTTGAAGATAAATTGGTTGAAAATCTAGTTTTTGAATGACGTGGGCTAAATTTTAGGGTTTTTGAAAAACTTTTCATCTCATACTCATGCATTTCATTCATAAAATACTATGCTTTAAGGAGTTTTTGCATAAAATTGCTCTGTTTTTCAAAATTTTGATTTTTCCAGATTTTCGATCAATCGAACCTGTTGCTCGACCGGTCAAAATTGCGATAAAAAATTTGGCTTGAATCTGTTTGGTTTGATTGCTGCTCGATTGATGCTGGATCGATTGAATGTGATTTTTGATCGATTGAACCTATTTTTCGACCGGTCGAAAATCGATTAGAGAGTTTTTAAAAACATAAGTTTTGCACGCGTTCTTCACTATTTCAATTTTTTTTCAAAAACTTTTTGGCTTTCTCTCTTCGACTGATCCAACTCAAGAAAATTTTTGTTGTTTTCTCTCAAGTTTTCTCAAAGGTTTTTGTCTTCAAGCATCGGTAAGACCCATTTACCCTTTCTTTTTGGTTTAATCTCATTTTTCATGCATTTTAGGGAGAAATTTGAACCTATGGGAATTTGGGGTTTTTGGTGTTTTCAATGATTTATTTCAAAATTGATTAATGGGTTTTTTGTTGTTGGATGATATTGAATGTTCAATTAGTGTGTAAAACACTAATGAACGTTTAGAGCCCTAACAAACAAATTACCAACACAAGCTTATAATCAAACAATGGATGTGCAGAATATGAAAATAAGCTAAAACAGAATTGGTAAAACAATCTAAACCGAAATTAATCACAACCACAGTAGTAATTAAAAGGCAAAGATTGAGGGAAGAGAGATGCAAACACAAAGACAACACAGCGATGTGTTATTGAAGAGGAAACCAAAGTTCTTGTCGAAAAACCTCTTCGCCGCCGTCCAAGCGGTCAATAATCCACTAGAGAATAAAGTTGGGATACACGAATAGCAAAATACCCTCCAAGCCTAATCTACCCAGTGCACCTAAGCTCTCCAAGCTTCTTGCTCCAACAGGGTTACGCCGAACCTTGTCTTCTCTAACTTACTGGATCCCGCAATCGCCCATTGCATCAACCAAAATGAATTGGTCTCTTCTGAACTGCTTCCCAAGCACCAAAGAGCCTTCTCTCAAATATGAGTATGGTGAGATAAGGATTTGGCTAATATACCTCTCAAGGATATGCCAATGGAGAAGGTGAGAGTAGAGGAATTTGGAGAATCAAAGAATAAAGATTGTGTATGAGTTAATCTTGTTTTTCTCTAGGGTTTGTCTCTCAAAATTCTCTCTAGAAGCTCTCAACATTTCGTGGGTATAAAGGTATTTATAGTAGGGTGTGTATGGAATGCGAAGAGTCAGTTATAACCAAACAGGGCATTCTAGCGACTTGAGCTTGCGACTGGAACGAGTCACGAGTTTGAGTCGCGAGCTAACTGTCTGGCCAGCTGGAGGTTTTATGCTGTAGTGCAATAGCTGGCGTGACCTTTCAGCTCCCCTTGCATGCTTCACACGTGTGCTACCTTTGGCGACTCGTCAGTCATGAGATCCAATCGCGAGTCTCTTCTTGACTACACACTCTTGAGATTTTCTTCACACTCTCTTACACACTACCCTTACATAATTCCCACCTAAATTCAGGGTTTCTAAATGCTGAATTACAAGCAAATTGGCACAAAATAAAGCTAACAAAATGATTGAATAAATTCAACCTTACAATCTCTCCCTTTGGCTATTCAGTGACAAAACCCTAAAACAAACTCTAGACTTAACGTGTGAGTTGAGAAAGTTGAACAAAACTCACTTACACCTAACTTTTGAATCTGTGAAGCTCTTGAACCATACAGAAAAGTATTTCTTGAAAACAACAGCACAATACGATCATTGTAAGTAGAAAACTTGAAATGCATATGGAGCAAGCACAATGCGATCAAGCAATAAAGAATAACGGCAGTAAAGCATGGCTTGACCAAAAATGAGCAATCACTATAAATAGTTACCATAATGATCATTCACTCAAGGGATGAACATCCGGACATGCAAGCTAATAAGCTCAATGCAAAGTATCATTTGCGTGTCTAACACTCAACCGATAAAACAATACAAGGTAATTGCATTAAGGATATAAAATTGAACAAGGGCACAAGAGTGATGTACTAAAAGAAATGCATAACATTAACTAAAAGTACTGAGCTGCAAAGCTAAGGTACAAAACAAGTACTGATTTAAATAGCTAAGCATTATCATGAACTATGAGCAAAGCAAAAACATAGTTAATATAACACAAAGCTCTTTCTCTCTTTCCACACCTATCATATCATTCCCCCATCATAAATCATAGGAGTTGTGATGAAGTTGGAACATATATATCTGTAACCTGAAATACTTGCACAAAACATATTAAACCCTCAAGGTAAAGCAAGTAGTAAAAGAACAAGTATAATGTAACAAGTAAATTGCGATCAAGTAAACATGATGTGAAACATGTGAGCAACTTGATCATACACCAAAACAGTCATAAAGAAATGACTACAATGATCATATATCAAAGCAAATAATCATCTGAACATGCATTCAATGAAGCACAATAGTAGAAGGATGTATGCATGTCTCATACTCAAACATGACGCAACGAGAACAACAAAGCATAGATACTAAACATAACTCAAAGCACCATAAAGCAAACAAAAAACACAAACATAAAGAAACACAAACAAAACAAAGTTTTCTTATTAACACAATGTCTTTTCCTCCTTGGTATATGCATCTCCCTCATGGAATATCTCTCCCCCTACAAATGTGCACAAAAAATAGAATTTCTTGCCCTAAGAATGTATACTCTTCGGTCATATAGAAATGACAAAACTCTCCGGTATACTACTCTAGAGTATACTCTCCCCCTTTTTGACATGAATAGACAAAGGGGTTAAGGAGAAAAGAGGGCAAGAGGTGAAGGTATGAACAAAGAGAATGATGCATGAGGGGTGCGAGATGAATGAGAAAATGAAGCTTAAACCTAAGACAAAACAAAACACTACAAAACATAAGGTAAACATGACATGCTAGGATAAAGAAAGAAGGTATAGACCAATGCATGACAAGGTTTGCAGAGGTGTGTGCAAGAGGTGGATATGTGCAATGCATGACTAAAGCATTGAAAATGCACATGTGGGGCAAAATGTGTAAAATACACAACCAATGAACCAAACATGATCCTAGTGAGGAAACATGAGAAACCCTAAAGTTTGGTACTCATCGGAGTCTAAACAAGTGAGAACATGCCTAAGAGGCATTTTATCAAACACCTAGCATGCATACTATGAACAACAATGTGAAACAATGCATGAACATCATGAAATCCACCCTTAATACGTGTTCTTTTTGTCACAAGGGGCCAACATCTAAAGAAAATCATCAAAAGAAACCAATCCCATACAAAAGTTTGACAAAAAAAAAAAAAAAGTTTTCCCAACCCTATGATGAAAATCCCAACCAAGAGCACAAAACTCTCAAAAACATAATCTAAGGATCTAAAACAATGAAAATAGTTTAAAATTATCTTAGAGATGTTAATGGAATGAAAAACCATTCAAATTGATTGGGTTTTGATGTAAAAATATTGAAAGAGGGGTTTAAGAGAGGATGAGAGAGGTTTAAAACAGGTTTCCCACAAAAAAGCTCTTTAAAAAGCTGTTTCTGGGTGTTTCGCGACCGGGTGAGTCGCAAAGATTTTCACTAGTTGCGAGCGAGTCGCGGGATGAGTCGCAAAAGCTTCTGGATGAACTCGCGACTAGGGTTTCGCGACTTGTGAGTCGTGAGATGAATCGCAAAAAACTCTGACACCTGTTTTTCAACACAAAACATATTTAAAACAATGAAAAACAAAGTAAGCACTAAACAAGAACACAAAGAGTGATAAAAATCACTTCCAAATGCATATAAAATGATCAAAAATCTTTTTGGTTTGATCCATATATAGTTGAGCACACACACATCACATTTAAACAAGTATAATCGAACAAATGAATAAGGCATTCATTGAACATTAGGCATGTGTGTTGTGTGTGTGCATCAAATGTGGAATAGTCCTTACTCTAGAGTGAAGCTTCAATGATCAATTCAATCAAGTCATACACAACTAGTACTAAGTCAAGTGGTGTATCTCAATTATATAAATAAACATATTTGGCCTCCCATAAGAAAATGATTATAGATCTTTGAACCTTTTCATTTGGCTTCATTACAATTCACAACATTTGATCATTTTTTGATCTTTACATATCTTTTGGAGATCGATGCTTGAAATTTTTGATATTTCAATTTGATGAACAAGCCTTTGGCTTTTGGGTACCATACATTTTCATAAAAGTCGCTTTCCCTTTTTCCCAGTCAAATACTAGTATGTGTGATGGCTTTTGTAGCTCATTATCTCTTTTCATTTTGAGATTTACATTAGTTGAGCTCTTTAAGCAAAAAAAATATAAAAGAGTGGGAAGATATATAGGCAGAAGTCTACGCATGTATCAAAACCAACATGACTATTGACTAATCATTCATGACAAGCTTGAAGATCAATTTACAACAATCATACATAGATGTCAAGATTTTTCTGACAAAGATAAATGTGCATACATAACAAGCTAGGCTCGTAAATACATTACGCCATTAGTATGAAGGTACTAAGCCAAACTCATATGAGATATGTGCTTAAACATATACGATCAAACTTTTTGAATTTTTCATTTTTTATGTGGTTTTGGATTTTTACACACACAAAACAAAGACATAAAAGTAAGATAAAAAACAAAAACAAAACAATGCATATAAAGAGATGCATGATGCATAAATGCATGACAATGAAGCATCTAATGCATGAAGGGTCCTACAAAGATCGAAAGAATTAGATCAAGGATCAAAAGAATTAGATCAAGGATCAAAAGAGCAAAAGCTCAACCATAGGAACCCTTCTTCATCCAAACGGAAAGATTGTTTGGAATAAGTGTCTCATGAGAAGTGAAACGAGGGTTGGAAGAATGAGAATCGGAGATGCGTATAGACAAGGAGTTAAGAGCATTAAACACTTTCTTTAATAACATGCTATTTTCACTCAAATTCGGTTTACCCTTTTAAGTACAACTTCCAAAAAGCTCAAATTTCTCTTTTTCTTTTGATTCTTTTAAGAACATGAAACTTAGAGCAATAAGGTCTTAGATGACCAAAAACGCCACAATGGTGACAAAAAATGTGTTTAGGTCCACTACGCTTTTTGGGAAAGGATCTAGCTATATGATTTTGTTCTCTTTTCAACTTACAACATTGAGGTCTTATATGACCAATCACACCACAATGGTGGCAAGTTGGAACAAACTTACATCTATCCAAAACCTTAGTTTGAGACCTAAATGGAGGCTTTGACTTAATAAACTTTCTCTCCACCTATTGATTTCCTTTGTGTGGAGGAATGTACACCAATTTGTCCTTGGAGGTAGAACACATAATAGACACAAAATCGGGTACCACAACATGATTGCAATAAATATTTTCATCTTTTTCAGCAATAGGTTTAGCAATCAAACACTTCCCATGCATCTTAAGAGATTCATTTTCACATTTAAGATCATCAATTAGTTTGTTGGACAAAACAAGTTTAGCGTCCAAGTCCATATTCAAACATTTAAAGTCCTTTAGTTTTCCAAGAGAATGTTCCATAAGTTTCTTGTACTTTTCAACCAATTTATTGGATCATTGAGCTTAGCAATCAAATTATCATTTTCAGAAATGAACTTGCTGAAATTCTTTTGAAACTTCTTAGCATTTTTCTTCAAGATTTTGATGTTAGGAATATCAACAACACCCAAAGATTCATGTAACATAGCATCACAATCATGAGGATTATCACTCATAGAAGCATTTTCACAAATACGTGGCATGTTACATTCATCAACATCCGAAACATGCAAAGAGACATACAAAGCACTATCCATGGCAAAAAAAAAAAAAAAAAACACAATGGGTCAAGGATCACACTTAGGTATTTAAATCACAACAAGTGTACCTGCTCTGATACCAATTGAATGTTCAATTAGTATGACCAATGAACGTTTAGACCCCCAATACACAAATTACCAACACAAGCTTATAATCAAACAATGTATGTGCGAAATATGAAAATATGCTAAAACAGAATTGGTAAAACAATCTAAACTGAAATTAATCATAACCACAACAGTAATTAAAATGCAAAGATTGAGGGAAGAGAGATGCAAGCACAAAGACAAATAGCAATGTGTTATCAAAGAGGAAACCAAAGTCCTCAGCGAAAAACCCCTCTGCCGCCCTCCAAGCAGTCAATAATCCACTAGAGAATAAAGTTGAGATATATGAATAGCAGAAGACTTTCCAAGCCTAATCTACCTAGTGCACCTAAGCCCTTTAAGCTTTTTGCTCCAACAGGGTTACGCCAAACCTTGTCTTCTCTAGCTTACCGGATCCCGCAATCGTCCATTGCATCAACCAAAATGAATTGGTCCCTTCTGAATTGCTTCCCAAGCACCAAAGAGCCTTCTCACAGATATGGGTATGGTGAGATAAGGATTTGGCTAATATACCTCTCAAGGATATGTTAATGGAGAGGGTGAGAGTAGAGAAATTTGGAGAATCAAAGGATGAAGATTATGGATGAGTCAATCTTTTTTTTCTCTAGGGTTTCTCTCTCAAAATTCTCTCTGGAAGCTCTCAACATTTCGTGGGTATAAGGGTATTTATATTTGGGTGTGTATGGAATGCGAAGAGTTAGTTACAGCCAAACAGGGCATTCTAGCAACTTGAGCTTGCAACTGGCATGAGTCGCGAGTTTGAGTCGCAAGCTAGCTACCTAGCCAGTTAGAGGTTTTGTCCTGTAGTGCAATAGCTGGCGTGACCCTTCAGCTCCCCCTGCATGCTTCACACGTGTGCCACCTTTGGTGACTAGCTAGTCACGAGATCCAGTCGCAAGGCTCTTCTTGACTGCACACTCATGAGTTTTTCTCCACACTCTCTCACACACTACCCTTACATGATTCACAACTAAATACAAGGTTTCTAAATAATAAATTATAGGAAAATTTGGCACGGAATAAAGCCAACAAAATGATTGAATAAATTCAACCTTACGAATAATAACATGTTCTTCATACTTTAATTTGATCAATTTGATGAATTGGGAAGAACTGAAATTTCTAGGGCATGAAACTACCTGATTTGGGGTTTTTGTTCAATTAAGCTTAATTTGGTAAAATTGGCTTGTGTTATTAATTCATTTTGTCATTATATATTGTTATCTATCTTGTGTAATGATAAATTGATCAATTTGTTGGGATTTTTGAAAGTGTTTTTTATAATTTGGGGTTTTGATATAAACTCTATGTTCAAGCCAATTCTGTGATTTTTAAAGTGTAATTGAACTATTCTCACTACATTAGAGCATGTATTATGTGTTAATATTGTTTATGCATCATATAGATTGTTCTTTTCTATTTTGTTTTTGCTCTAACTGTGTCTGATGCAGTCTGCCCTTATGTTTCTTTGTTTTTTTTTTTTTTTTTTCTTTTCTTTTCTTTGGTTCTTTTTTATCTGTCCTTTCCAAACTTAGCATTATGACTAGGAAGATTAGAACCAATAGGAAAATCACCTCCACCTCTACTCTAACTTTTGATTGTGAGATGTTTCTATGTGAGAAAAACCAAGAGATCTATGAAAAGCTAAACATTCTTAGGTCTGTGTGGGCTGAGAGCATAGTTTAAAAAACCAAACTGGACTAGCCGGTTTGACCGGTTCAATTAGGAACCGGTCTTCAATCTAGTCCAGTTATGGTAAAAATTGGAAATGAGTTTAAAACCAGTAAATAGTAAAAATTGGGCAGTTCAACCTGAGAACCGAAAACAAGCATGGTCGAACCAGTTAATGACCAATTGGTTTTTTTACTTTTCCACTAAAACTACGTCGTTTTGGTCCTCAATAAAATCCTAAAAACCAACCCCAAGCCTTATCAGATCACTCTCTCTTCTCAGTCTCACAATCATCCCGCCTCACTCTGCCTGAAAAAAGAAAAACCCATGAGAAGAAGAACCAAAAACACCAGCAAAAAAAAAAACATATTGGAAACCCACAAACCTAGTAATCCAAAACCCATGAACCCAGAATTCCCGCCGTTGTCGATCATGGTGCTGTTTTACTGCCACTTTGACTGAGCATAGAGCTTCGATAGGTTGGTGGTTGGGCAAATCTGATGGCTAGACAAATTTGATGGGTTGGTGGCAAGTGAAGGAAGAGAGGGAAAAAAAAAAAAAAAAGGGAGAGGGTGAGCTTCTATGGAAGATTTGGATTGGCTAAAGGAAGAGAGGAAAAACAAAAGGGGAGAGGTTGAACATTGAAGAGCTAGAGAGCGTACGGAAAAAAAAAAAAAAAAAAAAAAAAAAAAAAGAACGAAAGAATAAAAGGAAACAGAGAAAGTGAGAAATAGTTCAGAGAGAGAGAGAGATTGAGATTTGAGCAATTTTTTTTGGACTTTTTAGATAAGGAGAGGAGACTCAAGACTATCTTTTTTTAATGTGGTTGGATACTTGCCATGTTGATGGTTAGGTGGGAGACTGGAGATGCAAACAATTTTTTTTTTTTTTAATCTTTTTTATGAGAAATACGTTTGTGAAATTGTGATATGGCTTAAGTGGGTTTGACTGGTCAATCAACTAAAGAATTATTTGCACTTCTTACACTAGTAAAGTTATTGCAATATTCAAGACAAGCATAAAATATTTTTATAATAAATACTGTGGGGGGCTGAGGACCGAGGATGAAGATCAAGGGACAAGGGACATCTTAGTTAATGATGAGGGCCGAGGACCTGAAGACGATGTTGCATGGACAAATACAAAGAGTATACTGGTGGTATATGGCAGAGAGAAAATATCTGACTTGGGGGGTGACGGCCTGTGGATGTCGCATTGAATGCTCTACACCTAGGTTCCTGGCCGCATTAAATGAGAAGCAACAACTTTATTAGCCACATTGATGCAGAGGTGACCTGAACAGTATGAATGATAGCTAGTTAGTTCCTTTCCACCTCCTTCTACAATTAATGGGACAAGTGTTAACAAAAGAAGGGAGTTAGGTGGGAGATGGACGTTGCAGATGCAAGGAGGAAGGAGTATAGATAAGGACGAAAGAGGCCAGAAAATAGGGGGGAAAAAGAAAAGAAAGGAAAAAAGAAAAGAGAGGGTGAGATTGTACTAAAATGTAAAACATTGCTCCTCAAGCAAAATTGTTTCTGATTCCTTTGATGTTAATTGCTGTCCTCGAGACATTTTTGTCCGCTGTTGTTGTGTTCCCTTTCTACAAATTCTTTGTTTAGGGCCTTGGGTGATTGGATCCACTTCAATTTTTAAGTGGGCTTTAATACCTGGTTGGATTTTTGGTCTTTACAATTGGCGCCGTCTGTGGGAAATAATAAGGCGAGCAATTTTGTCTTGAGGATAAATGGTGAGTGCAAGCTAGGATAGGGAAGAATCAGTTGGTTCACAGTGGAAGAACCAATTTGTAAGTATGCAGCGGGGACGTGATAGACTGCGCACCCCAAGTGTGGCTGTGGAGTCTTATCATAGTGATCGTGCAAGAAGAAGTCATTCACACACTAGGGATCGTGTTTCTCGTGATGAAGAAGTGCATAAGATGCAGTCAGAAATAGATCATTTGCGCAGAAAATTGAAGCGAAGGAGGAGTAACAGAAGGATTTCTTCCTCCTTATCTAGTGATGGCTCGGAGGTTGAAAAGGGTTGGGGTGATCATCATGGGTCCAAATCCCCCTCTGGTGAATCCCATTTTGTTTCTAGTTCTTTGGACAAGTTCAAGAAAGGTGGGGGAAAACGAGTAGGGGGATGGTCCTATCAAGGCACGGGGAATGAAGCTATGAGCAAGGCCTTAAGGCATATTTCTAAATCACCTTTCGTAAGAAGGATAAACAAGGCAAAGCTTCCTCATCATTTCTCTCAACCTACTTTTGCTATCTATAATGGTTGGACTGATCCTATGGAGCATGTTAGCCATTTTAATCAGAAAATGACAGTTCACTTAAATAATGAAGCTTTGATGTGTAAAGTTTTTCTTTCTAGCCTTGGGCCATTAGCCATGCAGTGGTTTGATGCTTTAGAAGAATGCTTTTTAGGATCTTTTGAAGAGTTGACAAGGGCATTTGGGGCTTGGTTCATAATGTGCAGTAGGGTCCCTAAGCCTTTAGATTCGTTGTTATCTATGGCAATGAGAGAAGGAGAGACTCTTAAAACTTATTAAGATAGGTATTGGGAAACCTACAATGAGATTGATGGCGATGTTGAAGATGTGGCGGTATGGGCTTTTAAGGTGGGGCATCCTACTGAGCATGGCCTAAGAAAGTCGTTGATAATGAAAGCTGCCTTAAATATGTGCCAGCTCATGGATCGCATAGATAAGTATAAATGAGTTGAGGAAGATTAGACTCAGGGTAAAGGTAAAACAAAAATGTTTCCAGAGAGAAAAGATCCTCAGGGAAGGGGTTATCAGGGCAATTGCCCCAGAAGAGAGCCCCTAGCTCATTCATCGCCGATAGGAATTCCTTTGGTTAATTCACTGTGCAAAGAGTCGGTTTATTAGATATTAGAAAAAATACAGAATGAGCCTTATTTCAAATGGCCTAATAAAATGATTTAAGGGACATACCACAGAGGAATGTAGGATGTTACGTGATCATTTGAGCTAGCTGGCGAGGGCGGGAAGGCTTAACCATTTCTTATGTAAACTAGGAGGACAATTTGAACATCATGGGGCTGGATCGCACTGTGGCAATACTCCTCAGCCAGCATTGGGCACTATTAATGTCATTTTAGCAAAGTTGGGGGGAGATTTTGGGACATTTTCTAGGGTTATATCCGTACGGAGTGGCCTCAAAGATGAGGTCATAGAGACAGGTAATCAAATTGTTAAGAAGGTTAAATGGTCGGCAATTCCTATCTTAGGTTTCTTTGAGAAGAATAAGGAGGGAACATGCCAACCGAATGACTATACTTTAGTAGTTACTGTTCAGCTGGGGGGATATGATGTGAAACGAGTCATAGTTAACGAGGGAAGTGGAGCAAAAATTATTTATCCCAATTTGTTTAATGGTTTAAATTTGAAAGCCGAGGATCTTGAAAGGTATGACTCATCATTGGTAGGCTTTAATGGAAAGTCAGTGATTCCTCAGGGGATGATTAGATTGCCCGTACAGGTTAAGGACGAGGAAGTACAAGTTAATTTCATAGTTGTAAAGGCTTATTCACCCTACACGGCCATCCTGGCTAGGCCATGGCTTCATGCCATGGGTGCGGTCTCGTCGACTTTGCATGTGAAGGTCAAGTATCCCACCTGTAAACGGGTAGGAATGTTACTTGGTAGTCAATCAGTGGCCAGGCAATGTTTGGTATCTGCGATCATTAGGACAACTGAGAGTTTGGAGATAAGGGTAGATCAAAAAACCCTATAGCAATTAAAGAACCCTGCCCAGGAACATGGTGCCAAGACGGGTGGGGATTCAGCTGAAGACCTTAAGAGGGTGTTAATTGGGGAGGATGAGGAAAGGTATTTCCAAGTGGGATCCCATTTACCTGTTTTGGAAAGAGTGAGGTTGGTAAAGTTTTTGGAGGCCAACATTGTTGTTTTTGCTTGGACGATGTATGACATTTCGGGGGTTGACCCTGATTTTATTTGTCATCAATTAAATGTCAATCTTGAGGCCGTGCCCAGCAAACAACCTCATCGGCGTGTGTCTCAAGATCATGCCGAAGCTATAAGGGTGGAGGTAAACAAGCTGAAACAAGCTAGAGCTATTAAAGAGATCTTTTACCCTAAGTGACTTGCCAATACTATGGTAGTTAAAAAGAAGAACTGGAAGTGGAGAGTTATTGTAGATTTTACTGATCTAAACAAGGTGTGCCCGAAGGATTCTTTCCCCATTCCAAGAATTGATCAATTGGTAGATGCTACCATAAGACACCCTCGGATGAGTTTCCTGGATGCTTTCTAAGGTTATCATCAAATACCTTTATCATTATCTGATCATGAGAAAACAGCTTTTCGTGCCCCCAATGGCAATTATCATTATCGGGTAATGCCTTATCAGAAAATGGTGACTCGAATGTTTGAGTCACAATTAGGGTGGAATATGGAAGCTTATATTGACAATATGGTGATTAAGAGCAGGAGGGTGGAAGATCATTTGGCAGACTTGGAAGAAACATTCTCAATCTTGAGAAAGCACAAGCTGTGCTTGAATGCCTCCAAGTGCTCTTTAGGGATCAGTTTAGGGAAGTTTCTTAGTTATATGATAATGCATCAAGGAATCAAAGTTAATCTCGACCAAATCAAGGCCATTGTGGAGCTAATTAGCCTTAGAATCTTAAGGAAGTGCAAAGGTTGACTGGTATGGCAGCCGCATTAAACAGGTTCATCTCCCGATTCGCAGATAGGTGTCATCCTTTTTATCAGTTCCCGCATAAGTGGAGAGATTTTCGATGGATTGAGGAATGCGCTCTGGCCTTTGAAGATCTAAAGCAATATTTAGCTTGCCCGCCGATACTGTCTAGACTTAAGAAGGAGGAGGTGTTGTACGCCTACCTAGTGGTCACAAATTATGCTGTCAGCCTTCTCGTACGGAATGATGATGAAATTCAAAAACCTGTGTATTATGTTAGTAAATCTTTACAAGAGGCTGAAATGTGTTACTTACCATTGGAAAGGGCAGTGTTAGCTATTGTACATGCTACGAGAAAACTTCCACATTATTTTCAGGCCCACACAATAGTAGTGCTCACCCAACTTCCTTTACAGGCTCTCTTGAGGAAATCAGATTATAAAGGCTGAGTGGCAAAATAGGGAACAAGGCTTGGAGCTTATGATGTCAAGTATATGCCTCGGATAGCCATCAAAGGACAAGTCCTCACAGAGTTCACTGAGGATAACCTTAAGAAAGAAGAGGTAGTCTTAACAGTGACGTCTACCATACCCATCAATGTTCCCCTGTGGGAAGTTTATACTGATGGGGTGTCTAACCGAAAAGGAGCAAGAATTGGGATTGTGTTGATTACTCATGAGAGGTTGATCATGGAAAAATCATTATGACTGGGTTTTACAGCCACCAACAATGAGGCCGAGTATGAGGCTCTTTTGGCAAGAGCTCTAAGGGTCTGTTCGGTTGGAGGAATGGAAAAGTGGGAGGATGAAAAATTGTAGGAGGATGGAAAAGTGGGAGGGTATAAATTGACTATTATACCCTTGTTAATAGTAATGTTGAAATGGGAAAAAAAAAAAAAAAAGGTTCAACGTTATTGAAGGTTGACATGAAAAAAAAAAAAAAAAAAATTCAATGTTACTGAACGTTGAAATGAAAAAAAAAAAAAAAAAAAAAAGTTCAACGTTTCTAAATGTTGAAATGAAAAAAAAAAAAAAAAAAAAGTTCAACGTTACTGAACGTTGAAATGAAAAAAAAAAAAAAAAAAAAAGTTCAACATTACTAAACGTTGAAATGAAAAAAAAAAAAAAAAAAAAAAAAAACCTTCAGTAACGTTTGAAAAAAAAAAAAAAAAACCTTCAACATTAGGTGGGATGGGGGCATTTTAGTAAATGCCCTCATCCCATTGTTTTCTCCCAATCATTTTCCTCCCAATTTGGGAGGAAAATTTTTGTGGGCCCAGGAGGAAAATTTTCATCCCGGTTTTCCATCCTCCCTTTCTTTTCTCTCCAAACGAACAGTAAAAAATGCCTATTTTCCTCCCTTAGTTTTCCATCCTCCCTATTTTCTCTCCAAACGGACGGAGCCTAATGGTTAGACAATTGGGGGAAGAGGTGGTAGAATTATATTGTGATTCTCGGTTAGTCGTCAGGCAAGTCAATGGGGACTTTGAAGCTAGGGATAAGAGGATGCAAGGGTATCTCAGTAGGGTGAAGTGTGCTTTAAACAGGTTTAAGAGTTTTGTGGTGAAGCAAATCCCTAGAGGACAGAATGCTCACGCCAATTCATTGGCTATGATGGCCACATCCTTGAGATCGAAGCTTATACGGGTGGTGTTGGTAGAGGGTATGATGAACTCCAGTCTTGCCAGCATATTGGCAATCGATATTCACAGTATACAGGTGGGACTGAGTTGGATGGATCATATTGTGACCTTTTTAAAACAAGGTGTACTGCTTGAGGATAAAACTGAGGCAAAAAAGGTACACAGGAATGCTCCCTGTTATTGGCTCTCCAAGGAGTAAAAGTTATACAAACGTTCTTATTCGGGTCCGTATCTTTTGTGTGTACATCTTGAAGCAGTTGAGCCCATATTAGAAGAATTACATGAAGGCATATGTGGGAGTCATACTAGTGGGAGGTCCCTAGCTCATCCGACTCCAACCCAGGGATATTGGTGGCCAAATATGCAGAAAACCTCCCAAGATTAAGCAAAAAAATGTGACAAGTGTCAAAGGTATGCGCCAAATATTCATCAACCAAAGGAGTCTTAAATCCATTAACCAACCCATGGCCGTTTGCTCGGTGGGGCTTGGACATCGTCAGACCTTTTCCTCAGGAAATTGGTGATAGAAGATGACTCATTGTTGGCACAAATTATTTTACTAAGTGGGTAGAGGCCGAATCACAAGCTAACATCAAAGATGTAGATGCAAAGAGATTTTTCTGGAATAATATTGCCACTCGTTTTGGAGTCCCGCATACTTTGATCTCTAATAACGGCCTTCAATTTGATAGTAAATCTTTCAGAAGGTACAGTGGGGATTTGGGAATAAGGAATGGGTATTCGACATTAGCTTATCCTCAAGGAAATGGTCAAGCTGAGGCCACTAATAAAGTCATCTTGGCTGGATTGAAGAAGAGGCTAGGTGATGCTAAAGGGAGATGGGTAGAAGAGTTGCCTTATGTGTTATGGACCTATCGCACTACCCTCCGTAGATCGACCGATGAGACGCCTTTCTCAATGACATACAGGGTGGAAGTGGTAATTCCTATGGAGTCAAGATTCCCAACCTTGAAATCTGAACAGTATAGTGTTAAAGGAAATCATCGCATGCTCCTATAATCTTGATACCGTTGAGGAAAGAAGAGAAGTAGCAAGTGTGAAGATGGCCAACTATCAGCAAAAGCTCAAACAAACAAATGACAAGGGGGTGAAATTAAGGCCATTAAGGCCAGGAGATCTTGTATTAAGAAAGGTAGTGGGGACAACAAAGAATCCTGCATGGGAAAAACTGGGTCCTAACTGGGAAGGGCCGTATAGAATCACGTCTGTAGCAGGTATTGGGTCTTATTACTTGGAAGACTTAGATGAAAATGTAATCCCTCGCCCTTGGAATGTAAAAAATCTGCGGTGTTATTATTATTAATAATGTAATATCCTCTTTTGTTGTGTACTTTGCTAATATGTCTTACTTTACCATTCTTTGTTGATGTATGGAAGTAATTATTATTACAGCAAAGTTTTCTAAGTGATGAACTGAACCTAAGCCTTGTTTAGCTCCTCAGGCCACAAGCTTAGGGAAAATTAACATATTGGTAAAATCTTCTTGGTGTTAAACTGAGCCTAGGCCTTGTTCGACTCCTCAAGCCACAAGCCTAGGGAAAATTAACATGTTGGCAAAATCTTTTAAATGTTAAATTGAACCTAGGCCTTGTTCGGCTCCCCGGCCCACAAGTATAGAGAAAATTAACATATTGAAAAAATCTTCTAAGTGTTAAACTGAACCTAGTCCTTGTTCGACTCCTCGGGCCACAAGCCTAGGAAATATTAACATGAGGGCAGAATTTTCTAAGTGTTAAATTGGATCTAAGCCTTGTTCGGCTACTTGGATTACAAGTTTAAGAAGAGTTAATATGGCATAGAAGCATTCTAAAGGCCCAATTAGGTCTTAGCTTAATTGTTGGGGGTCATAACCCTGGAGCGTAACTAAAAATAATATTCTGCAGATTCTAAGTCCAGTTCCAGGTAAATATGATGTATTGGTTTGCTTAAATTTTACAAGTTAATGTAATAGTAAAGTTGTGGTAATATGATAAAGCCCATGAATTGATTACTGAGCAAGAAGGATGGGAAAAAAATAGGTGAAATGACGAAAATGAAGTCCATGAAATAAAATGAATGTACAAAACTATCTATAATAATAAATAGCGTAAATATCAAAAAATAACTTCAATGGATTGTTGTTGTTGTTGTTAAAACTAGAGACCGGTACCAAAAAAAAAAAAAACAAGGCACTATTAATTCCTTGGCCCATTTTAAAAATGTCATTAAGTTCTTCAAGCTAAAGATTCAAGCCGTTGATTGCTTTTCCTTAGGATCTTTTTTCTCTTGCTCTTTTTCTTTCTTCTTCTTTTTCGCCTGCATAACCTCGATCGCATCCTCTTCATTTTCCACGACTACCACATCAGTTGTTGGTGGCATGTCTTCTCCTTTTCCTTCGCCTTTAGTAGAAGCGGAGGAAGGATTTTGATCTGGGAGAGCTGTGGAAGAAGGAGGAATAGAGCTAGAGTCAGCTGGAAACTTTGGAGGAATGGGTTCCAATTGTAGTGCTAAAGGATAATATATTTTGTCTGGAGCTCGAAGCTCAGACTCAGTAGATACTCCCACAGCATCCAAGGCATAGCCCTACACTTCCAGGCAGAATGCATGGGCAACATTCCTGAGTTGGGCAGTGAGGCTCTTCGTGGTTTTCTTCATCCCAACATCATATGCTGCTTGCTTAGCCTCAGCTTTCTCCTAGTCTTTAACCTCTAGTTGTTTCTGCATTTGTTTTAGTTCTACCATCGTAAGAGCCAGTCTATTTTGGGCTTTTTCTAGGCTTCCAATGCATCAGCCACTTGCTTCTCATAGCTCTGAAGTGTGGACTCTACATTCCTATGGGCCTTCTCAACTTCAGATAACTGAGCAAGAGTGTCTTTCAATTTTTGCTCTGCCTCAGTTTGAGCTTTTACTGCAGCCTCTAGATTGTTTTTCAGCCTTTCTTGCTAAGTCCAAGGAGTGATCTACCCACTCCTCGGCCATAAAAGAAGCTTGGACGGCCTACCAAGGACACAGGTTGTAAAAAGCACAACAATGTGAAAATTATATCTAAAGAGATGAATTTGTGCTAGTACAAAGACATGGTGTATTACCTTAGCTAAATCTTGCTTCAAAGACAAAAAGACTTCTCTTTTCTGAAAAGACCTTAATTCTGCCATGTCCTCAGGTAAGCATAGCGCTTTCTCCAAGCATTCTGCCACCAAACTTGAGCTATCCTTCTTCGGATCCCTCAGGTTGACATCATCAAGTACTAGATTACTTGAGCTCAGAGTGAAGATGGGTCTCCAAATTGAAGCCTTTCTAGATTGGTCTCCGCTCGTCTCTTTAGAAGTCCTAGTGTGTGCAGACTTCTTTGGCTGCCCTTTTCCCACTCAGATTTCTTTAGTGGGTGGCTCGCGGTCTCTTCTTCCTTGGTTTTGATGGACTTTTTACCTCCTTGACCTCTTTTCCTCTTCTTGTCTACGACCTCAGCAGGTAAGGCGCGTGTCACCATCGGAGTAACTAGACGGGGGGTACTACTACAGCTGGGGAAGAATCCCCAACATGGGCTTTTAGCAGAGCAAGGAGATCTGGTTCTTTCTCTTAAAAACCCATCTTACTTGAAGAATGAGGTACGAAAGTGCTGGGAGCGTCTTTTCGAAGTCTTTTTCAGTCACCTCAGGATGATTAGGCTCGGGAGTAGTCTCTTTTTCCTCATCCTCAGAAGGGATGACGGGTTCCTAGGAATAGAGGAGTCGGGGGTGCTAAAGGTACTGCAAGCTAGGCGTCTTGGGTCCCCTCTAGAGGAGATTTAGTTAGCAAGAAACTTGGTTTGACCACGTCAAGTAAAGCCAAACGCAAGTCCTTGGCTCTAATAACGTTTTTTGGGCTCCAAAAACGCTTGGTAAAGGGTTTGTAGCCGAGAATAATATGTGCCGCTCTGAGCTGTCCGTCTTTATGCAAAAATATCTCCGACTTGAAGATCCTGTTTGGGTCTTGGAAGTTTACCAAATGTTTAGCTGGAGCGGTGTGATATTCATCTGCCATAAAGGGTGAATACCGTTAGAAAAATTTAATGAAAGTAGAACCATTATGTAAAAGAAAGCGATTAAAAATCCTAAGTCTTGCTTCGGTTGTCGGGAACCCTACCTAGCACCCCTTCTTGGGTCAGGCAGTGTAATCCTCGTACCAATTCCCTGAGACAATAAGGAAATCCTCGTCCATGCCTTTGCTTGAATTAGGCAGGTAGGAGATTAGCCTAACGGCTGGAACTCTACACTTCATATAATACTTAGTTTTCTCTCCTTTTTGGCAATTGTACACCTAATTTACACCGTACTAGGAACGATTAGTCCTTATGTTACAGTTTATGGCATCTACACACCCCAAAATCCTAAGGACGTTAGGGGAACATTGGGTTGGGGTTAATCTATAGTTTAAAAGGAAGTTCTGGGTTACTCTCCCCATGGGAATTTCCATCCTACCTTCAATAAAAGCGATTATTGGAATTACCATAGACTCGGGAGGCCGTGGTAGGACTAACCACTCTCCTTCCTCATAATGTTGAATTTCAACACCGTCAGTGATTCTATATTAGGCCTTAAAATTTGCCCTCACCTCATCAGTATTTACTAACTTAGTATATGTACCCATTAAATCTTATGGAAATAATAAAGATGGACATTGCAGATGCAAGGAGGAATGAGTATAGATAAGGATCAAATAGGCCAGAAAATAGGGGGAAAAAGAAGAGAAAGGAAAAAAGAAGAGAGAGGGTGAGATTGGACTGAAATGTAAAACATTGCTCCATGGGCAAAATTGTTTCCGATTCCTTTGATGTTAATTGCTGTCCTTGGGACATTTCTGTCTGCTGTTGTTGTGTTCTCTCTCTACAAATTCTTTGTTTAGGGCCTGGGTGATTGGATCCACTTCAATTTTTAAGTGGACTTTAATACCTGGTTGGATTTTTGGTCCTTACAAATACAATTTTTTGAGAAGAAATATTTAGATGTGAAATTATATTAACATAGATAAATATTTTTTAAATTAAATAATGGTTTTGTTAAAAATACTAAAAATTATATATGATTATAAAAATTTAAAATAAAAACCTTTTTTTTTTTGGTAGTTTGTTTAGGTCAACTTCTTTTCTTCCTCTAAAAAAATGATAATTTATTTTTCTTTTAATTTGAGTTAAATTTAACATGAAAATACTTTTAAAATTTTATATCTTTTTTTAGTAAATATCAGTAACTATACCTATATTCTTATTTATTTAATTTTATCTTTCTATAATTATTTATTTATTAATTAAATTATTTATGACATCATTGGTTTGACCACCGGTCAGACCTAGGTCTAACTAAAAAACCAGTAACCAGTCCCTTTTCTGGTTCTTTCACCATACTGGTTTTTAAAACCATGGCTGAGAGATAAGTTGTCTTAAATGAGCTTGATGGTGAGATTCGGAGAAATTTTGAGCGTAGGGGCTGGTTACTTTTATTGGATAAAGATCAACCTCTTTTGGCTACCCTGATTAGAGAGTTTTACTCGAACCTCTCTATTCACTCCACTTCTTCCAACATTCAGTTTGTGAAGAGTTGGATAAGGGGAGATGAGCATACCATTACTCCTTCAGTAGTGGCTTCTACCATTGGGGTGCCTGTTATACAGCAGCCTGTGTATCCTTATGATTAGTCCCCTCCTCTTGATGATATCATATCTTATATCACTAGTACTTCTATCTAGTGGGGTTATGATCCTCAGATCACTTCTCATGAGTTGACCAAGATTCATTATCTCTTTTTCCGGATTTCTTGCCATTCTATCTAGCCCATCTCTCACTTGCACACTATACCTATAGAGCGATGTGCATTTCTGTATGCTCTTGTGACGGATGGTCTTATAAGTTTTTCTCATCTTTTCATTTGATCTTTGGTTGAGGTCCATAGGAGTAGTTCTTTTGCTCATGCTTTTTTCTTTCACTTTTTTATTAATCGGATTTTCTTGCATTTAGCTTTAGATGAGTTTCCTGCTTTTGAGCCCGTACATATTATAGCTCCTATAGGTGCCACATTCCTTAGGTAGAGGGCTGCTTAGATGAGAGCTAGTTCTAAATGCCTTAAAGTTGAGTCTTCTTCGGGTGCTGCACCTCCTCCTCCTTTTTCAGGTGATCCCACTGCTAAGGATTTTGTTGATCCTACTACTGCTGATCCTCCACCTTTTACTTTGAATGATTCTAGCATTCGTCATATGTTGGACACTGTCATGACCGTTCAGGCGGCCTGTAAGATTGAATTTATTCAATCATTCTGTTGGCTTTATTCTGTGCCAATTTACTTGTAATTCAGCATTTAGAAACCCTGTATTAGGTGGGAATCATGTAAAGGTAGTGTGTGAAAGGGTATGAAGAAAAACTTAAAAGTGTGCACTCAAGCAGGGCCTCACGATTAGATCTCGCGATTGGCTCGCAGTTGGCAAGTCGCCAAAGGAGGCACACGAGTGAAGCATGCAGATGAGTTGAAGAGTCACGCTAGTGACAGCACTACAGGACAAAACTTTCAGTCTGGCCAGGTAGTTAGCTTGCAACTTTGTCAAGTCGCGAGGTTAAGTCGCCAAACCACTCTGTTTGGGAAAAACTAACCTTTTGCATTCCAAACACACACCAGTATAAACACCCCTTATACCTACGTATTGTAGAGAGCTTCTAGAGAGAATTTTGAGAGAGAAACCCTAGAGAAAAACAAGATTGACTCATTCACAATCTTCATCCTTTGATTTTCTAAATTCCTCTACTTTTACCCTCTCTATTATTACATCCTTGAGAGGTACATTTAGCCAAATCATTTTCTCACCATACCCATATCTATGAGAACGTTATTTGGTGCTTGGGAAGCAGTTAGGAAGGGACCAATTGATATTAGTTGATGTTATGGGCTATAGCGGAATCTAGTAAGCCTAGAAAAGACAAAAGTTCGGCGTAACCTCATTGGAGCAAGAAGCTTGGAGGGCTTAGGTACACTAGGTAGATTAGGCTTGGAGGGTCTTCTGCTGTTCATGTATCCCGACTTCATTCTCTAGTGGATTACTGACCGCTTGGAGGGCGAAAGAGAGATTTTACGCCGAGGACTTCAGTTTCCTCTTCAATAACACATTGTTGTGTTGTCTTTGGGTTTGCATCTCTCTTCCCTTAATCTTTACCTTTTAATTGCTGTTGTGGATGTGATTAATTTTGGTTTAGATTGT
Source organism: Castanopsis chinensis (assembly GCA_032878915.1). Taxonomy (NCBI): domain Eukaryota; kingdom Viridiplantae; phylum Streptophyta; class Magnoliopsida; order Fagales; family Fagaceae; genus Castanopsis; species Castanopsis chinensis. The sequence goes on from JAVQMG010000133.1 coordinate 5,491,580, forward strand.
TTTACCAATTTTGATTTAGCTTATTTTCATATTCCGCACATACATTGTTTGATAATAAGCTTGTGTTGGTAATTTGTAATTTGGGGATCTAAATGTTCATAGGTGTTTTACACTCTTTTTGAACATTCACGGCTTATGGTCAGCTTTTGGTGGATGTCCTCGCAGAGCTTCAGGCTTCGCTTGTGGATTTGGCAAGTTTTAGACAGTCCCCTCCACCACCTTCTTTTGATGATGAGTCTTGATTGCCCTTTGGCAATTCGTCACAAAAAGGGGGAATACATATGGATGGAGATAGGGGATAGAGGGAGATTTTTTTTATTTTTTTTTAGCTTTAGAGCTTTAGATTGTATCTAGGTGCTTCATTGTGTATATTTTTTTTTTTGGCTCATGATGATGTATATGTTAAGGGGAGACATTTTATGCATTTTTTATGTTTCTTGTTTCACTTTGTCTTGCATTAGCTTTTGATTTATATTATGAGGTTATTCATGATATATGTCTTTTATTTTATGTTATGTGAAATCCAGATTGTATTTTGTTTACTTGCATTTTTCACACATGCGTTTATGTGTTTGTTGAGTGTTTCAGGAATATACAGGCTGATTCAGTCATGCTGCTATTTACACTTGCAACTGATAGATAGTTGTTAGGTAGAATTGTTTGTTGGTTGGGCATTTTTAATGTAATGGGTTGTTTGTGTAACTTTGAGCATTTTTTATTTTGTGTTTTGTCACGGATTGTCAAGGGGGAGTTTGTTAGGTTCTAAGGATTTAGGATCTAAGTATAATGTTGGCAAACCATGATCAAAACTTAGAATCTAGATTTAGGCTGCTCAAAGTATATTTAATGTAAATTTGGAATCGTGTAATTGCAGAAAATTACTATTCAATTTCTGCAAAACTCGATCGATCAAAAATTAGACTCAATAGATCGAAGCTCGTGCAAATTGTTTTTCTGCAGAATTTTCCAACTCAGCGGAAGCTCGTTTGACATGTAGAGTTTAATGTTTTGCCTTAAGTATAAAAGGAAAAACCCTAGCAACTTTTTTATGTTATTGTTTATACTGTGTGTGTGAATCTCTTGTGAAATCTAGAGGTGTTTGCCTTTATACATACTTAAGGTTATCAAGATTGAGATTGATGTCGAGAGCTTGGTGATCGTTTCAGTTGCTGCATAAAGAGATTAAAAAAAATACAAGTGGTATATGAATGTTCAAAAAGTGTGTAAAACATCTATGAATGTTTAGACCCTCAATTTATAAATTACCAACTCAAGGTTATTATCAAACAATGTATGTGCGAAATATGAAAATAAGCTAAAACAAAATTGGTAAAACAATCTAAACTGAAGTTAATCACAACCATAGCAGCAATTAAATGGTAAAGATTAAAGGAAGAGAGATGCAAACACAAAGAAAACACAACGATGTGTTATCGAAGAGGAATCCGAAGTTTTCGGCGAAAAACCTCTCTACCGCCCTCCAAGCAGTTAATAATACACTAGAGAATAAAGTGGGGATACATGAATAGTAGAAGACCCTCCAAGCTTAATTTATCCAGTGCATTTAAGCCCTCCAAGCTTCTTGCTCCAACAGGGTTACGCCAAACCTTGTCTTCTCTAGCTTACCGGATCTCGCAATAAGCCCATTGTATCAACCAAAATTAATTGGTCCCTTCTTAACTGCTTCCCAAGTACCAAAATGCCTCCTCACAGATATGGATATGGTGAGATAAGGATTTGGCTAATGTACCTCTCAAGGATGTAACAATGAAAATGATGAGAGTAGAGGAATTTGGAGAATCAAAGGATGAAGATTGTGGATGAGTCAATCTTGTTTTTTTTCTAAGGTTTCTCTTTCAAAATTCTCTCTGGAAGCTCTCTACATTTCGTAGGTATAAGGGTATTTGTAGTAGGGTGTGTATGGAATGTGAAAAGTCAGTTACAGCTAAACAAGGCATTCTAGCGACTTGAGCTCGCGACTGGAACGAGTCGCGAGTTTGAGTTGCAAGCTAACTGTTTGGCTAGCTGGAGGTTTTGTCCTGTAGTACGACAGCTAGCATGACCATTTAGCTCCCCCTGCATGCTTCACACATGTGCCTCTTTTGGCGACTCACCAGTCGCGAGATCTAGTCACGAGGCTCTTCTTGAATGCACACTCTTGAGCTTTTCTTCACACTGTCTCACACACTGCTCTTACATGATTCCCACCTAAATATAAGGTTTCTAAATGCTGAATTACAAGCAAATTTGACACAGAATAAAGCTAACAAAATGATTGAATAAATTCAACCTTACAATATACTTGTGGATGCTGTGGATCTGAGAAAGAAATAGTTCGTGAACTTAGAGCTGTCACGTGGTCATGGTAGTAAGTTTTTTACTCGAGGTAGCGATAGGATGTTAGTGGTCTAAGTCGCTATTGTAAAACTTTAGTTCTTTCATAGTGGATCTGTTTTACCTTGAGGATATTTAGGTTAAATCCTCCCTAGGTTTTTTATTGGTTTGGTTTTCCTGGGTTATCATATCGTGTGTTCTTTATTTTTTCGCACTGCTTTACATGATATGATTGTTATTGTTTTAACCTATATCTGAATAATTTACCTAAGTTCATTATTTGGCTAAATAACTAGGTTAAATAACTTGTGTTTTAAAGGGTCTAAAAATGTACACCTATCTTTGACGAGTTTTAAATAATACAATCATTCTCCAATTATGCACAAATATAAACTTTAAATTATGTCAATAACATTTTGCTTCATCCAAGTAATGTTCAATTTCTTCTAAAAAACAGTGTTGTTCAATTATGTGAAGAAAAATGCACTCTAACCCACGATGGACATTACATCACATTAATCATTTTCGACTTAGTAAAAATGATTAATCATCATTGAGCTTTGATTGGGTATTTTGGTTTTCTTTTTCTATTTTTTTTCCCTTATTTTTTTAGGAGGAATAAGTTAGGATGTCTCTCTGCTTAAATGATTTTCTGATGTAATTTGGCTGTCTCTTTTAAATTACAGCCTAACGTGTGAGCCTGCACCCTCCTAATGCTTCCCACGTCTCTTCCATGAGGTTGCACCCTCTTTTCCCAAAACTTCTTCATAGAAAGTTCTAAGTCCAGAAATTAGACATCCAATTGAGCAAAAGATTTTCAAAATTTTTAGAGTTCTTTGTTCTTCAATAATACCTTTGTTTAACACTTTTTATTGTGCTTGAAGTTTCAGATTTGAAGAGCTTCAATTAGATGAGCTTTAGAGCTAGCAAGGTGGGGATATCTGTTGATTGTTTATAGTTTATGCCCAGAAAAGGATGAATAGATAGGAAAGCTTCAATCGTGGTATCAAAATCGAAATAATCTACCTAAAAAGCTTGGATCATATAGCAATATGAAGAAGAGAGATTCAACATGCCTCGCAGTAATAGTAATTTTGTTGGTATTTCAGCTTTACTTCTATCTATCACCGGTATGTGTCGTAAAATTCTTTTACAATCTCTTCATTTGTTGTGTGAAAGCATTTGCATTTGCTTTCTTAATAATCTCTGATGTCACGTAGACTCTTGTTGTTAAGTGATTGTATTTTAAGTAAGTCATGTGCATTGCACACGATAAAAACAACTAGTATGAAACGATTTTTTTTTTTTTTTTTGAGAAATAATTACAACATGCCGCTAACTTTACAACTCGAACCCTTTCTCCCTTAGACCCCCAAACACTTTGTACATAGAGATATGCCAATTCAGTTACAAGGCCTTTAACATATGAAACGAAATTTAAAACATTGAGTTATGTAAGGAACTATGACTTTTGGGCCAAATTTACATGAATGAGATATTACATAATTATTCATTTTCCATGATATAGAATTTTTGTTTGTTTGAAAAAAAGGAAAGTGGGTGATAAAAAGAATCTAGCGGTAGTTGTTTGTAGCCCCAAATATTATTATTCTTAAAGTAAAAATTTACTAAATGATTATCATTGGTTTTTTTTTTTTTTTTTTTTTTGATGAATCAATTAGAATTGTATTAAGCTAACAAATAGTACAAAGAAAAACAAGGCAGGCAAGAAGCCTAAATCGAACAGACATCACACAGCCCTCAGTTGCAGAAAAGAAACACTAGCCAAATCAAGTAGCAGGCCAAAAAAAAATAATAATAATAATAATAGTAATAAAATAAATAAAAATAAAAATAAAAATCAGTTGTGACCTTTCCCACAAATACTAAGACATTTGTACCATCAATAGCCCAACAGTACTGGACCCTACTAGCTCAACATTCTTTCTAGTGGACCTCACATCCTTGTCCCCAAAAAAGCCCATGGTGGGAAAAGTCAGACCCTATCCACCCAAACTGTGAAATCACACACAAGGCCAGAGCCATAGTATTCAGTGCGGGCGGACTCACTGGAAACAACTTCCATGGCTTTAATGATGGCTTCATCCCCCTCTTCATCACCACCAATTCCCTGATCAAGATGATTGTACTTGTGATATTAAAGGCCCTTGAGTAGTGGGTTAGTAAATAGTAAGTACTCTGAAGTATTAGGTACTTTCAATAAATACTCTATCATAACCTTAATAATAATACTATCACTTATTGTTTTCTTTTTGCCAATGTAGATATTATATCACATGATTTGGTCACTATGGACCCAAAGTTAATACCTAACTCAAAAACTCTCACCCATTTCCATGCCTTAATTGACAAAGCCTGTGGCCAAAACAAAACAATCCCTTTAAACTTAATCATTCTAAATCTAGGCCAATTCTTGTGTTGACTAGTCGTAATGGAGGTGTTGGTCGTGTACTCCTGAATCAAAATGAAGTAAATTTTGAAGCCAAAGAGATTGATTTTAATGTGATTATTTTTGAGCCAACACCTATGATCCCTATGCACAAGGCTTAAGAACTGATACATTCTGGTCATACAATTTTTCTCCAGCCTGGCTCAGTGTTCATGAAAGTGGCGCTGATTGGGACTGAATTGGCCGCAGAGGTTTGCTACGAAAGATTGGCTAGGAATGTGGGGTCAGAGTACATGGAGCATAGGATCAAAGCTGAGGAGAGTAGCTTGATGGAGAAGTATAGCAAGGATGACTTGGTAATAAGAGACCCAGTTGCTTATAGAGAAACGGATTGGTCTCTTATGAATGTATATTTGAAGGAACAAAATGTTAAATTGGATTTGGTTAGGTTCAGGGAGTACTTGAAAGAAATGTACAAGAAGGCCAAGAAATTCATGAACAAGGAGGGATAGTGATGATAGTCATAAAATATTGAAAGAACTTTAGATGATTCAATAACTATTTTTTTTTTTTTTCTGATTATTTCTATTTGTAGAATTCACGGAGAAAAAAAACCCTACAGTGAAGCATAACGCAAAAAATAACACTCAGGGAAGCCAAAATCACTTGCTGACATGTTATGTTGTTTTATAAGAGTAGCATATTACTCCGCTTAGTAGGCTCTTTTTTGGCCAACGAGAAAAACTGAAAAAGGCTTTTTTTTACCATTGATTAGAATTGGTTAATGGGACTCTTTCTTTTTTTTTCTTTTTTCTTTTTTTTTTTGTGGATTATCAAGTTAATGGGATTTTTATTTTATTTTATTTTATTTTTAGAAAGGTTCAACATATGGCATCCGCTCCTAATGATAACTTTTTATCATAAAACCAAGACACTAATCGGTTTTTAGCGTAAGTAGAAATTGAACTTCATATTTCTTATTCAACCATCAAAAACTTTATCAGTTGAGCTAACTTAAATCGCAGTTAATGAGAGTTGTTGGGAGTTGATTTGGACTAACTTAACACTAAAATGTTATCATTATCACTGTATTCATTGGTTTTTATTTAAGTAGATTATTTTAATTTAGAGCAATAAGGAGCTATACTATATAAATATTAGGTTCTACTAACTTATGTCCTTAAAGGCATATATTAATAAACCATTTAAGAAAATGTTTTATGAAGAAAAAAAGTGACCAATTTTTTTGACAATTTTTTTTAAAAATTTTTTATAAAAAATTTCATAAAATGAATGATTAATGTATGACTTAATTGGACCCTAGAAATTTTTTTTTGCCAGGCTTTCTAGAAAAGCAAGTCAATGACAGAGTATTAGTATCCTTAATCATTTGATTTAGACGGACTTTAACACAAAAATGTCATTTTTATCACCGTATTCATTGGTTATGATTTAATTAGACTATTTCAATATTTTAATTCTAAACAAAACGGGACTATGCTATATATACCCTTAAAACTTTTGTTGACCTGACTTTCTAGGAAAGCAAGTCAAGGGCAGAGTGTTAACATCCTTATTAATCACTTAAAATTCTAAACTAGAGTTGGATTCTCATTAGTTTAATTAGTAAAGTCTTTTGTAGTTGCTACTAAAAAAGATATCTAGAGTTTAATCCCCGCTTACATAAAAAATCAGTGGGTGTCTTGACCTTATAATAAAAAACAATTACTATAAAGCGGAGGCTATAAGTTTCATACACTATCTCTCTCCCAAAAAAAAATCTTGGAGAAGAGTTCTATTTATTGATTTAAAAATAAATATATCACAAGTATAAATAAGTATTTGACAACTATCATTTTGGTTTCTATTTAAATTATGATACAGCAACAATAACAAAGATTTAGTCCCAAACTTTTATAGTCAGTTACGAATTTTCAACAAATTTGTTAAGATCGGCCACATGTCATATTTTCCTTCATTTTATTCAAAATAAAATCTTACATGACTTCAATAGATTTAAAAAGACGTAATTTTGAATGAACAAGTGTCATTTTGAGCTTGGCTAAAAATTAACAAACACCTCATCAAAACATATTAACAAAATGACTTAAATCCAAATGATAAGAACAAATTCAAAATTTGAAACTTCAGAGGGTAAAAATCAAAATTACCCCAAAATTCAATTAATGGAAATATGCTTGTGCCAACTTATTAATAGTGGAGATATGGTGGAACCAAATATTATTCATTATAAATTGTATTGATATGGTCTTGTTCTCCCACTATTAACAATTGTGTTGCCTTGACAGATGGTCTTGCGGGTCAATTAATCCATGGTATATAAATAATTAAATTACAAGCAATTGTCTTCATAGACTCTACAATCTACACCATTGATTTATTTATTCATATTGTCCTATATGGTGGTACCAAATATTTATTCATTATAAAAAATGCATTGACATGGTCTTGTTCTCCCACTATAAACAATTGTGTTGTCCTGACAGATGGTCTTGTAGGTCAATCAATCCATGGTATATAAATAATTAAATTACACGCAATTGTCTTCATAGACTCTACAGTCTACACCATTGATTTATTTATTCATATTATCCTATATGGTGGCACCAATATTTATTCATTATAAAAAATGCATTGATCTGGTCTTGTTCTCCCACAATTAACAATTGTGTTGCCCTGACAGATGGTCTTGTGGGTCAATTAATTCACGATATATAAATAATTAAATTACAAGCAATTGTCTTCACAGACTCTACATTCTACACCATAGATTTATTTATTCAAATTGTCCTATATGGTGGTACCAAATATTGATTCATTATAAAAAACAATGCATTAATCTGGTCTTGTTCTCCCACTATTAACAATTATGTTGCCCTGACAGATGATATTGCGGGTCAATTAAACCATGTTATATAAATAATTAAATTACAAGCAATTGTCTTCACAGACTCTACAATCTACACCATTGATTTATTTATTCATATTATCCTATATGGTGGTACCAAATATTTATTCATTATAAAAAATGCATTGATATGGTCTTGCTCTCCCACTATTAACAATTGTGTTGCCCTGACAGATGGTCTTGCGGGTTAATTAATCCACGGTATATAAATAATTAAATTACAAGCAATTGTCTTCACAAACTCTACATTCTACACCATTGATTTATTTATTCATATTGTCCTATATGGTAGTACCAAATATTTATTCATTATAAAAAATGCATTAATATGGTCTTGTCCTCCCACTATTAACAATTGTGTTGCCCTAACAGATGGTCTTGCGGGTCAATTAATCCATGTTATGTAAATAATTAAATTACAAGCAATTGCCTTTACAGACTCTACAGTCTACACCATTAACTTATTTAAGCGAAAATACACTTTTGGTCCCTACATTTTAGACTTATTTTCATTTTGGTCCTTAAATTGATTTTGCACCTACCTTAAACCCTGAAATCAGAAAATTGTTTTCGTTTTGGTCCCTACCTTCCCCCCTGTAATAGAAAAATCCTACATTGCAAACGAAGTGTCCTATTTGCATAGTAAATGCTAACTTGGTTAATAAAATAATAATGTATTTTAGTTTGCATTTTTTAAATGATATGTCTACATTTTAATTTTTATGAAAAGCCACTCCAGAAAATTTAAACAAAAATATAAATTAAATTTTATTTTTTTTAAAACCTTAAGTCTAATTTAATTAAAAAAATTTGTTACTTTTCATTATTTTTTTCATAAGAACGTTACAACTGGTTCTTCATGTTCTTCTTGGATCAAACCCAACAACCAAGTACTCAAACCCAGATCACAAGAACATAAACGAAAAAAAAAAATAGAAGAAAAAAATTAAATTAGATACTACCAAGAAGAATTAAGAACAACAAACCCAATCCAATCATCAAACCTAAACCAACCCAAATTCATCACAATCGCCCATCTTCATCAACACAACCAATCACCCAAATTCATCAAACCACAAAGAAATAATCAAACCTCAAAGAAAACCCAAATTCAACACAAACTAATCTCCTAGGACCATCAGATCCACTACAAACCACAGAGAAAACCCAAGCCAAAATCATCAACGGACCCAACTGACCAAAGAGAGACCAAACACAAACAAACTAATCGACCCGCACCAACAACAAACCCTCCACAATCAATGAATCCAAACCAATCCACAACCACCACCACCTGGGGTTCACAACACCATAGTCACCAACCACCGATCTATGTTTGACAACACCCACCAGCAAGACCCCAAATTTTTCACATTGTTTTCTCCACATCAAGACCCCGTGGCCTCCATAATCAAAATCTTGAAGATAAACCCCTTGATCTGCTCACCGTTGGTCGAGAGAGAAGCCATTATCACAATGCATGGTCATATCGGGTGTAGAGTTTTGAGCGGAGATGAGATTTTGAGATTAGGGAGAGTTACGATCAGATCAGCGGCGTGTGGTGGAGAAGAAGGCTGAGTTTGTGAGCTTCGCCCCTGTGCTCCACCTCCCAATCCTTACAATAATCAAACCCAACAATTTCGCTCATTCGATCCAAACCAGTCAGTTTGTCCACCTAGCCATTTTTGCCCCAAGCCGTTGGATTATCGGAAATGGGAACTCAACGAGAAACCTCCGCTCCTAATTCTGGTAGTTGATTTTGTGGCCTTTAAAGAAGTAAGAAAAAGAAACATACAAACACAAACAAGCACCAAGAGGGAGAGAAAGAGAGGAAGTCATGATTGGCATCTGAAAAGAAAGAAGAAAAAGAAATGGATACGTACACAAAGACTAAGAGAGAGGTATAAGATTTATTTATTTGTTAATTTTTTATTTTTTTGGTTTCTCTTAAAGGAAATTAGAAAATGAAATAGATACAAACACAAACACATAAACGCCAACATAGAGTGAGAAGGAGTGTTAATTTAGTGTTTGTTTCTTGAGAAAGTTCAAGAAAAAATTGAAAAAATTGCTATAAATTTTTATTCTAAATCTTTAAAATAAAAATAGTTTTTTTTTTTGAATTTTTTGGTTTAAATTGAAATTTTGTTATAAATTAAAATACTGATGTGTCATTTTCTAAAAGCCAAACAATTTTTTTTTATATTAATTTATGAGGGTGCTACATCCACAATATTTTTACAACAAATCAAAGGTGGTTAGTTGTTATTGGTTCTAATTTGAATCCATCATTGAGATTAATTTTTTGCCCAAATAATAACAACCGGTAACAACCTGCTACTTAGAATTTGTTGTGAAAATGTTGTGGACATATCACTTCTCTTATTTTATTAGCCACGTCAGTATCTAATATTCCACCTATGCACTCTGTTTGCCACGTAGAATTTTTCTGTTAGTGGGTTGACGGTAGGGACCAAAACGAATAGGATTTTCTGATTTTAGGGACTGAGGTAGGCGCAAAATCAAATTGGGAACCAAAATGAGAATAGACCCAAAATGTAGGGACCAAAAGTGTATTTTTTCCATTTATTTATTCATGTTGTCCTATATGGTGGTACCAAATATTTATTCATTATAAAATGTATTGATATGGTATTGTTCTCCCACTAGTAACAATTGTGTTGCCCTAACAAATGGTCTTGCGGGTCAATTAATCCACAATATATAAATAATTAAATTACAAGCAATTGCCTTCGCAGACTCTATAGTCTACGCCATTTGTTTATTTATTTATTCATATTGTCCTATATGGTGGAACCAAATATTTATTCATTATAAAATTTATGGATACGTTCTTGTTCTCCCACAATTAAAAATTGTGTTGCCTTGACAAATGGTCCTGTGGGTCAATTAATCCATGGCATATAAATAATTAAATTACAAACAATTGTCTTCATAGACTTTACAGTCTACACCATTGATTTATTTATTCATATTGTCCTATGTGGTGGTACCAAATATTTATTCATTATAAAATGTATTGATATGGTCTTGTTCTCCCACAATTAACAATTGTGTTGCCTAGACAGATGGTCTTGTAGGTCAATTAATCCATAGTATATAAATAATTAAATTACAAGTAATTGTCTTCACAGACTCTACAATCTACACCATTGATTTATTTATTCATATTGTCCTATATGGTGGTATCAAATATTTATTCATTATAAAATTTGTTAAAAAAATTATTTTTCTCCCATTATTAACAATTGTGTTGCCTTGGCAAATGGTCTTGCAGGTCAATTAATCCATCGCATATAAATAATTAAATTACAAGCAATTGTCTTCACAGACTCTATAGTCTACACCATTGATTTATTTATTCATATTGTCCTATGTGGTAGTACCAAATATTTATTCATTATAAAATGTACTAATATGGTCTTGTTCTCCCACAGTTAACAATTGTGTTGCCCTGACAGATGGTCTTGCAAGTCAATTAATCCATAGTATTTAAATAATTAAATTACAAGCAATTGTCTTCACATACTCTACAGTTTACACCATTTATTTATTTATTCATATTGTCCTATATGGTGGTACCAAATATTTATTCATTATAAAAAAAAATGTATTGATATGGTCTTTTTTTTTTTTTTTTGAGAGAGTTTCAACCTATGGCGTCCGCTCCTGATGATTGCTCTTTATCATCAGACCAAGACACCAATCAGTTTTTGGTGTAGGCGGAGATTGAACCCCAGATCTCTTATACAACCATCAGAGACTTTACCAGTTGAGCTAACTGGAACCCACGTATTGATATGTTCTTATCCTCCTACTATTAACAATTGTGTTGCCCTGACAAATGGTCTTGTGGGTCAATTATTCCATGTCATATAAATAATTAAATCACAAGCAATTGTCTTTACAGACTTTGCAGTTTACACCATTGATCTATTTATTCATATTGTCCTATACAGTGGTACTAAATATTTATTCACTATAAAAAATGTATTGATGTGGTCTTGTTCTCCCATTATTAACAATTGTGTTGTCTTGACAGGTTGTCTTGTAAGTCAATTAATCCATAGTATTTAAATAATTAAATTACAAGCAATGGTCTTCACATTCTCTATAGTCTACACCATTGATTTATTTATTCATATTGTCCTATGTGGTGGTACCAAATATTTATTCATTATAAAAAATGCATTGATATGGTCTTGTTTTCCCACTATTAACAATTGTGTTGCCTTGACAGATGGTCTTGCAGGTCAATTAATCCATGGTCTATAAATAATTAAATTACAAGCAATTGTCTTCACAGACTCTACATTCTACACCATTGATTTATTTATTCATATTGTCCTATATGGTAGTACCAAATATTTATTCATTATAAAAAATGCATTAAGGTCTTGTTCTCCCACTATTAACAATTGTGTTGCCCTAATGGATGGTCTTGCAGGTCAATTAATCCATGTTATGTAAATAATTAAATTACAAGCAATTGTCTTTACAGACTCTACAGTCTACACCATTAACTTATTTAAGCGAAAATACACTTTTGGTCCCTACATTTTAGACTTATTCTCATTTTGGTCCTTAAATTGATTTTGCACCTACCTCAATCCCTGGAATCAGAAAATTGTTTTCGTTTTGGTCCCTACCTTCCCCCCCTTAATAGAAAAATCCTACATTGCAACGAAGTGTCCCATTTGCATAGTAAATGTTGACTTGGTTAATAAAATAGTAATGTGTTTTAGTTTGCATTTTTTAAATGATATGTCTGCATTTTAATTTTTATGAAAAGCCACTCCAGAAAATTTAAACAAAAATATAAATTAAATTTTTTTAAAAAAAAACCTTAAGTCTAATTTAATTAAAAAAATTTGTTACTTTTCATTATTTTTTCATAAGAACATTACAACTGGTTCTTCATGTTCTTCTCGGATCAAACCCAACAACCAAGTACTCAAACCCAGATCACAAGAACATAAATGAAAAAAAAAAAAAATAGAAGAAAAAAATTAAATTAGATACTACCAGGAAGAATTAAGAACAACAAACCCAATCCAATCATCAAACCCAAATCAACCCAAATTCATCACAATCGCCCAACTTCATCAACACAACCCAATCACCCAAATTCATCAAACCACAAAGAAATAATCAAACCTCAAAGAAAACCCAAATTCAACACAAACTAATCGCCTAGGACCATCAAATCCACTACAAACCAGAGAGAAAACCCAAGCCAAAATCATTAACGGACCCAACTAACCAAAGAGAAACCAAACACAAACAAACCAATCGACCCACACCAACAACAAACCCTCCACAATTAGTGAATCCAAACCAATCCACAACCACCACCACCACCTGGGGTTCACAACACCATAGTCACCAACCACCGATCTATGTTTCACAACACCCACCAGCAAGACCTTAAATTTTTCACATCATTTTCTCCACATCAAGACCCCGAGGCCTCCATAATCAAAATCTTGAAGATAAACCCCTTGATTTGCTCGCCATTAGTCGAGAGAGAAGCCATTAGCCCAATGCATGGTCATATCAGGTGTAGAGTTTTGAATGGAGATGAGATTTTGAGATTAGAGAAAGTTACGATCATATCAGCGGCGTGTAGAGGAGAAGAAGGCTGAGTTTGTGAGCTTCTCCCTCGCCTTTGCCCCGTCCCCCATCTCCCAATCCTTACAATAATCAAACCCAACAATTTCGATCGTTCAATCCAAACCAATTAGTTCGTCCACCTAGCCATTTCTGCCCCAAGCCGTTGGATTATCGGAAATGGGAACTCAACAAGAAACCTCCGCCTCTTAATTCTGGTAATTGATTTTGTGGCCTTTAAAGAAGGAAGAAAAAGAAACATACAAACACAAACATGCACCAAGAGGGAGAGAAACAGAGGAAGTCATGACTGGCATCTGAAAAGAAAGAAGAAAAAGAAATGGATACGTACACAAAGACTAAGAGAGAGGTATAAGATTTATTTATTAATTTTTTATTTTTTTGGTTTCTCTTAAAGGAAATTAGAAAATGAAATAGATACAAACACAAACACATAAACGCCAACATAGTGTAAGAAGGGGTATTAATTTAGTGTTTGTTTCTTGAGAAAGTTCAAGAAAAAATTGAAAAAATTGCTATAAATTTTTATTCGAAATCTTTAAAATAAAAATAGTTTTTTTTTGAATTTTTGGTTTAAATTGAAATTTTGTTATAAATTAAAATACTGATGTGTCATTTTCTAAAAGCCAAACAATTTTTTTTTTTTTGATATTATTTTATGAGGGTGCTACATCCACTATATTTTTACAACAAATCAAAGGTGGTTAGTTGTTATTGGTTCTAATTTGAACCCATCATTGAGATTAATTTTTTGCCCAAATAATAACAACCAGTAACACCCTACTACTTAGAATTTGTTGTGAAAATGTTGTGGACATATCACTTCTCTTATTTTATTAGCCACGCGAGTATCTAATATTCCACCTATGCACTCTGTTTGCCATGTAGAATTTTTCTGTTAGTGGGTTGACGCTATGGGAAGCCTTGATAAAAAAGGGACGTGAAACATTATGGAGGGCTCGGGTTCACGTCGTGCGGAGTCCTTGGGATCCCAGCACGAGGATCACTTTACATAGCTAGAGCAGGAAAGAGACCGCGAAGCCAGCATGCACACAGAACATACGCATGGAAGGAGTCAGGCACGGGATAGGAGCAGAACCTCCCGCGAAAAAAGTGTCAATGTCATGCAAAGGGAGATTGATCACCTGAAAAGGAAGCTACGCCGGGAGAAACGACGACGCACTCCCTCTCCTTCAGACCAGTCTTCAGCAAATACTCGCAGTAGCATCGGCAGCTCCAAGTCAAGAACCCCTCCTAGCGACAAGTATTGGGAGATGTACAACGAGATCGATGGGGACTTTGACAAAGTCGCCATAAGCACCTTCAAGGTCGGCCTTCCAAACGAGCACAACCTGAGGAAGTCGCTGACCAAAAGGCCTGTCAAGAGCGTGCGTCGGCTCATGGACCACATTGACGAGTACACATGGGTTGAAGAGGATTTGCTGCAAGGAAAAGGTAAGGTGAAGGTTATCCCTCAAGAGAGGAGGGATTTCAAGTCAGACCGGTACGGCAACAGTAGGCCGAGGAGAGAGTTCGGAGGGCAGCCTAGTCCGACACCTACGCAGGTGGTCAGCACTGTGTTCCACGAACCCATACAGCGGGTGTTTGAGAAAATCTGTCATGAACCCTACTTCAGGTGGCCCAGCAAGATGATAGGTGATCCCACGAAGCATAACCAGAATCTCCATTGCTAGCATCACCAAGAAAACGGCCACTCGACAGAGAACTGTAGGAACTTACAGAATTACCTGGAACAATTGGCGAAGGAGGGGAAGTTGAAACAATTCTTGTATCGGCCTGCTGGACAGGAAGAACATCCTAGACCAAAAAGTCAGGACCTCCTCGACAAAAGGCCTGCCTCGGGTCATCCTAGTTGAAGACCTATTTAAGCCAGCTGGGCTAAGAGGTGATGCCCTCCGAATTCACCAGGTCAGAATGGGACCCAGTTGGATGGACCCAATAGTGTCTTTCCTTAAACATGACACTCTGCCAGAAGAGAAGTTTGAGGCTGAAAAGATCCGTAGAAAGGCTCCGTGGTTTTGGCTATCCGAGGACGAGAAGCTCTATAAACGCACCTTTTCGGGACCCTACCTACTGTGTGTACACCCGGAAGTGACGGAGTAGCTCTTGGGGGAGTTGCATGAAGGAATATGTGGTAGCCACACGGGGGGAAGGTCATTAGCCCATAGAGCCCTTACATAGGGATACTGGTGGCCGAACATGCAAAGAGAGGTGCAAGATTACAAGAGAAAATGCGATTAGTGTTAGAGGTTTGCTCCCAACATCCACCAGCCGGGGGGTGTCCTTAACCCTTTGGTCAGCCCTTGGCCGTTTGCATAGTGGGGCTTAGATTTAGTATGACCGTTTTCGAGGGCAGCAAGGAACAAGAGGTGGTTGCCCATCGGGACAGACTATTTCACCAAATGGGTAGAAGCTGAGCCCCTCTCAAACATCCGGGACGTGGATACGAAGAAATTTGTCTGGAAAAACATCATCACCAAGTTTGGGATCCTAGGTACTCTCATCTCGGACAACGGACTGCAGTTTGACAGCAAAGCCTTCTGAAAGTATTGCGAAGACTTCGGCATTGCAAACTGATACTCCACTCCAGCCTACTCGCAAGAGAACAGCCAGGCCGAGGCGGTCAACAAGTCAATAGTTAATGGGCTCAAGAAAAGACTAGACGATGCCAAAGGCAGATGGGTGGAGGATGTGCCACACATGTTATGGACTTACCGAACTACTCCGCGAAGGTCAATGGGGGAGACACCCTATTCGATGGCTTATGGTGCTGAAGCCGTAATCCCGTTGGAAATAGGATTTCCAACGATGAAGACTCATTCCTTCGCCCTAGGCAACAATGACGCCTTGCTGCAGAAGGGGCTGGACTTGATATAGGAGAGGCGAGAGAATGCTATAGTCCGGCTAGCTTGCTACCAGCAAAAGCTCAAGCAAGGGTACGATTCTCACGTGAAATCCAGGCTCCTTGCCCCTGGAGACCTAGTACTGAGGAAAGTTGTTGGGACTGCTAAAGACCCAACATGGGGAAAATTAGGGCCAAACTAGGAGGGGCCCTACCGCATAACCTCGGTGGTCGGCATAGGGTCGTATTACCTCGTCGATTTAGAAGACAAACCTGTAATAAGGCTCTGGAATGTAAATAACCTTCGAAGGTACTACTATTAATGAAAGGCGCACACGCCATGCATTTGGATATCATTGTATTATGCTAATTGTTAATATGCCAATCTCTATCGCCAAACAAAGGTGTTAATGTCAACCTAGGCTATGCCAGGTCCTCGGACCTTCTGCCTTGGGAAAATTTAACATACAACTCCTTTTAATTATGTGTTAATGTCAACCTAGGCTACGCCAAGTCCTCGGACTTTCTGCCTTGGGAAAATTTAACATACAATTCTTTTTAATTATGTGTTAATGTCAACCTAGGCTACACCAGGTCCTCGGACCTTCTGCCTTGGAAAAATTTAACATACAATTCTTTTTAATTATGTGTTAACGTCAACCTAGGCTACGCCAGGTCCGAGGACCTTCTACATTGGGAAAATTTAACATGAAATTCCTTTTAATTATGTGTTAATGTCAATCTAGGTTACGTCAGGTCCTCGGACCTTTTGCCTTGGGAAAATTTAACATACAATTCGTTTTAACTAGGTGTTATTGTCAATCTAGGTTATGCCAGGTCTTAGGACCTTTTGCCTTGGGAAATTTAACATCCAATTTAACTACGCATGATCAAATTCTACACGCACTTCGCTTTTCAAGTAATTGTTAAACTATGCATGATCAGATCGCTCTTATGGAAAGGCCGCTCCTACCTTGACTTCCGAGCACGCTTATGCGCAATTAACTATTTATTTGTTAACCCAATGTCAGGGTCCATATGCAATAAGGCAAATTATACAACGATAAACATAGTCCACCACGAAATTTACATTATCAGAAGCAAAACACTGAAATTCATTAGAACTGTTTACAACAAAGCTGGAAACAAAAATTACAAGGTAAATGATTAATGACAAACTCCCTAAGGGAGAAAACTACACGAAGAAGGAGTCTGAGGCGGCTTATCCCTTTATCTTTAGTGGAGGGTCCTTTCCCAGCTTCGCCGAGGACTCCTTGGTCTGGCCCTCCACCTTAACTCCTTTCTCCCTAGCCTCGGGCAGAACCTGGACCTACTTCCCCTTGTCTTTAGCTTTGGAAGGAAGTACAATCTGGTCGGCTGGCTTGTCGGACCCCTCTTTGGCCACTTTACCCGCAGCAGCAGCCTCATTGGCAGGGAGAGCTTGCTCTTGGGAGGAGGAAGGCAGCATCGGGGCTGCAGTCTCAGGAGCAACCAAAGTGGCGGGAGCTTTTTCGATAAACCTGATATCCTTGGGATACCAGACCTTCTCGGCTTCCTTACACTCGGAGTTGGCAGGAACTCTTACCGCGTTTAGGGCTTCCGCCCAAACTTGCTGGCAGTACTCCCTACACAACTCCGTGAGCTCCTAGGTTAGGCGGTTCTCCGTCGTCTTGACCCCTTCATTGTAGGCGGCTTTGGTGGCGGCCTCCACGGTCTCTCTTATGGTGTGAGCCGCTTCTTTGGCCTAGGCAAGCTCCCTTTTTAACTTCGAGATCTCCTGCCTTACTTTAGACAGTGCCTCGTCCTTTTAGTGCAAGAGCTTGCGTTGGCTTTCCATCTGGGCCTCCGCCATCTTTAAGCCCCATCCAGGCTCCTCCTCTCAATCTACTCCAGGGTTAGCTTGGCGGCCAAGTCAGCCTTCTCAGCCTTGGCGCGACCCAAGTCTTTGTCAACCTCTGCCTTGGCCGATTGCTTGGCCCCTATCTGGTTCTAGTAGTGCCCCACCAGCTCCTCAGCAGCGAAAACCTCCTAGATGGCCTGTAGAGAGAAGTTCCAACAGATACACAGTAAACGAGAAAGGGACATACACGAAGGCTAAAATAACAACAACAAAATAGAGGGATAGCGCGTACCAGGCCCAGGTTCCTTTTGAGGGATAGAAAGAGGCGCGTCCTGCCCATCTTCCCCAAGTCCTCCATGTCCCTTGGCAGGAGGAAGGGCTGCTCCAGAGCATTGGCCAGATGAGAGGCGTGACCCCTCAAAAAGTTCCTGATGCTCATCTGGAGAGGTATTGGAGCCCCGTCCACCTCCAGAGCGGGGGACCAGCTGGACTCCCCTCGGCGGACCTCGGCTTACCCACGAATCTCCCCGCTTTCAACGGATAAGACTTGCCCCCCACCCTTAGCAATTTGCTGTTGTTGCTGCTATAGCTGCTTTTGGTGCTTTTGCTTTTTCTCCCTCTCCCTGTCCGCCTCCTCATTCTCGTTCCTCCTCTTCTTTGGGATGATAAGGGCAGGAGGGAGTGGGTCGTATGGAGGGGGAGGCGGAGGCAACTTCGGCTGGGACGCAAAGGTGTCCACTTTGGGGACTTGAGCGCCCCTCTTCCTTGCAAAGAGTGTTTTCAAACTCGCCATATCGTCGTCGTCCTCTGAGCTATCTTCGGGTCAGGCGATCACAAGGCCTTTAACTCTAGAGCCTCTGTCCGAGGTGTCCTCCTTGTCCGAGATCTCAACTATTGTGTCCTTCAAAGACCTCTCAGCCTCCTCTAGACGAAACCGGTCGATCTCTTCGTCTAGAGATGAGGGGGAAGCTACAGATTCTCCTCAAACGAATCGATCTTCCCACTTCACTGCCAAAGGGATGGCCTCAATGGTCCGACTGTAAAGGATGGTGGATGGTGCGTCGGGTATAGCTCGAGGGGCAAGGAATTCAGGGTGGGAGACGTCTATCCTCGTACGTCTCCGGTCACCTGCGAGGATAGTGTCCTTAAACTCTTGGAAGACCTTCGATATGGGATCATATCCCAATATGAGGTGGGCTGCCTTCACTTGTAGGTCCCCGTTCACGAAGACCTTGGACCTCAAGACTCTGTTAAGATCCGGTACGTTGACTTTGCTCAAGCGGGTGACGTATGCCATTTGTCTGCAAAGGAAACAACAGGGAAGTTAGACACGATCAGACATAAACAAACGAATCAAACAAGGAAAGCACCAAAAGGGGCAACGAGTCTACTCGGAGAGGCTAAGAGGGGTAAAAAATTTTAGAACCAAAGCTTTTGAATCCTAGGGAATCACACCTGGCTGTCTCTCTTTCACTGGGCAATGGGGACCATCATACCACCTCCTAGTGGCAGCGAGATAGTCATCCTTCATGCCCTTATTGGACTTGGGTAGGCAAGAAATGAGCCTGACGACGTTGGACCTCGACTTGAGGTAATATCCCGCGTCCTTCAGACAGTGGCACTCATAAAAATGGACAACATCGTGCCATGTAAGGCGCAGACCCATCTGCTGGTTTAGAGCATCAACGCAACCTATATCCTAAACATATTGGGTGTACACTGGTCAGGACACAACCTATGGTTACGGAGATACTCGCTGGTCACAGCCTTCATAGGGAGTGTCATCCCACCCTCTAAGAAGGCGATTATAAGGATGATGACTTGCCCCTCCTTCTTAGAATCTGCCACGGCCTCTAGGAGGGCAGTATTCCAGACCCACATCTAGGGGAATGTGGTATTTGGCACGGAATCCTTCCATGCCAGAGGCCGTGTCTACTAAACACTTAAACCTAGCCATTGGACGAAAATTCAAGGCAAAGATTTGTAAAGAAAGGGAGGAAAGACTAACAGCTGAGGAGAAAAAGGTTCGAGGAAAGGAGAAACTTACAGGGAAAAGATGTGCGAACTTTTGAGAACCTCTTGAGAGAGAATGAAATTGAATGACTCTAGAATATGTTTGCTCTTTGGGAGAAGTGGCGAATGTCGCGGTTACCAAAGCGTTTTGAATAATTGAAGGACGGCGGTTCGTGGGAAACATCCCGCTCAAATTTTTAGGAAAAAACCCGAGCCGTTGGATCCATATCTCACCGTTGAACATGGGCGACAGGGAGTTACTCAGTGCAATTAATGCAGGCGTTGCGGGTTACGAAACGTCAGGTGCCTTTCTAGAAGGCGTGGGGGAACCTCGCACGTGCTGTGTTTAAGAGATCACGTGAAGGTAATATTCGCAGGTCAAAAACTCATTTCCCTCCTCAGATCAGAGTCAAATGAATTTTTGAGGGGCTATTGTGGGGTGGAAATGTCAAAACACTAATGTGGGCCTTGGGCCTTGTTCGAAGATGTTGACTTCGCTAAAGGGCTGTCAGGCGGGAATAGGGTTTCCTAACTTAGGGGCCCAGGAGCCCGCCGATTAGGACATTGGCCAGTTAAGGAGAGTCCAAGGAGAAGATATCCTTGGACAACAGAAACTGGGACAGAAGAGCGCAGCATGACACCCAAGGGAGAACTCTTGAGGCTTAGTAAGCCGTATTAAACTTCAACGGGACAGCTTGGAGGGGGACAAGTGGGACGTGCTCTACATAAAGCTGCTGCCACCGCATTAAAGGCTTCTCATGCACCCGCCTGGCCGCATTAATGGGGAGGTGACCTCTGAGGAGACGGGGATCAGCTTTATAGCCATTAGGGAGTGTTTTCAGGAAAAGGATGGATGGGAAAGGGATCTGCATTTATGGCTCTATGAATGGGAACCAGGAATGAGAAATATAAATAGAGAAGGGGAGACCACTGGAAAGGGATCCGGATTTTTCCACGAAGAAGAATCTCCTCCCAAATAGCACAAGGGAAGCAAGGACAGAGACTCTTCGGCCCATGTCTGAGGAAAGCCTAAGTTACCTCATTAGCTAGTTGCACGCCAACCGTGGACATAGCCCAAACGCAACTGCTTTCTACCGTCCCCAGAAGTCTAGGCGTCAAGCCCACTCTTTACAAATTCTATTGTTTAGGCCATTTGGGCCGGCCTTACTCTTACTTGGGTCCAGGCTCGATTTGTGTCCTTACACCAATAATTAACCTTTTTTCTTATAATCATTATCTAGAGAAAAAATAAAATTGAATAAAAGGTGAAACTGTGAAAGAGAAGTACAAATCTTTCAAATATAGTGGCCTACTCACATTTCCTACACTTTATTAACATTTTTTTTACATGTATTATTTGCAACAATAATCAGCAATGCATGGATCCAATTTGTTATCTTATGGAGAAAATCATTGAGAATTTGTCGTGCACTTGAAAACAAATACTCTTTAAAAAGTCAAGAGTCTGGTTGACATTTCTTAGTATTTTGAAGATATTCAAAATTCAAATATTTCATGTCCCGTTATAATTATTAAATTATCCAAAGAAGAAGAAATAAAAAAATTCAATCTACAATCAAACTAGGAAAGATGTCAGCATGGATTTGTCTTTTAATGACAATAAATCTCTAGAAAAAAATTGCAATCTACAATCAAACTAGGAAATATGTAAGCATGGAATTTTTTTTTTTTTTTTTTTTCATGATAATAAATCTAGGAAGTAATTTCCTGGATTCCCATTTGACCATCTTAGAGCCATTTAAGAGTCATCAAATAGCCCACGGCCCATAGCCCGACCCAAAAACCCGATGGCTCACCGGGCTAATGGGCAGCCCGGCCCGTTGTTATTAAGGCTCATGGGCAGCCCACTAGCCCAGTGGGTCAGGTTGTGGGCTAGTTTTTATGCCCATGAGTACCCGGTGGGCTAGCCCAATAGCCCAACCCGTTACCCAGCCCATTGACCCAGCCCAATAACTTATAATTCATAACAAAAATATATAAGAAGTGTATGAAGGATTGATCTTGAGATATTATAGAGCAATTTCTTAAGCTCTCAACCACTAAGATACTCAAAGTAATTATGCTAAACTTAATTTGCTAAATATATATTTTTCTAGTAGTCTAGCAAATTTGAATTAACCATTTGACATTTTTATTATTAAAAATAAAATAAAAAACTATTTAAAGTCTTAATAAAAAAAAATTAAATAGGTTTCCATCAACAAAATAAAAAATTAAATAGATTTGAATGTAAAAAAATTTGTAATTAAATATTAAATTCTTTAATTCTTTCCTTAAAAAAAATAGATTGATTATTCCCTTATAAAAAATTGATTCTTTCCTTATTATTTTTATAAGGAAAGAATCAATTTTATAAAAATAGATAGATTATTCCCTTAGCACAAGCCCATGGGTAGCCCACTAGGCCCAACCCGATAGCCCAGCTCGCTAAAGACAAAATGGGCATTGCCCATGGGCAGGGCTATGGGCTAAGGTTTTCTCTTTCGGCCCAGCCCGACCTGGCCCGTTAAGTAGTTAATAGCCCATTATGCCCAGCCCATTGTGCCCATGGGCCAAGTAAAAATGGGCCGGGCTGGCCCGACCCGGCCCATTGACGACCCTTAGAGCCATTAGTAAACTTCCTCCTTTTTTTTTAGCGGATCCACCCTAACAACTAACGGGCTTCACTAATATCAAGGCTCTGTCATGTTAACAAATTTATAAAAGATATCTATTTAAAAAAGATATCAATATGGAAATTTATTTATTAATGGAAAATAAATCTAGGAAGTAGTTTCTTAGATTTCCATTTCACTCTTTTAGCCCCATTAGTAACCTTTTCTTTCAATGGCCTACCCTAATGACTGACAGACTTCAATAATATCAAGGCTTCAAACATCGGTTTTTTTATTTTAATTTTTTAATAATCAACATCGGTTTGATTTAACAACCATTTAAAATGAGAGATATTGTGGCCAATTATCATCCACTCTATTGTTGACCTATCATTTTGTTTACACATCACAATTTACTAAACTATAATATAAGAGTGAGAAGAAGAAGAAGAAAATGCATTAGTTCACACAAACTATCTATTCTTAGAAACATATACCTTAAATATACTTTGATTTAATGAGTTAGATACGATATAACTTATTAGTGTAACAAGAGGAAAAAAAATGATATAGTAGTCATTTACATTAATGTTGTAAAATTTTATTAAAATATTTAGGGGGACATTAGCTAAAATTTACATCTAATTTCATTTATGTAAAAATTGAATGAGAGTGGGGGAGGACTACCACCCCCTCACACCCCCCCCCCCCCCCCGCGCGCACACACACCCTAAGACCTAAAATGCCATCAAGAATGAGCCGACAAGAGACTCTTTGATGATAAAATCAATAGGATTCTCTTTGAATTTAATTTATTAAGGGAATATTTTGTATGAGTGGGATAATCTTGTTCATACATTTCTCTTGGCAATCCTTCTTTTATGCTTGTCTTGGGAGAGATTTACTCTGTGATCTAGGTTTGGGGTTTGAAAATTTAATCATGGCGTGCGTTCTTTCCCCATTATAAATAATATCTTGTAAGGATAGCTATCCATCTTGTGAATCTCGATGATTAGATAAGGATTGAATACCTTTCCATATGGGAAATTCGTGGAAAGGATATTCCAAATTCTTCAATCACATTTTCTACAGGGTAAAAACTAGTTTATAGATTCTGTTATATACACACTATCACACACTTACTCAAACTGTACATAAATAGTAACAATTTCCAACTTGAAAACCGTGATTTTAAGTCAAAATTTATGTGCAATTTGAATGTGTAAAATAGGGTGTGTGTTAACACCCTTTTCTTTAAAAAACAAGAAATATTAAAATTCATTGGGAATTTCAAACTTATAATGTCATAATGTCATTATAAGTTTGATTACTAATGTCATTTTGATGAGAGACTATAATGTCATTTTGATTACTAAATAATTACTTCAGAATGACATTAGTTTCATTAGTTTCTTATGTTACATCATTATTCTCTATTAATCAAATGACAATTTAAGAGGTACGGGGATTAATAACTTAATATGTAATTTAATAAATGAAGTTAAAGGCCACATCATCTCGAGATTACTAAAAATAAAATAAGATGTATAGAGCCCGTTTGGATAGGCTGTTCACACTGTCTTAAACTGTGTTTTGGAGAAAACATGATTTTGTAAACAGTTTGGCTCCACAAAATCAGCACGTTTGCGTTTTCAAAATCCAGATTTTTCACGTTTACAAAACACTATAAAGTTATGCTTTTTCAGAAACGCAGATTGAGTTACCACTATTTTTTTCTTCATGAATATCAAAATAGCGCCAATACAATAGGAAATACCAGCTTTATCCCTTCCCCCATGTATATCTCCTCCTCTATTTTCTCAATTAATCTATACTCCTCCATGTATATCTGCTACTCTATTCTCTCAATCTCCAAGGGCTCTCTATTCTCTGTTCCTACTTCTGCTTTGTTTATGGTCTTTGCTCTTCGTCTTGCTTGCCAGGTAACAATTCTTCGTTTCTCTTCTGCTAAATTTATGTTATAGATTTGGGTTTTTTGCATAGTGGGTTACATGATTGTTTGAATTTGAAATCAAAATTTTGGAACTTACTTTGGCTGAGGTAATCTTTTGATAATCAAGAGAAGAAACTCTTTTAGATTGATAACACAAACACAAACAAAGACACAAACACAAAGAGACCACTGATGAAAGAGCAAATTGTTGATTGTGGAGTAGAAACCAAACAAACAGATGTAGGCTACTCCTGGACGAAGACCAAAATAGAGACAGAGAGCTCACAGAAGAACAGAAAGGAGAAAGATTGAATAATGAATTATGGCTTCA
The DNA here is from genome assembly GCA_032878915.1 of Castanopsis chinensis. Classification (NCBI taxonomy): domain Eukaryota; kingdom Viridiplantae; phylum Streptophyta; class Magnoliopsida; order Fagales; family Fagaceae; genus Castanopsis; species Castanopsis chinensis. Next base: position 5,516,521 of record JAVQMG010000133.1, read on the forward strand.
CTGCTTCAGCGGCCAAAAGTAAAGAAAGAGAAGTGGTCAAAGTAGTAGGTAGGGTAGGTGGGAGAATTTATTGAGTTGCTACGTTTTGCAGCTTTTGCTTGGCTAGTGGTTGAAGTTTTTAGCTTTTTATGTTTTGCTTTTATTTTAAAGAAAATAGTTGATTCTTATATTCCTAATGGGCCATGTTCTAGACATGCAGTGCAATACAATATCATCTGTTCATCACTAGAAAAAATTGTCATATTCATAATATTTTTACAACATTTTCACAATAAATCAATAGTGATTATTTATTTGTGGTTCAAATTTGAACTTAATTTACTTTTTTGCTACAACAATAACAACCAATACTAACCTGTCGCTTAGAATTTGTTGTAAAAATGTTGTAGACATATTATTTCTCTTAAAAAGAGATGTTACATCCACAACATTTTAACAACAAATCATAGGTGGTTAGTTGTTATTGGTTCAAATTTGAACCTAATGTAATTGTTAAGCTCAATTACATATTTTCAATAATAAAAAAAACACTGATTACAGGAAAAATGACAATATAGCCTTCAAAAAATAGTTAAGTCTTTTTTTGGAATTTACACTTAAAATAGCTATTTTTAAAAAAGCTTATCAAAATGCTTAATATAACTTTAAAAATAGAAAACGTATATTTTCACATTTTTACCAAATGCTTATATGTGGTTTTTAAAATGGAGTTTTCAAAACGCACGTTTTAAAAACGCTAGTTTTTAAAACACACATTTTGAAACAACTTATCCAAACAGGTCCTATAGTTTGCTTGCAAACACCTAAATGAACACCTAGTTTCACCGAATATTTTGGTGTCAATTTATAATTAGATTCTATCATTCGCATATAAAACCACCATGTAAGCTTGGTGAAAAAATGAATTTTGATTGCACCAATTATTAGTTGACAACTAAGCATGACGTTAATTGGATGCGGACTATGGAGGTAGAGTCTTTCACAAGAAAAAGTAATTTTTTTTCCCTCAAAGAAATGAAAATCTTCCTTGGTTTGGTAACTATGGTTTATTTTTGGGCAAAAAATCTATTTATTTATGGTAATTATGCAGAACATCGATCTGCTCTCTTACCTTTCCTTGTAAAACAGGATCTATAAAATCTAATCTTCCTAGTTTGGTCGGTCCCATTTGTCTTTCTTTTTAAAACCTGCTTCAACGTTTAAACTTCAAACCCCTTGTCTTCCTCTCTCTCTCTCTCTCTCTCTCTCCCTCTCTCTCTCTCTATTCTTAACAGCAGCAATGGAGTCCAGGCCAAAATGGCCAAATACCACAAATTTCAAAACTTAGTAGCAAAAAAACACTGTTTCGGAAATAAATAGGGAAGTACCACTTTTCTGGTACTCGAGTTTCTTAAACTCGAGTTCTAAATGGTACTCGAGCTTAAGAAACTCGAGTACCAAGAAGTTTAGCCACCGTGGCACTGCTGACATGGAATTTGTGCGATTTAAAAAAATAATATGGTACTCGAGCTTGGTAAACTCGAGTTCCATGCAACACAGTACTCGAGCATACCAAACTCGAGTACCAATTAGAAAAAAAATTATGTTTATTTTTATTTCTAAGGTACTCGAGCTTGGTGAACTCGAGTACCTTGTAAGGAACTCGAGTTTAGGAAACTCGAGTTCCTTATAACTTTTTTTTTTTTTTTGATAATCGGCAAATAAACATAAACATAAACATAAACATAAACATAAACATATTTTTAAGTTTTTATTAATTTAAATAGAAGCATTGTAAAATAGATTTTAATTTCAAAATATGAATTAATTTCTACATTAATTAAAACTGTTCATTGTTTTCTCATAAAAATTGTTCACTGTTTTCTCTTTAGCATTATTTAAAAAATTGTTCACTCTCTTTTTTGCGTAAATTATTTTATGTTCACTATTTAAAAAATTATTAACTATTTTTTCATAAAACACCAACTAAAATCGTGTTTTATAAATTTAAACGCCAGATCAGAATGCTTTTTCGTGCTTAAATTTCACAATAATCGAATTTGGTTTTCTGCATTGATGAAATCTATTTCTACATTAATAAAATTTTCTCTCTGTACATCACGTTTACTGTATATTCGAATCTGCTTACTACATTCATAAAATCTGTTTTCTGTATTAATTAAAACCGTTTATTGTTTTCTCATAAAAATTGTTCACTGTTTTCTGCAACATTTATTTCTATGATTTTGCATAAAATTATTTTCTCTTTAGTGCTATTTAAAAAATTGTTCACTCCCTTTTTTGCGTAAATTATTTTACGTTCACTATTTAAAAAATTATTAACTGTTTTTTCATAAAACACCAATTAAAATCGTGTTTTATAAATTTAAACGCCAGATCAGAATGCTTTTTCGTGCTTAAATTTCACAATAATCGAATTTGGTTTTCTGCATCGATGAAATCTATTTCTACATTAATAAAATTTTCTCTCTGTACATCACGTTTACTGTATATTTGAATCTGCTTACTACATTCATAAAATCTGTTTTCTGTATTAATTAAAACCGTTCATTGTTTTCTCATAAAAATTATTCACTGTTTTCTGCAAAATTTATTTCTATGATTTTGCATAAAATTATTTTCTCTTTAGTGCTATTTAAAAAATTGTTCACTTCCTTTTCTGCGTAAATTATTTTACGTTCGCTATTTAAAAAATTATTAACTGTTTTTTCATAAAACACCTACTAAAATTGTGTTTTATAAATTTAAACGCCAAATCAGAATGCTTTTTCGTGCGTAAATTTCATAATAATCGAATTTGTTTTTCTGCATTAATGAAATCTATTTCTACATTAATAAAATTTTCTCTCTGTACATCACATTTACTGTATATTCGAATCTGCTTATTGCATTCATAAAATCTGTTTTCTGTATTAATTAAAACTGTTCATTGTTTTCTCATAAAAATTGTTCACTGTTTTCTGCAAAATCTATTTTTATGATTTTGCATAAAATTATTTTCTCTTTAGCGTTATTTAAAAAATTGTTCACTCTCTTTTTTTGCGTAAATTATTTTATGTTTACTATTTGAAAAATTGTTAACTGTTTTTTCATAAAACACCTACTAAAATCATGTTTTATAAATTTAAACACCAAATCAGGATGCTTTTTCGTGCTTAAATTTCACAATAATCGAATTTATTTTTCTGCATTGATGAAATCTATTTCTACATTAATAAAAGTTGCTCTCTGCACATCACGTTTACTGTATATTCAAACCTGCTTACTGCATTCATAAAATCTGTTTTCAGTATTAATTAAAACCGTTCATTGTTTTCTCATAAAAATTGTTCACTGTTTTCTGCAAAATCTATTTCTATGATTTTGCATAAAATTATTTTCTCTTTAGCATTATTTAAAAAATTGTTCACTCTCTTTTTTGCATAAATTATTTTATATTCACTATTTAAAAATTGTTAACTATTTTTTCATAAAACACCTACTAAAATCGTGTTTTTATAAATTTAAACGCCAAATCAGAATGCTTTTTCGTGCTTAAATTTCACAATAATCGAATTTGTTTTTCTGCATTGATGAAATCTATTTCTACATTAATAAAATTTGCTCTCCGCACATTATGTTTACTGTATATTCGAATCTGCTTACTTCATTAATAAAATTTGTTTTCTGCATTAATTAAAACTATTTATTGTTTTCTCATAAAAATTGTTCATTGTTTTCTCGGGAGTGGTAACCTTAAAATCACTCGGTGGAGTTTTTGTCATGTTAGTTTTCCCCCATTGGAAAAAAAATGACCATGTCAATTCAATTTCTGTTGCACTTAGTTTAATTGGTGATTTGTTTGTGCTACCACGCGCTTTGCATGTTAATTTGATTAATTAATAAATTTGGCTAATTAATCAATTAATTAATCACTTGGGGTCAATACGTTTTTGGCCTATCAAATTTTGTTGAGAGTACAAAATCGTGAAAATTTGAGAGAGAATTGTGTACATTAGATGTACAGATCGTTCGAATTTGTTAAAAAAAAAATTATTCGTTGAATGTATAAAATCTTGAAAGGACAAAATAAAATTGTATAAATTAGATGTACAGATAGTCTGAATTTGTTGAAAAGTTTGGATTTGTTAATTGTACAAAATCGTGAAAATTAAATGGAAAACTATGTACTAATGTATTGATCATCCGAATTTGTTGAAAAATTTGAAATTTTTGAATGAACAAAATCGTGTAAATTCAATGGAAAATCAATGAACGGACCAAATTGTTGAGCAGCACATGCAGCACTGCGAACATCAGTATAGCAATGGTGGACATTAACAACAACGTCTAATGTTCGTAGGTAAAATTTTTTGAAAATCATCATTACTTGAATCTAAGAAGTCTGAAATATCTCTTTCATCATCTAACACAGTAACTTCATTAATAGACTTGATGGCTCGCTCTTGCGCCTTCCCCTTTAGATGCTTCCTAGCTTTTTGGATTGCATGAAAACGATCTAATCGCCTTTACATTTGATTGTTCTTTTGTTCAAGATGAGCAAGTATGTTGGTAGGTTCATTTCTAGGTAACGCGGCTGATATGGTTTACTAAAAAAATAATGTAGTTAAAACTATCTGTAAATGATCTCTTTGATAATCAAATAATGAGTTTAAGGAAAATTGGTTTGAAGCTGAGCTTTTTTTTATATATATATATAAATTTAATTTATTGATTCCATGATGGTTTTTATTTTTAGTTTTTGAAAAGATGGTTTTTTATATATTGGTCATTTATTATTGGCACACGTCGCTAACCCATGGGGTGGATGGAAATGTTTGGAAGAAATATTAACATATTTATTTCATTTCTCTAATTTTATTTATTTAAAACTTTTTTTGACATGAACATTTTTAAAATGGTTCTACATAAATGTTTTTGGTAAAATACATAAATGTTAAAAGGCTGACTTTAAGCTGCTTTGTTTAATAAGAAATTAGGATTTAAATTCTCAATCTTTCTTGTTGTAGGTATCGAATTATTAAAAGAAAAGTATATTTAAGGATGCACTTTAAAAAAAATCATATATTTAAAATAAATTGGAATGTACATTTAATTTTATTTTTGAACAGAAATGTACATTTAATAAATAAATAAAATGAAGAAGATTTTTTTTTTTGAAGAACAAGAGATAGATACAATCCCCATCTGGGATTACTTATCAATACGGAGACAAAAGATCAGAAATTCGTGATACTTTATGGTTATCTGAAATGCTAGAAGCAGGGTTTATCACCAAATTAATCATAACTTCTGAAATTCAGATTAGTTTATTTCCCAAAGTCATCCAAGAAGTAGCCGCACAAATTGGAGGACTTAATTATATGAAGATCACTATCTAGAGTACTCTTCTAGCTTGGGACAGTAGTTATTATATGGAAGCTCAGCCAGCACACATTTTGGTTCTTATTCATGATTGGGGTTCTATCCTTGAATACAAATGATATACATGAGATACTTATTTACCACTTAATGATCCGGATGCTCTAGCTCAAGAATGGTCTAATTTCATGAGTAGTAAGATTTATGAGATACAGAAAGAATTAGACAGAGGCTTCTACTTATATAGTTACACAAACAGGATAGCCGTATATGGTCCAATACCTTCAGCAAGGAAGCTATTTGGGAAAAGAAAGATTGTTAAGGATCCTAGAATGATACAGATTGAAAGACAGACAAATTAATCACTATTCACTGGTGACAAATCCAAAAGGCTAGGAAACATCTAAAGGGGAAGGCGCAAGAGCGAGCCATCAAGTCTATTAATGAAGTTACTGTGTTAGATGATGAAAGAGATATTTCAGACTTCTTAGATTCAAGTAATGATGATTTTCAAAAAATTTTACCTACGAACATTAGACGTTTCAGCTCGCTGTTGTAGCACTAACTATAGTCATACAAACCACATGCGCTAATAGATGCCACTGTTTCACACGTGCTGCTCAACAGCTCAGCATTATTTCACACACTGTCCAGTCATATCATCCACATTCACGTGAATACTTAAATATATGAATAATCGTACCCTGGTGCCAGGGACATAGCACTGTGTCAATTAAATCTGATACTCTATTCAAGAACACTACAACTACCGCCCACATCTTCAAATCTCACTGTGACATTGGGAACATTTAAAATTTTGTTCATATAGTGTTTTCCCAGCCTGTATTGACATGACAAGCCCTAATAACTGAAATTATAATGCTTGAAACATGAAATGAGGTTATAAATGCACCACAATAATGATCTTATTTCTACCCCACTAACTTCGTAGATTGACTAAGCTATGAGTCGCAACGCCTCAACATCAAATCATACAATGCGAAACAAGTTTGGATCTACTTCAACAAATGGATTATCACAAGTTCCAGCAGATCAACAACTACAGACATACACAGACCACTATGGAGGGAAATGGGTTGGAAAGAGGAGAGATTTCCTTAATATGCCAATATATACGTACGAGAGTCTTGGAAGCGTTGGGCACATCATGGTTGGCAAACCTACAAAACTAAGTACAGATACCCCCGCAGTAGAGCTCACCGTAGCAAAACCACCATGGTCAACCCTATACGAGAAAAGGTGTGAGTTGGAGGTGTATTGTCGATGGCATGGGTTACGAGTTCCTAAGGCACGCTCAGCTGAGTTACCTAGAAATGAACCTGCCAACATACTTACTCGTCTTGAACAAGAGAACAATCAAATGCAAAGGCGATTAGACCGTTTTCATGCAATCCAAAAGGCTAGGAAACATCTAAAGGGGAAGGCGCAAGAGCGAGCCATCAAGTCTATTAATGAAGTTACTGCGTTAGATGATGAAAGAGATATTTCAGACTTTTCAGATTCAAGTAACGATGATTTCCAAAAATTTCTACCTACGAATATTAGACGTTGTTGTTAATGTCCACCATTGCTACATTGATGTTCACAGTGCTGCATGTGCTGCTCAACAATTTGCTATGTTCTTTGATTTTCCAATGAGTTTACACGATTTTGTTTATTCAACGATTACGAATTTTTCAACAAATTCGGATGATCAATACATTAGTACATAGTGTTCCATTTAATTTTCACGATTTTGTACATTTAACGAATCCAATCATTTTAACAAATTCAGACTATCTGTACATCTAATTTACACAATTTTATTTTGTACTTTCAAGATTTTATACATTCAATGAATAATTTTTTTTTTTTTACAAATTCGAACGATCTGTACATCTAATGTACACAATTCTCTCTCGAATTTTCACGATTTTGTACTTTCAACAAAATTTGATAGGCCAAAAACGTATTGACCCCAAGTGATTAATTAATTGATTAATTAGCCAAGTTTATTAATTAATCAAATTAACATGCAAAGCGCGTGGTAGCACAAAAAAATCACCAATTAAACTAAGTGCAACGGAAATTGAATGGACATGGTCATTTGTTTTCCAATGGGGGAAAACTAACACGACAAAAACCCCACCGGGTGATTTTAAGGTTACTACTCCCGAGAAAACAGTGAACAATTTTTATGAGAAAACAATAAACAGTTTTAATTAATGCAGAAAACAAATTTTATTAATGAAGTTAGCAGATTCGAATATACAGTAAACATGATGTGCAAAGAGCAAATTTTAATAATGTAGAAATAGATTTCATCAATGCAGAAAAACAAATTCGATTATTGTGAAATTTAAGCACGAAAAAGCATTCTGATTTGGCGTTTAAATTTATAAAACACAATTTTAGTAGGTGTTTTATGAAAAAACAGTTAATAATTTTTTAAATAGCGAACTTAAAATAATTTACGCAAAAAAGGAAGTGAACAATTTTTTAAATAGCACTAAAGAGAAAATAATTTTATGCAAAATCATAGAAATAAATTTTGCAGAAAACAGTGAACAATTTTTATGAGAAAACAATGAACGGTTTTAATTAATACAGAAAACAGATTTTATGAATGTAGTAAGCAGATTCGAATATACAGTAAACGTGATGTACAGAGAGAAAATTTTATTAATGTAGAAATAGATTTCATCGATGCAGAAAACCAAATTCGATTATTGTGAAATTTAAGCATAAAAAAGCATTCTAATCTGGCATTTAAATTTATAAAACACTTTTAGTTGGTGTTTTATGAAAAAACAGTTAATAATTTTTTAAATAGTGAACGTAAAATAATTTACGCAAAAAGGGAGTGAGCAATTTTTTAAATAACACTAAAGAGAAAATAATTTTATGCAAAATCATAGAAATAAATTTTGCAGAAAACAGTGAACAATTTTTATGAGAAAACAAGGAACGGTTTTAATTAATACAGAAAACAGATTTTATGAATGCAGTAAGCAGATTTGAATATACAGTAAACGTGATGTACAGAGGGAAAATTTTATTAATGTAGAAATAGATTTCATCGATGCAGAAAACCAAATTCGATTATTGTGAAATTTAAGCACGAAAAAGCATTTTGATCTGGCGTTTAAATTTATAAAACACGATTTTAGTTGGTGTTTTATGAAAAAACAGTTAATAATTTTTTAAATAGTGAACATAAAATAATTTACGCAAAAAAGAGAGTGAACAATTTTTTAAATAATGCTAAAGAGAAAACAGTGAACAATTTTTATGAGAAAACAATAAACAGTTTTAATTAATGTAGAAATTAATTCATATTTTGAAATTAAAATCTATTTTACAATGCTTCTATTTAAATTAATAAAAACTTAAAAATATGTTTATGTTTATGTTTATGTTTATGTTTATTTGCCGATTATCAAAAAAAAAAAGTTATAAGGAACTCGAGTTTCCTAAACTCGAGTTCCTTACAAGGTACTCGAGCTCACCAAGCTCGAGTACCTTAGAAATAAAAATAAACATAATTTTTTTTCTAATTGGTACTCGAGTTTGGTATGCTCGAGTACTGTGTTGCATGGAACTCGAGTTTACCAAGCTCGAGTACCATATTATTTTTTTAAATCGCACAAATTCCATGTCAGCAGTGCCACGGTGGCTAAACTTCTTGGTACTCGAGTTTCTTAAGCTCGAGTACCATTTAGAACTCGAGTTTAAGAAACTCGAGTACCAGAAAAGTGGTACTTCCCTATTTATTTCCGAAACAGTGTTTTTTTGCTACTAAGTTTTGAAATTTGTGGTATTTGGCCATTTTGGCCATGGAGTCCAAGCTATTAGAAGCTGCTAACAGGCACTCCAGCCCATATTACCTTCAAATCTTCAAGACCCACTTTGCATTTTGCCTCCAAAGCCGCCTTTAAATCCCCTGAATCAAATTTTGTAGCAAATGGGTGTTGCCCAATTCAGGCTTCTTTTTCTTCTACTACTTCTCCTTCTTCCTCCTTTCCAATCAGGTGCGATAAAAATTGTCTCTGTCTTAAATTTCTGGCATGTTCTTTATTTCATCAATCTCTTCTCATTATCACTTATAATTTGCTTTTTTTCTCGTTAAATTTATTGTATGATTGCAAAATATACGTGTTGAGTAATTGAAATTGGAAAAATTATTAAGTAGTTTCAAAGGACCATAAATGTATATTTTTTCCTTTCACATAAACGATGAGTTTTATCGTGAATTTAATTAGTAGGACCTACTATTTAATTTTCATTAAAATCGAGGAATAAAGATTGATAAGCATTTTCCAATAGAATGAATTGATTGCTTGAAAAAGTGATTTTTTTTTTTTTTTGCCTTTTGGGGAATAGTTAACTGTGCTGGCATTTTTTTAGTATATATTTTAAAAAGAATTATTGAAAAAGATTAAAAAAAAAAAGTGACTGATTTTTTCGACAGCTATTATATTTGTCTAATTAAAAGTTTGCTAAAATAGTATATCCACAAAATTTTGCTAAGAGCACCTTTTAACCGGACTCTTTTTTTTTTTTTTTGGTTGTGTAGTAAAGGTGTAACCGTTTAGCTATATTATAAATTCTATATTACAGATAAGTTGTTCATGCACACATAAAAGGTGGATTTTGCTGATTTATATTGTGAAGGCACCAGACAAAGAAAAAGTTAAATTGCATATATATAGAGTCATCACTCATTAAACCTTGTGTTTGGTATATTTAAGAGAAATGCTAACGAATGTCCTTAAGGCATTGGTTAACAATTTATTTTAAGAAAATTTTAACCCCATTTTTATGGGAAATGAAAAAAGCTGTCAAAACATTAATTGCTTTATTTCATTTTCCAATAAAAACTTTCTTTAAATGGATTATTAACCAATGCTCTAAGGACATTCCTTAACATTTTCCATACTTTAAAATGTGTCTAAAAGTCCTTACCATGAAAAATGTTGACGTAATAAAGTAGTGCCTGTTTGGTGTCCTGATTTGAAACCGTAAAAATATTTCAAACTATAGCTTTTTTTTTTTTTTTAAAGCTCACTTTTTCTATATAAGAAATTTTCAAATAGCTCATTTTTTAAAAGAAAAAAATATAATTTCAGCTTAACGTTACTTTTTTTTTTTTTAAGAGAAGCTTAACATTACTTTGATGCTGTGGAGTCCATGACGTGGTATGAGTTCTTTTTGTCATGTTATTATAGTCCAATCCATTAAATCACGGCAAGGATTGAAACTACAGGGACTAAAGTGAAACATGTTAAAGTGTAACAACAATTTTGAAATAAAGGTAATTGAGGACTGGATATGTGATTCACAAAAAATAAAAAATAAAAAATAAAAAAAAATTAAAAATGGGTGGTTTTTTTACACTTTTTTTACCTTAAAGTCGGAGGTTGTTTTTATTTTTGTCCCTTGAGTTTGAGATTTTTCATTTTGGCCCTACAAGTTTGATTCAGTTTTCAAAATAGTCATTTTGTCCATCTTAGAGTCCACGACTAATTTGGTCATTAAGTGCTACAAAACGAGGTTCTTTTCTCTCTCTCTCTCTCTCTCTCTCTCTCTCTCTCTCTCTCTCTCATTACAACTAGATTAGTCATGGACATGAATATATGGAAGGACCATTTTGAAAACAAAATCAAATTTGATGGACCAAATTATAAAATCTCAAACTTTAAGAGACCAAAATGAAAATGAACCAAACTTTCTGGGTCAAGTGTATTTAGTTTTTTTTTTTGGGAGGGGGGGGGGGGGTGGGGTTTAAATTAGTGGAGGGATAGAATGTAAACAAAGGGAATGGTGATTTTGGTACCACTATGTGTGGGAAAGTATGTGAATCAGAAAATGCATGTTTAACTTGGTCAGTGAAGCCTACCTTTTCCCTTCTCACAATGTTCCCGCATTTGCTCAAGAATCAAACCTTGGAAGCCACCGTTTTTAGGGGACCATTTATTTAATTTTGGGTGTGCCACTATTAGGAAAAAAAAAATTGTACCCAATGCCCAAAGTTTTCCCTTTTGTGGAATTTGGAAGGGATGATTGATAAGAAACCTTATCCTTTTTTTTTAGAGAGGCTACAACTAGACTCAAACCCTCTACTTATCGCTTTTGGTGGAAAGCACTTGCCATTGTATCAAGGCCCAACCTTGGAGAGTGCCGCTATTGAACTTTTTGAAAATAATCTCATTTTGTGAAATCCCAAAACTCATTTGAACCTTTCTTTGGGGCCCCAAGGCCTTCTGCCCTTGTGCTTGAGTGTGAGTACACACACACGTTTGTATTTATATATACTTTTCCAAGGATTAGATTTTGTGAAAATTCTTTCTACACTAATAGAACATTACTCTATATGTTTTAGTTTTTCACTTTTTTGTTAAAGTTACTTTGTTTAATAAGCCTCACTAGCTGGGTTGATTGAATGTCTAATCTTAATTCTTAAAGCATGATGCCTTAAGCTTGTAGGCAATAGAAGGAACTACCATGTCCATTTGCTAATGTTTGCTGTGATATATCTTGATCTAATAGTTACTGGGCGTGCAAAATAGTTTCAAATCTATCAATTGTGTGGAAGAATTTTGTAAACAAATTGCAACATCAACCTCCATTTGCTAATGTTTGCTGTGATATATCTTGATCTAATAATTACTGGGTATCAAAAACAGTTTCAAATCTATCGATTGTGTGGAAGAATTTTGTAAACAAATTGCAACATCAACACCAACCCCCCCCCCCCCCCCCAAAAAAAAAGGGTGACTTTTATGTGTTGGTTAACCAACTTCTCACATTGCAGACTTGTATAGAAGAAAAGAGTGGATCAGAGTGAGACCTTGACTCTACCCTTTATAAGACACTCTTTAATTCGACAAGAGGATAGCATAATATTTAGCCTCTTGGAGAGGGCTCAGTATTGTTACAATGCAGACACATATGACCATGATGCATTCTCCGTGGATAGTTTCAATGGATCTTTGGTTGAGTTCATGGTCAGGGAAGCCGAAAAGCTCCATGCTCAGGTTATCTCATTTCTGAAAGGAAAATTAGTATTAAAAAAAAAAGTATGATGCCAGAAATTTCCTAATCCACTTCTCTTTGAAAACTAGGTGGGTAGACATAAGAACCCAGATGAGCTTCATTTTTTCCCAGCAGACCTACCTGAGCCGATGCTTCCACCTTTGCAGTATCCACAGGTATGAATCACCATTATTCTAATCTTATCTATGTTCTTATAAAATCTCAGATTACATGAAAAACAATACATCCGAATGCCTTAAGTTGGTGAGAAACTTTTTCCACAAATTTGCCCATTTTGATTGCAAAAAATAGAATAATGGACCACTCCCACAGTATTAAATATTCCCAGTGCGTATGCCTACTCTTGGGTGAGTCATAGCTGTGGTGTGGTAGTAACATTAGGACAAGTTGCAGGAGTAGGTGTTGGCAAACTGAATAATACTTCTATGAATATTCGTTTGACTGTTATACGTAGTTTGAGGAACAACAGGTTTCCACAACAAGGAAGGTCCACGGAATGATCAAAATGTATTTCTGCAAGGCCTTATATTGTGTTTCCATTCATCCTTATGTGGATTTCAGGTTTTCTGAGTTTTTTTTTTTTTTTTTTTTTTTTTGGTTTTTGGGGGGGGGGGGGGGGGTGTGGAGAATGTGGGGGTTGATCTTTACACACTTTGTGTAATTGGGTTGTGCACCTTCACTCCTTCTTCGCAAATATATTTCCATTTTTTTAATAAATTTTTTATAATAACGTAAAAAGTGCTTTTTATTCGTTAGCAAAGGATACATCGGACCTTAGCCAGTCCTCTGTAACCTCTCCCCATGCTGATTCCTGAATTACATCTCTCACATATTTGGCTAATGAGTGTGCTACGCTATTGCCTTCCCTTCATACCAACTGAAAGACAATTTCTTCAGACTGTTCTAGAGCCGAAGTTAACCCAACTGAGTTTCCTTCAAAGCATGCCTCTCAAACAACCATTTCAATGGCAAACATCACTGTCGTACTCATGGGAAGACCTCTGCTTCCTCCCCTCAATCACTGAGCTACCATGATCACTCAAAGCCACAATAAACAAACCTCAAGTGATCTTGGATTATCAATCCCATGCCAGAATGTCATTGTCCTTGAAAAGTAGCTCCATCACAATTCACTTTAAACCTAACCTATATCTGGAGGGGACTAAGCTCTCCTATTAAAATTCTTGATTTTATTTGAGGTTTTTGAGCTTAGAGGATCTTCCATATCTGCCGTGTATCCATTCCCCTAGAGCTTTCAGGCATCATATGAGGTTTCTATTGAAGGCAAGGTGATTTGCACTCTAACAGAGAAGTGGCCCCCTTAGCAGAAACCCAAATTTACTTATCTGGAGCTCTTCTTTGCCAATGGAATTTTGGGAATTATATCTGCTTCTTCTTCACTAAAAATCTCTCATATTAGAGATGAATTCCACCATTTTGTATCATTATCAATGAGGTTGTTAACAACAGCTTTGTTATGCAGTATATTTGGTGGGGATGTGGCTTTGAACGTGTGAGAAATACATAACATGGCTGCATTAGCGGATATATGAATATTATGTTGTAGAACAGGCAGCCATGTTATCCACTATCGATAATCCTCTGCATCTCAAACTCCTAATTTAAACTTGAACTGGAAAAGGTTGTCTCCAAAGTCCAACCTCCACAATCTTCAAATTATTTCCTAGCCCCCAAGGACATATAGTATTCTTTGCTGCCCTTCTATTGAAAGGCTTAGTGGTGAGGAACCTCCCTTCCAAACTATTCATTCACTCCTCAAGTTCCGTACAGCAATCTTCTTCTTTAAACATGGTTTGTAGGCGTTCTATGATGTCTGGGTCCATTGGGTTCCTTTCTGTTCATTCACAATGACCTAGAGATCAGCCTGATCTGTTCATAACCCTAAGGAATCTTCTGACAACTCCACAAGAGAGAGCTCCTTCCTAGAGGATAGATTTGTATTTATTCTTTCCTTTTTTTTTCTTTTTTAATTAAAAAGGAAAAAAAATTAGACATTCATATATGAAATGAACATTTTTGGCTGTCAAATTTTGAATTTTGAATTCTATGGTATTTCTTGAAGGCATCACTGATACTAATGAATAACTAGAAGTTAAATAAATTGTCAAAATACTCTGGGCAAGGGCATACCAGGTTAACTGCCAAAAGCTTATTGAAGTCAGATATACCATGTAAAAATTAACTTATTAATTTGTTTTTGTTGAACATCACTGGTCCATAGGGTAATGTTGTTAGTATGTTGACACTAGTCAAAATTTTCAAGTTATGTTTTTTTGGCTTGAGATAGTCAATTAATATGTGGAAGTTCATTTTGGTGTAGAGATCTAGCTATTTTGGATATTCTAGTTTAGCCTTGAAGGTGGTGAGTGCATTTGTAGAACTTTATGTTATAAGATCATCTCTTTAGATAACATTTTTGTTTGCTTCGATATTCTTACACTGATTTGGTCTCGTTTTCTGATATGCCTCTAGGTGTTGCATCCCTGTGCTGATTCAATCAATATAAACAATAAGGTGTGGAATATGTATTTTAGAGATCTTCTTCCAAGATTGGTCAAAGCAGGAGATGATGGTAATTGTGGGTCAGCTGCTGTTTGTGACACACTTTGTCTACAGGTATGTCATTGAACCGTTGCTCTATTATCAACTACAACTAATTTTTATGGTGGGATAGAGAAACTAATTTTTATGGTGGTATAGAGAAATACCTGTGTGATGATATGAACTGGCCTCTTCCTGTTGCTTTGATAATAGATACGAGCCAATGAAGAATGCTCAAGAGGATTGCTTGTGTCTTTAATGGAGTAATTAAAGTAGATTGTCTGGCAATTAAAAAAATCTCTTATGCATTAGAAGTAATCTTATATTTTACCCTTCAAGAAACTGATGGGTTAATTTATTCCCCTTTTGCATAGTCTAAAACTTACTATTTCTTCGCTTCTATGCATTCTCTTATCTCCTTATATTATTTTAACTAAGTCATATTATTCGCCATTCTTTTTGGATTTTTCTTTTAAGTCTCTGTGTCGCTGATGCTATGCTATACTGGTTCAGTTCTCAATTGCTGATTAATTGACATTTGTTAGATTTTGGATTATTGGTAACCTTCCATATTTTGGATGTAAAACCTTGACTTTAGGCTGATGTTGGACACTTACTGCAGGTGCTTTCCAAGAGAATCCACTATGGTGAATTTGTTACGGAGGCAAAATTTCGAGAGTCCCCTGCTGCATATGAGGATGCCATTAGAGCACAAGTAGGTCCCTATCATGTTCTGATTTTTTTTTTTTTTATTTGGCCAGTGATTGGTTTTCTCACGTTATCTTTTCTCTTTTGGTGGGGAAATGTGGTCTTGCAGGACAGGGCTCAACTGATGGAATTGCTGACATATGAAACAGTGGAAGCAGCAATTAAGAAAAGAGTAGAGATGAAGGCTAAAACATTTGGACAAGATGTAATGGTCAACCAGGAGGAAGATGTGGCTGATCCTGTATATAAAATCAAGCCAAGTTTAGTTGCCAGTCTATATGGGGAATGGATCATGCCTCTAACAAAGCAAGTTCAGGTTGAATACTTGCTGAGAAGATTGGATTAAATATAAGAACGTGTGTACTCAATGTTTCTTGCTTTGACATCTTATAGGGTCTTTCATATGAATACAGATCACCTTTAAATTTTCAATAGAAAACAGCTTTGGTATTCTCTGGTCCACATTTCTAGAACCTTTTCCCGAATGTGAAACTCAATCAGTGCTGATTTTTTCCCCATGTATTATGCTCTGATTGTCTAGAAGAGAAGCTTGCATTTCCCTGGCTTTACCCTTATGAAGATCCTCTAATGTGTAGTAATAATTATTTCATGCATTAGTTATATGTATCCTCCTCACATTGTGGATCCTGCAACCGTGTTGGACTCGTATGGTGTGAGAGAGCAGATACATATATCCGACGCATGAGATCTCTTTTAAATGAATCGAGTAAGCTAAACATTTTGACATCTTGTCTCTACATGAAATATTGTTAGCACTAACAAAAACTCCACTATAATTGGAACTTGCACAACAATAACTTCAGCTCTCATAGGGTTGATTTCACCTTTTGTTTTTTCATTGGTGATTTATCTAACACATTCTACAAGCTAAGAATCAACAATCTCAGTCATCATCCCATACAACCGTATTTAATGGAGGATGAAAGTGTCGTTTGAGTCACAATTCATTGACATTTTTAGGGTTAATAACCAGTTCAAGAATGGGTTCTTCTCACTATTATTTTGCATAAATTAGTCTTTTTTGAGTGACTCTATAAAACCACCCTCTCATAGTAGGTGAGATTCAAACATTTATGGGTCTCACATGCAATGAGAGGATGGTATCAGGGAACCGCTCCATGAGATACATCCTTGTGGGAGTTACGAAATATATATATAAGTGAAAACCATCAAAGTATATGAATCTTAATTTGTCACATTATCTAGTGGTGGGAATAGGGACTTGCACTGTCCAAAAGTGACCAAGTCCTTGTGAATTTGCCTATAACAAATAGACTCTAAAACAAGCAATAGCTGAGATGTTATTCCAGAAAAGAACTTAGTTTAGGTCCAAGGCAATCAGTGCACTGGACCTAGTCAAATGGTGAAACGTGTCCAAACGTAAATACGTGACATCATCTCAACGGGTTCAATGCCACTAGACACTAAATCCAAGCCTGACCCCCAAAAAAATATACTCAAACCCTAAATTGGCTCTCACTTATTTAGATTAATAATCAAACCCCCCCCCCCCCCCCCCCCCCCCCCCCCCAAAAAAAAAAAAATCTATCACAATTCCAATGCATAACAAAAATAAACAATTTACTAATTTATCCACAAATGATAGAAATTGAAGAGGAATAGAGAATTGAAATTTAACAAAAACATCATCCATATAAGA
Source organism: Castanopsis chinensis (assembly GCA_032878915.1). Classification (NCBI taxonomy): domain Eukaryota; kingdom Viridiplantae; phylum Streptophyta; class Magnoliopsida; order Fagales; family Fagaceae; genus Castanopsis; species Castanopsis chinensis. The sequence continues at coordinate 5,533,889 of JAVQMG010000133.1, forward strand.
TGCAGTATCATCTTCTCTAAATCACAAATAACATTATTGCTAAGGATAAAATAATTAAGTTTATGGTATACAAATAATTAGGAGCTCAAGCACAATAACGCTAAAACACATTTACCATCTAATGAAACTAGGCTCTCCACATAAAGCTTAGCATGGCACAATACGTTTGGCAGCCCTGAATCTTGAAGACTCTTAATTTGCCGAGAACTAATGTTATACAAGACCATTGTATGATCTTCATCGTTACGAAGTAGAATAAGGAAACCATATCTCTCTCCCTCTCTCTCTCTCTCTCTCTCAAGGGAGATTGAAGGGTCAAAAACTTTATAAATAAAAAAGGTGAAGGGTCAAATAATAAACTCTTCTTTGGAAACCAGAAATTTGTGTGAACATCAGAGGCTATTCAAAATGGTTCATTGATGCTGAGATTGTAAGTAATAGTGATCAGGAGGGTTAGCGTTTTACTGGTTTCTACGGACAACCAGACACAAGCAAAAGAGAAGAAACATGGCAGATTTTAGAAGGTTTTGGTCGACAAAATAATTTACCTTGACAAAATAATGACTTATTTTAGAAGGTTTCACAATAGTTATTTTAACGGTAAATTATAAATAGGCTAAGTGAATAATAAGTGTACGTGTGTGTGTGTGGGTATATATATATATATATATATATATATATATATATATATATATAAAAGATATCTTAGTAATTTAGTAATTTAAATGTTAACACGTTTTTAACATTAAGCAATTTACCATCTATTTATCCATAAATTATTAGGACTTCAAATATTCTATCATAAAATTTTGAAAAATACTAAAAAACAAAATAAGTTCATTTTATATCTACACCACAATTTTCATAATTGTTTTCATAGTTGTTAAAATTGGCACGTAATAATTAGTACATGTTAGTAATAAGAGAAAGGTCATGCTAACGAGTGCTCTTAGAGTATTAGTTAATAATCCAATTAAAAAAAGTTTTAACACACTTTTATGGGAAATAAAAAAAAAAAAACTGAGATAAAATATCATTTTCGTCCCTAAACCATCACAACAGTTCGTTTTTTGTCCCTAAAGTTTCAAAAGTTCTATTTTCGTCCCTAAACTTTTCCAAACGTACTGATTTTCGTCCCTCCGTCTGTTTTCGTTAACTTATGTCTTATGTGGCCTGACGGAGTGCTGATGTGGTATCTGACTTAGATTAAAATTATTTTGTTTAAAAAAAAATACGAATACATGGCAAATAATTATAGGGTACTTGGGAACAATTTTTTTAAAAGCCCAAAATTACCCCACTCCCTCAATTGACCCTCACTCCCTCCTTTTGTGAATCACTGATTCTTCATTCGTGCAACCCTAACGCCCAAGCCCCACTATAATCGGTGACCAGAATCAACTAGTCCAAACTCGCTGGAGACCCCAACTGGTTAGCCTCCTCCCTTCGCCGACATTAAGAAGGTGAAATAGGGTTCAAAACTCTGCTGTGAAGTTGCTATTGAAATCAAAGCTCGTAACCCATGCCTCGTGATTGATCTTCTTAATATTTTCCATCTCAATTCGAAAATGACCCATATTGGTGGCCCTTGCAGCAGCCCACATCCTATCTTTAAGTAGTTTTCCCTTGTGCTCCTTACTGAAGTTATTGTATAGGTGTCTAATACAAAATCGATGGTTCACACCTAGCATAAGCTCATCAAACGTAAGTACCAGCCCTTGTACATTATTATATAACAAAAATTAGCATTATTAATAATCATGCATTTTTAACTAGAATGTGGTTAAAAAAGCAAAGCAAATCATTACCTTCTGTTGATTAGACATGAAAGTCCATCTCTGCTCATTCACAAGTCCAAGACTTTTTTGTTTCGGCTTCAACAATGGCAAACACATTTGGATATATTCCATTGTTTCCATCCTTGCCTACTGCAGTAAGAAGCTCTCCTGTAAATTCACCCTTCAAGTGTCATCCATCAAACCCAATAAATGGCCTACATGCATTTAGAAATCCCCTTTTACAAGCATCTAGGCAAACATAAAATCTCTAAAAGGGTGAGTTTGGTTGGGCTTTTTGAAAAAGTGCATAATGAAAAAATTGAGTTTTTAAAAAGTGCATAATGAAAAAATATTTTTTCTAAAAGCTAAGTGGTTGGTAAAAACTGTTAAAAAGTGCTTTTTGAAAAAGCTGAGTGTTTGGTTAATACTTATAAAAATTGTAATTTGAGGGATAAATTACCAAAAAGGACAATGTATATATAGGGAGTTCATTTCATACTTAAGATTTATTGTGAAAGTATTGAGAAAATATTGTGATAAAAATTGATATTGATTTTAATTTGAACATATTATTAAAATTATTGTAAGAGCATCTCCAACAGCCTCTCCAAATTTTTGTATTATTTTGGAGATTGAATAGTACATTTTTCGTAATTTTTTCACAACATTTTTCGCAATATTTTCAAAAGAATCACATCAAAAATCTTATGTAGAAAGTTATTACTAGTTCTAATTTGAACCCACTACTGAAATTATTTTTTTACTCACTAATATTAACTAATAATAATCTATTACTTAAAATTTATTGTGAAAATATTGAAGTAACATTTCTTAATTGTCATTTCTTATTTTTATATTATTTTTCCAAACTTATTACGTCCATACAAGTCTTTTTCTTCTTCTTTTTTTCTCTTGACTTTTTCTCACCATACAAGTCTTTTTTTCTCTTGACTTTTTTTTCTTTTTTTCTCTTGACTTTTTCTCACCACACACTGACCCCACTCCCACCTACCCACCTCCCATCTCTATCTTCCCCTCTTTTTCTTTTTCAAGTGCATTTCAGATGGTTCTTTCCCTTTCTCCGGCTCTCTCAGTCTTTCTCTGCTCGTCCTTTCTTTCTTTTCTTTTTTTTTTTCTATTTCTACTTGAACACTCTAGCAATATAAGAAACTGAGAAATTACGAACAAGGCTCCACCATTGATTGAAGGACACAGGCAAGGCAGGCGTTGTCTCTTTTTTGCTCCACCGTGGGTTGCTTGCAGATTCTTTTTCAAGTGCATTCCAGGTTCTTCTTTCCCTTTCTCCAGCTCTCTCATTCAAATTTTTTTTTTTTTTTGTTCTGATTTGATTAGTTTTAAGATTGTGTTTTGAGTTTGTATCTTGTTGTGATTAAGTTTGTATCTTGATTTTGATTGTATCTTGAAAATTTTTATTACCCAAACATTATTAAAATTATACCAATAAAATTAAAAAAAAAAAAAATTATAGATCAGTAGGAAGAGCTCGTGGATGGTTTGGTAATTTTCGGAAGAGCCCAACGGATAGTTTCAAAACGCTTCTTGACTTTTTGTTTATGGAACTCCAGAGCTCCATATTTGTTATGCACGTTTATGCCTTCGCCCAAAACGCAACTTTTGGATAAAAGTTGCGTTTCTGCTAAACCAAACGGCAATATAATTCCAGCTTTTAAAAAACGTGGCGTTTCAGCCCCTAAAAGCTGAAACAAACGGGTACAAAATATGATTGCAACTCTAGATGGGGTCTGTTAACTGAAAGTACTGTAGTACTTCTGGAATTAGTTTTGTACAACTACTCACAATAATCACCCAACTGTGCATATTGCTCCTTGTATGTCCCCTCCAATACCTCACTTGCCCTCAACTTAGCTTGTTGAGCCTGCCCCTTGTTTATATGGATATTGAAAGTACTATACACATGTGCTGTCACATCTTTCAACTTCATATTTCGGTTAGTCCTTAATTGGTCAACAATATTCTTGCCTAGCCACTTGGATGATGCTTGTTTATTCCTAAACTGCCTCCCACATATATGCTCATCATTATAAGTCCTAATTTGCCAAGTGTCCACGCTCTTCCTCTTTGCACAGTATATAACAAAAGGACACTTATGCTTGCATTTTACTCTTACTCTAATGCAGTCATCTTTAACAAGTCTTACATTAAACCCTTTTCCCACAGCGTAGTCTTTTATAGCATCCTTGAATTCCTGCTTAGATGCAAACAACATCCCTTTTTCAAAACTAATTTCAGATATAGGACCCTTACGATATTTAGGATACTGAGGACTATCCTCAGCATCTGAATCAGACCCAACCAAGCTAGCAGAAGTATCAGACACATATTCATCCTTAACAGCCTCAATAGTAGTACCTGTTGGCCCATCAATTACTGCTTTTAGCCCACTAACTTTAACACTTGGCCCAACATCACCTGATCCACTACCATCACTAGCCTTGCTCCTACAAGCTTTCGATTTTTTCCTCTTAACACCCTTTGCGTTTTGCTTCTTGCCATTTATTGATGTTCCCTCATATATTTCCTTCCCTTTTGTATTTTCTATTGGTGTTACTTCCTCATTCCCAATATACATATGAAACATATCATCATTGTCACTCTCACTACCACCAAAATGGACTTCACAAGCACTATCATATTCCTTAATGGCCCCATTATCAACCTCTGCCCTCTCTCCCCCCTTTCTATTATTTGTATCTTCTTGCCCAAAGTCTTCCAAGAATGTCACGTATAGCTCAACTTCATGGTGCCCTCTAAAAATTTCTACCATTTTCACAACATCATTGTCATTTACTAAGGGCTTTAAGCCTCCCACAAATGGTAAACCAGGATCCCTATATAACAACAAATCAAGGGGCATAAGTCCATAACCAAACTCTCTAATAATACTAATCATCTCGATCATTGATATTTCATTGGAATTGTAGTCTTCATGCTTCTTTATATTCCCCCCATCATACCTAAACGGATTATTCTTAAATTTCCCACCATAATGAAGATATATGGTGAATTGAAAGTCTTCATCCATCCTATAACAAACAAAGTGTAAAAAGAAAGAAGTATCATGAATACAAAGGAAAATATTGGACGAAGTACCTATCTATTACAAACTTCAAGTGTAACATCTACATTAATATTGCTAACAATCTTTCGATGAATTCAAGTAAATTTGTTTCGGTGATTCTGAGCCAATAATTCCTTGTGATATCATTGAAAAAATCAGTGGACTAAGTTACATAGTGGTTACCATGTGCAAATACTATACAGCAAGCGAAACAAAATTATTAGTCACTCAAATATAGCATGTGGTCCCTCAATGTCTGATGGAGTCTCCAACACTAAACACTAGGGACCGCTAAATCAAATTATGCCAATTTTTAAGCATAAACCCTTGTCCCTTTCAATAGCATAACACACCCTTATGTAAACCAATTTGTTATAGTGACAAAACTAAAAAGCTCTATATATATGACACACTTTTTCATTGGCCTTGCAGGCTGCCTTGTCACTTTTCCACTGCAGCAACTTTTCAAATATAAAAAACTCAGGTTTAAAGTGGACTCTTGTGTATTTTCATTACACTGAAAACCTGAAAATAGACTTTGTCTTGGAAGCGTATAAATCAATATACTTTGACCCATACCCATCAAGCTATAGAAACGTATATGTACATTCCAATTAAGCTATAAAGCAAAACCAAAAATTTTACCTTATAAGTCAGTACGAGCTTTAATTTCAACAACAGCTTCACGGCGGAGTTTTGAACCCTATTTCACCTCCTCAATGTTGGCAAAGGGAGGAGGCTGACCGGTTGGGGTCTCCGGCAGGTTTGGACTTGTTGATTCTGGTCACCGATTATAGTGGGGCTTGGGCATTAGGGTTTCACGAATGAAGAATCAGTGATTCACAAGAGGAGGGAGTGAGGGTCAACTAAGGGAGTGAGGGGTAATTTTGGGCTTTTAAAAAAATGGTTCCCACTTGCTCTGTAATTATTTGCCACGTATTTGTATTTTTTTTAAACAAAATAATTTTAATCCAGGTCAAATACCACATCAACACGGCTATATAAGACATAAGTTAATGAAAACAGACAGAGGGACGAAAATCAGTACGTTCGAAAAAGTTTAGGGACAAAAATAGAACTTTTGAAACTTTAGGGACGAAAAACAAACTTTTGCAATAGTTTAGGGACAAAAATGATATTTTACCCAAAAAACTGTTAAAACATTAATTACTTTTTTTTTCTTTTCCCATAAAAACTTTTTTTAAATAGATTATTAACCAATTTTATAAAAGCATTCATTAGCATTTCTCATAAAGGAATATCATGTCCACAATATTTTCACAATAAATCTTAAACATCGGACTATTATTAGTTGTGAAAATTTATAAATAGGCTAAGTGAGTAATAGGTGTAAGTGTAATTTAGTAATTTAAATGTTAACACGTCATTAACATTAAGCAAATTACCATCTTTTTATCCATAAATTATTAGGACTTCAAATATTCTATCATAAAATTATTTTGAAAAATACTAAAAAACAAAATAAGTTCATTTTATATTTACACCACAATTTCCATAATTTTATTCATAGTTGTTAAAATTGAAACGTAATAATCAATACTTGTTAGTAATAAGAGAATGTAATGATTAAAATATTTTTACAATAAATCTTGAATATCATATTATTATTAGTCATAAAAAAATTTAAAAAATTTTAAATTGTAAGTTCAAATTAAAATGAATAACCACTTAATACATTGTAGATGTATAATGACATTGTATCAATTATTGTAATTTAAAAGCTAAACAAGTTGTGAAATTTAATGGCATTAAAAGGCAGTGTATGATGTGTATCTATAATGTATCATCATTATCGTAGCAAAACACTGGCTCAATTACCAAAACACCCTCCACTTTTCTAAAAATATTCTTCTTCTTTTTCTCTTTTTCCATAAAACTTGACAGATAAGAAAATATATTCTAATATAACTCCTAATTAATACCTAACTACAACAGGAACCAAATTTGACATAAAAAGCATTAAAAGCACCTAAAAATAGGGGTGGCAAAATCAACCCAAACCCATTTAGACTTAAATAAAACCCAAACCCACCAATTATTAATTGGGTTAAATGGGTATTAACCCAATTAAACCCAATTAACATTAATGTTTATTGGGTTTTAATTGGGTACCCAATTAGACCCAATTATTATCAAGTATGATTTCTACAAATCACCCAACTCTAAAATAGCTCAAAACTACTAAAATTACCAAAATACCCCCTCAACCTAAAAAATGACCCAAATAACACCAAAACCTAAAAATGACCAAAATACCCTCTAAAATCGACAAAATGACCAAAATACCCCTCAAAACCCAAAAAATGACCAAAATATGCCAAAAAACCTATAAATTACTAAAATACCCCCAAAACATAAAAAATGACTAAAATACCCCTAAAACCAAATAAATGACCAAAATACCCCCAAAACCCAAAAAATTACCAAAATACCCCCGAAACCTAAAAATTGACAAAAATACCTTCAAAACCTAAAAATGACCAAAATACCCCCAAAACCTAAAAAATGACCAAAATAACCCTGAAACTCAAAAAATGACCAAAATACCCTTGAAACCTAAAAATGACCAAAGTACTTCTAAAACCCAAAAAATAACCAAAGTACCCCCAAAACCCAAAAAATTACCAAAATACCCCCGAAACCCAAAAATTACCAAAATACCCTCAAAACCACAAAAATGACCAAAATACCCCCAAAACCCAAAAAAAGATAAAATTTTCCTAAAACCCACAAAATGACAAAAATACCCCCAAAACCCAAAAAATGAATCCCCGAGCTTAAAAAATGACCAAAATACCCCTAAAACCTAAAAGATGACCAAAATACCCTCGAAACCAAAAAAATGACTAAAATATCCCCGAAAATAAAAAATGACCAAAATACCCCTGAACCCAAAAAATGACTAAAATACCCCTGAAACTAAAAAATGACCAAAATACCCCGAAACTTAAAAATTACCAAAATTGAAATCCAAAAAAAGACCAAAATACCCCTGAAACTAAAAAATTACCCCCGAAACTTAAAAATTACCAAAATACCCCTGAAATCCAAAAAAAGACCAAAATACCCCTGAAACCAAAAAGATGAGCAAAATGCCCCTGAAACCTAAAAGATGACCAAAATACCCCTGAAATACAAAAAATGAACAAAATACCCCCAAAACCTAAAAATTACCAAAATACCTTTGAAACCTAAAAATGGCCAAAATAACCCCAAAGCCTAAAAAATTACTAAAATAATCCTAAAACCAAAAAAATGACCAAAATATCCCTGAAACGTAAAAAATGGCTAAAATACCTCTAAACCTAAAAAATGACAAAAATACTCCCGAAACATTAAAAATGACCAAAATACCCCCTAAACCTAAAAAATGACCAACATATTCTTGAAACCTAAAAAAATACCATCAAACCTATAAAAACGAAAATACCCCTAAACCTTTGAAGTGACCTAAATAAACCCAAAACCTCTAAAATTGCCACAAACAACCCGAAACCTCTAAAATTACCAAAAATATCCTAAAACCTCTAAAACAACCAAAATACCTCTAAAACTATAAAACGACCAAAATACCCTGCAAAATTGACCAACATACCACTAATCCTATTAGATGAGCAAAATACACCCGAAGCCTCTAAAATAACCAAAATAAAGTGTTTCATTTTATTTTTTAAAATTTGCATGAAACACTTTATTTTTCTAATATCAGGTTTCAGCGGCAATTTTTATTCAAAAAAACTACATAAGTGCCTACCACCATGGCAAAACACGCATGCAACTTAATATTGGTGATATTGAGTTCTACTTAGAATTCGATTTTTACAATATTGAGTTTTTAAAAAATGATATTTTGCCAAAGAGTTTCAAAACAGTGTTATTTTGCTAAATTTTTTGAAAATAAATGGTATTTTGGTAATTTTTGGGTTTCGGGGGGTATTTTGGTTTTGTTGGGTTTCGGGGTTATTTTGGTAATTTTTAGATTTTGGGGGTATTTTGATCATTTTTGGAGTTTCGGAGATATTTTGGTAATTTTGAGATTTCAGGGGTATTTTGGTCATTTTTCGGGTTTGGGGGTATTTTGGTAATTTTTAGGTTTAGGGGGTAGTTTGGTCATTTTTTCGGTTTCAGGGGTATTTTGGTCATTTTTTGGGTTTCGGGGGTATTTTGGTAATTTTTGGGTTTCGGGGGTAGTTTGGTCATTAGTTTGGTCATTTTATGGGTTTCGGGGATATTTTGGCAATTTTTGGATTTCGGGGGGTATTTTGGTCGTTTTTTGGGTTTCGGGGGTATTTTGGTCATTTTTTGGATTTCGGGGGTATTTTGGTAATTTTTGGGTTTCAGCGGTAGTTTGGTCATTTTTTGGGTTTCGGGGGTAGTTTGGTCATTTTTTGGGTTTCGGGGATATTTTCAATTTTTGGATTTCGGGGGGTATTTTGGTCGTTTTTTGGGTTTCGAGGGTAAGGTTTCGGGAGTATTTTGGTCATTTTTTGGGTTTAGGGGGTATTTTGGTAATTTTTGGGTTTCGGGGGTAGTTTGGTCATTTTTTGGGTTTCGGGGGTATTTTGGTCATTTTTTGGGTTTCGGGGTATTTTGGTAATTTTTGGGTTTCGGGGGTAGTTTGGTCATTTTTTGGGTTTGGGGTATTTTGGTCATTTTTTTGGGTTTTGGGGTATTTTGGTAATCGGGAGTAGTTTGGTCATTTTTTGGTTTCGGGAATATTTCGGTAATTTTTGGATTTCGGGGGGTATTTTGGTCGTTTTTTGGATTTCGAGGGTATTTTGGTAATTTTTAGGTTTCGGGAGTATTTTGGTCATTTTTTGGGTTTTGGGGGTATTTTGGTCATTTTCTGGATTTTGGGGCTACTTTGGTAATTTTTAGGTTTTGGGGGTATTTTGGTCAATTTTGGTAATTTTTAGGTTTTAATTTTGGTCATTTTTTGGATTTGAGGGGGTATTTTGGTAATTTTTTGGTTTTAGGGGTATTTTGGTCATTTTTTAAGATTTTAGAGTACTTTGGTCATTTTCACTTTAATGGCATTTTGGTAATTTTGATAATTGGGTAATTTTGACCCATAATAAAATAACTAGTTAAATGGGTTTTAATGGGTAAATGGGTTTTATATACCCAACCCAATTAAACCCACCCCAAACCCACCCAAGCCCACCCATTTGCCACCCCTACCTAAAAACGATGAAATAAATGCCCTAAACCTAAAATAATGAAAATTACAAATTAAATATTGTAATTGATAAATTACAAAAATTAAATAGAAGTTTCTATCCTACATCAGACCCCTCCACTTGAAAAAAACTCATCCTCAAGTTCATCTTTGAAAATTTGAAATCTTCCGCTCCAAATAAACAAATATTTCTAATGCTTGTGCCCCTTGATCTTCTTTCCATACTTGCAACTCATCAATGAAATAAACAAATCAACTTGAATTTCTTTTTCCTTAGTCTTCATGTAATTGGAGAGAGTTACCAAATAAGAACTGGCAATTGAATCAAATCTATCAAAACCAATAAAATTAATGAACTTTGTTTTGGGGTCTCCCACCAAAATAATAGGAGCTTGAACATTGCAATTATCTAACTTGACTTCATCAAGATCATTGACAACTTCCTCTATAATTTTTTCTTTAATGTTCTCTACTATCTCGACCTCAAGATCTTTCTCCATAATAGGATCTTCATTATTTTCCTCCACAATCTTGATTTTAGATTTTTCTTCTATAACAAGGCCTTCATTAATTTCCTCAAAAATCTCTATATTTTTTTCTTTGATTGGTACATAATTTTCAAGAACAATATTTACTTCAACATGCAATTCTTCTTTTAATGGTGGAATATATGGCTCTTCAAAATAATTTAAGTGTGAACTTCTTGGCCGATAATAATCTTGTATTGTATGCGAAAAGATTTCTTCACAACCCAAAGGATAAAATTTGATAGCAAGCATCTTTTCATCCTTGGCCATGAACTAATTTTGTCTTTACCTTCTCAGATTCTATCAAATTGTACTCGTTCCTACCAACGTAAGGCATATTTGCTAAGTTTATACAAAGCAAGTGCAATTTTTCTCTCATAAAGAATATTTTCATAGTCAAACAAATCCTCTAGATCAAGTAACCAATCAAGAAAATTTTCTTTTGAAAAATAACCATTAAAACTTGCAATTCTCTTAAAAGTTTTATATAAAATTCGCTTACCAATAGGTTGCTCTTGAGTTATGTGTCTACGACAGTTATCCCTATTGTTTCCATGCTCCAACAATGGCATCCTAGCAAAGATATTTGTGAGTGCTAGTTGTACGTCACATAATACTTACTAAGTTTTTTGTCACCAAAATTGCTACTGTCTCATATGTTAGCCACCAGACCAGGATAAGTTAGGGCTCTAATATCAACTAATGCGGGATGCAAAAGTGTCAAGAAGCAAAATATGTCTACCTCTAGAAAATAAGAAACAAAATGCGTTTGCTTCTAAAAATAACTTCGAATCTATGAGGGTTTCTTGAGTCCACAAGGGTCCTTGAATCTACAAGGGTCCTTGAATCCACAAGGAGAAAGAGTTTGGAATCCTCCAAAAAATAGAAAGACAAAAGTCTAGATATTATTGATTGAATAATTATTAAAAAAACGTATATAGACTTAAGGACCTATTTAAAGGCTCCGTAAAACTTGACAGACAAGAAAATACTATATTCTAAAATAGCTCCTAATTAATACCTAACAATAATAAGAAGAATCAAGTTTGGCCTAAAAAGCATTAAAAACATCTAAAAACAAAGAAATAAATGCTCTAAACCTAAAATAACAAAAATTGCAAATTAAATACTGTAATTAATAAATTACAAAAATTAAATAGTAGTTTCTGTCCTTCATCACTTACACTAACAATTGTGAAAATTTTGTGATAATTTGTTGTGTCCTAACACAATTGTAATTTTTATTCTTACAAATTTCCTTTCATGATGAAATACGTATCCACTCAATAGCAGCAACACAGAGGAAAGGAACCAACAGTAGCACAGAGGAGCTCCTATAGCGTGTGAGATGTGAGATTTGGGGCTAAAGTTGGTTTTTTAAGAAAAAAAAAAACTATGGGCAATTTCGGAAAATGATGTACCTACCAACAATAAGATTTATGTTTTGAACTAAACGTATTTATTGCATTTTGCAATTGCAGCTCAAAGGCAACCACACCAAAAAAAAAAACATGGTTCCAAATCAATAACCCACTTTCAAATTTTCTTACCAAACACTTGTTTCATATTTGAACTAGAAAACACGGTTCCAAATCAATAACAAATTTTAAATTTTTTTACCATACACGCGTTTTCATATTTGGCTACATTAACGCATGTTTAAGGGAAAATGAGTAATGACATAGAAACAAATTATTTTATAATATTTTTACAAACTGTTGATATGGTTTTTAGCATTTTTTAAATAGTTATTGTAAATAAAATTATAATATTAGTGATGAACCTATATTAGAACTAGTAAAATTTGTCACATCAATAATTTGTAAAAATGTTGTAAAATAGTTTGTTTCTGTAACATTACTTTAGGGAAAATTATTGTGTGCATATAGAGGAATCCATCTGCAACCTAGTGGCAATATTTACTTAGTATTCTCAAAAAATACTTAATATTTTCAACAACAAAAAATGCCATCTGTTTGAGTAATATTTACTCACAGTCCTAGTCATAATTTCCTGAAAAATTACAGACCACGGTAATAGCAATCTCTCGCATCTTTTTACCACCCCAGAAAAATTCCGGCAAACCAAGACCGACCCATACAGCTATACCACACCTGTAAAGTTTTGGCAACCCAAACTCCACTCTCCGACTTGAACCTGGAGTCTTTTATGCTATCATTTCGATATTCCTCAATTTTATTTTATGTTGCTCTTTGTTTCACTGATTTAACATTATTTTTTTTAAGTTTCATTTTAGTTTTCTCTACTTATCAAGAGTTGTAACAAAGGGAAAAGAAGAAGGTATCATTGAGTGTTCATGTTTACTGATACTTAGCATAGAAAGGAAAACAAGCTGCTCTAGAATTGTTTGGTATCCTAAAGAGAGAGGTACCTTATTACCTTATTATTTCTTTTTTCTCATTAGCCCTTCGACATTGTTCTTGCTTTATTGTGGTCGTAATTTTACGTAACTTATTGTGTACAAAATATTATGTAATGTAATTGTTTATGAATCAAACAATACATAGGTGCAGATCACGCGATACTAAGACATGTGGGTTTAAAATTTTTTTTTTTGGGTTAAAATTTGTGCTTTTATTTTAGTCTAACAAGTTGTAAAACTTGCTTTTAACACAAAATCATTGTGCTACTTAATTGAGCCAAATATAATAAAATGTCCATTTTTGTCTCTCTTTCTCCTACAAAATTTGGATTATATAGTTGACACTTCACTTTCATATTAGTCATATAATTAGAATTGTTTTTAAAATAACAATAAAATTATCTTTTTATTGTCATAAGTCTAAGAAACTAGAATGACAAAAGGAAATATAAAGATTTAAAAAAAAAAAAAAAGCAATAATTGTAAATAATAAATGTTGATGACGATGAAGAAAATGTTACTAAAGAAATATGTTTGGAAGATGATGAACATGATGACAACATTGACTTTGATGGATATGATTAGGTAAAATGATGGATATGATGTAAATAAAATTATTTTTGGCTCATATGTCATGTATTAACACTTTTAAATTTAATATTTTTTTTTGTTGATAATTTGACAGTTACAATGGGAGGGGGAATTGAATCCTGGATATAATGTCCTAAATGTGAATGTTATAAACATATGCTAATTTGATTCATTTAGTTATTTTTGTTAAATATAATTGCACAAGTGATAATTAAATTAGTCATTCACTATATTCTGAATTTATAATGGATATACCTTTTATATATGTATATTTATAATTTTTTATATAAATTTTATTAAAGGTTTGTATATCTTTAGATACATTATACATAAAAATAAAAAATCAATTCAGGTTCTAAGACTATGATTGTGGTTCTAATAGTTGTTCCTAAGTTATGCTAAATTATGGTCGTTATAGTTGCCCTTAAAAAGAAAAGAAGAAAAAAAAAAAGGCAAAAGTTTAAATGAGGAAAGAAAGTTTGGAAGCTCGAGATATGTCTTTTTTTTTTCTTGGGACATATAGAAAGGAATGCATGATTTTGAAAATCTTGCAAATTCCCCATCAAACATCATTTCATAGACAAAAATGAACTTCTGTGCTATTTATTTATTTTTTTTGAAGAAAAGGTATTGAGGATTAGAAATCAGATTCTCCCATGAGATAAACCAGGTAGTCCCACCGAACAATAAAATTGTGCCATTTTCCTCATCAAAACAGACACATAACTTTTTCCCCCCTTGTAATCAAACTAGTGAGAAATTGATCAAAGTAGATGCCTACTGCCAAACGTTAATAATTCATTGCTATTTGCTTCCCATCTTAGTACAAGAAACCAAAAAAAAAACTCCCTAAAATAAAATAATCAAACATCATTTTATTTTATTTTAGATTAACATGGGTTTTTTATTTTTATAAAATTTGATTGTCAGCTTTCAGCTTTCCTTTGTATGCCCACGTGAAGACAGTAGAAGACTAATTATCTTCATTAATATTCCAAAGACAGAGGTATGTCATTAAATTGTGGCTCCTTTTGTCCTTCAATTTGATTACACTTCCGTTGTTGTTCTTGTTTTTTATTGTGCTCTACTCTCAAGACAGCAGCCCAACCCAAAAAAGCAGAACAATTAGAGGCACAAAATTCTGTGGCTGGGTATTACAATCCGTTACATGAAGTGGTTAGTTTTGATTATCAGTTAGCACAACCATTGTTTGACAATGGGCTGCGTGAGTGTAGGATGAAACCTGAGAAGTACACTAGATGAGCCCAACCCAACGAACCTTGGAGTTGGGACTAAATTTTTATAATTTCAAAAGTAATAAATTAACGCTGAAGTTTGAAAAGTTAATAAATTAAATCATCTACCATATTAAATCCCAAAGACAACATTATTTCACGTAAATGGGCAAAGATTTAATTTGTTTTACTTCTCAAAAATTTAATTCTCTCTCTATATATAGAGAGAGATTACTGGCAGCTTCATGTTCTTTCAAAAATAGAATGAAAGTTAAAAGGCAGAATCAATAGAGATTTAAGAATTTGAGTATGAAGGGTTATCTTGAACTTATCTTGTGTCATGAAATTGAGAGGAGCAATATCATTCGAATTTGGGTTTAAAGTTCATAGGCAGAGATGTTGAAGGGCACTTATACCGATTTGAGTTTCAAATGGGGAAGAGGATCCATATCATTTGGGTTAGGTAGTGCACGCATTGAGTTGAGCCCAGGATTGCCAATGCCTACTATATTATTAAAAACTAAGTTGCCACATCAAAAAAAAAAAAAAAAAAAAAACAAAAACACAAAAAAACAAAAAACAGTTACCTAATTGCTTTAATATGCACATAGAGACAAGAAAACAAAAGAGACTAGACAAAGGAACCAATTATACTCATTTTGAAAATTTAGTAGCTAAAGCACTCATTTAAAATATTAGGAACTATAAAAGCACTCATTATGTAAACATTATGGAGCAAAAGTGTTTTTTTTAGCCTATATAATATAGTTTTTGACAATGAGAAAATTGAGTTAATTTTTAAAAAATTTTAAAGTCCAAGGTCTTGCACATATTATATTATATAATATAATTTGATCTTAATTAAATAAATATCAGAACTAAAACATCTGCCTCCATGCTTTGTGGTTAAAGATGTAAATTTTGAAAATTGTAGGAGCTGAAAAATATTTGCCAATGTGGTGTGATTGGGGTGTGACTTTGATAGATCATATTCTTTTACAGCTCATTCTTTGTCTTCACTTCCACTGTTTGGTGTTTGCATCGTCCTTTTTAATAAATATAGATATGTTGTTTGATTTCTTAATTTTCATTTGTTCTTCGTCTTTTTTTTTTTTTTTTTTTCTTCTTTTGAATGTTTTTTGGAATATATGTGTCCTTATTTTTATTTTATATTTTATAAATATGATTGTTTTTAACAACTTCCCATCCTATCATTAAGCATTCAGACTTAAATTAAATGTTTTAATGTTGGGGTACATCACTGCTAATGGATAGCGCTACTCACGTGATGGCTGGGTTAAGATAAATAATGGATGGGGCTATATTTTTTGATATTCAAAGAGTTAGGGTCTGTTGGGTTGAGGAGAAGAAAAAGTGAAAAGATAGAAAAAAGTTAGAATGATGGAAAAAAAAAAAAAAAAAAAAAAAAAAAAACTTTTTTATTTTGTTGAGCAGAAAAGTAGAGATAGAAAAAGTAATTTATATAAATTTACTCTTATAATCCTGCAATTTGTTTTATTTTTCTTTATTATTACATTACATTATAGTATTATATATGACAAATATAGATGAGCTATCCATCATTTGGTTAAAAAATAAGGACCACCATTGATTCAAAAAAGTTTAAAGAAAAAAAAAAGCTATTGTTAAACACAAAAACAACTGTCGAGACTTGGTTTTTTTTTTAAAAAGCACAGTTTGATAAAAGAAAGAAAACACATTGAAAGAGGAAAAAATCCTATTTTTTGATAAAAGAAAGAAAATAGAAAGACTAATGATTAAAAAAAAAACAAGTCACTGTTTGAGAAATGAAAGAAAATACGTTTAAAAAAAAAAAAAGAAGGAAAAGGAACTACCCATTGTATTATAGATATATTTTTTTGCTGGCATTTTCTTGAAATGTTTTGCACTGGGAGCCCAAAAGCAAGAAAATATTTTCTAGAAAAATGCTTTTACATGCACGACCAAACACCGAAAATACTTTTCCGGTGTATTTCCTAGAACCCCAAACAAACATCTAAAAATATTTTCCTTTTCGCAAAATATCCTCCCCTGAAATTATTTTACGCTTAGAAATTCATTTACATGGAGCCAAACGCAACCTAAAACACAACACAAACACAGTGAAGAGAATGGAACATTTAGTAATTTGTCATCTACCCCTCTCTACCATTTTTTCTCCTAAAATCACTCCAATTTGGAGAGGTTTTTTTTTTTTTTGGATAGCACAGAGAGAAAATGCATGAGTCCCACCAAAATCTTTTCTATTTTTCACCATTACCAAACAATCTCACAAATTATTTTCTTTCGTAATCTCTCCTCTTTTTTTTATCCTCTCACTTTTCACCCCAATCAAATAAACCCTTAGTATTAGTTTTGTTATTAGCAATGAGCATGGGGAATTTATGGGGCAATGTGTTCATTGGAAGCAATTGGATTAGATGCAGAGGATGCGGAAGCACTGGTGGCTCTAGGGTTTTGAATTTTTATTAAGCACTAATCGCCGGTTTGGATGGAGAAGGAGGGAAGGGGAGTAGGGGAGAGTTAGTCAAAAATTAGCCTAACTTCTAGCCAACTCCCCTCTACTCCACCTCTTTTGTTCTCCATCCAAACTGGGCATAATATCCAAAGAAATTGATATGGCTAAAACTGGACATTTGTACAAGTTAACAGTAAGGAGTATGGGTAATCCTTTGTGCATTGTGTCCTTCTCACGCCGAGAAATTATTAGGTTTATTGAGAGGACTCTTGGAGTGGTCCTCCTAATTAATGAGATGATGCCACTTATGCAAATGTGAGCCAGTTTCCTAATTAACATAAGAAATAAAAATAAATTAAAAAAATCACAAATCACCAGGTAATGTTATATTTGCATAAGTGGCAAAGTTTTATCATAAAATTTATTATAAAAATATTGTGAATGTAGCATTACTCTTTTATTTATTGAACTTAAATTCTTATGAGTCTCAAGTAAAAGGGTTCAATCTTTTTATTAGGGTGGTCAAAATAGGTTAATTTAGTAAATAATATTTTTTTAAAGTATATATATATATATATACACAATATTTTCAAGTCAGGATGGTCTTAGAACATATTAATTTAAAACAATTATTTATATAAATTTTTTTGCATATAAAACTTTCTTTTTTTTGACAAGTCACATACAAGTAGAGGCACCAGTGATTGTAGATTCAAGAAATTTTATGCATATAAGCTTATAAGAGTATAGACTTGATCCAACTAACTTGAAATAAGAAACTTTATTATTTTTATTTAAAAACAAAAAAATCAATGAGCAAGAAAAAAAAATCTTTTCCGTTGAGGTCCGTTAAAAAGATTTTTCTTACTCAACTTTCCTTCATTTCTCTTGTCTTCTGAAATAATTTTCACAGCATCTTTTATTTTGTCAATCTTTACCCTCTCACTTTGGTTTTATTTTGCTCCACTTTTCAAAAAAATAAAAAAGAGTTTGATACTTTCTACTTTACGCCATTAATTTTTGTTGCAATCAAGCTAGCTTAATCGTCACCGCTGCTCTCATTTACTATAGCCACTATCCTTGATCTGCTAAAAGGAGAGAGATACTTCCTATTAGTTCCTCAATTTGATTTTTGTTGCAGTTTGTTACACGGATTTACTTTTTCTTTTTTAATTTTCACTTTAGTTTGTTCTACTTATCATTTGTCGAGACAGGCAAGGAAGGAAAAAGAAGGAAAGGAAATTAAGAAAGAACGAAAGAAGGAAGAAAGGAGGGAAAGAACAAGGTGTCATCTACTGTTTCCTGTTTTCTGATACTTAGCATAGTGACTGTCCAAGTTTATAACAACCTACGGCTCTAATTTGATATCCTAAAGAGTACTGCAATTTGAGATTACCTTCTTATTTCTTTTCTTTTTTTGTGTTGAAACCTTCTTATTTCTTTTTATCGATCTCATTCATCCTTTGACATGGTTCTTTGCGGTTGTAATCACTGCATTCTGTCACTAATTTGGTGCTTAATTATGGATCTAATAGCTGCCCTTCAAATTTTTTTATAAAAATTTTATAAAGGCAAAAGATGAGATAAGAGCATCACATTGGTGGAGTTATAATTTTAGCTATTTGACATCACAAAAAACTATTTTATCTATTTTACCTTTTCATTTTACAAAACATCTAACATAAGTGGTTTTATTTTAGTTTTCAATACAAAAAAATAATATAAACAACAAAATAAAATAATATATCCACTAAGTAAAAAGAAAAATAAAGAAAAAAAATCAGTAAAATGATTAAAGTAGTGTAAACGCTTACCTTTTTATAAAAAAAAAAATTAAAGTAGTGTGAATGCAAGAAATTTTTTTTTTAACCTTTGAGCTACCGTGCACAACCATCTTTGGCTGTGGACTGTAACAAAGAAGCCAAAAATTTTGGTTATAGTTCCACCAATGGAGCCTTACTTTTGCATTTGATGGTGCTAAAAATAGCAATATAGCTTTTTAGCACCACCAATACTAATGCTCTAAGGATTAAGGTGAGTATTATGGTCCGTTTGGATACAGTTAAAAGCTGAAAACTGAAAATACTGTAGCAAAATAATTTTTAAATGTGTGAATAGTACTGTAGGACCAATTTTTAATGAAAAAATTGCTAAAAAGTTATATTTGTGGGTCTTGTGAACAGTGCATGAGTGCACTGTTCACGCAAAAATTCAACATTCACGGCTAAAAAAAAAAAAAAAGGCTGAAAACGCAAAACGCCATATGCCCAAAACGCTGAATCCAAACCCATCCTTAAATTACCGATTTTTTCTAACTACGTCTAAAACTGTAAATATTGAAGCATAATCGATTTTTTTACACTTTATCACAATATGCCACATTAGTAGTTTAGTACTATAGCCCAAAATAATTTTCTAACTAAGGTGTAAAACTGTAAATATTGTCAGCTTTCAGCTTCCCTGTGAATCGCGCTCACGGCACGCGTGAAGACAGTAGAAGATCATTATCTTCATTAATATACCAAAGATGGAGGTATGTTAATGTCATTTGCCTTGGCTTCTTTTGTCCTTCAATTTGATTACACTTTTGTTGTTGCCATTGTTTTTTTATTTGGGCCTTTATTTGCCTCTACTCTCATCTCGTGACAGCAGCCCAACCCAAAATAGCAGATCTATATATAAAAGCAAAAAATGGAGGTTGTTACGAAGAGGGTAAAAGTGGTCGTTGAAAAAATTGTGGATTACATAATTACAGCAGTCGGACGTCAGATGGGTTATCTGATTCGCTACAAAAAAAATGTTGACAATCTCAGGGACGAAGTTGTCGAACTCGAAGATGCTAGAGATGGTGTGCAGCGTAAGGTTCAAGCTGCTAGTTACAATGTAGAAGAAATTGAAGCTAACGTCCAGAGGTGGCTGATTCGTGTTCAGGAGATCAATACAGAGGTACAAGAATTCCTTGAAGAGGAAGGTCAAGAAAAGTTGAAGTGTTTTGATTTGAAGGCTCGTTATCAGGTTGGAAGAAAAGCACACAAGATGGGATTGGACGTGAAGGAACTCAAGGACAAGGCCACGTTCCAGACTGTTGGCCATCGTGTCCCTATCCAAGGAGGTACTACAATTTCTACAAAAGGCTATGAAGACTTCGAATCAAGAAAGTCAACTTTGAATGGAATTATGAAGGCTCTGAAAGATGATTCTATCCGTGCCATTGGGGTCTATGGGATGGGCGGCGTGGGCAAGACCATGCTTGTTGGAAAAGTTGCTACACTAGCAAAAGACAAGTTATTTGAAAGGATTGTTACAGTAGTTGCATCCCAAACACCTGACTTGGAAAAGATTCAGAAAGACATTGCGAAAGAATTGGGTCTGAGTTTTCAAGATGCAACCGATTCTCAAAAAGCATCTTTGCTAAGTGAGCGGCTCAAGAGAGAGAAGATCCTTTTAATTATAGATGATATTTGGAACAAGATTGACTTGGAGTCTCGTGGCATTTCTTTTGGGGATGATCGAAAAGGAAGCAAACTATTGCTTACATCTAGATTTCGAGATGTATTAGGCACGGATATGGATACTGAAGAGATATTCTCTGTTGGAGCTTTGTCAGAGGATGAAGCAAAATACTTGTTTTCGAAGATAGTGGGCAATTTTTTTGCTGAAACCTTGGATTTTCAATCTACCATGGTTGAGGTTGTCAAAGAATGTGCAGGCTTACCGATTGCCATTACTACAGTTGCAAATGCATTGAAAAGTCGAAAGGACCCGAAAATTTGGAAGGATGTTGTGGGACAATTAAAAAGGGCAAATCCAACACAGATCAAAGAGATGCATGAGAAGGTATACTCAAGTATAAAGTTGAGTTACGATTTTTTAACCAAGGAAGCGCAATCTTTGTTCCTGTTTTGCAGTATATTTGAAGAAGATAAGGTCATAGAAATCGATCTCTTATGGAGATATTTGGTGGGTTTGGACTTCTTTGAAGATGTTTATAAAATGGAAGAAGTGAGAAATAGGGTCCACACATTGGTCAATAGTCTAAAAGATTCTTGCTTCTTGTTGGAAGGTAATGGAAGTGGTACATTTAAAATGCATGACGTCATTCGTGATGTTGCCATTTATATTGCAGACAAAGAGGAGAAAATGTTAACCATAAGAAGTTTAGAAGGTCCGGAAAAATGGTTAAATATGAAAAACTGGGAAGATTCTTTTGGAATCGCACATTTTGATGTTGACTTTAAGGAGCTTCCTGAAAGGTTCGGATGTCCACAACTTAAGTTCATTTTTTTGGGAGGTAAAAAAAATTCGTCGCAACCAATTCCTAATAACGTTTTTGAAGGAATGAAAGAGCTTAGAGTTTTAGTTTTGATTGGAGCACAGCTTCCGCATCCTTCATCCATTTCATGCCTTCACAACCTCCAAAGTTTAGTTTTGGATCGGTGTAAGTTGGAAGACTTGGTTTTAATTGGAGAATTGAAGAATTTGAGAGCTCTTACCCTATCAGGTTCCAACATAAAGCAGTTACCAATGGAAATAAGGCAATTGACTCACCTTCAATTGTTGGATTTGAACTATTGCACCGAACTTGAAGTCATTCCATCCAATGTATTTTCAGATTTGAGAGGGTTAGAAGAACTGTATTTGAATCGTAGCTTCAATCAATGGCATATTGATGGAGAAATCACAGAAAGAAGCAATACTAGGGTCTCAGAGCTAGACTATTTGCCACTCTTGACCACATTATATATAAATATTCCCAATCCTAAGGTTCTGCCAAAAGCCTTGCTTTTTGAGAAATTGGAAAGATATGAAATATTAATAGGCAATGATCTTTATTGGTATTTTGATAGTGATAGTGAATATGATAAGTCCAAAATCTCAAGAACGTTGATACTTCAACTTGATAGAGGCTTGCAAATAGAGGATGGGATTAAAGTTTTATTGAAAAGCTGTGAATATCTTGATCTGGCTCCTTGGGAGGGTATTAAAAATATTCTTTATGAAGTTGACAAGAAAGGTTTTCCACAATTGAAGCATCTCTGTGTTGGAAACAGCACTGGGATTCAATACATCGTTAACTTGATGGAGTTTCAATATGTTGCATTTCCTATTTTACAGTCACTTTCTCTATATAATATAGAAAATCTTGAAGAGATATGCCATGACCAAGCTCCAATGGGGTCTTTCCTTAGCTTGAAAAAGTTAAAAGTAAAGGAATGTAAAAAGTTGACATCTGTCTTCTCCTTAACTATGTTTGGATGCTTTTCTCAACTTCAAGAAATAGAGATTGTTGATTGCAGGGCAATGTGCGCAATTTTTTCAAAGGAAAGAACACACGAAATACAAGTCAACCGCGACGTCAGAACGAATATAATTGACTTCACTCAATTGCGTTCCTTGCATCTACGAAACTTACCAAATTTGATGGGTTTCCATCCTGATGCGGATTCTCAGCTGCTTTTCAATAAAAAGGTATTGTTATGATTTGATATCCTCACCGATTTTGATAACCTTTCCACATGCACATTTTTTTTTTGAGCATGAGACCAGAATTTGACTGCTTTTTTAATACTTAATAGCGTCTCATGCATATGTCTATAATGTCAATAAGAATAAAAAGATCTGTTTAAGTGATGGATTCTTTTTTGAAAACCAAGACTATATCATAACTATCATTTTAGCCATTCTCTACTCCTATTTTGCTTTTTCTTTTTTGGTAATATTTCAGTTTTGCCATTCTCTTCATGTACTCTTGAAATTTTTCACAATTTAAATTTCTTTATCATTGATTTTCATAAACCTTTGAAGATATGTTGAAAATCCAGGGTTCCTAAAATAGTGCCCACAAGGGGTTTAACAAAAGTTACGAGGCCACATTTGGCTAGATGGCAATTTGAATCTGTTGGTACTTTTATGTGTTGTTTGTAAATTGTAATGCCTTAATCATAGGTAAGCGTCCAATGGGTTTATGCTGGTGGGTGGAAGTGTGGCGCACCACACATTATTTGTTTAGAAAAAATTAAAATGGGTTTTCGTTTTACAGAATATTAGTAATTAATATGAAGTTTGTATTAGAAATAATTCTTGGATATAAAAAATTAGAGATAATTGTTTAGAGTAAATGTGATATTAGTGATCATTTTATTTTTGGAGAAGAATATTAGTGATAATTTGATGATCATATCCCAAATATTTTTTCAAAAATTAGTACATAGCATTTTAACAAATTCTCATTATGGGACTTAAACCCAATTCATAATATATTTGTTATATATATATATATATATATATATAATCTCTGTGCTAAATAATTTGGCCCAAAACCAGATTTTACTTGAGATTATTATCTAAATTTCGTGAGCACAAATTAACATCACATTTTAAAAAGATCTTGAAGAAGTGAACCTTTGTACAGCCAAACAATCTCTCTGGTCTCTTCAATTAGAAGGCTGATTTATTTCTTTTTTTTTTCTCCTCCTTTTTTTTTTTTTTTTTTTTTTTTTTTTATATTAGCTTACTTCATGTTCTTGAAGCTTCGTTTTTTTTTAAGAAAATAATGTAATCAGTTTTCCGATGTTTATTTTTATTGTCTTATCTCCAACATTAATCTAATTTAATTAACTCCTAACAACTTTGTCTCTATCTTCTAATTATTATTTTTTACTATGTTTGGTAATATAAAGGTACGCTATTGACTCAATTAATACATGAGAAATGTAGGTTGCATTTTCTAACTTGAAGGAAATATACATCCAAGGCATAGATAACCTGAAGATGTTGTGGCACGATCAGCAACTCGTTCCAGATTCCTTTTGCAAAATAAAAAATTTGAATGTTGGCAGATGTGAAAATCTAACGAACATTTTTCCTCCTAATATGTTGAGAAGACTCCAGAATCTTGAAGAATTAAAGATAAAGGTTTGTGATTCGGTAGAACAGGTATTTGAGGTTAGAGAGGAAAATGTTGATGAAATATGTGATAAGGGATCCATTCAGTTGAGATACCTGACTTTAAAGAATTTACCGAAACTTAAGCATGTATGGACTATGGATCCTGAAGCAATTTTAACATTTCAAAATCTATGTCAAGTTGAAGTTTCTAAATGTGAAACTCTGAAAAGTCTTTTTCCAGTCTCGGTGGCCAAAAGTCTTGAACAACTTGAGGGTCTAGATATAGGTGATTGTGGATTAATGGAGGAAATTGTTGCTTTCGAAGAAGAATTGGAAACAACTAAGTTTGTGTTCCCACGAATAACCTCTCTAAGTCTTCGATTACTACCTGAACTCAAGTGTTTCTATCGAGGAAAACACACTTCAAAATGGCCATCACTAAAAAGTTTGACGATACACAAATGCGACAAAGTGAAGATTGGTGCATCGAATGAGTTAAGCTTCCCAGATACAGATGGGTTGGGCCATCAAGTTCTGATTCAGCAGCACCTCTTTCTTATTGAAAAGGTATGGATTTGTACATGTTCCTCTGTTAACATGGATAGCCAAGAAATTAAAATTAATAACAATTTGTTAATACTTAGAAAACCAGCCGGCTTACAAAAACAACAAAAAAAACTAGTCGGACTACATATAAGTAGTTGGATTATAGGAGCCTAATTTCCAGTTGTACCATAGTTCTGTTTTTATTTTTTTTGGGATATAGTACCATAGTTGTGTTGAAGTTATCACATACTAACTTTTAACTGAGCAATTCTTGCTCAAACAAACATAGCTACATTTAGCCAACCTCCCAAAAAAAAAAAAAAAAAAAAAAAAAAAAAAAAAGCTACATTAATATTAGATATGTATTGGGTAAGTCCATGACCACTTAGATATTATTTATATATATTTCTTTTTTGGTTTCGCCCAAAAACCAATAATTTTTAGATTTTTTTTTTTGAAAAATTTATGGAAGACTTAATTGAGATGTCCAAATGATAAAAACTTATATAAAAAGATTTTCTTTCAAACTAATTAGGATTTCATATGTGGTTATTAATGTCTTTAAATTAGAATTTCTCTAGTAGGTTCCAATTAGTTTAATTGGTAAAATCTTTTGTTCTTAAATAAGAGAACTGAGCTTGAATCTACTTACACTAAAAATCAATTTAGTATCTTAAATTGATAAATGGGACCCTTTTTTATCTTTTATTTTTCCAAAAAATAATGTTTAAAGAATAAAATAAAAAATTGTGCGCATTCATGTACTCATACTTTTGTGCTTGAGTTATCTTTTTTGGAAACAAATCCCTTAAAAAGAAACTACAAAACATGTAAGATGTAGTATCTTGTATAACAACTATATAGGAATGGGTACCCTTTACAGGGGAGATGGAAATTCACATCCACCTGAGAAGATGTTATATATAATTATTACATAGGATAATAAATGGAGATGCATCGATGCACGTTGCTCTCCATCTCTAAATAGCCACTTGATTTACGTACACTTAGTCCCACTTGAAATTGTTGGGGATATTATCCCAAACTTGTTTGGAGAACACTAACTTCTACTTTCTTTTGTTTAATACTTCTATCTTTTCCAGGATACATTCCCTAACTTGGAAGAATTGGATTTGGATTGGAATGAAACCATGAATCCAACAAATGGTCAACTTTTTGGAGAGTTCTTTTGCAAACTAGAAGTTCTCAAATTGCACGGCAAAGATGATAAAGTGATAGCAGGCCCTTCGGTATTTGTTGAAGGATTACGCTATCTTAAGTCTCTTTCCGTCGCTAATCTTTTCTTCAACAACGAAGGACAATATGCTGGGACGTTTGAACGTTTGACAAAGTTGAAACTATTTAAAATGCCGAAGTTGATGCTTTTGTGGAAGGAAAACTCTGAACAAGGTAGGGCATTTCAAAATTTGGAGATTCTGATAGTATCAGAATGCGGCAGATTAAAAAATTTAGTGACCTCCTCAATGCATTTCCGAAATTTAAACACTTTGAAAGTATGGAAATGTCATGGGTTGATTAGTTTAGCAACTTCCTCAGCAGTCAAAAGTTTGGTCCAACTCCAAAAATTGGATTTATCTGAATGCAAAAGAATGAGAGAAATAGTCACAAATGAGGGAGAAGGTGAAGCAGGAGATGAGATTTGTTTCAATCAATTGGAACATTTGTACCTTGATGATTTACCCAGTTTGAGAAGCTTCCACTTGGGTAATCGCACCATCCAATTCCCATCACTAAAAGATCTAAATGTGACGGGATGCCCGGAAATGAAGATCTTCTATAATGGAGTCCTAAGCATGCCGAAGCGAAATCTAGTTCGACTGGGCGAAAATTTTCAAGGGTCATACTGGAGAAGATTGTTACCAGAGGAAGATGTGAATAGCGCCATAAAAAGAAATTGGGAGGAAAACTATGATACGTGCGTGCAAAAATTATTCACTGAGAAGGTATGTTCTAACGCTTTTTTTTATGAAATTTTTAAAAGCATTTTTAATTTGTTGGAGTACACACAAGGAAATTAGTATGCGATGTGGACCCAATGGTCATTATCCTAATTTCCAAGGTAACATAAGGTGGTTAAATATATGCGTAACACTTGCAATTGTTAACTTGGTTTGTCACTAATGTTCGCTAATAATTTAAATGCACTAGAACAGTAAATATTTTTATAAAAAAAGTATGATATATATATATATATATATATTTAATTATTAAGTATTACAGAATTTTTAAGTATTTAATTTTTAAGTATTAAATAAAAAGTTAAATTATAGAATTTTTATAAAAGAATATAGCTAATTTAATTAAAATTTAGGGTAAATTTCATTAACCACCCTTGAGGTTTGGACAAATTACCAATCAGGTCCAAGACATTTTAAAACTAACCAAATTAGTCCATAAGTCCAACTTAATCCCTAAACCCCGTTAGTCTCCGTTAGCCATTTAACTCTTCTTTCTCTTTCACCTACAAAACTGTCTTGGACAAGCTTGAACCCATCTCCAACCTGTCATTCTCGCTCTCAAATTTGACTATGCCAAAGTTGTCGAGCCCACTCTTGATTGCGTCTTCAAACCGTTCTCCCTCAACCTCATCAAGGTCGAGATCGATTGGCCCGATCCCAAGTCCAATTTCGATTCCAATCCCAATACCAATATTTTTTACAAGATTATCTATTTGGTGTGTAAGTCCAGGGGGATCGAAGAGGAACAAATTGAACTTGGCGTGCTTTGGGTTCTTCTCTCCGTGGTTCGATCTCCCACCGTATTGATCCGTGGTGATTGTTTAATTTATTTAGTGGGCTCCAATATGGTGGTGGTATTGTTGTTGGGTTTGTTGTGGGTTTTTTGAGTTTCTTAATTTTGGGTTTTGTTACTGTGAATGACTGTGTTTTGGTTGTAGCAGATTTAAGGTATAAGAGAGAGGGGTCAAGAAGGGAGAAAGTCACGTAGAGAAAGAAAGAGGAGACAAGTCTGAGAGAGGAAGAAAATCACTAACGGGTGGGCTAACAGTGTTAGGAACTAAATTGGGCTTATGGACCAATTTGGTTAGTTTTAAAATGTCTTGGACCTGACTGGTATTAGCCCAAACCTCAGGGGTAGTTAATAGAATTTACCCTAAAATTTATTAAGAGAACATCAAACCTAATTTAATCAGAGTTTAATATTGGATTGCTTTATATATTAAATTTGAACTGTGAGTTTAACTTAGTCTTAAGTTTGGCTTCAAAAATAAATAAATGACAAATACACACGCCACTTTGGCTTCTTCTTCTTTTTTTCCTTTCAAATTTACCAATTAGTTGACTTATATAATGTCCTCCAAAAAAAAAAAAAAAAAAAAAGCTAACTTATATAAATTTCCATTTTATGTATGAACTTATATTTCTTCTATGGTGATGAAAGTGCTCATCTCTCCTATAAGGAATCACAAAATGATAATCTTTTTTTACATAAGCATTATACCTTTCGCTTATATCACTAAATCACTGATATAAAAACTCAAATTTAATCTTCTTAATTTCATATTTTTGCTTCTAAGGCATTTGGTTTGAAAAGCAATGATATTTGTTTTTTTACTTGTGGATCTTCTGACATAGGTGTCAATTGCATGTATATTTAGTAGATAAGAAATTAAGAATGTTATTGTTTATTTGATTATGATGTAGTGTTGTGTTGTTTTGGGATTAATTTTCTTTCATCTCATATTTTTGGATTAATTTTTCATTTGGGCCATTACTTTGAACTGATCTTTTATTGTAGGAAAATAGTGTTGATGACTTGGAGGATGACTCAGAGGAAGACTGATCTTTTAATTTATTAATGATTCAATTCTAGAACATATAAATAATTTATATTGAAGTTGTTCAATGTAGGTTCTACTGCTGAACGTGTGATGTAGTCTTTTTTTTTTTAGGGGGGTGTGATGTAGACTTTATTGGATTGGACCAAAAAGTTTGCCAGAATGTATCGGTGTGTTATGGATAAGGTTGAGACTCATATATAGACTCATAGTAGCTTTGTCATGGGGCTTTGGAGCTAAGACAAGGCTATTACATAGTCCAAGAAATCATATGAAGTTTTATTAGTGAATCTTGTAGTTTCGTAGACAAATTAATGCATTTTTTGATCATCCTTGCTCATCTTTAAGGAGTGAAAAACATATAGTAGGATCTCTAACTCATATCTAAGGAGCGAAAAAAATACCTGTTACTCTGAAACTATGATAAACTACCAATGGTATCAAAAAAGGAGATCTAGAGTTTGATAACTTTATATGTAGGACCTAAGATTCAGAAATAAAATTAGGACATTCACCCTGTAAATAACAATTCTTCACGCCGTGTTGTATGTATTTAATTTTAAATTATAATTAAATATGCTTAAGAGGGAACCAACTCAATGAGACCCATATTAAAAAATGACTTAGTACAAGTAGAGGCCAATCCATCATATTAGGTGGGCTTAGGTGCCTAACACCATCCAAAGTTTTTACCCAATCTTCTTACTTAAACGATTGGTCTTCACATTACCCAATCTGCTTTCTATTTTCCTTGTTTATCTGCAACACACTTTTCCTTCTGCCAACAACAACCCAACTATGTATCAATTTACTGTTTTATGTTTGTACCTCCAAAATGAAATAACACCTTGCATAAGAATAGCCAAACCCAAATCCCTATTTATGCTCTCTCACACTAAAACTTAACTCTTAATAGTGGGCCTCTCACAAATATGAAGGCCCACACCATGACATTGACACCTTCCTTAAGGAGTGAACCCAAATCCCCATTAAGGCCCTTTGCAAGACCAAAAGTATTTCCAAATAAAATAAGCATGTCATAGTCACAAATATGTGAACTTCACAAATATAAACCCCACATCCTTGTGGGAGACCTACTCTATGAAACAAGCTATAGATAGCTCAAGGGATACTTTCACCTTTACAAGACTAGATTGTTTATTATAACTTTGTTCAATGGTTTATTTTACTTAAAAATAAATGGCTGAATAAAAGTATAATTATCCCTAGACAGGATAAATTTCAAAGAAAAAAAAAAAACAATTGTACTTTTTGTATTAGGATAAAATAAGGAGATCTTTACAGGCAAGTCAACCCATTAGTGGTTCAGTCTTCAGGCCTAAAAAAAATTGTTAATAACAAGCTCCTTTCAAGTAAGGAGCAAAATCAGACCTTTTAAAACTTTCAGTTGTTGTGAGCAAAATCAGCATATTTGTACACCTTGTGGACCTGGAAAATGTTCTTAAGCAGACCTTGGGGCTACATGGAGAAGGTCTGGCTTGATATCTCTACCCCGCATATATGTCGAAAACTGTCCACGTAGCTCTTCCAATAGAGCCTGAACCACAAAAATCTGCCCACCTGTACAGACCATAACTAATTTATTAGATGAAACAAAATGAAGAAGCTCATTTAAAGAAAATACAAGAAGTACAACGAAATGAACAAATAAGGAAATCATTAATTCCAATTGATAAAATAGATAATAGAGCAAATAAGGAAATCATCAAGTTCCAATTGATAAAACATATAAGAGGCTCAAATAGATGATAAAAAACATCAAGAGGTAAGATACATAGAAATCAACTTGCTGAGTACACATTCACACTAGATTGAAACCATGACCCCATTTTTTGCCTATAACATGTCCAAAGGGTACTGGAAAAAGGTGGCTGCAAAGTATATTAGACTGTTAACAACAATATAGACAAAGACTGGATCAAGGCAATAATGGCAACGGCAATCCATGCAACGTCTTTGTTTAATACATTTTCAAAGTTCGCATACACCCATCTGGGCTTTTCTGCGATATGAGTAAGCAGTCATCTAAAGCTTTTTTGCTAGGGGAATTCAAACCCATACCCACCATCCCATGCATATGGAAGGAGAAAGTGTCATTTGGTCCAAAATTTATTGGCAACAACAAATCTTCTAAAACTTTGACCCACAAATTTAGCATGCTTTTAGGACATATTACCAACAGGGACAAACTTATGAATGCACAATTACAGTTAGTGGATGCTTTTAGATGTAATAACAAAAGCTTTGTTGAGACAAACAAGTGTCATTGTGTACTCACTATGTACCTCTCGCATTGGAACAAATTGTACAATGTCATGTGTTGCTACACGACCTGTAGAGCTCTCAAACCGTCTTCCATCATTAGCATCAAGCACCTGCCAAAAATTAAGATATATTACAATCATTCAAGTGGAAATTCTAAAAGCTAAATTTCCACCATTCATTGTACAAAATAATTGAAATAAAGCAATCAAAGGAGTCTAAAAGGCCATTATATTAGGAAAACAAGAGTATACCTCCATTTGCATAAAATCAGCACCTCCCATTCCTACTATGAGAATTGATAGTGGAAGATCAGATGCCCTGACCAGAGCGTCTTTTGTTTATGTAGGTTTGTAAAGACTCCATCATAGAAACATGACATTTTATTTTAATTAACAAATGAAAAATTGATGGAAAGAGAGATCAAATAAAGTAACATTTTTATTCGAGAGAGCTTCATGTATACATCCTTTGTACATTAAACCTCCCACTTTCAATGAGAGTTGTAATAGATAATAAATAAAATCAACTAAATTGGACTTATTATTTAAGAAAACATTTTAATTTATATCTAGGTCAGTGGGAATATGCTTGTGCCAAGTTATTAATAATTTAACAGGCCGCTTGGAATTTTCAGTACGATGTTGAAAGTGGATTTTCCAAATAATACAATCATTGAGCTTTGATTGGGTACTTTGGATTCTATTTTTTCCTTATTTTTTTAGGAGGGCTAAGCTAGGATGTCTTTCTCTACTTAAATGATTTTCTAATGTAATTCAGCTGTCTTTTTTAAATCACACCCTAACGTGTGAGCTTGCACCCTCCTAATTAATGCTTCCCACGTCTCTTCTATGAGGTTGCACCCTCGCTCTCCAAAACTTCTTCCATACAAAATTTTAATTCAAGAAAGCAGACATCAGATTGAGCAAAAGAGTTACAAATTTCTTAGACTTCTTTGCTCTTCATATTTGTGACATTTCTAGTCAGGTAATACACTCTTCGTTCTCATCATGTACGAGCTCTAAGCAAGGTGGGGATATATGTTGATTGTTTATAGTTTATGCCCAGAGTAGGATGAATAGATAGGAAAGCTTCAATCTTGGTATCAAAATCGAAATAATCTACAGAGAAGCTTGGATCGTATAGCGATATGAAGGAGAGAGATTCAACATGCCTGGCAATAATATTACTTTTTGGTATTTCAACTTCTGTTTATCACCTGTATCGACAATAAGTGTCACATTCAACTAAGAGTGTAAGACTATTCAGTGTATGTGTTGCAAAATCCTATTACATTTTCTTCATTTATTGTATGAAAGTACTTACATTTGCTATCCCAATAATCTATGATGTCATGTAGATAGTGCACTCTTTGTGATCAAATTCGGTCACAATAAAGGGAAGAGCGTCGTTTTTAAGTGATTTTATACAATCATTTTAAGTCAATTATGGGCATTGCACACGATAGGAATGACTAGAATGGAACAAAATTTAGAACATTGAGTAATGTGAGGAACAGCGACCTTGGCCTGCCAATCTTGATTCCAATTGGGCCAAAACTACATGAATGAGATAGATACATAATTATTCATTCTCCATAATATAGATTTTTTTTTTTTTTTGAGAAAAAGGAAAATGGGCAATAAAAAGAACCTATCGGTACTTGTCTATTGTCCCAAATATTACTAGACATATATGGGACACAGTCATGGAATTACCCCAACACCAGAATTTAAGCCCCAATGCAATTAGAATGAGATACATCCTCTGCTAAAACAGAGGAAAGAACATCCGGTAAATCCTCTAGCCAAAGCAATCTCAATGAGGTTGCGGAGTAATGAAACACAAGACTGGAAATTATGCAGCAATTGCTACATTCTGTTTTCATATAAAGAATATTTTCATTAAGTAATTCCTAGAACATGCTAGAATCACTTTGCGAAAACACCCACACCAAAAAAAAAAAAAAAAAACATTTTTGATTCATCTATGGAATATGGCTAGTGAACCATTAAATACTTTTTTTTTTTTTTTAGAATTAAACATTAAATACTTTAAATCGTTAGGAAGTAAACCAACCATGTATTTTAGGCATATTACTGAAAAACATAATTGTTAAAGCATGATTCCCCAGGTAGTAGGAACAAATTATTTATACTAACCAAATTTTTTTTTTTTTAAAAGGAACAAATTATTTATGAAGTCATAGCTGCTTTATACTAAATAACAATTTATACTTTTGTTGTTCTTTCAAGCAAAAATCCAATAGATTGGTTTTTATGTCCTAATAATTTATATAAAGCAAGCAATCATCGATATTACTTTTTTTCACTTGGGCCAAAGTCTATGTAATTAATTTTACCAGAGTAGGAAGCATTTGGGGGAAAGCCTCGTACTCTTGGTTCAATGCTCACTAGTATCCTTATAGGACTGAGATAACAACTATAACTTACTGGTAGACATGGCAAAACGGCCGGGTCGGGTCAATCGGGTTGTGGGTCAGTCGGGTCAGGTTGACCCATATTTTTCAAACAAGTTTTTTTTTTTTTTTTTTCAATTACAAAAACAAATCAATAACAATCTGTTTTTGGAGAATGAATAAAATCAATTAAACAAATGAATTGCACTTAATGCCACTTGTTAATATCCTTCTAATTTTGACAGTTTTGAGCATAAAAAAAATTATTTATAATCATAAATTCATGATGGAAAAAGTCTACAATGTTAATAGTTTATTGTCAAAATGCAAATAATTACAAATTTACATCTTCAAAAAGAGATAAATCTTAAAACAAACAAAACAAGTAAACCAGCAAAGTAACAAGTTATCGGTCTTTTTAAGGGCACATGTTCCTGTTTCATTTAAAATAATAGTAAAGCTAGATTACTTAAAAAAATAAACTAAACAAAAAAAGATTTAAAAATAAACATAATATATTAAGTAAAAAAGAATAAGTAAATATTTTATAAAAATTACACCTCAATCTCTATCTACTTAACGTTGGTAGCAAATTCAGCATTGCAAATATTCATACTTGCAAATTGTAACTCAAGTTGGCCAATTTCATCAGCATCTTCATCTACAATACAATATTTTAATATAAGTTAATGTACCATGAAAGCAAATCAATAAAGAATTTAAATTGTATAATTATGACTATAAAAAAAAAATGACTAAAATGTATTATGAGACAATGACCCTGAGATATATAATATATATATATATATATATATATTGGCCAATAATATATAATGGCCAATAATGAATATATATATATATGAGATGGTTGTGATACAACCAATTAGCCACAGCCTTGTCATTTCCAATGACTTAATGTTGTCAACTTGTCTTTGTGTTTCTCAAAAAAAAAAAAAAAAAAAAAAACCTTGTCTTTGTGTAATGTTGGACAGATGGACCTAATGGTGTAAGTGTAAAGTGTTGTACTATGCAGGCTGTGCTTGTGTCATGACATGACAAATTGACAATTAATTTAATATTTTATTAGTTTATAATTTTATGTGAGTATATGAAGTATTTGGGTGTAAATATTTTTTTAGCGAATTTTTTTAACGGGTTGGGTCACGGGTTATCCAGGTCGGGTCGCCTGCAAAAAATTCTGCTTGGTTAGCTTCAGGTTGACCTGCAAAAAATCGAGTCAGGTCACGGGCAACCCGTTTTTGCTTCGGGTCATTAAAAAAAATGTTATATTTATAATATTTTCACAATACTTTTACAACAAATTTTAAATGGGTTGGGTTAGGGTTAGATTCAAATTAAATTCTTACCCGTATTGCCATGTCTACTTACCAGTTCCCCTACTTGCAAGCTTGGACTAGGAATTTACTATGATAATGCCTAGGTAGAAAAGACACTCCAATCATTGCAATCTAATTTTTTTATTATTCATTAAAAAAATGTTATATTTACAATATTTTCACAACACTTTTACAACAAATTTTAAATGGTAAATTGTTATTGGTTGTTATAGATGGGCAAAAAAGTAATTTAAATTGTAGATTCAAATTACAACTAATAACAACTTGTCACTTGTTATTTGTTGTAAAAATATTGTAGAAATAACACTTCTCCAAAAAGAAAAATGTCTTATGTAATGAATTTGGTTGACAAGCTGAAATAATGTTGTAGTTCGAAGCTTATTTTTGTGGTTTTGTTGTCAAATTCTTCATGGTTACAAATAGGAAACACTTGGTACTTAATAGCCAAATCAAGTATCAAGCCAGGATCAAAAGAAATCAACTGTGACCGTTCTCACAAACACCATGACATTTTGACCATCAATAACCCAACAGTATTGGACCCAACATTTGTAGTATTCTAGTGGACCCCATAACCTTGACCTCAGAAAAGCCCATGGTGGAAAAAGTTGGGCCCTATCCATGAAAATAGGAGACACCCAATGACCCGAATCAAAGAGATAACCCTCATCTCGTGCCCATCAGGCCCAAAGTGTGAAATCCAACACTTAGGCCCTAGCAATAGTGTTTAGTGCGGGCGGGCTCACTGGAAATATCTTCCATAACTTCAATGATGGCCTCATCCCCCTCTTCATCACCGTAAACTACAATGTAGTCAAAATAATATCTTACTTGGATTTAATAAGGTTCAAAATGATGTAATTTTGAATGAATAAATGTCACTTGGCTAACACATAAAAGATACCTCATCACAACATAATAACATAATGACTAAAATCTAAATATTATGGGGTAAAATCAAAATTACTCTAAACATTGACCATTCAAATATTGCAATATAATCTCCAATTTATTTATTTATGAAAATATATTAATTTATATGTAGATTAGTATAAATATGCTTGCCAACTCATTAATACTAGAGATATGGTGGTACCAATTTATTATTCATAAAATGGTTTTTTTTAATAGAAGAATTCATAAAATCTATTGATATAGTTTTGCTCTCCCACGAATTGTGTTGTTCTAACAGATGGTCTTGTGGGTTAATTAATCCATGGTATGTTAAGTGATTGATTTATTGTCCAAAGTGGTGGATCCTAGCCCACTTGGAATTTTCAGTACAATGGTGAAAGTGGATTGGACAATGAAAAAAAAAATAAAGAGGATTTTTCCTATTGATTGTAATTAGTTAATGGTGTTGTTGGGACTTAGGAATTAATTTGGAAGGGCTTAAAACTGACGTGCAAACTTACCATGAAAATTAAGCAGGGGTTTCATTATATTCACAAAAACTTTTGTCAAGAGGACTTACCAAAAAGCTAGGTAATACTGTCTTTAAAATCTATACATTATTTGTCAAGATTAAGGCATGGAAATTTGTAGATAGAGATACAATTTAAATCATTTTTTTCAATTATTGTTTATTGATGACTTCTTTTTTTTTTTATTTTTTTTATTTTATTTTTTTGTTGTTGTTCACATTCCTCCAATATCATCTTCTTACAATTCACCATTTAATCTTTTTCATCTTCTTACAATTCACCATTTAATCTTTTTAGATGAAATGATAAGGCTGTTGAAAGATTAGAAAGACGAATTTTTCTAAGCTAATTATTCTTTTTTAATTTGCTATTTGTTTTTGCTGGATTTAGATTGTAAAGTTGTGATTTACAACAATATTTTATGTTGGCTTTATTTCATGACAAAAAGTGTTGTATTTGCTTTAATTTGTTTCCTTGTATTTTGTGGGATTTTATTGTATTGAGTTTTGTATTAAGTTGGTGAAGACTCAAGCTTTAATGAAGAATTAGTGGATTTCGCGACTGCCTCGTGACTGTCTCGCTAGAAGCTAACCCATGAAAGAGTCACGTGAGAAGCACATGCTGGAAGCTGAAGCGTCGTGCCAGTTTGGAGGATTTCGCTAGTGTCCCGCAAGTTAAGCCTTCCCGCGAGACACCCGCAAAACTCTCTGCCTGGAGGAATTTTAAATGTGACTTTCTTATCCTTCATTCATACTATATATACCCTCATTACTCACAAATGTGTAAGGAGGCCGTTCAGAGAGAAAAACCCTAGATAGGTTTTCTACAACACACACATTCATCTTTTAAAGAGAGAGCTACTAATCCTTAGTGCGATATCATTCTAGAGAGAAGATTTGTACCCAAACACAACCCACACCTATTTAGAGTGTAGAGAGTGTTTGGGAGCTTGGGAAGTTTTAGAGATTTGCCAAAAGAAGCCGGTAAGACTTGGCGGATGCAATCAGGCGTATTGTGAGATTTGGAAAGCTAGAGAAGACATAACTTCGAGAAGTCCATTGGTAGCAGGAGCTTGGAGGGCTCAAGTATATTGGGTAGACTAGGCTTGGAGGGTTTTTTGTTATTCATGTACTCCAACTTTATTCTTTAATGGATTGATTTACCGCTTAGAGGGCGGTAGAGAGCTTTTTCGCCGAGTTCTTCGGTTTCCTCTTCGATAACACATCGGCGTGTTATCTTGTGTTTGCATCATTCTTCCCTTACTCTTGTGCTTTACTTTTATTGTTTGTTTTTCATGTTTATGCACTAGAGTAGTATTGGTTGATTGTGTTTCATTTACTCTTGTTTCCGCACTTAGATTAAGTTAGAGTAAAATCAATCTAGCCATAATCTTTTAATTTGGGGTCTAAATAGCTCTTGTGTTTTTAACACAAATTCGAGCATTCAAAGATTTTTGTAAATAATAGCATACATATGATGTTCCTTAACATTTATTTGGGTGGAAATTTGCATGTGTATGTGTGTGCACACGTGTTTAGAGAAACCTACCGTAGATGGGATTTTTTTTTTTTTTTTGAGAAATACCCTAGATAGGGTTTTGATAGATAAGGTGATTTAAGTACTCACGGTGCATGGAGTAGTTTACTAGGATATGAAACATAATAATTTCTTAATCAACATGTTGTCTTGGAAAACCATCAGCAGTGGAATTTTTTGAAACTAAAAATTTTAAAGATGGTTGTTGCTTAATTAGTTGGCACCTCTTGATATGTCCACGAAATCCAGAGTTCTAGTTCCCCTTCTCCCTCCCCTGTTATAACTATTGAATTATAAAAAATAAAATTATCCCAAACTTTTTTAGAATGTAAATTGCAATGTTGTCAAAATAATATCTTACATGTATTTGATAAGGTTCAAAAAGACATAATTTTAAATGAAACAAAAGGAAAAAAGAAGTCATTTGAGCTTGGCTAAAACTTAACAGACACCTCATCACAATATATTAACAAAATAACTTAATTCCAAATGATAATTATGCATCCAAAATTTGAAACTTAAGGAGCTAAAATCAAAATTACCCCAAAACATTAACCGTGCAAATTGCAATTTAATCTTCTAACTTATTATATATGAAAACATTTTAATTTATATGCAGATTAGCAGGAATATGCTTGTGCCAACTAATTAATAGGCCACTTGGAATTTTCAATACGAAGTTGAAAGTGGATTGTCCAAAACAAGAAAAAGGTTATTTTCCTGGGGTTACTTTCCATTGATTATTATTGGTTAATAAAACTTTTTTTTTTCCTTTTTTTTTTGTTTTTTGTTTATAATCATCTTATGACAGAAATTGCTATAGGTACCTACGTACTACAACTTAGTTATAGATGGTGGAAAAAAAGAGACTTTCTATCTCTCAGAGCATTGAAGCACCTTAATATCGTAACAAGTTCTACATTCTCTTTGTTTCTACGATTTTGTACCATTGGAACAAAAACTATTTAGCAAATTAGTACAACATTGTTTTTGATTAGGACCTCTCATTAAGTATGAAGGCTCATATTCCTTTGAAAGTTCTGCTTCTTATGTAATTATCTGCTATCAATAATTTGGTAATTGGTTACCAATTTAACTACCCATGACTCAATTTTCCATCTCCTAAACTTGACAAATTTCTATCCACTCATAGTCCTTCCAAAGTTCAAAACAAGAAGACTTGCAGAAAAGCTAGTCAATATGGTGTTTAAAGTCTATATATTATCTGTCAAGATTTTGGCACTGAAATTTGTAGATAGAGATAGAATTTGACTCATTCTTTCTATTATTGTTTATTGATGACTAAAATTTGTATTATATTTGTGTAGTGTTCTTCACGTTACTTTCAATAGTATCTTCTTGCATTTCACTATTTATTCTTTTCAGATGAAATAATAAGACTAGGAAAAGATTAGTAAGATGAAATTTTCTAAGCTGATTCTTCTTTTTCAATTAGTTGTTTGTTTTTGCTGGATTGAGTTTTTGTAAATAACAGCTTGCATATGATGTTCCTTAAACATTTTGGTAGATAAGGTGATTTAAGTATTAATCATGGTGAATGGAATAGTTTACTAGGATATGAAACATACCATTTCTTTAATCAACATGTTGTCTTGGAAAACCATTAACAGTGGAATTTTTTAAAACTAAAATCTTAAAAAAAAGGTTTTTGCTTTACAAGTTGGCACTTCCTAATATGTCCATGAAATCTAGAGTTCTAATCCCCCTTCTCCCTTCCCTATTGTAACTATTGAATTATAAAAATAAAAAAATCATACAGATGGTTATATTGTAAGATTTTACAATGCACCTTCATATATCATGTATATTAAGTTAACAACCAAAAAGACCATAAAATCTAAAACTTAAATTTCAAGAATAATTAATATATTTTTCACCTGTATCAAAAATATTTTAATAAAGTATTTTTAAAAAAATACAACTAGGATTCTACAACATCGAGTTTAGGAAAAATTTATTAAAACAAAAGTAGAACTTGATTTTCTTCTACTTTATCTGTATTTGCACCAGTAGGGTACTGAGAAAGTGACTAGAAAATCACATCAGTGTCAGCCAAAACTGTATAAAGAAAACATGGGCATGAAAACATAAGAAATAGAAAGAAAGATAAGTAGCCTAAGAGCATCAGCATCGGTTATTTCAATTCTATCCAATTTTACCATCCAAAAAAATACTTTATCAATTATATAATATCATTTTTCAATACACCTAACATCTCAAATTTTATTTTTCTATTCTGATTATTAAAATAATATAGCTTCACATTAAAATATATTTTTTCCTTTTTTTGTTTTTTCCCAATTTTATACTCCACACTCATATACCTTCCAAAATCCTCAATTACTTTACTTTTCATCTTCTTCCAGGCTCCTCCTCCATCATCCATATCAACTCAACTCCTCCACACAACTCCTCCATCATCCATATCAACCCAAATCAAAGAAACTGGGGAAAAAAAAAAAAACATTAACACCCACGCTAATCACAATGCCACAGCCACCACACCGATCTCCATCGTTGTCAAAACCCACAACCCACCGTCGTCAACAAAAAATCCAAGGTCTGCGACAAAACCATATCACAACAAAAAATCCATACCAGAAACCAGATTGCAACCCAGACCTCTCCGACATCTATGACGAAATCCTCAAACTCCTTGACACCAAACTCATCCCCTTTGCCACCATCGGCGACTCCAAGGTCTTCTACCTCAAGCCCCAGCACCGGTGCAAGCTTTGAACATGGAGAGAGAGATGAAGTGAGAGTCAGAATGAGAGAGAGAGATGAGAGACTGTGGAAAGAGAAAATACATAGAATATTAATATATTTTTTACCATTGAGCTACAGTGTGATTCTAAGTTTAGAATCACACTATAGCACAATGGTATTATTATTATTATTTTTTTTTTGGCAATAGTGCTTGTTTACAACATCTAATGGAGTGTACATTTTGGGCCTTAATTGTAAAATAGGCCTA
Source organism: Castanopsis chinensis (assembly GCA_032878915.1). Taxonomy (NCBI): domain Eukaryota; kingdom Viridiplantae; phylum Streptophyta; class Magnoliopsida; order Fagales; family Fagaceae; genus Castanopsis; species Castanopsis chinensis. Next base: position 5,574,451 of record JAVQMG010000133.1, read on the forward strand.
TATTTGGGATATGCCCAATCCGTTGGTGATGCTCTAAGCTACTCTAGACCATTTTCCCTTGAAAGCTCTGTTTCTCATGTAATTATTTGCTATCAATAATTTGGAAATTGATTTCCAATGTATGTACCCATGACTTAATTTTCTATCTCCTACACTTGACAAATTTTGTTTGCTCATAGTCCATCCAAAGTCCAAACCCCACCAGTTACGACAAGGAAGAATCTCCTAAAGACAAAAGGAGCTTGTCAAGAGGACTTGGAAAAAAGCAAGTCAATACGGTCTTTAAACTCTATACATTATCGGTCAAGATTATGGCACTAAAATTTGTAGATAAAGATAGAATTTGACTCATTCTTTTTATTATTATTTATTGATGACTAAAATTTGTATTATTATTATTATTTTGTGTAGTGTTGTTTACGTTACTTCCAATAATATCTTCTTACAATTCACTTTTTATTCTTTTTAGATGAAATAATAAGACTGCGAAAAGATTAGTAAGATGAAATTTTCTAAGCTAATTCTTCTTCTATTTTTTTTTTTTAATTTGCTGGATTGAGATTTTTGTAAATAATAGCTTACATATGATGTTCCTCAACATTTTTTTTTTGGGTGGAAAGTTGTGAGTCTGTGTGTGTGTGCATGCACATAGAAATGTAAGTACTCATGGTACATGGAGCAGTTTACTAGGATATGAAACATACCAATTTCTTAATCAACATGTTGTGTTGGAAAAACATTGGAATTTTTCGAAACTAAAAATCTTAAAGATGGTTGTTGCTTAACTAGTTGACACATCTTGATATGTCCATAGAAGATGCATTATAAAAAACAAAAATCATAAAAATAGTTGAATTATAAGATTTTGTAATGCATCTTCAAAGTTCGTGCCCTAGTTCATCTCTGATGATTTGAAGAAATTTACAGCCAACTCTCTCTCTCTCTAGTTGGTATTTGAAGTCGCGTAGTGGGATCCGCGCATCTGGTTAGTCACGTACTTGGGAGCCGTGCATTGAAAGGAGAAACTGTCACTACAGAACAAGTCCAATTGGGTATTGGGGTAAGAGTTCAACTGTAGGTTGGTGACGTACTTGGGATTCCTTACTTGTAACTGCTTGTTGTGATAATAGTGGAGTTTCGGGAGTGGTGACCTTAAATCACCCGGTGGGGTTTTTGCCGTAAGGGTTTTCCCCATTCGTGAACAAATCACCGTGTTATTTATTTTTCGCTGCTTAACTTAGTTTGGTGATTTGTTTGTGCTGCCACGTGATATTGCATGTTAATTTGATTAATTAAGAACTGGGCTAATTAATTAATCTAAGTTATCACAAGGGGTCAACGCATTTGTGGCCTGTCAAGTGGTATCAGAGCAAGCACACTCTGATTAGGGTTTAATCTTCTGTGTGTGATCCATTTGACCCCTGCTGTCATGGACAAAGGACAGTCTCTAAATTGAAGAGATCTGTGATATCAAATACATCTTGTTTTTCTAATCTCTTTTTCTTGAGTGTCTCAAAAATTACAAGTCTAAAAGTTATTTGATTTCTTCCGTGACGAGTTTTGAAAAGTCTCTCAGTTTGTACAAGCAGAAACTAGACTGTCTCAAAATCAAAATGTGTAAAGGAGTTTGTTTGAATAGAGTTAAAGTTAAAGGCCTCGTTAGGAAAAGGCAAATGAGAGAAGATACCATTCCTGCAAATTTGTCATCTAAGCACGAAGTGTGTTTCATGATGAAGTCCGCCTTTAAAGTGATGGACACGTGCTTGCGGCATCTTGATAGTGGTTGCTCAAGACACATGACTGGAGACCGATCCCTATTCAAAGTCTTCGAGTCTAAGAAAGGTGGAAATGTCACCTTTGGTGATGGGAGCAAATCACAGATAAAAGGGAAAGGAATTATCTCTCTACCAGGACTACCAGACATTGCAAATGTTCTCTATATGGATGGCCTAAGAGTGAACCTGTTGAGTATAAGCCAGATATGTGATCAAGACTTCATGGTGTTGTTCTCCAAAGGAAAATGTCTTGTTATGGATGAATCTGGAAAGAAACTCATAAGTGGGGTTCGTACTCTAGATAACTGTTATGGATTGGTACCTGATGCTGATATTGTATGCAATAGTATTCGGTTGCCAAATGAAGACTTGTGGCACCAACGGATGGGGCATGCTAGTTACAAACATCTCTCTATTGTATCTAAGCATGAATCTGTTCTAGGAATGCCAAAGCTGAGCAGGCTGAACAATGTTGTGTGTGGACCATGTCAACTTGGGAAACAGACTAAAGCTAAGCATCCAAGCACTCAGACATCAGCTACATCCAGACCTTTGGAGCTATTGCATCTAGATCTTATGGGTCCTACCAGAACCGAATCTCTTGGAGGTAAGAGATACATCATGGTTGTAGTAGATGACTTCACCAAATACACTTGGGTTATTCTTCTACGATCCAAGTCTAATGCTCCTGAGCACACTATGTACAAGACTACAAAATGAGAAGAACCTGAAAATTGACCGAATTCGAAGTGATCATGGTAAAGAATTCAAAAATTCATACATGGAGTCATTCTGCACAAGATCAGGTATATCTCAAGAATTTTCTGCTCCTATTACTCCTCAGCAGAATGGTGTGGTAGAAAGAAAGAACAGGGTTATCCAGGAAATAGCTAGAGCCATGCTGTACAGCAAGGATGTGGCTAGGAATCTATGGGGAGAAGCAGTCAACACTGCATGTCACACGGTGAACAGAGTGTACTTCAGACCAGGCACCAAAAAGACTCCATATGAGTTGTGGAAAGGAAGAAAGCCAAATGTGAAGTATTTCAGAATTTTTGGGAGTACCTGCTTCATTCTAAAGGACAGAGAGAATGTAGGGAAGTTTGACTCCAGAAGTGATGAAGGGATATTTCTGGGATACTCCACTACAAGTAAGGCTTATCGGGTATATAACAAAAGAACCATGAAGGTCATGGAAACAGTGAATGTTGCTATTGATGAGTCTTCAGATGTCAACTCTGAGAAGATTGATGAGGAACTCCCTAAAGAGATTCTCCCTCCAGAACCTAGGATAGCTCCGGAGCTCATGGAACAAGAGCCTGCATCTCCAAGTACTCCTGGTACTCCAAGTGTTGCAGAAGAGCCAACAGACATGCCTACATCACCAGATTCTGAGTGTCGTGAAGACAAAGGACCCTCCTCCAAAATCAAATTAAATCATCCTCTAGAAACTATTGTGGGAAACATGAATGAACTCACATTGCGGAAACGCACAGTTGATAAGTGTGTTGCTAACTTTGTATCATATTCTTGTTATTTGTCACAGGTTGAACCCACTAAAGTTGAGGAAGCTTTCAGGATGAAAGCTGGGTAGAAGCAATGCATGACGAACTGCTTTAGTTTCAGAGGAATGATGTGTGGACCCTAGTCCCTAGACCGGAAGGCGAGCATGTCATCGGCACCAAGTGGATATTCCGAAATAAGACTGATGAGGAGGGCAATTTAATCCGAAACAAGGCTCGACTTGTAGCTCAAGGATACACTCAGATGGAGGGTATAGACTATGATGAAATATTTGCCCCAGTTGCTCGCATGGAGTCCATTAGAATCCTTCTTGCCTTAGCATGTCACTTGAAGTTCAAGCTATATCAGATGGATGTGAAAACTGCCTTCTTGAATGGTTTGCTTAAAGAGGATGTGTACGTGGCTCAACCTAAAGGATTCATCGATCCACACTTTCCAGATCACGTGTTGTACCTCAAAAAGGCCCTCTATGGATTAAAACAGGCACCTAGAGCTTGGTATGAACGGTTGACTCAATACCTGATATCCCATGGGTTCACAAGGGGAAAGGCTGATCAAACTCTCTTCATCAAAACAAAAGATGGTGAGCTGGTGGTTGCTCAAGTCTATGTTGATGACATCATCTTTGGATCAACTAAGGATGAGCTTGCTCAAGACTTCTCTAAACTCATGCAAGCAGAGTTCGAGATGAGCATGATTAGAGAACTGTCTCACTTCCTTGGACTGCAGATTCGTCAACAAGATTCAGGTATATTCATCTCTCAATCTAAATATGCTAAGAATCTTGTGAAAAAGTTTGGTTTGGAATCTGCTAGTTCTGTTAGAACCCCCATGAGCCCAAATGTTAAACTCACTGTTGATTTGTTAGGTAAAAGTGTAGACTCTTCACTTTATAGAAGCATGATAGGTAGTCTTCTTTACCTTACTGCTAGTAGACCTGACATTAGTTACAGTGTAGGAGTATGTGCTAGATATCAGGCTAATCCCAAAGAGTCACATATGACCGCTTTAAAAAGAATCATCAAGTATGTCAAGACTACTGCCAACTTTGTTGTGTGGTATAGCAAAGACACAAATAATGTCTTAGCTGGATATTCTGATGCTGATTGGGCTGGGAATGCCGATGATAGAAAAAGTACCTCAGGAGGGTGTTTTTATGTGGGAAATAATTTGGTCTCTTGGATGAGCAAAAAGCAAAACTCCATCTCATTATCCACTGCTGAAGCTGAGTACATTGCTACTGGTAGCTGTTGCACCCAACTCCTATGGATGCAAAAACTCCTTCATGATTGTGGTATTTGTCAAGAACATCTCACCATCTATTGTGACAATACCAGTGCCATCAATATCTCTAAGAATCCGGTTCAACATTCTCGAACCAAGCACATAGATATTCGACATCACTTCATTAGGGAGCTTGTCGAAGATGGTGTTCTCACCCTTGAGTTTATCCATACCGATGACCAAAAAGCTGATCTGTTCACCAAATCTCTGGATAGCAAACGTTTTGAGTTCCTTCGTCAAAACATCGGTGTCATCTCCATGGATTGATCTCTTTCTATCCCTCTTCTTCCTCATGCATGTGCATTTAGTTTTATGCATTGTTTTGCTTTACATGTTTTTGTTTGTATGTTTTCAGTTTTGTGTTTTATTTTTTGCTTCTCTAATAAAAAAAATAAATAAATAAAAAAAATTGAAAAATTGAAAAATACAAAAACAGTGTGAGTTAGTGTGCATTAGTTCATGTGAACTTTTGAAATGGCCATTGAAACAGAGTTTTCTAAACTTTGTATCACCTGTAGCTTAGATGAGCATTCTTATGCACAACTAAGCAAGTGAGCTTTGTAGCTCTTTGTTTGTGATGAGTAAGGTTAAGTGATCTCTTCTTCTTAACACTCATATCACTCTTTTTGACGGGTTGAACTAGAAAATCCTAAGAGAAAGGCATAAATAACCATCTCACCACTGTTACTAGCCAATTATAATATGACATCTGTATGCTTCGGCATAGCAAAAGTGCAATGTCAATGACACCTGTATGCTTCGGCATAGCAAAAGTGCAGTGTCAAAAGCTTAACATCATTGGGTATTTCTTTTCTTTCTATTGTATGCCCATGCATGATATGCTTGTTAAAAGAAAATATGCAAAGAAATAAAAAGCAAAAGATTAAAAATGCTTTAAAATATGGTTGCAAGCGTGTTTTCTAGGAGATGTGGGAGTTATAGGATGTACCTTGAAGGTGATAGTCCCCATCAAACGGTTATGATTGTGTGTGAGTTAAAGTGATTTTCTCATATCTCAAATCGTCATAACATTGAGACACTTATGCAATCTTGCGATGTTTTCACACACGACACGCAATACTCTTTGCTATTCTTGATACATGTGCAGGTACAATGTGATTTGGCCATCACAAGGTTTACATGCTTTAATGTATGCTCACTAAACTGTCTTAACTTGTTTTTGAAATATAAAATTGGTTAGACTTGTTTAGTGTGTGTGTGCGTGTTTTGAGATACATGTGCATCAATTTTCTTGTTGAGAGATGATTTTGAGAGCTTAATGTGTTGATTGTATCTTTGGTTGAGTTGCATGCATGATTGCATTCATGTCTGTGTTTTTCCTCTTTTGAAAAACTGCTTTTAAAGGCATCTCGACACCTCCTCGATACCTCTCGACACATGAGCTATCTGTCGAGCTCCTTAGACTCTTTCTTATCGCAGTCTCGACAGATACCTCGACACCTGCTGGATCGATCGAGAAACTTTCTGTCTGCTCGATAGCTTTTGGATAGCTGTTGGATCGATCGAGGTTACTTCTTGTTTGCTTCTTCTTCCTTGATACCTGACCTCAATAGACTCATCTGTCCATGTGTATTTCTCGACACATGACCTCGACAGCATGCTCGACACCTCCCGATAGCATCATCTGTCGAGATTTACTGAGAGGCTATAAATTGAGTTTCCGCGATTTCTCTTCTCATTTGCTCAATCTCTCTCGCTCGAAACCTCTGTTCTCTCACTCAAATTTTCTCCTTTTCCCTCCAAACCTCTTCCCAAGGTGTTTTCAAGTGTTCTTTGCGATCTTCATCTCTTGGTAAGCGTCTTATCCCTCATATTCATGCATTTCATTGTTTTAAAACCCTAGGTTTTGTGTTTTTGAAAATTTTTGGGAGTTTTCAAAATTGTTGGGTTTTTCATTAAATTCTTGGGTTGGTTTGAAGGTTTTGATCTTCAAAATCACATGCATTGCATCACATTCGCATTCTAATTGTATTTTCATGCATTTAGATGTGTGCCTATCGATTGTGTGCTGTTAGGTTTGGATTGGGCTGAGCCCATGATGGTTTTATGTTGCATGTCACATGTTCATGCATTCTTCATGCATACGTTCTTTTCATTTCAATATTATTCTGCCAATATTGAACTGTTTGGGACTTTTCTGTGTGTCTCTTTCTCTTTCCCTCTCTCTATGGTTGCGTTAGCTGTGTCTATGGCACCTAAGCGTAAATCCACTCCGTCCCAGAACCCTTTGCGTTCTAAGGGACAGTCTTCCTCTGACTCTACCCCTCTTTCTGTCCAGTTCCGTGATGAGAAAGCCCATAAGGACTTCTCGGAGAACTTTTCTAAACGCGGTGTTCATTCGGAACGCCACGTAGTCCTGGCAGACTTTGCCGACACCGACCTTCTCGATGTCATTCACACTCAGGGTTGGGAGTCACTGTGTGATGTCCCGGTCACCTGTCCTCTCGTGTTGATACAGGAGTTTTACTCCAACATCCATGGGATAGATTCTTCAGTACCTCATTTTTACTCTTGCGTCCGAGGTATGCGCTTTTATGTCACCTCAGAGCTAGTCTCTGAGGTTCTCCATGTCCCTAGGGTGGATCATCCCGATTACCCTAGCTGTGAGCATCTCTGGACTGTGTCCAAAGACGAGATGATCTCGGCGTTCTGTGAGCGTCCGTCCTCTTGGGGAGATCATATGTACACACCATGTCGACCTTTTGCTAAAGGTCCTCGTTTTCTTAACATGGTGATGACTTTTGTTTTACACCCACTTTCTCACTATAACTCTATCACAGAGCCTCGCGCTCGATTTTTGCTGTCCCTCCTTGAGGATCTCTCTATAGATTTTCCTTCACACTTCATTTTTTCCATTATCGATGTCTATAGAGATACGGCCACCCGTGATAAGCTCATTTTCCCTTCCGCTATCACGAGGATCCTGAGCCGTTTTTCCATCCCTTTCCCCTCATCCGATTCTTACCACGTCATGTCTGCCATAGACGCCACTACCGTAAAACGTAGCGAGGCACAGTTCTGATCATGACAGACAGACGGTGCCACTCCTTCCACTCGTCCGGCCACCTCCAGATCAGCTCATGCATCTGCTTCTTCCTCCTCGAGCGACGTCACGTTAGGAGACATCATGGCGCAGCTACAGCGCATGGATGCTCGCCTAGATACACTCTCCACGGAGTTGTATCAGGTGAACGTCCGTGTTGGTCGCATCGCCAGGCGACAGGCGACCATGGGCGGCTTTGCTCCAGAGGCTTCTCCTCCGCCACCTCATGTGTCGACTGAGACCGAGGCTGATGATGATGGCGATGATGATGATGCTTCCGACGATGATGATGATGCTTCCGACGATGATGATGATGGAGATGCGAGCTCTTCGGATGAGATGTCTACTTGACACTCTACCCTTTGTCACTCGTGACAAAAAGGGGGAGTAGTTTTGTATGAGAGTAGTCATACTTAGGGGGAGTGTTAGCATATGACATTTTTGTTAGGGGGAGTGTGGATTGAGGGATGTAGTGAGGTGATCATATGTATTCTTTTCTTTTCTCATATGTTCAGAGATACTTTGATCATGTATTGACATACATTGTATTTATTCTCTTCTTATATATGATGATGTATGTTTTTCTTTCACCTACCTTTACATGTGTTATTTCTTTTCTGTCTTTATACACATGTTTCTTTATTTATATGCAATCTATTATTTCTGTTTCACACAAAGATGCCTTGATGTGTTTTGTTTATAAGTGTTTCAGAAATACAGGTTGTCAAAGTCTTTTTGCCATGAACTCTCTTCTTGCAAAGTTTTTCAAGAGTTTGTGTTAGGATAGATTTTACTGTATGTAACAAGTGAATATGAGTTGAGTGATTTATGACTTCTCTCATATCTTCATTTGTATGTTGTGGTTTTGTCACGGATTGCCAAAGGGGGAGATTGTTAGGACATATGTAGTTCAAGTCTGTGAACATATGTCACTATTTTATGTAATTGACTTATCCTTAGACAAAACGCACTTTACTTGTAATTGGGTAGATTTAGGATGAGTTTAACACTTCAAGAAACAGTGGTTCAAGGTTAAGTGTTGAAGCCGTCAAAGTTTGTCCAAGAAACAAGCTAGGAAGTGCAAGTTTTTAAAGCTCGACACATACCTCGACAGATGCATCTATCGAGCTTTAAAGAAGCTATTTTGCCCGAGCCTCGACAGCTGTCTCGACACCTCTCGACACCTCTATCTGTCGAGAATTAAAGAAAACAGATTTCCAGGTCTGTTTCAAGTCTAATCCGTGAGTGTGTCTTTGGGACTTCTTTTCTCTTAACCCTAGACATATAAAAGGATTATTTTAAGGGCCGTCAACAAAAGGAAGCAGAAGATACAAGTTGCACATTCTTTGAGAACTTGGTTCATGCAATTTGTGATTAGAAAGACAAAGTTCGTGCCCTAGTTCATCTCTGATGATTTGAAGAACTTTGCAGCCAACTCTCTCTCTCTCTAGTTGGTATTTGAAGTCGCGTACTGGGATCCGCGCATCTGGTTAGTCACGTACTTGGGAGCCGTGCATTGAAAGGAGAAACTGTCACTACAGAACAAGTCCAATTGGGTATTGGGGCAAGAGTTCAACTGTAGGTTGGTGAGGTACTTGGGATTCCTTACTTGTAACTGCTTGTTGTGATAATAATGGAGTTTCGGGAGTGGTGACCTTAAATCACCCGGTGGGGTTTTTGTCGTAAGGGTTTTCCCCATTTGTGAACAAATCACCGTGTTATTTATTTTCCGCTGCTTAACTTAGTTTGGTGATTTTTTTGTGCTGCCACGTGATATTGCATGTTAATTTGATTAATTAAGAACTGGGCTAATTAATTAATCTAAGTTATCACAAGGGGTCAACGCATTTGTGGCCTGTCATTTGAATTTCTTTCTCAGCATTGAAGTTCTTCCTCATGAAAATGGTGTTCTTCTTTCTCAGAGGCGATATATTCTAGATTTATTGAAGAAACTAACATGCCTGAGGCTAAACTAGTCAGTACACCTATGGCCGCTTCCACTAGTTTATCTGCCTTTGATGGAACTTCTTATGAAGACACCACACTTTTTCGTAGCACAGTTGGAGGGTTGCAATACTTGGCTATTACACAACACATTGCCTTTGTTGTTAATAAACTCTCTCAATTCATGCACCTCCCAACTATTACTCACTGGCAAGCTACTAATTGCCTTCTCAAATACCTCAAACATACACTCAATTTTGGTCTTCACTTCCAACGTTCCAATGTTTGTTTCCATCAAGCATAAAACAATGCTAATTGGGCAGGTTCTTGCGATGACAAAAGATCAACTAGTGGCTATTGCATTTATCTTGGTACTAATTTCATCTCTTGGAGTTGCAAGAAATAAGCTACTGTAGTTCAAGCACTGAAGTGGAATATAAAGCTTTGGCTAACATTGCAGCAGAAATATCTTGGCTGACTTCTCTGCTTTTTGAACTAGGCTTCCCCGTTTCACCTCCACCTCTTTTATGGTGTGACAACATTGGTGCTACATATTTATCCTCCAACCCTATGTTCCACACCCATACAAAACATGTTGAAATTGAATTTCATTTTGTACATGATATGGTGGCGCGCAAGTCAATTAATATTCGTTTTCTCTCTAGACCTGATCAAATTGCTGATATCTTTACAAAGCTACTGTCCTCTTCTAAATTTGTCTCTCTTCGGACCAAGCTCAAGGTTGTTCCTCTATCCTTGAGCTTGAGGGGGCGTGTTAAGAATAAGATTGCCTCTGCCATTCAAAATTCAAATATCAAGATTACATAGCTGGAGGATAATAGCCAAGATTACAACAACTTAGCTCACAGATAGCATTTTAGCTTTTGTATATTTGAATTCAAACTCTTCATGTACATCTATCAAAAAGTAGAAACTCTATAACTGATTAGTGAATAAATACAAAGAGCCTTCACCGTATTGGCAAGGCAGCACAACATCAATTTGCTATTTGATTTTACACCACGTTTGTACTTGTGCATACAAAAATGTCACGTTAGAGTTGACAACAAAGTTGGGTTGGCTTGATGTTACATAAGTTATTGATACATTTACTATCAACGATCTGGAGTTATAGCTTGATGTGATAAATGAGGATATCTCAACACTAGAAGATTTTAATTCTAAAACCCTAGCCTACGAAGATACCACTAAGGCCATAAGCACAGGCCTAGACCTCCTGAATCAAATTTTGGAGAGACAATACTGCTAGAACAACATAGGGATACAAATCAGATTTGTCATAAAGCAATTGAAAAAATGCTTAGAATAAATCACTTGATAGATGAAAAATTAGAACACACTAGAACCCACATTTGAGATAATGCAGAAAAGATATGGGAACTCTTCGATGCAAACCAATTCAAATTGCACAAAATGAACAATCAACAAAATCATTATTTGAAACATGAAAAAGACTTAAAACAACACAGAGTACTTATTAATGATGTAAAAAAGCTTACCAAACTGCATGTAAAGAAAATATTTATTATATGTTTACACTTACACGTAAAAAAAAAAAAAAAATGTTTCACACAATGCATTAAGAAAAACACTGAACAAGCCTATTGAAATGTCTTCAATTTTTATTTTTATTTTATTGAATTAGTCTAATCTCTAATTAGTCATGAAGCACTATATAAAAGCTCTTGAAATGAATCTTTTTTGGAGAGAATACAACAGCAACATAGGGGTCTAAATTAGATTTGCCATAAAACAATTATAAAAAAAAGGCTTAGAAATATGAGAATCACATAATAAAGGAGAAAGTAGAACATACAAGAACCAGCATTTGAGATAATGCAGAAAAAATAAGGGAACTCTTAGATGCAAATCTATTCAAATTTTACAAAATGAACAATCCATAAAATAATTATTTGTCACATAAAAAAGGCTTAAACAACACATAGAGTACCTTTTTTTTTTTTTTTTTTTTTCTTGATTTGGTAGAGTACCTATTGATGATGTAAAAAAGCTTGACCAAATTACATGTAAGCAAAAACTTTATGATATGGTTACATGTAACAAAATAAGCCTTGCACAATGCATTAGGGGAAGACACTGAAGAAGCTTAATGAAATGTCTTCAGAATTCTTTTTTGGTTAATGCAGTCTAATGAGTAATGAAGCACTAGATGAAAGCTCTTTAAAAGGAAAAAAAAAAAAAACTTTGGGGAGACAATAATATACTAAAATGAAAGGCTTTGCATTTATAAAGGAGCAAAATGGTCTCCATACCCAAAGAATTTTCTGTTTAACATGAAAAAAGAATGGCAAGTTTGATTATCCACTGTTGTGTGGTTTGGTAGCTATTATCACTAATACATTTGCCTCTATGTCACAGCCTAGACTTCCCAAATTTTTGATGTAATGTTTTAGGAAAGATATGAATAGGCTTATAACACTAGCATATTTCTTATCTTTGCTCATGATAGTTAAAGACATCCTTTTTATATGAATGCACCATGACGTCTTAATTTTTCAAAATTGCCTTGTTAGACATTATGTCCATGTTGCTACTCAAGGTTAATGCTAGTGCCTACAAATCTTAGCCTAGAAGACTTGATGCCGTTGAATAAGTTGTTTTTAATTTATTCAAGCAAAATTAAGAAATCTAAACCATATATGTCAGCTATTAAAATCTGGATCCTACTTCTATCGACATTTTGAGAAGTTGAAGGACCATATTTATTACACATAAAACAGTGAAGCACTAGCACCAAGATACATCATGTACCCAAAAACTAAATGCATAAATTTATTTATCAGATAAGTAGATGGCATCAATTACTTGTATATTGGAGGCACTCCCTAATAGCCAACTTTGTAACAGCTGCAATATCCTGTTATTGCTGCCAGCAACTAACATGACATATCATAAAGGTAGAATCTGCAAAAGGTATTCAATGCAACCAATCACAAATGAAAAGAATTAGGCCAATACCCCATTTCCCACCCCCCCCCCCCCCCCCCCCCCCAAAAAAAAAGAAGAAGCAAAATCCTTGTAATGCATACAAAAAATGTACATTAAATTACAAGTATATACTAGAAGGGCATCTAGAATTTACCTATATGATGAACAAATTAGACACCATACCAACAAAGAAAAGATAAATTACTAAATCAATTGCAAAATAAGACATGCTTTTCATTATGTCTAAGTTGCCTATGGCATATATTGTAAGAAGTAATGATTATAGAATATTAAGCACCCAAAATCAAGATCTTTATTTGTTTATAATTCATTTTCCTACAGATTACTAAGCTACACTAAATAAATTGCACCACAAATGCATATTAGGCAAACTATAGAGGCACCCAAATGTCTTTCATTTTAAACCTAATATCTTCAACTTTTTCTTCTATTCATATAGCTTTAACAGAAGTATTACACCTGCCCTCACCTTGAAATTCCACTCCTATTTAACTAAGTAATAGCTTTCCCCAATTTTCAAACTATTCAAAGCAAAATAAATGGAAAATATAAGTCATAAAAAACCAATTGGCACATCAAAACTGTATGGAACAATATTAACTAAAGGAGCTCAGTGAAGGAGTTTGAAATCGCATAACATTTGGTTTCCCTACCTCATTAAGGTATAACGCTCAACCAATGAAAAACAAATGCACATAAAAAAAAAATCAACTAATCTAAATTGACTAATTTCATTCATTCATTCTGATTTTGTTTACATTAATGTCCTATCAAATTGGATTTGTACCCAATAACATGAAGGAACCAATTAATTTAGAGGGAGAAGGATCTTAATAAATGTAATAATAGTACCTTGACATATATCTTTGTAGTTGAATCAAGAATCTTCCATAGCATAGCAGACATGGATTGAAGTCCATGTCTCGTTTACTTACAAGGGGATATTATCTCCTACTCCTTTTGTTTTGGGCCATTTTGCAAGGCCTACATTATTACACAACAGCTTGTCATGGAGGCAAAACTAAGGTTTACCAATTGATTAGGTGGCCTGGTCCAAACACTTTCCATGTCTTGCTCTTCGGTTATCCTCGAAATCCCGAGTGATCTCAAGTAAAACTCATACTGTTTATTTAGACGATGGGCTAACTAGTTTATGTTGGCTTTAGAGTTTGAAAACAGAGCTTCCTCTCTTGCCATCCAAAGGATTTTCATTGCCACTACTGCATACAATGTGAATTCATCTTTGGTGATTTTTTCTGCAACTCACTTGGGGGATCAATTATATGTTCAACAAATTCCTTAACAGACTGAGCTTGGATCTTTTCGACTCAAAAGCCCCATCTACCACCATACCATATGCCTTTGGCGTAGGGACAGGTTTGAAATAGATGTAAAAGAGAATCTTCTGCTATCTCACAGAGAGGACAACGGGCGTCTTGGGTTTTTAAGCATCCGGCGAGCTTTTTCTCAAAGAGGCAGCCACTCTGCATAAAAACATTTTTAATCTTTCATCAAAAGAAAGTTTGAGTCTTTCATGAATTCTTATTTGGGCCACCTTATTAGCTACGGAGTTGCAAGGAGAACAAGTGCATGATACATGGACTCCACACCTTTCTATTGTAATTTTTGCTATTTTAGGATCATAATTTGAACATTCAAAGAGAATCTCAATGTCATTCCAATCCCCTAGAATTATGTCTTCCAAAGACCTATCTCTTCTATAGTAGAACCACATAAAAGATGATGGATCTAAATAAAATTTAACGTCCACAAGCCATCTTTCAAAACCATTGATGTACATGTAGGTAGAATAGGTAAACTTATCAAATTTGAATTCATATGGCACATTAAGTTCAACTTTTAGAGCAACGCAGAAAGCAAATGATGGAAGTTTCCAACCGACCGAGAATGATATGGAACTTCCAACACTTTGATGGTTGAACCACCACTTTGGAATTTTACTTACTGGAAGTGTAAGTTCATATACATTATAAAGTTTCCATGTCAAGTCCATTTCAGATGTAGCTTCATCGAGTTCAAATTCTGATATAGCTTTATTATTCGCTTCAGGATTAGAGTTCGTTTCAAATGCAAAGCCCGTTTCAGATGTAGCTTCATTGAAATCAAATTCTGATTATGATTCAAAGTTTGTTTCAAAATCAAAATCTTGATGTCGTATTCCCTTGCACATACAATATATTTTTTGAAGCCCTATAAATTCTCCAAACTGGTTGCCATTAGCAAAATTAAGAAACTTCAGTTTAGCAAATTTAGTAGTAATCTTCAATTAGCAAAAAAAATTTGTTAAGGATATATTTTATGTAGTTGGCTAATCCTTTGACAAAATGCACTTTACTTGTATTTGCGTAGATTTAGGATGTATTTAATACTTCAAAGAACATGATTGTTCAAGTCTAGTATTAAAGCCATGAAGATTGGACCAAGAAACAAGTGAAGAAAAAGTGTTCACTAAAGCTGGACAGATAGTTGGACACTTGCTAGACACTTGCGGACAGCTGCTCGACAGCTACTCAACAGATAGCTATCTATCGAGATTTAATGAATGAAGCTCGACAGCTTCTCGATCGATCGAGCAACTATCGAGGTTACGAGAATTCAAATTTCTAGATCTGATTTTTCGGCCCATGTTTATGTATTTGTGTAGGGTTTCTTTTCTCACAACCCTAGATATATATAAGGCTTATTTTAGAGGCTGTCACATAAGAGAATACAAGGAGAATATATGCAAAAGGTGACCAAAGCCTTATTCTCTCTGAAAGAAGCTACTGCGTCTTTGCGCTTTAAGGTTTTGTAACCAAGTGCTTCTTAATCTTCATTGTTGATGAAGTGAAGAACTTTGCAGCCAACATTCTTCTTCCTCAAGTTGGTGAGTGAGTCACGTACTGGGATTCGTGCAATGGAGTGAGTCACATACTAGGATCCGTGCATAAAAAGGTGGCATTCATGTATTGAAGAGTTCAGAGGTTCTGAAACGGTAGAAGGTTTTTGTTGTAAGTTCATCTACGGGGATTATAGAGTCTAGGGACAAAGGTTTTGTACTAGATCCGGAACTTCTCTTTACTATAGTGAATTGCTTTTCAAGAAGATTTCCCCCCAGGTTTTTTACTGTGAAACTAGTTGGTTTCATTGGTTTTCGTGGGTCATCATATCTTGTCTTATTTACTTTTCCGCTGCACTTATATTTGACATGATATTGATGTTTGTTTGTTTTAACAAGTTTTATGCATAATAAATCTAATTAACAACTTGGATTTAAAATTTGTTAATTCTATTAACCGGAGTCTAAATTTCCCAACAAAATTCTATAACTTTGAGAGAAAGAAATAGAGACTTGATTCAATAATCTTCTTCTTGATTGTGAATTTAGCAAATTACACCCTGTTGCATATACAATGTGTATACAATGTGGAAGTCTTGGAATTTTCAAAAGGTTTGAGCAACAGTATAGCACTAGAGTCTTTAATTGGGGAAATATGATAGCAATTTCAGGAAGGGTAGTAAAATTGCTGTAATAGATATCTAGAACTTCTAAATTAGGGAAGCAACTAGGGATATCCATGGCTTTTGGAAATTCATCACAATCTTGCATATAGAGCCTCCTAAGATTTTGTAATCAGAGATGTTACTTGAAACATCTTTCACCTTTTTAAACTTATCATTAAGTCACGAAGGCTAGTGAGATATCCTATTGATGAAAGCAATGCTAATCTTTCCATTCCTTGCTCAAGACTTTCATCGCCAAAGAGAGAAAAGCTTTTTAGAGATTTCAACTGGAGCTTTTTGGGTAAAATTCTAAGATTTCAACATTCATTGAGATTTTAGTATTCAAGCTTTTCAAGAAATCCAACAGACTGATGAACCTCAACTAAATTTATGCATTTAAAAAGCTCCAACTTCTTTATGTTTGGGGAAATCACTGATAAGTCCGGTAGTTTTGTAATATTTTCACAATATGTGAAATTCATATATTTCAATGTTTCAAATCGACACCTCTGTAGAAGAAGTAATTTTTTTGGAACATTTATTAGTAAAAGGAAAACAAAATAAGGCTAAGAGCTCATTTAAAAATTAAAAAAAGCTAAGAGTATAGATTAAGAAGTAATAATGGTTCAATTATGAATTTTAATACACATCTATATATTACTAAAAGCTGAAGCGTAGCATTTAATTTTGCTACGCTCATATTGAGCCACATCAGCAGCCATGTCATTCTCATCTTCTTTTTTTATTTTTTAATTTAATTTTAAAATAAATTTTACCAATTTTAAAATACTAATAAAATTAAAATTATTTCCAGCCCTATCTCTACTTGAAAGTCCAATTCTTATTCATTTAATTCCATTATAAAGCCCAAGCCCACACCCAAAACCTTTCCAACTGCATCCCATTGTCAAACCTGATGGTTTTGACAGTTACTATTGCCTTTCCTTCTGTTACACTATTCAAATTCCTGTTCCCCACGTTTTGATTCATTGTTTCAGGTTTAGTCCCTTCCCCTTCCCCACCTTTTTATTCTCACGGTTTCAGCTTCTGTTCAACTGTTTCACTCATGGTTTCATCTTCCTATTCTACGGTTTCAGCTTCTATTTCGACTTCTAACAGCAGCGCCTCTTCCTTCCTTCCTCTCCTCACATCTATATAAATATTGACGTAAGCAGGTGGTTTAGTTGAGGTATCCCTACATCTCAATTTCATTTGTGCTCTATTCTTTTGCTTGATGGTTTTTTTTTTTTTCCTTTTTATGTTTGTTTCTGCCTAGGGTGTTGAATTTGTTTCAGCTGGGTTATTTAATTGGAGCACTGCTTCTTTTGGGTATGTTCATTATGATTTTCTAGCTATATTGAATCTATATATTAAATCTGTCACCTTTTACTATTTCGTGTTGTGCTCTATTCTTTTGCTTGATGGTTGTTTTTTTTTTTTTTTTTTTCCTTTCTACATTTGTTTCTGCCTCAGGTGTTGAATTTGTTACTGCTGGATTATTTAATTGGAGCACTGCTTCTTTTGGGTATGTTCATTCTGATTTTTTGGCTATATTGAATCTATAGATTAAATCTATCATCTTTTACTAGAATTGGCCAAACAATTGGTGCTGGTTGTTTTGAAACCTCTTGAGTCATATCCAGAATTTTTAATCACGTCAAGAGAATATGCAGTCATATTATAGTACCAAGTGGCTTGGAATGTCAAGATTTTAGTAGCTTCCCCTTGTGTGAGTTGTGACCCCTAAAAGAATCATGCTATATATATATATATATCTATTTTAATATTCTTTAGTACTTGAGATACTTTTTTTGTGGATTCTTCAGTACAGACAGAGTAGAAACCTACATATGCTAATTTCAGAAATACTTTTTGTGGATTCTTCTCTGTCTCTTTTTTTTTCTTTACCACTCTCTTAACGATTCCTCCAACAAAATAAAACATGGTTCCCCTAATTTGAATGTCAATTCAACTCAAAAAATAAGAAAGTGAAACAAGACAAGATGAGGGATGCTGTGTGCTTTGTAAATTGTACAGTTCATAGCTGTATGAAATGGAGGCCATTAAATTAGTAAAGAGTTTGTGTTTTTTTTTTTTTTTTTTGAGATCCCTTGTGATTTTTTTTCCATTAATTTGGATGGTTCTCCAATATTTATGTGCCACCTTCAACAACTGACTGTTTTAAACCCTTCAAATTCGTCCTTTTGTACTGCACTATAATTATTAATTTAAAAGAAAAGAATCTGAATCCTATTTCTCTTTCCTATGAATCATAGGCAATGATATTACTGAAGATATTTTTGAAATCCTCTTAGCTCTTCTTCATTTATTTTTTGGCCATCATTTATTATATATTATAAATTAAAAGCCTTCTTTTGGAACAATCTTGCCCTTTTATTTTTCTTTTTCTATCTATGTTGAAATTTCAATAAAGAAAAAAATGTAAGATTCTTCACATTTACAATATGTTACAAAATATCTATTTGAGTGGGAAATATATTTTGCTCCCCAGCTACGGAACTTAATCTAATATGGATGTTATTGTTTTAGCTTGATGGACAGGTCAACATATAGAAAGCCATCTACTATCTGCATATTTTTTTACTTATTCATTTTTTCTTTTTTAGGCTGGTAATTCAATGAAACAAATCTAAGAAACATTTAGAACACAAAATATCCTCACAAGGCATCCCAATACATATGGGAATCACATATTACAATTTACAACCAATACATTTCACCTGTTCCATTTCGTTTTATTGGTAAGTTATAGACGTACCTAGCAGGTTTTAAACTCTTGACCTCACCTTTCAACTAATTATTATAGGAGAAGGAAGTGCCAATTGAGCTATAATTAAGCATGTATTTTGATGAAATATGTACTGATTGCCATGTTACTTTTTACTTGAAATGTCCGGGTTTCTTTTTTTCCTATTGGATTTTTTTTTTTTTTTTTTTATTTGCATTGAACAACTTGCTAAATACAGGTTTTGTTACACAGCATGGTTTAATACATCAACTTTCTGATCATATTTGCATTTTGGAGAACTGTGAGTGTGGTTTCTATGATAGGTTACTTTTCCTATATCAGTATATTGTCTTTGAAGGAAATCAAGTACTTTCCTTAAACATAACTTTAATTGAGTCCACTTCAGAGATGTATTCACGAAAATAGTATGCTTAAATGGCCATAAATATCTGGAGTCAAAACGTTTGCATCATTTTCCATATATGTGAAACTTAGTAAAATAATATCATAGGCCATCAAATTTGAGATTGTTAGTAGATCTATAAGATTGTCTAAAGAAAATTTCCCAATACAACATTTATACCTGTAAACTTTCATTCGAACCAGTGTATCTTGCCACAAGCTGTGATGCAAGAGCAACATCAGAGTCCTTCCATAGTATCCCATATGCCTTTTGGTATGTGATTTTACAAATTCTCTTTTGAAGCTCACAATAAATAACCGAAGTGCATCGGCCATGTATCATATGCCTTTTGGGAAATTCCATTGTTGCCCGAACAATTTATGTAACCAAAAGAAAGAGGACATTGTTGAATGAGCTGCTTTGCTGGGAAATCTCATTGTAAATAAAGCTGGATTGTTTCTTCAAGTGTGTCCAACTCTCAATTATAAATAAAATGAACAAGCTATGCTAAGATTTTTTTTTTTTTTTTTATATTATCTTTTGGTTGTGTAGGTTGTATATATTTGCTACCAATTTAATATGGATTATCTATTAAATTACAAGTTCAAAAGCTGATATATATAGTCAGGTATCTCTAAATATTAGTTAGAAATTGATTTTTAGGTGGGTGTAATCAAATGGCTTTCTATAATTTGACTGAAAAATGATAATTAAGCCAAAACATTTGATGAAGAGATGTTGCTACTTCTGGAATTGTTTCAAAGACACCAATCAGAGCTTGAATTTCTATGAGGTTGAATATATGTCATTGATCAGTTAAATTGATAGCTTAGGAGAGAATAAAAGTTAAGGGGAATAAGGGTTCTCCAGTTGTCTTTGTTGGGTTCATAAATTATGAACTGTAAAAGAAAAAAAAATTGAAAGAAAAAGAAAAAGAAAAAAGAAGGCATATGTAGCATATAGGTGAGAATTCGAGGCAGTGCTAAAATAGGCGGTGGAAGCTTTTAACACAAAGAGAGAGTAAAAATAGAGGGAGATAAAAAATGAAAAATAAAAAAACAAGGTTGGTCTAAAAAACGAGGTTGGATTAAGTATTTGGGTTGGGTCTAACGAGTGGTGTTTTCATTATTAATGGAATTGCATAAAGGCAAGAATCTCCAAATAGTTTTAGAAAAATGCTCTTCATGTTACTTGTGTGAACTTACTATAATATTTTTTATATTATCTTTTGGTTGTGTAGGTTGTTTATATTTTCTACAAATTGATTACAAACTATCTATTAACTTGCAAGTTCAAAAGCTTGATTGTTTCTTCAAGTATGTATCCCTGTGTTCTAGAGAGGCTTTGCTTTTGGTATGTATCAGACTTTGCTATGATGGGAATTTTTTTTTTTTTTTTTGCCTTTTCTATGTATATATTAATCAGAAAGACTGAGATGTGGATTTGGATCTCTCATTTATATGTTAGTTGGTTGAAATGATTGATCTATGATTCTTTGATCAGAATATTAGTTTTTGGAAATGGGATTTGATTGTTTTTGTCATTGGTATCATATTTATTTTCCAAGTTTTGGTTGTTGATACTACTGAGATTAATGGGTCCTTGATTTTTGGAAATGGGGTTTGTTTGTTTTTGACATAGCTATCATATATACCAAGTATATTTTTATTTTTATTATTAAATTACTGCTGAGATCAATCAGTTCTTGAATCTTGGCATCCATACAAAAGAATATAAAACCCAAACAAGTTGAAAAAATGGGGAAATTTAATAATAATAAAAAATCTAAACTCTTTAGAACCACGTGATCAATTGTAAAAAGAAAAAAATAGAGGGAGATAAAAAAAAAAGGTTGGTCTAAAAAATGAGGTAATAAAGTAATTTAATAATGTTGTGAAATTATTGAGACTTTTTGTGTTCCTATGAGTACTCTTTATTATTAGAAAAAACATTAGGCACTTATAATATATATATATATATATATATATATATATTGCTACCATCTCAAATATAAATTAAAAGGGGAAGGAAGGATCTGTTATGCCACATACCTAGACCATCAGTCATGTAGTAAACAAATGAGTGAAATTGCACCTTCTTGGGTTGTAAGAATAACATGTGAGAGGATTTTACATATTCATCTATTTATTTTTCTTTTTTTTTTGAAAAAGTTCATCTACTTAATTTAGATATCTATAACTAGGCAATTAAATAATAATTTATGCAACAATCAAAAAATGCAAAAATTGTCTATACATATTTGTCATGGATGGTTATAAATTTACGTTTAACTTTGCATTTATGTATTCTTATGCTTTAATTTACATATTTATAACTAAACGAAGAAAATTATGAATAAAATAATTAAAACAGTTCACTCATTCATAAAGTTAGCAAAATACTATAAATGACAATCCTAAACAACTTCAAAAATACAAACCAAAAACATCAAAAATACTCTTTACACAATCACAAATATGAGCATGCAACATGAATTACCTACAGAATTATTGGTCAAATTGTTTTCCAATGTGGGAAGACAATCGCCAAAATTTTTAGGCAACGTCAAAAAATTTCACAACTGATGTTTGTTACTTTCACATCAACTTTCTACTTTTTCTCTACTAATCACAATCTACAACGTCCAAAATTGTGGCACAAAATATTGTAGTCTTATATTTTATCTTTTTATTAACTTTATAGAATGAAGTCGTGCACAGTTTTAGAGTCATTGTTATATTTTTGAAAAAAAAAAAAGACTTCATAGATCCAATATTGCAATTGTGATGGTAACAATGTTCATGTGTCATCCTTAGTATATGATTATTGAAATGTTTTGTCACCAGTTGATTTTTTTTAAGCACATCAATTTCTTAATGTGATTATGTTTTTAAAAAACAGCTGCAAGCTATTCAATCAGCTAACCAAAAAAATAAATGTTCTTCATGACATCAATCTTACTAGATTGCTCCAAAATTCTTTATTCCTTCGAAAGGAGGAAGGAAAACTCATTCATCACTGCCTTAGGGCTGGAAACAAACAAGCACTATTTTGGGTCGGAGCTCACAAATATTTTGTACAAGATCAAACTAAAGCAAGAAAAGAAATCCTTTTTCAAGCTAACATAGAAGGAGACAAAAATGTAAAATATGGATTGGCAATTGTGCTGTTATGCAAATCGAATGATGAGGGAATACAACTACTGTTATCAATTTTAAACCAACCAGATGGAAAACTATTGTTGCAAAAATATCAACAAATCCTTTGACATACAACTTTTGGAATAAACACATTTTGCATCCCAAATAACCAAGCATGCAAGAAAAATGGAGTGGGTCATTGGGATCATGAATGCCCTTACCCTTATGGAAACGAAGAATTACATGTAACATGCAAAATGTGCTCAATTGACTTGGAAATAATGTACAAATTAGCCAACCGAGTGTGGTAGAAATTATGTTTCAAAAATAAAATCTACAATAAAATTTCCTCATTCTATTCCGAATACTAATCTTTAATAATACAAAATTAATTCAAAGACTAAAACCTCCAATCACCATGAGTCCTGCAATATATATATATATATATATATATATATATATATATCATTATCGTAAAAAAATTAACACGTGCAACGCGCGGGTCTACGACTAGTTTTTAAAATAAAAATGCTAAAGGTATTACAATTTTATAAACATAAAGCCTACAAACTAATGTAGCAATGAATGTGATTGGTGGGCTTCAACCTCCTCACAAATGAATATTTAAATTGTCTCTTTATAATTTGTAACACATAAGTTTGTATTTTTTTTTTTTTTTTTTGAGAATAAGTTTTTATGTTCAATCCTCAATGTAGTAAAACTTGTAATATATGTAGCACTACTCTTTTTTTTTTTTTTTTCAAATAAAAAAAATTGTCAATAGTTCATTGATTTGCACCATAAATTCTTGATGGTTATGTGTACATTCTTAAATATTTGTGCACATTTTGATTTTATTTATTAAAAAAAATTATAGAAATTTAATTTTATATAGTAATAAATGCATGGTTTGGTTTTAGCCAAAAAAAAAAAAAATGCACCTTCACTTATTCTCTAAACGTACTTGTTAACAAAAAAAAAAAAATCAAATAAAAATTTATAAATACTATGATTATACCTCAAAATGCTCGTCCAATTCAACGTGGCTCCAAGGCATCTTAAGTGCAATGAGTTTTGTAGGTTCAAAGGTGGATGGCAAGGACAATAAAGGAAATTCACTCCAATCAAGTAACCTTAACCCATTGGGAAAAGATTTAAGGTCTTCACAAATTACATTACGAATAATCAAATATTTGAGACTTCTCATATTTTCAAGATTCAATTGCATATTTCTTGGTTGTGGCAAGGACAATTTTATCCCTCGAATTTCATCTAATCCCTAATTAGACAAAGAATCACGTTAGACAATAGAACATATGATTATTAAATTTAAAACAAAACCATCATCACCATTAAAATGATAAATCAAACACAATGAGAAAAAATTAATTACATTTGCATTGTGAGAAAAGGGAAAAGGTAAATCAAAAGGACTCATACATTTTTTTTTATTATTATTGTTCAGCTAGGATATCAATATTAGTCTTTTTGCACAAAGATGCATGGAAAATCTTCTTTGGAAAAGAAGATTTTCTAAAGATTGTGTGAGAGAAGCTTCTAATTAATTGATAAGTATCAATTATATATTCTTCTCTTGCTATCATTAACCATTGTAGTTTAACTAGCTCCGTAATGAAAGATATGATAAAAATATAATAGTTTCATTAAAAAAAAAAAATTTAAAAACAAGCAAACAAACAATATAGCTTCTTGGAGCTATTTTTTAATAGTAAAATTTTGTGGTGATAATAGAGTAGTGATTAAATACATGCTCATTTTTGTAATGCCAACCAGATAAATTGCTAGCTTCATTTAGAGCGGCCCTCCATCTTTGCACCTTGTTCGTGTCATACTTGAAATTTTCTTCATGTTTTGCCAACACTTCTCCAAACTTTCCCTTTTGGCTACGTACTTCTGATGGATCCACCTTATAAAAAATAGGAAACATCACTTGGCCATTCTTTTTACACTCAAGAATTTTGACAAGTTCATCCAAACACCAAGTGGAAGTTGCATAGTTTTTAGAGAATACAATTATTGAAACCTTTGAACTTTCAATAGCTTTGAAAATCTCAATGGAAATTTTCTCTCCTCTTTGGAGCTCATCATCCATGAAGGTGTTAATACCATTATGACGCAAAATACCATTCAAATTGCTAGTAAAAAGATTGCGGGTATCTTCTCCTCTAAAACTGAAAAACACATCATATTTACATTGTTGGGTGAAAGACGAAGAGAAGGCTCGTTTATTAGTTAGAAGAGCCATTGTGATTTGGATATATAGATGGATGAGAAGATCTGAAGGAAAGAGGAGAAAGAAAGAGCTGGCGAAATTGAAAATGTTTTAAGAGTTTAAGAAAGCAAAGAGAATAAAAATTATGAAGAGGAGATTTCTCAATGGGTTTTAGAGAGAATGGGAATGGCAGAGCAAAGGAAATGAATGTTAGATTCAGATAGTCGTTGTGAGGCGAAGAAGACGGAGAAAGTGAAATGTGAAATTACAGTAGTAGCGTACCACTATCCACAGAATCATTAATGCATATTGAAAATAGTTGGTGGTCCAAACACCTAATCTATATATCTATATATATATATATATATTATAATAATAATAATAATAATAAGTGAAGCTAAGAGAAACTCAAATTAGGATTCCAAATTAGAGTTTCAATTTTGTGCCATGTGTCTTAAATTATTTATTCTTAAATAGTTTTATTTCTTTATTTTAGAATCAAATGTGGGACCACATCATAAATATTCATCCAAGTGAGTTATTAAGTACAAAAACCAAAGAATCTAGAATAAATGAATTGTAAAAAAAAAAGTGCTTCACAGTAATTTAAAAAAAAATTAAAAATTTATGTTTTATACCTAATAATATCCTTACAAATTTTTTTAAAGAGTTAACAAAATATAAAAATGACTATCAATGATATTTGAATTATATATATAGGAATTATATTATGTATCTTATTGTATCTTTTTAAGTGCATCCATGATGGGGTAGTAAAAAATACTTTTTGGAGTGTCGTTTTGCTCACCATTCTGATTCATTTTCAAACTTTCACTAGGAGTGTTAATGTTCGACCCAACTCGCGAACACGACATGAACCCGACACGTTTTTTTTTGTTAGGGTTGGGCCTTAGTGGGTTTGGGTCATAAATGGGTTAACCCGAAAGCAACATGATAAGAAACGGGTCATAAGAGGGTCAACCAGCATGACAATAGACACGTTTAACACGCTAATTTATTTGTGTCAACCTAAAATGACCCAATTAACACAACTTGTTTAACTTGTATAACAAACAAATATTCATTTTATTTTAGACTTGTCAAATACCTTTTATATCCAACCTATATTTTAAACATAAAATGAAAAGTGAGTAATTAGAAAAAACTTACAAGTATAATTGGAAATTGAAACTTTACAAATTTTACGCACCCTAATATTATTGGAAATTGAACTATATTATTTTAAATGTGGGTTGAAAACTTGAAGTGTATGCACTACTTTAGGGATGTAAAAAAATATTTATTTTTAGATAGATATTGTATTTAATATTAAGCAGGTTAAAATAGGTTGTGTTACATTCTTGTCAACCTAACACAACCTGTTTATTAAGCATGTCGAGTGGGTCATGTCAAGTCAACCCGCCTCATTAACAGGTCGGATTAGGGTTGAAGGATCATGACATGATTATTAAATGAGTTGGATTAGGGTTGAGCCATTTAGTCAAATACCCCTACCTCGACACAACACGAATTCGACACGCTAACCAGAATTGACACCCCTCACTTTCTACCCACCCAGGAAAAGATGATGAAATTTATTGGGTCCGCGTTTTTTGCTTACTTTTGGAGTGCAGCGAAGGCATTCTGATACCTTTTCATTTTCAAACTTTAAAGAAAGAAAGGATTAGAGGAAAGGAAGTGGAAGACGCAATTTCTACAACAAGCGGTCCACACTATTCAATGCTACAACAATAACAAGTATAGTAGTGGTGGGTACCCACCCCACCTTCTTGGCTCTCTTACCCTCACTCACACACGCACGCCTTCTCGAGTCTCAAGTCTCAATCCTCCAGTCCATGTCTACACCTACTCCTCTTTTCACCACCAATTTCACCAGCAACAATCCTTCTCCACTTGCCTTTGCCAGCCTACGAACACCATTAACGACATTCCACTCTCTAAGCCTTTTAAGTTTTCTTGGGTTTTTCTGTGATGGATATTGTCTATTTATCACAAATAGAGAAACTTTGATGAAGTTATTAAAAAAGAAATGGATTTGATGGGCTTCTTTAGGTTTTTGTTTGATTTTTCCATTTTAATTTTGGCTATAAGGAGAGTTCAAGCAAGCAAACAAATACATGACAAATTGTGATTAGTAGAACAGAAAAAGTGGGACAAAGGAATATTCATTTATATGATGGGTCAGAATTGACATCCCAGTGCAATAAATCTCATTTCTATCACAAAAACTTCACTTGTTCGCCCTTTACCTTTCTACAATTTTTTTTAAACTTTTTTTATTTTAGGGTTTTTAATTCAATCATTTGAAAATATTGCATCAAGTGTGTGTTTGGCCCCTACTTATTTGTTATTTGTCTCAACTATATTACAAATAATCTAACTTTAGTTTTTTTTTTTTTCAAAGTTAGTTTTTAGTTTTTTTGACACACATTTAACATAAAAGTTACCAAAAATTATATTTTTGATAAATGATCCAGTTAATAGGTGCCTTTAGAGCACTTATTAATTGACTATTTTAAAAAAGTTTTAATACCACTTTTATAATTAATATATATATATATATATATATATATAAAGTTATTAAAAGAACTAAGTCACTTTTTTCTTTTTCCATAAAAAATTTTTAAAAATATTTTTTAAACCTATGCTCTTAGGGCATTAATTAATTTTTTTTTTCCTTTGATAAATACTATGAAACTAAGCTATTGCAAATAAACTGTTGCCAGACGCACTTGAGATCTTAAATACTAACATAAATAAACTTTTTCATAAATACACCCTTAGGCTTCATTTGGCATAGGGAAATGGAATGAAATGATAATAATGGAATGGAATGGAATGGAATGTATTGAAGTAAGGGAAAGGAATGGAAAACAATGGAATGGAGTAAAATTAAATAACCTTGATTGGATGTTTTAAAATAAAGGAATGGAAAGGAATAAAAATGAATGAAATGAAAGTAATCTTGTTTGGGAGTAATATGGAGGGAATGGAATTGAATCATTTTATGACAATATTACTATTAAACCCTCTATTTTAAAATAAAAGTATAGGGTATTTTGGGAGTTTTAGTAAAAAATTCATTAAATCCAATTTCATTCCCTCCCATTCCTCCCAATTTCGAGAGGAATGAAAATTTGAGGTTTTAAGGGAATAAAGAGGAATGAGTGTTCCCTCTTACCCATTCCATTCCCTTCCACTTAAACTCCCAAATAAGGGAATGGACTTTCCATTTCCTCCATTAAAACTCTCAAAAAAGGGAGGGGAATAATATTTTAAAATTATTCTTTTTATTCCTTTCCCTTTTGGTCACGTACTTCTGAGGGATCCACCTTGTAAAAAATAGGTAGCATCATTTTGCCATTCTTCCTACACTTGAGAATGGTGACAAGTTCATCCAAACACCAGG
Organism: Castanopsis chinensis; assembly: GCA_032878915.1. Taxonomy (NCBI): domain Eukaryota; kingdom Viridiplantae; phylum Streptophyta; class Magnoliopsida; order Fagales; family Fagaceae; genus Castanopsis; species Castanopsis chinensis. The sequence goes on from JAVQMG010000133.1 coordinate 5,602,492, forward strand.
TGGAAAATGTATAATTTTTGAAGAATACAATTATGGAACTCCTTGAACTTTCAATGGCTTCGAGAAGTTTAGTAGAAATTTCTTCTCCCCTTGGGAGCTCATAATCAATGAAGGTGATAAGACCCTTCAGATTCATAAAGCCATTCAAATGGCTTGTAAAATCCATGCCGGTATCTTCACCTCTAAAACTTAACATCATATTTGTATTGATGGGTGGAAGTCAAATGGGAGGCTCCTTTGTTGGTTAGAAAGCCGTTGTGGTTTGAATGGATGGTTGAGAAGACCTAAAAGGAAGAGGATAAAGAAATTAAAGATGCAAAGAAATTAGAAATGTAAGAGCTCAAGAAAGCAATGTGAATAAGAAATTATAGAGAAAAGATATTTCTTGTTGGATTCTTTAGAGAGAGTAGGAATTACAAAGTTAAGAAATGAGGGCCCATTTGATAGCAGAGTTTAAACCAAGTGTTCACTTTTTAAGTGTTGATAATTGTTGGTAATGTTGTTTTTAACAAAGAGTGTTTGAGTCACATTTCTTAATATAGAGTGTTTAAACACTATATTTTGAGAACACTTAAAAGGTTATTTTTAGTTTTCAAGTAACAATTTTGAATGATATTATTGTCATTATTTTAAAAACTGTGGGACTTACATGATTTTGACAATACATAAAACACATTTTTTCTTCTTCTTAAAAACAAATATTCATACCAAACACTCAATTCTGTGTTTTCAGTTTTGTAATTATATTGTAGAAACATGGTACCAAACCATTTTTACATTATGAGTACTCAAAATACATTTTTTCACTACATGTTTATGATCACAATTTTCACATCATTTTGAAAACTAATATCTAAACACTGCTACCAAGCCAGAATGTTACTAAAAGGGATGCTAAGAAGACTGATGTGGTCTATTGAGACCGAGAGTTCTCTTTGAAGTGTAGCTGATGCCACATGAGAAAAGTAGTAAGAAAACTTCTTTGTTTAATAGGTGCTTACTTTTGGAAATTTGGATCTTAACAAACTTTGTCACAATTATCTTATGTGGTAGACTGTGAGTAGTGGAGAAAAAATAGTAGATGTATGTGATAGACAACCAATCATAGTCTATTATATTAGACAATTATGGCAAAGTGCGTAGTACAATTATGAGCATGTTGCGGGTGTGTTTCACAAGACCAATTTATAGCAAAATAATAATAACATATAAAACATATTGTGTGCTAAATTGAAATTGAAAAAGTGTTGGATGGGTCTGAATCAGTGTGGTCAATACCGTACCGGTACCGGCCGTACCGGCCAATGCACCGGTATCGGTACACTCCTATTTTGTACCGGAAAAAATACCGGCTGTACCGGCCGTGTACCGGCCATACCGGCTGCGTACCGGCCGTACCGAACCGAAACACAAAATGCTATGTTTTTTTTTTTTTTTTGTAATTGTGGCAATTTTTATCTCTAAAATAATCAATAATGAAAGCATTTTGTAGATAATTTCATTATTTTACCTAACATTTGATCTCTCTAATTTTTTTTACTTAATTTGGATTTGGTGTGTGTGTATATATATTAAATATATAAAATAGCGGTAAACCCGAAACGGTACACCGGTATTGACCGGTATCCGAAATATATCGTACCGGTGGTCAAACCGGTACAGCCTCCGGTGCGATATTAACTTCCTCCATTTCCATTATAACATATCTCGATCAAGTATTAATTTTCTTCTTTTTTGCTGAATAAGTATTAATTTTCTTCTAAGGAGTAAGGGCAACGACTTTCGAATCTATTTCAACCATGATATGAGTTTTAATTTTGTAATCATATTATATAATAGAATTTTAATATTTTGAATTTTAATTTTCTGATTAAGTAGATAATAAAGTTTTAATAGGAGCCTTTTTTTTTTTTTTTTTTGTGAATCAAGTTTTAATAAGAGCATGATTGTGTGTATTAACTTCTATTAATATATCCCCTCGAAAAAAAAAAAGAAAAAGAAACCTTCTATTAATATTATCTATCAAAAAAGGAAAAAAAAAACTTCTATTAATATAGATTTACAAAATTTGATGTTGAATAATAGTTTGGAGTTTGGACTGTAGCTAATGCCTCATGCGGAGGACGGTAGGAAGGAAATTTGATATTTCCTTGTTGGATTTGGATACGCGCTCGGTGTGGACCTAGACGCGTTTAGCAAGACTAATATGACAAACAAAAAGAATAAACGATGTGGGCCTAGAATTGAAAAAAGTGTGTCCATTACCATTTTAATCTATCTCCATCTTTTCAAAAAAAATTTCTCCATCTACCAAAAGAAAAATATATATTAAATATTAATTAATCAATCAATTATAACTTATGCAATTCTTCCAGGCATGATACATCACCTACATGAGAGTTATTCATCAAAAAAAGAAAAAGCTACATGAGAGTTAAAACAAGAATATGTTGTGTGCCTTTAAATTGAAAACGTGTTGGATGGGTCTGAAATCAATGATCCACTTCCATTATAAAACTATTTCGATTGATGTTAATGTTAATTAACCAATCAATTATAGCATATATATATTTATTCATGAAGCTATTTATAGTTATTATTATTTGTTGAAGACTTGGTAATTGCGAAAACCTTGGAGTCTCTTTCTCCCATTTCATGTCATTTACTTTACAGACCAAAACACACGTTTGAAAATAAAATTACATTAAAACTGTTTTGGGGCTAAATTTTCTTTCTGTATCTGAATTCTGAAAGGACAAAGTTTAGTTACAAAATTAAGCTACAAAATCTTATTCAATAAAATAACATTACTACATATTTTGAAAATCTAACCATTGAATTGCATGATCTTTATGCGCTTAATATACATGTCAAATTTTGTGTCAATCAGATATTATTTACTATATGATTTATAAGCTTATATTTTATGCATAATTTTAAATTACAAAAACTTGCAATTTAAATAACTTATTGATGACATAGAAATTTTGCAAGTATAGAGAACATAAGAAAAAGATGTAATCCAATAATAGATTTGTTAAAATTCACCTTCAATAAAAAGATATTAAGGTTACAACCAATTTTGTAGTTAAATTTTGATCACAAATAATTTTGAACAAAGAGGGGAAGTGTTAATATCAACCATAGCGTCAAGTTCTAAAAACATAAAGAGATCAAAACATGTAAAAGCTACAAGCACCTATGGAATATTAAGATACAATTCAGATCTAATCAAACCCTAATGAAATTTACACAATAAGGGAGATTTATATTACTTTCAATTTGGAAGGCGGCAACAATGTTGCACATAATAAGAGAAACAAAATATATATTATCATAAAGATACCACAATAACCTCAACCCAAAAAAATAATACATAAATGTTTTAGGATTGGTCACACAGATATTTCTGTAAAAGTAACTGAATTAAGCGGATTATGCACCTTAAATGTATTTTTCTTGTATTGGAAGTGTATCCATGTATATGAGCTTCCAATTCTTGGCATCTTCATGTTGCAAATGTTTCATGCGAACCAATATCAATGGCTTCCGTACATGCCCAAACTTGTATTAGTATATATATGCACACCTACACCGTCAACTTTTAACATTGACACACTCAAGATTTTACAAAAGTCAAAAAGAAAATATGTAGGAGTCATTTGTATCAACTCTTTACCTCCTTTTCCATGTAGTGGCTACTTGACAAAATAGAGAGTACAATAACCTACTTATAACACTCAAACTTTTCTTGTTGCCTAGGTTTATGGAGATAAGTTCAAATAGAAATTTGATCTCATATTTCTATATTTGAAATATGGAAAGTTGACAACTCTTAATAAGGATATGAATTCTAAAACCCAATAAACAAATGAAAAGGAAAAGGAAAATGTAGTTTATCAACATATGGTATCATCGAGTATTCAAGTGTGTTGAACCTCAAACAAACATGGGAAGGATGTAAAAATCATGACTTAACCATAAATTACTTGTTGCAAGTACTTTATCTGTATGACTACTATAGAGCATATATGGCATGAGTTAGTTCATGCTCTATAGGTGTAGCTACATCTATTGTAGTAACATATGCAAACTATGTCCCAGCCTGATGTACCATCGACGGTATAGAATCCAAAAGTGAAACTCTTTGTCCTTTGTGTTAGCAACAAGTAGGATACAGTGTGGATTGAGACACATTGATAAGAACATTTGCATTAACCCCTCAATGACATCAATAATCCTCCGACAACATGCCCAGTATAGTTTACAATGGAAAATCCTAATTATCCAGAATCCGAGCATTTGGAAATTGGAACTATAATTCTAGAAGAAGTCAACCAATTGGACAATGTAAATATGTTGAGCTAACCCATGTTAATAACTTGTCAGCAGAAAAGGAGAACATTCAGTAAACTAAACAAAATCATGGGTTGAATCTGGAAAAGGTATTCAATGCAACCAATCTCAAATGAAAATAAATTAGGCCAATACCCCATTTCCCACCCCCCCCCCCCCCCCCCCCCCCCCCCCCCCCGCCCGCAAAAAAGAAGAAGCAAAAACCTTGTAATATATAAAATCAATGTACAATAAATTACAAGTATATACTAAAAGGGAATCTAAAATTTACCCATATGTTGAAAAAATTAGTCACCATTGCAGCAAAGAAAAGATAAATTACTTAATCAGTTGCAAAATAGGACATGCTTCTCATCATGTCTAAGTTGCCTATGGTATATATTATAAAAAGTAATGATTATAGAATATTAAGCACCCAAAATCAAGATCTTTATTTGTTTATAATTCATTATCCTATAGATTACTTGGCTACACTAAAATAAACTGCACCACAAATGCATATTAGGCAAAATATAGAGACACCCAAAGGTCTTTCTTCAAAATTCAATTTTAAGCCTAATAATAATATCTTCAACTTTTTATCTACTTATACAGCTTTAACAGAAGTATTACACCAACTCTCACCTTGAAATTCCACACCTATTTCCCCAATTTTCCAACTATTCAAAGCAGAATAAAAGGAAAAATACAAGTCATAATAAAACCAATTGGCACAGCAAAACTATATAGAACAATATTAACTAAAAGAGCTCAGTAAAAGAGTTTTCAAATCCCATAACATTTGGTTTCCCTACCTCATTAAGGTATAACACTCAACCAATTAACATAATACCTTACAATATAACAATACTGCCCATGTGCACCCACCATACTATAGTTTGGGATTTAATTACCACAACATATGGGAAAAGCAATATTAATCAACCCCTATACATTTCTATCAACAAAATCAACCCCTATATATGACATTGAAGTTGTGTTGGTGTATATAGCCACCTTATGCAGTACATTGTTTTCACAACATAAATATACAATAACATGTACTTTGAGCAGCAACCTTAACTTCTTGCTATTCTGGCCACTGCAAAACACCAATTCCTCCACATCACACACATCAACCTCACATAACATCTCCAAAAAAGTAATTGTACCACACAAATTTTCTCTTTTCATTACAATTTAATTTGATTAAATTTCATAACAGTGGCATAAAGTAGCAACAAAAAGTTCACGCAAAAAAAGTCTGTCAATGCTTGTATTTGGTTATAACGATAAAATGTTATCACATGGTAAATCATCTACTTAAAATTATTCTTCATCAAAAACTTCATACTAAGAACCCATATCATATGGATTGAAAATCTATAAACAAAGCCCAAACAGTCACACTATTCAAATTTTATACAAGTTTCCAACCTGCTATTGCTTCATAGTAGATGGATAGAGGAGTAAACAAGAAAGGAAAAGTACTAAACGACAAAGCCAAGAGCTCATTCATATGCTGACATAGTAACTTGCCAGAGACGTGTCCCATAAACAAGAAAATGCTTCTAGAAAATTGAGTATCAAAAATCAAGATTTTATTTGTTTATCACTTATTATCCTATAGAGTTACCAAGTTTACACTACGTAAAATTGCACCCCAAATGCATAATTAGGCAAACCATAGAAACACCCAAATGTCTATCTTTGCAATTCAATTTTAAGCCCAATTTCTTTGCAATTACTGCTATAAGGAAAAATACTAAACCGAATAATGAGAAAATTGAGCACCTACTAGTTTCATTCTGTCGTGCCTCACAAAGGTATATAACGCTCAACTGGATCTTCCATAAGATACAAAGGATTGGGCCTGGGATAGCATTAGTTCACCAATTGTATTTGTTTTCTCCTGATGAAGCCAAAAATTGTTAGTGAGCCACATGGTCCTTACGTGCTTTAGATAGAACCTGCGAAACAAAAACAAAGAAGACTTTGCAGAGAGTACCGATGTGATACCAGCCAAATATCCTCTGAATGTTAATTTAGAGAACTTTTGCAACTCTAGAGTGCCAAAACTGGGGTAAATTATGTATACCTTGGTTTGTGAGGGTTTTGGGATTTTTATAGTAGTGTAGAATTAACATTCAGTCTTTCCATGTAGGAAAGATCCTCATTAATACACATATCTTACGGGATCCTTTCCTTGTAGGGACTCTCTTGATTAGGGTTAATCATGGGGTGCAAGATATTTCCTTGTATAGATATACATGGGGGTCAAGCTAGGCCATGCTAGACCCGTCATAGGCTTCTTCATTCCCGTTGATCCTTTCTTCCCGTCGGCCTTTGGATCCATTTGAGGCTCCCCGTCGTCTCATACAAATGTCATTGGGTATTGAGGTGAGGTCATCGGCGTGGAGTCGACAAGCTCATTGGAGATGTCAACTTCCTCGTATGTAAACAAGCTTACTTCCTTTTGAGAACACCCTTATTAGTTAGCCCCTACTCCATGGCTTCATCGGCTTTAGATGATGGGTCATGGAGTTTAAATTGTAGCTTTTCTCTTATTTTCTATCCTTCTTAAAAAAAGGGCGTTCATTAATGGTTCTCTTCATTAAATGCTGGGAAGCATGGCATAGGTTGGTTGGCCTTGTTTTTTAAGAAAAGCATCACTTTGTTTTCCGTACTCTTTCACCCTATAAATAGCTTACCACCTCTTCTCATTTTTCCTTATTTCATCTTTGCAAATCTTAAGGGAGAGGGAGCTATCATTTTGTCACCTTTGCTATCATCAACTTCCTGATCTCGTCACCTCTACTAAATCGTCTATTAATCTTGGAAGTCCTCTTCTCATTTCATTCCTTTTCTATTTCCTTTTTTTTTTTTAGTTGGTCATCACTTCTATTGAGAAACTCATCAAATAGGTCCTTAGAATACCTCTGTCACTTGTAGGTGAATAGATATCAAGAGACAGAGAAGCAACAAGTGAGCAGTCGTCGTTAGTTTGTTAGGGAGGGGGCTAAAACAAAGTCTACCCGTCAGGTCGTGGGCCCGAGGAGGGCTTATCCTGATCGTCAGAGAGGTAACTGTCTATCCATTCTTCTATCGATGAAGAGGAAGATTATGATGAAGAGGAAGTAGAGGAAAGAGAGGGAGATGAGGATGAGTACGACGAAGGAGAAGGGGAGAATGAGGGGAAGTGCAAGGGAGAAGATGACGAAGGTGAGGTGAAGGTGATGAGAGAGCTCTTGAGGGAAGAAGTTTAGGAAGCTCAGGGGATGGTCACACTCGTCCCTTCATCCTTCCATCTATAAGGACAGTCAATGACTTCAAGCCAACGATGACGACTAATATTTTCAAGAATTTGTGAGATCTTTACCAAATCCCTAATAACGTTCCAATTTGTCTGCCCGGAAATTTTGAAAAGTGCTACTCTGGGAAGACCGCGGAAGTCAGCATGTATGACTCCATGTTCATAGCAAGATTGAGATTGCCATTGACGGCATTACACCATCAATTGGCCATTTTCCTAAGTCTATCCGTCAGCCAAATAGCCCCCAATGCTTTGAGGATATTCATAAGGGCTAAAATCCTTTAGGGTTATCTTAATGGGGGGAACTGTCAACTTACTTTGGACGAGTTCTGTTGATGCTACAGACCCCAATATATCTCCTTGTCTAAGGGGATATCATTTTATAGCGAGGAAGAAGTCACTTAGGCTGGTGTCGAACATGCCCGACTCTAATAGAAATTGGAAGGGTAGATATTTTTTTGTCTAAGGGACGGACTGGGTATGCCATCAAGAAGAGTGGGTGACAATGCCTTATGGTTTTGACAATACTTGGGGTATTGTTAAGAATTCAGGTCTAGTACCGTCTACATTTTTATATTTATTTGTTTAAGTGTTTAACGTCGTTTTCTTTTTGTCTTTTTTAGCTAGCATTCGTCCACGTATAACCGACGAGCAGGAGGCTTTCATCCGTCGGGTGCTTGAGATCCCTTTTGACGAACGGAAGTGTAGGGACCTGATCACCCTTGACACATTGCACGCGTACTGTGGTGGTCTTGTGCTGACGCTTGTAACTCGTAGACTAAACACATACGGCATAAGTTCTTACTCCTTTGCTTCTTTCTTCCGGTTGTCTTCTTTTCATCTGCTTATCTAACGTCTGTATCTTACCTTTCACAGAAATGGAGGTAGTGAGGTAAAAAGCCTTGGTAAGGGGGTCAGCCGCAGCGCGCAAGTAGAAAAAGGAGGAGGGGTTGTCAACATCGGCTCCTAAGGTCATTGGCAAGGGATTGTTTGAAAGGAAAAATGAAGGAAAGGACTACCGTCCACTCAAGAAAGGACTGGTCATCCCTATGGGTGACAAACAATCAAAGAAGTTGTCGCCTCCCAAACCTAGCCATGGATCTGGTAAGGGTTTAATGAAGGCGACGGGTCTTGTAACCCAAGGAACCGTTCGTTGTCTTCTCACTCATAAGGAACATGTCGTTGAGATAGTTGAGTCAATCATCAAAGAGACAGACTTGGACCTTTGTGCCAGGCAGACGACAGTAGACTTGGTAGGGCCGGGTCTCTTTGACTTTTCTAGGGTATGTTCTTTTCTCAAACTTTCTTCCACTCTGTTGTTCATTCATTGGCTGACGGTTGTCTTGATTTCAGGCATTAGTGTGTATGAAGGCACTTCAAGATAGGTGCGTCGCCCAGGAAAGGGAAATTAGTTGGCTTTTGAAACGTCAAGAGACCCTGACCAAGGAGCAAGAGCAATACAAGGGGGCCTTCTGTACCTTTAACGAGGAGGCGACGGACTTGACTAACAAGCTAAAGAAGGAAGCCCATCTCTAAGAGAAGGCACAAGAGGCCAAGGCAAGCCTGGAGACGGAGTTGATGACTCTTTGTGAGTAGACAGAGAAGGCCAAAGCCGATGCCGTAGTGGAGTTTAGGGCCTCGCAGCCTTTTATTGATGCATGCGCTGTCTACTACAATGAAGGTTTTGATGACTGCTTGAATTAGGTTGGGTCCATCTATCCAAACCTCGACTTGTCCAAGATCTCTATGAAGGATCCATTACCGACAACTCCTGTAGGTAGTGACTCCTTCAGTGAAGAGACCTAAGACTCTACTCACACCGAGCAGGATCCAAAAGATGATGGCGTGCTCCATGCTTAACCTGCTATTAAGGGACTTGTCACTCCTTTGGTCCCATCTGCGGATAACCCTCCTACAAAGGACGCCGAGAATCCTTCAGCCAAAGACGGAGAGAACCCTTCTACAGAGGACGTCTAGAATCCTTCAACTTAGTTCAAATTTTTAACTTTCTTGTATCTCATTTTCAAACAATATTTAGAGCCCTTTTGTTTTTGGGCCTCATTGTAAACACTTCATTTTATTTATAATGTCTGTTTAATATTTTACCTCCGTCGCTTTTAGTATGCTCTTGTTATATGTTGGTTTCTAATTTTGAGATATGCGTATGTTCGTCCACCTTAGGACTAGTATACGTGTTAGGATGCACCTGTCCCCTAAAGGACTTTGTGAATTATTGGGATGAACCCATCTACTTGGTGTACTCATCCCCTTGTGGTCCTAATAATAAACTCATCCACTTGTGGACTTGAAAATGAACTTGCCCACTTGTTGACTTAATAATTTCAAGGCACCCCAATAGGATGAACTTGTTCACTTGTCGATCTAATAATGAACTCGTCCACTAGTGGACTTAATAATGAACTCATCCACTAGTGGACTTAATAATGAAATCGTCCACTCGTGGACTTGATAATTTCAAGGCATCTCAATGGGATGAACTCGTCCACTTGTGGATTTAATAATGAACTCGTCCACTTGTGGATTTAATAATGAACTCGTCCATTTGTGGACTTAATAATCTCAAGGCACCCCAATGGGATGAACTTGTTCACTTTTGGACTTAATAATGATCTCATCCACTTGTAGACTTAATAATAATCTTGCCCACTTGTGGATTTTACAACTTCAAGGCACCCAATGAGATGAACTTGTCCACTTGTGGACTTAGTAATGAACTGTCCACTTGTGGACTTAATAATGATCTTTCCCACTTATGGATTTTATAACTTCAAGGCATCCAATGGGATGAACTCATCCACTTGTGGATTTAATAATGAGCTCGTCCACTTGTGGACCTAATAATGAATTTGTTCACTTATGGAGTTTATGATTTTAAGGCATCCCTATGGGATGAACTCATCCACTTGTGGACTTAATCACAGATGTGGTTGGACTTAATCACAGCTGGGATGACGGCCTCACTCCCATACGCTAGCTAAAATGGCATCTCTCCTGTAGGTGTCCTGGCTGTCGTCTTATACGCCTATAGTATGCTTGGCAACTCTTCTGGCCATATACCCTTTACCCCCTTAAGTCGAGTCTTGATATTCTTGAGTAAGGATTGGTTCATAACCTTAACTTGTCTGTTGGCCTGAGGGTAGGCGGGTGAGGAGTAGTGATTCTTGATTCCTAGTTGTGAGTAAAAATCTCTGAACGAGTCGTTGTCGAATTGTTTTCCATTATTTGAGACTAAGACTCTAGGGATCCCGTACCTACAGATGATATTCCTCCAGACGAAGTTTCATACGTTCTTCTCTGTGATGGTGGCCAGGGCTTTAACTTCCACCCATTTGGTAAAGTAATCTATGCCGAACACTAGGTACTTTAGCTGTCTCATCGCTATTGGGAATGGGCCCACGATGTCCAACCCCTATTGAGTAAGAGACCAAGGGGCTGTCATTGGAGTGAGCTCTTTTGTTAGCTGTCTGATGACGTGGCCAAACCTTTGACATTTTTTGCATGCTTTGACATAGGCTTGGGCATCCTTCTACATGGTGAGCCAATAATTTCCTGCCCGAATTAGCTTTTGCACCAATGACTGTGACTCAGAATGGTTCCCGCAGATCACCTCATGGACTTCTTTCATGACATAGCCTGCTTCCTCAGGGCCTAAGCACCTTAAATACGGGCAGAAAAAGCCTCTTTTGTACAAGACATCCTTTATCAGGATGAAACGTGCTAGTTTGATCTTCAGCTTTCTTGTGGTCTCCTTACCGTCAAGTAGTGTGCCGTCTTTCAAATAAGAAACTATCGGTGTGGACTAGTTGCTTCCTAAGTCTATTTCCTGCACTCTGACACCATCTATCAAAGATAAGAACTGAACAAAGGAAAGTACCTTACTGGGGATGAGCATGTGTTCTGCTGATGCGACTTTCGCAAGACGGTCGGCTTACTTTGAACAAACTTGGCCTAAAACTTGCCCATCCATTTCCTTACTTGCTCCAGGTATTTCTTCATTCTTTCCCCTTTACATTTGAAGTCATCGTTCACCTAACTTTTGACCACTTGAGAATCGTAGTACACAGCCACCCTCATGGCCCCTGCGGCTTTGGCAAGATCCAGTCCTACCACTAGAGCCTCGTACTCTGCTTCATTGTTGGTTGTAAGGAAGTCAAGATGAACTATACACTCAATCTTGTCCCCTTCTAGAGAATGAAGCACTATACCTGTTCCACCAACCTGCTAGTTAGACGATCTGTCCATGTGAATACTCCATTGGGTATGCTCTTCTACCCCCTGGTCTTCCATGTTGGTGAATTTCGCAATGAAGTCAACGACCACTTGTCCCTTTATGGCAGTACGCAGGCGGTATTGTACGTCAAACTCACTTAATTCTATTGCCCATAAAGCCATCCGTCCAGTTGCTTCAGGGTTACTCATTGCCTATCGTAGAGGCTTATCTATTAGAACGACCACAGTGTAGGTCTGAAAGTATGGCTTGAGCTTATGGGCCATGGTAACCAAAGCGAATGCGAGCTTCTCTAATGGTGAGTACCTCTCCTCTGCACCACGGAATGCCTAGCTAGTGTAGTATATAGGCTTCTACACCATGTCTTCTTCTCTGACTAAGGCCGCACTAACGGCAATCGGGGAGATGGCCAGATAGAGAAATAGCTCTTCCCCTGGTTGGGAGGGATTTAGCAATGGTGGGGAAGAGAGGTATGCTTTTAGATCATCAAAAGCTTGTTGGCATTCAGCTATCCATTCGAAGGACTTCTTCAATGTGCGAAAGAAAGGTAGACACTTGTCTGTCGCCCTCAAAATGAACCTGTTCAGTGAAGCCACCTTGCCGTTGAGGCATTGCACTTTTTTTTTGTTCCTTTGTGGTGCCATCTCCATTATGGCTCGGATCTTTTCTAGGTCGACTTCGATACCTCTTTGAGACACCATGAACCCTAAGAATTTTCTAGTCATCACCCCAAATGCGTATTTGCTTGGATTAAGCTTCATGTTGTAAGAGCGAAGGGTGTCAAAGGTCTCCTTGAGGTCATCTAAATGATCATCCTCCCTTCTGCTTTTCACTAGCATGTCGTCCATGTAAACTTGGACGTTTCTTCTGATCTGATGTGCAAACATTTTGTTCATGCACCTCTGATACGTTGCACCGTTCTTTGAGACCGAACGACATCACCTTATAGCAAAAGAGGCCTTGACTAGTGACGAACGAAGTTTTTCTTGATCAGCTTCGTCCAATTTGATCTGGTTGTAACCGAAAAATGCATCAATAAAGCTCGATAACTGGTGTCTAGCTATTGAGTCTACCAGGATGTTAACCAGCAGGAGGGGGTTGCTATCTTTGGGGCATGCCTTGTTCAAGTCTGTAAAGTCTACACACATCCTCTATTTCCCATTAGCTTTTTTAACTATCACTACATTGGCCAGCCAGTTGGGGTAGTACACCTCCTTGATGAATTCTGCATCTTGCAGTTTGTGGACTTCTTCCGCTATAGCCCGGTCTCATTCTTGGGCGAATACTTGCTTCTTCCAACGGATAGGGGGAAAGAGAGTGACACATTCAACTTGTGCATCATGACTGAAGGGTCGATCCTGGGCATGTCTTCATGACTCCAAGCAAAGACATCCTAGTTTTCTTTTAGGAATGTCATGAGCACTTGATGGACTAGCGGACTAGCGAGGGTGCCGATCCTAGTTGTTCGCTCAAGCCTAAAGTAATTAAGAAGTATCTCCTCCAATCCTTCAACAGTCTCTGCGATTGCCTTATGTTCTTCAGTGCTCATGGTCTGCAAGCGGTTATCCATCTCTAACATTGCTATGTAGCACTCGTGTGTTGCCCACTTGGTCCCCCCATACCTCTCCTACTCCATACTCGGTACTGAATTTGATCGTCAGGTGATAGGTTGAAGTCCAGCCCTCCATGAGTTGAGGGTAGGTCGACCTATTATGGCATTATAGGTAGATGAGCAATTGACAACAAGGAATGTAACATCCTTAGTAATTTGCTGAGGGTAGTTACCAACCGTCACGGACAATGTGACCACGCCAAGGGGGTATACCCTCGTTCCTTTGAACCCAACGAGCAATGCATTGGCTAGTACGAGTCGCTCTTTCTCGATCCTCATCTGCTAGAATGTTGGGTAGTAGAGGATATCAGCAAAGCTTCCATTATTAACAAGGACCTAGTAAGTGTTGTAGTCTCCTACTTGAATACTAACAACGAGTGCATCGTCATGTGGGTGGTGGAGATGTCGAGCATCTTCTTGAGAATCGAATTATAGGGTTGTCGACCCGTGCCATCTTGGGACGAAACCTGTCAGCTGGACGTTCTGAACCATCCTAAGGTAAGTCTTATGGACCTTTTTGGATGAACCAAAAGTCGTGGTGCCCCTATCAATCATTCTTATGTCCCCTATGGATGGCTTGGGGCGTTCGTTATCCCTTCTAGCAACCTGTTCCTATGGTGGATCTGCCCTTTCTTTACTAACGAATTGTTACAGTTTTCCCGGTCTAATAAGGGCTTCAATATGCTACTTCAAGTCATAACACTCAAACGTGTCGTGACCATGGTCCCGATGAAAACAACAATACTTGTCCCTGGACCTCTTACTAGGATCTCCCTTCAACTTGCTGGACCACGTCAAGGTTGCATCATCCTTGATTTGCATCAAGACCTGATCGATAGAGGTAGTCAGTGGGGTGAAGTTTGTAAATCTTCCAATGGGGGGCTTGAAGCACCTATCCTCCCATCGATCTCCGGCTTTGGTCATCTTCTGTCCCCTGTCCTATCATGTATCTTCTTGCCTTTCCCTTTTCTTGGGTTTCTCCTCTTGAGCTAGTAACACATCTTCAACGTTCATGTACTTAGTAGCTTGATAAAGCACGTCTGACATGGTCTTCAGGTCATTTTTGTATAAAAAGAACAGAAACTTCCTCTTCTGCAATTCGTTAGTGAATGCAGCAACAAATATTTTGTCATCAGCCTCATCTATCGAGAGGGCTTCCTTATTGAAGTGGGTTATGTAGGATCTCAGCGTCTCATCCTCCCACTGATTGATGCTCATCAAGCATGCAGTGGACTTCTTATACCTGTGCCCCCCAATAAAGTGTGAGGCAAACTACGCGCTCAGTTCCTTGAAGGTACTGAAGGAGTTGGGGGTCAACCTACTGAACCATACCTTTGCAAGACCCTTTAGCTTAGTCGGAAAGGCTCGACATATGATCTCGTCCAAGTACATAAGGGTTTTGAATGACCCCAAGTGATCTAAGGGATCCTTTGACCCGTCGTAGGCTTCTACCTGTGGCCTACAAAACTTTAGCGAAAGGGGGGATGAAGTGACGAGTGCAGTGAAAGGCGAGTTCGTCCGGTGGACTAACTCATCAAGGTCGCTTGACACTCATCCTCTGAGGGCGTTCATCATGAAGTTCATCTGCTCCTTTATCACCTACATCTTCACAACTATATGTGGTGGTGCTGTTTCTGCGACGAATGGATGGCTGGTATCTTGTCGCTCTTACCTACTCGGAGCATTGCTGCCTTCTGGTCCTTCTTGATCCCTCCTTTTACCCCTGGTTCCCTCTTGATCTTCTCCGTGACTGTTAAGCCCAGCATCCCTTTGGCACAGCTATTCCTCCAGGTCATGGTTCTGCTTAATAAGGCGTTCCACAGTCGCAGCTAAGGTTTATACCTGTCTTTCAAGGGCAGTAATGCGTGGTTCTTCTCCAGTATGGTCATTAGTTACTATTAAATGAGTGAGTACTATACAACTCTTTGTTTGGGAAGTGGTAATATGATTGTTACTTTTAAATTTCCTATAGACGGCGCCAACTAATGAAGCTAAAAATCATTAGTGAGCTGCATGGTCCTCATGTGCTCTAAACAAAACCTGCGAAACAGAATCAAAGAAGATCTTGTAGAGAGTATAGGTGTGGTACTAGCCAAATACCCTCCAGAGGTTAAGGTAGAGAACTTTCACAACTCTAGAGGGCTAGAATTGGGGTAAATCATGTGTACCTTGGTTTGTGAGGGTTTTGGGGGTTTTATAGTAAAGTTGACATTCGTTTCTTGGCTGGGAAGGTCTTTCTCTGTAGGGAAGATCCTCATTAATACACGTATCTTACGGGATCCTTTCTTTGTAAGGATTCTCTTGATTAGGGTTAATCGTGGGGTGCAAGATATTTCCTTGTATAGATATCCGTAGGGGTCAAGCAAGGCAACGCTAAACCCGTCATAGGCTTCTTCATTCCCGTCAGTCCTCTCTTCCCGTCGGCCTTTGGATCCGTTTGAGGTTCCCCGTCGTCTCGTACAGTTGTCGTCAGGTATTAAGGTGAGGTCATCAGCCTATGGTATCGTCACTCTCATACCTCTGTCTTCATGCGTGGAGTCGAAGGGCTCATTGGAGCCGTCAACTTCCTCGTATGTAAACGAGTTTACTTCCTTTTGAGAACACCCTTATCATCTCCTTCTTGGGGGGGGGGGGGGGGGTTAAAGAAAGAGGATAACAGAGCCTATTTTTGTGAGGCTC
The DNA here is from genome assembly GCA_032878915.1 of Castanopsis chinensis. Classification (NCBI taxonomy): domain Eukaryota; kingdom Viridiplantae; phylum Streptophyta; class Magnoliopsida; order Fagales; family Fagaceae; genus Castanopsis; species Castanopsis chinensis. The sequence goes on from JAVQMG010000133.1 coordinate 5,618,680, forward strand.
TTTTGGGGCCCATTTTGATAGGTTTTGGGCTCTTTATTAACGCAAAATTAAGGTTGGGGGGGAAAGAAAGAAGATAACAGATCCTATTTTTGTGAGGCTCTTTTGGGGCCCATTTTGACAGGTTTTGGGCTCTTTATTAAGGCAAAATTAAGGTTTACCCAAAGATCAGGTGGCCTGCTCCAATCACAAAATTAGTGATTACTTTACGTGCTTCTTATGGTACAGTCTTGAGAGAAGCAAATATTGGGCATGAATTAATCTATCTTAATAATAAATTTCATTACTTATCTAAAAATAAAATTGCAATGAAGCAAATGCAATCAAGCTCAGCTTAGAGTAGCCACATAACTACTCTCATATCGAAATCAAATTGTTTAGTTTATCAGCTGCACATACTCGTCCACTAACCTTTAAAACTTCACACTTTTATTTGTTTAAACAATTTTTTAAATTTTTTTTACAATTAAGATAAATTGAATTTAGCAACAAATCAAATGACTAATCTCTCTGTATAGTTTATTATATTTTACTTGTACATTCACATTTATACCTTAACATGTTCTTCTAAAACAACTTTAAAAGAAAAATTTACACTTGAAAGAAATTGAATTTTGTGGAAAATCAAATGGCTATTTCTTTCATTAATTTTTGTACTTTTTTTTTAAGAGAAGATTGTAACTTTATTTAGAAAAAGACAAATTTAGTACATGATGAGTAATAAGTCAACTCAATCAATGATGGATTTTCCCCTGTCCAAGTTACAAAACTATCAAAATTTTCTACTTCTTTGGCATATTTTACTAAAATATGTTCTGGTCTATTCCTTTGTTGTTACACGTGAGAGACTCCGGCTTATTGAAAGTCTTGGAGTTTCTGCCCCACCCCTTCTAAGATGTTTGAAATGGTAATCGGTGGAACGCATAAACCCATGAGGGCATCAAATACAATCTTTGAATCATGTATATACAATCATATGAATTTATACAAGAATATCCTTATACTTAAATATTTTTATATGATATCTAGTTTTTTTTTTTTGTAAACATAGATGTTAGCACCATCCTTCGTTCAGCCTGTGTCTTCTGGGTGGAAGCCTACCTCTCTTTGATGAGACTTGATATATATTTTGGATGAGGGTGAAGTTTAAGCCATTTGCATTGCTCAACTATTTATTCAAAAGAAATTATGAAAGTAAAAGAACTATTCATTAAAAAAACAAAGAAATGGTTAAAACATATTACTTCCTTGCATGTTGAAAAACAAATGAAGAAGAAATGATTAAAGAGTTTTCTGCCTTGCTTTTTGCTAGTTGCTACTAAGGTTGCAAAGCGTTCATGTATGATGTAACCCCACCGAGGAAAGTAAAAAATAATTGGTCTCTCTGCTCAGCCCTACAGAATTGGAATCTTGAGAAGAGAGCATTTGTGGTATGAGGATCAAGGAACTTTTCTACAGGCCACTCGCTCGGTCCAGCTTCATCCGAAGGTGATTTTTGAAAGTGCAACAGGATTGCTTGAGGAATATCAAGGCTTAAACGCTGCGCAACAGGTATAGCTGGGTCTGGTAACTAGTGTGGGAGTTGGGACTCACTTGCATGATAGTATGTATATCGGTTTTCATTTGGGACATCACAGCATGTTTCGCTGATGTCCCCCCAAGTGCTAGATGATTCGGTCTAGCCTTACTTTGTATACTTGGTTTAGTTCAAATAAAAGTTTCTATTGTTTCGGGTTCAAAAAAAAAAAAATGTGACGTTTCTTTCATCCAAATTCGATTCTTCTTTCTCTACATCATTTTTCTTTTTCTTCGTTTTTGTCATCAACATCCTCTTCTTCATTAGCACTTGCCTCTGACTCAATCAACCTGCATGTAACTAACACTTTCAGGTTAAGATGATCATAGAGTTACATGAGGATATTATGCTATCATGAACGTCCATTTCTTATTAGTACGGAAAGCTGCTACCACAATATCAATTACCACCATAGCTCTAAAAGATATGGATGGTCAAGTAAATTCAAATTCACATCATATTCGGGTTTTTTTTTTTTCAAAAAATGTGTTTAAAAAATTTTCAATTATACTTACTTTCAATTTCTTTTAGCTTTAGGAACTTCTCTTTCAATCTCAACATCCACATCAATGGCTTGTTTCAGGGGAAGAAGCTGATTTTTCTCCTACATGAATATATGTAGTTATGATAATTTACACGGATAACCTTGTAAACAAATCCAATAATTAATAGTTGTTATTGACATAGTATACCTGTTCATGATGCAACTGCTTATACGCATGATCTTCAAACACGCGAATGGCTGTGAAATTTTGTTTTGTAGTGAAAATGTTGTTTGGATTGATTTTTATCTAGAACATGTATGTTTTTCCAAGTAAATTCTTTATTGGCTTTGGAACAACATCCTCATCCTGTCATATGGGGATTTATATATATATAGACACAAACACACACAAAAGATTCATTTGTAATACCAAATATTCAAAAGATATTTGGAAATCTTAAAAATCATGATAAGTTCATAACTTCAAGAAGTGTTACAAAGCTATAAATATTATACCTTTATTTCTGTAGTATAGACTTGTGTAGCAGGAATACTAACAATTTTCTCTGCTTCCTTGTCAAATACCACAAATATTGTGCTGCCACTTTCATCCTTGACATGTAATTCTAATCTGTACCTGAAGTTTTTGGCAAATGTGTAAGTTTCTACAATATATATTTTATATGTAATATATTTTAATCCTTTTCATAAACTAGAACTGACCTTATTGGAGAAGAAAATTCTTTCTTGCAACTTTCACACCAAAATGTAGATCCATTTGTTTTAGCCTTTTTATGACAATCAGTGCATGAAATATAATGCCATCCAATTTCAGCATTTACTTTTTTCACAACAGCCATACAATAGAAAATTGCTTCCTACAGTAATTTTTTTATTAGTATATAATACATGTAACTTTGTTATTATTCAAATACTTATTTAGAGTTTTGACTTACCTGGGATTTTGATTGCTCAAGAAATTTTATAATTTCGCGTATTGTCCTCTTATTTTTTACCACTTCTTCAGAATCCCACTGGATGTAATCCTGTTGATAATCCAAGTTGATGTAAACCTTTGTTGCATAGGTGGAAGACAATGAAAGTTGGTCTTATTACATAAAAGAAAAGTTAATAGTCAGCATAGCATTTAACCAAACCATAAAAAATAGCATGATGAACTAAATTATGACACATATATTCTTACTCATGAATGATTTCACAGTTGAGTCAAACGAACCTTTTTTCTTCAATTTCAACAATCCTTTCTCTTCGATGGCTTTCCATTTTTGTCATTCTCATACACAGGGGAAATGGTTGGCACTCTTCCAATAACATCTACATAATTTACATGATCAAATATATCAAGGACATACAACTTGATTTTTTTCCTTTAGTCAAACCTTTCAATTATATGAATATAGAGTTAATATAACAAAATTTATAAGCATCAATACCTGTTAAGTGGACATTTTGTCACACCAACCAATCAAATGTTCAAATGGAACAAATTCAAATTTTTATTTTGGGATTGAAGGATGGTCTGATCCTGCTGGTTTAACTATTGTTGTTGCATAGAACTTGATCATATGCTCATTGGTGACTATTTTGTAATCGTTCTGGTAAGGAATAACACCAAAATTCTTTATGTAATAGATGTTGCCTGCCTGTAATGATTCCCTGAATTGATGCACAAATCCTTGCATGTATGTGATTGTCCTTATACAATCATGAATTAAACAATCAATCATTATTACTATTTAAAAAAAAAAAAAAACAATAGCATTAACATAATTTTTTTTTTTTTTTTAAGTTGTCTAGTTTATAATCGACGTATGGTTGTATGAGCAATTGACCTGTTCATTGAGCAAGACCATATCCAAGCTCAGAAAATCTTTGTTCTTAAAATTGTAGAAAAACAAAAAGTTGTCTACTTTAGAGTTGATGTATGGTTGTATGTGCATCTGACCTGTTCATCTAGTAAGACCATATCCAAGCTCATAAAATCTTTGTTCTTTAGATTGTAGACATCCCATAGTCATGTGACTCGAGCCTTAATCTTCCAATTCTCTTTGTTACCATTGAGCTCATGAAGTAAGCTATAATCACCTTTCATCTTACCTATAGTGAAGGTATAGGCTGATTTAATAAACTATGTCAAAGTAAATAGAAAATTAGATTGAAAAGGGAAGGGAGTTTGATACTAATACTGATTAAGAGACATAAAAAAATTAATTGTGTTTGATGCAAATGAAACCCAATGTGTAAGTGCTTAATATATAGGGCAAGTATCATTTGCTAACGCAATGAGTTGGAGCTTGAAGGGCTTGAGTATTATGGTAGCTTAGCTGCTTAGGCTTGAAGGGTCTAATGCAAACTTGTACGGCAACTTTTCATTAGTGGAGGTCTGATAGTGGTGTCGTGGAGAGGTTTTTACGACAAAGACTTTGGTTTTTCACTTCACACATTTGGTGTTTTCATGTGGTTTGCTTCTCTTTATTCTGTTTTTCATATTGCTTTACTTGTTTTAGTCGCTACTTCAATATGCATGCAATGTGAAATTGGCTAAAAACTCAGTAATTGTTAGCTTAGGCTATAAGTGAATAAGCCATAAAATTGGGTATGTGGAATCTAAATATATACCTAGCATGTTAGGTAGCATTTTTTTCAATTTGTTCTTGATTTTTCTCTAACGTCTACTAGAAAACTATTTCATTTAGAACAATATGTAATTAGGTCAAAATTAGTTTTGGAGATTGTTGTCTTACCAACAAATGGAGATATCTCTTTAAGAATTTCTTGGATAAATTGATATTGAGGGTAGCTGCCAATTACAAATCATTAAAAACATATTAGAAAATAAAATATGAACATGAACTAAATTCAAATTGTTTAGCTTGTGTACTACGACTGATATATATTGTTAATATAAGTAAATGGTAGGTAACTCATAGTCATAGATCTAAGAACTATCACTTTGAAGCCCTTTTTTTTTTTTTTTTTTGGTTCAACTAGGAAATCAATTTTGGGCTTTTAACACAAAGACATATGGAAAATCTATTTAGGTAAGTAAACAGACCTATTGAATATCCACTTCTAAATACTAATTTAAATGAATCTATTAAGAAATTGGGGTAAAATTTTATAAAGATAATGTGGGAGGAACTTCTAAGTAATTGATTAGATTATTGATCATATATTCTTCTCTTTCTAAGGTTGAGCCCTTATAGCCTAACTAGCTCCCTCATAATAGATATCATCAAAGTATAAAAGTTTGATAATTTCAAAAAAAAAAGCTCTTGGGAGTTGTTGTTAAACTGTAAAATTAATTGGAACGAAGTAGTTGTTAAATACATACCCTTTTTTGTAATGCCTACCAAGTATATTGCCAGCTTCTTCTAGAGCTACCCTCCACATTTGCACTTTGTTCATGTTGAACTTTTGTTCTTGCTTTACCAATGCTTTACCAAACTTTCTCTTTTGGTTACGCACTACTAATGGATCTATCTCATAAAAAATTGGTAGCACAAACTGACCCTTCTTCCTACACTCAAGGATTTTGACGAGCTCAACCAAACACCAAGTAGAAGATGCGTAATTTTTGGAAACTACAATTATAGAAATCCTAGAACTTTCAATGGCTTCTAGAAGTTCTGCAGGAAATTCTTCTCCAATTGGAAGCTTTTCATCCATAAAAGTGTTAATTCCTTTATCACACAAAAATCCATCCAAATTGCTAACAAAACCACTGCGACTATCTTCTCTTCTGAAACACAAGAACACATCATATTTGCAGCGTTGGGTGAAGGAGGAAGAAGAGCCTCTCAGAGAAGCCATAGGGTGTGTCCGTTTGGAGAGAAAATAGGGAGGATGGAAAACTAAGAGAGGAAAACAGACATTTTCCACTGTTCGTTTGGAGAGAAAACTTGGAAGGATGGAAAACCGGGAGGAAAATTTTCCTCCCGGGCCCACCAAAACTTTTCCTCCCAAATTGGGAGGAAAAGTCTGGAGAGAAAATGAGGGGATGGGGGCATTTACTAAAATGCCCCCATCCCACTTATCAGTAACCTTTTTTTTATTTTTATTTTTTTTTTCAAACGTTACTGGAGTGTAATGTTTTTTTATTTTTTTATTTTTATTCTTCTTCAAACATTACTAATCTGTAACGTTTGAAGAAGAATCAAACGTTACTGTCAGTAACGTTTGAACTCCTTCTTTTTTTCTTTTTTTTTTCATTTCAACATTAACATTGAACTTTTTTTTTTTTTAATTTTATTTCAATGTTACTGTTAACAAGGGTATAATAGTCAATTTATACCCTCCTACTTTTCCATCCTCTCACTTTTCCATCATTCCAACCGGACACACAAGAAGGAAAACTAAATATTTTCCATCCTTCCACTTTTCCATCCTCCCACTTTTCCACTCCTCCAACCGAACACACAGATAATATTAAGAGAAGAGAGAAAAATATGAGATAGAAATTAGACAAAGGAAAGTGGAAATGGGAATGGTAAAGTCAAGCAAATTGCTGATACACTTTTTTTCCATTCTCTCTCTCCTTCATTGAGAGATCATGATGACACGTTGTAGAAGAAGGAAGACCATGTTTGCACCATTATTTCTTGTGCTTGTTAATCATGCCATACATCCCAATTCATAAAATTTTTGTTAATGCCTCATTTGAAGAATGGGAGCGAGCTGCGTGGAAGAGGATGCAATTTTGGAAATTAGACTAGAGGAAGAATCAAAAAGTGAACTTACAGATGAGTTGCAAATTTTTCATTCTCTAAACCAAACACAGTGGTGCATTTGTCCTCACTCCCCAGTCATGTTTGACTTGTTATTGACAGCTTCTAGGCCATCATTGAAAAGTCTCTCTTATCAGTTCGTTACAAAACACTTGAGGGTTCTTGCCAATCAAATGGTATTATGTTCTCATGGATTGAGTCATTACTTCAAATTCATTTGTCTTCAATCATCACGTATTATAAGAACTGCAACATATATAATAGGATTAAGCTTGGATTTTTTTTTTTTTTTTGGGGGGGGTAGGTATTATTAAAAGAATTAGGCAATAATGTGCAAAATTTTCACATTATTTAGGGTGAACCATCCACCGTACCTTCATGCATGTTATGGGTATCTTTTGTTTAATCAAATATAATTTCATGGTTTAAATTAATTTATTTTTCTTTTCCTCCATATTATTGTGAATGTGGTGATGGTGTATTTTTATTTTTGGTAGTTTCCGTAGTATTTTTATTGCTGCCTTTTACTTTTTTTTAACCCATCTAGTTTAAACAATAATATATATATATATATATATATATTATTTTAATTTAGTTTTATCAATATAGTTGGCTATTGTAAATTGTAATTCCGTCTCTAATTTTTTTTGTTTGTCATTTTTTCATCATTAGCATGTTGTGTGAATAATAAATATGAATATAAAAAATATTGTCGTGTGGAAGAGATAATTTTGTATTTGGTTTTTTGTTGATGTTTTAGTGGTACTATTGCAAAGATACATGACTTTCTCTTGTATTTTAAGTGACCAGAAAAAAAAAAAAAAAAAAAAACAATGAAAGGAGAGAACTTTAAGATTTTCTCTGTTGAAAAATTGGTTATATTTCTATTTGGTGAGTGAAATTAATTATGATCTATTATATTATTAAAGATATGTTCCCATTTGTCAACTCCTAATATAACAAGTAGCCTTTTTATTTTTATTATTTTGAGGCATGTAAAGAATGATTACAAAACTCTTTTTGCACCACATCTTTAGCATCCTTTATTATTTTTCGTTTTTTGCAATTTTTACTTTGTTCAACTTTTCATCTTCTTCAACTATTGTCTTCTCAATTCAATTTTTCATCTACTCCGATCATTTTTCTTTTCATTTGATTCCCTTTATAGATTTTTAAATTTTCTCATTTATATCTTCTTAAATTCTAAAATGTTTTCACTCTGTTCAACATTTCATCTACTCCACCATTCCTCTTCCATTTTAATTTTCATATAAATTTCTTATTATTTCATTTCCACCCTCCTCTATTCCTTCCAAGTTGTCCACAACAAAATGGATCAATGCTCTCTCTCTCTCCCCAATTTTGTTTCTCTTTCAATAGATTTTTTATTGTTTCAACCACTTATTTTTTCCGCTAATGGTTCTTTTTGTTATTGTTGATTTAATTGTCATGTGATATTTGTTTCTCTTTTTGATAAATTTGTATAGACTTTTATGTATATTTAGGTATTTTGGTATTCTAATTCTTGATCAAAAGTTCCTTTTCTTTATCTCATTTGTTTATTTTACAATGATGCATGTATAGGAACTTAATTCTAAGATTTTGCTAATAATTGTTTATTTGATAATCTTTGTTGGTGGATGAATTTGTAATTTCTGGAAAAATGATAACCTCAATAGATTATCAACAACAAATTTTTGAAATTGGTATTAACTGCTAATAAATTGATATACATATTTTGCCTAGAAGTAAATGACAACTTAAACAATATGCATGGGGGTAAGACAGAAAGAGAGAGAATGAAAACCATGATACAAGTTAGGCTCGAATCATCCGATAATCCTAAGCTACACAACCTACTAGTATGACCCATTATATATTGATCATTGTCAATTTAAAAAATCATATGCCACTTGGGAAATAAAAAGACTTGCATATTATTTTGTTAGTTTCCGACAAAGAGCTTATTGAAAATTTGAGTAACTATAGCTTTAACTTCCTACTTCATAGTTTGCACCATTATTTTCTCTGCTTTTACTTTGCCCACAGTGAGATATTGCAAGCCCTTGATGCCTGTTAATCGAATCGTATTATGTTCTCATGGATTGAGTCATTACTTCAAATTCATTTGTCTTGAAGCTTTAGGTATTATAAGAACTGAAACATATATAACAAGATTAAGCTTGGATTTTTTTTTAATTTTTTTGTGGGTAGGTATTATTAAAAGAATCGAGCAATACACAGAGACTTTGCTTGATTAGACGATTTCTCAGAACAAGCAACTATTATGGACTATAAATTAGAGCCAAACAAACTCTGGAATAGTAAATCTATTGTTTTGTTAGTACTATAAAAGAAGTAAAATAGTGTTCTTGTTAATTACATCATAAAAATCCAAGTTTACATCTATACATCAATCCATCCAAAACCAGGGAAAATAACTAAACCAAACTGATGAGGGTAATTTTGATAATCCTAAAGCTGACGAGCCCAAAGGCTGACGACCTCGAAGCTGACAACCCAAGGCTAGGGAATTATGAAGCTAACGACCTCAGCCTACAAACCAACGACCTTAGAAATATGTGGAGTCAGGCTAACGGGAAAAGGCTGAAGAAGTCAGCTTTGGTCCCATCCACAACCTTACTTGACCATCATGTATACGCATGTAAGAAGGATTCTTGCGCTACACGTCTAACCCAAATTAAAAAGATTCCTATAAGGACAAGGATTCAAAAGGATATGTAAAATCCAAGAGTTACTCTCCTAGAAGAAAAGAACTTCTTGACCAAGACATGAATTTTGGCTCTACGCTACTATAAATACCCCAAAGCCCTCTCAAGGCAAGGTACACATAATTCACCTCAGCTCTAGCACTTTAGAGTTGTGAACAAGAGATTTCTCTAACTTGACCGTCGAAGGGTATTTAGCTGGTATTATACCGGTACCCTTCTTAAGGTCTTCAGCTTTTGTACTGTGCAGGTACGCCATTAGAAGCACGTAAGGACCGTGTGGCTTACTAACGATTTTAAGCATCATCAGTTGGCGCCGTCTTTGGGAAACAAGTAATCAGCCATTACCTTGTTCCTAAGACAAAAAGTTGCATAGTACTCACTAGATCGATGGCAATACCCAATAATTTAGGCGACAAACCGCGCGCCACGGCGCTGGAAAGACAAGTCCAAACACTCGTAGCGGCGGTTGAACACCTAATCAAACAAAATCACGACTTGGAGGAACAGTTACGTTAGAGGAACGCACATCCTAGCACGCAAGAAGAAGACCAGGAAGGAACGAGCGCTAAAAGGAGGAACCATGAAGGACCCGAGGGTAGCAAAGCTCCGAGCAGACCGGAGCGGCAGGACACCAGTCAACCAGCTATCTCTGACGCACTACCACCTCACATTGCCGCAGAGATGTAGGAGATGCGGGAACGAATGGACGTAATGATGAACGCCCTCAGGGGAAGGGTATCCAGTGACCTTGACGACCTAGTTCAACGAACTGATTCACCTTTCATGGCACACGTCACTTCATGTCCTCTTCCCCCGAAATTTCGCATGACTTAGGTAGAAAACTATGACGGGTCTAAGGATCCTCTGGACCATTTGGAATCCTTTAAAACTATAATGCACCTTCAAGGAGTGCCAGATGAGATCATGTGTAGGGCTTTCCTTACTACGCTGAAGGGATCTGCAAGGGTCTGGTATAGCAAGTTAACACCTAATTCAATTAGCACATTTAAGGAGTTGGGTGCTCAATTCGTTTCACATTTCATCGAGGGTCAACGATACAAGAAGTCCACAACATGTTTAATGAGCATAAGACAACGAGAGGATGAAACACTTAGATCGTATATAACGCGGTTCCATAAGGAGGCCCTCTTGATCAACGAAGCGAACGACAAGATACTCATGGCAGCATTCACCAATGGGCTACGGAAGGGTAAGTTCTTACTTTCCTTATACAAGAACGACTCGAGAACCATGTCAGATGTGCTCTACGGGGTGACAAAGTATATGAACGTGGAAGACGCTCTGATGGCTCGAGAAGAGAAGCCTAAGAAAAGGGAAAGGTAGGAAGACACACCAACGAATAGGGGGAAAAAGAAGGCTAGGACCGAAGAGCGACGGGACGATCGCAGCTCCAGGCCACCTGGGGGAGATTCACGAGCTTCACACCATTGACCGCCCCTATCGACCAAGTCCTAATGCAGATCAAGGACGAAGGAGCCCTGACCTTTCCAGGTAAGATAAAGGAAGACCCCAACAAGAGGCCAATGGACAAATATTGCTGCTTCTATCGAGACCACGGCCACGATGCAGTTGATTGCTATGACTTGAAGCAGCAAATAGAAACTCTGATCAGGCAAGGAATGCTGCAAAGGTTTGTTAGCAAAGAGAGGACTAATCAGCTGCAAGACCAAGCTCCCCAACGGGAGAATGAACGCCCCAAACAACCCCTAGGGGATATAAGGATGATTGTGGGGGGCACCGCGGCCTTCGGGTCATCGAAGAAAGCTCGGAAGACTTATCTCAGGATGATTCAGAACATCCAGTTGAAGGGATCCATACCCAAAATGTCGCGGACTGATAACCCCCTCATTGGATTCTCAGATGAAGATGCACGACGTCTCCACCACCCCCATGATGACGCGCTCGTCGTCACCATACAAGCAGGAGACTACAACATGCACCGAGTTCTCGTCGATAATGGAAGCTCGGCGAACATCCTCTACTATCCCACATTCCAACAAATGGGAATTGATAGGGAACATCTAGTTCCGACTAACGCCCCGCTAGTTGGCTTCGGAGGAACAAGGGTATTTCCCCTTGGTGTCGTCACTCTGGCAGTAACCATTGGAGACTACCTTCAGCAAGTTACCAAGGATGTAGCATTCCTTATAGTCGACTGCTCATCAGCTTACAATGCCATCATAGAACGTTTCACCCTTAACTCATGGAAGGCTGTAACCTCAACCTACCATTTGATGGTAAAATTCCTGAATGGTTATGGAGTGGGAGAATTGAGAGAAGATTAAGTGGCCACACGCGAATGTTATGTAGCTATGATGGAGATGGATGACCACCACCAATCTATGAGCATAGAAGAACAACGTACAACGACGGAGCCCGTAGAAAAGCTCGAGGACATACCCCTTGATGACTCCCAACCAGAGCGGACAACCAAGATCAGTACCCTTACAGACCTGACGGTACGTCAGGCACTAGCAACATTCCTCAAACAAAACTGGGACGTATTCGCCTAGAGTCACGAAGACATGCCAGGGATTGACCCGTTAGTCATGGTACACAAGTTAAATGTATCGCCATCCTTTCTGCCTGTTCGTCAAAAGGAAAAAGTCTTCGCCCAAGAGAGAGATCGGGCAGTGGTGGAAGAAATTCGCAAGCTACAAGAAGCAGGCTTCATTAAGGAAGTTCACTACCTTGAATGGTTGGCAAACGTCGTCATGGTAAAGAAGAACAACAAAAAATGGAGGATGTACGTAGATTTTACAGATCTAAAGAAAGCATGCCCCAAGGATAGCTATCCTCTACCAAGGGTCGACCTCCTGGTGGATTCCACGGCCCAACACCAACTGTTAAGCTTCTTAGACACGTTTTTAGGATACAACCAGATTCGAATGGATGAAGCTAATCAAGAAAAGACTTCATTTATAACAAGTCAAAAACTTTTTTGCTACAAAGTCATGCCATTCGGCTTAAAGAATGCAGGTGCGACATACCAAATGCTCATGAACAAGATGTTCGCACAGTAAATTGGGAGGAATGTCCAGGTATATGTCGACAACATACTAGTGAAAAGCCGAAAAGAAAAAGATCACCTGGGGGACCTAAAGGAAACCTTCGATACTCTTCGCTCCTACAATATGAAGCTTAATCCAGCCAAGTGTGCCTTCAGGGTGATAGCTGGAAAATTCTTAGGATACATGGTGTCCCAAAGAGGTATTGAAGCCAACCCGGACAAAATCTGGGCTATAATGGAGATGACACCTCCAAAAAACGTGAAGGAAGTACAGAGCCTTAATGGCAAGGTCGCCGCACTTAGCAGATTTGTATCTAGGGCGATAGATAAATGTCTACCATTCTTCTGCACACTAAAGAAGTCCTTTGAATGGACAGACGAATGCCAGCAAGCATTTGAAGACCTAAAGGCCTACCTATCTTCACCACCACTCTTAACCCCCTCCCAACCAGGTGAAGAGTTGTTCCTCTATTTTGCTGTTTCGCCGACAGCTGTCAGTGTGGCCCTAGTTAGGGAAGACGACAAAGTGCAAAGGCCAGTGTACTATGCCAGCCGGGTACTTCACTACGCAGAAGGAAGATACTCGCCAATAAAAAAACTTGCCTTCACTCTAGTAACAGCAGCCCGCAAGTTTAAGCCGTATTTCCAAGCCCATACAATGGTTGTATTAACCAACAAGCCCTTACAGCGAGCGATGAGTAACCCAAAAGCCGCATGACGCATGGCCTTGTGGGCAATAGAGTTAAGCGAGTTTGACATAAAGTATCGCCCACATACTAAAGTCAAGGGAGGATGACGAGATCGAATGCATGATTCGACTTGATTTTCCTACAACTAACAATGAAGCAGAGTATGAAGCCCTCATAGCAGGCTTAGATCTGGCCAAGGCTATAGGAGCCGTAGACAAAGTGATCCATTGCGACTCTCTGGTTGTCACTAATCAGATAAACAGTGACTGTGAATGTAAGGGAGAAAGGATGAAGATGTACTTGGAATAAGCAACAAGGAGGGTAGACGAGCTTCAGGCAAGAGTCGTACAAATTCCAAGATGAGACAATGAACAAGCCGACCGCCTTGCTAAGGCCGCATCCACAGAACACGTGATTATCCCCAGCAAGGTACTATCTTTTACTCAAATTGCACCACTAGTAGGTGTTGTTAGTGTGCAGGAGGTCAGATCCGAGAGTAATTGGATCACCCCTTTGGTTGCTTATCTTAAAGATGGCATCCTGCTTGAAGAAAAAGAAGCTGCAAGGAAGCTGAAGGTACAGGCAGCCCGATTTGTCTTAATAAACAACGTCTTATGCAAAAGAAGTTTCTCCCGACCATACCTAAGATGTTTAGGAACCGAAGAAGCGGATTATGTCATGAGAGAAGTGCACGAGGGGATCTGTGGCAACCATTCAAGATCATGGTCATTGGTCCATAAATTAGTACGGGCTGGATATTACTGGCCGACCATGCAGAAGGATGCCCGGACGTATGTCAAAACATGCGACAAGTGCCAAAGGTTCAGTAACATTATCAGGCAACCAACTGAAGAGATAACCCCAATAATTGCCTCGTGGCCATTCGCCCCATGGAGGCTGGACATCATGGGCCTATTCCCAACAACAGCAAGACAGTTGAAGTTCCTAATAGTCGGCATCGACTACTTCACCAAATGGGTAGAAACTGAAGCCTTGACCACAATCACCGAGAAGAATATACAAAGCTTTGTTTGGAAGAACATCATTTGCAGGTTCGGAATTCCAAGGGTCCTGATCTCGAACAACGGTAAGCAATTCGACAATAACTCCTTCCGGGACTTCTGTTCACAATTAGGAATCAAGAACCACTACTCCTCCCCTGCCCATCCTCAAGCTAACAGACAAGTTGAAGTCACGAACCGATCCTTGCTTCGAATAATCAAAACTCGGCTCGAAGGGGCAAAAGGCATATGGCCTAAGGAACTACCCAGCGTACTATGGGCATACAGGACAACCGTTAAGACTCCTACAAGAGAAACTCCATTCGGTTAATATACGGGAGCGAGGCAGTTATACCAGCTGAAGTTGGACTCACGAGCTACAGGGTGGATAATCATGACGAAGGAAGGAATGACGAAGCCATGCATCTAGAACTTGACCTAGTCAACGAAGTTAGGACGACGGCTGAACAGAGGCTCGCACGATACCAGAACCTCATGGCCAAACACTACAACTCCCGAGTCAAGCACTGAGACTTCGAAATTGGAGACCTCGTTTTGAGAAAAGTAATGGGCACCACCAAAGACCCTACACAAGGAAAACTCGGCCTAAACTGGGAAGGGCCCTACAAAATAGCATCATGGCTAAGGAAGGGCACCTACCACTTAAAAACGCTGGACGGACAGAAACTACGCCATTCGTGGAACGCCGAGCACCTCAAAAAGTACTACCAGCAGAAGATAGCATAAAGAACATTGCTCCTCATCTCCAATTTTCGTTTGTCTTTATTAATTTTGTGCCTACAAAATATTTGAAAGCTCGAAGGGCTGAGTTTATTTATTTTTAAGCAATTTACTACTTATGCATATGTTCATGATAATAAGAGGAGTTTATTCAAAAAATAACTGAAAAGTTTGATTATGTAGATAGAGCTACTACAAAGTCCACAAAGTGGACGGAGCTTCTATTAAGTCCACAATGTGGACGACCTTAAGTTCACAAAGTGGACGGAGATAACACTAAGTCCACAAAGTGGACGACCTCAATACTAATTCCACAAAATGGACAGACCAATTACTACCAAGTCCACAAAGTGGACGACCTTAAGTTCACAAAGAGGACAGAGCTAACACTAAGTCCACAAAGTGGACGACCTCAATACTAAGTCCACAAAGTGGATGGATCAATTAATATCTATAAAGTAGATGACCCCGACAAAATGAACGGGTCTACTATTAAAATACATTATAAGGAATGAAGCTTTTACAAAAATCAAGCTGACGCCATGAAAACATCAAGTATAAAGCAACACGATTGGAAGTAATAAAGATTAAATACTACAAAGTAAAATTGTCTTTACAAAAAGCCCAAAACAACGGGCGTCAAGCATCAAAGTTCATTACAACTTAAAAATGGAAGCACCTTTAGCATAAAATTCATTACAACACAAGATTCATAAAGCTGAAGGAATGGCTGACGGAGACAAAGTAATAATTGGTTAGAAGCATCCTCAGCGTTGGATTTTTCTGCATGGTGGTCCGTTGACAGAGCTAAGGTGACGGACTTGTCTATAGCAGGTTGAACGAGGATGAAGCTGCCATCCCCTGAGTCCACCTTGAGCTGAGTAGTCTCATCAGTCTCTTCAAATACAGAACCACCTGTCGGAGTTGACGAGAGGGGTTCATCCATGCTGACCCTGGACAGATCCAAGTCGGGATAAGCAAACTTCACTTGCTTCAGGCAATCTTTAAATCTGTCAGCATAGTAGACGGCGCAGGCATCTATAAAGGACTGGGAGTCCTTAAACTCTGTCACAGCGTCAGTCCTGGCCATCTCTACCTGACTTAAAAGTCCTTTCAGTTCCTTCTCTACCGTCAACTTTGCTTCGTCAGCCAAATTTCGCTGACAAGTCTCCTCCTCCAACTTTGCCGTCAGCTCTTTCACCTCTCCACCAAGAAGCTTGTTGGCCTCCTTGTACTGCTGATACGCGTCTACCAAGTTCTTGATGCGAGCATGCAGACGGGTGAGCACCCCCTCCTTCGCAGGTCACTTATCTCGTAAGAACTTCATTCGAACCATGGCCTGCAAGACAAAAAAAAAAAAAAAAAAAAAAAAAAAAAACCGGCATCAGTTCTATATAAGTTTGTCCAAATGATAAAACATGAGAAAGGAAAGTATACCCAAGTAAAGTCAAATAACCCTGGCGACCGTATCTCATCCGTCGCCTGCTCATCGCATAGCTCCATCTCCTTTTCCTTTAGAATGGACTTTGCCACCTCCACAACATAATCCTTGTGGGTAAGAAGGTGACGAACGGGATCAAGACTGACGGTCCTTGACGCCGTCATCAGGCCCTTGCCTATCCCATTAGAAGCTTTTTGAGGCGACTACTCCTTAGTGGGTTTAACCCCAGAGGAAAGGCCCACCTTCTTCCCCGAACGTTCATCCTTCCCGTCAGCCTTCCTTTTAGCGCCCACCTTCCCGATGGGCTTAGGAACTGACGACGGTGTCGCCTCCCCTTTGGCTTCTCTTCTTTCTTCTTGGCAGTAGCAGAAGCACGAATCCTATGCTTGGCCGTTTCCATTTCTGTTTAGGATAAAAAGTTAGGGAAGGAAAACGATGTAAGAAAAATGATGGAAGTAAATTGAGAGATACTCACGTCGACGAGAGAATTTATTCAGCCTACGAGCCTCCTCCATCGGCTCCGGACCACCACAATACAAATGTAGGGCGTCGAGAGTAATCAGGTCCTGACACTTTCTCTTGTCCAAAGGGATGGACGTCACTCGACGGATAAAATCCTCTTGCTTCGCGGTCACACGTGGGCGGACGTTAGCTGAAAAGAAAGAGACGGGGTTAGGAGTCAGGTAAATAAACCAAGTAGAGAAATTGACAGGGTCAACCTGAATCCCTGACGTATGCCCAAGTGTTATCAAAGAAGCCATGAGGCATTGACTCCCATTCTTCCTGACGGCATACCCAGTTAGTCCCTTCTACAAAAAAGTATCTGTCTTTCCATTTTCTATTAGAATCAGGCATGTCCGACATCAATTTCAGTTCTTTCTTCCTCACTGAAAAGTGATAAATCCTTTTTGACGAGGATATGTGCTGAGGACAGTAACACCAAAAGAACTCATCTAGAGTCAGTTGACGGTGTCCGCCACTCAAACGACCCCACAAGATCTCAGCACCAATAAACGTCCGCCAAGCGTTAGGGGCAATTTGACTAACAGAGATGCCCAAAAGTTGGCTAACTGACAGTGCAATGCCGTTAGCGGTAATCTTAACCCCGCAGCAAACATGGCATCGTACATGCTAACATCTGCAGTTCGCCGTGAATAGCACCTCTCCCCCTCCTCGGGGAGACGGATTGAAATGTCGTCCGGAATCTGGTAACGGGCCCGCAAGTTATTAAAAACATTCTTTAACATCGTCAGCAAGAAGCCATTGACGGACCATTCCAAGGGTAGGATGAAAGGACGGTCATCACCAGGAGCTCTCGAGGTGCTCTCTAAGGCCTCCTCGTCGCCTTCATCCTTATCCCTATCACCTGTTCTCACTTTTTCCCCTTCACTGTCCCCGTCCACGCGCACCTCACCTCCTCTACAACTTCCTTCCTCTTCGTCAAAAGAATGGGCTGACGTGTCCTTTTCTGACGACCAGGATAAGCCCTCCTCAGGCTCACGACCTGATGGAAAGACCTTGTTGTAACCTGCTCCCTCACAGACCGACGACTGTTCACTCGACATCTGACTACCTACAAACGACGGTTTTATTCTAAGAATCTAGGCCGACGACCTCAATAAAGGGTACTGGGTAGAAAAATAAAAAGAGAATAAAAGAAGAGAACTTACAAGTAAAAGGTCCTTTGACGTGAGATGACAGTCCCAAAAGGTTGACGGCTGCCAAGTGGACGAAGTTAGCAAGTAGACGGATAGGAGTTGTGGACGTGACGCTTTGTCTCTCAAAAAACAACAAATATTGGAAAAGTTTGAAATGAGGGGAATAGGATGTATATATAGGGAAAAAGGGCACGGAAGATGAAGCGACATACTCGTCAAAGATCAAGGCAAATTAGTTTAAGCCACGTGTCCTAGCATTTAATAGGGGCCATCTATAAACGTCATAACTTCTTTCAAGTATGTACTCCATAACCCGTCAGGGAAGACTGACGAGGCTATGGAGTAGGGGGTAGCTAATGAAGGTAATTTTGATAATCTTAAAGCTGACAAGCCCAAAGGCTGACGACCTCGAAGCTGACGACCCAAGGCTAGGGAATTATGAAGCTGACGACCTCAACCTACAAACCAACGACCGTAGAAATATGTGGAGTCAGGTTGATAGGAAAAGGCTGAAGAAGTCAGCTTTGGTCCCGTCCACAACCTTACTTGACCATCACGTATACGCATGTAAGAAGGATTCTTGCGCTACACGTCTAACCCAAATTAAAAAGATTCCTATGAGGACAAGGATTCAAAGGGATACATAAAATCCAAGAGTTACTCTCCTAGAAGGAAAGAACTTCTTGACCAAGACATGAATTTTGGCCCTACACTACTATAAATACCCCAAAGCCCTCTCAAGGCAAGGTACGGATAATTCACCTCAGCTCTAGCACTTTAGAGTTATGAACAAGAGATTTCTCTAACTTGACCGTCGAAGGGATGGCTGGTATCACGCCGGTACCCTTCTTAAGGTCTTCAGCTTTTGTACTGTGCAGGTACGCCATCAAGAGCACATGAGGACCGTGTGGCTTACTGACGATTTTAAGCATCATCACAAACCAAAACAAAAACACAAGCAGTCAAGCTTTCATCTTTAAGCGTTTGCTACTCGAGAGACAACCTCCTATCCTCCTGTTTGATGCTAAAAAATTTCAACTTGCTACTGATGCTTCTAATGACCAATATAACAGTAGAGTCCAACCAATAAATGTCAATACAACTGTGCCATTTGTGAAGACCAAAATCACCAGCACCCTCTCTGTACCACATTTAAAAGGCCTCCTTAATGGGAAGCCTAATAGCAGTAGTAATAAGCCAATGCTAACACCCAGCAAGTACCTTGCACTAATCTCTAGTTTTACAAATAAAACAAGTGCCATGCCACTTAGATTTTCTTTTTTTCATTTTTTGGTGGAAAGGAAATTATCATTAACAACTAAGCAACCTCCAAAAGGAGTAAACATGATAGTCATGCATAGTGCCAATAGAATCAAAACTAAGGAGCAGAGCAACATCCGATGGGGGCTCTACTAAAACAACAAAATCCCGAGATAGAAGGGCTCCCTTTCTGGCTAGTGCATCAGCACACTTGTTGGCTTCCTAGTAGCAATGTTGAACTCTAGCTAGAGGAATTTCCTTCAATCCTTCTCTACAAAAAGCCATAAAAGCATCATTACCATTTGGGTTCCCAACTTCCTTTTTCAAGAGATCAACAACCAGCTTCGCATCTAGCTCAATTTCCACTGTCAGCAACTTGAGGGAATTACATAAGTGAGTCCCATCCCTCTAAGGCCCACAACAACGCTGGAACCTGGAAGTGACTCCAATGGCCCTTACATAACCTTTAACCCATTAAAATTTCATTTGCCACATCCTTTAACCATTATAAGAATCGATCAATCTTGACATAGCAAAAGTTGTATGCCAAAGCCAAACTGCTCCTGTCCAGTAGATTTAAACCATAAATAATTTCAAAAGAAGAAGCTGATCATCTGATATAAATCCAACTACGTGTCCACTCTACATAATATGGAAAATCCTAAACCCAACCACGGTCCCACCAATCTATTTTCTTCAATAATCACATTTAATCATTAAAAATGAGCATAGATAAATCCTAGATATGTTGGTGGCAATTATTATTTAAAATTAAAAATAAAAAGTATTACATGATCATGAGGACATACCACTGCATTGCAACTAATCCTACCCTTGATTTGAGGACTGCTTACAACAAGCTGACCATAGAAGAACTACATGATGATCGTGATGTGGGCATTTATTCCAAGTCAACTTCAAATTTTATTCTTCTTCTAGTAACAAAGCTATAAGCTACATCACATGATCATGCATTAAAGAAGCTCTCACTATCTTGTGGATAAAGACCACCAACTTTCCACTTGAAGGAAAGTTTAGAAAGAAGGGTTACCTCAAGCTCCCAACAGGTACCTGCAAGTGCAGTATGGTTAAAGGTGGGTCAAAATTAACACGCTTAACCCAACTGCTCATATTTGACTGTTGAATCATGGTCCCCATGATTAATGAACTCTGTAAAATGTCCTACCACTTGGGCCAAATCAGACTCTGTATACTTATATGAGTTATATCATTTAACCAAAGTACAAAATTTGAACCTTATATGTAATGCAGTTAAAATCAGGCTAGAGGTTAAAGGGGACATTCCAAAGGATGATAAAAAAGGTCAAAGAAGTAAACCGTATAGGTTAACAAAATTTAAATAACATAGAAAAAGAAATAGGCATATAAGCAATGTTATTGACTCATGATGAGAGACAGAAAAAAAATAACCTATGGCCATATCCCAAAAATGCTTTCTTATATCTTAAAAGTAAGTAAGTTTCTCAATGCAACCAAGATTCTAATAACCTACAAAATGACCACCTAGGTTTGCAGTAAAATGACTTATTCAGATAACCTGTTCTAGCTGTCTTCAATCTATATCTCATTTTCAAAATTTACAATCTTTGTCTCATTTTAAGCTACAGAATTTTCCCATTCTACTGAAAATTAAGTAGTCACATATTCAACTTGGGTCTTTCTCAAATTATTCCCAATATTCCTTTAACTAATCCAACAAGCTAAAAACCCATATCTCAAATTTGCAACTTCATAGATGAACATGTCAAATTTCACATAATGATAAAAAGACCAAAAAATTAATTGAGATTTGAAATATAGTTCTCCACCTAAAGAATAAAACCCATATATCATCAAAGCATTCAACAAAAGAGAGATCACAAATTTTATAGAGAACTTCATGTTTTTCAAACTAAATTCCAATCATAAAAAATACAAATACAATTTTTTTTCTCCAGAAAAGGAGTTTAGATCACAAATATTTTCTAACAAAGGAAAGTGTTAATATCAACCATAGTGACAAGTTCCAATAACATGAAGAGATCAAGACAAGTAAAAGCTGAGAGCACCTATGGTATATTAAGATTAGATTCAAATACAATTAAAAACTAATGAAATTTACACACAAAATGGGAGATTTAGATTAGATTTAGATTAAAATTTATACACAAAATAACTATTATCATAAAGATTTCACAATCAAACTTGGCCCAAGTAAGTTATACACATACGTTTTAGGATTGATCACAAATAAATTTATGTAAAAGTAAGTGAATTCAGCGGATTATGCACCTTAAATGAATTTATCTTGTATTGAAATTTTGGAAGTGTATCCATGGATATGAACCTCCAATTATTGGCATCTTCATGTTGCAAATGTTTCATGCAAACCAACATCGATGACTTCCTGTACATGCCCAAACTTGTATTTGTATATACACACACCTATACGGTCAACATCAAACATTGACACATTCTAGATTTTACAAAATCCAATTATAAAATATGCAGAGTCATTTGTATCAACTCTTTACCTTTTCTTTTTATGTACCTGCTACTTTTACAAAATTGAGTGTACACAAACCTATCTATAACACAAACTTTTCTTGTTGCCTAGTTTTATGGAGGCAAGGTCAAATAGAAATTTGATCTTCTATTTCTATATTTGAAATATGGAAAGTTGACCACTCTTAATAATTATATGAATTGTAGTTTGTGAACATATGGTATAATTGAGAGTGTTGAACCTCCTCATACAAACATGGGAAGGATGTAAAAATCATGACTTATAGCCCTAAATTACTTGTTGCATGTACTTTATTTGTATGACTACTACAGAGGATATATGGCATTAGTTTTGTGCATGTACTATAGGTGCATGTGCATCTAGTTTAGTAATACATACCAACTTCGTCCTAGCTTTGATGTACCAACGGTGGTATAGAATCCAAAAGTGAAACACTTTGTTCTTTCAATTAGCAACAAGTAGGATATAGTGCAAATTGAGACACATTGATAAGAACATCTGCATTAACCCCTTGAAGACATCAATAATCTTTCACAACATGCCAAGTATAGTTCATTAGAAAATCCAATTTATCTAGAATCCAAGCATTTGGACCTAAAACTGAAACAGTTAACATGTTACTCAATTGCCATGTACAATAATAGATAGGTGGGTTACATTTCCATGGCAACCCTATCTTCATTACAGGATCATTATATATTACCTGTTCCCTAAGGATGCAACTCTACATAGTGGATTACACAAATTATTAGCAACATTCAATTCAGAACATAAAAATAAAAAATCTCAAATAAATAGCATAACAAATATAATTGTAGCAAGAGGATTGATAATATAATTGACACAGGGATATGCTTCTCTAGAAAATGACTCATCACAAGGCAAATAAATTGTATCAGAAATCTACATGACAACATTTGGACATTTGTTTTGTTACATGTGTAGCCTAATCAATGAGGTACATGAGCTGTTTGTGTGCAGTTTTTTGCATTTCAGCTTTATGAATACGGAAATGCGTTTCACAATTTTTAATTACACCTTAAATTATAACAATACCCATGTACACCAATTACATAGTTTGGGATTTAGTTACCAAAAATTACAGGAAAAGAATTATTAATCAACCCCTATTTATGAAATTGCAGTTGTGGTCATGTATGCAAGTCCTCACTATGGTAAACAGTCTTTTCACACTATAATTATATGAAACAAGTACCCTTAGTGGAAGCATAACTTCTTGCTATTCTGGACAATGACAAACAGCAATGCCTCCACATTACACACGTTAACCTCATTTAGCATCTCCAAACAAGTTTTTGCATTGCACGGAACATTTAGTATGTCATCATATAAACAATATTTTTATTGACACATGGATGCAGACCTCAACATGTAATAGGAACAATGAACAGACCTCAATTGCTCCTGAAACATGTGGTAGCAATCTTGTTGTTCCCATTGACCGAAAATTGCAAAATCCACTGCAGTATTGTCAGATTAAAGTGGCAAAATATGTGATAAAAATTAGACAAAGGAAAGTGGAAATGGGAATGGTAAAGTCAAGCAAATTGCTGTTACACTTTTTTTTCATTCTCTCTCTCCTTCGTCTTTAGTCTTTTCTTCTGTGCTTTTTTACTGCCCCACTCTTCTTTCTTTGAATTTGTGACTTTTTTCTGCCCCACTCTCATGATTTGGAGGGAACGGGAATGGATTTAATTTATACCAGGGGATTGAAATTGAAACTTTGGGAGCAAGAGGAGGACGATCGTGGACGCTGATTTTGTAAGAGCTATGAACGGCTGTGATTCGTTACTGGGGTTTCGATTTTTATTTCTGAGAAGTGTATGTGGCAGTGGCACGGAAGAGAAGGATCGTGGCCATTGATTTGCTGTGTCATCGACGGCAGCTGCTTTATTTAGAGGGATTAGTGCGGATCGATGACGTGGCTACTGAGATTTTGTTGAGGCGGATAATTGGCAGGCCATGCCATGGCCCATGGGCCCATTTGGGCTTGGATCATGGTGAATATGACTTTTTTTTTTTTTTTTTTTTTGTGCCTTTAAATTTGAGTAACTTCAAGAGGAGCAACGCCTAGAGAGGTTGGACAAGTGAAACGATGTTCTGGACTCCGGACCTTAGCATGTGATGAATTTTCGAAACTGGTATCAACTGCTAATAAATTGATATACGTATTTTGCCAAGAAGTAAATGACAACTCAAACAATATCCATGGGGGTAAGATAAAAAGAGAGAGATAATGAAAACCATGATACAAGTTAGGCTCGAATCATTCGATAATCCTAAGCTACACAACCTTTAAGTATGACCCATTATATATTGATCTTTGTCAATTTAAAAAATCATATGCCACTTGAGAAATTAAAAGACTTGCATATTATTTTGTTGGTTATCAACAAAGAGCTTAAAAAAAATTGTTAATGCCTCGTTTGAAGAATGGGAGCAGTGTGGAAGAGGATGCAATTTTCGAAATTAGACCAAAGGAAGAATCAAATAGTGAACTTAAAGGTGAGTTCCAAATTTTTCATTCTCTAAACCAAACACAGTGGTGCACTTGTACTCAGCCATGTTTGACTTGTTATTAACAGCTTCTAGGCCATCATTTAAAAGTCTTCTGTTATCAGTTCATTACAAAACACTTGACAGATAATGTATAGACTTTAAAGACAGAATTACCTAGCTATTCTGCAAGTCCTCTTGACAAAAAGTTTTTGTGAATGTAATGAAACCCTTGCTCAATTTTCTTGGTAAGTTTACACGTCAGTTTTAAGTCCTTTCAAATCAACTCCCAACAAGTCCATTAACCATTTACAATCAATGGGAAAAGACCTTTTTTTCGTTGGCCACTCTACTTTCACTATCATACTGAAAATTCCAAGGGGTCTAGGACCCACCACTTTGGACAATAAATCATTCATGTAACATACCATGGATTAATTAACCTGCAAGACCATTTGTTAGGGCAACACAATTTGTGAGAGGACAAAACTATACCAATACATTTTATGAATTCTTCTATTAAAAAATTGCTTTTTATAATAATGTAAAAATTGCTTTTTATTCGTTAGCAAAAGATACGTCGGACCTTAGCCAGTCCTCTGTAACCTCTCCCCATACTGACTCCAGAATTACATCTTTCACATATTTAGCTAATGATTGTGCTACGCTATTGCCTTCCCTTCATACCCAACTGAAAGACATTTCTTCCGACTGTTCTAGAGCCAAAGTTAACCCAACTGAGTTTCCTTCAACGGAAAACATCCATTTCAACGGCAAACATCACTGTCGTACTCATGGGAAGACCTCTGCTTCCTCCCCTCAATCACTGAGCTACCATGATCACTCAAAGCCACAATAAACAAACCTCCAGTGATCTTGGATTATTAATCTCATGCCAGACTGTCATTGTCCTTGAAAAGTAGCTCCATCACAATTCACTTTAAACCTAACATATATCTGGAGGGGACCAAGCTCTCCTATTAAAATTCTTGATTTTATTTGAGGTTTTTGAGCTTAGAGGAACTTCCATACCTACCATGTATCCATTCCCCTAGAGGTTTCAGGCATCATATGAGGTTTCTATTGAAGGCAAGTTGATATGCACTCTAACAGAGAAGTGGCCCCCTTGGCAGAAACCCAAATTTACTTATCTGGAGCTCTTCTTTGCCAATGGAATTTTGAGAATTATATCTGCTTCTTCTTCACTAAAAATCTCTCATATTGGAGATGAATTCCACCATTTCGTATCATTATCAATGAGGTTATTAACAACAGCTTCGTTATGCAGTATATTTGGTGGGGATGTGGCTTTGAACGTGTGAGAAATACATAACATGGCTGCATTAGCGGATATATGAATATTATGTTGTAGAATAGGCAGCCATGTTATCCACTATCGATAATCCTCTTCATCTCAAACTCCTAATTTAAACTTGAACTGGAAAAGGTTGTCTCCAAAGTTCAACCTCCACAATCTTCAAATTATTTCCTAGCCCCTAAGGACATATAGTATTCTTTGCTGCCCTTCTATTGAAAGGCTTAGTGGTGAGGAGCCTCCCTTCCAAACTATTCATTCACTCCTCAAGTTCCGTACAGCAAACTTCTTCTTTAAACATGGTTTGTAGGCGTTCTATGATGTCTGGGTCCATTGGGTTCCTTTCTGTTCATTCACAATGACCTAGAGATCAGCCTGATCTGTTCGGAACCCTGAGGAATCTTCTGACAACTCCACAAGAGAGAGCTCCTTCCTAGAGGATAGATTTGTAGTTATTCTTTCCTTTTTTTTTCTTTTTTAATTAAAAAGGGAAAAAAAATTAGACATTCATATATGAAATTAACATTTTTGGCATCAAATTTTGAATTTTGAATTCTATGGTATTCCTTGAAGGCATCACTGATACTAATGAATAACTAGAAGTAAATTGTCAAAATACTCTGGGCAAGGGCATACCAAGTTAACTGCCAAAAGCTTATTGAAATCAGGAGTAATTCTACGGTACCTCCAAAAAAAGGGAGGGTACAGTACCTACTAGTAGGTAACCTGCTACGTCAGGTTGCTTTTTTCTTACATTTGACGGTTCCATCCTCACATTGTGCAGTTCCAACATCACATATGACAGTTCTTTTCTCACATTTGGTAGTTCCCTTACTTTTTTCTCATATTTGATGGTTCCATCCTCATATTGTGCAGTTTCAACATCATATGTGACCGTTTTTTTTCACATTTAGTAGTTCCCCTTACTTTTTTCTCATATTTGACGGTTCCATTCTCACATTGTGCAATTCTAACATCACATGTGACAGTTCTTTTCTCACATTTGGTAGTTCCCTTACTATTTTTTTTTCACATTTGACGGTTCCATCCTCACATTATGCGCTTCTAACATCACATATGACAGTTCTTTTGTCACATTAGGTGATTTTCTTACTTTTTTCTCATACTTTGACAGTTCTATCCTCACATTGTACAGTTCCAACATCACACGTGTCAGTTCTTTTGTCATATTGGGTGGTTCCCTTAGTTTTTTTTATCACATTTGATAGTTCATTCTCACATTGTGCAATTCCAACATCATACGTGTTAGTTCTTTTGTCATATTGGGTGGTTCCCTTACTTTTTTCTTACACTTGACAGTTCCATCATCACACTGTGTAGTTCCAATATCACATGTGACAGTTCTTTTCTCACATTTGATAGTTCCCTTATTTTTTTCTTCTCACATTTGACGGTTCCATCCTTACATTGTGCGGTTCCAACATCACATATGACAGTTCTTTTGTCACATCGGGTGGTTCCCTTACTTTTTTCTCACATTTGACGGTTTCATCCTCACATTGTGCAGTTCCAACATCACACGTGTCAGTTTTTTTGTCACATTGGGTGGTTCCCTTACTTTTTTCTCACACTTGACGTTTTCATCCTCACATTGTGCAGTTCCAACATCACATGTGACAATTATTTTCTCATATTTGGTTGTTCCCTTATATTTTTCTCACATTTGATGGTTTCATCCTCACATTGTGCAATTCCAACATCATACATGTCAGTTCTTTTGTCACATTAGGTGGTTCCCTTTTTTTTTTCTCACATTTGACGGTTTCATCCTCACATTGTGCAGTTCTAACATCATATATGACAGTTTTTGTGTAACATTGGGTTGTTCTCTTACTTTTTCTCACATTTGATAGTTTCATCCTCACATTGTGCAATCCCAACATCTCAACATCAAATATGACAATTCTTTTGTCACATTAGGTGGTTCCCTTACTTTTTTTTTTTTTTTCACATTTGAAGGTTCCATCCTCACATTGTATAGTCCCAACCTCATATGTGACCATTTTGTTCTCACATTTGGTGGTTCCTTTACTTTTTTTCTCACATTTGACGATTTCATCCTCACATTATGCAGTTTCAACATCACATATGACAGTTCTTTTATCACATTGGGCGGTTTCCTTACTTTTTTTCTCACACTTGATGGTTTCATTCTCATATTGTGTAGTTCTAACATCACATGTGACAATTCTTTTATCATATTTGGGGGTTTCCTTACTTTTTTCTCAAATTTGACGGTTCCATCCTCACATTGTGCGGTTCCAACATCACATGTGATAGTTTCTTTGTCACATTGGGTGGCTTCCTAACTTTTTTCTCACACTTGATAGTTCCATCATCACATTGTGCAGTTTCAGTATCACATGTGACAGTTCTTTTGTTACATTGGATGGTTCCCTTACTTTTTTCTCACACTTGACGGTTTCATTCTTACATTGTGCAGTTCCAACATTAAAGTGACAGTTCTTTTCTCACATTTGATGGTTCCTCTACTTTTTTTTCTAACATTTGACGGTTTCAACCTCATATTGTGTAGTTCTAACATCACTTGTCAGTTCTTTTGTCACATTTGGTGGTTCTCTTATTTTTTTTCTTACATTTGACAATTCCATTCTCATATTGTGCAATTCCAACATCACATGTGACAGTTCTTTTCTCACATTTGGTGGTTCCTTACTTTTTTCACATTTGACAGTTCCATTCTCACATTGTGTAGTTCCAGCATCACATGTGATAGTTTTTTTCTCACATTTAGTGGTTCCCTTACTTTTTTTTTTCTCACATTTGACGATTCCATCCTCACATTATGTAGTTCCAACATCACAAGTGACAGCTTTTTTCTCACATTTGGTGGTTCTCTTACCTTTTTTTTCTCACATTTGACGGCTACATCCTCACATTGTGCGATTCTAACGTCACACCTATTAGGTCTTTTGTCACATTTGGTGGTTCCCTTATTTTTTTTTCTCACATTTGACGGTTTCATCATCACGTAGTGCAGTTCCAACATTACATGTGATAGTTCTTTTCTCACATTTGGTGGTTCCTTACTTTTTTCTCACATTTGACAGTTCCATCCTCACATTGTGCAGTTCCAACATCGCATGTGACAGTTTTTTTCTCATATTTGGTGGTTCCTTTATTTTTTTTTAACATTTGATGGTTTCATCCTCACACTATGCAGTTATAACATCATATATGTCAGTTCTTTTGCCACATTTGGTGGTTCTATTTTTTTTCTTACATTTGACGGTTCCATCCTCACATTGTGCTGTTTCAACAACACATGTGACAGTTCTTTTCTCACATTTGGTTATTCCTTACTTTTTCTCACATTTGACGGTTCCATCCTCACATTGTGCAGTTTCAACATCACATGTGACAGTTATTTTCTCACATTTGGTGGTTCCCTTAATTTATTTCTCACATTTGATGGTTTCATCATCACATTATGCAGTTCTAACATCACACGTGTTAGTTCTTTTGTCACATTAAGTGGTTCCCTTATTTTTTTTCTCACATTTGACGGTTCTATCCTCACATTGTGTAGTTCCAACATCACAGATGACAGTTCTTTTCTCACATTTGGTGGTCATTAGTGTTACTATATAAAAGCCAATTAGTTTATACAAACCCTAGTAAATTACTATCGTTGTTTAGTCATTAATGTTGCTTGCCTTTAAGAAGTTTAAGGGTTATCAAATAGTCCACGACCCATAACCCGACCCAGAAACCCAATGGCCCACCGGGCTAATGGGCGGCCTAGCCCGTTGTTATTAAGGCTCATGGGCAGCCCATTAGCCCATTGGGTCAAGCCGTGGGCTAATTTTTGTGCCCATGGGCACCCGGTGGGCTTGCCCAGTAGCCCAATCCGTTGCCCAGCCCAATAACTTATAATTCATAACAAAAATATATAGGAAGTGTATAAAGGATTAATCTTGAGATATTATAGAGCAATTTCTTAAGCTCTCAACGACTAAGATACTTAAAGTAATTGTGCAAAACTTAGTTTACTATATATATATTTTTCTAGTAGTCTAGCAAATTTGAATTAGCCATTTAACATTTTTTTTTATTAAAGATAAAATAAAAAACTATTTAAAGCCTTAATAATAAAAAAATAAATAGATTTCCATCAACAAAACAAAAAATTAAATAGATTTGAATGTAAAAAAATTTGAAATTACATATTAAATTCTTTAATTCTTTCCTTTAAAAAAATATATTGATTATTCCCTTATAAAAAATCGATTCTTTCCTTATAAAAATAATAAAATAATATGCTAACACAAATCCATGGGTAGCCCATTAGGCCCAACTTGATAGCCTAGCTGGCTAAAGACAAAATGGGCATTGCCCATGAGCAGGGTCATGGGCTGAGGTTTTCTCTTTCGGCCCAGCCCGACCCGGCCTGTTAACTAGTTAATATCTCATTATGCCCAGCCCATTGTGCCCATAGGCTAAGTGAAAATGGGTCGACCCGGCCCTACTCAGCCCATTTACGACCCTTAAAGGAGTTACATTAATACTAATTTTTGAGTTTTTTTAATATATTTATATTTATACTTTTTTCTACTCAATTTAATAATAATAACAATAAAAAAATTTGTCTATACCATGGGATCAACCCTACCCAACCCGACTCATGTGGGTGGGGTTGGGTTGGACTTTTGTGATGGGTTGGGTGGAATTTTTTTGACCCATCATATTGAGTTGGATCAAAAAATCCCTTTAACCTGACCCATGCATATCCCTAAACACAGGTGGAGTTGGCTCCCGTGGTCTAATTTTTTTTGGAGAATGTTAACAAGCACCGTTTGGTGCTTGTTAAGTGCAAAAAATAGACAAAAAAATTTGTCAAAAAAAGTTATAAAAATCTCTAATATTACCTACAAAACTGAAGAAATAATATAAATTGCAAAAAAAAAAAAAAAAAAAAAACAAATTTTGTCAAAAAGAAGTAAAAAGTTTTGTGGTTAAACACAACCCTTTATATATATATATATATATATATATATATATTTTTTATTTTTTTTAAAGTAGGTTAATTAAAAAAAAAGAAAGACTTGGCCCCCCTTGCGTTCCAACCTGCTAGCCCACAAGTGAAAAAAAAAAAAAAAAAAAAAAAAAAAAAAAAGTTTAGTCCAAAATGTAAACCTTGGCAGTCCGACTCCAGTCTCCAAAGTCCAAACGGAAAAACATAAGAAAAAAGAAAAGAAAACCTACGGCTAAGGACCTTGGTGGCAAATCAGTAGCAAAACTAAGGATGGGCTTGGATTGCCTGTTTTCACGTTTACGTTTGCTTTTTTTTTTTTTTTAATTCACGCTTGTCTGTCAGTGTTCATTGGCCATGAACAATGATTTTAGGCCAATGAACAGTGATTTTTGGGATGAAAAATTTTTTCTACACATTAAAAAATTATTTTGCTACAGTGTTTTCAGTTTTCAGCAATAAGCTCTATCCAAACGGGCCTTAAGTATAATTGATTCCCTGTCAAAAGATAAAATCAGCTGCTTGCAAATTGGATGTCAATGGGTTCATACAAAAATATTGCAATAACATCCTAGAGGGTTGGCATTAGTTAAGTTGTATTACCAATTCAACTTAGAGTTTTCAATTGCGACATATGCAATTAGTAATTCCATTAAAATTTGGCATGAATGCATTAATAATACTTTATGTAATATGAGTAATTAAGCACTTTTCTTTAGATAAAATTGTACACAGAGAAAGTCTGATGCCAAATAAGCCATTTTGCAGGTTACAAACAAGTTCTAACTCCAAGAGTAAGGCAACAAACTAATATTTTATCTAACCCTCTTCACCAAATGTACAGACACAAAATAGGGTCTATCATCATTCCATGTGAGCCTGGGTTCAATGCCATCTTCAATTATTATACTCCTGGCTAGCCTGAAAGAGGAAAGAGAAAAAGTTCGAAGATTAGTGAATCGAAGAACTTTTGATCACCTAAAAAATGTGGTGTCATATCAAGTAATGGCCCTTCCAATTTGTTAAAATATTACACAATGCTAAAAAAGAACAACTTAATTTGCCAAGGAACCTGTACGTCCTTCAAGCTTCAGATTACAATTTTAAACTCCTATTATGCAAATGACATAATGACCTTTTCAAAGCAGCATATCCAAGTCATGCTCTTCCATATAACTGAAAGCATCATAAAAAAAAAAAAAACTTATTTTTCAATAGATCAACCTAATTCATCACAGAAAAAAAAAAAAAAAAAAAAAAAAAAAAAAAAAAAAAGATGAGTATTTCATGCTTAAAAATAGTTTTTTTTTTTTTTAAACTTCTTTTGTGAATGGTACATTCATCCCACCAACCCACTCCACAATCACAGAAGGAGAAAATGACTCTTTTTGAGTAGGGTTTGTGGGGAAGGAAGATTCCATCCTGTCGAATTGATCAATGTGAAATTCAGATAAAGAGTAGCTTGTAGATAAAGAAGGGCCAATGAGTACTAAAAAGTATCTATCCAAATAGAATATACATTTTCTTTACTTCCAGCACTTCCAACTACGTAACAACCCAACAATTTTGCAAATTGTCCAACAAGTTGGCCAACAGCACCAGATGCTGCTGAAACGAAGACATATTCTCCTTTCTAAGGAGAACAAACTTCATAGAAACCAGAATAGGTGGTCATACTAGGCATACCTTTTTTAAAATGAAAAGCCAAATTTAGAAGATTAGTGTACATTTACAGGGAGAATTGAACAAGATGCCCACAAAATCAAAGCAGATGTTAAATTAATGAAACTACTAATTGAGACATGCATATCAAAAGGGTATGTAGCATAATCACCTTCGTCTAAATCTCAAGTTATTCCAATCTTTATAGAATAAGCAAACAACATACCAAAGCCGTGTATAGTATGAAAGGGGTACATCACTTCGCGTGATCTATCTGAGGCAATCAGTTGCTGTGATTAGACTATATACTCTTCTCATCTAGCAGACCCCCATACCCGTTTATCAACTGCAAGTTTTCACAAAGAAAACTTCACAGTTGCAAGCTCAAAATTGTACACAACATCATTTTTAACAAGCAGTCACTCATGCATGCATATATATATATATATATATATAAAATTAATCTATTTTAGTCATACAGAAAATTAGTTAATCTTTTAGTAGTCTCTAAAATGTTAACAAGGTTATTTTTCTCTACGCATTCTGCTTTCTTTCTTTTCTGTCATGTATCTCCACTAGTACCAAAAAACATACTCTGCATCTATCATCAACTATATCTTATCATTTTATTACCAATAAAAGATTCTTTAATTGTGATTCAAACTACACATATTACAACTTAGATGTACACCACATAGAAAAGAAATGAAATAGAAACAAAGAAATAGCAACTCTATACCCGTGTCCTCCTTAGGACATAGAAGGAAAAACTTATTTCTTTATAAAAACCCTTCCACCTTAAATACATAGGTGTTGCCTTTTTCCTCTGCTAACCAAAAAATAAAAATAAAATAAAATAAAATTTCAACATCACACTAACAAGAACCCACACCTCCTGATGAGCAGAACACAAAGCCATAAGTTTTGGAAAAACTAAATCCCTTAGAAGCATTTCAACAAGCACTTTCTGTGCCACTTATAAGAAAATTTTTTTTTTAAATTATATATAATTATTTTTATAAGGATAACTTGATCTACAAGTGGTCATTGGAATCCATTATTTAAATTTTGCATAAAGTTGCTGTTTTTCTAAGGGGAACACAGGCCATGTCTTTAAAAGTGACAAAATCAAAGCTAAAATCAAAATTGACCACATGAGACTTTAAAACGTTGTTCAATGTTTTAATTTTTGAACTACCACAATTAAATAACAAGACATGAAATAGCTAAAACTAGCAATATTTTGAATAACTGATTAAAAGTACTCAACGTCCTTGGACTGCGTTGTCTTTTCTCTTAACAGAATTTTATAAACACAAAGATAATTTGATTATCTCTCCCTCTTATCTATTTTTGCTCCAGTGCACTATCTGCATCTCTCTGGTAAGGGGGGGGGGAAGAAACAAGTAAAAACAACCAAATTTATGAAGAAATAAAACCATAATCAAAATCTGTCAGACTAATTCTTTTTATTGATTCTTGAGCTGTTATTTTCTACTCCTTGGAAACCTCAAGTAACATGATAAAGATTCCAAATTAACTCCAAGGAGTAGCATATAACAGCTCAAGAATAAATGAAGCTAGAAACGAAACAAAAAATAAGGAACTAGTACTCAGTCAAGCACAAAATGAGGTTGAAATGGAAACAAAGAATAAATTATTCATATTGATAAGCTGAGTTATCTTGGATAGGAAAAATGAAATGGTTATATATATGCTGAGTTATTAAAATTAGATATTAATTTAAAAAAACATGTTATAAGTGTTTCGACCCATTTACAGAAGCAATACATAGAGTAAGCAAATAATTAAACTTATTTAATAAACCCATCAATAAAAGGATTAGTCTTTGGTTACACCACTGGATTAGGAGTAGGTTCTTAGTAATAACTTATATATGGAGTAGACTTATCAAGGAACTTAGTTCATTCCAATTAGGATAGTTTCAAATTTATCCACCAAAACAGAGCCATTGAATGGTATGTTTCACAAGGTTTTCAGTTCAATCCCATTAGGATAGTTTCAAAACTAACCCATCAAAACAAAGCAAATGAATGGTATGGCTACAAATTTTTCACAACTGCAATAGTCATCCCTCTACTCCCTCGCAACTTTCCCTGCTCCTTGACTCAAGATAAGGTATACTTTACAGTTAGCATTTCAGTAGATAACTAGAAATTCCTCCATTTCTCAATATCAAGACAGAATCACAAGTTCATTATCTATTTCATTTCACAAATCAACCCCTAAAGGTCTTCTATCACTATTGCTTAATTAATTTAACTTTAAAAAAAAATAAAAAGTAAAAAACACAATTTTTTTCCCAGTGAAATTAGCGGTTCCATAGATAAATGTCATCCAAATGGAAAATACCCCCAACAACCCACATGGTTAGGTAGGATGAAATATAAGAAAAACAAGCTTTCTATATGAAAAATGAAACAAAAAGGAAAAGTGCCAAACCATAGTTAAAGAACAACTCTTTTTGTAGTCTCACTTTACCTTAAACCCCAATATTCACCGTCAGTGATTCATTTCTTAACTCAATCATCGATCAAATGAGCATTTAATAACCCACAATTCAGAGCCAGCAAATCATTGCTATTTACTCATGCAAACAAAAGGCATAACCAAATTCTAGAGACAAAAACAAAACAAAACGGATTTTCAACTTGAAGTAAGATAAGGAAAAACAAAACATACCCAGAATTGAAATGATACTGAAAAGCTAAAAATACCAAAAATTTTAGAGTCAAAATGAGAAAAAAAAATAAAGGAAGGAAAGAGAGACCCAATATCGAATATAAATTGATAAGACTAAAAAAAATATTAAGAGTAAAGAGAATTGAAGAAATCTCACAAGTCGATGATAGAGATCCATTTGAGAGTGGAGTAGACAAAATCTAGGTCATTAGGTTTGAAGGAGTTATTGACAAAGCACACAACCCGAGAGAATGAGTCCTTCTCTCTCTTGGGCCATCGGTGGTGGAAGCCAAGCATTGTAGAGATACATCGTTTGGTATTTTGAAGGAAAAGAAGGAACGCCCACTAGGTTTTCAGTTTGAGAGAGAAGACGCGAGAGAGGAGACGGAGATGCAAGAGAGAGAACACTAACTGGTGTATGCTTGCTTTTATATATTACCTACTTAACCAGTAACTGGTTTATCATTAAAAATAAATCAACGGTCAAGATTCAAATGTGTAAAATCTATAGCCAAGATTAAAGAGGGTACCGTACCCCCCTAAAAAAAGAGGGGGTGCAGTAGAATGGATAATCATCTTTTGACAGTTCACCTTTGTGAAGTTTTTCAACAAGTTCCTGAAAGATGTCAAGAATTTGGGCCTAGTAAGCCATTGATTCCATATAGCTTTAATTCAAAGTTACAGGATAACTGAATTGATCACATTATGACAATGTAGAAAAGATATTGGTCACAAATAAGTCCTCCATTGCCACGATACTCTCAAGGTAGCAAGATATATTTAAGACAAGCAAATGTTAACTAATATGGTTTTTCTCTCAGGTCTTAAATTACTAACAAAAACAGATAACCTTAAGCAGATATAATAGTGGGAGCAAATTGTAAACATCACCATTAGCCAAAACAAGACCACAAAGGTACTCCCAAATACGGGATATCTAATGATGACAAGCATGACCTATATACATAGAACCATCTAAAAGGAAATTAGTGTTTATTTTACCTCAATCATGGGGTAAAAATGTGATAGCTGCCATGTTTCTTCTTCACCAGTACAGTCTTTCTAGCACCATGCTTTTTCTGACATTTAAAATGTTCAGTTAGGCAAAAATCACCAGCCAAGCTACATTCAAAACTAACATAAAGCAATTACCTTATGCATATCAAACTTCAAAGAGAAACTTCCACAAGAGGGACTAAGAAAGTAATTAAACGTAATCTATATTAATGTTTGGAATATATTATAGAGTTTGCTAGTTCATCAATGTTATTTAAATTTTGTATTCATTTTCTAAGAAAAATTGGAAAATTTTCACCATCAATACCAAAGGTTATCAATACACACACACACACACACACACACATATATTTTATTTTTTTTCTTCTTTTTAGTAAGCAATTTAAATCTGATTGTAAGGGGTTTACCCAGAGAAATTAGCCAACTCCTGCCAAGCAAGAGAAAAAAGCCCAAATTGTTCAACCCAGCCAGAAAAACCTATGATAAATAACCCAAATAGTATAAACAGCAATACTAACAAACCCAGCCAGACAAAATAAAGAAAAATAAACCAAATTGAAATCAGTATTAAACATACAATTATAAGTTTTACTAATTCAAGTATATACAAGAACTTATTCTCTCACCTGCTATGAATCAAAAGGAATAATAGATTGGTTTTGTTCCTAGCAAAATTGCGAAACCAAAAGGTAAACAAAAACAAAACAAAATTAATAACAATTTAGCCATACAGAGAACAAACGGAAATAGTTAAAAAACCCATATGGAAAATAAAAGAATAAGGATGAGACTTACTGAGATTTTAGATTCGATAAACGGTGGAAACTTCGAACAAAAGGGTAGAGAGACGGAAGAAGCGCCACTGAGTTGGATTGGATGTGGGTTTGAGGTTGGATTGGAATAGAAGAAGCTAGAGGGTGGCGCCGCCGAGTTGGCTTGAGATTCGATGGTGCGCCGTTGCCTGGTTTCTTCTATTGTGGGTATGGGTTTGTAGCGTTGAGACGAGACAGAGTAGAGAGGAATACCAGAGGCGTTGTTGATGTGTGAATGATTATGCGTTCTTTTGCCTTGTTTTTTTTTTTGTTTATATATATAACCTGTTTAGCCAGTAACCAGTATCTCTTAAAATTATAGCAATAGTCAAGATTTAAACAATATTAAACCAACGGTGAAGATTAAGGTGGGTATCGTACCCCCTTCTTTTTGAGGGGGGTACAGTAGAATGACCCTGAACTCAGATATACCATGTAAAAATTAACTTATTAATTTGTTTTTGTTGAACATCACTGGTCCATAGGCTAATGTTGTTAGTATGTTGACATTAGTCAAAATTTTCAAGTTATGTTTTTTTGGCTTGAGATAGTCAATTAATATGTGGAAGTTCATTTTGGTGTAGAGATCTAGCTATTTTGGATATTCTAGTTTAGTCTTGAAGGTGGTGAGTGCATTTGTAGAACTTTATGTTATAAGATCATCTCTTTAGATAACATTTTTGTTTGCTTCGATATTCTTACACTGATTTGGTCTCGTTTTCTAATATGCATCTAGGTGTTGCATCCCTGTGCTGATTCAATCAATATAAACAATAAGGTGTGGAATATGTATTTTAGAGATCTTCTTCCAAGATTGGTCAAAGCAGGAGATGATGGTAATTGTGGGTCAGCTGCTGTTTGTGACACACTTTGTCTACAGGTATGTCATTGAACCGTTGCTCTATTATCAACTACAACTAATTTTTATGGTGGGATAGAGAAATACCTGTGTGATGATATGAACTGGCCTCTTCCTGTTGCTTTGATAATAGATACGAGCCAATGAAGAATGCTCAAGAGGATTGCTTCTGTCTTTAATGGAGTAATTAAAGTAGATTGTCTGGCAGTTAAAAAAATCTCTTATGCATTAGAAATAATCTTATATTTTACCCATCAAGAAACTGATGGGTTAATTTATTCCCCTTTTGCATAGTCTAAAACTTACTATTTCTTCGCTTCTATGCATTCTCTTATCTCCTTATATTATTTTAACTAAGTCATATTATTCGCCATTCTTTTTGGATTTTTCTTTTAAGTCTCTGTGTCGCTGATGCTATGCTATACTGGTTCAGTTCTCAATTGCTGATTAATTGACATTTGTGAGATTTTGGATTATTGGTAACCTTCCATATTTTGGATGTAAAACCTTGACTTTAGGCTGATGTTGGACACTTACTGCAGGTGCTTTCCAAGAGAATCCACTATGGTGAATTTGTTACGGAGGCAAAATTTCGAGAGTCCCCTGCTGCATATGAGGATGCCATTAGAGCACAAGTAGGTCCCTATCATGTTCTGATTTTTTTTTTTTTTTTATTTGGCCAGTGATTGGTTTTCTCACGTTATCTTTTCTCTTTTGGTGGGGAAATGTGGTCTTGCAGGACAGGGCTCAACTGATGGAATTGCTGACATGTGAAACAGTGGAAGCAGCAATTAAGAAAAGAGTAGAGATGAAGGCTAAAACATTTGGACAAGATGTAATGGTCAACCAGGAGGAAGATGTGGCTAATCCTGTATATAAAATCAAGCCAAGTTTAGTTGCCAGTCTATATGGGGAATGGATCATGCCTCTAACAAAGCAAGTTCAGGTTGAATACTTGCTGAGAAGATTGGATTAAATATAAGAACGTGTGTACTCAATGTTTCTTGCTTTGACATCTTATAGGGTCTTTCATATGAATACAGATCACCTTTAAATTTTCAATAGAAAACAGCTTTGGTATTCTCTGGTCCACATTTCTAGAACCTTTTCCCGAATGTGAAACTCAACCAGTGCTGATTTTTTCCCCATGTATTATGCTCTGATTGTCTAGAAGAGAAGCTTGCATTTCCCTGGCTTTACCCTTACGAAGATCCTCTAATGTGTAGTAATAATTATTTCATGCATTAGTTATATGTATCCTCCTCACATTGTGGATCCTGCAACCGTGTTGGACTCGTATGGGGTGAGAGAGCAGATACATATATCCGATGCATGAGATCTCTTTTAAATGAATCGACTAAGCTAACCATTTTGACATCTTGTCTCGACATGAAATATTGTTAGCACTAACAAAAACTACACTATAATTGGAACTTGCACAACAATAACTTCAGCTCTCATAGGGTTGATTTCACCTTTTGTTTTTTCATTGGTGATTTATCTAACACATTCTACAAGCTAAGAATCAACAATCTCAGTCATCATCCCATACAACCGTATTTAATGGAGGATGAAAGTGTCATTTGAGTCACAATTCATTGACATTTTTAGGGTTAATAACCAATTCAAGAATGGGTTCTTCTCACTATTATTTTGCATAAATTAGTCTTTTTTGAGTGACTCTATAAAACCACCCTCTCATAGTAGGTGAGATTCAAACATTTATGGGTCTCACATGCAATGAGAGGATGGTATCAGGGAACCGCTCCATGAGATACATCCTTGTCGGAGTTATGAAATATATATATATAAGTGAAAACCATCAAAGTATATGAATCTTAATTTGTCACATTATCTAGTGGTGGGAATAGGGACTTGGACTGTCCAAAAGTGACCAAGTCCTTGTGAATTTGCCTATAACAAATAGACTCCAAAACAAGCAATAGCTGAGATGTTATTCCAGAAAAGAACTTAGTTTAGGTCCAATGCATTCAGTGCACTGGACCTAGTCAAATAGTGAAACGTGTCCAAACGTAAATACGTGACATCATCTCAACGGGTTCAATGCCACTAGACACTAAACCCAAGCCTGACCCCTAAAAAAATATACTCAAACCCTAAATTGGCTCGCACTTATTTAGATTAATAATCAAACCCCCCCCCCACCCCACCCCCCCCCCCCCCCCCCAAAAAAAAATCTATCACAATTCCAATGCATAACAAAAATAAACAATTTACTGATTTATCCACAAATGATAGAAATTGAAGAGGAATAGAGAATTGAAATTTAACAAAAACATCATCCATATAAGATGCAGTATCATCTTCTCTAAATCACACATAACATTATTGCTAAGGATAAAATAATTAAGTTTATGGTATACAAATAATTAGGAGCTCAAGCACAATAACGCTAAAACACATTTACCATCTAATGAAACTAGGCTCTCCACATAAAGCTTAGCATGGCACAATACGTTTGGCAGCCCTGAATCTTGAAGACTCTTAATTTGCCGAGAACTAATGTTATACAAGACCATTGTATGATCTTCATCGTTACGAAGTAGAATAAGGAAACCATATCTCTCTCCCTCTCTCTCTCTCTCTCTCTCTCTCTCAAGGGAGATTGAAGGGTCAAAAACTTTATAAATAAAAAAGGTGAAGGGTCAAATAATAAACTCTTCTTTGGAAACCAGAAACTTGTGTGAACATCAGAGGCTATTCAAAATGGTTCATTGATGCTGAGATTGTAAGTAATAGTGATCAGGAGGGTTAGCGTTTTACTGGTTTCTACGGACAACCAGACACAAGCAAAAGAGAAGAAACATGGCAGATTTTAGAAGGTTTTGGTCGACAAAATAATTTACCTTGACAAAATAATGACTTATTTTAGAAGGTTTCACAATAGTTATTTTAACGGTAAATTATAAATAGGCTAAGTCAATAATAAGTGTACGTGTGTGTGTGTGGGTATATATATATATATATATATATAAAAGATATCTTAGTAATTTAGTAATTTAAATGTTAACACGTTTTTAACATTAAGCAATTTACCATCTATTTATCCATAAATTATTAGGACTTCAAATATTCTATCATAAAATTTTGAAAAATACTAAAAAACAAAATAAGTTCATTTTATATCTACACCACAATTTCCATAATTGTTTTCATAGTTGTTAAAATTGGCACATAATAATTAGTACATGTTAGTAATAAGAGAAAGGTCATGCTAACGAGTGCTCTTAGAGTATTAGTTAATAATCCAATTAAAAAAAGTTTTAACACACTTTTATAGGAAATAAAAAAAAAAAAAAAAAAAAACTGAGATAAAATATCATTTTCGTCCCTAAACCATCACAACAGTTCGTTTTTCGTCCCTAAAGTTTCAAAAGTTCTATTTTCGTCACTAAACTTTTCTAAACGTACTGATTTTCGTCCCTCCGTCTGTTTTCGTTAACTTATGTCTTATGTGGCCTGACGGAGTGCTGATGTGGTATCTGACTTGGATTAAAATTATTTTGTTTAAAAAAAATATGAATACGTGGCAAATAATTATAGGGTACTTGGGAAAAAAATTTTTAAAAGCCCAAAATTACCCCACTCCCTCAATTGACCCTCACTCCCTCCTTTTGTGAATCACTGATTCTTCATTCGTGCAACCCTAACGCCCAAGCCCCACTATAATCGGTGACTAGAATCAACTAGTCCAAACTCGCTGGAGACCCCAACTGGTCAGCCTCCTCCCTTCGCCGACATTAAGAAGGTGAAATAGGGTTCAAAACTCTGCCGTGAAGTTGCTATTGAAATCAAAGCTCGTAACCCATGCGTCGTGATTGATCTTCTTAATATTTTTCATCTCAATTCGAAAATGACCCATATTGGTGGCCCTTGCAGCAGCCCACATCCTATCTTTAAGTAGTTTTCCCTTGTGCTCCTTACTGAAGTTATTGTATAGGTGTCTAATACAAAATCGATGGTTCACATCTGGCTTAAGCTCATCAAATGTAAGTACCAGCCCTTGTACATTATTATATAACAAAAATTAGCATTATTAATAATCATGCATTTTTAACTAGAATGTGGTTAAAAAAGCAAAGCAAATCATTACCTTCTGTTGATTAGACATGAAAGTCCATCTCCGCTCATTCACAAGTCCAAGACTCTTTTGTTTCGGCTTCAACAATAGCAAA
The DNA here is from genome assembly GCA_032878915.1 of Castanopsis chinensis. Classification (NCBI taxonomy): domain Eukaryota; kingdom Viridiplantae; phylum Streptophyta; class Magnoliopsida; order Fagales; family Fagaceae; genus Castanopsis; species Castanopsis chinensis. Next base: position 5,660,660 of record JAVQMG010000133.1, read on the forward strand.
CACATTTGGATATATTCCATTGTTTCCATCCTTGCCTACTGCAGTAAGAAGCTGCCCTGTAAATTCACCCTTCAAGTGTCATCCATCAAACCCAATAAATGGCCTACATGCATTTAGAAATCCCCTTTTACAAGCATCTAGGCAAACATAAAATCTCTCAAAGGGTGAGTTTGGTTGGGCTTTTTGAAAAAGTACATAATAAAAAAATGTTTTTTCTAAAAACTAAGTGGTTGGTAAAAGCTGTTAAAAAGTGCTTTTTGAAAAAGCTGAGTGTTTGGTTAATACTTATAAAAGTTGTAATTTGAGAGATAAATTACCAAAAAGGACAATGTATCTATAGGGAGTTCATTTTTTTTTTTTTTTTTTGGAGAATGGGAGTTCATTTCATACTTAAGATTTATTGTGAAAGTATTGTGAAAATATTGTGATAAAAATTGATATTGATTTTAATTTGAACATACTATTAAAATTATTGTAAGAGCATCTCCAACAGCCTCTCCAAATTTTTGTATTGTTTTGGAGATTGAATAGTACATTTTTCGTAATTTTTTCACAACATTTTTCGCAATACTTTCCCAAGAATCACATCAAAATCTTATGTAGAAAGTTATTACTAGTTCTAATTTGAATCCACTACTGAAATTATTTTTTTACTCACTAATATTAACTAATAATAATCTATTACTTAAAATTTATTTTGAAAATATTGAAGTAACATTTCTTAGTTGTCATTTCTTATTTTTATATTATTTTTCCAAACTTATTACGTCCATACACGTCTTTTTCTTCTTCTTTTTTTCTCTTGACTTTTTCTCACCACACACCGACCCCACTCCCACCTACCCACCTCCTATCTCTATCTACCCCTCTTTTTCTTTTTCAAGTGCATTTCAGATGGTTCTTTCCCTTTCTCCAGCTCTCTCAGTCTTTCTCTACTCGTCCTTTCTTTCTTTTTCTTTTTCTATTTCTACTTGAACACTCTAGCAATATAAGAAATAGAGAAATTAAGAACAAGGCTCCACCGTTGATCGAAGGACACAGGCAAGGCAAGCGTTGTCTCTTTTTTGCTCCACCGTGGGTTGCTTGCAGATTCTTTTTCAAGTGCATTCCAGGTTCTTCTTTCCCTTTCTCCAGCTCTCTCAGTCATTTTTTTTTTTTTTTTGGTTCTGATTTGATTAGTTTTAAGATTGTGTTTTGAGTTTGTATCTTGATTGTGATTGAGTTTGTATCTTGAAAATTTTTATTACCCAAACATTATTAAAATTATACCAATAAAATTAAAAAATTACATATCAGTAGGAAGAGCTCGTGGATGGTTTGGTAATCCGGATAGTTTCAAAACGTTTCCTGACTTTTTGTTTATGGAACTCCAGAGCTCCATATTTGTTATGCGCGTTTATGCCTTCGTCCAAAACGCAACTTTTGGGTAAAAGTTGCGTTTCTGCTTAACCAAACAGCAATATAACTCCAGCTTTTAAAAAACATGGCGTTTCAGCCCCTAAAAGCTGAAACAAACGGGTACAAAATATGATTGCAACTCTGGATGGGGTCTGTTAACTGAAAGTACTGTAGTACCTGTTAGCCCATCAATTACTGCTTTTAGCCCACTAACTTTAACACTTGGCCCAACATCACCTGATCCACTACCATCACTAGCCTTGCTCCTACAAGCTTTCGATTTTTTCCTCTTAACACCCTTCGCGTTTTGCTTCTTGCCATTTATTGATGTTCCCTCATATATTTCCTTCCCTTTTGTATTTTCTATTGGTGTTACTTCCTCATTCCCAATATACATATGAAACATATCATCATTGTCACTCTCGCTACCACCAAAATGGACTTCACAAGCACTATCATATTCCTTAATGGCCCCATTATCAACCTCTGCCCTCTCTCCCCCCTTTTTATTATTTGTATCTTCTTGCCCAAAGTCTTCCAAGAATGTCACGTATTGCTCAACTTCATGGTGCCCTCTAAAAATTTCTACCATTTTCACAACATCATTGTCATTTACAAAGGGCTTTAAGCCTCCCACAAATGGTAAACCAGGATCCCTATATAACAACAAATCAAGGGGCCCATAACCAAACTCTCTAATAATACTAATCATCTCGATCATTGATATTTCATTGGAATTGTAGCCTTCATGCTTCTTTATATTCCCCCCATCATACCTAAACGGATTATTCTTAAATTTCCCACCATAATGAAGATATATGGTGAATTGAAAGTCTTCATCCATCCTATAACAAACAAAGTGTAAAAAGAAAGAAGTATCATGAATACAAAGGAAAATATTGGACGAAGTACCTATCTATTACAAACTTCAAGTGTAACATCTACATTAATATTGCTAACAATCTTTCGATGAATTCAAGTAAATTTGTTTCGGTGATTCTGAGCCAATAATTCCTTGTGATATCATTGAAAAAATCAGTGGACTAAGTTACATAGTGGTTACCATGTGCAAATACTATACAGCAAGCGAAACAAAATTATTAGTCACTCAAATATAGCCTGTGGTCCCTCAATGTCTGATGGAGTCTTCAACACTAAACACTAGGGACCGCTAAATCAAATTATGCCAATTTTTAAGCATAAACGCTTGTCCCTTTCAATAGCATAACACACCCTTACGTAAACCAATTTGTTATAGTGACAAAACTAAAAAGCTCTATATATATATGACACACTTTTTCATTGGCCTTGCAGGCTGCCTTGTCACTTTTCCACTGCAGCAACTTTGCAAATATAAAAAACTCAGGTTCAAAGTGGACTCTTGCGTATTTTCATTACACTGAAAACCTGAAAATAGACTTTGTCTTGGAAGCGTATAAATCAATATACTTTGACCCATACCCATCAAGCTATAGAAACGTATATGTACATTCCAATTAAGCTATAAAGCAAAACCAAAAAGTTTACCTTATAAGTCAGTACGAGCTTTAATTTCAACAACAGCTTCACGGCGGAGTTTTGAACCCTATTTCACCTCCTCAATGTCGGCAAAGGGAGGAGGCTGACCGGTTGGGGTCTCCGGCGGGTTTGGACTTGTTGATTCTGGTCACCGATTATAGTGGGGCTTGGGCATTAGGGTTTCACGAATGAAGAATCAGTGATTCACAAGAGAAGGGAGTGAGGGTCAACTAAGGGAGTGAGGGGTAATTTTGGGCTTTTAAAAAAATGATTCCCACTTGCCCTGTAATTATTTTCCACATATTTGTATTTTTTTAAACAAAATAATTTTAATCCAGGTCAAATACCACATCAACACTCTATCAGGCCACATAAAACATAAGTTAATGAAAACAGATAGAGGGACGAAAATCAGTACGTTTGGAAAAGTTTAGGGACAAAAATAGAACTTTTGAAACTTTAGGGATGAAAAACAAACTTTTGCGATAATTTAGGGACGAAAATGATATTTTACTCAAAAAACTGTTAAAACATTAATTACTTTTTTTTCTTTTCCCATAAAAACTTTTTTTAAATAGATTATTAACCAATTTTATAAGGGCATTCATTAGCATTTCTCATAAAGGAATATCATGTCCACAATATTTTCACAATAAATCTTAAACATCATACTATTATTAGTTGTGGAAAATTATAAATAGGCTAAGTGAGTAATAGGTGTAAGTGTAATTTAGTAATTTAAATGTTAACACGTCATTAACATTAAGCAAATTACCATCTTTTTATCCATAAATTATTAGGACTTCAAATATTCTATCATAAAATTATTTCGAAAAATACTAAAAAACAAAATAAGTTCATTTTATATTTACACCACAATTTCCATAATTTTATTCATAGTTGTTAAAATTGAAACGTAATAATCAATACATGTTAGTAATAAGAGAATGTAATGTTTAAAATATTTTTACAATAAATCTTGAATATCATATTATTATTAGTCATAAAAAAATTTTAAAAATTTAAATTGTAAGTTCAAATTAAAATGAATAACCACTTAACACATTGTAGATGTATAAATGACATTGTATCAATTATTGTAATTTAAAAGCTAAACAAGTTGTGAAATTTAATGGCATTAAAAGGCAGTGTATGATGTGTATCTGTAATGTATCATCATTATCGTAGCAAAACACTTGCTCAATTACCTAAACACCCTCCACTTTTCTAAAAATATTCTTCTTCTTTTTCTCTTTTTCCATAAAACTTGACAGACAAGAAAATATATTCTAAAATAACTCATAATTAATACCTATATAACTACAACAGGAACCAAATTTGACATAAAAAGCATTAAAAGCACCTAAAAACAATGAAATAAATGCCCTAAACCTAAAATAATGAAAATTACAAATTAAATATTGTAATTAATAAATTACAAAAATTAAATAGAAGTTTCTGTCCTACATCAGACCCCTTCACTTGAAAAAAAACTCATCCTCAAGTTCATCTTTGAAAATTTGAAATCTTCCACTCCAAATAAACAAATATTTCTAATGCTTGAGCCCCTTGATTTTCTTTCCATACTTGCAACTCATCAATGAAATAAACAAATCAACTTGAATTTCTTTTTCCTTAGTCTTCATGTAATTGGAGAGAGTTACCAAATAAGAACTGGCAATTGAATCAAATCTATCAAAACCAATAAAATTAATGAACTTTGTTTTGAGGTCTCCCACCAAAATAATAGGAGCTTGAGCATTGCAATTATCTAACTTGACTTCATCAAGATCATTGACAGCTTCCTCTATATTTTTCTTCTTTAATGTTCTCTACTATCTCGACCTCAAGATCTTTCTCCATAATAGGATCTTCATTATTTTCCTCCACAATCTTGATTTTAGAATTTTCTTCTATAACAAGGCCTTCATTAATTTCCTCAAAAATCTCTATATTTTTTTCTTTGATTGGTACATAATTTTCAAGAACAATATTTACTTCAACATGCAATTCTTCTTTTAATGGTGGAATATATGGCTCTTCAAAATAATTTAAGTGTGAACTTCTTGGCCGATAATAATCTTGTATTGTATGCGAAAAGATTTCTTCACAACCCAAAGGATAAAATTTGATAGCAAGCATCTTTTCATCCTTGGCCATGAACGAATTTTGTCTTTACCTTGTTAGATTCTATCAAATTGTACTCATTCCTACCAACGTAAGGCATATTTGCTAAGTTTATACAAAGCAAGTGCAATTTTTCTCTCATAAAGAATATTTTCATAGTCAAACAAATCCTCTAAATCAAGTAACCAATCAAGAAAATTTTCTTTTGAAAAATAACCATTAAAACTTGCAATTCTCTTAAAAGTTTTATATAAAATTCGCTTACCAATAGGTTGCTCTTGAGTTATGTGTCTACGACAGTTATCCCTATTGTTTCCATGCTCCAACAATGGCATCCTAACAAAGATATTTGTGAGTGCTAGCTGTACGTCACATAATACTTATTAAGTTTTTTGTCACCAAAATTGCTATTGTCTCATACGTTAGCCACCAGACCAGGATAAGTTAAGGCTCTAATATCAACTAATGCGGGATGCAAAAGCGTCAAGAAGCAAAATATGTCTACCTCTAGAAAATAAGAAACAAAATACGTTTGCTTCTAAAAATAACTTCGAATCTATGAGGGTTTCTTGAGTCCACAAGGGTCCTTGAATCTACAAGGGTCCTTGAATCCACAAGAAGAAAGGGTTTGGAATCCTCCAAAAAATAGAAAGACAAAAGTCTAGATATTATTGATTGAATAATTATTAAAAAAACGTGTATAGACTTAAGGACCTATTTAAAGGCTCCGTAAAACTTGACAGACAAGAAAATACTATATTCTAAAATAGCTCCTAATTAATACCTAACAATAATAAGAAGAATCAAGTTTGGCCTAAAAAGCATTAAAACATCTAAAAACAAAGAAATAAATGCTCTAAACCTAAAATAACAAAAATTACAAATTAAATACTGTAATTAATAAATTACAAAAATTAAATAGTAGTTTCTGTCCTTCATCACTTACACTAACAATTGTGAAAATTTTGTGATAATTTGTTGTGTCCTAACACAATTGTAATTTTTATTCTTACAAATTTCCTTTCATGATGAAATACGTATCCACTCAATAGCAGCAACACAGAGGAAAGGAACCAACAGTAGCACAGAGGAGCTCCTATAGCGTGTGAGATGTGAGATTTGGGGCTAAAGTTGGTTTTTTAAGAAAAAAAAACTATGGGCAATTTCGGAAAATGATGTACCTACCAACAATAAGATTTATGTTTTGAACTAAACGTATTTATTGCATTTTGCAATTGCAGCTCAAAGGCAACCACACCAAAAACAAACATGGTTCCAAATCAATAACCCACTTTCAAATTTTCTTACCAAACACTTGTTTCATATTTGAACTAGAAAACACGGTTCCAAATCAATAACAAATTTTAAATTTTTTTACCATACACGCGTTTTCATATTTGGCTACATTAACGCATGTTTTAGGGAAAATGAGTAATGACACAGAAACAAATTATTTTATAATATTTTTACAAACTGTTGATATGGTTTTTAGCATTTTTTAAATTGTTATTGTAAATAAAATTATAATATTAGTGATGAACCCATATTAGAACTAGTAAAATTTGCCACATCAATAGTTTGTAAAAATGTTGTAAAATAGTTTGTGTCTGTAACATTACTTTAGGAAAAATTATCGTGTGCATATAGAGGAATCCATCTGCAACCTAGTGGCAATATTTACTTAGTATTCTCAAAAAATACTTAATATTTTCAACAACAAAAAATGCCATCTTTTTCAGTAATATTTACTCACAGTCCTAGTCATAATTTCCTGAAAAATTACAGACCACAGTAATAGCAATCTCTCGCATCTTTTTACCACCCCAGAAAAATTCCGGCAAACCAAGACCGACCCATACAGCTATACCACACCTGTAAAGTTTTGGCAACCCAAACTCCACTCTCCGACTTGAACCTGGAGTTTTTTATGCTATCATTTCGATATTCCTCAATTTTATTTTATGTTGCTCTTTGTTTCACTGATTTAACATTATTTTTTTTAAGTTTCATTTTAGTTTTCTCTACTTATCAAGAGTTGTAACAAAAAAGAAGAAGGTATCATTGAGTGTTCATGTTTACTGATACTCAGCATAGAAAGGAAAACAAGCTGCTCTAGAATTGTTTGGTATCCTAAAGAGAGAGGTACCTTATTACCTTATTATTTCTTTTTTCTCATTAGCCCTTAGACATTGCTCTTGCTTTATTGTGGTCGTAAATTTTTTATTTTACTTATCTTATTGTGTACAAAATATTATGTAATGTAATTGTTTATGAATCAAACAATACATAGGTGCAGATCACACGATACTAAGACACGTGGGTTTAAAATTGTTTTTTTTTTTTTTGGGTTAAAATTTGTGCTTTTATTTTAGTCTAACAAGTTGTAAAACTTGCTTTTAACACAAAATCATTGTGCTACTTAATTGAGCCAAATATAATAAAATGTCCATTTTTGTTCTCTCTTTCTCCTACAAAATTTGGAATATATAGTTGACACTTCACTTTCATATTAGTCATATAATTAGAATTGTTTTTAAAATAACAATAAAATTATCTTTTTATTGTCATAAGTCTAAGAAACTAGAATGACAAAAAGAAATATAAAGATTTAAAAAAAAAAAAAAGCAATAATTGTAAATAGTAAATGTTGATGACGATGAAGAAAATGTTACTAAAGAAATATATTTGGAAGATGATGAACATGATGACAACATTGACTTTGATGGATATGATTAGGTAAAATGATGGATATGATGTAAATAAAATTATTATTTTGGCTCATATGTCATGTATTAACACTTTTAAATTTAATATATTTTTTTTTGTTGATAATTTGACAGTTACAATGGGAGGGGGAATTGAATCCTGAATATAATGTCCTAAATGTGAATGTTATAAACATATGCTAATTTGATTCATTTAGTTATTTTTGTTAAATATAATTGCACAAGTGATAATTAAATTAGTCATTCACTATATTCTGAATTTATAATGGATATACCTTTTATATATGTATATTTATAATTTTTTATATAAATTTTATTAAAGGTTTGTATATCTTTAGATACATTATACATAAAAATAAAAAATCAATTCAGGTTCTAAGACTATGATTGTGGTTCTAATAGTTGTTCCTAAGTTGTGCTAAATTATGGTCGTAATAGTTGCCCTTAAAAAGAAAAGAAAAAAAAAAAAAGGAAAAAGTGTAAATGAGGAAAGAAAGTTTGGAAGCTCAAGATATGTCTTTTTTTTTTTTTTCTTGGGACATATAGAAAGGAATGCACGATTTTGAAAATCTTGCAAATTCCCCTTCAAACATCATTTCATAGACAAAAATGAACTTCTGTGCTATTTATTTATTTATTTTGGAGAAAAGGTATTGAGGATTAGAAATCAGATTCTCCCATGAGATAAACTAGGTAGTCCCACCGAACAATAAAATTGTGCCATTTTCCTCATCAAAACAGACACATAACTTTTCCCCCCCTTGTAATCAAACTAGTGAGAAATTGATCAAAGTAGATGCCTACTGCCAAACGTTAATAATTCATTGCTATTTGCTTCCCATCTTAGTACAAGAAACCAAAAAAAAACTCCCTAAAATAAAATAATCAAACATCATTTTATTTTATTTTAGATTAACATGGGTTTTTTTTTTTTATAAAATTTGATTGTCAGCTTTCAGCTTTCCTTTGTATGCCCACATGAAGACAGTAGAAGACTAATTATCTTCATTAATATTCCAAAGACAGAGGTATGTCATTAAATTGTGGCTCCTTTTGTCCTTCAATTTGATTACACTTCTGTTGTTGTTATTGTTTTTTGTTGGGCTCTGCTCTCAAGACAGCAGCCCAACCCAAAAAAGCAGAACAATTAGAGGCACAAAATTCTGTGGCTGGGTATTACAATCCGTTACATGAAGTGGTTAGTTTTGATTATCAGTTAGCACAACCATTGTTTGACAATGGGCTACGTGCGTGTAGGATGAAACCTGAGAAGTACACTAGATGAGCCCAACCCAACGAACCTTGGAGTTGGGACTAAATTTTTATAATTTCAAAAGTAATAATTTAACGCTGAAGTTTGAAAATTTAATAAATTAAATCATCTACCCATATTAAATCCCAAAGACAACATTATTTCACGTAAATGGGCAAAGATTTAATTTGTTTCACTTCTCAAAAATTTAATTCTCTCTCTATATATAGAGAGAGATCACTGGCAGCTTCATGTTCTTCCAAAAATAGAATGAAAGTTAAAAAGGTAGAATCAATAGAGATTTAAGGATTTGAGTATGAAGGGTTATCTTGAACTTATCTTGTGTCATGAAATTGAGAGAAGCAATATCATTCGAATTTGGGTTTAAGGTTCAAAGGCAAGATGTTGAAGGGCACTCATACCGATTTGGGTTTCAAATGGGGAAGAGGATCCATATCATTTGGGTTAGGTAATGCACGCATTGGGTTGAGCCCAGGATTGCCAATGCCTACTTTATTATTAAAAACTAAGTTGCCACATCATTAAAAGCAAAACAAAAAAAAACAAAAAAACAAAACAAAACAAAACAAAAAACAGTTACCTAATTGCTTTAATATGCACATAGAGACAAGAAAACAAAAGAGACTAGACAAAGGAACCAATTATACTCATTTTGAAAATTTAGTGGCTAAAGCACTCATTTAAAATATTAGGAACTATAAAAGCACTCATTATGTAAACATTATGGAGCAAAAGTGCTTTTTTTTTAGCCTATATAATATAGTTTTTGACAATGAGAAAATTCAGTTAATTTTTAAAAAATTTTAAAGTCCAAGGTCTTGCACATATTATATTATATAATATAATTTGATCTTAATTAAATAAATATCAGAACTAAAACATCTGCCTCCATGCTTTGTGGTTAAAGATGTAAATTTTGAAAATTGTAGGAGCTGAAAAATATTTGCCAATGTGGTGTGATTGGGGTGCGACTTTGATAGATCATATTCTTTTACAGCTCATGCTTTGTCTTCACTTCCACTGTTTGCATCATCCTTTTTCATAAATATAGATATGTTGTTTGATTTCTTAATTTTCATTTGTTCTTATTCTTTTTTTTCTTTTGAATGTTTTTGGAATATATGTGTCCTTAATTTTATTTTATATTTTATAAATATGCTTGTTTTTAACAACTTTCCATCCTATCATTAAGCATTCATACTTAAATTAAATGTTTTAATGTTGGGGTACATCATTGCTAATGGATAGCACTACTCACGTGATGGCTGGGTTAAGATAAATAATGGATGGGGCTATATTTTCTGATATTCAAAGAGTTAGGGTCTGTTGGGTTGAGGAGAAATAAAAAATGAGAAGATAAAAAAAATTTAGAATGATGGAAAAGTAGAAAGATTAACAAAAAAAATTTTTATTTAGTTGAGCAGAAAAGTAGGAATAGGAAAAGTAATTTATATAAATTTACTCTTATAATCCTGCAATTTGTTTTATTTTTCTTTATTATTACATTACATTATAGTATTATATATGACAAATATAGATGAGCCATCCATCATTTGGTTAAAAAATAAAGACCACCATTGATTCAAAAAAGTTTAAAGAAAAAAAAAAAGCTACTGTTAAACACGAAAACAACTGTCGAGACATGATTAAGAAAATAGGCATAGTTTGATAAAAGAAAGAAAACACATTGAAAGAGAAAAAAAAATCCTATTGTTTGATAAAAGAAAGAAAATAGAAAGACTAATGACTAAAAAAAAAAAAAAAAAACAAGTCACTGTTTAAGAAATGAAAGAAAATACGTTTGAAAAAAAAAAAGGAAAATGAACTACCCATTGTATTATAGATATATTTTTTTGGCATTTTCTTGAAATGTTTTGCATTGGGGCCCAAACACAAGAAAATATTTTCTGGAAAAATGCTTTTACATGCATGACCAAACATTGAAAATACTTTTCCAGTGTATTTCCTAGAACCCAAAACAAACATCTGAAAATATTTTCATTTTCGTAAAATATTCTCCCCTGAAATTATTTTACACTAGGAAATTCATTTACATGGAGCCAAACGTAGTCTAAAACACAACACAAACACAGTGAAGGGAAGGGAACATTTAGTAATTTGTCATCTACCCCTCTCTACCATTTTTTCTCCTATAATCACTCCAATTTGGAGAGTTTTTTTGTTTTTTTTTTGATAGCACAAAGAGAAAATGCATGAGTCCTACCAAAATCCTTTCTATTTTTCACCATTACCAAACAATCCCACCAATTATTTTCTTTCGTATTCTCTCCTCTTTTTTTTCATCCTCTCACTTTTCATCCCAATCAAACAAACCCTTAGTATTAGTTTTGTTATTGGCAATGAGCATGGGGAATTTATGGGGCAATGTGTTCATTGGAAGCAATTGGATTAGATGTAGAGGATGTGGAAGCACAAGTGGCTCTAGGCTTTTGAATTTTTATTAAGCACTAATCGCTGGTTTGGATGGAGAAGGAGGGAAGGGGAGTAGGGGAGAGTTGGTTGAAAATTAGCCTAACTTCCAGCCAACTCCCCTCTACTCCACCTCTTTTGTTCTCCATCCAAACTGGGCATAATATCCAAAGAAATTGATATGGCTAAAAATGGACATTTGTACAAGTTAACAGCAAGGAGTATGGGTAATCTTTTGTGCGTTGTGTCCTTCTCACGCCGAGAAATTATTAGGTTTATTGAGAGGACTTTTGGAGTAGTCCTCCTAATTAATGAGATGATGTCACTTATGCAAATGTGAGTCAATTTCCTAATCAACATAAGAAATAAAAATAAATTTAAAAAATCACAAATCACCAGTTGATGTTATATTTGCATAAGTGGCAAAGTTTTATTATAAAATTTATTGTGAAAATATTATAGATGTAGCATTATTCTTATATTTATTGAATTGTAGATTGTTGTATGTTTTTTTTGAAGAGCTCTTGGGCTTCCTGAAGACTTTTTATTTTGGAGCTCAAATTCTTATGAGTCTCAAGTAAAAGGGTTCAATATTTTTATTAGGGTGGTCAAAATAAGTTAATTTAGTAAATAATATATATTTTTTAAAGTGTATATATATATACAATATTTTCAAGTCAGGATGGTCTTAGAACATATTAATTTAAAACAACTTAATTCAAATAAGTTAAATGCACAATATGAACCCTTCTACTCTCCTCACTAGCTAGTAAATATGTAAAGTTATCCTTGCGATGATTAGTTTCAACACAACACAATCCCACACTTGAATTGAACTCTTCTTCAAACATTAGTTTCAGCATAGCTTTAACATGTGCTTTTGTTTATTGTTTTTTTTCCCTAATATTGTTCTTTTTTTTAGGGCCCTACAAAAAAAGTTTGAAGTATAATGGATAGCTTTTTTGGATGGTATTTGGACAACATTTTGGATAATATTTTGGACAGCATATTGCACAATAGAGGAAAATTTTGGACAGTATTTTTTATTTGAAAATTTTTTAGACAGCCTAATTTGGAAAATTGATTGCATAGCCAAACACTAATTCTAGTTGTCAATTTGGAAAATTTTTGTAACTAATGAAATTGCTCAAACATGATAGATTTTGTGTATGTTTAAGTAACTTCTAGTTAAAAAATAATTATATGTAAAAAATGAAAATTTTTTTAGGCAATAGTCTTATATCTAATTTCTATGTGTGCATGGTATGGTTATTCAAGGTGAATGATAGTTATGTATGGTGGTGGAATTGCAACGCTAGATTCTTCAAAGACCATGAAAACTTTAAATCCATCTCCAGGACTTTTTGCAAATTGTTGAAAATTTTTCTCCAAGACTAGATTTAAGTATAATTTTGATCCATTTTGCTAATACGATACTCATCAAGGATTTTCTTTGGTCCCCTAATTTGATATTATTATTATCCAAAGAGACATTAAGTATATCAAAGAAGAACAATTTGCATATCTTTTAATTGAATCAAGTATAAATTTTAGATACTCATTACAATTCTTCATTTTCTTTCAAGGCTAGATAACAATAAAATGCACACCACAATTCCATGGATATAATAGTTTTGAAACTTGGAAATAGGAAATACAGAATTTTCTCAACTGCATACATTATAATTTATAACTTGATTATTCAAAGTTCAAACACATAACATTCATCATTCGCAAAACTTATCAAAATTGAACTCAAGGCTCAACATCAATTTCATCCAAAGACCCATGTGTCTTATAACAATTTCTTCCATTAACTCCACGTCAACCTCGTCATGATTACCATTTTCCTCTTCAAAATTGCTTCAAAAATCTAAGGTATTGTCTCTTCCACGCCCACAATAATTCTCAATGAGCTCTATCCTACAACCAAACCATTTGAATGGTATTAAATTGTAATTACTCAATCCAAAAATAAAACATCCTGAGTAAATGTAAAAACATAAATTGAAAGCAGGTAATTATCCTAATGTAGATAGTAAACCCAATAATAACAATTCATAATCCTCAATCTTGCACGTAACCCCATTAGCTAAAAATATATCTTAATTTGTATCAAGATACTCTGGTTACAACCTAACATAGCATTAAGGGGTTGAGGTTCCGACAACTACAATTTAGTGGACAAACCAAAAAATACTTTAACCAAAGGCCAAGAGTTGTAAATATGATATTCCAAAATTTCCAGCAATCTAATTCCATAGGCAAGGCTCAGATTTGAAGCACTAAACAATAAATATAATGAAAGCTGAAAAAAAAAATATATATATATATATATTTGAAATTTTATTTCCATATGAAACAACATAAACTCATAGTTACGCCACATTTGAATAAATTCCTAAAGCACTTTGTCTTGAGATAATTGGTATTTAACTTGAAAATAAAGAGTTTAAACCACCATAACATTCAAGCGAGAAAAAAAATATCAACAAGAATTAAAAGATCAAAAAGACTATAGAGGCAATGACCAATAAATCACATAAGGCACCGACAAAAGAATGTTACAAATGGTGGACTCAAAGATATGCTATTCACCATAAGATAGATGTGTAGTTCAGATTGTTTACCATCTCATCAAACAAATAAAGGCCTTTAAGAGATACCAAATATATCTTTTTGTATTCAGCCATTTGGCTATTCACCATAAAACAGATGTGTAGTTCAGATTGTGTAACAACTTAACTAATAAACAAAGAAAAAGCTTTATTTCTCTACTTATGGAACTCCAGCATACTAACCACTTATAATCTGATCCAAAAAAACATAAAAAAAAATAAAAATAATTGTTAGTGCAGCCATCTTCACTGAAGCATTTTATCAAACATATACATGTATATGTCAGTTAAAAAAATATATATATATACACCCGTGTAAACAGAAAAATTCAGAAAACAGAAGAAGAAGAAGAAGAAGAAGAAGAAGACCTTCTTGCAACGTCAGGTGTTGGAAACGGTGAGAAAACTTCCGGCGTTGGGGGTTGGAAACAATGAGAAGGAGAGACGATTTTGAGCATTTTCCGACTAGACAAAGGAAGGTCTGGTTGGAACTGGTGATGTTCAGCGGGGTGTCTCCATCTCCGGAGGAGATGCTAGGCAGTGGCTGTTGAGCTTTGGAGTTGAGAGAAAGAGAGAGAGTAGATGGAGGTGCTGGTGTGTGCTGCTGTGCAAGAGAGAGAGAGAGAGAGAGAGATAAAGTTTTGATTTTGCGTAAAGGTAAAGCGTGTTGAGTGGCGGGACTTTGAAAATTTTCAAGGGTATTTTTGTACTTTTGATTTAAATGAGCTAGTTTACTGATTTGTCATTTTTATGCAAGTATCAAATTTTTATTGGAGCATGAAACACCAACTGGATGTTGATCCGGTATCCCGGAAACATTATATACTTTCTCCAGTTTTAGGGCTAACATACTCTAAGGAAAACAAAAGATTGGCCCACCTCCAATTAAATAGTCAAGTCCAAATAATAAAAACAAAACTAATTTCAAAAAAAAAAAAAAAAACAAAACTACAATTTTTTCTCAATCTCAAAACCCAACCACCGAATCCCATTCCCTTGACTTCTTATTCTTTTTTTTTTTTTTTGTCTTCTTTGATACACTTCTTTCTTTAATACATTTCCCACTTTGCTACCTACCAGAATACCAGCCCCTAAAACTCTGCACCATTAGTCCCCTGTTCTCAAAATCCGAAAAAAAAAAAAAAAAAAAATCCTGACCAATTTTTTCTTTCTTCTCGCTTTCTAAAACAAATCACCCAACATATTTCATTGTCAAATTTCAAGATTTAGAACTTGGTGATTGCCTGGTGAGTTTTCTTCTCTTTCTTAAGCATTAGACATTCATCTATTTTTAGTTTCTTTTTTTGATTTTATCAACTATCTACACCTAAATATTCACATGCTCTTTATATTTTCATAGATTTTTAGAGAAATACATTATTGAAAGCAATCTTGAAGGAATTAAATGGTTTACTTTTTTATTTTTGTATTTAGACTCACGTTTCATTCAACAACCCAAATGTAGTTATGATGATTCACTGATTATGGGTTATGATTCTTTCTAATATACATTTTGGCTTTTTCCTTTTTTGTTAGGGGTGGAAGATGTCAGAATCACTTCTTAATCCTGGCTGAGCTAGGCTATGTGCAAGTGATAATTTAGGATGACAATGGGAAGATCTAAAGTTGTAGGCAGTAGGCCTTGCCACACAGCCCACACCCATCTTGATCTTCGCACTTTGTGAAGACAAAGTTTCTAAGGTAAAATTATTTTGATTCATTACCTATTTTTAATTAATTAGATATCATGTGATGTGGCTGTGAATGTTGTTAAATTGTTTGGTTTATGTTGTGTAACAATACTTGTGTGTTTAATTTTTGTTTTTGTTTGAGGGGTTATTATTAATTATAGTTGTATTAAAAATGTGTTGATTGTTTAAATTATAGTGGAAATTTTGTTTTTTCTTTGAGTACGAATAACATCCATATAACTAAGTAAAAATTTCTAATTAAAATTTTATTTTTTAAAGTTCTTTTCAAGTTAATTTTTGAGTCATATTCTTAAAGCTAAAAGAATTATGAGCAAACAAAAAACAATTGATGCATTCTTTAAGGAAAAAATGTTAACAATTCAGAAATTAGGACACTTGTGGCTGTAAAAACAAATGTTGATACTTCAATGCCTGATGAACACCCCTCCAAATGTTCAAGAATTCAATCTGAAGAGATAGATCGTGATCTAGAATCACGTAAACAAATATGTAAATTTCCTATCAACCAATAAGATGAAATCCGACGAGCTAATCTCAAAGAAGGTCCATACCAACCTAAAAATATAGACTATCCATACAACAATGATACAACAAGAAGGTCAGACATGATTTTGATGTGAAGTGTTTTTTTTTTTTGTGCGGATATTTTTGTATATGTCTATAATGAATTAGACAGTTTTTGTACGTTCATTAATGTTTAAGATATATCAAAATTGAAATTTCATATTCAATAGACTTCTGATTTATGTTTTTTATATCAATACTTCGAATCGGCCCCCCATGTAAAAATTCCTAGCTACGCCCCTGTTTGGAGGGACTATGAGTAGACAGAAATTTGTCAAGTTTAGGAGATGGAAAATTGAGTCATGGGTAATTAAATTGGCAACCAATTACCAAATTATTGATAGCAGATAATTACATGAGAAGCAGAACTTTCAAAGGAATATGAGCCCTCATACTTAATGAGAGGACCTAATCAAAAATAATGTTGTACTAATTTGCAAAATAGTTTTTGTTCCAATGGTACAAAATCATAGAAACAAAGAGAATGTAGAACTTGTTATGATATTAAGGTGCTTCAATGCTCATGAGAGATAGAAAGTCTCTTTTTTTCCACCATCTATAACTGAGTTGTAGTACATAGGTACCTATAGCAATTTTTGTCATAAGATGATTATAAACAAAAAAAAAAAAAAAAAAAAGGAAAAAAAAAACTAGTTTTATTAACCAATAATAATCAATGGAAAATAACCCCAGGAAAATAACCTTTTTCTCGTTTTGGACAATCCACTTTCAACTTCGTATTGAAAATTCCAAGTGGCCTATTAATTAGTTGGCACAAGCATATTCCCACTAATCTGCATATAAATTAAAATGTTTTCATATATAATAAGTTAGAAGATTAAATTGCAATTTGCACGGTTAATGTTTTGGGGTAATTTTGATTTTAGCCCCTTAAGTTTCAAATTTTGGATGCATAATTATCATTTGGAATTAAGTTATTTTGTTAATATATTGTGATGAGGTGTCTGTTAAGTTTCAGCTAAGCTCAAATGACTTCTTTTTTCTTTTTGTTTCATTTAAAATTATGTCTTTTTGAACCTTATCAAATACATGTAAGATATTATTTTGACAACATTGCAATTTACATTCTAAAAAAGTTTGGGATAATTTTATTTTTTATAATTCAATAGTTATAACAGGAGAGGGAGAAGGGGGACTAGAACTCTGGATTTCGTGGACATATCAAGAGGTGCCAACTAATTAAGCAACAACCATCTTTAAGATTTTTAGTTTAAAAAAATTCCACTGCTGATGGTTTTCCAAGACAACATGTTGATTAAGGAATTCTTATGTTTCATATCCTAGTAAACTACTCCATGCACCGTTAGTACTTAAATCACCTTATCTATCAAAATCCCATCTAGGGTATTTCTCAAAAAAAAAAAAAAAAAAAATCCCATCTAGGGTAGGTTTCTCTAAACGCGTGTGCACACACATACACATGCAAATTTCCACCCAAATAAATGTTAAAGAACATCATATGTATGCTATTATTTACAAAAATCTTTGAATGCTCAAATTTGGGGTCTAAATAGCTCTTGTGTTTTTAACAAGAGTAAATTTGTGTTAAAAACACAAGAGCTATTTAGACCCCAAATTAAAAGATTATGGCTAGATTGATTTTACTCTAACTTAATCTAAGTACGAAAACAAGAGTAAATGAAACACAATCAACCAATACTACTCTAGTGCATAAACATGAAAAACAAACAATAAAAGTAAAGCACAAGAGTAAGGGAAGAATGATGCAAACACAAGATAACACGCCAATGTGTTATCGAAGAAGAAACCGAAGAACTCAGCGAAAAACCTCTCTGCCACACTCCAAGCAGTAAATCGATCTACTAAAGAATAAAGTTGGAGTACATAAATAACGAAAGACCCTCCAAGCCTAGTCTACCCAATGTACTTGAGCCCTCCAAGCTCCTGCTACCAACGGACTTCTTGGAGTCATGTATTCTCTAGCTTTCCAGATCCCGCAATACGCCCCATTGCATCTGCCAAGCCTTACCGGCTTCTTTTGGCAAATCTCCAAAACTTTCCAAGCTCCCAAATACTCTCTACACTCTAAATATGTGTGGGTTGTGTTTGGGTACAAATCTCTTCTCTAGGATGATATCTCACTAAGGATTAGTACCTCTCTCTCTAAAAGATGGGCGTGTGTGTTGTAGAAAACCTATCTAAGGTTTTTCTCTCTGAACGGCCTCCTTATACATTTGTGAGTAATGAGGGTATATATAGTATGGATGAAGGATAAGAAAGTCACGTTTAAAATTCCTTCAAGCAGAGAGTTTCGCAGGTGTCTAGTAGGAAGGCTTTACTTGCAGGACACTAGCGAAATCCTCTAGGCTGGCACAACGCTTCAGCTTCCAGCATGTGCTTCTCACGTGACTCTTTCATGGGTTAGCTTCTAGCGAGACAGTCGCAAGGCAGTCTTGAAATCCACTGATTCTTCATTAAAGCTTGAGTCTTCACCAACTTAATACAAAATCCAATACAATAAAATCCCACAAAATACAAGGAAACAAATTAAAGCAAATACAACACTTTTTGTCATGGAATAAAGCTAAAATAAAATATAATTGTAAATCACAACTTTACAATCTTGATCCAGCAAAAACAAATAGCAAATTAAAAAAGAAGAATTAGCTTAGAAAAATTTGTCTTTCTAATCTTTCAGCAGCCTTATCATTTCATCTAAAAAGATTAAATGGTGAATTGTAAGAAGATGAAAAAGATTAAATGGTGAATTGTAAGAAGATGACATTGGAGGAATGTGGACAACAACAACAACAACAACAAAAGTCATCAATAAACAATAATAGAAAAAAATGGTTTAAATTGTATCTCTATCTACAAATTTCCATGCCTTAATCTTGACAGATAATATATAGATTTTCAAAACAGTATTACCTAGCTTTTTGCTAAGTCCTCTTGACAAAAGTTTTTGTGAATATAATGAAACCCCTACTTAATTTTCATGGTAAGTTTGCACGTCAGTTTTAAGCCCTTCCAAATTAATTCCCAAGTCCCAACAACTCCATTAACTAATTACAATCAATGGGAAAAATCCTCTTTATTGTTTTTCATTGTCCAATCCACTTTCACCATTGCACTGAAAATTCCAAGTGGGCTAGGACCCACCACTTTGGACAATAAATCAATCACTTAACATAGCATGGATTAATTGACCCACAAGACCATCTGTTAGAACAACACAATTCGTGAGAGAGCAAAACTATATAAATAAATTTTATGAATTCTTCTATTTAAAAAAAACCCATTTTTTGAATAATAAGTTGGTACCACCATATCTCTAGTATTAATGAGTTGGCAAGCATATTTCTACTAATCTACATATAAATTAATATATTTTCATAAATAAATAAATTGGAGATTATATTGCAATATTTGAATGGTCAATGTTTGGAGTAATTTTGATTTTACCCCATAATATTTAGATTTTAGTCATTATGTTATTATGTTGTGATGAGGTATCTTTTATGTGTTAGCCAAGTGACATTTATTCATTGAAAATTACGTCATTTTGAACCTTATTAAATCCAAGTAAGATATTATTTTGACTACATTGTAGTCTACGGTGATGAAGAGGGGGATGAGGCCATCATTGAAGTTATGGAAGATATTTCCAGTGAGCCCGCCCGCACTAAACACTATTGCTAGGGCCTAAGTGTTGGATTTCACACTTTGGGCCTAATGGGCATGAGATGAGGGTTATCTCTTTGATTCGGGTCATTGGGTGTCTCCTATTTTCATGGATAGGGCCGAACTTTTTCCACCATGGGCTTTTGTGAGGTCAAGGTTTTGGGGTCCACTAGAACAGTACAAATGTTGGGTCCAGTACTGTTGGGTTATTGATGGTCAAAATGTCATGGTGTTTGTGAGAACGGTCACAGTTGATTTCTTTTGATCCTGGCTTGCTACTTTTTTTTTTTTTTTTGAGAAGCGGCTTGCTACTTGATTTGGCTATTAAGTACCAAGTGCTTCCTATTTGCAACCATGAAAAATTTGACAACAAAACCACAAAAATAAGCTTCGAACTCCAACATTATTTCAACTTGTCAACGAAATTCATTACATAAGACATTTTTTTTTTTTTGGAGAAGTGCTATTTCTACAATATTTTTACAACAAATAATAAGTGACAAGTTGTTATTAGTTGTAATTTGAATCTACAATTTAAATTACTTTTTTGCCCATCTATAATAACCAATAACAATTTACCATTTAAAATTTATTGTAAAAGTGTTGTGAAAATATTGTAAATATAACATTTTTTTAATGAATAATAAAAAATGTAGAATGCAATGATTGGAGTGTCTTTTCTACCTAGGCATTATCATAGTAAATTCCTAGTCCAAGCTTGCAAGCAGGGGAACCAGTAAGTAGACATGGCAATACGGGTCAGAATTTTCTGACCCGACTCGACCCGACCCGAAAAATACCTGATCTGAACCCGATTTTTTTGACCCGAAGCAAAAAATGGGTTGACCCGTGACTCAACCTGATTTTTTGTAGGTCAACCCGACCCGACCCGAATAACCTGTGACCCGACCCGTTAAAAAAATTCACTAAAAAAATATTTACACCTAAATACTTCATATACTCATATAAAATTATAAACTAATAAATTAATTGTCAATTTGTCATGTCATGACGCAAGCACAGCCTGCACAAGACAACACCTTACACTTACACCATTAGGTCCATCCGTCCAACATTACACAAAGACAAGTTTTCTTTTTTTTTTCTTTCTTTTTTTTGAGAAACACAAAGACAAGTTGACAACATTGAGTCATTGAAAATGACAAGGCTTTGGCTAATTGGCTGTATCACAACCGTTCAAATATATATATATATATATATATATATATATAGATTATATATCTCATGGTCATTGTCTCATTGATTGGCCAATATATATATATATATATTATATCTCAAGGTCATTGTCTCATAATACGTTTTAGTCATTTAATTTTTTTTATAGTCATAATTATACAATTTTAATTCTTTATTGATTTACTTTCATGGTACACTAACTTATATTAAAATGTTGTATTGTGGATGAAGATGCTAACGAAATTGGCCAATTTGAGTTACAATTTGCAAGTATGAATATTTGCAGTGCTGAATCTGCTACCAACGTTAAGTAGATAGAGATTGAGGTGTAATTTTTATAAAATATTTACTTATTCTTTTTTACTTAAAATGTTATGTTTATTTTTAAATCTTTTTTTGTTTAGTTTATTTTTCTAAGTAATCTAACTTTACTATTAAAGGCAACAGGAACATGTGCACTTAAAAAAACTGATAACTTGTTACTTTGCTGACTTACTTGTTTTGTTTGTTTTAAGATCTATCTCTTTTTGAAGATGTAAACTTGTAATTATATGTATTTTGACAGTAAACTATTAACATTGTAGACTTTTTCCATCACGAATTTATGATTATAAATAATTTTTGTTATGCTCAAAACTGTCAGAATTAGAAGGATATTAACAAGTGGCATTAAGTGCAATTCATTTGTTTGATTGATTTTATTCATTCTCTAAAAATAGATTGTTATTGATTTGTTTTTTGTAATTGAAAAAAAAAAAAAAAAAACTTGTTTGAAAAATATAGGTCAAACTGACCCGACCCAACTGACCCACAACCCGATTGACTCGTTTAAAAATGACCCGTTTTGACCCGTGATCCGTTTGACCCGCAAACCCGATTGACCCGACCCGACCCGACTCGACCCGGCTGTTTTGCCATGTCTACCGGTAAGTTATAGTTGTTATCTCAATCCTATAAGGATACTAGTGAGCATTGAACCAAGAGTACGAGGCTTTCCCCCAAGTGCTTCCTACTCTAGTAAAATTAATTACATAGACTTTGGCCCAAGTGAAAAAAAGTAATATCGATGATTTTTTGCTTTATATAAATTATTAGGACATAAAAACCAATCTATTGGATTTTTTGCTTGAAAGAACAACAAAAGTATAAATTGTTATTTAGTATAAAGCAGCTATGACTTCATAAATAATTTGTTCCTTATAAAAAAAAAAAAATTGGTTAGTATAAATAATTTGTTCCTACTACTTGGGGAATCATGCTTTAACAATTATGTTTTTCAGTAATATGCCTAAAATACATGGTTGGCTTACTTCCTAACAATTTAAAGTATTTAATGTTTAATTCTTTAAAAAAAAAAAGTATTTAATGGTTCACTAGCCATATTCCATAGATGAATCCAAAATGTTTTTTTTTTTTTTTTTTTTTTTTTTTTTTTTTTTTTGTAGGGGTGTTTTCGCAAAGTGATTCTAGCATGTTCTAGGAATTACTTAATGAAAATATTCTTTATATGAGAACAGAATGTAGCAATTGCTGCATAATTTCCAGTCTTGTGTTACATTGCTCCGCAACCTCATTGAGATTGCTTTGGCTAGAGGATTTACCAGATGTTCTTTCCTCTGTTTTAGCAGAGGATATATCTCATTCTAATTTCATTGGGGCTTAAATTCTGGTGTTGGGGTAATTCCATGACTGTGTCCCATATATGTCTAGTAATATTTGGGACAATAGACAAGTACCGATAGGTTCTTTTCATTGCCCATTTTCCTTTTTCTCAAAAAAAAAAAAAAAAATCTATATTATGGAGAATGAATAATTATGTATCTATCTCATTCATGTAGTTTTGGCCCAATTGGAATCAAGATTGGCAGGCCAAGGTCGTTGTTCCTCACATTACTCAATGTTCTAATTTTGATCCATTGTAGTCATTCCTATCTTGTGCAATGCCCATAATTGACTTAAAATGATTGTATAAAATCACTTAACAACGATGCTCTTCCCTTTATTGTGACTGAATTTGATCACAAAGAGTGTACTATCTACATGACATCATAGATTATTGAGATAGCAAATGTAAGTGCTTTCATACAATAAATGAAGAAAATGTAATAGGATTTTGCAACACATACCCTAAATAGTCTTACACTCTTAGTTGAATGTGACACTTATTGTCGATACAGGTGATAAACAGAAGTTGAAATACCAAAAAGTAATATTATTGCTAGGAATGTTGTATCTCTCTCCTTCATATAGTTATACGATCCAAGCTTCTCTGTAGATTATTTCGATTTTGATACCAAGATTGAAGCTTTCCTATCTATTCATCCTACTCTGGGCATAAACTATAAACAATCAACAGATATCCCCACCTTGCTTAGAGCTCGTACATGATGAGAACGAAGAGTGTATCACCTGACTAGAAATGTCACAAATATGAGAGCAAAGAAGTCTAAGAAATTTGTAAATCTTTTGCTCAATCTAATGTCTGCTTTCTTGAATTAAAATTTTGTATGGAAGAAGTTTTGGAGAGCGACGGTGCAACCTCATAGAAGAGACATGGGAAGCATTAATTAGGAGGGTGCAAGCTCACACGTTAGGGTGTGATTTAAAAAAGACAGCTGAATTACATTAGAAAATCATTTAAGTAGAGAAAGACATCCTAGCTTAGCCCTCCTAAAAAAATAAAGAAAAAATAGAATCCAAAGTACCCAATCAAAGCTCAATGATTGTATTATTTGGAAAATCCACTTTCAACATCGTACTGAAAATTCCAAGCGGCCTATTAAATTATTAATAACTTGGCACAAGCATATTCCCACTGACCTAGATATAAATTAAAATGTTTTCTTAAATAATAAGTCCAATTTAGTTGATTTTATTTATTATATATTACAACTCTCATTGAAAGTGGGAGGTTTAATGTACAAAGGATGTATACATGAAGCTCTCTCGAATAAAAATGTTACTTTATTTGATCTCTCTTTCCATCAATTTTTCATTTGTTAATTAAAATAAAATGTCATGTTTCTATGATGGAGTCTTTACAGACCTACATAAACAAAAGACGCTCTGGTTAGGGCATCTGATCTTCCACTATCAATTCTCATAGTAGGAATGGGAGGTGCTAATTTTATGCAAATGGAGGTATACTCTTGTTTTCCTAATATAATGGCCTTTTAGATTCTTTTGATTGCTTTATTTCAATTATTTTGTACAATGAATGGTGGAAATTTAGCTTTTAGAATTTCCACTTGAATGATTGTAATATATCTTAATTTTTGGCAGGTGCTTGATGCTAATGATGGAAGATGATTTGAGAGCTCTACAGGTCGTGTAGCAACACATGACATTGTACAATTTGTTCCAATGCGAGAAGTACATAGTGAGTACACAATGACACTTGTTTGTCTCAACAAAGCTTTTGTTATTACATCTAAAAGCATCCACTAACTATAATTGTGCATTCATAAGTTTGTCCCTGTTGGTAATATGTCCTAAAAGCATGCTAAATTTGTGGGTCAAAGTTTTAGAAGATTTGTTGTTGCCAATAAATTTTGGACCAAATGACACTTTCTCCTTCCATATGCATGGGATGGAGGGCATGGGTTTGAATTCCCCTAGCAAAAAAGCTTTAGATGACTGCTTACTCATATCGCAGAAAAGCCCAAATGGGTGTATGCGAACTTTGAAAATGTATTAAACAAAGACGTTGCATGGATTGCCGTTGCCATTACTGCCTTGATCCAGTCTTTGTCTATATTGTTGTTAACAGTATAATACACTTTGCAACCACCTTTTTCCAGTACCCATTGGACATGTTATAGGCAAAAAATGGGGTCATGGTTTCAATCTAGTGTGAATGCGTACTCAGCAAGCTGATTTCTATGTATCTTACCTCTTGATGTTTTTTATCATCTATTTGAGCCTCTTATATGTTTTATCAATTGGAACTTGATAATTTCCTTATTTGCTCTGTTATCTATTTTATCAATTGGAATTAATGATTTCCTTATTTGTTCATTTCGTTGTACTTCTTGTATTTTCTTTAAATGAGCTTCTTCATTTTGTTTCATCTAATAAATTAGTTATGGTCTTTACAGGTGGGCAGATTTCTGTGGTTCAGGCTCTATTGGAAGAGCTACGCGGACAGTTTTCGACATATATGCGGGGTAGAGATATCAAGCCACGCCTTCTCCATGTAGCCCCAAGGTTTGCTTGAGAACATTTTCTAGGTCCACAAGGTGTACAAATATGCTGATTTTGCTCACAACAACTGAAAGTTTTAAAAGGTCCAATTTTGTTCCTTACCTAAAAGGAGCTTGTTATTAATAATTTTTTTTAGGCCTGAAGACTGAACCACTAATGGGTTGACTTGCCTGCAAAGATCTCCTGATTTCATCCTAATAGAAAAAGTACAATTGTTTTTTTTTCGTTGAAATTTATCCTGTCTAGGGATAATTATACTTTTATTCAGCCATTTATTTAATAAACCATTGAACAAAGTTATAATAAACAATTTAGTCTTGTAAAGGTGAAAGTATCCCTTGAGCTGTTTGTAGCTTGTTTCATAGAGTAGGTCTCACACAAGGATGTGGGGTTTATATTTGTGAAGTTCACATATCTGTGACTATGACATGCTTATTTTATTTGGAAATACTTTTGGTCTTGCAAGGGGCCTTAATGGGGATTTGGTTCACTCCTTAAGGAAGGTGTCAATGTCATGGTGTGGGCCTTCATATTTGTGAGAGGCCCACTATTAAGAGTTAAGTTTTAGTGTGAGAGAGCATAAATAGGGATTTGGGTTTGGCTATTCTTATGCAAGGTGTTATTTCATTTTGGAGGTACAAACATAAAACATTAAATTGATACATAGTTGGGTTGTTGTTGGCAGAAGGAAAAGTGTGTTGTATATAAACAAGGAAAATAGAAAGCAGATTGGGTAATGTGAAGACCAATCGTTTAAGTAAGAAGATTGGGTAAAAACTTTGGATGGTGTTAGGCACCTAAGCCCACCTAATATGATGGGTTGGCCTCTACTTGTACTAAGTCATTTTTTAATATGGGTCTCATTGAGTTGGTTCCCTCATAAGCATATTTAATTAAAATTTAAAATTAAATACATACAACACGGCGTGAAGAGTTGTTATTTACAGGGTGAATGACCTAATTTTATTTCTGAATCTTAGGTCCTACATATAAAGTTATCAAACTCAAGATCTCCTTTTTTGATACCATTGGTAGTTTATCATAGTTTCAGAGTAACAGGTATTTTTTTTCGCTCCTTAGATATGAGTTAGAGATCCTACTATATGTTTTTCACTCCTTAAAGATGAGCTAGGATGATCAAAAAATGCATTAATTTGTCTACGAAACTACAAGATTCACTAATAAAACTTCATATGATTTCTTGGACTATGTAATAGCCTTGTCTTAGCTCCAAAGCCCCATGACAAAGCTACTATGAGTCTCAACCTTATTATTAACACACCGATACATTCTGGCAAACTTTTTGGTCCAATCCAATAAAATCTACATCACACCGCCCCAAAAAAAAAAAAAAAAGACTACATCACACGTTCAGCAGTAGAACCTACATTGAAAAACTTCAATTATTTATATGTTCTAGAATTGAATCATTAATAAATTAAAAGATCAGTCTTCCTTTGAGTCATCCTCCAAGTCATCAACACTATTTTCCTACAATAAAAGATCAATTCAAAGTAATGGCCCAAATGAAAAATTAATCCAAAAATATGAGATGAAAGAAAATTAATCCTAAAACAACACAACACTACATCATAATCAAATAAACAATAACATTCTTAATTTCTTATCTACTAAATATACATGCAATTGACACCTATGTCAGAAGATCCACAAGTAAAAAAACAAATATCATTGCTTTTCAAACCAAATGCCTTAGAAGCAAAAATATGAAATTAAGAAGATTAAATTTGAGTTTTTATATCAGTGATTTAGTGATATAAGCGAAAGGTATAATGCTTATGTAAAAAAAGATTATCATTTTGTGATCCCTTATAGGAGAGATGAGCACTTTCATCACCATAGAAGAAATATAAGTTCATACATAAAATGGAAATTTATATAAGTCAGCTTTTTTTTTTTTTTGGAGGACATTATATAAGTCAACTAATTGGTAAATTTGAAAGGAAAAAAAGAAGAAGAAGCCAAAGTGGCGTGTGTATTTGTCATTTATTTATTTTTGAAGCCAAACTTAAGACTAAGTTAAACTCACAGTTCAAATTTAATATATAAAGCAATCCAATATTAAACTCTGATTAAATTAGGTTTGATGTTCTCTTAATAAATTTTAGGGTAAATTCCATTAACTACCCCTGAGGTTTGGGCTAATACCAGTCAGGTTCAAGACATTTTAAAACTAACCAAATTGGTCCATAAGCCCAATTTAGTTCCTAACACTGTTAGCCCACCCTTTAGTGATTTTCTTCCTCTCTCAGACTTGTCTCCTCTTTCTTTCTCTATGTGACTTTCTCCCTTCTTGACCCCTCTCTCTTATACCTTAAATCTGCTACAACCAAAACACAACCATTCACAGTAACAAAACCCAAAATTAAGAAACTCAAAAAACCCACAACAAACCCAACAATAATACCACCACCATATTGGAGCCCACTAAATAAATTAAACAATCACCACGGATCAATAGGGTGGGAGATCGAACCGCGGAGAGAAGAACCCAAAGCACGCCAAGTTCAATTTGTTCCTCTTCGATCCCCCTGGACTTACACACCAAATAGATAATCTTGTAAAAAATATTGGTATTGGAATTGGAATCGAAATTGGACTTAGGGTCGGGCCAATCGATCTCGACCTTGATGAGGTTGAGGGAGAATGGTTTGAAGATGCAATCAAGAGTGGGCTCGACAACTTTGGCATAGTCGGATTTGAGAGCGAGAATGACAGGTTGGAGATGGGTTCGAGCTTGTCCAAGACAGATTTGTAGGTGAAAGAGAAAGAAGAGTTAAATGGCTAACGGAGACTAACGGGGTTTAGGGATTAAGTTGGACTTATGGACTAATTTGGTTAGTTTTAAAATGTCCTGGACTTGATTGGTAATTTGTCCAAACCTCAAGGGTGGTTAATGAAATTTACCCTAAATTTTAATTAAATTAGCTATATTCTTTTATAAAAATTCTATAATTTAACTTTTTATTTAATACTTAAAAATTAAATACTTAAAAATTCTGTAATACTTAATAATTAAATATATATATATATATATATATCATACTTTTTTTATAAAAATATTTACTGTTCTAGTGCATTTAAATTATTAGCGAACATTAGTGACAAACCAAGTTAACAATTGCAAGTGTTACGCATATATTTAACCACCTTATGTTACCTTGGAAATTAGGATAATGACCATTGGTTCCACATCGCATACTAATTTCCTTGTGTCTACTCCAACAAATTAAAAATGCTTTTAAAAATTTCATAAAATAAAAGCGTTAGAACATACCTTCTCAGTGAATAATTTTTGCACGCACGTATCATAGTTTTCCTCCCAATTTCTTTTTATGGCGCTATTCACATCTTCCTCTGGTAACAGTCTTCTCCAGTATGACCCTTGAAAATTTTCGCCCAGTCGAACTAGATTTAGCTTCGGCATGCTTAGGACTCCATTATAGAAGATCTTCATTTCTGGGCATCCCGTCCAATTTAGATCTTTTAGTGATGGGAATTGGATGGTGCGATTACCCAAGTGGAAGCTTCTCAAACTGGGCAAATCATCAAGGTACAAATGTTCCAATTGATTGAAACAAATCTCATCTCCTACTTCACCTTCTCCCTCATTTGTGACTATTTCTCTCATTCTTTTGCATTCAAATAACTCCAATTTTTGGAGTTGGACCAAACTTTTGACTGCTGAGGAAGTTGCTAAACTAATCAACCCATGACATTTCCATACTTTCAAAGTGTTTAAATTTCGGAAATGCATTGAGGAGGGCACTAAATTTTTTAATCTGCCGCATTCTGATACTATCAGAATCTCCAAATTTTGAAATGCCCTACCTTGTTCAGAGTTTTCCTTCCACAAAAGCATCAACTTCGGCATTTTAAATAGTTTCAACTTTGTCAAACGTTCAAACGTCCCGGCATATTGTCCTTCGTTGTTGAAGAAAAGATTAGCGACAGAAAGAGACTTAAGATAGCGTAATCCTTCAACAAATACCGAAGGGCCTGCTATCACTTTATCATCTTTGCCGTGCAATTTGAGAACTTCTAGTTTGCAAAAGAACTCTCCAAAAAGTCGACCATTTGTTGGATTCATGGTTTCATTCCAATCCAAATCCAATTCTTCCAAGTTAGGGAATGTATCCTGGAAAAGATAGAAGTATTGAACAAAAGAAAGTAGAAGTTAGTGTTCTCCAAGCAAGTTTGGGATAATATTCCCAACAATTTCAAGTGGGACTGAGTGTATGTAAATCAAGTGGCTATTTAGAGAGGGAGAGCAACGTGCATCGATGCATCTCCATTTATTATCCTATGTAATAATTATATATAACATCTTCTCAGGTGGATGTGAATTTCCATCTCCCCTGTAAAGGTAACCCATTCCTATATAGTTGTTATACAAGATACTACATCTTACATGTTTTATAGTTTCTTTTTAAGGGATTTGTTTCCAAAAAAGAGAACTCAAGCACAAAAGTATGAGTACATGAATGCGCACAATTTTTTATTTTATTCTTTGAACATTATTTTTTGGAAAAATAAAAGATAAAAAAGGGTCCCATTTATCAATTTAAGATACTAAATTGATTTTTAGTGTAAGTAGATTCAAGCTCAGTTCTCTTATTTAAGAACAAAAGATTTTACCAATTAAACTAATTGGAACCTACTAGAGAAATTCTAATTTAAAGACATTAATAACCACATATGAAATCCTAATTAGTTTGAAAGAAAATCTTTTTATATAAGTTTTTATCATTTGGACATCTCAATTAAGTCTTCCATAAATTTTTCAAAAAAAAAAAAATCTAAAAATCATTGGTTTTTGGGCGAAACCAAAAAAGAAATATATATAAATAATATCTAAGTGGTCATGGACTTACCCAATACATATCTAATATTAATGTAGCTTTTTTTTTTTTTTTTTGGGAGGTTGGCTAAATGTAGCTATGTTTGTTTGAGCAAGAATTGCTCAGTTAAAAGTTAGTATGTGATAACTTCAACACAACTATGGTACTATATCCCAAAAAAAAAATAAAAACACAACTATGGTACAACTGGAAATTAGGCTCCTATAATCCAACTACTTATATGTAGTCCGACTAGTTTTTTTTGTTGTTTTTGTAAGCCGGCTAGTTTTCTAAGTATTAACAAATTGTTATTAATTTTAATTTCTTGGCTACCCATGTTAACAGAGAAACATGTACAAATCCATACCTTTTCAATAAGAAAGAGGTGCTGCTGAATCAGAACTTGATGGCCCAACCCATCTGTATCTGGGAAGCTTAATTCATTCGATGCACCAATCTTCACTTTGTCGCATTTGTGTATCGTCAAACTTTTTAGTGATGGCCATTTTGAAGTGTGTTTTCCTCGATAGAAACACTTGAGTTCAGGTAGTAATCGAAGACTTAGAGAGGTTATTCGTGGGAACACAAACTTAGTTGTTTCCAATTCTTCTTCGAAAGCAACAATTTCCTCCATTAATCCACAATCACCTATATCTAGACCCTCAAGTTGTTCAAGACTTTTGGCCACCGAGACTGGAAAAAGACTTTTCAGAGTTTCACATTTAGAAACTTCAACTTGACATAGATTTTGAAATGTTAAAATTGCTTCAGGATCCATAGTCCATACATGCTTAAGTTTCGGTAAATTCTTTAAAGTCAGGTATCTCAACTGAATGGATCCCTTATCACATATTTCATCAACATTTTCCTCTCTAACCTCAAATACTTGTTCTACCGAATCACAAACCTTTATCTTTAATTCTTCAAGATTCTGGAGTCTTCTCAACATATTAGGAGGAAAAATGTTCGTTAAATTTTCACATCTGCCAACATTCAAATTTTTTATTTTGCAAAAGGAATCTGGAACGAGTTGCTGATTGTGCCACAACATCTTCAGGTTATCTATGCCTTGGATGTATATTTCCTTCAAGTTAGAAAATGCAACCTACATTTCTCATGTATTAATTGAGTCAATAGCGTACCTTTATATTACCAAACATAGTAAAAAATAATAATTAGAAGATAGAGACAAAGTTGTTAGGAGTTAATTAAATTAGATTAATGTTGGAGATAAGACAATAAAAATAAACATCGGAAAACTGATAACATTATTTTCTTAAAAAAAACGAAGCTTCAAGAACATGAAGTAAGCTAATATAAAAAAAAGGAGGAAAAAAAGAAGAAGAAATAAATCAGCCTTCTAATTGAAGAGACCAGAGAGATTGTTTGGCTGTACAAAGGTTCACTTCTTCAAGTTCTTTTTAAAATGTGATGTTAATTTGTGCTCACGAAATTTAGATAATAATCTCAAGTAAAATCTGGTTTTGGGCCAAATTATTTAGCACAGAGATTATATATATATATATATATATATATATATATATATATAACAAATATATTATGAATTGGGTTTAAGTCCCATAATGAGAATTTGTTAAAATGCTATGTACTAATTTTTGAAAAAATATTTGGGATATGATCATCAAATTATCACTAATATTCTTCTCCAAAAATAAAATGATCACTAATATCACATTTACTCTAAACAATTATCTCTAATTTTTTATATCCAAGAATTATTTCTAATACAAACTTCATATTAATTACTAATATTCTGTAAAACGAAAACCCATTTTAATTTTTTCTAAACAAATAATGTGTGGGTGCGCCACACTTCCACCCACCAGCATAAACCCATTGGACGCTTACCTATGATTAAGGCATTACAATTTACAAACAACACATAAAAGTACCAACAGATTCAAATTGCCATCTAGCCAAATGTGGCCTCGTAACTTTTGTTAAACCCCTTGTGGGCACTATTTTAGGAACCCTGGATTTTCAACATATCTTCAAAGGTTTATGAAAATCAATGATAAAGAAATTTAAATTGTGAAAAATCTCAAGAGTACATGAAGAGAATGGCAAAACTGAAATATTACCAAAAAAGAAAAAGCAAAATAGGAGTAGAGAATGGCTAAAATGATAGTTATGATTTAGTCTTGGTTTTCAAAAAAGAATCCATCACTTAAACAGATCTTTTTATTCTTATTGACATTATAAACATATGCATGAGACGCTATTAAGTATTAAAAAAGCAGTCAAATTCTGGTCTCATGCTCAAAAAAAAAAAAAAAGTGCATGTGGAAAGGTTATCAAAATCGGTGAGAATATCAAATCATAACAATACCTTTTTATTGAAAAGCAGCTGAGAATGCGCATCAGGATGGAAACCCATCAAATTTGGTAAGTTTCGTAGATGCAAGGAACGCAATTGAGTGAAGTCAATTATATCCGTTCTGACGTCGTGGTTGACTTGTATCTCGTGTGTTCTTTCCTTTGAAAAAATTGCGCACATTGCCTTGCAATCAACAATCTCTATTTCTTGAAGTTGAGAAAAGCATCCAAACATAGTTAAGGAGAAGACAGATGTCAACTTTTTACATTCTTTTACTTTTAACTTTTTCAAGCTAAGGAAAGACCCAATTGGAGCTTGGTCATGGCATATCTCTTCAAGATTTTCTATATTATATAGAGAAAGTGACTGTAAAATAGGAAATGCAACACATTGAAACTCCATCAAGTTAACGATGTATTGAATCCCAGTGCTGTTTCCAACACAGAGATGCTTCAATTGTGGAAAACCTTTCTTGTCAACTTCATAAAGAATATTTTTAATACCCTCCCAAGGAATCAGATCAAGATATTCACAGCTTTTCAATAAAACTTTAATCCCATCCTCTATTTGCAAGCCTCTATCAAGTTGAAGTATCAACGATCTTGAGATTTCAGACTTATCATATTCACTATCACTATCAAAATACCAATAAAGATCATTGCCTATTAATATTTCATATCTTTCCAATTTCTCAAAAAGCAAGGCTTTTGGCAGAACCTTAGGATTGGGAATATTTATATACAATGTGGTCAAGAGTGGCAAATAGTCTAGCTCTGAGACCCTAGTATTTCTTCTTTCTGTGATTTCTCCATCAATATGCCATTGATTGAAGCTACGATTCAAATACAGTTCTTCTAACCCTCTCAAATCTGAAAATACATTGGATGGAATGACTTCAAGTTCGGTGCAATAGTTCAAATCCAACAATTGAAGGTGAGTCAATTGCCTTATTTCCATTGGTAACTGCTTTATGTTGGAACCTGATAGGGTAAGAGCTCTCAAATTCTTCAATTCTCCAATTAAAGCCAAGTCTTCCAACTTACACCGATCCAAAACTAAACTTTGGAGGTTGTGAAGGCATGAAATGGATGAAGGATGCGGAAGCTGTGCTCCAATCAAAACTAAAACTCTAAGCTCTTTCATTCCTTCAAAAACGTTATTAGGAATTGGTTGCGGCGAATATTTTTTACCACCCAAAAAAATGAACTTGAGTTGTGGACATCCGAACCTTTGAGGAAGCTCCTTAAAGTCAACATCAAAATGTGAGATTCCAAAAGAATCTTCCCATTTTTTCATATCTAACCATTTTTCCGGACCTTCTAAACTTCTTATGGTTAACATTTTCTCCTCTTTGTCTGCAATATAAATGGCAACATCACGAATGACGTCATGCATTTTAAATGTACCACTTCCATTACCTTCCAACAAGAAGCAAGAATCTTTTAGGCTATTGACCAATGTGTGGACCCTATTTCTCACTTCTTCCATTTTATAAACATCTTCAAAGAAGTCCAAACCCACCAAATATCTCCATAAGAGATCGATTTCTATGACCTTATCTTCTTCAAATATACTGCAAAACAGGAACAAAGATTGCGCTTCCTTGGTTAAAAAATCGTAACTCAACTTTATACTTGAGTATACCTTCTCATGCATCTCTTTGATCTGTGTTGGATTTGCCCTTTTTAATTGTCCCACAACATCCTTCCAAATTTTCGGGTCCTTTCGACTTTTCAATGCATTTGCAACTGTAGTAATGGCAATCGGTAAGCCTGCACATTCTTTGACAACCTCAACCATGGTAGATTGAAAATCCAAGGTTTCAGCAAAAAAATTGCCCACTATCTTCGAAAACAAGTATTTTGCTTCATCCTCTGATAAAGCTCCAACAGAGAATATCTCTTGAGTATCCATATCCGTGCCTAATACATCTCGAAATCTAGATGTAAGCAATAGTTTGCTTCCTTTTCGATCATCCCCAAAAGAAATGCCACGAGACTCCAAGTCAATCTTGTTCCAAATATCATCTATAATTAAAAGGATCTTCTCTTTCTTGAGCCGCTCACTTAGCAAAGATGCTTTTTGAGAATCGGTTGCATCTTGAAAACTCAGACCCAATTCTTCCGCAATGTCTTTCTGAATCTTTTCCAAGTCAGGTGTTTGGGATACAACTACTGTAACAATCCTTTCAAATAACTTGTCTTTTGCTAGTGTAGCAACTTTTCCAACAAGCATGGTCTTGCCCACGCCGCCCATCCCACAGACCCCAATGGCACGGATAGAATCATCTTTCAGAGCCTTCATAATTCCATTCAAAGTTGACTTTCTTGATTCGAAGTCTTCATAGCCTTTTGTAGAAATTGTAGTACCTCCTTGGATAGGGACACGATGGCCAACAGTCTGGAACGTGGCCTTGTCCTTGAGTTCCTTCACGTCCAATCCCATCTTGTGTGCTTTTCTTCCAATCTGATAACGAGCCTTCAAATCAAAACACTTCAACCTTGCTTGACCTTCCTCTTCAAGGAATTCTTGTACCTCTGTATTGATCTCCTGAACACGAGTCAGCCACCTCTGGACGTTAGCTTCAATTTCTTCTACATTGTAACTAGCAGCTTGAACCTGACACTGCACACCATCTCTAGCATCTTCGAGTTCGACAACTTCGTTCCTGAGATTGTCAACATTTTTTTTGTAGCGAATCAGATAACCCATCTGAGGTCCGACTTCTGTAATTGTGTAATCCACAATTTTTTCAACGAGCACTTTTACCCTCTTCGTAAGAACCTCCCTTACCCTCTTCGTAAGAACCTCCATTACCCTCTTCGTAAGAACCTCCATTTTTTGCTTTTATATATAGATCTGCTATTTTGGGTTGGACTGCTGTCACGAGATGAGAGTAGAGGCAAATAAATTCCCAAATAAAAAAACAATGGCAACAACGAAAGTGTAATCAAATTGAAGGACAAAAGAAGCCAAGGCAAATGACATTAACATACCTCTATCTTTGGTATATTAATGAAGATAATGGTCTTCTACTGTCTTCACGCGTGCCGTGAGCGCGATTCACAGGAAAGCTGAAAGCTGACAATATTTACAGTTTTACACCTTAGTTAGAAAATTATTTTGGGCTATATATAGTACTAAACTACTAATGTGGCATATTGTGATAAAGTGTGAAAAAATCGATTATGCTTCAATATTTACAGTTTTAGACATAGTTAGAAAAAATCGGTAATTTAAGGATGGGTTTGGATTCAGCGTTTTGGGCATATGGCGTTTTGCGTTGTCAGCCTTTTTTTTTTTTTTAGCCATGAATGTTGAATTTTTGTGTGAATAGTGCATTCATGCACTGTTCATGAGACCCACAAATATAACTTTTTAGCAATTTTTTCATTAAAAATTAGTCCTACGGTACTATTCACACATTTAAAAATTATTTTGGTACAGTATTTTCAGTTTTCAGCTTTCAACTGTATTCAAACGGACCCTAATACTCACCTTAATCCTTAGAGCATCAGTATTGGTGGTGCTAAAAAGCTATATTGTTATTTTTAGCACCATCAAATGCAAAAGTAAGGCTCCATTGGTGGAACTATAACCAAAATTTTTGGCTTCTTTGTTATAGTCCACAGCCAAAGATGGTTGTGCACGATAGCTCAAAGGTTAAAAAAAAAAAATTCTTGCATTCACACTACTTTAATTTTTTATTTATTTTTTATAAAAAGGTAAGCGTTTACACTACTTTAATCATTTTACTGATTTTTTTTTCTTTCTTTTTCTTTTTACTTAGTGGATATATTATTTTATTTTGTTGTTTATATTATTTTTTTGTATTGAAAATTAAAATAAAACCACTTATGTTAGATGTTTTGTAAAATGAAAAAGTAAAATAGATAAAATAATTTTTTGTAATGCCAAATAGCTAAAATTATAACTCCACCAATGTGATGCTCTTATCTCATCCTTTGCCTTCATAAAATTTTTATAAAAAAACTTGAAGGGTAGCTATTAGATCCATAATTAAGCACCAAATTAGTGACAGGATGCAGTGATTACAAGTTTACAACCGCAAAGAACCATGTCAAAGGATGAGTGAGATTGATAAAAAGAAATAAGAAGGTTTCAACACAAAAAAAGAAAAGAAATAAGAAGGTAACCTCAAATTGCAGTACTCTTTAGGATATCAAATTAGAGCCATAGGTTGTTATAAACTCGGACAGTCACTATGCTAAGTATCAGAAAACAGGAAACAATAGATGACACCTTGTTCTTTCCCTCCTTTCTTCCTTCTTTCGTTCTTTCTTAATTTCCTTTCCTTCTTCCTTAATTTCCTTTCCTTCTTCTTTTTCCTTCCTTGCTTGTCTCGACAAATGATAAGTAGAACAAACTAAAGTGAAAATTAAAAAAGAAAAAGTAAATCCGTGTAACAAATTGCAACAAAAATCAAATTGAGGAACTAATAGGAAGTACCTCTCTCCTTATAGCAGATCAAGGATAGTGGCTCTAGTAAATGAGAGCAGCGGTGACGATTAAGCTAGCTTGACTGCAACGAAAATTAATAGTGTAAAGTAGAAAGTATCAAACTCTTTTTTATTTTTTTGAAAAGTGGAGCAAAATAAAACCAAAGTGAGAGGGTAAAGATTGACAAAATAAAAGATGCTGCGAAAATTATTTCAGAAGACGAGAAATGAAGGAAAGTAGAGTAAGAAAAATCTTTTTAACGGACCTCAACGAAAAAGATTTTTTTTTCTTGCTCATTGATTTTTTTGTTTTTAAATAAAAATAATAAAGTTTCTTATTTCAAGTTAGTTGGATCAAGTCTATACTCTTATAAGCTTATATGCATAAAATTTCTTGAATCTACAATCACTGGTGCCTCTACTTGTATGTGACTTGTCAAAAAAAAAGAAAGTTTTATATGCAAAAAAATTTATATAAATAATTTTTTTAAATTAATATGTTCTAAGACCATCCTGACTTGAAAATATTGTGTATATATATATATATATATACTTTAAAAAAATATTATTTACTAAATTAACCTATTTTGACCACCCTAATAAAAAGATTGAACCCTTTTACTTAAGACTCATAAGAATTTAAGTTCAATAAATAAAAGAGTAATACTACATTCACAATATTTTTACAATAAGTTTTATAATAAAACTTTGCCACTTATGCAAATATAACATTACCTGGTGATTTGTGATTTTTTTAATTTATTTTTATTTCTTATGTTAATTAGGAAACTGGCTCACATTTGCATAAGTGGCATCATCTCATTAATTAGGAGGACCACTCCAAGAGTCCTCTCAATAAACCTAATAATTTCTCGGCGTGAGAAGGACACAATGCACAAAAGATTATCCATCCTTACTGTTAACTTGTACAAATGTCCATTTTTAGCCATATCAATTTCTTTGGATATTATGCCCAGTTTGGATGGAGAATAAAAGAGGTGGAGTAGAGGGGAGTTGGCTAGAAGTTAGGCTAATTTTTTACTAACTCTCCCCTACTCCCCTTCCCTCCTTCTCCATCCAAACTGGCGATTAGTGCTTAATAAAAATTCAAAAGCCTAGAGCCACCAGTGCTTCCGCATCCTCCGCATCTAATCCAATTGCTTCCAATGAACACATTGCCCCATAAATTCCCCATGCTCATTGCTAATAACAAAACTAATACTAAGGGTTTGTTTGATTGGGGTGAAAAGTGAGAGGATAAAAAAAGAGGAGAGATTACGAAAGAAAATAATTTGTGGGATTGTTTGGTAATGGTGAAAAATAGAAAGGATTTTGGTGGGACTCATGCATTTTCTCTTTGTGCTATCAAAAAAAAAAAAAAAAAAAAAAAAAAAGAACCTCTCCAAATTGGAGTGATTTTAGGAGAAAAAATGGTAGAGAGGGGTAGATGACAAATTACTAAATGTTCCATTCTCTTCACTGTGTTTGTGTTGTGTTTTAGGTTGCGTTTGGCTCCATGTAAATGAATTTCCGAGCGTAAAATAATTTCAGGGGAGAATATTTTGCGAAAAGAAAAATATTTTTAGATGTTTGTTTGGGGTTCTAGGAAATACACCGGAAAAGTATTTTCGGTGTTTGGTCGTGCATGTAAAAGCATTTTTCTAGAAAATATTTTCTTGCTTTTGGGCTCCCAATGCAAAACAATTCAAGAAAATGCCAAAAAAATATATCTATAATACAATGGGTAGTTCATTTTCCTTCTTTTTTTTTTAAACGTATTTTCTTTCATTTCTCAAACAGTGACTTGTTTTTTTTTTAATCATTAGTCTTTCTATTTTCTTTCTTTTATCAAAAAATAGGATTTTTTCCTCTTTCAATGTGTTTTCTTTCTTTGATCAAACTGTGCTTTTTTTAAAAAAAATCAAGTCTCGACAGTTGTTTTTGTGTTTAACAATAGCTTTTTTTTTTTTTCTTTAAACTTTTTTGAATCAATGGTGGTCCTTATTTTTTAACCAAATGATGGATAGCTCATCTATATTTGTCATATATAATACTATAATGTAATGTAATAATAAAGAAAAATAAAACAAATTGCCGGCTTATAAGAGTAAATTTATATAAATTACTTTTTCTATCTCTGCTTTTCTGCTCAACCAAATAAAAAAGTTTTTTTTTTTTTTTTTTTTTTTTTTTTTTTTTAAATTCGAACTTTCTTCTATCTTTTCACTTTTTCTTCTCCTCAACCCAATAGACCCTAACTCTTTGAATATCAAAAAATATAGCCCCATCCATTATTTATCTTAACCCAGCCATCACGTGAGTAACGCTATCCATTAGCAGTGATGTACCCCAACATTAAAACATTTAATTTAAGTCTGAATGCTTAATGATAGGATGGGAACTTGTTAAAAACAATCATATTTATAAAATATAAAATAAAAATAAAAACACATATATTCCAAAAAACATTCAAAAGGAAAAAAAAAAAAAAAGACGAAGAACAAATGAAAATTAAGAAATCAAACAACATATCTATATTTATGAAAAAGGACAATGCAAACACCAAACAGTGGAAGTGAAGACAAAGAATGAGCAGTAAAAGAATATGATCTATCAAAGTCACACCCCAATCACACCACATTGGCAAATATTTTTCAGCTCCTACAATTTTCAAAATTTACATCTTTAACCACAAAGCATGGAGGCAGATGTTTTAGTTCTGATATTTATTTAATTAAGATCAAATTATAGTATATAATATAATATGTGCAAGACCTTGGACTTTAAAATTTTTTAAAAATTAACTCAATTTTCTCATTGTCAAAAACTATATTATATAGGCTAAAAAAAAAACACTTTTGCTCCATAATGTTTACATAATGAGTGCTTTTATAGTTCCTAATATTTTAAATGAGTGCTTTAGCCACTAAATTTTCAAAATGAGTATAATTGGTTCCTTTGTCTAGTCTCTTTTGTTTTCTTGTCTCTATGTGCATATTAAAGCAATTAGGTAATTGTTTTTTGTTTTGTTTTGTTTTTTGTTTGTTTTTTTTTGCTTTTAATGATGTGAAAACTTAGTTTTTAATAATAAAGTAGGCATTGGCAATCCTGGGCTCAACCCAATGCGTGCACTACCTAACCCAAATGATATGGATCCTCTTCCCCATTTGAAACCCAAATCGGTATAAGTGCCCTTCAACATCTCTTCCTTTGAACCTTAAACCCAAATTCGAATGATATTACTCCTCTCAATTTCATGACACAAGATAAGTTCAAGATAACCCTTCATACTCAAATCCTTAAATCTCTATTGATTCTGCCTTTTAACTTTCATTTTATTTTTGGAAGAACATGAAGCTGCCAGTGATCTCTCTATATATAGAGAGAGAATTAAATTTTTGAGAAGTGAAACAAATTAAATCTTTGCCCATTTACGTGAAATAATGTTGTCTTTGGGATTTAATATGGGTAGATGATTTAATTTATTAACTTTTCAAACTTCAGCGTTAATTTATTACTTTTGAAATTATAAAAATTTTGTCCCAACTCCAAGGTTCGTTGGGTTGGGCTCATCTAGTGTACTTCTCAGGTTTCATCCTACACTCACGCAGCCCATTGTCAAACAATGGTTGTGCTAACTGATAATCAAAACTAACCACTTCATGTAACGGATTGTAATACCCAGCCACAGAATTTTGTGCCTCTAATTGTTCTGCTTTTTTGGGTTGGGCTGCTGTCTTGAGAGTAGAGCCCAATAAAAAACAATAACAACAACGGAAGTGTAATCAAATTGAAGGACAAAAGGAGCCACAATTTAATGACATACCTCTGTCTTTGGAATATTAATGAAACTGTCTTCACGTGGGCATACAAAGGAAAGCTGAAAGCTGACAATCAAATTTTATAAAAATAAAAAACCCATGTTAATCTAAAATAAAATAAAATGATGTTTGATTATTTTATTTTAGGGAGTTTTTTTTTTTTTGGTTTCTTGTACTAAGATGGGAAGCAAATAGCAATGAATTATTAACGTTTGGCAGTAGGCATCTACTTTGATCAATTTCTCACTAGTTTGATTACAAGGGGGGAAAAAGTTATGTGTCTGTTTTTGATAAGGGTTATCCCAATGACATTATGCTGACGGGCCTGGGACTGACGACCCTAGGGCTGACGACATCAACTCTTGGGCCACCTGAGGCTGACGACCCAAAGCATATGGAGATCTAAAGCTGACGGTCTCAGGACACGAGCAAGCCTGACGCGTAGCCAAGCTGACGGGGACAGACTGACGAGGTTAGCCTCGGCTCCGTCTACAACCTTACTTGACCAACACGCATATATAAATGATTCTTGAACGACACGTCTAAGTATGGAGACTCCTACAAGGACAAGGATTCTAGGAGATACGTGGGATCCAAATATCACTGTCCTAAAAGGAAAAGAGCTCCTTGACCAAGGCTTGAATCTCGGCCCAACGCTACTATAAATACCCCAAGACCCTCTCAAAGTAAGGTACGCACAAATAACTCAACTCTAGCACTCTAGTGTTGAAAGTAAAGGTTTCTAACTTAACCTTCGGAGGGTACTTGGCCGGTACCACGCCGGTGCCCTTTCAAAGGTCTTCACTCTCTTTGTTGTGCAGGTACGTCATCGGGGGCACGTGTGGACCGTGTGGCTTACTGACGATTTTATTGCATCATCAGTTGGCGCCGTCTGTGGGAACGAAGTGGTAACGCCACGCTGTCGCTTCCCGGACAAAAAGTTGCATGGTACTCACCCGCTCAATGGCTACCACCAACAACGTTCAGGAGAACGAACCGCGCGCAACCGTTCTGGAAAAGCAAGTCCAAACGCTCGCGGCAGCGGTCGAGCGCCTAACTAAGGAAAATCACGACTTAGAGGAGCAGCTGCGTCAGAGGAACGCGCATCCTAGAATACAAGAGGAAAATCAGGAGGAGACAAGCGCTGAGAGAAGGGATCCCGAAGCGCCCGAAGGCAGCAACGCCCCGAGCAAGCCGGAGAGGCGGGATACCAATCTGACTACCCCTTCTGAAGCCATACCCCCTCACATCGCCGCCGAGATGCAGGAGATGCGTGAGCGAATAGACGTGATGATGAACGCCCTCAAAGGACGAGTGTCTAACGATCTCGACGACCTGGTACAGCGGACCGATTCACCTTTCACGTCACTTGTTACGTCGTGCCCACTTCCCCCAAAGTTTCGTATGCCGCAGGTGGAAAGCTACGACGGAAACAAGGATCCCCTGGACCACTTAGAGTCCTTCAAAACTATAATGCACCTTCAAGGAGTGCCCGACGAGATTATGTGCAGGGCTTTCCCAACCACCTTGAAAGGGTCCGCGAGAGTCTGGTATAGCAGGTTGACGCCAAACTCAATTAGCACCTTTAAAGAGCTAGGCGCTCAGTTCGTCTCGCACTTTATCGGAGGCCACCGGTACAAAAAATCCACGGCATGCTTGATGAGCATCAAGCAGAGGGAAGACGAGACTCTAAGGTCCTACATAACGCGGTTCAACAAAGAAGCTCTCTCTATAGATGAGGCGGACGACAAGATACAAGTAGCAGCCTTCACCAACGGGCTGCGAAAAGGGAGGTTCCTCTTCTCCCTATACAAGAACGATCCAAAGACCATGTCCGAAGTACTTTACAGGGCAACCAAATACATGAACGCAGAAGACGCGCTGATTGCAAGGGAAGACAAGCCTAAGAAGAGGGAAAGGCAAGAAGATACTCGAACGGATAGGGGGCAAAAGAAAGCCAGGACTGAAGAACGACGGGATGATCGCCGCTCCAAACCACTCCCAGGGAGATTCACGAGCTTCACACCATTGACCGCCCCTATCGATCAGGTCCTGATGCAAATCAAGGACGAGGGGACTTTGACTTTTCCCGGCAAAATGAAGGGAGATCCCAACAAAAGGCCAAGAGACAAATATTGCCGCTTCCATCGAGACCATGGACATGACACGGCTGACTGCTACGACCTAAAGCAACAGATAGAAGCTTTAATAAGGCAGGGAAGGCTGCAGAGGTTCGTCAGCAAAGAACGAACGGAACCGCCGCAAGACCAAGCTCCCAGACGGGAAAACGAACGCCCCAGACAGCCCTTAGGCGATATCCGGATGATTGTAGGAGGGACGGCGGCCGTTGGATCGTCAAAGAAAGCTCGAAAGACATATCTCAGGATGGTGCAGAATATCCAGTTGGCAGGGTCCGTACCCAAGATGCCACGGACTGATAACCCCCTCATCGGATTCTCGGAGGAAGACGCACGACGCCTCCATCACCCCCATGACGACGCACTTGTCGTCACCATACGAGCAGGAGACTTCAACATGCATCGAGTTCTTGTCGACAATGGGAGCTCGGCGGACATCCTCTACTACCCTGCGTTCCAACAGATGGGAATTGATAGAGAACGACTGACTCCGGCTAACGCCCCGCTAGTCGGCTTCGGAGGAACAAAGGTATTTCCCCTCGGTGTTATCACCCTGGCGGTCACTATTGGAGACTACCCTCAGCAAGTCACCAAGAATGTAGCATTCCTCGTGGTCGACTGCTCTTCAGCCTACAACGCCATCGTAGGGCGTCCCACGCTTAACTCATGGAAAGCTGTAACTTCGACCTACCACTTAATGATAAAATTCCCGACGGAT
The DNA here is from genome assembly GCA_032878915.1 of Castanopsis chinensis. Taxonomy (NCBI): domain Eukaryota; kingdom Viridiplantae; phylum Streptophyta; class Magnoliopsida; order Fagales; family Fagaceae; genus Castanopsis; species Castanopsis chinensis. The sequence goes on from JAVQMG010000133.1 coordinate 5,704,429, forward strand.
TATGGAGTGGGAGAGCTCAGAGGAGACCAAGTGGCCGCACGAGAATGTTATATAGCAATGATGGAGATGGATGACCACCGTCAGACCATGAGCATTGAAGAACAACGCACCACGACGGAGCCCATAGAAGAACTCGAAGAGATATCTCTCGACGACTCCCAACTAGAGCGGGCAACCAAGATTGGTACTCTTACGAACAGTACGATACGGCAGAACTCGCGGTCTTCCTCAGAGAAAACCGAGACGTTTTCGCTTGGAGTCACGAGGATATGCCGGGCATTGACCCATCGGTCATAGTACACAAGTTGAACGTATCACCGTCTTTTCCGCCGGTTCGACAAAAGAAGAGAGTCTTCGCCCCGGAGAGAGATCGGGCAGTAGCAGAAGAAGTTCGTAAATTACAAGAGGCGGGCTTCATTCAGGAAGTTTACTACCCCGATTGGTTAGCAAACGTCGTCATGGTAAAGAAGAGCAACGGAAAGTGGAGGATGTGCGTAGATTTCACCGACCTAAACAAAGCATGCCCCAAGGACAGCTATCCTCTACCAAGGGTCGACCTCCTGGTGGATTCTACGGCCCAACACCAGCTGCTAAGCTTCATGGATGCATTCTCGGGATACAACCAGATCCTGATGGACGAAGCTGACCGAGAAAAGACTTCGTTTGTGACAAGTCAAGGCCTTTTTTGCTACAAGGTCATGCCGTTCGGCTTGAAGAATGCAGGCGCAACATACCAGAGGCTTATGAACAAGATGTTCGCGGAGCAGATCGGGAGAAACGTCCAGGTATATGTCGACGACATGCTGGTAAAAAGTCGAAGAAAGGAGGATCATTTGAAAGACCTGAAGGAGACCTTCGATACCCTTCGCTCCTACAACATGAAGCTAAATCCAGCCAAATGTGCCTTCGGAGTGACGGGCGGAAAATTCCTGGGATACATGGTGTCCCAGCGAGGCATTGAAGCCAATCCAGACAAAATCCGAGCTATAATGGAGATGACGCCCCCAAAAAATGTGAAGGAAGTACAAAGCCTAAACGGAAAGGTCGCCGCGCTTAGCAGATTCGTATCCAGGGCGACGGATAGGTGCCTCCCATTCTTCCGCACGCTGAAGAAGTCCTTCGAATGGACGGACGAGTGCCAGCAAGCATTTGAAGACCTCAAAGCCTACCTATCGTCGCCACCACTATTGACCCCCTCCCAACCAGGCGAAGAACTATTCCTCTATTTGGCCGTTTCTCCAGCCGCCGTCAGCGCAGCCCTAGTGAGGGAAGACAGCAAGGTACAAAGGCCGGTGTACTATGCCAGCCGGGCACTCCACGGGGCAGAAGTAAGATACTCGCCACTAGAAAAACTGGTCTTCGCTCTAGTTACGGCAGCGCGCAAGCTGAAGCCATACTTCCAGGCCCATACGGTGGTCGTACTGACTGACAAGCCCATACGACGAGCAATGAGTAGCCCTGATGCCGCGGGACGTATGGCCTTATGGGCTGTAGAATTGAGCGAGTTTGACATAAAATATCGCCCCCGCACGGCCATCAAAGGGCAGGTACTCGCTGACTTTATTGCGGAGTTCGCATATCAAGAAGATCAGGGGGCGGGAGTTCCCAATGGAATGTTTTCACTGACGGGTCGTCAAACAAAAAAGCTGGCGGAGCAGAGTCGTACTTCGCTCCCCCGAGGGTGACGAGGTCGAATGCATGATTCGACTTGGTTTTCCTACGACCAACAATGAAGCAGAATATGAAGCCCTCATAGCAGGCTTAGATCTGGCAAAAGCCGTAGGAGCCGTAGGTACGGTGGTCCATTGTGACTCTCAGGTAATCACCAATCAGGTCAACGGCGACTACGAATGCAAGGGAGAAAGAATGAAGATGTATTTGGCACAAGCAAGGAGAAAGGTGGACGAACTCCAGGCAAGAGTTGTTCAAATTCCAAGAGGGGACAACGAACAAGCCGACCGCCTTGCAAAAGCTGCATCAGCGGAACATGTGGTCATCCCCGACAAGGTACTATTTTTTACTCAACTCACACCACTGATAGATGTCATCAGTATGCAGGAAGTAAGATCCGAAAACGATTGGACCACCCCTCTGGTCGCCTATTTGAAAGAAGGCATTCTACCCGAAGAAAAGGAAGCCGCAAGGAAGCTGAAGGTCCGCGCAGCGAGATTCATCTTAATAAGGGATGTCTTATACAAGAGGAGTTTCTCCCGGCCGTACTTAAGGTGTCTAGGACCTGAAGAAGCGGATTATGTCATGAGAGAAGTACATGAAGGAATTTGTGGCAACCATTCAGGGTCGCAATCGTTGGTCCACAAATTAGTCAGGGCCGGATACTATTGGCCAACAATGCAGAAGGACGCCCAGACATATGTCAAGACATGCGACAAATGCCAACGGTTCAGTAACTTCATCAAGCGGCCAGCTGAAGAACTAACCCCGATCACTGCTCCGTGGCCGTTTGCCCAATGGGGGTTGGATATCATGGGCCCATTCCCAACGGCAGCAAGGCAACTGAAGTTCCTGATAGTCGGAATCGACTACTTCACCAAATGGGTGGAAGCAGAAGCCTTAGCCACTATCACTGAGAAGAACGTGCGAAGTTTCGTTTGGAAGAACATCGTTTGCAGGTTTGGAGTTCCAAGGGTCCTGATCTCGGACAACGGCAAACAGTTCGACAATAACGCCTTCCGGGATTTTTGTTCACAATTAGGGATCAAAAATCATTACTCTTCCCCGGCTCATCCCCAAGCCAACGGACAAGTGGAAGTCACGAACCGATCCTTGCTTCGGATAATCAAAACTCGGCTAGAGGGGGCAAAAGGCATATGGCCGGAAGAACTACCCAGCGTACTATGGGCATACAGAACAACAGTCAGAACCCCCACAGGAGAGACTCCGTTCCGGCTAACATACGGCACTGAAGCAGTTATACCAGCCGAGGTCGGACTCACGAGCTACAGAGTGGACAACCATGACGAAGGAAGGAATGACGAAGCCATGCGTCTAGAACTTGACCTAGTCGATGAAGTTAGGGCGACAGCTGAACAGAGGCTCGTACGATACCAAGACCTCATGGCAAAGCACTACAACTCCCGAGTCAAGCACAGGGACTTCGAAGTTGGAGACCTGGTCCTAAGGAAGGTGATGGGCGCCGCAAAAGACCCTACACAAGGAAAACTCGGCCCAAACTGGGAAGGGCCCTACAGAATTACATCATGGCTAAGGAAGGGTACTTACCACTTAGAGACTCTGGACGGACTAAGGCTACATCATCCATGGAACGCCGAACACCTCAGAAAGTACTACCAATAAAAAGCAACACAAAGAACGCTACTTCTCATCTCCAGTCTACTTTTCAGTCATTTATTTTAATCGTTTATTTTAGTTCATTACAATACATTTAAAGCCCAAAGGGCTAGGGTTTATTCATTTTTGAACAATTTTATGCCTTCAACACAATAAGAGGAATTTATTCAGTAAAACAACTTGTGCAACTATTAGGTAGACGGAACAACAAATGGGATGACCAAGCTAGAATCCACAAAAATGGACGAAACTACTACAAGGTCCACAAGGTGGACGACCTTAAGTCCACAGAGTGGATAGAACTACTACCAAGTCCACAAAGTGGACGACCCTACGTCTACAAAGTGGACGACCTTAAGTCCACAGAGTGGATAGAACTACTACAAAGTCCACAAAGTGGACGACCCTACGTCTACAAAGTGGACGACCTTAAGTCCACAGAGTGGATAGAACTACTACAAAGTCCACAAAGTGGACGACCCTACGTCTACAAAGGGGACGACCTTAAGACCACAGAGTGGATAAAACTACTACCAAGTCCACAAAATGGACGACCCTACGTCTACAAAGTGGACGACCTTAAGTCCACAGAGTGGATAGAACTACTACAAAGTCCACAAAGTGGACGACCCTACGTCTACAAAGTGGACGACCTTAAGTCCACAGAGTGGATAGAACTACTACAAAGTCTACAAAGTGGACGACCCTACGTCTACAAAGTGGACGACCTTAAGACCACAGAGTGGATAAAACTACTACCAAGTCCACAAAATGGACGACCCTACGTCTACAAAGTGGACGACCTTAAGTCCACAGAGTGGATAGAACTACTACTAAGTCCACAAAGTGGACGACCCTACGTCTACAAAGTGGACGACCTTAAGTCCACAAAAATGGACGGAACTACTACTACGTCCACAAAGTGGACGGCCTTAAATTCACAAAGTGGACGGCCTTAAGTCCGCAAAGTGGACAACCTGAAGTCCACAAGGTAGACAACCTGAAGTCCACAAGGTAGACGACCTTAAGTGCACAAGGTAGACGACCTTAAGTCCACAAAGTGGACGACCTTAAGTCTACAAAATAGACGACCTTAAGGCCACAAAGTGGACGGCCTTAAATTCACAAAGTGGACAGCCTTAAGTCCGCAAAGTGGATAACCTTAAATCCTCAAAGTTGACGGGGTCACTACAAAGACCATAAAGTGAACTTGGAAGTTCAAAAAATAATGGACGACTTTGATACGGAGTCCACAAAGTAGACGGAGTCACTACAAAATTCACGAAGTAAACTACATTAAGTGCGCAAAACCAATACAAAGTTTACTAAAGCAGGTAGCCTCGTCAGGACAAGATGCAAAAACATTACAAAAATTCAAACCAACGGCGAAATAAAAATAACACTTTGAAAGCAACAAACGTGAAAATACTACAAAAGGGAATTGTCTTTACAAAAAGCCCAAAACCGCGGGCGTCAAGCATAAAAATTCATTACAAAACAGTGTTTACAAAGGGTTCACGAAGTAGAAGGAGCCGTCGACGGGGACAGGACGACGATTGGAGTAGAAGGGTCGGCAGTAGACTTGGCCGCATCAAGACCGGCTGACGGATCCAAGGTGACGGACCTCTCCAAGGCAGGTTGAGCAAGAACGAAGCTGCCGTCTCTCGTGTCTGCCTTAGGATCGGTAGACTCATCATCCCCCTCGAGGATGGATTCACCCGCCGGAGTTGACGGTATGGGCTCGTCCATGTTGATCCCCGACAAGTCCAAGTCAGGATAGGCGCGCTTCATCTGCTTCAAGCAATCTTCAAAACCGTCAGCATAGTAGACGGCGCAGGAATCAATGAATTGCTGGGAATCTTTGAATTCCGCCACGGCGTCATTCCTGGCCGTCTCTACCTGGCTCATCAGTCCTTGCAGCTCCTTCTCCGCCGCCACCTTTGCCTCGTCAGCCAGGCCTCGTTGACGGGCCTCCTCCGTCAGCATGTCCGTCAGTCTTTTCACCTCCTTAGCTAAGTGGACGTTGGCCTCTTTGTACTGCTGCTGGGCGTCAACAGCATTCCTTAGCCGGGTATGCAGACGGGAAACCACAGCTTCCTTATCCGCGCATTTGTCCCACAAGTACTTCATCCGGATCATGGCCTGCAAGACGTAAGAATAACGTCAGTCCGTTATAAGGTCGTCCATGTGGCTTGATAAGAGGAAGGAATAGTATACCCGGGTGAGGTCGAAAATCCCTGACGACCCTAGATCGTCAGTCGACTCGTCGTCACACAGCGCCATCTCCTCCTCCTTTAGGATGGACCCCGTCACCTCCACGGCATAGTCCTTGTGGGTAAGGAGGTGACGACGGAATCTGGATGGACGACCCCTGACGCCGTCATCAGGCCTTTGCCGACCCCGTGAGAAGCTCTTGGGGGCGACGGCCCCTTGGTAGGTTCCCCAGAAGAGGGAATCGCCTTCTTCCCGGACCGGTCGCCAGCCCCGTCGGTTTTCCTTTTGACGCCTTTCTTCCCGACGGACTTGGGGGCTGACGACGGCGTCGCTTCACCTCTTGCCCTCTCCTCCTCCTGCTTCTTCTTAGCCGCGGCGGCACGGATTCTCTGTTTTGCCGTCTCCATCTCTGTTAAAGACAAAAAGTGAGTAAAAACAATAATAAAGGAAACTGACGGAGGTAACTACGAGAAACTCACGTCGACGGGATAATTCGTTTAGCCTACGAGCCTCGTCTGACGGTTCGGGACCACCACAATATAGGTGCAAGGTGTCTAGGGTAATTAGGTCCCGGCACCTCCTTTCGTCTAGAGGGATCGACGTCACCCGACGAATGAACTCCTCTTGCTCCGCAGTTATGTCTGGACGAACGTTGGCTGAAAGAAAAACAGACGGGGTTAGGAATCAATCAGATCTAGGCAAAAAGAGGGGCCGACGGGGTCAACCTGAATCCCTAACATGCGCCCAAGTATTGTCGAAAGAACCATATGGCATGAACTGCCACTCTTCTTCACGACACACCCAGTTCGTCCCCTCAACGAAGAAGTATCTCCCTTTCCAGTTTCTATTGGAGTCAGGCATGTCCGACACCAATTTCAAGTCTCTCGACCTAGCGGAGAAGTGATAGAAACCCTTGGACGAGGAAATATGTTGTGGACGGTAGCACCAAAAGAACTCGTTTAGAGTTAACTGACGGTGCCCACCGCTGAGACGACCCATAAAATCTCCGCGCCGATGAAAGTCCTCCACGCATTGGGGGCAACTTGACTGACGGAGATGCCTAAAAAGTTTGTTAACTGACGGTGCAACTCCGTCAGTGGTAGTCTGAAGCCCGCCGCAAACATGGCGTCATACATGCCCACGTCTGCTGTCCGGCCTGTGTAACACCGTTCACCCTCCAAGGGGAGACGGATTGGGACGTCGTCTGGGATCTGGTAGCGGGCCCGTAAAGTGTTGAAAACGTTTTCTGACATCGTCGGCAAAAAACTATTGACGGACCACTCAAGGGGAAGGATGAAGGGGCGGTCATCACCCGGAGCTCCAGAGGTACTCTCTAAAGTTTCCTCGTCACCTTCATCCTCACTCTCGTCACCACTTCTCCTTTTCTCCCTACCACCCCCATCCTCACTTTCTCTACTATTTCTATCCACTTCGTCAGAAGAATGGGCCGATGTGTCCCTCTCTGACGACCAGGACAAGCCCTCCTCGGGCTGACGGCCTGACGGAAAGACTTCGTCATAACCCGCTCCCTCGCGGACTGACGACTGCTCACTCGACATCTGACTACCTACAAACGAGGGTCGTTGTTCTAAGAACCTAGGCCAACGGCTTCGCTAAAGGCACAGGGTGGAAAAATAAAAAGAATTAAAAGAAAAACTTACAAGTTAAGTGTCGTCTGATGTAAGTTGACGGTCCCAAAAAAGCTGACGGATCAAGGAAGACGAAGCTAGCAAAAAGACTGACGGGAGTCGTGAGCTTGACGCTTTGGCTCTCAAAAGAATACAAGTGCTGGAAAGTCTGAAATGAGGAAAGTAGGAGATATATATAGGAAAAAGGGGGCACGAAAGACGAAGCGACACGCTCGTCGCAGAACGAGGCGAATCAAGCTAAGCCACGTGTCCTTGCATTTAATGAAAGGCGTGAGGTTTTAGATATGTACTCCATAGCACGTCGGGAAAGGCTGACGAGGCTATGGAGTAGGGGGCAGCTGATAAGGGTTATCCCAATGACATTATGCTGACGAGCCTGGGACTGACGACCCTAGGGCTGACGACATCAACTCTTGGGCCACCTGAGGCTGACGACCCAAAGCATATGGAGACCTAAAGCTGACGGTCTCAGGACACGAGCAAGCCTGACGCGTAGCCAAGCTGACGGGGACAGACTGACGAGGTTAGCCTCGGCTCCGTCTACAACCTTACTTGACCAACACGCATATATAAATGATTCTTGAACGACACGTCTAAGTATGGAGACTCCTACAAGGACAAGGATTCTAGGAGATACGTGGGATCCAAATATCACTGTCCTAAAAGGAAAAGAGCTCCTTGACCAAGGCTTGAATCTCGGCCCAACGCTACTATAAATACCCCAAGACCCTCTCAAAGTAAGGTACGCACAAATAACTCAACTCTAGCACTCTAGTGTTGAAAGTAAAGGTTTCTAACTTAACCTTCGGAGGGTACTTGGCCGGTACCACGCCGGTGCCCTTTCAAAGGTCTTCACTCTCTTTGTTGTGCAGGTACGTCATCGGGGGCACGTGTGGACCGTGTGGCTTACTGACGATTTTATTGCATCATCATGGGAGAATCTGATTTCTAATCCTCAATACCTTTTCTCCAAAAAAAAAAAAATAAATAGCACAGAAGTTCATTTTTGTCTATGAAATGATGCTTGATGGGGAATTTGCAAGATTTTCAAAATCATGCATTCCTTTCTATATGTACCAAGAAAAAAAAAAGACATATCTCGAGCTTCCAAACTTTCTTTCCTCATTTACACTTTTGCCTTTTTTTTTTTCTTTTCTTTTCTTTTTAAGGGCAACTATAACGACCATAATTTAGCACAACTTAGGAACAACTATTAGAACCACAATCATAGTCTTAGAACCTGAATTGATTTTTTATTTTTATGTATAATGTATCTAAAGATATACAAACCTTTAATAAAATTTATATAAAAAATTATAAATATACATATATAAAAGGTATATCCATTATAAATTCAGAATATAGTGAACGACTAATTTAATTATCACTTGTGCAATTATATTTAACAAAAATAACTAAATGAATCAAATTAGCATATGTTTATAACATTCACATTTAGGACATCATATCCAGATTCAATTCCCCCTCCCATTGTAATTGTCAAATTATCAACAAAAAAAAAATATTAAATTTAAAAGTGTTAATACATGACATATGAACCAAAATAATAATTTTATTTACATCATATCCATCATTTTACCTAATCATATCCATCAAAGTCAATGTTGTCATCATGTTCATCATCTTCCAAATATATTTCTTTAGTAACATTTTCTTCATCGTCATCAACATTTACTATTTACAATTATTGCTTTTTTTTTTAAATCTTTATATTTCTTTTTGTCATTCTAGTTTCTTAGACTTATGACAATAAAAAGATAATTTTATTGTTATTTTAAAAACAATTCTAATTATATGACTAATATGAAAGTGAAGTGTCAACTATATAATCCAAATTTTGTAGGAGAAAGGGAGAACAAAATTGGACATTTTATTATATTTGGCTCAATTAAGTAGCACAATGATTTTGTGTTAAAAGCAAGTTTTACAACTTGTTAGACTAAAATAAAAGCACAAATTTTAACCCAAAAAAAAAAAAAAAAAACAATTTTAAACCCACGTGTCTTAGTATTGTGTGATCTGCACCTATGTATTGTTTGATTCATAAACAATTACATTACATAATATTTTGTACACAATAAGATATGTAAAATAAAAAAATTTACGACCACAATAAAGCAAGAACAATGTCGAAGGGCTAATGAGAAAAAAGAAATAATAAGGTAATAAGGTACCTCTCTCTTTAGGATACCAAACAATTCTAGAGCAGCTTGTTTTCCTTTCTATGCTAAGTATCAGTAAACATGAACACTCAATGATACCTTCTTCTTTTCCCTTTGTTACAACTCTTGATAAGTAGAGAAAACTAAAATGAAACTTAAAAAAAATAATGTTAAATCAGTGAAACAAAGAGCAACATAAAATAAAATTGAGGAATATCGAAATGATAGCATAAAAGACTCCAGGTTCAAGTCGGAGAGTGGAGTTTGGGTTGCCAAAACTTTACAGGTGTGGTATAGCTGTATGCCTGTATGGGTCGGTCTTGGTTTGCCGGAATTTTTCTGGGGTGGTAAAAAGATGCGAGAGATTGCTATTACCGTGGTCTGTAATTTTTCAGGAAATTATGACTAGGACTGTGAGTAAATATTACTCAAACAGATGGCATTTTTTTTTGTTGAAAATATTAAGTATTTTTTGAGAATACTAAATAAATATTGCCACTAGGTTGCAGATGGATTCCTCTATATGCACATGATAATTTTCCCTAAAGTAATGTTACAGACACAAACTTTTTTACAACATTTTTACAAACTATTGATGTGGCAAATTTTACTAGTTCTAATATGGGTTTATCACTAATATTATAATTTTATTTACAATAACTATTTAAAAAATGCTAAAAACCATATCAATAGTTTGTAAAAATATTATAAAATAATTTGTTTATGTGTCATTACTCATTTTTCCTAAAACATGCGTTAATGTAGCCAAATATGAAAACGCGCGTATGGTAAAAAAATTTAAAATTTGTTATTGATTTGGAACCGTGTTTTCTAGTTCAAATATGAAACAAGTGTTTGGTAAGAAAATTTGAAAGTGGGTTATTGATTTGGAACCATGTTTTTTTTTGGTGTGGTTGCCTTTGAGCTACAATTGCAAAATGCAATAAATACGTTTAGTTCAAAACATAAATCTTATTGTTGGTAGGTACATCATTTTCCGAAATTGCCCATAGATTTTTTTTCTTAAAAAACCAACTTTAGCCCCAAATCTCACATCTCACACGCTATAGGAGCTCCTCTGTGCTACTGTTGGTTCCTTTCCTCTGTGTTGCTGCTATTGAGTGGATACGTATTTCATCATGAAAGGAAATTTGTAAGAATAAAAATTACAATTGTGTTAGGACACAACAAATTATCACAAAATTTTCACAATTGTTAGTGTAAGTGATGAAGGACAGAAACTACTATTAAATTTTTGTAATTTATTAATTAGAGTATTTAATTTGTAATTTTTGTTATTTTAGGTTTAGAGCATTTATTTCTTTATTTTTAGATGTTTTTAATGCTTTTTAGGCCAAACTTGATTCTTCTTATAATTGTTAGGTATTAATTAGGAGCTATTTTAGAATATAGTATTTTCTTGTCTGTCAAGTTTTACGGAGCCTTTAAATAGGTCCTTAAGTCTATACACGTTTTTTTAATAATTATTCAATCAATAATATCTAGACTTTTGTCTTTCTATTTTTTGGAGGATTCCAAACCCTTTCTCCTTGTAGATTCAAGGACCCTTGTAGATTCAAGGACCCTTGTGGACTGAAGAAACCCTCATAGATTCAAAGTTACTTTTAGAAGCAAACGTATTTTGTTTCTTATTTTCTAGAGGTAGACGTATTTTGCTTCTTGATGCTTTTACATCCCGCATTAGTTGATATTGGAGCCTTAACTTATCCTGGTCTAGTGGCTAATGTATGAGACAGTAGCAATTTTGGTGACAAAAAACTTAGTAAGTATTATGTGACGTACAACTAGCACTCACAAATATCTTTGCTAGGATGCCATTGTTGGAGCATGGAAACAATAGGGATAATTGTCGTAGACACATAACTCAAGAGCAACCTATTGGTAAGTGAATTTTATATAAAACTTTTAAGAGAATTGCAAGTTTTAATGGTTATTTTTCAAAAGAAAATTTTCTTGATTGGTTACTTGATCTAGAGGATTTGTTTGACTATGAAAATATTCTTTATGAGAGAAAAATTGCACTTGCTTTGTATAAACTTAGCAAATATGCCTTACGTTGGTAGGAATGAGTACAATTTGATAGAATCTGCAAGGTAAAGACAAAATTCGTTCATGGCCAAGGATGAAAAGATGCTTGCTATCAAATTTTATCCTTTGGGTTGTGAAGAAATCTTTTCGCATACAATACAAGATTATTATCGGCCAAGAAGTTCACACTTAAATTATTTTGAAGAGTCATATATTCCACCATTAAAAGAAGAATTGCATGTTGAAGTAAATATTGTTCTTGAAAATTATGTACCAATCAAAGAAAAAAATATAGAGATTTTTGAGGAAATTAATGAAGGCCTTGTTATAGAAGAAAAATCTAAAATCAAGATTGTGGAGGAAAATAATGAAGATCCTATTATGGAGAAAGATCTTGAGGTCGAGATAGTAGAGAACATTAAAGAAAAAATTATAGAGGAAGTTGTCAATGATCTTGATGAAGTCAAGTTAGATAATTGCAATGTTCAAGCTTCTATTATTTTGGTGGGAGACCCCGAAACAAAGTTCATTAATTTTATTGGTTTTGATAGATTTGATTCAATTGCCAGTTCTTATTTGGTAACTCTCTCCAATTACATGAAGACTAAGGAAAAAGAAATTCAAGTTGATTTGTTTATTTCATTGATGAGTTGCAAGTATGGAAATAAGATCAAGGGGCTCAAGCATTAGAAATATTTGTTTATTTGGAGTGGAAGATTTCAAATTTTCAAAGATGAACTTGAGGATGAGTTTTTTTCAAGTAGAGGGGTCTGATGTAGGACAGAAACTTCTATTTAATTTTTGTAATTTATTAATTACAATATTTAATTTGTAATTTTCATTATTTTAGGTTTAGGGCATTTATTTTATCGTTTTTAGGTGCTTTTAATGCTTTTTATGTCAAATTTGGTTCCCGTTGTAGTTAGGTATTAATTAGGAGTTATTTTAGAATATATTTTCTTGTCTGTCAAGTTTTATGGAAAAAGAGAAAAAGAAGAAGAATATTTTTAGAAAAGTGGAGGGTGTTTTGGTAATTGAGCCAGTGTTTTGCTACGATAATGATGATACATTACAGATACACATCATACACTGCCTTTTAATGCCATTAAATTTCACAACTTGCTTAGCTTTTAAATTACAATAATTGATACGATGTCATTTATACATTTACAATGTGTTAAGTGGTTATTCATTTTAATTTGAACTTACAATTTAAATTTTTAAAATTTTTTTATGACTAATAATAATATGATATTCAAGATTTATTGTAAAAATATTTTAAACATTACATTCTCTTATTACTAACATGTATTGATTATTAAGTTTCAATTTTAACAACTATGAATAAAATTATGGAAATTGTGGTGTAAATATAAAATGAACTTATTTTGTTTTTTAGTATTTTTCAAAATAATTTTATGATAGAATATTTGAAGTCCTGATAATTTATGGATAAAAAGATGGTAATTTGCTTAATGTTAATGACGTGTTAACATTTAAATTACTAAATTACACTTACACCTATTACTCACTTAGCCTATTTATAGTTTTCCACAACTAATAATAGTCTGATGTTTAATATTTATTATGAAAATATTGTAGACATGATATTCCTTTATGAGAAATGCTAATGAATGCCCTTATAAAATTGGTTAATAATCTATTTAAAAAAAGTTTTTATGGGAAAAGAAAAAAAAAAGTAATTGATGTTTTAATAGTTTTTTGGGTAAAATATCATTTTCGTCCCTAAACTATCACAAAAGTTTGTTTTTTGTCCCTAAAGTTTCAAAAGTTCTATTTTTGTCCCTAAACTTTTCCGAACGTATTGATTTTCGTCCCTCTATCTGTTTTCATTAACTTATGTCTTATGTGGCCAGACAGAGTGTTGATGTGGTATTTGACTTGGATTAAAATTATTTTGTTTAAAAAAATACAAATACGTGGCAAATAATTACAGGGCAAGTGGGAACCATTTTTTTAAAAGCCCAAAATTACCCCTCACTCCCTTAGTTGACCCTCACTCCCTCCTCTTGTGAATCACTGATTCTTCATTCGTGAAACCTTAATGCCCAAGCCCCACTATAATCGGTGATCAGAATCAACAAGTCCAAACCCGCCGGAGACCCCAACCGGTCAGCCTCCTCCCTTTGCCGACATTGAGGAGGTGAAATAGGGTTCAAAACTCCGCCGTGAAGCTGTTGTTGAAATTAAAGCTCGTACTGATTTGTAAGGTAAAATTTTTGGTTTTGCTTTATAGCTTAATTGGAATGTACATATACGTTTCTATAGCTTGATGGGTATGGGTCAAAGTATATTGATTTATACGCTTCCAAGACAAAGTCTATTTTCAGGTTTTCAGTGTAATGAAAATACACAAGAGTCCACTTTAAACCTGAGTTTTTTATATTTGAAAAGTTGCTGCAATGGAAAAGTGACAAGGCAGCCTGCAAGGCCAATGAAAAAGTGTGTCATATATATAGAGCTTTTTAGTTTTGTCACTATAACAAATTGGTTTACATAAGGGTGTGTTATGCTATTGAAAGGGACAAGGGTTTATGCTTAAAAATTGGCATAATTTGATTTAGCGGTCCCTAGTGTTTAGTGTTGAAGACTCCATCAGACATTGAGGGACCACATGCTACATTTGAGTGACTAATAATTTTGTTTCGCTTGCTGTATAGTATTTGCACATGGTAACCACTATGTAACTTAGTCCACTGATTTTTTCAATGATATCACAAGGAATTATTGGCTCAGAATCACCGAAACAAATTTACTTGAATTCATCGAAAGATTGTTAGCAATATTAATGTAGATGTTACACTTGAAGTTTGTAATAGATAGGTACTTCGTCCAATATTTTCCTTTGTATTCATGATACTTCTTTCTTTTTACACTTTGTTTGTTATAGGATGGATGAAGACTTTCAATTCACCATATATCTTCATTATGGTGGGAAATTTAAGAATAATCCGTTTAGGTATGATGGGGGGAATATAAAGAAGCATGAAGACTACAATTCCAATGAAATATCAATGATCGAGATGATTAGTATTATTAGAGAGTTTGGTTATGGACTTATGGGCCCCTTGATTTGTTGTTATATAGGGATCCTGGTTTACCATTTGTGGGAGGCTTAAAGCCCTTAGTAAATGACAATGATGTTGTGAAAATGGTAGAAATTTTTAGAGGGCACCATGAAGTTGAGCTATACGTGACATTCTTGGAAGACTTTGGGCAAGAAGATACAAATAATAGAAAGGGGGGAGAAGGGCAGAGGTTGATAATGGGGCCATTAAGGAATATGATAGTGCTTGTGAAGTCCATTTTGGTGGTAGTGAGAGTGACAATGATGATATGTTTCATATGTATATTGGGAATGAGGAAGTAACACCAATAGAAAATACAAAAGGGAAGGAAATATATGAGGGAACATCAATAAATGGCAAGAAGCAAAACGCGAAGGGTGTTAAGAGGAAAAAATCGAAAGCTTGTAGGAGCAAGGCTAGTGATGGTAGTGGATCAGGTGATGTTGGGCCAAGTGTTAAAGTTAGTGGGCTAAAAGCAGTAATTGATGGGCCAACAGGTACTACTATTAAGGCTGTTAAGGATGAATATGTGTCTGATACTTCTGCTAGCTTGGTTAGGTCTGATTCAGATGCTGAGGATAGTCCTCAGTATCCTAAATATCGTAAGGGTCCTATATCTGAAATTAGTTTTGAAAAAGGGATGTTGTTTGCATCTAAGCAGGAATTCAAGGATGCTATAAAAGACTACGCTGTGGGAAAAGGGTTTAATGTAAGACTTGTTAAAGATGACTGCATTAGAGTAAGAGTAAAATGCAAGCATAAGTGTCCTTTTGTTATGTACTGTGCAAAGAGGAAGAGCGTGGACACTTGGCAAATTAGGACTTATAATGATGAGCATATATGTGGGAGGCAGTTTAGGAATAAATAAGCATCATCCAAGTGGCTAGGCAAGAATATTGTTGACCAATTAAGGACTAACCGAAATATGAAGTTGAAAGACGTGACAGCACGTGTATAGTACTTTCAATATCCATATTAACAAGGGCAGGCTCAACAAGCTAAGTTGAGGGCAAGTGAGGTATTGGAGGGGACATACAAGGAGCAATATGCACAGTTGGGTGATTATTGTGAGTAGTTGTACAAAACTAATCCCGGAAGTACTACAGTACTTTCAGTTAACAGACCCCATCCAGAGTTGCAATCATATTTTGTACCCGTTTGTTTCAGCCTTTAGAGGCTGAAACGCCACGTTTTTTAAAAGTTGGAGTTATATTGCCGTTTGGTTCAGCAGAAATGTAACTTTTACCCAAAAGTTGCGTTTTGGGCGAAGGCATAAACGCGCATAACAAATATGGAGCTCTGGAGTTCCATAAACAAAAAGTTAGGAAGCGTTTTGAAACTATTCGTTGGGCTCTTCCGAAAATTACCAAACCATCCACGAGCTCTTCCTACTAATCTGTAATTTTTTTTTAATTTTATTGGTATAATTTTAATAATGTTTGGGTAATAAAAATTTTCAAGATACAATCAAAATCAAAATCAAGATACAAACTCAATCACAATCAAGATACAAACTCAAAACACAATCTTAAAACTAATCAAATCAGAACAAAAAAAAAAAAGTGACTGAGAGAGCTAGAGAAAGGGAAAGAAGAACCTGGAATGCACTTGAAAAAGAATCTGCAAGCAACCCACGGTGGAGCAAAAAAGAGACAACGCCTGCCTTGCTTGTGTCCTTCGATCAACAGTGGAGCCTTGTTCTTAATTTCTCTGTTTCTTATATTGCTAGAGTGTTCAAGTAGAAATAGAAAAAAAAAAAAAAGAAAGAAAGGACGAGTAGAGAAAGACTGAGAGAGCTGGAGAAAGGGAAAGAACTATCTGAAATGCACTTGAAAAAGAAAAAGAGGGGTAGATAGAGATGGGAGGTGGGTAGGTGGGAGTGGGGTCGGTGTTTGGTGAGAAAAAGTCAAGAGAAAGAGAAAAAAAGAAAAGAAAAAGACTTGTATGGAAAAATAATATAAAAATAAGAAATAATAATTAAGAAATGTTACTTCAATATTTTCACAATAAATTTTAAGTAATAGATTATTATTAGTTAATATTAGTGAGTAAAAAAATAATTTCAGTAGTGGGTTTAAATTAGAACTAGTAATAACTTTTTACATAAGATTTTGATGTGATTCTTGTGAAAGTATTGCGAAAAATGTTGTGAAAAACTTATGAAAAATGTACTATTCAATCTCCAAAACAATACAAAAATTTGGAGAGGCTGTTGGAGATGCTCTTACAATAATTTTAATAGTATGTTCAAATTAAAATCAATATCAATTTTTATCACAATATTTTCACAATACTTTCACAATAAATTTTAAGTATGAAATGAACTCCCTATATATACATTGTCCTTTTTGGTAATTTATCCCTCAAATTACAACTTTTATAAGTATTAACCAAACACTCAGCTTTTTCAAAAAGCACTTTTTAACAGTTTTTACCAACCACTTAGCTTTTAGAAAAAACATTTTTTTCATTATGCACTTTTTAAAAACTCAACTTTTTCATTATGCACTTTTTCAAAAAGCCCAACCAAACTCACCCTTTGAGAGATTTTATGTTTGCCTAGATGCTTGTAAAAGGAGATTTCTAAATGCATGTAGGCCATTTATTGGGTTTGATAGATGACACTTGAAGGGTGAATTTACAGGGCAGCTTCTTACTGCAGTAGGCAAGGACGGACACAATGGAATATATCCAAATGTGTTTGCCATTGTTGAAGCTGAAACAAAAGAGCCTTTGACTTGTGAATGAGTGGAGATGGACTTTCATGTCTAATCAACAGAAGGTAATGATTT
This sequence comes from Castanopsis chinensis, assembly GCA_032878915.1. Taxonomy (NCBI): domain Eukaryota; kingdom Viridiplantae; phylum Streptophyta; class Magnoliopsida; order Fagales; family Fagaceae; genus Castanopsis; species Castanopsis chinensis. Next base: position 5,721,714 of record JAVQMG010000133.1, read on the forward strand.
GCTTTGCTTTTTTAACCACATTCTAGTTAAAAATGCATGATTATTAATAATGCTAATTTTTGTTATATAATAATGTACAAGGGCTGGTACTTACGTTTGATGAGCTTATGCCAGGTGTGAACCATCGATTTTGTATTAGACACCTAGACAATAACTTCAGCAAGGAGCACAAGGGAAAACTACTTAAAGATAGGATGTGGGCTACTGCAAGGGCCACCAATATGGGTCATTTTCGAATTGAGATGGAAAATATTAAGAAGATCAATCACGAGGCATGGGTTACGAGCTTTGATTTCAATAGCAACTTCACGGCAAAGTTTTGAACCCTATTTCAACTTCTTAATGTCGGCGAAGGGAGGAGGCTGGCCAGTTGGGGTCTCCAGCGAGTTTGGACTAGTTGATTCTGGTCACCGATTATAGTGGGGCTTGGGCGTTAGGGTTGCACGAATGAAGAATCAGTGATTCACAAAAGGAGGGAGTGAGGGTCAATTGAGGGAGTGGGGTAATTTTGGGCTTTTAAAAAAATTGTTCCCAAGTACCCTATAATTATTTGCCACGTATTCGTATTTTTTTTAAACAAAATAATTTTAATCCAAGTTAGATACCACATCAGTTCTCCGTCAGGCCACATAAGACATAAGTTAACGAAAACAGACGGAGGGACGAAAATCAGTACGTTTGGAAAAGTTTAGGGATGAAAATAGAACTTTTGAAACTTTAGGGATGAAAAACGAACTGTTGTGATGGTTTAGGGACGAAAATGATATTTTATCTCAGTCTTTTTTTATTATTTTTTTATTCCCCATAAAAGTGTGTTAAAACTTTTTTTAATTGGATTATTAACTAATACTCTAAGAGCACTCGTTAGCATGACCTTTCTCTTATTACTAACATGTACTAATTATTATGTGCCAATTTTAACAACTATGAAAACAATTATGGAAATTGTGGTGTAGATATAAAATGAACTTATTTCGTTTTTTAGTATTTTTCAAAATTTTATGATAGAATATTTGAAGTCCTAATAATTTATGGATAAATAGATGGTAAATTGCTTAATGTTAAAAACGTGTTAACATTTAAATTACTAAATTACTAAGATATCTTTTATATATATATATATATACCCACACACACACACGTACACTTATTATTCACTTAGCCTATTTATAATTTACCGTTAAAATAACTATTGTGAAACCTTCTAAAATATGTCATTGTTTTGTCAAGGTAAATTATTTTGTCGACCAAAACCTTCTAAAATCTGCCATGTTTCTTCTCTTTTGCTTGTGTCTGGTTGTCCGTAGAAACCAGTAAAACGCTAACCCTCCTGATCACTATTACTTACAATCTCAGCATCAATGAACCATTTTGAATAGCCTCTGATGTTCACACAAGTTTCTGGTTTCCAAAGAAGAGTTTATTATTTGACCCTTCACCTTTTTTATTTATTAAGTTTTTGACCCTTCAATCTCCCTTGAGAGAGAGAGAGAGAGAGAGAGAGAGGGAGAGAGATATGGTTTCCTTATTCTACTTCGTAACGATGAAGATCATACAATGGTCTTGTATAACATTAGTTCTCGGCAAATTAAGAGTCTTCAAGATTCAGGGCTGCCAAACGTATTGTGCCATGCTAAGCTTTATGTGGAGAGCCTAGTTTCATTAGATGGTAAATGTGTTTTAGCGTTATTGTGCTTGAGCTCCTAATTATTTGTATACCATAAACTTAATTATTTTATCCTCAGCAATAATGTTATGTGTGATTTAGAGAAGATGATACTGCATCTTATATGGATGATGTTTTTGTTAAATTTCAATTCTCTATTCCTCTTCAATTTCTATCATTTGTGGATAAATCAGTAAATTGTTTATTTTTGTTATGCATTGGAATTGTGATAGATTTTATTTTTTTTGGGTTGGGGGGGGGGGGGGGGTGGGGGGTTTGATTATTAATCTAAATAAGTGAGAGCCAATTTAGGGTTTGAGTATATTTTTTTGGGGGTCAGGCTTGGGTTTAGTGTCTAGTGGCATTGAACCCGTTGAGATGACGTCACGTATTTACGTTTGGACACATTTCACCATTTGACTAGGTCCAGTGCACTGAATGCATTGGACCTAAACTAAGTTTTTTTCTGGAATAACATCTCAACTATTGCTTGTTATGGAGTCTATTTGTTATAGGCAAATTCACAAGGACTTGGTCACTTTTGGACAGTGCAAATCCCTATTCCCACCACTAGATAATGTGACAAATTAAGATTCATATACTTTGATGGTTTTCACTTATATATATATTTCGTAACTCCCACAAGGATGTATCTCATGGAGCGGTTCCCTGATACCATCCTCTCATTGCATGTGAGACCCATAAATGTTTGAATCTCACCTACTATGAGAGGGTGGTTTTATAGAGTCACTCAAAAAAGACTAATTTATGCAAAATAATAGTGAGAAGAACCCATTCTTGAACTGGTTATTAACCCTAAAAATGTCAATGAATTGTGACTCAAATGACACTTTCATCCTCCATTAAATACGGTTGTATGGGATGATGACTGAGATTGTTGATTCTTAGCTTGTAGAATGTGTTAGATAAATCACCAATGAAAAAACAAAAGGTGAAATCAACCCTATGAGAGCTGAAGTTATTGTTGTGCAAGTTCCAATTATAGTGTAGTTTTTGTTAGTGCTAACAATATTTCATGTAGAGACAATATGTCAAAATGGTTAGCTTAGTCGATTCATTTAAAAGAAATCTCATGCATCGGATATATGTATCTACTCTCTCACACCATACGAGTCCAACACGGTTGCAGGATCCACAATGTGAGGAGGATACATATAACTAATGCATGAAATAATTATTACTACACATTAGAGGATCTTCATAAGGGTAAAGCCAGGGAAATGCAAGCTTCTCTTCTAGACAATCAGAGCATAATACATGGGGAAAAAATCAGCACTGATTGAATTTCACATTCGGGAAAAGGTTCTAGAAATGTGGACCAGAGAATACCAAAGCTGTTTTCTATTGAAAATTTAAAGGTGATCTGTATTCATATGAAAGACCCTATAAGATGTCAAAGCAAGAAACATTGAGTACACACGTTCTTATATTTAATCCAATCTTCTCAGCAAGTATTCAACCTGAACTTGCTTTGTTAGAGGCATGATCCATTCCCCATATAGACTGGCAACTAAACTTGGCTTGATTTTATATACAGGATCAGCCACATCTTCCTCCTGGTTGACCATTACATCTTGTCCAAATGTTTTAGCCTTCATCTCTACTATTTTCTTAATTGCTGCTTCCACTGTTTCATATGTCAGCAATTCCATCAATTGAGCCCTGTCCTACAAGACCACATTTCCCCACCAAAAGAGAAAAGATAACGTGAGAAAACCAATCACTGGCCAAATAAAAAAAAAAAAAAATTAGAACATGATAGGGACCTACTTGTGCTCTAATGGCATCCTCATATGCAGCAAGGGACTCGAGAAATTTTTCCTTCGTAACAAATTCACCATAGTGGATTCTCTTGGAAAGCACCTGCAGTAAGTGTCCAACATCAGCCTAAAGTCAAGGTTTTACATCCAAAATATGGAAGGTTACCAATAATCCAAAATCTCACAAATGTCAATTAATCAGCAATTGAGAATTGAACCAGTACAGCATAGCATCAGCGACACAGAGACTTAAAAGAAAAATCCAAAAAGAATGGCGAATAATATGACTTAGTTAAAATAATATAAGGAGATAAGAGAATGCATAGAAGCTAAGAAATAGTAAGTTTTAGACTATGCAAAAGGGGAATAACCCATCAGTTTCTTGAAGGGTAAAATATAAGATTACTTCTAATGCATAAGAGATTTTTTTTAACTGCCAGACAATCTACTTTAATTACTCCATTAAAGACAGAAGCAATCCTCTTGGGCATTATTCATTGGCTCGTATCTATTATCAAAGCAACAGGAAGAGGCCAGTTCATACCATCACACAGGTATTTTTCTATCCCACCATAAAAATTAGTTTCTCTATCCCACCATAAAAATTAGTTGTAGTTGATAATAGAGCAACGGTTCAATGACATACCTGTAGACAAAGTGTGTCATAAACAGCAGCTGACCCACAATTACCATCATCTCCTGCTTTGACCAATCTTGGAAGAAGATCTCTAAAATACATATTCCACACCTTATTGTTTATATTGATTGAATCAGCACAGGGATGCAACACCTAGATGCATATTAGAAAACGAGACCAAATCAGTGTAAGAATATCGAAGCAAACAAAAATGTTATCTAAAGGGATGATCTTATAACATAAAGTTCTACAAATGCACTCACCACCTTCAAGACTAAACTGGAATATCCAAAATAGCTAGATCTCTACACCAAAATGAACTTCCACATATTAATTGACTATCTCAAGCCAAAAAAACATAACTTAAAAATTTTGACTAGTGTCAACATACTAACAACATTAGCCTATGGACCAGTGATGTTCAACAAAAACAAATTAATAAGTTAATTTTTACATGGTATATCTGACTTCAATAAGCTTTTGGCAGTTAACTTGGTATGCCCTTGCCCAGAGTATTTTGACAATTTACTTAACTTCTAGTTATTCATTAGTATCAGTGATGCCTTCAAGGAATACCATAGAATTCAAAATTCAAAATTTGACAGCCAAAAATGTTCATTTCATATATGAATGTCTAATTTTTTTTCCTTTTTAATTAAAAAAGAAAAAAAAAAGGAAAGAAAAACTACAAATCTATCCTCTAGGAAGGAGCTCTCTCTTGTGGAGTTGTCAGAAGATTCCTCAGGGTTCCGAACAGATCAGGCTGATCTCTAGGTCATTGTGAATAAACAGAAAGGAACCCAATGGACCCAGACATCATAGAACGCCTACAAACCATGTTTAAAGAAGAAGATTGCTGTACGGAACTTGAGGAGTGAATGAATAGTTTGGAAGGGAGGTTCCTCACCACTAAGCCTTTCAATATAAGGGTAGCAAAGAATACTATATGTCCTTGGGGGCTAGGAAATAATTTGAAGATTTTGGAGGTTGGACTTTGGAGACAACCTTTTCCAGTTCAAGTTTAAATTAGGAGTTTGAGATGCAGAGCATTATCGATAGTGGATAACATGGCTGCCTATTCTACAACATAATATTCATATATCCGCTAATGCAGCCATGTTATGTATTTCTCACACGTTCAAAGCCACATCCCCACCAAATATACTGTGCATAACGAAGCTGTTGTTAACAACCTCATTGATAATGATACGAAATGGTGGAATTCATCTCTAATATGAGAGATTTTTAGTGAAGAAGAAGCAGATATAATTCTCAAAATTCCATTGGCAAAGAAGAGCTCCAGATAAGTAAATTTGGGTTTCTGCTAAGGGGGCCACTTCTCTGTTAGAGTGCATATCACCTTGCCTTCAATAGAAACCTCATATGATGCCTGAAAGCTCTAGGGGAATGGATACATGGCAGATATGGAAGATCCTCTAAGCTCAAAAACCTCAAATAAAATCAAGAATTTTAATAGGAAAGCTTGGTCCCCTCCAGATATAGGTTAGGTTTAAAGTGAATTGTGATGGAGCTACTTTTCAAGGACAATGACAGTTTAGCATGGGATTGATAATCCAAGATCACTTGAGGTTTGTTTCTTGTGGCTTTGAGTGATCATGGTAGCTCGGTGATTGAGGGGAGGAAGCAGAGGTCTTCCCATGAGTACGACAATGATGTTTGTCGTTGAAATGGTTGTTTGAGAGGCATGCTTTGAAGGAAGAACAGTCGGAAGAAATTGTCTTTCAGTTGGGTATGAAGGGAAGGCAATAGCGTAGCACACTCATTAGCCAAATATGTGAAAGATGTAATTCAGGAGTCAGTATGGGAAGACGTTACAAAGGACTGGCTAAGGTCTGATGTATCTTTTGCTAACGAATAAAAAGCAATTTTTATGTTATTATAAAAAGCAATTTTTTAATAGAAGAATTCATAAAATGTATTGATATAGTTTTGTTCTCTCACGAATTGTGTTGCCCTAACAAATGGTCTTGGTCAATTAATCCATGGTATGTTACATGATTGATTTATTGTCCAAAGTGGTGGGTCCTAGACCTCTTGGAATTTTCAGTATGATAGTGAAAGTGGATTGGCCAACGAAAAAGGTCTTTTCCCATTGATTGTAAATGGTTAATGGACTTGTTGGGAGTTGATTTGAAATGACTTAAAACTGACGTGTAAACTTACCAAGAAAATTGAGTAGAGATTTCATTACATTCACAAAAACTTTTGTCAAGAGGATTTGCAGAATAGCTAGGTAATTCTGCCTTTAAAGTCGATACATTCTCTGTCAAGTGTTTTGTAATGAACTGATAACAGAAGACTTTTAAATGATGGCCTAGAAGCTATTAATAACGAGTCAAACATGGCCAAGTACAAGTGCACCACTTTGTTTGGTTTAGAGAATGAAAAATTTGGAACTCACCTTTAAGTTCACTATTTGATTCTTCCTTTGGTCTAATTTCCAAAATTGCATCCTCTTCCACACTGCTCCCATTCTTCAAACGAGGCATTAACAGTTTTTTTTTTAAGCTCTTTGTTGATAACCAACAAAATAATATGCAAGTCTTTTTATTTCTCAAGTGGCATATGATTTTTTAAATTGACAAAGATCAATATATAATGGGTCATACTTAAAGGTTGTGTAGCTTAGGATTATCGGATGAATTGAGCCTAACTTGTATCATGGTTTTCATTATCTCTCTCTCTTTTTATCTTACCCCCATGCATATTGTTTGAGTTGTCATTTACTTCTTGGCAAAATATGTATATCAATTGATTAGTAGTTGATACCAGTTTCGAAAATTCATCACATGCTAAGGTCCAGAGTCCAGAACATTGTTTCACTTGTCTGACCTCTCTAGGCGTTACTCCTCTTGAAGTTACTCAAATTTAAAGGAAAAAAAAAGTCATATTCACCATGATCCAAGCCCAAATGGGCCTATGGGCCATGGCATGGCCAGCCAATTATCCGTCTCAACAAAATCTCAGTAGCCACGTCATCGATCCGCACTAATCCCTCTAAATAAAGCAGCTGCCGTCAATGACACAGCAAATCAACGGCCATGATCCTTCTCTTCCGTGCCACTGCCACTTCTCATAAATAAAAATCAAAACCTCAATAACAAATCACAGCCGTTCATAGCTCTTATGAAATCAACGTCCACGATCGTCCTCCTTTCGCTCCCAAAGTTTCAATTTCAATCCCCTGGTATAAATTAAATCCATTCCCGTTCCCTCCAAATCATGAGAGTGGGGCAGTAAAAAGTCTCAAATTCAAAGAAAGAAGAGTGGGGCAGTAAAAAGCACAGAAGAAAAGACTAAAGACGAAGGAGAGAGAGAATGAAAAAAAAGTGTATCAGCAATTTGCTTGACTTTGTCTAATTTCTATCACATATTTTTCTCTCTTCTCTTGTCACATATTTTGCCACTTTAATCTGACAATACTGCAGAGGATTTTGTAATTTTCGGTCAATGGGAACAACAAGATTACTACCACATGTTTCAGGAGCAATTGAAGTCTGTTCATTATTCCTATTACATGTTGAGGTCTGCATACATGTGCTAATAAAAATATTGTTTATATGATGACATACTAAACGTTCTGTGCAATGCAAAAACTTGTTTGGAGATGCTAAATGAGGTTAACGTGTGTGATGTGGAGGCATTGGTGTTTGTCATTGTCCAGAATAGCAAGAAGTTATGCTGCCACTAAGGGTACTTGTTTCATATAATTATAGTGTGAAAACACTGCTTACCATAGTGAGGACTTGCATACATGACCACAACTGCAATTTCATAAATAGGGGTTGATCAATAATTCTTTTCCTGTAATTTTTGGTAGTTAAATCCCAAACTATGTAATTGGTGTTCATGGGTATTGTTATAATTTAAGGTGTAATTAAAAATTGTGAAACGCATTTCCGTATTCGTAAAGCTGTAATTAGACATGGCAAAACGGGCGGGTCGGGTCGGGTTCGGGTCGGGTCAATCGGGTCACGGGTCAAACGGGTCACGGGTCAAAAACGGGTCATCTTAAGCGGGTTAAAAACGGGTTCGGGTCAATCGGGTTGCGGGTCGGGTCGGGTTGACCCGTATTGACCCGTATTTTTCACATGATTTTTTTTTAAATTTTTTTAATTTTAATTTTTAATTTTTTTTTTATAAATAAAACAACATGTATTTGTCATTTGAAAAGTTATGCAACAAATTATTTTATGCAAAATGTATTATTTTATGTAAAATGTATTATTTTATATAAAATGTATTATTTTGACTTCACCACTTATATCAAGAATGAATTCAGTTAAACTTATTAATACTTATTCAATAATTTTAAAATTATACAAATCCTAAACATTGCTATTTAAAACAAAATAACACAAACATAAGTAAAACAAATACACATGTTTTATTTCTACACAATATTAACATTCCAAAATATAAAACAAAATTACAAATGACTTATTGGATAACTCATTTGATAAAAAATAAAAACATATAAGAAATTTACAATCTTGAAAATTAATTTTATATTCTATTATCAATTGTGGTTAGCACTCTATTTCAATTTGAGATATACATTAAAATTGGATTGCTTACTTATTTATACATGGTCTCTTTTATGAATATCATATCATTGTTAAGCAACACACACTCTAGAAAATATCATAGTTTATTTTGAAAAGCCATTTATTTTGGACATAAATTGTTAAAAAATGAGTCTAAGCATTCATAATTTATGCTAATTTGATACTTTGGCTTCACTATTTTTACACTTGTAAATGTTTCTCACACATGTCTACAATTTTAAATCTATATTTTTAACTCTACTGTAATCATATTATCTTGGCATGTACTTTGTTATTTAATATTAAATTTTTTTTATTCATTACAGAATGCTTAACTTTTTATCTTTCAATTAATTTGCATATATAAATGTATCAATTGTTTCTTTAAAGTTCATAATAAACAATTAAACTACTATTGTCTTAATTTTAATTTTTTTTTTACCAAAAAAAAAAAGTTTTAAAAAAGTGATTCGGGTTCGGGTCGGGTCGGGTTGACCCGCAAAAAATACGAAAAACTCGGGTCGGGTCACGGGTCAACCCGTTTTTGTTTTGGGTCAAAAAAATCGGGTTCGGGTCGAGTATTTTTCGGGTCGGGTCGGGTCGGGTCAGAAAATTTTGACCCGTTTTGCCATGTCTAGCTGTAATGCAAAAAACTGCACACAAACAGCTCATGTACCCCATTGATTAGGCTACATATGTAACAAAACAAGTGTCCAAATGTTGTCATGTAGATTTCTGACACAATTTATTTGCCTTGTGATGAGTCATTTTCTAGAGAAGCATATCCCTGTGTCAACTATATTATCAATCCTCTTGCTACAATTATATTTGTTATGCTATTTATTTGAGATTTTTTATTTTTATGTTCTGAATTGAATGTTGCTAATAATTTGTGTAATCCACTACGTAGAGTTGCATCCTTAGGGAATAGGTAATATATAATGATTCCGTAATGAAGATAGGGTTGCCATGGAAATGTAACCCACCCTATCTATTATTGTACATGGTAATTGAGTAACATGTTAACTGTTTCAATTTTAGGTCCAAATGCTTGGATTCTGGATAAATTGGATTTTCTAATGAACTATACTTGGCATGTTGTGAAGGATTATTGATGTCTTCAAGGGGTTAATGCAGATGTTCTTATCAATGTGTCTCAATTTGCACTATATCCTACTTGTTGCAAACTGAAAGAACAAAGTGTTTCACTTTTGGATTCTATACCACCATTGGTACATCAAGGCTAGGACGAAGTTGGTATGTATTACTAAACTAGATGCACATGCACCTATAGTGCATGCACAAAACTAATGCCATATATCCTCTGTAGTAGTCATACAAATAAAGTACATGCAACAAGTAATTTATGGCTATAAGTCATGATTTTTACATCCTTCCCATGTTTGTATGAGGAGGTTCAACACTCTCAGTTATACCATATGTTGACAAACTACAATTCATATAATTATTAAGAGTGGTCAACTTTCCATATTTCAAATATAGAAATAGAAGATCAAATTTCTATTTGACCTTGCCTCCATAAAACTAGGCAACAAGAAAAGTTTGTGTTATAGATAGGTTAGTGTACTCTCAATTTTGTAAAAGTAGTAGGTACATAAAAAGAAAAGGTAAAGAGTTGATACAAATGACTCTGCATATTTTATAATTGGCTTTTGCAAAATCTAGAATGTGTCAATGTTTAATTTTGACCGTGTAGGTGTGTGTATATACAAATACAAGTTTGGGCATGTACAGGACGTCATTGATATTGGTTTGCATGAAACATTTGCAACATGAAGATGCCAATAATTGGAGGTTCATATCCATGGATACACTTCCAAAATTTCAATACAAGATAAATTCATTTAAGGTGCATAATCCACTGAATTCACTTACTTTTATAGAAATTTATGTGTGATCAATCCTAAAATGTATGTGTATAACTTACTTGGGCCAAGTTTGATTGTGAAATCTTTATGATAATAGTTATTTTGTGTATAAATTTTAATCTAAATCTAATCTAAATCTCCCATTTTGTGTGTAAATTTCATTAGTTTTTAATTGTATTTGAATCTAATCTTAATATACCATAGGTGATTTCAGCTTTTACATGTCTTGATCTCTTCATGTTATTGGAACTTGTCACTATGGTTGATATTAACACTTTCCTTTGTTAGAAAATATTTGTGATCTAAACTCCTTTTCTGGAGAAAAAAAAATTTGTATTTGTATTTTTTATGATTGGAATTTAGTTTGAAAAACATGAAGTTCTCTATAAAATTTGTGATCTCTCTTTTCTTGAATGCTTTGATGATATATGGGTTTTATTCTTTAGGTGGAGAACTATATTTCAAATCTCAATTAATTGTTTGGTCTTTTTATCATTATGTGAAATTTGACATGTTCATCTATGAAGTTGCAAATTTGAGATATGGGTTTTTAGCTTGTTGGATTAGTTAAAGGAATATTAGGAATATTGAGAAAGACCCAAGTTGAATATGTGACTACTTAATTTTCAATAGAATGGGAAAATTCTGTAGCTTAAAATGAGACAAAGATTGTAAATTTTGAAAATGAGATATAGATTGAAGATAGCTAGAACTGGTTATCTGAATAAGTCATTTACTGCCAACCTAGGTGGTCATTTTGTAGGTTATTAGAATCTTGGTTGCATTGAGAAACTTACTTACTTTTAAGATATAAGAAAGTATTTTTGGGATATGACCATAGGTTATTTTTTCTGTCTCTTAGCATGAGTCAATAACATTGATTATATGCATGTTTCTTTTTCTATGTTATTTAAATTTTGTTTACCTATATGGTTTACTTCTTTGACCTTTTTATCATCCTTTGGAATGTCCCCTTTAACCTCTAGCCGAATTTTAACTGTGTTACATATAAGGTTCAAATTATGTACTTTGGTTAAGTGATATAACTCATATAAGTCTACAAAGTCTGATTTGGCCCAAGTGGTAGGACCTTTTACAGAGTTCATTAACCATGGAGACCATGATTCAACAGTCAAATATGAGCAGTTGGGTTAAGTGTGTTAATTCTGATCCACCTTCAACCATATTGCATCTGCAGGTACCTGTTGGGAGCTTGAGGTAACCCTGCTTTCTAAACTTTCCTTCAAGTGGAAAGTTGGTGGTCTTTATCCACAAGATAGTGAGAGCTTCTTTAATGCATGATCATGTGATGTAGCTTATAGCTTGGTTACCAGAAGAAGAATAAAATTTGAAGTTGACTTGGAATAAATGCCCACATCACGATCATCATGTGGTTCTTCTGTGGTTAGCTTGTTGTGAGCAGTCCTCTAATCAAGGGCAGGATAGGTGCAATGCAGTGGTATGTCCTCATGATCATGTAATACTTTTTATTTTTATTTTTAAATAATAATTGCCACCAAAATATCTAGGATTTATCTATGCTTATTTTTAATGATTAAATGTGATTATTGAAGAAAAAAGATTGGTGGGACCGTGGTTGGGTTTAGGAGTTTCCATATTATGTAGAGTGGACACGTAGTTGGATTTATATCAGATGATCAGCTACTTCTTTTGAAATTATTTATGGTATAAATCTACTAGGTAGGAGCAGTTTGGCTTTGGCATACAACTTTTGCTATGCCAAGATTGGTCGATTCTTGTAATGGTTGAAGGATGTGGCAAATGAAATTCTAATGGGTTAGAGGTTATGTGAGGGCCATTGGAGTCACTTCCAGGTTCCAGCATTGCTGTGGGCCTTAGAGGGATGGGACTCACTTATGTATTTCCCTCAAATTGCCGGCAGTGAAATTGAGTTAGATGCGAAGCTGGTTGTTGATCTCTTGAAAAAGGAAGTTGGGAACCCAAATGGTAATGATGCTTTTGTGGCTTACTGTAGAGAAGGATTGAAGGACATTCCTCTAGTTAGAGTTCAACACTGCTACTAGGAAGCCAACAAGTGTGCTAATGCACTAGCCAGAAAGGGAGCCCTTTTATCTCAGGATTTTGTTGTTTTAGTAGAGCCCCCATCAAATGTTGCTCTGCTCCTTAGTTTTGATTCTATTGGCACTATGTATGACCATCATGTTTACTCCTTTTGGAGGTTGCTTAGTTGTTAATGATAATTTCCTTTCCACTAAAAAACGAAAAAAAGAAAATCTAAGTGGTATGACGCTTGTTTTATTTGTAAATCTAGAGATTGGTGCAAGGTACTTGTTGGGTGTTAGCATTGGCTTATTACTACTGCTATTGGGCTTCCCATTAAGGAGGCCTTTTTAAATGTGGTACAAAGAGCGCTGGTGATTTTGGTCTTCACAAATGGCACAGCTATATTGACATTTATTGGTTGGACTCTACTGTTATATTGTTCATTAGAAGCATTAGTAGTAGGTTGAAATTTTTTAGCATCAAACAGGAGGATAGGAGGTTGTCTCTCCAGCAGCAGATGCATAAAGATGAAAGCTTGACTGCTTGTTTTTTTGTTTTGGTTTGGTTTAGTTATTTTCCCTGGTTTTGGATGGATTGATGTATAGATACAAACTTGGATTTTTATGATGTAATTAACAAGAACACTATTTTATTTCTTTGATAGTACTAACAAAACAATAGATTTACTATTTCAGAGTTTGTTTGGCTCTAATTTATAGCCTAAATGAGAGTAGTTGCTTGTTCTGAGAAGTCGTCTAGTCAAGAAGAGTCTGTGTATTGCCCGATTCTTTTAATAATACCTACCCAAGAAAAAAAAAAAATCCAAGCTTAATCTTGTTATATATGTTTCAGTTCTTATAATACCTGATGATTCAAGACAAATGAATTTGAGGTAATGACTCAATCCATGAGAACATAATACCATTTGATTAACAAGCATCAAGGGCTTGCAATATCTCACTGTGGGCAGAGTAAAAGCAGAGGAAATAGTGGTGGAAACTATGAAGTAGGAAGTTAAAGCTATTGTTACTCAAATTTTCAATAAGCTCTTTGTTGTAAACTAACAAAATAATATGCAAGTCTTTTTAATTCCCAAGTGGCGTATGATTTTTTAAATTGACAATGATCAATTTATAATGGGTCATACTTGTAGGTTGTGTAACTTAGGATTATCAGATGATTTGAGCCTAACTTGTATCATGGTTTTCATTCTCTCTCTCTTTTTATCTTACCCCCATGCATATTGTTTAGGTTGCCATTTACTTCTTGGCAAAATATGTATATCAATTTATTAGCAATTAATACCGGTTTCGAAAATTTGTTGTTGATAATCTATTGAGGTTATCATCTTTGCAGAAACTACAAATTCATCCACCAACAAAGATTATCAAATAAACAATTATTAGCAAAATCTTAGAATTAAGTTTCTATACATGCATCATTGTAAAATAAACCAATGGGATAAAGAAAAAGAACTTTTGATCAAGAATTAGAATTCCAAAATACCTAAATATACATAAAAGTCTATACAAATTTATCAAAAAGAGAAACATATATCATGTGACAATTAAATCAACAATAACAAAAAGAATTATTAGTGGAAAAAATAAGTGGTTGAAACAATAAAAAATCTACTGAAAGAGAAACAAAATTGGAGAGAGAGAGAGAGAGAGAGAGAGGGAGAGAGAGAGAGAGAGAGAGTATTGACCCCTTTTGTTGTGGACAACTTGGAAGGAATAGAGGAGGGTGGAAATGAAATAATAAGAAATTTATATGGAAATTAAAATGGAAGAGGAATGGTGGTGTAGATGAAATGTTGAACAAAGTGAAAACATTTTAGAATTTAAGAAGATATAAATAAGAAAATATAAAAATCTATAGAGGGAATCAAATGAAAAAAAAAAAAATGATCGGAGTAGATGAAAAATTGAATTAAGAAGACAATAGTTGAAAAAGATGAAAAGTTGAACAAAGTAAAAATTGCAAAAAACAAAAAATAATAAAGGATGCTAAAGATGTGGTGCGAAAAGAGTTTTGTAAACATTCTTTACATGCCTCAAAAAAATAAAAATAAAAAGGCTACTTGTTATATTAGGAGTTGAAAAATGGGGACATATCTTTAAGAATATAACATATCATAATTAATTTCACTCACCAAATAGAAATATAACTAATTTTTCAACAGAGTAAATCTTAAAGTTCTCTCCTTTCATTGTATTTTTTTTTTCTGGTCACTTAAAATACCAGAGAAAGTCAAGTATCTTTGCAATAGTACCACTAAAACATCAACAAAAAACCAAATACAAAATTATCTCTTCCACACGACAATATTTTTTATATTCATATTTATTATTCACACAACATGCTAATGAAGAAAAATGAAACAACAAACAAAACAAATTAGAGACGGAATTACAATTTACAATAGCCAACTATATTGATAAAACTAAATTAAAATAATATATATATATATATATATATATATTATTGTTTAAACTAGATGGGTTAAAAAAAGTAAAAGGCAGCAAAAAAAAAAAAAAAAAATTACTACGGAAACTACCAAAAATAAAAATACACCACCACATTCACAATAATATGGAGGAAAAAAAAATTAATTAATTTAAACCATGAAATTATATTTGATTAAACAAAAGATACCCATAACATGCATGAAGGTACGGTGGATGGTTCACCCTAAATAACGTGAAAATTTTGCACATTATTGCCTAATTCTTTTAATAATACCTACTCCCCCAAAAAAAATTCCAAGCTTAATCCTATCATATATGTTGCAGTTCTTATAATACGTGATGATTGAAGACAAATGAATTTGAAGTAATGACTCAATCCATGACAACATAATACCATTAACATGACTGGGGAGTGAGGACAAGTGCACCACTGTGTTTGGTTTAGAGAATGAAAAATTTGCAACTCATCTGTAAGTTCACTTTTTGATTCTTCCTCTGGTCTAATTTCCAAAATTGCATCCTCTTCCACGCAGCTCCCATTCTTCAAATGAGGCATTAACAAAAATTTTATGAATTGGGATGTATAGCATGATTAACAAGCACAAGAAATAATGGTGCAAACGTGGTCTTCCTTCTTCTACAACGTGCATCATGATCTCTCAATGAAGGAGAGAGAGAATGAAAAAAAAGTGTATCAACAATTTGCTTGACTTTACCATTCCCATTTCCACTTTCCTTTGTCTAATTTCTATATCATATTTTCTCTCTTCTCTTATCACTATGGCTTCTCTGAGAGGCTCTTCTTCCTCCTTCACCCAACACTGCAAATATGATGTGTTCTTGTGTTTCAGAGGAGAAGATACTCGCAGTGGTTTTGTTAGCAATTTGGATGAATTTTTGTGTGATAAAGGAATTAACACATTGATGGATGAAAAGCTTCCAATTGGAGAAGAAATTCCTGCAGAACTTCTAGAAGCCATTGAAAGTTCAAGGATTTCTATAATTGTAGTTTCCAAAAATTACGCATCTTCTACTTGGTGTTTGGATGAGCTCGTCAAAATCCTTAAGCGTAGGAAGAAGGGTCAGTTTGTGCTACCAATTTTTTATGAGATAGATCCATCAGTAGTGCGTAACCAAAAGAGAGAGTTTGGTAAAGCATTGGTAAAGCATGAACAAAAGTTCAACATGAACAAAGTGCAAATGTGGAGGGTAGCTCTAGAAGAAGCTGGCAATATACTTGGTGGGCATTACAAAAAAGGGTATGTATTTAACCACTACTTCATTCCAATTAATTTTACAGTTAAACAACAACTCCCAAGAACTTTTTTTTTTTTTTATTTTGAAATTATCAAACTTTTATACTTTAATCATATCTGTTATGAGGGAGCTAGTTAGGCTATAAGGGGTCAAACTTAGAAAGAGAAGAATATATGATCAATAATCTAATCAATTACTTAGAAGTTCCTCCCACATAATCTTTATAAAATTTTACCCCAATTTCTAAATAGATTCATTTAAGCTAGTATTTAGAAGTGGATATTCAATAGGTCTGTTTCCTTACCTAAGTAGATTTTCCATATGCCTTTGTGTTAAAAGCCCAAAATTGATTTCCTAGTTGAACCAAAAAAGCAAAAAAGGGCTTCAAAGTGATAGTTCTTAGATCTATGACTATGAGTTACCTACCAATTACTTTTATTAACAATATATATCAGTCGTAGTACACAGTCGTAGTACAATTTGAATTTAGTTCATGTTCATATTTTATTTTCTAATATGTTTTTAATGACCTGTAATTGGCAGCTATATCAATTTATCCAAGAAATTCTTAAAGAGATATCTCCATTTGTTGGTAAGACAACAATCTCCAAAACTAATTTTGACTTAATTACATATTGTTCTGAATGAAATAGTTTTCTTGTAGATAGTTAGAGAAAAATCAAGAACAAATTGAATAAAATGCTACCTAACATGCTAGGTATATATTTAGATCCCACATACCCAATTTTATGGCTTATTCACTTATAGCCTAAGCTAACAATTACTGTCCAATATAAGTTTTTAGCCAATTTCACATTGCATGCATATTGAAGTAGCAACTAAAACAAGTAAAGCGATATGAAAAACGGAATAAAGAGAAGCAAACCACATGAAAACACCAAATGTGTGAAGTGAAAAACCAAAGTCTTTGTCTTAAAAACCTCTCCACGACACCACTGTTGGACCTCCACTAATGAATAGTTGCAGTACAAGCTTGCTTAAGACCCTTCAAGCCTAAGCAGCTAAGCTACCATAATACTCAAGCCCTTCAAGCTCCAACTCATTGCATTAGCAAATGATACTTGCCCTATATATTAAGCATTACACATTGGGTTTCATTTGCATCAAACACAAATAATTTTTTATGTCTCTTAATCAGTATTAGTATCAAACTCCCTTCCCTTTTCAATCTAATTTTCTATTTACTTTGACATAGTTTATTAAATCGGTCTATACCTTCAATATAGGTAAGATGAAAGGTGATTATAGCTTACTTCATGAGCTCAATGGTAACAAAGAGAATTGGAAGATTAAGGCTCGAGTCACACGACTATGGGATGTCTACAATCTAAAGAACAAAGATTTTATGAGCTTGGATATGGTCTTGCTAGATGAACAGGTCAGGTGCACATACAACCATACATCAACTCTAAAGTGGACAACTTTTTGTTTTTCTACAATTTCAAGAACAAAGATTTTCTGAGCTTGGATATGGTCTTGCTCAATGAACAGGTCAAATGCTCATACAACCATACGTCAATTATAAACTAGACAACTTAAAAAAAAAAAAAAAATTTATGTTAATGATATTGCTTTTTTTTTTTTTTTTTAAATAGTAATAATGATTGATTGTTTAATTCATGATTGTATAAGGGCAATCACATACATGCAAGGATCAAGGATGCATTTGTTCATCAATTCAGGGAATCATTACAAGCAGGCGACATCTATTACATAAAGAATTTTGGTGTTATTCCTTACCAGAACGATTACAAAATAGTCACCAATAAGCATATGATCAAGTTCTATGCAACAACAATAGTTAAACCAGCAGGATCAGACCATCCTTCAATCCCAAAATATAAATTTGAATTTGTTCCATTTGAACATTTGAGTGGTCGGTGTGACAAAAATGTCCACTCAACAGGTATTGATGCTTATAAATTTTGTTATATTAACTCTATATTCATATAATTGAAAGGTTTGACTAAAGGGAAAAAATCAAGTTGTATGTCCTTGATATATTCGATCATGTACATTATGTAGATGTTACTGGAAGAGTGTCAAGCATTCCCCCTGTGTATGAGAATGACAAAAATGGAAAGCCACCGAAGAGAAGGATGGTTGAAATTGAAGACAAAAGGTTCGTTTGACTTAAATGATTTTTTAATACTAATAATAGGAAATTTATCAAATAATGAAAAAAAGGCTTAAAATAACCAAAAATGCAGGAAATGTAAATTCAGATTAAATTGTGGGGAGACCTTGCAGAAAGTATCACAGAAGATGTATGCATGGATAGATCAAAATCAACTATTTTGATAATTACTTCAACAACTGTGAAATCATTCATGAGTAAGAATATATGTGTCATAATTTAGTTCATCATGCTATTTTTTATGGTTCGGTTAAATGCTATGCTGACTATTAACTTTTCTTTTATGTAATAAGACCAACTTTCATTGTCTTCCACCTATGCAACAAAGGTTTACATCAACTTGGATTGTCAGCAGGATTACATCCACTGGGATTCTGAAGAAGTGGTAAAAAAATAAGAGGACAATACGCGAAATTATAAAATTTCTTGAGCAATCAAAATCTCAGGTAAGTTAAAACTCTAAATAAGTATTTGAATAATAACAAAGTTACATGTATTATATACTAATAAAAAAAATTACTGTAGGAAGCAATTTTCTATTGTATGGCTGTTGTGAAAAAAGTAAATGCTGAAAATGGATGGCATTATATTTCATGCACTGATTGTCATAAAGAGGCTAAAACAAATGGATCTACATTTTGGTGTGAAAGTTGCAAGAAAGAATTTTCTTCTCCAACAATAAGGTCAGTTCTAGTTTATGAAAAGGATTAAAATATATTACATATAAAATATATATTGTAGAAACTTACACATTTTCCAAAAACTTCGGGTACAGATTAGAATTACATGTCAAGGATGAAAGTGGAAGCACAATATTTGTGGTATTTGACAAGGAAGCAGAGAAAATTGTTCGTATTCCTGCTACACAAGTCTATACTACAGAAATAAAGGTATAATATTTATAGCTTTGTAACACTTCTTGAAGTTATGAACTTATCATGATTTTTAAGATTTCCATATATCTTTTGAATATTTGGTATTACAAATGAATCTTTTGTGTGTGTTTGTGTCTATATATATGTAAATCCCCATATGACAGGATGAGGATGTTGTTCCAAAGCCAATAAAGAATTTACTTAGAAAAACATACATGTTCCAGATAAAAATCAATCCAAACAACATTTTCACTACAAAACAAAATTTCACAGCCATTCGCGTGTTTGAAGATCATGCGTATAAGCAGTTGCATCATGAACAGGTATACTATGTCAGTAACAACTATTAATTATTGGATTTGTTTACAAGGTTATCCGTGTAAATTATCATAACTACATATATTCATGTAGGAAAAAAATCATATTCTTCCCCTGAAACGAGCGATTGATGTGGATGTTGAGATCGAAAGAGAAGTTCCTAAAGCTAAAAGAAATTGAAAGTAAGTAAAATTGAAAATTTTTTGAACACATTTTTTGAAAAAAAAAAAAACCCGAATATGATGCGAATTTGAATTTACTTGACCATCCATATCTTTTAGAGCTATGGTGGTAGTTGATATTGTGGTAGCAGCTTTCCGTACTAATAAGAAATGGACGATCATGATAGCATAATATCCTCATGTAACTCTATGATCATCTTAACCTGAAAGTGTTAGTTACATGCAGGTTGATTGAGTCAGAGGCAAGTGCTAATGAAGAAGAGGATGTTGATGACAAAAACGAAGAAAAAGAGAAATGATGTAGAGAAAGAAGAGTCTAATTTGCATGAAAGAAACGTTACATTTTTTTTTTTTGAACCCGAAACAATAGAAACTTTTATTTGAACTAAACCAAGTATACAAAGTAAGGCTAGACCGAATCATCTAGCACTGGGGGGGACATCAGCGAAACATGCTGTGATGTCCCAAATGAAAACCGATATACATACTATCATGCAAGTGATCGAGTCCCAACTCCCACACTAGTTACCAGACCCAGCTATACCTGTTGCGCAGCGTTTAAGCCTTGATATTCCTCAAGCAATCCTGTTGCACTTTCAAAAATCACCTTCGGATGAAGTTTGACCGAGCAAGTGGCCTGTAGAAAAGTTCCTTGATCCTCATACCACAAATGCTTTCTTCTACAAGATTCCAATTCTGTAGGGCTGAGCAGAGAGACCAATTATTTTTTACTTTCCTCGGTGGGGTTACATCATACATGAACGCTTTGCAACCTTAGTAGCAACTAGCTAAAAGCAAGGCAGAAAACTCTTTAATCATTTCTTCTTCATTTGTTTTTCAACATGCAAGGAAGTAATATGTTTTAACCATTTCTTGGCTTTTTTAATGAATAGTTCTTTTACTTTTATAATTTCTTTTGAATAAATAGTTGAGCAATGCAAATGGCTTAACCTTCACCCTCATCCAAAATATATATCAAGTCTCATCAAAGAGAGGTAGGCTTCCACCCAGAAGACACAGGCTGAACGAAGGATGGTGCTAACATCTATGTTTACAAAAAAAAAAAAAAAAAAAAAAAAAACTAGATATCATATAAAAATATTTAAGTATAAGGATATTCTTGTATAAATTCATATGATTGTATATAAATGATTCAAAGATTGTATTTGATGCGCTCATGGGTTTATGCGTTCCACCGATTACCATTTCAAACATCTTAGAAGGGGTGGGACTGAAACTCCAAGCCTTTCAATAAGCCAGAGTCTCTCACGTGTAACGACAAAGGAATAGACCAGAACATATTTTAGTAAAATATGCCAAAGAAGTAGAAAATTCTGATAGTTTTGTAACTTGGATTGGGGAAAATCCATCATTGATTGAGTTGACTTATTACTCATCATCTACTAAATTTATCTTTTTCTAAATAAAGTTACAATCTTCTCTTTAAAAAAAAGTACAATAATTAGTGAAAGAAATAGCCATTTGATTTTCCACAAAATTCAATTTCTTTCTAGTGTAATTTTTATTTTTTATTTTTATAGTTGTTTTAGAAAAAACATGTTAAGGTATAAATGTGAATGTACAAGTAAAATATAATAAACTATACAGAGAAATTAGTCATTTGATTTGCTGCTAAATTCAATTTATCTTAATTGTAAAAAAATTTTTAAAAAAATTGTTTTAACAAATAAAAGTGTGAAATTTTAAAGGTTAGTGGACGAGTATCTGCAGCTGATAAACTAAACAATTTGATTTCGATATGAGAGTAGTCATGTGGCTACTCTAAGCTGAGCTTGATTGCATTTGCTTCATTGCAATTTTATTTTTAGATAAGTAATGAAATTTATTATTAAGATAGATTAATTCATGCCCAATATCTGCTTCTCTCAAGACTGTACCATACGAAGCACGTAAAGTAATCACTAATTTTGTGATTGGAGCAGGCCACCTGATCTTTGGGTAAACCTTAATTTTGCCTTAATAAAGAGCCCAAAACCTGTCAAAATGGGACCCAAAAGAGCCTCACAAAAATAGGCTCTATTATCTTCTTTCTTTACGCGCCGCCCCCCCCCCCCCCCCCCAAAAAAGGAGATGATAAGGGTGTTCTCAAAAGGAAGTAAACTCGTTTACATACAAGGAAGTTGATGGCTCCAATGAGCCCTTCAACTCCATGCATGAAGACGGAGGTATGAGAGCGACAATACCATAGGCTGACGACCTCACCTTAATACCTGACGACATCTGTACGAGACGACGAGGA
The DNA here is from genome assembly GCA_032878915.1 of Castanopsis chinensis. NCBI lineage: Eukaryota > Viridiplantae > Streptophyta > Magnoliopsida > Fagales > Fagaceae > Castanopsis > Castanopsis chinensis. The sequence goes on from JAVQMG010000133.1 coordinate 5,743,801, forward strand.
ACCACAAACGGATCCGAAGGCTGATGGGAAGAAAGGACTGATGGGAATGAAGAAGCCTATGATGGGTCCAGCGTGGCCTTGCTTGACCCCCATGGATATCTATATAAGGAAATATCTTGCATCCCACGATTAACCCTAATCAAGAGAATCCCTACAAAGAAAGGATCCTGCAAGATACGTGTATTAATGAGGATCTTTTCTACAGAGAAAGACCTTCCCAGCCAAGAAACGAATGTCAGCTTTACTCTACTATAAAACCCCCAAAACCCTCACAAATCAAGGTACACATAATTTACCCTAATTCTAGCCCTCTAGAGTTGTGAAAGTTCTCTAACTTAACCTCTAGAGGGTATTTGGCTAGTACCACACCTATACTCTCTACAAGATCTTATTTGATTCTGTTTCGCAGGTTCTGTTTAGAGCACGTGAGGACCGTGTGGCTCACTAACGATTTTTAGCTTCATCAGTTGGCGCTGTCTGTGGGAAATTTAATAGTAACAACCATATTAACACTTCCCAAACAAAGAGTTGTATGGTACTCACTCGCTTAATGGTAACCAATAACCATACTGGAGAAGAACCACACACTACTGCCCTTGAAAGACAGGTATAAACCCTAACTGCGGCTGTGGAACACCTTACTAAGCAAAACCACGACTTGGAGGAACAGCTATGCCAACGGGATGTTGGGCTTAATAGTTACGGAGAAGAGCAAAAGGGAACCAGCGCTAAAAGGAGGGATCAAGAAGGACCAGAAGGTAGTAATGCTCCGAGCAAGCAAGTGCGACAAGATACCAGCCATCCATTCGTCACAAAAACAGCACCACCACATATAGTTGTGAAGATGCAGGTGATGAAGGAGCAGATGGACTTCATGATGAACGCCCTCAGAGGATGAGTGTCAAGCGACCTCGACGAGTTAGTCCACCGGACGGACTTGCCTTTTACTGCACTTGTCACTTCATCCTCCCTTTCACCAAAGTTTTGTATGCCGCAGGTAGAAGCCTACGACAGGTTAAAGGATCCCTTAGATCACTTGGGGCCAATCAAAACCCTTATGCACTTGGATGAGATCATATGTCGAGTCTTTCTGACTAAGCTGAAGGGTCCCGCAAAGGTATGGTTCAGCAGGTTGACGCCCAACTCCTTCAATACCTTTAGGGAGCTGAGCACGCAGTTTGCCTCACACTTTATCGAGAGGCACAGGTATAAGAAGTTCACTGCATGCCTGATGAGCATCAATCAATGGAAGGATGAGATGCTGAGATCCTACATAACCCACTTCAATAAGGAAGCCCTTTCAATAAACGAGGCTGATGACAAGATATTTGTTGCTGCATTCACTAACGGATTGTAGAAGGGGAAGTTTCTATTCTTTTTATACAAAAATGACCTGAAGACCATGTCAGACGTGCTTTATCAAGCTACTAAGTACATGAACGCCAAAGACGTGTTACTAGCTCGAAAGGAGAAACCCAAGAAAAGGGAAAGGCAAGAAGATACACGATAGGACAGGGGACGGATGATGACCAAAGCTGGAGATCGATGGGAGGATAGGCGCTTCAAACCCCCTATTGGAAGATTTGCAAACTTCACCCCGCTGATTGCCCCTATCGATCAAATCCTGATGCAAATCAAGGATGATGCAACCTTGGCGTGGTCCAGCAAGTTGAAGGGAGATCCCAGTAAGAGGTCCAGGGACAAGTCTTGCTGTTTTCATCAGGACCATGGTCACGACACGTCTGAGTGTTATGACTTGAAGTAGTATATTGAAGCCCTTATTAAACCGGTAAAACTGTAACAATTCATTAGCAAAGAAAGGGTAGATCCACCACAGGAACAGGTTGCTAGAAGGGATAACAAGCGCCCCAGGCCACCCATAGGGGACATAAGAATGATTGTTAGGGGCACCATGACTTTTGGTTCATCCAAGAAGGCCCGTAAGACTTACCTTAGGATGGTTCAGAACGTCCAGCTGACAGGTTTCGTCCCAAAGATGGCACGGGTCGACAATCCTATAATTGGATTCTCGGAAGAAGACGCTCGACGTCTCCACCACCCACATGACGATGCACTCGTTGTTAGTATTCGAGTAGGAGACTACAACACTCACCGAGTTCTAGTTGATAATGGAAGCTCTGCGGATATCCTTTACTACCCGACATTCCAGCAGATGAGGATCGAGAAAGAGCGACTCATACCAGCCAACGCGCCACTCGTTGGGTTCAAAGGAATGAAGGTATATCCCCTCGGCGTATTCGGGTAGGGGACTACAACACTTACTAGGTCCTTGTTGATAATGGAAGTTTTGCCAATATCCTTTACTACCCAACATTCCAACAGATGAGGATCGAGAAAGAGCGACTCGTACTAGCCAACGCATTGCTCGTTGGGTTCGAAGGAATGAGGGTATACCCCCTCAGCGTGGTCACATTGTCTGTGACGGTCGGTAACTACCCTCAGCAAATTATTAAGGATGTTACATTCCTTATTTTCAACTGCTCATCTACCTACAATGCCATACTAGGCCAACCTACCCTCAACTCATGGAGGGTCGGACTTCAACCTATCACCTGATGATCAAATTCTCCACCAAGTATGGAGTAGGAGAGGTATGGGGGGACCAAGTGGGCAACACACGAGTGCTACATAGCAATGTTGGAGATGGACAACCACTTGCAGACTGTGAGCATGGAAGAACATAGGGCGATCGTATAGCCTGTTGAAGGATTGGAGGAGATACTTCTCAATGACTTTAGGCTTGAGCAAACGACTAGGAGCAGCACCCTCGCTAGTCCGTTAAGTGCTCACGACATTCCTAAAAGAAAACTAGGATGTCTTTGCTTGGAGTCATGAAGACATGCCCAAGATCAACCCTTCAGTCATGGTGCACAAGTTGAAAGTGTCACTCTTTTTCCCCTTATCTGTTAGAAGAAGCAAGTATTCGCCCAAGAACGAGACCGGGCTATAGTGGAAGAAGTCTGCAAACTACAAGAAGCAGAATTCATCAAGGAGGTGTACTACCCCAACTGGCTGGCCAATGTAGTGATGGTTAAAAAAGCTAACGAGAAATAGAGGATGTGTGTAGACTTTACGGACTTGAACAAGGCGTGCCCTAAGGATAGCTACCCCCTCTCGCGGGTTGACATCCTGGTAGACTCGACAGCAAGAAACCAGTTATTGAGCTTCATGGATGCATTTTTTGGTTACAACCAGATCAAATTGGATGAAGCTAATTAGGAAAAACGTCGTTCGTCACCAGTCAAGGCCTCTTTTGCTATAAGGTGATGTTGTTCAATCTCAAGAACGGTGCAACGTATCAGAGGCGCATGAACAAAATGTTTGCACATCAGATTGGAAGAAAGTCCAAGTTTACGTGGACGACATGCTGGTGAAAAGTAGAAGGGAGGATGATCATTTGACGACCTTAAGGAGACCATTGACACCCTTCGCTCTTACAACATGAAGCTTAATCCAAGTAAATACGAATTTGGGGTGATGACTGGAAAATTCTTAGGGTTCATGGTGTCTTAAAAAGGTATCGAAGTCAACCCAGACAAGATTCGAGCCATAATGGAGATGGCACCACGAAGGAACACAAAAGAAGTGCAATGCCTCAACGGCAAGGTGGCTGCGCTGAATAGGTTCGTTTTGAGGGCGACAAATAAGTGTCTACCTTTCTTTCGCATATTGAAGAAGTCCTTCAAATGGACAGTTGAATGCCAATAAGCTTTTAATGATCTAAAAGCATACCTCTCTTCTCCACCATTGCTAAATCCATCCCAACTAGGGGAAGAGCTATTTCTTTATCTGGCCATATCCTCAACTGCCGTTAGAGAAGACAGGGTGTAGAAGCCTACATACTACACTAGCTAGGCACTTTATGGTGCAGAGGAGAGGTACTCACTGATAGAGAAGCTCACATTCGCTTTAGTTACCATGGCCCGTAAGCTCAAGCCATACTTTCAGACCCATACTGTGGTCGTTCTAACAGATAAGCCTCTACGGTGAGCAATGAGTAACCCTAAAGCGACTGGACGGATGGCTCTATGGGCAATAGAATTAAGCGAGTTTGACGTACAATACTGCCTGCGTACTGCCATAAAGGGACAAGTGGTCGTTGACTTCAGTGCAGAATTCACCAACATGGAAGACCAGGGGGCAGAAGAGCATACCCAATGGAGTATTCACATGGACAGATCGTCTAACAAGCAGGCTGGTGGAGCAGGTATAGTGCTTTATTCTCTAGAAGGGGACAAGATCAAGTGTATGGTTCATCTCGACTTCCCTACAACCAACAATGAAGCGGAGTACGAGGCTCTAGTGGCAGGACTTGATCTTGCCAAAGCTGCAGGGGCCACGAGGGTGGCTGTGTACTGCAATTCTCAAGTGGTCAAAAGTTAGGTGAACGGTGACTTTGAATGCAAAGGGGAAAGAATGAAGAAATACCTAGAGCAAGTAAGGAAACGGATGGGTGAGTTTCAGGCCAAGTTTGTTCAAATCCCCAGGGAAGAGAACAAGTAAGCCGACCATCTTGCGAAAGCCGTATCAGTAGAACACATGCTCATCCCTAGTAAGGTATTTTCCTTTGTTCAGTTCTTACCTTTGATAGATGGTGTCAGAGTGCAGGAAATAGACTTGGGAAGTAACTGGTCCACACCGATAGTTTCTTATTTGAAAGACGACACACTACTTAATGGTAAGGAGACCGCAAGAAACCTGAAGATCCAAGCAGCACGTTTCGTTCTAATAAAGGATGTCTTGTACAAAAAAGGCTTCTCCCGCCCGTATTTAAGGTGCTTAGGCCCTGAGAAAGCAGGCTATGTCATGAGAGAAGTACATGAGGGGATCTGCGAGAACCATTTTGAGTCACGGTCATTGGTGCAAAAGTTGATTTGGGCTGGAAACTATTAGCTCACCATGCAGAAGGATGCCCAAGCCTATGTCAAAGCATGAAAAAAATGTCAAAGGATCGGCCACATCATCAGACAGCTAACAAAAGAGCTCACTCTAATGATGGCCCTGTGGTCTTTTACTCAATAGGGGTTGGCCATCATGGGCCCATTCCCAATAGCGATGAGACAGCTAAAGTACCTAGTGGTCAGCATAGATTACTTTACCAAATGGGTGGAAGTTGAAGCCCTGGCCACCATCACAGAGAAGAACATACGAAACTTTGTCTAGAGGAATATCAGCTGCAGGTATAGGATCCCTAGCTAGAGTCTTAGTCTTAAATAACGGAAAACAATTCGACAACGACTCGTTCAGAGATTTTTGCTCACAACTGGGAATCAAGAATTACTACTCCTCACCCACCCACCCTCAGGCCAACAGACAAGTTGAGGTTATGAACCGATCCTTACTCAAGAACATCAAGACTCGGCTAAAGGGGGTAAAGGGTATATGGCCAGAAGAGTTGCCAAGCGTACTATGGGCATATAGGACGACAGCCAGGACACCTACATGAGAGACGCCATTTCAGCTAGCGTACGGGATTGAAGCTATCATCCTAGCTGTGATTATGTCCAATCACATCTGTGATTAAGTCCACAAGTGGAGGAGTTCATCCCATGGGGATGCCTTAAAATTATAAAGTCCATAAGTGAACAAATTCATCATTAGGTCCACAAGTGGACGAACTTATTATTAAATCCACAAGTGGATGAGTTCATCCCATTGGGGTGCCTTGAAGTTATAAAATCCATAAGTGGGCAAGATCATTATTAAGTCCACAAGTAAACAGTTCATTATTAAGTCCACAAGTGGACAAGTTCATCTCATTGGATGCCTTGAAGTTATAAAATCCACAAGTGGGCAAGATCATTATTAAGTCTACAAGTGGATGAGATCATTATTAAGTCTAGAAGTGGACGAGTTCATCCCATTGGTGTGCCTTGAGATTATTAAGTCCACAAATGGACGAGTTCATTATTAAATCCACAAGTGGACGAGTTCATTATTAAATCCACAAGTAGATGAGTTCATCCCATTGGGATGCCTTGAACATATCAAGTCCACAAGTGGACGATTTCATTATTAAGTCCACTAGTGGATGAGTTCATTATTAAGTCCACTAGTGGACGAGTTCATTATTAGATCCATAAGTGGACGAGTTCATCCCATTGGGGTGCCTTAAAATTATTAAGTGAACAAGTGGGCAAGTTCATTTTCAAGTCCACAAGTGGATGAGTTTATTATTAGGACCACAAGGGGATGAGTACACCAAGTAGATGGGTTCATCCCAATAATTCACAAAGTCCTTTAGGGGACAGGTGCATCCTAACACGTATACTAGTCCTAAGGTGGACGAACATACACATATCTCAAAATTAGAAACCAACATATAACAAGAGCATACTAAAAGCGATGGAGGTAAAATATTAAACAGACATTATAAATAAAATGAAGTGTTTAAAATAAGGCCCAAAAACAAAAGGGCTCTTAATATTGTTTGAAAATGAGATACAAGAAAGTTAAAAATTTGAACTAAGTTGAAGGATTCTAGACATCCTCTGTAGAAGGGTTCTCTCCGTCTTTGGTTGAAGGATTCTTAGCGTCTTTTGTAGGAGGGTTCTCCATATATGGGACCAAAGGAGCGACAAGTCCCTTAATAGCAAGTTGAGCACAGAGCACACCATCATCTTTTGGATCCTGCTTGGTGTGAGTAGAGTCGTAGGTCTCTTCACTGAAGGAGTCACTACCTGCAGGAGTTGTCGGCAATGAATCCTTCATAGAGATCTTGGACAAGTCAAGGTTTGGATAGATGGACCCAACCTAATTCAAGCAGTCATCAAAACCTTCACTGTGGTAGACAGCGCATGCATCAATAAAAGGCTATGAGGCCCTAAACTCCACTACGGCGTTGGCTTTGGCCTTCTCCGTCTATTTGCAAAGGGTCATCAGCTCCGTCTCTAGGCTTGCCTTGGCCTCTTGTGCCTTCTCTTAGAGATGGGCTTCCTTCTTTAGCTTCTCAGTCAAGTCCGTCACCTCCTCGTTAAGGGTACAGAAGGCCCCCTTGTATTGCTCCTGCTCCTTGGTTAGGGTCTCTTGACGTTTCAAAAGCTAACTAATTTCCCCTTCCTAGGCAACACACCTATCTCCTTCATACACACCAACGCTTGAAATCAAGGCAACCATTAGCCAATGAAGAACAACAAAGTGGAAGAAAGTTTGAGAAAAGAACATACCCTAGAAAGGTCAAAGAGACCCGACGCTCCCAACTCTTCTGTCATCTGCTCGGCACAAAGGTCCAAGTCTGTCTTTTTGATGATTGACTCAACTATCTCAACGACATGTTCCTTATGAGTGAGAAGACGACAAACGGTTCCCTGGGATATAGGACCCGTCGCCTTGATTGTTTGTCACCTATAGGGATGACCGGTCCTTTCTTGAGTGGACGGTAGTCCTTCCCTTCATTTTTCCTTTCGAATGATCCCTTTCCAATGACCTTAGGAGCCGATGTTGACACCCCCTCCTCCTTTTTCTACTTGCGCGCCGTGGCTGATGCCCTTACTAAGGCTCTTTACCTTGCTACCTCCATTTCTGTGAAAGGTAAGATACGGACGTTAGATAAGCAGACGAAAAGAAGACAATGGGAAGAAAGAAGCAAATGAGTAAGAACTTATGCCGACGGGAGTATGTGTTTAGTGTACGAGCTACAAGCGTCAGCACAAGACCACCACAATAGGCGTGCAACATGTCAAGGGTGATCAGGTCCTTACACTTCTATTCGTCAAAAGGGATCTCAAGCACCCGACAGATGAAAGCCTCCTGCTCGTCGTTTATACGCGAACGAATGCTAGCTAAAAAAGACAAAAAGCAGATGACGTTAAACACTTAAACAAATAAATATAAAAATGTAGATGGTACTAGACCTGAATTCTTGACAATACCCTAAGTATTGTCAAAACCATAAGGCATTGTCACCCACTCTTCCTGACAGCATACCCAGTCTGTCCCTTGGACAAAAAAATATCTACCCTTCCAATTTCTATTGGAGTCTGGCATGTCCGACACCAGCCTAAGTGACTTCTTCGTCACTATAAAATGATATATCCCCTTAGACAAGGAGATATGTTGGGGTCTGTAGCATCAAAAGAACTCATCCAAAGCAAGCTGACGATTCCCCCCACTAAGATAACCCTAAAGGATTTTAGCCCCTATGAATATCCTCAAAGCATTGGGGGCTATTTGGCTGATGGATAGACCTAGGAAAATGGCCAATTGAGGGTGTAATGTCGTCAATGGCAATCTCAATCTTGCTGTGAACATGGAGTCATACATGCTGACGTCTGCGATCTTCCCAGAGTAGCACTTTTCAAACTTTCTGGGCAGACGAATTGGAACGTTATCTAGGATTTGGTAATGATCCCGTAAATTCTTGAAAATATTAGTCGTCATTGTTGGCTTGAAGTCATTGACTGTCCATATAGATGGAAGGATGAAGGGACAGGTGTGACCATCCCCTGAGCTTCCTAAACTTCCTCCCTCAAGAGCTCTCTCATCACCTTCACCTCGCCTTCGTCATCTTCTCCCTTGCACTCCCCCTCATTCTCCCCTTCTCCTTCGTCGTACTCATCCTCATCTCCCTCTCTTTCATCTACTTCCTCTTCGTCATAATCTTCCTCTTCATTGATAGAAGAATAGACAGATGGTTCCCTCTCTGATGATCAGGATAAGCCCTCCTCAGGCCCATGACCTAACAGGTAGACTTTGTCATAGCCTCCTCCCTCACAGACTGATGACGACTACTCACTTGTTGCTTCTCTATCTCCTGACATCTATTCACCTACAAGTGACGAAGGTATTCTAAGGACCTATTTGATGAGTTTCTCTATAGAAGTGATGACCAACTAAAAAAAAATGGAAATAGAAAAGGAATGAAAAGAGAAGAGGACTTCCAAGATTAACAGAAGATTTAGTAGAGGTGACGGGATCAAGAAGTTGATGATAGCAAAGGTAACAAAATGGCAACTCCCTCTACTTTAAGATTCGCAAAGATGAAATAAGGAAAAATGAGAAGAGGTGGTGAGCTATTTATAGGGTGAAAGAGTACAGAAAATGAAGCGATGCTTTTGTTAAAAAATGAGGCCAACCAACCTATGCCATGTTTCCAAGCATTTAATGAAGAGAACCATTAATGAACGCCCTTTTTTCAAGGATAGAAAATAAGAGAGAAGCTACAATTTAAACTCCATGACCCATCATCTAAAGCCGACAAAGCCATGGAGTAGGGGCCAGCTGATAAGGGTGTTCTCAAAAGGAAGTAAGCTTGTTAACATACGAGGAAGTTGACATCTCCAATAAGCCTGTCGACTCCACGCACGAAGACAGAGGTACGAGAGTGACAATACCATAGGCCGACGACCTCACCTCAATACCCAATGACATCTGTATGAGACAACAGGGAGCCTCAAATGGATCCAAAGGCCGACGGGAAGAGAGGACTGACGGGAATGAAGAAGCCTATGACGGGTCTAGTGTGGCCTAGCTTGACCCCCATGTATATCTGTACAAGGAAATATCTTGCACCCCATGATTAAGCCTAATCAAGAGAGTCCCTACAAGGAAAGGATCTCGTAAGATACGTGTATTAATAAGGATCTTCCCTACAAGGAAAGACTGAATGTCAATTCTACATTACTATAAAAACTCCAAAACCCTCACAAACCAAGGTATGCATAATTTACCCTAGTTTTGGCACTCTAGAGTTGCGAAAGTTCTCTAAATTAACATTTAGAGGGTATTTGGCTGATATCACACCGGTACTTTCTGCAAGGTCTTCTTTGTTTCTGTTTCATAGGTTCTGTCTAAAGCACGTGAGGATCATGTGGCTCACTGACGATTTTTGGCTTCATCAGGAGAAAACAAATACAATTGGTGAACTAATACTATCCCAGGCCCAATCCTTTGTATCTTATGGAAGATCTAGTTGAGCATTATATACCTTTGTGAGGCATGGCAGAAAGAAACTAGTAGGTGCTCAATTTTCTCATTATTCAGTTTAGTATTTTTCCTTATAGCAGTAATTGCAAAGAAATTGGGCTTAAAATTGAATTACAAAGATAGACATTTGGGTGTTTCTATGGTTTGCCTAATTATGCATTTGTGGTGCAATTTTACGTAGTGTAAACTTGGTAACTCTGTAGGATAATAAGTGATAAACAAATAAAATCTTGATTTTTGATACTCAATTTTCTAGAAGCATTTTCTTGTTTATGGGACACGTCTCTGGCAAGTTATTGTGTCAGCATATGAATGAACTCTTGGCTTTGTAGTTTAGTACTTTTCTTTTCTTGTTTACTCCTCTATCCATCTACTGTGAAGCAATAGCAGGTTGGTAACTGGTATAAAATTTGAATAGTGTGATTGTTTGGGCTTTGTTTATAGATTTTCAATCCATATGATCTGGGTTCTTAGTATGAAGTTTTTGATGAAGAATGATTTTAAGTAGATGATTTACCATGTGATAACATTGTATCGTTATAACCAAATACAAGCATTGACGGACTTTTTTTGCGTGAACTTTTTGTTGCTACTTTATGCCACTATTGTGAAATTTAATCAAATTAAAATTGTAATGAATAGGGAAAATTTGCGTGGTACAAATACTTTTTTGGAGATGCTATGTGAGGTTGATGTGTGTGATGTGGAGGAATTGGTGTTTGGCAATGGCCAGAATAGCAAGAAGTTAAGGTTGCTGCTCAGAGTACATGTTATTGTATAATTATGTTGTGAAAACAATGTACTGCATAAGGTGGCTATATACACCAGCACAACTTCAATGTCATATATAGGGGTTGATTTTGTTGATAGAAATGTATAGGGGTTGATTAATATTGCTTTTCCTATATGTTGTGGTAATTAAATCCCAAACTATAATATGGTGGGTGCACACGGGCAGTATTGTTATATTGTAAGGTATTCTGTTAATTGGTTGAGTGTTATACCTTAATGAGGTAGGGAAACCAAATGTTATGGGCATTGAAAACTCCTTTACTGAGCTCTTTCAGTTAATATTGTTCTGTATAGTTTTGCTGTGCCAATTTATGACTTATAATTTTCCTTTTATTCTGCTTTGAATAGTTTGAAAATTGGGGAAATAGGTGTGGAATTTCAAGGTGAGAGTTCGTGTAATACTTTTGTTAAAGCTGTATAAGTAGATAAAAAGTTGAAGATATTATTATTAGGCTTAAAATTGAATTTTGAAGAAAGACCTTTGGGTGTCTATATTTTGCCTAATATGCATTTGCAGTGCAGTTTATTTTAGTGTAGCCAAGTAATCTATAGGATAATGAATTATAAACAAATAAAGATCTTGATTTTGGGTGCTTAATATTCTATAATCATTACTTTTTATAATATATACCATAGGCAACTTAGACATGATGAGAAGCATGTCTTATTTTGCAATTGATTCAGTAATTTATCTTTTCTTTGCTACAATGGTGACTTATTTTTTCATCATATGGGTAAATTTTATATTCCCTTTTAGTATATACTTGTAATTTATTGTTCATTGATTTTATACATAACAAGGTATTTGCTTCTTTTTTTTTGGGTGGGAAATGGGGTATTGGCCTAATTTATTTTCATTTGAGATTGGTTGCATTGAATACCTTTTCCAGATTCTACCCACGATTTTGTTTAGTTTACTGAATGCTCTCCTTTTCTACTGACAAGTTATTGACAAGGGTTAGCTTAACATATTTACATTGTCCAATTGGTTGACTTCTTCTAGAATTATAGTTCCAATTTCCAAATGATCGGATTTTGGATAACTAGGATTTTCCATCGTAAACTATACTTGGCATGTTGTCGGAGGATTATTGATGTCATTGAGGGGTTAATGCAAATGTTCTTATCAATGTGTCTCAATCCACACTATATCCTACTTATTGCTAACTGAAAGGACAAAGAGTTTCACTTTTGGATTCTATACCATCGATGGTAAATTAGGCTGGGACATAGTTTGCATATGTTACTACAGTAGATGTAGCTACACCTATAGAGCACGAACTAACTCATGCCATATATGCTCTATAGTAGTCATACAGATAAAGTACTTACAACAAGTAATTTATGGTTAAGTCATGATTTTTACATCCTTCCCATGTTTGTATGAGGTTCACACACTTGAATACTTGATGATACCATATGTTGATAAACTACATTTTCCTTTTCCTTTTCATTTGTTTATTGGGTTTTAGAATTCATATCCTTATTAAGATTTGTCAACTTTCCATATTTCAAATATAGAAATATGAGATCAAATTTCTATTTGAACTTATCTCCATAAACCTAGGCAACAAGAAAATTTTGAGTGTTATAAGTAGGTTATTGTACTCCCTATTTTGTCAAGTAGCCGCTACATGGAAAAGGAGGTAAAGAGTTGATACAAATGACTCCTGCATATTTTCTAATTGACTTTTGTAAAATCTTGAGTGCGTCAATGTTAAAAGTTGACAGTGTAGGTGTGCATATATATATATATATACTAATACAAGTTTGGGCATGTACGGAAGCCATTGAAATTGGTTCGCATGAAACATTTGCAACATGAAGATGCCAAGAATTGGAAGCTCATATCCATGGATACATTTCCAATACAAGAAAAATACATTTAAGGTGCATAATCCGCTTAATTCGGTTACTTTTACGGAAATATCTGCGTGACCAATCCTAAAACATTTATGTATTATTTTTTTGGGTCGAGGTTATTGTGGTATCTTTATGATAATACATATTTTGTTTCTCTTATTATGTGCAACATTGTTGCCACCTTCCAAATTGAAAGTAATCTAAATCTCCCTTGTTGTGTAAATTTCATTAGGGTTTGATTAGATCTGAATTGTATCTTAATATTCCATAGGTTCTTGTAGCTTTTACATGTTCTGATCTCTTTATGTTATTAGAACTTGACACTATGGTTGATATTAACACTTCCCCTCTTTGTTCAAAATTATTTGTGATCAAAATTTAACTACAAAATTGGTTGTAACCTTAATATCTTTTTATTGAAGGTAAATTTTAACAAATCCACAATTGGATTACATCTTTTTCTTATATTCTCTATACTTGCAAAATTTTTATGTCATCAATAAATTATTTAAATTGCAAGTTTTTGTAATTTAAAATTATACATAAAATATAATCTTATAAATCATATAGTAAATAATATCTGATTGACACAAAATTTGACATGTATATTAAGCGCATAAACATCATGCAATTCAATGGTTAGATATTCAAAATATGTAGTAATGTTATTTTATTGAATAAGATTTTGTAGCTTAATTTTGTAACTAAACTTTTTCCTTTCAGAATTCAGATACAGAAAGAAAATTTAGCCTTAAAACAGTTTTAATGTAATTTTCTTTTCAAACGTGTGTTTTGGTCTGTAAAGTAAATGACATGAAATGGGAGAAAGAGACTCCAAGGTTTTCGCAATTACCAAGTCTAGCTACTACAAATAATAATAACTATAAATAGCTTCATGAATAAATATATATGCTATAATTGATTGGTTAATTAACATTAACATCAATCGAAATAGTTTTATAATGGAAGTGGATCATTGATTTCAGACCCATCCAACACGTTTTCAATTTAAAGGCACACAACATATTCCTGTTATAACTCTCATGTAGCTTTTTCTTTTTTTGATGAATAACTCTCATCTAGGTGATGTATCATGCCTGGAAGAATTGCATAAGTTATAATTGATTGATTAATTAATATTTAATATATATTTTTCTTTTGGTAGATGGAGATATTTTTTTTGAAAAGATGGAGATAGATTAAAATGGTAATGGATACACTTTTTTCAATTCTAGGCCCACATCGTTTATTCTTTTTGTTTGTCATATTAGTCTTGCTAAACGCGTCTAGGTCCACACTGAGCGCGTATCCAAATCCAACAAGGAAATATCAAATTTCCTTCCTACCGTCCTCCGCATGAGGCATTAGCTACAGTCCAAACTCCAAACTATTATTCAACATCAAATTTTGTAAATCTATATTAATAGAAGTTTTTTTTTTCCTTTTTTGATAGATAATATTAATAGAAGGTTTCTTTTTATTTTTTTTTTCGAGGGGATATATTAATAGAAGTTAATACACACAATCATGCTCTTATTAAAACTTGATTCACAAAAAAAAAAAAGGCTCCTATTAAAACTTTATTATCTACTTAATCAGAAAATTAAAATTCAAAATATTAAAATTCTATTATATAATATGATTATAAAATTAAAACTCATATCATGGTTGAAATAGATTCGAAAGTCGTTGCCCTTACTCCTTAGAAGAAAATTAATACTTATTCAGCAAAAAAGAAGAAAATTAATACTTGATCGAGATATGTTATAATGGAAATGGATCATTTAGACCAAGGAAGTCAATATCGTACCGGAGGCTGTACCGGTTTGACCACCGGTACGATATATTTCGGATACCGGTCAATACCGGTGTACCGTTTCGGGTTTACCGCTATTTTATATATTTAATATATATACACACACACACCAAATCCAAATTAAGTAAAAAAAATTAGAGAGATCAAATGGTAGGTAAAATAATGAAATTATCTACAAAATGCTTTCATTATTGATTATTTTAGAGACAAAAATTGCGACAATTACCAAAAAAAAAAAAAAAAAAACATAGCATTTTGTGTTTCTGTTCGGTACAGCCGGTACACAGCCGGTATGGCCAAAATTCGCCGATATGGCCGGTACACGACTGGTATGGCCGGTATTTTTTCCGGTACAAAATAGAAGTGTACCGGTACTGGTGCATTGACCGGTACAGCCGGTATCGGTACGGTATTGACCACACTGATTCAGACCCATCCAACACTTTTTCAATTTCAATTTAGGCACACAATATGTTTTATATGTTATTATTATTTTGCTATAAATTGGTCTTGTGAAACACACCCGTAACATGCTCATAATTGTACTACGCACTTTGCCATAATTGTCTAATATAATAGACTATGATTGGTTGTCTATCACATACATCTACCATTTTTTCTCCACTACTCACAGTCTACCACATAAGATAATTGTGACAAAGTTTGTTAAGATCCAAATTTCCAAAAGTAAGCACCTATTAAACAAAGAAGTTTTCTTACTACTTTTCTCATGTGGCATCAGCTACACTTCAAAGAGAACTCTCTGTCTCAATAGACCACATTAGTCTTCTTAGCATCCCTTTTAGTAACATTCTGGCTTGGTAGCAGTGTTTAGATATTAGTTTTCAAAATGATGTGAAAATTGTGATCATAAACATGTAGTGAAAAAATGTATTTTGAGTACTCATAATGTAAAAATGGTTTGGTACCATGTTTCTACAATATAATTACAAAACTGAAAACACAGAATTGAGTGTTTGGTATGAATATTTGTTTTTAAGAAGAAGAAAAAATGTGTTTTATGTATTGTCAAAATCATGTAAGTCCCCCGGTTTTTAAAATAATGACAATAATATCATTCAAAATTGTTACTTGAAAACTAAAAATAACCTTTTAAGTGTTCTCAAAATATAGTGTTTAAACACTCTATATTAAGAAATGTGACTCAAACACTCTTTGTTAAAAACAACATTACCAACAATTATCAACACTTAAAAAGTGAACACTTGGTTTAAACTCTGCTATCAAATGGGCCCTCATTTCTTAACTTTGTAATTCCTACTCTCTCTAAAGAATCCAACAAGAAATATCTTTTCTCTATAATTTCTTATTCACATTGCTTTCTTGAGCTCTTACATTTCTAATTTCTTTGCATCTTTAATTTCTTTATCCTCTTCCTTTTAGGTCTTCTCAACCATCCATTCAAACCACGACGGCTTTCTAACCAACAAAGGAGCCTCCCATTTGACTTCCACCCATCAATACAAATATGATGTTAAGTTTTAGAGGTGAAGATACCGGCATGGATTTTACAAGCCATTTGAATAGCTTTATGAATCTGAAGGGTATTATCACCTTCATTGATTATGAGCTCCCAAGGGGAGAAGAAATTTCTACTAAACTTCTCGAAGCCATTGAAAGTTCAAGGAGTTCCATAATTGTATTCTTCAAAAATTATACATTTCCCACCTGGTGTTTGGATGAACTTGTCACCATTCTCAAGTGTAGGAAGAATGGCAAAATGATGCTACCTATTTTTTACAAGGTGGATCCCTCAGAAGTACGTGACCAAAAGGGAAAGGAATAAAAAGAATAATTTTAAAATATTATTTCCCTCCCTTTTTTGAGAGTTTTAATGGAGGGAATGGAAAGTCCATTCCCTTATTTGGGAGTTTAAGTGGGAGGGAATGGAATGGGTAAGAGGGAACACTCATTCTTCTCTATTCCCTTAAAACCTCAAATTTTCATTCCTCTCGAAATTGGGAGGAATGGGAGGGAATGAAATTAGATTTAATGAATTTTTTACTAAAACTCCCAAAATACCCTATACTTTTATTTTAAAATAGAGGGTTTAATAGTAATATTGTCATAAAATGATTCAATTCCATTCCCTCCATATTACTCCCAAACAAGATTACTTTCATTTCATTCATTTTTATTCCTTTCCATTCCTTTATTTTAAAACATCCAAGCAAGGTTATTTAATTTTACTCCATTCCATTGTTTTCCATTCCTTTCCCTTACTTCAATACATTCCATTCCATTATTATCATTTCATTCCATTTCCCTATGCCAAATGAAGCCTAAGGGTGTATTTATGAAAAAGTTTATTTATGTTAGTATTTAAGATCTCGAGTGCGTCTTAGTTTCATAGTATTTATCAAAGGAAAAAAAAAATTAATTAATGCCCTAAGAGCATAGGTTTAAAAAATATTTTTAAAAATTTTTTATGGAAAAAGAAAAAAGTGACTTAGTTCTTTTAATAACTTTATATATATATATATATATATATATTACATAAAAGTGGTATTAAAACTTTTTTAAAATAGTCAATTAATAAGTGCTCTAAAGGCACCTATTAACTGGATCATTTATCAAAAATATAATTTTTGGTAACTTTTATGTTAAATGTGTGTCAAAAAAACTAAAAACTAACTTTGAAAAAAAAAAAAAAAAAAACTAAAGTTAGATTATTTGTAAAATAGTTGAGGCAAATAACAAATAAGTAGGGGCCAAACACACACTTGATGCAATATTTTCAAATGATTGAATTAAAAGCCCTAAAATAAAAAAAAATTTAAAAAAGTTGTAGAAAGGTAAAGGGCGAACAAGTGAAGTTTTTGTGATAGAAATGAGATTTATTGCACCGGGATGTCAATTCTGACCCATCATATAAATGAATATTCCTTTGTCCCACTTTTTCTATTCTACTAATCACAATTTGTCATGTATTTGTTTGCTTGCTTGAACTCTCCTTATAGCCAAAATTAAAATGGAAAAATCAAACAAAAACCTAAAGAAGCCCATCAAA
Source organism: Castanopsis chinensis (assembly GCA_032878915.1). Lineage (NCBI taxonomy): Eukaryota > Viridiplantae > Streptophyta > Magnoliopsida > Fagales > Fagaceae > Castanopsis > Castanopsis chinensis. The sequence continues at coordinate 5,761,248 of JAVQMG010000133.1, forward strand.
TCCATTTCTTTTTTAATAACTTCATCAAAGTTTCTCTATTTGTGATAAATAGACAATATCCATCACAGAAAAACCCAAGAAAACTTAAAAGGCTTAGAGAGTGGAATGTCGTTAATGGTGTTCGTAGGCTGGCAAAGGCAAGCGGAGAAGGATTGTTGCTGGTGAAACTGGTGGTGAAAAGAGGAGTAGGTGTAGACATGGACTGGAGGATTGAGACTTGAGACTCGAGAAGGCGTGCGTGTGTGAGTGAGGGTAAGAGAGCCAAGAAGGCGGGGTGGGTACCCACCACTACTATACTTGTTATTGTTGTAGCATTGAATAGTGTGGACCGCTTGTTGTAGAAATTGCGTCTTCCACTTCCTTTCCTCTAATCCTTTCTTTCTTTAAAGTTTGAAAATGAAAAGGAATCAGAATGCCTTCGCTGCACTCCAAAAGTAAGCAAAAAACGCGGACCCAATAAATTTCATCATCTTTTCCTGGGTGGGTGGAAAGTGAGGGGTGTCAATTCTGATTAGCGTGTCGAATTCGTGTCGTGTCGAGGTAGGAGTATTTGACTAAATGGCTCAACCCTAATCCAACTCATTTAATAATCATGTCATAATCCTTCAACCCTAATCCAACCTGTTAATGAGACGGGTTGACTTGACTTAACCCACTTGACACGCTTAATAAACAGGTTGTGTTAGGTTGACAAGAATGTAACACAACCTATTTTAACCTGCTTAATATTAAATACAATATCTATCTAAAAATAAATATTTTTTTACATCCCTAAAGTAGTGCATACACTTCAAGTTTTCAACCCACATTTAAAATAATATAGTTCAATTTCCAATAATATTAGGGTGCGTAAAATTTGTAAAGTTTCAATTTCCAATTATACTTGTAAGTTTTTTCTAATCACTCACTTTTCATTTTATGTTTAAAATATAGGTTGGATATAAAAGGTATTTGACAAGTCTAAAATAAAATGAATATTTGTTTGTTATACAAGTTAAACAAGTTGTGTTAATTGGGTCATTTTAGGTTGACACAAATAAATTAGCGTGTTAAACGTGTCTATTGTCATGCTGGTTGACCCTCTTATGACCCGTTTCTTATCATGTTGCTTTCGGGTTAACCCATTTATGACCCAAACCCACTAAGGGCCAACCCTAACAAAAAAAAACATGTGTCGGGTTCATGTCGTGTTTGCGAGTTAGGTAGAACATTAACACTCCTAGTGAAAGTTTGAAAATGAATTAGAATGGTGAGCAAAACGACACTCCAAAAAGTATTTTTTACTACCCCATCATGGATGCACTTAAAAAGATACAATAAGATACATAATATAATTCCTATATATATATAATTTAAATATCATTGATAGTCATTTTTATATTTTGTTAACTCTTTAAAAAAGTTTGTAAGGATATTATTAGGTATAAAACATAAATTTTTAATTTTTTTTTAAATTACTGTGAAGCACTTTTTTTTTTTTACAATTATTCTAGATTCTTTGGTTTTTGTACTTAATAACTCACTTGGATGAATATTTATGATGTGGTCCCACATTTGATTCTAAAATAAAAAAATAAAACTATTTAAGAATAAATAATTTAAGACACATGGCACAAAATTCAAACTCTAATTTGGAATCTTAATTTGAGTTTCTCTCAGCTTCACTTATTATATATATATATATATATATATATAGATATATAGATTAGGTGTTTAGACCACCAACTATTTTCAATATGCATTAATGATTTTGTGGATAGTGGTACGCTACTACTGTAATTTCACATTTCACTTTCTCCGTCTTCTTCGCCTCACAACAACTATCTGAATCTAACATTCATTTCCTTTGCTCTGCCATTCCCATTCTCTCTCAAACCCATTGAGAAATCTCCTCTTCATAATTTTTATTCTCTTTGCTTTCTTAAACTCTTAAAACATTTTCAATTTCGCCACCTCTTTCTTTCTCCTTTTTCCTTCAGATCTTCTCAACTGTCTATATATCCAAATCACAATGGCTCTTCTAACTAATAAACGAGCCTTCTCTTCGTCTTTCACCCAACAATGTAAATATGATGTGTTCTTCAGTTTTAGAGGAGAAGATACCCGTAATCTTTTTACTAGCAATTTGAATGGTATTTTGCGTCATAATGGTATTAACACATTCATGGATGATGAGCTCCAAAGAGGAGAGAAAATTTCCACTGAGATTTTCAAAGCTATTGAAAGTTCAAAGCTTTCAATAATTGTATTCTCTAAAAACTATGCAACTTCCACTTGGTGTTTGGATGAACTTGTCAAAATTCTTGAGTGTAAAAAGAATGGCCAAGTGATGTTTCCTGTTTTTTATAAGGTGGATCCATCAGAAGTACATAGCCAAAAGGGAAAGTTTGGAGAAGTGTTGGCAAAACATGAAGAATATTTCAAGTATGACACGAACAAGGTGCAAAGATGGAGGGCCGCTCTAAATGAAGCTAGCAATTTATCTGGTTGGCATTACAAAAATGAGCATGTATTTAATCACTACTCTATTATCACCACAAAATTTTACTATTAAAAAATAGCTCCAAGAAGCTATATTGTTTGTTTGCTTGTTTTTAATTTTTTTTTTTTTAATGAAACTATTATATTTTTATCATATCTTTCATTACGAAGCTAGTTAAAGTACAACGGTTAATGATAGCAAGAGAAGAATATATAATTGATACTTATCAATTAATTAGAAGCTTCTCTCACACAATCTTTAGAAAATCTTCTTTTCCAAAGAAGATTTTCCATGCATCTTTGTGCAAAAAGACTAATATTGATATCCTAGCTGAACAATAATAATAATAATAATAAAATGTATAAGTCCTTTTGATTTACCTTTTCCCTTTTCTCACAATGCAAATGTAATTAATTTTTTCTCATTGTGTTTGATTTATCATTTTAATGGTGACGATGGTTTTGTTTTAAATTTAATAATCATATGTTCTATTGTCTAACGTGATTCTTTGTCTAATTAGGGATTAGATGAAATTCGAGGGATAAAATTGTCCTTGCCACAACCAAGAAATATGCGATTGAATCTTGAAAAGATGAGAAGTCTCAAATATTTGATTATTCGTAATGTAATTTGTGAAGAGCTTAAATCTTTTCCCAATGGGTTAAGGTTACTTGATTGGAGTGAATTTCCTTTATTGTCCTTGCCATCCACCTTTGAACCTACAAAACTCATTGCACTTAAGATGCCTTGGAGCCACGTTGAATTGGACGAGCATTTTGAGGTATAATCATAGTATTTATAAATTTTTATTTGATTTTTTTTTTTTTTGGGTTAACGAGTACTTTTAGAGAATAAGTGAAGGTGCATTTTTGTTTTTTTTTTTTGGCTAAAACCAAACCATGCATTTATTACTATATAAAATTAAATTTCTATAATTTTTTTTAATAAATAAAATCAAAATGTGCACAAATATTTAAGAATGTACACATAACCATCAAGAATTTATGGTGCAAATCAATGAACTATTGACAATTTTTTTTATTTGAAAAAAAAAAAAAAAAAGAGTAGTGCTACATATATTACAAGTTTTACTACATTGAGGATTGAACATAAAAACTTATTCTCAAAAAAAAAAAAAAAAAAAAAAAATACAAACTTATGTGTTACAAATTATAAAGAGACAATTTAAATATTCATTTGTGAGGAGGTTGAAGCCCACCAATCACATTCATTGCTACATTAGTTTGTAGGCTTTATGTTTATAAAATTGTAATACCTTTAGCATTTTTATTTTAAAAATGTGTATTAAAATTCATAATTGAACCATTATTACTTCTTAATCTATACTCTTACCTTTTTTTAATTCTTAAATGAGCTCTTAGCCTTATTTTGTTTTCCTTTTACTAATAAATGTTCCAAAAAAAATACTTCTTCTATAGAGGTGTCGATTTGAAACATTGAAATATATGAATTTCACATATTGTGAAAATATTACAAAACTACCCGACTTATCAGTGATTTCCCCAAACATAAAGAAGTTGGAGCTTTTTAAATGCATAAATTTAGTTGAGGTTCATCAGTCTGTTGGATTTCTTGAAAAGCTTGAATACTAAAATCTCAATGAATGTTGAAATCTTAGAATTTTACCCAAAAAGCTCCAGTTGAAATCTCTAAAAAGCTTTTCTCTCTTTGGCGATGAAAGTCTTGAGCAAGGAATGGAAAGATTAGTATTGCTTTCATCAATAGGATATCTCACTAGCCTTCATGACTTAATGATAAGTTTAAAAAAGGTGAAAGATGTTTCAAGTAACATCTCTAATTACAAAATCTTAGGAGGCTCTATATGCAAGATTGTGATGAATTTCCAAAAGCCATGGATATCCCTAGTTGCTTCCCTAATTTAGAAGTTCTAGATATCTATTACAGCAATTTTACTACCCTTCCTGAAATTGCTATCATATTTCCCCAAATAAAGACTCTAGTGCTATACTGTTGCCCGAACCTTTTGAAAATTCCAAGACTTCCACATTGTATACACATTGTATATGCAACAGGGTGTAATTTGTTAAATTCACAATCAAGAAGAAGATTATTGAATCAAGTCTCTATATCTTTGTCTCAAAGTTATAGAATTTTGTTGGGAAATTTAGACCCCGGTTAATAGAATTAACAAATTTTAAATCCAAGTTGTTAATTAGATTTATTATGCATAAAACTTGTTAAAACAAACAAACATCAATATCATGTCAAATATAAGTGCAGCGGAAAAGTAAATAAGACAAGATATGATGACCCAGGAAAATCAATGAAACCAACTAGTTTCACAGTAAAAAACCTGGGGGGAAACCTTCCTGAAAAGCAATTCACTATAGTAAAGAGAAGTTCCGGATCTAGTACAAAACCTTTGTCCCTAGACTCTACAATCCCCGTAGATGAACTTACAACAAAAACCTTCTACCGTTTCAGAACCTCTGAACTCTTCAATACATGAACGCCACCTTTTTATGCACGGATCCTAGTATGTGACTCACTCCATTGCACGAATCCCAGTACGTGACTCACTCACCAACTTGAGGAAGAAGAATGTTGGCTGCAAAGTTCTTCACTTCATCAACAATGAAGATTAAGAAGTACTTGGTTACAAAACCTTAAAGCGTAAAGACGCAGTAGCTTTTTTCAGAGAAAATAAGGCTTTGGTCACCTTTTGCATATATTCTCCTTGTATTCTCTTATGTGACAGCCTCTAAAATAAGCCTTATATATATTTAGGGTTGTGAGAAAAGAAACCCTACACAAATACATAAACATGGGCCGAAAAATCAGATCTAGAAATTTGAATTCTCGTAGCCTCGATAGTTGCTCGATCGATCGAGAAGCTGTCGAGCTTCATTCATTAAATCTCGATAGATAGCTATCTGTCGAGTGGCTGTCGAGCAGCTGTCCGCCAGTGTCTAGCAAGTGTCCAACTATCTGTCCAGCTTTAGTGAACACTTTTTCTTCACTTGTTTCTTGGTCCAATCTTCATGGCTTTAATACTAGACTTGAACAATCATGTTCTTTGAAGTATTAAACACATCCTAAATCTACGCAAATACAAGTAAAGTGAATTTTGTCAAAGGATTAGCCAACTACATAAAATATATCCTTAACAAAAATTTTTTGCTAATTGAAGATTACTACTAAATTTGCTAAACTGAAGTTTCTTAATTTTGCTAATGGCAACCAGTTTGGAGAACTTATAAGGCTTCAAAAAATATATTGTATGTGCAAGGGAATACGACATCAAGATTTTGATTTTGAAACAAACTTTGAATCATAATCAGAATTTGATTTCAATGAAGCTACATCTGAAACGGGCTTTGCATTTGAAACGAACTCTAATCCTGAAGCGAACAATAAAGCTATATCAGAATTTGAACTCGATGAAGCTACATCTGAAATGGACTTGACATGGAAACTTTATAATGTATATGAACTTACACTTCCAGTAAGTAAAATTCCAAAGTGGTGGTTCAACCATCAAAGTGTTGCAAGTTCCGTATCATTCTCGGTCGGTTGGAAACTTCCATCATTTGCTTTTTGTGTTGCTCTAAAAGTTAAACTTAATGTGCCATATGAATTCAAATTTGATAAGTTTACCTGTTCTACCTACATGTACATCAATGGTTTTGAAAGATGGCTTGTGGACGTTAAATTTTATTTAGATCCATCATCTTTTATGTGGTTCTACTATAGAAGAGATAGGTCTTTGGAAGACATAATTCTAGGGGATTGGAATGACATTGAGATTCTCTTTGAATGTTCAAATTATGATCCTAAAATAGCAAAAATTACAATAGAAAGGTGTGGAGTCCATGTATCATGCACTTGTTCTCCTTGCAACTCCGTAGCTAATAAGGAGGCCCAAATAAGAATTCATGAAAGACTCAAACTTTCTTTCGATGAAAGATTAAAAATGTTTTTATGCAGAGTGGCTGCCTCTTTGAGAAAAAGCTCGCCGGATGCTTAAAAACCCAAGATGCCCGTTGTCCTCTCTGTGAGATAGCAGAAGATTCTCTTTTACATCTATTTCAAACTTGTCCCTACGCCAAAGGCGTATGGTATGGTGGTAGATGGGGCTTTTGAGTCGAAAAGATCCAAGCTCAGTCTGTTAAGGAATTTGTTGAACATATAATTGATCCCCCAAGTGAGTTGCAGAAAAAACCACCAAAGATGAATTCACATTGTATGCAGTAGTGGCAATGAAAATCCTTTGGATGGCAAGAGAGGAAGCTCTGTTTTCAAACTCTAAAGCCAACATAAACTAGTTAGCCCATCGTCTAAATAAACAGTATGAGTTTTACTTGAGATCACTCAGGATTCTGAGGATAACCGAAGAGTAAGACATGGAAAGTGTTTGGACCAGGCCACCTAATCAATTGGTAAACCTTAGTTTTGCCTCCATAACAAGCTGTTGTGTAATAATGTAGGCCTTGCAAAATGGGCCAAAACAAAAGGAGTAGGAGATAATATCCCCTTGTAAGTAAACGAGACATGGACTTCAATCCATGTCTGCTATGCTATGGAAGATTCTTGATTCAACTACAAAGATATATGTCAAGGTACTATTATTACATTTATTAAGATCCTTCTCCCTCTAAATTAATTGGTTCCTTCATGTTATTGGGTACAAATCCAATTTGATAGGACATTAATGTAAACAAAATCAGAATGAATGAATGAAATTAGTCAATTTAGATTAGTTGATTTTGTTTTGATGTGCATTTGTTTTTCATTGGTTGAGCGTTATACCTTAATGAGGTAGGGAAACCAAATGTTATGCGATTTCAAACTCCTTCACTGAGCTCCTTCAGTTAATATTGTTCCATACAGTTTTGATGTGCCAATTGGTTTTATTATGACTTATATTTTCCTTTTATTTTGCTTTGAATAGTCTGAAAATTAGGGAAAGCTATAACTTAGTTAAATAGGAGTGGAATTTCAAGGTGAGGGCAGGTGTAATACTTCTGTTAAAGCTATATGAATAGAAGAAAAAGTTGAAGATATTAGGTTTAAAATGAAAGACATTTGGGTGCCTCTATAGTTTGCCTAATATGCATTTGTGGTGCAATTTATTTAGTGTAGCTTAGTAGTCTGTAGGAAAATGAATTATAAACAAATAAAGATCTTGATTTTGGGTGCTTAATATTCTATAATCATTACTTCTTACAATATATGCCATAGGCAACTTAGACATAATGAAAAGCATGTCTTATTTTGCAATTGATTTAGTAATTTATCTTTTCTTTGTTGGTATGGTGTCTAATTTGTTCATCGTATAGGTAAATTCTAGATGCCCTTCTAGTATATACTTGTAATTTAATGTACATTTTTTGTATGCATTACAAGGATTTTGCTTCTTCTTTTTTTTGGGGGGGGGGGGGGTGGTGGGAAATGGGGTATTGGCCTAATTCTTTTCATTTGTGATTGGTTGCATTGAATACCTTTTGCAGATTCTACCTTTATGATATGTCATGTTAGTTGCTGGCAGCAATAACAGGATATTGCAGCTGTTACAAAGTTGGCTATTAGGGAGTGCCTCCAATATACAAGTAATTGATGCCATCTACTTATCTGATAAATAAATTTATGCATTTAGTTTTTGGGTACATGATGTATCTTGGTGCTAGTGCTTCACTGTTTTATGTGTAATAAATATGGTCCTTCAACTTCTCAAAATGTCGATAGAAGTAGGATCCAGATTTTAATAGCTGACATATATGGTTTAGATTTCTTAATTTTGTTTGAATAAATTAAAAACAACTTATTCAAAGGCATCAAGTCTTCTAGGCTAAGATTTGTAGGCACTAACATTAACCTTGAGTAGCAACATGGACATAATGTCTAACAAGGCAATTTTGAAAAATTAAGACGTCATGGTGCATTCATATAAAAAGGATGTCTTTAACTATCATGAGCAAAGATAAGAAATATGCTAGTGTTATAAGCCTATTCATATCTTTCCTAAAACATTACATCAAAAATTTGGGAAGTCTAGGCTGTGACATAGAGGCAAATGTATTAGTGATAATAGCTACCAAACCACACAACAGTGGATAATCAAACTTGCCATTCTTTTTTCATGTTAAACAAAAAATTCTTTGGGTATGGAGACCATTTTGCTCCTTTATAAATGCAAAGCCTTTCATTTTAGTATATTATTGTCTCTCCAAAGTTTTTTTTTTTTTTTTTTTTCCTTTTAAAGAGCTTTCATCTAGTGCTTCATTACTCATTAGACTGCATTAACCAAAAAAGAATTCTGAAGACATTTCATTAAGCTTCTTCAGTGTCTTCCCCTAATGCATTGTGCAAGGCTTATTTTGTTACATGTAACCATATCATAAAGTTTTTGCTTACATGTAATTTGGTCAAGCTTTTTTACATCATCAATAGGTACTCTACCAAATCAAGAAAAAAAAAAAAAAAGGTACTCTATGTGTTGTTTAAGCCTTTTTTATGTGACAAATAATTATTTTATGGATTGTTCATTTTGTAAAATTTGAATAGATTTGCATCTAAGAGTTCCCTTATTTTTTCTGCATTATCTCAAATGCTGGTTCTTGTATGTTCTACTTTCTCCTTTATTATGTGATTCTCATATTTCTAAGCCTTTTTTTATAATTGTTTTATGGCAAATCTAATTTAGACCCCTATGTTGCTGTTGTATTCTCTCCAAAAAAGATTCATTTCAAGAGCTTTTATATAGTGCTTCATGACTAATTAGAGATTAGACTAATTCAATAAAATAAAAATAAAAATTGAAGACATTTCAATAGGCTTGTTCAGTGTTTTTCTTAATGCATTGTGTGAAACATTATTTTTTTTTTTTTACGTGTAAGTGTAAACATATAATAAATATTTTCTTTACATGCAGTTTGTTAAGCTTTTTTACATCATTAATAAGTACTCTGTGTTGTTTTAAGTCTTTTTCATGTTTCAAATAATTATTTTGTTGATTGTTCATTTTGTGCAATTTGAATAGGTTTGCATCGAAGAGTTCCCATATCTTTTCTGCATTATCTCAAATGTGGGTTCTAGTGTGTTCTAATTTTTCATCTATCAAGTGATTTATTTCTAAGCATTTTTTCAATTGCTTTATGACAAATCTGATTTGTATCCCTATGTTGTTCTAGCAGTATTGTCTCTCCAAAATTTGATTCAGGAGGTCTAGGCCTGTGCTTATGGCCTTAGTGGTATCTTCGTTGGCTGGGGTTTTAGAATTAAAATCTTCTAGTGTTGAGATATCCTCATTTATCACATCAAGCTATAACTCCAGATCGTTGATAGTAAATGTATCAATAACTTATGTAACATCAAGCCAACCCAACTTTGTTAACTCTAACGTGACATTTTTGTATGCACAAGTACAAACGTGGTGTAAAATCAAATAGCAAATTGATGTTGTGCTGCCTTGCCAATACGGTGAAGGCTCTTTGTATTTATTCACTAATCAGTTACAGAGTTTCTACTTTTTGATAGATGTACATGAAGAGTTTGAATTCAAATATACAAAAGCTAAAATGCTATCTGTGAGCTAAGTTGTTGTAATCTTGGCTATTATCCTCCAGCTATGTAATCTTGATATTTGAATTTTGAATGGCAGAGGCAATCTTATTCTTAACACGCCCCCTCAAGCTCAAGGATAGAGGAACAACCTTGAGCTTGGTCCGAAGAGAGACAAATTTAGAAGAGGACAGTAGCTTTGTAAAGATATCAGCAATTTGATCAGGACTAGAGAGAAAACGAATATTAATTGACTTGCGCACCACCATATCATGTACAAAATGAAATTCAATTTCAACATGTTTTGTATGGGTGTGGAACATAGGGTTGGAGGATAAATATGTAGCACCAATGTTGTCACACCATAAAAGAGGTGGAGGTGAAACGGGGAAGCCTAGTTCAAAAAGCAGAGAAGTCAGCCAAGATATTTCTGCTGCAGTGTTAGCCAAAGCTTTATATTCCACTTCAGTGCTTGAACGAGCTACAGTAGCTTGTTTCTTGCAACTCCAAGAGATGAAATTAGTACCAAGATAAATGCAATAGCCACTAGTTGATCTTTTGTCATCGCAAGAACTTGCCCAGTTAGCATTGCTGTATGCTTGATGGAAACAAACATTGGAACGTTGGAAGTGAAGACCAAAATTGAGTGTATGTTTGAGGTATTTGAGAAGGCAATTAGTAGCTTGCCAGTGAGTAATAGTTAGGAGGTGCATGAATTGAGAGAGTTTATTAACAACAAAGGCAATGTGCTGTGTAATAGCCAAGTATTGCAACCCTCCAACTGTGCTACGAAAAAGTGTGGTGTCTTCATAAGAAGTTCCATCAAAGGCAGATAAACTAGTGGAAGCGGCCATAGGTGTACTGACTGGTTTAGCCTCAGGCATGTTAGTTTCTTCAATAAATCTAGAATATATCGCCTCTGAGAAAGAAGAACACCATTTTCATGAGGAAGAACTTCAATGCTGAGAAAGAAATTCAAAGTCCCAAAATCTTTAATGCCAAAATCCACGCCTAGCAGTGAAATCAACTCAGTAATTTTAGATGAGTTAGAGCAGGTAATTTAGATGTCATCTACATAAATCAAAATATACATAGTAATCTTATCCTTAACACCTTGGATTAACTAAAATGGCATCTCCAGCTTTATTGAATCATTAACTAGCAAACAATGATGGAAGTGAAATGTTCAAATAACCAAATAATTTGTTTTCTCGATAAATTTACCCACATGTAGCAACAATTTCAACAAATTAAGTATTCTTGGTGGAGATATTTTATTAAGGATAGTATAAGGACTGTTGCAACTTAAAATCTCCAACTCTTCTCTACTAAATGCTCCACGAGAACTTTGACACAATTTGTATGCCTTGTGATGAGTCATTGTCTAAAAGCATAACCCTGTGCATTGCAATTATATTATCATTTCTTTCGCCACAGATATATTTGCATGACTTTAACACTTGATCTTGAAACCTTGTTTCTTGAAGTATTAAAATCATCCTAGAGTTACCCAAATACAAGCTGGGTGCATTTTGTCAAAGGATAAGTCAATTACATAAAAGAATGACATATATTCAAAACAAAATGAAACACATATGTCCTAATAATCATAATAGAAATTTGCTCACTTTGTCAAGATCATAATAGAGAGCAGTTAAATTTTCCACCCATTTTGTTTGACTAGGTTGAACGTAATTGATTAATAAAAGTACTTGAAATTTGAAATCCTCAATTTTCACCCAGCTAAAGACCATATTAACTAGTTTTTCTACAAGAAATTGAGCAAATTTACTTGGTAAGTTTCCCTATCAATTTTCATCCTCTTGGCTTTATATCTATAGTCCATACCTCCAATGACAATCTCCTTGCACTTTTTAGGAGATTCTTCTGTTGTTGTAGTTGGTGGGGTTGGGACTTTGTAGGATCTATGAAAGGATAGAAATTTGTTAAGTGTAGGAGACAAAAAATTGAGTCATAGATACTTAAAATTGGTAAACAATTTCCAAATTCTTGATCAATAACATGAGAAGTAGAGCTTTAATGAGAGAGGACCTAATCAATTAAATGGAAAAGGGGACCTCAAATTTAATGAGAGAGGACCTAATCAAAACAATATTGTATTAATTTGCATAATAGTTTTAGTGCCAATGGTAGAAAAAAATAGAAACTCGGATACAATGTGGAACTTGTTAGGAGGTTAATGTGCTTTAATGTTTGTGGGAGAAGGAAGGTCTGTTTTTTATTTCCACTATTTATAACTGAATTGTAGTAAAAAGTTGTAGGACTTATAGTAATTTCTGTCATAAGATAACTTATTCTGAGCTATTGCAGAGGTCACGGTGACTATCACAAGATTGAACCAATTTGCAGAGTTTGGAGAGATGCAAAATTTATTTGGCCAACTGAATAGAGGCACTTCTTGACCAAATCCACTAAGAATTTTAAACATTTCAAATCTATTGAAAATGTAACGTATTTGAAAATTTAGTAATTAAAGGGGCTAGCTGCAGGTAGAGTTGAGATTTTTTTTGCACTAATGAAACCTAAAATCTAAAAACCATACTTTTACACTCAATTATCATTTCACATCAGTTCTACTTCTGCAATTTGCTCACTTTGTCAAAATGATATTAGCATAGTTATAAAAGTCTTACCAAACCACCGATTAAACTGTGAAAACCCTGAACTAAATCATTATCTAAAATGGTTTAAATGTAATCTCTTAATAAAAGTTTTTAAAAGTTTAAAAATAACTAGCTAATGGAAAATACTTTTATTACTGGTGATAAAATATTAATTGTTATAGAAATTTTAGTTTATATATATATATATATATATATATATTTGTATTTTTAGGGTTTTAAATTATTATACATGATATTATATGAAGATGCATTACAAAATCTTATAATACAACTATTTTTATGATTTTTGTTTTTTATAATGCATCTTCTATGGACATATCAAGATGTGTCAACTAGTTAAGCAACAACCATCTTTAAGATTTTTAGTTTTGAAAAATTCCAATGTTTTTCCAACACAACATGTTGATTAAGAAATTGGTATGTTTCATATCCTAGTAAACTGCTCCATGTACCATGAGTACTTACATTTCTATGTGCATGCACACACACACAGACTCACAAATTTCCACCCAAAAAAAAAATGTTGAGGAACATCATATGTAAGCTATTATTTACAAAAATCTCAATCCAGCAAATTAAAAAAAAAAAATAGAAGAAGAATTAGCTTAGAAAATTTCATCTTACTAATCTTTTCGCAGTCTTATTATTTCATCTAAAAAGAATAAAAAGTGAATTGTAAGAAGATATTATTGGAAGTAACGTAAACAACACTACACAAAATAATAATAATAATACAAATTTTAGTCATCAATAAATAATAATAAAAAGAATGAGTCAAATTCTATCTTTATCTACAAATTTTAGTGCCATAATCTTGACCGAAAATGTATAGAGTTTAAAGACCGTATTGACTTGCTTTTTTCCAAGTCCTCTTGACAAGCTCCTTTTGTCTTTAGGAGATTCTTCCTTGTCGTAACTAGTGGGGTTTGGACTTTGGATGGACTATGAGCAGACAAAATTTGTCAAGTGTAGGAGATAGAAAATTAAGTCATGGGTACATACATTGGAAATCAATTTCCAAATTATTGATAGCAAATAATTACATGAGAAACAGAGCTTTCAAGGGAAAATGGTCTAGAGTAGCTTAGAGCATCACCAACGGATTGGGCATACCCCAAATGTAGGCCTATTTTACAATTAAGGCCCAAAATGTACACTCCATTAGATGTTGTAAACAAGCACTATTGCCAAAAAAAAATAAAATAAAATAATACCATTGTGCTATAGTGTGATTCTAAACTTAGAATCACACTGTAGCTCAATGGTAAAAAATATATTAATATTCTATGTATTTTCTCTTTCCACAGTCTCTCATCTCTCTCTCTCATTCTGACTCTCACTTCATCTCTCTCTCCATGTTCAAAGCTTGCACCGGTGCTGGGGCTTGAGGTAGAAGACCTTGGAGTCGCCGATGGTGGCAAAGGGGATGAGTTTGGTGTCAAGGAGTTTGAGGATTTCGTCATAGATGTCGGAGAGGTCTGGGTTGCAATCTGGTTTCTGGTATGGATTTTTTGTTGTGATCTGGTTTTGTCGCAGACCTTGGATTTTTTGTTGACGACGGTGGGTTGTGGGTTTTGACAACGATGGAGATCGGTGTGATGGCTGTGGCGTTGTGATCAGCGTGGGTGTTAATGTTTTTTTTTTTTTCCCTAGTTTCTTTGATTTGGGTTGATATGGATGATGGAGGAGTTGTGTGGAGGAGTTGAGTTGATATGGATGATGGAGGAGGAGCCTGGAAGAAGATGAAAAGTAAAGTAACTGAGGATTCTGGAAGGTATACGAGTGTGGAGTATAAAATTGGGAAAAAACAAAAAAGGAAAAAATATATTTTAATGTGAAGCTATATTATTTTAATAATCAGAATAGAAAAATAAAATTTGAGATGTTAGGTGTATTGAAAAATGATATTATATAATTGATAAAGTATTTTTTTGGATGGTAAAATTGGATAGAATTGAAATAAACGATGCTGATGCTCTTAGGCTACTTATCTTTCTTTCTATTTCTTATGTTTTCATGCCCATGTTTTCTTTATACAGTTTTGGCTGACACTGATGTGATTTTCTAGTCACTTTCTCAGTACCCTACTGGTGCAAATTCAGATAAAGTAGAAGAAAATCAAGTTCTACTTTTGTTTTAATAAATTTTTCCTAAACTCGATGGTGTAGAATCCTAGTTGTATTTTTTTAAAAATACTTTATGAAAATATTTTTGATACAGGTGAAAAATATATTAATTATTCTTGAAATTTAAGTTTTAGATTTTATGGTCTTTTCGGTTGTTAACTTAATATACATGATATATGAAGGTGCATTGTAAAATCTTACAATATAACCATCTGTATGATTTTTTTATTTTTATAATTCAATAGTTACAATAGGGAAGGGAGAAGGGGGATTAGAACTCTAGATTTCATGGACATATTAGGAAGTGCCAACTTGTAAAGCAAAAACCTTTTTTTTAAGATTTTAGTTTTAAAAAATTCCACTGTTAATGGTTTTCCAAGACAACATGTTGATTAAAGAAATGCTATGTTTCATATCCTAGTAAACTATTCCATTCACCATGATTAATACTTAAATCGCCTTATCTACCAAAATGTTTAAGGAACATCATATGCAAGCTGTTATTTACAAAAACTCAATCCAGCAAAAACAAACAACTAATTGAAAAAGAAGAATCAGCTTAGAAAATTTCATCTTACTAATCTTTTCCTAGTCTTATTATTTCATCTGAAAAGAATAAATAGTGAAATGTAAGAAGATACTATTGAAAGTAACGTGAAGAACACTACACAAATATAATACAAATTTTAGTCATCAATAAACAATAATAGAAAGAATGAGTCAAATTCTATCTCTATCTACAAATTTCAGTGCCAAAATCTTGACAGATAATATATAGACTTTAAACACCATATTGACTAGCTTTTCTGCAAGTCTTCTTGTTTTGGACTTTGGAGGGACTATGAGTGGACAGAAATTTGTCAAGTTTAGGAGATGGAAAATTGAGTCATGGGTAGTTAAATTGGTAACCAATTACCAAATTATTGATAGCAGATAATTACATGAGAAGCAGAACTTTCAAAGGAATATGAGCCTTCATACTTAATGAGAGGACCTAATCAAAAACAATGTTGTACTAATTTGCTAAATAGTTTTTGTTCCAATGGTACAAAATCGTAGAAACAAAGAGAATGTAGAACTTGTTACGATATTAAGGTGCTTCAATGCTCTGAGAGATAGAAAGTCTCTTTTTTTCCACCATCTATAACTAAGTTGTAGTACGTAGGTACCTATAGCAATTTCTGTCATAAGATGATTATAAACAAAAAAAAAAAAAAAAAAGGATAAAAAAAGTTTTATTAACCAATAATAATCAATGGAAAGTAACCCCAGGAAAATAACCTTTTTCTCGTTTTGGACAATCCACTTTCAACTTCGTATTGAAAATTCCAAGTGGCCTATTAATTAGTTGGCACAAGCATATTCCTGCTAATCTGCATATAAATTAAAATGTTTACATATATAATAAGTTAGAAGATTAAATTGCAATTTGCACGGTTAATGTTTTGGGGTAATTTTGATTTTAGCCCCTTAAGTTTCAAATTTTGGATGCATAATTATCATTTGGAATTAAGTTATTTTGTTAATATATTGTGATTAGGTGTCTGTTAAGTTTCAGCCAAGCTCAAATGACTTCTTTTTTCCTTTTGTTTCATTTAAAATTATGTCTTTTTGAACCTTATCAAATACATGTAAGATATTATTTTGACAACATTGCAATTTACATTCTAAAAAAGTTTGGGATAATTTTATTTTTTATAATTCAATAGTTATAACAGGGGAGGGAGAAGGGGAACTAGAACTCTGGATTTCGTGGACATATCAAGAGGTGCCAACTAATTAAGCAACAACCATATTTAAAATTTTTAGTTTCAAAAAATTCCACTGCTGATGGTTTTCCAAGACAACATGTTGATTAAGAAATTATTATGTTTCATATCCTAGTAAACTACTCCATGCACCGTGAGTACTTAAATCACCTTATCTATCAAAACCCTATCTAGGGTATTTCTCAAAAAAAAAAAAAAAAAATCCCATCTACGGTAGGTTTCTCTAAACACGTGTGCACACACATACACATGCAAATTTCCACCCAAATAAATGTTAAGGAACATCATATGTATGCTATTATTTACAAAAATATTTGAATGCTCGAATTTGTGTTAAAAACACAAGAGCTATTTAGACCCCAAATTAAAAGATTATGGCTAGATTGATTTTACTCTAACTTAATCTAAGTGCGGAAACAAGAGTAAATGAAACACAATCAACCAATACTACTCTAGTGCATAAACATGAAAAACAAACAATAAAAGTAAAGCACAAGAGTAAGGGAAGAATGATGCAAACACAAGATAACACGCCGATGTGTTATCGAAGAGGAAACCGAAGAATTCGGCGAAAAACCTCTCTGCCGCCTTCTAAGCGATAAATCAATCCATTAAAGAATAAAGTTGGAGTACATGAATAACAAAAAACCCTCCAAGCCTAGTCTACCCAATATACTTGAGCCCTCCAAGCTCCTGCTACCAAAAAACTTTTCGGAGTTATGTCTTCTCTAGCTTTCCAGATCTCGCAATACGCCCGATTGCATCCGCCAAGCCTTACCGGCTTCTTTTGGCAAATCTCTAAAACTTCTCAAGCTCCCAAACACTCTCTACACTCTAAATAGGTGTGGGTTGTGTTTGGGTACAAATCTTCTCTCTAGAATGATATCGCACTAAGGATTAGTAGCTCTCTCTTTAAAAGATGGGTGTGTGTGTTGTAGAAAACCTATCTAGGGTTTTTCTCTCTGAACGGCCTCCTTACACATTTGTGAGTAATGAGGGTATATATAGTATGGATGAAAGATAAGAAAGTCACATTTAAAATTCCTCCAGGCAGAGAGTTTTGCGGGTGTCTCGCGGGAAGGCTTTACTTGCGAGACACTAGCGAAATCCTCCAGACTGGCACGACGCTTCAGCTTCCAACATGTGCTTCTCACGTGACTCTTTCATGGGTTAGCTTCTAGCGAGACAGTCGCAAGACAGTCGCAAAATCCACTAATTCTTCATTAAAGCTTGAGTCTTCACCAACTTAATACAAAACTCAATACAATAAAATCCTACAAAATACAAGGAAACAAATTAAAGCAAATACAACACCCTTTGTCATGAAATAAAGCCAACATAAAATATTGTTGTAAATCACAACTTTACAATCTAAATCCAGCAAAAACAAATAGCAAATTAAAAAAGAATAATTAGCTTAGAAAAATTCGTCTTTCTAATCTTTCAACAACCTTATCATTTCATCTAAAAAGATTAAATGGTGAATTGTAAGAAGATGAAAAAGATTAAATGGTGAATTGTAAGAAGATGATATTGGAGGAATGTGAACAACAACAAAAAAAAAAAAAAAAAAAAAAAAGAAGTCATCAATAAACAATAATAGAAAAAAATGATTTAAATTGTATCTCTATCTACAAATTTCCATGCCTTAATCTTGACAAATAATGTATAGATTTTAAAGACAGTATTACCTAGCTTTTTGGTAAGTCCTCTTGACAAAAGTTTTTGTGAATATAATGAAACCCCTGCTTAATTTTCATGGTAAGTTTGCACGTCAGTTTTAAGCCCTTCCAAATTAATTCCTAAGTCCCAACAACACCATTAACTAATTACAATCAATAGGAAAAATCCTCTTTATTTTTTTTGCATTGTCCAATCCACTTTCACCATTGTACTGAAAATTCCAAGTGGGCTAGGACCCACCACTTTGTACAATAAATCAATCACTTAACATACCATGGATTAATTAACCCACAAGACCATCTGTTAGAACAACACAATTCGTGGGAGAGCAAAACTATATAAATAGATTTTATGAATTCTTCTATTAAAAAAAACCATTTTATGAATAATAAATTGGTACCACCATAGCTCTAGTATTAATGAGTTGGCAAGCATATTTATACTAATCTACATATAAATTAATATATTTTCATAAATAAATAAATTGGAGATTATATTGCAATATTTGAATGGTCAATGTTTAGAGTAATTTTGATTTTACCCCATAATATTTAGATTTTAGTCATTATGTTATTATGTTGTGATGAGGTATCTTTTATGTGTTAGCCAAGTGACATTTATTCATTCAAAATTACATCATTTTGAACCTTATTAAATCCAAGTAAGATATTATTTTGACTACATTGTAGTTACGGTGAAGAAGAGGGGGATGAGGCCATCATTGAAGTTATGGAAGATATTTCCAGTGAGCCCGCCCGCACTAAACACTATTGCTAGGGCCTAAGTGTTGGATTTCACACTTTGGGCCTGATGGGCACGAGATGAGGGTTATCTCTTTGATTCGGGTCATTGGGTGTCTCCTATTTTCATGGATAGGGCCCAACTTTTTCCACCATGGGCTTTTCTGAGGTCAAGGTTATGGGGTCCACTAGAATACTACAAATGTTGGGTCCAATACTGTTGGGTTATTGATGGTCAAAATGTCATGGTGTTTGTGAGAACGGTCACAGTTGATTTCTTTTGATCCTGGCTTGATACTTGATTTGGCTATTAAGTACCAAGTGTTTCCTATTTGTAACCATGAAGAATTTGACAACAAAACCACAAAAATAAGCTTCGAACTACAACATTATTTCAGCTTGTCAACCAAATTCATTACATAAGACATTTTTCTTTTTGGAGAAGTGTTATTTCTACAATATTTTTACAACAAATAATAAGTGACAAGTTGTTATTAGTTGTAATTTGAACGTGCTTGGGCTTCACAATTTAAATTACAACGGGCGATCCCATATAACATAAACTCAAATCGTCAGGACCCGTACCACTGTTTCTCTCTATCCCTAATTTCTTACCCCAGTTGCCAACCCCTGCTTTGAATCTTTCTCGCATATTTATAGGCCAGGGTGTAGTGATTGCATGATGGTTTTCCTGCTCAGTGGTAAAGAGGGTCCAATAACTTTTTTGGGCGTATCGATAATGAATGAGATGGGACGACATTTAGTGGCCTAAAACTAGTCCCACCGTGAGGCCTGCTGCATTAGGCAGTGGGGGTGGGGGCAATGATTGCCCTGAAGTGGTCATTTAAGTGGTGGGTGGGCGTAGTTAATGGCCTCGGGCTTAGTTCCCTAAGCAATGGAAAAAGTGGTCCAATGCCATTCCTTCGAAGTGGAGGTTTAACGGACGGTTGGGCGAGAGCGATAGCATTGGGGCAAGTTCCGCGGCCGGGTCAATTGGTCGGCGAGGTCAACGGGCCCCGCCGTGCACGAGACGTTAAGTCTGGCCGAGCGCATTCGGCCACGTGGCCTCTTAGTGACGTGCTTGCGTGGCTGTATAACCCCTGCTGGGTCGACATCCGTACAAGTTGTAATTTGAATCTACAATTTAAATTACTTTTTTGCCTATCTATAACAACCAATAACAATTTACCATTTAAAATTTGTTGTAAAAGTATTGTGAAAATATTATAAATATAACATTTTTTTTAATGAATAATAAAAAAATTAGATTGCAATGATTGGAGTGTCTTTTCTACCTAGGCATTATCATAGTAAATTCCTAGTCCAAGCTTGCAAGCAGGGGAACCGGTAAGTAGACATGGCAATACGGGTAAGAATTTTCTGACCCAACCCGACCCCGATTTTTTGACCCGAAGCAAAAACGGGTTGACCCGTGACCTGACCCAATTTTTTGCAGGTCAACCCGACCCGACCTGGATAACCCGTGACCCAACCCGTTAAAAAAATTCGCTAAAAAAATATTTATACCCAAATACTTCATATACTCACATAAAATTATAAACTAATAAAATATTAAATTAATTTTCAATTTGTCATGTCATGACACAAGCACAGCCTGCATAGTACATCACTTTACACTTACACCATTAGGTCCATCTGTCCAACATTACACAAAGACAAGGTTTTTTTTTTTTTTTTTGAGAAACACAAAGACAAGTTGACAACATTGAGTCATTGAAAATGACAAGGCTATGGCTAATTGGTTGTATCACAACCATTCAAATATATATATATATTATATATCTCATGGTCATTGTCTCATTGATTGGCCAATATATATATATATATATATATATATATATATATATATATATCTCAGGGTCATTGTCTCATAATACGTTTTAGTCATTTTTTTTTTATAGTCATAATTATACAATTTAAATTCTTTATTGATTTGCTTTCATGGTACATTAACTTATATTAAAATATTGTATTGTAGATGAAGATGCTGATGAAATTGGCCAACTTGAGTTACAATTTGCAAGTATAAATATTTGCAGTGCTGAATCTGCTACCAACGTTAAGTAGATAAAGATTGAGGTGTAATTTTTATAAAATATTTACTTATTCTTTTTTACTTAATATATTATGTTTATTTTTAAATCTTTTTTTCTTTAGTTTATTTTTTTAAGTAATCTAACTTTACTATTATTTTAAATGAAACAGGAACATGTGCCCTTAAAAAGACCGATAACTTGTTACTTTGTTGGTTTACTTGTTTTGTTTGTTTTAAGATTTATCTCTTTTTGAAGATGTAAATTTGTAATTATTTGCATTTTGACAGTAAACTATTAACATTGTAGACTTTTTCCATCATGAATTTATGATTATAAATAATTTTTTTTATGCTCAAAACTGTCAGAATTAGAAGGATATTAACAAGTGGCATTAAGTGCAATTCATTTGTTTAATTGATTTTATTCATTCTCCAAAAACAGATTGTTATTGATTTGTTTTTGTAATTGAAAAAAAAAATATAAAAAAACTTGTTTGAAAAATATGGGTCAACCCGACCCGACTGACCCACAACCCGATTGACCCGACTCGGCCGTTTTGCCATGTCTACCAGTAAGTTATAGTTGTTATCTCAGTCCTATAAGGATACTAGTGAGCATTGAACCAAGAGTACGAGGCTTTCCCCCAAATGCTTCCTACTCTGGTAAAATTAATTACATAGACTTTGGCCCAAGTGAAAAAAAGTAATATCGATGATTGTTTGCTTTATATAAATTATTAGGACATAAAAACCAATCTATTGGATTTTTGCTTGAAAGAACAACAAAAGTATAAATTGTTATTTAGTATAAAGCAGCTATGACTTCATAAATAATTTGTTCCTTTTAAAAAAAAAAAAAATTGGTTAGTATAAATAATTTGTTCCTACTACCTGGGGAATCATGCTTTAACAATTATGTTTTTCAGTAATATGCCTAAAATACATGGTTGGTTTACTTCCTAACGATTTAAAGTATTTAATGTTTAATTCTAAAAAAAAAAAAAAAGTATTTAATGGTTCACTAGCCATATTCCATAGATGAATCAAAAATGTTTTTTTTTTTTTTTTGGTTTTGTGTGGGTGTTTTCGCAAAGTGATTCTAGCATGTTCTAGGAATTACTTAATGAAAATATTCTTTATATGAAAACAGAATGTAGCAATTGCTGCATAATTTCCAGTCTTGTGTTTCATTACTCCGCAACCTCATTGAGATTGCTTTGGCTAGAGGATTTACCAGATGTTCTTTCCTCTGTTTTAGCAGAGGATGTATCTCATTCTAATTGCATTGGGGCTTAAATTCTGGTGTTAGGGTAATTCCATGACTGTGTCCCATATATGTCTAGTAATATTTGGCACAATAGACAAGTACCGATAGGTTCTTTTTATTGCCCATTTTCCTTTTTCTCCAAAAAAAAAAAATCTATATTATGGAGAATGAATAATTGTGTATCTATCTCATTCATGTAATTTTGGCCCAATTGGAATCAAGATTGGCAGGCCAAGGTCGCTGTTCCTCACATTACTCAATGTTCTAAATTTTGTTCCATTCTAGTCATTCCTATCGTGTGCAATGCCCATAATTGACTTAAAATGATTGTATAAAATCACTTAAAAACGACGCTCTTCCCTTTATTGTGACTGAATTTGATCACAAAGAGTGCACTATCTACATGACATCATAGATTATTGGGATAGCAAATGTAAGTACTTTCATACAATAAATGAAGAAAATGTAATAGGATTTTGCAACACATACCCTGAATAGTCTTACACTCTTAGTTGAATGTGACACTTATTGTCAATACAGGTGATAAACAGAAGTTGAAATACCAAAAAGTAATATTATTGCTAGGCATGTTGAATCTCTCTCCTTCATATCGCTATACGATCCAAGCTTCTTTGTAGATTATTTCGATTTTGATACCAAGATTGAAGCTTTCCTATCTATTCATCCTACTCTGGGCATAAACTATAAACAATCAACATATATCCCCACCTTGCTTAGAGCTCGTACATGATGAGAACGAAGAGTGTATTACCTTACTAGAAATGTCACAAATATGAAGAGCAAAGAAGTCTAAGAAATTTGTAACTCTTTTGCTCAATCTGATGTCTGCTTTCTTGAATTAAAATTTTGTATGGAAGAAGTTTTGGAGAGCGAGGGTGCAACCTCATAAAAGAGACGTGGGAAGCATTAATTAGGAGGGTGCAAGCTCACACGTTAGGGTGTGATTTAAAAAAGACAGCTGAATTACATTAGAAAATCATTTAAGTAGAGAAAGACATCCTAGCTTAGCCCTCCTAAAAAAATAAGGAAAAAATAGAATCCAAAGTACCCAATCAAAGCTCAATGATTGTATTATTTGGAAAATCCACTTTCAACATCGTACTGAAAATTCCAAGCGGCCTGTTAAATTATTAATAACTTGGCACAAGCATATTCCCACTGACCTAGATATAAATTAAAATGTTTTCTTAAATAATAAGTCCAATTTAGTTGATTTTATTTATTATCTATTACAACTCTCATTGAAAGTGGGAGGTTTAATGTACAAAGGATGTATACATGAAGCTCTCTCGAATAAAAATGTTACTTTATTTGATCTCTCTTTCCATCAATTTTTCATTTGTTAATTAAAATAAAATGTCATGTTTCTATGATGGAGTCTTTACAGACCTAAATAAACAAAAGACGCTCTGGTCAGGGCATCTGATCTTCCACTATCAATTCTCATAGTAGGAATGGGAGGTGCTGATTTTATGCAAATGGAGGTATACTCTTGTTTTCCTAATATAATGGCCTTTTAGACTCTTTT
The DNA here is from genome assembly GCA_032878915.1 of Castanopsis chinensis. Classification (NCBI taxonomy): domain Eukaryota; kingdom Viridiplantae; phylum Streptophyta; class Magnoliopsida; order Fagales; family Fagaceae; genus Castanopsis; species Castanopsis chinensis. The sequence goes on from JAVQMG010000133.1 coordinate 5,785,107, forward strand.
GATTGCTTTATTTCAATTATTTTGTACAATGAATGGTGGAAATTTAGCTTATAGAATTTCCACTTGAATGATTGTAATATATCTTAATTTTTGGCAGGTGCTTGATGCTAATGATGGAAGACGATTTGAGAGCTCTACAGGTCGTGTAGCAACACATGACATTGTACAATTTGTTCCAATGCGAGAGGTACATAGTGAGTACACAATGACACTTGTTTGTCTCAACAAAGCTTTTGTTATTACATCTAAAAGCATCCACTAACTGTAATTGTGCATTCATAAGTTTGTCCCTATTGGTAATATGTCCTAAAAGCATGCTAAATTTGTGGGTCAAAGTTTTAGAAGATTTGTTGTTGCCAATAAATTTTGGACCAAATGACACTTTCTCCTTCCTTATGCATGGGATGGTGGGTATGGGTTTGAATTCCCCTAGCAAAAAAGCTTTAGATGACTGCTTACTCATATCGCAGAAAAGCCCAAATGGGTGTATGGGAACTTTGAAAATGTATTAAACAAAGACGTTGCATGGATTGCCGTTGCCATTATTGCCTTGATCCAGTCTTTGTCTATATTGTTGTTAACAGTCTAATATACTTTGCAGCCACCTTTTTCCAGTACCCTTTGGACATGTTATAGGCAAAAAATGGGGTCCTAGTTTCAATCTAGTGTGAATGCGTACTCAGCAAGTTGATTTCTATGTATCTTACCTCTTGATGTTTTTTATCATCTATTTGAGCCTCTTATATGTTTTATCAATTGGAACTTGATGATTTCCTTATTTGCTCTATTATCTATTTTATCAATTGGAATTAATGATTTCCTTATTTGTTCATTTCGTTGTACTTCTTGTATTTTCTTTAAATGAGCTTCTTCATTTTGTTTCATCTAATAAATTAGTTATGGTCTGTACAGGTGGGCAGATTTCTGTGGTTCAGGCTCTATTGGAAGAGCTACGTGGATAGTTTTCGACATATATGCGGGGTAGAGATATCAAGCCACACCTTCTCCATGTAGCCCCAAGGTCTGCTTAAGAACATTTTCTAGGTCCACAAGGTGTACAAATATGCTGATTTTGCTCACAACAACTGAAAGTTTTAAAAGGTATGATTTTGCTCCTTACTTGAAAGGAGCTTGTTATTAACAATTTTTTTTAGGCCTGAAGATTGAACCACTAATGGGTTGACTTGCCTGTAAAGATCTCCTTATTTCATCCTAATACAAAAAGTACAATTGTTTTTTTTTCTTTGAAATTTATCCTGTCTAGGGATAATTATACTTTTATTCAGCCATTTATTTTTAAGTAAAATAAACCATTGAACAAAGTTATAATAAACAATCTAGTCTTGTAAAGGTGAAAGTATCCCTTGAGCTGTCTGTAGCTTGTTTCATAGAGTAGGTCTCACACAAGGATGTGGGGTTTATATTTGTGAAGTTCACATATTTGTGACTATGACATGCTTATTTTATTTGGAAATACTTTTGTTCTTGCAAAGGGCCTTAATGGGGATTTGGGTTCACTCCTTAAGGAAGGTGTCAATGTCATGGTGTGGGCCTTCATATTTGTGAGAGGCCCACTATTAAGAGTTAAGTTTTAGTGTGAGAGAGCATAAATAGGGATTTGGGTTTGGCTATTCTTATGCAAGGTGTTATTTCATTTTGGAGGTACAAACATAAAACAATAAATTGATACATAGTTGGGTTGTTGTTGGCAAAAGGAAAAGTGTGTTGTAGATAAACAAGGAAAATAGAAAGCAGATTGGGTAATGTGAAGACCAATCGTTTAAGTAAGAAGATTGGGTAAAAACTTTGGATGGTGTTAGGCACCTAAGCCCACCTAATATGATGGATTGGCCTCTACTTGTACTAAGTCATTTTTTAATATGGGTCTCATTGAGTTGGTTCCCTCTTAAGCATATTTAATTATAATTTAAAATTAAATACATACAACACGGCGTGAAGAATTGTTATTTACAGGGTGAATGTCCTAATTTTATTTCTGAATCTTAGGTCCTACATATAAAGTTATCAAACTCAAGATCTCCTTTTTTGATACCATTGGTAGTTTATCATAGTTTCAGAGTAACAAGTATTTTTTTCGCTCCTTAGATATGAGTTAGAGATCCTACTATATGTTTTTCACTCCTTAAAGATGAGCAAGGATGATCAAAAAATGCATTAATTTGTCTACGAAACTACAAGATTCACTAATAAAATTTCATATGATTTCTTGGACTATGTAATAGCCTTGTCTTAGCTCCAAAGCCCCATGACAAAGCTACTATGAGTCTATATATGAGTCTCAACCTTATCCATAACAAACCGATACATTCTGACAAACTTTTTGGTCCAATCCAATAAAGTCTACATCACACCCCCCTAAAAAAAAAAAAAAGACTACATCACACGTTCAGCAGTAGAACCTACATTGAACAACTTCAATATAAATTATTTATATGTTCTAGAATTGAATCATTAATAAATTAAAAGATCAGTCTTCCTCTGAGTCATCCTCCAAGTCATCAACACTATTTTCCTACAATAAAAGATCAGTTCCAAGTAATGGCCCAAATGAAAAATTAATCCAAAAATATGAGATGAAAGAAAATTAATCCCAAAACAACACAACACTACATCATAATCAAATAAACAATAACATTCTTAATTTCTTATCTACTAAATATACATGCAATTGACACCTATGTCAGAAGATCCACAAGTAAAAAAACAAATATCATTGCTTTTCAAACCAAATGCCTTAGAAGCAAAAATATGAAATTAAGAAGATTAAATTTGAGTTTTTATATCAGTGATTTAGTGATATAAGCGAAAGGTATAATGCTTATGTAAAAAAAGATTATCATTTTGTGATTCCTTATAGGAGAGATGAGCACTTTCATCACCATAGAAGAAATATAAGTTCATACATAAAATGGAAATTTATATAAGTTAGCTTTTTTTTTTTTTTTTTTTTTTGGAGGACATTATATAAGTCAACTAATTGGTAAATTTGAAAGGGAAAAAAAGAAGAAGAAGCCAAAGTGGCGTGTGTATTTGTCATTTATTTATTTATTTTTGAAGCCAAACTTAAGACTAAGTTAAACTCACAGTTCAAATTTAATATATAAAGCAATCCAATATTAAACTCTGATTAAATTAGGTTTGATGTTCTCTTAATAAATTTTAGGGTAAATTCCATTAACTACCCCTGAGGTTTGGGCTAATACCAGTCAGGTCCAAGACATTTTAAAAATAACCAAATTGGTCCATAAGCCCAATTTAGTTCCTAACACTGTTAGCCCACCCGTTAGTGATTTTCTTCCTCTCTCAGACTTGTCTCTCCTCTTTCTTTCTCTACGTGACTTTCTCCCTTCTTGACCCCTCTCTTTTATACCTTAAATCTGCTACAACCAAAACACAGCCATTCACAGTAACAAAACCCAAAATTAAGAAACTCAAAAAAACCCACAACAAACCCAACAACAATACCACCACCATATTGGAGCCCACTAAATAAATTAAACAATCACCACAGATCAATACGGTGGGAGATCGAACCGCGGAGAGAAGAACCCAAAGCACACCAAGTTCAATTTGTTCCTCTTCGATCCCCCTGGACTTACACACCAAATAGATAATCTTGTAAAAAATATTGGTATTGGGATTGGAATCAAAATTGGACTTGGGATCGGGCCAATCGATCTCGACCCTGATGAGGTTGAGGGAGAACGGTTTGAAGACGCAATCAAGAGTGGGCTCGACAACTTTGGCATAGTCGGATTTGAGAGCGAGAATGATAGGTTGGAGATGGGTTCGAGCTTGTCTAAGACAGATTTGTGGGTGAAAGAGAAAGAAGAGTTAAATGGCTAACGGAGACTAACGGGGTTTAGGGATTAAGTTGGACTTATGGACTAATTTGGTTAGTTTTAAAATGTCTTGGACCTGATTGGTTTGTCCAAACCTCAAGGGTGGTTAATGAAATTTACCCTAAATTTTAATTAAATTAGCTATATTCTTTTATAAAAATTCTATAATTTAACTTTTTATTTAATACTTAAAAATTAAATACTTAAAAATTCTGTAATACTTAATAATTAAATATATATATATATATATATCATACTTTTTTTATAAAAATATTTACTGTTCTAGTGCATTTAAATTATTAGCGAACATTAGTGACAAACCAAGTTAACAATTGCAAGTGTTACGCATATATTTAACCACCTTATGTTACCTTGGAAATTAGGATAATGACCATTGGGTCCACATCGCATACTAATTTCCTTGTGTCTACTCCAACAAATTAAAAATGCTTTTAAAAATTTCATAAAATAAAAGCGTTAGAACATACCTTCTCAGTGAATAATTTTTGCACGCACGTATCATAGTTTTCCTCCCAATTTCTTTTTATGGCGCTATTCACATCTTCCTCTGGTAACAGTCTTCTCCAGTATGACCCTTGAAAATATTCGCCCAGTCGAACTAGATTTCGCTTCGGCATGCTTAGGACTCCATTATAGAAGATCTTCATTTCCGGGCATCCTGTCACATTTAGATCTTTTAGTGATGGGAATTGGATGGTGCGATTACCCAAGTGGAAGCTTCTCAAACTGGGTAAATCATCAAGGTACAAATGTTCCAATTGATTGAAACAAATCTCATCTCCTGCTTCACCTTCTCCCTCATTTGTGACTATTTCTCTCATTCTTTTGCATTCAGATAAATCCAATTTTTGGAGTTGGACCAAACTTTTGACTGCTGAGGAAGTTGCTAAACTAATCAACCCATGACATTTCCATACTTTCAAAGTGTTTAAATTTCGGAAATGCATTAAGGAGGGCACTAAATTTTTTAATCTGCCGCATTCTGATACTATCAGATTCTCCAAATTTTGAAATGCCCTACCTTGTTCAGAGTTTTCCTTCCACAAAAGCATCAACTTCGGCATTTTAAATAGTTTCAACTTTGTCAAACGTTCAAACGTCCCAGCATATTGTCCTTCGTTGTTGAAGAAAAGATTAGCGACGGAAAGAGACTTAAGATAGCGTAATCCTTCAACAAATACTGAAGGGCCTGCTATCACTTTATCATCTTTGCCGTGCAATTTGAGAACTTCTAGTTTGCAAAAGAACTCTCCAAAAAGTCGACCATTTGTCAGATTCATGGTTTCATTCCAATCCAAATCCAATTCTTCCAAGTTAGGGAATGTATCCTGGAAAAGATAGAAGTATTAAACAAAAAAAAGTAGAAGTTAGTGTTCTCCAAGCAAGTTTGGGATAATATCCCCAACAATTTCAAGTGGGACTGAGTGTATGTAAATCAAGTGGCTATTTAGAGAGGGAGAGCAATGTGCATCGATGCATCTCCATTTATTATCCTATGTAATAATTATATATAACATCTTCTCAGGTGGATGTGAATTTCCATCTCCCCTGTAAAGGGAACCCATTCCTATATAGTTGTTATACAAGATACTACATCTTACATGTTTTATAGTTTCTTTTTAAGGGATTTGTTTCCAAAAAAGATAACTCAAGCACAAAAGTACGAGTACATGAATGCGCACAATTTTTTATTTTATTCTTTAAACATTATTTTTTGGAAAAATAAAAGATAAAAAAGGGTCCCATTTATCAATTTAAGATACTAAATTGATTTTTAGTGTAAGTAGATTCAAGCTCAGTTCTCTTATTTAAGAACAAAAGATTTTACCAATTAAACTAATTGGAACCTACTAGAGAAATTCTAATTTAAAGACATTAATAACCACATATGAAATCCTAATTAGTTTGAAAGAAAATCTTTTTATATAAGTTTTTATCATTTGGACATCTCAATTAAGTCTTCCATAAATTTTTCAAAAAAAAAAATCTAAAAATTATTGGTTTTTGGGCGAAACCAAAAAGAAATATATATAAATAATATCTAAGTGGTCATGGACTTACCCAATACATATCTAATATTAATGTAGCTTTTTTTTTTTTTTTTTTTTTTTGGGAGGTTGGCTAAATGTAGCTATGTTTGTTTGAGCAAGAATTGCTCAGTTAAAAGTTAGTATGTGATAACTTCAACACAACTATGGTACTATATCCTAAAAAAAATAAAAACACAACTATGGTACAACTGGAAATTAGGCTCCTATAATCCAACTTATATGTAGTCCGACTAGTTTTTTTTGTTGTTTTTGTAAGCCGGCTAGTTTTCTAAGTATTAACAAATTGTTATTAATTTTAATTTCTTGGCTATCCATGTTAACAGAGGAACATGTACAAATCCATACCTTTTCAATAAGAAAGAGGTGCTGCTGAATCAGAACTTGATGGCCCAACCCATCTGTATCTGGGAAGCTTAATTTATTCGATGCACCAATCTTCACTTTGTCGCATTTGTGTATCGTCAAACTTTTCAGTGATGGCCATTTTGAAGTGTGTTTTCCTCGATAGAAACACTTGAGTTCAGGTAGTAATCGAAGACTTAGAGAGGTTATTCGTGGGAACACAAACTTAGTTGTTTCCAATTCTTCTTCGAAAGCAACAATTTCCTCCATTAATCCACAATCACCTATATCTAGACCCTCAAGTTGTTCAAGACTTTTGGCCACCGAGACTGGAAAAAGACTTTTCAGAGTTTCACATTTAGAAACTTCAACTTGACATAGATTTTGAAATGTTAAAATTGCTTCAGGATCCATAGTCCATACATGCTTAAGTTTCGGTAAATTCTTTAAAGTCAGGTATCTCAACTGAATGGATCCCTTATCACATATTTCATCAACATTTTCCTCTCTAACCTCAAATACCTGTTCTACCGAATCACAAACCTTTATCTTTAATTCTTCAAGATTCTGGAGTCTTCTCAACATATTAGGAGGAAAAATGTTCGTTAGATTTTCACATCTGCCAACATTCAAATTTTTTATTTTGCAAAAGGAATCTGGAACGAGTTGCTGATCATGCCACAACATCTTCAGGTTATCTATGCCTTGGATGTATATTTCCTTCAAGTTAGAAAATGCAACCTACATTTCTCATGTATTAATTGAGTCAATAGCGTACCTTTATATTACCAAACATAGTAAAAAATAATAATTAGAAGATAGAGAGTCAAAGTTGTTAGGAGTTAATTAAATTAGATTAATGTTGGAGATAAGACAATAAAACTAAACATCGGAAAACTGATTACATTATTTTCCTAAAAAAAAAACGAAGCTTCAAGAACATGAAGTAAACTAATATAAAAAAAAAAAAAAAAAAAAAAAAAGGAGAAAAAAAAAAAAGAAATAAATCAGCCTTCTAATTGAAGAGACCAGAGAGATTGTTTGGCTGTACAAAGGTTCACTTCTTCAAGATCTTTTTAAAATGTGATGTTAATTTGTGCTCACGAAATTTAGATAATAATCTCAAGTCAAATCTGGTTTTGGGCCAAATTATTTAGCACAGAGATTATATATATATATATATATATATAACAAATATATTATGAATTGGGTTTAAGTCCCATAATGAGAATTTGTTAAAATGCTATGCACTAATTTTTGAAAAAATATTTGGGATATGATCATCAAATTATCACTAATATTCTTCTCCAAAAATAAAATGATCACTAATATCACATTTACTCTAAACAATTATCTCTAATTTTTTATATCCAAGAATTATTTCTAATACAAACTTCATATTAATTACTAATATTCTGTAAAACGAAAACCCATTTTAATTTTTTCTAAACAAATAATGTGTGGTGCGCCACACTTCCACCCACCAGCATAAACCCATTGGACGCTTACCTATGATTAAGGCATTACAATTTACAAACAACACATAAAAGTACCAACAGATTCAAATTGCCATCTAGCCAAATGTGGCCTCGTAACTTTTGTTAAACCCCTTGTGGGCACTATTTTAGGAACCCTGGATTTTCAACATATCTTCAAAGGTTTATGAAAATCAATGATAAAGAAATTTAAATTGTGAAAAATTTCAAGAGTACATGAAGAGAATGGCAAAACTGAAATATTACCAAAAAAGAAAAAGCAAAATAGGAGTAGAGAATGGCTAAAATGATAGTTATGATATAGTCTTGGTTTTCAAAAAAGAATCCATCACTTAAACATATCTTTTTATTCTTATTGACATTATAAACATATGCATGAGACGCTATTAAGTATTAAAAAAGCAGTCAAATTCTGGTCTCATGTTCAAAAAAAAAAATGTGCATGTGGAAAGGTTATCAAAATCGGTGAGGATATCAAATCATAACAATACCTTTTTATTGAAAAGCAGCTGAGAATCCGCATCAGGATGGAAACCCATCAAATTTGGTAAGTTTCGTAGATGCAAGGAACGCAATTGAGTGAAGTCAATTATATTCGTTCTGACGTCGCGGTTGACTTGTATTTCGTGTGTTCTTTCCTTTGAAAAAATTGCGCACATTGCCCTGCAATCAACAATCTCTATTTCTTGAAGTTGAGAAAAGCATCCAAACATAGTTAAGGAGAAGACAGATGTCAACTTTTTACATTCCTTTACTTTTAACTTTTTCAAGCTAAGGAAAGACCCCATTGGAGCTTGGTCATGGCATATCTCTTCAAGATTTTCTATATTATATAAAGAAAGTGACTGTAAAATAGGAAATGCAACACATTGAAACTCCATCAAGTTAACGATGTATTGAATCCCAGTGCTATTTCCAACACAGAGATGCTTCAATTGTGGAAAACCTTTCTTGTCAACTTCATAAAGAATATTTTTAATACCCTCCCAAGGAGTCAGATCAAGATATTCACAGCTTTTCAATAAAACTTTAATCCCATCCTCTATTTGCAAGCCTCTATCAAGTTGAAGTATCAACGTTCTTGAGATTTTGGACTTATCATATTCACTATCACTATCAAAATACCAATAAAGATCATTGCCTATTAATATTTCATATCTTTCCAATTTCTCAAAAAGCAAGGCTTTTGGCAGAACCTTAGGATTGGGAATATTTATATATAATGTGGTCAAGAGTGGCAAATAGTCTAGCTCTGAGACCCTAGTATTGCTTCTTTCTGTGATTTCTCCATCAATATGCCATTGATTGAAGCTACGATTCAAATACAGTTCTTCTAACCCTCTCAAATCTGAAAATACATTGGATGGAATGACTTCAAGTTCGGTGCAATAGTTCAAATCCAACAATTGAAGGTGAGTCAATTGCCTTATTTCCATTGGTAACTGCTTTATGTTGGAACCTGATAGGGTAAGAGCTCTCAAATTCTTCAATTCTCCAATTAAAGCCAAGTCTTCCAACTTACACCGATCCAAAACTAAACTTTGGAGGTTGTGAAGGCATGAAATGGATGAAGGATGCGGAAGCTGTGCTCCAATCAAAACTAAAAGTCTAAGCTCTTTCATTCCTTCAAAAACGTTATTAGGAATTGGTTGCGACGAATTTTTTTTACCTCCCAAAAAAATGAACTTAAGTTGTGGACATCCGAACCTTTCAGGAAGCTCCTTAAAGTCAACATCAAAATGTGCAATTCCAAAAGAATCTTCCCAGTTTTTCATATTTAACCATTTTTCCGGACCTTCTAAACTTCTTATGGTTAACATTTTCTCCTCTTTGTCTGCAATATAAATGGCAACATCACGAATGACGTCATGCATTTTAAATGTACCACTTCCATTACCTTCCAACAAGAAGCAAGAATCTTTTAGACTATTGACCAATGTGTGGACCCTATTTCTCACTTCTTCCATTTTATAAACATCTTCAAAGAAGTCCAAACCCACCAAATATCTCCATAAGAGATCGATTTCTATGACCTTATCTTCTTCAAATATACTGCAAAACAGGAACAAAGATTGCGCTTCCTTGGTTAAAAAATCGTAACTCAACTTTATACTTGAGTATACCTTCTCATGCATCTCTTTGATCTGTGTTGGATTTGCCCTTTTTAATTGTCCCACAACATCCTTCCAAATTTTCGGGTCCTTTCGACTTTTCAATGCATTTGCAACTGTAGTAATGGCAATCGGTAAGCCTGCACATTCTTTGACAACCTCAACCATGGTAGATTGAAAATCCAAGGTTTCAGCAAAAAAATTGCCCACTATCTTCGAAAACAAGTATTTTGCTTCATCCTCTGATAAAGCTCCAACAGAGAATATCTCTTGAGTATCCATATCCGTGCCTAATACATCTCGAAATCTAGATGTAAGCAATAGTTTGCTTCCTTTTCGATCATCCCCAAAAGAAATGCCACGAGACTCCAAGTCAATCTTGTTCCAAATATCATCTATAATTAAAAGGATCTTCTCTTTCTTGAGCCGCTCACTTAGCAAAGATGCTTTTTGAGAATCGGTTGCATCTTGAAAACTCAGACCCAATTCTTCCGCAATGTCTTTCTGAATCTTTTCCAAGTCAGGTGTTTGGGATACAACTACTGTAACAATCCTTTCAAATAACTTGTCTTTTGCTAGTGTAGCAACTTTTCCAACAAGCATGGTCTTGCCCACGCCGCCCATCCCACAGACCCCAATGGCACGGATAGAATCATCTTTCAGAGCCTTCATAATTCCATTCAAAGTTGACTTTCTTGATTCGAAGTCTTCATAGCCTTTTGTAGAAATTGTAGTACCTCCTTGGATAGGGACACGATGGCCAACAGTCTGGAACGTGGCCTTGTCCTTGAGTTCCTTCACGTCCAATCCCATCTTGTGTGCTTTTCTTCCAATCTGATAACGAGCCTTCAAATCAAAACACTTCAACCTTGCTTGACCTTCCTCTTCAAGGAATTCTTGTACCTCTGTATTGATCTCCTGAACACGAGTCAGCCACCTCTGGACGTTAGCTTCAATTTCTTCTACATTGTAACTAGCAGCTTGAACCTGACACTGCACACCATCTCTAGCATCTTCGAGTTCGACAACTTCGTTCCTGAGATTGTCAACATTTTTTTTGTAGCGAATCAGATAACCCATCTGAGGTCCGACTTCTGTAATTGTGTAATCCACAATTTTTTCAACGAGCACTTTTACCCTCTTCGTAAGAACCTCCCTTACCCTCTTCGTAAGAACCTCCATTACCCTCTTCGTAAGAACCTCCATTTTTTGCTTTTATATATAGATCTGCTATTTTGGGTTGGGCTGCTGTCACGAGATGAGAGTAGAGGCAAATAAATTCCCAAATAAAAAAACAATGGCAACAACGAAAGTGTAATCAAATTGAAGGACAAAAGAAGCCAAGGCAAATGACATTAACATACCTCTATCTTTGGTATATTAATGAAGATAATGGTCTTCTACTGTCTTCACGCGTGCCGTGAGCGCGATTCACAGGAAAGCTGAAAGCTGACAATATTTACAGTTTTACACCTTAGTTAGAAAATTATTTTGGGCTATATATAGTACTAAACTACTAATGTGGCATATTGTGATAAAGTGTGAAAAAATCGATTATGCTTCAATATTTACAGTTTTAGACATAGTTAGAAAAAATCGGTAATTTAAGGATGGGTTTGGATTCAGCGTTTTGGGCGTATGGCGTTTTGCATTTTCAGCCTTTTTTTTTTTTTTTTAGCCATGAATGTTGAATTTTTGCGTGAATAGTGCATTCATGCACTGTTCATGAGACCCACAAATATAACTTTTTAGCAATTTTTTCATTAAAAATTAGTCCTACGGTACTATTCACACATTTAAAAATTATTTTGGTACAGTATTTTCAGTTTTCAGCTTTCAACTGTATTCAAACGGACCCTAATACTCACCTTAATCCTTAGAGCATTAGTATTGGTGGTGCTAAAAAGCTATATTGTTATTTTTAGCACCATCAAATGCAAAAGTAAGGCTCCATTGGTGGAACTATAACCAAAATTTTTGGCTTCTTTGTTATAGTCCACAGCCAAAGATGGTTGTGCACGATAGCTCAAAGGTTAAAAAAAAAAAATTCTTGCATTCACACTACTTTAATTTTTTATTTATTTTTTATAAAAAGGTAAGCGTTTACACTACTTTAATCATTTTACTGATTTTTTTTTCTTTCTTTTTCTTTTTACTTAGTGGATATATTATTTTATTTTGTTGTTTATATTATTTTTTTGTATTGAAAATTAAAATAAAACCACTTATGTTAGATGTTTTGTAAAATGAAAAAGTAAAATAGATAAAATAATTTTTTGTAATGCCAAATAGCTAAAATTATAACTCCACCAATGTGATGCTCTTATCTCATCCTTTGCCTTCATAAAATTTTTATAAAAAAACTTGAAGGGTAGCTATTAGATCCATAATTAAGCACCAAATTAGTGACAGGATGCAGTGATTACAAGTTTACAACCGCAAAGAACCATGTCAAAGGATGAGTGAGATTGATAAAAAGAAATAAGAAGGTTTCAACACAAAAAAAGAAAAGAAATAAGAAGGTAACCTCAAATTGCAGTACTCTTTAGGATATCAAATTAGAGCCATAGGTTGTTATAAACTCGGACAGTCACTATGCTAAGTATCAGAAAACAGGAAACAATAGATGACACCTTGTTCTTTCCCTCCTTTCTTCCTTCTTTCGTTCTTTCTTAATTTCCTTTCCTTCTTCCTTAATTTCCTTTCCTTCTTCTTTTTCCTTCCTTGCTTGTCTCGACAAATGATAAGTAGAACAAACTAAAGTGAAAATTAAAAAAGAAAAAGTAAATCCGTGTAACAAATTGCAACAAAAATCAAATTGAGGAACTAATAGGAAGTACCTCTCTCCTTATAGCAGATCAAGGATAGTGGCTCTAGTAAATGAGAGCAGCGGTGACGATTAAGCTAGCTTGACTGCAACGAAAATTAATAGTGTAAAGTAGAAAGTATCAAACTCTTTTTTATTTTTTTGAAAAGTGGAGCAAAATAAAACCAAAGTGAGAGGGTAAAGATTGACAAAATAAAAGATGCTGCGAAAATTATTTCAGAAGACGAGAAATGAAGGAAAGTAGAGTAAGAAAAATCTTTTTAACGGACCTCAACGAAAAAAATTTTTTTTTCTTGCTCATTGATTTTTTTGTTTTTAAATAAAAATAATAAAGTTTCTTATTTCAAGTTAGTTGGATCAAGTCTATACTCTTATAAGCTTATATGCATAAAATTTCTTGAATCTACAATCACTGGTGCCTCTACTTGTATGTGACTTGTCAAAAAAAAAGAAAGTTTTATATGCAAAAAAATTTATAAAAATAATTTTTTTAAATTAATATGTTCTAAGACCATCCTGACTTGAAAATATTGTGTATATATATATATATATACTTTAAAAAAATATTATTTACTAAATTAACCTATTTTGACCACCCTAATAAAAAGATTGAACCCTTTTACTTAAGACTCATAAGAATTTAAGTTCAATAAATAAAAGAGTAATACTACATTCACAATATTTTTACAATAAATTTTATAATAAAACTTTGCCACTTATGCAAATATAACATTACCTGGTGATTTGTGATTTTTTTAATTTATTTTTATTTCTTATGTTAATTAGGAAACTGGCTCACATTTGCATAAGTGACATCATCTCATTAATTAGGAGGACCACTCCAAGAGTCCTCTCAATAAACCTAATAATTTCTCGGCGTGAGAAGGACACAATGCACAAAAGATTATCCATCCTTACTGTTAACTTGTACAAATGTCCATTTTTAGCCATATCAATTTCTTTGGATATTATGCCCAGTTTGGATGGAGAACAAAAGAGGTGGAGTAGAGGGGAGTTGGCTAGAAGTTAGGCTAATTTTTGACTAACTCTCCCCTACTCCCCTTCCCTCCTTCTCCATCCAAACCGGCGATTAGTGCTTAATAAAAATTCAAAACCCTAGAGCCACCAGTGCTTCCGCATCCTCTGCATCTAATCCAATTGCTTCCAATGAACACATTGCCCCATAAATTCCCCATGCTCATTGCTAATAACAAAACTAATACTAAGGGTTTATTTGATTGGGGTGAAAAGTGAGAGGATAAAAAAAAGAGGAGAGATTACGAAAGAAAATAATTTGTGAGATTGTTTGGTAATGGTGAAAAATAGAAAAGATTTTGGTGGGACTCATGCATTTTCTCTCTGTGCTATCCAAAAAAAAAAAAAAAAAAAAAAGAACCTCTCCAAATTGGAGTGATTTTAGGAGAAAAAATGGTAGAGAGGGGTAGATGACAAATTACTAAATGTTCCATTCTCTTCACTGTGTTTGTGTTGTGTTTTAGGTTGCGTTTGGCTCCATGTAAATGAATTTCTAAGCGTAAAATAATTTCAGGGGAGAATATTTTGCGAAAAGAAAATATTTTTAGATGTTTGTTTGGGGTTCTAGGAAATACACCGGAAAAGTATTTTCGGTGTTTGGTCGTGCATGTAAAAGCATTTTTCTAGAAAATATTTTCTTGCTTTTGGGCTCCCAATGCAAAACAATTCAAGAAAATGCCAAAAAAATATATCTATAATACAATGGGTAGTTCATTTTCCTTCTTTTTTTTTTTAAACGTATTTTCTTTCATTTCTCAAACAGTGACTTGTTTTTTTTTTAATCATTAGTCTTTCTATTTTCTTTCTTTTATCAAAAAATAGGATTTTTTCCTCTTTCAATGTGTTTTCTTTCTTTATCAAACTGTGCTTTTTTTAAAAAAAAAAACCAAGTCTCGACAGTTGTTTTTGTGTTTAACAATAGCTTTTTTTTTTTTTTTCTTTAAACTTTTTTGAATCAATGGTGGTCCTTATTTTTTAACCAAATGATGGATAGCTCATCTATATTTGTCATATATAATACTATAATGTAATGTAATAATAAAGAAAAATAAAACAAATTGCAGGATTATAAGAGTAAATTTATATAAATTACTTTTTCTATCTCCTACTTTTCTGCTCAACCAAATAAAAAAGTTTTTTTTTTTTTTTTTTTTTTTTTTTTTTAATTCTAACTTTCTTCTATCTTTTCACTTTTTCTTCTCCTCAACCCAATAGACCCTAACTCTTTGAATATCAAAAAATATAGCCCCATCCATTATTTATCTTAACCCAGCCATCACGTGAGTAATGCTATCCATTAGCAGTGATGTACCCCAACATTAAAACATTTAATTTAAGTCTGAATGCTTAATGATAGGATGGGAACTTGTTAAAAACAATCATATTTATAAAATATAAAATAAAAATAAAAACACATATATTCCAAAAAACATTCAAAAGAAAAAAAAAAAAAAAAAAGACGAAGAACAAATGAAAATTAAGAAATCAAACAACATATCTATATTTATGAAAAAGGACGATGCAAACACCAAACAGTGGAAGTGAAGACAAAGAATGAGCTGTAAAAGAATATGATCTATCAAAGTCAGACCCCAATCACACCACATTGGCAAATATTTTTCAGCTCCTACAATTTTCAAAATTTACATCTTTAACCACAAAGCATGGAGGCAGATGTTTTAGTTCTGATATTTATTTAATTAAGATCAAATTATAGTATATAATATAATATGTGCAAGACCTTGGACTTTAAAATTTTTTAAAAATTAACTCAATTTTCTCATTGTCAAAAACTATATTATATAGGCTAAAAAAAAAACACTTTTGCTCCATAATGTTTACATAATGAGTGCTTTTATAGTTCCTAATATTTTAAATGAGTGCTTTAGCCACTAAATTTTCAAAATGATTATAATTGGTTCCTTTGTCTAGTCTCTGTTGTTTTCTTGTCTCTATGTGCCTATTAAAGCAATTAGGTAACTGTTTTTTTTGTTTTTTTGTTTTGCTTTTAATGATGTGGCAACTTAGTTTTTAATAATAAAGTAGGCATTGGCAATCCTGGGCTCAACCCAATGCGTGCACTACCTAACCCAAATGATATGGATCCTCTTCCCCATTTGAAACCCAAATCGGTATGAGTGCCCTTCAACATCTCTGCATTTGAACCTTAAACCCAAATTCGAATGATATTGCTCCTCTCAATTTCATGACACAAGATAAGTTCAAGATAACCCTTCATACTCAAATCCTTAAATCTCTATTGATGCTGCCTTTTAACTTTCATTCTATTTTTGGAAGAACATGAAGCTGATCTCTCTCTATATATAGAGAGAGAATTAAATTTTTGAGAAGTGAAACAAATTAAATCTTTGCCCATTTACGTGAAATAATGTTGTCTTTGGGATTTAATATGGGTAGATGATTTAATTTATTAACTTTTCAAACTTCAGCGTTAATTTATTACTTGTGAAATTATAAAAATTTAGTCCCAACTCCAAGGTTCGTTGGGTTGGGCTCATCTAGTGTACTTCTCAGGTTTCATCCTACACTCACGCAGCCCATTGTCAAACAATGGTTGTGCTAACTGATAATCAAAACTAACCACTTCATGTAACGGATTGTAATACCCAGCCACAGAATTTTGTGCCTCTAATTGTTCTGCTTTTTTGGGTTGGGCTGCTGTCTTGAGAGTAGAGCCCAATAAAAAACAATAACAACAACGGAAGTGTAATCAAATTGAAGGACAAAAGGAGCCACAATTTAATGACATACCTCTGTCTTTGGAATATTAATGAAGATAATTAGTCTTCTACTGTCTTCACGTGGGCATACAAAGGAAAGCTGAAAGCTGACAATCAAATTTTATAAAAATAAAAAACCCATGTTAATCTAAAATAAAATAAAATGATGTTTGATTATTTTATTTTAGGGAGTTTTTTTTTTTTTGGTTTCTTGTACTAAGATGGGAAGCAAATAGCAATGAATTATTAACGTTTGGCAGTAGGCATCTACTTTGATCAATTTCTCACTAGTTTGATTACAAGGGGGGAAAAAGTTATGTGTCTGTTTTGATGAGGAAAATGGCACAATTTTATTGTTAGGTGAGATTACCTGATTTATCTCATGGGAGAATCTGATTTCTAATCCTCAATACCTTTTCTCCAAAAAAAATAAATAAATAGCACAGAAGTTCATTTTTGTCTATGAAATGATGCTTGATGGGGAATTTGCAAGATTTTCAAAATCATGCATTCCTTTCTATATGTACCAAGAAAAAAAAAAGACATATCTCGAGCTTCCAAACTTTCTTTCCTCATTTACACTTTTGCCTTTTTTTTTTCTTTTCTTTTCTTTTTAAGGGCAACTATAACGACCATAATTTAGCACAACTTAGGAACAACTATTAGAACCACAATCATAGTCTTAGAACCTGAATTGATTTTTTATTTTTATGTATAATGTATCTAAAGATATACAAACCTTTAATAAAATTTATATAAAAAATTATAAATATACATATATAAAAGGTATATCCATTATAAATTCAGAATATAGTGAACGACTAATTTAATTATCACTTGTGCAATTATATTTAACAAAAATAACTAAATGAATCAAATTAGCATATGTTTATAACATTCACATTTAGGACATCATATCCAGGATTCAATTCCCCCTCCCATTGTAACTGTCAAATTATCAACAACAAAAAATATTAAATTTAAAAGTGTTAATACATAACATATGAGCCAAAATAATAATTTTATTTACATCATATCCATCATTTTACCTAATCATATCCATCAAAGTCAATGTTGTCATCATGTTCATCATCTTCCAAATATATTTCTTTAGTAACATTTTCTTCATCGTCATCAACATTTACTATTTACAATTATTGCTTTTTTTTTTTTTTAAATCTTTATATTTCTTTTTGTCATTCTAGTTTCTTAGACTTATGACAATAAAAAGATAATTTTATTGTTATTTTAAAAACAATTCTAATTATATGACTAATATGAAAGTGAAGTGTCAACTATATAATCCAAATTTTGTAGGAGAAGGGAGAACAAAATTGGACATTTTATTATATTTGGCTCAATTAAGTAGCACAATGATTTTGTGTTAAAAGCAAGTTTTACAACTTGTTAGACTAAAATAAAAGCACAAATTTTAACCCAAAAAAAAAAAAAAAAAACAATTTTAAACCCACGTGTCTCAGTATTGTGTGATCTGCACCTATGTATTGTTTGATTCATAAACAATTACAGTACATAATATTTTGTACACAATAAGATATGTAAAATAAAAAAATTTACGACCACAATAAAGCAAGAACAATGTCGAAGGGCTAATGAGAAAAAAGAAATAATAAGGTAATAAGGTACCTCTCTCTTTAGGATACCAAACAATTCTAGAGCAGCTTGTTTTCCTTTCTATGCTAAGTATCAGTAAACATGAACACTCAATGATACCTTCTTCTTTTCCCTTTGTTACAACTCTTGATAAGTAGAGAAAACTAAAATGAAACTTAAAAAAAATAATGTTAAATCAGTGAAACAAAGAGCAACATAAAATAAAATTGAGGAATATCGAAATGATAGCATAAAAGACTCCAGGTTCAAGTCGGAGAGTGGAGTTTGGGTTGCCAAAACTTTACAGGTGTGGTATAGCTGTATGGGTCGGTCTTGGTTTGCCGGAATTTTTCTGGGGTGGTAAAAAGATGCGAGAGATTGCTATTACCGTGGTCTGTAATTTTTCAGGAAATTATGACTAGGACTGTGAGTAAATATTACTCAAACAGATGGCATTTTTTTTTTTTGTTGAAAATATTAAGTATTTTTTGAGAATACTAAGTAAATATTGCCACTAGGTTGCAGATGGATTCCTCTATATGCACACAATAATTTTCCCTAAAGTAATGTTACAGACACAAACTATTTTACAACATTTTTACAAATTATTGATGTGACAAATTTTACTAGTTTTAATATGGGTTCATCACTAATATTATAATTTTATTTACAATAACTATTTAAAAAATGCTAAAAACCATATCAACAGTTTGTAAAAATATTATAAAATAATTTGTTTCTATTTCATTACTCATTTTCCCTTAAACATGCGTTAATGTAGCCAAATATGAAAACGCGTGTATGGTAAAAAAATTTAAAATTTGTTATTGATTTGGAACCGTGTTTTCTAGTTCAAATATGAAACAAGTGTTTGGTAAGAAAATTTGAAAGTGGGTTATTGATTTGGAACCATGTTTTTTTTTTGGTGTGGTTGCCTTTGAGCTGCAATTGCAAAATGCAATAAATACGTTTAGTTCAAAACATAAATCTTATTGTTGGTAGGTACATCATTTTCCAAAATTGCCCATAGTTTTTTTTTTTCTTAAAAAACCAACTTTAGCCCCAAATCTCACATCTCACACGCTCTAGGAGCTCCTCTGTGCTACTGTTGGTTCCTTTCCTCTGTGTTGCTGCTATTGAGTGGATACGTATTTCATCATGAAAGGAAATTTGTAAGAATAAAAATTACAATTGTGTTAGGACACAACAAATTATCACAGAATTTTCACAATTGTTAGTGTAAGTGATGAAGGACAGAAACTACTATTTAATTTTTGTAATTTATTAATTACAGTATTTAATTTGTAATTTTTGTTATTTTAGGTTTAGAGCATTTATTTCTTTGTTTTTAGATGTTTTTAATGCTTTTTAGGCCAAACTTGATTCTTCTTATTATTGTTAGGTATTAATTAGGAGCTATTTTAGAATATAGTAATTTCTTGTCTGTCAAGTTTTACGAAGCCTTTAAATAGGTCCTTAAGTCTATACACGTTTTTTTAATAATTATTCAATCAATAATATCTAGACTTTTGTCTTTCTATTTTTTGGAGGATTCCAAACCCTTTCTCCTTGTGGATTCAAGGACCCTTGTAGATTCAAGGACCCTTGTGGACTCAAGAAACCCTCATAGATTCGAAGTTATTTTTAGAAGCAAACACATTTTGTTTCTTATTTTCTAGAGGTAGACGTATTTTGCTTCTTGACGCTTTTGCATCCCGCATTAGTTGATATTAGAGCCCTAACTTATCCTGGTCTGGTGGCTAACGTATGAGACAGTAGCAATTTTGGTGACAAAAAACTTAGTAAGTATTATGTGACGTACAACTAGCACTCACAAATATCTTTGCTAGGATGCCATTGTTGGAGCATGGAAACAATAGGGATAACTGTCGTAGACACATAACTCAAGAGCAACCTATTGGTAAGCGAATTTTATATAAAACTTTTAAGAGAATTGCAAGTTTTAATGGTTATTTTTCAAAAGAAAAATTTCTTGATTGGTTACTTGATCTGGAGGATTTGTTTGACTATGAAAATATTCTTTATGAGAGAAAAATTGCACTTGCTTTGTATAAACTTAGCAAATATGCCTTACGTTGGTAGGAACGAGTACAATTTGATAGAATCTAACAAGGTAAAGACAAAATTCATTCATGGCCAAGGATGAAAAGATGCTTGCTATCAAATTTTATCCTTTGGGTTGTGAAGAAATCTTTTCGCATACAATACAAGATTATTATCGGCCAAGAAGTTCACACTTAAATTATTTTGAAGAGCCATATATTCCACCATTAAAAGAAGAATTGCATGTTGAAGTAAATATTGTTCTTGAAAATTATGTACCAATCAAAGAAAAAAAATATAGAGATTTTTGAGGAAATTAATGAAGGCCTTGTTATAGAAGAAAAATCTAAAATCAAGATTGTGGAGGAAAATAATGAAGATCCTATTATGGAGAAAGATCTTGAGGTTGAGATAGTAGAGAACATTAAAGAAAAAATTATAGAGGAAGTTGTCAATGATCTTGATGAAGTCAAGTTAGATAATTGCAATGTTCAAGCTCCTATTATTTTGGTGGGAGACCCCGAAACAAAGTTCATTAATTTTATTGGTTTTGATAGATTTGATTCAATTGCCAGTTCTTATTTGGTAACTCTCTCCAATTACATGAAGACTAAGGAAAAAGAAATTCAAGTTGATTTGTTTATTTCATTGATGAGTTGCAAGTATAGAAAGAAGATCAAGGGGCTCAAGCATTAGAAATATTTGTTTATTTGGAGTGGAAGATTTCAAATTTTCAAAGATGAACTTGAGGATGAGTTTTTTTCAAGTGGAGGGGTCTGATGTAGGACAGAAACTTCTATTTAATTTTTGTAATTTATTAATTACAATATTTAATTTGTAATTTTCATTATTTTAGGTTTAGGGCATTTATTTCATCGTTTTTAGGTGCTTTTAATGCTTTTTATGTCAAATTTGGTTCCTGTTGTAGTTAGGTATTAATTAGGAGTTATTTTAGAATATATTTTCTTGTCTGTCAAGTTTTATGGAAAAAGAGAAAAAGAAGAAGAATATTTTTAGAAAAGTGGAGGGTGTTTTGGTAATTGAGCCAGTGTTTTGCTACGATAATGATGATACATTACAGATACACATCATACACTGCCTTTTAATGCCATTAAATTTCACAACTTGCTTAGCTTTTAAATTACAATAATTGATACGATGTCATTTATACATTTACAATGTGTTAAGTGGTTATTCATTTTAATTTGAACTTACAATTTAAATTTTTAAAATTTTTTTATGACTAATAATAATATGATATTCAAGATTTATTGTAAAAATATTTTAAACATTACATTCTCTTATTACTAACATGTATTGATTATTAAAATTATGGAAATTGTTTCAATTTTAACAACTATGAATAAAATTATGGAAATTGTGGTGTAAATATAAAATGAACTTATTTTGTTTTTTAGTATTTTTCAAAATAATTTTATGATAGAATATTTGAAGTCCTGATAATTTATGGATAAAAAGATGGTAATTTGCTTAATGTTAATGACGTGTTAACATTTAAATTACTAAATTACACTTACACCTATTACTCACTTAGCCTATTTATAATTTTCCACAACTAATAATAGTCTGATGTTTAAGATTTATTATGAAAATATTGTAGACATGATATTCCTTTATGAGAAATGCTAATGAATGCCCTTATAAAATTGGTTAATAATCTATTTAAAAAAAGTTTTTATGGGAAAAGAAAAAAAAAGTAATTGATGTTTTAATAGTTTTTTGGGTAAAATATCATTTTCGTCCCTAAACTATCACAAAAGTTTGTTTTTTGTCCCTAAAGTTTCAAAAGTTCTATTTTTGTCCCTAAACTTTTCCGAACGTACTGATTTTCGTCCCTCTATCTGTTTTCATTAACTTATGTCTTATGTGGCCAGACAGAGTGTTGATGTGGTATTTGACTTGGATTAAAATTATTTTGTTTAAAAAAATACAAATACGTGGCAAATAATTACAGGGCAAGTGGGAACCATTTTTTTAAAAGCCCAAAATTACCCCTCACTCCCTTAGTTGACCCTCACTCCCTCCTCTTGTGAATCACTGATTCTTCATTCGTGAAACCTTAATGCCCAAGCCCCACTATAATCGGTGACCAGAATCAACAAGTCCAAACCCGCCGGAGACCCCAACCGGTCAGCCTCCTCCCTTTGCCGACACTGAGGAGGTGAAATAGGGTTCAAAACTCCGCCGTGAGGCTGTTGTTGAAATTAAAGCATGTACTGACTTGTAAGGTAAAATTTTTGGTTTTGCTTTATAGCTTAATTGGAATGTACATATACGTTTCTATAGCTTGATGGGTATGGGTCAAGGTATATTGATTTATACGCTTCCAAGACAAAGTCTATTTTCAGGTTTTCAGTGTAATGAAAATACACAAGAGTCCACTTTAAACCTGAGTTTTTTATATTTGAAAAGTTGCTGCAATGGAAAAGTGACAAGGCAGCCTGCAAGGCCAATGAAAAAGTGTGTCATATATATAGAGCTTTTTAGTTTTGTCACTATAACAAATTGGTTTACATAAGGGTGTGTTATGCTATTGAAAGGGACAAGGGTTTATGCTTAAAAATTGGCATAATTTGATTTAGCGGTCCCTAGTGTTTAGTGTTGAGACTCCATCAGACATTGAGGGACCACATGCTATATTTGAGTGACTAATAATTTTGTTTCGCTTGCTGTATAGTATTTGCACATGGTAACCACTATGTAACTTAGTCCACTGATTTTTTCAATGATATCACAAGGAATTATTGGCTCAGAATCACCGAAACAAATTTACTTGAATTCATCGAAAGATTGTTAGCAATATTAATGTAGATGTTACACTTGAAGTTTGTAATAGATAGGTACTTCGTCCAATATTTTCCTTTGTATTCATGATACTTCTTTCTTTTTACACTTTGTTTGTTATAGGATGGATGAAGACTTTCAATTCACCATATATCTTCATTATGGTGGGAAATTTAAGAATAATCCGTTTAGGTATGATGGGGGGAATATAAAGAAGCATGAAGACTACAATTCCAATGAAATATCAATGATCGAGATGATTAGTATTATTAGAGAGTTTGGTTATGGACTTATGGGCCCCTTGATTTGTTGTTATATAGGGATCCTGGTTTACCATTTGTGGGAGGCTTAAAGCCCTTAGTAAATGACAATGATGTTGTGAAAATGGTAGAAATTTTTAGAGGGCACCATGAAGTTGAGCTATACGTGACATTCTTGGAAGACTTTGGGCAAGAAGATACAAATAATAGAAGGGGGGAGAAGGGCAGAGGTTGATAATGGGGCCATTAAGGAATATGATAGTGCTTGTGAAGTCCATTTTGGTGGTAGTGAGAGTGACAATGATGATATGTTTCATATGTATATTGGGAATGAGGAAGTAACACCAATAGAAAATACAAAAGGGAAGGAAATATATGAGGGAACATCAATAAATGGCAAGAAGCAAAACGCGAAGGGTGTTAAGAGGAAAAAATCGAAAGCTTGTAGGAGCAAGGCTAGTGATGGTAGTGGATCAGGTGATGTTGGGCCAAGTGTTAAAGTTAGTGGGCTAAAAGCAGTAATTGATGGGCCAACAGGTACTACTATTAAGGCTGTTAAGGATGAATATGTGTCTGATACTTCTGCTAGCTTGGTTGGGTCTGATTCAGATGCTGAGGATAGTCCTCAGTATCCTAAATATCGTAAGGGTCCTATATCTGAAATTAGTTTTGAAAAAGGGATGTTGTTTGCATCTAAGCAGGAATTCAAGGATGCTATAAAAGACTACGCTGTGGGAAAAGGGTTTAATGTAAGACTTGTTAAAGATGACTGCATTAGAGTAAGAGTAAAATGCAAGCATAAGTGTCCTTTTGTTATGTACTGTGCAAAGAGGAAGAGCGTGGACACTTGGCAAATTAGGACTTATAATGATGAGCATATATGTGGGAGGCAGTTTAGGAATAAATAAGCATCATCCAAGTGGCTAGGCAAGAATATTGTTGACCAATTAAGGACTAACCGAAATATGAAGTTGAAAGACGTGACAGCACGTGTATAGTACTTTCAATATCCATATTAACAAGGGCAGGCTCAACAAGCTAAGTTGAGGGCAAGTGAGGTATTGGAGGGGACATACAAGGAGCAATATGCACAGTTGGGTGATTATTGTGAGTAGTTGTACAAAACTAATCCTGGAAGTACTACAGTACTTTCAGTTAACAGACCCCATGCAGAGTTGCAATCATATTTTGTACCCGTTTGTTTCAGCCTTTAGAGGCTGAAACGCCACGTTTTTTAAAAGCTGGAGTTATATTGCCGTTTGGTTCAGTAGAAATGTAACTTTTACCCAAAAGTTGCGTTTTGGGCGAAGGCATAAACGCGCATAACAAATATGGAGCTCTGGAGTTCCATAAACAAAAAGTTAGGAAGCGTTTTGAAACTATTCATTGGGCTCTTCCGAAAATTACCAAACCATCCACGAGCTCTTCCTACTAATCTGTAATTTTTTTTTAATTTTATTGGTATAATTTTAATAATGTTTGGGTAATAAAAATTTTCAAGATACAATCAAAATCAAAATCAAGATACAAACTCAATCACAATCAAGATACAAACTCAAAACACAATCTTAAAACTAATCAAATCAGAACAAAAAAAAAAAAATGACTGAGAGAGCTAGAGAAAGGGAAAGAAGAACCTGGAATGCACTTGAAAAAGAATCTGCAAGCAACCCACGGTGGAGCAAAAAAGAGACAACGCCTGCCTTGCTTGTGTCCTTCGATCAACAGTGGAGCCTTGTTCTTAATTTCTCTGTTTCTTATATTGCTAGAGTGTTCAAGTAGAAATAGAAAAAAAGAAAAAGAAAGAAAGGACGAGCAGAGAAAGACTGAGAGAGCTGGAGAAAGGGAAAGAACTATCTGAAATGCACTTGAAAAAGAAAAAGAGGGGTAGATAGAGATGGGAGGTGGGTAGGTGGGAGTGGGGTCGGTGTTTGGTGAGAAAAAGTCAAGAGAAAAAAAAGAAAAGAAAAAGACTTGTATGGAAAAATAATATAAAAATAAGAAATAATAATTAAGAAATGTTACTTCAATATTTTCACAATAAATTTTAAGTAATAGATTATTATTAGTTAATATTAGTGAGTAAAAAAATAATTTCAGTAGTGGGTTTAAATTAGAACTAGTAATAACTTTTTACATAAGATTTTGATGTGATTCTTGTGAAAGTATTGCGAAAAATGTTGTGAAAAACTTATGAAAAATGTACTATTCAATCTCCAAAACAATACAAAAATTTGGAGAGGCTGTTGGAGATGCTCTTACAATAATTTTAATAGTATGTTCAAATTAAAATCAATATCAATTTTTATCACAATATTTTCACAATATTTTCACAATACTTTCACAATAAATTTTAAGTATGAAATGAACTCCCTATATATACATTGTCCTTTTTGGTAATTTATCCATCAAATTACAACTTTTATAAGTATTAACCAAACACTCAGCTTCTTCAAAAAGCACTTTTTAACAGTTTTTACCAACCACTTAGCTTTTAGAAAAAACATTTTTTTCATTATGCACTTTTTAAAAACTCAACTTTTTCATTATGCACTTTTTCAAAAAGCCCAACCAAACTCACCCTTTGAGAGATTTTATGTTTGCCTAGATGCTTGTAAAAGTAGATTTCTAAATGCATGTAGGCCATTTATTGGGTTTGATAGATGACACTTGAAGGGTGAATTTACAGGGCAGCTTCTTACTGCAGTAGGCAAGGATGGACACAATGGAATATATCCAAATGTGTTTGCCATTGTTGAAGCTGAAACAAAAGAGCCTTTGACTTGTGAATGAGTGGAGATGGACTTTCATGTCTAATCAACAGAAGGTAATGATTTGCTTTGCTTTTTTAACCACATTCTAGTTAAAAATGCATGATTATTAATAATGCTAATTTTTGTTATATAATAATGTACAAGGGCTGGTACTTACGTTTGATGAGCTTATGCCAGGTGTGAACCATCGATTTTGTATTAGACACCTATACAATAACTTCAGCAAGGAGCACAAGGGAAAACTACTTAAAGATAGGATGTGGGCTACTGCAAGGGCCACCAATATGGGTCATTTTCGAATTGAGATAGAAAATATTAAGAAGATCAATCACGAGGCATGGGTTACGAGCTTTGATTTCAATAGCAACTTCACGGCAAAGTTTTGAACCCTATTTCAACTTCTTAATGTCGGCGAAGGGAGGAGGCTGGCCAGTTGGGGTCTCCAGCGAGTTTGGACTAGTTGATTCTGGTCACCGATTATAGTGGGGCTTAGGCGTTAGGGTTGCACGAATGAAGAATCAGTGATTCACAAAAGGAGGGAGTGAGGGTCAATTGAGGGAGTGGGGTAATTTTGGGCTTTTAAAAAAATTGTTCCCAAGTACCCTATAATTATTTGCCACGTATTCGTATTTTTTTTAAACAAAATAATTTTAATCCAAGTTAGATACCACATCAGCACTCCGTCAGGCCACATAAGACATAAGTTAACGAAAACAGACGGAGGGACGAAAATCAGTACGTTTGGAAAAGTTTAGGGATGAAAATAGAACTTTTGAAACTTTAGGGACGAAAAACGAACTGTTGTGATGGTTTAGGGACGAAAATGATATTTTATCTCAGTCTTTTTTTATTATTTTTTTATTTCCCATAAAAGTGTGTTAAAACTTTTTTTAATTGGATTATTAACTAATACTCTAAGAGCACTCGTTAGCATGACCTTTCTCTTATTACTAACATGTACTAATTATTATGTGCCAATTTTAACAACTATGAAAACAATTATGGAAATTGTGGTGTAGATATAAAATGAACTTATTTCGTTTTTTAGTATTTTTCAAAATTTTATGATAGAATATTTGAAGTCCTAATAATTTATGGATAAATAGATGGTAAATTGCTTAATGTTAAAAACGTGTTAACATTTAAATTACTAAGATATCTTTTATATATATATATACCCACACACACACACGTACACTTATTATTCACTTAGCCTATTTATAATTTACCGTTAAAATAACTATTGTGAAACCTTCTAAAATATGTCATTGTTTTGTCAAGGTAAATTATTTTGTCGACCAAAACCTTCTAAAATCTGCCATGTTTCTTCTCTTTTGCTTGTGTCTGGTTGTCCGTAGAAACCAGTAAAACGCTAACCCTCCTGATCACTATTACTTACAATCTCAGCATCAATGAACCATTTTGAATAGCCTCTGATGTTCACACAAGTTTCTGGTTTCCAAAGAAGAGTTTATTATTTGACCCTTCACCTTTTTTATTTATTAAGTTTTTGACCCTTCAATCTCCCTTGAGAGAGAGAGAGAGAGAGAGAGAGAGAGGGAGAGAGACACTACAAAAAACGCGGGCTTTAGGCCGCGTTTTCCTGGGCCGCGTTTCAGAAAATGCGGCCTAAACTTATTGTTGAGCCGCGTTTTTAAAAAACGCACCCAGAGCACCAGAATTTGGGCCGCGTGGGTCGAACGCGGCCCAACAGCAGGTCTGTAGCCACGTTCATTGGTGCTCCAGCTGCGTTTTTAACGAATGGGCTGAAGCCGCGTTTTTAAAATGCGGCTTCAGCCCATTCTGAATTTTTTTTTTTTTTTTAATATAAGGCTGAGGCCGCGTTTGTTAAAAACCCGGCCATAGGAATGCCCTGAAGGCGCGTTTTTTAAACGCGGCTTGAGCCCATTCCTGAAGCTGCGTTCAAAGAAACGGGGCCTAAGCCCATACTATAAATTGGAAACAAAAAAAAAGCTCTACCCTATTTTTTACAAAAAAATTTACCTTTCTCTGTCGAAGCCCGTCGCGCCCTAAGCGATCTCACCCCACCGAATATCCACCACCGATCGTCCGTGCTTTGGGTCTCTTCCTCTCGCTCTCCACCGATCGGCCGACTACACAGTAAGTTCTTTAAATTCGTTGTTTTGATTTTTGTTTTACGGTTTCCATTTATGTTTTAGGGTTTCGATTTTTGGTTTATAGTTTTAATTTTTGGTTTAGGGTTTCGATTTTGTGATTATAGCGTTTCGAATTTAGGTTTAGGGTTTCGATTTTGTGATTGTAGGGTTTTGATTTTAGGTTTAGGGTTTTGATTTTAGGTTTAGGGTTTTGATTTCGGGTTTAGGGTTTGGACTAACAGTAATATTTTCCCAATCTGGGTCTCGCTCCACTGAGGGATTCTCCACGAGGTAATTGGAAACTGCACCACTGAAGGCGCAGACAAGAGGGCTTCTGCTGCTTCCTCTTCTCCACGAGGGCTTCTGCTACTTGTTCTCGGAAGGTACTGCTTTTTATTTTTGTTTTTGAGTCACATTTCTATTTTTTGGATTTTTGGTTTATTCATTTTTGTGGTTTATAGTGAAGAGGAGGCGAAAAAGAAGATATACTCAGTTTGTAGACCACCTATACTGGATTTGGTGCTTTGATTTCCGAGGAGCTTTCTTATAAAGTTAAAGGTAAAATATTTTCTGGGTTTTTATAAATTTTGGATTTTATTTTTTTATATAGAGTCTACTTGATTTTGTTGTTATGGGTGCTTAGGGGTTTAGGGTTTAAGGGCTTGTTAATTTTAGTTCTTTACAGACAGTATCAGCAGTTCAGCATATGATTACTTGTGATGGCTGCTTTGGGGTTTTTGAATGAAGGGTTTAAGGGGTTTAAAGCTTTTTATCAGTTCCCATTTGTGGGTGTTTGATTCAATTTGGCTGAATTTTTTTTTTGGGTTTCTTTTGAATAGGGTTGCCTGGTGTGCTCTGGGTGTTGCCGGATTCGTATCTTGATGTGCCCAACAAAGATTATGGAGGTGAATATTGTTTGAAGTTGAATTTTATTCGATGTTCAGTGTAGTAATTATTTTTGGTATATGATCTTGTATTGTCTTGTGCTTATCTTTATCTTGGTTTGAGTTTAGGGGATCTCTCTCTCATTTTTGTTTCTTCAACTAATTTTTCTTATTGTTTTTCCTTCCAAGTTACTAGGGGCAAGTAATTTTCGAAGTCTGTCCCTCTTTTCTAGTAAATTCCAGTCTGTTATAGTGAACACAAATCCTGTTATATGTTGCTTTTGCCCCCAGCTTTTTTGATCAAGTATAGTAATATTTAGCTTAAAATATTTTACCTTTTTTCTTTTTAATAAACCAAATACTTGTAAAATATTGCCAAATGGTTTTGATGTTCTCAAATGATATTTTGTATTCAAAACTGATTGATGTGCGTAACTTATTCAAAAATTTAGAATGTATGAAGGCACATGGAATGATGGAATGCAAATGACATGGTTTGAATGTCAGTGAAAAAAAGCTAATCTTAGCCCCAAACAAAGGATAAAAAAATTGCTGAATTATAATATGTCATATGTGTACCATGATTTGTTTTTTGATATGGACATGATAAGCTTTTATTGCTCCAAAGACAACAAGATAGCAAACAAAACCCACACTTTCAAAGTAAGCTTAGGGTGGGATTATGTGGAAGTGACTTAAAGCTATGTTACATGTCTTAGATCTTTTGATAGATTTTGTCTCTTCAAAAAGGAAAATGTAAAACAGATATATACAGCAAATAAGCAATAAAAGGTGAAAATTCAAAATATATTTCTTTCTTCAAACATTAATTATTTAGTGTAATGTTTATAGAAAAAATTAGTTAATATAATATGTTACTAAAAGCATGCAAAATAACACATACAAACGCTACACTACAGGACACAAAATTTAATGTGATTCAACAAGCTCTTTGTCTTTATCCGCAGGCAACACCAACCAAAAATAAAAATAATTATTAATAATTATTTATTATAACCACATTCACAAACTCTTACAAACCTTACAAAAATAAAGCAGTACAAATCTCTAAATGTTCACCCAAAGATATTTTCACACCAAATAAAATCTTGTTTTTAACTCTCTCATACACATGATAAATCCTAGACTAGCTATAACACCTCATTCTTGGTCTTTATCAATATGGCACTACCCTTCTAATAGAAATTAATGAATGCACATATTTATTATCCTTCTAGTTGATGCAGAACTCTAAAAGTAATTAGCAAACCCTAACTTATCCTTTCATCATGTACTGAACTTATCATGATAGAGGATAGGACTCGATATAGTTCAAAGAGCATTATCTTGTTTCTAGTTTTTGTTTTTGTTTTTCTTTCTTACCTACTCCCCCTTTTTATCCCTTATCTCTTCAAAATCCATACCTATATATGCTTTCAATCTTTTCAAGATTCTTTATATATAGCTGCTGCTCTTTGTTTTTGTTGTTGTTGTTTGTGCTGCTGTTGTTGTTTCATTGGGCGCTACATTTCAGAAGGTTGATTGAAATGTAAACCAACTCAAAAAATAAAAGCGACATCTTTCTGTGTAATATGCCCCACCAGGGCCACAACCTTAGTTCTTGGCTTTATTCATAAAAAATAAAAATAAAAACTTTAATTCTTGGCTTTACTCTTTCATGAAGAGCATATAATAGTAAACTATATATACCATCTTTCATTTTTTTCTTAAATTATTGATGTGATGTTGAAATGTTTCAACCTATGAGGGGAAAAAAATTGGTGCAGTAATAATTTTTTGCAGGGGATTTCACACGTGTCATGAGTTTAGGGCACTTTGTAGGGGCATGTATACACTGTACTTGCATTGGAAAGCACTAACGTCCACTTTTTGGTGACTAGTTTCTATTGCTAGCTACTTCAAAGTAAGCTATACAGTCACCTTGAATGAAGAAAACAACCTTCCACCTAGAGAGTAGCATTTGCATTCAATTGAGAAATGATATTATTAGGGAATCTACTAAAAATATAATAATTTCATGATACGTTTTTTTGAGAAAATTCCTAGTTAGATTGTTTAGTAGAAAGCCTTTTAGTACCCAACTAGCTAGGGAACTTACATACATATATAGCATGTGTAATTGATGGTCTTTGGTGCCACAAATAGGTGTTTTAATCAATGTCTTGACCCCCTTTTTAATTTTTTTTCTTCACCCACTTATGGTACTTTCATCAATGTTTAACTTAGTGGGAACCAATGACTTATTTGGTGGGGTGGGTATGTTGGACCGGATGCTATACTCTCCTAGATTTAAGGAAAAAGGGCTAACTTTGGTTGGTTTCATAAAGATTAATGGAAAGCCATTTGTCTAATGGTGAAATTATTGGCGGGCCCTCTCGCGTGAGTTAGAACTTAGAAAGTCATTTCCATGGACCATACCTTGAAAATGGCTTTTGGAAGTGAATTAATGTAGAATTTGGACAGACCTTGAAAGCATGTTTAATTTTCTTCCCAAATTCTTGGGATCTACTTTTAGCAACTAAAATTGTTGTTTCATTGATGAAATGCACTACCTAAGAGATGGAGGAGTCAAAACAACAATTTTAGTAGTCATTTATTTATTTTTTCCTGGGTTTGAATAAGAACCATTTTTTTTTAAATTTAATTTATAAAAGAATTTTTTTTTTTTTGGTTGGCCATCATATTTATGTGTTTCAAATAGTAAGTTGAGTATATGATCAAAAAGTCAAAGTAAGTTATTAGAGGAGTAGTATTTATCTGCAATAAAGGCTCACTGGTTAGGGTTTTCAGTTTTCTTTTGGGCTCCTCTCTCATTTTCAGCTTCTGGGTGTTGCTCAAACAGTGATAAATCAAATTTCAAGCACTGGACCTTTTGTTTTATGTGTTGGGTTAGTGTTAGTTGTGCTTCAAGTTTTTGTTTTTCTATGCACTTTGTGGTGGTTTCGGTGAATTTGGTGCTGGAAGGGGTTGTTAAGGTTTATAGGATCTTTTGTTGTACTTTTACTTTGTGAATTTTAAGGTTTGCGGGTTGATTCTGTTGGTTGGTTGGTTCGATTTGGGATTTGGGTTTGAGCTTTAGCTTATGTTTGTTTGGTAAAAGTTGCATCTTTGCTCTTATGGTATGGACTAGAAGGTGATGAAGTGGTAGTTTGACTTGGCTTGAGAAGCTAGTTGTACTGTAGTTTGTGATTTTGGAGTTCCTGGTTAGTTTGATTTTGTAAAGGGGTTTTAAGATTTTTGGGTTTTGTTTTCAGGGGGATAAGGTGGTGAATTTGATGATCATGGTGCCGGTGATTCATGGGTAGTAGAACAGTGAAGATTGGACCAGCCAATGCTAATAAAGTTGTGACCGGGCTGCCGAGCTTCGTTCCTGATATACCCACGTCTAATTCCCTGTAAATTTCCTTCTGTTTCTCTTTGTTAGTACACCTCTGATTTGAATTAAATTTCCCTGTAATTAGCTCACGTTTGAAATTGAAATTGGACGCAGGTGTTGCTGTTGTTGTTGAAGCCGATACCACCATCAACTGCTGTGAATGGGGTTCAGGTTTGTCTCTCTGTGCCCTCTCTTCCTTCTGCTTTCTCAAAACAACATTGCAATTTTGTCTATGGGTTTTGTGTTTTGTATATTCTATTCTATAGTCGAAATTTTCATGGGTATTTTGTTTCGTTTTGATTTGGCCATGTGGGTCCATATCTATTGGTAAGGCTGGGAGTGTCAATAACGAGGTTTGGTGCCTGGGTTGGTTTACTTTTTTTAAGGAATGGTTCGAGATTTTATGTTTTTCATAGTTCAAGGTTTGTCTAACTGAAATGCAATCAATTCACTGTTCGATGAAATGCCTCTGTGAGCTGTGTATTTTGATGCATGAATTTTTTTTTTAGTGAGATTTTGAGCAATTGTACACAGATTTTGAGTTCTGGTGTCACAGTGACAAGTTAGTATAGGTTACTAAAGTTTCTTGGTTGTCTTCAATGGTAATCCAAGTAGTGGGCTTTTAAGTTTGAACCTAAGTATTATACTATGTGTGTGATGGTCACCTCACCCCCACGCCCAACCTGCATAAATCTAAAGAAACTGATTTTAATTGGATTGGATTGGTACTTATCTTTATAGTGATTTTCTATTACGTGTGTTGCCAATCATGTATGTCCATGGAACTTGCTTAAATAACAACCATCGGATTAAGCTAACTAATGCAGAAGAATGGGATTTGTATTACGTGGCATTTTAAATAAATTTTTTTCATTGCTATGCTTTCAAATAATTTGTATGATCTCAAATTATGATTCAACCACCTCAAGATTCTCTTTAATCTTCTTCTATATATGCAACCATGACCAATTTAAGAAGTGGATAATAGTGATGCTATCAAATTTACTCTTGTTACTGTTATTGTAAAAATAAGTATGATTATTTTTAAGTATGGTTCCAGTTTCTATTGAGTTTGCTGATTGCTCTGTTTAGGTGTTGCAGCTGTTTGTTGCTGGTGTTTTGTTGTTTGTATAGTTTGCTTATATCTTCCATGTTAGATTAAAGGAACTGTATCTCTACTTTTAGTTTTCAGAATTAAGAAACTTGTCATAGTGAATATTTGATTTTTGGTCACCAGTTCCCTGCTAAAATCTTGGTCATTACTAGCACAAGCATGCTATACTTCTAATATATTCCTAATGGGGCTAGGTGATTAGTGATGCTGGTCAGATGTATAATTTCCTATATATCCTATATAATTGGATACTAATACTCTGTTTCTTCTAAAAACTTTCACATATAATTGGAAAGCATATCTTCTCTTTCTCCTAAGAACTTTCATGTAAAATATTCTTTTTGGTGTGATTTCAATTATCGATAATTGAAGCGAAGAGCTAATGTGAAATTTTTTGTAACAAATTCATGTTTAATTATTATTAAAGTGTTGTTCATAGAATCACTTCGTTATCATATGTAAAAGAAAGCATTGCTCATAAGCTAGGTCAATGAGCTTACCCTTTCACTTGGAAACAACTGGTAAAAAATCTCTGATCAACTTTTCCTGAACCATCACATTATAATTCTGATCAATGATTCCTGACATGACTTTCATACTGGTTCGAACTTGGACCAAAAATTATCTTAGATCAGATGAGTGCAAATATTTGTGCTTGCTTGAACATAGGTGAAACTTGAAAGGAATCAACAGTAATCTTTAATGACCCACCAGTGGGGGATCAAAACTCTTCTTGCTGCTGATATGTCACATGACTTTTGTTGTCAGATGGCCTATTATTATCCCATGTGTAGGGTTGTAGTTCTATTTATCTCCAATTATCCATATCAAGGTTTACTTTAATTGCAGCAGCTTCTTTGACTTTCTACTGGTCACTTTGAATCTTTTCTTTGTATCTCCTGTAATGTAATAAAGAAAAACATGAGGCAATTTTTAGAATATATGTTCAAATTACAAATTCTTCAGGGTATTTTTATACAAACTTTATGAAAGTCAATCAATTACATATAAAACTACAACATACCTGGTTGGATTAAT
Source organism: Castanopsis chinensis (assembly GCA_032878915.1). Taxonomy (NCBI): domain Eukaryota; kingdom Viridiplantae; phylum Streptophyta; class Magnoliopsida; order Fagales; family Fagaceae; genus Castanopsis; species Castanopsis chinensis. The sequence continues at coordinate 5,819,661 of JAVQMG010000133.1, forward strand.
AATAAATATTTGAGTTGATAAAATCATATTTAATAATTCTTACATTTTTTCCAATCTTTCTTTGATGAATTACTAATTACATTTCTATTAATACTATTGCAGCCCAAGAACTAACCAATTAGATTTCTATTGATACTATTACAGCCCAAGGACTGACCGTTCATGTCACCCAACAATTTACACTTAGGCGTTTTGGCACTTTCTTCCCAGTCCTATTCATCAAAACCCATCACTTATGCAGTTATATTCCTCAAGAAAAGTAACTTCACACCAGCACACGCTATCCCTTTGATTGCAAAAATTGAATGGAAGCTTAAAAAGCCAACCATTTGCACAAAAATAGATACCAAACTGGCTTAAACCATGTAAAAACTTTTTTTTATTTTTTGGATAAGTAAGAAAAATATATATTCATAAGGCTGCTTTATGCATGAAAAACATGAAGCTAAGTAGCTAACCAAAAATTAAAAAAAATAAAGCTAACTAAAAAACTAACTTTCCCATACCAATATCTCCTTATGTCCAAAACACGCTAACAACAAAACAGAAAGGCTTCAAATCCAAACATTTTCACTAAACTCAGATTCTAAATTGCCAAGCACAATTAAAAACCAAACTTTCTCATACCAATAATTCAATACCAAACACTAACCTTTTGTTTGCAACAATTGAATGAAAAAAATTAAAGGCCAAGCATAAACCAAATACAAAATTAGCTCATACTAATTCACTCCCATATAAATATATAGGTAAACCCCATTGGTAGACAAGTAGTGCCAACACAAACAAATATGTGCAAAATATTGTAACAAATGAAAGACCTTTTCCTAAAAATCAACAATGATTTCATATCAAAACGTGTAACTCTTTCGAAATCTGGACAGGAGGTTGATTTTTTTTTTTTTTTTTTGGGATGCTTAATTTAAGTCTGTTTTATTCCACCAATAATAATAAAAAAATGTGTGAATTATTCCCTTCAACTGCAACCTGGTAATTCGGTTTTTTCGACACTTCAACCTGGTAATTCGGTTTTTTCGACACTACAGCCTGGTAAAAGGAATAATTTTAATTTACTGACAAAATCAAAATCCATTGTGATATCAAGATTAGGGAGGGAATCTAAATTTTTACCTTACGCTTTTTGGTAGCGCCATAGAGTCTATATTACCATTGGGCATAAATTATGTCAAACTATAATTAGAAAATATCTCAATGACAGCCTCAAAACAGACACCTTCCTACTTCCAAGTAGATCATTCTTTAGTTCTATCTACACACTGTTAGGGCTTGGGTTGATACAATCAAAGGAAAAAGCTTTTGGCATTTGAAACCTCATACATTGAGGAAAGCATCTTTTTTTTTTATGACGTAGGAGAACTTCACTCAAATTAGTTCCACATCATAGAGCATATTGTACAACAATCCTAACTGTTGATCAACCTCCCATGGGTAACTGACCCCACATTAAGGAAAGCTTCTAAAACTGTGGATCCATGCAAGAAGTAAAATTCAGCACGTAATTGGTAATACTTTATATATAACTGGCACCAAGTGGATCCCTTGTTAGGGAAATTTGGGAAAGAATCCAAAAGACTCAAGTTTAGAGGGAAAAAATCAGATGATAGATGGTGAAGCATGGTAGTGGACTGGCAGTTGGTTTGTGGAATGGATAGACCTTAAAAGAGCTACAGGATTTAATTTTGTCTTGTACAGGTAGAATTACGATAGAATTATCTTGTAGATTTTTTCTTTTTGTTTATATTTAAGTAAGTATATCATTAATGAAACGGAAAAGGGGCGCAAGTCAACCCACATTCACTGGATGTATAAAACAGGCACACCAGCGTTAGAATAATTATCGTGTAGAATTTATAGATTCGTTGTAAGCTTGACCTTTTCCTCATGGACTGTTTTTGAATGAGAAATGTTAGTTATATCTGTTGTGTGTGTTTGTGAGTTTGTGTCTTCAAAGTTGCTCCAGTTTTTTCGTATATGGTAATGTGTCATCAAACTTCCTACATAGTCATCTGACCAGAGTGGAAATCAGTCCATGTGGTCCTAGTAAAAATACTGGATAGACTTCAACTTCACAGGATTGTTAAGAATTTTAGATGATATTATTTTATCAAATTTTATCAGTATATTATTTTCATGTATTAATTACATATAGGTAATGTAATTTTCGCATTTGGGTATTTGGGATTCACTTCATTTTTGCATTTGGGTATTTGGGATTCACTTAATTTTTGTTTGTTATTGCTAATTTGATGAGACACAAGAATTGGGGTATAAATTGTGGTGTTTGGAATTTCTAACATTCATAGGTAGTATTTGTTTGGAGTTGGAATTTTGGGAGGTGTTAGGGATGTGAATTGTTGAAAGCTGACAGAAAATTTATGGAGGATCTTGGATTGTTGAAAGAATACTTGAAGTTGTGGTTTGGGCTTTGGCTTTGGTTTCTGTGATTTTCTTTAGTGAAAGAACATAAATTTTGCGAACAAATTTTTACCTATTTTCTTCAAAGAGGGGATCTGCTTAAACATTTTGCACTTTTATGAGGGATTTGCTTCATGGGATTTTCATATTTTGTTGTTTTCTTGTAGGATCAAAACAACCTCTCTCTGAATCTCACTCGGACCTCTCTCAGACCTCTCTCCCTCTCTCTCTCCAACTCTCAATCTCACTGAAGACACCCACAAGGCCGACTAACAGTAAGCTTTATGTTTTGAACTAAACGTATTTATTGCACTTAGCAGCTCAAAGCCTACCACACCAAAACACAAAAAAAACACGGTTCCAAATCATTAACGCACTTTCAAATATTCTTACCAAACTCGTGTTTCATATTTGATCCTCCAACACGTTTCCGAATCAAAAACAAACTTTCAAATTTTTTTACTAGGACTGTCACTTGTGAGTAGATATTACTCAAGATGACATTAAATTGTTAGTTTGGAGGACCGTTGGGCGTTGTTGACATGGTCCTCCATGTGCATTAACTAATTTCTCTTTAATCCCATAATTTATCTTTAATCCCATAATTTCTCTTCTCTGCTTTCCTTCATTTCTTCTGTCGGCTTAATTAATTTTAGGTGCAGCTTCTGTTTCTCTTCGCTCCAGTTCTTTTAAAAAAAAAAAATTTATAGTAAAGAGAGATTTCCCGACTTCTGCCTTGGGTCTTGTTGTACTGTTTTGTGTTAGTATCCTATCGTGTTACTTTTACTTTGATCCACTTGTCCAAAAAATACAAAAACAGAGTCTAGTATTTTCAGCTTCTCACCGCTGCTCTCATTTCTTATAGCAACCATCCTTGATCTGCTAATTCAAAGGAGTAGAAGAGAAACCTACTCAAACAAATTGTGTAAAGCAGAAGGAGAGAGGTACATCCTTCTACTTTCTTACTTTTATTTTGTTCTTGCATCTTTTTCTTCGCTTATGCTATCCTTTCAATATTCCTCAATTTCATTTTATGTACTAAAAAACAGGGTTCCACATGTGTTGTGTTATATTGTACAAAGAATTTTGATCCAAAGATTATGAACTTCAAGTTAAATGAATTTGTATGAATAGAAAGGTGTCTTTATCAGCGTTTTATGCCTTTTTGCTTTTGGGTTTTTTGTGGTTTCAGGCTTCTAAGACAGGATTGAATCATATATAAAATTTAAAATTATTGATTTTATCAGTATAATGTCAACAATACGTATATTTCAATTTAAGAACATGAGTATAATTGTCTCCCTTTTTCTTTTTAAACAAATAACAAATATAATGGATTATCTACAGATTATTCTCCGGCCCCCTTTCCTTTCTGTAACCCCTGTAGCTTGTACCACTACTATCTACTTTCCTCTCTTACCTAAGAAAAGTCTTGACTCTTGATGCATCCTCAACACATATATGGCCCATGTAATGAGGGCCACGGATAGGACTAGTAGTGATGGATAATGAAATGGTATAGAGTCGACAATTTGGGGGAATGGCTGATTGCATTTTTTTGTTCTCTAATTATATGATTAGTGATTGGCTGATTGCATTTTTTTTTCTTTCTACTTTTTTAAGCCAGCACTTATTCACTTGTCACTGCGCACAAGGAAAATCACAAAAGACTTTTTTTTGAGTTAACTAGACTTTTTTTACGGTTGACAAGCTAATTGTCAGCATTCTATAGATAATGTAATTTATTTTTGAGCTTATATTATCAGGTGCAACTGTTCAAGCATTCATATTGCTTTTCATTTTTAGAAAAAAGTATAATGTTTTTTTTTTTAACTCATAGAAGAGGGTGTTATTAATTTAGTTATTACTGCCGTGATGTTTGAAAGCATAGTCAAATATTTTATACAAGTTCAATATGGGAAAAAGAATTACAGGGTTTCAGCTTTTCAAGTTTCAACATCTCAATATTATCGTGGGTTCCAATTAATTTAACTCGTAAAATTTTTATAGTTGAATAAGAGGTTTGAGATTCAATCTTATTTACGCTAAAAATCAATTAGTATCTTGATCTAATGATAAAAAAGTATAGTTATAAGAAAAACAAACGTCATAAGTTAAAATTTTATCAATAAAAAAATAAAATCCCATTATTATCGTTTTAACGAGTTAGTTGAAGCAAAATGTGAGACTATTATATAACATTTTTTGAATTCGATTATTCAAGTGAACTGGCATAATATGTGAATTCATTTTGAGATGATAGATCTACAAATGACCTGTGGATGTAGGCAACATGGTATATAACATTTAGTGTTTGACTAGTTCCTTCTAAAAACAAAAAAGTGTTTGACTAGTTTATTTGTTATTGATTTATTTACTATGGGCAGCTAAGGGTGTAACAAAATCAAAATTTTCATTTGACGAGCTTGTAAATATATATTGCCAACTAAATTTAATCTGACCCAGAGGAAAATTTTGTATGATGTTGTATGTAAATGTTGTGAGGACTGAGGATGGGGAGTAGTCAATAGAACATGTCTTGCTGCGCTGCCCATATGTTGAGAAGGTTTGAAACTTTACAGGCTTGAGAAATAACATGTTCCAATGCTCAAATCTGTCCTTTGTGGATGTGGTAGACCAGAGCTGGATGATTTGGAACAATCAGAATGAAGCTCGCATAGGCACTCTAAGGCCTGACCCTGCATCCCTAGCCTTGCTCGAGTTCCTAGTATTTATGATTTTTTTTTTCTCCATAGGAAATTGTTCTCTCTTTTTTTTTCCTATGTTTTAACTGTTTTGGAGAATTAGATGGATATGACAGTTAATTTAAATATGGCAGAAACCTTTGTATTGCTGTCCCTGTTGTTGGTTTCGGTTGGAGGCATTTAGTTGCTCCAGTTGCATGTTTGTTTAGTTGCTCCAGTTGCATGTTTTTTGTGGTTGAATGAAATTTTGACATTTTATGCTAAAAATAAAAAAATAAAAAAATTATTTACTTTAACTTTGTAATCATTGGATAGTACAATAGTAGATGTAAGGTCAAGAAAAGACTTGGGCTAGCCTTGAGATCTCCTATTCATTACAATTTACAAACAGGTTACGTAAATATGGGCCTAACAGTGCTGAACCCATTCCCCCAAATTTAAAAATACAATTTTATTCTATGAGCAAAAAAAATAAAAATCAAATAAAATTCACATGACAGAATTTTAACACAAAAACTTAAAGAACAGTACTTAATAATGTACCTAAGTCTTATTCTACTTTAAATCATGAAATATTACATTAGGGATGTACCAATTTGAAAGATGTGGACTTATTTTTTATTTTATTTTTAAGTTTTATTTCTTAAAATGACTAGGAGAAAGTATAATTTCGTACAAACTAAGAAAGGTGGGTATAATTTACCCGTAAACTATATTATACAAGGAAAACAAAACAAAGTTACCAAAAACAAAGCAAAAAGCACAAGGGGTAACAGAACAAGAGTTTTGGTTTCTAAAATCAAGCACCATTGGAAACTGCTAAAAAGTAGCCCACACCACATGGTATAATTTGATTCCATCTCTTTTTAAATTAGCAACATTTAAATAAAATAGCCCAAGATCTGAGCATCATTCTCATACGCTTGTTATGCAATGATTTCAATCAAATCTTCAAGAAAGTCATGATCTATATCATTCTCATTACACAGGTCATGGCAACTTAGATGATGGTTCATCTAAATGTGAAAACCTAACTACTGGGTGCACTTTTAGCGGGTCAAATGCAGTGAGTGTGTAATGTGTGACCCATGGAGTACCATGTAAACATTTTGTACCTTGGTTAGTTGTTCAATCAAAATGTCAAACCCCATATAACAATAATAAAATCAACAGCTCTAATTGGATACTATGAAATATGCTAACTACGATTAATGAAATCCATCAAATAAGATGAGATAAGGAATATTAATTAGAGCATTAAAAATGATGGGCCAAAATCTAAACTATTTAATAAATTGAAGAAAATAGAAAATAGAGTAGAGATGCAAAAGAGAGGGGGGAAACTAGGGTTATGTGGTTCAGCCTAGTGTCCTATGTCCATGGTGTAAAGTCTTAAATAGTTACACAATGAACCTTAATATATATGGTATGTGTAAGAGGTATAGAGTCTAGGGTTAGCCCTTACACCAAGTTGGGCAACTTGAACCAATGCATAATAAACCACTTGTATATTATTATCTTACCAAAACCACAGCCATCCATCTAAGTTACCTAATAAATTATGCCAGGGGTAGTTACAGAAAATGGAAGGAGAATGTTAATCAGATTTCATATGACAAATACATAACAAAAAAAGGCTTCTACACTCCCTTAGAAAAGAAGCAAATTGTTATCATTTATATGATGTTACATGTGATTTTTCACCTTGTTTATCACTTATATTAATTTCTTATTCTTGTTAAACTGCTTCAATTGGATGAACCCTTGCTAACAGTGATATGTGTGATGGATATTTTGTGGATTGCAGGTTGGGGAAGAGCTTTTTCCTTGCTTCTTTTAGACAAGAACAGCCAAGTGGTATGCATTACTTTCCTTTTGAAAACTTACGGACTTTATGCGATTTACTGGGTGTGAGAATTTATTTACTTCTGTGATGACATTGTGTACAATAGGAAGCAAAGATAATGAGTCCTTTATTTAGGCATTGTTGATGGATTAGGTTCATGTACGTCATTTTGAAGTAAATGATTGAAGTAAAACCAACATCACACTATAGCATCAACACTGGTTACTCAACACATATTCAAACAGCATTATTACAGTTTAAATTGTGAACCAAACTTTTTGCAACTCACTCTTGTCCAATGACCCAAGTAAATGAGCATCATCGTGTTACGAACTTTCAGTTTATTACGGAGTTAATAAAAGGCACAATTACATGAATTGGGTATTTGTTAATATATTTTTGTAAAATACTTTTAGAAGAACTTTTACAACTTATCACATTCAGTCAGTTTACGATAAGTGTTATATGTTATAAGTTATTGTAAGCATACTTGTGTATGTCTATTCTTAACAAATAAGAAATGAATGTCATATAATAATTATTATCTTCGTAGTAACAAATCTTCGTGTAGGTAAAATTCCGTAAATATTGTGTCGTAATGGATAAAAGTTGGATGGACAAGAAGAGGGGTTCAAGGGAATATTTTGAAGGTGTAGCAAAATTCGTGGAATTTGCCTCTCTATCTGCCCGCGATGGGAAGATCTTGTGTCCTTGTGCGAAATGTGTGAATTTGATTTTAGTACCGCTAAATGTGGCACGTGATCATTGTTGGGGTTCAGGGTTGCTAAATAATTACAAAGTTTGGAAATTTCATGGGGAATCGGAGCCTGCTACGACGGCTACCGAATGTGAGAGCTCTCATGTGCAAGAAAGCCTAAATGAATATGGTGATTTTCGTGGGATGTTGCACGATTTGTGCCCCCCGTATGAAATGGCGTCCGAACCAATGGAAGAAGGTCCATCTGTGCAACATGCGGCTGACAATATGAATGATGAGGCCAAGAAGTTTTACAAGATGATAGATGATGTAGAGAAACCTTTATATGATGGTTGTACAAAATTTAGCATTTTCTCAGCCATTGTCGTGTTGTTCCAGTTGAAGACTTTGTGTGGTTGGACGAACAAGTCATTTACTCTGTTGCTTCAAGTTTTGAAGGATTTACTTCCTTCAGATGCGAAGTTGCCAAAAGACCATTACGAGGCTAAGAAGATAATCCGAGACCTGGGTTTGGGTTATGAGAAGATTCATGCTTGTCCCAATGACTGCATGCTGTTTTGGAAGGACAATGTTAACCTTGAGTCGTGTCCTTGTTGTAACGCTTCAAGGTGGAAAACAAATGAGGCATCTGTTGCTAGTAAGAATGCTTCATCCAATAAGGGAAAGAAGAAAGCTGCAAAGATCCTACGATGGTTCCCTTTAAAGCCAAGATTGCAGCGGCTATTTCTTTCACCTGATGTGGCTAATTCTATGAAATGGCATGTTAATGGTCGTACTAATGATGGGGTTATGCGGCATCCTGCTGACTCAGAGGCATGGAAAATGTTTGACACTAAGCATTTAGAGTTCTCATTTGACCCTCGTAATGTCAGACTTGGATTAGCTGCGGATGGGTTCAACCCCTTTGGAATTATGAGTACTAGTCATAGTACATGGCCTGTCATGTTGGTCCCTTACAATCTCCCACCTTGGCTGTGCATGAAACGCTCATCTTTGATTCTATCGGTGATTATTCCTGGTCCTACCTCACCAGGGATTGCTATAGATGTGTACTTGCAACCGTTAGTAGAAGAACTAAGGGAGTTATGGGATGTTGGAGTACAGGCATACGATGCATCTTCAAAAGAAATATTCTAATTGCGTGCAGCATTGATGTGGACTATAAATGATTTTCCTGCATACGCAGATTTGTCGGGTTGGAGTACCAAAGGTGGGTTGGCGTGTCCTTCTTGTGCCGTGGAGACCGACTCTCGATATTTGAAAAATGGGCACAAATTCTGTTACATGGGACATAGGCGATGGTTGGATCTTGACCACAATTTCCGGAAAGAAGGTATGTTATTCGATGGATCTAATGATATGCGCTTGGCTCCTGTACCACCAGCTGCGTCACAGATTATTCTGGACACTGAACATTTAGTTGGACGTTGTCTAGGACGAAAATGTCAACTTGCTTACAATAAAAGAAAGAGAGGAGAGGCAGATCAAACTGGTTGGAAGAAGAGAAGTATATTTTTCACTTTGCCGTATTGGGAGGATCACAAGTTGCGCCACAATCTTGATGTGATGCATATAGAGAAGAATGTGATGGACAATATACTTGGCACACTGTTGAACTTGAAGGATCAAACAAAGGATAATTACAAGACACGGCTTGACTTGGCGGACATGGGGATAAGGACTGAACTTCACCTACAACGAAGAAGTGATGATAAGTACACTATACCGCCTGCTTGTTTTCATATGACTTCATCGGAAAGAGATGGTTTCTTGCAAGTTTTGAAGGACGTAACAGTGCCTGATGGGTACGCTTCCAATATTTCACGCCGTGTGAATATGAAAGAACGCAAAATTTCTGGTTTGAAAAGTCATGATAATCACATCTTGATGCAGCAACTTTTTCCCATAGCATTACGCGGGTCTTTGCCATCTCATGTTAGTAGGCCTTTGAGAAAGTTAGCTTGCTTCTTCAGAGATATTTGTTCCAAAACTGTTAGGGTTTCAGATATTGCGGCTGTTGAGGCAGACATTGCAGTGACATTGTGTGAATTGGAAAAGATATTTCCTCCATCGTTCTTTACTGTGATGGTACATTTGGTCATGCACTTAGCTGCTGAAGCCAAGATTGGTGGTCCAGTGCACTATCGTTGGATGTATCCCATTGAGAGGTAAGACGTATGTAATATTGTTGATCAACTATGAGCTTCATGTGTGCATTCGAATAACCATGGCCAATCATTAATTTTATCATTCCTTCATAGGTACCTTGGACGCCTTAAGTCTTACGTACGAAATAGAGTTGCTCCAGAAGGGTCTATTGCTGAAGGATACATAGTAGAGGAGTGCTTAACATTTTGTTCACGGTATATGGAAGGAGTTGAAACTATATTCAATCGACCCACCAGGACGATTGAGGAGTCCACAGGGGTTGTTTCGATCGTGACACTAACCAATAAAGAGTGGACCCAAGCCCATCGCTATGTTTTATTCAATTCTGAAAACATCAACCCCTTTCGTGAGTAAGTACTACATATACCAATATGAGTTGTGGGCAATCTATTGTACGTTAGGTCTATTAACCCTAATACAATTGTCTGCACAGGATGCACAAAAGATTGACAGAGGACGAACTCCGAAAAGGCCACCATCGTATATCCGAGGCCATTATATATAAGCACCACATGGAGAACTTTTGTACTTGGTTTAGGTGTTACGTACGTATGATAGTTTCAATTTCTTATACTTGTAACATTGTCCCAAATATGGTTACTTGTATTGATATGAATAATTTTGTTTTGATATGTTAGGTGATGTCATTGAATACTGCTGATAGGGAAAGAGAGGGAGTTACTGATACCCTTGCTGCACTGTCCAAGTGGCCATATAATTATGTAAAACGGTTGAAGCATTATGTCATAAATGGCTTAAAATTTAGGAGTGTACATGATGAGGCAAACAGAAAAACGCAAAATAGTGGAGTTAGTGTCGCCACTGATGGTGGCATTACGTACTATGGTGTTTTAAATGATATAATTGAGTTGAATTATTCTGATAATATCAAACATGTGTTATTCAAGTGTAAATGGGTTGATGACCAAAATAGGAGAGGATATAAGACTGATGATTTTGGGTTTCCTATGGTGAACTTTACACAGTTCAAACATGGTGGGGATGAAATGATGGATGAACCGTATGTCTTGGCATCTCAAGCTACACAAGTATTTTATGTGAAAGATGAAAGGCACAAGGATTGGTATGTTGTTGTCAAAACTAAAGCTAGAGATGTGTTTGATGTCGGTATTGGTCCCCAACGTGATGAGGATGACCCATATAATTTTTCTGAGAATGTTCCGTACGATGTAAGTACTAATGAGGTTGTGAGTGACAACCTCGGTTGGGCTCGAGATGATGTAGAGGGAATGACAGTTGATGCCTCTATCATTGCTGAAAGAGATCTTCATGAAATGGACAACTTAGACGATTGTGAGTTTATTGATGATGAGTCCGACAATGAAGATGACAACGAGGAGTACACTGACGCTGAGTAGTGTAATAGTTTAGTGGTGTATTATGTGGTTGAATGTTACAGTTATTAATGAAAATGTATGCCATTATGAGTTTGTTGGAATGCCTTTGTGTAGTATTTGAATCCTTTGTTCATGAAACCTTAATGTTGTTAATTCCTAGGATTTTTTACTTATTATGCATCCAATTCCTACCCTTGTTCACAATTGAATCAATTTGAAATTCATTTGTTATGAACTTGGATATATGTTCGTGTGGTGTTAGGGTTTCATTTTGTCTTTGTTTAAATGTTTGGCAAAGAGAAGCTATTAAACTTCGATATATGCGTCTATATATTATTAGATATTAAAATGAGTTTATTTACTTTGTCTTTGTCACTTACATTGTAATCAATTGATTGTTGTCTATAATTAACATTTTCTTTGTGTGCTACAGTCTTTGAACGCAGGAATGGGAAGGAAACGTCAACTTCAGTATGTTCAAGTTGGCGAAGGATCATCACATTCAGGACAGCGAGGGGAGGAGGAGGAGGAGGCCGCTCGTATCGTTGAGCGAGCAATGAGAAGACAACAGGGATTGACGGTTGTTGAAGTTGGCGAAGGAAGTGGACGTTCACAACAGAGCGTGCAGGAGGAGCTGGAGGCCGCCTTAGTGGCTGATCAGGCAAGAGGGGATGCGAGTGATGATGATGAGACGCAACCTCCAGGTACTATAATGGCAACATACTAAAAGACTTTACTTGAACTAGTGGACAACAATCTTGACTCACTAATAGTATGTTGCTTGTTGTGTGAACTTTTACTATGAAACAATTAACAGCTTACAGATATATAGAATGATTGGGAAAGTCTTATCCAAACTTGCCATTTACTTTCATTTACAAGTAAATGAAAAACTAAGCCACATAATCATGGTTGGGTTGGAGTTGGAGGGTCCGATTTCCTTTATGTGTCGGGGGGGGGGGGGGGAAGCATAATAGTTGAGTACCTTGGTAGTTATATTTTTGTACTTTTTTCAGTTTCTTGTTAAAGTTATCATATTGTATTTTATTTTCATAAAGACGACAAATAGAGGAGACCCAAACGTTAAGTACATAGTTTTTTTTTTTTTTTTTTTTTTTTTTTTTTTTTCGTTTGGACAAAGGTAATAGAGAAGTACATAGTTTATTTGATTCAATGGTACGTTGCGGCTGATCTTCTCACATGATAATAATCTATTTGATAAACTCTTTTTTTTTTGAAATAGGATAAAGTATGTCTTAATGTGCTTCTTGGATCTTTGAATTTGTGTACTTACTAATATATTTAGTTGTTAAAGTGAGATCCATTTTGTTGAGTTTAGTGAAGTAGGATGAATGGTAGGTTCTTGTCAACATTATAGCAATAAATAAGAATGAATGGTAGCTACACGAACTTAGGTTATTGCCATTTTCATATCTTTTAAGTAAACCTATTAGCTGTTTTTATATGTCCTACTAATCCTTTAGTTTTGTGTTTACTTTGTTTGCAAAAAAAAGATTGATGGAAACAATATAATAGTTTCTTGGTTATGTGTACTATTTATCACCCAAAGGAAAATTCTTGATCTCTCTCTTTTTCTCTCCTTCTCTTTTAGATATTTTGGTGTTAGGTTTCTCTGCATTTTTCTGTAGACACAGTTAGTGCAATGATGTTTATGGACAAATTCAATGTTTCACACTTATGACATGTAATAAATGGTTTTCTCTGTCTTATTCTTGAGTACATGAATATGATCAATATAATGTTGGAAGAGTGTATACCTAATTTCACTGATAAGGAACTGTGTTCCATGGCCATGTCTATTAATTGTAGAGCTAGGGTTTGCTATTTCGTGCCTCCAAGTTTTCCTGTGTTGTATTTCATTGTTTTACCTGATCTACTTGAAATAATCTGTGGTAATTAGTAATAATTATAAGATGAAGATGATGATGTTGATGATGATGATGGCATTGACTAGCACGCACCTAGAATGATTCAAATTCGTAGACATACATTGTAGATACATAGATGCATGTGTATGCCCTAGTCATTAGGGGGATATTAATTTTTTATATATGCATGTGAGTAAACATGATTGTGTTTAACTTAATTTGAAGGCTCACACCGTACATGTGTCATACGTATAAAATTTATTGAATTTCTTTTTTGAAATATTTTTTCATGAAGAAGAAAATCATAATCAGAGATTTAGAAACTATACTTGATCACAATCCTTTTGTTCTTTTGCTAATCTCCTTTCACTTTCTTGCCAACAAGATAACTTGATCCTGTTGTTCACTAGTTTGAATCTTACATTATTAGTTGCCTAAATCCTTTGAATGTTTTTCATATGAAAAATGAAGTTCTAGAATACGTGTTGCTATTCATATTCACATTAGACATAAAGATTTTTCCATGCCTTTGTGGCTGTTCTAATGTCAATCAAGTCTCCTCAAACTGCAAAAGGTTTCACGTGTTACCTCTTTAAGCATTGGCCAGAGATAAACTGTAAGTATTTTGTCTAGGGTAAAAGAAATTGCCTTTCACCGTTTTTCACTAAAAGATCATATGCATTGTACATGGTGTTTCTATTTGAGTCTTTATTGACAGGCAAGCAAGGAATCTACATGGGTATTCAGCCTCTTAAAGTTTAAAAAGAAAATATAATATGTACTACACGAACTTAGTATAACTTTCTTTCTTTGAGTAACAACATATATGCTTTGTCTTTATGATTCTAACTGAGTTGTCACATTTGAAAGTTTAATTTTCAAAAGATTTGTTAAATTGCAGTAGTTGAGATTAATTAGAGTTTCATTGAAAATAACAAAACAATTTGGTTAAAAACAAGATGTCCACAGTTACCTTTGCGCATACTGTTTTTACTTGAGCACTTGAGCTATATACAGTAACTTCTCTCTAATTTTGAACTTTGAAATTTCATTCGTAATGGTGGTTTCCTGTATGCAGATGATTTAGTTCAAGAAACCCCAGAAGCCAATAATTTGCATAAAAAGCGTGGGACTACGTTGTTGCAGCGAATATGGAGCCTTCAAGCTAACTTGAAAATTAAATGTGAGTTGAATGCACAAGGCCAACCAATTGGGGACAGCGGAAAGACATTCAAAAGGTGGTTAGGTACTTTTTGCCTTTGTCCCGTCTTTTGCCCACTTGTGCCAATTGCTTGGACGAGTGTCCCGACTAGCCACAAAGTTGATAGCTGGATAGAAATTGAGGTAGTATGAGATTAAGCTACTCTTAAATATTATGTACAGCTGTGTGTATGGTAAAATTTTGTATTTCAGTAGGGTGGACTATTGTACTATGGTAACTCAATTTTTGCCTTTCAGAAACGGTGGATCATTGATCCAGAAATTATCAAACCAGCTGATCAAATGGCCTGGGCAATGCACCAATTGGGGGAATTGAGGAGGAATCGAAGAAGCAAGTTGAAAAGGAAATGCTACAAAGATGATGCGTCGAAAGCAGATGTCATTGCAAAGAGACCACTATGGGCTGATCGGCGGCAGTTTCTTCAGCTAGTTGACTATTGGTTTCATCAAGACACTCGGGTAATACTATTTTCTTGTTCTATTTCCTTGTAGTGGTAATATACATATGATGGGGTATACTCATGTTATTCAGTGCAGTTGATGTAACTGATTTAAATTTGTTTTTTCTTGTTGGTGGGAATGTTTTCATAGACATTAAGTGATACGAACAAGGTCAGCCGTGGTAAACAAAAGGAGATAGCAAGGTCAGGACCTATAAGTTTTGCCCAAGCTGCGGACGATATGGTAAGAAATGCATTATACAATAACTTCCTAGGGTTTTAATTTTGTACAACTTTAGATTCAAATGTAAAAAATATAGAGTTTGATGAAAGTAAGTTATTGAAGAATTTGAGCATTTTCTGTGAATTAATATGAAATTTTTAGCATTGCTATGTTCATTAGTAAAATTCCGTAACAATTGGCATGCATATGCACATAGGTGCATGCATTTATAGTATAAGGAGTGAATAATGCAGAGTGATAATGCATTACTATGTTTAAGGTACAATTCTAGGATGCGTAGTTGATGATTTTCACTCGTATACATGCACATCACACGATTGATTACAAAAATATTTGACTTGCATGTAAACTTAAGCTCATTTAACTTGCGGATGGAAGGGAGGAAAAAAACAATCAACATAATACAGAAGTACACAGACTTTGTTGTTGTTCAATACAGATAGGAGTATTGACATGGGGATAGAATGTACTTTTTCCAAACTCTGTTTGTGAACCATTAAGTGTTGTCTTTCTTTCGAACATCCTAGAAAAAGAAAATATTGTTTTCCGACATTGGTTCTGTGTGTGTTGTTTTAGCAAAATTGAGAATTTTAGTTAAAAATGAAATGGAGTAAAGCGGTACGAGACCTTAATGATTTCAATTAAATTTTTTCCGTTGACAGCAAAGACAAGTGAGAGAGGAAATGTGTGGAAGTTGAGTGAAGCAAATTGGGTTGGGGTAGTAGCCAATATATAGAACTTTAGGATGGGCCTCGCTAGGGACCAAAACCGCTTCATAGTAATGATTTTTAGTTTAGTTTACATTATATTGCATGTTATGTCCCAAATTCCATTTAACATTATCGATGTCAACTGCCGATTTAGATCACGAACATAATCCTTAATTTATTACTTATAATGAGAATGTTGAATATGATGTAGGCAAAAGAAAGTGGGCGAGCAGTGGAGCGTGCAGTTCTTTTTGCGAAAGTATACAACACCAAAGATGGGCGTCCTGTTACTCCTGAAGTAGGGGAGAAGATTGTAAGCCGTATATCATAATCTTGTTATATATTTTGTATTTTGTGCGTGAATTGTTTATAGCAAGTAATATGTTTTTTGGTTCTTGTGTGAAAACAGAAAAAAATGACTGAAATTTTAAATGGTGGGAGCTCACTAGAAGGATCGCGGCAGGAAGGAATCCTATGGGCAAAAGATGATGTGTTTGCCCAAGTGATGGGGGCAGAACGCCCTGGACGTGTTCGTGGGGTGGGTTTTGGACCTACCCCATCAGGAAGAAGTGCGTCCAACCATTCATGCTATACATTGCCTACACCGTCGTCCATTGAAACGGCGCATCGGATGATTGAATTGGAAACCTCGCAGCAGACATTGAGGGACAAACTTGCCGAGGTAGAGGAGAGGCATCAGACCCAAATTGCGGAATTACGTGAGCAACATAAGGCAGAAATCGCCCAAGCAATTGCTGACACAGAAGCAAAGCGTAAAGAAGAAATCGCCAAGGTGATGAGTCAAATGGGATATGTGCTAAATGAATTAGGCCCACTTCTAACTGCTGCAAGGAGTTCTCAGGTACTAAAAATGTTGATTTGGGGTTTAATGGTTGAAATTGCATGTTTATTGCATTAAATTGATGGTTACGTGCTACTAATACGATGTGTTTAATATATTCAGGGAAGCACTGCATCTAAATGAGGACTCTTCGTGGGTATTTTGTGATTGTACATAGGTGCATTACTTTTTGGTTGTTCATGAAGGAATACTAGTATATTGTTATTTCTTATAATATTGTAGACAATATTTTTGGTGAACAAAAAACTTGGTAGTTGTATCTTTTGTACTTGTATGTGACTAGAAAGATGCTTTAACAACATAGAAGAATGACCAAGAGGATTAAATAGTGAAGCCTCTGCCCTTTGTCATTGTGAGTTTGAAATATATAATTACTGTTTGGTAAGTTTTGGTTTTTTCTTTTCTTTTATTATTTGCTTGTACGAAGTACGTAATTTTGTTGGATAGGGAACTTTCTATTGTCCCTCATGTTGATATTGGGAAGTCTACGCTTGTTGACAGGCTTTTGGAGCGCACTAGGACCTATTACAGAGGACATAGTTAGCCTCAGTACGTTCAGAACTTCCAGGTATATCAACACTTTTAAAACATTTCATGTTGTTGTTTAGGAAAAACATGAATTTGGTATTCAAAGGAATTTGTTTTACTTTCTAGTGAGCTTGTGTAAGAGACATGAATTTGTTATACTTGCTAAGTTGTCTAGGAAGAGACATGCATAGGGAATGATATGAAATTTATATTTGGTTTTGTATTGCTTGTGATGAGTTTGTTTCCGAGTGAAGTTATAGACACTTCCTACTTGGTGTAATTATAAACATGAATTGGGTATGAAATATATGGAATTTGCATTGCATTTGAGATTGTGGTGATTAGAATGATAAAATAGAAAAGAAATTGCATTTACACAATCTTGCTGAAAAGTTGTCTTTAGGTGCTGTAAAGTTGCTGTAGAGTATGTCATAAACAAAAAACTTGCTGAAAAGTTGTTGGGTTTCTTGAACTTTGGATGTGGTAGTAGTATGTGTAATTGAGGTCCGGTTAATGGGTTCTAACCATATTGTTTTAATGCTGAATTATAATGTTGAGTATGTTATAATGCTGAATTATAATGCCTTGAATGTAGTTGCTTCGGGTTGCATAACTGAAGAAACGCATAGCTGAAGAAACGCATAACTGAAGACACCCATAGCTGAAGAAACGCTGCTATAATGTTGCAACCTTTTTGAGTCAAATGAATTTGTAAACTTTCCTGGGCTGAATTGTTGCTGAGTCAAATGAATTTGTAAACAATTGATGGGCTGAATTGTTGCTGAGTTGAACTTTCTTGCAATGAAGTTACTTGAATTGAATTGTTGTTGAATTGAACTTTCTTGCATGCTGCTGGGAGAGGAAACACAAGCTGGAATACTTTCTTGCAATGAAGTTTTTTGAATTGTTGTTGTATTGAATTGTTGTGTGTGAGACAGGATTTTTATACTTTCTTGCATGCTGTTGGGAGAGGAAACAGCATATTGGATTGTTGTGTGTGAGACAGGTTTTTATAGTAGCGTTCGTAAAATTTATAGCAGCGTTTGTAAATATTTGGCCAGAAATATTAGAAAAAAAAAAAAAAAAGTCTATAGCCGCGTTTCAAAACCGCGGCTATAGGTCAAAGGTTGATGCTGGGAAGAGCGACTTAGCCGCGTCAAAAACGCGGCCATAGATTTAGCTAAAGCCACGTTTTTAAAAACGTGGCTTTATCCCTAGGAAAAAGGCCGCGTTTTAGAAACGCGGCCATAGGACTGGGCTGAGGCCGCGTGTCTAAAACGCGGCCATAGGACTGGGCTGAGGCCGCGTGTCTAAAACGCGGCCATAGGACTGGGCTGAGGCCGCGTTTCTAAAACGCGGCCTTTTTCCTAGGGATAAAGCCACGTTTGTAAAAACGTGGCTTTAGCTAAGTCTATGGCCGCGTTTCTGACGCGGCTAAGTTGCTCCTCTGGGCACTCACTCTTGACCTATAGCCACGCTTTAAACGTGGCTATAGAGATTTTTAGTGAAGAAGAAGCAGAGGTCTCTAATAGAAACGTGGTGGAATTCATCTCTAATATGAGAGATTTTTAGTGAAGAAGAAGCAGATATAATTCTCAAAATTCCATTGGCAAAGAAGAGCTCTAGATAAGTAAATTTGGGTTTCTGCTAAGGGGGCCACTTCTCTGTTAGAGTGCATATCACCTTGCCTTCAATAGAAACCTCATATGATGCCTGAAAGCTCTAGGGGAATGGATACATGGCAGATATGGAAGATCCTCTAAGCTCAAAAACCTCAAATAAAATCAAGAATTTTAATAGGAAAGCTTGGTCCCCTCCAGATATAGGTTAGGTTTAAAGTGAATTGTGATGGAGCTACTTTTCAAGGACAATGACAGTTTAGCATGGGATTGATAATCCAAGATCACTTGAGGTTTGTTTCTTGTGGCTTTGAGTGATCATGGTAGCTCGGTGATTGAGGGGAGGAAGCAGAGGTCTTCCCATGAGTACGACAATGATGTTTGTCGTTGAAATGGTTGTTTGAGAGGCATGCTTTGAAGGAAGAACAGTCGGAAGAAATTGTCTTTCAGTTGGGTATGAAGGGAAGGCAATAGCGTAGCACACTCATTAGCCAAATATGTGAAAGATGTAATTCAGGAGTCAGTATGGGAAGACGTTACAGAGGACTGGCTAAGGTCTGATGTATCTTTTGCTAACGAATAAAAAGCAATTTTTATGTTATTATAAAAAGCAATTTTTTAATAGAAGAATTCATAAAATGTATTGATATAGTTTTGTTCTCTCACGAATTGTGTTGCCCTAACAAATGGTCTTGGTCAATTAATCCATGGTATGTTACATGATTGATTTATTGTCCAAAGTGGTGGGTCCTAGACCTCTTGGAATTTTCAGTATGACAGTGAAAGTGGATTGGCCAACGAAAAAGGTCTTTTCCCATTGATTGTAAATGGTTAATGGACTTGTTGGGAGTTGATTTGAAATGACTTAAAACTGACGTGTAAACTTACCAAGAAAATTGAGCAGAGATTTCATTACATTCACAAAAACTTTTGTCAAGAGGATTTGCAGAATAGCTAGGTAATTCTGCCTTTAAAGTCGATACATTCTCTGTCAAGTGTTTTGTAATGAACTGATAACAGAAGACTTTTAAATGATGGCCTAGAAGCTATTAATAACGAGTCAAACATGGCCAAGTACAAGTGCACCACTGTGTTTGGTTTAGAGAATGAAAATTTTGGAACTCACCTTTAAGTTCACTATTTGATTCTTCCTTTGGTCTAATTTCCAAAATTGCATCCTCTTCCACACTGCTCCCATTCTTCAAACGAGGCATTAACAGTTTTTTTTTTAAGCTCTTTGTTGATAACCAACAAAATAATATGCAAGTCTTTTTATTTCTCAAGTGGCATATGATTTTTTAAATTGACAAAGATCAATATATAATGGGTCATACTTAAAGGTTGTGTAGCTTAGGATTATCGGATGAATCGAGCCTAACTTGTATCATGGTTTTCATTATCTCTCTCTCTTTTTATCTTACCCCCATGCATATTGTTTGAGTTGTCATTTACTTCTTGGCAAAATATGTATATCAATTTATTAGTAGTTGATACCAGTTTCGAAAATTCATCACATGCTAAGGTCCAGAGTCTAGAACATTGTTTCACTTGTCTGACCTCTCTAGGCGTTACTCCTCTTGAAGTTACTCAAATTTAAAGGAAAAAAAAAGTCATATTCACCATGATCCAAGCCCAAATGGGCCTATGGGCCATGGCATGGCCAGCCAATTATCCGTCTCAACAAAATCTCAGTAGCCATGTCATCGATCCGCACTAATCCCTCTAAATAAAGCAGCTGCTGTCAATGACACAGCAAATCAACGGCCATGATCCTTCTCTTCCGTGCCACTGCCACTTCTCAAAAATAAAAATCAAAACCTCAATAACGAATCACAGCCGTTCATAGCTCTTATGAAATCAACGTCCACGATCGTCCTCCTTTCGCTCCCAAAGTTTCAATTTCAATCCCCTGGTATAAATTAAATCCATTCCCGTTCCCTCCAAATCATGAGAGTGGGGCAGTAAAAAGTCTCAAATTCAAAGAAAGAAGAGTGGGGCAGTAAAAAGCACAGAAGAAAAGACTAAAGACGAAGGAGAGAGAGAATGAAAAAAAAGTGTATCAGCAATTTGCTTGACTTTGTCTAATTTCTATCACATATTTTTCTCTCTTCTCTTGTCACATATTTTGCCACTTTAATCTGACAATACTGCAGAGGATTTTGTAATTTTCGGTCAATGGGAACAACAAGATTACTACCACATGTTTCAGGAGCAATTGAAGTCTGTTCATTATTCCTATTACATGTTGAGGTCTGCATACATGTGCTAATAAAAATATTGTTTATATGATGACATACTAAACGTTCTGTGCAATGCAAAAACTTGTTTGGAGATGCTAAATGAGGTTAACGTGTGTGATGTGGAGGCATTGGTGTTTGTCATTGTCCAGAATAGCAAGAAGTTATGCTGCCACTAAGGGTACTTGTTTCATATAATTATAGTGTGAAAACACTGCTTACCATAGTGAGGACTTGCATACATGACCACAACTGCAATTTCATAAATAGGGGTTGATCAATAATTCTTTTCCTTTAATTTTTGGTAGTTAAATCCCAAACTATGTAATTGGTGTTCATGGGTATTGTTATAATTTAAGGTGTAATTAAAAATTGTGAAACGCATTTCCGTATTCGTAAAGCTGTAATGCAAAAAACTGCACACAAACAGCTCATGTACCCCATTGATTAGGCTACATATGTAACAAAACAAGTGTCCAAATGTTGTCATGTAGATTTCTGACACAATTTATTTGCCTTGTGATGAGTCATTTTCTAGAGAAGCATATCCCTGTGTCAACTATATTATCAATCCTCTTGCTACAATTATATTTGTTATGCTATTTATTTGAGATTTTTTATTTTTATGTTCTGAATTGAATGTTGCTAATAATTTGTGTAATCCACTACGTAGAGTTGCATCCTTACGGAATAGGTAATATATAATGATTCTGTAATGAAGATAGGGTTGCCATGGAAATGTAACCCACCCTATCTATTATTGTACATGGTAATTGAGTAACATGTTAACTGTTTCAATTTTAGGTCCAAATGCTTGGATTCTGGATAAATTGGATTTTCTAATGAACAATACTTGGCATGTTGTGAAGGATTATTGATGTCTTCAAGGGGTTAATGCAGATGTTCTTATCAATGTGTCTCAATTTGCACTATATCCTACTTGTTGCAAACTGAAAGAACAAAGTGTTTCACTTTTGGATTCTATACCACCGTTGGTACATCAAGGCTAGGACGAAGTTGGTATGTATTACTAAACTAGATGCACATGCACCTATAGTGCATGCACAAAACTAATGCCATATATCCTCTGTAGTAGTCATACAAATAAAGTACATGCAACAAGTAATTTATGGCTATAAGTCATGATTTTTACATCCTTCCCATGTTTGTATGAGGAGGTTCAACACTCTCAGTTATACCATATGTTGACAAACTACAATTCATATAATTATTAAGAGTGGTCAACTTTCCATATTTCAAATATAGAAATAGAAGATCAAATTTCTATTTGACCTTGCCTCCATAAAACTAGGCAACAAGAAAAGTTTGTGTTATAGATAGGTTAGTGTACTCTCAATTTTGTAAAAGTAGTAGGTACATAAAAAGAAAAGGTAAAGAGTTGATACAAATGACTCTGCATATTTTATAATTGGCTTTTGCAAAATCTAGAATGTGTCAATGTTTAATTTTGACCGTGTAGGTGTGTGTATATACAAATACAAGTTTGGGCATGTACAGGACGTCATTGATATTGGTTTGCATGAAACATTTGCAACATGAAGATGCCAATAATTGGAGGTTCATATCCATGGATACACTTCCAAAATTTCAATACAAGATAAATTCATTTAAGGTGCATAATCCACTGAATTCACTTACTTTTATAGAAATTTATGTGTGATCAATCCTAAAATGTATGTGTATAACTTACTTGGGCCAAGTTTGATTGTGAAATCTTTATGATAATAGTTATTTTGTGTATAAATTTTAATCTAAATCTAATCTAAATCTCCCATTTTGTGTGTAAATTTCATTAGTTTTTAATTGTATTTGAATCTAATCTTAATATACCATAGGTGATTTCAGCTTTTACATGTCTTGATCTCTTCATGTTATTGGAACTTGTCACTATGGTTGATGTTAACACTTTCCTTTGTTAGAAAATATTTGTGATCTAAACTCCTTTTCTGGAGAAAAAAAAATTTGTATTTGTATTTTTTATGATTGGAATTTAGTTTGAAAAACATGAAGTTCTCTATAAAATTTGTGATCTCTCTTTTCTTGAATGCTTTGATGATATATGGGTTTTATTCTTTAGGTGGAGAACTATATTTCAAATCTCAATTAATTGTTTGGTCTTTTTATCATTATGTGAAATTTGACATGTTCATCTATGAAGTTGCAAATTTGAGATATGGGTTTTTAGCTTGTTGGATTAGTTAAAGGAATATTAGGAATATTGAGAAAGACCCAAGTTGAATATGTGACTACTTAATTTTCAATAGAATGGGAAAATTCTGTAGCTTAAAATGAGACAAAGATTGTAAATTTTGAAAATGAGATATAGATTGAAGATAGCTAGAATTGGTTATCTGAATAAGTCATTTACTGCCAACCTAGGTGGTCATTTTGTAGGTTATTAGAATCTTGGTTGCATTGAGAAACTTACTTACTTTTAAGATATAAGAAAGTATTTTTGGGATATGACCATAGGTTGTTGACGACGGTGGGTTGTGGGTTTTGACAACGATGGAGATCGGTGTGGTGGCTGTGGCGTTGTGATCAGCGTGGGTGTTAATGTTTTTTTTTTTTTTTTTCCTAGTTTCTTTGATTTGGGTTGATATGGATGATGGAGGAGTTGTGTGGAGGAGTTGAGTTGATATGGATGATGGAGGAGGAGCCTGGAAGAAGATGAAAAGTAAAGTAATTGAGAATTCTGGAAGGTATACGAGTGTGGAGTATAAAATTGGGAAAAAACAAAAAAGGAAAAAATATATTTTAATGTGAAGCTATATTATTTTAATAATCAGAATAGAAAAATAAAATTTGAGATGTTAGGTGTATTGAAAAATGATATTATATAATTGATAAAGTATTTTTTTGGATGGTAAAATTGGATAGAATTGAAATAAACGATGTTGATGCTCTTAGGCTACTTATCTTTCTTTCTATTTCTTATGTTTTCATGCCCATGTTTTCTTTATACAGTTTTGGCTGACACTGATGTGATTTTCTAGTCACTTTCTCAGTACCCTACTGGTGCAAATTCAGATAAAGTAGAAGAAAATCAAGTTCTACTTTTGTTTTAATAAATTTTTCCTAAACTCGATGGTGTAGAATCCTAGTTGTATTTTTTAAAAAATACTTTATGAAAATATTTTTGATACAGGTGAAAAATATATTAATTATTCTTGAAATTTAAGTTTTAGATTTTATGGTCTTTTCGGTTGTTAACTTAATATACATGATATATGAAGGTGCATTGTAAAATCTTACAATATAACCATCTGTATGATTTTTTTATTTTTATAATTCAATAGTTACAATAGGGAAGGGAGAAGGGGGATTAGAACTCTAGATTTCATGGACATATTAGGAAGTGCGAACTTGTAAAGCAAAAACCTTTTTTTTAAGATTTTAGTTTTAAAAAATTCCACTGTCAATGGTTTTCCAAGACAACATGTTGATTAAAGAAATGCTATGTTTCATATCCTAGTAAACTATTCCATTCACCATGATTAATACTTAAATCACCTTATCTACCAAAATGTTTAAGGAACATCATATGCAAGCTGTTATTTACAAAAACTCAATCCAGCAAAAACAAACAACTAATTGAAAAAGAAGAATCAGCTTAGAAAATTTCATCTTACTAATCTTTTCCTAGTCTTATTATTTCATCTGAAAAGAATAAATAGTGAAATGTAAGAAGATACTATTGAAAGTAACGTGAAGAACACTACACAAATATAATACAAATTTTAGTCATCAATAAACAATAATAGAAAGAATGAGTCAAATTCTATCTCTATCTACAAATTTCAGTGCCAAAATCTTGACAGATAATATATAGACTTTAAACACCATATTGACTAGCTTTTCTGCAAGTCTCCTTGTTTTGGACTTTGGAGGGACTATGAGTGGACAGAAATTTGTCAAGTTTAGGAGATGGAAAATTGAGTCATGGGTAGTTAAATTGGTAACCAATTACCAAATTATTGATAGCAGATAATTACATGAGAAGCAGAACTTTCAAAGGAATATGAGCCTTCATACTTAATGAGAGGACCTAATCAAAAACAATGTTGTACTAATTTGCTAAATAGTTTTTGTTCCAATGGTACAAAATCGTAGAAACAAAGAGAATGTAGAACTTGTTACGATATTAAGGTGCTTCAATGCTCTGAGAGATAGAAAGTCTCTTTCTTTCCACCATCTATAACTAAGTTGTAGTACGTAGGTACCTATAGCAATTTCTGTCATAAGATGATTATAAACAAAAAACAAAAAAAAAAAAAGGAAAAAAAAAGTTTTATTAACCAATAATAATCAATGGAAAGTAACCCCAGGAAAATAACCTTTTTCTCGTTTTGGACAATCCACTTTCAACTTCGTATTGAAAATTCCAAGTGGCCTATTAATTAGTTGGCACAAGCATATTCCTGCTAATCTGCATATAAATTAAAATGTTTTCATATATAATAAGTTAGAAGATTAAATTGCAATTTGCACGGTTAATGTTTTGGGGTAATTTTGATTTTAGCCCCTTAAGTTTCAAATTTTGGATGCATAATTATCATTTGGAATTAAGTTATTTTGTTAATATATTGTGATTAGGTGTCTGTTAAGTTTCAGCCAAGCTCAAATGACTTCTTTTTTCCTTTTGTTTCATTTAAAATTATGTCTTTTTGAACCTTATCAAATACATGTAAGATATTATTTTGACAACATTGCAATTTACATTCTAAAAAAGTTTGGGATAATTTTATTTTTTATAATTCAATAGTTATAACAGGGGAGGGAGAAGGGGAACTAGAACTCTGGATTTCGTGGACATATCAAGAGGTGCCAACTAATTAAGCAACAACCATATTTAAAATTTTTAGTTTCAAAAAATTCCACTGCTGATGGTTTTCCAAGACAACATGTTGATTAAGAAATTATTATGTTTCATATCCTAGTAAACTACTCCATGCACCGTGAGTACTTAAATCACCTTATCTATCAAAACCCTATCTAGGGTATTTCTCAAAAAAAAAAAAAAAAAATCCCATCTACGGTAGGTTTCTCTAAACACGTGTGCACACACATACACATGCAAATTTCCACCCAAATAAATGTTAAGGAACATCATATGTAGGCTATTATTTACAAAAATATTTGAATGCTCGAATTTGTGTTAAAAACACAAGAGCTATTTAGACCCCAAATTAAAAGATTATGGCTAGATTGATTTTACTTTAACTTAATCTAAGTGCGGAAACAAGAGTAAATGAAACACAATCAACCAATACTACTCTAGTGCATAAACATGAAAAACAAACAATAAAAGTAAAGCACAAGAGTAAGGGAAGAATGATGCAAACACAAGATAACACGCCGATGTGTTATCGAAGAGGAAACCGAAGAATTCGGCGAAAAACCTCTCTGCCGCCCTCTAAGCGATAAATCAATCCATTAAAGAATAAAGTTGGAGTACATGAATAACAAAAAACCCTCCAAGCCTAGTCTACCCAATATACTTGAGCCCTCCAAGCTCCTGCTACCAAAAAACTTTTCGGAGTTATGTCTTCTCTAACTTTCCAGATCTCGCAATACGCCCGATTGCATCCGCCAAGCCTTACCGGCTTCTTTTGGCAAATCTCTAAAACTTCTCAAGCTCCCAAACACTCTCTACACTCTAAATAGGTGTGGGTTGTGTTTGGGTACAAATCTTCTCTCTAGAATGATATCGCACTAAGGATTAGTAGCTCTCTCTTTAAAAGATGGGTGTGTGTGTTGTAGAAAACCTATCTAGGGTTTTTCTCTCTGAACGGCCTCCTTACACATTTGTGAGTAATGAGGGTATATATAGTATGGATGAAAGATAAGAAAGTCACATTTAAAATTCCTCCAGGCAGAGAGTTTTGCGGGTGTCTCGCGGGAAGGCTTTACTTGCGAGACACTAGCGAAATCCTCCAGACTGGCACGACGCTTCAGCTTCCAACATGTGCTTCTCACGTGACTCTTTCATGGGTTAGCTTCTAGCGAGACAGTCGCAAGACAGTCGCAAAATCCACTAATTCTTCATTAAAGCTTGAGTCTTCACCAACTTAATACAAAACTCAATACAATAAAATCCTACAAAATACAAGGAAACAAATTAAAGCAAATACAACACTTTTTGTCATGAAATAAAGCCAACATAAAATATTGTTGTAAATCACAACTTTACAATCTAAATCCAGCAAAAACAAATAGCAAATTAAAAAAGAATAATTAGCTTAGAAAAATTCGTCTTTCTAATCTTTCAACAACCTTATCATTTCATCTAAAAAGATTAAATGGTGAATTGTAAGAAGATGAAAAAGATTAAATGGTGAATTGTAAGAAGATGATATTGGAGGAATGAGAACAACAACAAAAAAATAAAAAATAAAAAAAAAAGAAGTCATCAATAAACAATAATAGAAAAAAATGATTTAAATTGTATCTCTATCTACAAATTTCCATGCCTTAATCTTGACAAATAATGTATAGATTTTAAAGACAATATTACCTAGCTTTTTGGTAAGTCCTCTTGACAAAAGTTTTTGTGAATATAATGAAACCCCTGCTTAATTTTCATGGTAAGTTTGCACGTCAGTTTTAAGCCCTTCCAAATTAATTCCTAAGTCCCAACAACACCATTAACTAATTACAATCAATAGGAAAAATCCTCTTTATTTTTTTTGCATTGTCCAATCCACTTTCACCATTGTACTGAAAATTCCAAGTGGGCTAGGACCCACCACTTTGTACAATAAATCAATCACTTAACATACCATGGATTAATTAACCCACAAGACCATCTGTTAGAACAACACAATTCGTGGGAGAGCAAAACTATATAAATAGATTTTATGAATTCTTCTATTAAAAAAAACCATTTTATGAATAATAAATTGGTACCACCATAGCTCTAGTATTAATGAGTTGGCAAGCATATTTATACTAATCTACATATAAATTAATATATTTTCATAAATAAATAAATTGGAGATTATATTGCAATATTTGAATGGTCAATGTTTAGAGTAATTTTGATTTTACCCCATAATATTTAGATTTTAGTCATTATGTTATTATGTTGTGATGAGGTATCTTTTATGTGTTAGCCAAGTGACATTTATTCATTCAAAATTACATCATTTTGAACCTTATTAAATCCAAGTAAGATATTATTTTGACTACATTGTAGTTACGGTGAAGAAGAGGGGGATGAGGCCATCATTGAAGTTATGGAAGATATTTCCAGTGAGCCCGCCCGCACTAAACACTATTGCTAGGGCCTAAGTGTTGGATTTCACACTTTGGGCCTGATGGGCACGAGATGAGGGTTATCTCTTTGATTCGGGTCATTGGGTGTCTCCTATTTTCATGGATAGGGCCCAACTTTTTCCACCATGGGCTTTTCTGAGGTCAAGGTTATGGGGTCCACTAGAATACTACAAATGTTGGGTCCAATACTGTTGGGTTATTGATGGTCAAAATGTCATGGTGTTTGTGAGAACGGTCACAGTTGATTTCTTTTGATCCTGGCTTGATACTTGATTTGGCTATTAAGTACCAAGTGTTTCCTATTTGTAACCATGAAGAATTTGACAACAAAACCACAAAAATAAGCTTCGAACTACAACATTATTTCAGCTTGTCAACCAAATTCATTACATAAGACATTTTTCTTTTTGGAGAAGTGTTATTTCTACAATATTTTTACAACAAATAATAAGTGACAAGTTGTTATTAGTTGTAATTTGAATCTACAATTTAAATTACTTTTTTGCCTATCTATAACAACCAATAACAATTTACCATTTAAAATTTGTTGTAAAAGTATTGTGAAAATATTATAAATATAACATTTTTTTTAATGAATAATAAAAAAATTAGATTGCAATGATTGGAGTGTCTTTTCTACCTAGGCATTATCATAGTAAATTCCTAGTCCAAGCTTGCAAGCAGGGGAACCGGTAAGTAGACATGGCAATACGGGTAAGAATTTTCTGACCCAACCCGACCCCGATTTTTTGACCCGAAGCAAAAACGGGTTGACCCGTGACCTGACCCAATTTTTTGCAGGTCAACCCGACCCGACCTGGATAACCCGTGACCCAACCCGTTAAAAAAATTCGCTAAAAAAATATTTATACCCAAATACTTCATATACTCACATAAAATTATAAACTAATAAAATATTAAATTAATTTTCAATTTGTCATGTCATGACACAAGCATAGCCTGCATAGTACATCACTTTACACTTACACCATTAGGTCCATCTGTCCAACATTACACAAAGACAAGGTTTTTTTTTTTTTTTTGAGAAACACAAAGACAAGTTGACAACATTGAGTCATTGAAAATGACAAGGCTATGGCTAATTGGTTGTATCACAACCATTCAAATATATATATATTATATATCTCATGGTCATTGTCTCATTGATTGGCCAATATATATATATATATATATATATACATATATATATATATACATATATATATATATATATATATTATATATCTCAGGGTCATTGTCTCATAATACGTTTTAGTCATTTTTTTTTTATAGTCATAATTATACAATTTAAATTCTTTATTGATTTGCTTTCATGGTACATTAACTTATATTAAAATATTGTATTGTAGATGAAGATGCTGATGAAATTGGCCAACTTGAGTTACAATTTGCAAGTATAAATATTTGCAGTGCTGAATCTGCTACCAACGTTAAGTAAATAAAGATTGAGGTGTAACTTTTATAAAATATTTACTTATTCTTTTTTACTTAATATATTATGTTTATTTTTAAATCTTTTTTTGTTTAGTTTATTTTTTTAAGTAATCTAACTTTACTATTATTTTAAATGAAACAGGAACATGTGCCCTTAAAAAGACCGATAACTTGTTACTTTGTTGGTTTACTTGTTTTGTTTGTTTTAAGATTTATCTCTTTTTGAAGATGTAAATTTGTAATTATTTGCATTTTGACAGTAAACTATTAACATTGTAGACTTTTTCCATCATGAATTTATGATTATAAATAATTTTTTTTATGCTCAAAACTGTCAGAATTAGAAGGATATTAACAAGTGGCATTAAGTGCAATTCATTTGTTTAATTGATTTTATTCATTCTCCAAAAACAGATTGTTATTGATTTGTTTTTGTAATTGAAAAAAAAAATATAAAAAAACTTGTTTGAAAAATATGGGTCAACCCGACCCGACTGACCCACAACCCGATTGACCCGACTCGGCCGTTTTGCCATGTCTACCAGTAAGTTATAGTTGTTATCTCAGTCCTATAAGGATACTAGTGAGCATTGAACCAAGAGTACGAGGCTTCCCCCAAATGCTTCCTACTCTGGTAAAATTAATTACATAGACTTTGGCCCAAGTGAAAAAAAGTAATATCGATGATTGTTTGCTTTATATAAATTATTAGGACATAAAAACCAATCTATTGGATTTTTGCTTGAAAGAACAACAAAAGTATAAATTGTTATTTAGTATAAAGCAGCTATGACTTCATAAATAATTTGTTCCTTTTAAAAAAAAAAAAAATTGGTTAGTATAAATAATTTGTTCCTACTACCTGGGGAATCATGCTTTAACAATTATGTTTTTCAGTAATATGCCTAAAATACATGGTTGGTTTACTTCCTAACGATTTAAAGTATTTAATGTTTAATTCTTAAAAAAAAAAAAAGTATTTAATGGTTCACTAGCCATATTCCATAGATGAATCAAAAATGTTTTTTTTTTTTTTTTTTTGGTGTGGGTGTTTTCGCAAAGTGATTCTAGCATGTTCTAGGAATTACTTAATGAAAATATTCTTTATATGAAAACAGAATGTAGCAATTGCTGCATAATTTCCAGTCTTGTGTTTCATTACTCCGCAACCTCATTGAGATTGCTTTGGCTAGAGGATTTACCAGATGTTCTTTCCTCTGTTTTAGCAGAGGATGTATCTCATTCTAATTGCATTGGGGCTTAAATTCTGGTGTTAGGGTAATTCCATGACTGTGTCCCATATATGTCTAGTAATATTTGGCACAATAGACAAGTACCGATAGGTTCTTTTTATTGCCCATTTTCCTTTTTCTCCAAAAAAAAAAAAATCTATATTATGGAGAATGAATAATTGTGTATCTATCTCATTCATGTAATTTTGGCCCAATTGGAATCAAGATTGGCAGGCCAAGGTCGCTGTTCCTCACATTACTCAATGTTCTAAATTTTGTTCCATTCTAGTCATTCCTATCGTGTGCAATGCCCATAATTGACTTAAAATGATTGTATAAAATCACTTAAAAACGACGCTCTTCCCTTTATTGTGACTGAATTTGATCACAAAGAGTGCACTATCTACATGACATCATAGATTATTGGGATAGCAAATGTAAGTACTTTCATACAATAAATGAAGAAAATGTAATAGGATTTTGCAACACATACCCTGAATAGTCTTACACTCTTAGTTGAATGTGACACTTATTGTCAATACAGGTGATAAACAGAAGTTGAAATACCAAAAAGTAATATTATTGCTAGGCATGTTGAATCTCTCTCCTTCATATCGCTATACGATCCAAGCTTCTGTGTAGATTATTTCGATTTTGATACCAAGATTGAAGCTTTCCTATCTATTCATCCTACTCTGTGCATAAACTATAAACAATCAACATATATCCCCACCTTGCTTAGAGCTCGTACATGATGAGAACGAAGAGTGTATTACCTTACTAGAAATGTCACAAATATGAAGAGCAAAGAAGTCTAAGAAATTTGTAACTCTTTTGCTCAATCTGATGTCTGCTTTCTTGAATTAAAATTTTGTATGGAAGAAGTTTTGGAGAGCGAGGGTGCAACCTCATAAAAGAGACGTGGGAAGCATTAATTAGGAGGGTGCAAGCTCACACGTTAGGGTGTGATTTAAAAAAGACAGCTGAATTACATTAGAAAATCATTTAAGTAGAGAAAGACATCCTAGCTTAGCCCTCCTAAAAAAATAAGGAAAAAATAGAATCCAAAGTACCCAATCAAAGCTCAATGATTGTATTATTTGGAAAATCCACTTTCAACATCGTACTGAAAATTCCAAGCGGCCTGTTAAATTATTAATAACTTGGCACAAGCATATTCCCACTGACCTAGATATAAATTAAAATGTTTTCTTAAATAATAAGTCCAATTTAGTTGATTTTATTTATTATCTATTACAACTCTCATTGAAAGTGGGAGGTTTAATGTACAAAGGATGTATACATGAAGCTCTCTCGAATAAAAATGTTACTTTATTTGATCTCTCTTTCCATCAATTTTTCATTTGTTAATTAAAATAAAATGTCATGTTTCTATGATGGAGTCTTTACAGACCTAAATAAACAAAAGACGCTCTGGTCAGGGCATCTGATCTTCCACTATCAATTCTCATAGTAGGAATGGGAGGTGCTGATTTTATGCAAATGGAGGTATACTCTTGTTTTCCTAATATAATGGCCTTTTAGACTCTTTTGATTGCTTTATTTCAATTATTTTGTACAATGAATGGTGGAAATTTAGCTTATAGAATTTCCACTTGAATGATTGTAATATATCTTAATTTTTGGCAGGTGCTTGATGCTAATGATGGAAGACGATTTGAGAGCTCTACAGGTCGTGTAGCAACACATGACATTGTACAATTTGTTCCAATGCGAGAGGTACATAGTGAGTACACAATGACACTTGTTTGTCTCAACAAAGCTTTTGTTATTACATCTAAAAGCATCCACTAACTGTAATTGTGCATTCATAAGTTTGTCCCTATTGGTAATATGTCCTAAAAGCATGCTAAATTTGTGGGTCAAAGTTTTAGAAGATTTGTTGTTGCCAATAAATTTTGGACCAAATGACACTTTCTCCTTCCTTATGCATGGGATGGTGGGTATGGGTTTGAATTCCCCTAGCAAAAAAGCTTTAGATGACTGCTTACTCATATCGCAGAAAAGCCTAAATGGGTGTATGCGAACTTTGAAAATGTATTAAACAAAGACGTTGCATGGATTGCCGTTGCCATTATTGCCTTGATCCAGTCTTTGTCTATATTGTTGTTAACAGTCTAATATACTTTGCAGCCACCTTTTTCCAGTACCCTTTGGACATGTTATAGGCAAAAAATGGGGCCCTAGTTTCAATCTAGTGTGAATGCGTACTCAGCAAGCTGATTTCTATGTATCTTACCTCTTGATGTTTTTTATCATCTATTTGAGCCTCTTATATGTTTTATCAATTGGAACTTGATGATTTCCTTATTTGCTCTATTATCTATTTTATCAATTGGAATTAATGATTTCCTTATTTGTTCATTTCGTTGTACTTCTTGTATTTTCTTTAAATGAGCTTCTTCATTTTGTTTCATCTAATAAATTAGTTATGGTCTGTACAGGTGGGCAGATTTCTGTGGTTCAGGCTCTATTGGAAGAGCTACGTGGATAGTTTTCGACATATATGCGGGGTAGAGATATCAAGCCACACCTTCTCCATGTAGCCCCAAGGTCTGCTTAAGAACATTTTCTAGGTCCACAAGGTGTACAAATATGCTGATTTTGCTCACAACAACTGAAAGTTTTAAAAGGTATGATTTTGCTCCTTACTTGAAAGGAGCTTGTTATTAACAATTTTTTTTAGGCCTGAAGATTGAACCAATAATGGGTTGACTTGCCTGTAAAGATCTCCTTATTTCATCCTAATACAAAAAGTACAATTGTTTTTTTTTCTTTGAAATTTATCCTGTCTAGGGATAATTATACTTTTATTCAGCCATTTATTTTTAAGTAAAATAAACCATTGAACAAAGTTATAATAAACAATCTAGTCTTGTAAAGGTGAAAGTATCCCTTGAGCTGTCTGTAGCTTGTTTCATAGAGTAGGTCTCACACAAGGATGTGGGGTTTATATTTGTGAAGTTCACATATTTGTGACTATGACATGCTTATTTTATTTGGAAATACTTTTGTTCTTGCAAAGGGCCTTAATGGGGATTTGGGTTCACTCCTTAAGGAAGGTGTCAATGTCATGGTGTGGGCCTTCATATTTGTGAGAGGCCCACTATTAAGAGTTAAGTTTTAGTGTGAGAGAGCATAAATAGGGATTTGGGTTTGGCTATTCTTATGCAAGGTGTTATTTCATTTTGGAGGTACAAACATAAAACAATAAATTGATACATAGTTGGGTTGTTGTTGGCAAAAGGAAAAGTGTGTTGTAGATAAACAAGGAAAATAGAAAGCAGATTGGGTAATGTGAAGACCAATCGTTTAAGTAAGAAGATTGGGTAAAAACTTTGGATGGTGTTAGGCACCTAAGCCCACCTAATATGATGGATTGGCCTCTACTTGTACTAAGTCATTTTTTAATATGGGTCTCATTGAGTTGGTTCCCTCTTAAGCATATTTAATTATAATTTAAAATTAAATACATACAACACGGCGTGAAGAATTGTTATTTACAAGGTGAATGTCCTAATTTTATTTCTGAATCTTAGGTCCTACATATAAAGTTATCAAACTCAAGATCTCCTTTTTTGATACCATTGGTAGTTTATCATAGTTTCAGAGTAACAAGTATTTTTTTCGCTCCTTAGATATGAGTTAGAGATCCTACTATATGTTTTTCACTCCTTAAAGATGAGCAAGGATGATCAAAAAATGCATTAATTTGTCTACGAAACTACAAGATTCACTAATAAAATTTCATATGATTTCTTGGACTATGTAATAGCCTTGTCTTAGCTCCAAAGCCCCATGACAAAGCTACTATGAGTCTATATATGAGTCTCAACCTTATCCATAACACACCGATACATTCTGACAAACTTTTTGGTCCAATCCAATAAAGTCTACATCACACCCCCCTAAAAAAAAAAAAAGACTACATCACACGTTCAGCAGTAGAACCTACATTGAACAACTTCAATATAAATTATTTATATGTTCTAGAATTGAATCATTAATAAATTAAAAGATCAGTCTTCCTCTGAGTCATCCTCCAAGTCATCAACACTATTTTCCTACAATAAAAGATCAGTTCAAAGTAATGGCCCAAATGAAAAATTAATCCAAAAATATGAGATGAAAGAAAATTAATCCCAAAACAACACAACACTACATCATAATCAAATAAACAATAACATTCTTAATTTCTTATCTACTAAATATACATGCAATTGACACCTATGTCAGAAGATCCACAAGTAAAAAAACAAATATCATTGCTTTTCAAACCAAATGCCTTAGAAGCAAAAATATGAAATTAAGAAGATTAAATTTGAGTTTTTATATCAGTGATTTAGTGATATAAGCGAAAGGTATAATGCTTATGTAAAAAAAGATTATCATTTTGTGATTCCTTATAGGAGAGATGAGCACTTTCATCACCATAGAAGAAATATAAGTTCATACATAAAATGGAAATTTATATAAGTTAGCTTTTTTTTTTTTTTTTTTTTTGGAGGACGTTATATAAGTCAACTAATTGGTAAATTTGAAAGGAAAAGAAGAAGAAGAAGCCAAAGTGGCGTGTGTATTTGTCATTTATTTATTTTTGAAGCCAAACTTAAGACTAAGTTAAACTCACAGTTCAAATTTAATATATAAAGCAATCCAATATTAAACTCTGATTAAATTAGGTTTGATGTTCTCTTAATAAATTTTAGGGTAAATTCCATTAACTACCCCTGAGGTTTGGGCTAATACCAGTCAGGTCCAAGACATTTTAAAAATAACCAAATTGGTCCATAAGCCCAATTTAGTTCCTAACACTGTTAGCCCACCCGTTAGTGATTTTCTTCCTCTCTCAGACTTGTCTCCTCTTTCTTTCTCTACGTGACTTTCTCCCTTCTTGACCCCTCTCTTTTATACCTTAAATCTGCTACAACCAAAACACAGCCATTCACAGTAACAAAACCCAAAATTAAGAAACTCAAAAAAACCCACAACAAACCCAACAACAATACCACCACCATATTGGAGCCCACTAAATAAATTAAACAATCACCACAGATCAATACGGTGGGAGATCGAACCGCGGAGAGAAGAACCCAAAGCACACCAAGTTCAATTTGTTCCTCTTCGATCCCCCTGGACTTACACACCAAATAGATAATCTTGTAAAAAATATTGGTATTGGGATTGGAATCAAAATTGGACTTGGGATCGGGCCAATCGATCTCGACCCT
Source organism: Castanopsis chinensis (assembly GCA_032878915.1). Taxonomy (NCBI): domain Eukaryota; kingdom Viridiplantae; phylum Streptophyta; class Magnoliopsida; order Fagales; family Fagaceae; genus Castanopsis; species Castanopsis chinensis. The sequence continues at coordinate 5,855,881 of JAVQMG010000133.1, forward strand.
GATGAGGTTGAGGGAGAACGGTTTGAAGACGCAATCAAGAGTGGGCTCGACAACTTTGGCATAGTCGGATTTGAGAGCGAGAATGATAGGTTGGAGATGGGTTCGAGCTTGTCTAAGACAGATTTGTGGGTGAAAGAGAAAGAAGAGTTAAATGGCTAACGGAGACTAACGGGGTTTAGGGATTAAGTTGGACTTATGGACTAATTTGGTTAGTTTTAAAATGTCTTGGACCTGATTGGTTTGTCCAAACCTCAAGGGTGGTTAATGAAATTTACCCTAAATTTTAATTAAATTAGCTATATTCTTTTATAAAAATTCTATAATTTAACTTTTTATTTAATACTTAAAAATTAAATACTTAAAAATTCTGTAATACTTAATAATTAAATATATATATATATATATATATATCATACTTTTTTTATAAAAATATTTACTGTTCTAGTGCATTTAAATTATTAGCGAACATTAGTGACAAACCAAGTTAACAATTGCAAGTGTTACGCATATATTTAACCACCTTATGTTACCTTGGAAATTAGGATAATGACCATTGGGTCCACATCGCATACTAATTTCCTTGTGTCTACTCCAACAAATTAAAAATGCTTTTAAAAATTTCATAAAATAAAAGCGTTAGAACATACCTTCTCAGTGAATAATTTTTGCACGCACGTATCATAGTTTTCCTCCCAATTTCTTTTTATGGCGCTATTCACATCTTCCTCTGGTAACAGTCTTCTCCAGTATGACCCTTGAAAATTTTCGCCCAGTCGAACTAGATTTCGCTTCGGCATGCTTAGGACTCCATTATAGAAGATCTTCATTTCCGGGCATCCTGTCACATTTAGATCTTTTAGTGATGGGAATTGGATGGTGCGATTACCCAAGTGGAAGCTTCTCAAACTGGGTAAATCATCAAGGTACAAATGTTCCAATTGATTGAAACAAATCCCATCTCCTGCTTCACCTTCTCCCTCATTTGTGACTATTTCTCTCATTCTTTTGCATTCAGATAAATCCAATTTTTGGAGTTGGACCAAACTTTTGACTGCTGAGGAAGTTGCTAAACTAATCAACCCATGACATTTCCATACTTTCAAAGTGTTTAAATTTCGGAAATGCATTGAGGAGGGCACTAAATTTTTTAATCTGCCGCATTCTGATACTATCAGATTCTCCAAATTTTGAAATGCCCTACCTTGTTCAGAGTTTTCCTTCCACAAAAGCATCAACTTCGGCATTTTAAATAGTTTCAACTTTGTCAAACGTTCAAACGTCCCAGCATATTGTCCTTCGTTGTTGAAGAAAAGATTAGCGACGGAAAGAGACTTAAGATAGCGTAATCCTTCAACAAATACCGAAGGGCCTGCTATCACTTTATCATCTTTGCCGTGCAATTTGAGAACTTCTAGTTTGCAAAAGAACTCTCCAAAAAGTCGACCATTTGTCGGATTCATGGTTTCATTCCAATCCAAATCCAATTCTTCCAAGTTAGGGAATGTATCCTGGAAAAGATAGAAGTATTAAACAAAAGAAAGTAGAAGTTAGTGTTCTCCAAGCAAGTTTGGGATAATATCCCCAACAATTTCAAGTGGGACTGAGTGTATGTAAATCAAGTGGCTATTTAGAGAGGGAGAGCAATGTGCATCGATGCATCTCCATTTATTATCCTATGTAATAATTATATATAACATCTTCTCAGGTGGATGTGAATTTCCATCTCCCCTGTAAAGGGAACCCATTCCTATATAGTTGTTATACAAGATACTACATCTTACATGTTTTATAGTTTCTTTTTAAGGGATTTGTTTCCAAAAAAGATAACTCAAGCACAAAAGTACGAGTACATGAATGCGCACAATTTTTTATTTTATTCTTTAAACATTATTTTTTGGAAAAATAAAAGATAAAAAAGGGTCCCATTTATCAATTTAAGATACTAAATTGATTTTTAGTGTAAGTAGATTCAAGCTCAGTTCTCTTATTTAAGAACAAAAGATTTTACCAATTAAACTAATTGGAACCTACTAGAGAAATTCTAATTTAAAGACATTAATAACCACATATGAAATCCTAATTAGTTTGAAAGAAAATCTTTTTATATAAGTTTTTATCATTTGGACATCTCAATTAAGTCTTCCATAAATTTTTCAAAAAAAAAAAAAATCTAAAAATTATTGGTTTTTGGGCGAAACCAAAAAAGAAATATATATAAATAATATCTAAGTGGTCATGGACTTACCCAATACATATCTAATATTAATGTAGCTTTTTTTTTTTTTTTTTTTTTTTGGGAGGTTGGCTAAATGTAGCTATGTTTGTTTGAGCAACAATTGCTCAGTTAAAAGTTAGTATGTGATAACTTCAACACAACTATGGTACTATATCCTAAAAAAAATAAAAACACAACTATGGTACAACTGGAAATTAGGCTCCTATAATCCAACTTATATGTAGTCCGACTAGTTTTTTTTGTTGTTTTTGTAAGCCGGCTAGTTTTCTAAGTATTAACAAATTGTTATTAATTTTAATTTCTTGGCTATCCATGTTAACAGAGGAACATGTACAAATCCATACCTTTTCAATAAGAAAGAGGTGCTGCTGAATCAGAACTTGATGGCCCAACCCATCTGTATCTGGGAAGCTTAATTTATTCGATGCACCAATCTTCACTTTGTCGCATTTGTGTATCGTCAAACTTTTCAGTGATGGCCATTTTGAAGTGTGTTTTCCTCGATAGAAACACTTGAGTTCAGGTAGTAATCGAAGACTTAGAGAGGTTATTCGTGGGAACACAAACTTAGTTGTTTCCAATTCTTCTTCGAAAGCAACAATTTCCTCCATTAATCCACAATCACCTATATCTAGACCCTCAAGTTGTTCAAGACTTTTGGCCACCGAGACTGGAAAAAGACTTTTCAGAGTTTCACATTTAGAAACTTCAACTTGACATAGATTTTGAAATGTTAAAATTGCTTCAGGATCCATAGTCCATACATGCTTAAGTTTCGGTAAATTCTTTAAAGTCAGGTATCTCAACTGAATGGATCCCTTATCACATATTTCATCAACATTTTCCTCTCTAACCTCAAATACCTGTTCTACCGAATCACAAACCTTTATCTTTAATTCTTCAAGATTCTGGAGTCTTCTCAACATATTAGGAGGAAAAATGTTCGTTAGATTTTCACATCTGCCAACATTCAAATTTTTTATTTTGCAAAAGGAATCTGGAACGAGTTGCTGATCATGCCACAACATCTTCAGGTTATCTATGCCTTGGATGTATATTTCCTTCAAGTTAGAAAATGCAACCTACATTTCTCATGTATTAATTGAGTCAATAGCGTACCTTTATATTACCAAACATAGTAAAAAATAATAATTAGAAGATAGAGTCAAAGTTGTTAGGAGTTAATTAAATTAGATTAATGTTGGAGATAAGACAATAAAACTAAACATCGGAAAACTGATTACATTATTTTCCTAAAAAAAAAACGAAGCTTCAAGAACATGAAGTAAACTAATATAAAAAAAAAAAGGAGAAAAAAAAAAAAGAAATAAATCAGCCTTCTAATTGAAGAGACCAGAGAGATTGTTTGGCTGTACAAAGGTTCACTTCTTCAAGATCTTTTTAAAATGTGATGTTAATTTGTGCTCACGAAATTTAGATAATAATCTCAAGTAAAATCTGGTTTTGGGCCAAATTATTTAGCACAGAGATTATATATATATATATATATATATATATAACAAATATATTATGAATTGGGTTTAAGTCCCATAATGAGAATTTGTTAAAATGCTATGCACTAATTTTTGAAAAAATATTTGGGATATGATCATCAAATTATCACTAATATTCTTCTCCAAAAATAAAATGATCACTAATATCACATTTACTCTAAACAATTATCTCTAATTTTTTATATCCAAGAATTATTTCTAATACAAACTTCATATTAATTACTAATATTCTGTAAAACGAAAACCCATTTTAATTTTTTCTAAACAAATAATGTGTGGTGCGCCACACTTCAACCACCAGCATAAACCCATTGGACGCTTACCTATGATTAAGGCATTACAATTTACAAACAACACATAAAAGTACCAACAGATTCAAATTGCCATCTAGCCAAATGTGGCCTCGTAACTTTTGTTAAACCCCTTGTGGGCACTATTTTAGGAACCCTGGATTTTCAACATATCTTCAAAGGTTTATGAAAATCAATGATAAAGAAATTTAAATTGTGAAAAATTTCAAGAGTACATGAAGAGAATGGCAAAACTGAAATATTACCAAAAAAGAAAAAGCAAAATAGGAGTAGAGAATGGCTAAAATGATAGTTATGATATAGTCTTGGTTTTCAAAAAAGAATCCATCACTTAAACATATCTTTTTATTCTTATTGACATTATAAACATATGCATGAGACGCTATTAAGTATTAAAAAAGCAGTCAAATTCTGGTCTCATGTTCAAAAAAAAAAAATGTGCATGTGGAAAGGTTATCAAAATCGGTGAGGATATCAAATCATAACAATACCTTTTTATTGAAAAGCAGCTGAGAATCCGCATCAGGATGGAAACCCATCAAATTTGGTAAGTTTCGTAGATGCAAGGAACGCAATTGAGTGAAGTCAATTATATTCGTTCTGACGTCGCGGTTGACTTGTATCTCGTGTGTTCTTTCCTTTGAAAAAATTGCGCACATTGCCCTGCAATCAACAATCTCTATTTCTTGAAGTTGAGAAAAGCATCCAAACATAGTTAAGGAGAAGACAGATGTCAACTTTTTACATTCCTTTACTTTTAACTTTTTCAAGCTAAGGAAAGACCCCATTGGAGCTTGGTCATGGCATATCTCTTCAAGATTTTCTATATTATATAAAGAAAGTGACTGTAAAATAGGAAATGCAACACATTGAAACTCCATCAAGTTAACGATGTATTGAATCCCAGTGCTATTTCCAACACAGAGATGCTTCAATTGTGGAAAACCTTTCTTGTCAACTTCATAAAGAATATTTTTAATACCCTCCCAAGGAGTCAGATCAAGATATTCACAGCTTTTCAATAAAACTTTAATCCCATCCTCTATTTGCAAGCCTCTATCAAGTTGAAGTATCAACGTTCTTGAGATTTTGGACTTATCATATTCACTATCACTATCAAAATACCAATAAAGATCATTGCCTATTAATATTTCATATCTTTCCAATTTCTCAAAAAGCAAGGCTTTTGGCAGAACCTTAGGATTGGGAATATTTATATATAATGTGGTCAAGAGTGGCAAATAGTCTAGCTCTGAGACCCTAGTATTGCTTCTTTCTGTGATTTCTCCATCAATATGCCATTGATTGAAGCTACGATTCAAATACAGTTCTTCTAACCCTCTCAAATCTGAAAATACATTGGATGGAATGACTTCAAGTTCGGTGCAATAGTTCAAATCCAACAATTGAAGGTGAGTCAATTGCCTTATTTCCATTGGTAACTGCTTTATGTTGGAACCTGATAGGGTAAGAGCTCTCAAATTCTTCAATTCTCCAATTAAAGCCAAGTCTTCCAACTTACACCGATCCAAAACTAAACTTTGGAGGTTGTGAAGGCATGAAATGGATGAAGGATGCGGAAGCTGTGCTCCAATCAAAACTAAAAGTCTAAGCTCTTTCATTCCTTCAAAAACGTTATTAGGAATTGGTTGCGACGAATTTTTTTTACCTCCCAAAAAAATGAACTTAAGTTGTGGACATCCGAACCTTTCAGGAAGCTCCTTAAAGTCAACATCAAAATGTGCAATTCCAAAAGAATCTTCCCAGTTTTTCATATTTTACCATTTTTCCGGACCTTCTAAACTTCTTATGGTTAACATTTTCTCCTCTTTGTCTGCAATATAAATGGCAACATCACGAATGACGTCATGCATTTTAAATGTACCACTTCCATTACCTTCCAACAAGAAGCAAGAATCTTTTAGACTATTGACTAGACATGGCAAAACGGGTCAAAATTTTCTGACCCGACCCGACCCGACCCGAAAAATACTCGACCCGAACCCGATTTTTTTGACCCGAAACAAAAACGGGTTGACCCGTGACCCGACCCGAGTTTTTCGTATTTTTTGCGGGTCAACCCGACCCGACCCGCAACCCGACCCGAACCCGAATCACTTTTTTAAAACTTTTTTTTTTTGGTAAAAAAAAATTAAAATTAAGACACTTTAAAGAAACAATTGATACATTTACATTTGCAAATTAATTGAAAGATAAAAGGTTGAGCATTCTGTAATGAGTAAAAAAATTTTAATATTAAATAACAAAGTACATGCCAAGATAATATGGTTATAGTAGAGTTAAAAATATAGATTTAAAATTGTAGACATGTGTGAGAAACATTTACAAGTGTAAAAATAGTGAAGCCAAAGTATCAAATTAGCATAAATTATGAATGCTTAGACTCATTTTTTAACAATTTATGTCCAAAATAAATGGCTTTTCAAAATAAATTATGATATTTCCTAAAGTGTGTGTTGCTTAATAATGATATGATATTCATAAAAGAGACAATGTATAAATAAGTAAGCAATCCAATTTTAACGTATATCTCAAATTGAAATTGAGTTCCAACCACAATTGATAATAGAATATAAAATTAATTTTCAAGATTGTAAATTTCTTATATGTTTTTATTCTTTATCAAATGAGTTATCCAATAAGTCATTTGTAATTTTGTTTTATATTTTGGAATGTTAATATTGTGTAGAAATAAAACATGTGTATTTGTTTTACTTATATTTGTGTTATTTTGTTTTAAATAGCAATGTTAGGATTTGTATAATTTTGAAATTATTGAATAAGTATTAATAAGTTTAACTAAATTCATTCTTGATATAAGTGGTGAAGTCAAAATAATGCATTTTACATAAAATAATTTGTTGCATAAATTTCAAATGACAAATACATGTTGTTTTATTTATAAAAAAATTAAAAAAAAAAATCATGTGAAAAATACGGGTCAATACGGGTCAACCCGACCCGACCCGCAACCCGATTGACCCGAACCCGTTTTTAACCCGCTTAAGACGACCCGTTTTTGACCCGTGACCCGTTTGACCCGTAACCCGACCCGAAGCCGACCCGACCCGCCCGTTTTGCCATGTCTACTATTGACCAATGTGTGGACCCTATTTCTCACTTCTTCCATTTTATAAACATCTTCAAAGAAGTCCAAACCCACCAAATATCTCCATAAGAGATCGATTTCTATGACCTTATCTTCTTCAAATATACTGCAAAACAGGAACAAAGATTGCGCTTCCTTGGTTAAAAAATCGTAACTCAACTTTATACTTGAGTATACCTTCTCATGCATCTCTTTGATCTGTGTTGGATTTGCCCTTTTTAATTGTCCCACAACATCCTTCCAAATTTTCGGGTCCTTTCGACTTTTCAATGCATTTGCAACTGTAGTAATGGCAATCGGTAAGCCTGCACATTCTTTGACAACCTCAACCATGGTAGATTGAAAATCCAAGGTTTCAGCAAAAAAATTGCCCACTATCTTCGAAAACAAGTATTTTGCTTCATCCTCTGATAAAGCTCCAACAGAGAATATCTCTTGAGCATCCATATCCGTGCCTAATACATCTCGAAATCTAGATGTAAGCAATAGTTTGCTTCCTTTTCGATCATCCCCAAAAGAAATGCCACGAGACTCCAAGTCAATCTTGTTCCAAATATCATCTATAATTAAAAGGATCTTCTCTTTCTTGAGCCGCTCACTTAGCAAAGATGCTTTTTGAGAATCGGTTGCATCTTGAAAACTCAGACCCAATTCTTTCGCAATGTCATTCTGAATCTTTTCCAAGTCAGGTGTTTGGGATACAACTACTGTAACAATCCTTTCAAATAACTTGTCTTTTGCTAGTGTAGCAACTTTTCCAACAAGCATGGTCTTGCCCACGCCGCCCATCCCATAGACCCCAATGGCACGGATAGAATCATCTTTCAGAGCCTTCATAATTCCATTCAAAGTTGACTTTCTTGATTCGAAGTCTTCATAGCCTTTTGTAGAAATTGTAGTACCTCCTTGGATAGGGACACGATGGCCAACAGTCTGGAACGTGGCCTTGTCCTTGAGTTCCTTCACGTCCAATCCCATCTTGTGTGCTTTTCTTCCAATCTGATAACGAGCCTTCAAATCAAAACACTTCAACTTTGCTTGACCTTCCTCTTCAAGGAATTCTTGTACCTCTGTATTGATCTCCTGAACACGAGTCAGCCACCTCTGGACGTTAGCTTCAATTTCTTCTACATTGTAACTAGCAGCTTGAACCTTACGCTGCACACCATCTCTAGCATCTTCGAGTTCGACAACTTCGTTCCTGAGATTGTCAACATTTTTTTTGTAGCGAATCAGATAACCCATCTGACGTCCGACTGCTGTAATTGTGTAATCCACAATTTCTTCAACGACCACTTTTACCCTCATCGTAAGAACCTCCATTTTTTGCTTTTATATATAGATCTGCTATTTTGGGTTGGGCTGCTGTCACGAGATGAGAGTAGAGGCAAATAAAGGCCCAAATAAAAAAACAATGGCAACAACGAAAGTGTAATCAAATTGAAGGACAAAAGAAGCCAAGGCAAATGACATTAACATACCTCTATCTTCAGGGGCGTAACTAGGAATTTTTACATGGGGGCCGATTCAAAGTATTGATATAAAAAATATAAATCACAAGTCTATTGAATATGAAATTTCAATTTTGATATATCTTAAACATTAATGAACAGACAAAAACTGTCTAATTCACTATAGACATATACAAAAATATCCACACAAAAAAAAATACTTCACATCAAAATCATGTCTGACCTTCTTGTTGTATCATTGTTGTATGGATAGTATATATTTTTAGGTTGATATGGACCTTCTTTGAGATAAGCTCGTCGGATTTCATTTTATTGGTTGATAGGAAATTTACATATTTGTTTACGCAATTCTGAATCACGATCTATCTCTTCAGATTGAATTCTTGAACATTTGGAGGGGTGTTCATCAGGTATTGAAGTATCAATATTTGTTTCTACAGCCACAGGTGTCCTAATTTCTGAATTGTTAACATTTTTTCCTTAAAGAATGTATCAATTATTTTTTGTTTGCTCATAATTCTTTTAACTTTAAGAATATGACTCAAAAATTAACTTGAAAAGAACTTTAAAAAATAAAATTTTAATTAGAAATTTTTACTTAGTTATATGGATGTTATTCGTACTCAAAGAAAAAACAAAATTTCCACTATAATTTAAACAATCAACACATTTTTAATACAACTATAATTAATAATAACCCCTCAAACAAAAACAAAAATTAAACACCCAAGTATTGTTACACAACATAAACCAAACAATTTAACAACACTCACAGCCACATCACATGATATCTAATTAATTAAAAATAGATAATGAATCAAAATAATTTTACCTTAGAAACTTTGTTTTCACAAAGTGCAAAGATCAAGATGGGTGTGGGCTGTGTGGCAAGGCCTACTGCTTACAACTTTAGATCTTCCCATCGTCATCCTAAATTATCACTTGCACGTAGCCTAGCTTAGCCAAGATTAAGAAGTGATTCTGACATCTTCCACCCCTAACAAAAAAAGGAAAAAGCCAAAATGCATATTAGAAAGAATCATAACCCATAATCAGTGAATCGTCATAACTACATTTGGGTTGTTGAATGAAACGTCTAAATACAAAAGTAAAAGAATAAACCATTTAATTCCTTCAAGATTGCCTTCAATAATGTATTTCTCTAAAAATCTATGAAAATATAAAGAGCATGTGAATATTTAGGTGTAGATAGTTGAGAAAATCAAAAAAAGAATCTAAAAATAGATGAATGTCTAATGCTTAAGAAAGAGAAGAAAACTCACCAGGCAGTCACCAAGTTCCAAATCTTGAAATTTGACAATGAAATATGTTGGGTGATTTGTTTTAGAAAGCAAGAAGAAAGAAAAAATTGGTTAGGTTTTTTTTTTTTTTTTTTTTTTTTCGAACTGTGAGAACAGGGGACTGATGGTGCAGAGTTTTAGGAACTGGTATTCTGGTAGGCAGCAAAGTGGTAAGTATATCAAAGAAGGAAGTGTATCAAAGAAGACAAAAAAAAAAAAAAAGAATAAGAAGTCAAGGGAATGGAATTCGGTGGTTGGGATTTGGTGGTTGGGTTTTGAAATTGAGAGAAAATTGTAGTTTTGTTTTTATTATTTGGACTTAACTATTTAATTGGAGGTGGGCCAATTTTTTGTTTTCCTTGGAGTATGTTAGTGCTAAAACTGGAGAAAGTATATGATGTTTCCGGAATACCGGATCAACATCCAGTTGGTGTTTCATGCTCTAATAAAAATTCGACACTTGTATAAAAATGACAAACCAGTAAACTAGCTCATTTAAATCAAAAGTACAAAAATACCCTTGAAAATTTTCAAAGTCCCGCCACTCAACACGCTTTTTTGACTAAAGAAGGTATACTCAACACGCTTTACCTTTACGCAAAATCAAAACTTTCTCTCTCTCTCTCTCTCTCTCTTGCACAGCAGCACACACCAGCACCTCCATCTACTCTCTCTCTTTCTCTCAACTCCAAAGCTCAACAGCCACTGCCTAGCATCTCCTCCGGAGATGGAGACACCCCGCTGAACATCACCAGTTCCAACCAGACCTTCCTTTGTCTAGTCGGAAAATGCTCAAAATCGTCTCTCCTTCTCATTGTTTCCAACCCCCAACGCCGGAAGTTTTCTCACCGTTTCCAACACCTGACGTTGCAAGAAGGTCTTCTTCTTCTTCTTCTTCTGTTTTCTGAATTTTTCTTTTTACACAGGTGTTTTTTTTTTTTTTTAACTGACATATACATGCATATGTTTGATAAAATGCTTCATTGAAGATGGCTGCACTAACAATTTTTTTTTATTTTTTATTTTTTTATGTTTTTTGGATCAGATTATAAGTGGTTAGTATGCTGGAGTTTCATAAGTAGAGAAATAAAGCTTTTTCTTTGTTTATTAGTTAAGTTGTTACACAATCTGAACTACACATCTGTTTTATGGTGAATAGCCAAATGGCTGAATACAAAAAAAAAAAATATATATATATATATATATATATATTTGGTATCTCTTAAAGGCCTTTATTTGTTTGATGAGATGGTAAACAATCTGAACTACACATCTATCTTATGGTGAATAGCATATCTTTGAGTCCACCATTTGTAACATTCTTTTGTCGGTGCCTTATGTGATTTATTGGTCATTGCCTCTATAGTCTTTTTGATCTTTTAATTCTTGTTGATATTTTTTTTCTCGCTTGAATGTTATGGTGGTTTAAACTCTTTATTTTCAAGTTAAATACCAATTATCTCAAGACAAAGTGCTTTAGGAATTTATTCAAATGTGGCGTAACTATGAGTTTATGTTGTTTCATATGGAAATAAAATTTCAAATATATATATATATATATATATATTTTTTTTTTTTTTTTCAGCTTTCATTATATTTATTGTTTAGTGCTTCAAATCTTAGCCTTGCCTATGGAATTAGATTGCTGGAAATTTTGGAATATCATATACAACTCTTGGCCTTTGGTTAAAGTATTTTTTGGTTTGTCCACTAAATTGTAGTTGTTGGAACCTCAACCCCTTAATGCTATGTTAGGTTGTAACCAGAGTATCTTGATACAAATTAAGATATATTTTTAGCTAATGGGGTTACGTGCAAGATTGAGGATCATGAATTGTTATTATTGGGTTTACTGTCTACATTAGGATAATTACCTGCTTTCAATTTATGTTTTTACATTTACTCAGGATGTTTTATTTTTGGATTGAGTAATTACAATTTAATACCATTCAAATGGTTTGGTTGTAGGATAGAGCTCATTGAGAATTATTGTGGGCGTGGAAGAGACAATACCATAGATTTTTGAAGCAATTTTGAAGAGGAAAATGGTAATCATGATGAGGTTGACGTGGAGTTAATGGAAGAAATTGTTATAAGACACATGGGTCTTTGGATGAAATTGATGTTGAGCCTTGAGTTCAATTTTGATAAGTTTTGCGAATGATGAATGTTATGTGTTTGAACTTTGAATAATCAAGTTATAAATTATAATGTATGCAGTTGAGAAAATTCTGTATTTCCTATTTCCAAGTTTCAAAACTATTATATCCATGGAATTGTGGTGTGCATTTTGTTGTTATCTAGCCTTGAAAGAAAATGAAGAATTGTAATGAGTATCTAAAATTTATACTTGATTCAATTAAAAGATATGCAAATTGTTCTTCTTTGATATACTTAATGTCTCTTTGGATAATAATAATATCAAATTAGGGGACCAAAGAAAATCCTTGATGAGTATCGTATTAGCAAAATGGATCAAAACTATACTTAAATCTAGTCTTGGAGAAAAATTTTCAACAATTTGCAAAAAGTCTTGGAGATGGATTTAAAGTTTTCATGGTCTTTGAAGAATCTAGCGTTGCAATTCCACCACCATACATAACTATCATTCACCTTGAATAACCATACCATGCACTCATAGAAATTAGATATAAGACTAAACTGTACTATTGCATTATAAATTTTCATTTTATACATATAATTATTTTTTAACTAGAAGTTACCTAAACATACACAAAATCTATCATGTTTGAGCAATTTCATTAGTTACAAAAATTTTCCAAATTGACAACTAGAATTAGTGTTTGGCTATGCAATTAATTTTCCAAATTAGGCTGTCTAAAAAATTTTCAAATAAAAAATACTGTCCAAAATTTTCCTCTATGTGCAATATGCTGTCCAAAATATTATCCAAAATGTTGTCCAAATACCATCCAAAAAAGCTATCCATTATACTTCAAACTTTTTTTGTAGGGCCCTAAAAAAAGAACAATATTGGGAAAAAAAACAATAAACAAAAGCACATGTTAAAGCTGTGCTGAAACTAATGTTTGAAGAAGAGTTCAATTCAAGTGTGGGATTGTGTTGTGTTGAAACTAATCATCGCAAAGATAACTTTACATATTCACTAGTTAGTGAGGAGAGTAGAAGGGTTCATATTGTGCATTTAACTTATTTGAATTAAGTGTTTGTTGTGAATGCAAATTATTTGAAATTTTGGGGTTGTTATGTTGCCATACTTTAAAGGTGTTTCTTGTGAATAATGTGAACAACCCGACAAATATATATTATGTAGATGAACAAAAGATGCCAAGAAAAGGTTGTATTGCTTTGATGATTCTTTTAAATTAAACAAAAGTTACTCAATTTTTTTTTTTTAATTAAACAAAAGGCTTAAATCAAGCATGCATGACCAATGAATTTAGCAAATTTCCCTTCTTTTTTCTTCCTCTGTTTTTTTTTTTTTTTTTTTTTTGGGTGGCAATTGAATGTGTCCAACATAAAAACAACTCAACCAAATAAATAAACACCAAATTTTCAAACTTGGTGGTCAATCAGGGCCGGCCCTAGACATTTTGGGGCCTAAGGCGGGAACTAAAAACGGGGCCTTTTTTATACCTATGTATTAATTAAATTAATATTTATTTAATATTTTTACATTATAATATATTTCATTTAAAGTCTATTTTTCTTCTTTTATTCTTTTTTGAGGCTTAATTAATTTTGAGACTCAATTAATTTTTCTTCTTTTTTTCTTTTTTTATGTTTTTCATATCCAGATGCATATTTTCTAATAGACATTTCTAATCAAACAATATATTTATAAGGACTAAAATTAAAAATAACTTTCAAGTGTAGAGCAAATAAGGAATAGAACCTGATTTATATAAAAAATATTGTTGTAGTTTCACCGAACAATAATAAGTTTTTAGTAATCTCAACCTGCATAAATAAAGACCTATTTAATATATTTCCACTAACTAAAATAAATATATATATATATATAGACACAAGATTAAAATTTTTTTTTTTTTAAAAAACACAAGCATGACAAAAATTTAAGCACAACTATAACATTAGGCTTATTAATTTATAATACCGACCCACAAAAAAACACAACAAAGTACAAATCTTATCTATAACCCAAAAAAAAAAAAAAAGGTTGAATCAGAATCCAAATCATTACAAATTAAATAAAAAGGGCTGAATCACTAAAAAAACAAAACATTGAAGCTGAAGGCCCAAAACTTGAAGGCCCAAACCGGACGGACCCCAAAATCCAAATATCTAGACTATTCCTAAGAATTTATACGGTTATACCTGATCCTGAAGATTGAAGAATGAAGAAAGAAGATCAGAAGATGAAGACTGAATCACGGTTCACAGCTGTACTGATGAGGGAGGCGGAGAGCAGAGCAGAGCAGATGAGGTAGGCGATGAGCAGAGCAGAGCAGAGCAGGCTCACGGTCACGGCTCACGACTGTACTAATGAGGGAGGCGATCCTGTACTCCTGTTGAGCTTGAGCAGAGCAGATGAGAAGTGAATCAGTGATTTAAGTGAAGAAGTGAAGTGAACAGGGGAGTGAATGAGAGACAGAGTACAGAGAGAGGCGGAGAGCAGAGAGAAACTGAGAAAGGTAAATAAAATTTTTAGGGTTTGAATTTTTTTATTGTTTTCATTTGTGATTGTTTGATGGTTAATGTCTTAGACTGGATTTGTAGTTTAGCCGGATGATTTTTGGTTTGTCCAGAGAATACAATGTTTAACCGGATTTTGTAATTAATCTGATACTAAATTTTTTTTTTAGTTTAAATCTGATACTATTTTTTTTTTTTTTAAATCTGATACTAATTTTTTTTTTTCCTACTACCCCTTATTTTTTTAAATTTGGGGGCCTCCCTTCCCTTTAGGGCCTTAGGCGGTTGCCTATCTCGCCTAAGGGAAGGGCCGGCCCTGTGGTCAATTTATAGAAGAAAAGAATCAAACCCCAATTAAGTATTAGAATTCAAGAAAAACATACTAACCTTGTTGGTACACTATAATTAATGGACAAACAGTACTCATGAATGGAATTAACAAACCCAAAAAGAAAAAAAGAAAGAAAGAAAGAAAGAGAAAGGTGGTGATGGTGATGGTGATGGTGATGGTGATGGTGATGGGTAAGGGTAATTCTTATGGTTGACAAGGGAGTGAATACAAGTGTGGAGAAGAGACTGGACTGATGGCAAAAGCCAGCTCCAAAATCTCATTGCATTCTAAAGTCTTCAGCAAGCCCAAGCAGCTCTCTCAACTGCTATCGCCGAACTCCCAAGTCATCTAGCTCATCAACTCTCCGGTCATCGCATACACTCAACATAGAGTTTTTGAAGAGAAAAACAAAGATCGGTAATAATGGACAACCTGGAAACGATTTGTAATAGTAAAAATAAAATATATATATATATATATATTTTACTGTATTATTAGTGCAACAATCTACCAACAAGAATTAGAAAATGAAAAAGACTATTGAGGCAATGACCAATAAATCACATAAGACAGGGACAAAAGAATATTACAAATGGTGGACTCAAAGATATTGATGCTTGAAGGCTGCATCTAGCTATTCACCATAAGATAGATGTGTAGTTCAGATTGTTTGCCATCTCATCAAACAAATTTAAAAGGCCTTCAAGAGATATCAAATATATATTTTTGTATCCAGCCATTTGGCAATTCTCCATAAAACAGATGTGTAGTTCAAATTGTGTAACAACTTAACTAATAAACAAATAATAAGCTTTATTTCTCTACTTATGAAACTCCAACATACTAACCACTTATAATCTAATCCAAAAAAACATTAAAAAAAAAAAAAAATGTTAGTGCAGCCATCTTCACTGAAGCATTTTATCAAACATATACATGTATATGTCAATTAAAAAGAAGAAGAAGAAGAAGAAGAAGAAGACCTTCTTGCAACGTCAGGTGTGAGAAAACTTCCGGCCCTGGGGGTTGGAAACAATGAGAAGGAGAGACAATTTTGAGCATTTTCCGACGAGACAAAGGCAAGTCTGGTTGGAACTGGTGATGTTCGGCGGGGTGCCTCCATCTCCAGAGGCGATGCTAGGCAGTGGCTATCGAGCGATGGAGTTGAGAGAGAGAGAGAGAGAGAGTAGATGGAGGTGTTGGTGTGTGCTGCTGTGCAAGAGAGAAACAGAGAGAGATAAAGTTTTGATTTTGCATAAACGTAAAGCATGTTGAGTGGCGGGACTTTGAAAAATTTCAAGGGCATTTTTGTACTTTTGATTTAAATGAGCTAGTTTACTGATCTGGTATACAGAAACATCGTATACTTTCTCCTAAAACCGAAGCTGAGCTGAGAGGGTGAGAATAGTGAAGATATTTTGAGTATGGGAGGGCCGAATGTCATATATTGAGGGAGCCCAATGGTTTTTTATGCATAGGCTAACGGATATATATATTTTTTTTGCAGGGGCCAAGGCCCCCCCAGGCCACTACGTGGCTCCGCCCACTTTCAGGGGAAGAAGCTGATTTTTCTCCTACATGAATATATGTAGTTATGATAATTTTCACGGATAACCTTGTAAACAAATCCAATAATTAATAGTTGTTACTGACATAGTATACCTGTTCATGATGCAACTGCTTATACGCACGATCTTCAAACACGCGAATGGCTGTGAAATTTTGTTTTGTAGTGAAAATGTTGTTTGGATTGATTTTTATCTAGAACATGTATGTTTTTCCAAGTAAATTCTTTATTGGCTTTGGAACAACATCCTCATCCTGTCATATGGGGATTTATATATATATAGACACAAACACACACAAAAGATTCATTTGTAATACCAAATATTCAAAAGATATATGGAAATCTTAAAAATCATGATAAGTTCATAACTTCAGGAAGTGTTACAAAGCTATAAATATTATACCTTTATTTCTGTAGTATAGACTTGTGTAGCAGGAATACGAACAATTTTCTCTGCTTCCTTGTCAAATACCACAAATATTGTGCTGCCACTTTCATCCTTGACATGTAATTCTAATCTGTACCTGAAGTTTTTGGCAAATGTGTAAGTTTCTACAATATATATTTTATATGTAATATATTTTAATCCTTTTCATAAACTAGAACTGACCTTATTGGAGAAGAAAATTCGTTCTTGCAACTTTCACACCAAAATGTAGATCCATTTGTTTTAGCCTTTTTATGACAATCAGTGCATGAAATATAATGCCATCCAATTTCAGCATTTACTTTTTTCACAACAGCCATACAATAGAAAATTGCTTCCTACAGTAATTTTTTTTATTAGTATATAATACATGTAACTTTGTTATTATTCAAATACTTATTTAGAGTTTTGACTTACGTGGGATTTTGATTGCTCAAGAAATTTTATAATTTCGCGTATTGTCCTCTTATTCTTTACCACTTCTTCAGAATCCCAGTGGATGTAATCCTGTTGATAATCCAAGTTGATGTAAACCTTTGTTGCATAGGTGGAAGACAATGAAAGTTGGTCTTATTACATAAAAGAAAAGTTAATAGTCAGCATAGCATTTAACCAAACCATAAAAAATAGCATGATGAACTAAATTATGACACATAAAAAATAGCATGATTTCACAGTTGTTGAAGTAATTATCAAAATAGTTGATTTTGATCTATCCATGCATACATCTTCTGTGATACTTTCTGCAAGGTCTCCCCACAATTTAATCTGAATTTTACATTTCCTGCTATTTTAAGCCTTTTTTTTCATTATTTGATAAATTTCCTATTATTAGTATTAAAAAATCATTTGAGTCAAACGAACCTTTTTTCTTCAATTTCAACAATCCTTCTCTTCGATGGCTTTCCATTTTTGTCATTCTCATACACAGGGGAAATGGTTGGCACTCTTCCAATAACATCTATATAATTTACATGATCAAATATATCAAGGACATACAACTTGATTTTTTTCCTTTAGTCAAACCTTTCAATTATATGAATATAGAGTTAATATAACAAAATTTATAAGCATCAATCCCTGTTAAGTGGACATTTTGTCACACCAACCAATCAAATGTTCAAATGGAACAAATTCAAATTTATATTTTGGGATTGAAGGATGGTCTGATCCTGCTGGTTTAACTATTGTTGTTGCATAGAACTTGATCATATGCTCATTGGTGACTATTTTGTAATCGTTCTGGTAAGGAATAACACCAAAATTCTTTATGTAATAGATGTTGCCTGCCTGTAATGATTCCCTGAATTGATGCACAAATCCTTGCATGTATGTGATTGCCCTTATACAATCATGAATTAAACAATCAATCATTATTACTATTTAAAAAAAAAAACAATATCATTAACATAATTTTTTTTTTTTTTTTAAGTTGTCTAGTTTATAATTGACGTATGGTTGTATGAGCAATTGACCTGTTCATTGAGCAAGACCATATCCAGGCTCAGAAAATCTTTGTTCTTGAAATTGTAGAAAAACAAAAAGTTGTCTACTTTAGAGTTGATGTATGGTTGTATGTGCATCTGACCTGTTCATCTAGTAAGACCATATCCAAGCTCATAAAATCTTTGTTCTTTAGATTGTAGACATCCCATAGTCATGTGACTCGAGCCTTAATCTTCCAATTCTCTTTGTTACCATTGAGCTCATGAAGTAAGCTATAATCACCTTTCATCTTACCTATATTGAAGGTATAGGCTGATTTAATAAACTATGTCAAAGTAAATAGAAAATTAGATTGAAAAGGGAAGGGAGTTTGATACTAATACTGATTAAGAGACATAAAAAATTAATTGTGTTTGATGCAAATGAAACCCAATGTGTAAGTGCTTAATATATAGGGCAAGTATCATTTGCTAATGCAATGAGTTGGAGCTTGAAGGGCTTGAGTATTATGGTAGCTTAGCTGCTTAGGCTTGAAGGGTCTAATGCAAACTTGTACGGCAACTTTTCATTAGTGGAGGTCTGATAGTGGTGTCGTGGAGAGGTTTTTACAACAAAGACTTTGGTTTTTCACTTCACACATTTGGTGTTTTCATGTGGTTTGCTTCTTTTTATTCTGTTTTTCATATTGCTTTACTTGTTTTAGTCGCTACTTCAATATGCATGCAATGTGAAATTGGCTAAAAACTCAGTAATTGTTAGCTTAGGCTATAAGTGAATAAGCCATAAAATTGGGTATGTGGAATCTAAATATATACCTAGCATGTTAGGTAGCATTTTTTTCAATTTGTTCTTGATTTTTCTCTAACGTCTACTAGAAAACTATTTCATTCATAACAATATGTAATTAGGTCAAAATTAGTTTTGGAGATTGTTGTCTTACCAACAAATGGAGATATCTCTTTAAGAATTTCTTGGATAAATTGATATTGAGGGTAGCTGCCAATTACAAATCATTAAAAACATATTAGAAAATAAAATATGAACATGAACTAAATTCAAATTGTTTAGCTTGTGTACTACGACTGATATATATTGTTAATATAAGTAAATGGTAGGTAACTCATAGTCATAGATCTAAGAACTATCACTTTGAAGCCCTTTTTTTTTTTTTTGGTTCAACTAGGAAATCAATTTTGGGCTTTTAACACAAAGACATATGGAAAATCTACTTAGGTAAGGAAACAGACCTATTGAATATCCACTTCTAAATACTAATTTAAATGAATCTATTAAGAAATTGGGGTAAAATTTTATAAAGATAATGTGGGAGGAACTTCTAAGTAATTGATTAGATTATTGATCATATATTCTTCTCTTTCTATGGTTGACCCCTTATAGCCTAACTAGCTCCCTCATAATAGATATCATCAAAGTATAAAAGTTTGATAATTTCAAAAAAAAAAAAAATGCTCTTGGGAGTTGTTGTTAAACTGTAAAATTAATTGGAACGAAGTAGTCGTTAAATACATACCCTTTTTTGTAATGCCTACCCAGTATATTGCCAGCTTCTTCTAGAGCTACCTTCCACATTTGCACTTTGTTCATGTTGAACTTTTGTTCTTGCTTTACCAATGCTTTACCAAACTTTCTCTTTTGGTTACGCACTACTAATGGATCTATCTCATAAAAAATTGGTAGCACAAACTGACCCTTCTTCCTACACTCAAGGATTTTGACGAGCTCAACCAAACACCAAGTAGAAGATGCGTAATTTTTGGAAACTACAATTATAGAAATCCTGGAACTTTCAATGGCTTCTAGAAGTTCTGCAGGAAATTCTTCTCCAATTGGAAGCTTTTCATTCATAAAAGTGTTAATTCCTTTATCACACAAAAATCCATCCAAATTGCTAACAAAACCACTGCGACTATCTTCTCTTCTGAAACACAAGAACACATCATATTTGCAGTGTTGGGTGAAGGAGGAAGAAGAGCCTCTCAGAGAAGCCATAGTATTAAGAGAAGAGAGAAAAATATGTGATAGAAATTAGACAAAGGAAAGTGGAAATGGGAATGGTAAAGTCAAGCAAATTGCTGATACACTTTTTTTCCATTCTCTCTCTCCTTCATTGAGAGATCATGATGGCACGTTGTAGAAGAAGGAAGACCATGTTTGCACCATTATTTCTTGTGCTTGTTAATCATGCCATACATCCCAATTCATAAAAATTTTGTTAATGCCTCATTTGAAGAATGGGAGCAAGCTGCGTGGAAGAGGATGCAATTTTGGAAATTAGACCAAAGGAAGAATCAAAAAGTGAACTTACAGATGAGTTGCAAATTTTTCATTCTCTAAACCAAACACAGTGGTGCACTTGTCCTCACTCCCCAGTCATGTTTGACTTGTTATTGACAGCTTCTAGGCCATCATTGAAAAGTCTCTCTTATCAGTTCGTTACAAAACACTTGAGGGTTCTTGCCAATCAAATGGTATTATGTTCTCATGGATTGAGTCATTACTTCAAATTCATTTGTCTTCAATCATCACGTATTATAAGAACTGCAACATATATAATAGGATTAAGCTTGGATTTTTTTTTTTGGGGGGGTAGGTATTATTAAAAGAATTAGGCAATAATGTGCAAAATTTTCACATTATTTAGGGTGAACCATCCACCGTACCTTCATGCATGTTATGAGTATCTTTTGTTTAATCAAATATAATTTCATGGTTTAAATTAATTTATTTTTATTTTCCTCCATATTATTGTGAATGTGGTGATGGTGTATTTTTATTTTTGGTAGTTTCCGTAGCATTTGTTTTGCTGCCTTTTACTTTTTTTTAACCCATCTAGTTTAAACAATAATATAAATATATATATATATATTATTTTAATTTAGTTTTATCAATATAGTTGGCTATTGTAAATTGTAATTCCGTCTCTAATTTGTTTTGTTTGTCATTTTTTTCATCATTAGCATGTTGTGTGAATAATAAATATGAATATAAAAAATATTGTCGTGTGGAAGAGATAATTTTGTATTTGGTTTTTTGTTGATGTTTTAGTGGTACTATTGCAAAGATACTTGACTTTCTCTTGTATTTTAAGTGACCAGAAAAAAAAAAAAAAAAAAAAAAAAAAAAAAAAAAACAATGAAAGGAGAGAACTTTAAGATTTACTCTGTTGAAAAATTGGTTATATTTCTATTTGGTGAGTGAAATTAATTATGATCTATTATATTATTAAAGATATGTTCCCATTTTTCAACTCCTAATATAACAAGTAGCCTTTTTATTTTTATTTTTTTGAGGCATGTAAAGAATGATTACAAAACTCTTTTTGCACCACATCTTTAGCATCCTTTATTATTTTTCGTTTTTTGCAATTTTTACTTTGTTCAACTTTTCATCTTCTTCAACTATTATCTTCTCAATTCAATTTTTCATCTACTCCGATCATTTTTCTTTTCATTTGATTCCCTCTATAGATTTTTAAATTTTCTCATTTATATCTTCTTAAATTCTAAAATGTTTTCACTCTTTTCAACATTTCATCTACTCCACCATTCCTCTTCCATTTTAATTTTCATATAAATTTCTTTTTATTTCATTTCCACCCTCCTCTATTCCTTCCAAGTTGTCCACAACAAAATGGATCAATACTCTCTCTCTCTCCCCAATTTTGTTTCTCTTTCAGTAGATTTTTTATTGTTTCAACCACTTATTTTTTCCGCTAATGGTTCTTTTTGTTATTGTTGATTTAATTGTCATGTGATATTTGTTTCTCTTTTTGATAAATTTGTATAGACTTTTATGTATATTTAGGTATTTTGGTATTCTAATTCTTGATCAAAAGTTCCTTTTCTTTATCTCATTTGTTTATTTTACAATGATGCATGTATAGGAACTTAATTCTAAGATTTTGCTAATAATTGTTTATTTGATAATCTTTGTTGGTGGATGAATTTGTAATTTCTGGAAAGATGATGACCTCAATAGATTATCAACAACAAATTTTTGAAATTGGTATTAACTGCTAATAAATTGATATACATATTTTGCCAAGAAGTAAATGACAACTCAAACAATATGCATGGGGGTAAGACAGAAAGAGAGAGAGAGAGAGAATGAAAACCATGATACAAGTTAGGCTCGAATCATCCGATAATCCTAAGCTACACAACCTACCAGTATGACCCATTATATATTGATCATTGTCAATTTAAAAAATCATATGCCACTTGGGAAATAAAAAGACTTGCATATTATTTTGTTAGTTTCCGACAAAGAGCTTATTGAAAATTTGAGTAACTATAGCTTTAACTTCCTACTTCATAGTTTGCACCATTATTTTCTCTGCTTTTACTCTGCCCACAGTGAGATATTGCAAGCCCTTGATGCCTGTTAATCAAATCGTATTATGTTCTCATGGATTGAGTCATTACTTCAAATTCATTTGTCTTGAAGCTTTAGGTATTATAAGAACTAAAACATATATAACAAGATTAAGCTTGGATTTTTTTTTAATTTTTTTTGTGGGTAGGTATTATTAAAAGAATCGAGCAATACACAGAGACTTTGCTTGATTAGACGATTTCTCAGAACAAGCAACTATTATGGACTATAAATTAGAGCCAAACAAACTCTGAAATAGTAAATCTATTGTTTTGTTAGTACTATAAAAGAAGTAAAATAGTGTTCTTGTTAATTACATCATAAAAATCCAAGTTTATATCTATACATCAATCCATCCAAAACCAAGGAAAATAACTAAACCAAACTGATGAGGGTAATTTTGATAATCCTAAAGCTGACGAGCCCAAAGGTTGACGACCTCGAAGCTGACGACCCAAGGCTAGGGAATTATGAAGCTGACGACCTCAACCTACAAACCAACGACCTTAGAAATATGTGGAGTCAGGCTGACGGGAAAAGGCTGAAGAAGTCAGCTTTGGTCCCATCCATAACCTTACTTGACCATCATGTATACGCATGTAAGAAGGATTCTTGCGCTACACGTCTAACCCAAATTAAAAAGATTCCTATAAGGACAAGGATTCAAAAGGATATGTACACATAATTCACCTCAGCTCTAGCACTTTAGAGTTGTGAACAAGAGATTTCTCTAACTTGATCATCGAAGGGTATTTAGCTGGTATTATACCGGTACCCTTCTTAAGGTCTTCATCTTTTGTACTGTGCAGGTACGCCATCAGGAGCACGTAAGGACCGTGTGGCTTACTGACGATTTTAAGCATCATCAGTTAGCGCCGTCTGTGGGAAACGAGTAATCAGCCATTACCTTGTTCCTAAGACAAAAAGTTGCATGGTACTCACTAGATCGATGGCAACACCCAATAATTTGGGCGACAAACCGTGCGCCACGGCGCTAGAAAGACAAGTCCAAACACTCGCAGTGGCGGTTGAACGCCTAACCAAACAAAATCACGACTTGGAGGAATAGTTACGTTAGAGGAACGCACATCCTGGCACGCAAGAAGAAGACCAGGAAGGAACGAGCGCCAAAAGGAGGAACCATGAAGGACCCGAGGGTAGCAAAGCTCCGAGCAGACCGGAGCGGCATGACACCAATGAACTAGCTATCTCTGTCACACTACCACCTCACATCGCCGCAGAGATGTAGGAGATGCGGGAATGAATGGACGTAATGATGAACGCCCTTAGAGGAAGGGTATCCAGCGACCTTGACAACCTAATTCAACGAACTGATTCACCTTTCATGGCACACGTCACTTCATGTCCTCTTCCCCTAAAATTTCGCATAACTCAGGTAGAAAGCTATGACGGGTCTAAGGACCCTCTGGACCACTTGGAATCCTTTAAGACTATAATGCACCTTCAAGGAGTGCCAGATGAGATCATGTGTAGGGCTTTCCTTACTACGCTGAAGGGATCTGCAAGGGTCTGGTATAGCAAGTTGACACCTAATTCAATTAGCACATTTAAGGAGTTGGGTGCTCAATTCATTTCACATTTCATCGGGGGTCAACGATACAAGAAGTCCACAACATGTTTAATGAGCATAAGACAACGAGAGGACGAAACACTTAGATCGTATATAACGCGGTTCAATAAGGAGGCCCTCTTGATCAACGAAGCGAACGACAAGATACTCATGGCAGCATTCACCAATGGGCTATGGAAGGGTAAGTTCTTACTTTCCTTATACAAGAACGACCCGAGAACCATGTCAGATGTGCTCTACGGGGTGACAAAGTATATGAACGTGGAAGACGCTTTGATGGCTCGAGAAGAGAAGCCTAAGAAAAGGGAAAGGTAGGAAGACACACGAACGGATAGGGGGCAAAAGAAGGCTAGGACCGAAGAGCGACGGGACGATCGCAGCTCCAGGCCACCCGCGGGGAGATTCACGAGCTTCACACCATTGACCGCCCCTATCGACCAAGTCCTAATGCAGATCAAGGACGAAGGAGCCCTGACCTTTCCAGGCAAGATGAAGGAAGACCCCAACAAGAGGCCAAGGGACAAATATTGCTGCTTCCATCGAGACCATGGCCACGATACAGCTGATTGCTATGACTTGAAGCAGCAAATAGAAGCTCTGATCAGGCAAGGAAGGCTGCAGACGTTTGTTAGCAAAGAGAGGACTAATCAGCTGCAAGACCAAGCTCCCCAACGGGAGAATGAACGCCCCAAACAACCCCTAGGAGATATAAGGATGATTGTGGGGGGCACCGCGGCCGTCGGGTCATCGAAGAAAGCTTGGAAGACTTATCTCAGGATGATTCAGAACATCCAGTTGAAGGGATCCATACCCAAAATGTCGCGAACTGATAACCCCCTCATTGGATTCTCAGATGAAGATGCACGACGTCTCCACCACCCCCATGATGACGCGTTCATCGTCACCATACAAGCAGGAGACTACAACATGCATCGAGTTCTCGTTGATAATGGAAGCTCGGCGAACATCCTCTACTATCCCACGTTCCAACAGATAGGAATTGATAGGGAACGTCTAGTTCCAACTAACGCCCCGCTAGTCGGCTTCGGAGGAACAAGGGTATTTCCCCTTGGCGTCATCACTCTGGCGATAACCATTGGAGACTACCCTCAGCAAGTTGCCAAGAATGTAGCATTCCTTGTAGTCGACTGCTCATCAGCTTACAATGCCATCATAGAACATCTCACCCTTAACTCATGGAAGGCTGTAACCTCAACCTACCATTTGATGGTAAAATTTTCGAATGGTTACAGAGTGGGAGAATTGAGAGGAGATCAAGTGGCCGCACGCGAATGTTATGTAGCTATGATGGAGATGGATGACCACCACCAATCCATGAGCATAGAAGAACAACGTACAACGACGGAGCCCGTAGAAAAGCTCGAGGACATACCCCTCGACGACTCCCAACCAGAGCGGACAACCAAGATCAGTACCCTTGCAGACCCGACGGTACGTCAAGCACTAGCAACATTCCTCAAAGAAAACTGGGACGTATTTGCCTAGAGTCACGAAGACATGCCAGGGATTGACCCATCAGTCATGGTACACAGGTTGAATGTATCGCCATCCTTTCTGCCTGTTTGTCAAAAGGAAAAAGTCTTCGCCCAAGAGAGAGATCGGGCAGTGGCGGAAGAAGTTCGCAAGCTACAAGAAGCAGGCTTCATTAAGGAAGTTCACTACCTTGAGTGGTTGGCAAACGTCGTCATGGTAAAGAAGAACAACGGAAAATGAAGGATGTATGTAGATTTTACAGATCTAAAGAAAGCATGCCCCAAGGATAGCTATCCTCTACCAAGGGTCGACCTCCTGGTGGATTCTACGGCCCAACACCAACTGTTAAGCTTCATGGACGCATTTTCAGGATACAACCAGATTCGAATGGATGAAGCTGATAGAGAAAAGACTTCGTTCATAACAAGTCAAGGCCTTTTTTGCTACAAAGTCATGCCATTCGGCTTAAAGAATGCAGGTGCGACATACCAAAGGCTCATGAACAAGATGTTCGCACAGAAAATTGGGAGGAATGTCCAGGTATATGTTGACGACATACTAGTGAAAAGTCGAAAAGAAGAAGATCACCTGGGGGACCTAAAGGAAACCTTCGATACTCTTCGCTCCTACAATATGAAGCTTAATCCAGCCAAGTGTGCCTTCAGGGTGACAGCTAGAAAATTCTTAGGATACATAGTGTCCCAAAGAGGTATTGAAGCCAACCCGGACAAAATCTGGGCTATAATAGAGATGACACCTCTAAAAAATGTGAAGGAAGTACAGAGCCTTAATGGCAAGGTCGCCGCACTTAGCAGATTTGTATCCAGGGCAACAGATAAATATCTACCATTCTTCTACACACTAAAGAAGTCCTTTGAATGGACAGACGAATGCCAGCAAGCATTTGAAGACCTAAAGGCCTACCTATCTTCACCACCACTCTTAACCCCCTCCCAACCAGGTGAAGAGTTGTTCCTCTATTTTGCTGTTTCACCGGCAGCCGTCAATGCGGCCCTAGTTAGGGAAGACGACAAAGTGCAAAGGCCAGTGTACTATGCCAGCCGGGTACTTCACTGCGCAGAAGGAAGATACTCGCCAATAGAAAAACTTGCCTTCACTCTAGTAACAGCAGCCCGCAAGTTTAAGCCGTATTTCCAAGCCTATACAATGGTTGTATTAACCAACAAGCCCTTACAGCGAGGGATGAGTAACCCAAAAGCCGCATGACGCATGGCCTTGTGGGCAATAGAGTTAAGCGAGTTTGACATAAAGTATCGCCCACGTACTGAAGTCAAGGGAGGGTGACGAGATCGAATGCATGATTCGACTTGATTTTCCTACAACTAACAATGAAGCAGAGTATGAAGCCCTCATAGCAGGCTTAGATCTGGCCAAGGCTATAGGAGCCGTAGACACAATGATCCATTGCGACTCTCAGGTTGTCACTAATCAGATAAACAGTGACTATGAATGTAAGGGAGAAAGGATGAAGATGTACTTGGAACAAGCAACATGGAGGGTAGATGAGCTTCAGGCAAGAGTCGTACAAATTCCAAAAGGAGACAATGAACAAGCCGACCGCCTTGCTAAGGCCGCATCCACGGAACACGTGATTATCCCCAGCAAGGTACTATCTTTTACTCAAATTGCACCACTAGTAGGTGTCGTTAGTGTGCAGGAGGTCAGATCCGAGAGTAATTGGATCACCCCTCTGGTTGCTTATCTCAAAGATGGCATCCTGCCTGAAGAAAAAGAAGCTGCAAGGAAGCTGAAGGTACAGGCAGCTTGATTTGTCTTGATAAACAACGTCTTATGCAAAAGAAGTTTCTCTCGACCATACCTAAGATGTTTAGGAACCGAAGAAGCGGATTATGTCATGAGAGAAGTGCACGAGGGGATCTGTGGCAACCATTCAGGATCATGGTCATTGGTCCATAAATTAGTACGGGCTGGATATTACTGGCCGACCATGCAGAAGGACGCCCGGACGTATGTCAAAACATGCGACAAGTGCCAAAGGTTCAGTAACATTATCAGGCAGCCAGCTGAAGAGATAACCCCAATAACCGCCCCATGGCCATTCGCCCCATGGGGGCTGGACATCACGGGCCTATTCCCAACAGCAGCAAGACAGTTGAAGTTCCTAATAGTCGGCAACGACTAATTCACCAAATGGGTAGAAGCTGAAGCCTTGACCACAATCACCAAGAAGAATATACAAAGCTTTGTTTGGAAGAACATCATTTGCAGGTTCGGAATTCCAAGGGTCCTGATCTCGGACAATGGTAAGCAATTCGACAATAACTCCTTCTGGGACTTCTGTTCACAATTAGGAATCAAGAACCACTACTCCTCCCCTGCCCATCCTCAAGCTAACAGACAAGTTGAAGTCACGAACCGATCCTTGCTTCGAATAATCAAAACTCGGCTCGAGAGGGCAAAAGGCATATGGCCGAAGGAACTACCCAGTGTACTATGGGCATACAGGACAACCGTCAGGACTCCTATAAGAGAAACTCCATTCCGATTAACATACGGGAGCGAGGCAGCTATACCAGCTGAAGTCGGACTCACGAGCTACAGGGTGGATAATCACGACAAAGGAAGGAATGACGAAGCCATGCGTCTAGAACTTGACCTAGTCGACAAAGTTAGGACGATGGCTGAACAGAGGCTCGCGCGATACCAGAACCTCATGGCCAAACACTACAACTCCCGAGTCAAGCACTGAGACTTCGAAATTGGAGACCTCATTTTAAGAAAAGTAATGGGCACCACCAAAGACCCTACACAAGGAAAACTCGGCCCAAAATGGGAAGGGCCCTACAAAATAGCATCATGGCTAAGGAAGGGCACCTACCACTTAGAAACGCTGGACGGACAAAAACTACGCCATCCGTGGAACGCCGAGCACCTCAGAAAGTACTACCAGCAGAAGATAGCATAAAGAACATTGCTCCTCATCTCCAGTTTTCGTTTGTCTTTATTAATTTTGTGCCTACAAAATATTTGAAAGCTCAAAGGGCTAAGTTTATTTCTTTTTAAGCAATTTACTACTTATGCATATGTTCATGATAATAAGAGGAGTTTATTCAAAAAATAACTGAAAAGTTTGATTATGTAGATAGAGCTACTACAAAGTCCACAAAGTGGACGGAGTTAATACTAAGTCCACAAAGTGGACGGATCTACTACAAGTCCACAAAGTGGACGGAGCTTCTATTAAGTCCACAACGTGGACGACCTTAAGTTCACAAAGTGGACGGAGATAACACTAAGTCCACAAAGTGGACGACCTCAATACTAATTCCATAAAATGGACGGACCAATTACTACCGAGTCCACAAAGTGGATGACCTTAAGTTCACAAAGTGGACGGAGCTAACACTAAGTCCACAAAGTGGACGACCTCAATACTAAGTCCACAAAGTGGATGGATCAATTAATATCTATAAAGTAGATGACCCCGACAAAATGAACGGGTCTACTATTAAAATACATTATAAGGAATGAAGTTTTACAAAAATCAAGCTGACGCCATGAAAACATCAAGTATAAAGCAACACGATTAGAAGTAATAAAGATTAAATACTACAAAGTAAAATTGTCTTTACAAAAAGCCCAAACAAACGGGCGTTAAGCATTAAAGTTCATTACAACTTAAAAATGGAAGCACCTTTAGCATAAAATTCATTACAACACAAGATTCATAAAGCTGAAGGAGTGGCTGACGGAGACAAAGTAATAATTGGGGTAGAAGCATCCTCAGCGTTGGATTTTTCTTCATAGTGGTCCGTTGACAGAGCTAAGGTGACGGACTTGTCTATAGCAGGCTGAACGAGGATGAAGTTGCCATCCCTTAAGTCCACCTTGAGCTGAGTAGTCTCATCAGTCTCTTCAAATACGGAACCACCTATCGGAGTTGACGATAGGGGTTCATCCATGTTGACCCTGGACAGATCCAGGTCTGGATAAGCAAACTTCACTTGCTTCAGGCAATCTTTAAATCTGTCAGCATAGTAGACGACGCAGGCATCTATAAAGGACTGGGAGTCCTTAAACTCTGTCACAGCGTCAGTCCTGGCCATCTCTACCTGACTTAAAAGTCCTTTCAGTTCCTTCTCTACCGTCAGCTTTGCTTCGTCAACCAAATTTCGCTGACAAGTCTCCTCCTCCAACTTCGCCGTCAGCTCTTTCACCTCTCCACTAAGAAGCTCGTTGGCCTCCTTGTACTGCTTATATGCGTCTAGCAAGTTCTTGATGCGAGCATGCAGATGGGTGAGCACCCCCTCCTTCGCAGCACACTTATCTCGCAAGAACTTCATTCGAACTATGGCCTGTAAGAAAAAAAAAAAAAAAAAAAAAAAAAAAAAAAAAAAAAAAAAAACGGCGTCAATTCCATATAAGTTCGTCCAAATGATAAAACATGAGAAAGGAAAGTATACCCAAGTAAAGTCAAATAACCCTGACGACCCTATCTCATCCGTCGCCTGCTCGTCGCATAGCTCTATCTCCTTTTCCTTTAGAATGGACTCTGCCACCTCCACAACATAATCCTTGTGGGTAAGAAGGTGACGAACGGGATCAAGACTGACGGTCCCTGACGCCGTCATCAGGCCCTTGCTTGTCCCATTAGAAGCTTTTTGAGGCGACTGCTCCTTAGTGGGTTTAACCCCAGAGGAAGGGCCCACCTTCTTCCCCGAACGTTCGTCCTTCCCGTCAGCCTTCCTTTTAGCGCCCACCTTCCCCTTTGGCCTTCTCTTCTTTTTTCTTGGCAGCATGAATCCTTTGCTTGGCCGTTTCCATTTCTGTTTAGGATAAAAATTTAGGGAAGGAAAACGATGTAAGAAAAATGATGGAAGTAAATTAAGAGATACTCACGTCGACGAGAGAATTCGTTCAGCCTACGAGCCTCCTCTATCGGCTCCGGACCACCACAATACAAATGTAGGGCGTCGAGAGTAATCAGGTCCCGACACTTTCTCTTGTCCAAAGGGATGGACGTCACTCGACGGATAAAATCCTCTTGCTTCGCGGTCACGCGTGGGCGGACGTTAGCTGAAAAGAAAGAGACGGGGTTAGGAGTCAGGTAAATAAACCAAGTAGAGAAATTGACGGGGTCAACCTGAATCCCTGACGTATGCCCAAGTGTTATCGAAGAAGCCATGAGGCATTGACTCCCATTCTTCCTGACGGCATACCCAGTTAGTCCCTTCTACAAAAAAATATCTGCCTTTCCATTTTCTATTAGAATCAGGCATGTCCGACACCAATTTCAGTTCTTTCTTCCTTACTGGAAAGTGATAAATTCTTTTTGACGAGAAGATGTGCTGAGGACGGTAACACCAAAAGAACTCATCTAGAGTCAGTTGACGGTGTTCGCCACTCAAAAAACCCCACAAGATCTCAGCACCAATAAACATCCGCCAAGCGTTAGAGGCAATTTGACTGACGGAGATGCCCAAAAGTTGGCTAACTGACAGTGCAATGCCGTCAGCGGTAATCTTAACCCCGCAGCAAACATGGCATCGTACATGCCAACATCTGCGGTTCGCACTGAATAGCACCTCTCCCCCTCCTCGGGGAGACGGATTGAGATGTCGTTCTGAATCTGGTAACGGGCCCACAAGTTGTTAAAAACATTCTCTAACATCGTCAGTAAGAAGCCATTGATAGACCATTCCAAGGGTAGGATGAAAGGACGGTCATCACCAAGAGCTCTCGAGGTGCTCTCTAAGGCCTCCTCGTCGCCTTCATCCTTATCCCCATCACCTGTTCTCTCTTTTTCCCCTTCACTGTCCCCGTCCACACTCACCTCACCTCCTCTACAACTTCCTTCCTCTTCGTCAAAAGAATGGGCTAACGTGTCCCTTTCTGACGACCAGGATAAGCCCTCCTCGGGCTCACGACCTGATGGAAAGACCTTGTTGTAACCCGCTCCCTCACGGACCGACGACTGTTCACTCGACATCTGACTACCTACAAACGACGGTTTTATTCTAAGAATCTAGGCCGACGACCTCAATAAAGGGTACTGGGTAGAAAAATAAAAAGAGAACTTACAAGTAAAAGGTCCTTTGACGTGAGATGACGGTCCCAAAAGGTTGACGGCTGCCAAGTGGACGAAGTTAGCAAGTAGACGGATAGGAGTTGTGGACGTGACGCTTTGTCTCTCAAAAAATAGCAAATATTGAAAAAGTTTGAAATGAGGGGAATAGGATGTATATATAGGGAAAAAGGGCACGGAAGACGAAGCGACATGGTCATCCAAGATCGAGGCAAATTAGTTTAAGCCACGTGTCCTACCATTTAATAAGGGTCATCTGTAAACGTCATAACTTCTTTCAAGTATGTACTCCATAACCCGTCAGGGAAGACTGACGAGGCTATGGAGTAGGGGGTAGCTAATGAAGGTAATTTTGATAATCCTAAAGCTGACAAGCCCAAAGGCTGACGACCTCGAAGCTGACGACCCAAGGCTAGGGAATTATGAAGCTGACGACCTCAACCTACAAACCAACGACCTTAGAAATATGTGGAGTCAGGTTGACAGGAAAAGGCTGAAGAAGTCAGCTTTGGTCCCGTCCACAAACTTACTTGACCATCACGTATACGCATGTAAGAAGGATTCTTGCGCTACATGTCTAACCCAAATTAAAAAGATTCCTATGAGGATAAGGATTCAAAGGGATACGTAAAATCCAAAGCCCTACACTACTAGAAGGAAAGAACTTCTTGACCAAGACATGAATTTTGGCCCTACACTACTATAAATACCCCAAAGCCCTCTCAAGGCAAGATACGCATAATTCACCTCAGCTCTAGCACTTTAGAGTTATGAACAAGAAATTTCTCTAACTTGACCGTCGAAGGGTATTTGGCCGATATCACACCAGTACCCTTCTTAAGGTCTTTAGCTTTTGTATTGTGCAGGTATGCCATCAAGAGCACATGAGGACCGTGTGGCTTACTGACGATTTTAATCATCATCACAAACCAAAACAAAAACACAAGCAGTCAAGCTTTCATCTTTAAGCGTCTGCTGCTCGAGAGACAACCTCCTATCCTCCTGTTTGATGCTAAAAAATTTCAACTTGCTACTGATGCTTCTAATGACCAATATAACAGTAGAGTCCAACCAATAAATGTCAATACAGCTGTGCCATTTGTGAATACCAAAATCACCAGCACCCTCTCTGTACCACATTTAAAAAGGCCTCCTTAATGGGAAGCCTAATAGCAGTAGTAATAAGCCAATGCTAACACCCAGCAAGTACCTTGCACCAATCTCTAGTTTTACAAATAAAACAAGCGCCATGCCACTTAGATTTTCTTTTTTTCATTTTTTGATGGAAAGGAAATTATCATTAACAACTAAGCAACCTCCAAAAGGAGTAAACATGATAGTCATGCATAGTGCCAATAGAATCAAAACTAAGGAGCAGAGCAACATCCGATGGGGGCTCTACTAAAACAACAAAATCCTGAGATAGAAGGGCTCCCTTTCTGGCTAGTGCATCAGCACACTTGTTGGCTTCCCAGTAGCAATGTTGAACTCTAGTTAGAGGAATTTCCTTCAATCCTTCTCTACAGAAAGCCACAAAAGCATCATTACCATTTTGGTTCCCAACTTTTTTTTTCAAGAGATCAACAACCAGCTTCGCATCTAGCTCAATTTCCACTGCCGGCAACTTGAGGGAATTACATAAGTGAGTCCCATCCCTCTAAGGCCCACAGCAACGTTGGAACCTGGAAGTGACTCCAATGGCCCTCACATAACCTCTAACCCATTAAAATTTCATTTGCCACATCTTTTAACCATTACAAGAATCGACCAATCTTGACATAGCAAAAGTTGTATGCCAAAGCCAAACTGCTCCTGTCCAGTAGATTTAAACCATAAATAATTTCAAAAGAAGAAGCTGATCATCTGATATAAATCCAACTATGTGTCCACTCTACATAATATGGAAAATCCTAAACCCAACCACGGTCCCACCAATCTATTTTCTTCAATAATCACATTTAATCATTAAAAATAAGCATAGATAAATCCTAGATATTTTGGTGGCAATTATTATTTAAAATTAAAAATAAAAAGTATTACATGATCATGAGGACATACCACTGCATTGTAACTAATCCTGCCCTTGATTGGAGGACTGCTTACAACAAGCTGACCGTAGAAGAACTACATGATGATTGTGATGTGGGCATTTATTCCAAGTCAACTTCAAATTTTATTCTTCTTCTAGTAACAAAGCTATAAGCTACATCACATGATCATGCATTAAAGAAGCTCTCACTATCTTGTGGATAAAGACCACCAACTTTCCACTTGAAGGAAAGTTTAGAAAGAAGGGTTACCTCAAGCTCCCAACAGGTACCTGCAAGTGCAATATGGTTAAAGGTGGGTCAGAACTAACACGCTTAACCCAACTGCTCATATTTGACTGTTGAATCATGGTCTCCATGATTAATGAACTCTGTAAAATGTCCTACCACTTGGGCCAAATCAGACTCTGTATACTTATATGAGTTATATCATTTAACCAAAGTACAAAATTTGAACCTTATATGTAATGCAGTTAAAATCAGGCTAGAGGTTAAAGGGGACATTCCAAAGGATGATAAAAAAGGTCAAAGAAGTAAACCGTATAGGTTAACAAAATTTAAATAACATAGAAAAAGAAATAGGCATATAAGCAATGTTAATGACTCATGATGAGAGACAGAAAAAATAACCTATGGCCATATCCCAAAAATGCTTTCTTATATCTTAAAAGTAAGTAAGTTTCTCAATGCAACCAAGATTCTAATAACCTACAAAATGACCACCTAGGTTTGCAGTAAAATGACTTATTCAGATAACCTGTTCTAGCTGTCTTCAATCTATATCTCATTTTCAAAATTTACAATCTTTGTCTCATTTTAAGCTACAGAATTTTCCCATTCTACTGAAAATTAAGTAGTCACATATTCAACTTGGGTCTTTCTCAAATTATTCCCAATATTCCTTTAACTAATCCAACAAGCTAAAAACCCATATCTCAAATTTGCAACTTCATAGATGAACATGTCAAATTTCACATAATGATAAAAAGACCAAACAATTAATTGAGATTTGAAATATAGTTCTCCACCAAAAGAATAAAACCCATATATCATCAAAGCATTCAACAAAAGAGAGATCACAAATTTTATAGAGAACTTCATGTTTTTCAAACTACATTCCAATCATAAAAAATACAAATACATTTTTTTTTTCTCCAGAAAAGGAGTTTAGATCACAAATATTTTCTAACAAAGGAAAGTGTTAATATCAACCATAGTGACAAGTTCCAATAACATGAAGAGATCAAGACATGTAAAAGCTGAGAGCACCTATGGTATATTAAGATTAGATTCAAATACAATTAAAAACTAATGAAATTTACACACAAAATGGGAGATTTAGATTAGATTTAGATTAAAATTTATACACAAAATAACTATTATCATAAAGATTTCACAATCAAACTTGGCCCAAGTAAGTTATACACATACGTTTTAGGATTGATCACAAATAAATTTATGTAAAAGTAAGTGAATTCAGCGGATTATGCACCTTAAATGAATTTATCTTGTATTGAAATTTTGGAAGTGTATCCATGGATATGAACCTCCAATTATTGGCATCTTCATGTTGCAAATGTTTCATGCAAACCAATATCGATGACGTCCTGTACATGCCCAAACTTGTATTTGTATATACACACACCTATACGGTCAACATCAAACATTGACACATTCTAGATTTTACAAAAGCCAATTATAAAATATGCAGAGTCATTTGTATCAACTCTTTACCTTTTCTTTTTATGTACCTGCTACTTTTACAAAATTGAGAGTACACAAACCTATCTATAACACAAACTTTTCTTGTTGCCTAGTTTTATGGAGGCAAGGTCAAATAGAAATTTGATCTTCTATTTCTATATTTGAAATATGGAAAGTTGACCACTCTTAATAATTATATGAATTGTAGTTTGTGAACATATGGTATAATTGAGAGTGTTGAACCTCCTCATACAAACATGGGAAGGATGTAAAAATCATGACTTATAGCCATAAATTACTTGTTGCATGTACTTTATTTGTATGACTACTACAGAGAATATATGGCATTTGTTTTGTGCATGTACTATAGGTGCATGTGCATCTAGTTTAGTAATACATACCAACTTCGTCCTAGCTTTGATGTACCAACGGTGGTATAGAATCCAAAAGTGAAACACTTTGTTCTTTCAGTTAGCAACAAGTAGGATATAGTGCAAATTGAGACACATTGATAAGAACATCTGCATTAACCCCTTGAAGACATCAATAATCTTTCACAACATGCCAAGTATAGTTCATTAGAAAATCCAATTGATCTAGAATCCAAGCATTTGGACCTAAAACTGAAATAGTTAACATGTTACTCAATTACCATGTACAATAATAGATAGGGTGGGTTACATTTCCATGGCAACCCTATCTTCATTACAGGATCATTATATATTACCTGTTCCCTAAGGATGCAACTCTACATAGTGGATTACACAAATTATTAGCAACATTCAATTCAGAACATAAAAATAAAAAATCTCAAATAAATAGCATAACAAATATAATTGTAGCAAGAGGATTGATAATATAATTGACACAGGGATATGCTTCTCTAGAAAATGACTCATCACAAGGCAAATAAATTGTATCAGAAATCTACATGACAACATTTGGACATTTGTTTTGTTACATATGTAGCCTAATCAATGGGGTACATGAGCTGTTTGTGTGCAGTTTTTTGCATTTCAACTTTATGAATACGGAAATGCGTTTCACAATTTTTAATTACACCTTAAATTATAATAATACCCATGTACACCCATTACATAGTTTGGGATTTAGTTACCAAAAATTACAGGAAAAGAATTATTAATCAACCCCTATTTATGAAATTGCAGTTGTGGTCATGTATGCAAGTCCTCACTATGGTAAACAGTCTTTTCACACTATAATTATATGAAACAAGTACCCTTAGTGGAAGCATAACTTCTTGCTATTCTGGACAATGACAAACACCAATGCCTCCACATTACACACGTTAACCTCATTTAACATCTCCAAACAAATTTTTGCATTGCACGGAACGTTTAGTATGTCATCATATAAACAATATTTTTATTGACACATGTATGCAGACCTCAACATGTAATAGGAACAATGAACAGACCTCAATTGCTCCTGAAACATGTGGTAGCAATCTTGTTGTTCCCATTGACCGAAAATTGCAAAATCCACTGCAGTATTGTCAGATTAAATTGGCAAAATATGTGATAAAAATTAGACAAAGGAAAGTGGAAATGGGAATGGTAAAGTCAAGCAAATTGCTGATACACTTTTTTTTCATTCTCTCTCTCCTTCATCTTTAGTCTTTTCTTCTGTGCTTTTTTACTGCCCTACTCTTCTTTCTTTGAATTTGCGACTTTTTACTGCCCCACTCTCATGATTTGGAGGGAACGAGAATGGATTTAATTTATTCCAGGGGATTGAAATTGAAACTTTGGGAGCGAGAGGAGGACGATCGTGGACGTTGATTTCGTAAGAGCTATGAACGGCTGTGATTCGTTACTGGGGTTTTGATTTTTATTTCTGAGAAGTGTATGCGGCAGTGGCACGGAAGAGAAGGATCGTGGCCGTTGATTTGCTGTGTCATCGACGGCAGCTGCTGTATTTAGAGGGATTAGTGCGGATTGATGACGTGGCTACTGAGATTTTGTTGAGGCGGATAATTGGCTGGCCATGCCATGGCCCATGGGCCCATTTGGGCTTGGATCATGGTGAATATGACTTTTTTTTTTCCTTTAAATTTGAGTAACTTCAAGAGGAGCAACGCCTAGAGAGGTTGGACAAGTGAAACGATGTTCTGGACTCTGGACCTTAGCATGTGATGAATTTTCGAAACTGGTATCAACTGCTAATAAATTGATATACATATTTTGCCAAGAAGTAAATGACAACTCAAACAATATGCATGGGGGTAAGATAAAAAGAGAGAGATAATGAAAACCATGATACAAGTTAGGCTCGAATCATCCGATAATCCTGAGCTACACAACCTTTAAGTATGACCCATTATATATTGATCTTTGTCAATTTAAAAAATCATATGCCACTTGAGAAATAAAAAGACTTGCATATTATTTTGTTGGCTATCAACAAAGAGCTTAAAAAAAATTGTTAATGCCTCGTTTGAAGAATGGGAGCAGTGTGGAAGAGGATGCAATTTTGGAAATTAGACCAAAGGAAGAATCAAATGGTGAACTTAAAGGTGAGTTCCAAATTTTTCATTCTCTAAACCAAACACAGTGGTGCACTTGTACTCGGCCATGTTTGACTCATTATTGACAACTTCTAGGTCATCATTGAAAAGTCTTCTATTATCAGTTTATTACAAAACACTTGACGGTTCTCACCAATCAAATGGTATTATGTTCTCAAGGATTGAGTCATTACTTCAAATTCATTGGTCTTCAATCATCACGTATTATAAGAACTGCAACATATATAATAGGGTTAAGCCCAGATTTTTTTTTTTTTTTTATGGTAGTTATTATTAAAAGAATTGGGCAATAATGTGAAAAAATTTCACATTATTTATGGTGAACCATCCACCGTACGTTCATTCATGTTATGGGTATCTTTTGTTTAATCATATATAATTTCAAGGTTTAAATTAATTTATTTTTCTTTTCCTCCATGGTATTGTGAATGTGGTGATGGTGTATTTTTATTTTTGGTAGTTTCCGTAGTATTTCTTTTGCTGCCTTTTACTTTTTTTAACCCATCTAGTTTAAACAATACTATATATATATATATATATATATATATTATTTTAATTTAGTTTTATCAATATAGTTGGCTGTTGTAAATTGTAATTCTATCTCTAATTTGTTTTGTTTGTTGTTTCATTTTTCTTCATTAGCATGTTGTGTGAATAATAAATATGAGTATAAAAAAATATTGTCGTGTGGAAGAGATAATTTTGTATTTGGTTTTTTGTTGATGTTTTAGTGGTACTATTGCAAAGATACTTGACTTTCTCTTGTATTTTAAGTGACCAGAAAAAAAAAATACAATGAAAGGAGAGAACTTTAAGATTTACTCTGTTGAAAAATTGGTTATATTTCTATTTGGTGAGTGAAATTAATTATGATCTATTATATTCTTAAAGATATGTTCCCATTTTTCAACTCCTAATATAACAAGTAGCCTTTTTATTTTTATTTTTTTGAGGCATGTAAAGAATGTTTACAAAACTCTTTTTGCATCACATCTTTAGCATCCTTTATTATTTTTCGTTTTTTGCAATTTTTACTTTGTTCAACTTTTCATCTTCTTCAACTATTGTCTTCTCAATTCAATTTTTCATCTACTCCGATCATTTTTTTTTTTCATTTGATTCCCTCTATAGATTTTTAAATTTTCTCATTTATATCTTCTTAAATTCTAAAATGTTTTCACTTTGTTCAACATTTCATCTACTCCACCATTCCTCTTCCATTTTAATTTTCATAGAAATGTCTTATTATTTCATTTCCACCCTCCTCTATTCCTTCCAAGTTGTCCACAACAAAATGGGTCAATACTCTCTCTCTCTCTCTCTCCCCAATTTTGTTTCTCTTTCGGTAGATTTTTTATTGTTTCAACCACTTATTTTTTCTGCTAATGGTTCTTTTTGTTATTGTTGATTTAATTGTCATGTGATATTTGTTTCTCTTTTTGATAAATTTGTATAGACTTTTATGTATATTTAGGTATTTTGGTATTCTAATTCTTGATCAAAAGTTCCTTTTCTTTATCTCATTTGTTTATTTTACAATGATGCATGTATAGGAACTTAATTCTAAGATTTTGCTAATAATTTTTTATTTGATAATCTTTGTTGGTGGATGAATTTGTAATTTCTACAAAGATGATAACCTCAATAGATTATCAACAACAAATTTTCAAAATTGGTATTAACCGCTAATAAATTTATATACATATTTTGCCAAGAAGTAAATGACAACTCAAACAATATGCTTGGGGGTAAGACAAAAAGAGAGAGAGAATGAAAACCATGATACAAGTTAGGCTCGAATCATCCGATAATCCTAAGCTACACAACCTACAAGTATGATCCATTATATATTGATCATTGTCAATTTAAAAAATCATATGCCACTTGGGAAAAAGACTTGCATATTATTTTGTTAGTTTACAACAAAGAGCTTATTGAAAATTTGAGTAACTATAGCTTGAACTTCCTACTTCATAGTTTGCACCATTATTTTCTCTGCTTTTACTCTGCCCAAAGTGAGATATTGCAAGCCCTTGATGCCTGTTAGTCAAATGATATTATGTTCTCATGGATTAAGTCATTACTTCAATTCATTTGTCTTGAAGCTTTAGGTATTATAAGAACTGAAACATATATAACAAGATTAAGCTTGGATTTTTTTTTTTTTTTTTTTTTGTGGGTAGGTATTATTAAAAGAATCGAGCGATACACAAAGACTCTGCTTGATTAGACGACTTCTCAAAACAAGCAACTATTATGGACTATAAATTAGAGACAAACAAAATCTGAAATAGTAAATCTATTGTTTTGTTAGTACTATAAAAGAAGTAAAATAGTGTTTGTTAATTACATCATAAAAATCCAAGTTTGTATCTATACATCAATCCATCCAAAACCAGGGAAATAAATAAAACCAAACCAAAACAAAAACACAAGCAGTCAAGCTTTCGTCTTTGTGTGTCTGCTGCTCAAGAGACAACCCCCTATCCACCTGTTTGATGCTAAAAAATTTCAACCTGCTGCTGATGCTTCTAATGAACAATGTAACAGTAGAGTCCAACCAATAAATGTCAATACAGTTATGCCATTTGTGAAGACCAAAATCACCAGCACCCTCTCTATACCACATTTAAAAAAGCCTCCTTAATGGGAAGCCTAATAGTAGTAGTAAGAGCATCCACAACAGTGGAGCTAAAAATTTAGCTTTTTAGCTCCACCAAAAGTCACTTTATCTATTTTACCTACACACATACTGCAGCAGCGAATCTATTTTAGCTTTCAACACAATAAAATAATATAAATATCACAATAAAATAATATACCCACTACCCAAAAAACATTCAAAGCACCAACCACAATAAAATAATATTTTTTTTGTTTAGCTCTCATGAACAGTGCACATCTATCTATAGATGTGCACTATAGCAATGGAGCTAAAAAAAATAGATTTTGCTCCACTGCTGGAGCATGCATTTTGATGTTTGAGGAGCTAAAAAATACCAATATACCAATATAACACCGCTGCTATGAGTGCTCTAATAAGCCAATGCTAACACCCAGCAAATACCTTGCACCAATCTCCAGATTTACAAATAAAACAAGTGTCATGCCACTTTGATTTTCTTTTTTTCTTTTTTTGGTGGAAAGGAAATTATCATTAACAACTGAGCAACATTCAAAATAGAGTAAACATGATGGTCATACATAGTGCCAATAGAATCAAAACACAAGAGCAGATCAACATCCGATGGGGGCTCTACTAAAACAACAAAATCCTGAGATAGAAGGGCTCCATTTTTGGTTAGTGCATCAGCACACTTGTTGGCTTCCTAGTAGTAGTGTTGAACTCTAACTAGAGGAATTTCCTTCAACCCTTCTCTATAGTCAGCCACAAAAGCATCATTACCATTTGGGTTCCCAACTTCCTTTTTCAAGAGATCAATAACTAGCTTTGCATCTAGCTCAATTTCCACTGCCGGCAATTGAAGGGAAATACATAAGTGAGTCCCATCCCTCTAAGGCCCACAGCAACGCTGGAAGTGGCTCCAATGGCCCTCACATAACCTCTAACCCATTAGAATTTCATTGGCCACATCCTTCCACCATGACAGGAACCTACCAATCTTGACATAGCAAAAGTTGTATGCCAAAGCCAAATGGCTCCTGCTCAGTAGATTTATACCATAAATAATTTCAAAAGAAGAAGCTGATCATCTGATATAAATCCAACTACGTGTCCACTCTACATAATATGGCAACTCCTAAACCCAACCATGGTCCCACCAATCTTTTTTCTTCAATAATCACATTTAATCATTAAATAAGCATAGATAAATCCTAGATATTATGGTGGAAATTATTATTTAAAAATAAAAATAAAAAGTATTACATGATCATGCGGACATACCACTGCATTGCACTTAATCCTGCCCTTGATTAGAGGACTACTCACAACAAGCTGACCACAGAAGAACTGCATGATGATCGTGATGTAGGCATTTATTCCAAGTCAACTTCAAATTTTATTCTTCTTCAGATAACCAAGCTATAAGCTATGTCACATAATCATGCGCTAAAGAAGCTCCCACTATCTTGTGGATAAAGACCACCAACTTTCTACTTGAAGGAAAGTTCAAAAAGAATGGTTACTTCAAGCTCCCAATATGGTACCTCCAGGTGCAATATGGTTGAAGGTGGGTCAGAATTAACTCACTTAACCCAACTGCTCATATTTGTCTGTTGAATCATAGTCTCCATGGTTAATGAACTCTGCAAAAGAACCTGCCACTTGGGCCAAATCAGACTTTGTATACTTATATGAGTTATATCATTTAACCAAAGTACAAAATTTGAACCTTATATGTAACACAGTTAAAATCAGGCTAGAGGTTAAAGGGGACATTCCAGAGGATGATAAAAAGGTCAAAGAAATAAAACATATAGCTTAACAGAATTTAAATGACATAGAAAAAGAAACAGGCATATAAGCAATGTTATTGACTCATGATGAGAGAAAGAAAAAAATAACCTATGGTCATATCCCAAAAATACTTTCTTATATCCTAAAAGTAAGCAAGTTTCTCAATGCAACCAAGCTTCTAATAACCTACAAAATGACCACCTAGGTTAGTAGTAAAATGACTTATTCAGATAACCTGTTCTAGATGTCTTCAATCTATATCTCATTTTCAAAATTTACAATCTTTGTCTCATTTGAAGCTAAATAATTTTCCCATTCTACTAAAATTTAGTAGTCACATATTCAACTTGGGTCTTTCTCAAATTATTCCCAATATTCCTTTAACTAATCCAACAGGCTTAAAAACCCATATCTCAATTTTGCAACTTCATAGATGAACATGTCAAATTTCACATGATGATAAAAAGACCAAACAATTAATTGAGATTTGAAATATAGTTCTCCACCAAAAGAATAAAACCCATATATCATCAAAGCATTCAACAAAAGAGAGATCACAAATTTTATAGAGAACTTCATGTTTTTCAAACTAAAATCCAATCATAAAAAATACAGATACAAAATTTTTTCTCCAGAAAAGGAGTTTAGATCACAAATATTTTCTAACAAAGGAAAGTGTTAATATCAACCATAGTGACAAGTTCCAATAACATGAAGAGATCAAGACATGAAAAGCTGAGAGCACCTATGGTATGTTAAGATTAGATTCAAATACAATTAAAAACAAATGAAATTTACATACAAAATGGGAGATTTAGATTAGATTTAGATTAAAATTTACAGACAAAATAACTATAATCATAAAGATTTCACAATCAAACTCGGCCCAAGTAAGTAATACATATACATTTTAGGATTGATCACACATAAATTTATGTAAAAGTAAGTGAATTCAGCAGATTATGCACCTTAAATGAATTTGTCTTGTATTGAAATTTTGGAAGTGTATCCATGGATATGAACCTCCAATTATTGGCATCTTCATGTTGCAAATGTTTCGTGCAAACCAATATTAATGACGTCCTGTACATGCCCAAACTTGTATTTGTATATACACACACCTACACGGTCAAAATTAAACATTGACACATTCTAGATTTTACAAAAGCCAATTATAAAATATGCAGGAGTCATTTGTATCAACTCTTTACCTTTTCTTTTTATGTACCAGCTACTTTTACAAAATAGAAAGTACACTAACATATCTATAACACAAACTTTTCTTGTTGCTTAGGTTTATGGAGGCAAGGTCAAATAGAAATTTGATCTTCTATTTTTATATTTGAAATATGGAAAGTTGACCACTCTTAATAATTATATGAATTGTAGTTTGTCAACATATGATATAATTGAGAGTGTTGAACCTCCTCATACAAACATGGGAAGAATGTAAAAATCATGACCTATAGCCATAAATTTCTTGTTGCATGTACTTTATTTGTATGACTACTACAGAGGATATATGGCATGAGTTTTGTGCATGTACTACAGGTGCAGGTGCATCTAGTGTAGTAATACATACCAACTTCGTCCTAGCCTTAATGTACTGACGATGGTATAGAATCCAAAAGTGAAACACTTTGTTCTTTCAATTAGCAACAAGTAGGATATAGTGCAGATTGAGACACATTGATAAGAACATCTTCATTTACCCCTTGAAGACATCAGTAATCCTTCACAACATGCCAAGTATAGTTCACTAGAAAATCCAATTTATCCAGAATCCAAGCATTTGGAACTAAAATTCAAACAGTTAACATGTTACTCAATTACCATGTACAATAATAGATAGGGTAGGTTACATTTCCATGGCAACCCTATTTTCGTTACAGGATCATTATATATTACCTGTTCCCTAAGGATGCAACTCTACATAGTGGATTACACATATTATTAGCAACATTCAATTCAGAACATAAAAAATAACAAAATCTCAAATAAATAGCATAACAAATATAACTGTAGCAAGAGGATTGATAATATAATTGACTTAGGGTTATGCTTCTCCAGAAAATGATTCATCACAAGGCAAATAAATTGTGAAAGAAATCTACATGACAACATTTGGACATTTGTTTTGCTACATATGTATCCTACTCAATGGGGTGCATGAGCTGTTTGTGTGCAGTTTTTTGCATTACAGCTTTACGAATATGGAAATGCGTTTCACAATTTTTAATTAC
This sequence comes from Castanopsis chinensis, assembly GCA_032878915.1. Classification (NCBI taxonomy): domain Eukaryota; kingdom Viridiplantae; phylum Streptophyta; class Magnoliopsida; order Fagales; family Fagaceae; genus Castanopsis; species Castanopsis chinensis. Next base: position 5,900,764 of record JAVQMG010000133.1, read on the forward strand.
ACCTTAAATTATAACAATACCCATGTACGCCAATTACATAGGTTGGGATTTAATTACCAAAAACTATAGGAAAAGAATTATTAATCAACCCCTATTTATGAAATTGCAGTTGTGGTCATGTATGCAAGTCCTCACTATGGTAAACAGTCTTTTCACACTATAATTATATGAAACAAGTACCCTTAGTGGCAGCATAACTTCTTGCTATTCTGGACAATGACAAACACCAATGCTTCCACATCACACACGTTAACCTCATTTAGCATCTCCAAACAAGTGTTTGCATTGCACAAAACGTTTAGTATGTCATCATATAAACAATATTTTAATTGACACATGTATACAGACCTCAACATGTAATAGGAATAATGAACAGACCTCAATTGCTCCTGAAACATGTGGTAGTAATCTTGTTGTTCCCATTGACCGAATATTGCAAAATCCTCTACAGTATTGTCAGATTAAAGTGGCGTTGAAACAATTGACAAAACTAAAATATAAGATTTGTTACACAGGTGACCAAATACACATTTGAATCATAAGACATCCAGCCTTAGATATAGGTGAGGAATGGTTATAGCTTATATAGTCATTACCTTATCACTCTCCCAATATGTTAGAAAACTTGTTTGTTTGACCGCAAGCCCCTTACTACACTCTCCATTGTTAGGCAGGCTCAACTGCTTAACCCAAGGCAACTTATCACTTTCTTCATCAATAGCCAAGTTATCCTGTTAGAAATGTGGCCTTTTACATGGTACCAATTTCACAATTAGACAACCCTTCTTGCAGTTCATTGCTCCTGCTGTAACTGAGCATACATAATGGACCCATCAAGGCCTCAAGACCTGTTGTGAAGTGATTGATTAAATGCACCATAGCAGGGATGATAAATGGTTGCGAGGTTCAACCTACGAAGTCTCACATGGGGATTAAATGGCTACAAGCCCACAACTCTTACATTATCTTATCTTCTAAGATAAATTGCATGTGAATTGCAAGATTAACTTTTGCATTAAAATAATCTGCAATTTATTATGTTTAGGGTTTAGCAATATATAATCAAAACTCTTTACCTTTTCTTATTATATTTAGATAAATCACTTTAGTCTGCTTTTCTCTTTAGTCATCACCTTTGTATACCATAGCAAAATAATAGATAGAGGTGAGGAAGGCATGGAATATGAATCACTAATGAGGAAAAGAAAGCTATAGAAGAGTCCATATTTATTCAATTTCCTAGTTTTGTTTCACGGGATACAAAACTGTGGGTAGAGGCAGAGACAGTAACAAATTAAGGCTTCACCTAGAAAGTAAAAACAGACATTATGTATAGTTTCATTTCTAATACCGTGCATCACTACAGTAACAAATCATGTTCTAATAGTTTCAATTGTCACAAAAAATTCAGAGACAACTAAACAGGTGCAAGTAGCAATCCAGTCTTACCAACTAAGAATTGAAAACAAGTCAAAGTTTGCAGCGGGTAAAGCATTTAATATAGTAGTGATGAAGGAACATAGGGGTACAAATCAGATTTGTCATAAAGCAATTGAAAAAACGCGTAGAAATAAATCACTTGATAAAGGAAAAAGTAGAACACACCAGAACCAGCATTTGAGATAATGCATAAAAGATATGAGAACTCTTCAATGCGAACCTATTCAAATTGCACAAAATGAACAATCAATAAAATAATTATTTGTCACATGAAAAAGACTTAAAACAACAGAGAGCACTTATTAATTATGTAAAAAAGCTTACCAAACTGCACATAAGGAAAATATTTATTATATGGTTACACTTACAAATAAAAAATAAATAATCTTTCACACAATGCATTAGGGAAAACACTGAACAAGCCTATTGAAATGTCTTCCAAAAAAATTATTATTGAATTAGTCTAATCTCTAATGAGTCATGAAGCACTATATAAAAGCTCTTGAAATGAATTTTTTTTGGACAATACAACAACAACATAGGGTTCTAAATTAGATTTGCCATAAAAGAAAGGCTTGGAAATATGAGAATCACATAAAAAAGGAGAAAGTAGAACATACAAGAACCAGCATTTGAGATAACGCAGAAAAAATAAGGGTACTCTAAGAATCAAATCTATTCAAATTGTACAAAATATACAATCAATAAAATAATTATTTATCACATAAAAAAGGCTTAAAACAACACATAGTACCTATTAATGAAGTAAAAAAGCTTGACCAAACTACATGTAAGAAAAAAATTTATGATATGGTTACATGTAAGAAAATAAGCCTTGCACAATGCATTAGGGGAAGACACTAAACAAGCTTAATGAAATGTCTTCAAAAAAATTTTTTGGTTAAAGCAGTCTAATGAGTCATGAAGCACCAGATGAAAGCTCTTTAAAAGAAAAAGCTTTGGAGAGAGAATAATATACTAAAATGAAAGGCTTTGCATATATAAAGAAGCAAAATGGTCTCCATACCCAAAGAATTTTCTGTTTAAGATGAAAAAAGAGCGGCAAGTTTGATTATCTACTATTGTGTGCCTTATCAATATTTCCCCTGGTTTGGTAGCTATTATCGCTAATACATTTGCCTCTATATTTGTCACAGCCTAGACTTCCCAGATTATTGATTTAATGTCATAGGAAAGATATGAATAGGCTTATGCATTTTTCTTCTATACACTGTTAGACATCTACAAGAAAATTCCTTGCTCATGATAGTTAAAGACCTCCTTTTTATATGAATGCACCATGACGTATTAATTTTTGAAAATTACCTTGTTAGACATTATGTCCGTGTAGATACTCAAGGTTAATGTTAGTGCCTACAAATCTTAGCCTAGAAGACTTGATGGCTTAAATAAGTTGTTTTTAATTTATTCAAACAAAATTAAGAAATCTAAACCTTATATGTCAGCTATTAAATTGCTGGATCCTACTTCTATCTACACTTTGAGAAGCTGAATGACCATATTTATTACACATAAAACGGTGAAGTACTAGCACCAAGATACATCATCATGTACCCAAAAAGTAAATGCATAAACCTGTTATCGTTCATGCTCAAGCTACCACCAACTAACATGACATATCAGATTAGCTGGGCCCCTGAATGAATAGACCATCAAATTGAATGAGAATCTGCAAAAATAGCCTTTGCTTTTCCATTCCCAGCTGAGCTTGCAAGCTAGACTTGCAATGAAGTTGATGATGTTTGCTGAAATCCAAAATATAAATCCTCAACAACCAGCTAACAATAGAAATACAATTGTGTAATCTTTACAGTAATTTACCATTATATATATATTGAACCTCCTCTTTTGTAATGTAAGAGAGTGAGTTCATTCATTCAGCCCAAAGTAACATTTTATCAAATACTTGATGTGCTTCCTCTTGTGCCTCTAAAAGAATTTTCATCACCACAAATGCATATAGTGTGAATTCATATTTGGTGACTCTGCTTGTAACCCACTTGGGATTAAAAAAAAAAAAAAAAAAACCGAATTCAGAGTAATGATGGTACCTTGGCATATTTGTTTGAAGTTCAATCAAGAATAGAGGATGCTGACTTCAACCCAATTCCATCGAGTATGAAGTCATCAAAATACCAGAACAGAGGATCCTAGGGAACAGAATGATCATTTTTGGGCACAAAACTCATATGTATGAGGAATTGCTTTCATCAACAGCTACAGAAATCAACCCAACAATGCTGAAGTTGTGGCTCTGTCATCATTACTGATTCAAGTGTTTGCAATAAATACTTGAGCAAAAATTCTATAATTGAGCCTTTAATTAAGATGTGAATCCAAAAATGCAACTAAAGAAGGAGGCATAACTTGGCATCTAAGTTCAATAAAGATGTTCTTGCCTTCTTTGACGGGGGATATAACTTGGAGTTGGAACCATCATTGACATAAGTGTGGGCGATTGGAAGCCCTGAATCTTCTGCTCCATTGTTGAAAGCCCTGGGATCTATCTCTTCCATTTCCCTCAAAGCCCTTGAGTTTCCCAAAAAAAAAAAAAACTTGTTTGTTTCCTTTTCTTTGGTTTTCTAAACAGAGAGAGTGAATAATAAAAAAGAAGAAAATACCTGGACATGAGCGTTGCACTTGGAAGGGTTGGGCGAGAGATCCGTTTCCAGAGTCGGAATCGGATTCGAAGCCATCCGAAGTGGGACAGGTAGTGTTTTTGGGGACGTCTGGCATAGGTTGGTCGATGGTTTCTCATTTTCTTCAATGGTGGACATGGGTTAAATTCAGCATCCTCATTTGCTGCAAAGTTGCAAGGAGGACAAATGCATGATACATGGACTCCGCACCTTTCTATTGTAATTTTTGCTATTTTAGGATCATAATTTGAACATTCAAATCGAATCTCAATGTCATTCCAATCCCCTAGAATTATGTCTTCCAAAGATCTTTCTCTTCTATAGTGGAACCACATAAAAGCTGATGGAGCTAAAAAATATTTCATATCTACAAGAGGTCTTTTTAAACCATTGATGCACATGTAGACAGAACAGGTAAACATACGAAATTCATAATCATATGGCACATCATCCTTCAGTTCCACTTTTAGTGCAACACAGGAAGCAAATGATGGAAGTTTCCGACCGACCCAGAATGATACGGAACTTCCAACACTTCGATGGTTGAACCAGCACTTTGGAATCTTACCTCCTGGAAGTGAAAGTGAATAATAATTTTCCACTTTCCATGTTGAGTTCGTTTCAGATGTAGCTTCATCGAGTTCAAATTCTGATACAGATTCATTGTCCGCTTCAGGATTAGAGTTCGTTTCAAATGCAGAGGTTTCAAATGCAGATCCTGTTTCAGATGTAGCTTCATCGAGTTCAAATTCTAATACAGATTCATTGTCTGCTTCAGGATTAGAGTTTGTTTCAAATGCAGAGGTTTCAAATGCAGAGCCCGTTTCAAATTCTGATTCTGATTCAAATTTTGTTTCAGAATCAAAATACTGATGTCGTATTCCCCTTGCACGTACGATATTTCGTTGAAGCCCTATAAATTCTCCAAACTGCTTGCCATTAGCAAAATTAAGAAACTTCAGTTTAGCAAATTTAGTAATAATCTTCAATTAACAAAAAAAATTCTATAACTTTGAGAGAAAGAAAGAGAGACCTGATTCAATAATCTTCTTCTTGATTGTGCATTCAACGAATTACACCCTTTTGCATATACATCTTGTATACAAGGTGGAAGTCTTGGAAATTTCGGAAGGTTCCAGCAACAGTAAAGCCCTAGAATCTTTAATTGGGAAAACATGATAGCAATTTCAGGGAGGGTAGTAAAGTTGCTGTAAGATATACCTAGGCGTACTAAATTGGGGAAGCAACCAGGGGTATCCATGGCTTTTGGAAATTCATCACAATGATACATACAGAGGCTCCTAAGATTTTGTAAATCAGAGATATTACTTGGAACATCTTTCACATTTTCTAAACCTATTGATAACTCACGAAGGCCAGTGAGATATCCTATTGATGAAAGGAACGCAAATCTTTCCATTCCTTGCTCATGACTTTCAGAGCCAAAGAGATGAAAGCCTTTAAGAGATTTCAATTGGAGCTTTGTTGGTAAAATTCTAAGATTTCGGCATTCATTGAGATTCCAATATTCAAGCTTTTCAAGAAGTCCAACGGACCGATGAACCTCAACTAAATTTACGCATTTAAAAAGCTTCAACTTCCTTATGTTTGGGGCAATCATTGATAAGTCAGGTACTTTTGTAATATTTTTACAACATGTGAAATCCATATATTTCAATGTTTCAAATCGACACCTCTGCAGGAAAAGATTTTTTTTTTTTAATTTATTAGTAAAAAGAAAACAAAATAAGGCTACGAGCTCATTTCAAAAAAAAAAAGCTGAGAGCATATATTAAGAAATAATAACGATTTAATTATGAATTATAATACACACTTCTAAAATAAAAATGCTAAAGGTACTACAATTTTATAAACATAAAACTTACAAATTAATGTGGCAATGAATGCAATAAATAGGCTTCAACCACCTCATAAATAAATATTTTAATTGTCTCTTTATAATTTGTGATACATCAATTTGTATGTTCAATAATATATAGTAAAACTCGTAATATCTGTAGCACTACTCCTTTTTCTTTTTTAAATAAAAAAAACATTTGTCAATAGTTCATTGATTTGCACCATAAATTCTTTATGGTTATTTTTCTAAAACAAATAAAAAAAACTTTATGGTTATGTGTACATTTTAAAATATTTGTGCACAATTTGATTTTATTTATTAAAAAAATTATGGAAATTTTATTTTATATAGTAATAAATGCATGGTTTGGTTGTAGCAACCAAAACAAAAAAAGCTCCTTAACGTATTCTCTAAAAGTACTCGTTAACAAAAAAAAATCTAATAAGAATTTATAAATGCTATGATTATACCTCGAAATGCTCGCCCAATTCAATGTGGCTCCCAGGCATTTTAAGTACAACAAGTTTTGTAGGTTCAAAGGTGGATGGTAAGGACGATAAAGGAAATTCATTCCAATCAAGTAACCTTAACTCATTGGGAAGAGATTTAAGGTCTTCACAAATTACATTACGAATAGTCAAATATTTGAGACTTTTCATCTTTTCAAGATTCAATTGCATCTTTCTTGTTTGTGGCAAGGACAATGTTATGCCTCGAATTTCATCTAATCCCTAATTGGATGAAAAATCACATGAATCACGTTAGACAACAAAACATATGATTATTTAATTTAAAACAAAAACATCTTCAACATTAAAATGATAAATCAAACATAATGGAAAAAAATTAATTACATTTTGCATTGTGAGAAAAGGAAAAAGGTAAATCAAAAGGACTTATACCGTATCTTCATTTAGTACTTCAAGAGCATCCTCATAATACGATATCCTTCTATGTTTTTTTGACACTTCTACTTCTTGTCGATCAATTTCAAAACCCATTTGTTGTATCAAGTCATGCATCAATAATTTGCCATCTTCTGCAACATCTATGAGAGATTTATTGATAAGTTTTTCAATATCATAGTATGGGTCATGAAAATTGCTACTTTGTAATATATCTACAACCAAATTCTTGTAGAATCCTTTAAGAAAACATGCAATATCAAGGAAAATATTCCACTGAATTTGGTCCAATCCATAGTAGCTTATTTTAAGTACTTTTTGAATATCCGAATCAGGAATTCTTTTGTACTTATCTAATGCACTTTTCCAACATTGTAAATTTTTGTCATATAAATTAGCACCTATTATTTCTAGAGCTAATGGAAGGCCTTTGGCATAATGTATAAAGTGGTCTACGAGCTCCAAATAATCTTTCGTAGGCTTGTTTCTTTTGAATGCATGTTGACAAAAGAGTTCATGAGATTCATGTTCATCTAATTCCTTAACCCTGTAGTTATAGTAGGTTAGATGACAGTCTTCTTGAAGAGTAGATAGCACCTTTTCCTCTCTTGTTGTGATAATGATTCTACTTCCAGAAGCAAACCAATCACATTTTCCAAGCAAATTTTCTACTTGGACTAATTTGTCCACATCATCAAGAATTAAAAGAATTCTTTTGTGACGAAGTGTTTCCATTATCGCTTTGATTCTTTTAGATACACCATGCACTTTCAAATTTCTACCCCCTAAGATCTCATCATAAAGTATCTCTTGTAATTGGAGTACACCATCATTTGTTTTTGAGTTTTCTCTAACATTTTCTAAAAAGCTTCTTCCATCAAAACGATTTGCAATTGAGTTAAAAATAGCTTTTGCAATTGTTGTCTTACCTATTCCAGGAAGACCATGGATCACTAACATGCAAACATTGTTTGACTCAATATCTAAGCACCTACTTATTTCCTCTACACGAGAGTCTATTCCAATTGGGTATCTAGCAACAAATAATTGCGAACAATTTAATTTAACACTTGAGATCTCTTCAAAAATTTCTTGGATAAACGTAAATTGAGGGAGGCTGCCGATCACAAAGCATTAAAAAAAATGTTAGAAATAGAAATATGATCCTCAATTGAATTCAAAATTGTTAATTTTGTTTAGCTTCTGAACTACAACTGAAATTTTGTTAATTAAATTAAAATGGCACATAATTCATAGATCTAAATTGTCAATACAAACACTTTTTTTTTTTATTGTTCAGCTATGATATCAATATATATTAGTCTTTTTGCACAAAGATGCATGGATTTTGTGAGAGAAGCTTCTAATTAATTGATAAGTATCAATCATACTAGGTAGGGTGGCACGTGCAAGGCACGTGCTACCTCTTAAATGAGAAAATTAAAATAAATATTCTATATGAAGAAGTATGAAACTATATACATAAAAAATGTATGCCATACAAAGTCAATTTTATCTGTATGACAATTTTAGTAGTTAATCACACACAAAGTTATGGTATCTATTTAACATATGAATATATATATATATATATTTTTTTTTTTTTACTATAATAGTTTCTTGGTACTTAGTTACTAAAGGCAATATCCACCCACTAAAAACTTTTAAGAATGATAACGAATATCACCAACTTTCAACAATAAGCAACTGAGTTTTGTTAAGACATTGTCACAATATTTAAATTTTCGTAATGAATGACATCATATGCTACAATTGAAGTTTTTCATCAAATATCTTCAACCATACACAATGAAAAATTTTTCATTCATACTTTCTTCTTTATCATTCTATATGAGTCTAGGTGCAATATTTAGCTTACTTAGTTTTTAATGAACACTCATTTTAGGCAAGAAAAGATATAAAAAAAAAAAAAAAAAAAAAAAAAAAAAAAAAAAAAAAAAAAAAAGATAACAAAAGGCATGTCTCATCAAATTTCCCATTAGGTAAATTAGAAGTTTCAAAGATTTAAATCTAGAATGTTCTTTAGGTAATAAATAAAACACCTTATATCACAATTCCAACTTCTAAGCATTATTACCATCTAAAACTCAAAATACGTGAAAAAAAAATTGGAATGCTAAAATTTAGTGGGAGTATTTTAGACATTACACAATGTAATATTTTAAGAACCATAAAGTTTCATTAGAGTCTAACTGAGAGAATAATAGAATGTCATATCTGCTCTTTTTCCAAAATATTAAAGGGAAAATTGTTTGATTTTAAAGTTTAAGGAAGAATTGTGAACTACCCCAAACATAAAGGATGAAAAGTGTTTTTATCCTTAGTTTTTAGTTTTTAATTTTTAATTTTTTGTATGTGAAAAACTATGTGTTTTTTCCTAAAATGGTGTGTAAAGATAAAAATACAATAAAAAATACAAAAAGTCAACCCAAGAAAACTATATGTCAAATAGTGAATTTTGGTTCAACAATTGGACAAAACCAACAAAAATAAATAAATCTAGAAACACAACATAATGGTATAACATTTTTGTATTATCTTTATAATTTTGTTATATGTTATTTTGACTCGTAAAAAATTGACACTTTAGTAGTTGTGAAAAAATTATGACGACAACAAAAGGTCTTCATATTTTCACAAGAGAAATGATATGTTCACAACATTTACACAACAAATCATAAAGTAGTAAGTTGTTACGAGTTGTTATTGGTAGGCAAAAAAGAAATTTTATTGCTAAGCTTAAATTAAAACCAATAATAATTTATCACCTATGATTTGTTATGAAAGTGTTGTGAAAGATATTATGGATGTCGCTTTCTTTTTTTTTCACAATACATTTATTTTTAGTTGTGGTTGGTTCCAGTATGATTTTTTTTTTTTTAGCTTATAAGAAATTAATACCTCAAAAATTGTGAAAATATTATGGTAATTTGTTGTGATAATATTTTAACAGCTAATATGGCTATTAAAAAAAAAAAGTAAAAAAGCATGCTCAAACGATATTTTCCAAAAAAAAAAAAAAAAGGCGAATGAAACAATTTAGTTGAATAAACCAAAATTATTGTAGCTTTGCTACTGTTGCTTTGCACATTGATGCTTTTTATATATAGATATTCTTCTCTTGCTATCATTAACCGTTGTAGTTTAACTAGCTCCATAATGAAAGATATAATCAAAATATAATAGTTTCATTAAAAATAAATAAAAATAAAAACAAACAAACAAACAATATATCTTCTGGGAGTTATTTTTTAATAGTAAAGTTTTGTGGGGATAAGAGAGTAGTGATTAAATACATACTCATTTTTGTAATGCCAACCAGATAAATTGCCAGCTTCATTTAGAGCGGCCCTCCATCTTTGCACCTTTTTCGTGTCATACTTGAAACTTTCTTCATGTTTTGTTAATGCTTTTCCAAACTTTCCCGTTTGGCTACGTACTTCTGATGGATCCACCTTGTAAAAAATCGGAAACACCACTTGGCCTTTCTTTTTACACTCAATAATTTTGACAAGTTCATCCAAACACCAAGTGGAAGTTGCATAGTTTTTAGAGAAAACGATTATCGAAATCTTCGAACTTTCAATAGCTTCGAAAAGTTCATTGGAAATTTTCTCTCCTCTTTGGAGCTCATCATCCATGAAGGTGTTAATACCTTTAAGTCTCAAAAATCCATTCAAATTGCTAGTAAAACCATTGCGGGTATCTTCTCCTCTGAAACTCAAGAACACATCATATTTAGATCGTTGGGTAAAAGACGAAAAGAAGGCTCGTTTATTAGTTAGAAGAGCCATTGTGATTTGGATATATAGACAGTTGAGAAGATCTAGAGGAAAGAGGAGAAAGAAAGAGGTGACGAAATTGAAAATGTTTTAAGAGTTTAAGAAAGCAAAGAGAATGGAAATTATGTAGAAGAGATTTTTCAATGGGTTTGAGAGAGAATGGGAATGGCAGAGCGAAGGAAATGAATGTTAGATTCAAATAGTTGTTGTGAGGCGAAGAAGACCGAGAAAGTCAAATGTGAAATTACAGTCGTAGCGTACTACTACTTTCATAGTTGGTGATCCAAAAGCGTAATGTAATATAAAAATAGAAAATTGGTGGTTCAATGTAGTAAAAAATACGTTTTGGAGGGTCGTTTTGCTCACCATTCTGATTCACTTTCAAACTTCCATGCCCACCCACTAGGAAAAGATGAAGATATTTATTGGGTACGCGTTTTTAGCTTTACTTTTGAAGTGTAGAGAAGGCATTCTAATTCCTTTTCACACTTAAAAGAAAGAAAGGAATAAAAAACTAAAAAAGCTAGATGCATTTCCTCTCACAAACATTAACCATAAACACAGAGACAAGTCCTCTACAATGCTACAACAATAACAAGTGTAGTAGTGGTGGGTACCCACCTCGCCTACTTGGCTCTCTTACCCTCACTCACACACGCCTTCTCAAGTCTCAAGTCTCAATGCTCTAGTAAATGTCTACACCAACTCTTCTTTTCACCACCACTTTCACCAGCAACAAACCTTCTCACCTGGCCTCTGCCAGCCTACAAACACCATTAACAGCATTCCACTCTCTAAGCCTTTTTTGTTTTCTTGGGTTTTTCTACGACGAAAATTGTCTATTTATCACAAATAGAGAAACTTTGATGAACTTATTAAAAAAAATGGATTTGATGGATTGCTTTAGGTTTTGTTTGATTTTTCTATTTTAATTCTGGCCAATAAGGAGAGTTCAACCAAACAAATACATACATGACAAATTATGATTTAGAAAAACACAAAAAGAAGGACAAATGAATATTCATTTATTTATTAAATTGACATCCCAGTGCAAAATTGTCATCCTTGTCTTTTAGAAACTAAGTTGGTTAATTTTGAGAAGTTTTAGACTTAATTGGTATTAGCTCAAATCTAAGGGTAGTTTTCTAGAATTTACTCTACATTAAGGGGGTGTTTGGTACTGTGGTTTAAATAACAATTTTCAGTATTTAAACAATATTATACGTATTTCCACATATTTTTTCACCCAAATATATTTTTAAAAAATAATACCCACGTTACTAGAAATCTCTTACTAATGTTAACCAATCAATTATAGTAGCTTATATATTTAAGACAAATATATTTAGCAAAAAGAGTAATTAGAGATCATGGTTTTAAAAATCGGTACGATGAAAGAACCAAAAAAGAGACTGATTATCGATTTTCTGGTCTGACCGGGGTCTGATCAATGGTCGAACCAATGATGTCACAGCTTGCCAATGTTTTGGTCCTGGATTTGATTGATATCGGTTGACCATGCCAACTGAATAACAAATATCTAGTCTAGTACAAAGCATGGCATACATGAGACATCCCATTGCTAAACCATAAGAAACTTGTCTCATCATATTTTCTTCCTCTTGAGTCTTAGGCCTTTGGTCGTCAGATAGAGGAACTCCATGTCTAAAAGGAAACAATCCTTTTTTGGAGTTTTGTATGCTAAATCGTTCTAGAACCTTATCTATATATCCAGTTTGTGATAAGCGTAACATCTTATTCTTGCGATCTCGCCAAAGCTTGATCCCTAGAATAAAGTTAGCCTCATCCAAATCCTTCATATCAAATTGGCTAGACAACCAAACCTCTACTGATGACATTACCCCTACATCATTTTCAATGAGTAAAATATTATCAACATAAAGCACTAGGAACATTACTACTTTGCCTTGATATCTTTTGTACATACATGGTTCATCGAGATTTTGTTCAAAACCAAATGAGTTGATTGCTTGATCAAATCTGATGTTCCATGATCTAGATGCTTGCTTTAGTCCATAAATGAACCTTTTCAACTTGCATTCCATATGCTCTTAGTTCTTTACTATGAAACCTTCCGATTGCATCATATAGATTTCCTCTTCAAGATTGCCATTGAGAAATGTAGTCTTGACATCCATTTGCCAAATCTCATAATCATAATGAGCAGTAATGGATAAGAGAATTCTGATAGATTTAAGCATTGCTATTGGTGAAAAGGTTTCTTCATAATCAATACATTCTTTTTTTGTATACCCTTTTGCCACTTGCCTTGCTTTAAAGATTTCAACCTTTCCATCTGTCTCTCTCTTCCTCTTGTAAACTCATTTGCAACCAATAGGTTTAATGCCATTAGGTGCCTCTACAAGATCCCAAACTTGATTGGAATACATCGAATTTAATTCTGATTTCATAGCTTGGACCCAATGATGTGCATCTATATCATTCATTGCCTCCTCATAAGTGTAGGGATCCAATTTAACCTCTTCTAATATAGCTTTATAAGTTTCTCTCAAAACTATAAATCTTATAAGAGGCCGAATAATGTTCCCACTACGACGAGGCACCTGTGTACTAGACATTTCATGAGTAGTATCTTGTGGTGTATCCAATACAACCACTTCATCCCTAGTTTCATCCATAGGTTGTTCATTTACAGATTCATTCATTTCAACCAAAACAACTCTACTTCTAAGAATAAAATTATTCATATAGTCATTTTCTAAGAAGTTAGCATTTGTATTAACAAAACATTTGTTATCCTTACGACTATAGAATAAATAACCCCTAGTTTCTTTTGGATAACCCACAAGCAAACACACTTCCTATTTTGGTTCCAATTTATCCAGCTTCCCTTTTAACACATGTGGTGGACAACCCCAAATGTGGGGATGTTTAATGCTAGGCTTTCGCCCACTCCACAATTCCATGGGTGTTTTGGGAACAGATTTTGATGGAACTAAATTTAAAAGATGTATTGTTGTATCTAAGGCATACCCCCAAAAAGAAATTGGTGGAGTAACTCATCATGGACCTAACCATTTCCAAAAGAGTCCTATTCCTTCTCTCCGCTACACCATTTTGTTGAGGAGTTCTAGGTGCAGTCAATTAGGATACAATCTCATTCTGAATTAGGTAATCCTTCAAATTCCTAAGAAGGTATTTTCCACCACGATCAGATAGAATGACTTTTATGCGTTTCCCTAATTGATTCTCCACTTCAGCTCTAAACTCTTTGAACTTTTCAAAGGCTTCAAACTTCCATCTCATTAAGTACACAACCATATCTTGAGTAATCATCCGTAAAAGTGATGAAGCACTTGTAACTTCCTTTTGCTTTGGTTGACATAGGACCACATACATCTGTATAAACTAGTTCAAGCAACTCTTGAGCTCTTCTACCTTTTGGATTAAAAGTTCGTTTGGTCATTTTACCCTCCAAACAATATTCACAAACTAAAAGTTTATCAGAGTTCATGGGCTGTAAAAGTTCATCTTTGATTAGTCTTTAAATCCTATTTGAATTAATATGACCTAAACGCAAGTGCCAAAGATATGCATCATTTGTAGAAGGAAACTTTTTCTTTAATGATTTTACATGAGAGCTACTATCTAATTCAGAATTGTATAATTCATACTTATTAGGAGTTAAAATATAAAGACCATCCACAATATTGCCAGAATAGATAAACACTTTATCCTTCTTTATTACAACATTGTCTTTTAGGATAACACAATATCCATGTTTACCTAAATAAGTTGCAGAAATTAAATTGCTACAAATATTAGGTACAAACAAACAGTCTTGCAATATTAGAACTCTAAAATCAAAGCATAAATTAACAACTCCAATGGCTATAACCGGAATCTTGCTCCCATCAGCCAAAGTAAGAAACAATTTCCCTTCATTAAGCTTTCTAGTCTCCTGGAACCCCTGCAAAGAATTGCAGATACAATTAGTACAGCCTGAATCCATATACCAAGAATCTGTGGGATTCTGTACCAAACATATTTCAAGAAGGAATGTACTTTTCATGCTCTTATTATTGGCAGCTTTGAAAATTAGACAATTCCTCTTCCAACGTCCTTTCTCACCACAATGAAAACACTTTCCTTTGATCTTCTTTCCTTTATCAGCAACACCTAAGGCAGTTTATTTACCATCTTGATTAGTAAAGCCCTTCTTCTTATTACCCTTGCCTTTCAACTTAGGTTGAGAAGTAGGAGTTTCACCAATATTGGCTTCGACATTAGAAGTACCAAGGATGCCTTCCGCCGCTACCAATTCATTTATTAATTCAGACAATGAATAAATCTTTTTGTTCATATCATAATTGAGTCTAAATTCCTTAAATGATTCCGGTAGTGACTAGAGTATCATATCCACTTGGGATTCTCCACCAATATCGGCACCTAAAACTTCCAATGTATTCAGATTAGGGATCATTGTAAGACAATGCTCCCTCACTAAACTGCCTTCAGCCATTTTGGTATTACAAATCTGCCTCATAGTTTCTTGCCTTGCAGAACGGCCTTGCTCACCAAATATCTCCTTCAAACTTAGCATGACGTCCGAAGCTAGTTTTACATCCTGTATTTGATGTTGTAGAACATTTGAGATAGATGCTAGGAAGTAGCACTTGGCCATTTTATTAGATTTCTGCCAATGATCATATTGTTGTTTTTCCGCAGAAGGAGCATCTAATGAAGGAAATGTAGGACATGGTTAAGTAAGAACATATTTATGCGCTTCAGCTGTAAGAATAATGTCCAAATTTCTTTTCCAGTCAACATAGTTAGATCCAGTCAATTTATTTTGATTAAGAATAGTAACAAGTGGGCTAAAAGATGTCATGATCAAATCTGAAAATAATAAACATGAATATCATAAGTAAATTGGACATTATCAATTTAGCATATAAACATATAGTATATAACCTTAACAAAACCATAATATAAATATGCAACGACATCCCAATCCCATGTTTGAAATTCCTTGGAAGTAAGTAAATTATGAACAATGTGATTGAATGAGACTATTCTCATTATTAGTGCTATCATGATAACTCTTATCAAACACTAATAACATGCCGTATTTCCTTTAGCCTTTAAGTAATAATGACATAGCTCCAAAGGGAGGTTAACATTAAACTTAGTCTAGTGTACACCATTAATTGAATTATATGTGAGTCATTAAGTAACTCCATGGTAGCGTGGTCATTCTTAATGTAAAAAAAACATATCATCCCTCATTAAGAAGCTTATTCTGTAGTACTATGAATTAAACACACTTCAAAGGGAGCAAGGCATATAAACAAGGTGCTTAATCATTCTACTATAAATCGTCAATGGAGGCTATGAGATCCAACCTTCCCACTAGATGTTTTAAATTAAAGGTTTTTAATTCTAAAACATGCATAATCTAATTACACACAGCCTTGCACTTTATATATTTGAAAACACTTTGAAAAAGTTCAAAATTCCCTTCAGTGGCAATTTCGCGAGTATCACGCGACTAAGCTCTTCCCGCGAAAATGAATTAAGACAAAAAAATGAAAGCACAAAATTTAGAAAGAGACTTTCGCGACTATCTCGCGAGTGTTTCGCTAGTAAAGCTTGCCTGCAAAAATTTTGAGAAAACACAAAATTCAGACAAAAGCTTTCGCGACAGTCTCGTGACTATTCCGCGAGTAAAGCTTACTCGTGAAAAACCCGTGTTTTCAGTTTTTCAAAGGGAAGATCTGAAATGTTTTCAATGGTTTCCCATGAACGATCAATCACCATATGAACATAATAAAAGGAATTTGATATCAAAACTGAATTCCATGGATGCTATAGCCTTAAAGATCAATTTAACATACTTAAATTCAAATTTAAACAACATCATAACATCAATATCAATTTTTATCAAATCATAGTTTCAACAACCATGCAGAAAATTAAATACATATATAATCTTCTAACATCATGAAACTATTATTTCTAATTCCAAAACTCACAAAACAAGTTATACAGATTCGAATTGAAGACCGCTCTGATACCATTTGATGGAAATATGCATGTACGCAGCGAAAAATTAACGGATCTACTTCATTCGCAATTATTAACATGTACTATGAAAATTTCAGAATTCTAGAACAAGAGAGCGTACCTTGGTGCGATGAAATTCAAAACCAAAGATTGAAGTACTTGGGAATACATTTAATCTTCACTCCAATTCCACTTTTCGCTCAAGAAGTGTAGTCTCTCAATTAGTTTTTCCAAGGAAGAATGAAAGTGTGCCTCACTCTCACATACACATCATTTCACAATGATGTCTCTCTTTTTCATATATTAAAATTCTGTATGTTTCTTTCCTTATAACTGATTTTCTAATTGGGCTAGTCTTTTGGGCCTTTTCAATTGGGATTTAGTATGTGGCTTAGAATGGGACCAAAAGGGACCAATAAGACACTAGCTCCAATGGGTCTTGGGCTTTTCTATCAACTCTTGACAAGTTCAAAGTTACCATTAATTATATTTAATACCACTATATAAAAATAGTTGCGCTTTAAGCCTTATTTATACATTATATCCCAAGACTTTATTATACATGCAACTCCTTCATAAAATATTCGTAGTAATACAAAGTCATGAATGTAGACTATCACTTTGTAAATTACTACATCTTATCCTTGAGTACCCAATTTAATCCTTTAAAGTTATTCATCATACATTTATGAAATCCAATTTCATAAATATATACTTTAGTAACTTTTTACCAAAGTAATTAAGCCTAACTCTCTGAATAACTGAATGTATTAAACTTATCTCATGGGAATATTTTATATCTCCATTAAGAAACTATAAATTTCATCTTAAGAATATATGTTTCATCAACACTAAATGTTGCTACTCAACATACTGAGATTTTAACCGTAACTTTATATCTCACTCTTGATATAATAAAGTAACCTACACTTTATAATCAGGTCCATTATTCTCTCAAGATTAAGAGTTTATGCAAATATAAGTCGTGAGATTTATTTTTCATTTGACAGTCGTTAGGAAAACAATAAATCTCAAAGCGGTCCAGTTCAATATGTCTTAACTCTTAAAACATATCAATATACCAACTAAAAGTTTCCACTTCCATGATTAAGATAAATCATTTCAGTTGATATGCTATAGTCTTCGTAGATGAAATACCAAATTTTATCACTGACTACGAACTAAAATTCTGAGTTTACAAAGAACTTGTGATCTATATCTTTTATGACTAAATCACATAGATCACATACTATGCATCTCATGAACTATATGATAATGTCACATATTCATGTTACCATTATTTTAGATAATAATAAAACAACTATATCAATCACAATATTAGATCATACATCATGTCATACATAATATCATACATAGTATTATACAATAGGATTTAAGGACACTAATCCTAACAGTAGAATCTTGATTTTGACAATCTTGGTGGTACTGATTTTGTTTTTTTTTTTTTTCCATAAAATGTTATTTTTATAGAAGAATTCATAAAATGTATTGATATAGTCTTGTTCTCCAACTAATAATTGTATTGCCCTAACAGACAGTCTTGCGAGTCAATTAATTCATGACATGTTACATGATTGATTTATTTTTGGAAGTAATGGGTCCTAGCCTGCTTGGAATTTCAGTGTGATGGTGAAAGTGGATAGGCCAACGAGAAAAAGGCTTTTTTCCCACTAATTGTAATTGGGTAATGGAGTTGTTGGGAGTTGATTTGAAAAGACTTAACACTAAAATGTCCGCCGTATTCATTGGTTTTGAGTTGATTTGAAAAGACTTAACACGAAAATGTCCGCCGTATTCATTGGTTTTGATCTAAGGTCTATCACCAAAAAGTTGAAGTAGACTATTTTAATTTAGGAAAAAAACACATCGAAAGATAGATGGGTCATATATCCTTTTAACTTTTGTTTTATAGACTTCCTAGAAAAGCATGTCAAGGGGTCATATATATATTAAAGTTGTGTTTACTAGACTTTCTAAAACAGCTAGTCAATAGGGGGCATATTAGTCATTTAAAATTATCTAAGAAGAGTTTTATTTATCATCTTTATAATGAATATATTACGGGTATAAATAAATGTTTGACAATTACTATCATTTTAAGTTCTATGATACAACAATGACAATAATAGAGTAATAGTACCAAAATTTTAGAATTTGCTATGACTCCTTAATAGTTTTGTTAGTATCGGCCGCATATATTTGTTTCCTCCATTCTATATTGATTTGGACGTATTTGTAATACTATGATAATATTATTATTATTAGTTTATCACCATATTCGTTAGTTCTGATTTAATTAGACTATTGTAATTCAGAGAAAATAGGGCTAGACTATATATATCCTTAAAACTTTTGTATACCAGACTTTCTAGAAAAGCAAGTCAAGGGGTTATATATCCTTAAAACTTTTGTTTACTAGAATTTCTAAAAATGGAATAGTTAACAGATGTTCTAAAGGCATTAGTTTAAGAAATATTTTTAAAAACTTTTTATGAAGAAAAAAAAATGATAATTTTTTTGCATTTCTCATAAAATTAGTATCAAAACTTTCTTAAAATAGTTTATTATGAAATGCCTTAAGGGTACCTATTAACTAGACCATTCTAGAAAAAGCAATTTAGTCATTTAATATTTTCAAAGAAGATTTTTATTTATCTACTGCAAAATGAATAAATTATAGATATAAATAAATGGTTGCCTAGTATCATTTTGAGCACTATGATACAACATAAATAATAAAAAAGTCTTAGTCTCAAAATTTAAGAGACGGCTATGATTCCTTAATAGATTTGTTATAATTCGTCACATGTATTC
Source organism: Castanopsis chinensis (assembly GCA_032878915.1). Lineage (NCBI taxonomy): Eukaryota > Viridiplantae > Streptophyta > Magnoliopsida > Fagales > Fagaceae > Castanopsis > Castanopsis chinensis. The sequence continues at coordinate 5,920,316 of JAVQMG010000133.1, forward strand.
ATTTTCTCCATTTTATTTGATTTATAATGTTGATTTGGAAAATTTTAATTCACTTATTTCTAGTTATGTCCAATCGTGACTCGAATTTGACAATCATATAATCTGAAGGGGTATGAACCAGAGTTGGATCGATTCAACCAAGGTAGCGGTTAATGGCGTGTCTTTGCCAAGAAAATCCAACAACCACGAGTTGAGTTGTGGGTCATTGTAATAAATTCAGACTCCAACTGATTTGATCGATAACCATTGTTAGACTTCACCATTTTCTACCATTTGTCATCTTGACCTTTCGATAGGCTGGATCTTTGCTAGATGTGGTGAGAATCCAGCTAGATCCGATAAGCTCTCAACCACATTTTCTGAGATCTCAACTAGATCCAACAAGATCTTAGCCAAATCTAGCAAGATTAATCAAATCTCCACTAGAAGTAATAGATGTGCCATGATCAACGATATCTCAACTAGATCCAACGGTTTCGAGTGCAGACTAATTTGATTGCCAAAATAGTGAAGTCATGACAGTTGAAGACCTGTATGCCCACATTCAGCAACAAGTGGCCCAGTCCTAAACTCGAGTTGATCGCGTTAAGTGGCGGTTTGACCCTAAACTTGACCCCAACTGACCCATGGACACCCATACTTATTTTATTGTGGATAAAGAAAATTTTAGAAATTACATTTGGGAATTACTATTTAAAACTCTGAAGAATCTTAATTCAACTACCAAAGCGTGTTAAATTTGATAAGTGTTATTCACGTGCAATTTTTCTTTTGATATATTTATTCTCTTTTGCTAGAGGTGGGGGCAAGAATTTTTCTGATTTAGTTTAAACACTTATAATCAATAGTAGAATGTATTGACTCTTAAGAGTCTTAATCTAACTACCAAAGCGTGTTACAGTTGGTAAGTGTTATTCACGTTGCAATTTTGCTTTTGATATGTCTATTCTCTTTTGCTTCTTTATTGGGGTAAGAATGTTTATGATTTAATTTAAACACTTGGAATTTATGGTAGAATGTGTTGATATTAGCAATCATTAAAGTCCTCAGCAAAAATTCTAGAACCCAGATTCACAATCCTTATGACTATCCATAATATTATGAAGGTGCTAACAAGAATCTGACGACAAATTTCCACTCCAGAAATTCTTCCCTTCATTCACAGTCAAGTCCAGACTGAAAAGAAAAATGTACTCGATGCAATTTTTTCACTCATGCATATCTTGCAATGGAAATTGTATGCATGGAAAAAGAGAAACAACAGTCTGCCATAACCAGGAAGAAACATACCCTGAGTGCAGAAAATATAAGAGGAACAGTAAAAGGCAGGCGTCTTGGTCCTCCCTTCATTATACTCTTCTTCACGGTACATATGATCTGAAGATTGGAAAATGAGAACATCAGAAAACAAGTAGTGTACGTACCAGAGCCTAAGATTTATGGAAATGGAAACAAGTATTGTAGTTTCAATAAGACATGGGATGTTCAGCACAGCCCAATATTTTTCACACGTCTGAACAAATGTCAGACAGAGATTTACACAAGCCCTGCCATCAAAAAAGTTGAAACACCCCAAAATCTGGAAGACTTTTCCTACAAGCTATAGACCAAATTAACCTAAAAAAGAGTTGGACCAAGGCACTATTGCTTCATGGCATGGGATATCTCCAAGACAAGATAAATAATAATAAAAGGCTGAAAATCAGTTGAGGGTTCTGATTCTTGAGGCTTAAAAATTACAATTATTTTATATGTAGCAATACAGTATCTTAAATAATACTAATTTATTGTGTTTTTTTTTTTTTATGAGAATACTAATTTATTGTTGGCACCCAGTATTTTTATTTGCATTTCACAAGGTGTGTGCGAACTTTGATTGACTGTCCAAAGCCTAAGATTTTTGTACTCTCCATTGTACAAAAATAGAACTGTATTTTGACATTAGAATATAAGGGTAAATTTTGTTTTAAAGATAATAATAGGGGTAATTAAAGATAAGATACCAAATTTCTGTCGGTAATATTATTGTATTTTGTTGCAATTTGGAATTGGTGATTAAGGAGTGCTACGCCAAAAAAAAAAAAAAAATTCACAAAAATCACGTTTATGGGAGCCTAAAAGCACGCTTTCAAAATTTTACCAAACACCCCAAATTGTGTTTTGAAACCGCTAAGGTGATTTTTGGGCCCAAATGATCTGACCAAATGGCCCAAAATGATCCTCTGGAACAAAAGGCTCAGGCCTCGCAAAACTATTATGGGCTCTACGTATAGCTTCACTATTGTTGATAGCCAAACCTTTTCGTTCAGGGGGAAAATTCTTTGTGAATTCTTTCAACTTTGACAACTCTGGGCCGATATCAATATCCGAGCAGTTCAAGAGGATAGACAAGATTGCTTGTGTTGCACAAGCATTATTGATTACCTGGCAAAAGTGAATCCCTGGAAAACTAACCTTACTTATTCCAAAAAAAGGGGAAACTGACCTAGCTTTCAAAAAAACAAATTAGGATTTACGTCCTTGATTACAGCGCAATCATCCTTTTCCCCCGGACGCCATTTGAAAAGAATTCACAGAACAATTTTGACTGTGGTTTCCCAATTTGGCTAACAAATATTACTAAACTCCGTTGGATAGATTTCTCTAGAAATCAATTGAAAGGGCCAATCCCATTTGAAATAGGCACACTTCTTAATTTGTCTTTCCTTAACTTGGCAGATAACTCACTCACAGAGGCTATTCCCTCGGTTTTGTTTACAATGCCTTCATTGTCTACACTATTTCTAGATCAAAATCAGCTCATTGTCCCTCTGAAATTCCAAAATAACTCTTTATCACCATTACAAGGCCTTAGATTGAGTGAAAACAAAATGAATGAATCGAGTCTAAGGTCAATTGTCAATGTCACTAAGCTACAAGGTCTATTTCTTTCTTCAATCAACCTAAAGGGCAAGGTGGAGTTAAACATTTTTTTCAAGCTTAAAGAGCTTAAAAGACTCGATCTTTCAGGTAACAAAGTATTGGTTTCAAAAGCAAACATCAATTCAACCCTCCCCAAATTTTGGCAATTGTGGTTGTCTTCATGCAATTTGTCTAAATTTCCAACTTTTCTAGAAGCCCAAAATGAATTGCAATATTTAGACCTTTCCAAAAACACCATTGAAGGTAACATACCTAAATGGTTTTGGAACGTTGGAAATGAGACATCGGAATACCTAAATCTTTCCTATAACTTTTTGAGCAAATTTGAGCAACCTCCAGGATTTCTTCCATGGAAAAATATGGAACTTTTAGACTTGAGTTCCAACATGTTGCAAGGATCATTTCCTATTCCCCCATTGTCAACACAATATTTTTTGGCCTCAAAAAATAAATTGACTGGAAGTATCCCCCCGATGATATGTAAGGTGCATGCCCTAAAAATCCTTGATGTGTCTAATAACCAATTGACTGGTCAGATTCCGCAATGTTTGCTAAACTTAAGCAATTATCTTGTAGTATTGGCTACGAAAAATAACAACTTTCAAGGAAACTTGCCTGAAACATTCAAAAATGGATGTAGTTTGGTGGCACTAGACTTGAATCACAACCAAATACATGGGAAGGTTCCACAATCACTAGTTAAACGTCGAATGCTAGAAGTTTTGAATCTTGGAAATAATAAATTGAATGATACATTCCCTTTTTGGTTGGAGTCTTTATCAGAGTTAGAGATTCTTGTCTTGCGAGCAAATGCATTCCATGGTCCTATATGGGAGCCAGATATACGGTTTGGCTTATCCAAGTTGCATGTTGTTGACCTCTTTCACAATAATTTCTCTAGTAAGTTACCATCAGAGTACTTTTAAAACTGGAGTGCAATCTCAAAGGCCACTAGCAATTAATAATCACAACCAGGGTACATGGGAGGTGGCATCAATTATTACAAAGACTCAATGACTATAGTGAGTAAGGGAGTAGATTTGGAATTGGTAAAAATCCTTACTATCTTCATAGGTATTGATCTCTCTAACAATAAGTTTTATGGAGAAATTCCAAATAGCGTAGGGAACCTCAAGGCACTAATTGTACTCAATTTATCAAGCAATAACTTCACGAGCCATATCACATCATCTTTGGGAAACCTAAATAAGCTTGAACCTTTGGATCTTTCTCGAAATAGCCTCTTTGGTGAAATCCCTCAGCAGCTAACAAGTCTCGCATTTCTTGAGTATTTAAACTTCTCTCAAACTCAACTATTTGGTCCAATTCCACAAGGTGGGCAGTTTTTGACATTTTAAAGTTCAGCTTTCAAGGGAAACTCTGGATTATGTGGCTTTCAATTGACCAAGAAATGTGGAAATAATGAGATACCAACTTCTGAAATGAAACATGAATCATCAATAGGAGAAGGATTTGGTTGGAAAGTGGTAGTAATTGGATACGCTTGTGGATTGGTAATTGGAATGCTTACCGGACATGTTGTCACCTCAAGAAGGACAGATTGGCTAGTGAGAAATTTTGGAGTGAACTTACGTAGGTGAAGACTATAACTAGCAAAGCTATAGATTTACAATGATTGTAATAATTGTATTTAAGTGTGTAATAAAAGTAGCCTAGTTGAGTGGAATGAAATAGTTATTGTGACTCTTACCATTATATTTAAATATACCATATATATATATATATATATAAGTATATCACCAACTCACCCTTGCTTAATACAAATCACTAAATCACTTCTAAAATATATATATATATGGCACAAGGGACAATATAGAGTCGTGATTTGTATGTTTTAGTATACTAGATATCAGATGGTCTATAGTGACCCTTTTATTTATTTGAAGATTGATAGCCACCAATAGTTCAATCCCATTTTTATCTTTAAAGGGAGTGTATTTTTTAATTTTAACGGGTGCCTAAAGTTTTTGTCAAAAAGTGTTAAATATTCAATCAGTTAATTAGTAGTTGAAGTGAATAATTGTTTTTTAGAAAAAAAATTCATTTGCAAATAATTTTTTGAAATTAGTATAATTATGTGTTTTTCTTAATTTTTTTTTTTTTTTTTGACAAACAAGAATATTCAAACCCCTTCAAGTATCCAATTATTCCCTCGGGTTTTGAACTTATGATCTCATTCATATTATAAGATCTTAAGGACTACTAAGCCAACTCCTTGGTATTTGTACATGGTTTGACTTTATATATTTTTTTATATATTTATTTATTTATTTTAAAAATGTATAATAATTTTAGTTAATAGTCTTATTAAGGAAAGTCATAAAATAAATAAATTACTAAAAATATGCTCACCCAAATGCACAAAACGAGTGTAGTTTGCTAATTTAAGAAGACAGAAGCTCATGAACTTGCTGCGAGGAAGGGTTAATTAGAAGAGAAAAAGGAAAATAAAACTTTGATGCTGCTATCTTGGATGTTGGGTTGGTCTTAACAGTAGCATGCAGGGATTGAAGGTGGAAGATTCACTCATGCTTAGGACTAATTTTCTTTATCAGGGAGGGAGATGCATTACGGGAGAAGCCCAAGATATGAAGCCGGCCTTACTTGCTCTATCCAATGCCACCAATCTAAAAAGTCTACACCATATTTTAGAAGGTTAATGCTCTGAATTTCTTAAATCTTTTGAACTATGAAGCCTCACTGGACTGGACTATTGTTTCAACAATTGATGATATATGATTGACCCTAATTAATTTTGTTGAGGATTTATAGTTAATCCCAAAAAAAATTTGTGACCTAAGATTTATTGATGTTGGGATATTTCCATCGTAAGAAGAGATCCAATTAAAAAAATACAATTAATGCTGCTTAGTGCTTACAACTTGGCCCAATAGGCTTTTGAATGTAATAGGGTTGGACCTATTTGGCTATTTCCATATCTAGGTTTCGGTTCACTTTTGAATGGCAAAGATGGATAAAGGCCCACTCATTCTAATAGAGAACATTGCTTTGGATGTAACTCAATTAATTTAATCAAAGAAGGGGGAGATTAATATTTATTTTCCCCTCATCCAAGGGTGACTTGATGCATTTGGGTGTCTAAGGCGAAAATTGATTACCTTATTTTAGATGTAAAATTACTACTACTTAACATGAACTACGCTGAATTTTTTCTTTTTTAAGAAATTTTATAGACACAAAAAATTTGACAAAACTTTTCGCGCTTGATGATGTGACAAATTGATAATGGTAAGTAAAAAAGTAGTGTTAGTAATAGACCTAGATGAGAACTAGTAAAAGTTTGTTAACTTAACTTAACTCTTATTATTATTCTTATTTTTTCCTAGAAGTGCAAAATTCACAATATTTTTCGCAACAAATCCTATGTTTTATGTTGCTTCTTGTTTTCTATTTGAAAACACCACTATAATTATTTTTTTGCTATCAATAATAGGCTGTAACAAACTGCTACTTAGCATTTGTTATAAAAATATTATGAAAAATATTGTAGACGTAGCATTTTTTTCTATTTTTTTGTTTGTTTATCATTTGGTAAAGAAAATATTATTTTATTTATTAATTATAAATAACCCTATTGGGTAAAATTTGAGGACCTTCTTTTTATTTAGAATCTTAAGCGACTGCATCTATTGCTTCTACCATGCAGTTGGCACTACACTCAACCACAAATCTTTTATTCAACCTCAGGATAGATTATAGTTTCTACAAGGTTCAAACATGTTCCTTCTCTGTTGCACAGAAACATCCACCAGCTACAACCTCTAGGATACGTTTCTTTTAACTCAACCTAGAGAACCCTGGCTTTCATGGGATGTGCATAAAATATGTAGTTTTTGATAACCCATAAAATATGTAGTTATGTACACAAAAAGTGTACAAATAAAATATTTGTCATACTAATAGTAATAAATTAATAATATTGCCTAAGTACGTGTCAGCTGACAGGATGCATTGGATTTAGGTGTTATGTTGGTGGACTTAGGGGAAAAAAATTATTGCACCAAAACACAAACCTATTAAATAACCAAAACAAGAATGTGATCTTAGCGTGGGTATTTGGTTCATATCTTTGACGAGTTTTAAATAATGCATTCATTCTCCAATTATGCACAAAGGTAAACTTTTAAATTATGTTAATAAATCATCCACATCAGTATGTGCAAAATTTTTTTCATTTTACACATTTAAAACCTATTTTTTTTATTTTACACACATATTTTTACAAAACACCCACATCAGTTTGTATATTATACACATTTATTCAAATAAAATATTCATTTTTTTAACACTGTGAACAGTAACCATGAGAGTGAGGTGAAAAAGGAAATGAGAAAAAGAGAGTGAGGAGAGAGAAAAAAAAGAATAAAAAAATCATTTACATGGTGAACAGTAACCATGTATATATGCACAGTTACTGTTCATTTACAAGACTATTGTGTATATTGAGACAATTTTACAAAAACAAATGTGGGGGGTTTTTGGGTTAAAATGTGCAAAATTAAGCACTTTTTCTATGTTAGAAGACTATCCACGAGCTGGTGTGGATGCTCTAACATTTTGCTTCAACCGAGTGTTGTTCAAATTCTTCTTTATAAAAAAGTGTTGTTCAATTATGTGAAGAAAAATGCACTCTAACTCACGATGGACATTACATCACGTTAATCATTTTCGACTTAGCAAAAATGATTAATCATCATTGAGCTTTTTTCTTTTTCTTTTTGAGAAACAATCATCATTGAGCGTTGATTGGTTATTTTGGATTCTCTTTTTTTCCTTATTTTTTTTAGGGGGAGCTAAGTTAGGATGTCTTTCTCTACTCAAATACTTCTATAATGTAATTTAGCTGTCTCTTTTAAATCACAGCCTAGCGTGTGAGTTTGCACCCTCCTAATGCTTCCCACGTCTCTTCCATGAGGTTGCACTCTTTCTCTCTCTCTCTCCAAAAGTTTCTTCCATAGAAAGTTTTAAGTCAAGAAAACAGACATCAGATTGAGCAAAAGATTTACAAAATTCTTAGACTTCTTTGTTCTTCAATAATACCATTGTTTAACACTTTCTATTTTGCTTGAAGTTTTAGATTGAAGATCTTCAATTAGAGGAGCTTTAGAGCCTGCAAGGTGGGGTATCTGTTGATTGTTTATAGATAATGCCCAGAAAAGGATGAATAGATAGGAAAGCATCAATCTTGGTATCAAAATCGAAATAATCTACAGAAAAGCTTGGATCGTATAGCGATATGAAGAAGAGAGAATCAACATGCCTTGCAATAGTAGTCATTTTTTTGGTATTTCAGCTTTACTTATATTTATCACCGGTATCGAGAATGAATGTGTCAAGTTCAACCAAGACCATTCAAGGTATGTGTTGCAAAACCCTTTTACATTCTCGTCATTTGTTGTGTGAAGGCACTTACATTTGCTGTCTCAATAATCTGCATGTCACAGACTCTCTATGATCAGTCACAATAAGGTGAAGAGTCTTGTGGTTAAGTGATAAGTATCTCTTATTACAACATACCAAGCCTTTGTAAGAATTGGCTCCACTAAAGGATAACACAAGGGAGTTTATAAACTCCCTCGTGTTAGCCTTTATCACTCGTTAACTCGTTTTCTAGTTTGTATTATAAAATAAAAAAATAAAAATTTGTTTTCAAGTTGACAGGAGTCAAGTAGCTGAACTGGTTAATACCTTTTAGTATGTTTATGATATCCAAAATTCAAATATTTCATTCATTGTTGTAACTATTGAATTATAAAAATAAATAAATAACTTTTATTTTCCGACTGATTTGATATGTATATTAGAAGAGACTTCCTCCTAGGTATCTAGTTCTCATCGTATAAAAAATTTAAAATATTATGGTGATTTTGGTTTGGAGGGATTGAGACAAAAGTTACATTGTGAAGGCATCTATTAGTAGACCAACCGCTTGATCACAACTTAATCACTATGTGAAGATGCTTAGTAATATTTTATCAAATGATTTTTATCTCTTTGGATCTTGTGACATTTGTCAAATTGATCAACCTTAAGATTTCCTATTTCCCTTTAAAATTTAAGTATAAATATGGCATTTATTATCCTACCAATTAAATGGAATCAAGTCGCATAAAGTGCAATATAAAATGATCAATTATAGGTCAATATGTGTCACATAGTTTTATATATATATATAGTTTTAACCTATGACATCCGCTCCTGATAATAGTTTTTTATTATCAAACCAAAAAACCAATTAATTTTTTGTATAAGCGGAGATTGAACTCCAAGTCTCTTATTCAACCATCAAAGACTTTACTAGTTAACTAACTGAAACCCACATGTAACATAGTATTTAAATATTTATCACTTCTTGAGATTTAAAATTATTAGTTAAGTTTTTGTGTTTGGTATTTTTTTTTTTTTTTTTTTTTTTTGAGATTCCCTTAATACATCATTTTTTAGTTGATAATATAAATTTGGTTGACAAAATTGAAATAGCCTCCTATCTCTAAACTTATTTTTGGGACTTTCTTATGATTGCAGGTAGAAAACACAGGTTACCCAAATCAATCAACAGGAAGGAATCACTTACTCCACCATTTCCACAATCCACTCGAGCAAAAGAAATCAATTGTGACCGTACTCACAATTTCTATGACATTTGTTCAATCAGTGGCCCAACAGTCCTAGACCCCACCACTTCAACATTCTTTCTAATGTACCCTACCATCTCTACCCCACAAAAGCCCATGGTAGAAAAATTGAGGCCCTATCCACGCAAATGGGAGAATTTCACAATGCCTAGAATCAAGGAGGTCACCCTCATCTCAGGCCCATCAAGCCCAAAATGCAAAATCCAACACAAGGCCCCAGCTTTAGTATTCAGTGCGGGCGGGTACGCTGGGAACTTCTTCCACGACTTCAATGATGGCTTTATCCCCCTCTTCATCACCATCAATTCGGTCTATCCTGATCAAGATGTTATTCTCGTAATATCTAGGGCTCGTGATTGGTGGATTAATAAGTATATAGAAATAATACATACTTTCAGTAAGTACCCTATCATAGACTTGGATAATGATAATATCACTCATTGTTTTCCTTCTGTCAGTGTGGGCATGATAACACATGGCTTTATGACTATAAACCCTATATTAACACCAAACTCAATAACCTTCACCCATTTTCGTGCCTTCCTAGACAAGGCATATGGCCAAAATCAAAACCAAAACCAAAACCAAAACTATCCCTCTAAATTTAAACATTCAAAGTCTAAGCCAACTCTAGTGTTGGCTAGTCGAAGTGGTGGTGTTGGTCGTCTACTCTTGAACCAAAATGAAGTAAAATTTGAAGCTGAAAAAATTGGTTTTAATGTGATTGTTTTTGAGCCAAGAACTACAACCCCTTTGAAGGAATCTTATGCATTAATAAATTCGAGTCATGCAATGATTGGGATACATGGTGCAGCACTAACACATTCATTGTTTCTTCGGCCTGGCTCTGTGTTTGTGCAAGTGGTGCCACTTGGGGCTGAATGGGTGTCACAGGTTTGCTTTGAAAAATCAGCTAAGGATATGGGGTTAGTGTACATGGAGTATAGGATAAAAGCAGAGGAGAGCAGTTTGATAGAGAAATATGACAAGGATGACATGATGATAAAAGACCCAGTTGCTTTTAGAGGAAAGAAATGGTCCCCTGAGGTTATGAGGATATATTTGAAGGAACAAAATGTTAAGTTGGATTTGGTTAGGTTTAGGGAGTACTTGAAGGAAATGTACAAGACGGCCAAGAAATTCATGGACAAAGAGGGATAGTGATAATGGTCGTGCATATTGAAAGGACACTAGAAGATTTAATAAGTATATTTTGTATTTGTATTTATTTTTTAATTCTTTTTGTTTATAATTCTGAGTTTGAGATAAACAAAAATGGACGCTTTGAGATAAGCATAAGAAGTTTGTTAAATATGTTTACTAAATGAATTTTTTGTGGAGTGGTCATTGTGTTATGAGTGCGCGGTGGCAGGATTTAAAGGAAAAAATCACTGAGACGAAACTAATAACGAAATGGAGCCAGTGCTTTAAAATTTTATAAGAAAAATCATTTCTATATTATATGAAAACAAATGTTTTACATTGGATGAAGATCACACACTCAGGTTCCTCATCTAACATGAAAATGAATACACAATACGATATCACCATGGCCTACAACACCCAACATATCTCTCTCTCGTTTGATTGGGTAGTTTAAGTTGTTTAAAGTACAAGAACAACTTAGTTTTAAATACATTTTATATAGGTGGACATAAAAAAATTCCCAAAAATAAAATTTTAAGAATAAATGAATAACCATACTAGTATATCAAAAACTTGAGAGTTACGCAAAGATTAAAATCTTTTACTCCATTCTAATTCTCGGTTAGTTTTGTAATAGCAAATTAATAATGAGAGAGAGAGAGAGAGAGAGAGAGAGAGAGTTCAAATTTGAGAAATTACAGAGAAAATTTTAAGTATCAACTTAATGAAATTGGTCCATTCTAACCTTGATATTTAGAGTTTCACAACAATTAGGGGAAAAAATCAAAGCCTTTTAATTTATTTGTCTAGAAAAACTGCATTTTTAAACTTGAATCGACAGAGAAAGAGAAAGAAAAAGAAAAGAGTATGAATATATAATTTTTCGGACTATGAGTTATACCATTTCACCTCAAAACCAGTTGATGATGAGAAAGACACACTCAAATCTTTTATGGTTTTCAACATCACACTACGCAGGCATGTTTTTAAAGTAGTTGTAAGTAGTCAAATTGTAATCCCCCCAACAATCCTTCCTTTACAATGACACTCCTGTGACTCAAACCCATGACCTTAGCTCTAATACTATTTGTCAAATCGTAAGCTATGTCATTCCATCTCAAAACCAATTGGTGATGAGAAAGACACACACAAATTTTTTATAGCGTTCGACATCACACCACACAAGCCTATTTTTAGAGTGGTTGTAGGGAGTCAAATTGTGGTCTCCCAACATAATTGATGTAATGAAATAATGTCATATTTGCATTTATTTAGAAGGGTAAACTATGATAGAAACCTTTTTATTAAAATCTGTTAAGCCCTAACTCATAACTCGTTAAGTTCATGTCGTGTTGGGTTCGTGGGTTGATTTCGCCACCTCTATTGATGCCCTTATCGACTATGAAGATCCAAGCATAACATTAACCAATCTAAATTCAAATCTTACATATGCCAAGAAAGAAGCCAAAATTCATTGATGACTTGACTTAACAGTTAAAAAACAATTTTCATATAAAAAAGAATGTAATAAGTTTCAAATTCTATAATAATAATAATAATAAAAAAAATAAAAGACAAAATGGTGGCAATGTAAATGTATTTTTAAATAATTTTAAACCAAACTCTCTAAAATGTAACTGGCCTTTATATATAGAAATTCTTTAAATTTCATATCCCAAGAATTAATTGGATTCAATGCAGCTATGCCTTTAAATTTAATTGAAAAAACTAACATAGTGCACCTAATTATTGAGTTGTACATAAATTTTACCCTCTTTTAAAACCAGACAATAGGCTTCTTTGTGTAAAAAATAGGCTTCTTTGTGTAGAAATAGATATGTACAATAAATTTTATAGCGCCTACTTTTATGAGCTCAATTGTGTTGTTTGGAGGGCACCCACATTCAAGTAAGCTTGATCAACCCCTTTCCTACATCCCACTTTAGTTCTATCTTTTGATTCTTTTCCTCTCTAATCTCCTAATCAATATTTTTCTTTTTCATTCTAGTTCTCATTTTTTTTTCGATTGGTGTTTTCTTTGAATTTGTAATCAAAGTTGTTTTCTGTGAATTGACCTTAATTAAAAAGTGACCATAGTTGTTAATTGAAAGCTTGGTCATTTTCGTGTACTAATTAATCTAAGGTTTTAGTTTTAGTTTTAGTTTTTATTATAGCACCAAGAGCACAATTCTTACATTACATACATATGTTAATTCTCCAAATTAGATTTTTAGTGCCTGAATTCTTCTTCTACTTCTTCGTTCTGAGCCCAGTTATACATATGTTTAAATAAAAACCGAAAATAATTAGATATTTTGAAGCATGAATAGATTTCATTTTTCTTTTGGAGGACCCTCATTTATCTTGATAGTAATATTACTAATTTTATCAACAGTTAATTATAACTATTAATAACTAGTTCTTTCACTTGTACTGCATGTTCAAAGACTTTTTTATTTTTAATTAAAAATTAATATTTTGAAATTATAGTAACAAGAATTGGTTATATTTTGAGTGTATAGCACATTTCTTGATTTTACATATAGAATTTGATTTTTAAAACATCTTTTTTTACTTAATTTCTTTATTTAATATTTTCTTTTGGCCCTTTTATGTGGGTGTGTCTGTGGGGTATAATATTTTGTGAGAGTAGAAGTTGATGGGTGTGGGGTCAAAAACACAAAGCTATAGAACTAGCCTTGAGTTCAAGATCAACACAACTAATTTATAATGTATGGGAGGTAGAAATTCAAAATGGGAAGATTAATAAGATGGTTGAAGGAAAAGACAAGAAATCAAGACTTTTTATATATTAGAATCGTACTCCCGAGGTACAAAGAGTGGTTCTAAAGGATGAATACAAGTGAAAACTCTTCTTTTTTTTTCTCTTTCCTTTGGTTTTTTTTTTTTTTTCTAGATCCCTTCTCCTGTTGCCCTCCTCTTCCTTTTATTGTCATTCTTCTCTTCTTCTAGTTGTCCTGTTATTAGCTAGATTTAGGGGGACACTTGTCTCATCAACACCTTCTCCTGCCATTCTTTGATCATGAAAATGGACTTTTGGGGGTGTTTTCACTATTCAGGTTAGTTATTCAGCATTCAATGTGACTGCATTAGATAAAAAGAGCCTTAAATGCAGAGGTGGCTGTTACATTAGGCTCTGCATTTTCCTCTATATTTTCCTCGAGAAAGTACGTGAAAAGGGGGGATACTCGGCTAAGCAAATGGCTGCTTCTTGGTTACGCCAAGTGCTCCTTGGGAAGATAGGTTTCACGGATTACCTCAATAATGGGCCCAATTGATCTTCTCTCAATGGAAGGCTCGTTCATCCCTTCTCAACGCCTAGGCCAAGCCCATTTGGAGGATGAGGTTTCTCAAGACTCTCTCTCTCCGAGTTTAAGATCCTCAGAGAAGAATTTTAGGTCCACTTCCCCTCAATGGGGCAGTTTTAAAATTTTGAATTTGTCTTATTATTTTTTTTTCAATATGATTATTTTTTCAAATATAGAAAATGTAGAAGCTAAAGAGTTCCCCTATTATATATATATATATATATATATATATATATTAATTTATTATTTTACTAAGGTGAGTAAGTTTTTTTCTGGACTTTTTTTCACTTTTTTTTCCTCAAATGAACATTCAAAATTGCCAGAGAATCCAAAGATTTTTTTCATCAACATATTAATTAAAGATATATCTGAAGCTTCCTATATGCAAGTAATGAAGAGATTAAGTTTAGCAACTGCAACGTGTTTATCGTTTTTGGTGTTTATCTATGTCCATCTCAGTCTCACAGCTATAACGAATTTATTTGGCAATCTTTCAAGGTATATCAAATATGCCCTCTTAAACTTTCAAGGTATATCACATATGCCCTCTCACATGACACCAAATACTTTTACTTATTTGTGTTTCTAATTTTTGTGTATAACAATAAAAAAAAAATAAAAATAAAAAAAAAATCCTGTTTCTCATCTAATTAAGTCAATTTATCCATACTAAAGTCCTCTATTATAATAAATACATGAAAAAGTCTATAATAACAACTTTTGTACTCAATTTTTATATGATTGATTATGAATGTATTTTTCAAACAGTGAGTTATGACACTTCATCTTAAAACCAATTAGTAATGAGGAAAACACTCTCAAATCTTTTATAATATTCGATATCACACCCCATGGACTTGTTTTTAGAGTGGTTGTAAAGAGATGAATTGTGGCCCCCCAACAATCCATCCCCCACAATAACACTCCTGCGACTCAAACCTGTGACCTTGGCTATTTGTCAAATTGTGAGTTGTGCCACTCCACCTCAAAATCAATTGGTGATGTGAAAAACACATTCAAATTTTTTTATGGCAAGGCATTTGACATCACACCCTATAAACCTATTTTTAGAGTGGTTTGTAGGAAGTCGAATTATATTCCCCAACACTATTAGTCAAATTTTGACCATAGTATATTGATTTTTTTTTTTTGGTTGAGAATCAACCATAGTATGTTGAATTTATAGTGATATTCTTGTTTTTGGTAGAAATAGTGATATTCATTACTTCTTCTCCTTTTTTTTCTTTTTTTCTTTTTTTTGACAGAATTAAATCACTTTAGAGTCGTATTTTCACAGAGCCAATTAGAACAAGCTGGACAAATCACCTGCAACCGTTCTCATGCTTCCTATGATCTGTGTTCAATCGATGGTCCCACACTGTTAGAAGCAATCACCTCAACTCTCTATGCATTGGACCCCATCAACACTACTCAACAACCCATATGGTTGAAATCTAGACCATACCCTAGAAAATGGGACAAAGAAGCAATGTCCACAGTCAAATAGTTGACTCTCACCTCAGCTCCACACAGCACTCAACGTAAAGTCACACACAATAGTCCAGCCTTAGTATTCAGTGCGGAAGGGTACACTGGAAACCTCTTCCATGATTTCAATGATGGGTTTGTTCCCCTCTTCATCACCATCAACTCTCTCTTCTTCAATCAAAATGTCATACTTGTGATCTCTGATTGCAATGATCTATGGTGGCCCCAAAAGTATGCTGAAATTATCTCTCAATTCAGTCGCTATCCAATCATTGATATCAAGAAAGAGAGTCGCATATTGCTTCCCATCAGCAATCTTAGGGCTAATAAAACATGGGCCCATGATTGTGGATCCCACATTACTACCCCACCACCCAAAATCCCTCACTGATTTTCGAATTTTCCTAGAAAATTCATACAAGAAAAAGGGTGGTGATGATGTGCTAATTACATCCTATAATAGGCCACAACTTGTGTTTGTAATTCGAAAACTTGATGTGGGTAGAGCAATTTTAAACAAAAAAGAAGTTATCGAGGCAATTGAGGAAGTGGGGTTTGATGCAAATGTTCTTGACCCAACAACAACACACACATCTTTGGCTAAGGCATTTGAGCTAGTTCACTCTAGCCATGTAATGTTGGGGGGTTCATGGGGCAAGAACAACTAACACATATGTTGTTCCTAAGGCCAAGGGCAGCGTTGGTGCAAGTGGTGCCAATTGGGGTAGATTTGCCTTCGAATATAAGTTTCAAAGGGCCAGCAAAGAATTTGGGATTGGAATACATGGACTACAAGGTAAAAACAAAAGAAAGTAGCTTAGCTGAAATATTTGGGTCTAATGACTTGGTGCTAAAGAATTCAGATGCTTATGTTAATGGGAATTATAGTAATATGAGGGTATACATGAGGACCCAAAATTTGAAGCTTGATATTGTGAGGTTTAAGAGATACTTGGTGAAGGTATATGAAGAGGAAAATATGTTGAAGCATGTGTAATACATGACATGTGTTGAGGTTTACAAGAGATACTTTTGGTGAAGGTATACAAGAAAAGGCTAGGTCTAGACTATAAATACTCCAAAACCCTCACAAACCAAGGTACGCACAAACCAAGGTACGCACAATCAGTTGAACTCTAGCGCTCTTGAGTTATTAACGAGGTTCCTAACTTGCCTTCGGAGGGTTTTTGGCCGGCACCACACCGGTGCTCCCTTCCAGGTCTTCTCTTGTCGTCTTTCAGGTCTTTATTTCGCACCGTTCAAGACCGTGCAGCTCACTGGTGAAGTTCGGCATCATCAGTATACAAGAAGGCTAAGAAATTCATGAACATGGAAAGTTAGCTCATTTTTATTTGGGGGGCCAAAACAAAATTCAGCTTTGTCCTAGGCTCCTAGCTATTCAGCTAATTTCATTTATGTTCAACTTTACCCAAAAAAAAAAAAAATCTTTTTTTGAAGGTACTACAACTATATATTTGTCAAATAAGTTCTCCCCAAATAGATATGGTTGAGCCACCAAGGAAATGGGAAAATTATGTCAACCATATTTTCTGTTCTCCCTTAGGCTATGTACAGTTCATTATTTATGATATATGAAGCATATGCTTAATTATTGAATATTATTATTTTTAATTAATTATTGAATATCCAATAATTAAATTTTTTCTTATAATCATTATCTAGAGAAAAAATAAAATTGAATAAAAAGTGAAACTGAGAAGGACAAATCTTTCAAATATAGTGGCCTACTCACATTTCTTACACTTTATTAACATTTTTTTACATGTATTAGTTGCAACGATAATCAGCAATGCATGGATCCAATTTGTTATCTTATGGAGAAAATCATTGAGAATTCGCCGTGCACTTAAAAACAAATACTCTTAAAAAGTCAAGAGTCTGGTTGACATTTCTTAGTATTTTGAAGACATTCAAAATTCAAATATTTCATGTCCCGTTATAATTATTAAATTATCCTAAGAAGAAGAAAGAAAAAAAAATTTCAATCTACAATCAAGCTAGGAAAGATGTCAGCATGGATTTGTTTTTTAATGACAATAAATCTCAGGAAAAAAAATTGCAATCTACAATCAAACTAGGAAATATGTCAGCATGGATTTTTTTTTTTTTTTAATGATAATAAATCTTGGAAGTAATTTCCTGGATTCCCATTTAACCATCTTAGAGCCTTTAGTAACCTTCCTTCTTTTTTTCTTTTTTTTTAGCTGATCCACCCTAACAACCAATGGGCTTCACTAATATCAAGGCTCTGTCATGTTAACAAATTTATAATCCAATTTGACTCATGCATACCCCTAATTATCATCAATTTAAAAAAGATATCAATATGGAAATTTATTTATTAATGGAAAATAAATCTAGGAAGTAGTTTCTTAGATTTCCATTTCGCTCATTTAGCCCCATTAGTAACCTTTTCTTTCAATGGCTTACCCTAATGACTGACAGACTTCATTAATATCAAGGCTTCGAACATCGGTTTTTTTATTTTAATTTTTTAATAATCAACATCGGTTTAATTGAACAACCATTTAAAATGAGAGATATTGTGGCCAATTATCATCCACTCTATTGTTGACCTATCATTTTGTTTACACATCACAATTTACTAAACTCCACTCGCTAATTAATGCGTTAAATTCATCTTCGGTCATGAGTTATGGCAACCTTTGGTTAAGATAGTATAAACCAACAAACTCATTTCTCTTTTTGGTTCCTAATCACACTAATGTTCAGTCTTTCAGATGGTGAATGCAAAACGACCAAAAATATTTACATCAAATTGGTCTTTACGTTGGTTAATTTTTTTTATATTTCAAGTAAGTTTGTAAATTATGAACTATTTTCTAAATGGTGTTGATCAGAGTGAATATTCTTTAAACATTCTAAATCAGTATCTTTTGTAAAATAAATTAGAGTTACAGAATTAGATAAAACTAATAGTTCTAAATTTTACTCAATTTAAAATAATTTAAAGAAAAAAGTCAAAAACATCACTTTACAATTTACATGCCTAATTCAATACACGTCAATATAAGAAAATTATCCCTTTAAACAAAAATATAAAAATAATAATAGACAGTACTAACGGAAACCTTAGTTTTTATAGATGAAAAAAGAAATAATGATTTTTAAGTCCTAACCACAAAATTTGAAATTGATTTTTCTTCTAAAAATAAGAGAATAAAAATATAGTGTCCATGTGTATAATTCTCCAAATGCCAAAAAATATATTTTTTTTTAATGAAACCTACTTATCTATTTTTAGGTATATATGTCATTTATATATTTTGGTTTAATGTGTTACCTTTTTTTTTTAGATATATTTCAATCTATAACGTCCGCTTCTAAAACATTAATTGGATTTTGGTGTAGGTGGGGATTGAACCCTAGATTTCTTATTCAACTATCAGAGACTTTACTAGTTAAACTAATTGGAACCCACATGTGTTAGTTATCTATAATATAAGAGTGAGAAGAAGAAGAAGAAAATGCATTAGTTCACGCAAACTATCTATTCTTAGAAACATATACCTTAAATATAATTTGATTTAATGAGTTAGGTATGATATAACTTATAAGTGTAACAAGAGGAAAAAAATGATACAGTAGTCATTTACATTAAAGTCGTAAAATTTTATTAAAATATTTAGGGGGGCCATTAGCTAAAATTTACATCTAATTTCATTTATGTAAAAATTGAATGAGAGTGGGGGAGGACTTCAAAAGTGAGGGGTTACCAACACCCCCCCCCCCCCCCAACACACCCTAAGACCTAATATGCCATCAAGAATGAGCTGACGAGCGACTCTTTGACGATAAAATCAATAGGATTCTCTTTGGATTTAATTTATTAAGGGAATATTTTGTATGAGTGGCATAATCTTCTTCATACATTTCTCTTGGCAATCATTCTTTTATGCTTGTCTTGGGAGAGATTTACTCCGTGATCCAGGTTTGGGGTCTGAAAATTAAATCATGGCGTGCGTTATTTCCCCATTATAAATAATATCTTGTAATGATAGCTATCCATCTCATGAATCTCAATGATTAGATATGGATTGAATACCTTTCCATATGGGAAATTCATGGAAAGGATATTCCAAATTCTTCAATCACATTTTCTACAAGGTAAAAACTAGTTTATAGATTCTGTTATATAAACACCATCACACACTTACTCAATCTGTACATAAATAGTAATAGTTTCCAACTTGAAAACCGTGATTTCAAGTCACAATTTATGTGCAATTTGAATGTGTAAAATAGGGTCTGTGTTAACACCCTTTTCTTTAATAATAATAATAATCTCAATCAATTACAATTAAAATGTTAAGCCTTTTCATTCAACTAAAAAACAATAAATATTAAAATTCATTGGGAATTTCAAACTTATCACATTTTTTTACTTGAAAACCAAATAGATAGTAATATAATATTAAAGTCTATTTGTCTCTTAAAAAATCATTAATGTCTAATTTCATACTAACAGTCAGTTAGTCCCATAAGTTTCATGGCATTAAATGCCAAAGCTTTAATTGATTCCCATTAAAAGAAAAGACCAAAAAAAAAAAAACTTTGTAATTAATGAGAAGAAGTAAGGATACTTTAAATTATATTTAATAGGCCTCATTTATTATTCTTTTTATTTAAAAGATTAAATTATGATTTTACAATACGTCCAACCCACCTAATTTCACACACAACTATGTGTTAAGCTTCAATTAATTAAAATAGTGTTCTTTCTTAGGGAAAAAAAAATTAAAATAGTGTTTGTGATAGACCTATGTGATAGTGATGTTGCGAATTTCAAAATACCTTTTTGAGTTCGTTAGTGTAACTTTACCGCGAAATTCTAAAATCTTTTTTTTATATATACAAGATAGAAATTCTATTCTAATCTAACTTAAATGTATATATGTGTGAAATTTCCTCTTCGAGACTTGAATTCTAGCCCTTATCCCCCCCCCCCAACACCCCACAAGTGCTTAAACTTATGGAGTGATCATCGCACACCCAAGAGTGTGCAATGATAATTCAAAAATCTTATTCATTCATATTGAAATGATTATATTGAATTTTGTCACATCATTAATTAAGGTTAAATTGTATATTTGATATTTAATAGTTGACATCTGTTTCAAAATCATTTGTATACTCTTTCTCAAAAAAAAAAAAAAAAAATCATTTTTGTACTTTAAAATTTTCCACTTTAGTCTTAATAATTTTGGAAATATTTTAATAAGGTCAACATCGTCATTTGATGAATGAAAATTAGTAGAGACCATCATTCATATGAGATAAGAGAGTATAATTTCATGTTGATTACTAAATAATTACTTCAAAATGACATTAGTTTCATTATTTTCTTATGCTACATCATTATTCTCTATTAATCAAATGGCAAGTTAAGAGGTACGGGGATTAATAATTAATATATAATTTAATAAATGAAGTGAAGGGCCACATCATCTCGAGATTATTAAAAATAAAATAAGATGTATAGTTTGCTTGCAAACACCTAAATGCACACCCTTTTTTTTTTTTTTTGAGAAAAGGTAAATCCATGAGGTTTTATTAAAACACAAACTTAAGGGATTACATCAATGTGAACTAGAAAAGAAATGTATGGTGGAATTGATTTCATCCACACTAGAAGAAATGCACACCTAGTTTCACCGAATATTTTGGTGTCAATTTATAATTAGATTATATCACTAGTATAGTCGCATGTGAAACCACCATGTGCTCGTTGAAAAAATAAATTTTGATTGCACCAATCTTAAGTTGACAACTAAGCATGACGTTACTGTAGAGGTAGAGTCTTCCACAAGAAAAAGTAATTTTTTTTCCCTCAAAGAAATGAAAATTCTCCTTGGTTTAGTAACTATGGTTTATTTTTGGGCAAAAAATCTATTTATTTATGGTAATTATGCAGAACATTGATCTGCTCTCTTACCTTTCCTTGTAAAACAGGATCTATAAAATCAGCAAAATTTGCTGAATAGTAGCTTTTTAGAAAAAATTTTGGTATATAGCATGCGTTTGAAACTATTTTGTAAGTTGGACTGTTTTTGGAACTCGAGTTTAGCAAACTTGAGTATGGGTTGGAACTCGAGTTTGCCAAACTCGAGTTCCAAGCACTATGCAGCAATATTGAATGGAACTCGAGTTTGACAAACTCGAGTTCTAGCCCAAACTCGAGTTTGCTAAACTCGATTTCCAAAAACAGTCTAACTTACAAAATAGTTTCATTGATATGCTGGTTTCTTAAAATTTTTATAAAATCATGCTGTTTGGCAAATTTTGCCCTATAAAATCTAATCTTCCTAGTTTGGTCGGTCCCATTTGTCTTTCTTTTTAAAACCTGCCTCAACGTTTAAACTTCAAGCCGCTTGTCTCCCTCTCTCTCTCTCTCTCTGTGTTCTTAACAGCAGCAATGGAGTCCAAGCTATTAGAAGCTGCTATAACAGGCACTCCAGCCCATATCACCTTCAAATCTTCAAGACCCACTTTGCATTTTGCCTCCAAAGCCACTTTTATATCCCCTGAATCAAATTTTGTTGCAAATGGGTGTCGCCCAATTCAGGCTTCTTTTTCTTCTACTACTCCTCCTTCTTCCTCCTTTCCAATCAGGTGCGATAAAAATTGTGTCTTTCTGTCTTAAATCTCTGGCATGTTCTTTATTTCATCAAGCTCTTCTCATTATAACTTATAATTGCTTTTTTCTCGTTAAATTTATTGTATGATTGCAAACTATACGTGTTGAGTAATTGAAATTGGGAAATAAAGATTGATAAGCATCTTCCAGTGGAATGAATTGATTGCTTGTAAAAGTGATTTTTTTTTTTTTTTTTCCTTTTGGGGAAAAGTTAACTATGCTGGCATTTGTTTAGGATATATTTAAAAAAAAAAAAATTATGAAAAAAAAGTAACTGATTTTTTCGACAGCTTATTATATTTCTCGAATTAAAAGTTTGCTAAAATAGTCTATTACCAAAATTTCGCTAAGGGTGCCACTTAACCGGACTTTTTTTTTTGGTTGCGTAGTAAAGGTGTAACCGTTTAGCTATATTATAAATTTTATATTACAGACGAGTTGTTCATGCGCACATAAAAGGTGGATTTTGCTGATTTATACTGTGCAGGTACTGGACAAAGAAAAAGTTAAATTGCATGTATACAGTCATCACTCGTTAAACCTTGTGTTTGGTATACTTTAAAATGTATCTAAAACTCCTTGCCATCGGACATTATGCGATGGATGAAAAATGTTGGCATAGTAAAGTGGTGCCTGTTTAGCATCCCGAATTAAAACCATAAATATTTCAAACTATAGCTTTTTTTCTTTAAAGCTCACTTTTTGTGTATAAGACTTTTTCAAATAGCCCATTTTTTTAAAGCAATAAATTATAAGGGCTGTTTGGTATATGATTTTGAGGAACAATTTTTTGTTTTTAAATAACATTACGCCAATTTTCATACAATTTTTTATCTACACGTATTTGCAAAAAATGCAAACAATGTTTCTAAAACAACATTATCAAACACCTCTATAATTTCAACTTAACCTTACTTTGATGAGTGGAGTCTATAATGTGGTATGAATTCTTTTTGTCCTTTTAGTATAGTCCAATCCATCAAATCACAGTAAAGATTGAAACTATAGGGACTAATCACTAAAGTGAGACATGTTAAAGTGTAACAACAATTTTGAAATAAAGGTAATTGAGGACTAAGTGTGCATTTGGGTAGAGATTAAAAATGAAAATTATTTCACCATTCAGTTTATTTTTGCTACTATTCATGAGTCTTATTGCACTTTTTGGCACTATTTATAGGCCTACTGAACTATTTCAACTAACTTTTACTTTTATTAACAGTACTTTTAGTAATAATTTTTTTGTTTCAACAAAATAAGTTATATCCAAACACACTCTGAATATGCAATTCACAAAAAAAAAAAAAAAAAAAAAAAAAGTGGTTAAATTACACTTTTGAACCTTAAAGTCTGAGGTTGTTCCTTTAAGTTTGAGATTTTTCATTTTGGCCCAACAATTTTGATTTCGTTTTCAAAATAGCCATTTTGTCCATCTCCAAGTCCGTGACTAATTTGGTCATTAAGTGCTACAAAACAATGTTGTTCTCTCTCTTTCTCTCTCTCTCTCTCTCTCATTACAACTAGATTAGTCACGGTGGATAAAAGGACCATTTTGAAAACAAAATCAAATTTGATGGATCAAATTATAAAATCTCAAACTTTAAGAGACCAAAATGAATATGACCCGAAACTTTTTGGGTCAAGTGTATTTAGTTTTTTTTTTTTTTTTGGGTTAAATTAGTGGAGGGATAGTATGTAAACAAAGGGAATAGTGATTTTGGCACTACTACGTATGGAAAAGTATGTGAATGTGAAAATGCATGTCTAACTTGGTCAGTGAAGCCTGCCTTTTCCCTTCTCACAATGTTCCTACATTTGCTCAAGAATCAAACCGTGGAAGCCACCGTTTTTAGGGGGCCATTTATTTAATTTTGGGTCTGCCACTATTAGGAAAAAAAAAAAAAAAAAAAGGTTGTACCCAATGCCCAAAGTTTTCCCTTTTGTGGAATTTGGAAGAGATGATTGATAAGAAACCTTATCCTTTATTTTTTTTTTTTTCCAAAGAGGCTGCAACCAGACTCAAACCCTCTACTTGTCGCTTTTGGTGGAAAGCACTTGCCATTGTATCAAGGCCCGACCATGGAGAGTGCCACTATTAAACTTTTTGAAAATAATCTCATTTTGTGAAATCCCAAAACTCATTTGAACCTTTCTTTGGGGTGTTGGGTGGTCCCCCAAGGCCTTCTGCCCTTGCGCTTGAGTGTGAGTACACACACACGTTTGTATTTATGTATACTTTTCCGAGGATTAGATTTGTGAAAATTCATTCTATACTAATAGAACATTACTCTATATGTTTTATTTTTTCACTTTTTTGTTAAAGTTGCTTTTTTTAATAAGCCTCACTAGCTGGGTTGATTGAATGTCTAACCTTAATTCTTAAAGCATGATGCCTTAAGCAAGTAGGCAATAGAAGGAACTACCATGTCCATTTGCTAATGTTTGCTGTGATATATCTTGATCTAATAGTTACTGGGTGTGGAAAATAGTTTCAAATCTATCAATTGTGTGAAAGAATTTTGTAAACAAATTGCAACATCAACCTCCATTTGCTAATGTTTGCTGCGATATACGTTGATCTAATAATTACTGGGTGTGGAAAATAGTTTCAAATCTATCAATTGTGTGGAAGAATTTTGTAAACAAATTGAAACATCAACCCCCCCCCCCCCCCCCCCCCCCAAAAAAAGAGTGACTTTTATGTGTTGGTTAACCAACTTCTCACATTGCAGACTTGTAGAGAAGAAAAGAGTGGATCAGAGTGAGACCTTGACTCTACCCTTTATAAGACACTCTTTAATTCGACAAGAGGATAGCATAATATTTAGCCTTTTGGAGAGGGCTCAGTATTGTTACAATGCAGACACATATGACCATGATGCATTCTCCGTGGATAGTTTCAATGGATCTTTGGTTGAGTTCATGGTCAGGGAAACCGAAAAGCTCCATGCTCAGGTTATCTCATTTCTGAAAGGAAAATTAGTATTAAAAAAAAAAGTATGATGTCAGAAATTTCCTAATCCACTTCTCTTTGAAAACTAGGTGGGCAGATATAAGAACCCAGATGAGCTTCCTTTCTTCCCAGCAGACCTACCTGAGCTGATGCTTCCACCTTTGCAATATCCACAGGTATGAAACACCATTATTGTAATCTTATCTATGTTTATATAAGATCTCAGATTACTTGAAACCCCAATGCCTTAAGTTGGTGGGAAACTTTTTCCACAGATTTGCCCATTTTGATAGCAAAAAATAGAATAATGGACCACTCCCATAGTATTAAATATTCCCAGTGCGTATGCCTACTCTTGGGTGAGTCATAGTTGTGATGTGGTGGTCACATTAGGAGAAGTTGCAGGAGTAGGTGTTGGCAAACTGAATAGTACTTCTATGAATATTAGTCATTTGACCGTTGTACGTAATTCGAGGAACAACAGGTTTCCACAACAAGGTCCATGGAATGATCAAAATGTGTTTCTGCAAGGCCTTATATGATTGTGTTTCCATTCATCCTTATGTGGACTTCAGGTTTTCTGAGGTTTTTTTTTTTTTGGGGGGGGTCGGGGGTGTTGATCTTTACACGCCTTGTGTAATTGGGTTGTGCACCTTCACCCCTTCTTTGCAAATATTTTTCCTTTTTTTCAATAAATTTTTTATAATAACGTAGAAATTGCTTTTTATTCATTAGCAGAACAGATACATCAGACCTTAGCTGGTCCTCTGAAACCTCTACCCATACTGACTCCTGAATTACATTTTTCACATATTTGGCTAATGAGTGTGCTACACTATTGCCTTCCCTTCATACCCAACTGAAAGATAAATTCTTCCTGACTGTTCTAGAGCCAAAGTTAACCCAACTGAGTTTCCTTCAAAGCATGCCTCTCAAACAACCATTTCAATGGCAAACATCACTGTCATACTTGTGGGAAGACCTCTGCTTCCTCCCCCTCAATCACTGAGCTACCATGATCACTCAAAGCCACAATAAACAAACCTCAAGTGATCTTGGATTATCAATCCCATGCCAGGCTGTCATTGTCCTTGAAAGGTAGCTCCATTACGATTCACTTTAAACTAACCTATATCTGGAGGGGACCATGCTCTTCTATTAAAATTCTTGATTTTGTTTGGGGTTTTTGAGCTTAGAGGATCTTCCATATCTGCCATGTATCCATTCCACTAGAGCTTTCAGGCATCATAGGAGGTTTCTATTGAAGGCAAGGTGATATGCACTCTAACAGAGAAGTGGCCCCCTTAGTAAAATCCCAAATTTACTTATCTGGAGCTCTTCTTTGCCAATGGAATTTTGAGAATTATATCTGCTTCTTCTTCACTAAAAATCTCTCATATTAGAGATGAATTCCACCATTTCGTATCATTATCAATTAGGTTGTTAACAACAGCTTTTTATGCAGTATATTTGGTGGGGATGTGGCTTTGAAGGTTTGAGAAATACTTAACATGGCTGCATTAGCAGATATATTAATATTATGCTGTAGAATAGGCAGCCATGTTATCCACTATCGATAATCCTATGCATCTCAAACTCCTAATTTAAACTTGAACTGGAAAAGGTTGTCTCCAAAGTCCAACCTACACAATCTTCAAATTATTTCCTAGCCCCCCAAGAAGGGCATATGGTATTCTTTGCTGCCCTTCTATCGAAAGGCTTAGCGGTGAGGAACCTCCCTACCAAACTATTCATTCACTCCTCAAGTTCCATACAGCAATCTTCTTCTTTAAACATGGTTAGTAGGCATTATATGATGTCTGGATCAATTGGGTTCCTTTCTGTTCATTCACAACGACCTAGAGATCAGCCTGATCTGTTTGGAACCCTGAGGAATCTTCTGACAACTCCACAAGAGAGGGCTCCTACCTTGAGGACAGATCTGTAGTTATTCTTTCCTTTTTCTTTTTCTTTTTTTCTTTTTTAATTAAAAAAGATAAATTAGACATTCATATATGAAATGAACATTTTTGGCTGTCAAATTTTGAATTTACAATTCCATGGAATCCCTTGAAGGCATCACTGATACTAATGAATAACTAGGAGTTAAGTAAATTGTCAAAATACCCTGGGCAAGAGCATACCAAGTTAACTGCCAAAAGCTTATTGAACTCAGATATACCAGGTAAAAATTAACTTATTAATTTGTTTTTGTTGAACATCACTGGTCCATAGGCTAATGTTGTTAGTATAGTATGTTGACACTAGTCAAAATTTTCAAGTTCTGTTTTTTTGGCTTGAGATAGTCAATTAATATGTGGAAGTTCATTTTGGTGTAGAGATCTAGCTATTTTGGATATTCTAGTTTAGTCTTGTAGGTGGTGAGTGCATTTGTAGAACTTTATGTTATAAGATCATCTCTTTAGATAACATTTTTGTTTGCTTCGATATTCTTACACTGATTTGGTCTCTTTTTCTAATATGCATCTAGGTGTTGCATCCCTGTGCTGATTCAATCAATATAAACAATAAGGTGTGGAATATGTATTTTAGAGATCTTCTTCCAGGATTGGTCAAAGCAGGAGATGATGGTAATTGTGGGTCAGCTGCTGTTTGTGACACACTTTGTCTACAGGTATGTCATTGAACCGTTGCTCTATTATCAACTATAACTAATTTTTATGGTGCGATAGAGAAATACCTGTGTGATAATTTGAACTGGCCTCTTCCTGTTGCTTTGGTAATAGATAAGAGCCAATGAAGAATGCTCAAGAGGATTGCTTCTGTCCTTAATGGAGTAATTAAAGTAGATTGTCTGGCAGTTAAAAATATCTCTTATGCATTAGAAGTAATCTTATATATTGTACCCTTCAAGTAACCGATGGGTTAATTTATTCCCCTTTTGCATAGTCTAAAACTTACTGTTTCTTTGCTTCTATGCATTCTCTTATCTCCTTATATTATTTTAACTAAGTCATATTATTCGCCATTCTTTTTGGATTTTTCTTTTAGTCTCTGTGTCGCTGCTGCTATGCTATACTGGTTCAGTTCTCAGTTGCTGATTAATTGACATTTGTGTGATTTTGGATTATTGGTAACCTTCCATATTTTTCATGTAAAACCTTGACTTTAGGCTGATGTTGGACACTTACTGCAGGTGCTTTCCAAGAGAATCCACTATGGTAAATTTGTTGCGGAGGCAAAATTTCGAGAGTCCCCTGCTGCATATGAGGATGCCATTAGAGCACAAGTAGGTCGATAACGTGTTCTGAGTTTTTTTTATTTGGCCAGTGATTGGTTTTCCCACGTTATCTTTTCTCTTTTGCTGGGGAAATGTGGTCTTGCAGGACAGGGCTCAACTGATGGAATTGCTGACATATGAAACAGTGGAAGCAGCAATTAAGAAAAGAGTAGAGATGAAGGCTAAAACATTTGGGCAAGATGTAACGGTCAACCAGGAGGACGATGTGGCTGATCCTGTATACAAAATCAAGCCAAGTTTAGTTGCCAGTCTGTATGGGGAATGGATCATGCCTCTAACAAAGCAAGTTCAGGTTGAATACTTGCTGAGAAGATTGCATTAAATATAAGAATGTGTGTACTTGATGTTTCTTGCTTTGACATCTTACAGGGTCTTCAATATGAATACAGATCACCTGTAAATTTTCAATAGAAAACAGCTTTGATAGTCTCTCGTCCACATTTCTGGAACCTTTTCCCGAATGTGAAACTCAATCAGAGTGTTTTTTCCCCCATGTTTTATGCTCTGATTGTCTAGAAGAGAAGCTTGCATTTCCCTGGCTTTACCCTGTTGAAAATCCTCCAATGGGTAGTAATAATTATTTCATGCATTAGTTATATGTATCCTCCTCACATTTTGGATCCTACAATCTTGAAAGACTCGTGTGTGAGAGAGCATATACATATATCTAATATATGAGATCTCTTTTCAATGAATTGAGTAAGCTAACCATTTTGACATCTTGTCTCTACATGAAATATTGTTAGCACTAACAAAAACTACACTAAAATTGGAACTTTCACAACAATAACTTCAGCTCTCATAGGGTTGATTTCACCTTTTGTTTTTTCATCGGTGATTTATCTAACACATTCTACAAGCTAAGAATCAACAATCTCACTCCTCATCCCATACAACCGTATTTAATGGAGGATGGAAGTGTCATTTGAGTCACAATTCATTGACATTTTTAGGGTTAATATCCAGTTCAAGTATGGGTTCTTCTCACTATTATTTTACATAAATTAATCTTTTTTGAGTGACTCTATAAAACCACCCTCTCATAGTAGGTGAGATTCAAACATTTGTGTGACTCACATGCAATGAGAGGATGGTATCAAGGAACCGCTTCAATGAGATACATCCTTGTGGGAGTTACGAAATATATATATATATATATATATATATAAGTGAAAACCATCTAAGTATATGAATCTTAATTTGTCAAATTATGTAGTGGTAGGGAATAGGGACCTGCACTGTCCAAAATCTACCAAGTCCTTGTGAATTTGCCTAGAACAAATAGACACCAAAACAAGCAATGGTTGAGATGTTATTCCAAAAAAGGACTTAGTTTAGATCCAATGCGGGAGTTACGAAATATATATATATATATATATATATATATATAAGTGAAAACCATCTAAGTATATGAATCTTAATTTGTCAAATTATGTAGTGGTAGGGAATAGGGACCTGCACTGTCCAAAATCTACCAAGTCCTTGTGAATTTGCCTAGAACAAATAGACACCAAAACAAGCAATGGTTGAGATGTTATTCCAAAAAAGGACTTAGTTTAGATCCAATGCATTTAGTGCACTAGACCTAGTTAGATGGTGAAATGTATTCAAACGTAGATACATGTCATCATCTCAATGGATCCAATGCCATTAGACATTAGACTCAAGCTTGATCTCCAAAAAAATATACTCAAACCCTAAATTGGCTCTCACTTATATATATCTATATATTACTAAAAGTCGAAGCGTAGCATTTAATATTGCTACGCTCACATTGAGCCATGTCAGTAGCCATGTCATTTTCATCTTTTTTCCTAAATTTATCCTACAATTTTAAAATAGTTTTTCTCAATCTAAAAATACTAGTAAAACTAAAGTTTTCTCCAACCTATCTCCACCATAAAGCCCACTTCTTTTAAATTTAATTCCACCAACCCACTTCTTCTAAATTTAATTCTAACTTAAAGCCCAAACCCAAGCCTTCTAAACTGAAAACCCTTAGAAACCCACGGTTACAATCTCTTGATTTCCTTTCCTTTTGTTTCTCACTTGCTCCTTCCCCTTCTCACCTTCTAACGGCAGAATTCTCATGCCCCTTTTGTTTCTCACATGTTCCTTCACCTTCCCCACCTTCTAACGGCAGCCTCTTTGTCTTCCTTAATCCTTTCCTATATACTAACAAAAGCTAGATGCTTTATTCAAGTATCTCTAAATCCAGGTCTATTTTCTACTCTATTCTTTTTGCTTGATTGCTTGATGTTTATTATTCCCTTCTTAAATTTTATTACTGCATGCTGCCTCTTGAGTGTTGTGATGCAACTCAGATTAGTTTGTGTAGTCTATGCAAAATAAGTCAATATTGTTGTAGCGGAAACAATTTTTTGTGTGTTTACTACAATGCCAAAATTAGTAACAGATCTCCTCTGTGTATGTATTTAAATTTAAACAAACTATATCAAATATCTGATCTCAATGTCGATTAGAGTTTATTTTGTGTTGGTTGTGTTACGGGATGTAGCAATTCTTATATTTCAATTTGGGAAGTTTTTTAATTTGAAGTTTTCTTGATGTTCAATACCATCTTGGATCAATGAATGCTTTAGTTTTGTTATAAAAAAAATTAAAAAAAAAAAAGTTTACTTGCTGATAAGTCAATTAAGAGCTGCAGTGTGTAACATTGCCTAGCATCTCACTAACAAGACCCCAATATCAGTACTGAATATGGCCTATACATGCTGAGAATTACCAAACAAAACGTACTAGATTTCAGAAAACTCCCATTTAATCTGATCTCAATGTTGATTGGACCTGCTTTTGAACATGGGAACCTTACACTAATAAAGAAGATGCAATCAACTTTATCAATACCAAAGTTATTCCTCACCCATGGTTCAGGGCAATTTGCCTTAATGGTCAGCCCATTGGTGCCATTTCAGTGACCAAAAATTCAAATAATGATAAGTGTAGAGGTGAACTTGACTATGTTTTGGGCTCTAAGTACTGACGCAAAGGGATTGCAACTAAAGTAGTTAAGTAGGTGGCTAATACTATATTTGCTGAATAACCACACTTGGAAAGGCTTAAAACTATAGTTGATGCAGAAAATGTGGTCTCCCAAAGGGTGCTAGAGAAGGTTGGGTTCCAGAGGGCTGGTGTTCTAAGGAAGTATATGATTTTGAAGGGGAAAACTAGAGACCTGGTGATGTTTAGTCTTCTTTCTTCTAATCCCAAGAGCAGACTATTTGTTCAAAGTTTTTGCTTTTGTTTTAATTTGTATGTAATATATGAATATTAAAGCCACCCACTAGTAGAAAACATTGATTAAAATAGTATTCAAATGCTTTGAATGTTCTCTCTTGTCATATAGAACATTCTTGAGATTATAAAATTGTGTATCCATAGCATATAATATATATATATATATATATATATATTTAAAAATGTTATTCCTACTACAATCTTTCTATTAGATAGCAGCAGATTAATTGTAAACATAGAAAATTAGTTCAGTATCAAGTCATCTAGCATATAAAATTTGTACTGGTTGAAGTAACAAGATACATTTTCCATATAATTAAATGCACATATAATTAAGGATTTAATTTAATTGAGGAACCATGTGTTTATGGTATTACATTATATAATGGCACTTAAATTAAATCTCTTGGCCTCCCTCTACCCTTCTTTAAATGGGGAATATCAATGCTTTCTACGGAACTGAAAGGGGAATATCAATCAATTTTGCCATGATAATCACTAAAGTTAATAACTTTTTCTTCAGTAACTAAAATGGATATCAAAGATTTTCCAGTTATTTCAAATTTATTAATAATTGATTTATATATTGATACAACTTATGCAACTTTTGTTTTTGGACAGCTCTCTTTTGGTTTTTGCTTGCAATATTTAATGATTGAACTGTCATCAATACATATGTTACAGGTGAACTTCTATCTTCTCACATTCTCTACACTGCTTTAAACAACTGAAAAGCAAGCTTGTGGCTATATGGCACAGGTTTGTCAACATAAACATACAGCTATTTAATATTTAATGAATAGGTTACATGTCCACAAATGTTATTTTACCATTAATTAATAAAGGTAACGGACAAGAGTTTTCTTAATTTCCTAGCAAGATTATGCCTGGCATCATGTGATCGGAACTATAACTTAATTAAGCAATTGCTAGGAATGCTCACATGCAATTTCTTTAAGGCTTGTGAGTAATTGTATTGAAATATACCTTTGGTTCCTAAACCTATCACCAAAATGTCATGTTCATTTTTAATGAATCTTTTGCATCAAGTTATTCCTTGTATCTTTCAAAATCAATCATTTTATCACAACAAATAAAAATATTGAAAAGTATTGTTGAAATGTTTAACCTTAAGAAAATAATAAATTTATCAGTTAAACACAACAAATAAAAATTGTACACACACACACACACACACACACACACACACACACACACACATATATATATACTCAATACTATAAGATTTAAGATTTATAGAGAAGGGTATATGAAAGGCTTCTATTCACAAAAAAATAATAATAATAATAATAATAATTGCTAATAAATTAAACAATCACTCATCCATACAACAATCAAAACACTATAAATTACAAAACAAAACAACTTCAAAAATACACACCAAAAATATCATAAAAATACTCTCTCCACAGTCACAAAAATGAGCATGCAACATGAATTGCCAATAGAATTATTGCTCAAAATATTTTCCAATGTTGGAAGACAATTGTCAAAATTTTTAGGCAACATCAAAACGAGATACACAAATTTAAATTCACATCTCATGTTTGTTACTTTCACATGAACTCCCCACTTTTTCTCTACTAATCACAATCTATCACGTCCAAAATTATGGCACAAAATATTGTAGTCCTATAATTTCTCTTTTTATTAACTTTATGCTATGAAGTCATGCACAATTCTAGAGTCATTGTTATATTTTTGAAAGAAATTTTATTTTTTAGCTTCATCAATCCAATATTGCAATTGTGATGATAATAATGTTCAAATGTAATCCTTAGTATATGATTATTATCACGTTTTGTCACCAGTTGATTTTTTTTAACACATTAGTTCCTTAATATGTGTTTTCGTTTTTAAAAATAGCTACAAGCAATTCAATAGGCTAACCTAAAAAACAAAAATTCTTCACCACATCAATCTAACTGGATTGCTTCAAAATCCTATATTCCTTCGAAACGATGAAGAAAAACTCATTCATCAATGCTTTAGGGTTAGAAACAAACAAGCACTATTTTGGATCGGAGCTCACAAATACTTTGTACAAAATCAAACTAAAGCGAGAAAAAAAGTCCTTCTTCAAGCAAACATAGAAGGAGACAAAAATGCAAAGTATAGACTAGCAATTGCATTGTCATGCAAATCAAATGATGAGGGAATACAACTACTATTATCAATTCTAAACCAACCAAATGGAAAACAATTGCTACAAAACTATTGACAAATCTTTCGACATACAACTTTTGGAACAAACACATTTCGCATCCCAAAAAACCAAGCATGCAAGAAAAATGAAGTGGATCATTGGGATCGTGAATGCCCTTACCCTTATGGAAACAAAGAATTACATGTAACAAGCAAAATGTGTTCAATTGACTTGGAAATGTACAAATTAGCCAACCGAGTTTGGTAGAAATTATGTTCCCAAAAAAAGAGTACAATAAAATTTTCTTATCCTATCCATAATACTAATCTCTATCTTCAAAAGAATAGATTTTTTATTATTATTTATTTAAAAAGACTTACAAGGACTTAATTACAGTCCTCTAAAGTTTTTCCTAGCACGACTTTAACTTGAAATTTATAAAATCCTATCTATCTATTTTGAAGTGAATTAAATTTCACTAACTTGGGAAGATGGTTGATCAGCTCTAGAGTGACTACAAGGCCGAGTATGGCAACGTAAGGGCTATGGTTAAGAGCCCGCTGAATTGAAATGAATCAATTATAGTTGCATCCTTTGTACTTCGATGAATGCTTTTAATAACATTCTATAATAAACAAATTTGCAAGTACATATACAAGATATAAATCATTATTTACGCTCATTTGTTATCTTATATTAAGTACTAAAAATCTAGACTCAAATAATATGGTGTAATTTAGGATTTCAGTATTTACTACTTAAGGCATCATTGTCGAAACTTTCCGCATATAATTCCAAGACCAAAACCTCCTATCATAATGAGTCCTACAATATATTGGTCAAACATACATAATGCAGCTTAAGTAGTAATACATTGAAAAATATTCAAAATAATAACACTATCATAAATATATATATATATATATATATTATGTGCAACATGCGGGTCTGCAACTAGTTTAGATTAATAACCAAACCTCCCCCAAATTCTATCACAATTCCAATGCATAACAAAAATAAACAATTTACTGATTCATCCACAAATGATAGAAATTGACAAGGAATAGAGAACTGAAATTTAACAAAAACATCATCCATATAAGATGTAGCATCATCTTTTCTAAATCACACATAATATTATTGCTAAGGATAAAATAAATTAGTGTATGGTATACAAGTAATTAGGAGCTCAAGCACAATAACGCTAAAACACATTTCCACCATCTAATGAAACTAGGCTCTAAACATAAATCTTAGCATGGCATAATATGTTTGGCAGCCCTGAATCTTGAAGATTCTTAATTTCTTGAGAACCAATGTTATACAAGACTATTGTATGATCTTCATCTTTACAAAGTAGAATAAGGAAATCATGGGTCGGTTTGGTAATATTGTTTGAACAACAGTTTTCGTTATTTAAACAACACAACAAGAATTTTCCTAACACTTTTTCACTCACGCGTATTTCCATAACACTTTAACAACATTACTAGAACAACATTATCAAACAGACCTCTCTCTCTCATGGGAGGTGGAAGGGTCAAAAACTTTATAAATAAAAAAGGTGAAGGGTCAAATAATAAACTCTTAATCTATTTCTTGCTAAAAGCTAGAGGTTTGTGAGTGTGTAATAAAATGAAACTCAAGGAGAGTAAAGAAACAACTTTTTGGCACATTGATATTTCAAGCTAGATTATCAAAACACAGGAATAGCAGCATTAACAATACAAGGTTTTTTTAAAAAAAATTAGAAATACTACTCAGTACATATGCAGATTGTAGCAATAGTAGATTTGTAGATTTGATTATAAGGTGGAGATGGATTAATTTGGCAAATGGCTTGAGCTAATAACAAAAATTAAAGTTTTGGCAAATGGCTAAAGCAGCAACGTAGTGAGAAACTTTCTTGATCAAATGGTCATCGTCATTATCAACTTTTGAGCTGGAAAATACTCAAACCTTGACCCTACCATGTGCAACAGCATCTCTGGAGTTTAATCTTCACATATTATTATTGTAGCCTAAAATATAAAGCAACATCGATCCTTAAAAATATATTATCATACACTTTATCATTCTTGGTTTTTCTTTTCTTTTCTGTTTGGTCCAATTGTTTCTTTGTGTGATCCAATCATCGTTTTTAGTAGAAAACAATAAGAAAAGAAATATTATATGGCCTGTTTGGATGGAAGGAGGAAGGAAAGGGAGTGGAGAGAAGTAGAGTAGAGTAGAGTAGAGTAGAGTTGGCTAAAAATAAGCTAATTTTGTGCTAAATTTACTCTACTCTACTCTACTATTCTCCCTCTCCTTTCCCTCAATCCAAACAGACCATTAGTGTATTAAATGCATAAAATTCACTAGGGTTACAATTCAATGCCATTATGGAACTCCTTCGTAATTCAAAATTAATCACTATATAATAAAAATAAAAGGAGAAAATTAGTGATAATTAGTGATCTTAAAGTATATGCATGTATCTAACTTGGTGTGCAATTGGGTATTTGGATGAGTTTATTTTCACAGTTATGTATCTTAAAAAAATATAATATTTTTAAAACTGGTGTGCAAAAAGGGCTTAAATTGCTTTTGCTTTTTTTTTTTTTTTTAAATGGGAATTTTTGCTTTTTTGATGATATACAATAGTTATTTCAACGGTAAATTATAAATAGGCTAAGTGAGTAATAAGTGTGTGTATATACACACACACACACATATATATATATAAAAGATATCTTAGTAATTTAATAGGAGTAATTTAAATTTTAACACGTTATCAATATTAAGCAATTTAACATTGATAAGTTCATTATTAATTTAGGACTTCAAAAATTCTATCATAAAATTATTTTGAAAAATACTTACAGACAAAATAAGTTCATATAGTATTTATAGCAAAATTTCCATAATTTTTTTCATAGTTGTTAAAATTGACTTGTAATAATTACTAATCAGTACATGTTAGTAATAAGAGAATGTCATATATACAATATTTTCACAATAAATCTTAAATATTAGATTGAGTAAATCTTAAATATCAAATTGTCATTAGTGGTGAGAAAAAATATTTTAAATTATAAATTCAAATTAAAACCAATAATAAATTAACACAAATTATGGACATAAAATGATATTGCATCAATTATTATAACCTAACAGCTAATTTAACAGCCGAACAAGTTGTGAAATTTATTGACATTCAAAGGCAGTGTATGGTGCGTATCTGTATCTGTAATGTACTAATGTATCATCATTATCGCAACAAAACACCGGCTCAATTACCAAAACACCCTCCACTTTTTAAAAAATATTCTTCTTCTTTTTGTCTTTTTTCATCTAGAGGAGCCTGAGCCTTGAGCCGCTTTTCACATTCCAGTAGAGCATGTTTGTCTCTTTGTGCCGGCTTCAGATTTGGTCACTCATCACTTTGGTTTTTTAAGAAGCCACTACATTAAATACTTTGGTTTTTTGAGAAACCACTACATTAGTACTTGCTTGCTTCTACACTAGTGTGTGTGAGAGAGAGAGAGAGAAAGAGAGAATGGAGAAAGCTCTGACAAAAGTGGGTAGTCTAAAGGTTGGGAGCTTGTGGATTACAAAGAAAGCCAAGGAAGAGTTCTCTAACATTAGTGATGACATCTCTGTGAGTGAGCTTCATTTTTTTTTTCTTAATGTTTGTGTTTTTATTTTTGACAGTTTTGTGCAAAGGCTTTACCTTTACCTTTTGTTTGTTATTAGCGTGACACTGTCCCTGTGTTATATCTGGTTGAAGTGGTAATTTTGGTCATCATGTTTGTAATGTGGCCTGATTCAACTGTACCCACTTGTTGATTTTCTGCTATTCATGTGTTGGTTGTCAGAAATTAGCAGTTGGGTGAGAGATCTGTTGGTTTTTTTAGGAAAAGATAATGAATTGGGAGAAGAGTTTTTTCTAATGTGAAAGGAAATAGTTGGAGCTAGTACATTAGCGGGAGAGAGAGAGAGAGAGAGAGAGAGGGCTCTGACAAAAGGTTCGGAGATTATGGATTACAAAGAAAGCTAAGGAAGAGGGAGCTCTCTAAGACTCTAACACAAGTAAAGACATCATTTTGAGTGTGGTGTGTGTTGCTACATGCTACTGCCCCATCTTTGTGTGTTGTGTTTTCCTTTTTGTCAGTCTTGTGCAAAGTCTTTACCTATAATTTGTTATTGCTGTGACGTTGTCCTTGTGTTTTATGTGGTTGTAGTGGTAATTTTGTTCATTATGAGTGTAATGTGGCTTGATTCAGCTGTACCCATTTGTTGATTTTATGTTTATCATGGTTTGGTTGTCAGAAGTTAGCAGTAGGTTGAGAGATCTGTTGGTTGGGACTTGGGAATGTATAAGAAAATGGTCGAAAGGGATTTGGTACTATGAAAGAGATTTGGTACTATGGATGATGTGCTTCAATTGTATGTTTGAAGGGATATTTGTGCTATGATGGTGATTTGGTAGTTAACTAAAGCACCCCTGTGTGAAATGGTAGTGAAATTTGGACTTGCTGCAGCGTGTTTTGATTGCTTTTAAATGAGTGAGAATTTGGTCACACCAAATAGGGGTAATATTGTTCAGATATAGTGTGTCTTGATATGTTCAAAATGGCTTTGAAATTACTTAGTATGATCTCTACTCTGTTACCACGATTAGCATGTTAAGTATTGCAAAAAATAATTTATGTTGTTTTTGTGGTGATGACAGAAAAGAGGAACTTTTAGTCTTACAAAGAACTTTTTCATCTGAAAATCCTGTCGACTCGTGCGTTGTCTCTTCAGATTATATAACCTAGATTGTTTATTTAGAAGTGATCGGTGAAATCATAAATGTAGATTTTGCATTTTTAGAATGTAACCTCTTGACTTATAAAGGCAGCTGCTTTGGGGATTAATAGAGGACATGACCATTTATAATCGTTTTAATATTGTCACATTTATTATAGCTAACCATAATACAAAGAATTTTGGCACATCTGTTTGATGATGTAGAATCCGTTCTACATTGGAAGTATCTGTGCTTAGTTTTGAAGCTATTGTTTTCTCTTTTTACTAAATGGTTGTGTTTCATTGCAGACTTTCTCAAACACAGTTGAAGAAAAGGCGAAGTGGGTTTTCAACAAACTAAAAGGTTTGGAACTGTATTTGAACTAGTGTGCTTAATTATGCATGAAGCCTTGTTCCTGCTTTTATAATGCTTGACATGCTACTTGTTGAAGTTTTCTTCATGTAAATCTCCCTTTCAATGTTTTAGAAACTCCTCTTGTATCCCTTACAAGAAGTGATGGTAGTGCTCATCAACATCAACCCAATGTAGCATAAAAATACACTTCTGGAGGAATTATGTGTGATGGAAGCCACAGTAAATGTTTGAGTCTGTTCCTAGTTTAGTCAATTTAATTACTTTCCTTTAAATCAAGTTGATAATAAGTTATTTTTAGGCCACACAAACCCAGAACTAGTTAATTGTGATGAATCTTGATGATGAAATGAAATGTAAGCCTCTCTTTCCCATACCTTTCCACTTGTACTTTGTCTCTGCTTCACTCACAATTGAAACTATAAGTACTTTCATTTCATAAACCCTCTTACAGGCATGTTTGCTTTGGCTTCTGTTATCGAAGTAAATTTTGTTATTACTCCTATTTCCATTTATGTGGAACTTTTTGTAAGAAATAGAATATAGTTTTCATTTAAGAATACCACAATTGGGTATATCATTCTGTACTCTTTTTCCCCCTTCGCTTAAAGGTAAGTTATATTTATGATTAGAGTAACATGTATCACTAATTTGAAAATGCCTACCATCAGGAAAGCCATTGAAGAGTTTACCAGATCTCCTTCGAGAGTACAACTTACCACCCGGCCTCTTTCCACGGAACATAACCTGTTATGAATTTGATGAATCGAAGTCCAAGCTGGTTGTGTACTTGCCTTCTGTATGTGAGGTCAGCTTTAAGGACTCTGTTATGAGATACGCTACTCGGGTGAAAGCAGTTTTGATGAAAGGAAAGCTCACAAGTATAGAGGGCATGAAGACTAAGGTTCTAGTGTGGGTTAAAGTGACAAGTGTGGCAGTAGAGGGCTACAAGTCAGACAAGGTTTGGTTTACAGCTGGTGTAAAGAAATCAAGGCCTAAGGATGCTTATGAAATGCCCCGAGACGCTGTCAGAGTAGGAGAATTCTGAATTTTGACTGCATATATTGTCATTGGGGGTAGATTACCTAAATTTATTGGTGGTGATTTCATAAAGTGGGTATTAGTAACCTCTTTTCTCTCTTGACAAGACAAGATTGGACGCACTGCTTTTATGGTTTTCAGCATTTAAATCTCATCAGTCCTAGGGGTAGCATACATATATTATGCAGATTTTAATGATTGTTAATGCAATATGCAACTTATTTTGGGTGAATGCCCATCATTTGAGCCATGCTATGAATACCAATTACCAAGAGTTGTGGGATGGATGACGTATCAAACTGATTCAAGTTATGATCATAACCGCTGCCTCTCAGTAATGAAACTGCATCATCTTGGGCATTTGCAATTTGTAAGCAATCCTTGTATTTGCATTTTGTTGTATGCATAGTACAAATATATTCTGAAGTTTGAAACAAAATTTCAAGTGTGGACTTCACATTCATAAAATGTCCTTGAGTGTTTTTTTTTTAATGAATGGCCTGGTTCATAAGGGCTAAGAAGTAAGAACATCATAAAAAATATATATATTATTTCTAGTCTTCTCCCAATCTGAAGAACCAGTAATGCTCCACTGAAACCAACTGAAGGATGCATCTTGTGCGCTATTGAATGGCTCACAGGGATCTAGTGGTGTAAACTATAAAGCTCAACTTCAATCTGATTCTGATGGTATTCTATAATCTATTGGGCTGCGTAAGCTACAATTGGAAGTTGAAGCAGCAATTTTCTTTTTGCCCGTGCATTCTGATTAGCTTTTAGTTTTCTAATTTATATAACTTGTTTATTTATAGCTTTTTAAAACCTTTCTTTTTTATGGACAATATAAGCACTTCGATTGGATGGAATGGAAGGATTAAGTAGAATGTAATGTACCACTCGGTCTAATGTCCACGCTATAGTCTAGCCGTATATAGCATGATAAAGATATGAGCTCTGTTAGGACCGCTGTGGATGTGTGATGGCAAAGTAACAACAGCTGCATACATTCAGGTGTCCTCAATTACTTTCACTTAGGTGTCCTGTGCAACAAAACCCCTCTTATGTAATTTCTTAGGACGATTATAAATGAACCAACCTGATTATAAGTTAAAAAGGCTTGAAAAGATACTTATTTATGTTCATTTATTTGGCAAACAATCTGAACTCAAAACGAGTCAAAGTCAAATATAATAAATTATACATAACTTATTGATAATAAAAAAAGTTCATTTCATGGTAAAAATTATATATAATTTTTTACAATAAAAGGTTGATAAATCTAATTTTTTCATGTTCATAAACAAAATTATTCTCTTTAATTAACTCATAGTATGATTTCAATAATAATCTAACTACTAATTTTTTGCATATGTTTGTAAATGCGTAAAAAAAGATTTAGTTGTACTTTTACTATATATGATAAAAGTATTAAGTTAATCAGTAGCTTGGGAAAAAGTACAAGCTTATTCGACAAGAAAATAAACCAAGCTTGAATATATAATCTAATTTGGTAATAAACTCGAGCTTATGTTCGAAATAAAATTAAATGAATAGTCCTTATGACATATAGCCCTACAATCCCCCCCCCCCCCCCTAACATTCTGTGTAAAAACTATAGGCATAAATGATAACAATTATATACAATTAGCAATTAGGCCCTCCAAAGCACCTGTCCTAGTTCGAAAATGAACTGCTCCTCAATATAGAAATCTGAATACAACACATTATCAACCATCAATTCCCTTTGTTGCTGTTCCACTAATTTTACAATTTTAGTTTCTATTTCTCTATACTTATAAAATCAGTATAATAGAATGGGGAATAGACAATTTCCAATGGTAATGTAAGAATACTTATTGCATAGTCAAATAATGAATGGAATTGCTCAATCAATTGATTGAATTTTGCTATTGAATTAACTACTACAAGTTTCCTAATTTGCTTGCAAAATTAAAGAGGAACTGCATTTGAATCACGAACAATCTCATATATTGATATGCAATTCTCAATCGTCAATAGGCCGATGATGCACCATTCCAAGAGATCTGACTTCCTGTTTTGGAGGACTTCTTGAAGAAAATGAATGTTATGCTGTTTTACCACAAAGAAGAAAAAAGAAAAAGAATGTTATGCTGCAAAAGGAGAGTTCCAAATTAAAGCATGATTAGTTCCATCAATTTTCAGTTAAGTTGCATCATATAGGTGACATAAATATGGTGCTAACTATAAAGAAACAGCTCTTCTAGGACCACACAATGCCTCAACATGTTGTGGGATCGGATGTTCTCACAATCACCACAGATTGCATCCTATTTCAATTTCTTTCTACCTCTTGACTGTGTACTCTTTTTTCTTTTTTAATGAAGTAATTAACCATAGAATTCAAAGGGACCGAGTTATACACTTGCATCAGGGAGGGATATAAGGGCAGACATACCTCTACAAATTTTAATTTAAAATCCAAATTCCCAAAGCGTTGAGTCACCTCATACTCCTCCCGAAGATATTCATATATTTGGGCATATTTTGCATCCCTCCAGGCAATATCAGATCTGAATAATGCGAGAACAAAACAAATGAGGAGCTGCAAGATTCAAACTTATGAGCCAAAATCGTGTACTCAAAATGCTGTAGAAAAGATATAGGAAAAATGTGAATACGCATATACTTGAACATATTCAGAAGTAAGCTACGTTAAGAAACAGATTTTGAGGTTATCCAATCTTTGTAAAGTGAAATTATAGTACATTTACAAAATTCTCAATTTAGTTAGGGTGTTGCTTTGGAAGCCAGAGAAGAAGTTCTAATGACTTCAAAGTCAAGAATTATCATCAGCAGAAACAGCTTTTTGTTCAAGCTTTATGAGCCCAACTCAAACCTAATGGCAAGTTTGTTTAATGAGATGAGACAAGCTAGAGTAGGCAGAGCTCAAGTAAAGAACTCGAGTTCTTGTATAAATTCAACTAATAAGCACTTGTGATATTGATATTTCATACTTCAACTTTATCCAAGTACTGAATTTATTGACCTGCAATATCTGCTCACTTGGTACAACTTCAACCAACTGAAGGGACAAAGCCAATTATAGCTATTGGGTCTATGCAGAAGCAGCCTAGAATGGTAAAAAGTGATATCCAGTAGGCACTCATTATGTGCACAGAGAATAGAGATAACCATCCACATACTGAAGAATCACATAAAACAACAATTAACATCACAATTACATTACCTATCAAAAAGACCAACTTTGAGAATTACATCAGCTAGATTGGAATTAGCCTTCCCAACAAGTTGAAGGAGCTTCTTCTTATGCATGGTAAAAGTTCCAGTTTTCTCCATTCCACGATTTATTTCTGCAAATTCTTGAACCATACCATCAACCTGAAGACAGATAATAAGGGCATTGAAATTTGAAATTTAGTTTCAATCAAACTTCCTCACAAATTGATAAGCAGTTCCAAGCAATACAAATTGCGTGGCATATGGACAATTAATCTACATCTTGAATGCTTATATAGAATGGTTCCAACTTAGAGAATCTGTAATGCACCAAAAGTGGTTTAAAAGCAAGAAAGCAAGCAACCCAATGCAGCAATGCTCCACTAAAGACGTCACAGAATATATAAGAAATTACCTGTGAAACAAAATAATCCAAAGCAATGCTTTGGCCTAGCACACTTCCAATAATACGCACACCATCAGTATCCAAAGTTTTGAGAACGATGTAGTCTGGCCCCCCCTTCATGTCCTCATCTAACAGTGGCTTCTCTTTTACAGCATAATCTAATATAAAGACACATAGACAGCCAAATAGTAAATTACTCACATAGTAGCTAGAAATGAATAAATAAAAGCTTTGGGGAGAATGTTTAGGAACTAACATGATGATGAAGATAATGGACACAACAAACTACAGGAAAGAAACTGACATGATCATATAGCTACAGAGCAGTAGGTCTTTAGAATAATAAATGAAAACAAATAGAGCATCCTTGTACTAAAGAGTTTCATTTAGTTAAACACTTAATTCCATTCTTAAACAAACTTACCATCTTTCCTCATCTCTGGAAGCAATCCAGAAGAATGTCTTCTAACTAGGTCTAGGTAAGTTTCAACTTCATGATCCTCAATATTAAATAGAACAGCAG
The DNA here is from genome assembly GCA_032878915.1 of Castanopsis chinensis. Taxonomy (NCBI): domain Eukaryota; kingdom Viridiplantae; phylum Streptophyta; class Magnoliopsida; order Fagales; family Fagaceae; genus Castanopsis; species Castanopsis chinensis. The sequence goes on from JAVQMG010000133.1 coordinate 5,964,532, forward strand.
ATCCATACTGGAAAACAACCATATAACGACAGCTGTTCAGGCTTCCCTTGACTTTGAGGCCCTACATAAAAAGTCTCATGTTATCAAAACAAATGATAAACCAATCATCCCAATCATACTATGAACTTTAATTAGAGATTGGGAAGATTTTCTTATTAAAGTCTAGGTACCATATGTGCAAGTCCAGTTAAAATATGTTTGATGGGCACAACCACATACCTTACTTCTGCTGCATTTACTGGCCAATTAGAAACACTACTTATGCATTTCAGGACCCCCAGGGGATGGGTGCTGCATGGGCAGCTTTTTTGTAATTTGGAAAATTATGAGCCTAATATTTAGCAACCCACCCCACCCCTTAACAAACATATGCAGCTAGGCCAAACCGACAGGGATATTTAAATCAACTTATGAAAGTTTAATATCAAACACTCAACGTCATATATTTCGTAACAACTGAGAAGACAGCTTTGCCCAATGAATAGTTATGAACTTTAATATCTGACCATTTGATCGCCCATTCAATGAAATTAGAAAACCAATTACTGCTATAATAATTAAAACTAGTCCTATGACATCAAGCAACATCAGCTTTGTACTCATTATTTAAGGTAAAATGTTTGAAATTTCTTGATGCAAAAGGAGATTAGGCAGCATAGGAAGAAGTTCTATTTGAGGCAGATAATTTAAAGGTGATGTTGAGGTTCCATTTTATTAGAGATAGAGCCTTGGTGCGACAGTAAGTCCATTCCACCAAAAGTGGATGCATTGCCCAAATAACCAGCATAACATTTTGCAACTCGGATACTAGTTTCTATAAACATAGTAAGAACTTGAAACCAAGTAAAAGCATCCAATTGTTTCTTGATCATCTTACAGCATTTTCTGAAGGGAAATCACAATATCTGAGGGCAATATAATTTGATGAGCGGGAGGAAGGAGGGACTACGTTGCTTAAATTCTCAGCTTGCATACTCTTCAGATTGATACTGCGAAAACCATGAATCTCAAATCAAAAAGAACAAAAACACACCCTTCAAAAAAGTAAAAAGTTCATAAATGAAGATATTATAGAGCCAAACCCTATAGAAATTAATTATTTTAACCTTTACATACATAAAATTCCACACAAATAAGCAAAAACAAAACAAAACATAAAACCCCAGATACTATAATTTCATAAAACCCAACATCAAACACACACTCACACATAAACACAAACACATGGTATTCAATCTTGAATGCAGAGAAAAACACAACTTGGAGCCAGACCCACATAGGCAAATCACAAAAGGAGCCAAACCCAATTGAGAAATCAAGGAAAAGGTTGAAACTTGAGCGAACCTAGTACAAAGAAAGTAAGCTTTAATGGGAATCTTTCCAGTTTCCTCGTCTTCCTTAGCCACAAACTCGTTATTGTACCCATAATCGTAGTCAGTGGTATCGACCAGGACCCGGGATGGGATTGCGGAGAAGGGTCTTGTTGAGGTGAGGAAATCGCGAAGAGTTGGAGTTGAAGAAACAGAGAGATGGAGAGGTGTGAGTCTGAGAGGAAGAGAAGTTTTATTAGGTGTGAGACACTTGGTGGATGCAGTGGTTATGTGATTGAGGAGAAGGGAAAAAGCTCTCCATCTCCCCATTCACTGGAAAGAGAAAGAGAGAAATTTTTTGGGAGTTCGGATTTAAGGACTAAAGTGACAGTGTGCTCTCTCTCTATTCACTCTCTATATGCCTACGATGATGTTTTACCAAGTTCATTGGAAACCTCAGTGTGACTTCTGGCCGTACGGATCGCTTGCTTCATGCCTACCATTTTTACTTTTCCTTTAAAAAAAAAAAAAAAGAAGGATTGATTCATTTGTTTGGGCTCAAATTTATGACTTATCACCAAATTAGATTGGGTTGAAATTAATATATTTTCTTATCAAACAAGTTACTTGCTACTTAATTAACTTATTAATTTGCCATTTACATTCTTTAAAAAAATTCTACATTATTAATTTGTCATTTATATCTATATCTATAGCTTTATTTATATGTTTAGCTAACAAACAAAATAAATAAAAATTAGTTTTCATTGATGTAGTAATAAACTTTTTTTTTTTTTTTTACTTTTTGTCAAGTCAGCAAGTTTTATCCAATAACACACGACATTAAAAGATTAGAAACCAAATTGATATAGTTGAAAAGTTAGAGACTAAACTATGTTGATTAAGCTAATTATAACTCATTGTATTTTTAGATAAAGCAACCTAGCACTAAACAATTTCTAATTAGATTTTACAAACTCTAAAGTCTAAACACATATTTTTTTGGGAGATCTACTAAACATATCCTAATTAAATTTGCTAATTTATTTTCTACATATTTATAAATTAACTTTTTATTATCACTTAATTATTATACATTCATCATATATAAATATTTGACAAAATTGTAGTTTACACTCTTAAAGTTTGGGTAATTTGAATTATACCTCCTAAAATATCAAAATACAAACTAGTTAGTAGTACCTCTAATGTTGCATTTCATTTCGAAATAACTCATTCTTTTAATAATAATACTTCTTGAGGTGGTGATGTGTTAGAGGGAGATACATCATCAACTGAAAAACAAAACATTGTTTTGTTTTTATTTTCAAACCCCCACCGCCCCCCCACCCCCCAAAAAAAAAAATCACTAAACCTCAGCGAAAACAACATCATTCTTACCGATACATATGTTTTATAAATTATACAACACATTATTATTATTTATTTATTTATTCAATACCATAATTGAATTGTGGTGTAAGAACATTAGGGTTACCAATATATTTGCATATCATTTTTTTTATTCTTGTGAAGCAAGTACATGATGGTTTATATCTCTTTGGTACAAACGTGATGTTTGGGAATCATTTGGTACAAACGTGATGTTTGGGAATCATTTGAATAGTTGTCGATTGCGCTTGGGAGATTAATATACATTTACTTAGAATATGCTGAAACTCTTTTAAAATAAAAATAAAAATATGCTGGTGACTCATGAGCACCCATTGAGTAGTGGATCCAAATCCTCACCATTTCCCTTTGAAATGGAGAGTGTCTGGTTCACGAACAGGATCATTTTTAAGAAAGATCAAAGCTCAAAAACATGCCACGTCAATTAAAAGGGAAACACACACTTAATTGGGGTTAAGCACTTAAATTAAAGGGTTGTTTAACTCAACCGGACAAATTCTATTGACAACAAAAAAACATTTTGAGAGGGAAAAGTGAAGCTGAGGTGTATCAGCTGTATCACGTTCAAAGCTTCATAGATTTTAACACACACCAAAAAAAAAAAGCTTCCAAGAAGGTTTATAGAACAAGTGAAACAAAGGTATATCACATTCAAAGCTTCACAGATTTTGACCAAAAAAAAAAAAGAAAGGCTTCACGGACAGGATCAGAGAACAAGTTCAGAGACAACTTTGTTTCTATCTTGCCAAAACAGAGGTATATCCATAAAACTTGTTTATGCTTATCTTATTTGATGTTTGATCAATTTCTGCATTTATATTGTTGTTTTGGTGAGTTTATGTTGTTGTTTTGGTGGCTAGATGCAAGTTAGAGTTTATCTGAATTTTTATTTTTAATTTTTTGAGACAAAGATTGAATCTTTATAATGACTGGATGATTCTTGGAGTCCATCTCATTTTTCTGCATTTATATTGTTGTCTTGGTGAGTTTATATTGTTGTTTTGATGGCTAGATGCAAGTTAGAGTGTATCTGAACTTTTATTTTTAATTTTTTGAGATAAAGATTGAATCTTTATAATGACTGGATGATTCTTGGAGTATCTTTTTTTTTTTTTTTTTTGAGATAAAGATTGAATCTTTTTTTTTTTTTGAGATAAAGATTGAATCTTTTTTTTTTTTGAGATAAAGATTGAATCTTTTCTTCTTCTTTTTTGAGATAAAGATTGAATCTTTACTCTTTCTCATTTATTTATATCGAGTTGGGTTCAAGTTACACCTGATGTAACTCTAAGCAATATTACACCACCTAATAACTTGTTATTGAATTAATATTTTAAAAATTTAACCATTGAATTACATGTTCTATATATTTTTAACATGCATGCCAATTTTCATAACAATCAGATACTATTTACCATTTGATCCATAAACTCATATTTTATGTATTATTTTAAACTACAAAAATTTGAGTTTTAACAATTGATTGATGACATAGATATTAATTTTTAATCATTTTTAAATTTTGCAAACATAAAGAATATACAAAGATAATGTAATCTAATGGTGGATTTGTCAATATTTTATCCAATTAAAAAATATTGAGTGGTGTAATATTGCTTAGAGTTACACCAGGTGTAACTTGAACCTAACTCATTTATATCATCTCTATTTTGAAAACAAATGATAGGTGAAAGTTATAATAAATTTATGGTCAATTTTTTCTAGGGATAATGATGAGAATACATGTTTCGTATAATGTGCCCATGGAATCTGCCCCATTTAAAGAGATGGAGTTTGAAGCAGATGAGATTGCATACGGTTTTTATAATGAATCAAGATAGTAAAAAAATAGGTGGTGAATGATTTTTTAGCTGAGCATAACCACAATCTCCACCTCCCTTCAACTGTGCAAATGATGCTATCACAACGGAAAGTGGCTGCAACTCATGCTATTGAAATTGATTTGGCACATGAATTGGGATTAAGACTAAAGCAATCTTATGAGCTTTTTAGTAAGCAAGTTGGTGGATATGATAATCTTGGTTTTACCAAGCAAGATCATAAAAACTATTTACGCACTAAGTGATAGAGAGACAGAGAGCTTGGGGACGCTGTTAGCTTGGGAAGATATTTTAGTCATCAACTTAAGGAAAATCCTTCATATTATTTCTCTACTCAATTGGACTGTGAAGAGTTGATTACTAATATCTTTTGGGCCGATGCAAGAATGATCATTGACTATAGCCATTTTAGTGATGTAATAACGTTTGATACAACGTATAGTACAAACAAGGATGCAAGGCCACTTGGAGTATTTTTGGGTCTCAATCACTATAGAGAAACTATTGTATTTGGAGGTGCACTTTTATATGATAAAACGATTGAATTTTTTGTATGGTTATTTGAGACTTTCTTAGAAGCAATGTCTTAAAAAAAGCCGATCACTATTTTCACATATCAAGATGCAACAGTGTCAGCTGCAATAAAAGTAGTCATACCTAAGACATATCATGCATTGTGTAGTTGGCATATGTGATAGAATGCTGAGAAACACTTGGGTCATTTGCCCAAAAATGAGTCTCAATTTAACAATGATTTCTTAGGATGTATCTATAAGTATGATGGTGAAGATGAGTTTCTTACAGCTTTGAATGAAATGCTGGATAAGTACGATGTTCGTGAAAATAAAGAGTTAATTGATCTATTTAAATTGAAGGAAAAATGGGCCCAAACATATGTTAAGAGAACTTTCACTGTGGGAATGAAGACAACCCAGCTTAGTGAGAGTTTCAATGCTGACTTGAAGGATTGCTTGCGTACTGATCTCAATATAGTAGAGTTTTTCACTCATTTTGAAAGAGTTGTCAATCAAAAGCGGGATAAGGAGTTAGAAGCAAAATACAACTCTAGACATAAATTTCCAAGATTAAAGCTCAAAAGCTCTCCTATGCTTAACCAAGTAGCAACAGTATACATGCATACGTTGTTTGATTTATTTCAGGTAGAAGTTGAAGAGGTAATGACACTTTCCATCCTAGAACGCAATGTGAGTCAAACACATAGATATATGGTTGGAGTTTTCAATCAATATGGAAAATATGAAGTCATGTGGAATCCATTAGATGAGACTCTATCTTGTAGTTGCAAAAAGTTTGAGTCATTTGGTATTTTATGTAGGCATGGTTTGAAAGTTCTTGATGTATTGGATATCAAGTTGATTCCTAATAGATATATCATGAAGAGATGGAGAAGAGATGCAAAAGATGGAAGCGGAAAAAATTGCACAACACATAACATTAAGCCGGATACTTGACTGGAATATGTAGATCGGTATCAAGATTTATGTCCAAAATAAATTCAATTGGTGACCTTAGGGATTGCAAAGCTTAGCTTAGCAGTTGCAGATTTGAAAAAAAAAAAAAAAAACCTTTGTGACCTTAGGGATTGCAAAGCTAATGTAGAAGAAGACATCATTAGGCCTTCCACCAATTTTGCAGACAAAGAAGATCAATTATGTGCTTCGATTACGATTATACCAAAAGGGATAAAGAAAAGGAAGATTTATCGTAATAAAAAGTGTAAGACGAAATCATGGATAGAAAAGATGTCGAAACCAAAGGAAGACACATCAAAGAAGCAAACAAAGAAAAGAAAAGTGCAGGAGGTAATCTTCTAAATTATCCTTATTTTCACCATTCTATTTTATTTTTACACATTAATATAGTATACTACTATTGTTGCTAAACTAGTACAATTTTTACAAGAAATATATGTACATGACATCATGGCACAAAAGAAAACTAAGGATATCTCTTCTGGAAATATTATTAGCTTTACACAACTTTTAATGGTAAAGATATTTACAATTATATATTTTACTTTGATATTAATAATAACTTAGATGCATGATTTGATGATTTTAATGTTAAGCTTGTGATATGTGTAGTGTGTAATTGGTTTTTTTTGTAGTCGGCTTCCACAAGTTCTGCATCACATCAGGGAGGCTCATCGGCAAGTGTTGCATTAGCATCACATTTAGAGAGTATATCAAGTGTTGTAGGCTCTAATGACAAAATTAATGGTGCATGAGGTCTCTTGACTCAAGAAAGTGTTGCAAGTGGAGGTCCTTTGACTCAAGAAAGTATTACAAGTGAATGGAATGAGATAGTTCATAAAGTCAAGCCATTTTTCTAGTTTAGGATCATGTTTTATAATCTATGACACATGTTGAGATTAAGTGCTCTAGTTTTATAATTTTCCTAGTTTAGGACTGGAGTTTTGATGGTCCAAAGTTTAGGACTGGAGTTTTGTAATTTTCTTACTTTAAGATTGAAGTTATGATGATCCATAAATTTCCTTTTGTTATGTTGTTAATTTTTGCATAATTATTTTTTCCTGTAGAAATTTTTATGTTTTTCTGCATAACTATTGTTTCTACATATTGCACATTCTACATAATTACTGTTTGTAATTTCTGCATAATTACTATTTGTGTTTTTGCATAATTACTATTTGTAATTTCTGCATAATTATTGTTTGTGTTTCCGCATAATTACTGTTTGTAATTTCTGCATAATTACTATTTGTGTTTCTACGTAGTTGTTGTTTTCTGCAGAAGATTTCGGATGTATTAGTGATTTGCTCAGAAGGTTTTGGATCAAGCTTCTTTTATTTTTGAGTGTATTATGTAGTCAACCTACATATTCAAGACATTTGAAAGACCATTTACTTGAACATTGTTTGAGTTTTTATGCTACATGCATACAGCTGAGGAGTTAGTCTACCTTCTTTCTTATGGTTCCCAATAATATCACAAGCAAGCATTTTAAGGTACTAAACAAATTGCTTTGATGTTGAGTTCACACAAGGCACAAGGCACAAACACTTCACAACAATGCAATAAATTGGTATAAAAGTCATAGATTAATTAAAAAGACCATGTTCCATTGCTAAAGTCTTGGATTACAGAGAGAATTACACCAAAATGCAGGTCTTTTTCCCACTAATACATACCAACACAAATTCAGGCCAACACATACCAACACAAACATTCTGCCAAAACCTACCAACATACACCAAAATTATGGCCTTTTCCCACTAATACTTACCCACCTAAGGACCCATTTCCCCCCACCTATTTAGCCAACGAAAAAAAGCATCAAGCAGAGTAGCATCCCACTTATCACTAGAGACAACCCTAGGCAAATGAGCAACATCTTATCTCCCTTCCTGTAGCCTCTGCTCCGTTGCCTCTTCAACCAAAATTATGAAAAACAACAACAAATAGTATTAGCAAAATCTGGTTACAGCCAATCCAACACTTGTATTAGCAAAATACTAAAATCCTTGAAACTAAAAAAGACCCACTAAAGAAAATAGCTATAAAATAACTTGTGCTCTCTGATCTTCCAAAACTAAAAAGCATTTGCATCCTTGTGCTATCACATAAAAAACATAGTACAAAAGAAAAACCAATTGCACACCACAAATCAATTTCCTCTTGAATCAATATAACAAGTAAAAACACAAGAACCAAAAGTAAAAAACAAACATCTCTAATAAAGGCAAACGAGTACTCGAACCAATCTTTGACCCCTTAAAATGCTTATGATTCCAACCACAACACACGCTACAAAAGAAGCACCACCTAATACTGTATAAAGGTAGAAATTTAAAAACTTTACAAAGAAATTTAAAAACCCAGAAACTGAAAAGAAATTTAAAAATTTTACAAAGAAATTTAAAAACCCATAAACTTACCCATAAATTTGGAAACCCGTAGTGTGAGGTGAGCAAGGAGTTGAGTTTGTGGGTGAGGGATCGAGCTTGAATCCAGTGTATGCCTCATGAATCATGACCCACAAGCTTGAATCCATGAGAGCAAGGAGCTGAGTTTGTGGGTTAGGGATTTCAAAAGTCCACCTTCAAATAAAATCCAATCCACATGTCACACAATTCACCTGTAAAATGAAAGGAAAACAAAACCCAAGAGAAGGAGGCTATCTGATTTCATTGAAGTGAACCCATGAGAAAGAGATGGAAATGAACTATCTTGGGATGGGCGATAGTTCTTGAGCTTGAAAATTCTTTCATCTAAATCTGATTTCATCTCAGCTTGTGTTTGATTTCATCACACCGATGACTGGTGGCAACGTGACAGCGGGGTGAGAGAGAAAGTCGAACATTGGAGAAGAGAGTGAGAAAAAGAGTTTGAAATATTCAGATGGGTTTGGTGAGAGAGCCTTTAGTTTTAGTGTTTAACCATAGTTTAAGTGTGGTTTGGGTTAAATTATGATGTTTCATGTTTTTTAGCGTTGATCTTTCTTCAAAATGATCCTGTCCGTGAATCGGACACTCTCCATTTCAAAGGGAAATGGAGAGGATCCGGCTTAGGTGGTCTCGTGCTTCTATTTGCCCAATACACTAGTGACAATGATCTTGGTTAGGTTTATCATGATGAGAATGCAGTTGATAATGAAGTAGGGGTTGATGGTGATGAGGAGGATATTGAACTAAGAAAAAAAAAATCATCACACCAAAAGCCTTATAACTTAACTAGTTTTCCAAATGAGATATCCTAATTTCAAATCCTCTCACCCTAAATATTGAACTAAGAAAAAAAAACCATCTCAGTACTAAATTATAGGGGCAATTTTGATATCCTAGGCACACCTCCTTATTCAAAGGATGAGGAGCAGCCAATATACCCTGAATTTGGGGCTAAAGTTGAAATGCCCAAGTGCCTAACCCAGTATTTGAAATGTGAATGTTTTTTAATGACCAATTTGAGTTCAAAGAGGTTGTAAGGGCTTAGAAGACCAAGTGGGGTTATTGTTATAAATGGTGAAGATTGAATTGCTTGGGTGAGGTATAGGTGTGAAAAATGTGCACACTTGACCAAGGGCCTTTTTATGATTGTATGGCAAGTTCAAGGTGGGCTGCTAATGTTTTCCTTAACACTTTGGTTACAACTTGCAACTAAGAGAAAAGAAAGGAAAATAAATGAATAAGAAAAGAAAAGAGAAAGAAAGAGAAGGAAAACACCTCTCTCATGTGTGTTTGGAAAGAAGAAGGGAAGGAGAAAAGGAAGGAGAAGAATTACTATGCTTTCCTTTGTTTGGTTTGTAAAGGGAAATGATATGAAACGAAAGATACATGTTTTTTTTTTTTTTTTTTCTAAACTTGTTTGAACTTGAGAGAGATAAATTTAAAATCTTTTAGTGCTTGTTTCCCTTCAATTCCGCCCAAATTGAGTGGATAGAAAAAAGTGTGCCCAAGGGAATTTGTGTCCACACTTTTTCAAACAGAGGAAATGACGTGTTTTTCCTTAATTTCTCTCTCTCCCCCCCCCTCCCCCCCCCAAAATATAGCATAAGAGTCTATTTGGAACGAAGGGGAATGGAAGAGAGGAGAGGAGAGGGAAGAGGTGGATGCCCCTCCTCTTTTCCCTCTCTCCATCTCCCTCTATCCAAACATATGGCAAAAGTTTAGGAAGGATTACATGATGAAGCTAGTGGACATAAAAGAAAGTATAAGAGCATACTACCAAGCAGAAGTTTCTATGGACAAAACACTCAAAGCTAGGCATAATACAAATGAAACTCTCCAAGGAAGTTTTTAAAATCAATTTGAAGGGATTAGAGATTACTATGAAAAACTTAAGGGCTTCAAATCAGGCAGTACTGGCATGTATTTATGTATGCCTTGATTTGTGTAGAAAGGGATTTACTTGATGGATGTAGACTAGTATCAATCTCTAGGACTTTTTATGGACAACTAGATTAATTATGGACATGAACATAACGACCATTTTGAAAATGGAAGTAAACTTGGTGGACGAACAAAAAAAATCTCAAACTTAAATTATCAAATGAAAATTGTCTAAAACTCTAAGAATTAAAAGAATAATTTAGTATTATCAAAAATCTTGTAATTAAATTGGCATATTCTAATTTTTTCAAAAGTGACGTTTATAGTTCAAATCTCATTTATCAAATAAAAAAAATTTAATCTAATCTCAGTCTTGTTTATTTTTGGGTACACAAAAAAAAAAAAAAGAATTGATAAAATAAATTCTAAGTCTACGCGTTAGGAAAAGGTTGTTTTGTATTGTTGTACACTCCAACTAGTCTTGTTTCAATGGACATCATTATTATTTTTTACAATTTGAAAGGTCGTTGCTAATATTAGGTGATAAATTAAATGTAGTACTTGCATTGAAAACACAAGAATAAAATTGTCGTGTTTAGCAAAAAAAAAAAATAAAATAAAAAAAAAAAAAAATTGTCGTTCAAGACCAAGTATCAAACGACATCGTTTTCCCCAACAATGGCAAACACACAATTCACAAACATCACTGTTGTCCAGCTCCTGAAAAACAACGAAGACCAGCCACCGAAGTGAGTGAGTGAGAGAGAGAGAGAGAGAGAGAGAGAAAGAAATGGCGATTTCTGGGGATCTAAGGGTCTCTGCAACACTGGGCTCGTACCATTCACACCCTCTTCGAAGCTCTTTGCGCCCTTCTAAGGTTTCAGCACTTTGCACCCTTTTATTGTTCCTCACTGCTAATTCTCTATGAATTTTTGTCTATTTTTTTTATTAAATTCTATCTGGGTTTCATGCAATTTATTCTATCTTTTCCTTTTTTTCTTGATTAATTCACTTGAAGGGTTCAAGAAAAAACTGGAAATGTAGGATCTTGTAACTGGTTTGAGGGTTGGAGTTGTAATTTTGAGATTCCTCATTTTCTTCTACTTTTCCTTAGCTGCCAAACAGAGCTTTGATAATTTGAATTAATGGGTTTCTTTTAAAAAATTATATATATAAAAAAAAAAATTTCTGGTTCATATCGTAGTAGCTGAAAGGAATGTTGTATATTTTTGGTAGTATAGTCAGGGTCTTTTTTGATATTTTTATGTGTTATTCTTCAAATTTCAAGTTGAACACACCAACCTGGAAAGAGTATTTAGAGTGAGTTTAGAATTTGCTCAGATATTTTGTTCACAGCTAGTCCCAAACCCTGAAAAAAGAGGAGGGTTGCTATAGGTTGAGAGCTAGACTAATATTTAGACACTTTATTATGAATAAACCCACTACAAATACACATTAGCTGTTGGGGCGTCACCTAAATACATCTGGTTGACCCTGACTAGATTGTTGATTGTTGAGGAATCGCAGCCAATCCCAAATTTTTTGGGACTAAAGCTTGATTGATTGTTGTTATTGTTTTCTGATTGATGAATATTGTGAATGTCGTAGTGACAATAATAGTATTGATTAGGTTTTTATTAAAGTCAATAGTTTCTTCTTTTTTGTTTTTTTTTTTTTTGGGGGGGGGGGGGTGGGGGGTAACATTTAGTGCTATTGGGTAGTACAACTGATTTAATTTTGTAGATGTATGGAAAGTGCATCATTGTTTATCCTTCTGTTTGAGAAGCATCGTTATTTTGCAATTTACTGGCAGTCATGGTTCTATGGACTAACAAAGGCATTGTGGTGAAAGAGATACAAGATGTTGTGTGTTTAAACATGGACATGTTACATATCATGTGTATGGTTAAAGGGTTTATAGCAAAGGCTTTGAACTGTTTTAAGTCTTAAAACCTTTTTGCTGTGTTATAGGTAGAGTTCTCAGGTTTCCTGAATGGAGGATCCAGCATATCTGATATCACATCCAAATGGCCCAGCATGGTACTTGATAACCACAATATGCGCAGTCATTCCAAGCATATTCCGGGTGCCACTGGAGATTATAAGCTGTCGCCAAAGTCCATCAGCCAAGCAGCTGAAAGCTTCCTCCTTGATGCCATTAACATGAGCTTCCTAGAGCGTTTAAACTTGGCTTGGAAGATAGTGTTCCCATCACCAACATCTAGGAAGAACTCTAATGCTAGAATTGCCAAGCAGCGTTTGAAGATGATTCTCTTCTCTGACCGATGTGCAGTTAGTGATGAGGCCAAACAAAAGATTGTCAAGAACATTGTGCAGTCTCTATCAGATTTTGTGGAGATAGAATCACGGGATAAAGTTCAGCTGAGTGTCTCTACTGATTCAGATCTTGGAACCATTTATTCTGTCACAGTGCCAGTACGGAGAGTGAAACCAGAATATCAAGATTTGGATGAGGCTGGAACAATAACAAATATTGAGTACAAAGATACCGGAGACTCATCAGGTTCTGTGGATGTTAGGTTTGATTTCTTTATTCCAGATGAAAGGTCCTACTGATTTCTTAGCACAAAAATACCCATGATTGTTGGCTGGTATCAATAAGTTCGTCTTTGGATCCATAGCTAGTGAACCAATATCTGTAAATATGTGGTGCTTTAACAGAGTGAAAGTTTTGATGCTTTACAATTTGTAGTCTAATTTGATGTTTGGCTTATAATGACTCTGGGGTGCAGATCTGTTCATTGCACATTCATGTTAGATTTTGTTTTTTCACATTTTGATTTCTAATGTGTGTATTTGCTCATCACAATTACGTGTGTGGTCATATTTTTGGGTTTTCATCATCCATGACTTTTAGCTCAAATAGCACATGTTCTCTTTGTACGAGCAAGGTGAAACCTAAGGTTGTGTTAGGTAAGATTGTGTGTTCAAGACCTAACGGCTATTGGGAATGTACAACTTACCAATATATAAAAATATGGCAATTGTGACCTTATTAATTTCTAGGGGAAGTTTGGGGGTTTATTATGATGGCCAGGATAAACGTACAATTTATATAATGGGTGACAATTTTTCACATTGACTATGGTCTATCTCCCATTTGCTGAAAAGCTGTGGACCAATAAAGTGTGGCACTTTCTGCATATAGTCAGGGGATGAATCCATAGGAAGTCAAGGTATAATTTCATGTAGCTGGTCACAAAATGTGGAGGGCGTTGGAGAGGAAATAGAATTTAGAATCAAATGATACCACGTCAGTCGTATCTACGTGGTATCAAAATTCAACAATTGGGAGACTTTGTAAAATAACCATATTAGCATTCCACCACTACTCTCCGGGTGCTAGAGCTATGGAGCTACCAGTGTCTTAATAATTCATGGGAAACACACACTTTTGGTTGAATGATATAGAATTTATAATCCTTTGGTTGTTTTTGTAAGTGTATCTTCCTTGCGGATAAGACATTCAATTAGGCCCAAATTAGAGGTTGACAAGCACCCATGGCCTGTGTTAATCTGTAGTTCCAACTTAAAAAGAATAAACAAAACAAAACAAAATGGGGAAAGTGAAGTTGGGAGCCAAAATTTGTAGAATGCAACCAGCTACATGAAATGAAACCTTGACTAGCTCTTAAAAAAAAAAAAAAAAAAAACACATTTTTCATGGGTTTTGAGGCCTCGTATCATGGTGTTGGCATGCACTCATTCTAAAGTCATGGTCTTGTAGTCCATTACTACCTAGCCCATCACTATATAAGTCTATAACATCCCAAGCCCAAAAGATATAAAAAAAAAAAAATCATGGTGTTGGTATGTACTCATTCTAAAGAGGCTTTGTAGTCCATTACTACCTAGCCCATCACTATAAGTCTATAATATCCCAAGCCCATAAGATACTAAAAAAAAAAAGTAAAAATGGTGGGAATTGAACCCGACGTGAATCGAACACGCAACCTTCTGATCTGGAGTCAGACGCGCTACCATTGCGCCACGGATCCACCTGTTATATCAATTCACCAACAATTAATATTAAACTAAAATCCAACAGCGATCGAGGACAATTTTGCAATTCAAACCCGAATTTGATTTTGATTTTTCGATAATTCCACATTGAGCGGGAAATTTTTCCCTATAGTCTTTCTCTTTCATTCATTCATTCATCTCCTTTGAAAAACCTCTGATTTTCATTTCACCTACTTTTCCTGATCCAACGGCTGAGATTCAATCTCCACAGAGCACCGAGCACCGAGTTCACTGTTCCGATACTGTTCCGATAAAAAATGAACGGAACAACAACCGGTTTGGAAATCCGAGACGCCATTTCCAGAATCCGATTCGCTCCGAAATCCAACAACCTCCTTATTTCTTCTTGGGACTCTGTGAGTATTATACCATTTTCTCATTCTTTCATAAATTGTTTTGGTGCTTGTAAATTGGAATAATTCCGTGTCGTGTGTGTGTGCGTGTGGAGTAGAGTCTTCGATTGTACGACGCCGTTGGATCTGCCCTTCGATTAGAAGCTCCGTGCGAGGCTGCGCTTCTAGATTGTTGTTTCCACAACGACGAGTCTGTTGCTTTCGCCGCTGCCTCCGATGGCTGCGTTAGAAGGTGCTTTTTGAAATTTTTGATTTTGTTTTTAATTTTTGTATTAAATGTTCATTTATTACTTTGAAATGCACTTTACAAAAAAATAAAAAATAAAAGGACTTGTTAATGGTGTGGTTAATTTTGGTGAGTTTTATTTATTTGTGTTTTATTTAGTACTTAGTGGTGTTGATTAAATTATGCCAAATGGCCAATTGCTTATTTCTGGTTGTGTATTTGCTAGTATTTTTCAAAAGATATAGTTTTTTTTGGTAACTTCATTTAAGGTGTTGTATCCGTGTTGTACCGGTTATTTCATGTTATAATTTTTCAAATTGCTTCCTAGCTTTTATGTTAATTGTGTTACAAAAAGCTAAAACCTAGATTATTTGCAAAGATTTAAGTCAAAAGGCGGTTTATAAAAAAAATAGAAGCAAAACTTTTTTCAACAATTCCCAAATGCATACTAAGGAAATTTTATTTTTCTAATATAAATTTAGTTTATATTATACATTAGGGCACAGATGTTTGGGATAGGGCTCAGTGGATCAATTAAATTATTTGGGGCACTGGCTATTATATACCTTCCTTTCACGTAAATGTGGGTTCTTGAATTCATATGTGGATGTGGTATCTCATGTATTAGCTGGGTTGGGCCTGCACAATGTGAGAGAGATACTGCATATACCTGATACATAAGGTGTAGTATGTATAATATATGAGAGGTTATCTCATGCATTTGGTATATTATACCTTCTCTCTCACAACATATAGGTGGCCACTTCTGTAAGGGTTCATAAGTTGTTAGGAAATGCTGCATATGTCCAATGCATGGCGTAATTATTGGTGGTACACTGGGTGCACTGATTAATTTCATCTGAAGATCAATATAAATAAAAGTAGTGATAAGAGTTTGTGGA
The DNA here is from genome assembly GCA_032878915.1 of Castanopsis chinensis. Classification (NCBI taxonomy): domain Eukaryota; kingdom Viridiplantae; phylum Streptophyta; class Magnoliopsida; order Fagales; family Fagaceae; genus Castanopsis; species Castanopsis chinensis. The sequence continues at coordinate 5,980,430 of JAVQMG010000133.1, forward strand.
TGGCGTTTTGGTTGAATTCTTTGTACTGAAATTAGGAAAAAGATTAATACACTATTGTTTATCTTTGTAGAATAAATAAATAAAGGGGATTCTATTTTTAGGGTCTTGATGCCTCTATTGTCACCCCCTTCATGTCTTAGGAAACTTTCACATATATACATACATATATGCGTATGTATGTTGAATAAGAGAGTATTTCGCGAAAAATGGAAGTGGATTAGGGTGGTGAAATGTGACGAGTAGACATGATGGAATTTTATCAATTAAACTCATCCACCATTCTTGGAGAGTACATGCCAATCACACTTGCGACCACCTAGTATATCTTTAGTGTAACTCAGTTATCTTTGGTGAAAACTATATGGCCTTTCTTGCACATGCCTCATCAGTCTTGGCTAGTAGCATCTATCTGCTTACTATATACGAGTGCGAGAAATTTGCAGACTCTATCTTTTCTTATTGATTCATGCCATTTATTATCATGTGGGCTGATGGGATGCCCAAACACCATTCTGTTCAACATTTACTTTTCATGTTTGTTAGTTACCTTATCTTTCTACAATGTTGTACTGCATTTTTAAGTATCACATTATATATATATATATATATATATATATATATAAAATTTTGCAACATGGTTGAGTTGTATTGAAAGTTATGCTGATTAGACATTATGTGTGGACTCATTCTGGGGCAAATTGTTTTTAGGTATGACTTGCATTCAGGAATTAATGATACAATTGGAAACCATGATGATATAGCAACAAGTATTGGATATTCTGATGAAACAGGTAAGCTACTACCAGAACCTTGGTCATGGAATTTTTGAACTTTACATGTTTTTCAGTTACTGTTTTAGTTTGCCATCGATCTTGGAAATTTTCAGCATTTTGCTAGGTGATTTTTAGTGTTGAATAAGTCATTTTTCTCTTCTGATTTCTCTAAGACGTATTTGTGTACATGCTTTCTCTTGCATTTATGTAAGACTTGTTATGTTTAATTCCATTTCTTGGAATATAAAGGGCAACAGTGTTAGTTAAATGGGTGGCTTGGTTGTGAGACATGAGAAAAGCGTGTTGTATCATTCAATCTATCACTCCTTTGGTGTTGTTTACCCCTTTTTTAATGGTCACTGTAGGTCAAGTAATCTCTGCTGGCTTGGACAAGAAGATACTATTCTGGGACACGCGGATGGCGAAGGCTATTGAGTATTTGAGAAACCTAGGTGCAGAGGTGGATTCCATGTCACTCTTTGGATTGAATTTTTTGGTAGCCATTGGATCATCAATACATGAGTATGACTTGCGTAAGTTGGACAAATTGGTTCAATCGAAAGAGTCACACTTGAACATTCGAATTAGATGTGTCAGCTCGATTCCTTATTCTAAAGGTATTATTACAGTAATTAGCTTCTTTTTTTGTTGTTGTAAACCATGTAGTTACTGTGGCTGGAGACAGCTTCAATGGAAAGCAATGTCACTGTCAAAAGTACCAAATACTGGTATATTTATCTCAGCTAACTGAATATTTGCATACACCTCATATCCTTCTTTTAAAAAAAAAAAAAATTTCAATTCAGGGTTTACAATGCCTAAGGTTACCAAGTTTTCTGGATTCCTTTCTAGATCCACTTTACAACGACACCAATATGATACCTTTTAGACATCTCTAAAGTAGGGTTGTTCGTTGCAGGATACGCAGTTGGATCAGTTGATGGACGAGTAGCAGTGGAGATGCCCTATCCATCCAATCCAAATGACATTAGGTCGGTTTTCAGATTATAGTGCTTCAGTTCCGTAAGTTATATGCTTTACTTCTTTCAGAAATTTCAACTGGAAGTGATATGCTTTACTTTTTTCAAATTGCAACTGGAAGACAAATATTTTTATTTTTATTAATTATTTTTTATTACTTAGAGCATATGATGAACTTGCTTGCTTGCTAAGAGTCTGAAACTTAGAATATGGCCTCCTTTTAGTCTACTACAGTTATCCAGCTCTCTTCTAGTAGTATAAAAATTCTCTTTCCTTAATTCAAGAATTTTATAGCCCTGAGATTATACCTTAAGTATTAGTATGGCTTCCGCAAAATGTGACGGATTAATATGATCATCAGGTGTTTATCTGAGTCTCATACGCAAAACTTGAGAAGCTTCACTGTCGAATGCTCTACATATAAATTATTTCTATGTTCTCTTATCAAAAAAAAAAAAAAAACTTTATTTCTGTGTTCTGAATTACAATTGTACTGAACTTCTTAGTTCTCAGTTTCACTGCTTAGAAGTTGCAGGAAAGAAAGGATGTGTAATATTATTTTCTGTCTGAATTACTCAAGATCCAATTTGATGAACAATTTCTGATTTCCATGTAACGAAGTATTTGTCAACTAAATGCAGGATAATTTCACTAACTGGTAGAAATACAGAACTATAACTATGCCATAGAGCATACAAGTTATTTTGTATTCCTGAACCAGAAAGAAAGCTTTTGGGTGTGAAGCATAATTCTTTGTTATCAAACTTTCTAACAAAATGCTGTATCAAATTCTATTACAGTTACATGTTCCGTTGTCATCCAAAATCAAAGGATGGAAGATATCATCTAGCATCGGTGAATGACATTGTTTTCAATTCACTGTAAGTGTGTTCCTATTTATGGCTTACCATCTTAGAATTTGAAGATTTACTGATTTTATGTTTTTGTTTTTAGCATCTGTGGCGCTTTTGTTACTGGTGATAATGAGGGTTATGTAACTGCATGGGATGCACGAAGCAAGAGAAGACTTTTTGGGGTATTATTTCATTCTATTCTAACAGAACTTCCACTTATTGCTACTTGATGTGAATGTAGTTTATGTTTTAATAAATTACTTGTGTTAATGTAATTTTTGAAGAATTAGCATAACAAGTCACATACTTTACCATATGAATTTGCATATAATTAGGGTATAATATTATAGGAGTAAAATTTATTCCTTATAATATCCTTCATTTGGCAATACATATGGTAATGAAAACAGCCTGATAAATCCCATCAGGAGACCCAGCAGTACCCACTCTAGATTTAAAATTTTAATATAATCTTTTTACAAGTTTTACAGAGAAGTTTGCCTCCTGGTCACAGGGAAGCAAGTAATTATATATTGTCATTTTCTCTCATACCTACATGTTTGTAGGTGCCAATTATAATCTTGATATACCTCCTTCAACTCTGATGTACTTTTACTCCTAATATATGTTAATATTTTACATCAGTCTAATCCTTTTTTACTTTCAGTTGCCTAGGCTCCCAAATAGTGTGGCATCCTTATCGTACAACCATGATGGACAACTTTTGGCTGTTGCATCAAGCTACACTTACCAAGAAGCTGAAGAAATGTCAGTTGTCCTTCTGTTAGCATTTACCTTTTATTTTGTTCTACTACATCTGAAACCTTGGTATATGCCAGCATATCATTATCTTCTTTGTCATTTCTTAGTCATTCAAAACTTTCATATTGCTTGTTATACTAGGTTTTGAATGTTTGTTTTGATGTCTTAGCATTCTTTACAGTCATGAAGCACTTACAAGCCATAGATTATGATTCATGACTGTTAAAGAAGTGGGTAACGAGTGAAAAAAAATGTGGAAAAAAGAGGATTTGCAGAGAAGGGATGTTGTAGCTGTATCTGATGCAATGTTTGTACAAATATTGCTGCTTGCCATAAAGTCTCTTTCCCTTCATAATTTGACCAGCTTTGGTGCTTGAGATTGAACCATTGAAGCTTAAATTATCCATTATGTACACTAAAGGCTGCAGATTCTGATGTGTCTAATCAGCATTTTGTACTGAACACCTTGATCCATCCTGGTCTATAGCATTGATTTATTCTTTCATTTCTAATTCATTTGATCTTTATCTGCCTTTCTAAACACTTCAACTTGAGCTAATATACATCTATTTACTGCTGTCATTTGGTTTCTTTGAACATCTCAAACTGTCTCAGGGTCTGTTTGGATACCGTTTATTGCTGAGAACTGAAAACACTATAGCAAAATAATTTTTAAATGTGTGAATAGTGCCGTGGGCCCTAGTTTTAATGAAAATTTTGCTTAAAAAAGAGGTTTGTGAGTCCCGTGAACAGTGCACAAGACCCACTGGCAGAGACGCAAACGCTCAAAACGCTTGCTCTGTCGCTATCCAAACTCACACTCAATTGGTCCTTTTTTTTTTTGGTCACTGATCCAGATTGTTTGATCCCTATCCACCCAGCTATCAAAGGAGCATTACTACTTGTAGTGCATATTGCATTGCTTCATAATTTAATTGACAAGTATATTTGAAGTAATTAACATGCAAGAGTAACCAACATGAAAAGTGAAAACATTGTGCTTTGTGATCTTGCCTCAAGTGATTAATATTCTTGTGAACTTTGACTGTAACAGTGAAGAGCCTCCTCAAATTTTCATTTACAAAATTGATGACAGCTGCATTAGATCAGTGTCTGCTGGAAGTTCGAGTAGGAATTGACAGTACTTGGTAGAAGGTAACGATCCATCTCTATAGCGATATCATGGACTTTATAACTATTTTTTGCTTATGTCGAAGTTACTCTATAGCTTCCTGGCCACCATGCTCAACTGTCTCATTGTTTTTAATCCTGCAACCTTTGTTATTCTGTTCTTACTGGTGCCTGATTCACTGTTTGATCATATGACATTTTAAACCATGATTTAAGAGAATTTTAACTTTCTAATTGTCAACCTCTCCGCCCTACAAACAAAAACTGAAGAAATAAGGAAAAGAAAGTGACATACAAGTATACAACCCCTTGTTAGATTGGCTAAGTTTATTTACATTATCCCTTTATTTTTATGAAATTCCAGATGGGCCACATTAATAGGTTGAACCAGTCTCACTTAAAATATCTTGGACCCTGGAATTCAAGCCTCTTGCACCCCAATCCAGCTGCTGCTAACTTTTCATGACAGTGTAACAATATCTTTGTCTCTTGATGGCTTCCTTTTGAAGCAAGTAAGGCTCTCTCTACCTGAGGGTGAGGTAACCCTACTCTTGGTGGAGTCATTTTTGTGATACTAATTATAATCCACAGCCACATGAAAGAGAGGTAGCTAAAAGGTAGGAATTGCATATGTTGTAGAATGTAATGTAATTGGTTATGTAATTGCTTTGTATTGTAGAATGTCGTTTAATTGTTGATGTAACTTTCTTGTCATAGATACCACTTGGGGTGCATTTCCCATTTAGATAACTCGTACCTCTATTGCCACCCTATTCTTGAGGTTGTACCATTTGAGATCATGTTGATTGACGCTCATTTTTTAAAACATAGTGGAAACACTTGAGAAAATTTCCAATTTTTATGGTTCTCAGCAGCTTGACTATTACTTTTGATCTACTTTATGAGCTGAATTTTTAAATAATGACACCCCCTCGTTGAATTTTCAGGAATGAAATATATAGTATAATATTTTGACTATGAGTAGAACATCCTAACCAATCCATAAGCTCTTTGGTTTGTAAAAATTCCTAACCACAATTAACTAAATATTCTTGGCCCCTTGGTCTGTAGACAAAAGAATCAATCAAAGATTGGGTTCGGTGCTTTTGTGTTGAACTTGTTAAAGTTATGACATGTGTCCACTTTTAGTCATGTGTCATAATCTTGATGGGTTCACTGTACAGGAGCACTAAATCCAAGTTAAGTATTACAAAATAAAGTGGACTAACTCTATGATTGATTATTCAACTCCTTTAAATGCGAAATTAAGAAAAGATAATGCATTTAAATCTCTATTATTCCTTAACATTATATATTTTGTTAATATCAATAAAAAAGAATTTGGTTGGTGGGTGTGAAGATCAATGGGAGTAAATGCATATTGGCACATTATGACAATTGAAAATGGGCATTTATATCCAAAATCTGCGAAGTAAATGCCTTTTAACAAATGCAATCGCAAATCGCAATCAAGAAAGATACCAAATCGGAGATGTACAGGGCATCAAGGCTATTATTTGCATGTGAGGCAAGTGGCAACAGCACCACAATGGTATTTGGTACATGCACTACAAAATAAGACCAGCACCCAAAATATCTCAATCGAAAATATCTCGCACACTTGAGGCCTTGACCCCACACTTGAAATAGGGAAAAAATTGTTATTAATAAAATTAATACTTTCTAAAAAGGAAAAAAATCTTAAGAGTATCTCTATAATAGATTTTTAAAAAAATTATCCATTCATTTTAAAATCAGAAAAATGAATTTTATCATGCTAGAGAATAACTTAAATGGATATCAAAATAATGCTATATAATGTTTGAAATATTGATCATTTAAGCCTCCAAAAAAAAAAATATCAATCGTTTAACAAAATTTAGTTTAGTTATTTTAAAATGTATGGATAGAATTATAAAATTTCTTAGATGGGTCCATTCTTAAAACTATAGAGAATTTCATTCTATTTGATGGATTTAGTTTAGGTTCAGTGTACTAAACTTGGTAAGATTGTGACAAATGTTTAAAAGTAAACACGTGTTACTCAATAGGTCTAATGCCACTAAACACTAAACTCAAACCTTATCCTTGTTTACTAACGGTTGCTAAAGGTCTTTAAAAAATTAGAATCCTTAAAAGATAAACAATTTTTAAAGGAAATATCTTTAAATAAATTTACTGCTTTTAAAAAAACCATCTTCCTAATTTTGGCTCATAGAAATAGAGACGATATACTTAACTAAAGAAAATTACTAAAAATATGTCTTCATATATGTCAGGAACAACTCTTCCTTCTAAAAACTTGAGGAGGTTGGATACAAATGAATATTAGAGCATACTTTTTTTGGCACGTTAACGAGGAAGTTGGATACAAATTTGGCATTTGTGAATAGAACATTCTAGAAAAGTTTAAGGAAAATGCTATCGAATACTATAAGGTGCTAGAATTATGGCTGAAGTGATAAATGTAACTCAAAAAATTGACTCAACATCCTGTAAAACTGGTAAAAAATCGGACATAAAGCAATTTATTAACAGTTAAGGTACCCATTAATACTACCCAAATTTTAATACCACTTTTATAGAAAATATATAAAACTGTCAAAAGATTTGATTATTTTCTTTTCCCATAAAAAGTTTCTAAAAATACTTCATAAACTAATTCACTCAAGACATTCATTTAACTTTTGACCTTTCTCTTTTTTTTTTTTTTAATTTTTATAAACATATCAAAACACTATGCTAAAAACTACATGTTATATGCTTTTTTATAGTTCAATTTGAAAATAAAAATTAGGATAGATCGTAGTGCAAAGAGTAATGCTACAAGTACAAATTATTTTATAACATTTTTATAAACTATAATTGTAGCCAACTTTTTAATTCTTATCTGAGCTCATCACCATCACTTTTTTATTTACTAATCACTACTCGTTATATCAGCAATTTGTAATTTTCTTTTGTAAAAAAAAAAATTTGTATCTCTAATATTTTACTAATGCAAAATGGTAAAAACCTTTTACTAAAAATTGAAATGCCATGGATTAGACTACAAAAATAAGCCTTTCTAAAAAAGTTGAAAGTGAAGACTTCCTACTAATTAGTAACTACCTCTCACAAACCCCATAAAATTGAGAGTTTCATTAATTTTTGGATGTGATATTCAAATTATAAAAAAATAGGGGAAATTTCATTTACACCTTTGAGGATTGGGTTAATACTAACCAAGTCTAAAACATTTCAAAACTAACCAATTTGGTCTCTAAAGTCAGTTTAGTCCCTAAAACAGTTGAGAAAAAATAACTAACTGATTAGGGACTATGTTGACTTTAAGGATTAAATTAACTAGTTTTGAAAAGTTTTAGATGTTGTCAACATTAGCCAAAACCTCATGGAATATTAGTGGAATTTACTGAAAACAAAAATAAAAATAAAAATAAAAATATGGTCTTGAGAGGCTTTAAAAATTGAATCGTATAAAAAGTAAAAACCCCTAAAGTCCCTCAACGCTTTCAAAACCCAAACAGGGCCTATATATTATATAAAATGTCATTTCGATAATATCTCTCTGTTCTCACTTTTTTTCTTTTTCTCTACGCTGCGTTTTCGAAGCTCTCTCTCTCTCTCTTTTTCTCTCTCTCTGCGAAGCTTTTTAGGTCGAAGCCATGTCCGACGAGGAGCACCAGTTCGAGTCGAAGGCCGACGCCGGAGCTTCGAAGACGTACCCTCAGCAAGCCGGAACCATCCGCAAGAACGGTTACATTGTCATCAAAGGCAGGCCTTGCAAGGTTTACCTAGATCCATTTCTCTCTTTTTTTTTTTCTTTTTTTTTTTAAAATTTTTTTAATTACATATATCGTAGAATCTGAAAATATCTGATTGTATTTGTGTTGGACTCAGTTCATATTATTATTTTTAATTAATTTTATTTTTTTAATTTGATGTATATTGTTGTTTGAATTTCTCATGTATGTGAAGGAATTAATTTTTTTCTTTTGTGTTTATATGGTAATGTTTATAGTGGCATGTGTATCGATTTTGATTTGATAAGCTTGCTTTCAAGGGGGAATATCATATTGAAGCTTGAATTTCAGAATTTTGTTAATAAATTTCTCATGTATGTGAAAGAAAAAAAAATTGTGCATATATATATATATATATTAGTTGAATGTTATTTACTAATCAATACATAAATATCAGAAATTTGTTAATTTCTCGTGTATGTTGAGAAAAAAAAAGTATGCTTATATATATATATATATATATATATATATAGCATTCTTGATCAAATTGCATATTAGTTTGATGCTATTTACTATTCGATGCATGTGATATATGATTATCTTGGAATTTTGCAAGTATGGTGGGAATAAGGAGAAAATGTTGGATTTGTTAAAATACGCATCTAATAGAAACTTATTAAGCGGCGTAACATTAACAAGCGGCCAAGAGCCTTGTGGCTCAACCGGCACTTCCTGGTGCTTTCGACCTAGATGTCTATGCTTCAAATTCCACCTCCCCCATTATTGTTACTATGTTGAATGATCAAAAAAGTGGTGTGAAATTAACAAGTGTAACTTGAATGCTTGCCCTTGGAGATAAATGCTAACCACCCCCCGCACCCCCTCTGGCCCTGTCGTATGTATGATTGGATGTCTGCTTTGAGTGGTCGCTCGTTTTCTAGATTGGAGGAATTTATAGATAGCTTCCCTAAGGAAACTTCCTGTGTACATGGGGACCACTTTTTTCTCTTTTCAATAATATATATATTTTTTAAGTGTAACTTGAACTCAACCTGCACCCACAAACACATGTTTTTATATATGTATATGCTAAATTTTCATTTTTGTTTTCTGGTTTATTTATTCTTTAACAACCTGTAGTTATTGTGCTTGAATTGTGGATTTAATCGTTATGTTGTAGATAAATTGTTTTACTTTTTTTGTATGAGTGTTGTAAATAAATTGTTTGTAAGTTATAAAATATGGAAAGTTAATATCTTTGTCTTTCTTGCAGGTTGTGGAGGTTTCGACTTCCAAAACCGGCAAGCACGGTCATGCAAAGTGTCACTTTGTTGCTATTGACATCTTCAATGGGAAGAAGCTTGAGGATATTGTTCCCTCATCCCACAACTGTGATGTAAGCCATTTATATATTTATAGGGAGAGACTATGATAGGGTGGTGCCTGTTGAAAAAATTGATGAATTTAAACTCTTATTCATATAATAATCATGTTAGTTATAGATCCAATCTGTTTACACAAATCTATGAAGCATGATGATATACTTTGTTTGAATCAGTGAAACAAAGTGATCTACATCTTTACTTATTTCGTTAACAAATGTGTTGAATTTATAATTTTCACTTGGTTATCTGGCATATAGGAGTTGTGCAACTCATTAAATGATCTAAATAACTAGAAAACTTCACCATTATGTACAAAAAATTAGTATGGCCCCATTAACTTTTTTGATGAGGTGTTGCTCTTGTGTGTGTGTATTTTTTATTTTTCTTTTATTTGGATCTATGTTATTGCTGTTAGTTATTTGTATTTGTGGTGTTTCTGAGATATTGACATGTATATTGCTGTATTACAGGTTCCTCATGTCAACCGTACTGACTATCAGCTGATTGATATCTCTGAGGATGGATTTGTATGAAAAATATTTCTCTTTGATTACTTTATAAGATTTAAGTAAACCTGTAAATGTAATATTTAGTGTTGAATGCTTCAGGTGAGTCTGCTGACTGAGAATGGTAATACTAAGGATGACCTGAGGCTTCCAACCGATGACAATCTGCTGACGCAGGTTAGTGACTTTGTTTATTCCCTCTCTGATATGCTAGAGCAAGTGTTTTTGTTTGTGTGAAGTTTGAACCTTAGTGTTCCCCTCCACCCGTGTTTATTACAAATCCAAACAAAATCTACACCTTGCTGGAACTGTGTAATGATCTTTCTGATTACTATGGTCTGGTGGTGCATTGCTAATTTTATTTCTTCACGTATAACTTCTGGTTATTATTATGTGTTTTTGGTTGGTGCAGTGAGTGGTAGGTCGCCTCGGACATGACCCTTTCATGTTTTTCCAAATATGTTTTCAATCTGCTCTTTTGCAACTAGAGGATGTGGCAACCTAAACTTTTATTTGATTTTTCTGACAACTTGAAAATTTTTTTTACTTGGCTATTATTAGGCAATCTGTAATAGATTCTATGTAATATGTTTCAAAATAGTTGTTGGCACTACTGTTTCCTAATGGATTATTTGGATTCTATTATGCAGATCAAGGATGGATTTGGTGATGGAAAAGATTTGGTTGTTTCAGTGATGTCTGCTATGGGAGAAGAGCAGATCTGTGGCCTTAAGGACATCGGCCCCAAGTAATTGTCCTTCATGAATGGGGAGTGCTTCAAGTGCTGGAAGTAAACAGGGCTGCAAAATAGTAGCTTACTTTAGGGGTTACTTATTTCTGAAATGTTTTATTGAAATGTTGCCTCTACCTATCACTAGACTTTGCCATTATGAATTAGGTTTTTATAATCACTATTTCCTTCTGTTTGATTAGTACCGAACCATATCCTGAGTCTTGGTGTGGAGAAGTTGTATATTCCAGCAAAGACTGTATATACACTTCTTAGCGCCTCATGTTGTTTCCAAGTTGTGATTTAAAGTTCTTCATGTTCAAATAGATTGGTTCTCATAACTCTGGTTTTTTTCTTAATTGCATTTGAATTTATCTGTGCTGAAAAGGTTTATACTATTTATGTGCTTTTAGACTGAGTGAATAAGTACAGAAATGGATGGATGATTGTTTTTGCTGTAGGCTTTTAGGTGGCCTGTTGATTTTGTCACCCCTTGATAACACGTATCTTATATTTTTTCAAACCTCATTCTGCACTCACTTTCAGTGGCAGTTTGATGGTTTTTATTGAGTTAGTGGATCCGAGGATCCATCCATTTTGGACTTTTTACTGTAATTAAAAAAAAAATGCCACATCCGGGTTGTATGTCTAAAAATATATACAACCTAGCTATAGTTGCTGAATTTACAACCTATTAAACTTAAAAAGACATTATTTTATTCACTCAGCTGATATTACTTACTCAATTTTGAGCTGGTCTGCCCTGTCTTCCTGCCTTTGGCCCTCTTCTTCTCTCTCTCCAAGCTTCTTTTTAATTATATATATGAAAATTCTTAGTTTACATGTAAGATCTGTAACAAATATGTACAATATTGTACCATGCAAAATGTACGTAGTGTATTATGGAATTGTGATGCAAACTATGTACGTAGTGTATTATGAAATTGTATTTTTAATACTATGTACGTAGTGTACAATAGCAAGTGTACGGTATTAGCAAAGGAATCATTACTCCTATATATTATTAATATTATTATTAACAATAATATTTAAGGATTTCTGATCACCTTTTTTTAGATCAAATTTTCGAACTGGGTCCTACTGCTAACTAACGAGTTTCATGGTCTCATACTCTCATTCTTTCCGCTCTTCAATCTACTCCAAATGGGTTATGAATTGTGATAGTCAACCACCGTTTCCATTCATAGGCGTTCTAAGCACGGATTGACCATCATTAAATGTCCACCTCATCTATGCTTATATACATATGGTTCATCCACGATAAAACAGTAATGACCAAACTTTTTTTGTTTTTTGTTTTTGAAGTCCTCATGTCCCGTTAGGAATGAGAGTAACCGTGACAAAATTTATTCTCTATTTTGAAAAAGAAAGCTACATGGTATCACATCTTAAATGACCACATGACCTGCAAACCCCAATTAGATTCAAGGGTAGAGTTAATAGGCACCGCAAGGTGACCATTAAGGAACAACTTTATGTCAATAAAATTAACTTTATGTTTAATTATTGGGAGTACCCAAATGTTTTATCCAATCCAATCGCCAAAATAATCCTATTTTTCCTCCATGTCGATCCGAAGCTCAAAGATCTACTACATTAATTCAATTTTCAAGCATAATCATTTCCATCACAATAATGTTGTGTTGATCTACCCTCCCTTGGCACTTTGGTCCCAAATATCAGTGGCAACACCCTCGAAGTCCAATGTATGTGATTAAACCCCGCGGTGGCAAATTAGAGCCTAATTAGATAAGATTATAGGAGTTGCACATGTTTGTGTTAATTAGTTACTAGTAAATAGACTATTATGAGTTAGTTAAAAATTAAGAATGTGCATCACATTAATCACTTGAACATTTAAAATCCAGTTTCTTTGGATTTCAGCTAAATTGAATGAGAGATAAAGGCCAATATCTTACCATCATGGTAGGAAGGGGTGCCCTTTAACTCAAGAGCTTGGGCATGCTCAAGAGTCACTCAACCAAAAGCGGATAAACACATGGTTCAACTACTTTAACGTCCCACTCGGTAACAAGTTTATATTGCTAAGCTTAAACAAAGGCGTATACATGAGAAGGGACCCACTACTTCTTCATGATGGGACTAACCTCGTTACCTCCCACTGGGCAGGAGCTGCACCTAACTCACCTTCCTGCTAATCAATCACTAATGACATGTCTTTGTCCATCTAAAATTGTTTCACGGGAACCAATTACATGTTGCGTGAATTCAATAATTTCAAAAGTAATAATGACATGTCGTTGTTGACACTGTGGATAGTATAATTCTTGCCATGAGTGATCGTACAAAACCTTTTTCTCTCTCTCGAGAAGAGGAAGCTGTACTTGCCCGTAGTAACAAGAAAATTAAAGATGTTCATCATGCAGGCTTCTCCCCAGGTCTAGAGACACGGTCACCTTCCCTTGCATCGGGGTCACTGTCATATGCGATTTCCTTTAAGGACAAACTTCTGGGAGAGATCCCAGGTGCGTACTCTCGTGCTTTTGCTTTTAGTGGCTAGATGGAAGCGGGTGCAGAATCGGATGAGGAGGTGGAAGATCTGAGAGAAGGTTTTGTGGCGATGAAGCTGTCCAAAGAGGTTAAGCATTGTATCAGAGTGATAAGGGTTATCCTGATAATGCAAGGCTGACGAGCCTAGGCCTGACGAGCCTAGGACTGACGACCCTAAGGCTGACGACCCCAACTCTAGGGTTACTTGAAGCTGACGACCTCAGCTCTTGGTAGAGTTGAAGGTGACGACCTTCACCAACAAACCAGCGACTCCACGTATATTGCCAAGTTGACAATATAAGGCTGACGAGGTTAGACATAGTCCCATCCACAACCTTACTTGACTAACACGCATACAAGCATGATTCTTGAACGACACGCCTAATTAAGGAGATTCCTAGGAGGACAAGGATTCTAAGAGATGCGTAAAATCCAAGTATTACTGACCTAAAAGGAAAAGAACTCCTTGACCAAGGCATGGATTTCGGCCCAACGCTGCTATAAATACTCCAAGACCCTCTCAAAGTAAGGTACGTGCAATTAACTCAACTCTAGCACCCTAGTGTTGAAGATAAAGGTTTCTAACTTGACCTTCGGAGGGTCTTTGGCCGGCACCACACCGGTGCCCTTTCTTAGGTCTTCACTCTTTTTGTTATGTAGATACGTCATCAGGAGCACGTGCGGACCGTGTAGCTTACTGAAGATTTTGAGCATCATCACAGAGCAACATGGGCTAGCTCGTTCATTGTCAAAGTTTATGGCAAGACAGTGGGCTTCACTTTTATGCAGTCCAGGCTTAATGCCCTTTGGTGTCCCACTGGGAGGGTGGATATCATTGACTTGGGTCGAGACTTTTTTCTGGTCTGGATTGGATGTAAGGAGGACCATGACTAGGTGCTAGAGAAGGGTCCTTGGTTTTTGGGGGATCACTTTTTGTCGATTAGACCATAGGAGCCAAACTTTAAACCCTCATTTGCTTATGTCTCATCTGTCGCTATATGAGTCTGTTTGAATGAGCTGCCAATTGAATATTACGAGCTAGAGGTTCTTAAGTATATTGATGAATACATTGGGCATGTTCTTCGCATTGACACTTGCACTGTAGCTAAAACTAGAGGTCAGTTCGCGAGACTTTGTATCCAAGTGGACGTGGAAAAGCCCCTAATCACTAATGTTCTTCTTGGCGGCATTGAACAACCAGTGAGCTATGAAGGTATTAATAAGCTTTGCTTTTCGTGTGGACAAATTGAGCATCGAAAGGACAATTGTCCGTACATCATCTGAGAGAGTAGGCCGTCGGACACCTTAGAAGGTGGTTTAGGGTACGGAAACTCCCATAACATGTGTTGTGCATGCCACTGTTGGGCCAGCCTTGAAGGAAGGCTCCACCAATCTGGACTAGGAGGATGCTTACGGTCTGTGGCTGATGGTTACTAGCTAGGGAAAGACAAATGTCCAAGCTACAAAATAGTACGAGATCCCCAGAGCGTGTCCATACGACAAATGTTATGGGTGCCAATTCCTTAAGGAATTACCAGGGGTAGGGTTCCCCAGACCACTAAAGAAAGTATTAGACCCTGGGTTTTGTCCTCCTTCTACTCGCCAATTACTCAACCACCTAATGGATCCTCTTCAAAACATCAGCCTAAGTTCTTGTTCACAGCCTCATCAACGAACAAGGTGGACTGTCATGGCAGAGAGTCGAGCGAACCCATCTTATGTGTGGGGCTAGTTCAACACAAAGTTAATGAAGGGTTGGAGGTTCACCTTCCCGTTGACAGAGGAGAGTGCGGCAATGGGATTTCTCCTAGTGATAGACCCACTGTGAGGGAAAATACCAAACCCATGGTGGGAATTCCTGGCGGACGCACCTTTACCTGAGGAGGAGAGGCGGACAATTTGGAGGTCAGTTCCCCAGGTATCACCCATGCCGATTCTTTGCGAAGTAAACCACCTATAGGAGCTGTCGGAAAGGAGGATGCTCGAGATACAGCTGATAAACACATGCCTCATGGGAAATTGTCATGCAGTCAAGTTGATCACGACAATGTTGAGGAAGATAGGATGGATGTTAAGGGAGGAAGCGAAGGCTCAGCCCCATCCAGATGAGTGCCCCCCCACATCATGAATATAATCATTTAGAATAGTAGGGTTGTCTTAAAGCCTAATTTTCAAAGCTACTTCAGGGATCTAACCCGAGATCATGATCCAGATTTGTTTGTAGTCATGGAGACCTGTCTTGGAGGTGAGAGAGCCAAAGGCATCACAGACCGTCTCCCCTTTGATGCAGTATCATTTACCTGTGGATTAGGTGCTGCCACTGGTGTAGAATCTACAATGCAACCCCTTATCCTTCCCATCAAAGAAGGATCCTGCTTCTTAAACTTCTCCAAAATAACCCCATGCCTGTTTGCAAGATCAATCCAAACAACAATTCAAGAAAAACAATTCTACTAGAGCAGAAAATAAGAAAAGAGCATAAGGGTGTATTCAAAAGAGAGTGAACTCACGTTAGCCATCCAGTGTTGCTGAAGGTATGAAAAACTAGGTTCTTTCCATGCTCCTCTTCTAACCAATCAGCCAAATGGTTCACAAGCAAATCTACATGCTCTTCAGCTTTCCTACCAACTTGGTAATTGAGAATCTCAGCCATTGGGAAAGTAAAGGTAATGGCATGAAACCCCCTGGAAGTATACAACTCTGCATATCTATTAAGATGTTTTTGCTTTGCTCCCAACCATCCAAGCAAAACCACCATTGTCCTAGACTTTGTGGATGAACAATTAGAAGTATCGAAACATCAATTGCATTCGGCTCTAGTAAATGCCATCTATACATAACCTTAAAAGAAGTTCTCAAATTGTACGACAAAGATGATAAATTGATAGTAGTCCCTTCAGTATTTGTTGAAGGATTATCCTATCTTAAGTCTCTTTCTGTCGGTAATCTTTTCTTCGATAACAGAGGGCAATGTGCTGGGATGTTTGAATGTTTGACAGAGTTGAATCTAGTTAGAATGCCCAAGTTGATGCTTTTGTGGCAGGAAAACTTTGAACAAGGTAAGGCATTTCAAAATTTGGAGATTTTGAGAGTATCAGAATGCGGCAGATTAAAAAATTTAGTTCCATCCACAATGTATTTCCGAAATTTAAACACTTTGATAGTATGGAAATGTCGTGGGTTGATTAGTTTAGCAACTTCCTCAACAGTCAAAAGTTTGGTCCAACTCAAAGAATTGAATTTATCTAAATGCAAAAGAATGAGAGAAATAGTCACAGACGAGGGAAAAGGTGAAGCAGGAGATGAGATTTGTTTCAATCAATTGAATGTTTTGTGGCTTAATGATTTACCCTCTCTGAGAAGCTTCCACTTGGGTAATCGAACCATCAAATTCCCATCACTGGAAGATCTATTTGTGAATGGGTGCCCGGAAATGAATATCTTTTCTAATGGAGTCTTAAGCACGCCGAAGCTAAAGGAAGTTAGACAGCATGAAAACAATTGGCAGGCAGACGCAAGAGAACTGTTACTAGAGGAAGATGTAAATAGCGTAATACAAAGATATTGGAAGGAAAACTATGAACCATGTTTGTGACAAGTATTCACTCAAAAGGTATGTTCTTTGTGTCTCTTAAGATTTGTACAATTACTTGGAATTTTAACCATTTAAAAATCATTATATGATCTGGTTGTTTGTGTTTACTTTGGGTTTGGGAAGCTGGGAGTGTAGAGTAAATTCTGACCATATTCTTCATTTATGGGTGGGGATTAGGAGAGAGTGACTGAGGATAATTATTATTTGGTGCTTCTTATTATTAAAAAAAAAAAAATTGGATTAGTAGCAACTAGTTGTGTGGCTAGGAATTATTGCCGCCACCACTAATTTTATCTAGTGTGTGTTTGCATAGCGGCAGAGGTGCGCGTTTTGCATTTTTTCCTTAAGTCGTGTGCACTGTTTATGGACCAACAAGTACGAAAAAATGTAGCAATAATTTTAAAATTGAGTCTGATGGGTATTATTTATAATTTAAAAATTATTTTATTACAGTGTTTTCAACAATAAATATTCAGTTTTCAACAATATGCAGTATCCAAATAGACACCTAGTATCTTCTTTTGAACTCTGTTTAAATGATTTGAAGAGAGGCATGAAAATGAAATATCGGTTATGTTTGTTCTAAAATTTTAGAAAACACTAGTTTTTAGATCTTGTTTTCTCTTGCTTTTATATATTTATATTATTTTGGGAGGAGAGAAACATAAAATGGGAGTAAAAGTACATATTTACCATAATTTTTAATATAGGTAGGTCACGGAAGACAAACAGAACAATCCTTAGGTGAGCAAAATGACATTTTTCAAACCACGGATAAACAATATAAATTTTGGTTTAATCACAGGTGCGTTTATTATAATTACCCCCTAAAAAAAGTAAATGTAAGTTAGTGAAAATAATTAAATATTTTTCAATTCAATTGAAGTCATGAATTCATACTTCCGATTATATTAGTTTTTACCATTTGTATCTTTCTCTCTCTTTTTTAATGACACATAATATAATTGAAATTAATTTTCTAAATATTATACATGAGCAATAAGATTATTCTTACAAATATTTAAAGATGTACCGACATCAAATAGAACGTTGGCATTGGGTAGTAACTTATTTATGAAGTCTGTGGAGTAATTCTAAACGACAGTACTAATCACATATATATTTCGTACTTATCATATATATTTAGTAAAGATGAATATATTTTCATAAAAAAAAAAAGTAAAGATGGATATATAACGTAAGGAAAATATTAAATTACTATTAAAATATCTTAAACTGTTTGCATTAGACTCTGGAGACAATTGTTTAGGGTAGACCGTAGATGTAAGAAGTATAATCTTTTGATAAAACATCAAGCAAATGATTTTATAAGAATTTGTGACCAATTAAAAATTTCTCATTGTCTTCAACACAGACAAGTGAGGAAGACTCTCTTGCCTCCTTAAAATACTTAGTATTCTCAACAACAAAAAAAATGGTATGGTTTTTTTTTTTTTTTTTTTTTTTTTTTTTTTTTTTCCATACTCGTAGATACGGGAACGCTATGGCTCATAATTTAACTACACATGTGAGACATGTAAGTGGTTTAATAGTATGGATGGAAAATGTTCCACATCACCTTCATGATGTTATCTTGGTCGATTGGGGCTAATTTTCTTGATTAATGATATTTATCGTCTTTTTCTCCAAATTTTTTTATGTAATATATATATATATATATATATATATGTATGTATGTATCTGAATTTCGAGAGCACAGGCATCACATTACTTTAAGATAGAACTAATGAACCTATGTGCTCTCACATATTCTCTCTTTGATTAAGAGGCTGGTTTGTTTAATTTTTCCTCAATTCTTTCATTAGTTTGCTCCATATTTTAATTTTATATTACCTAAAATGTTGAGAAGTTTCCAGAATTTGCAGATAAGAAATTGCATTGAGATAGAAAAGGTATTTGACGTTAGATGGGTAAATGTTGACGAAATATATGATATGGTTTCCACTCAATTGAGAGTCCTGAGGTTAATCAATCTACCGAAATTTCGGCATGTATGGACTTCGGATCCCCAAGTAATTTCAACATTTCAAAATCTGCGTGAAGTCCAAATTTCTAATTGTAAAAGTCTGAAAAATCTTTTCCCAGTCTCGGTGGTCAAAACTCTTGAACAACTTGAGAGTCTAGACATACATAATTGTGGATTGGAGGAAATTGTTGCTTTGGAAGAAGGATTGGAAACAACAACTAAGTTTGTGTTTCCACGAATGATCTCCCTAAGTCTTGAATTTTTGCCCGAACTCAAGTGTTTCTATCCAGGAAAACACACTTCAGAATGGCCATCATTGAAAAGGTTGACAATATATGAATGCAACAAACTGAAGATTGTTGCGTCGAATGAATTAAGCTTCCCATATTCAGATGGGTTAGGCCATCATGTTCCAATTCAACAATCCCTCTTTCTGATTGAAAAGGTATGAACTTGTAGTTGTTTCTTTGTTAACATGGATATGACCTTCAGTATATTATCTTTCAAAAATCCTAAAAATAATTTTTTAGATTTACTTTTTGGAAAATTGTGGATGACTTATTTGAGATGTTCAAATGATAAAACCTTATATATATATATATATATATAGATATATATATATATATATACAAATCTTTCAAACTAATAGAATTTCATATTTGGTTAGTTATATCCATAGCTTAGGATATTTTTTATTGGGTTCCAATTAATTTAACTTGTAAATCTTTTTTCCTTAGACAAAAGCGCTAGGTTTGAATCTACGTACTTACACTAAAAGTTAATTAGTATCTTGAACCAATAATCGGATTTTTTTTTACCTTTTATTTGTTTCCTTAAAACAATAATAAGAATTAAAAAAAAAAAAAACTTTATGCATTCACGTACTCATACTTTTGTGCCTGAGAGGTCCTGATTGGAACCAAATCCCTTGAAAAGGAACTATAAAACATTTCTATATATTAGGTTTTAAAAAAAAAAATACTATATATTAGGCTCTCCACTCATATAGGAATGGATTACAGCATTAAGGGGCAATGGGGGGATTCACGTCCACATAAGATGTTACATACAATTATGCACAAGACAATAAATGGAGATGCATTAATGCACATCACTCCTGGCCACTTGATTTATATACATTTAGTCCCACTTGAAATTGATGGGAAGATCATCCCTGACTTGCTTAGACAACACTAACTTTTGCTTTCTTTTGTTCAATACTTCAATCTTTTCCAGGATACATTTGCTAACTTGAAAGAATTGAATTTGGATTGGGATGATACCAAGAATCAGACAAATGGTTGACTTTATGGAGATTTCTTTTGCAAACTAGAAGTTCTCAGATTGTACGGCAAAGAGGATAAATTGATAGTAGTCCCTTCCGTATTTGTTGAAGGATTATGCTACCTTAAGTATCTTTCCGTTAGTAATCTTTTCTTTGAAGAAATTTTTCATGTCAATAACAAAGGGCAATATGCTAGGACATTCGAACGTTTGACAAAGTTGAATCTATCTAAAATGTCCAAGTTGATGCATTTGTGGAAAGAAAACTCTCAACAAGGTAGGGCATTTCAAAATTTGGAGATTCTACATGTATCACAATGCAGCATATTAAAAATTGTAGTGCCATCCTCAAGGTATTTCTAAAATTTAAACACTTTGAGAGTATCAAAATGTCATGGCTTGATTAATTTAGCAACTTTCCCAACAGTCAAAAGTTTGGTTCAACTCAAAGAATTGACTTTATATGAATGCAAAAGAATGAGAGCTAGAAATAGTCTCAAATGAGGGAGAAGGTGAAGCAAGAGATGAAATTTGTTTCAATCAATTGAAATATTTGTCGCTTCTTGATTTACCCAGTCTGAGAAGCCTCCACTTGGGTAATCGCATTATCAAATTCCCATCACTGGAAAATCTAATTGTGACTAGATGTCCGGAATTGAAGATCTTCTTTAATGGAGTCTTAAGCATGCCGAAGCTAAAGGAAGTTCGACTTGGCAAAAACTATTGGTTGGCAGTCCGAAAAGAAGTGTCACGGGAAGAAGATGTTAATAAAGCCATAAAAAGATATTGGGAGGAAAACTATGATCCATGCGTGTGACAACTATTCACCGAGAAGGTAATGTTCTAATGCTTTTATTTTATGGAATTCTTAAAGAAAAAAGTTGACCGAATGCTCTTTGAGCATTGGTTTAGAAGGTAATTTTAGAAATATTAAAAAGCTATTAAAAAAGTATTTTGATGCATATTTAACTATCAAGTGTTAACAAATAACATGTTAAATTAGAGGATTTGTAAACGAGATTATAATTAATTTAATTAAAATTTGTATAAAGAACATCAAATCTAATTCAATCTGAGTTTTTTTAATATTGGATTGCTTTATATTAAAAAATAAATAAACAGTGAGTTTTACTTAGTTCTATGTTACAAAGATAAAAGAAAAAGTTGTTCACAAAAGCACACACCAGTTTGGAAATCATTTTTTATTTTTATTTTTAATTTTTCATATTTACCATCTAGCTAACATAGAAATTTCCATTTTATGTATAAACTCACTATTTCTCCCCATAAAGTCCTCCTATATTATATATAATTGGAAAATGATAAGAGTTTGGATGAAAATATATACTATTTTGGTCCCTATATTTTGGGGTCATTCTCAACTTAGTTCCTACTTTTTAACTCAGTAACAAAAATTACCTATAAGTTGACCGCAAATTGAAAATAATATGAACCAAAATGATTGATATCAAAATATATGAATTATATTTTTAGTAACCCCAAAATGTAGAAACCAAAATAATATTTTTGTCAAGATTATTTTACATAAACATATATCATTTGCTTACACGGATATAGAAACACAAATTTAATTGTCTTATGTTTGTTTCTCCGGAATTTGGTTTGAAAAGACTTGATATTTTTTCTTTTGCTTGTTGGATTTTCTGACTTAGGTATCAATTGCATGTATACTTGGAATTAATTTTCTCTTTCATCTCAGGTTGTTTTTGGATTAGTTTTTCGTTTAAGCCATTAATTTGATCTTCTCTTATTGTAGACCGTTAATTTGAACTTCTCTTATTGTAGACCAATGCAAGCACAAGGGAGGACTGGGAGGAAAATGATGTTGAAGACTTGGAGGGTGACTCAATTTAAGATTCAAGTGATATGGGAAAGGAAAATGCTGGTGATGACTTGGAGGATGACTCAGTAAGATTCAAAATGTGTGAGGTGATGGTTTTTTTTTTTATTTTTTTATTTTTTTTTTTACTTTAGATAATTAAAATATATAACAAAAAAAAACTCATAACGGTAGGATTTAGTTAAATAGGTTGACATGTGATAAGTTTTTATTGGTAGTATATAGAGTAGAGCAGAAAAAATGAGATATAAGATTTGAACTCCCACAAATGAGGTTTTTATTTTATTTTATTTTTTTTCCAACCTTTATGTATATTAGTAATTTTGTCTGTTTTCTTATTGTCAAATTAGGGAGGAGGTAGGATAAGGGTGTTGGGTTTTGTAAAGCCTAGTTGTGTTTGATCAAAATTATGACCCAACCCAAAATAAAATTGTTACAGTTTTTAATGGTAGATTTTCTGAGGTTTAGTCCATAGAGTGAAGGCTTGGGCCTATAGGATAGAAAAATTGTTGTTTTTGGAGATTGGAGTTTGATATTGTCTTGAGAGAGAAAATTGTACTGCTGCAACTTGTAATATTTCCTTGAAAATAGTGAAATTCTTACAACTTCGTAGACGTGAGCAAATTGCTGAACTATATAAATATTGTCTTGTGTGATTATTTTTCATTGGCGCATATTTTTTTTCTTCTATTTTTGCATCTTACATATTTGAGAATTTCGTATATATTTCCTTAAATGGGGAATATAAATTATCACAAAGGATATAAGCTCATGAGGCTCCATTGCTACAACAGATTCACTACCCATGGCTTCCGTGAGCTGAGGTTGCTTCAAATTGTTGCAGCTGTGGTTCAGACATGCAATCCTCTTCATGCTAATCACAACTTCTGTTTGATCTCTGAAGAACAGTATTTACAAAAGAAATTCCTTGGAACAAAATCTAGTTGGCATTTGGATTTTACAAAATAAAAGAGAATGATATATGAAATCAGCTTGATTTTGAAGGTAAGCAAAGATTCATTTTCGAAATGAATACCATTTTTATGATGTGATATATTTTTCTCAATGCTTCTACCAACTGGGTTGTTCCTGCCTTAAACCATTAGTTCTTTACTGTTTTTATGTTCTGATTCATTGGTATGGTACTAATTTGTGGGGATTTAGATGCTATTGCAACCATTTTTCCCTGAATTCCTTAATAAAAACCCTGAAACTTACTGTAGCACTTTTTTCAGGAATTACAATTTCAAGTGACGAGAGTAAATAATTTGGCAGTGGCAGAGGAAGCTAAATGAAGCAAAGGCGAGTATCTTGGTTTTCCTTTGAAGCAGAGAATGCACTGGGTTAATTGGGGGAAGGTTACTAAGCCAAAGGATCTTGGGGGTTTGGGTCTCCAATCTGCTAAAGGTAGAAACACAGCCTTATTAGCAAAACTAAACTGGAGGTTTAGTACAGAAACGGATGCTCTTTGGGTGAGAGTTCTGAAGAAGAAATACTGTGCCCAGCAGAGAATTAATTCCAGCCAAGAATCAAGGCTGCTAGCCTCTCCCATTTGGAAGGGTATTAAAAGGGGAAAGGACACCTTCACAAAGGGGATCAAGTGGAATCTGGGTAGGGAAAGCAGCTTGAATTTCTGGACTGATACTTGGATAAATCTCGGTCCCATTAGGAACTTTATTCATGGCCCGCTGCCTCAATCTGCTTTCGACCTTAAGGTTAGTGATGTCATTACCCCCTATGGTTGTTGGGATTGGTCTTTGATTCCTTTTAAGCTGCCCCAGAATATTAAAGCAGAGATTCAAGGCACTCCTACTCCACTAATTACGAGGGGAGGTGATAAGCTGGTTTGGAAATTTTCCCCAAAAGGTGGTTTTGAGATGAGAAGTGCTTACCTTCTAGCCACCAACTCCATGGAGGACCCCCCTTTCTCTGGAAGCTAGATTTGGAAAGCCCACACTCTTCCAAGAATCCAAACCTTCCTTTGGAAATGCATGCATGAAAGCATTGGTGTTAAAAGGTGTCTAACTGGAAGAGGAATGGTCTTGGATACCACCTGCCTTTTGTGCCAAGCAGAGGAGGAAACAATTACTCATGCCTTGCGGGACTGCAATATGGTTAAAGCTATCTGGCATCAACTGGGAGTCAGAGCTTCTAACAGCACCTTCTTTACCCATAACTTAAAGGACTGGCTTACTATTAACGGCAATGGATGCAACGCAGACCTGAACTGATCTGAGAGTTTTGATGAAATATTTGGTCCTATCATTGAATCTGCCAATTCTCTAGCCTCGCAGACGTAGCAAGCAAAAGAGAAGATGGACATTTATGCTCTTGCTTGATTCGGCCAAATATTGGCCTCGGTGATAAAACCCAAGATTGACCCGACACAACCCAAAACTGACGAGACCCGAACTGAAAAATCCGACCAGATCATACAGTTTGGCTCCGGGTCATATTTTCCTCAACCGAAATCATTCGGGTTGAGTCCGGGTTGGGCACAAACTCGACCCGGCCCAACCCATGAACAGTCCTGTGTTTAGAACGCGGATCAACATCTTAGAGACCATAGCCAATAATTTAAATAATCATATATAGTGGTTATTTCCCTTATTTGTTTTGACTCATAGATGAGATAATTGATGCTACAATAGTTGTCAATCAACTAAGGGTTCATCAAAACTTCAACTAATTAAAGGTATGGGTTCAAGAAAGATTAATGATTGCATGATTTCTGTTGAAATGTGAGGAGCTATGTTGTGCTGTGAAGGTGATCTATAGCTTGAAGAAGTAATGTACAAGGTGAAGAGAGAGGCTTAAACTGCGTAATCAAGTGCTGCATAAACTACAGTTGTTTAGTGTAAATACTTGTAAAGTTGCTTGTAGTTTAGTTGTGTTTAATTAGTTGGTTAATAGTGATAGGTGTTAATTGATGATTGGTTCTGGATTAATTGTTAGTTACTTAGAGAGTTTGTTTACTTTTTCCCGCTCCGTTAGTGTATATAAAAGCTTAGTGTAATTATATTCATTCAAGCATTTCACAAACACAATTTCTCTCTCTCTCTCTCTCTCTCTCTCTCTCTCTCTCTCTCTCTCTCTCTCTCTCAGAGAAGACTTATGATAGTCAAGGAAAACCCAAAATTGAAACTCCAAAATCCACAGCCCCAATCTACGTTATGACCTCCATAGCCAAGTCTTGAATCTTTGACATTGTATCAGAGCTGACTGGCTCAGCAAGTTCAGTTTTTCATTGTTGTTATCCCAGTTTCAACTCTTGCTTTATTTTTCATATTTCTTTTGATTCTTGATCAGAATTCTTTTGATTCTAGGTCAGAATTTTGTTTTCTCTGAGTTGAATTTGTACGAAATATTTCTTGATTTCTCAGTCAATTTAGATTCAATACTCTCTGAGTTGAATTTGCACGAAGTCTTCCTTGATTTCTCAGTCAATTCAGTTTTAACCTTCTCTACGATTCTTCTTCTTTTTTTTTTTTTTTTTTAAAGGAAGGAGATTCTCTTTAATTAAGTTTTTACTTCAACAAAGTTTATATTTATATTAAAGTATTATTTCATTTTTTTTAGAAAGTTTCAACTAATGGTGTGCGCTTCTGATGATAGCTCATTATCATTAGACCATGACATTAATCGGTTTGTGATGTATGTAGGAATTGAATCCCAAAGTATTAGTTTATTAAATTAGCCAATAGAGTAATTGCATATATTAATTACCTATAGTTGTGCATTGGTTATTTATATTAAATGAATTTATATGATTATTTTTATGAACTCTATATAAGATATTATTTTTAGTTGGAATAATAATAATAATACATTTTAGAATATGACATTTTTCCTTATTTTTAGTTGCTTTGACAACAATTGACATAAAAAACATAACAATTTAAATATTTGTAAATTCACTAAAATACATTGTAGTATTTATTCTATGTAGTTAGAAAGATTACTAATATAGTAAATACGTTTATTTGTTATATTGGTTATTTTAAGCATAATGTACTTTTGATATCATTTTGCTAATGAGAAACAGTTGATTTAAAAAAAAAAAAAAATTATGTGAGAAACAATTTATTTGAAATATGGTACTCTTACTCAAATTTAGTTGTTTTTACAACAATTGAAACAATGTAACAAAAAGGAAAAATAAAATAAATTTAGTAATACAAAATCAAGAGTCTAAAAAAAAAAAAAATTGACAAACTTTTGTGCTTATTTTTTAGTAGGCATGAAACATGCCTATTTGTATTAGCCACTATATCATGCAATTTTCATTACATACATACATGCATACATACATACATACATATATATATATATATATAGAGAGAGAGATAGAGAGAGAGAGAGAGAGAGAGAGTTTGATCAAATTACTACACCACTCTTAGTGTTTTTCTATTTTGTTTATAAAAATAACTAAAGATTGCAATTTTTTACAAGGAAAATTATTGAATTATTTTTTTTATACATCAATAGTTGGGGGTGAGATTTAAACCTTGGATGACTCTTTTAAAAAACATTATGAGGTGCCAACCAGTTAAGATACAATATTTTTGGCAAGAATTATTATTGAAATATTGGAAAAAAAAACTAATAATAAGTTGCACTAAACATGATACGAAATTTAGCTAGTAATAATAAAAAATTAGCCAACTGAGAATAAAGTAAAATCAATAGTCAGCTAACTCTTCCTAAAGATTAGGAAGTTTATTTGATAATTTTAATAATAAATTAAACTAAGGAATTCAGTTTAGCCTCCTTTGAAACATGAGATACGTTGCTGCCTTTGCATCCGCTCTAGCTGTCAGGCACCGGTCATACTAGCCGCTACCGCCTTTGCCTTCATCTCTATTGCTGCTCCACCATTGCCACCTGAAGATGAATGACCATTTGTAGACAACGACATTGGGGAAATGCAGTGCAATATAGCCCAAGAGAGGTAAAAGAGATTCAACATGCATGCATGCCCTTGAACTCTTGTTTTTCTTTTCGTTAAATTCTATTTGGTTGCTAAACAAATAAAGTAAAGAAAGAGAATAAATAAATTAAAGCTTAATTTTCTTGATTTATGAATGGGAACAAATCATAAATATTTGGACATGATTTTGTTATATGAATCTTTGTAGGTTTACGCTAGCACCTATTAGACTAGCTACTACAACGGGAGAAAATCAAAGTAAAATTAGTAAATAATTTTTTCCCCTTTTTAATAAGGAGTTTCAAGAAAATCTCTGCATTGTGGGATCATGTCCACAACCACAAATTTTTTTTGTGATATTATTTATGTAGTTTTTCCAAATATGTTCATTGCATGATTTTATTACTATTTATGAAACGTTTACCATCGTGACATGGTTAAAGAGTTTCATGTGGGGTGGAATGAAATTGAGTGCCAGGTAACAGGTTGATAAAAAGGGGAACTATATGCATAAATGTTATTGTACTCTAAGATTAAGTAATTAAATGAGTCCTGCTAATGGTGATTAAGGCATTTGTTAATAGACCATGTCCACGATCACAATTTTTTTTTCATGATATTTGTTATGTAGTTTTTCCACATATGTTGATTGCACGATTTCATTACCATTTATGAAATACTTACCATGGTGAAATGGTTACAGAGTTTCCTGTGAGCTGGAATGGAATTGAGTGCCAGATAACAAATCAATGAAAATGGAAATTATATGAATATATTTTATTGTACTTTAAAATTTATAGGGTTAGATTAAGTAATTAAATTAAATGAGTCTTGCGAATGGATGATTAAGGCATTTGTATTTTTTTTTTTTTGAAATTTTTTTATAGAGATTAAGGCATTTGTTAATACGTTGAATGTTTTAATACTAATTTGATGAAAATATTTTTTAAAAAAATGTCAAAAAATCAATTTTTTTTTTCCTTTCTCATAAAAAGTTTCTGAAAGTATTCTCTCTAAACTAATGTCTTTAGGCATCCATTAACTTTTCCTTAATTTAAATTCCTTATCTCTTAATAACTAGATTAACAGGGTTACCTTGTCTTCTATTTAAATTTTCATTTGTTGAGCCCCTCCTTAATAGAGGCTTGCTCAAATAATGAGTATTTAATTAAATGAATAAATTCATTATTTTCTACTAATTTTAAACTTTTGGAAGAATTAGAAATTTGATAAAAGGCAAGCCCAAAATGCAAAGCAAGCCTGACGCTTGCAACTCCGAGTGTCTGCTATTCACTTGCTTCTTAGATATATATTTTTCCTTCAACCATATTTGGGCCCACCTCCTAATTTAAATTCTGAGCCATTAGATTGTGGACCGTTGTAAGCCCATTCTTTAAAGTTACCCGGGCCTACTAATATCTTTTACCTTGCTGGGTCCTTTCTCCAATTAGTCCATAGTCCATAACATACCCAACCCCAATCACATCGTTGTAATCTATACGCGTATTATTATATGCTTCAGAGAAGACTTATAATAGTCGAGGAAACCCGAAACTCCAAAACTCCACAGCCCCAGTCTATCACCTATCAACAGGGACGGAGCCAGGACTTGGAGTTAGGGGGGCAGAAGTATAAACAAAAAAAAAAATTGAAACTCCAAGTAAACATTCATTTAATAAACCATCAACAAAGAAAAATACAGAAAATTATTGTTTTTTAAGATATTACAATGCAATTATTTATGAAAATGGAACTCGTCGTCTTTTTAAATCTTCGAAATCATCTATGATAAAATCCGTACTAATTGTCGCAGCAATATCCCTTTCAATGAATAACATCATAGCGTCTGACAAAAACTCATCTTCCATTTTGTTGCGAAGGTCAGTTTTGATGACATTCATAGCTGAAAATGCTCGCTCTGTAGTTGCAGTAGAAACAGGAAGAGTAAGCACAAGCTTGACCACTCTACAAATAAGCGGATAGATTTCTGATTTTCTAGTTCTCACCATCCATTGGCACAATTCAGAAATATTTTTCAAATTCTTGAATCCTGAATGCTGAACTACATCATACTTATAAAGATCAAGTTCCTTTTTCAAATCATTCTTTTCATCATCTGTGAAGTCTATTGGATAAAAATGATCTACCAATGAACAAATATCACTAACTCGAAAAGATTCATATGCCTCTCGAGGGTCTAGAGCTGAGCTAAGTGTAAGTAACTCCATGGCATGCTCACTAAACCGATGATTTAGTTCTTGTAATTGAGAATCTATTCCTGCATTAAAAATATCTACTTTATAATAATGCTCATTTTTAAAGTCCTCTTGTTGATGACGAGATCGACCAAATCTTGCAACATAACGAGCATTCATATCAAGGACATCTATATTACGTTCCTTACAAAATGATATCACAATAGCTAGTAAGTCATCCCATTTCTCATCTCTAAATTGTTGAATAAGCTTTTTAGTGGATGAAACTAAATGCATAGCATTTAAAATGTCTTGCGATTGGTTTTGCAAAGCTTGACAAAGTTTATCAGTGATCCCCATAGTTTCATTAACAAAATGCAAGATGAAGACAAATTCAAATGAAATTAATACCTCATAAGCGGACTCTGCTTCTACTTTTTGTGAAGAATTTCCTTCATCCATGATTTTCAGTAGAACTTCACATGTTGGACTAAACAACTTTATCAAGTTAGAAACTGATTTATAATGCGAACCCCAACGAGTAACTCCAGGTCGCTGTAAAGTGACCATCTGATTAAGTCCTTTCCCAGTCTCAAGCTCTTCAATATCAATCAAATATGCAATGTCAGAAGCTCTAGCAATTTTTAATTGCTCAATACGTTTGCATGAAGCACGAATATTATTGATAACCAAAATCAATTTAGTGAAAAATCTATTAAGAGGGACAACTACTTTTGATGCTCCTACTAATACCAATTGTAAGCAATGTGCAAAACAATGAATGTAGTAAGCATATGGACAATCATTCAAAATCAAAGCTTGTAATCCATTCCACTCACCCCGCATATTGCTTGCACCATCATATCCTTGCCCCCAAATGTTTTGGATATCTAAGCACTGATTAGAGAGCAAATAATATATCTCCTTTTTAAGGGTCACTGCTGCAGTGTCAACAACATGAACAATCCCATAAAATCGTTCTCGCACAAAGCCAGCTGTATCAACATATCTTAAAACCACAGCCATTTGCTCTTTCATGGACTCATCACGAGCTTCATCAACCAATATACAAAACTTTGCATCACTAATTTCTTCCCTAATTGCCTTCTTCACTCTGGTTGAAATAACATGAAGAATTTCTTTTTGAATCTGAGGTGATGTGTAAGTTGCATTTTTTGGAGCTTTTGCCATTATTTCAACAACATTATTATTATAGCCCACCATCAAATCCAATGTCGTAAGAAAGTTTCCCCGATTGGTTGAAGTAGAGCTTTCATCTCGACCTCTAAAAGCAATAGCTTGCAAGGCAAGATGTCGAACAACATCAATTGAAGCCTTCAATCGTACTCGATTATTTGCAATTTGTTCTGAAGTGAAATTGCCCACTACCCTGTCTATGTGTTGAGACTGGTTCATCAAATCCTGACATGCTTTATGGGCAAATCTATGAGTGGAGTTAAGATCTTTCCCCATATGAAGACTAAAAGAACAACTTTCACCATTTCTCACTTTCTTCCAATTCTTAAATCCGTTAACTGTGAATGCATTTTGTCCATCATGCCCAGTTGGCTTATGAAAGAGAAAGCATAGTAGACAAAAAGCGGCATCTTTTTTCGAAGAATATTCAAGCCAAGGCTTAAAGCGATCATCTTCATACCAAGAACATTGAAAGCTTCGACCCTTCTCAGATTTTTAAAATTTTTTAAAACGAGGCTGGTATGGACCCAACGTAATGTAACGTCGCCGGATCTCATCTCGTTGATCAACATGATAAGTATATATTTGTCTACGCAATCCAGGATCACGTTCTAATTGCAATGAACTCATATCAATCTTTTGAAATTTTGTTTGAGAATTTTCCTCAATAGGGACATCAAGATTTTCCTCAGCAGGTTCATCAGGAATTTCCTCAATTGGGACTTCAAGATTTTCCTCAATTGGGGCATCAGGATTTTCCTCAACATTAGTAGTTGGCAATGTTGCACCACTAGTATTAGCTTCTAAACCATTTGAAGCTTTTCTTTTGAAAAAATCAAATATAGTAGTTGACTTTTTCATAATCTACAAATAAAATATAATTTAAAATTATTATCTTAGTATATAGTCAATAATCTATAATCATTACATACAATAGACAAATACTATGCACACAAACATTCAACAACTGACCAATAAATTTTAAAGTTACAAATAATCTGTTTAATTATTTACCAAACTTTAATGTTTTAAAAAACACAAACACTAAAGACAAAACAAAAAAACAATATCACAAATGACAAAACATGACAGCCACATGCAATTGCCTAAAACAAAACACCAAAAAAAAAAAAAAAAAAAAAAAATTTACAAAACATTAATGGTGAGAGTTGATGTTGCGTGTGGTGTGGGATTGTGTTGCACTGTTGCGTGTGGGGTTGTATTGTTGTAACTTGTGTTTGTCAATTGTTACTTTGTCTGATGAGATTTTTTATATCTAAAAAGTATAACTATAAATTATGGGCAAAAGACAATGATGAAAGTCAGTGATATTTTACCTCTCTTTCAACTCTCTCTCTTCTCTCTGCTAAGTCTGTCCCTCTCCGTCCCAACTCAGCAACTCCCAGGCTCAACTCCAGGCCCAGCGTCCCTGGCCTCTCTAGTCCTTGCGCTTAGTTGATTTGTGTTCTCTTTTAAGTTTTCTTTACAACTTACAAGCCAGAACAATATCAAGTGTCAGCAGTCAACACATTACAAAAGGTAAATCATCTCAAACAAGGAAAGATTCAATATGAGATGAGACATGAGAGGCTGGATACCTTTGCTTCTGCTGCTACGGTGCTACCTGCTGGGTGCCGAATTCCTCTATTTTGTGTTCAGCCGTAAGTTAGTTAGGTTTTTTTTTTTAATGGCTTAGAAATCCCCTTCTTTTTTTCCTTTTATTATACGTGTGAGGTAAGTGAGGGTGTTTCCCACTCCTAGTCTTGGTAGACATCTAATTAGAATCGGCTTTCTCTGTTTTTGTTTTTGTTTTTTTTTTTTTTTGGCTTGTGTTTGTTTTGGAGACTTGTTTGGGCTTAATTTTTATTACTGGGCTAATTTTTTTTATAGTATTTAAAAATATCAATACTATTATGAAGGGGGGCAAAATGCATTTTATTGAAATAAATTGCTAAAAATAATATATTATATATATACTAAAAATTTTTTTTGAAAATCTGGGGGGGGCCACTGCCCCCCCAAGTCCAAGAATAGCTCCGTCTCTGCCTATCAAGTAAAAACCACCAATGATACTAATTATTATTATTATTATTTATAATTTATTAGTTTCCCAGGTTACCAAGGTTGGGCGCTTTTAACCCTAGCAGGCCGTGGAATCTGCTAGATCTTTTTTTAAAGATATAATCACAGATGTTGCTAACTTCCAGCGCAAGCTCTTTTTTCCTAGATTCTCAAGCATTTTGTGCATGAATAGGTACTAATTTAACTGCAAGGCCCTTCGATACTAGTCTTAGTAACAAAATTAGTGATAGAAGAAGTTAGAGTTAAACGAGAGATAAAATTAATTTAAACCAGGGTTAAGGATTTTCTTTGGCAACTGGTAAAATTAATGTAAACAACAACCGGAGAGATTACTAACAAATAAAATTGTTGAAGTTTGCTTTAAAAAAGAAGAAGAAAGAAATATTGAAGTAGTTTCCAAAAAACTGGTGAAAATAATCAGCAATGGAGGAATAAAATTAATTTAAACCAGGGTTAAGGATTTTCTTTGACAACCGGTAAAATTAATGTAAACTGGTGAAAATAATCAGCAATGGAGGAATTGCCTTTCTTCAAAGTGGCGAGCTGATAATGGATTTGCATTGTTCGAGCCCTTGACTAAGAGGTAAACATTTTCTCTAAGGCTTGCCACACGTCCTTTGATGTGTTGAATTTGATCACATGAGCCAAAATTCGCTCAGAGAGGGAGGAGATTATGGCACTGAGGATCATCTGGTCTTGTAAATACCAGTGACTGAAGTTCGAATTTTGGATGACTTGTATGTCACCATCGGCTTCAATAGTGAGAGATTGAGGTGGAGCAAGAGTGCTTCCATCGAGATAGCCATAGAGATGTTGCCCCTTGAGATATGGAACAATTTGAGCTTTCCATAATAGGTAGTTCTCACGGGTTAATTTGATGGTAATGAGGTGATGAATGGGAGTGAGTGTGGTGGGAGAAGGTGTAGTCATTGTGTTGAGGGTAGAGGACGTTGAGAAAGAGGCCATGAGAAAAAAAAAAAAAAAATTAAACGTGAGTTACAAATTGCTCTGATACCATGTACAGACAATATTATCTGATATAATATGCAAAACCAAATCCAATCTGATTTGGGACTTATCATTTATAGAGTTAAACAACTATACAAATTCAAATACAAAGGAAGTTCAAAATATAGATAACTCTACCCTATCCTATCTTATCATATCTCAAACTAGAACTTTGTTACAATTTAAATCAAAACTGAAATATCTATCTACAGCTGGTCACACGGATCTGATTTCAATTTGAAATTATGTAGCTACATCACAGCTACACGGCACCACTATTTTGGCTGGCAGCCTTATCCTTAACAGTTGGGCACTCTTAATTCTAGCCCGCTGTGGAATTTGCTAGATCTTTTTTTATAGAGATAATCACAGATGTTGCTAACTTCCAGCTCAAGCTCTTTTTCCCTAGATTCTCAAGCATTTTGTGCATGAGTAGGTATCAATTTAATTGCAAGACCCTTCGATACTAGTCTTAGTAACAAAATTAGTGATAGAAGAAGTTAGAGTTAAACGAGAGATAAAATTAATTTAAACCAGGGTTAAGGATTTTCTTTGGCAACCGGTAAAATTAATGTAAACAACAACTGGAGAGATTACTAACAAATAAAATTGTTGAAGTTTGCTTTAAAAAAAAAAAGAAAAGAAATATTGAAGTAGTTTCCAAAAAACTTGTGGCCTAATTTTCAAGATTTGATAATCTTACTAACTAGTGCCCTAAGAGCATAGGTTAAATATTTATAAAAGCTCAATTATGTGTCATTTTTTGGATATATGTGTATTGTGGGGGGCAAAGACGTCAAAACACCATACGGGCCTAGGGCTTGGTCCGAGAACGTGGACTCCGCCAAAGGGGCCTTGAGTTGAGAATAGGGCCTTCTAAAACGGGGGCCCAAAGGCCCGCCGACCAGGCCGTCAGCCAATTGGATGAGAGTCCGAGGAGAAGGTCACCTTGGACAGCAGGGCCAGGGGGTGAAGAGCGTAGCACGAAGTCCAAGGAAGAGCTCCTAAAGCTCAGCGAGTCATCCCAAGCTTCAATGGGACGCCGAGGAGGGGGACAAGTGGGACGTGCATTGCATAAAACTGCTGCCATCGCATTAAAGGCCTTTCACCTACCCGCCCAGCTGCATTAATGGGGAAATGACTTTTGAGGGGACGGTGGTCAGCTTTATAGGTATTGGGGAGCGTTTTCAAGGAAAGGACAGATGAGAACCAGGAATGGGAAGTATAAATAGAGAAGGGGGAACCATTGGAAGGGGATTCAAATTTTCTCTAAAAAAGAATACCTTCTCCTCTCCTAGGTAGCAGAAAGTAAGCAAGGACAGAAGTCCCTCGGTCAGCATCCGAGGAAAGGAAAGGTTTCTCCACTAGCTCGTCGCACATCATAGTGAACTTAGCCCATATGCCATCGCTTTCTACCGCCCCAAAGAGCCTAGGCTTTAAGCCCACTCTCTAAAAATTCATTGTATAGGCCACTTGGGCCGGCCCGGTCACACATTTGGGCCCAAGGTCCGATTTGTGTCCCTACATGTACAATTTAACTTTATTTTTTGAAAAATGTATAAAAATATTGTGAATTTTGTTAAAAGGTGCCCTTGGAGCAATAATTAAGGAAATAATTTTAAAAACTTTTTATGAGAGAGAAAAAAAACTACTTTTTTTGAATTTTTTTATATTTCTCATAAAAGTGGTATATTAACTTTCCTAAAATAATTTTTTTTAATTAATGTCTTAAAGACACCTAATAACTGGACCCAAATATGACAAGTTATTATTGATGGAACAAAAAGTTGTATAGAAGAATTAAATTCCAGGTTATTAGTACATTCATTAACAAAAGGCAATAAAAAATACAACTGTGATAACTGTTCAATTTTTTTTATTATTATTTTTTTAAAGATAAGTTCAAGTTTAACTTAAATAAGTAGTGTAAATAGAAGAATGGTATAGAGCTATAGATAACCCCGAGAGTAAACTACTACCGAGTTAAGGTCAAATCTTGGGTTCCATTCTATACTCTCCACAAATATTCTATCCAAAAAAAAAAAAAAATACTCCCCCACAAATAAAAACTTGTCAAATATACATCTACTTAATAAATCCTAATTTTATGCATTTATTAGGACATAGGAGAAGGCCAACAATCAAGATCGCTATCAGCACCACCATTCGCCGGCACCACCAACACCTCTAGTCACAACCGTCAGAGGGTTTGTATTTAGCCCAACGTAGGCTATGATAACAACACAACCAACAAACAAATATCAAACAAATACTTAAACAAAAATTTTGGGCAAGATAACAACTAATCCCACTCTGAGTCCCCCACGTACGAACTCTGTGTTTGTTGCTTCTACACTTATCTGGTTCTCCCATCCATATATATATAAGCAATCCATGCATGCACGTAACAGAACCTCAGTTAACAACGCAGACCTGAACTGATCTGAGAGTTTTGATGAAATATTTGGTCCCATCATTGAATCTATCAGTTCTCTAGCCTCGCAGACGTAGCAAGCAAAAGAGAAGATGGACATTTATGCTCTTATCTGAAAATTTTATTCAAGACTTTATCAAATAGAAGTACTTCTTAATTTTTAGGAATGTCCCTATGAGTTTGGTTTCGTTTAGGCTTGTTTTATCCTTATGTCTGTTGAAATCGTTGAGAAGCACTGTATTTAATCAGTGGGCAGTGAATAATAAGAACAAGAAGCATTGCAACCCAAATTCTGTTCTCTTTTCTCTATTCGGTAGAGATTAGTCACCTCGAATCAAGTAAACCATCATTTAAATTTTCCCAAACATATCAGTTACAGTACTAAACTATGTATTTTTTGTAATTATTCGTTATTGACCGAGCTTTCTCAGCATAAACAATTTTCTTGAGTTAAGCTTGAGATGTTCAGAAATAGCTTGGCTCATTTGCTACCCTAGTTAGAGTTACTGCCATACTAAGAAACAATTGAATATACCAATTGATTACTGGATTACCTACTGAACACCCTGTTACAACATATGCCTCGCTAATGCATATTACATTCAAAACAATAATTGGAAGAAGAAAGGCTACAAATGCTACTCTGTTGAAAGAAACTGTCCAAAATGTGATCTTGCATGGTAGATTTACCCATGATGCTAAGCCAAGAAACCATTATCTAAAGCTCCTTTTATTTCACTCCAGCCTTCTGCTTCAAAACTGAAATGAACTCCTCTTTATCCTCAGGTGACATTCCCTCTGCTGAACAATCCCCGACACCCCATTCTTGCCCACGTAAGCAGTACTTGTCGTGAATTTCTTGGCGATTCCTGAAAATTTCCTTAATGAGTCCATTACAATCGAAGTTCTCAAACTTAATAATAAAGGAGACATCCAACTCAATGAGTATGTCACGCCTCAACTTATTATT
Organism: Castanopsis chinensis; assembly: GCA_032878915.1. Classification (NCBI taxonomy): domain Eukaryota; kingdom Viridiplantae; phylum Streptophyta; class Magnoliopsida; order Fagales; family Fagaceae; genus Castanopsis; species Castanopsis chinensis. The sequence goes on from JAVQMG010000133.1 coordinate 6,017,370, forward strand.
GGCATGATATTGTCCTCTTTGGCAGTGACACAGCCATCCCTCAAGGTTTTAAAAGGCCTCGTACCAATTAGAGTCCAAGGCATTTCATTTTGAGGCCAATAAGATAACCCCAATTTCAGAAATAAGTACTCAGCATTTTTTCAATCAGTAAATTACTTATATAGCCCTTGAACTCATGATTTCGCTGTCCATCTATTCCGGGCAGAAAATACCATTTGAGCTAAAACTCAATGGCAAGAAAATTAGCATCTTTTATGTGCACGAGACACACATAGATCACTATCAGTCAGTTGGAAAGTCATACTTTCCCAAAGGTAGCTGGAGCTTGAAGTAAGTCCCTTTTATACATAACTCAGAAACTGAAATCAAACCTAATTCTTGCTCCTTTAACTAAATATTCTTTTTTCTTAGGTAATTAACTTCAATAAATTTTACTACCTGCCTTACATTTATGATATTCTAAAACAAGTTACTAAGCTGTACAATCCTGGGTGTATAAGTCAGAAGTTGTTTGAAACTCAATTTAATGCTAAAATTAATAGACCAGAAACAAACATTTCTTTGTTCAACTTGGATTTCTCAAGCTATTCCTTGAGCAGAGGAGATGATTTGAATTTGTCATCAAGTTCTGCATACCTCCTCTGGTTTTCTTCTGTAAAGGAATGAAAGTATGAAGCCATTTGACATATTAAGCATGAACTGAGTGTTATCATAATGACAATCATTAGTGAGTATCAAATCGCTGAAGCGATTGAGAAATTCAATTTCAGGCAACTTAGGTCCAGGAACTGATTCTATTCTAGGAAATCCTGACAGAAATCCAGCTTTAGCTGCAGAATTCAAAGCACAAACAATCAGTTCTATTATGGATTTGCATTTTGTAAATCAAATTTCGGTCAAAAAGATTCAAAATCTTAATATTTGCTTTTCTTTTTTGAGTATGCCAGCGCCCAACCCCCCCCCCCCCTCCCCCAACAACATATGGGCAAACAACAAACCAAAATATAGAACAACATAGCATGAATAATTCCCATCAGAATGCATGCCTAGAGAGGATATTCAACCATGTAAGCTCAACTGGCAAAAGTTTACTATTAGCACTTACTTGACTTGCATATGGCTCTAACTGCATGTGTAGTCTGGCAGATTATCATGTAATTTGATTAGTGAACTAGTTGAATTTCTCCATTGCTAAGTAAACTTTCCTACTTTTTTTTTTCCTTTTTTATTCTTCCTTTTTTGGAGATGGGAAATATTTTTAAGAAGAAATTTACAATACAACTCAATCAAGCAGAATCAAAGCTGCAACCCACAACACACTGTAACAACAACTACACACCTAACCAAACAAAGAGCATAAATCTAGTGGTACAAAATGTTTCACAACTTTTTTCACAACTATTAATATGGCCTGTTGTGATTGGTGCATTAGTGGAACTTGTAATGAGAAAATGTGAAAGTGATATTATAAGTTGTGAACTTTTTTTGTCTCTTGCATCCTCCTACAAAAATTTGTCTCTAGCATTGCTTAGAATCAATCAACATAGCTACAAAAATAAAACCACTAGAACAATTTGGTATCATTTAGGCTACAACAACCAACACACAATAATCAGAACTACCCAACCTACAGGCCACACAAGCTTAAACAACCAACAAACCACTTAACCAAGCTTCTGTCTAACAACAGAAAGGGATATATCGTACAATATACACCATTTACAACAGAGAACCCTATTCATTTTTCAAAATAGAATTTGCAGCATTTTCCTTTAGCCTCCAATCCACTGGACAAACTGCATAGTAAACTAAATTGTTCGTGTAAATGATATTGATATTAAATATTAGGGTAAAACTTAGGTTAAGTAAAGTAATTGTCAATTAAATTCAAACACATAGCTACATGGAATAAAATTATTCTAAAAAAAAAACACTGTTTGTGCTTCATTGATCAATATAACCATGTTTGAATTTAAATGAAAAACCTAATGTACAACATCTAAGCAACTATACCTAAGTTTTGTTAAAAATATTAATACATGTAGAGACGGGCCTACAGTAGGGCAGAGGGAGGCCATGACCCCCCCCCCCCCCCCCCCCCCCCCCAAAAAAAACTAGTATACATTCATAATCTGAAAAATTATGATTTGCCCTTAAATAAATAAATAAATAAATATATTTGGCTCTCCTCCTCTAAAATATTTAAATATTGACCTACAAGAAAATAAATAAATAAATAAAATTCATGTCCCTTTGACTCTTCTGTCACCACCAAAATTATCCCCCAAAAAAAAACCCCACATCCCAAAGCCACCGTTGCCCAGCCTTGAACAACCCACCACAAACCCATCGGATAAACAATCACATGCCCATACCGAAAAAATAATATGTTAGGTTCTAAGGATTTAGGATCTAAATGTATTAGAACTTCATTGTGTAATGTTGGCAAACCATGATCAAAACTTAGAGTCTAGATTTAGGTTGCTTAAAGTATGTTTAATGTAAAGTTGGAATTGAGTAATTGTAGAAAATTACTATTCACTTTCTACAAGGCTTGATCGATTGAAAATTAGACTCGATCGATTGAAGCTCGTGCAGATTATTTTATGTTTTATGTTTTATATAAATAGAAAAACCCTAACCACGTTTTATAAGAGTTGTTTATGTTGTATATGTAAATCTCTTGTGAGATCTAGAGGTGTTTGCCTTCACATATACTTAGGGTTATCAAGAATCAAGATTATGTAAAGAGCTTGATGATCGCTTCAGTTGTTGCATAAAGAGCTTAAAGATACATAAGTAGGAGTACTTGTGCTTGTTGTGGATCTGAGAAAGAAGTAGTTCGTGGACTTGGAGCTATCACGTGATTGTGGTAGTAAGTTTTCTACTCGAGGTAGCAATAGAATGTTAGTAGTCTAAGCCGCTATTGTGTAAATTTTAATTCTTTCATAGTGGATCTGTTTTACCTTTAGGATAGTTAGGTTAAATCCTCCCCAGGTTTTTTACTGGTTTGATTTTCCAGGGTTATCCTATCGTGTGTTATTTACTTTTCCGCACTACTTTACATGATATGATTTATTTGTATTTAACTTAGATCTGAATAATTTACCTAAATTAATTACTTGGCTAAAGAACTAGGTTAAACAACTTGTGTTTTTAAGAGGTCTAAAAACCGTATACAATAACATAACCACACTAGCACAACCGATTCAACTCCACCACCGCCGCCCAACCCAGCAATCACTGAATCAACCCAACACACCAAACCCCAAACCCACGGCCAAATCAAAACATACAGTCACCACCACAATCATGCCCACTTCTAAAATCTCAAACCAAATACCAAACCCACACCACCACAATCGTTGCAATAGCTTGATTTTTTTATTAAAAAAATTTTAAAATAAATAAATCATTTTTTAAAAATAATAGTTGATTGATTACTTAAGAAACTATTTGAATTGTAATGGGTTAAATTCTGGTTTAATTAACTTATATTCTCCTTACTGCCAGGTAGCAGTATTTTGTTGGTGGTAGTGTTGGCTCCAGTGTAAGTATCAATTTCACCACTTTCAACTCGTAAATTTAGTATTGTTGAACAAAAAATCAGCATCGAAATTTAATGTATAAAAATTTGTATTGCAGGTCAACATTTTATCAAATTATTGAGAAGAAATCAACCCAAGGTTTCCACTCAAAACCTTACGTGATGGCATTATTCAATTCTTCGCTTTGGCTGTACTACGTAGTAATCAAAGAAGATTATCTCCTTCTCTGCATAGTCAAGTTATTTGATTGTGTGATGCAGATAATACATATTGTCTTACATATTTTTTATGCACCGAAGCCCCTAAGGGTTAGTATTAAAACTGTATTAATTGGGAAATTATAGATTTTATTCACCCAATTATATATTAATGTTGAATTTTGATTGCAAAGCTTGACTCTCAAAGCATTCGCTTCTTTGAACACGGGGTTGTTCACCTTAGTCTTTCATGTCACATATTTTGTAGTGGATGGCATATTTTGTGTCAAAATTCTAGGATGGATTTGTGGTATCAGTTTAGTTGGTGTTTTCTTAAGATACTTAAGTATTGTAGTGAGTGAACTAATTAAAGCATTTGAAGTCGAGATTTAATTACTCTCATTTTTTCAAAAAAAAAAAAAAAAACTACATGTAAGCATTTTACCTTTCTTTACTTTTTCATAGGTTCTAACTAGGAGTGTGGAGTCTATTCCCTTTTATGTGCCATTTTTCAACACATTGAATGCCGGATTATGGTTTGCATATGGTTGGGTTTAGTCATGACTTTTTAATTATTGTAAGTAATTTCCATTTGTGAATCAATCACTATTTTAGATACTTTCAGCCATTAAATTTTAGCTTAATTTCTTCTTTCTTGTCTTAATTGTCTAGATTCCAAATACTGTGATTTTGGTCTTGGGGCTACTCCACATGCTTTTATATGCAATGTACGAGAAGTTTAAAGAGGAAAGTCAATATATAGTGGAGCATGAGGAAAGCATGGAAACCTAGTGACCACCATAATATCGTTAATTATTAAGTTATTGTTTAGGCCTAAAAGTGTCACGACCCAAACCCGATACCCGAATTTGTGACCATGACCGGCATGCTAATATCAAGTTTAAAACTGATATTAACAAGAACCAACTTAACTTTTACAAAAGCTTTTCCAAAAGCTTTCCTCTTTCTTTTCATTCTTGTTTCTTTACTTAAATGATATAACTTTTCACTGGACATTCAGAGCATCTACATTGTACTTTAAAGAATAACATAATCCACCAGTTACTCAAAATTGTGAACTTCACATAATACATCTCTTAATACTTTAAAGTACACAACTTTTATTAAATCCTAAAATACACAATACTGTAAAACTAAACATCAATTACTAGTTTGGGTTCTATACTTTCAAAACTAAAAACAGCTCCTTCCAAAACTCGATTAAGGCTCCCTCTGCTCCAAAATAAAACCTGTTGACTAAAAGGGTGGAAGGGGTGAGCTACACAGCTCAGTAAGGGTAAGATACATAAGAATTTAATAAGAATGCATGTAAATCAAATCATTTCATTTTATAAATGATCAGATAGGAGAACATCTTTTTATGCATAGTATTTTATACTATTTATAATAATAACTAATACGTTCTTCGTAGGAAAATAATTGTTCCCCTTTTTCTTATCAAATTAATATTACCAAAACCTTTCGGATTGAATTTCTTTTGTTTCTTACAAAGTCACCAAATATAATATTGATTGTTTTAAAATCATATACATACATACATATATATATATATGTGTGTGTGTGTGTGTGTGTGTGTGTGTGTGTGTGTGTGTGTGTGTATTCTTGTTACAAAATAATCATTTTAACTTAAATCAGATAATTGGTAACTTTGTCTTAAACTAGAAACATTTTAACAAATAAGAAGACTTTTCTTTATAAACTTCTTATCGTAAAATATTATAACTTTCATAGTCATAAAACTTAACGTTTCATAAAGAGCAGATATCTGATAATTTTTTTAACGTAAACTTGTACTTTCATCAGAAGCTTTATCTTTATAGAACGCTAAAACCTTTTCATCAGATTCTTTGTCTTTAAAGCATAAAAAAACTTCAGAAACTTTTATCTTTAAAGAACAGCTTTTCTTTTTATCATAAACTTCCTTTAATGAGAGCTTTTAACTTTTCATAATGCATTTAAACAATTCATTCTCTCGTGATCAATAAAATAATATAGCTGTTCATAATATATTGGTTAGTCCATATCTGATAAGTCTGTACTTATTTGGGAGGCTTCTAGCACCACTGTGTTAGGCATCCAGCATTCCCCACAATGCCAGGTATTCCCAGGATCACATCATAATACATATCTTTCAACCATGGGGGTAGGTTGATTTCCTCCACAAGTTGGCCGTAACCAACAAGGGCGGGTACAGCAGAGCTAGTCCCACTTTTAATGGCCAATCATATAACATTTTCCATGGAAAACCAGTAATCAACTCCTACTGGCAGAGTTCAGATCATCAGAGAACATAACTCGAAAACATTTCATACTTATACATCATATTGAAATTCATAGTTTGGATAACATTTCATAATAAAAGTATTTCCATTATTTTCTTTAAACATCATGTTCGTGAAATTAGTAATGACATCAATATGCTTAAATCATATACATAAGGTTTCAAAGTTCATGAACACATCTTTGTCTGAAACATGATTATATGCCATATCTCTAATCCAAAACCTTTTAATGCATCATATACTTTAAAATAATTGCGTGACTTACCAAATGCTCATATAACTTATCCCTTACTTGAAAGCAGAGGAACCGAGAGAGCCTACAGTCGAAGGAGCTTAGACTTGAGTATTGGTAATCCCCTAAACCAAATATCAAAACTTATTACTATCAATTATACCTTAAAATAAACTTATACATTCATCTCAAAGCCTATCTCTTAAAATCAAGGAAATCCTAATCCCACCTCAACGAGGTTCCCATAAACATATAATGCACACATCAACAAATGATGTACTAATCTAAAGAAAAACTATCATTCTCATATTAATATCATATCTCTAGAAGAGCCAACTTCATTTCAAAAGTTCTTTGAGATTAGGGCAATAAAGCATGCATAAACATAAAATCCTTGAAGCATAGTCATGTAACCATATATATATACACTCACATCAGGGACGAACGCAGGATTTCAAGTCAGGGGGGGCCAGAGATAAGCGAAAAAAAAAATTTTAAATATGCATCCATATAGTATTAATAAACTATCAACTAAGACAAATACCCAAAAATTATTGTTTCTTAATATTTTAAGATACAATCATCTATTAACAAAAACAAAATACATGAAACACTATTGTTTCTTTTTATCTTTGGTCTACCTTTATTTATCTTTGTTTATATTTTTTTGTATTTTTTTAACATTGACCCACTAACCCAACCCCACTACGGCACTACCGACACTCTTTATTTGTGCCACAAACAAACAAACAATCCGACAATCAAACAAATATCTCTATTCTCTACAAACTTTTCTCTTTCTCTATGTCTCATTCTCTCTTATCTATATATAATAAAACTATACAAGACAGAGTCACAGTGAGTAACAACACACAAAGCCAAAAGGCCCAAAATAAAAAAAAAAAAAAAACCACAGCCACGGCCATTCAATAATCAATTATCAATAATCACAGATTCACAAACACTCCACAGCCACAGGCAGTCTCAATGTCTCATCATCAGTATAAATTATAAAAGCAGTTGAATCACAAATTTGATTCACAGATCATAGATTAGTTAAGTACCTGTGATTGTGAAGTGTGAAGGCTCAAGAGTCAAGCCTCAAGCAACCAGCGGCGGCGACGAGCGACAGCTGAGGAGGGGTCGCGTGGTGCACCGGCGTCTGCGTCTGCATCGACGGCGTGGGTGGGCACTGCGCAAGGACTCGCGTCGGCGTGAAGGCTGTGAAGCGCGATGTCTCGCACGCCTTTCTCTCTGTCTCGCACTCTCGCCGCCTCACTCTCTGATCTTTGTTCTGTTTCCTTTCTTTGTTTTCTATTTTTTTTTTTCCTTTGGCTTTCTCCGTTAGGCGTTAGGTTTACAGCTTATTGCTGAGATTTTTTTTATTTTTTTTATTTTTTTTTTTATGGGTCATGGATGGGCTCTTCACTATTTCTTGGACAGCTGGGCTTGGATTTGGGAGGGGGCCTGAGCCGAGCGGGAGGGGGGCTAAGCAAAAAATTGAGGGGGGGCCCAATTCAAAAATTTTTTTTTTGGAGAAAATTTTAGCTGGTAAAATTTTTTTTTTTGGGCCCAGGGGGGGCCCGGGCCCCCTTAGGCCTCCCCTGGGTCCGTCCCTGACTCACATGGCAACATGAAAAAGTGGTAGAATGGTTTAGAACCCCTCCTTTGAGTATCAAACCTTGAACCAAGTTACACAAAATTTATCTATGATCTAGACATACTAAATGATGAGTATAATAAATTATAGCTCAAATCATTCACCCTAACTTTAGAATTAAATCCTCAAAGTTAGGCATGTCTCCAACTGTTCACTGTTTTATTCCAGCAGCATATGCCTCGTTTGTAAAATATGAATGGGCTATCTAAACACCTCCAATCCTGATGAAATTTTACAGAGAAACTCCTCTAGATTTCTAGTAAATACCGTATGAATTTCAGAGGCAAACCATAAAACCAAAATTTAATAAAAATCATACAATACAGCATACTCAAAACTGTCCTGACAGAATTTCATGCAACTTAGAAATTACACCATTATTTTTATATTGATCCAAATGCTGTGAGACCACTTCCATTACAACTATATGTGTCTTAGATTGCATAGAAATTTTCCCTAGCATCCAATTTCACTGTATACAATTTAATACATAATTTACCATGTGTAAACACAGAATCTGTCACAGTGACAGCTTTGCAACATTTTCTTGTAAATTCACAAAAAATTATCAAACGATGGTATTTTCCTATGAAATTTAATACACACATACTAGACATATTATATAATATTCTCCAATAAACCTTTTACCCATGACTGTCCTAGTAAAATAAAGAATTTATAATAACCAAACAGGTTAACAGTGAGTGCAATTCTTAACAAGTTCATGAACTAACACTCAACCAACTTCAATTACTAAATCAACTACCCATATACAAAATCATATAATCATCACTTAAGTTTAAAATGAACAATAGACTAAAAGAATTAGATTTTCCCCTTACCCTAAGCATGGTTCATGGAGTGATTGAGCTAGAATCACTCTAGCTTTAAATTGGGAACAAAAGCTTGAGAAGAATTGAAGAAGTCTTTGTCCTTGCTGCTGGACCCGTAGGTGTGAGAGGGAGAGAAAAGTTGAGAGATTTTCCTTCTTTTGGTGTGTGAACCCGTGGACTCAAGAGAGCTTCTAGCTCTTTTCTTTGGAGAAAAGAGAGAAAAGTGAAGTTAAAATTCTGATTCATTGGACCCGTGAGAAATGAGAGGAAGAGAGTTTCTTGAGTCTTCTTTCTTTGAAAAAGTCAAAGAAGAGATAAATGTGCAGCCAATAAGAACAAAGAAGGAAGAAAACAAAGAAGCAAAGCAAGAAGTACCAAGGAAGTTTCAGCTGTGTAAGTCCAAGGAAAGAACAAAGAAATAAGACAAAGAAAAAGGAATGGGAAAGAAGAATAAGTGATGAACCTTTTAGTGTAGTCAAGAAGTCAAGGAAAGTGACTTGAGTGGAAAACGTGTATGCTAAGAAGAAAAATGGGCTGATGACTCATGCTCACTACTTTTCAAAATACACTTTCCACCCCTCCAAAACCTTATATTCTATAAAGGCCCAAAGTATAAAATAATTTTGCATGTAAACCTTTACCTTTATATTTAATTAAATACCAACAACTATATATATCTAATAACTTAACCACTTAATATAGTTTTGTACATACTTATACTTAGTATATATATTTATAATACAAATAGCCATTTCAATTATTTATAATCTTTACAATTCTTATTCAATGACACTATAAAATAATATCTTTATTAAATACTCTTATATTAATTTTAGAAAATAAGGAATTCAAATAATAATTAACCGCTTGAACACATAGGTTAATTATAAAATTGGGGTCAGGGTGTTACAAAAAGTGTCTTCATCATTATAAGAAAAAAGACTTAATACAATGAAAAAATTTGTTACAATAACAACTAATGTAGTTGTAATAGGTGTTGTTGCAAAAAAGTCGATGTAAGCTGTTGTAATAAACTCCGAGGAAATAGGTTTATGCAACACTAAATTTTCGTTGCGATAAATTCCACATATTGCAATGATTACTTTGAAAATCTCATTGCAATAGGTTGATTTTTTTATTAAAAACATTTAAAAATAAATAAATCATTTTTTTTAAAATAATAATTTTTTTCATTAACCTGTTCAGGCCTAAAAGTGCCTTCTATAACTACATGAAAAAAGACTTAATACAACGAAAAAAGTAGTTGCAATAACAACTAAAGTCGTTGTAATAGGTGTTATTGCAACAACAAAAAAATCGATGTAAGACGTTGTTACAAACTCCAAGGAAATAGGTTTATGCAATACTAAATTTTCATTGTAATAAATTCCACATATAGCAACGATTTAATTTGAAAATCTCATTGCAATAGGTTGATTTTTTATTAAAAAAATTAAAAAATAAATAAATCATTTTTTGAAAATAATAGTTGATTGATTAGTTAAGAAACTATTTGAATTGTAATGAGTTAAATACTAGTTTAATTAACTTATATTCTCTTTACTGCCAAGTAGCAGTATTTCGTTGGTGGTAGTGTTGGCTCCAGGGTTGTTCACCTTAGTCTTTCTTGCCACATATTTTGTAGCAGATATCATATTTCGTGTCAAAATTCTAGGATGGATTGCCATCAATGGATAACCGAACACTTTATATTTGCAATTACCACTTGGGGTCGACTGGCGACAGCTACATACCCCAATGACACAAATATATATTAGTATTAAACTCAATCACACAATGACTCTGTGACCCAATGTGCATAGCACGAACACTGTAGGTTGCCATCAATGGACAACCAAACACTTTATATTTGCAATTACCACTTGGGATTGACAGGCGACAGCTACACACCCCAATGACACAAATATATATTAGTATTAAACTTAATTTCAAAATTAAGTATATTCCTTTACCATTTTGTCCTTGCATATTATGCACCTTGCTAATGTTTTATTTTTTTTTGGGAAAAAATACGAATTTCATTCAATTAAATTAAGTGAACTACAATACAACACTTACACATAAACAAGGGGAATATACATAGGTTAGAAAATTCTTGACTAACTCATTACTAAAAATTCTTGACTCAAAACTCATATCTCAAAATTTTATTTCACCAACAACCCAAAACTCAAAATTCTTGTTTGGTTCATAACTCAAATTTTGTTCCTCTTCACTATTTCTCCTTTTTAGTGGAGCCCACACCCTGCTAAATACTCAGAATAGCCTATATAAAAATTGCTTAAAAACAATTTCCTTCTTTCCCACACACTCTGACTTTAGCATTTCATCAAATACCCTTCTCCCCAATTCGGTGAACCCTCTCCAAATCCATCTCCAGCACCTCCAACACTCTCCAATTTCCATCTCCAACACACTCCCTCAACTCCCTAATCTCCAACCCACTGCATATTCCATCTCTAGCACGAATACCCATCTTCCCAAACATCTATCTCCAGAAAACAAAGACCCATCTCGTCATCTATATCGCAGACCCATCGAAAGCAAAGTTTGAAGCTTCTATTCTCCTCCAGCAAAAGTGGAAGACCATCTCTAGCAAAAGTCAAAGATTATCGGTGAGTTATTTTTTTTTTTTTTTTTTTCTCAATTGTAGTGCTCTGTTGGTCTTCATTTTGTCTTCTTCTCTGCCCTGAAAGGAACGCCGAAATTCATAGTGGGTTTATAGAGGGAGAGGGGGAAAACATTTTTACCTGAGCAGTACAAGGATCTGATTCTTAAATCGGTGTTGGCATCGGTATCGGATGTGGGAGGTGTGCTTGTTTTTGGTTGGGACTCCTTAGCTTGTGAAAATATGGAACAAATGAGAGGTCTGAGCAATATAAGAAAAGACAAAAGTTCAAAATATGGTATGTTGGTAGAGGTGGGTGAGAGGTGTTAATGGAGAAGGACTAAGAGTAAATGGAGAAGGTGTAAATGAAGTAAATGGAGAAGTCAGAGGAGTTAAGAGAAGAGAGGAAAACAGAGGCCATAATTAAAGCTGGAGCAATTGGCACAGCAAAATCTTCCATCGGCTCTGAGGATGATGTGACCAGACACTGAAAAGGGTCCTACACGGTTCCAATTATTTACGAAAAATGCTACAAAACTCATATTCCAAAAAGTGAAATTGCTTCTGAGATATTCTCATCTCTCATTCTCAAAACTCAAAATTTTGAGATATGAGAACTGGAAACAAATACTAAAAACTAATCCAAACAATATTTCAATGGGTGGGTCTCACAGTTTTTGAGTTTTGAGTTATGTAATTCAAAACAGGCCAATCCAAATACCCTCAAAATATTTCATTGGCGCCTGTGCCTGGAGAAACTTGGTGATCCTGTAGCATGTGTGCCTCTACAATTTTTGTTGAGAGAATCTATTGATCTGAAAGAAGCATAAGCAGATTTTGCAGCTTCAGGCACCGAGTCTAATGGAATTGACTCCACAAAGCATGCTGTGTTGATACGAGTCCTCACCAACTCTACGTGAAGTAACTCAGAGCTATACTGCTGTGCAAGAGCAACCAGGTCATTCGGTGACATAGTCATCCCTTGCTGTCTATCATCTGCAAGTGCATCTTCACTCCCACGAGTTGGCCGGCGATGGTGCCCTAGATTCTCCACAGCCTCAGTCATGTTCTCAGTAGCTTTCTCCAAAAGCACCCCTTGTAAAGACTTCAGTGACTCAAGCATGAGCTGACAGAAACCATTTGCATCAAGTGACCTAAGATCTCTGGTTTTGTTTTCATGGAAAAGGTTGAGAAATGTATCAATCAGCCCTTCCACAAGAATGCCAAGTGTCTTGTCCAAGAGGGGCTTAGCACCAGCAAAAACCTCTGCATGAACAGATACAAGAGTCACTACAAAACACGCGGGTCTATAGCCACATTTTTTTTAGCCGCGTTTACAAAAACGTGGCTATAGACTATCCTATAGCCACGTTTCTAAGAAACGCGGCTATAAACTTCACCTATAGCCACGTTTTTAAGAAACATGGCCATAGACTTAACCTATAGTTGCGTTTTTAAACGTGACTATAGGTCCAGCCAAATATATATATATATATATATATGTATATTTAAAGGAGGACCTATAGCCGCGTTTTTAAACGCGGCTATAGGCTAGGTCTATGGCCACGTTTCTTAAAAACATGGCTATAGGATAGTCTATAGCCGCGTTTTTTAAAAACATGGCTATAGATCCAACCATATATATATATATATGTATATTTAAAGGAGGACCTATAGCCGCGTTTTTAAACGCGGCTATAGGTTAGGTCTATGGCCATGTTTCTTAAAAACGTGGCTATAGGATAGCCTATAGCCATGTTTTTTAAAAATGTGGCTATAGATCCAGCCATATATATATTTAAAGGAGGACCTATAGCCGCATTTAAAAACGCGGCTATAGGTTAGGTCTATGGCCACATTTTTTAAAAACGTGGCTATAGGTATTAAAAAAAAAAAAAAAAAAAAAAGGAGCCTGCATTGGGTTCAGTTCAACGTAAATGAAAATGGAATATGCCATGGAATATTCCTAGAATATTCCATGGCATATTCCAACCTATTCCTAAAAAAAAAAAAAATTACAAAAACGCGGTGGATTCAGTTCCACCGCATTTGAAAATGGAATATGCCATGGAATATTCCATGGCATATTCCAAAAAAAAAAAAAAAAAAAAAAGAGCCAAAACTGCGGTGGCTCTTTCAATCATTCCAAAAGAAAAAAAAACAACTCTCTCTCAAAAAGAGCTCTCGTCAAAAGAAAAAAAAAAAAAAGGAGCTCTCACAGTCATTCAAAAAAAAAAAAAAAGCTCTCTCATCATATTAATCTCAGAACTCTCTCAATCGCTCTCTCATGCTGTCACCGATGGCTGATGCCGGAGATATGAGGTTAGTGAAAAAAAAAATCTCTCTCTCAAAGCTCTCTCATACTGATGTTGTATGAATGGGTTTGTGAAAATATGAGGCTTTATTTATTGTTCTTTGAGTTTTGTTCATTTTTGTTCCCTTTAACTTTGTCTCTCTTTGCTTTAGATTTGAAGATTTTGAATCAATGAAGCTAAAGTGTCTCAAAAAATTCTCTCTTTGCTTTATTTTTCTCTGACCCATGGCCAAAAATTATTTTCTTTTGTTTGACTGTGTTTTGATTAATTTTGGGTTTGAGTATATGGATTCTTTTTTATTGTGTTTCTGTTATGGGAATTTTTGTATTTTTTAGCTTGTGCTTTTGTTTTCCTTGAATAGATTGTATCAATTTGGGTTGATTTTGTTGAAGGAGATGTTTTGTTTGTGTTCTTGTATTGTTTTCTTGTATTTGCTGGGTCTCTCTTTGCTGGTCTTGAATCTGCTGTGTTTGTATTTTTGTTTTGAATTTCTTAATTTAATTGAAATTTTCATTTTAATTTTAAAAAATAAAAATAAAATAAAAACTTTTGATTTTAAAAAATAAAAAAAAAAACTTTTGATTACCGAAATAATTTTTGGTAATCAAAAATTTTTTTTAAAAAAAAATATAAGGGTCTATAGCCGTGTTTTTTAGACCTATACTAAAGTATGTCTTATAGCCACGTTTGAAAAAACGCGGCCATAGACCCCTCAGGCCTATAGTCACAGGTTTTAGGCCATAGTTAAAAACGCGGCCTAAAAAAACGTGGCTATAGGCCAAATTGGGCTATAGCCACGTTTTTCTGAGCTATAGCCGCCATAGAACTTTTTTTTTGTAGTGAGTATGAAGTAACTCCACAGCTGCATCACGCACACCTTTGACTGCAGGTGCTGCTCCCCACCGAACACTAGAATATATCCAACAAATAGTTCATGGCAGCTGTTCTGATCAAATTTGCCTTTGCAAAAGTATACTGAGAAAGGACCTTCTCTTCGAGCCCAGAGAGAGATATCACCAGATCTTGTATGTCATTGTCCTGTTCATCTTTGTCCCTAGACTGCAGCCAGATGTGTGCACCTTGCTAATCATTTAAATCACTAAAATAGAAACTACGTAACATTGTGAGGGTGGTTTTGGGTTAGACACCAAAAGTGTCGGTGTAAAGACACCACATTGGTATTGTCTTCTTCTTTAAAGAGGTACATACATTTGTGTACTGTCTTTCTTTCAGCTCCTCGCCCGAGCTATGACTTCTCCGGCGGCTCAGTGGCCAAGTTTGCCGCCTCCTATGGCTATCAAAGATGTTGGAGGTGGTGGCGGTGGAAAAGACGATGACAAGTCCTTCTCCGGTGGCGGTGGAGAGGAAGAGTTCCTGTTTCAGCAGAACCAGCCGACGGGTTTGGCATCGTCAATTTTCACAGTTCCGCCGGGACTCAGTCCCGCTGGCTTCCTTGACTCGCCGGGTCAGGTAATTCTCAGTGTTTTGTTTTGTTTTTTTTTTTTTTTTCCTTGTGGCAGTTTGTGTAATTTAGTTTACTTTTGTTAGGGTACTTTGGGAAAGTTATTTGGTTTGGTAGAAATGGTTTTAGTTGTTTTTTGTACTTTTTTAGTATGTTTGTTACTCTTTCCTGTTTGGTTGCGGAGAAAATTTGAACTTCTTGGAATTTAATATCTTGGGAAATGGATTGGACATTTATTATTACATATATTATTGTCTAGGATAATCAATTCGTTAATCAGTTTATAAAATCCTATCCATTCATAATTAAATGAATGATTTAGATTTTGTCACATCATCAACATCTTAAACTGGAAAATCAAAATAGTGGTGCCTTAATCAAATTTTGTTTAAATATGATGAGGTGTAAAAATCTGAATCCTTTTATTTAAAGGGTAAAAGCTTGGGTCCAATGCACTTGTGCGCTGGGCCTGACACGATGTGAACATGGGTCTACGTCGTATCGGGTCTAATGTATTAGAGCACTGGACTCAAGTTATGTCCTTATTTAAACTATGAATAGTTTGGAGTAGAGTTTACCCGAATTTGCTAGAGGAAAATGGAAGGAATTCAAAAATAGTTAGTTTGTGTGACCATTTTTTCATCGAGTCAGTCCTGACAATTTTTGGTCCATTGTGTTGATCGAAATCACTTTGTAGCCGGCCCTATTCTAGCTCTAATACTTTCGCAAGTTGTAGAAGATGAACGGAGAGAGAGAGAGAATTTAGAAGTAATTGAATTAAAGCTTAGTTTTTACCCAAAAAAAGAAAAAGAAAACTCAGAATTAATTACTTCAGAGGCTCAAAAGACCTATTTATACACAAAAGTCTATGAACTAATTGAACTAATCCTATAATTGATTAACCTAACTAATTATCTAATATATTCTCTAGACTCTAATAATCTCAGGTGCATAACTGAAACAATTATTACCTATTGCCTAATCACCTTTAGCACATGCTGCTAACTTAACCACTTTTAACTCGTGCTATAAAACAGTTACACTGATTGAAATCAGGACTGAAATGCACTGCAATGTATAACTCTAACAGATGTTGGAGTCATATTTCCACGTCCAAATTAAGATTGGATTATTTTGTTTTTGCTTCATATGCATATGTGACGTTGTAATGGGGGTCTCTAATATGTCCTTGAAATCCTAATTTTGCTACTTTACCATAGCCTTTCATTCTTTGCAAAGATCCTATTGAAGGTGTCCATCGGAGGATTTGATATGGAATCTGAATAGAATTTGAATTCTTAGGTAATAAACATGTTCATTAATTTAGTGAATGGTATTTTTATTTTCTAGTAAATGAACCTAAGTTATCTCTTTGTGAGAAGCACTCCAACTTAAGCTGAAGAGGCTAACTTCCAATATATTCTTCTGATATTTGAGATTGCGAGTGATAGTTAGGCTTATATTGATTTTGCTTCTAAGGATTAAGATCTTTTCTTTAGAATCCTCAATGCCTAACCCTTACCAAAAAAGAAGAACATATGAATTCAAATGAATCTTTGTGAAGTTATTCACGGGTAAGAGGTTTGTATGGTTTATATTAAGGGTCCGGTTTATTTTAAGAAACTTTTTATGGGAAATTGAAAAAGCTGTTAAGGGTGGGGATGGGGTGGTCACATTTTCATTTTTTCATAAATAGTTTCTTAAAATGGTTTACTAATGTATGCCTAAGGGCTTAGGCATACGTTAGTAAAACCCTTATATTAATGCAGTTTGAATAAGGATAAATCTATTTTTCTTAAAATCAAAAAATAAAAACTTTTTCATGATGAAGTTGTTTAATTTGTTGTATAAAGAACTGGCATGGATATGGTATAATGGTACAATATGATACATATAAAATGATACTACAATTTTAGAAATATCGAGGATATATTCTGATAGGGACACATTAATTAATTAATATATAATTTTTAAAGCATGTATTCTGCTAATTTTTAGTTTAAAAGATAAATGAAGATCAAAAGGTATAAAAATTGCCACTGGCCGCTTGTGTAACTCATCAATCATCTGATTTCTCTCATTTTGATCAGAGATCCCAACCTTCTACATTTGCTGTTGATAATCCTGCTAACGATGGCTACAACTGGCGAAAATATGGGCAGAAGCAAGTGAAAGGTTGTGAATTTCCTCGAAGCTATTACAAATGCATATCATTGGGTTGTCCCGTCAAGAAAAAGGTTGAGCGCTCTCTTGATGGCCAAATAACTGAAATAATTTACAAGGGGCAGCACAACCATGAACTACCTCAGAAGCATGCAAAAGATACTGGAAATTCTAATCAGGGAAATCCGGACTTTGCTAGCCAAGTTCAAAGTGGGAATTTGAACAAATTGAAAGAAGAGACAGGTCTTTATTTAATGTCAAAGAAGGATCAGGAATCGAGCCAAGCTACAACTGAACACTTATCTGGTACGACTAACAGCGAGGTAGTGGATGATGCTGAAACTGGAGTAGATGAAAAAGATGAAGATGGACCTGAAGCAGAGAGACAGTAAGTCTAACTCTTTCTCTTTAAAAATCTAAATATTGATCTGCTTCTGCCTAACTGGCAATTGTTTTAATTTCTAAAAGATCTTTGTTCCTTGTGCAGGAGTACAGAGGCCAGGGTTTCAGAGTCAGCTTATCTACATAAGACTGTCACAGAGCCTAGGATCATTGTGCAGACAACTAGTGAAGTGGATCTTTTAGATGATGGGTATAGGTGGCGCAAATATGGACAGAAAGTTGTCAAAGGAAATCCTTATCCAAGGCAATATTACTTGTCTTATCTTTGATTACTATCTCTTGATAGAATTCCAGTGTTTGCTGATTCTAAGATCTGTGCACACCATGCTTATGAAGATGATTAATAGATAATATAGATGTTCTGTTAAAAATTGTCAATGAGAAAAAAATGGTTTTTATAATTTATTCAAGCTTTCAGCCACCCCCTAAGACTTCCAAAAACTCAGCCACAAGTTTATATCACAGTGCCTCTCTTTCATCAACTCTTATGATTGCTTTCTTAAAAAAAAATAGGTAAAGAGAGGAGTATGTGGGACTGCCAGTGGTAGGAAAGGGAAAAGAGAGGAGTTAGGGGCGGTTGAGGGTGGGGTGGGGTGGGGGAGGGAGAGATTTTATGATTGCTTTCTTAAACTCCACTCCCTAACATTTCAGAACTCTTAGCCATAAATTTATATTACTGTTATTATTCACGCTTGTTTAGTGTGCGTGTGTGTGTGTTGAGGATCATAGCCAACCCAAAAATTCTTGGGAGTCGAGAATAAGGCTTGGTTACTGTTGTGTACACTAGGGTATTTATTCCTGGCCCATTTGAGTTTAATCCCCATTGATGTATGTGAAACCTGCAAACTATGTGCATCACCTCATCCTGTGGGACTCAGATCAATGTCTCAACCAAATCATTTACCTAAATAGTTAGGAAAACAACAATTTGGATTCTTCTAGAGTATGTAGTTTTTGTTTCATGAGAACTCTTTAGTTGCTTTTTTGTATTCTATTGATGTGAAGTGTGTTTTTGTTGTACCTAATTAATTTATCCTTAATGATTGTGTTATTTCCTTACTGCCTGGATTGTTTATCCAGAAATTCCTCATGCATCTTTTTTCTGATCTGCAGAAGCTATTATAAATGCACAACCATAGGATGCAACGTCCGTAAACACGTTGAGAGGGCGTCATCAGATCCTAAAGCTGTCATTTCAACATATGATGGCAAACATAATCATGACATACCAGCTGCTAAAACTAGCAGCCACAACACAGCCAACAGCATTGCATCCCTGTCAAAACCAAATCAAGTTCTGTTTGAGAAGCATTCCTTAATTAACAATATGGGTCTTGGGAACAAATGGGATACTTACTCAATGAATTTAGGGATGCTTGGTAAATCTCACATGTGCTTGTTCAATACATGTCTTCTCAATCTTTTCTTTTCCTTTTTTTTTTGGGGGGGAATCATTCTGTATAGGAAGTATAAATTTTCTTGATTTTTTTTTTGGCAGATAAAAACGGTGAAAAACAAATAGCATCAGAGTCTCATGGTATGGTGTTTAACGTTGAACCAGTTAAGATGACTATTTCAAGTGAACAAAAGAAAATTGAAATTGAAGAAATTGGGAATTTAGCATCACAAGAAAGACAACCAGAGCGTATACAGGTTGAGGAAATGCAACCACAAGCATTAAGTACTCAAGGAGTGGTGTTTGATGATGGAGCAGTTAAGATCCTTAAATCTAATGGGCAGGTGGAATCTCAGATTGAAGAAGTTGAGATGGAACATGAAGCCAGTGAGCAATGTGGATTATTTCTCATGCAGGGTGGTTTAGGATTAACTAAGCCGCCAAAGGATGATGATTGGAAGAACGCAAAAGAGATTTACTTGATGGACAATGAGTTGTCCATCTTACCTGAGAATCCAAGGTGCCCCAATCTGTCAGCTTTGTTTCTTCCAAGAAACTACAAATTGAGAACGATTCCTCCGTCATTTTTTGATTACATGCCAGCCCTTCAAATCCTGAACTTGTCCAAGACTGGTATCAAGTCCTTGCCTGATTCCCTTATCAGATTGGTAAGCCTCAAAAGACTGTTTCTAAATGATTGTCATCGCCTCATGATGTTGTCACCAAAGGTTGGAAATCTAAAGCTGCTTGAGGTTCTTGATCTTGAAGGGGCAAAGATTATGGATTTACCTATGGAGATTAAGGAGTTAACTAATCTGAAATGCTTGGAGGTTTCATTTTATGGATATATGAGTAATGGTAGGAGAGCCATGCAATCAAATGCAGTGGTTCCTTGTGGGGTAATTTCAGCATTGTCTCAGTTAGAGGAGTTGAATATTGATGTAAATCCAGATGACGAGCGGTGGGATGCATGTGTGGAAGATATAGTTACTGAAGTATGTACCTTAACGAGGTTGGAAACTTTTAAATTCTATTTTCCAAAAGTGGAACTTTTGAGGCACTTTCACTGTAATAGGCCATTGCTGTCTCATTTCAGATTTACTGTTGGTCGCCATGTCAAGCGCATTATGTCTCGAGTCCCTCGTGATGTTGAGTTTGAGCTAGAACGATGGGAGAGATGCTTGAGATACATAAATGGTGTGGATGTCCCTAGGGATGTTAAGAATGTACTCCAACATGTGACCGCATTTTTCTTAGACAGGCATGCAACTGTAAAGAAGCTATCTGATTTTGGGACTAGATATATGAAGCAACTAAAATGTTGTGTCGTGGGGGAATGTAATGAGGTTCAAGTGATTATAGATGCACAAGATGCTTATGGGGAAGATGGTATCAGTGAAATTGTATTTGAGTCATATGATGCTGAAAAAATCGTTCTTGGATCACTTGAATACCTGTATATATATTATATGAAGAGTTTAAGAAGCATATGGGAGGGGTCTGTACAGAAAAATTCTTTATTCCTTCTCAAGTCCCTGACATTGCGCACATGTCCTCAGTTGACCACTATTTTCACACGTGGGTTGCTTGCTAACCTATTTAACTTAGAAGAGATTAAAGTTGAAGATTGCCCCTCCATCAAAAGCATAGTAAGCTGCGAAATCTCTGCTGAGCATAGAAGCTCTTATTTTCTCCCAAATTTGAAGAAGATTACACTTCATTACATGCCTGGATTAATTAGCATCTCTAGTGGTTTACAAATTGCACCAAAGTTAGAATGGTTGAGTTTTTATAATTGCCCAAATCTTAAGAATCCATTAATTGATGAAATCTCTAGTCAAGATTTGAGGAAGATAAAGGGTGAGAGGAGTTGGTGGGAAGCGTTGGAGTGGAGCAGCAGTTGTCCAAGTTATTTGGAAGAAATTTTTGTTCCAATTGACATACAGGATTGCTGAGTACTTGAAATATTCCTTGGTCAAAATTAGTGCGTGCAAGCTCATTAATTTAATGTCAATTATGGTGTATATATAATTGGAAGCTGAGGCATCCTTGGACCACTTTCTGTTTGCTATATATGTTTATACTCTTGTAGCTGCTATGGCGATGAGATCCTATTTACATTGAATATAGTCCCTCTAGCCCGATGTGTCTTTCTATTGTTATTTGTGAAAAATGATGTAGTCCGTTCGTTTAGGTTTAAGAGCATTTCCAATAGATGCTCTATATCTATTTTTTGGAGAAAAACACTACTGTTCATACTCCAACAAATCCTCTAAACACAAAACTTTTCCAAATATTTTTTGAAGTTGCTACGGTGCTTATCTAGATTTAGAAAACACTGTAGCAACTCCAAATCAATTTTTCTACTTAAAAAATTCATACATCTCAATAAAAAAAAAATCTCTCACTCTCTCTCCTCTCACAGCTACAAAAACAACGGCAACAAAGACAATAATCTTTCTCTCAAACATCTCTAAACTCAAACATAATCAGATTATCAGAATAAAAACTCAAAAACACAATTTTAAAATTAATCAAATCATAACAATAAAAGCAAAAAAAAAAAAAAAAAAGAAGAAGAAGAAAAAGACAAAAAACAAAAAGCCATCTGACTTATCTGGATTGCGTTGGGGACGAAAATGAGCGACGACACAGTGACCCATCTCTCTTGTTCTTTCTCTCTATACCTCTTTTCTTTCTTTCTTATTGTAGAGAGCTGGTGAATGTTCTAGAATCAAGTAAAAAAAAGAACTGGAGAAAAAAAGAGAGAATGAGAAATCGTTGGAATGTTCTTGAATGAGGGAGAAAAAGAAAATAAAAGAAGGGGGGGGGGTGATAGAGATAGGCTGGACACGTGTGGAGGAGAAAAACAAGAAAAAAAAGAAATGAAAACTATGGATGAGAATGAATTGAAAGAAAGGAAAAATAATATAAAAAATAAAAAAATCTTAATTGAGAAATGCTACCACAATATTTTTACAATATTTTCACAATAAATTTTAAGTAATAAATTGTTATTAGTTAATATTGGTGAGTAAAAAATAATTTCAGCGGTGAGTTCAAATTAGAACTAGTAACAACTTTCCACATAAAATTTTGATGTGATTCTTGCGAAAATATTGCGAAAAATGTTGTGAATATAACACTTTTCATTGAAAAATATAATTGTTGGGAATAAATATAGGAAGAATAAATGATGATAAAAAAAAAGAATAAAGAATGAATGCATGAGATGGAGAAAATGATAGAGAATCTGCTGAAAAGTGTATTTGAAAAAGTAGGTAAGTAAAAGTTAAATATTACTGTTCATTATCCAAACAGTACAAAAATTTAGATAATCTGCTGGAGATGCTCTAAGATCCTCGGAACACAAATGCTAACGAAATCCAAGTTCATGAACATGTAGGAAATTCGTTCCTGGTTTCTTACAAAGTGCATATTATAAAGCTCTAAACTAATATAGTCCTTTTGTGATGGTCGTCTATTTGTGATGGTCGTCTATTTGTGATTGTGTGCTTTTTAATTTGGAAACCAGAATTCTATCCTGGTTGCATAGCCAAAACTATTGTATATACTAAAGTAATCACCTAACATTATTAAACTTTTCCCATCAATTGATTATGGATGATTTTTTTTTTTTTTTTGTTGAGAAGGTGATTGTATGGATGATAAACGGCTTTGTTTGTTGCATGGACCACGGATGCTAGTTTCTTAGATGTCACTAGGCCTTTCACCGAAAACTATCTTATGAGCTTCACAGATATATATGCTATTTTCTTGGATTTCACTAGATCTTAAGGTTTTCAGCGTAATACGCATACCAATACCATAGGAACATTGACCTTGGTATAGTCACTACTCAATACTCACTATGCGAATACATTTGAGTTCAACTCAAATCATTATTTTTAACAAAAAGTAAAAGAAATTAAAAGAATCACCTAGGGTATATGCTTAGTCTTCCTAATGCAAATCATAATTAGTGAAACACACTTTTACGCTTGTTATTTCTTTTTTTTTTTTTTTTTTTTTTTTTTTTTTTTTTATACAAGATAGAATTTCTACTTTTATCTAATCTAAGTGTATATGTGTATGAAGTTCCCTATTGAAAACTTGAACTCCAGCCCTTGGCCCTAACACCCCACAAGTACTTATACCTGTGGAGTGACCATCGCACCAAGAGTCTATGTAGTGACGCTTATTATTTCTAAAAACCCTAATATCTCCCTCAAAAGCTCTCATGTTGGTTAAACATCCCTGTTCTTAACTAATTGTTACTGTTAGAAAAAGTTTATTTGCCATTAGCTAATTTTATTTTGTTTTGTCTTCGACTTCTATTGTCATATTTTATACGCTATACATCTATATTTATATAATTAATATCTAAAAGCTAACATAGAATTTATTTATTTTTACTTATTACGCTCCTATTGAACTATATTAACATAGCATTTTCATTTTAATTCATTCAGTCCATTTCGTCCAGTTCGGTACATTTGGTCCACTTTGGCGATGCTTTGAGATGAGAGATTTGTGTAGAAAAGAAGAAATGCTTCATTGACCATTATGCATGGTTTTAAAAACTAAAATGGTCAAATAACTGGAACAGAGACCGATTCTAGAATTTTTTTTTTTGCAAGTTTGGGGGGTTTTACGGGGATCGGATTGGCGTCGGGGTTTGATTCTATTTATAAAACTATGCAATTATGTCACATTCTTAGCATAATGTTGCTAAACTCTTGATATAATTACATTTTTCTTATCTATATATTACTAAAAGATGACATTTATTACTGCTGAGCTCCTATTGTGCTACCTCATCGTCACGTCATTCGCTACATAATTATTATTTATTATTTATTCCTATTTTTTTACAAAAAAAATATATAAATAGATTATTGACTTTGCATATTCATTTTTGTCAGTTTTAACATCTATATATATTTCTTTTTTATTTCCAATTTTCCTATATTTTTTTTTTTTTTTTTTACATTCACTTAATTTTTAAATATTTACACTTTCTTCAATCTTTCTTCTTCCCTTACCTTTTCATCTCCCCACTACCCTCTACTTTAATATTGCTATTTAACTTTCCCTTCATCTACTTTTATTCGTCTTTTCTTATCCCTTCCCTCTTAGTATAAATTTGTCAATCTTTTCTATTCTTTGCATGGTTTTCTCTCTCTCTCTCTCTCTCTCTCTCTCTCTCTCTCTCTCTCTCTCTCTCTCTCTCTCTCTCTCACACACACACACAATGTTTTGGTGGATTTTTATTTTTTATTGCATCTCCGCTTTAGGTTGATAAATTTTTGTGTTTTTAAGAACTATAATTTAGGTTGATACGATTTAGTTTTGTGTTTTAAGTTGTTATTATTATTATTATTATTATTATTATTGTTATTATTATTATTATTATTTTGCTCTTTGATTGTTAAATTTTATCCGATTACATTATAAAAAATTAAATATAGTAGATAAAAATAAAATAGTATTCTATTACATATCATAATTTGGATAATTTAGTGTTTATTGTTACATCTTTTAATTTTTCTTATTTTTTTCTTCTTTTCTATTTTACTCAATATTGAAATTCAACCACATCCTCCTTATCATTAAATTATTTATATTTTCTCTCTCTTTTTGTTTTAAAAAACAAAAAATGTATTGTTTTACTTAAATTCAAATAAAAGAAAATTGTGCTCATCAAATTGTACTCATTTTATGAGTATTACCAATGGTTCTAAATAATGGTGCAATGTGAAGTTCCCATGGACATGGACGTGCAAGTTGGTTTCCATTGATAAGCATGTGGTATTAATACATGGTCCCTACGAATGGCTGATGAAAGGCTCATGAATGACGCGATGACAATGGAAAAAGGCCATAGGCAAGGGGAGCTAGTTAGACTTGTTAGTGGCCCACATAGAGGAAAAAACTCACACATGAGGGAGAAATTGTTAAGTATATATGTATGTGAAGTCTCACATTGAATAATAATGAAAAAGAGAGAGTGATTAATATAGTTATATAACATAGTTAGACCCAAACTCATAAACTTAAGTTTTTGAGTTAAGTAGTGTCCCTAATCTTAATATATTATATTAACTACTCAATTTATCCTATAGGGGTTTAACCTCACTTTAGTTTTTTTTACAATGCACTCATATGTCTTCAGAGGCATTGTACTGTTTATTCTCAAGAAATACAACATAATTATTTCATAATTCTAACAATGTTAATAAAATACACTTTTTGTATTCAACTTTACACTTCACTAGGCACAATTTGTATTCAACTTTATACACTTTTTGTATAAGGGAATACATTTTGTATTCTCTTATCTCATCCCCTTTCCCCTATATATATATGTGTGTGTGTGTGTGTGTGTGTGTGTGTTTCTCAAAAAAACAAAAAAAACTTTATACTTCACCGAGCACAATTTTTCCTTTATAAAATAACCATAGTTTAAATAGGGAAAAAGAAAGAAGCAAACACACAATTTACTACAATGGATGAAATATAAAGCGGAATATGGAAGTGAAATAAATTATTTCTATTCGTTATAAAACACATTAGATGCCATCGTTTAAAGCCAATTTTGTCACATTCAATTCATGGACTTGGCAAATTGTGTTTATCTTATTCTAACCATGGGGATTATGTATTGAAGGAATATGAGGGGGAATGTGGTTTGAAGATTTTTTTTTTTTTTTTTTTGAGAAAATGGTTTGAAGGAAATTGAGACAAATACAACATTGTGTCTACATATGTTTAAAATTCACGTCTTAAATTAATCATGATTCTACAAATGTTTTCCTTGTTGAATGACATGTGTCTCAAGGTCATATGAGACACTTGTCATTTTGATCACTAACATATCCCTTAAACCCTCACCTATAAATGATCTGAGGCATTTCACATCTCGTTAAAAATAGGCAAAACAAGGTCAAGAAAAGTGAACCAAATCATTCCATGTGTGATCAACTGAACAACGTTATTTGACTGCATCTAATATTTCCCCATTTCCCCTTTTGGTCTCAGTAGCTTTCATGTGTCTTATCATTTCAATTAAGATTTTCCTCTCATATCACTACAACAAATCTGACTTTTTTCAAGGGTCAAAACCCCTGAAAAAATTATTAAAAAACCTTGAAAAAGTTATTTTAAGAGTTCAATTGACCCTTGATAACCTTTGAAACATACATTGTCGAAAAAGAAATTTTGGGGGCCTTCATGGCCCTCAAAACAAGTGATCTAATCTTATTTTCAGGGTCAAGAGACCCTTAAAGAACCTTTTACCAAGGTTTAAAATATTTATATTTACAACCCTTGATAAATAAGGTTATTTAAGGGGTCTCTTAACCCTCAAAATAAGATTTCATTTAAAAAAAAAAAAAAAAAAAAAAAAAAAAAAAAAACCCACAATCATTCTCAATATATATATATATTCATGTTGAAAGCTTTATCATGGATGTACAATCCAAGTGGATGAGAAAAACTTACCAGGTCTTCATAAATCATCACCAAAACTATGTTGAAGTTTTGCATGTTAAAAAGCATTATTAAATATTAATATATAATTAATCAAAGATCATTTTGTAATGAAGCTTTGCTCAATTTTGGTTCACAACTAGTGATTTTCAAGAGAAAAATGTAGTATGTCACAGAAGAACGGATTATTTTGCATGTAATTAAATTAACGTTGCAAATGCTAGTAAGTGTGCAACATGCAGATGTCAGATTAGAAGTATGAGTAAGTATGATTCAAGACAAAAATCAATTAAATTCTTCAACTGTTGTCACAAAAGTAAGAACTTAAGTTCTTGATTATCAAAAATATGTTCAAAAAGCACAAAGGAAGGATCTTAGATTCAATTTGAGATAAACAAAGACATTTTAAAGTTAGCTACCCAGGGCCCAACAAGAAAGATCCAATTACTCTGAACCAAAATCATACATAAGCAATTAGCAGCCAATTGTTAAAAAGCAGTCCCCCCTTGTGATTCCTTTTTTAGCTCTATTTACTTTATTCCCAAAAGATCACTCCAGTCTCAAACCAATCATGAATATTATGATTACTAACACACAACAATAGACCCATTTCAGCATTTCTCTACAATAAAATGTGGTTACTAACACATCTTGTCCTACAATAATTAACACCAACACCCAATCAGGTAACTGAAGAACTAATTTGGAACATAAACTAAGCTGACATACCACTTGTAGCAGATTCAGCAGCTGGGTCTTTTTGGCTTCAATTGCACGTCTTCACAATGTGGACTCCATTTCAGGTTCAAATCCTCCATCCACATCAGGAACCGTTGATGACATCCATCTTTCAACAGAACAATTTGAAGAGAATGGCATATTTGAACAAGCACCATTCCCGCCATTTGAATAACTCATATGGTCTAGATTTTCTAGTGAATGGTTTGCAATTTGAACCAGTATTTCCTAAATTACAAGAAGATATCTTGATCCTAATATTACTTGTGAGAATCAAGTTGGTTTGTAAGAACCACAACTAACAGAAAGCTTAAAACAAGAAATTAAATGACTGCACAAGAACCCAAATACGCAAAGTAGATTTTGCACAGTAGATTTTGCACAAGTAATTAAATGACTGCACAGTAGATTTTACACAAGAAATTAAATGACTACACAGTAGATTTTGCATATCATCCATGATATCAACTAAAATTTGTCCAAAACCTATATGTCTAGTAGCAAACAAATTTATTGTTTTCTTCCCCTTCCCTTCTTGGTTGGCTGTGCATCTATTTGTTCCTTCCCAGTAACTTCTGCTACATCTGCTGCACAATGAGAAAGCAAAACAAGTTTTAGTTAGTACAACTTGCGACCACAAACCATAATCAAAATCAATGATATACTGGATTAACCATAATAACATGTTCAAAATGTCGTCCATACAAGCACTAATTTGCCGTATTAAAATAACAGATGATGCTTCAACTATTTGCACTGTTCCATAATATTATGGAACTTTACAACCATGTGCATTGACATCTCATGGGGGGAAATTGTATATGTAAACAGCTCAACAAGTCATTCCAAATTTATCCAATAGTACTAAAACAGTCACTAGCTTGAGTTAATCTTCATACCTTTGTGATCACTACTAGATTGGGCTGATTGCAAGGTGATATAACTGAACATTTGCATCATCATGTTGCCATAATGTGCTCTTTGTTCAGCCATTTGACTAGCTTGTTGTTCCTCAAAATGTCTTCTTTGTTCTCACCGAAATTCTCCAAAAGATTCAGTAATCGCCATTGTTTCAATTCCACCTTTTCAAATTTTACACACAAATCAATTATAGATAAATTCTTACACACAAAAACAATAATTCAGAGAATGAACATCTCAGAGCAAAGAATTACCACCTAAGAGTTCATCTAAGCCTTGACTTCCAGTTGTAATGCGGACCACTGCCTTTCTCTATAAGAAAAAATGAGAATCAGATTTTAGACTCACTGTCAAATATAATTAAGAGAACTGCTTAGATCTTATGGATCTAATTTCAATTCAAAAAAATTATAAATAAATTCAAACTTACTTTGAGAAGAGTATCGCTTCCAGTAATATAACCATAATTCTAAATAAAGAAACAAAGGATTTTTACATAAAATTAAGCTATATACCTTCTTTGTATGCATCATTAAGCCATTGCAGGTGTAGATCCCTGCATCTTGAAGCTTCTTCACATCTCCTGAATTGATTCCCTGAGCAATCACTACAAAGAATGCACAGGTTTTGAATGGAAACTAATAAGAAGTGACTTAAACCAATAGGAACTCAATGTTCTCGTCAATTAGGCTAAATTCGCTCATCTGATACGATAACAGAAGCAAAGAAACACAAACAAATTAATAAGTAATTCCAGTGGAAACTTCAAATTCCTGAACAAGCTTGTAGGTGATTGAAGTGAAGCTACTCAAAATCAAAATTTAGTCCAAACAGAGAGAAGGCAACTTCATATGCACTAGAAATTCAAGTTCTACCATCATAAACAAAATGATACACAGTGAATCAAACTTAACCAATAGAAACAACTTATTAAGGCCTAATAAATGACAAGAAAAAATATAGATCTTTTATTTTTGCTAAGTAAAAAAGAAATGAGGATTAGCAAGACAAAACTCACTCAATTAACTACCTGGATAGGAACCAGATCCAGCACTCTTGAGATTTGCATCCAAATAGCCTGTCAAACAGAAATATTTATAATTCTATTGGAGCCCATCCTTTTCAAACATAAAATATGAACCAAAGCACTGGAAAAAAAAAATAAACAAGAAATAAAACTAAATTTGCCTCAACCATTTTGTTATCTAAACAAAAACCCGTGTCCATTCCAAATTACCATCAAAAGAAAAACCGATAGCATTTCAATAAACCCATCATCCCAAACACAATGTTTAAAATAGTAAATTACGAATTAAGGTCCTCTGAGCCTCCAAAGTTTTAGGGTAACTCCCCTCTGGAATTGTTAAAATACTACTAATATTCCTCTACTACTAAACACAAGTTCCCTATAGCTAATAATGATACCCAATAGATCCGTACAGTTCAAAGTCAACACTCACCCACCAAAGCCAACTAGTTGGACGATGCAGATTGAAATAAACACACACACACACGGAGAGAAAGAAAACTAAATTTGAATACACAAACACACACAACCAATACTAGTTATTGAATGTGCAAATTATATTAGAAAATAAATCAAGGCTTACAGAGTGTCTAAAAGAACATTTCCCACACAACCAATACTAGCAATCCCCTGGATTGAGCCTTGCAATCTCATTGTGCCTGTACTCACAATCAAAAAATAAAAATTCAATCAATATTTGTATGAAAACTGTAAAGGAAACAAAGATTATGATTTGAAATCGAATAATGAGATCGCAAAAGTCGAACAATTAGAAATCAAAATAGGGAAATCGATGATGAGCTCAGTTTTCTGATAAATGTGAAACAATAATCATGGGGAAATCGATGAAAAAGTGTGGGTAAACCAAAAAAACAAAAAAATCAAAGACAAAATTAGGGTTTGTGATTCGTACCTAAACGAAACTGAGAAACACAATGCCAAGAGAGATGAAGAGTAACAAAACTGAGATCAACTCTTACCTAATCGGAGCTATGCGATTACGTACCTAATCGGTGATCGTCGAGCTCTATGAAATCTCCATGATCGTCGAGCTCTATGAAATCTCCATGATCGTTGTGCGCTATGAGCTCTATACGAGAGAGAGAAATAAAACTTCACTCTCAGTTTCTCAGTGAGAAAGTGATATTTCCTCAGTTTGTTGGTTACGTTCTGGGCTTTATTTTTAAATATTGTTGTGGGCTTTTTTTCAAGGGATGAAAATTTGGTTGTGGGCTTTTTTCAAGGGCTAAAAAATTTGTCATTTTTATTAAGGGTTGTGGGCTGAAAAATGTAAAAGTTTTGGTACAAAACTGGCGGTTTTTTTTTTCCCAATTATTTCAAGGGTGTTTTAACTTGTTTTGAGGGACCAAATGACCTTTGAAATAAAGTTTAGCAATATAGCCACCTGCTTTTGCATTTATAGATTGTATCGACGGATTTTAGTAATCCCTCGATAAAAGAGGGTTGAAAAAACTAAAGTTTGTTGTAGTGTATGAAGCAATGATGGTAAAACTTAACGTTATATAGTCAATAACCAAATAGAAAAATTAAAAATAATTTTTCTTTTTAGTCAAATTCATACAATTTATAAACAACTCAATTCATTTACAATTCTAGCAATTAAATGAATTGTTGAGGTCGGTTATTTTTGTCGTCTTGCCACATGTTGTATTTAGATGAGCTTAGTTCTTAGATCCAAAGTTCAAGATGGTGACTCGAGCATACTCGCATCAACACTTGTTGTTGTTGTTGTTGGTGATAGACAGATAGCTGGTGGTAAACTGGTAATGTGGTATGTCTAGGAAATTTTCACAAATAAGTTCTCACAAATTAAGTGTTAAATACAAAATCTACTAATAGTCACTCAGAACTTATCTCATATTGGTCTTATTATTTTTGCATGAGCTACCCATATTGGCCTAAGGTAAAAAAACAAAACATTTATGGACTGGGCTGAAGGGGTAGGAGCTCAGGTTCGGGTAGCAGTAGGATTTTTTTTTTATTTTAATTGGGTCCCGTTAAGGGGTGACTGCATTTGTTAATTGACCATTTTATGCAAATTTTAATACCACTTACATGAAATATATATAAAATTGAAATTTTCATAAAACATTTCTAAAAATATTTTTTAATTAACACGTTTGGAGTATTTCAAACAAATATAAATAAACAAAAGAAATAAATACAATTATGGTGCTCCATGCCCCCTTTACCTAAGTTGATAAAGAGCTCGTTTATTAAACAAAACCATAAGTGGGTTTTAGTTAGCTTAACTGGTAAATTCTTTGATAGTTGAATAACAAATCTAGGGTTCAATCTCCGCTTACAACAAAAACCAATTGATGTCTTGGTCTGATGATAAAGAATTATCATCAGGAGCCGACAAATGCCGTAAGATAAAAGTCTCTCAAAGAAAAAAAAAAAAAAACAAGTTGAAACTCTCTCTCTCTCTCTCTCTCTCTCTCTCTCTCTCTCTCTCTCTCTCTCTCTCTTCCTTAGCCCACACAATGACTCTGTGACCTAACGTACACAGCACGAACACTGCAGGTTGACTCTGTGACCCAACGTGCACAGCACGAACGCTGCAGGTTACCATCAATGGACAACCGAACACTCACATTGGAATTACCACTTGGGGTCGACAACTACATACCCTAACCCCCATGACACAAATATATATTAGTATTAAACTCAATTTAAAAATTAAGTATAGTCCTTTACCATTTTGTCCGTGCATATTATAGACCTTGCTAACCATTTAAATCACAAAAATGTGTGAGATTGTGAGGGTGGTTTTGGGCTAGACACCAAAACCTTTACTTTTCATTTGTTTGGTACTGTTTTTTGGTAGCTTATTTAGGATGGTCTTAGTCCTAGACACCAAAACATACATTCACTATCACAATCATACCCACTTTCTAAAATCTAAAACCAAATACCAAACCCACACCACCACAATCCCACTTCTCAAATCTCAGACCCACACCCCCACAATCATACCCACTTCTCAAATCTCAAACCAAATACCAAACCCATGGACAAGAACAAAAAAAAAAAAAAGGAGGGATCTTTGAGTAGAAAAATAAAAGAAAATAAGTTTAGGATTTGGAGAGGATATGAGATTTTAAGATAAAGGAACCAAGGGAGGAAGAGGGCGAGCTCAAGGTGAGCCACAGCTGTGGAGGCTTGGAAAGTGGCAGAGCAAGCTCGAGCCTTAGTGGTCAGTGAGCTTCGACTCAGAGAGAACAGAGAGTTTGAGAGAGAGCCTTCGGTTCGGAGAGAATAGAGTGTTTGAGAGAGAGAGCGACAGGTTTTTGTGAGATGGGAATGGTTTTTTTTTTTTTTTTTTTAAAGAGAGAGATGAATAAAATAGTGAAAAATAAGTATGCATCCTCATGTACAGTGGGTTCTATATGTTGAGAGTAGTAATTCCAGACGAAGTCCCAAAGATCAACAGAGCATGTCCAACGGCTCGTTTCCAACGGCTACTTCAGCACTTCCTCAGAGATGTCGTTCTGGTGACATGAAGACTTGTGAATATCTATTTAATGAAACGCTGCGTTTATACTTACTGGAAATGCTGCGTTTTATGTCTGTTATTATTCCTATGCGACGCTGCGTTTTGTATAGCTATTGTTGGGTAACCTCAGTCTGTTAGGCAGCTTGTTAAGTGGTTATTAACTGTAGCTTAGTTCCTAATTTCACTCCACATTTTACGGATCAATCCCGTGAATTTAGGGATCTCTGATGAGGCCGTTGTTGATCCTTGTGTATATATATATTGTACATCACTGTAATGAAAAGTTAAGCAGATATTCTTCCAGAATTTTCTCCTTCTCTCTCTCTCTCAAACTTCCTCTCTTTTCTCTCTGAGTTTATAGCTTCTCTCTGAGTGATTTAAGTGTGAACACCATGGTTGCAATCTGTAAAGCTTGGGTTGAATCTTTTTATGGTATCAAAGCAGCCACGACCTCAAGGTCCAACAATGGTAGAAACTAATTCAACATCAACTTCCTCTATTGTGCCCTCAACTTCTCACACCATTCCTTCAACCTCTTCATCCATCAATCTCACTAATCAACCTCTATTGTTGCTGTCAAACATGTCAAATATGATGACTGTTAAACTCGATTCTTCTAATTACATTGTTTGGAAGCATCAGATTTCCATGGTATTGTAAACATACTCTATGCTTGAGCTTCTTGATGAAGTCCCTCTTATTCCTAAAAAATTTCTTAAGGATCTTTCTGGAGCTGTTAATTCTGTGCTTAATCCAGACTATCTAATCTAGAATTCAAAGGAAAAGGCATTATTAACCTTCATTAGTTCTACTCTAACTCCTTCAGTCTTGGCTATCACTGTTGGATGTTCATCTACTCAAGAAGTATGGAAGGTTCTTGAACATAGATTTTCTTCAACTTCACAATCTCATGTGATGAATCTCAAAGGTGAGCTGCACAATGTGAAGAAAGGATCTAACTCTGTGGATTCATATTTGCAAAAGATTAAGGTGATCAGAGACAAATTAATGGCAATAAGTGTTCTTTTGGATGATGAAGAACTACTCCATGTAGCAATCAAAGGTCTCCCAAAGAAGTTTAGAACATTCAGGTCTGCAATCAAAACCAAAAGCACAAAAATAACCTTTGATGAACTAGCTAGTCTGTTGAATGTGGAGGAGGAATCCTTGAATGAAGGTATGGAGTTCAAAGACTCCACTTTTGCAATGGTAGTTAACTCCACACCAAGATTCAATAACACTGGTGGTAATTTTCATATCTACAATTAGTCAAATAACAATAATAGAGGTAGAGGGAGAAACAATAATGCCAGAGGCTGAGGTAGAGGTCCTGGTCCATCTTCAAGTTAGTTCAATCATTTTTCACCATAGACTCAAGGTTCTAATGCTAGAGCAGAGAGGCCAATGTGCCAAATATATGGTAAAGCAAGTCATATAGCCATTGACTGCTACCACATGATGGACTATGCCTATCAAGGCAAGCATCCACCCACAAAGTTAGCAGCTATCTGAATTGTAATGGTTTAAATGCTAGTTTAATTAACTTATATTCTCTTTACTGCCAGGTAGCAGTATTTCATTGGTGGTAGTGTTGGCTCCAGTGTAAGTATCAATTTCACCACTTTCAACTCAAAAATTTAGTTTTGTAGAACAAAAAATTGGCATTGAAATTTAAAGTATAAAAAATTATATTTCGGGTCAACATTTTATCAAATTATTAAGAAGAAATCAGCCCAAGGTTTCCAATCGGAACCTTATGTGATGGCTTTATTCAATTCCTCGCTTTGGATGTACTACGCAGTAATCAAAGAAGATTATCTGCTTCTCTGCATAGTCAAGTTATTTGATTGTGTGATGCAGATAATATATATTGTCTTATATATTGTTTATGCACCAAAGCACCTAAGGGTTAGTATTAAAACTGTATTAATTGGGAAATTATAGATTTTATTCACCCAATTATTTATTAATGCTGAATTTTGATTGCAGACCTTGACTCTCAAAGCATTCGCTTCATTGAACACAGGGTTGTTCACCTTAGTCCTTCTTGTCACATATTTTATAATGGATGGCATTTCGTGTCAAAATTCTAGGGTGGATTTGTGGTGTCAATTTAGTTGGTGTTTTCTTAAGACGCTTAAGTATTGTGGTGAGTAAACTAATTAAAGCGTTTGAAGTTGAGATTTAATTACTCTCATTTTTCAAAAAAAAAAAAAAAAAACTACGTTTAAGCATTTTACCTTTCTTTACTTTTTTATAGGTTCAAACTAGGAGTGTGGAGTCTATTCCCTTTTTATGTACCATTTTTCCACACATTGAATGCCTGATTGTGGTTTGCATATTGTTGGTTCAGTCATGACCTTTTTATTATTGTAAGTAATTACCATTCGCTAATTCTATCATTGTTTTAGATACTTTTAGTCATTAAATTTTAGCTTAATTTCTTCTTTCTTGTTAGTTGTCTAGATTCCAAATACTGTGATTTTGGTCTTGGGGCTACTCCACATGTTGTTATATGCAATGTACGAGAAGGTTAAAGAAGAAAATCAACATACAGTGGAGCACGAGGAAAGCATGGAAACGTAGTGACCACCGTAATATTGTTAACTATTAAGTTACTGTTTAGGCCTAAAAGTGCCTTCATAATTACAAGAAAAAAGACTTAATAAAATGAAAAAATTAGTTCCAATAACAACTAATCTCATTGTAATAGGAGTTATTGCAACGATAAAAAAGTCGATATAAGCCGTTGTAATAAACTCCGAGAAAATAGGCTTATGCAATGCTAAATTTTCGTTGCAATAAATTGCACATATTGCAACAATTTACTTTGAAAATCTAGTTGCAATAGGTTGGTTTTTTTATTAAAAAAATTTTAAAATTAAATAAATCATTTTTTAAAAAATAATTTTTTTCATTGACCTGTTCAAGTGTAAAAGTGCCTTCTATCACTACAAGAAAAACGAATTAATACAACAAAAAAAGTCATTGCAATAACAACTAATGTCGTTGTAATAGGTGTTATTGCAACAACAAAAAAGTCGATGTAAGCCGTTGTAATAATTTCTGAGGAAATGAGTTTATGCAACACTAAATTTTGGTTGCATTAAATTGCACATATTGCAACGATTTACTTTGAAAATCTCGTTGAAATAGATTGATTTTTTTATTAAAAAAATTTAAAAATAAGTATATCTTTTTTTTTTTTTCATTAACCTATTATGGCCTAAAAGTGCGTTCTATCACTACAAAAAAAAAAAAAAACTTAATATAATGAAAAAAGTCGTTGCAATAACAACTAATGTCGTTGTAATAGGTGTTATTGCAATGACAAAAAAGTCAATGTAAGCCGTTGTAATAAACTCCGAGGAAATAGGATTATGCAACACTAAATTTTCATTGCAATAAATTCCACATATTGCAACGATTTACTTTGAAAATCTCGTTGCAATAGGTTGATTTTTTTATAAAAAAAATTTAAAAACTTATAAATCATTTTTTTTTAAATAATAGTTGGTTGATTTGTTCAAAAACTATCTGAATTGTAATGGGTTAAATGCTAGTTTAATTAACTTATATTCTTTTTACTGCTAGGTAGCAGTATTTCGTTGGTGGTAGTGTTGGCTCCATTGTAAGTATCAATTTCACCACTTTCAACTCAAAAATTTAGTATTGTAGAACAAAAAATTGGCATTGAAATTTAATGTATAAAAAATTATATTTCGGGTCAACATTTTATCAAATTATTAAAAAGAAATCAGCCCAAGGTTTCCAATCGGAACCTTACGTGATGGCTTTATTCAATTCCTCGCTTTGGCTGTACTACGCAGTAATCAAAGAAGATTATCTGCTTCTCTGCATAGTCAAGTTATTTGATTGTGTGATGCAGATAATATATATTGTCTTATATATTGTTTATGCACCAAAGCACCTAAGGGTTAGTATTAAAACTGTATTAATTGGGAAATTATAGATTTTATTTACCCAATTATATATTAATGTTGAATTTTGATTGCAGGCCTTGACTCTCAAAGCATTCGCTTCATTGAACACGGGGTTGTTCACCTTAGTCTTTCTTGTCACATATTTTGTAATGGATGGCATTTCGTGTCAAAATTCTAGGATGGATTTGTGGTATCAATTTAGTTGGTGTTTTCTTAAGACGCATAAGTATTGTGGTGAGTAAACTAATTAAAGCGTTTGAAGAGATTTAATTACTCTCATTTTTCAAAAAAAAAAAAAACTACGTTTAAGCATTTTACCTTTCTTTACTTTTTTATAGGTTCGAACTAGGAGTGTGGAGTCTATTCCCTTTTTATGTACCATTTTTCCACACATTGAATGCCTGATTGTGGTTTGCATATGGTTAGTTCAGTCATGACCTTTTTATTATTGTAAGTAATTACCATTTGCGAATTCTATCATTGTTTTAGATACTTTTAGTCGTTAAATTTTAGCTTAATTTCTTCTTTCTTGTCTTAGTTGTCCAGATTCCAAATACTGTGATTTTGGTCTTGGGGCTACTCCACATGTTGTTATATGCAATGTACGAGAAGGTTAAAGAAGAAAGTCAACATACAGTGGAGCATGAGGAAAGCATGGAAACGTAGTGACCACCATAATATCATTAACTATTAAGTTACTATTTAGGCCTAAAAGTGCCTTCATCATTACAAAAAAAAAGACTTAATAAAATGAAAAAATTAGTTACAATAACAACTAATGTCGTTGTAATTGGTGTTATTGCAACGATAAAAAAGTCGATATAAGCCGTTGTAATAAACTCCGAGAAAATAGGTTTATGCAACGCTAAATTTTCGTTCCAATAAATTGCACATATTGCAACGATTTACTTTGAAAATCTAGTTGCAATAGGTTGGTTTTTTTATTAAAAAAATTTTAAAAATAAATAAATCATTTTTTAAAAAATAATTTTTTTCCTTAACCTATTCAAGTGTAAAAGTGTCTTCTATCACTACAAGAAAAAAGAATTAATACAACAAAAAAAGTCGTTGCAATAACTACTAATGTCGTTGTAGTAGGTGTTATTGCAACGACAAAAAAGTCAATGTAAGCCGTTGTAATAAACTCCGAGGAAATAGGATTATGCAACACTAAATTTTTGTTGCAATAAATTCCACATATTGCAACGATTTACTTTGAAAATCTCGTTGCAATAGGTTGATTTTTTTATGAAAAAAAATTTTAAAACGTATAAATCATTTTTTTAAAATAATAGTTAGTTGATTTGTTCAGAAACTATTTGAATTGTAATGGGTTAAATGCTAGTTTAATTAACTTATATTCTCTTTACTGCCAGGTAGCAATATTTCATTAGTGGTAGTGTTGGCTCCAGTGTAAGTATCAATTTCACCACTTTCAACTCAAAATTTTATTATTTTAGAACAAAAAATTGACATTGAAATTTAATGTATAAAAAATTATATTTCAGGTCAACATTTTATCAAATTATTAAGAAGAAATCAGGCCAAGGTTTCCAATCGAAACCTTACGTGATGGCTTTATTCAATTCCTCGCTTTGGATGTACTACGCAGTAATCAAAGAAGATTATCTGCATCTCTGCATAGTCAAGTTATTTGATTGTGTGATGCAGATAATATATGTTGTCTTATATATTGTTTATGCACCAAAGCACCTAAGGGTTAGTATTAAAACTGTATTAATTGGGAAATTATAGATTTTATTCACCCAATTATTTATTAATGTTGAATTTTGATTGCAGACCTTGACTCTCAAAGCATTCGCTTCATTGAACACAGGGTTGTTCACCTTAGTCCTTCTTGTCAAATATTTTATAATGGATGGCATTTCGTGTCAAAATTCTAGGGTGGATTTGTGGTATCAATTTAGTTGGTGTTTTCTTAAGACGCTTAAGTATTGTGGTGAGTAAACTAAATAAAGCACTTGAAGTTGAGATTTAATTACTCTCATTTTTCAAAAAAAAAAAAAAAAAACTACATTTAAGCATTTTACCTTTCTTTACCTTTTTATAGGTTCGAACTAGGAGTGTGGAGTCTATTCCCTTTTATGTACCATTTTTCCACACATTGATTGCCAGATTGTGGTTTGCATATGGTTGGTTCAGTCATGACCTTTTTATTATTGTAAGTAATTTCCATTCGCGAATTCTATCATTGTTTTAGATACTTTTAGTCATTAAATTTTAGCTTAATTTCTTCTTTCTTGTCTTAGTTGTCTAGATTCCAAATACTGTGATTTTGGTCTTGGGGCTACTCCACATGTTGTTATATGCAATGTACGAGAAGGTTAAAGAGGAAAGTCAACATACAGTGGAGCATGAGGAAAGCATGGAAACGTAGTGACCACCGTAATATCGTTAATTATTAAGTTACTGTTTAGGCCTAAAAGTGTCTTCATCATTACAAGAAAAAAGACTTAATACAATGAAAAAATTAGTTGCAATAACAACTAATGTCGTTGTAATAGGTGTTATTGCAACGATAAAAAAGTCGATATAAGCCATTGTAATAAACTCCGAGAAAATAGGTTTATGCAACACTAAATTTTCGTTGCAATAAATTGCACATATTGCAACGATTTACTTTGAAAATCTAGTTGCAATAGGTTGGTTTTTTTATTAAAAAAATTTTAAAAATAAATAAATCATTTTTTAAAAAATAAAATTTTGCATTAACCTGTTCAAGTGTAAAAGTGTCTTCTATCACTACAAGAAAAAAGAATTAATACAACAAAAAAAGTCATTGCAATAACAACTAATGTCGTTGTAATAGGTGTTATTGCAACAACAAAAAAGTCGATGTAAGCCATTGTAATAAATTCTGAGGAAATGGGTTTATGCAACACTAAATTTTCGTTGCAATAAATTCCACATATTGCAACGATTTACTTTGAAAATCTCGTTGAAATAGATTGATTTTTTTATTAAAAAAATTTAAAAATAAATAAATCTTTTTTTTTTTCATTAACCTATTAAGGCCTAAAAGTGCCTTCTATCACTACAAGGAAAAAAAAAAAAAAAAAAAAACTTAATATAATGAAAAAGGTCGTTGCAATAACAACTAATGTCGTTGTAATAGGTGTTATTGCAACGACAAAAAAGTCAATGTAAGCCGTTGTAATAAACTCTGAGGAAATAGGATTATGCAACACTAAATTTTCGTTGCAATAAATTCCACATATTGCAACGATTTACTTTGAAAATCTCGTTGCAATAGGTTGATTTTTTTATAAAAAAAATTTAAAAACTTATAAATCATTTTTTTTAAATAATAGTTGGTTGATTTGTTCAAAAACTATCTGAATTGTAATGGGTTAAATGCTAGTTTAATTAACTTATATTCTCTTTACTGCCAGGTAGCAGTATTTCGTTGGTGGTAGTGTTGGCTCCAGTGTAAGTATCAATTTCACCACTTTCAACTCAAAAATTTAGTATTGTAGAACAAAAAATTGGCATTGAAATTTAATGTATAAAAAATTATATTTCAGGTCAACATTTTATCAAATTATTAAGAAGAAATCAGCCCAAGGTTTCCAATCGGAACCTTACGTGATGGCTTTATTCAATTCCTCGCTTTGGCTGTACTACGCAGTAATCAAAGAAGATTATCTGCTTCTCTGCATAGTCAAGTTATTTGATTGTGTGATGCAGATAATATATATTGTCTTATATATTGTTTATGCACCAAAGCACCTAAGGGTTAGTATTAAAATTGTATTAATTGGGAAATTATAGATTTTATTCACCCAATTATATATTAATGTTGAATTTTGATTGCAGACCTTGACTCTCAAAGCATTCGCTTCATTGAACATGGGGTTGTTCACCTCAGTCTTTCTTGTCACATATTTTGTAATGGATGGCATTCCGTGTCAAAATTCTAGGATGGATTTGTGGTATCAATTTAGTTGGTGTTTTCTTAAGACGCTTAAGTATTGTGGTGAGTAAACTAATTAAAGCGTTTGAAGTTAAGATTTAATTACTCTCATTTTTCAAAAAAAAAAACCTACGTTTAAGCATTTTACCTTTCTTTACTTTTTTATAGGTTCGAACTGGGAGTGTGGAGTCTATTCACTTTTTATGTACCATTTTTCCACACATTGAATGCCAGATTGTGGTTTGCATATGGTTGGTTCAGTCATGACCTTTTTGTTATTGTAAGTGATTTCCATTCGCGAATTCCATCATTGTTTTAGATACTTTTAGTCATTAAATTTTAGCTTAATTTCTTCTTTCTTGTCTTAGTTGTCTGGATTCCAAATACTGTGATTTTGGTCTTGGGGCTACTCCACATGTTGTTATATGCAATGTACGAGAAGGTTAAAGAGGAAAGTCAACATACAGTGGAGCATGAGGAAAGCATGGAAACGTAGTGACCACCGTAATATCGTTAATTATTAAGTTACTATTTAGGCCTAAAAGTGCCTTCATCATTACAAAAAAAAAGACTTAATAAAATGAAAAAATTTGTTACAATAACAACTAATGTCGTTGTAATTGGTGTTATTGCGACGATAAAAAAGTCGATATTAGCCGTTGTAATAAACTCTGAGAAAATAGGTTTATGCAACGCTAAATTTTCGTTGCAATAAATTGCACATATTGCAACGATTTACTTTGAAAATCTAGTTGCAATAGGTTGGTTTTTTTTATTAAAAAAATTTTAAAAATAAATAAATTTTTTTTTAAAAAATAATTTTTTTCCTTAACCTATTCAAGTGTAAAAGTGTCTTCTATCACTACAAGAAAAAAGAATTAATACAACAAAAAAAGTCGTTGGAATAACAACTAATGTCGCTGTAATAGGTGTTATTGCAACGGCAAAAAAGTCAATGTAAGCCGTTGTAATAAACTCTAAGGAAATAGGATTATGCAACACTAAATTTTCTTTGCAATAAATTCCACATATTGCAACGATTTACTTTGAAAATCTCGTTGCAATAGGTTGATTTTTTTATCAAAAAAAATTTTAAAACATATAAATCATTTTTTTAAAATAATAGTTGGTTGATTTGTTCAGAAACTATTTGAATTGTAATGGGTTAAATGCTAGTATAATTAACTTATATTCTCTTTACTGCCAGGTAGCAATATTTCGTTAGTGGTAGTGTTGGCTCCAGTGTAAGTATCAATTTCACCACTTTCAACTCAAAATTTTAGTATTTTAGAACAAAAAATTGACATTGAAATTTAATGTATAAAAAATTATATTTCAGGTCAACATTTTATCAAATTATTAAGAAGAAATCAGCCCAAGGTTTCCAATCGAAACCTTACGTGATGGCTTTATTCAATTCCTCGCTTTGGATGTACTACGCAGTAATCAAAGAAGATTATCTGCTTCTTTGCATAGTCAAGTTATTTGATTGTGTGATGCAGATAATATATATTGTCTTATATATTGTTTATGCACCAAAGCACCTAAGGGTTAGTATTAAAACTGTATTAATTGGGAAATTATAGATTTTATTCACCCAATTATTTATTAATGTTGAATTTTGATTGCAGACCTTGACTCTCAAAGCATTCGCTTCATTGAACACGGGGTTGTTCACCTTAGTCCTTCTTGTCACATATTTTATAATGGATGGCATTTCGTGTCAAAATTCTAGGGTGGATTTGTGGTATCAATTTAGTTGGTGTTTTCTTAAGACGCTTAAGTATTGTGGTGAGTAAACTAAATAAAGC
This sequence comes from Castanopsis chinensis, assembly GCA_032878915.1. Classification (NCBI taxonomy): domain Eukaryota; kingdom Viridiplantae; phylum Streptophyta; class Magnoliopsida; order Fagales; family Fagaceae; genus Castanopsis; species Castanopsis chinensis. The sequence goes on from JAVQMG010000133.1 coordinate 6,059,896, forward strand.
ACTTGAAGTTGAGATTAATTACTCTCATTTTTCAAAAAAAAAAAAAAACTACATTTAAGCATTTTACCTTTCTTTACTTTTTTATAGGTTCGAACTAGGAGTGTGGAGTCTATTCCCTTTTATGTACCATTTTTCCACACATTGATTGCCAGATTGTGGTTTGCATATGGTTGGTTCAGTCATGACCTTTTTATTATTGTAAGTAATTTCCATTTGCGAATTCTATCACTGTTTTAGATACTTTTAGACTTTAAATTTTAGCTTAATTTCTTCTCTCTTGTTTTCATTGTCTAGATTTCAAATACTGTGATTTTGGTCTTGGGGCTACTCCACATGTTGTTATATGCAATATACGAGAGGGTTAAAGAGGAAAGTCAACATACAGTGGAGCTAAGGAAAGCATGGAAACCCAGTGACCACCATAATATTGTTTATTATTAAGCTATTGCTCAGGCCTAAAAGTTCCTTCATCATTACTAGAAGAAAGTCTTAACACAACAAAAAAATTAGCTGGAATAACAACTAATGTCGTTGTAATAAGTGTTAGTGCAACAGTAAAAAAGTCGATGTAAGCCGTTGTAATAAACTCTGAGGAAATTGGTTTAAGCAACACTAAGTTTTTGTTGCAGTAAATTCCACATATTGCAACGATTTACTTTTAAAATCTAGTTGCAATAGGTTGGTTCTTTTATAAAAAATATTTAAAAATAAGTTAATCATTTTTAAAAAAAAAAATTCTTTAACTTGTTCAGGTGTAAAAGTGCCTTCTATCACTACAAGAAAAAAGAATTAATACAATGAAAAAAGTCGTTACAATAACAACTAATGTCGTTGTAATAGGTGTTATTGCGATGACAAAAAAGCCAATGTAGGCCTTTGTAATAAACTCCAAGGAAATAGGTTTGTGCAACACTAAATTTTCATTGCAATAAATTTCACGTATTGCAACGATTTACTTTGAAAATGTCGTTGCAATAGGTTGATTTTTTTTTTTATGAAAAATAAATAAATCATTTTTTTAAATAATAAATTTTTTGATTAACTTGTTTAGGCCTAAAATAAAGACTTAATACAATGAAAAAATTCGTTGCAATAACAACTAACGTTGTATTATAGGTGTTATTGCAACAACAAAAAAGTTGATGTAAGCCATTGTAATAAACTCCACGGAAATAGGTTTATGCAACTCTAAATTTTCGTTGCAATAAATTCCACATATTGCAACAATTTACGTTGAAAATCTAGTTGCAATAGGTTGATTTTTTTATTTAAAAAATAATATTTAAAAAAATTTTAAAATAAATAAATCATTTTTTTAAATAATAATTTTTTCATTAACCTATTTTGCAATTCGAAAACCATATCTAGGAACTATACTAATAAATTAAAGATATGTATAAAAGATGAAAATTTTGAAATACTTCATTTCAATACATATGTCAAAAAGCACAAATATATACACAACTTGTTGAGTTTACATTCAATCACATAGTTTCAAAAAGTATGTGAAAATCAATACAGCATGAAAGAAAAGTGTCTTCCTGAAGGTGTTATACAAGCATGCTTCATGTCCATTTCATTGACTTACCACCTCTTTTGGGAAAAAAAAAAGTATAAAGTTGAAAAACATCATATATACAACACAATGACACCAATATACATCATCATTGATTCCAAATAAAAAATACATATAAAACAATACTACTTGAAGACTGTGCAATTAAACAAAGAAAATTCAAATTAAAATTTAAACTATCTATTAACATCAAATTAAACAAAGAAAAATCCAATTAAAATTAATATTACCTAAAAGTTAGAGAGAAAATCTTTAAATTGGGAAAGAGTCTTCCTAGGAGACTGAATTAAGAGAGACTGAAATTTGAGAAAGAAAATTTAGAGTTAGTAGATATGAGTGTGAGATGGAAATTTGAGAGATGAGTTTTGTAGTCAGTAAATAAATTTGTATTTTGTGATACGCTTAGGAGAAAGAGGGAAATGAAATGAGGAAAAAAAGAAAAGAAAAGAGACAGACGAGAGAGAGAGAGAGAGAGAGAGAGAGAGAGAGAGAGAGAAATTGAAATGAGAAAAACATGGAGATAAATGTGGGTGAGAGGAAGAGGGAAACTAAGATGAAAAAAAAGAGGTAGGCGTGAGACAAACAAAGAGAGAAAATTTGAGATTTAAAAAGGGATAGACATGGGTGAGAGAAAGGAAATTAATGAAAAAAAATAACAACAATTTTCCAAATTTACCTACTACTGAATTATTCACCTCTATTACATCAACAAAATTTGTTATGAAATAAAGATTTAACTTATTACAACAATATAGTTCGATGTGAAATAATAAATTACCTATTGCAACAACATATCTCAATGTAAAATAAGAGTTACATGTTACAATAACACATTTCTATAAAACATAATAATTATTGCTACAATCTCATATTGATGTAATAAATTTAAGTTAATATTACAATTAAAAAAAAAAACAACCTAGAGATGCAATAGTATATATATTACATCCATTATTTTTTTTGTTGCAATAACACTTGTTATATTATGTCTTTTTTCTTGTAGGGTATGTATTGTTGCATTTCTTGTTTTCCTGATGTTTGCGTGCATATATAGCACATGGTATTGTTAAATTCAGTAACGGGACTTTGGATGAGCCTATTCGAGCCTTGTAGGGTTTTAGTTTATAGCTAAAAAGTTCATGTGATGGCTGGGATTATAAGTAAAAGGGTTAAAAGGGCCAAGACAAACAATGTTATTGATATGCATGGTCGGGTTGTTCCATGTTTGAATTAGAACGAAGCTCAACTGCTCAATTAGACCTTTCACACAACTGTTCATATTGGTTTTGGCCACAAACTGACTCGAGTTTTGATAAACAACCAACTCTCTACGACACCCATGAACGTGTATTAGATTAGCAAAAATCATTTAATATTTATTTTTTAAGGATAAATTATATTTTTTTCATCTTAAACTTTAAACTCATTTTTAATGTCTCCTTTCCAATCTATCAATTTACTTCATTGGTACCTTAATTTAAGAGAATTGAATCAATGTACCCTGCCATCTAAACCAAGTGTTAGATGAGACAGAAATGGTGGGTTTTCATCACAATTAGTTGGTGTAATTTTGCTATTATATCTCATTTAACCCCTAAATAAAACGGTTCAAATTGGAGTGTTAATTTGTGCAAATTGATAATTTGGAAAGATATTATAAATGGGTCGAAAGATTAGCGTGAGAAGTGTAATTTTCTTTTAATCACACACCTAAAGGAATAGTACTTATTAGGTAAATGAAAAAAATCTAGGTACCTTCGTTTGGAAAAAAAAAAAAAAGTTAATTTCTTTTTTGATAAATTATCACTGCTCTCAAAACTTAATAAAAAAATGATAAATTTAATTATTTCTAATATATTCTAATACTTTTGGAAATTACTTCTCTAATATTATAATTATGACAGACTGAGGCTTAAATTGTGTATGTTAATTAATAATTAGTCAGTTAGCTTTGTTGCTGTTCAGGAGAGAAGCGCCCGAGGGGTCCACTAACCTCCCATTGATATACATGTTGGACATCGTATTACCTTAAAAGTTGGGGATATTTGCAGGCTAGCTGTGTAAGGGTCAACAATGTAGTAAGTTAACGTGCGGTTGAATCGAATAAGCAAACTAGCATCTCGAGTTTCTTAAACTCGAGATCTATATTAAAACTCAAGTCTCAGAAACTTGATTTGCGAGTTTGTGCCGGATGATCTGGACAGGAAATGCCACATAGATCTCGAGTCTTAAAGACTTGAGATCTAAATACAAAGATTTTGGCTCACACCTGAAGAACAAGAAGAACGACGAAGGAACGATCTGAGGAACAATCTGACGAAGAACAGAGACAAACGCAACAGAGATGCTGGGTGTATAAAGACGAACGATCTACCGAAGAAAACAATCTGATTGAACAAGAACGATCACTGGGTGTACAGAGAAGATGAACGATCTGACGATTGAACGTTGCGTGGTCTTCAATGATCTGAAGAAGAACAGGAACGATTGCTGGGTGTACAGAGAAGATGAACGATCTGACGAAGTGGATCGATCTGATTGAACACTGCATGGTCTTCAACGATCTGACGAAGAAAACGATTTGATTAAACGCTGGGTGGTCTTATCTGCACAAAGAAGAACTCAGATGAACGCGAGGAAGAAGAAGGAGGATCTGAGAGGAAAAATGGTGGAACTCGAGTGTCTAAAACTCGAGTTCTACGTGAAGAGAGAAAAATGTTGGAACTCGAGTTTCTAAAACTCGAGTTCCACATGGAATTTTTTCCACATCGACTTCTACCGCTTGGGTCTTGAGTTTTTAAAACTCGAGTTCCACTATTGAACTCGAGTTTTAAAAACTCGAGATGCTAGTTTTCCAGTTTGTTTTGCAACAAGACAACTAATGATATTCTTAGAAAATTAATGCTAAATGAAAAAAAAAATTCCTCAAAAGCTTCATCCAAAAGGTTTGTGCCCAGCAATATATTGGGTTACCACTCCAACCCAAAAGGTTAAAGCTGAAGGATTTAGACCCAACTATGTCCATCAACTACTCACTTTCCTATTGGGTTACCACTCCAACCCAAAAGGTTAAAGCTGAAGGATTTAGACCCAACTATGTCCATCAACTACTCACTTTCCTTACTATTTTCTCTCAGTGTGGAACTCAACCCACACACTTGCACTAAGAACACTTGCTGACTTTGGCCTCTTCTTGTTGTGTATGAGAAAGCCAATAGTACTGCCTAGTCCTATTTAGGTTGGGTACTCTCCACAAAAAGTCACCAAACCGACTTTGAAGCCGTAATCTTTGTTATTAGTAAGAAAAAGCTCGTTGGGTGTATTTGGGATTACGTTTTGAGAGTGTTTTGTGTCACTACCTTTGTTAGTGAAATTTTCTCCTTGATGCTACCCCTGGACATATGTATAAAGCTGAACCATGTAAGTCTCAATCCCTATGCTCGCTGGGTGGGCGGTTGTTATATATTTCTATTTCTACTTTGCGTACACCTCCCATATTTGATCACCAGATGTTTCATTAACACAAGAAAAGGATTACAACAGAGGCCAAAAGCGTACATAGAATCAACCTAAGTCTGACTGAATCAGATGAGTTACAAAGGGTGGAGAGAGACCCTTCCAAAGTTGGTTGGCATGATTACATTTGGCAAACTGGGCAAGCTCGTGAGCAAACCTGTTGTAGTCCATTTTCAAGTGATGAAAGGAGCAACTAGAAAAGAAAGGCTTTGCAAGCTGTAAACCCTGTATCAGGTGTCCCGTTTCACTACCATTGAGGTCCTGGGAGATTGCTTGAATGACCGAGAGAGCATCTGTTTCGAAAGATGGCATTGGAGAGTTCCATTTCCTGGGCCAAGAGAACACCCTGTTCCATTGCAAAGATCTCTGTCCATTCAGCAGGGTAGTGCGAGGGCAGCATTGGCTGCTTGGGGGGAAAATCCATCGCGTTGGCCTCCTGGAAATCCTCGACAATGTTCTTCGCCATCTCCCAGAGTTGCAGGGGGGGATAGGCCGTGCTCATTGTGGACTAGCATGTTCCTATTGTACCAGATTGACCAGGAGATGGCAAAGAAGTACTCAAGGCGCTGAGTGGTGGAGCTTGAGAGGAATTTGGTGGGCAAGGTCAGTGTAGTCTTTCGCATTCAGCAGCAATCGAATGGGGCAGTCATTCTAAAGTGACCACACCGAAAGAGCAGAGTCACAGGAAATTAAGGCATGAGTTAAGCTGTCAGGCTCCTTTGAAAGACGTTGCAACACATCTGACAATATCAGTGACATTGAGAGAATGCCTCCAAAACATCCCTTTTGGCATGACCTTTTTGTGCCCATATAAAAATACTTCTACCGAATAATTGATTCCACGAAATTCAGATCCAGGTGTTGATTCCCTGAATGCAAAAGGACAAGCAATTAGACCTGTTTCTCTGTTTTTGGTAGTTGATCAAATTTGATACTGAGAAGTGGAAAGGCATTACCTTCCCTGAAAAAAAGCTTCCTCATACCCCAATGGGAAAGGGATTGCTTGACCTTGAAAAGCACTTTGCTTTCTGTGGTGCTTATCATAGCAACCGAATAAAACATCGCCATCCATATGGTGTTTGTTTGGCCAATCTTTTTCCAGCTCTTCTTATGCTTTATTTCACGCCCTCTCTGTTCAACCTCCCCACTTGGAGTTTTTTCTGTTTGGGAATCATTTTGTTCTGGTTTTGAATTTTGCGTTCTTGTTAGCTTTTATCTATTCTGTGTTTACGTCTGTTTGGATGTGAAAGCTGGGCCCTTGGCTGCTCTGCTCTGTGCTATTTGTTGGATTGCTAGCGCCTAGCAGTTTTATTGCAAGTAGACTCGGGTTTTGTTCATAAATCTACTTTGGCTTCTCTTTTGTATTGAAATTGAAAGGGTCTTTTGTTTATATGATTATTAATTGTTCTGCTATTGGAGAGTTATGAGTTTGTTAATGCTTGGAGTCATTGGAAATCATTTGTGGTTGCCGTGGTAGATAGCTTATATGTGGTTTGGAATTTGGATAATCTATGGTGTTTTGCATAAGGGAATCCTTTTTGTTTTGAGACAATTTTTAGTAATTTTCAGGATTCTGAATGAAGAACATTTTTATATGTTATAGCGCTAACATAAGAACATTTTTATCTGTGCTGAAAATGTTTATACTATTTATGTGCTTTTAGACTAAGTGAATAAGTACAGAAATGGATGGATGGTTGTTTTGCTGTAGGCTTTTAGGTGGCCTTTTGATTTTGTCATCTCTTGATAAAACGTATCTTATATTTTTTTCAAACCTCATTCTGCACTCGCTTTCAGTGGCAGTTTGATGGTTTTATTGAGTTAGTGGATCCAAGGATCCATCCATTTTGGACCTTTTACTGTAATTAAAAAAATGAAAATGTTTTATTGGTTTTTTTTTTTATATGGGGAAATATTGTATTAGCGAATAGCTTCTTCGTGTGTAACAGGTATCTAATGCATTTGATAAATATATAAACGTATCATCTCTCATATAAATATAAATGTATTGTCCCTCATAGTGTAAATTTTATAACCGTTTGAAATTTACTTGTGTAAAGAGAAGGTATCTCGTGCATTTAACATGTGTACCAGTTGTTTTTTAGTGTAGATTTCACACAAGTGTGGGATCCACACATTGTGAGAAAATATGTGCCTATATTACGGAATAGGAAAAGAGACTCTTGTACACATTAGGCATGAGTTTTTATAACTGAAAACATGATGTGTGAAAGGAAAAGTTTATAAATAACACATTTGTGTGAAAGAAACAAGATAATGGGAATAGAATCCAAGGAGAAACGGTAAATTGTATTTTTGATATGATTTGTTTATGGAAGTGTGATTGCACAGCATGCACAAGTAATTTGTGCATCTGGTGTATCCTCATAAATGTATTATCTATGGGTTTAAAACAAACTATTTTCAAAATAAGCCATTGCTGAATTGGATTTTCCTTGCATAGAATTTACTGTTTCTGGCTTGGAGCCCTCTTACAACAGAATGAACAACTAGGCCAAATGAGTCTTGGAGGATAAAATTGGAGTACAACTCTAAAGAAACACTGCCTCAATTGGCAATTGTAACATGACGCAAATGGTAAACCCTCTGGCAAGCAAAATAGACCAGAGGATAATAATCAAGCCCAGCATGAATGTCAGTTTTCCACTGAGGGCCGAAAACATTGAATGTTTAGAGATTACAAATTTCAATTTGCAAGCATTTCCAGGGTTATCAATGAGCACCTGTGCTAAAACAATTTCAAACTCAAATCAATTTGAGGGTCTAGATTTTCTGACACATTCATATCATAGTGTAAGAATGGCTGATCAGAATGTTACAAAAACATTATACAAGGTGGTCTTAGCTTCCAATCTCAGCTCACGAATCGGATGACTGTCCCTGACCAATCATCAGGAATGTTGCCTCTCAGTTCTCCACTTAAGGCCCTTAATGCATGGCTTGTGGCTGCCTGCATCCAGTTTAATTTTAATCACTACAAGCTCTCAAAACATAAATTGAAAAAGATCTAAGTAAATTTGTAACAAAGGAGTCATTACTTTCACAATGTAAACGTCAATTCCAAGTCTTGCAATCATTGCAGCTTCTGCTATTTTGGTCTCCATACCTCCAGTTGTATCATGAGCAGCTGCAGTTGTTTTAACTGTTGACAGAATATGAGAAAACATCTATTAAATTTTGGTGCTCTGGTCTAAAACAGCAGATCCATATTCTTGTGCCTGTTTAAAATCCTATGTTTCTAAAGGTAAGTTAACACAAAGGAGTAACTTTATAGGATGCTCAGCTTTTCTCAATATTTGTAAATCTAAATCCACCATTATATCAACAAACATGCACAGAAAAGTTTTATATATATATATAGACACCCATTGTTTGAATCTCCCCAGTTTAAGTTAACACAAAGGAGTAACTTTACAAGATGCTCAGAGCCCGTTTGGTATGTGTGTTTAAAAACTGAAAATTGTTGTTTGAAAATTTTTATGGAAATACGTGTGGGTGAAAAAGTGTATAGAAATGCGTGAAATGCTGTTTAAAAACTGAAAATTGTTGTTTGAGAAGAGCCACCAAACACCCCCTCAGCTTTTCTCAATATTTGTATATCTAAATCCACCATTATATCAACAAACACAGCACAGCACAGCACAGAAAAGTTTTTTTTTTTAAATGTAAATATATATACACCCATTGTTTGAATCTCCCCAGTTTACCCGTTTATTGTTGAGCTAGACATAAAGGCAGGTAGAAGCAACCAGCATTTAAAGCTATAGTTTTAACATTCCATCACATGAGTCATGCTGAAGCAAAATCCAATACTGAAAACATAGTGAAAGTCTGTACATGCAATGAAAATCAATTTGATTCATCTAGCTTTATGTTGATGCTGCTCTCACTGTAGATGGAAGAAAAAAAATCCTTGAATATCCTATAAGCTGATACTAAAAACAAGTGGCAAAGCAGATGTACCTCCTATTAAACTGTCAGCATAAAACAATGGACCTTTATATTGCCATGTAAAGATGAGATAAAACATCTCAATTCTTTTCTCACTAACCTCCTTGCTTATCCATGTCCTGAAGCACTGGTTTCACAACAGACCACTTCCCATCTTTGCCAACAGCTGCCATAATGGGAAAATTTTCCATGCCCATTCAGTCAACATTTAACAAGCCAACTGAACTTGTTAAGATACCATGCATGTATAAGATCAAGGTATTATAACAAGTACTCACCAATCTCCCTCAAGAGTACTGCATTAGGTTCTATTGGTGGACGGTCATATACACCCAAAACATCTGTCTTTAATCCACATTAATTGGATAACAGCATAGATTGTCATTTGATACATATCAATCAGAGAGGAAATTTAACTCTTGCTAAGTATAAGATGCGTCAAGTGTGAATATTGGGAAAACCAACTTCACATACATATCTTGATACATAATGTCAGAAAAGTTATATCTGTGTTCTTAATAGAACATAATAAATAATTCCAAAGATCAGTTTAGTAACAGAAACAAATTAGTTAGGCTAAAATGCACTTTACATCCCATAACTTTGGGGTCACTTCAAATTTGGTTCTTTGACTTTCAAAATTTGCAATTTCAACAATTACAACAATGTCAATATGCCCTTTTCCATTATGGTGTGTCACATATTCATCATTAATATACCTAAAAGCAACGTCAATTTTTTTTTTTCTATCCAGAACTATGTCGTCTATGGATGGGTAAATAACAAGATCCTAAGAGATGTTGAAGGGGGCACGTTGACATTATTGTAATACTTAACACTGTAATTACAGGTTTTCATACTCAATTGACCGATTTAGAAGGAACCCCAAACTTAAGGGTGTTTAAAGTATTTTAGCCAATTATTATTTTCTCCCCTCAAAAACCATGTCATCATCCTTAATCGTTTCACTGAAATTTATATGTGACAAGAAGTGAAGGCTCTTTTCATCAGTGCTTCGGAGCTTTGATGAAGAGACAAGATATACCAAGATAGTAAAAAGGATTATAAAAACCATTCACTTTCAATAACATTTATCAGGTAAAAACACTGAAGATCTGGTTCTAATTTTGCTAGAATGAATAAAAGAATCTTATGTTTGTAGTATCTAAGCATGAAAAGAACTTATAAAAATTAGTGGATACAAGAAAAACAACATATTCAGGCTTTAAGTGCGCCGCAAGATGACGTATGATGACATCTCCACTCAATATAGTGCAGCCCTGATTTTATAAAGTAAATGAATGAGGTTATTAACTATTAATAACTAACAAAGGTGATAGACATGTCTCACAGGTACCAAACCTGTAATTCATCAAGCACTGCATCTCCATGTAGAACCTAGAAGGCATATAAGAGTAAACATCTTTAGTAGCTTAAACATTTGCTATTTGTTGCAAAAGAATGATCCTCTCTGTATGACATAGGCCACCTCCTTTATCTCAAAAATTATATGATTCTGCACTTTTAGTAATCTTCATCTACTTATCTAAATATCTTCCTAAATAAGAACTAATAACGAGATAATACTTACTCAACAAAAAGGTTTTCAAACAGTTTAATAATATTCGCAAAATTCCCTTTTAGTGGCTTAAGCTTTTGAGTATAGCTGATGTTTAAGATGATTATTTACTTGACAAACAAGGTAAGGCACTTGAGTGTGTGGTGATAAGTTTAACCAGTAATTACTCAATACAGATGCTTGTTCACTTTGCCTAGAAAAGTTGATTTTCAAGAGAACATGAGGACTTATTATAATTTCAAGCTTTGAAGTATTATTATCATAAATCAAATAATTCAAACTTACAGGTATGAAACCAGAGTCAATAGCCTTAGCCACTGCAGCCAAGTCCGCTGAGGCTATCTGTAAAAGATATGAGAGTTCAAACTTAGGAAGAGGAGACAGAATCTCCAGAAATGAAAGAATCTAAAAATAAAAAACAAGCCTCCATTATTGGTGCATATAGTGAAACAAAAGTCTTTCTGGAGGCCTCTAACATTTTTCTCATAGGTTGACCATCCACATGAAAATGGAGACATTCCAATTGAAGGAATACCCTCTGCAAGAAAAGGAAAAACTTTGCTAAGGGCAATTGCCTTACTTTCCATTTCTAAAAGACATGCAAGGCCAAAAATTCAAATGTCTGCTGAAATTGTAATTTTTTTATTCTCTGTCAATGCAAATTTTACCATATTATCTTACTTCAAAAAATAGAATCAAGAATGAACAAAAGATTGCAAGAAAAAGAGAATTACAAATAATGAGGCAAGAAGAAACTATCACATGTTGGCAAATTCTCAACCTCAATAACTTTGCAATATGAATTTTATGGAAGCTGGTGACATGGTTGTCAAATTGCCAACTTGGTTATGATAAAGTTGTCAAGAGCAAGGAATGCTTATAAAGAAATATGTAGGGCATTCTTTCACTTTTGATACAAAGACGTTGACTTGCATTACAGACCTAGACTTGATGGAGAGGAAGATATGCAGATATATAAAATATAGAATTAAGAGATACTAATTGTTTTTTTGGATAAGTAGAGCTAAGAGAAAACATACATAAAAGTTGAATTGTAACAACTAAATTAGTACCTCTGGCTAATGCTCTAACAACTTCAAGATTGAGGGTTGTAACCTGAAAAAAAAAATGGAAACAAAACAAAGAAAAGGATAAATAAAGTAAAGGAAAAGATCCTTGTTCACCAATATTCTATATAGTAGACCAACTAATTGTTGAAGTAAAGGATCTAACCAGAGAATTCTGACATCACAATTGCCTAATTTTATATAATTGAACACCAAATAATTTAGATTAATGGTTGTGGAGAATCTTTTTTGTCGGTCAATATCTTCTTAGCATCTGAGATTTGGCTCCGATATAGCTTTTGAACTAATTCCAAAACAAAATCAGGCCAAGAGAAACAAGGGCTCAAAAAAACTATAGTAGGTTGACATGAAATACAGCATCATACTTCAAAAGGAGATCTTTTTTTTTCATCTCTCTTCCCTAATGTTGATTGTTAAGCTGCAATCATGGTAGCCCAATTAAAGAAGGACTTAAACAATTCCATATATAAAAATACTCCAAACAATATGGCATCTAAACAGGGTTAACAAAAACCTTAATCAGGTGAAACGGATCTGGTAGATACAAGGAAGGGTACATGTGTACAAAATTTCAAGTTTTATATAAATTAGCATCCATATCAACTTACTTCTATACTCAGTTGCCCAATTTTTTTCTACTTACTTCTATCATTCTAAAAAAATATTCAATCCATATTCACAAACTCAATTGGCTAAAGTGCAGAAAAGCTCTACACAATTGCTAAAATCAAAAGCTAAGAAGTAAAAATCAAGAAATAACAAATACAAAAAATCAGTTCATCTTACAGAAATTCGTGTAGCAACAAAACCAGCTTTGACAATAGATTGGTCCAATCCTCCTTTATGAACCCCAGATTTATTGGCTTGAAAGTGCCCAAAAGAACCTAATCCACCATAATAGATTATAAATTGAACTGCCACATACTTTATAAAAACTATATAAACAACTTCAAAGCATCAAATCCTGAAAGAATACAGGTAACTTGTCCTGCAGTATAAAGCAAATGACCGTGTTCTTTATACTCAAAAACACTATTCTCATTGTTTATGCAATACTATTAATTAGCATCATAACCATATTTCAATTCAGTATCTTCAATGCTTATCATAAAGAATCATTTCCCAATCCGTGAATGGATCCATGTTACCAACCTGCTCCATGAACGACAACAAAACGACTAGAATCTACATTTGCATTCTCTACAAAATCATCTATGTTACATGAAACCTCTGATTCCCCGAGTCTCTTGCTCCAATCCATCCCAAGAACCTTCATAGAAGGAGACCACCCTGGCATCATTGCTTGCCTCAGCTGAGATGACACTATGACAAGGTTTTCTTCATTTATCTTCTCAAGTTCATTTTTGCAAGTAATTGCCGCACCTCCTTCACAACATAAAGCACATTTCTTAATATTTTGCTCATAAAATATTTGTGTATTCCTTTTGTTTATTCTCAAAAAATATTTAACCATGAAGTACATTTTACATGACATTTCTTTGCTCATTTTACATGAAAGCCTTTAACTTTCTTGGTATTCAAGCAGGGATTTATTTTAAACATGGGTTGAACTGAAATTTTAACCCATGTTTAAAATATAGTAATGCCAATGTACTTGTATAAACATTGTTAGCTCAAGCAGCATTCTGGCTTATTGGTAAAACTAATAAAAGATAATCAAGGTGAAATGAGCAACAATACTGTAGTGTAATAACTAATAAATTTGTCAAGGTTATAGAGAAAAAGTACATAATAATTCTTTTCTCATTCCTTTTGATTATCCTCTAAATATATATAACCATAAAGTACATTTTGCATGACATTCTTTGCTCATTTCACATATGTTGGGGTGACCACAATTCAACTCCCTAAAATCACCCTAAAAACAGGCTTACAAGGCATGATGTCAAATGCCATAAAAGATTTGAGTGTCTTACTCATTACCAATTGATTTTGAGGTGAAACGGCACAGCTCACAGTCTGATAGATAGTATAAGAGTCAAGGTCATGGGTTCTAGTTGTGGGAGTGTCATTGTGAGGGAAGGATTTTTGGGGGAACCATAATTCGATTCAGCTATTCTAAAAACAAGCCCACGACTTCGAATGCCATAATTCGATTCCCTCGTCATCAATTAGTTAGTTTTGAGGTGGGATAACACAGCTCATGGTGTTACAACATCAAAGTCTCTAACTTGCTGGGTATTCAAGCAGGGATTTGATTTAAACGTGGGTGAAACATTGTTTTAATAGGCACCCTTTAATCTATTATTGCCAATGGAATTGTACAAACATGTTTGCCCAAACTAGCTTTCTGGGTTTCTTGGTAAAAGCTAATAAACGATAATGAAGTTAAGTGTGAGTATGTAAAGGTGGAAAGAGCAACAAGACCGTAGTGTAAATATATCACAGTACAAGTGATTTAAAATTTTTGTCACTTTCATATTGAAAAACAAGAAAGAGAAAACATGGGATTTTTAATTTTTATATCAAAGGAAAAAAAAAGAAAAAAAAAAAAGAAAAGACATACCCAGTTTGACAATGCAACGGATTGGCTTGGTGTGGTGCTTTTCTTGCTTCTCTCCCTCCATTGAGTTCTGAGCTCCTTTACTGTTTGCTTTGCTCCTCCGTTGACTAAAAGTGCTTTTTTTTTTTTTGAGTTGAAGAACGTGATTTTTTATTTTAAAATTTAAATGTAATGCAAGCTTTTTATATATTATTTTTTTATTATTATTTTTTTTTGTAGAGATATTCCTGATCTTAACTATTGTTCTTTCATATCAACACAACAATTGATTTTTGATATAGATAAAAATTAAATTTTTTATTTTTTATTTAACAACAAGAGATGTATCTATTGATAGAGAAGGACAAAGAATACTTCATCTTTTGGTGTTATCTTTGTTTGATCCTTGTTTTAAAATTATAATTTTGACCATTTATGTTTAATTTTGTGAGAGCTTATAGGATGCTATTTATTTGACACTTGCCTGTGATTACTATCAAAAATGAACAACATAACCAATACAAAAGATAAATCAAATAAGAAGTGCCAAAATGAAAATTGTAAATGACCACAATATAAACAACCACAAACTTTATGGAAAAAATGTTCTTTTACTCATGCCTAAATATATACTCCATTAGAAAAGAATACACTTTACACCCTATAATTGGATCAATTGTTGTTTTAGTCTTAAATTTGAACATGTTTTAATTTAATTTTCTAAGTTAAAAAAAAAGACTTGTTCCTCAAAAAAAAAAAAGACTTTTTATAAATGAATTAATAAAATATGATAAATGATGTAATTTTAACTTTTAAGCAGGTCAACTAAAACTTTTTAGCGCCAATAGACGGAAGGACTAAAGTGATCGTGACATCAAAGTTAATGGACTAAAATAAAAATTTGTAAGAACTTAGCAGATTAAAATGGATTGATCAAAGTCATAGGGTATAAAGTATATTTTTTACTATATATCATGTCCTCCAAGTTTAGGATCAATATCTCAATTGTAAAAACTTATAATTTAAACTCTCATTAAAAAAAACAAAACAAAAACAAGAAGATTTGAACTTTTGTATCCATTTTATGATGATTGTACTTTACCATCATGCCAAAATAACAATTAGTCTCCTTTTGAGAGATTTGATTTCGTGTCTCTTATTCCATGACAAAATACTTTGATTTGGCTAAAACCCATAACCCACAACTATTATAACAATGTTAACATGCATCATCTCTTCTCTATATATTAAAAGAATTCAAAAAGTTAGTTATACCTTTAGAAATTGTTAAAATTACCCCTAAGCTAATTAGATAATTCTTATTCTTCAATAATAAAAAATAGGGTTAAAATTGTAATTCAACGAAAAGTTTTAAAAAGTAAAACTACTCGAAAGACTTTTTTCTTAAAAATTAGCCCATTATCTGTTTAATATATATCTCACGCATGTCCATTGGCGGAGCCAGAAGGGGGCGAGAGGGGGGGGGGGGCACTTGCCCCCCCCTGACTCCTTAAATTTTCTATCATCAGTACTCCAAAGTACTTATTGACATGGAAGAAAAAAAAAAGAAAAAGAATTCTACTTGGTTGAAAGTGACTCTCAAGAAAAAGAAACGAAAAAAAAGGTTCACAAACACCAAACCATGCTTTTGTCTTGGCCTATGTCCAACTTGCACCTATTTCACTATTCTTTTTTAATTTTTAATTTTATATCATTATTTACATCATTTAATGATACTTTTCATAGCATTTTATTCTTGTATGATAATAGAGATACCACAAATTTTACTACTTATATCTTGCAAATTAGCATGTCACCAATCAAAAATAATAATTTTAAACATTTATTCATTATGTTTTTTAAGTAACACTAATCACATTTTTATTCCATCAGTTTGTAAATTTTTTAGTAGCTATGAATTTGTTATTTTTGTTTATTTATTTTAATAATATGGAATATATTCATATTTGCTTATAATTTTTTATTTATTTTGTTATCATTGTTGATTAGCATTTTTTAGACTAATTTCACTTTTAATATCGTTTTTTAATTTTGCCCCCCTCTAGACTAAAATCCTGACTCCGCCACTGCGCATGTCTAATAATTTTTTCCTGAAAATTAGCACATGCTAAATTTAATAGTTTACTCTATTTCAAATTCTAAATTTTAATTTTTTAAAAAATTCCTTTTTGTGTAACTTCACTAACATTAGATAAATTTAATTTGAAAAATTACATTAAATTAAAAAAAAAAAGTCACTTCGCACGTGCAATGCATGTATTACAAGGCTATCTTCTATTATTGTCTTTCATTGTTTCCGTCAACCTGACTACAGATGACCACATTTTGGATGGTTAGTGACAAAATACTGTAATTGATTGTAATATTCGATGGCGTAAATTATTAGTTTCATTGTTGAAGGAACAGCACCAAAGGGGTTAAGAAGTATTGTAGCCTTAAAAAAAGATTCTAACTTTTGCCATGACACTTGACACTAATTGCTCGTGGATTGGCGATTCCTACCACGTTTGCGTTTTCTTTTTTTTCTTTTTTTTTTATCATTTTTGCTACAGGGGACAAAATGTACTGTACGCGTACAATATTCAAGCATTCTTTCAGTAACTTTTTATTAAAAATAGGTTTCGCAGTACTATTCACACATTTAAAAATTATTTTACTATAATATTTTCAGTTTTCAACAATAAGTTCTATCCAAACGAACTCTAAAACTCATACATTTTCCCTCCATCTTATGTAAGAAATGTCTACAAATTTGAGTGTTTGATATTTCATAAGAAAGAGAAGAAATAATGAAGATCACAAGCACGGGGGGAAGCCAGGCAGTCCTCCCAAAAAGTCCTTTATACTCCTAACGTTAGAACAGAAAAGAAACATTCTCTCTCAAACTGTACTCTTTGACATGAAATGAAAAATAAATAAAATACACATTTTTATTTGAAAACGTCCAGAGATACAATAAATGAATAAAATTTCACAATATTTTTACAATACTGTTTTTTTAGTTGGAATAGATTTCACAATAAATCTATTTTTTTTTTATTTTGACTAATAATATATTGACACCTCAATTTATTGTAAAAATATTGTGAAATTTTGTGGTGTTAGTTAAACAACTCATCCCACTTTAAACAATGAGTCTACACGAAATAAATGCCACAAAACTTGTTTACACTTTTGACCAAACTTTAATTTTTTTTTTTCTTACGTATCCAAATTTCTTTCCTTTCATTTCAGGATAAGCAAGTGCAATTCAAACTTGACACAAAATAATAATAATATTAATAATAAAATATCTTGTATGACACTAAAGTAGTGAAACGTCCATTATTTATTTCTCCCTCATTTCTTGCATTTTCATAGTTCAAAATTTGAGTTTTATCATAAATCTAAATTTTAAATAATTAGAGGAATATAGAAAGAAAAGTTAAATCTTTTTTTCTCAATTTATTTTGAGGAATCAAATTAAATGTCTAAACTTTATGCATATATAGATTAATCTCTTACTTTGATGATTGATCGTCAAGAATGTTTTACAATTGTTTATTTATTTTACAATTGTTTAAATTTTAATAGATTTTGTATGACAATTATTGTTGTTTATAATTTTATTATTAATATCGATTAATAATTTTAGGTTCTTTATTATTGTTTTCAACCTTGTCTCCCCAAACTAAAATCTTGACTCTGCCACTTGTCACAAGCATCAGACTAGCTAATTCATAATTGTTAAATTTTTTGGATGAAGTTTAATATATGTAGACTAAAATTTTCTCCGTTTTACGGTGGATAATAATTCAATGTTTATACACAATCATATTTTTCATTTTCAAAGTATCTACATAAAAAGAAAAGTTAAGCACGTCTTCAAAAGGAGAGCCGTTGAATTGAATTGGAGCTTATCATTTTATGAGGGATCAAAGAAACCCATGAGATTTTTGACATTGTCTAAATTCCACCATTTTTATAAGGTTGGATTTGATTTTATAGGTCTCTTTTTATCAATTTATCAAGATATCAATCAGTTTTTTTCAATCTTATTAAATCTCTCATTAATTTTTTTTTTTTTTTATATATATACAAGATAAAATTTCTACTCTAACTTAATCTAGGTGTATATGTACGTGAAACTTCCTCCTGGATACTAGAGCCTTGGCTCTTGCCCCTCACATTACACAAGTATTTATACTTGTAAAGTAACCACCATACCAAGAGGAAGCAGTAGTTAAAAGTTTAAAGACATGTGAGTTAACTAACAACTCACAAGTTTATGATAAACAAATTAAGTATTATTTTCATGGTCACGTGTAATTGAGTACCTAATTATCATGCTGTACTTCTATTAATGATTTTCACACGAAACACGTTTTATGGAGTACCATTGGTTTTTGTATGGCAATAGATAAAGGGGTCACCTGTCACACTATCTTATCTTCTATAGAGGTCAAGATGTCATAATCAAAGTTATGAATATTGTTGATCGTTTGAATTTGTTAACTCAAACGAAATATTATATACAGACCAATTTGGAATTATTGTTATGATTTATGAATATGTTAATAAACTCAAAACAACTTCATTTAACCTATTATTACATGAAGACTGGATTTATAACATCTTGTTTTAAAGTCAAAGCATATCAATTTTACCAAACTAATCTTAACATTTGAAAAATTTTGAGCATGATATTTTTTATTACCCTCCAATCACTTGAAAGAACGTGAGCTCACCTTATCGTTAGGCTACATAAATTAAGCAAGAAAGGGAAATTGTTCATGCACTAGGCCAAAAAATTAGAGTAAGACCAAATTTTATCAATAATGAACAATCTTATGTCCCTTTTTTAAGAATTTGTTAAGCCCATGACCTAGAAGCTTATGTTACTGTTCAAGACTTTTTCTCTCCCTCTCTTGTTGTTACTAGTATTTTCAATGTTCAAATAGGCACTATGGTTTCAGATTGAAATAGATAACAAATTAAATGATGTTTGTTAGTGTATATTATTGGGAGATTAACACCTGCCTTAAATTGAATAGTTTATAATACTTAAATAACATATAGAGACATAATTTAATTTAAAAGTTCTCTCTTAAAGAGTGGCATTGGAGTCCATTGTAGTGTGTGGCAGGGTGTTCAAAATCTCTTTCGCAGATGGAGGAGGGATGAGTCCCTTTCATAGTTGGAGCAAGGATGAGATACACATACTTGGAGCCCTCACAAGTATGAATCACACTGAGCAAGCTCATAAAGCCCATACAAATAATCATGGTGGAAAAATGCCCAACAAATGAGAATAAACCAATGGCTCTAAATAATGGTGCAATGTGAAGTTCCCGTGGACATGGATGTGCAAGTCAGTTTTTATTGATAAGCGTGTGGGATTAATACATGATCCCTAGGAATGGCTTATGAATAGGCCGATCCAAGCGTTTTGAAGGCCTAAACCTAAATCTTCAAATGGAGCATTTATGTTATTATTTAAATAATATTTAACTAACATTTTATATAATAATTTTTTTTAAATCCATTTTTTTTTAATTTTTAATATGATTTTTTTTTGGAGAAAATGCTAAAGTTATAACAAATTTTACTATAAAATGGTGTTGTAATGAATGTAATCAATGACATGAGGCTTACAAAAATACTAGAAATATTATAAAATTTACAACATGAGAATTACAAAAATATATTACCAATCACAAATATTAATTCAAAAACGCATTCAATAGTTTGTTAAAATCCACATATCGTATTCATTGTCACATCAAATTATAAAAATTATGGAGACCACCACACACCTTTGGTGCAGTGGTCACTCCATAAGTATAAGTTCTTGTGAGGCATGGGGGGCAATGACCGAGATTTAAGTCTCTAGAAGAGAGTTTCACATATACATACACTTAGATTAAGCTAGAGTATAATTTTTATCTTGTATTAAAATAATTAAATAAATAAAAGCTATGTAGGAAAATTTATAGTATTTTTAACATTTTCTTATTTGAATTACTTATAATTAGTAACACGTATATTTGTAAGACCTATTTATTTAAATTTTTCTTATCTCTATCTCTAGCATTACTTAATTCTTTGATCTTTCTTAATAGTGAAAAAAAATGTAAACTAAAATGTTTTAATATCTCCCAAAAATATTTATATAAAATAAATAAATAAATTTGCCCCCAAATTTGGGGCCTTCTCTAGTAAGGGGGCCTTAGGCAATGGCCTAATTGGCCTAAGCCTAGGGCCGGCCCTGCTTATGAAAGGCTCATGAAGACGTGATGACGATGGAAAAAGGCCATAGGCAAGGGGAGCTAGTAGGACTTGTTAGTGGCCCACATAAAGAAAAAAACTCACACATGAAGGGGAGATTGTTGAGTATACATATGTATGTGAAGTCTCACATTGAATATTAATGAAAAGAGAGAGTGGTTAATATAGTTATATAACATAGTTAGACCCAAACTCATAAACTTAAGTTTTTGAGTTAAATAGTGTCCCTAATCTTAATATATTATATTAACTACTCAATTTATCCCCCTCAAAAAAAAAAAATACTCAATTTATCCTATTGGGGTTTATTCTTAAGAAATACAACATAATTATTTCATAATTCTAACAATGTTGATAAAATACACTTTTTGTATTCAATTTTATACTTGACCAAGCACAATTTTTTCTTTATAAAATAACCTTAATTTAAATAGGGGAAAAAGAAGAAGCAAACACACAATATACTACAATGGATGAAATATAAAGCGGAATATGGAAGTGAAATAAATGATTTCTATTCGTTATAAAAACATGTTAGATGCCTTCTTTTAAAGCCAATTTTGGCACATTCAATTCATGGACTTGGCAAATTGTGTTTATCTTAATCTAACCATGGGAATTATGTTTTGAAGGAATATGAGGAATGTGGTTTGAAGGATTTTTTTTTTTTTTTTTTTTTGAGAAAATGGTTTGAAGGAGATTGAGGCAAATACAACATTGAGTATACACATGTTTAAAATTCACGTCTTAAATTAATCATGATTCTACACATGTTTTCCTTGTTGAATGACATGTGTCTCAAGGTCATATGAGACACTTGTCATTGATTACCAACATATCCCTTAAACCCTCACCTATAAATAAAATGATCTGAGGCATTCATATCTCGTTGAAAATAGGCAAAACAAGATCAAGAAAAGTGAACCAAATCATTCCCTATGTGATCAACCCAACAACTCAACAACGTTATTTGACTGCATCTAATATTTCCCCATTTCCCCTTTTGGTCTCAATAGCTTTCATGTGTCTTATCACTTCACTTAAAGATTTTCCTCTCATATGAAGCAATGATGGTAAAGCTTAACGTTATGTAGTCAATAACCAAAATAGAAAAATATAAATAATTTTTCTTTTTAGTCAAATTCATACCATTTATAAACAACTCAATTCATTTACCTTTACGATTCTAGCGATTAAACGAATTGCTGCGGTCGGTCATTTTTGTTGTCTTGCCGCATGTTGTATTTAGATGAGCTTAGTTCTTAGTTCTTAGATCCAAGTTAAGATGGTGACTCAAGCATACTCACATCAACACTTGTCTTTGTTGGTGATAGACTGATAGCTGGTGGTAAACTGGTAATGTGGTATGTCTAGGAAATTTTCACAAATAAGTTTCTCACAAATTAAGTACCCGTTTGGATTGGGCTTATTGCACGTTTGCATTTTGAGTTGCATGTTTCCTTTTTATTTTTTGGCACAACAAGTTTCACTGTTACAGCTACTGTTCATGAACAATAGCCGTAATATTTGACTTTTTAGCACACCAGTGGGTTCCATGTACTGTTCACAGGACCCACAAACCTCACTTTTCAGCAACTTTTTCATTTAAAAAATGAGTCTCACGGAACTATTCACACATTTAAAAATTATTTTGCTACAGTATTTTCAGTTTTCAGCAAAATAAGTTGTATCCAAACGAACCCTAGTATTAAATCTACTTATAGTCACAACTTAACCCATATTGAGCTTATTATTTTTGCTTGAGCCACTTATATTGGCCTAAGTGAAAAAAAAAAAAAAAAAAAAAAAACATATATGGACTGGGCTGAAGGGGTAGGGGTTCGGGTTTAGGTTGCAATAGGATATTTTTTCTTATTGAATCTCATAAATGAGTATCTACATTTGTTAATTGACCATTTTATGAAAATTTTAATACCAATTATATGAAAAATATATAAAACTAAAATTTTCATAAAACATTTCTAAAAATATTTTTTAAAACGATGGGCATCTATTAACATGTTTGGAACATTCCAAACCAATATAAATATATATATATATATATATATAAAATACAATTATGGAGCACCATACCCCCTTTTACCTAAGTTGATAAAAAGCAAACTCATTAAGAAAAACTATAAGTGAGTTCTAATTAATTTAACTAGTAAAATTTTTGATGATTGAATAAGATATTTAAAGCTCAATTTCCGCTTATACAAAAAATCGATTAATATCTTGATTTGATTAAAAAAAAATTATCATCAGAAGTGGACATACGCCGTTTCTCAAAGAAAAAAAAACAAAAAAGAGGTTGACACTTTGTCTCTCTCTCTCTCTCTCTCTCTCCCTCTGTTGTCTTCCTTGGCCCACGCAATGACTCTGTGACCCAACGTGCACAGCACGAACACTGCAGGTTGCCATCAATGGACAACTGAATACTTCCATTGCAACTACCACTTGGGGTCGACAGCTACATACCCCAATGACACAAATATATATTAGTATTAAACTCAATTTAAAAATTAAGTACACTTCTTTCCCATTTTGTCCTTGCATTGTACACCTTGCTAACCATTTATATCACAAAAATGTGCAACATTGTGAGGGTGATTTTGGACTAGAAACAAAAAGTGTCAGTGTAAAGAGTCAAGACACCACATTGGTATTGTCTTTTCCTTTAAAGAGGCACATACATTGTGTGCTTGCTATTTTGCCAACGATGATACGGTGCAATTTTCGTCAAAGCTTGCCTTTACTTTTTATTTGTTTGGTACTTTCTTCTGTAGCTTAGCCTAATAGGATGGCTCTAGTCCTAACCCTAGTCCTATAATATGAATGCTTCGTAGGTAAAAATTATATTTTACGCCTTTGACCATAAAGAGCATTTATATAATTATGTAAATTTATATTGATGTTATTCGTTTTACATTTAATTATTTATTCTTTTTTTATGTATTTTGAAAATAAAGGAAGAGAGTAAATGATAATTATTGTGCGTAAAAATAGATAAATAATTAAAAAAATAAAAAAATTGATACTTTAATAAAATGTAATGTAAAATAGATAATCAAATAAACATAAATTTTTAAAAAATATGTACCAAAATGACGGAAAAAAAAAGTAAATTCTTATACATGAAAATAAACATGAAATTAATTTTTTGACTCACCATTCATGTGAGAACTGATATGCATGAATACACAATAACTAAGAGTTATGACAGTGTTAACATGTTTATTCCATTTATCTACTACATTCCTATAAACACGACTAAGTCGTGTAGTCTTGTAAACTAGACTCGATTGATAGGATGCTTACTTGTATCTAACACTTGTTATGCGTCTGTATTCTATTATGTCCATTACACAAGAACACTGTACCTAAGACTTATTGTCAACCTACTATAAAATGACAACTAAAGAACACCTTAAAAAAAATGAAGGATTCATGTACTAGACCCTAGTGGTCCAATACCTCTTATGAGGTTATCACTTGTTTAGCACATTCTTCTGTCATAGGAAAACGACATTGCTCACTCCAAATCCTCACCACTTGATCCAACTTCTTGATTAGTCTATTTAAATAGTGTTACTTGATAAAGTTTTTTTGGACACGAAATCCTTTATATTTCTGTCCAAATAATACTGGTCATATCCCTATTTTATTATTATTAAACTAGATAGGTTTTTTTTCCACGAATATTCACAAAGACATTTTGTCCACTATGCCTTTAGTCATGGCACTAGTTTTGGCTTTTATAGTTTGCCCAACAATGACAAAAAAATAGTTAACCAGATATTTTCTGGTCCTTTGAGTTCTGACATGTGTGTAACTTTGTGATTGTGATTGCTTAACAAAAGGGTATTGAGCTCCATACTTTTATAATTAACAGTTCTATTTTGGAATGAAGCACACCTTTTTATTTATTAAACTCAACATGTCTTTTATATAGTAATTGATTTGTCCTTGAGATCTGCTTCATGTCTGTTGAAAGGGTTTTGAAATTTTGCTTACAAAAAATTAGCTGGATATGAACATTTTTAAGTAGTTCTTGTTTATTGTAAGTTACCTTCACAAATTTTTGTTTGAAAACATTGGTAAATTTTGATTTTCTTAGTTAATAGTAGCCCATATTGATATAGCATCAGTTCATCAACACTTGCTTAGCTCGATCATAATTTTAATAGATACAGTTCAATTTGGAAAGGTCAAGAAAGAGCAAGAATGACTTCAGCTTAATTTACCCAAAAAAAAAAAAACAATCAACTCGTATATTAATCATGTTCCTAGAATCATGCCTACATTTGCAATCGTTATCTCTTATAAACTATGACAGCAAAGATTTAAAAATTGATGCCCTATAAAGTTCTTTACTCCTTTTATCATAAAATGATTTAAAAATATCAAATCAAGGTATGCATTAAGATTACCCAAAAAAAAAAAAAAAAAAAACTCTACTAGTCCCCTGAACAAATAGTAATTACTAACTTAAGCATAGAAGGATTAACAATCGACACCATACCAATGTTCCTCATATCACTTTATATATTATATATATATATTGCATTTGTTCGTGAAAAAAAGAAAAAAAACCATATTCTTAACAGGTGAATATTTATGCTTGGAGTCTGTTTAGATAGAACTTATTGCTGAAAATTGAAAACACTGTAGTAAAATAAATTTTAAATATGTAAATAGTACAGTGAGACTAATTTTTAATGAAAAATTTGCTGAAAAGTAAAGTTTGTGGGTCCTATAAACAGTATATGGGACCCACTGATGTGATGAGAAGGGCTGAAAAGTCAACAATATACGGCTATTGCTCATAAACAGTAGCATGAACAGTAAAAATTGAACCCCTGACCGAGCTGCAAAGAAAAAGAAAAAAAAAAGAAAAAGAAAAAGAAAAACGCAAACACAAAATGTAACAGCCGGATCTGAATAGATACTTAAGTAGTCTTAAATAGGACATGCAGGAGTGCCTCTTCTTTGAGTATGTGATTCACTACGAAGGAGAAGAAAATGCTAGATAAAGAAAAGGGAGTACTACATGCCCTTTGCCCCACGCATCAAACTAGCTCGCATGTTCCCACCCACTTTGTTTTAGAATTAGAAAGATAAAGTATGACAAAACTTAGATAAAACTCCTTAAATGGTATACATAATATTCTCTCATTAAATTCAATCATATGATTAGATTAACCAATAATATTTAGAAAAAGATAACATTGTTTATGTAAGTTTTGCCTCAAAAAGTAATATCTTAAAATTTTAAAGGATCTTAATCCAAAGAGTAATGCTACAGTCACAAATTATTTTATAACATTTTTACAAAATTTTGATGTGGCTAACCTTTTATTAGTTTTCATCTAAGTCTACCATTAATATCACTTTTTTATTTATCAATAATCACTCACCATATCAGCAATTTGTAAAATAGTTTGTATCTTTAGCATTATTCTAATCCAAAAGAGAGAGAGAGAGAGTTAAATAAGTGTATTTAGAAAATATGCTTTTTATAAAGTTTGTTCCTGCACATTTAAAAGCAAATGAGGCCGGTTACCTAAAATTACACACTTGCATAAAATATCCAAATAATTACAAGATTGAATATTTACTCATCTACTATATCCTCACTTTGTGACTTTTAGCTATAAAAAAAACAATAAATAAATAAAAAAACTCAAACAATAGGCAAAGAGTGACAACTCACAAGCTATTATGACCATTTAAAAAAATAATAATACAACTAATATAGTATATATATATATATATAACTTGCCCAACAATTTTTTTTGCCACATCATAGACTTCATCACCAATAAACTCACCTGCTTCATGCCTCCATACCATTTTTACACTTGGCAATATCACATCAACCTTTCTCTTCCCATAAAGTCTCTGAGGACTAATCCGTCATTTCACTCACTTTGTTTTTTCTTTTTCTCCTTCTAGTAAGTCCATTTGTTAAACAACCAATTAGATTGCAACTAAATTTTTATTAAACAAAAAACAAAAAATAAAATAAAAATTATAAAAGGGCTTTTTTTTTTTTTTTTTTTTTCGGTATCTGCGGCGTGGACTTTTTGCTGAAATTCAGATCCAAAAAAGCAAAGAGCTTTTCCCCAAAAAAAAAAAAAAAAAAAAAAAAACAACAGACACATACATATGATATGAGAGAGTTCTGAGATTTTAAAGTTGTTGTTCGAGGTTGGTTGTTTGTTTTTCATTTCTGTTTGGGAAAAATCAAATGGGAGAGAGAGAAGAAGAGCCAAAACCACCGTCAACGACGTCGTTTTCTTCTTCTTCATCTTCTTCTTTACCGTTAAAGCTGACGGCGTCTTATTCTTCTTCTTCTTCTTCTTCGTTACGCCCCACGATAACTCTTCCGCCGCGAACTTCGATGGAAACGTTATTCAACGGCGGCGGCGGAGCTGGCGGCGGCGGAGGCGGGAATAGTAGTGGGTCGGGTTTGGGCCTAAGTGGGCTAGGCTTTAGCCCGGGGCCCATGACTCTTGTTTCAAGCTTTTTCAACGATAACGATGACTGCAAGTCTTTCTCTCAGCTTCTCGCCGGAGCCGTGACTTCTCCGGCGGCTCAGCGGCCGAGTTTGCCTCCTACTCCTGTGGCTGTTGAACATGTTGGAGGCGGCGGCAGCGGCGGAGGTGGAAAAGGCGATGACAAGTCGTTCTCCGGCGGCGGTGGAGAGGAAGAGTTCCGGTTTCAGCAGAACCGGCCGACGGGTCTTGCGATATCGCCGTCGTCGATTTTCACAGTTCCGCCGGGACTCAGCCCCGCCGGCTTCCTTGACTCGCCGGGTCAGGTAATTCTCAGTGTTTTTGGGTTTTTGTTTTTGTCTTGTGGCAGTTTGTGTAATTTAGTTTACTTTCGTTAGGGTACTTTGGGAAAGTTATTTGGTTTTGTAGAAATGGTTTTTGTACTTTTTTTAGTATGTTTGTTACTTTTTCCTGTTTGGTTGCCGAGAAAATTTGAACCTCTTGGAATTTGATATCTTTGGGAAATGGATTGGATTTTTATTATCATATTATTGTTTAGGATAATCAATTCATTAATCAGTTCATAAAATCCTATCCGTTCATAATTAAATGAATGGTTCAGATTTTGTCACATCATCAACATCTTAAACTGGAAAATCATAATAGTGGTGTGATAATCAAATTTTGTTTAAATAATTATGAGGTGGAAAAATCTGAACCCTTTATTTGAAGGGTAAAAGTTTGGGTTTAATGTTCTTGTGCACTGGACCTGACACGATGTAAACACGTGTCTACATCGTATCGGGTCCAATGCATTGGAGCACTGGAGCCAAGCCGTGTCCTTATTTAAATTGTGAATGGTTAGGAGTGTAAGAACTCGGACAGTAGAGTTACACTAATTTGCAACTAATGAGGATCTCTGTCAGTATAGAAAAATATTAAAGCTACTATTAATTTTATTGCAAAACAAATAACATTTTTCCCCTTATTCTCTCTCTAGTATTTGTTGGGAGCATGAATATTAATTAATAGTGAGGAAAATGGAAAGCTTCCAAATATTAGTTAGTTTGTGTCGCCATTGTTTCATTGAGTCAGTCCAACAATGTTTGGTCCATTGTGTTGATTGACATTACTTTCTAGCCAGCCCTATTCTAGCTCTAATACCTCGAAAAGTTGTAGAGAGAGAGAGAGAGAGAGAGAGAGAGAGAGAGAGAGAGAGAGAGAGAGAGAGTTTAGAAGGAATTGAATTCACACACAGTTTTACCAAAACAAAAAATGAAAACTCAGAATGAATTACTTCAGAGGCTCAAAAGTCCTATTTATACCAAAACTCTATGAACTGATTGAACTAATCCTATAACTGATTAACCTAACTAATCATCTAAAAAATTCTCTAGACTCTAATAATCTCAGGTACATAACTGAAACAGTTATTACCTATTGCCCAAGCACCTTTAGCACGTGCTGCTAACTTAAGCACTTTTAACTTGTGGTATAAAACAGCTACACTGATTGAAATCAGGACTGAAATGCACTGCAATTAATAACCCTAAACAGATGTTGGAGTCATATTTCCATGTCCAAATTAAAATTGGATTATTTTGTTTTTGCTTCATATGCATGTGTGACGTTGTAATGGGGGTCTCTAATATGTCCTTGAAATCCTAATTTTGCTACTTTACTATAGCCTTTCATTCTGTGCAAAGATCCTATTGAAGTTGTCCATCGGAGGATTTGATATGGAATCTGAATAGAATTTGATTTCTTAAGTAATAAACATGTTCATTAATTTAGTGAATGGTTTTTTTTTTTTTTTTTCCCCTAGTAAATGAACCTAATTTATCTCTTTGTGATGTTTTTTTAACTCCCAAGATAAGCACTCCAACTTAAGTTGAAGAGGCTAACTTCCAATATATTCATCTGATATTTGAGACTACGAGTGATAGTTAGGCTTATATTGATTTTGCTTCTAAGGATTAAGATCTTTTCTTTAAAATCATCAATGCCTAACCCTTACCAAAAAAGAAGAACATATGAATTCAAATGAATGTTTGTGAAGTTATTCATGGGTAAGAGGTTTGTGTGGTTTATATTAAGGGTCTGGTCCATTTTAGGAAATTTTTTATGGGAAATTGAAAAA
This sequence comes from Castanopsis chinensis, assembly GCA_032878915.1. Classification (NCBI taxonomy): domain Eukaryota; kingdom Viridiplantae; phylum Streptophyta; class Magnoliopsida; order Fagales; family Fagaceae; genus Castanopsis; species Castanopsis chinensis. The sequence goes on from JAVQMG010000133.1 coordinate 6,089,058, forward strand.
GCTGTTAAAAAAAGTTTGTCACTTTTTCATTTTCCCCTAAAAAGTTTCCTAAAATGGTTTACTAATCTATGCCTAAGGGCATACGGTAGTAAAACCCTTATATTAATGCAGTTTGAATAAGGATAAATCTATTTTTCTTAAAAATAAAAAATAAAAACTTTTTCATGATGAAGCCGTTTAATTTGTTGTATAAAGAACTGGCATGGATATGGTATAAAGGTACAACATGATACAGATATAATGATACTGCAATTTTGGAAATATCGAGGATACATTCTGATAGGGACACATTAATTAATTAATATATAATTTTTAAAGCATGTATTCTGCTAATTTTCAGTTTAAAAGATAAATGAAGATCAAAAGGTATGAAAATTGCCACTGGCTGCTTGTGTAACTCATCAATAAAAAAGGCATAAGATAATCAAGCTAATTTAAAATTTATAAATTTAAAAAGAACACATGGCCCATGATCCATGCCTGATATTTGTAGAAATTTGAAGGTTTTTAGCTGTCTAAATTACTAGATCTTGTATTCTACTTTTGGATTCCTTTTTCCTTTTTGTCCTTTAGAAAGTTCACTTTTCATCCCAAAATGTAGTCATACCATATCCAAGCATATCCGAAGCTGCATCCCAACTTTATTGTGGAAAAAAGGAAAATTCTCTTATTTTTTGATACCTATCCAATACACCTCCATACCAGATAAATTTCAAATACAAGTTCCTTGGGCCATTTTGAAGTATGTGCTTCTTAGATTTTGCTTTATAACCTCCGATCATTCCAAATATATTACTATTTAGAAGTCAAAACTCATTCTCGTAGTGGCTTCTTATTTTTGTGATTCATGAGACGAGTAGGGACCCTTTGGGATGACTCACCAGCAAGCTCTGGCTCAGGTCACAGCTCAGGCTGCACAAGCTCATACCCATGTGCATATTCAAGCTGATTATTCATCTTCATTATCAGCAGCGCCTGCTACATCATTAACACAGCTTCCAGCCTTTACTACCAATACAACTGCACATCAGCAGGTGCCACCCTCGATACCAGACTCTGGCTTTGCGAATCAATCATCTGATTTCTCTCATTTTGATCAGAGATCCCAACCTTCTACATTTGCTGTTGATAAGCCTGCTGATGATGGCTACAACTGGCGGAAATATGGGCAGAAGCAAGTGAAAGGTAGTGAATTTCCTCGAAGCTATTACAAATGCACATTTTCAGGTTGTCCTGTCAAGAAAAAGGTTGAGCGCTCTCTTGATGGCCAAGTAACTGAAATAATTTACAAGGGGCAGCACAACCATCAACCACCTCAAAAGCGTGCAAAAGATACTGGAAATTCTAATCAAGGAAATCCGGACTTTGCTAGCCAAGTTCAAAGTGGGAATTTGAACAAATTGAAAGAAGGGACAGGTCTTTATTTAATGTCAAAGAAGGATCAGGAATCGAGCCAAGCTACACCTGAACACTTATCTGGTACAAGTGACAGTGAGGAAGTGGGTGATGCTGAAACTGGAGTAGATGAAAAAGATGAAGATGAACCTGAAGCAAAGAGACAGTAAGTCTAACTCTCTCTTTAAAAATCTAAATATCGATCTGCTTCTGCCTAAGTGGCAATTGTTTTAATTTCTAAAAGATATTTGTTCCTTGTGCAGGAGTACAGAGGTCAGGGTTTCAGAGCCAGCTTCTTCACATAGGACTGTCACAGAGCCTAGGATAATTGTGCAGACAACTAGTGAAGTGGATCTTTTAGATGATGGGTATAGGTGGCGCAAATATGGACAGAAAGTTGTCAAAGGAAATCCTTATCCAAGGTAATATTACTTGTCTTATCTTCGATTGCTATCTCTTGATAGAACTCCAGTGTTTGCTGATTCTAAGATCTGTGCACACCATTCTTCTGAAGATGATTAATAGATAATATAGATGTTCTGTTAAAAATTGTCAATGAGAAAAAAATGGTTTTTATTATTTATTCAAGCTTTCAGCCACTCCCTAACACTTCCAAAAACTCAGCCACAAGTTAATATCACTGTGCCTCTCTTTCATGAACTCTTATGATTGCTTTCTTTAAAAAAATAGGTAGAGAGACAAGGAATATGTGGGACTGCCAGAGGTAGGAAAGGGAAAATAGAGGGAGTTAGGGGCGGTTGGGGGTGAGGGAGAGGGTGGGGGAGGGAGAGATCTTGTGATTGCTTTCTTAAACTCAACTCCCTAACATTTCAGAACTCTTAGCCACAAATTTATATTACTGTTATTATTCATGCTTGTTTAGTGTGCGTGTGTGTGTGTTGAGGATCCATAGCGAACCCAAAATTTTTTGGGATTCGAGAATAAGGCTTGGTTATTGTTGTGTACGCTAGGGTATTTATTCCTGACCTATTTGAGTTTAATCCCCGTTGATGTATGTGTAACCTGCAAACTATGTGCATCACCTCAGCCTGAGGAACTCAGATCAATGTCTCAACCAAATCATTTACCTAAATAGGTTGGAAAATAACAATTTGGATTCTTCTAGAGTATGCAGCTTTTGTTTCATGAGAGCTCTTTAGTTGCTTTTTTGTGTTCTGTCGATGTGAAGTGTGTTTCTGTTGTACCTAATTAATTTATCCTTAATGATTGTGTTATTTCCTTGCTGCCTGGATTGTTTATCCAGAAATTCCTCACGCATCTTTTTTCTGACCTGCAGAAGCTATTATAAATGCACAACCGTAGGATGCAACGTCCGCAAACACGTTGAGAGGGCTTCATCAGATCCTAAAGCTGTTATTACAACATATGAGGGCAAACATAATCATGACATACCAGCTGCTAAAACTAGCAGCCACAACACAGCCAACAGCATTGCATCGCAGTCAAAACAAGACAAAGTTCTGGCTGAGAAACATTCCTTAATTAACAATATGGGTCTTGGGAACAATGAACAACAGCCTGTAGCACGTTTACGATTGAAAGAAGAACAGATAACTTAGTTTTTCTTGTGAACATGGGGAGCAGTGGGCGACAAATAACATGAAATTTTGCCATTCTCAGGCAAAAGCTGTAAGTTATCTTTGATTAGATCTGATTTTTCACACTTTGAGGCCATAATTTTGATGAAGGCCCACCTTTCCAACTGCCATATAGAAAGAGAGGATAATGGAAAGCAGATGGAGAAGTCGGTTGAAGACAAGACTTGCTTGGGTTGAGGCTGTAATTGTTGTATGTAAACTAGTGTAAGCAGCAGTATTCTATTACGATTCTATATTTCCGTGCATTCTTTTGTACATGAAAATATAAGTATTTTTCTTCCATATAGTTGCCTGTGCATTATTGATATTTTAATGAATGAATGTTCAAGGATTTTTTTCCCTCTTTTTAAAATTTTAGTGTCTGTGTCCTTAAATTTGTTTTGCTTCCTGTTTGTTGTGAGTTTGAATGACTGTTTGCTGTTCCCTTTGATCTACATGGTCTCCAATCTTCTCATTTCTAAATTGACTGGATAAGATGAAATTGTAGACTAGTTAATGGAGAGCAGTCCACAGAGGACTTACAAGACTGATTTTGCATATGTTTTTCTTCGTCTCCTCCCTGCTTAATTTCAGGCAACTAGGTGAGTCCCTGCAGCAGCATAATATTGCATATCTTTTACCATATGATGCATTAATCTTATTTTTGGGCTGATTCAACGATCAACAGGAGGCCGAGCTTCATCACACTGACCAATACGAAATCCCTGGATATCACAATGAACTTTATCTCTTTACAATTGTTTGAATATGATTTTTTTTTTAAATGTCATTATTTCACTTGTAGTATATGGCATTTGCATTATATGAGACCTTAAGGTGGTAAGGGAAGAGATGATATTAAAATATGTGATGCACAGTCTGTTAATAAGAGGTGGTATTATTATTATTATTATTATTATTATTACTAATTGGAAATGCATGGGTAAAATGTAATATAATTATTTTATAAGAATTTAATGTAAAATTTGTAAGTTAAAATATTAAATAGCACATGTGTTATTAATTTCTATTTTATAAGTTTGGAAGATATAATGTATTTTGCATTTAGCAACAATACATAGTGATATATATATATATATATATATATATATTGTGTTTGTGTGTGTGAAAAACGTATTTAATAAAAAAAATTAAATTACATAATTATAATATTGTTATATATAAATAGAGAAGACATTATTAAATGATTTTTAAAAAATATAATATGATCGGTTTACTAATTTGAAATATCAAATAATATTTTTTTTTAAAGTTCGCCCACATTCCATATTACAGTAAGTTTAAATTATTGTTTAGAATTATAGAATTTTTTTTCTTTCTAAATGTAAATATAATGCCTATATTATTGAAACTTGAATTTTAAAGTAATCTTTTGAATATTTATTGTTTTTTAAGGGTCCATATCTTTAATTTCTAATATCTATTTTGTTTGTATTTTTTAGCCCAAAACAAAAGAGTTTGATCCAAATAAAATAAAATGAATTAACTAATGGATTAAATACATATGTTAATTATATATAGTTATACATCAATTATTTATATTAGAGGAATTTAAATGATTATTTTTATAAATATTATATAAGAAAATATTTTTATTTATAATTATAATAATTCATTTAAAATATGACATTCTTCCTTATATGAGAAATTATTTTTATCTATAATAATGATTATTGGTTTAGAATATGACATTCTTCCTTATGTTTAGTTGTTTTGACAACAATTGACACAAAAGTCATAAAAAATTAAATATTTGTAAATTTACTGAAAGTAGTCATAATCATTTAGAATTCTTAACTTTTTTTAATGGTGAGTTTCAGCTAGTTCAAGTGGTAGAGCCTTTGATGGTTGAATAAGAGATTTATGGTTCAACACCCACCTACAATCGTAGGTTGAAACTCTCAAAAATAAAAAATAAAAACTTCTTTTAGTAACATTATATTTATAACCTATATTGTAGTATTTATTCTATACAATTAAAAAGATTAATAATATGATAAATAAATATAACTTTTTAAATTATTTATTTTAAGTGGTTCATTAATTAATTATTTAAGTATAATGAAATTTCGACATTAGTTTTCTAAGATTTATATGAGAAAAAATTGATTATGAATATGGTATTTTTGCACAAATTTAGTTACTTTTGCATTAGTAGAAACAAAGTCCAACAATGGAAAAAAATTTTAATAACACAAAACCAAGAATGTAAAAAGTAATTATATATATATATATATATATATACACAGAGTGATAGATTCAAGCTACACCTAATGTAACTTTAAAAAATTACACATTTTATCCACGGTAGATCTCTTAGCAATCTAACCATTCAAAAAACAGTATCTTACTTAATGTTTTAGTTCTCTCTCTAATTTATTACTATAAATTATGAAATTCTATCTTAATTTAGTATTTTCTTTATGTGGCTGAACCATTGTTAAAACAATAAACTCTCATGTTTTCTCAATTTGTGGCATCCTCTTACCATATTAAAAAGAAAAGTTAATGCTAGAGTCCCAAACAATCTTGCAAACTTTTTACAAAGTGTTGATGTAGTGCAGTTCACTAGTTATTAAAACAATTATTGAATGATATTTTTATTTATCAAAATGATATTTGCATTTTTATTTTTTAGTAGGCATGAAACAAGCCTTTCTATATGAGTCACAATATCACGCAATTTTCAAATTTGTAAACACATATAGTATGATCAAATTATTATACCACTCTTATTATCTTTCTATTTTGTCTATAAAATAGAACACTAAAGATTAAAATTTTAACAAATAAAATTATTGAAATATTGGAGGAAATTAACAAAATGCATCGTCCATCATGTGAGAACTTGACTAATTGTAACTCCCAAGGGACAATGTGAAAACGTGAAAGTTGTGTTGCTTAAGATCAAAATGCGTGATGTTAAAATCCAACCAAACACAAAATTCTCCGTTTACAACCTTGAATGCTCATGGCCACCAAACCAAACACACATTAACACAAACACAACACCCTTTGATCTGATCGCTCTTTTTTCTCTATATCTTCAAAATTTAGACAATTCAAAATTCAGTACTTAGTTTTAAATGTACCAACACAAAGATTTCCCCGAATTTATCTTCTCTACTCCCATTCACTTTTTTTTTTTTTTGGTTCAAAAAACGGAAACAACCTTGTACTTTATTAACATTTCATGAATAGATTAGAGTCATTGACAAATCATGAAATAAGTGCTTTACCTATGAGAATTTAGAAGTATAATATTGAAAATTTTAAAGTAAATTTTCTGAACTCTATAAATAAATCTGCCTTCTAAACATGGGTGATTTGTAAAAATGCATTAGAATCACTGTCAATAGTGAGACCAGAAAACAAATTCACTAATAACCTTGTAGCATGAATAACTAAGAATACAGTTTCAAACTTGAACAAGATTTAAAAACAGCTCATTTTGTGTATCCAAAAAATTGGATTTTCATCCGTTTTATTTAACTCTCTTTTCATTTCATTTAAATGTAAGGTGGTAAACTTTTACAACATAAATGCCTTTTTTTTCTTTTTTTTTTTTCTTTTTTTTCCTGTTACAGAAATCATTGGCTCTAAATGCATTACCCTGCATGTGCCTATCCAAATCAATCATCATCTTTCTGTATCAAAAAAAAAAAAATCAATCATCTTTCAAAGTTACAATTTATTTTCGGAATTTGACCACTATTTACGAAATCAATCTTGTTCAAGCGCACACAACAGAGTACTTGCTCAGGCAGTTCTTCTGGTTTCTGTGCCTGTCATCAATATTGAGATAAAAACTTGTTCATTTTTTAACGACAGTTGAACAAGCTATCAAATGTTCAAAAATGAATCTTTAGACTAGCATGCAATAACCAAAATCAAATTTTGGAGTTATTTTGTTCAACAATACGTAATTGGTAAGACAATTACTTTACCTGGATGGTTAAACCCATATCAAGTATCCCGTACTTCAAACGGTCTTGAAATGATTCGAATCCCTTCCTAGATATGTAGCTGAAGCTATGTATATCAAGGTCAATTTCAAAGTAATTAGGCCCCTGGATAATGAGAGACACAGCAACATTAGTTTGATGCCATGTTAAGAACCTGATGTTTGTATAGGATTTGATACTATGATACTCTGTTGAAACATTAGCACAAGATAGGTCAAATTTCTCAACTTTTTTAGACACATTAAAGGGTCTAAAAATAACCCACAGCAGCATCAGTCCTTTCATCAGCTCAAAACGTCTGATAATAAGAACTAAAAGATACACTTTTTTATAACTTGTAAACAGAAAAATAGAAAAGAGGGATGCATTTAAAGCTAGGAATTCCATGATCTAACACAGGACTCGAGCTCTTAATAATTACATTGGGAATGGTATGATGCTATTGATAAAGAAAGTGAACTTGGAATTACAAAAGAAACTTGTCTTTACCTTGAAGAAATTGTGTTGAGGGCGTGAAAGCACTGGCTTATCATTATAAGCATGTAAAAGCTTCCTTTCAGTGGAACTCAATTTGAGGTCCTCAGGATTAACCACTCTGGCCAAAATTTTTAGTCTTTCCCTAAAAGGAATCATGGACTCTTTCCCAAACCCTTTAACCTTTTCCATCTCATCGTCAACAAGTCTCTGTGAAAGAACACAACATGAGCACTAAATTTTGGATAATCAAAATCATATATATGGAAATTATATGTAAAGATGAGTAAGTACCTTGATGCTTTCCTGAAAATGAGGAGAGATCTCTTCATCAAAATGATCGGATACTTTGAAATATAACACAAGGCTCATGCCTTCCCCATCATACTCACCATGGAACATGGTAGCAGGGTAAGTAGGAAGCTGTAACAACACCAAAAGCAATTCACAATAAACAATTGAGATCCACTAGTGTATGCGTAAGTTAATGACATTTAACTTGAATTTAACCCCTACAAAAAGAGTATCCACTCTAGCAAACCAACCTACAATTGCCAATATTACAGAAAATTTTGTTCCCTATCACTGTTCCATAGCAATATACACTGGGAAAAACACAACAATTCATTGAAAAAAAAAATTCAACATAGTTTTATACATATACTACAAGGATTTAAAACGAATTCACTAGGGTATTATTGTGTCTTTTCTTCCTCCCTTTCTCTAGATGACAAGCATGGCCTGTGTCATAGCTGGAAATAAATGAACTATAAAACAATCTATTTACAATGACCCTCAGCAACTCTTGAGGAATAAAAAACTAAGCATAAGAAAGAGTATTTAGAAATAGAGAGAGAACCTGTATATTAACAATAAGCAATGCAGGCACTTTCTCGTGTGCTTTCACAGAAGGAAGTTCAAGGTGTTGAGCAATGTGATTTATCTTTTGAGGGCAGACAAATAAATCAGCTCCAAATGGTACATATGGGCTGCAGTCTGGAGCAGGGAATTTCTGTTTATCTCTGCACAATAGATTGTTAATATTTAAACCGTCAAACCTTCACTAGACAACAAAGAATGGATCAAATCACCAACTGATGGAAAGTACTGATTAACATGCCTGAAATAATTTTCGCCACGGAGCTTAAAAATTGAAGGTGACACCGGAGACCAGCATCCTGAAGTAGGCTTCTCTCCTGGTGAACATGGAATCTGCAGTCCAGCTTTGGGACGATATAGAAATTTCTCAGATGCACCTGCCAATACGCTTTGATGTTTAGTATTGTAGGAGCTAGCAGTTCGTACATATTAACACATGTACTTAAAACACATTCAACAACCAAAACGCCTATAAAATAGTGCTGAAATTTAAATTCTTTACCAAATTTCTTGATTAATGACACATTATGTTAACTCTAAAAGCTATCTGTACTTACAATATTCTGTCTTTTCAATTCTATCTAACGACTTCGCCTTAAAAGAATACATGATAACTGCAGATTGCTTTCTTTGTAGTGAAGGGGAGCTTGACAAAGTTTGGCAAGACTTCAAATTGTTTTCTTGTGTTTTCTCTCCAGGGTTATGTGCACCTCCATCTAATTTCAGGTAGCTTCCATAAAATTCCTCATACCTACATTCACTATCTACAAAGCAGGATGCAGTTTCATACTGGAGCAATTGAGTTGCATTACCTGCTGAATGAAAAGAATCTGGCAGCCAAAAAGACCAATGACAAAGTCACAAATAAAAGCATATAAAAATGCAAAAAATATATCCTTCTGCTCTGATGAGATGCAATTTTATTACCTCCATGTAAACTACTGTATTCCTCATCTGAATCAGATTCTAGAACACTAACTGAGTCAAACCATGCTTCTTCTTGGCATATTCCTGCAATTAATTGATTTTTTGTGCTCAGAAATGAAATCATTTGCGTCAACTACAGGGAAGAACGCAAATAGTCCATTCCACAAGTTCTAAAACCAGTAAGAACTACCATTGACATATTTATGTGCTTTTAAATTCAAATTCTCTCAAAAAACTGTGTAAAGTCTAAACTAACTTATTTGTTTCTATCCTTAATAATTGAACCAACTCCCAAACCTCTCCACTAAAATTCAAAGAAGTTTAGGTACTCATTCTTGATATTTTCATCTTTTCCTTTTCTTATGTGGCTGTTAAATTGCCATAATAAGAGAGCAAAAAAGAAGGTACCATTTGCACCAATTTGACTTTGGTTCCATTGGAGCTGGGTGAGATGAAATGCCTTATTAGAAACTTCAGATATCCTATGGGTGGTTGTAGCACCATTCTCGAAATTGAGATGAACAAACTTGCCAACAGCAAAGTCTCCTACACAATTTCCAGCATCAACAATCCCGTTCAAAGGTGCATCAGGAATGGAAGTGGAAACCTTGCTGTGGCCTTTTCTGTATCTACGAAAGTACTTCTTCGGCGTCTTAACTGTACTATTTGACTTTGAGGTACAGCTACCCATTGTGACAACTATACTTTACAACTTATGATAAATTCGTATAAGCTGCCAACTTCACAGATAGATCAGGCACAGTGGATAACTCCATGTGAAACCAAAAATCTGCCCTGCATTCCACCAATAAAATCTTAGATTAAGTATATAATCAACAAAAAGAAAAGCAGGAAACTTGGTCAATTTTAAATCACAGCAACCTTCATCTTTCCAAATTCTCACAAGTGACAATATCAATCATTAAATCAATAAGCTATGGAAATGAAAAATACGCACATAGGATTCAGAAAGGCCAGCTGATTGAAAACATACAAAATAATTTAGTAAAATGTGAAACATGAGAAATTCAGCTTAAGCAACATGAAGAAATTTTAAAATAAATGGAAACAAGGGTACACACTAGCAGTTCATGATTGTCTCAATGACCATCAACTTAAGCGAAAACAACAAAATTCATTGGTTCAAATGCCAACTAATCTGTCTAATTCTAAATACAGGATCATTAAATTGATTCCTCAATAGGTATAATTTTGAACTGAATGCTAAAAGGATGGAATCCATAACACATTTCCTTTGTAGAAATTAGCATACTTCAATTAAGAACCAAATTCAAGACCACAGCTACCTATAAAAAAAAATTGCCCCAGATCAATTTATTGCTCTAGTGAATAACTAATACAATATAGCCAAACGTTTGTGATTAGTCCTACAACCTCCCAAGTGAATTTCGCATTCCCATAAAAGATTACAGATTACAGATAATACTAAAAAAATCAAAATCCTATTTTGTTTTTTATGAAACCAAGCACAAACCTTCAACACATTCTTAGAGAGACAGTTCTGGACTCACCATTTGGTTGGCTTCCGGGCACAAGAATCACCTTTTAGATGCGAAAAACAAAATTCATGGACGATATATCACATTGATACTCCCCTCCATCAAATCACACAATCCTACTCCACCTTTGGAGTAGATAACCTGAACAACTCCAAACTTTAAAATTTAATAATAATGAAATTATATCAAATGAAAAACTAGTGGTTGATGAACTATGCAAGGTCTAATATGAGAAACAAGTCACTACCTTGTAAATAACATAACCAAAAATACAAACAGAACCTTAAAATATATGCATACAAGAGAATGAAAAGCCAATCATAATGAAAACAAAACAATGAAGCCTGAAAGAAAATTTTCATTTTAACTTAAAAACGTCAACAAACTTTGAAAACAAAACTTTCCATACAAAAACATTTCTATCTGACTCTGTTTTTGCATCATTGCCAATATATGTATGTATATATTGAAAAATATAAAAAAGAAACAGACAGACACCTGAGGGAAATGAAGAAGGTGGCAATTCATGCGTGAATGATAGAGGAATCGTCGTTCCAACTCGGGAACTCGGATTCCTCTCTGTTTTTTGCTACTCTGTTTTCCTCTCTGTCTGTGTGAAAAAGTCAATGGAAAAGTGGCAACAAATTCCAGAGAGAAATGAAAATGAAGAGAGAAAAAGAGAGAGAAAGGCACGCAGACTCACACACACAAAAGAAAGTCTTCGTTTTATATGGGATCCTATTTGCTTATTTACTTAGTTTACGCGCTCCTTTTAAATCTCTCTCTGTTTTAGGTAGAAATTTGTTTTGGTTTAGAAGGATAAGATAACTTTGGTTTTTTGGGTCTTAAAATAGATTATTCTATTTTGAATGGAAAAGATTTTTGCTTCTATTTTAAATGGAGGTATTTCATTTTCATGGCATTTTACAAATCTCTCTTTAGTATGTTACCATATGAAATACTTTAAGGAGTTTTTAAAATTAATAATGTAATAACTTTTTCTACAAAAAAAAAAAAAAAAAAAAAAGCAATAAATAAGTTTTAGTATTGTTCGATCATAAGTACCTTAATCTTCTAACTAAGATCGATCATGTCTGTTTCTTTTTTGTCGTTCTATCCTATTCTGCATATGCTTTCGTTCACTTGATTTAAATCAAAATCATTGTTTTTTGCACACAACCTAATCATCTTAAGCAATTTATCCTTATATTTTCATTAACAAGAACCATCCCTAACATATAATTTTATTAGTTTTTTAAGGGGAAATATGAATTGTAGTAAAACTTCATGACAAATATTGTATTTTAGGTTTTTGTTTTTTTCTTTGCTTTGTTGCTTCTTTCGCCTGAGATATTGCGTAGGTAAATGACGCTATAGCATAGGTTTTTTTTAGAAATTTCAAATTTATGACGTCCATTCCTAATAATAACTCTTTATTATCAGATCAAGACATCAATCAGCTTTTAATATAAGCGGGGATTGAACATCAGACTTCTTATACATCTATCAGAACCTTTACCAGTTAAACTAATTGAAATTTACTAACATAGTTTATTTTTAACACAACTGTGTACACTCAAAGTTATCAATTTTTTACCATACCAATCAATACAAAGGTTTTGTAATTTTACCTTCCCCTAATGAGATTCATTTGCTTTATTATTATTATTATTATTATTATTATTGAGAAACACATTTGCTTTCTTAGTATGTAATGACTAAATGAATTTTTATGTTGGTGCTATTACTGTTGATGCTATGAGCTTTGAATAATTTGTTTTGAATAGATACTGTAAAAACCTCTTGATCCAATTGGAACAACTTTCAATAAGGAATATAACTTTGTGTATAATACTCATGGTCTTCCTCCCATGTGTCTACATTTATGAAAACAGAAGTTTAGAATTAGAGACTGTTTACTAATTAATCATGATTGTTTTCTTTTCATTAGATTTTTTTTTTAAGAATCACTTTTAATTAGATTATAATTATATACTCTAGTTGTAGTATTTTAATCACACGTGGCTCGTATTCTTAAACGTGTAGAATGGTACTTTCGATTCTGAGGCCAGGTTCATTGAATAATGATTAACACGATTTCAATTGTGAACTTAAAAGTTATCTTCTTGATTCCATGGTAACTTTATTAAAAATTTTATTTGTTCCTCATTATACTATATATTAGTATATAATAATTTAATAGTAATACCTTCACAACTAAGTTTCCATTGCATATATTCTCAAAAAAGAAGAAGTTTCCATTACATTAGGATTATTTTTTTGGAGCCATTTGTGATAAACTCATCTAGTCGTCTACCTTTAAAATAATTATATCAAATACATAGATGATGCCTTCAACCAAATTGAATAACAAAGTTTATTAATTTTTTTATCATTTTTATTAGCAATGTAAAAACTAAGAAACTGCCATCTTCCACAAATTATATTTATATGTATAATTTTTTTTCTTCTCTAAATCATAACTACACATCCACCTCTGAGCCATAAATGTTAATACTTAGATATTTTGGGATTTCTTTTATAATAATAATAAATAAAATAAGATATTTTAGTGATTGTGTAAATGAAAGAGTCTATGCTGAATTATTGGTAATTAATTCAATCGATTGCATACCTAAAATACAGAAAGAAAAGAAGTGCACGAAGAGAAATTAATTAGGATGGTTTGCATAAATTTGACTAAGTTTTTTTTTTTTTTTTTGAGAAGAATAAAGTTGACTAAGTTGATTTAATGTACACAAAGAAAATGATAACAAAAAAAGTTTCACTGTGTCTCCTAAGGGCTTTGCAACTAGTGTATAGAGTCTTATAGTGGAAAGTGAGCCATTGACAATTGTTCGATCCATGCAATCATTAGATTAGAATTTCTCAAGTGTGAGAGTAACATACTATTGAAGAAGCCAAAGAAAGAAGACATGAGAAATTTCAACAGATTGGAAAAAAAAATTTCCACAAAATTGGGCTCATACCCTCACAAGAACACAGTTAACATAAAGTCTGAATGCATATTCCGGCTTGAAAATATGGACCGACTTTTGTTCAACTTTTAGCCGAACTAGTAAAGTAATAGTAATAATTTATATACAATATTCCTCTCACATGCAATGAATTCTATATTTATGTAAGAGTGATATTGCATGTAACTGTTACATAAAATAATAAATAAATTAATTTTAACATCTACACCAAAGTTAAAGGTTTTTTTTTTTTTTTTTATTTAGTGCGATGGTCATTCCACAAGTATAAGTGTTTGTGGGGTGTGAGGGGCAAGGGCTGGAGTTCAAGTCTTTAGGAGGAAGTTTCACACACATATACATTTAGATTAGATTAGAATAAGAATTCTATCTTGTATTAAAAAAAAAAAAAATTCTTTTTCTATTAAAAAAACAAACTAGTGGATGTACCTTCCACCTAAAAAAACTATTGTATCTTATACAATTATTTGATTTCCAAGAAAGTTATGAACAAATCAAAATTTAAAGTTAGCTCAACAAACCATGAAATATTTGTAGAACAATAAGCATTGAAGGTCACCATCATAGCAAGGTGGCAAGTAATCAAACTTTAACTTCAGTTCTCTCTGATTCTCAAAAAAAAAAAAAATAAATAAATAAATCAGTTCTCTCTGTGTGCGGCAGATAGGTGACAATAATGTCTCTTTCTAAAGACCCATTAATTTGATTTGATTATATAGTGGCACCCTCAACCTCTCATCCTGAGAATTATAAGCAGTGATCTTTTAGCTGGCATCAGACTAAATTAAACTCGGCTTGTCTCAATATGTGGCTCCCTCAATGAATAAAAGAATTCCTATGGATTTTGACATCCCACAACTTCTAATAAAGGCCATAAAAATACAAAACATTAGTGCTATTTTTGTATTCATAATCTGATATATATGGAGTATGAAAAATGTGAATTGATTACTGATTAGATATGTATCTATTTGTCATTACCCATTTGGAGGTACTTTTGCTTTCTTTTTGTAATTAAGCTCAGTTCATCATATTTGTTGCTTTCAAAAACCCCCCAAAACACAAATCCAAATCAATTCACATTTTTTCTATCGTGTTCTCCCTCTTCTTTAGGGGAAAATAGATGGTAGAGAGAAGATTGGGAGAGGAAAGAAAATTTGTAAAGTTGGGTTTTGAGTACTTCGATCATGGAATCATGAAATCTTTTGGGTTTTGATATTCTTAATCATCATTTAACACATAACTAGTTTATAATTCTTACGTAAAAAATAATCATAATCATATACATATATAAACGAAATATTTTTCTTTTATAAGTAATTAATTGTATACATTTTTAGTATTACATAGAAGTATAATAAATTCTAATTTAGTCTTTTATATTTTTAATTTTAAATACATGATTATACGTAGAAAACACTTAACACAAAATTAGAATGTAATTAATAAGAGTATACTTGACATAAAATTTGAGTATATTCAAAATTTTTAAAGACGTTTAACATCAAATTAGTGTATAATTAGAATGACACTATATAATTACAACCTAATTTGAATTTTTGAGTAAATTTTCACTTTAAATATAATATAATATAAAGATTGCATGGCAATAGACACCCCCACACGTCCATTGCTGTCAACTTTTCATCTCTATGAAGATAAAATTCTTTTATAGCTGTGCTTTTGCATCATTGAACACCTAAGAAAAGAAAGAACTAGAATAATGACATAGCTTTCACTTTTGGCCTTCAAAATGTTTAGCATGAAAAGCATGGCCCTTTGTCTGTGAACACGTGAACTAATGGTCCCTCTTCTTCATAAATGGTGCATGTGTGCATATTTAAATATATAACAACTTTAGGTATACAATATACAATATTCTTTACAACGTTTTTATTTATTTATTTATTTTATGTTGTTTACATGATCAGTTGCAATTGATTCATTATTAAATTGTGTTAGTAGTGGATCCAGGTAAACAAAGTGATGCTTCAATAACAAAAATAAGTCATATTGACAGTTGTAAAAAAATATTTACGTCCCTAACATGATTTTTAAAGTTTTTATTTTTTTTATTTTTTATAATTTAATACTTGAGCTACGAAATATTTGAATTCTAAATATCCCTGTTGTAAATACTAAAAAGTGCAAGTTGTACAACAAAACTGTTAAATATTAACATAAGACAATACAATATTACTTTAATAAGCATTAATGCAATGTTATAAAGTGGGGGTCCTTGGAATAGGAATATGGTGAGTCCACCAAATTTGAAGACAATGGTTAGGAGGTTTTAGGCTGTGATTAGGCATATTGTATATTATTATAGTTGAGACTGGTTGAACCCGTGTGGTCATCGTGGTTAGGCAATAAGGGGATTTGGTATTGGTCAAGGTTGGTTTGTCCCTATCCCACCAACCAATTGAAGAAAGAATCAAATGAAGAACTCAACACTCATACATGTCTTATAAGTCATAGCAACTAGATTAGGTGTTGAAATCTTAGACACTTATTTCATCGCTTTCAAACTAATTTAAGTTCTAAGTGTTCAACTAGGTAATACAGCCAAACAAAATAACCAGCTGTATATTATATATATTAGACCTTAGGCCTAAGGGTTTGTCTGATTGTAACTTTTCTAAATGTTTGTGGGCTAATAACAGAACTTTAGGTTAACTCCACTAGTAATGAAACAATGATTACACTTTTCTATTTAGTCACTTTAATTTCTTTGGGTTTAATTTTTTTTTTTTTTTAAACTTTAAATTAATCCTACCTTAAAGACTCATTCTTTTAGATACAACTCTATAAATTCACTTTTCTATTAAGCGACTTTAATTCTTTTGGGTTTACTTTAAAAATAAATAAATAAAATCCTACTTTTAAAGATGTTGGGATAAATCCCCGTTAATGTGTGAATTAAATTAAATATAACCCAAGCAAAAAAAAAAAAAAAAAAATAGAAATCTACGGAAGCGATAAAAAAATTAACCAATAAGAACACCAAGAAATTACTTGGAAAACCTTCTAGTGTTGAGGAAAAAATTACGGTGCAAATCCGATTAATCCACTATAATAAAATAGAGATTATAACACTCAAGTTCTAACCAAAACTTTAGTTCACAATAAATTGGTAAAATACAATAGTATCTCTAGGAACAAATACAACCTCACCACAAAATTAGTAGCAAGATCTTCCACACTGAATACTTCAATTCTCTGTAATTGTAACACCCAACTAATCGTCTAAGAGAAAACTCCAATTTATCTTTCTTGTGTGTCTTGAGCAAAAGAAAAATTACATTTTCTTTTTTCCCTAAGTGCCGCATAAAACACTATTCTTTTTCCTTCAGTCGGCTTCAAAACTATGTTTCACTATTTAGTCTTTCTCTCTAATTTGTGAAATACACGTACAAGCATTGTATAAAAGCTTCTGCCACCTACACTCCTATTCTTTATTGAATAGAAGTCTTGGACTTCTTATGCAACACATACACCTATTTCTAATTGAAATAAGATTCCTTCAATGCGTGCATGGCAGGTTCAAACAAGTCCAATATTCCGGGGCCATTCCGGCACAAAGCTCAAGCTTCTCTTTTTTCACAACCAACTCATAAGTCTTATTCTTGTGCAAAAGATTCCTTCAATGCGTGTCAAACAAGTCCAATATGGGCTAGACTTCAAGGTGTCGTGCACCTCTCAACAATCTCCCCCTCTAGCCCATCGAAGAAAGAGATCTTCATTCCAACTATTCCGTTAGAATTCATGCCGGTCATTCCGGCACAAAGCTCAAGCTTCTCTTTTTTCACAACCAACTCATAAGTCTTATTCTTGTGCAAAGAATTCATCTCTTCATGCATAGCCTTCATCCAGCTCTACTTGACCTAATGAGGCTCTACTTCTTCAAAGTATTATGACTCCCCCTCATCAGTAAGCAAAATATACTCAAAAGAGGGATATCTAGTTGATGGACGACGCTGCCTAGTAGACCTCCTCACTTGAGGTTCTTCCATCTCTAGTGGAACAGGCTGCTCCCCCTGTTCAACATCTTCAATATCTTGAGCATTATCACCATCAACTCCTACTGGCTCATCATCATCAACGGCTATTGGATCATCACCAAGATTCTCATCTTGTACTTCTTCCCTATTTATGGCACGATTGGAGGAAGAAGGGATAGGTGTAAGGTCAAGAATACTTACAACAACATCCTTTATCTTTTCAGTTTCCTCAAGGTCTACCAAATTTTCATTCTCATGAAAAACCACATCTCGACTTTTGACCATCTTCTTTTTTCTCAAGATCCCATAACTTGTAGCTAAATTTTGCATCTCCATATCCAACAAATATATAAGGAGTGACTTTGCTATCAAGCTTCAATCTTTGTTCCTTAGGCATATGTGCAAATGTTTTGCACCCAAATACCTTCAAGCGAGAGTAAGAAGCATCTTTTCCAATCTAAACTTTCTCTAGAATGTCAAACTTCAATGGAATTAATGGAGACCAATTAATTAGGTAGCACGCAATTTGAACAGCTTCACACCAAATTGACTTAGGCAGATTAGCCATTCTCAACATACATTTGACATTCTCAACAATAGTGCGCTTGATCCTTTCTGCCACACTATTTTGTTGCGGGGTATCAGGAACTGTCTTCTCATGTCTAATACCTTTCTTGAAGCAGTAACTCTCGAGCTCATTAGACGTATATTCACCTCCATTGTCAGTACGGAGACACTTCAAAAGCTTCCCTTTCTCTCTTTCCGCCATGGTATGGAATTTCTTAAAGTGCTCAAATACTTGGTCTTTAGTTTTCAAAAAATACACCCACACCTTTCGTGAAGCATCATCAATAAAAGTAACAAAATACTTATTGCCACCTAAGGACTCCACATTAATGGGACCACATACATTAGAATAAACAAGATCTAACACATGGGGCTTTCTAGTAGAGGGAATGCGAAAAGACACTCTATGTTGTTTTCCAAATAAATAGTAATCACAAGATTTAAGTGACATACCTTTGGTAAAAGAAATGAGAGACTTCTTTGCCAAAATTTGCAACCCATTTTCACTCATGTGAGCCAACTGCCTATGCCACAAATTACGCGTCTAATCGTCCTAAGTTGTACTAACAACATCTTTGCACACCTTTACTTGTGTCTTGTAAAATGTCCAACAAACCTTCCCTCTAGCAAGCACTAATGATCCTTTGGAGAGTTTCCATTTACCATCTCCAAAATAGTTGCCGTAGTCTTCTTTATCTAGAATATAAGTAGAAATCAGATTCAAGCACATATCAGACAGATGTCGTACATTCTTCAATACCAAGGTGTATGCAGTGTTAGTCTTAACACAAATATCTCCAATTTCCATAATGTTAGCATAACTATTATTGCCCATCTTCACTCTCCCAACGTCTCCTGCTTTGTATGAAGTAAAGAGCTCATTTCTTGGAGTGACATGATAGGAAGAGGCTGAGTCAATTACCCATTTAACATAAAGATGTGAAACATTGTAACATTCATCATCTCCTATAGCGAGCACCACTAGGGGTGTGCAAAAAACCGATGAACTGAAAAAACCGACTGAAACCGACCGAACCGAGTTCAATTTTTCGGTTTGGTTTCGATGCGGTTCGGTTTCGGTTTGAATTTTAGAAAACCGAAATATTTCAGTTCGGTGTCGGTGCTGGATTTTGTCACACCGAAACCAACCGAACCGAACCGAATATATATATGTATATATTTATGTAACTTTTAAGATGTAACTCAATAGTGGCTTAGTGGTATAGTCTCTGCATGTTGGCTTAGTGATCCCTGGGTCGAGCCTTCGCGTGGGCTTACTTTTTTGCAATGTTTTTTTTTTTAAACCCTAATATAAATACCCTTTTAAAGTTCTAATCTCCTAATCCCTTCACTTTCATTCTTCAGCCGCACCAGTCTTCTCGTCCAACATCTCTGTCTCTCTTCAACATTTCATCGCTCCTCTCTTCTCTTCTCTTTTTTTTTTTTTTCCTTTCTCTGAGTCTCATGGACCTTCAAGCCTAAATACCCCCCTAATCCCCTATTCTCTTCTCTTCCATTCTTCAGCCACCCCCCTTTTCTCTTCCAACTTCTCTGTCTCTCTTCAGCAGATCATCACTTCATCGCCACTTTTTTCTCTTTTTTTTTTTTTTTTAGTCTCATGGACCTTCAAGCCGCCCCCTTCCCCAATTTTCTGTCTCTCTCTAGTCTTTACCCTTCTCGCTTCAATAGTTCAGCGCCTCCTCATTTTTTTTTTTTTTCCTTTGATCCTTTCTCTGATTCCCATGGCCGTGCCTCTCTCTTCTCTCTGAGTCACATGCCTCTGCTCCGCCTCCACACGTCGGCGTCGATCTGGCTCTGCCGCCGCCTCCAGACGAATCGGTGGAGGGTTTTTTTTCTGGATTTTGTTTAATACTTTTCTGTGAATCTGTGATTGTTTTTTTCTTATGTTGAGTTGTTTTTTCTATTTGTGACTCGTGAATCTGTGATGTTACTGAAACCGAAACCGACCGAAAAACCGACCAAAACTGAAACAAACCGTAACCGACGGTGTTTCAACTTTTTCGATCGGTTTCGGTTGACAATTTTGGACACCGAAAATTTCGGTTTCGGTTGGCCAGTTAAAAAAAAACCGACCGAAACCGAACCGAAACACCCCTAAGCACCACATCTTCAATTGTCAGGATAACAGTGGTATTATGTTCCTCCGCTTTATTATGATTTTTCTCATCTTTCTGTTTATTCTTCCAAGCCTTGCAGTTTCTTCTTATATAAATTTCTTTGTCATAGTAGAAACACTTGAATTTTCCTTTCGATTTTGACTGACTTTTGGATTTACCACACTCCTAAGAATTTCTAGTTTTACTCCTCCCCCTATTCTCTATGACAAGAGTCTATGCATTATCCTTGCCCGTTCTTTTCTTTTTGTTTCTCATTGAACAAGCTATCATTGACCATTGCAAGTTGGAGCACACCATTTGGAGTAGAGTTACTAAGTGACACTACCAAAGTCTCCCAACTATCAGGTAAGGAACTCAAAAGTAATAAAGCTTGGAGCTCATCATCAATTATCAACTTCATTACAACCATCTGATTTACCAAGTCTTGGAACTCACTCAAATGCTTACCATCTGATTATCCTTGCCTGGGTCTTTTCTTATTGTTTCTTCATTGAACAAGCAATCCTTGACCATTGCAAGTTGTAGCACACCATTTGGAGTAGAGTTACTAAGTGACACCACCAAAGTCCCTTAACTATCAAGTAAGGAACTCAAAAGCAATAAAGCTTGAAGCTCATCATCAATTGTCAACTTCATTATAACCATCTGATTTACCAAGTATTGGAATTCACTCAAATGCTCGGCAATGGAACTCCCTTCCTTAAGCTTCAAATTCACAAGCTTTCTAGCTATAAAAGCTTTATTTTGAGCTGTCTTTCTTTCATAGAGACCATTCAATTTTTCCCAAAGAGCTTTTACATTAGTCTCTTGAGATACATGATGAAACACACTCACATCGATGCATTGCCTAATACATCTAATGGTTTTTCTATTTAACTTCTCCTAGTTTTTATCAGACATCTCACTTGGCTTAGCACATTCACCCTCAATAGGGTCATGCAAATCCTTACAGTAAAAGACATCCTCCATCATCGGCTTCCAAATCAAATAATTTGATGCCATAAGTTTAATCATAGTGCTCATATTTATATTCATATTTTCCATTTAATTCAACACAAGGCAATCACGTCCAACAACCAAAGCTCTGATACCACTTGTTGGGATAAATTCTGTCTATGTGTGAATTGAATTGAATATAACCCAAGCAACAAAGAAAATAGAAATCTACAGTAGTGATAAAAAAAATCAACCAATAAGAACACCAAGAAATTACGTGGAAAACTTTCTAGTGTAAAGGGAAAAACCACGAGGCAAATCCGATCAATCCACTATAATAAAATAGAGATTACAACACTCAAGTTATAACCAAAACCTGAGTTCACAATAAATTGGTGAAATATAATAATATCTCTAGGAACAAATACAACCTCACCACAAAACCAGTAGCAAGATCTTCCACATTGAATATTTTAATTCTCTGTAATTGTAGCACCCAAATAATTGCTTTAGAGAAAACCCCAATTTATCTTCCTTGTGTGACTTGAGCCAAAAAAAAAAAAAAAACATTTTTTTTTCCCTTAGTGCTGCACAAAGCGCTATTCTTTTTCCTTAAGTCGGCTTCAAAACTATGTTTCACTGTTCAGTCTTTCTCTCTAATTTGTGAAATACACGTACAAGCTTTATATAAAAGCTTCTGCCACCTACACTCCTATTCTTTACTGAATAAAAGTCTTGGACTTCTTATGCAACACATACACCCATTTCTAGTTGAAATAGGATTCCTTCCATGCTTGCATGGCAAGTTCATACAAGTCCTATATGGGATAGACTTCAAGGTGCCGTGCACCTCCCACAAAAGACTCATTCTTTTAGATACAACAATATTTTGGCATAACTTATTTTTTATACAAAACAAATCAATAAAAATAAGTTCAACAAACACACTTTTAGCCCATTTATTTATACTCTCTCTTTTTTAAGTGCACCTATAGTTTGTACGATCGAATATCCAATGAAAAAGATATCATTAAGAAAATAAAATCCTTGCTAGGTGCAAACACATTTGGGGGACAAAGTATATATCAAATTCAAGGGAAGAATCTGAAAATATTTCTTTAATCTTCTGTTGCAAGAAGTTTTTAGAGTTCTAAACCAAAAGACTAGCTCTTCCAAAATTTAAATGTTATTGAGAGGAGTAAGTGGAGTGTCAACTTATATATAAATCATTATTATTTGTTATATGGTATCCTTAAATAATAGGAACCATAAAGTGAACCAAACTAAACTTTGATTTTTTTTTTTTTTTTTTGTTGAATTCAATCATTGTGTTTTGGGCCTTTGGCACTCAGCCTCTGGAACACTCTACCACTTGTAAACTTATTACCTGCACATCCACTACGACCTCCTGCGGAAAGAGAAATCATTTATCTCTTTATCTTAGAAGAAATACATGTATCTTATTCTTATTTGTCTAATTATGTTAATCATTACCAGCTTTTTTCTGAGAGTTTTATAGCGCAATTTGCATCTAAAGAGTTTTCAACAGAGATGTCTAGAATTTAAATTCTCTCTCTTCTATTGTATTTATTGACTTATCAATAAATCATTACCATCTTTTTAACATTATGTAACTTATTTTGCATCCACTTCCTCCTCCTCAATAAAGAACCCAAATAAATAATTAAATACATAAATAAAGATTTTAAATATTATCTGCATCTAATAAAATAATTGACATTTAATGGAGTAGCTGAGTTGGGATTAGTGCCTCCAAGTTTCCATCTATACTTCTATTGGGATTGTTTAACTAGGGGAATTCAATCATCAATGGTATCATAGAATTTTACTTTGGATCATGCTAAAGAGTGCCCTTAGGGCATTTGTTAATAATCTATTTTAAAAAATTTTGACATCACTTTTATGAAAAATGAAAAAATCTGCCAAAACATTAATTACTTTTCTTTCTTTTTCCATAAAAATTTTCTTTAAATGAATTATTAAATAATGCCCTAAGGGCATTCGTTAGCATTTTTCATTTACTTTTAAAGTGGAGTGTTAAGTAATCTTTTGTATACATTTTGAAATCAATAAAATTTCTGTCTCTCACTTAAACCAAAACTTATTCATCAAAAGTCATTAAATGAGGGGCTGCAAATTCGACTAATTTAGTAATTTTCATAACCTGCAGTTTAACCTGCCACTGATAAATTGGTCATAAATTCAAGACTGTCCTAGAGGTATTAAATTTATTCTTGCTGTGACAAAATGCGAGGCACTTTAATAATAGTAAAATATAGCTCTATGACCATGTCCAATGGTTATATGTATAAGCAATACAAAAATCTCTTACAGTATAAATTCTGATCTATATTGATTTGAAAATTTTGAAAAACTATGTTCCCTTAAAATGGAAGCAAGTACTTGATTCATTGATTGCAACATTACAAAATATGGGCACTTCGATTTTGGCACAAAGAGATGTAGGGTCAATGGATTTGCCATTACCAGGCAAAGAGCTTGGCATAATAAATCCCAAAATAAAAACCTAGAAAACAGAAATATTTAAAGCGCAGTGGCCTAATTTATGGCAAGAATTAAAAATTTAATTATCAATGTAGTTGAAATTTATAGCTAACTGGTAACATACGTAAGGAGGTCTCTTTTCCAATTATTAGGGTTTGTACTATATAATTCCAATAATTTTAATTATTATTTTTATACATCAATAATTGAATTTTGAAATATTTAAACTTTGAATGTATCCATTAAAAACACCAAAAGATGTAATTAAAATACGAACTCTTCTCATAAAAAAAAAAAAAAAAAAAAATACAAGACTCTTGGTCTTGGCTCAAAACAAAAACATTTAAAGCACGGTGACCTCATTGATGATAAGAATAAAAAATTTAATTATTCATGTCATTGACATTTATAGCTAACTCTTAAAATGTAGGGAGATCTCTTTTCAAATTATTAGGATATATCAGGACATGTACTCTAAAATTTAAATATTTTAACTTTCTTTTTGATACAAGGATAATTGGGTTTAGAAAAATTTGAACATTGAATGTCTCTATTGAAAATATTAAGAGACACTAGTTGAGTTACAAGGCTTTTAGCTCAAATACTGTAACTTGGTTTGATATAACTTTTTTTTTTTAATTACTTCTAAAATAAATTGAAAAAAAAAGTAATTTTAGTAAAATAAAAGTGAGGTTTTAAATTTTTTTATAAATATTAATTAATTAATTTTTTTAAATAAAAAAATAAAACCAAACAAGCCATTCATATAGCCTGTGTTACAGTTTATTGATTTTAGGACATACGTAAACGTAGCCTAGAGCCCGTAAATTGCTGCCTATAATTGGCATCGGCACGACATGGGCTGCAAACTGGGATCCATAAGTAGTAATTCAAATACATTTTATAATGTTTGTATTTTTTTTTATTTAAAATTACTAGATAGTCAACTTACAAATTGGTAATATGTAAGGTAGCATTGAACTCGTTAGTTTTTGTTTATTGATGTAAACAACCCCACATGATGGTTGTAAATGAAAAAATAATCTATAAGTTTGGAAATCAAACAATAAAATATAATTTTACATATGTAAATTTTGTGCAAATAAATTAGTGGGTACAAGTACAATCCTTTATATTTGTCTAATGTTATCAAATAATAATCTTCTTATTCAATCTCCTTAAAAAGTCTTTGATTCACAAATTGTGCCAATCATTTGAACACAAAAACTCCTCATTTTGATTAAAAAACAAATAGAACGATCTCTACAATGAAATTGGGATCAATTACCTTCGCACTAGCGTGTTAGAGACCCTTTATTCTTCACGCTTTTTGAATGATCGTTATATTCGGGCCAAAATTGAGTTTTGCCCCTTTCAACAAAACTTTCTAGTGTTTTGCCCCTATCTCAAACTATATAGAGATATGCCTCTATTTTGAAACTCAATAATGTGAGGGTCGATATTCATTGAAAAACTCGATGGTCATATAGTCAAATTAGTATGAGCTTTAGCCACGCTGACAAAATAGACGTGACTTTTTTCAATAAAAAAATGCTTGCTTATACATGCATAACTCGATAACTTGAAATTTGAGTTTTGTTGAACAATTTGAAAGTCTAACGTCTCACAGCACTTGTTCACTCTCTCCCTCTACACTCTCCCTCGCTCTCTGCCATCACTCTCCCTCTACACTCTCCCTTGCTCTCTTCCTCCACTTACGCCCACTCTCCATCAGCCTCACTCTCCCTATTCAGTCTCCCTCACCGTCTTCGATCAATCGTCGTTGCCGAAACCTTGGTGCTTCCATCAAACCCTCACTGTACCCGCCGCTGTTGATTACAGGTATGTTGCTCTGCCCATAACCACAAGCAAAATCCTTTTTTTTTTTTCTTAGAGCAATAAACTAACCCCAATAAATATGTACCCCACCCATAACAAGTTTTATCTTAGATCATCTTTGGAAGAAAAAAGAGGCCCCCCAAAAAAAAAAATCGTTAGCATGCAGACTGCTTATTTAGGAATTTAATAATTGTTTGTAAAAATAATAATTAAATATACACTTGTTGTTTGTTTTTCTCACTATTCTGTTTTACCAAGGATGAACTCCTTGGCAATCATGAATTTTTCAGCATTGATTTTTAAAGATTGGATGACAATGCTTTGGCTGGTACTTTTTATTTTATTATTTTTATTGATAATACTTTTACTGCTGAGTTCAAATTTTTACATGTGTCTTCAGATTTCTTTCGTTTAACAAGTTTAATATATTTTACTTTTTCATTATATGAGATGGTTTTTATTATTCTGTGCAGCTATGGTTTGGAAAACAAAATATCAAACACTGGCAAAGAATAGAGCACATGTCACATGCACACTTCTTAATTTTATATACCTTGAAAGTGAAATTTGGTATTTCGAAAAGTATGCACTGTCCTTCAATAAGTCATTCAAATGGCTGACTAATGTTATTCATTGTTAGATCATCCACAGCAGTGAGTTAAATTTTTAGCAACATAAAAAGTTACTTTATTTATTTTACCTTCTCACATCCTACAGTTTTGGAGCTATTTTAACTTTTAACACAATAAAATAATATAACCACTACAATAAAATAATATTTCATTCAACCAACAACACACAACCACCATCAAACCCATAAAAATCACTACACAACCACAACCCCATCGTGCCCATCAAAACCAGTGAAGAAGAACAAAACAAAAACCCTGAAAAATCAACATAGCCAAACCGAAACCCATGCTCGATACTCTGTTTGATTTGGTACCGGCCGACCAGACCTGCGCGGATCAACGATCAGTGATCATAGACAGTGATGATGAGTGCAAAGCGAAACGGAATGCTCCGATTTGAGGTGAGTCGGGTAATGTGGGACCCGATTAGAGATAAAAACAGAGAGAGAGAGAGAGAGAGAGAGAGAGAAACGTATCGGAAATGACATAAAGAGAGAGAGTGTGTGTGAAAAGGACGAAATGAGGGTCTGAGGTGGATGGCGGCATGGGTCTGAGGCTGATCGGCGACTTGGGATGGCTGGTGGGTCGGTGACGTCGAGATTCGGTGGCAGCGACATTGAGGATGAATCGGGCTGGCGACGGTGAAAGAGTGAGCTTTAGAGAGTGAGCTTGAGAGAGTTTTGAGAGATGAGAGCTTCAGATGAGGTGAGAGTGACTGAGAGAGAGAGAGGCACAGTGTGAGAGTGACTGAGAGAGAGAGATGATATTATTTTATTCTACGTTGGGATTAAAATATTAATTTTTTTTAGCTCTTAGCTACAATGCACATCTATTTATAAGGGTCCGTTTGAATAGAGCTTATTTTTGCTGAAATTGAAAACTGAAACTGAAAACACTGTAGCAAAATAATTTTTAAATGTGTGAATAGTACTGTGAGACCCATTTTTAATAAAAAATTGTTAAAAAAATGTGAATAGTGCGCGCACAGTACGCGCACAGTGCGCTCAGCACCTGTCCCCGCAGCAGAACCGAAAAAAAAAAAAAAAAAAAAAAAAAAAAAAAAAAAAAAAAAAAAAAAAAAAAAAAGTGAAAACGTGAAACGTAAACGGTGGGAAAGAAAAGCTGGATCCAAACAGGTATTAGATGTGCACTGTAGAAATGAAACTAAAAAAAATAGCTTTAGCTCTACTGCTGTATGGTTGTTTTTGGTGTTTTGGTGGAACTAAAATAGCTATATAGCTATTTAGCTCTATTAGTGCAGGTGCTCTTACTGCTTCTATTCTACTTCTACCATAAGAGAAAGGGAACCAAAAAAAAAAAAAAAAACTAATTTTTATGACCAGGTTTAATGTTGTGCACCAGTTGTTGAACTTTGTTTTGTCTTTTTAATATTTGAAGAATCTCTACATGTTGTGAATATGTATGCAAATTTTCCCCATAAATTTATTTCTTGGTAACCAAACAGGAAAAAGAATAATTTAAAATCCCTAAAAAATCCTTCGCCAAAACGCACAATATCTACCTATTCTAAGAATCAAGAGACCTATTGTTACCAATATCCTTTTTTAGGGAGAACACTGAAAGGCTGAACCATATTAAATGTTATTATCTTGTACGAATTTTTTGTTTCTTATTCTTGTGAATGCGTTTTCGTTAATGCCCAATCATACCTCCACAAATTCCACAACTGATGGGTGGCTGGCTATCAAGGATTCCACATCCTTGTCTAAGCACCATTTTTTTTTTTATTCATGTAGAAAATATGCTTAAATAAACTCCTGCTCTGCACCCTATAGGGTTATGGTTTTTTATTTTATATTGTTCTTTGAAAATTATACTACTAGATTGCCTAGATAAACGTTTTTTGGAATTCACCACATAGTCCGATACCCATATAATAATTTTTCTTTCTCGTGCAAGTGTAGAAGTTTCTTCTTAATGTTCAAAGGATTTAAGTAATAATAAAAAAGACTAACCTTTGGCAATCAAGTAATATGAAAATGTTAGCCAAGGCCTTTTAGTTAAATTGACATTTTTCTATGCACACAATTTTTGAAAGTTTAGTGGAAAAATAGTTTAAGCTGCGGGGTTAGTAGCATAATAATATATACTTTAAACTAGCCAGTAAAAAATGGGAGACAACCTTGACATACGTATCTAATCAAAAATAGCAATGCCATCAAGCTTTAAATAAAGGTGAAATGGAGGATAATCATAAAAATGATCATGTTAACAGATGCCTTTAGAACAATGGTTAATAAACCAAAATAAAAAACTTTTGACGCCACTTTCATTAGAAATATAAAAATTTGTCAACAGCATTTATTATTTTATTATTCTTCCAAAATGTTTTTAAAAATAGTTCATAAACCAATGCCCTAATAAAAATAAGAGTTTTACTTACATATGCCATTAGGGCATACATTAGAAAACTATTTTAAATTTTTTTTTATAGGAAAATAAAAAAGTGACTAACTTTTTGAAAAAAAAAAATTATCAATTTAATTGTGAATAAATTTTAGCAAGCACAATAGAAGTACAACCACAACCACACAAAAATACAAAGATTTATGTGAAAACTCTTTTTTTTTTAAGGAAAAAATCAAGAGATAAACTTCGAATAATTTAACTATATTAAATAAAAATTATAACACTTAGAGCTACAACTTGAGTAAAAAATAAAACTTACTTTTTCTTTTCACTCACTGCTCTTTTTCTCAGTGTATATCTCTCACCATTTTCTCTTACTCTCTCTATTTTTCTCTTCTCTTTTGCTTGCTCTCCCTCAAGCAGTTCTCCAAGACTGTACTATCCTCAGTATCACTCACTGGGACTTCTCTTCTCTCTTTTTTTCTTCCTTCCACACTCTTCAAATCAAGGTAAAATAAATGCTAGCACACAAGCCTTGACTCTTATACGTGGTATTAGACAAAAAGGATGAATTCAATTATTCTCTTCGCTTGGCCGAATGTACTTGTGTTTTCTTCAGCCAATTTTTCTTCTTCCTTCAGCGTGTCTCACGTGCTTAATGTCAAGTCTCATTAAAAGATATGCTTGGCATGAAGACTTTGGGGACAAGCTCGTTAAATGAGCTATTCCATCCAGTGTGGGCTGGAACCCTAGCAAACCCAAACTCCTTTGGTAATAGATTTCTAGCATCCTTGTTGTTTTATGGAAATACATGTACCCAACATTCTTTTCTTAAAAACACTTTTTGTTAGTAATATATGAGGCAGTGTTGATCAACTCTTTGCTTCAACCAGAGCTCCTCTCATATCTTTACACGGAGATGACGCCCAACCAATTAGCCAATAACACACCTCTGACCCTTTCTCCCAGAGGACAAGAGGCCAAACTTCTCAGAGGTACTTCCTTCTGATTCAATTCCCATTATCAACTTAAATTACCAGGATATTGATGATCATTTTTCTTTCTCGTGCTAGTGTAGAAGTTTTAATGTTCAAAGGATTTAAATAAAAAAAAAAAAAAAAAAGACAAAACTTTGGCAATCAAGTAATATGAAAAATGTTAACTAAGAGCCTTGTAGTTGAATTGACATTTTCTCACTTACAAAATTTTTTAAGATCTAGTGGAGAAATGGTTTGAACTGCGGAATTAGTAGCATAATAATATACACTTTAAACTAGTAATAAATGAGAGACAACCTTGACATATGCATCTAATCAATAATAGCAATGTCTACTACGAAATATTCATGATCAAACTTGAATAAAGGATAAATGGAGGATAATAATAAAAATGGTCATGTTAATGGATACTCTTGGAATAATGGTTAATAAACCAAAATAAGAAAGTTTTGATACCGCTTTCATTGAAAATATAAAAAATTGTCAATGATATTTATTATTTCATCATTCTTCGAATAAAATATTTCTAAAAATAGTTCATAAACCAATACCCTAATAAAAATAAGGATTTTACAAACATATGCCATTAGAGCATACATTAGAAAACTATTTTAAAAAATTTTTATGGGAAAATAAAAAAGTGACTAATTTTTTCAAAAAAAAATTTATCAATTTAATTGTGAATAAATTTCAACAAGCACAATTGAAGCATAACCACGTAAGAACATAAAAATTTACGTGAAAACTCTTTCTTTTTGAAAAGAAAAAATCATGGGAACAAAATTTGAATAATTTTACTATATTAAATAAAGATTATAATACTTAAAAATATAATCGAAGGAAAGAATAAATTTTTTTTTTGGTTTCACTCGCTGCTCTCTTTTTCATAGTATATTTTTCACAATTTTATCTGAATCTCTATATTTTTTTTCTTTCTCTTTTACTTACTCTCACTTAAACAGTTCTCGAAAACTGCACTGTCCTCAGTCTCAATCACTGGGACATTTCTTCGTTTTTTTTTTTATTTTTTTTTATCTACACTTTTCAAATCAAGTCATATTAAATGCAATACACGAGCCTTGACTTTTGTACATACTATTAGACAAAAATGATGAATTCAATTGGCCGAATGTCCTTGCGTTTTCTTGGGCCAATATTTCTTCTTCTTTCAGCGTGTTCCACAGGCTTAATGTCAAATCTCGTTAAGAAATATAATGTGCGTTTGGATCCAGCTTTTCAGTTTTCGTTTGCGTTTTACGTTTCACCATTTTTTTTTTTTTTTTTTTCGGTTCTGCTGCGGGACAGATGCTGCGGGCACTGTGCGATACTGTGCGCGCACTGTGCGGAGACTGTGCTCGCACTGTTCACGTCCTTTTTCAACAATTTTTTATTAAAAATGGGTCCCGTAGTACTATTCACGCATTTAAAAATTATTTTGCTACAGTATTTTCAGTTTCAGTTTTCAGTTCAGCAAAAATAAGCTGTATCCAAACGGACCCATAGTTGGCATACAGTTCGGAGACAAGCCCGTTAAATGAGCTATTCCATCAAGTGGAACCCACATGTGCCACACACCGAACATTATTTTCTCAAAAACACTTCTTTTTTACTACTCTGGTGCGGTTTGGCTCCAGCTTATTCGACCTGCGTCAATGTTTTGCTTTTTTTTTGTTTTTGGGTTTTATTGGGGGACGAAGTGGCAGGTGTATACTATGTACGCACTGTACGTATACTGTGCATATACTATTCTCATATATTTTTAATAATTTTTTATTAAAAATAAGTCTCGCAATACTATTCACACATTTAAAAATTATTTTGTATTACAGTGTTTTCAATTTTCAGTTTTCAACAATAAACTCTATCCAAACGGACTCTATATAAGGCAGCGTTGATCAACTCTTTGCTTCAGCCAGAGCTCCTCTCGTATCTTTACACGGGGATGACGCCCTATCAATTAGCCAATAACACACCTCTGACCCTTTCTCCTAATTTCATTCTCCCAGAGGACAAGAGGCCAAACCTCTCAGAGGTACTTACTTCTGATTCAATTCCCATTATCGACTTAAATGACCATGATATTGATGATGGTCAAGGGCCATCCCTGTTAGTTTCAAAAATATCACAAGCTTGTGAGGAATATGGTTTCTTTCAGGTTATCAACCATGGAGTCCCCAAAGAATTATGCCAAAAGGTGTTGGCTATGTCGACGGAGTTCTTTCAATTGCCTCCTGAGGAAAGGGCGCAATATCTTTCAAAAGATCATCGCAAGCAAGTAAAAGTGTTCGACTATTACCGAAAGTATGAAGGCATAGGAAAGGTCACAATGTGGAGTGAGACCTTCTCACACCCTTGGCATCCTACAGAAGATTTTACTCATTTGTTACCCACAAATCCTCCTCAGTATCGGTATCTCTGGCTTACTTACAACCTTTCCGTTTTTCCTTACCAAAGTTATCCTATACATGTTTGATTGATTGCAGAAACTCCAACTTTTTTGAGTCCTGCATGCTTTGTTTTGTTTGATTGTCATATATATAGAGAAGTTTTTGCCGAGTATGCAAGGGCGATTGGAGTTTTGTTTGATAGGCTTTTGAGCTTGATATCCCGAGGGCTTGGCCTAGACAAGGATTGTTTAAAAAGGAGGATAGGTGAGAAGCCGAGGCTTAACACTCAAGCAAATTACTATCCAGCATGTCCAGACCCCGAGCTCACAATGGGACTGCCTGATCATAATGATCTTGGTTCAATTACGGTACTCCTACAGGTGGAGGGAGTGACTGGCCTCCAAGTGATCAAAGATGGGAAATGGTTAACCGTTGATCCTGTGCCTGATGCATTCGTCATCAATTTGGCTGATCAAACTCAGGTAGCCGCGTTATGCCGTTATTGTTTAGTTTTTCTTAAAAAACTGAGCAGTCGTAGTTAAGCATTGTGTGCACGGGAGATTGGTCGTACAGTACTGCATAACTCAAAGTGTACAGCAATAATTAGAAAAAAAAAATTGCTTTAATAGAAGCCAACTGTTGAATTATAATATATTTTTAATTTAAAAAGAAAAAGCCAAATGGATAACCAAACAAGGACTAGAACCGATGATGGAGTTATGATTTTAGTTTAGGACAGGTAACATTAAAAGCAAAGTTAATATGAAAATAGATAAACAATTGTAAACTAGTGTAACTAATTGCTAATTCGTGTGATGCACTGAAAAGTTATTGACTCAAAAAAAATTTAACAATGAGTAAATAGACATTTTGCTAGTTAGTATTTAAGTAAAATGTAAAATTGACTCTTTAAGTTTTTTCAGTTTTCATTTCTGTCCTTTAATTTTGCGTTTGTTCATGTCAGTCCTTTAACTTTCAAATTTATTCAATTAAAGTGTTTCTATCAACATTTGTTATAGGCCAAAATACGGAACTTACCTTTAAATTTCACCATTTTTCATTTAAGTCTTTTAAATTTGCATTTTCTCAATTCAATTTTCTAAGTTTCAAATCTCCTCAATTAAGTGCTTTGTTAACTCACATCTATATCTGCAAGTAACTTATCCAAAACGTCCCCGTTTTGACTATAACTTAATATTTAATTTTTATTTTATTATTTATTTCTTAATTTTAAAAAATGTTAATTAAGAAAAACTGAAATTAAAATAACCCATTTACCCCACAGTCCCTACCCCACCTCTTCTAAAGAACAAAAAAAAATCCCTCGCCTAACCCAAATATGAGAGACTAAGAGGGTGAAAGAGAGATCAGGAGGGAGAAGGAGGTGTTTTCAGTGGTTCTGCTCTAGAGTTTCTTGGTGGCCCAGCTCCACTCTAGAAGGTCTACTCGGCACCTCAAGCCAAGAAGAAGAAGAAGAGAAGAAGAAGCAATAGATGGGAGAATACATGATTAGAGAAAAAAAAGAGCTTTAAAGTGGGAAAAAAAAAAACCATAGCTCTTTGAATTATCATTTTTCTTTTTATATTTTCCCCGAGCAGTTTTTTCTTTTCTGGGTCTTTTTTATTTTACCTTAACTATCCAAAAATTTGGATGAAAAGTGAGGCTTTGTGTTGTTGTATTTGGAAAGTCTTAGGATCGGAAAGTGTTTAGTTTGGAGAAGTTTGTGTTCCTGTGGATTGGTTGGTGTCTTCAAGCTTTGTTGTTCCTCACAACTGTTACGGATTTGTAGGTCCTTTTTAATTCTCATTTCTCTAACCTTTTTTTTCTTCTTCTTTCTTGTTCCTTTAAAATTTGTATTTTAAAAAAAGTTGGGTTAAAGTTAAGTAAATCTAAGTAATATTATACCAATTAATATTTTTTATTTGTATTTAAATTTTGATAAATTGACCGTTGGATTACATTATTTTTGTATATTCTTCATACTCTCAAAATTTCAAGATAATCAAAGATTAATAGTGATGTCATCTATCAACTATATAAATTTAATTTTTTGAAATTTAAAATAATGCATAAAAGATAAGTTTATGAATCGAATGATAAATAAAATCTTATTGGTATAAATATTGGCATGCATGTTTAGAACATATAAAATATGTAATCCAATAGTGGAATTTTTAAAATATAAATTTATTAACTAGTTATTGGGTGACGTAATATTAATTAGAGTTACACCAGGTGTAACTTGAATTCAACCCATTTTAAAAACTCCATTATCTTAAACTACTGAGCTATAAATATTTCTCTTTCTCCCTCTCAATCTCTCGCATATCGGATTGTGCTGGGGATTTTGTGTTCTTCAGATGATATGGGTTAGGGGGTTATTGGAGTTATTTTAATTTCTGGTTTTTTTGTTTATAAGAAAATGTTGTTTTAAGAAATAAATGATATAATAAAGTATTAAATTATGGTCAAAACTAACGGTATATATCGAGTGTAAGTTAACAGAAGACTGAATTGAGCAGATTTGAAACTTAGAAGACTGAATTGACAAAATGCAAACTTAGAGAGCTGAAATGAAAAGTGGTAAAACTTAGAAGGTGAGTTTTGTATTTTGGCATTAGTTATATGTTATGGTTAATTTTTCAATCTTATAAATTTTTCTTCAAATTTTTTAAATTAAAAAAATTCAATTAATGATTAAAAAATATTTTCTAGATTTTTGTTTTCAAAAAAATTTAACAAAAGTTAATGGAAATGCCTTAATTGAATAAATCTGAAACTTAGAAGACTAAAATGAACGAATGCAAAGTTAGATGACTGAAATGAAATCTAAAGAAATTTAGAAGATCAGTTTTACATTTTAGCCTTAGTATTTTTTTTTTAAAAAAAAATGTAACTTCTATTCTTTTCCATAGTTTAGAAGTCTATTCTTTTCCATAGTTTAGAAGTGTTGTCTAACATTGAACGTTATTAAATTGCAAGTGCATAGTTACCGAAACCTACAAAATAATTTACAGTTCTTAAATTAATAAAGCAAAACTCTCAATAGTTATATATACACACACATACTCAAAACTAATATAAACTGCAAATATATAAATAAAGACCATGATATGAATAAGACACACAAAGTTTTAAATTTGACTAGCAATATGACTTTTTCTTAGTAATAACAATATAGACAATTCAAAATATGGAACAATATCAAAATTATAATACCTAATTCCATTATCTTTTATATTGAATCTAAACAAATAATTAATTGAAATTAATCCAAACAAATAATTAATCAACAAAAAATCATAGCTTTTAATAAGAAAAAAAAAATCATATAAATCTAAATAAAAAGCATTTAAGGTAAAGAATTAAGATCAACCTACTAACACGCAAATATCAAAATCCCCAAGACCTAAAACTTAAAATTTAATAGAATCCTCAAATTCTACTTAAGAATCAAACCAAATTCAACGTATTTTTATATATTACATACAAAATAAAAATTTATCATTCCCTAAGTTGAAAGACATAGATTGCATCTTTAATTTTTCTCCAAAAAAATAGAGATGTTATATCTGCCATGTACAATAAAAAAAAATTAGTAGAAATTTCAATCCAAAAACCAAACCCACGATTATCAGCATGAGTCTTTTTTTTTAGTCCTATCATAATTTTTTTTTTATATAGATTATTAATGTTGATTTTGAGTTTAAGTTAGACTTGTTAAAGAGATAAAATTTTACTTATTGTTCTGTTTTGATTAAATAAAAATAATTTTATTTTAAAAATAATAATAATGATGAGTTTGAGTTTAAATTGTACTTGTTAGAGAGATAGAGTTTCACTCCTGGTTAAGTTTGAACTAAAAAATAATAATTTTATTTAAATAAAACAATTATTTTATTTAAATATTATGCTGACGTGGAAAATTGTGAGAGCTTTAGATGCTTCGGTTATATATATAGATTATCATACAAAATCTACTATAAATGTAAATTGTAATATTATGTCAATTTTAAAGCATTTTGAGTATCGAAATATATTGCATATATTCTCATTTTCCTTGATTGGTTCAAAAAATATAGAATTCAACATTTTTTTTTTCTCTATTGTTCTAAGTATTTATAATTTGGGTTTATAGCAAAACTTAGTGTTTGAAACTGTTAAAAAAAAACAAGAGATAGAAGAGAAAAAAAATGGTAATGACTTCAGGGTTTTAGTGCTTTACATGAACATTAATACATCAAGCAGTTTTATTATTATTTTTATTATTATTATGGTGTTCAAAATTTTAGTAGATATGTCTGCTTCACTGGTATTTAATTTGTTAGTGGACTATCGATTTAATTTTTGAAATTATTTTTTATATTTATGTATTAACTTCTGTGCAGGTTCTTAGTAATGGAAAGTTCAAGAGTGTAAGACATAGAGCTGTCACTAACAAGTTGTTGCCACGATTGTCATTAGGAGTGTTCTACAACCCAAATTATGACACTGTGATCGGTCCAATTGAGGATTTGATTGATGAAGAGCACCCTCCAAAGTATCGAAAATATAGTTTCAAGGAGTATATGGAAGAATTTTATAGGCAAGAAGGAAATAGGAGACTAATTGAAGCTTTTGAGTTGCCACGTACCTTAAGAACCTGTTTTTGTTTTTTAAAAAATAAAATAAAATAAATATGTAAGATAAATAACTAAAATGAATAAAGAATAAAATTGGAAAGTGTGATCTTTGTTTATTAATATAATTGCCATGTAAAGGCATGCTATGTCGTATTAACCGTACTACACTATATTGTACTGCTTTGTCCTCTCCAATATGGGGTCCATGTGGACAACTCTGATGTACATTCAAATTATCATTCTCTCTCCAATGTACATTCGTTTCTCACAGGAAAAAATAAACAATACATCAATAAAAATATTTTTTCCTATATTTCCCTCCAAACTAGTATGATTTAGGGCATGTTTAGTTGTATTGTTTAAATAACAATTTTAATTGTTTAAATAACACAACATGTATTTCTACAACACATTTTCACTCACACATATTTCAACAACACTTAAATAACATTACTAGAACAACATTATCAAATATGCCCTTACTTTTTTATGACTCTAGAATTTTAGGGGCTGTTTAGTATAGGAATTTAAACGCATGTTTTTAATTTTTAAACAGCATTATATACATTTTCATACACTTTTTCATTTACACGTATTTTTAAAAAATACAAACAACATTACTAGAACAACAGCCCCTTGATAACTTTTTTTTTTTTTTTTTTGTGCATGGTTCATGGTTGTATAATAAATTTTGATACTCTTGCGTCCCAAATTGAATGTCATCTGTTTGATGCAGAGGAAGGAAAATGAAACAATGAAAAGTAACATGAGTATAGAAAAGAAAGTAGACAAAAACTTTTTATTCCTTTTCAAGTATATTTGGCAGAGAGATAAAAAAGTCGGATGATAGCAAATGAATATAGGTCCTGTTAACGAGTATCTTTAGGAAAATTGTTAATAAATCATTTTAAGAAAGTTTTAATACCATTTTTATGGGAAATATAAAAGGTCGTCAAAAAAATTATTATTTTTTTCTTTTTCATAATAAAGAGTTTTTAAAAATATTTCATAAACCGATGCTCTTAGGGCATCCGTTAACCTTTCCCAATAATATTACCTCTACCCAATATCGTTGATAATGTTTGAAAGCTAAACTTTTAAGTGAACATCATTTAAAGTATCGTCTTTTAGTTAAAAGGGTACAAGTTTAAAAAAATTATCCCTATTGATTTAAACTCTGATAAAAGAAGGTTACTATTAATATGTGCCCTTAGAATAATAGTTAATTAATTGACTATTTTAAGAAAGTTTTAAAATAACATTTCATGAAACATATAAAATGCTATTAATAGAGATTATTGACTTATGTGGGGGGTAAAAGCGTCAAAACACCATATGGGCTTGAGGCCTAGTTCGAGGACGCGAGTCCCACTAAAGGGGTCGTGTGTCGAGAGCAGGGCCACCTAACACTGGGTTCCAAGGGCAGCCGACCAGACTGCCAGTCTGTCGGAGATGAGCCGAGGGGAGAGTCTCCTCGGACGTATGATGGGGAGAGAACCTGGTGGCAAAACGCCCGGGTAAGGGCCCCTGAGGCTCGGTGAGTCATCTTACCTCCCAAACGAGATGCCGAGGTGGGAGACAAGGGAGATGTGCATTGCATACAGTTCCTGCCACTTCATTAAATGCCTTCCACCTACCCACCTGGCCGCATTAATGGGGAAATGACCTCTGAAAGGACGGGGGATGGCCCTGAGGGCATGGGGGAGCGTTTTCAGGGAAAAGACAAGTGGGAACCAGAGACAGGGAGTATAAGAGGGAAGGGGGGAAACACTGGAACGGGATCCGGACTCTTTTTCTTGGCAGAAAGAAAGGAAGAAGAAGTCTCGCTCTCTCCCTCTCCCTTGGAGAACAGGACGTTAACTTGCCCAGTCGCTCCTCGGCATAGATCTGAGGAGGGAATTAGACCACTTCACCAGCCAGTCATCTCCCTGTAGTGGACTTGGACCTTACATAGCATCCCTCCATAGCGTCAGGAGGTCTAGGCTTGGAACCCATTCTCTACAAATTCTATTGTAAAGGCCACTTGGGCCGGCCCAGTCACCCACTCGGGCCCAAGGCCACTTTGTGCTCTTACAATTGGCACCGTCTGTGGGAAGCCTTGATCAAAAGGACGGAAAGTGCCATGGAAGGTTCGGGTTCACGTCATGCGGAGTCCAGGGGGTCCCAGGGCGAGGACCACCCTATGCGGTTAGAGAGAGAGCGCGAAGCCAGTGTCCACACGAAGCGTACGCGTGGAAGGAGCCAGGCACGCGGTGGTGGTGGAACCTCCCGCGAGAAAAGTGTTGAGACCCTGCAAAGGGAAGTTGATCATCTGAGAAGGAAGCTGCGCCGGGAAAAACGGAGGCGCACGCCTTCCCCTTCAGACCGGTCTTCATCGGGTGCCAGTAGTAGCTCCGACAGCTCCAGGTCCAGGACTCCCCTTAGCGAGGCCTCTTCCCAGGAGGACGAGCACCGTTGCCTACTCAAGGACAAGGGGACGTCCTCTAGAGGCCTGGCTAACAATGCACTAAGCAGGCGCTCCACCGAATTTCCAAGTCGCCCTTCACCCGGAGGATTGAGAAGGGGAAGCTCCCAAGAAGGTTCACCCAGCCGACCTTCACAATTTACAACGGGAGGACGGACCCAGTAGAACATGTGAGCTACTTCAGCCAGAGGATGGCGGTGCACTCGAAGAACGAGACCCTGATGTGCAAGGTCTTCCCTTCCAGCTTGGGACCCGTCGCGATGAGGTGGTTCAACGGCCTGAAGGCGAGCTCGGTCGATTCCTTCACAGAGCTCACCAGGGCATTCGGTGCAAGGTTCATCACTTGCAGCAGGGTCCCTCGACCCCTAGATTCGCTACTGTCCATGGCCATGAGAGAGGGAGAGACCCTCAGGGCATATACTGACAGGTATTGGGAGATGTACAACGAGATCGATGGAGACTTCGACGAAGTGGCCATAAGCACCTTCAAGGTCGGCCTGCCGAACGAGCATGACCTGAGGAAGTCGCTAACTAGAAGGCCTGTCAAGAGTGTACGTCGTCTCATGGACCGCATCGATGAATACACGCGAGTGGAGGAGGATCAGCTGCAAGTGAAGGCTAGGGTGAAGGTTATCCCTCCAGAGAGGAGGGATTTCAGGTCGGACGGATACAGCAACAATAGGCCGAGGAGAGAGTTCATCGGACAACCACGCCGGATACCAGCGCAAGCGGTCGGCGTTGTGTTCCGCGAACCCATGCAGCGGGTGTTTGAGAAAATCCGCCACGAACCCTACTTTAGATGGCCCAGCAAGATGATAGGTGATCCCACAAAGCGAAACCAAAACCTCCACTGCCAGTACCATCAAGAACACGGCCATACGACTGAGAACTGCAAGAGCCTACGTTACTACCTTGAGCAGCTGGTGAAGGAGGGAAAGTTAAGACAGTTCGTGCGCGACTAGGAGGGGAGGGGAGGACACCATGGGCTGACAGGCCAAGGCCACCATGCCCCAAGGCCTCCTCTGGGAACCATCAACACCATCCTTGCAGCTTCCGGGAGGACTGGCCTGCGCCCTTCTAGGGTGATGAACGTGGCACGGGCCCATGCCGGGGGCTCCGGCTCCGAGCTGAAGAGGATCAAGGGCAATGAGCCGCCCATGCTGGCCTTCTCGGATGCCGACAAGGAAGGTACCATCCAACCCCACGACGATGCCCTCGTCATAATGCTGAGGATTGGAAGCTACGATGTAAGGAGGGTGATGGTGGACCAGGGGAGCGGCGCGGACATCATGTACCCCGACCTGTACAAGGGGCTGAACCTGAGGGAAGAGGACCTCTCGGCCTACGACTCGCCCCTGATCAGCTTTGAGGGAAAGGTGGTGATCCCCAAGGGGCAGATCAGATTGCCCGTACAGTCAGGACCAGCGGTGGTAGAGGTGGACTTCATCGTGGTAGATGCCTACTCCCCGTACACGGCCATTGTATGGGAGACCTTGGCTGCATGCCCTCGGGGCCGTCTCCTCCACTCTCCATGTCAAGGTGAAGTTTCCTTTTTGCGGCCGAGTTGAGGAAATCCTGGGAAGTCAGTCCGCAGCGAGACAGTGCCTGACGACAGCAGTTCTGCGCAAACAGGAACCCAAGCCCTCGGCGCCTGTAGATCCGGTCCCATAGCAATTAGCCCCTCCTGCCGCGACTAGAGGGGCAGTGGCAGAAGGGCCCGGATGCGAGGGGTTGGACAGAGTGCCTGTAGACGGTGACCCAGAGAGGTTCTTCCAGATTGGTGCCCAGCTGCCGACCGAAGAAAGGGAAGAGTTGGTCGCACTCTTGAAAGGAAACCTCGATGTGTTTGCATGGGATGAGCATGAGGTACCTGGGATTGACCCGAACTTCATCTGCCACCATCTAAACGTTAACCCGACGGC
Organism: Castanopsis chinensis; assembly: GCA_032878915.1. Taxonomy (NCBI): domain Eukaryota; kingdom Viridiplantae; phylum Streptophyta; class Magnoliopsida; order Fagales; family Fagaceae; genus Castanopsis; species Castanopsis chinensis. Next base: position 6,130,235 of record JAVQMG010000133.1, read on the forward strand.
AGTGCCTAGGAAGCAACCCCCTCGGTGATCCTCGGCGGAACACTCCGAAGCCGTGAAGGAGGAGGTCATCAAGCTCAAGAGGGCTGGGGCCATCAAGGAAGTATTCTACCCCAAATGGCTGGCACACACAGTCGTGGTAAAGAAGAAAAACGGGAAATGGAGAGTGTGCGTGGACTTCACAGACCTCAACAAGGCCTGTCCCAAGGACCCGTTCCCGATGCCACGCATAGATCAACTAGTGGATGCAACAGTCGGCCACCCCCACATGAGTTTCCTGGACGCCTTTCAGGGGTATCATTAGATACCACTAGCTTTGGAGGACCAGGAGAAAACCGCCTTTGTAACCCCCATCGGTAATTACCATTACAAGGTAATGCCCTTCGGTCTAAAGAACGCAGGGGCTACCTATCAGAGGATGATAACTCGGATGTTCGAGCCACAATTGGGGAAGACCGTCGAAGTGTATGTAGACGACATGGTCGTAAAGAGCAAAGCCGCATCAGACCATGTGGCCGACCTGGACAGCACGTTCCAGACTTTGCGGGAACATAAGTTACGGCTGAATGCCTCTAAGTGCACCTTCGGCGTAGGGTCTGGAAAGTTCCTAGGCTACATGCTTACTCACAGGGGTATAGAGGCCAATCCCGAACAGATAACCGCTATTTGTAACCTGCAATCACCTCGAAACCCAAAGGAGGTCCAGAAGCTGGCAGGGATGACGGCCGCCCTTAGTAGGTTCATTTCCCGCTCGGCGGATAGGTGCCGACCCTTCTTCCAACTACTAAACAAATGGAAGGGATTCGAATGGACCGAGGAATGTTCCCTGGCATTCCAGCAGCTGAAGGAATACCTCTCTCAGCCACCCGTTATGTCCTGCCCCGATCCAGACGAAGTCCTGTTTGCATATTTAGCGGTGGCGGCCCACGCCGTCAGCCTGGTCCTGGTACGGGATGACGCCGGTATACAAAGGCCGGTTTACTACATGAGCAAGTCCCTGCAGGAGGCCGAGACCCGGTATTTGCCGTTGGAAAAGGCGGTTCTAGCTGTGGTGCACGCCACTCGTCGGCTCCCGCACTATTTCCAGTCTCATACGGTCTTCGTTCTAACCCAACTCCCACTTAAGTCCGTCCTACGGAGCGCCAACTACTCCAGTAGAATCGCTAAATGGGGGACCTTTTTAGGGGCTTTCGACATTAAGTACCTCCCTCGCACGTCTGTGAAGGGGCAAGTCCTAGCCGACCTGGTGGCAGAGTTCACTGAGCCCTCCCTGGAAGAAAGCCTAGTGGGATGCGGCTTAGACAGGAAGCTAGTCGGTATGGCCTCATGCGAGAAACCACCGATGTGGGAAGCTTACGTGGACGGAGCCTCGAACCAAAGAGGTTCGGGCGCTGGGGTAGTCCTGATATCGCTGGATGGGATCGTCATCGAGAAGTCCCTGAGGATAGCGTTCTCGGCAACCAACAATGAGGCCGAGTACGAAGCCCTGCTTGTGGGAATGGACATGGTTTGGAAGATGGGAGGAAAGGCGATTCGAGCATTCTCGGACTCACAGCTGGTGGTCGGCCAAGTGGAAGGGAAACTGGAAGCAAGGGAGCCAAGAATGCGGGAGTATTTATCCCGTGCCTTGCGTCTACGGGCCCAGTTCGAATCCTTCACACTGTCGCATATTTCCAGAGGCGGAAACACCCATGCAGACTCCCTGGCGACTCTCGCAACCTCGTCGGCACATGGCCTTCCGCGGGTCATTCTCGTTGAAGACCTGCTTAAGCCAGCCGGAACAGGCTGCCAGGCCATGCGGGTCCAACAAATCAGAACAGGGCCCAGTTGGATGGACCCCATAGTGTTGTTCCTGAAACATGACACGCTGCCCGAGGATAAGACCGAGGCCGACAAGATCCGCAGAAAGGCTCCTCGGTTCTGGCTATCCGAGGACGAGAAGCTCTATAAACGCTCGTTTTCGGGGCCATACCTGCTGTGTGTACACCCGGACGGGACGGAGCAGCTCTTGGAAGAATTGCACGAGGGGATTTGCGAGAGCCACACGGGCGGAAGGTCACTAGCTCACAGGGCCCTTACGCAGGGGTACTGGTGGCCGAATATGCAGAGAGAAGCGCAGGAGTACACGAGGAAATGCGACCAGTGTCAGAGGTATGCGCCCAACATCCACCAGCCTGGTGGTGTTCTCAATCCTTTGGTCAGTCCTTGGCCATTTGCACAATGGGGCTTGGACATAGTGGGACCGTTTCCAAGGGCAGCGGGCAACAAGCGATGGCTGCTTGTCGGGACGGACTACTTCACCAAATGGGTTGAGGCCGAGCCGCTCTCGAATATCCGGGACGTGGACGCGAAAAGATTCGTCTGGAAGAATATCATCACCAGATTTGGGATTCCCCGCACCCTCATCTCGGACAATGGACTGCAGTTCGACAGCAAAGCCTTCCGAAAATACTGTGGAGACTTCGGCATCACGAATAGGTACTCCACCCCAGCTTACCCGCAGGGGAACGGCCAGGCTGAAGCCACGAACAAGTCGATAGTCAATGGGCTCAAGAAAAGATTGGATGATGCGAAGGGCAGATGGGTGGATGAGGTACCGCATGTGTTATGGACTTACCGAACCACGCCGCGAAAATCCACTGACGAGACTCCTTTCGCGATGACGTACGGCGCCGAGGCCGTGATTCCGGTGGAGATGGGGTTCCCAACGATGAGGACACAGTCCTTCGCCCCAGAAGCCAACGACAACATGCTGCTGGAGGGGCTGGACTTGGTGGAAGAAAGGCGGGAAAACGCCATGGTCCGACTAGCCAGTTACCAACAGCAGCTCAAACGGGGGTACGACTCTCGCATACGGTCCAGACCTCTCGCCCCGGGAGACTTGGTCTTAAAGAAAGTCGTAGGAACGGCAAAGGACCCATCGTGGGGGAAGTTGGGGCCAAATTGGGAGGGACCCTACCGGATAACCTCAGTGGCCGGTGTGGGGGCATATTACCTAGCCGACCTGGATGACAAGCATGTAAAGCGACCTTTCAATGTAAATAATCTTCGAAGGTACTACTACTAATGAAAAGCGTTTCCGCCGTGTATTTAAATATCCTTGTATCGCGCTAATTGTCGAGTACTATTATCTCTATCAGTTCAATCAATATTACGCCAGGTCCTCGGACCTTCTGCCTTGGGAAAATTTAACACGGATCAATATTAGTTAAGTGTTAATGTCAACCTTGGTTACGCCAGGTCCTCGGACCTTCTGCCTTGGGAAAATTTAACACGGATCAATATTAGTTAAGTGTTAATGTCAACCTTGGTTACACCAGGTCCTCGGACCTTCTGCCTTGGGAAAATTTAACACGGATCAATATTAGTTAAGTGTTAATGTCAACCTTGGTTACGCCAGGTCCTCGGACCTTCTGCCTTGGGAAAATTTAACACGGATCAATATTAGTTAAGTGTTAATGTCAACCTTGGTTACGCCAGGTCCTCGGACCTTCTGCCTTGGGAAAACTTAACACGGATCAATATTAATTAAGTGTTAAATGTCAACTGGGGTTAAGCCAGGTCCTTAGACCTTCTGCCTTAGGAAAATTTTAACACACAAACGGTTTATCATGTTAATGGCAACCTTGGCTAAGCCAGGTCCGAGGACCTTCTGCCTTGTGAAAATTTAACATGCACATTATTCATTCCTATTAAGTGTTAACGTCAACCTTGGTTACGCCAGGTCCTCGGACCTTCTGCCTTGGGAAAATTTAACACGGATCAATATTAATTAAGTGTTAATGTCAACCTTAGTTACGCCAGGTCCTCGGACCTTCTGCCTTGGGAAAACTTAACACGGATCAATATTAATTAAGTGTTAAATGTCAACTGGGGCTAAGCCAGGTCTTTAGACCTTCTGCCTTAAGAAAATTTTGACACGCCGACGGTTTATCATGTTAGTGCCAACCTTGGCTAAGCCAGGTCCTCGGAGAATTTAGATCGGCCCTATCAACCTTTATCAGGCGTGAAGCGTTAACTAGGGCTAAGCCGGATCCTCGGACCTTTTTGCCGTGGGCGAATTTAACGTGGCGCAACCGATTCTTACTAAGTGCTAAGATTGAAACTTAACTAACAACTTCGCTAAAGGTTGAGATTCTCTCGTGGCTAAACCGCACCTATCCTAGTTTCGGACGTACCCCGGGGCACTAAGCTGCTGCCACGAATGTAAGTTTGTTCAACAATTACGCAATAAACGCAATACGACAAATAGATTATGCTATAAAGGAAAGGAAATGAAATTCATAGATGATAAGTTGTTCGGTACAAAGTTAGAGCGAAGGGAATTACAAACAAAATGAGTAGAGCTTACATAACAACAATTCACAAAAATGGTAAAGGTGCACAAAAAGAAGAGAACGGGGCCCGACGCTGCCTATCCCTGGATCTTCAGTGGTTGCTCCTTGGTCTTGCCTTCAACCTTGGTTCGCTCTTGCGCGACCTTGGACGGATCTTGAATCTCTTTTCCTTTGTCCTTAGGATTGGGAGGAGGCAAAGCTTGGCCAGTTGGCTCACCCGACTCCACCACCGGAGCACTGACCTCTTGAAGGGGTAGGACCTGGTCCGAGGAGGGAGGTGCCGAGATAAGGGGAACGTCATCGATGGGTCGGATATCTTCCGGATACCAGACCTTCTCCGCAGCCCTTAACTCGGAGCTGGCAGGAACGCCCGCAGCATTCAGGGCTTCCGCCCAAACCTACTGGCAGTATTCCCTGCACAGCTCGCCCAACTCCTCCGTAAGGCGATTCTCCGTGTCCTCAACCCCCTGGTTGTAGGCGGCCTTAGTAGCGGCGTCCACGGTCTCTCTGATGGTCCGAGCCGCTTCCTCCGCCTGCGCTAGCCCTCTCTTTAAATCCGAGACCTCTTGCCCCGCCTTGGCAAGGGCCTCGTCCTTTTGATGCAAGAGCTTGCGCTGGGTTTCCGCTTGCGCCTCCGCCGACTTGAGACCAGCGTCCAAGCTCCTCCTCCCATCTGCTTCAAGGCCAGCTTGGCTCCCAGGTCGGTCTTCTCCGCCACGACTCGGCCAAGGTCCTTCTCAACCTCGGCCCTTGCCGCCTGCTCGGCCCCGACCTGGGTCTGGTAGTGCTCGACCAGGGCATCAGCAGCAAAGGCCTCCTGGATGGCCTGTGTAAAGGGCACCAACAGAAACGTGTTAGATACAAGCGCCCCGCGCAGGGTGTAAGACAAACAACAGTGGTCGATTCTTACCAGGCCCAAATTCCTCTTAAGGGAGAGAAAGAGACGCGTGCGGCCCGTCCTCCCCAGCTCCTCCATGTCCCTTGGCAGAAGCAGGGGTCTCTCCAGCGAGCTGGCCAGGTGGAGGGCCTGACCTCTCTAGTAGTCTCGGAGGCTCGCCTGATTTGAAATAGGAGCCCCGTCCACCTCTAGAGGGGGAAACTAGCTAGTCTCCCCTTGGCGGACCTCAGCCTGCCCGCGAATTTCCCCGCTTTCCACGGAAGAGGCCCGTCCCCCACCTCTAGCAACTTGCTACTGCTGCTGCTGCTGCCTCAGGTGTTTCTGTTTTTTCTCTCTTTCCCTATCCGCCTCCTCATTCTCGTTCCTTCTTTTCTTTGGAACGTTGGGAGGAGGGGGGAGTTGTTCGGAGGGAGGAGGTGGCGGGGGCGAGTGTATCCTCGGCTGGGACCCCGAAGCATCATCCTTGGGGACTTTGACCCCCCTCTTCTTAGCAAAAAGTTCCTTCAAGGGTGCCATGTCGTCGTCTTCGTCAGAGGACACCTCTGGTATTGCAACTACGAAGCCTGGAATACCAGACTGCCTGTCCGAGGCGGACTCCTCCTCGTCTGAGATATCGACCACGTGGACCGCCAATGGTCTCTCGGCCTCCTCTAGATTGAACCTGTCAATTTCGTCGCCGAGGGTAGAAGAGGAAGCCGCAGAATCTTCTCGGACTGCCGCGACCTCTGGCTGCGCGGCTAGGGGGAGTGCTTCGATGGGATGGCCGTACAAGATCGTGGAAGGCGCATCCGGCAGAGCACGAGGAGCGAGAAAGCCGTCGTATCGAACGTCGATCCGAGCTCGCCTACGATGGCCAGCAAGGATGGCATCTTCAACCTCGCCGAAAGCCCTAGATAGGGGGTCGTATCCAAGGATCAAGTGGGCGGCCCTCACCTGGAGATCTTCGTTCACAAAAACCTCGGATCTCAGGACCCTGTTGAGATCTGGAACGTTGACGTTTCCCAGATGGGGAGATGTGTGTCGCTTATCTGCAAGAAAGAAGTAGAGATGGCAAACGGAGTTAGACACACACCGCGGGAACAACAAAAATGACAGCAAACTAACAACAAAACGACTAAGGGAACCGAAATGGGGCAGAACTACACAAACTAAAGCTCTTAAATCCTAGAGAGTCGCACCTGGTTGCCCCGCCCTCACTGGGCAATGGAGACCGTCGTGCCACCTCCCCGTAACGAGGAGGTAATCATCCTTCATGCCTTTGTTGGACTTTGGCAGACAGGAGATAAGCCGGACTGCGCTAGACATCGACTTGAGGTAGTAGCCTGAGTCCCTCAGCCGGTGGCACTCATACATGTAGACGACGTCGTGCCATGTAAGGTGGAGGCCCATCTGCTCGTTCAGAGCATCGACACAACCTAGAATCCTAAACACATTAGGGGTACACTGGTCTGGACATAGCCTATGGTTGCGGAGGTACTCCCTTATCACCTCCTTCATGGGAAGTGTCATCCCGCCCTCTAGAAAGGCAATAATGGGAATGACGACTTGCCCCGCCTGCCTAGAGCCTGCCACAGACCCAGGGGGACAGTATTCCAGGCCCACATCGAAAGGGATGTGATACTTGGCCCGGAATCCTTCCATGCCGGAGGGTGTATCCACTAGACACTTAAATCTACCCATGGAATCGAAGCTAAAGGCGTAGACTCGTAAAGAGAGGGAAGAGGAGTTGACAGCCAAGGAGGAACTTACGCAAGAACGGTCGTACGCACTTTGGGAGCTTGTGGGAGAAGGTAGGAAGTAGACTGGCTCTGCAATAAGTTCGCTATTTGGAGGAAATGATGAATGGCGCGTCTACCGGGGCATTTTATATGACGGGGAGACGGCGGTTCGTGGGAAATATCCCGCTCAAATTTTCGGGGGCGAATCTAGGCCGTAGGATCCCCATCCCACCGTAGAACGTGCGCGACAGGGAATTACTCAGCGCATTTAATGCGGGTGTAACGCATTACGAAGCGCCAAGGAAGCGTCCAGAAGGTGCGGGCGTACTCCGCACGTGTGACAGTCTAAATGTCACGTGAAGGGAGGACACGTGGGTCAAAAACCCATCTGCCTCCTCGGATCAGAGTCAGATGACTTTTTGAGGGGCTATTGTGAGGGGTAAAAGCATTAAAACACCATATGGGCTTGAGGCCTAGTCCGAGGACGCGAGTCCCACTAAAGGGGTCGTATGTCGGGAGCAGGGCCACCTAACACTGGGTTCCATGGGCAGCCGACCAGACTGCCAGTCTGTCGGAGATGAGCCGAGGGGAGAGTCTCCTCGGACGTATGATGGGGAGAGAACCTGGTGGCAAAACACCCGGGTAAGGGCCCCTGAGGCTCGGTGAGTCATCTTACCTCCCAAACGAGATGCCGAGGTGGGAGACAAGGGAGATGTGCATTGCATACAGTTCCTGCCACTTCATTAAATGCCTTCCACCTACCCACCTGGCCGCATTAATGGGGAATGACCTCTGAAAGGATGGGGGATGGCCCTGAGGGCATGGGGGAGCGTTTTCAGGGAAAAGACAAGTGGGAACCAGAGACAGGGAGTATAAGAGGGAAGGGGGGAAACACTGGAACGGGATCCGGACTCTTTTTCTTGGCAGAAAGAAAGGAAGAAGAAGTCTCGCTCTCTCCCTCTCCCTTGGAGAACAGGACGTTAACTTGCCCAGTCGCTCCTCGGCATAGATCTGAGGAGGGAATTAGACCACTTCACCAGCCAGTCATCTCCCTGTAGTGGTCTTGGACCTTACATAGCATCCCTCCATAGCGTCAGGAGGTCTAAGCTTGGAACCCATTCTCTACAAATTCTATTGTAAAGGCCACTTGGGCCGGCCCAGTCACCCACTCGGGCCCAAGGCCACTTTGTGCTCTTACAACTTATACAAATAATTTCTATGTAATATAATAATAGTACATTCTTATATACTATTTTTAATTATTTATAATTCAATATGATAATATTTAACAATCAAAGTCATAAAAAATAAAAATAAAAACCTTAAAACACAAAACTAAATCTCATAAACCAAAATAGAGTTCTAAAGGATACAAAACTTTATCAAGCTAAAATAGAGATGCAAGAAAAATAAAATAAAAATCTACCAAAAAATTGAGGGAGAATGAGTGGGAATAATCACTTTTTTGTAAGAGAAAATTATGTAAAGAATGGAAGAGTGAATGACAAATTTATACTAAGAGGATGATAATAAAAAGAAACAAAATAAAGGAAGATAAAAGGAAAGAGGAAGAGTGATATCAAGGTAGAATGTTTGGGGAGATGAAAAGGTAAAGAGAATGAGAAAGGTTGGAGAAAGTGTAAATGTTAAAAAAATGAGTACAATTTGATAAGCACAATTTTCTTTAATTTGAATTTAGGTAAAATATTGTATTTTTTATTTTTTAAAACAAAGAGAGAGAGAGAGAAAGAGAGAGAGAGAGAGAGAGAGAGAGAGAGAGAGAGAGAGTATAAATAATTTAATGATAAGGAGGATGTGGTTGAATTTCAATATTGAGTAAAATAGAAGAGAAAAAAAAAAAAAATTTAAAAGATATAACAATAAGCACTAAATTATTCAAATTATGCTATATAATGGAATACTATTTTATTTTTATCTACTATTTTTAATTTTTATAATGTAATCGGATAAAATTTAACAATCAAAGAGCAAAACAATAATAATAATAACTTAAAACACAAAACTAAATCGTACCAACCTAAATTGGAGTTCTTAAAAACCAAAAATTTATCAACCCAAAGCGAAAATGCAATAAAAATCCACCAAAACATTGAGAGAGAGAAAGAGAGAGAGAGAGAGAGAGAGAACTTTTTTGTGAGAGAAAACTATGCAAAGAATGGAAAAGAGTGACAAATTTATAATAAGAAGAAAGGGATAAGACGAAACATATAAAGGAAGATGAAGGGAAAGATGAATAACAATATTAAATTAGAGGGTAGTGGGGAGATGAAGAGGTAAGGAAAGAAAAAAAGTTGAAAAAAGTGTAAATACTTAAAAAAATAAGTGAATGTAAAAACAATTATAGGAAAATTGGAAATAAAAAAGAAAAATATATATATAGATATCAAAACCGACAAAGATGAATATGTAAAGTCAATAATCTATTTATATATTTTTTTTTTTTAAAAAAAGAAAAGAATAAATAATAATTAATAATTATGTGGCGAATGATGTATAGATGAGGTAAGGTAAGGGAAGAAGAAAAGTTAAAAAAAGTTTAAATATTTAAAAAATAAGAAAATGTAAAAAAAAAAATTATAGAAAAATTGGAATTAAAAAAGATATATATATATATATATAGATGTTAAAACCGACAAAGATGAATATGTAAAGTTAATAATCTATTTATATTTTTTTTTGTAAGAAAAAAAAAGAATAAATAATAAATATTAATTATGTGGTGAATGAAGCAGCAATAAATGTCATGCTTCAACTTCTAGTAATATATAAACATAGATTATCATACTCTCTATTATTTTCTTTTCCTTAATTAATAAGCGAGAAAATTTACCATATCATCTTGTAGAGAAGAAAAATTCCGGGTCTATCACAAGCTGACACGGCATGCCACCAAGTTCACAAAATATGGCTAATTACAAAGTATCATATACTGCTACTAGAAATTTGCCAAATTCCATTAAGCTAAGAACACGAAAAACATGCAAAATGCTAATCACATGTAGGTGCGTGTAAGCGATGATGCAAGCGAGTCGGCGCATGTAAGCGATGACCCAAGCAATTTGGCACGTGTAAGCGATGACACAAGCAGACCAATCAAGCTGTGACATGTGTCACCAATTAGACTCCGCCATGTGTCGCTCACCCACCCCCAAACTCCTATAAATAGAAGCTTTCCTAAGGCATTCGAAGATACCAAGACATTTAGGGAAGAACCGGGAAGAGATCTTGAGTTCAGAATTATTGAAGCTCTGCTGGAATCAAGCCCTGAAGCCTCCAGGAACTTCAAGAACTTCAACTTCGAATACGAAGAACATTCGAAGAGAAATCATCTTCCTAGATCTCAAAGGTCACTGGAATCAAGCTCAAAAGCCTCCAAAAACTCAAACACCAAGCCATCTAAAGCATAAGAAGCATCAAAGAAGATTCAGAAGTATTGAAACTCTACTGGAATCAAGCCCTAAAGCCTCCAAGAAATTCAAGAACTTCAACTTCGAATACGAAGAACATTTGAAGAGAAATCATCCAAATCATCATCCTAGATCTCAAAGGTTACTGGAATCGAGCTCAAAAGCCTCCAAAAACCTCAACAAACCACAAATCCGTGAAGCTCTAAGGATCCAAGTTTCTAAAACCCCGAAGAACTTTAACCACAAACCTTCAGAAAAGAAGAACGCACGAAGAACACACGAAGAACAAGAAAAATATGAAGAACAAAGAATTTCTAATAAGCTCATAGCCAGAGATTCATTGTAATTCTATTTCAAAGATCTTCGATCCATCCTTCAGCCAAATTGAAGGATATTTTGTGTTCGAATCAAAATCATACCACAAATCTTTCTATTAATAACAAAGATTCAATACCACAGTTGGCACCTTTAGTTGCTTGACCAATATGAGTAATAGGCAAAGTTTGTCCATTTCCAACCATTACACCATCAGATCCATGATAGGGAGTTAAAGAATCAAGATTACCTGGATCGTCTGTGATATGATCTATTGAGAACAAGGGAGGAATCAAGATTGCTGATATCTTGCTGTTTTGCTGAAAACAAGGGAGGAAACTGTGGAGGAGATCACGCTATCCTTGCTGGTCTGCAGAAACTAAGGGTGCCAACTGTGGTATTGAATCTTTGTTGTTAATAGTGTTTATCTCTTCTTAATTCGGTTTTTGGGTTTTTTTTTTATTTTCTGTTTATTTAACTTGGGTGCAGTTTTGTGAGATAATCGTGTTTCCATTGCTGACCATCAGTTTGTTATAGCTCTGAGGAGGGCTAAGAGAGGAACATCCAAAGCCAAAGCAGTACATGGGGCTGCATCCAAACCTGAAGTGGTGTTTGATTAATTAAGGTTCGAAATGCACAAAGATGAGCAAACCTTTGAATCCTTGATTAAGTATAGGTCTATTTGGGGAGAAAGGAAAATCAATCTAAATGAATTACATCCTTCTGTCCGTGGGAATCTACAATCTAGGCATCAGTTGTCTTTGTGTACAAATATACAACCACCTCCAGCTAACTTGATTAGAGAATTCTATTCGAATCTCTCGATGTATGAAAATGTTCGCAATGGTTATTACTTGACATCGTGGATACGTGGTGTAACGTTTACAATAACTAGGGACAATGTATCCAATGCTCTTGATATACCTTGTGTTTGTAGACCTACTAATCCATACTCTGAGTCTCCTCCTATTGATGATGTTATGAATTTTCTTTGTGGAAGATCAGTCACTTGGGGTTCTGACCCAAGTATTAGCTCAAATGAGTTAACCGAGATTAATTATATCTTTTTTAGGATAGCTTGTCACAACATCTTCCATATCTCTCATGTCCATACAATCCCTATAGATAGGTATTTCTTTCTTTACGCCCTCGTCACCAGCAGTTCCATTTGTTTTCCTCTCCTTTTCATTCAAACCATTGTGGAGGTGCGTAGGAGAAAGTATAAAAGGCATGGTCTGTTCTTTCCAGTTTTCATCCATAGGGTCCTTAAATACTTTAGATTACAAAACTTTCCTTCCCAAGAGTTGGTCCACATCTTGACCCCCATAGGAGCCAAATTTTTGAAACAACGAAGTGCCCAAAAGAAGTTTGTCGACCTTAGTATTGGTTCATTCAAGAGACCACGAGTACGGTCTACTACTAGATATGTTCCTAATGAGGACATGCATGGGGATCCCACAACTGCTGTTGCCGAGGATGGTGATGATGAGGTAGATGTTCACACTGTTGCTGTAGCACATATAGGCCTCCTCCTCCCTCTCTACTAGTAATGATGGAGACCGTTATGACGACTCAAGCAGCCCATGGGTAGCTTTTAAATGGTCTTCTTGTCGAGATTGCAGCTCTACAAGCAGACTTACCTTTTTTACTATAAATGTCTTATTCCACTTTCTCCACCATTTGACTACTGATGATTGCCACTGGCCATTGTACCCAAAGGGGATACGAAGTTTTTGTAGTTGATGTAACATATTTGGAGAATTGTGTGACAGTTATGTGTAATGACTTTTAGCCAGTTGTATATTTTGTTATTTTAGTGGTAGTTTGAAGAACATAGTACTTGTGGAAAGTACTTTGATATATTAATATGATGGTTAGTTTAGTTTCATGCCCATCATTATTATTATTAGTATTATTGAAATGGTTCTAACTATAAGAAATTTTTTTATGTTATTATGTGATTCTATATAATATCAAGTAGATCAAAAAATGTAAATAAGATTTATTTCATAATTTTTTACAGCATTCACGTGTTATTAGATTATAATAATTATTAATACAAATTGAAGGTTTGTGAAAGCACAGTTGGTTTATAGGGTTTGATATTGCCAATGAACCACTTAGGAGATTTTCCTTGGAGTAATGGATCAAGCAAGCCAAGGAAGTTCTGGCAACTGTTTTTATTGCAAGTTTTGGTTTTTCAGTCATGTATTCTCTAGTGATTGACCTCTCCTTTTTTTATGTATGGGTTTAATATTAGATATTATTTTCCTTCTTAAATCAGCATATATATTATTCTGAATTTGGCCCCCATGTGGACTATACTTTATACATCATATTTTCATTATTACGATATTTATTGATGAACCCTTACAGTGCATTCAGTTTACACAATTAATGAGATAACAGTAAAATATGTTTAAGTCATGCTTTGCACAACAGTAAAAAAAAAATTAATAAAAATAGAACGACACTTGGCACGACCTTATGCACTCATGTATTAGGTCTAAAGGTTTTTTTTTTTATGAAATATTGATTCTTTTGCTTTCGCGCTACTGGAATGGAGTATACGAATGTTAATCTTGTAGAAGTCTTATAATGCTATTCATTATCATTTTTTCATCGTGTTTTCAATTGGTTCATGCATCGCACAGGTTAGCGAGTAGTAATAATCATAATAATTACAACAGTAATAATAACTACAACCAGGTAACTCACATGATAACTTTAAATTCCCACCGAAGCTCCAAGAGCAGAAACAGTATTAGTCCCAAAAAAAAATAGAGTAACTTGATACGCCAGCTACTTTTGCACCAAGTCTAGTCCTATCAAATTGCTTCACGTGAATAATCTCTACATGTTATGAATATGTACGAAAACTTTCTCACAGTACCCTCATTAGCCCATTACTATTGCCTTGAGTCATTTTCTTAATTATGTGTGTACTATTCAGCATCCAATCACTATTCCGCCCTGTCCAATTAGATTAAACACAAGCCCTACTGTCGATCTTACGTGTATACTACTGTTACTTGCTGCACTTCACTGCATCAACTCAAAATTGCTGCACCAAGTCTAGTCATATTAAGTGAATAGCCTACATGTACCAATTACTATTATGCAGTTCAGCTTACTCTTGTACCAATTATGAACTGCTGCACCTAATCTAGTCATATCAATCAATCAAGCTAACTCATGTACCAATTACTATAAACTGAACAACTTGCACATGGCCAACACTACCACATCATATAGTTGCCTATGCAATCCTTCTATATATAGTCATGTAAGCATCGCATCTAGATACACCTCAGTCAAATTCACCTTTTGCAATACTGATGCGCAACTGGCTCCTTCTCCATTTTCTTGATAACTACAGGAGGGAGAGAGACAACGATGAGAGGAAATATTATGTAGGACTGCAGCGAGAATGGGAGTACCACATGAACGAGTCTATCTCTCTACATAATAATCTCCTTCTACTCGAGGCACCTTTGGTAGACCGAGTCTCGCTGATAATGCCAAGGGGAAACATGGAGCAATGTAGGCGAGCCGTGGCCAAAATTCGAAAGGAGAACGACCTAATGTTCCTTCGTAGGTGCAGGTATCCCCTGCTACAGTTTGCAGAAAAGCAAGCCGCTGCAACCAACAAGCAGCTCAACCCAGCAAAACGGAATAGTGTCCTCAGCTACGAGGACTACGTGTTAGAATGAATATCTATGTACCACATCGCCTAACTAGGTTCTATGTGGGGTGCGTACTATCTCTAGAATTATGTTATCAATGTTGGTAATTCCAGTTGGTCAATATGTAGGTCATGCATATTGATGGCATCTTGTGTAGGAAAATTTAGGAATTATGTGTTATGCATCTAATAAATTGCCTACCTCTTTGCTATAAGTAGTCATTCAAGATTACGCATCAAACGTGCATATTTGTGCAAACAATGATAAGGTTTACATTGTCCCATTAACATAAATATTATTCCCTACACAGTACGAATACAACAACAGTGACACACATACATCTAAAACATGATTAAGGATAATAGTTATACATCAAAGTGCGAGTGGACCACCACACGATGACTCTTCATCTGACATCTCCACATCCAATTGATAAATGTCTGCGGCTAAAAGTGATTGCATGTATCATGCATGCTCATACAACTTACACTCCACTGATTCTCGAATCTCCACTTAGGTCCGATATCGATTGAGACGTATTTTCATTCAATTATTTTCTTCTCTTGTGCGGCAAAATGCTCTACGAAGTTCATCTATAGTATCTTTTGGCATCTGCGATGCGAGTTGCCAAGGCACTAGCAATTTATAAACGACCATCTCATCATAAAACATCTCTTGTTCACGGAGTAACTAGTCCCACTCGGCCTTCATGGTATTATGGACCTGTGCACTATTTCACAGGTTAAGATTGATTGGATAGATGAATTCATCTTCTAGTACCCAGTAACGACCCATCACAGTGAACACATTGTATGGCCTATAGCGATAAGGGTCACCCATTGATGCCGACTACAATAACATCAAAAGATCGAGTTAATAATGTGCATCAACTATTAATAAATAATGCATAGTTGCAAAACATGGTACATGACTAAGACATTTCTAAATTGATGTAGTTTTACATGCTAGATCTATCATGTAGCTCGTAACATAAACAAAAGAATTAATCGTACAATGATGCATAATGCAAGACACTGTGTGAATTAGAGATGAGGATTTGGTCAAGCACATTGCAACTATGCAAATATAATTGACTTATATTACTGTACACATGTGGAAATACACTGTAACAATGGGAGCATGGGTACTCCCGTTCATGTACCTTTTTTCTAGCTAGTACTAACATGACAAACCCTAATACTTATATATAAAAATTTTTATGATATTTGGACCATAAGATGAGCTTATAAATGCACCACAATACTGAATGGATTATTTCGATCCCACTAACTTCTTCGACTGACTAAGCTATGAGTCACAACGCTTCAATCTCAAAATGTACGGTGTGAAACAAGTTTGGATTTACTTCAACAAATGCACATCACAAGTTCCAGCAGAGTAACAACTACAGACATACACAGACAACTATGGAGGGAAATAGGTTGGAAAGAAAAGGAATTTCGTTAATATTCCGATATACATGTTCAAGAGTTTAGGAAGCGTCAGACACATCATGGTCGGCAGACCTGCACAACTGAGTACAGATATCACCACAACTGAGTTCAACGCAGAAGAACAACCATGGTTAGAGCTATACGAGAAGAGGTGTGAGTTGGAGATATATAGTCGATGGCATGGGTTACAAGTTCCTAAGGCACGGTCAGCCGAATTACCTAAAGATGAACCTACCAGCATACTTACTCGTCTTAAACGGGAGAACAATCAAATGCAAAGGCGACTAGACCGTTTTCATGTAGTCCAAAAGGTTAGGAAACATCTATCAGGAAAGGTGCAACAGCGAGCTATCAAGTCTATTAATGAAATTACTACTTTAGACGATGATAAAGATATTTCAGACTTCTCAAATTCAAGCAATGATGATTTCTAAAAATTCCTACCTATGAAGATTAGACGTTGTTAATGTCTAGATATTCTGTGTAAGACGTAGTGTGGTTGTCAATATCTAACAATGATGATTATGTACGTTCAACTAAAGTATGGAACGCATTAATGCATGATATGTGAGTCCCACCACCTATGGACACATATTAACAAATAATATATAGGGAGACCAGTATACAATTTTGTCTATAGTAACCACTTTTATTGCTTTTGCATTGTTGGTTTGTTAATAAAATTTATCAACATGATCGTAAATGCTACTTATCATATTCTTATAATTATGTGTTATCCTTCATTTTACTAACCATCTTATAACAATCTAAGAAGAAATAAGGTATATAGTTGATTGCTTCTTGCCATGCTAAAGATTCTCATTCTCTAGTGATTAAAATTTACTACAACAAACAACCAAAATCACACCAATGTACTCACATAACACTCATTCAACCAAAAAAAAAAAAATAAGTACAATATCAAATAGAAATACCATTGCCATAAAATTCTGGTATGGGTTTTTTACCTGAGGTGATACAAATTTCAGTTCAATTCGAAATCAGCCGTGGATTTGTGAAGCAGCAGTGGATTTCAGTTCAGACTGAAAGCAAGACAATCTAAACGGAAGCAAATGTAATGCTATAACATAAGCATATCTCGATTCTAGGCAAATCGATTTTGCTTTATCACTCGATGATTCCATAGTCGGGTTACGTATAACTCGCTTTTAACGTAATCGAGTTATGTACGGATTAAAAAAAATGGAAATGCCACGCTGGCGTGATAGTATATCTCGATTCTAGTGAAATCGATTTTGCTTTATAACTTGATAATTCCACAGTCGAATTATGTATAACTCGGTTTTATTGTAATCGAGTTATGTACAAATTTTTTTTTTTTTTAAAAAAAAAGAAGGCAAAAATCTCATAAAAACTTGACTATACGATTATCAAGTTTTATGTATAACTCAATTATTATAATGTCGAGTTTCAAAACAAGGGCATATTCCTATATAGTTTGAGAAATTGGGCAAAACGCTGGAAACTTTTGCTGAAAGGGGCAAAACCTCATTTTCTCCGTTATATTCGAAAGTTTGTGGGTGGAATTTCCTTGGAGTACTATAGGGCTTGAATCTAACTAAGCTTCGATGATTAAAATTCTTGGAGTTTCCAGAATCACCAAACCTAATGTTAGAAGAAACCATTAGGCTTTGAAAATTTGTGAAAATGATCCTTATTTTAATTTTATTCTAATTTAAAGATTTGGATGTGGAAGTTCTTTGGGCATGAACCCAGTAGAGCTTTGACATTTGAAGTTCTTAAGTTTGATTTCACAGAGCTCAAAAACTTTTGATAAATGACCTCCAACACAAAATTAGTAGATGCCTTTATTTATAAAAGTCTTAAAGAGGTTTAATATATAACATACAACTAGTTTAGACTCGCAACATGAAGGTGTCATAATTTAATTTAAGTGACTTCGTGTATTAATCTCCAAGAGTCAAGTTGCATTATATGAATTGCCAAATAAAATACTATAAATTGAAGTAATAAATGATGGTTTTTAATTAATTAATTGAGTTGCCTATGCTACATTACATTAAAATACTAAAATATATATACAAGCGATTGGTCACTTATGAGTATCATATATTATTTTTATTTTGATTGGTCAAAATTTCTCACTACAAATGCCCTCTTCCGATCGAGAGAATGTATCTCATGAAGTGGCTATGTAGAACCCATATGATGTGAGAGGATGACTTCATAAAGCCATCTCATAAGATAATTTCCTAAAATACTAGGGTTGTTTTATATTTACAGAAAAGTCAGACAACCTTTACTTGAGTAATCTCCTCCTCAAAGGTTTGAATGTGGTAATTAATAAGTGAGCAAATATCCAAATTTAAATGCAGATGCTTAATTCTTGCGTTCTGTATATGATTTCTTGAGGACTTTTTTCATTATTCTTTTGTTTTCAAGGATGACATTTGTGTGTACATAAAGCAGGTTTAGCCTCTTTCAACTCGATCATGGAAAAAAAATTTAAAAAAAAAAAGAAAAAAGAAAAGAAAACCAATCATGAGTTAGCCTATGAACTATCCGATGTGCTCATTTGCTTTATGTGAAACTTTCATCCAATGCTTCAATGTACTAATGCAGATCACATGACTAATTTTGAATATGTGCTAACCGGTAGTACCAGGAACTAGAACACCGGAACAAATTAAGCTAAACCTGCTCTATGCAAACGTATTTGGCATTAGCTTTTAATTTTTTTTAGCTTTTATGTACAACTTTTTAAAACTTCACATTTTCTTGTTTTTTCTTACTTTTTCAAATTTTTTCAGATTACAAATATACTTTAACATACTTTCAGTGAAAAGTTTTTAGTAAAAAACTAAAGAGTAAATTGCAAATTACACCCCTGAAGTTTGGAGTCGATTGGATTTTACACCCCAAAGTTTGAAAAAATTGATTTTGTACCCTGAAGTTTGGTTTCATTAGCAATTCACCCTCCACGATTAGTTTCTATTGTTAAGTGCCCGTTTGTTTCAGCTTTCAAATGGCAAAACGCGTTTTTTGAAACCAAAAAAATAAATCAGGCGTTTGGTAATGTTTCAAAACGTGCTTTTTCAAAAAAGTTGCGTTTTGAAATGTAAAGAATTCATCCAAAACGTGCGGACAGGTTTCTTGAGCTTTTGCAAACGCAAAAGCGCTTTTGATCAATATTACCGTTGGAAATACAAAGAATGACCCAAATTACCCTCACCTCACTAACCACAAAATACACTGAAAACTGAAAAGACAAACACAGAAAATAATAGCCACAATATGCCATAACCTCCACTGCCAATCTCACTCTTAACAACCCGATCTGAATCTTCCGACATGGCTAAATCTGCATCAATCTGACTTCAATTCCCATTTGGTTCTGGGGTTACGAAGAGAGAGAGGTATTGAAGATTTTTGGTGAAATTAAGAGAAATTACCTTAGGTGAATTTTCTTGATCTGAATCATCCCATTTGTAAGTGGTTGAATTTAGAGGGGAAAAAAAAGAATAAAAAAGATCAAGGTGAAGAAGTTCGTGGGTGTTACAGAAGAAGTGCAAAAAAAAAAAAAAAAAAAAAAAAAAAAGAAGGCGAAGAGCCCTGTGGAACGTTTTGGAGATTGGAGGAAGTGGCGGGGAAAAAAAGAAGAAAGAAGGGGAAAAAAAAAAGACTAAAGGTACGTGTGTGGAGGAGAAATAAAGAGGGAAAAAAAAAAGGAAAAAAGAAGGAAATATGGTACATGTGTGGAGAAAAAAAAAAAAAAAAAGAGAAAAAAAGGGAAAAAAAAGAAGAAGGAAATACTATCACAATATTTTCACAATACTATCACAATATTTTCACAATACTTTCACAATAAATCTTAAATGGTAGGTTATTATTAGTTAATATTGGTGAGAAAAAAATAATTTTTTTAGAATGAAAAAAAAATTTTAATAGTATGTTTAAATTAAAATCAATATCAATTATCACAATATTTTCACAATAAATCTTAAGTTGTAGGTTATAATTAGCTAATATTGGTGAGTAAAAAATAATTTTTTTAGAAAGAGAAAAAAATAATTGTAATAGTACGTTCAAATTAAAATCAGTATCAATTATTACAATATTTTCACAATACTTTCATAATAAATATTGAGTGGTAGGTTATTATTAACTAATATTGATGAGAAAAAAATAATCTTTTTAGAAGGAGAAAAATTGGTTTAAGTATTATGCATTAGTTGATTTAAGTATGAAACAAATTCCTTTATATTTACATTGTCCTTTTCGGTAATTTACCACTCAAACTATCACTTTTATAAGTGCTAGCCAAACATTCAGTTTTTTCAAAAAGCACTTTTTAACAGCTTTTACCAAACACTCAATTTTTACAAAAAATCCAGTTTCATACCGCACTTTTTGAAAACTCCATTTTTTCAAAAAGCTGAACCAAACACACCCTAAGTGACACATCATTATGCTGGTGTTTTTTTTTTTTTCTTTTCTTTTTTTCCAAATTAGCTCCAAAACTACGTTGTTTCAGTGACGACCAAGCTATCGCAATCAAAACTACATAGTTTTAGGCCTAAACATAAACATATTTCTATAGCTTAAATGACCGCGTTCAAGCTAAACTCTAAAAAAAAAAAAATAGAAACCATAACCCCACAATCTGTCTAACCAGCTAGTCCTGGACAGATAAACCAGGAATGCCATTGAGAAAAGCTGAATAGCCCGTAAATAGAATTATCCCCCTTCCTCTTTCAACAATGCCCGAAAGAAACTAATTCCAATTTTATGGTTACCAAAAAAAATATATTCAAATTTTTACAAATTAATCAAATCAATATTAAACCCAAGAAATTATTGTGAACACAAGAAGAGTATGGAAAGAATCAGTTAAAAAGCGTTTGGTTACCGACAACATATATTAATGAAACAAAAATTAATGTTGAAAGTCAATATAATAACATGGGAATTGAAGATGATTATAGTACTAGTTTATGGCTAGTATCTGAGGATAGCCCGCCATTGGGCGCTGTGGAAGGCACCTATGGAAGAGACAACAAGGGACTTCTGAAAGGAGTCAACTAGAATGTCAGAGAAGTTTGTGGTTTGCCAATTCTTATTAGTATTAGAGTAACCATTACTGCATTATACACCATGGGATTTGCCTGGGTTCACATAGCCGATGGTTTGCAGACAGATTGTGGGGTTATGGTTTTTGTTTTTTGATTTAAATGCCGTCGTTTAAGCCAGAGTAATGTGTTTTAGGTTTAGGCCTGAAATTTTCTCTCAAAAAAATATATATATATTTAGGTTTGAAACTTTCTTACAAAAAAAAAAAAAAAGTTTAGGCTTACATGACTTAGTTTTGGGGATGATTTGGCAAAAATAAAACACATTAACATGATGATGTGTCACTTAACAGCAAAAACTAACTGCAGAGGGTGAATTGCTTACGGAACCAAACTTCAGGGTGTAAAAATCAAGTTTTTAAAATTTTGAAATATAAAATGTAGTCAACCTCAAACTTCAGGGTGTAATTTGTAATTTACCCAAAACTAAATAAACTATTCTTAAATAGATGTGTGTGTGTGTGTGTGTGTGTGAAGAATTTTTTTTTTTTTTTTCTTGATAGGAAGTTTTGCAATTTCATTAAACGTGGGTGGAACCCATAGAAATTACATCAGATTGAATTTGCGATACAATAATAGGGGGAGTGTCCTCCACCCAGATCGCACAGTCTACAATATCCTTGGCGTGCTTAGCCATTAAGTGGGCTGCTATATTATTGTCACGCTTAGTAAAGTTTGCCCTCCACGAAGTAAAAGCCGAAAGCCACGTTTTTGACCCCACAATGACCTGTTGAATGGAGGCTGGGGCAGGTGTTTCATTTGTCAGCCCATGATAGACAACCTGCGAGTCCCCCTCCATTACGATCTGTCTAAGGCCCAACTCCCATGCAAAGATGATCCCGCATTCCATTGCCTTTGCTTCAACTTCCAAGGCGCCCAGAGGGAAGCGTAACTTCTTTAAGAGAGATCCCATGATCTGTCCTCTGCCATTTCAAGCAACAACACCAATCCCACAACATCCAGTCCCCCCGAAAACGACACCATCAACATTGATCTTATACCATTCAGACGGTGGGGGCTTCCAGGGGGTCGGCGCTTGAGCAGGTCGAGGGCCAAGGGCATTTGATGCTTGTTTGTACTCCTCAATATACCTGCGGGCATTGTTAACAATTGTAGTTGCCGTTTTGGATGTGCCACCATGGTTCACTTCATTTCTATTCTTCCAAATGCCCCACACAGCTGTTGCCAAGATTTCCAAATCAGCGTGACCATGTTTCTCCCTCAGCAGCCAAAAGAAGTCCATAAAATCCCGTGGTTTCCATATAAGGCTGGGGGGTTGCACATGTAACGTAGTCCATACCTCCCTAGCGAGGTCGCAGCCCCAAAAGATGTGCTCTGGCGTTTCAGTTGAGTCGCATAGGGCACAGTCAACCTCTATCGGAACATGGCGGTCTCTAAGCCTCGTTTTTTATGGGAGGATGTTTTTACAGGCGCGCCAAATGAAGCTTCTGATTTTATTTGGGCAGTTTAAGCTCCATATAGTCTTCCAAGTTGAGGTCATAGGTGAGCTGTCAAAGCATTGGGCATTGTCTTGGCAAGTTAGGAGTCTGTGAGCTATACGGTATACGCTTCGCACGGAGAAAACGCCATTTGCAGTGGCTGACCAAATTTGACGGTCCTCCGTAGGAAGGGCACTAAGAGGAATGCCGAGAATTGTATCAGCTTCATGGGGAAGAAAGGTGCAGCGGATAAGGTCTGTTTTCCATATATGCAAATCATGGTCAATGAGGCATGAGACTAGCTCACCGTTAGCAAGGTGAAGCGCTCTTCGCGGACTCGTAACGCGGAATGTTGTTGGAACGGGAATCCACTTATCCTCCCAGATTTTTGTTTGCATTCCATTTCCTATGCTCTATCTAACTCCCTCAGCAATCATGGGCTTGGCTGCCATGGCTCTACCAAGTAAAGGAATGACGTTTTCCAAGCTGGGCATCAAGAAAGGTGGAGTTATCAAAGTACTTGGCCTTGAAGACTTGGTAGAACAGAGTGTTGTGATTTTTCAAGAGCCGCCATCCTTGTTTTACTAGAAGTGCTAAATTGAAGGCGCGTAAGTCTCGAAAGCCCATTCCCCCATCAGCTTTAGGTGTACATAATTTATCCCAAGCTATCCACGGTATTTTCCTTTCCTCCTTCTTTTGGCCCCACCAGAACCGACTGATCATAGCCCCCAAATCCTTGCAGAGAGAGTCCGGGAGCTAAAAACAACTCATCGTGTAGGTGGGAGTGGCTTGGGCAACGGCTTTGATGAGTGTTTCTCTCCCTGCACCTGACAGCAAGTTTCCTTTCCAGCCAACGATCTTCTTCCCAACCTGGTCTTTGATTCCGTTAAAAGCCTTTTTCTTGTTTTTTCCGATTAAAGAGGGAAGGCCCAAGTATTGATCATGCTGTTTAATGATTTGGGCACTAAAGAGGTTCTTGATGGATTCTTGAGTTTCAGGGCTGGTATTTTTGCTGAAGAATAAGGAGGTTTTTTCTCTATTCATTTGCTAGCCCGAGGCTGTTTCATAGTTTTGTAATACCTCCCAAACCCGGTTGCATTCGTTCATGGTGGCCTTACAGAAGACGAGGCTATCGTCGGCGAAGAGAAGGTGGGAGATTGGTGGTGCTTTCTTACATACAGCCACACCTTTAATATTGCCCTGAAGCTGTTCCTTCTTTAACATTGCCGAGAGCGCCTTAGCGCATATGAGGAAGAGGTAGGGTGATATGGGATCACCTTGACGAATTCCTCGCGATGGCCGGATCGATCCTTTTGGTTCTCCATTTATGAGGATGGAGTATGTGGTAGTTGTGACGCACATCATTATGAGAGAGATCCATCGCTCATGAAAACCCAGCTTGCGCATGATCATTTCTAAACCCAGCTTTGCGCATGATCATTTTTTTTTTGGTTCCTACTTTAACATTATACCCAAATAGAATTTAATGTGCAGGACATCATTTTTTTTTTCTTTTTTGGAATGTGCAAGCCTTGATGTTACCCTTCTTTTATATGCCTAGTGTCATGTCAAATAAAAATACTCACTCATTTTTGAGTACTTCATTCATCACAATTAGCTATAGATTTATATTTTTATGTCTGATAAAATAACTAAAATTTAAAGTAAAATAAAAATTAGATAGATAGCATATCATGATTAATAAACATAAAATGAAATACTCTAAGACGGGATTAATATTTGTTACATGCCCATTTGTTTCACTTGTTATTACAATTTTTTTATTATTAACACTTGGCACCTTGAGAGATTGAGAACACTGAATGAGGCGGTGTTGTTTTCCTTCTCATGTATGTATTAGGTTTTTTTTAATTTTCAACTCCTATTCCGAAATGCATGCAAACCTATATATATAAAAAGCACACATACATACTTACCTCCTCACAAATAAGGTGGCCGTCACTCATAGCGTAGGTAATATATTGCTTCTTCTTCTTCTTACTTTTTTTTTTTTTTTTTTTTTTTTTTTCCCCTCCTGGTTTTCCTCTGTATCTGCTTATTGTTGCATGCAAGTAGGGCATGCACAAGGTACAATATATCATACTGTAGCTGTTGGGATTTTCTTATTTTTTCATTAACTGCTCCTCACGTATGTGCATATATAGTATAGACTATACTATAGATAGAGACCTTATTTCATATATTTTATGGTTCTGATCTTCTTGTGTTCCTGAGTGTAGGTGTTTCTTGAAGATTATTGTTGTCAGCAAGAGAATCCTAAACACGAATTAGTAATTGGCTAAGAGTAAGTAGGTGCATATATATAAATTTCTCTTCTTGGATTAGGTCATGTGTGGCTGGCTTTATAATTATTCTTTTTGTTTGTTAATTTGTTTCATTCTTTTTTCACCAATGCACCAGTTTTGACGATATATATTTGATTTGAACTTGACATTGATGTTTTTATTGTTGTACTAGGGCACCAATTTTGTTTGATTTGAAGATATCACCAGTTCCTTTAACTTGCTTTTCACCTTCACGTTGTTCATGCATGCAATGAATCTTACTTGCTATCACATATTAAAGCTTTAATTATTATTATTTTCCCTCTCTGGTGCATGGAACATATGTTTCAAGAGAAGTTCCTAAGTGAATTTTTTCTTACTAAGTAGTAAAAAAAACACATCCCATTGCTTTTTCTTGTTTTTTTTTTTTCTTCATGGCTTGTGTTGTCTCATCATTATTATTATCATTATTATTATTATTTGCGGTAATAAAGTGTGTTGTCTAATTTGCACTTTTTTTTTTTCAAAAATATATAAATTAGGTAGTTGAAGAACTTCGTAAGGTCTAATATGAGAAACTACTATAGCATGAGTCCCAGTCGTGTAATAATTAATTATTAAAAAAAAAAAAAAAAAAGACAAACAGAACCTTAAATAGTTGGAATCGGCCCTGTCGGACCCAAAAGATCCGGAGCCCATGTGGACAGCCCACCAAATGGGAAAAACCCTAACTCTTATTAGGTTTTGCATGATTGTAAATATATATGTTGTTTTTACGTGAAAAACACATAGCTAGTGCCTCCTAGAGTCCTAGGTTTTGAAAATACCTTAGGTTTGTTTTCTTTTTTTAATTACAGATTTCATTGAATTTTCAATTAAACAACTTGGAGCGATCCTATTTCACTTAGATGGCCAAGATCACAAATCCTGTTTAGGATTCCATATGAGTATTTTCATTATTTTCATGCACTTTTAAATTTATATTATTTTTTGGAATTATTACATGGATTATGTTTGAATGTGATTCTGTGTGGATATTTGATTATTAGAAGATGTTTCGTAGCAAAGACTGATCAATGCTTCTATATTCTTTATGGGAGCTTCGGGTTGTGTATCAGAACTTAGGAGCCCAATTTAATTTGTTCTAGCTAGATTGTACTAAAAAAAATAGTGCTTATACATAATAGTGTAATTTTTTAAAAATAACTTTGCATTGCATTTTAAGATTTTGATATATTGTACCCTTTAATTGGAATGATTGTGGATTCAACAAGCATAAATGGTTGCCAAATATCTTGGTTAGATGGCTTGAATGAGGAGAAGATATCACAAATCCGCTATATACACCCTCGATCTTATTGTATGTGGGTCCTATATGATTATGGATTCCCGTAGTGAGAGAGGAGATACATCAGATTCATTAAATAATTATCGTTGAGGGAGAATATGTGTACTTGTGTGATGACCAATATATAATACATTGTAGTGTATAAATCTCTCACATTCCTAATGAACCTATTAACATTGTTTCAGGTTATTTGTAGCTGTCCCCAATGGCCGATTATCCAATCAAAGAATGGTTTACCCAAGATCCAAAGCCATACCCAGTGATTATAGCTATAGGAGTGGTGCTAATCTTAGCAATCATCAAGCCATGGTGCATGGTTTTTGATTACTTTACCATATATGCTGGAGCTGAGTTCAAGCTTGCTGCCTTGGGCATCTTACTCATTGGGGGATTTCTTGCATGGCATATGGATAGCTTGCATAGCTTCTTTTCGAGGTGTCCAACCAGTGGTGTCAATCGGGCAAGACAATACCTTGACAAGGATTCTATCATGACATTTGTGCTGTTCGTGGTTGTTTCTGTTATGCTAGTTTTCATTGGACAACATCAGCAGAGTGTTCATAGTGATTGGTATTAGATAATAGTATACTATATTAACATTGCTCCTTTATTAATCAGGGTAGGTTTCGTTAGATACTCTTAGTATTCTGTTGTCGCAGTTAAGGAACAAAGGCTCAATAATAAATTTTGGAATTGATGAAGTAGTTTTTCCTATATTATATATTTTAATTTTTTACTTGATTAGCTATGTGTGATTACTAAAATCTGGTCATTAATTTAAGAAAGTAGATTATAATTCGTGGAAATACATTATTGGATTCCTAAAGATTACATGTTGAGTGCTTTTAGTGATATTTGAAGTCAATGAGTGTATCTCAACCAAAAAAAAAAAAAAAGAGAAGGTAATGAGTGTTTTTAGTGCTTGAAGTTTAAAAAATAAACAATATTAGTCTTTCCATCTACTTCTGTTAATTTTCTAGTATGCATGTCTAATGAAACAATAATGTGACATTTTTCTAATGATATATAATCTTTTTTTTATTAAAATAAACAAGTTAAGCATCCACCTCACCCAAATCCTCCGTAGCACATTAGCACCCTTCAAAGCCTCTTGCACCTTCTCCAACTTCACAGCTATCTCCATCGCCTCCTTGAACGCCCTCACAAACTCCTTCCCCACGGTCCTACTCATCCAAAGTTCCAAACCTCAATCTGTTGGCTTAAAAATGCAATCATTTTCTATTTTATCAATAGGTATAACCAGGGGTGGAGAAATTTCTTTATGATGTGCACTAGAAAAGCTACCTTGCTAAGATGTGTATATAGGCTAGCTTGAATCCACAAAGTGATAATTTCTAGTTCACATTGATAAAAGAAAGCACACACGATGGTTAATTAGTCTAGCTAGTGAATTTTTAGTACCAAAAGAAAACACACACGGTGCTCTATTTGATGGAATAGAAACTAAATTGTTAGTTTTTAGTAGTAAACCTCGAACCCACCAGAGATTCCTTATATCCACCAGAGATTCCTTGAATCCACAAGGTAATCTAGAATCCACTAGCGCAAGAAATTGAAAAAGTTTGAATTTTTATAAATAATAATCTCTACTGTCAGTGGAGGCTACAATGCGTTTATATAGTAAAAGTAAAACCTAGAGCGGTTAGGAAAACCTTCAAAACCCTAATTTGACTAAACAACTTTAAAAACAAGGAAATAATAACCCTAAACCTAAAATAAAGAAAATTACAAAAAAATCTAAAATTAATATATTACAAAAATTAAATATTTGATTCTATTCTACATCATTTAATTGCTAATTATAATTGCTAATTAAGACTAGAGGACGGTTAATTTTGTTTAGCATTTAGCAATATTAGTTACTCAGTTTGACACCAATCCAACCTCAAAAACCTTAAACTACTCCCTTTTACAATTTGTTTTTTTTTTTTTAATCAATCTGGTTCGAGTTTGATGACCATAATGGAGTGGTTGACAATAACTGATATTGCTAAATGCTAAACAAAATCGACAACCATAGTAGCGGCATCCAACTTTGTCGGTCGCAGTTTAAAACCGACCACATTGTCGGTACCCTTTATTTAATGATTCAACAACAACAACAACATGAAACAAGGTTGTTTAGACCCAACAAAACAAGTATACAACCACCTCAACAACATGAAACAAGATCATTTAGACCCAACAGAAAAAGTGTACAACCACCTCAACAACAACAACATGAAATGAGGTCGTTTAGACCTAATAGAACAAGTGTAAAACCACCTCCATTTATTCATAAAGCCCTAAACCCTCTGTGTCTGTGACTCTTCACAGTCTTAGTTTTTGTAACCATTGGTTGCTTCGACCTGAACATACCATACCTTGACTCTTCACAATCCAACAAAACCACTCGCACAAAGGTCGTAGTCAAAGCCATGGAGCTAGGCCACACTAGGATCACTCTCAAAGGTGTAATGTCCAATCGCTTGAATGTTGAGTGTTTTTAGAGCTCTATTTCTCACCCAAAAAAATCAAATAAAAATAAAATTGAGTGCTTTTAGTGATATTTGAAGTTAATGAGTGTTTTTAGTACTTAAAAGTTTAAAAAATAAACAGTGTTGGTCCTTCTATCTACTTCTGTTAATTTTCTAGTATTCGTGTCTAATAAAACAATAATGTGACATTTTTTTAATGATGTATAAATTTTTATTATTATTAAAGTAAACAACTTTAGCATCCACCTCATCCAAGTCATCCATAGCACATTAGCACCCTTCAAAGCCTCCTGCACCTACTCCAACTTCACAGCTATCTCCATCTCCTCCTTGAATGCCCTCACAAGCTCCTTCCCCACAGTTCTACTCATCCAAACCTCAATCTCTTAGCTTAAAAATGCAATCATTTTCTATTTTATCACTAGACTAACCATGGATGGGGGAAACCAAATTTTTTTATGATGTGCACTAGAAAGGCTACCTTGCTAAGGTGTGTATGTAGGCTAGCTTGAATCCATAGAGTGATAATTTCTGGTGCACATTGATAAAAGAAAGCATATGCGATGGTTAATTAGTCTAGCTAGTGAATTTCTAGTACCAAAAGAAAGCACACATGATGCTCTATTTGATGGAATATAAACTAAATTGTTAGTTTCTAGTAGTAAACCTCTAATTTACAAGAGATTCCTTAAATCCACAAAGTAGTCTAGAATCCACTAGAGAAAGAAATAGAAAAAGTCTAAATTTTTATTGATAATAATCTCTATTACTATTGGAGGCTACAATGCATTTAAATGGTAAAAATAAAACCTATAGTGGTTAGGAAAACCTTCAAAATCCTAATTTGAATAAACGACCTTAAAAACAAGGAAATAATAATCATAATTCTAAAATAACAAAAATTATATAATAATACTAAAATTAATAAACTACAAAAATTAAATAGTAGATGTTGTCCTACATCATTTAATTGCTAATTAAGACGAGGATAAAGAGAATGATCTATTCTATTTAGCTTTTAGTAATATATGTTGCTCAGTTTGACTCCAATCCGACCTCAAAAATCCTAAACTTCTTCCTTTTATGGTTCTCTGATCAGTTTGGTCCCTTTATTTGAAAATTAAAACCGACCACATTGTCGGTAATTTTATTCAAAAATTGGTATTAATAGGTCATGATTTATTTACTTACAAAAAAATATATATATATATATATTTTTTTTTTTTGGTGAAAAAAAAATATCTATATATATATATATATATAATAGGTGAAGTAAAAAAAAAAGCCAATTGGAATTCTAAATTAGAATTCTAATCTATTATTGTGCCACGTGTCAACGTAAATATGATATTGGAGTCTAATTTGAAATTCCGATGTGCTTCTTTTTTTTCTTTTTTTTTCACACCCATGTATTTTTAGGTTCACCTCCCTTTTCCACACCCGTGTATTTTCAAGTTCACCTCCCTTTCTTTCAGGTTCACCTCCCTTTTCCACACTCACGTATTTTCAGATTCACCTTCCTTTTTCACATGGAATTTCAAAAGAATCTCTTGGTATCAATGATATATGTATTTGGGTATTTTTGTATCTTATATGAGAAGAGGTTCTCCAAATATTCCGATTGTACTTGTCTTTACAGTTTTCATAGTCCTAGTTTATGCTCTGCAAAACGAATTTCAACCATTCCTAAGGTTTTATTACTGCTTTCTTTCATCTACCTATACTGTCGTTCCTTTTTGTATAAGTTTTTTATTGTTTAATTATATAATTTTGTGGTTTTCCTATGATTGATGTTATATGTTTATTGTCTTTCATTTGCCTACACTTTCTTTCCTTTTTGTCAATAATTTTTATTGTTTAATTATAAAATTGTTTTATTTTTCTATCATTGATGTTGTATATTTCTTTTCTTTTTCATAACATGTTATTAGCACGAGTCTCTACCCAATTTCGAAAGGAAGTTGTAATCTCATTATTCTTTAAATATAAAAGATTATTTATGTAGTTTTCTCAACTCACTGTAAGTTTTCTTTTAAAGAATTAGTGTTTATCCTATTTGTTTGTCTTTAAGTTTTACGCTCATAATTTTAGTGATTTTTAATTGATAATTTTTTTTTTTATGAGATTCATGTTATTCTATTGTTATA
The DNA here is from genome assembly GCA_032878915.1 of Castanopsis chinensis. Taxonomy (NCBI): domain Eukaryota; kingdom Viridiplantae; phylum Streptophyta; class Magnoliopsida; order Fagales; family Fagaceae; genus Castanopsis; species Castanopsis chinensis. The sequence goes on from JAVQMG010000133.1 coordinate 6,160,896, forward strand.
TATTGTTATGAGATGTACGTTATGAGATTCACATTTAATTGATTAAAATATTTTGTTAAAAATGGTTTGTGATAAAGTAACTTAATCATAGTTATATGTACCGTGAATGAATCAACCTTGAATATATATGTCTATGTAGCATTCTTTCATTAGAATTTTGTATGATAAAAATATTTGTTAAAAAATTAAATAGTACTAAGTTTTATTAAACATGAATAAACTAAGTCTTTTAAACATGACTAAACTCATAATTAATAAATAAATAAATAAAAAACAAAACCAACAGTATCACTTAAATAAAAAAATGTAATATATTTATTGGTTTATTAAATTATATCTATTCCCGTGCGGTAGCATGGGTTACATACTAGTTTACCATAATAGAGAAATCGGAGTTTGATTTATTTGCCACATTGTCAGTTTGATCAGTTCATGATGGCGAAAACCACATTTTCATCCTTACATTTTCACCCGATTCCCGCTTTGGTCCCTATGTTTTATTTTCACCACTTTTAGTCCTCATTTTAAAAAATGTGTTCCGTTTTAGTCCTTGCTGTTACTCATTTAACAGAATTATCCTACGTGGCAAACGGTCCAACAGTAAATGTTGACGTGTCCATTAAAATAATATTAAACGTGTCCACATCAGCAATTTCATTTTTTAAAAAAGCCACATCAGATTAAAATAATATAAAAATTTCTAACCTAATTATTTTAAAAATAGAAAAGAAATTAGTTAAATTAATTTTTTTCTTTTTCTTTTTTTTGGAAGACATGAAGAACAGAACTATGTGTTCTTCGTTTTCTTCCCCAGATTTGAAGCCACCGATCACCCAGATCAACAAAACTCAGATAAACAAAACCCAGGTCAACCTTAAATTTGACAACCCATACACCACAAACCCAGATCAACAAAACTCACAACCCACAAACCCACTGTCTTTCTTTCCCTTTCCTTGCTCCAATCTCTCTCCAATATCATCACTGTCAACTGGGTATTAGAGCCAAGACCAGATCTCACTAGAGGAGAAAGCATAACCCAAATTGAAACAAAATTTTTTGGACAAATTCAAATAACCTAGAAGAGGTAAAGCAAGAAATCCTTTGATCCATGCTCCGACCCGCGAACAATCAGACCCACCCTTCGATCCACCCTTCGATCCACGCTCATAACTCCTTAGATCCAAGCTCCAAACCAAAAAACCCACACTCCGACCTACGACTCCTTCGATCCATGCTCCGACCCACGAACAATCAGACCCATGCTTCGATCCACCCTTCGATCCATGCTCACAAATCCTTCAATCCACGCTCACAACTCCTTCAATCCACGCTCCAAACAAAAAACCCACACTCCGACCCACAACTCCTGCGATCCACGCAAACCCATAAAGAGAGAACAAAGAACAGAGAACAGAGGGAGATTAGAACAAGCCTCAGCGGCGGTGGGTGCTAGGTTGGTGGGTCTGGGTCTCAACGAGAATAAAGAACAAAGAAAGAGAAGTGAGAACAAAGAAAAAAGTGAGAGAGGAGAGAGAAGAATAGTTCGATTTGACTCATTTCTCTTAAGAAAGATTTCTCAATCCATAAGGATTAATTTGCTAAGAATATAAGTCAATCTTTTGGGAAAAAACACAAAGAAAATGAAGAACATATAGCTCTGAATTCATCATGTTCTTCCAAAAAAAGAAAAAAATTAATTTAACTAATTTCTTTTCTTTTTTAAAAAAAAAAATTAGGTTAGAAATTTTTTTATTATTTTAATCTGATGTGGCTTTTTTTTTTTTTTTAATAAAATTGCTAATGTGAACAAGTTTAATATTATTTTAATAGATACGTCAGTATTTATTGTTGAACCGTTTGTCACGTAGGATAATTCTGTTAAATGAGTAACGGTAAGGACTAAAACGGAACGTATTTTTCAAAATGAGAACTAAAAGTGATGAAAATAAAACATAGAGACCAAAACAGAAATTGCGTAAAAATGTAAAGATGAAAATGTGGTTTTTGCCGTCGATGATTTATTTGCAAAAAATAATAATTTAATAGTATCATGAAAAGAGAAACCCAACAGCACTTTGAAAACACTCCCTGGGCCAGTAATTTACTCTGTTATGGGTCCATCCGTTACAAACAGTGATTAATATCTGGTTAAAAATTTAGAAGAAACACCGTAGAAACAAAAAAAAAAAAAAAAAGTGTTAACTGTGTAACATTTACTAACATATACAAAAACCTCAATTTATTCGTAAAACCCTAAACCCTCTCTGTCTGAGACACTGTCTCTGAGTCTCAGTTCTGTAACCAATGGGTTTCTTCGACCTCAACATACCGTACCTCGATTCTTCACAATCCAACAAAACCACGCGCACAAAGCTCGTAGTCAAAGCCATGGAGCTAGGCTACACTGGGATCGCTTACAACCGTACGATCAAAGGCGTGATGTCCGATCACGACCGTTGCTCCATCTCTCCCCTCTCTCTCTCCTCTCTCATCAACCTCGTACCTTCTCTCTCTCTCTCCGTCAACCTTCACCGCGACCTCCTCGGCGTCTCACGCGCCACCCCTTTCCGCCAGTACACGCGTCTCACTGTCGTCGCCGAAAATCACTCCCAGAGCTTAGCTCTCAACTCCGGTAACCCTGTTTTGAAAACCTACGACTTGGTCGCTGTCAAGCCCTTGGACCAGACCGTGTTCGATGATGCTTGTGATAAATCCGAGGTGAGTGAGTTCGTGGTTTTCCTAAAGTTTTGATTTTTGTGTTTTGTTTTGAGGTTTGGTCTTTAATGTTTGTGTTGTTTTTTAGGTAGATATAATTGCGATTGATTTTTCGGAGAGGTTGCCTTTTCGATTGAAGCAGGCTAAGGTTAAAGCTGCCGTTGAGGTTTGTTTGTTTGTTTGTTCTTCAATGATTTGAATTTTCGTTTTCTCTGTTTATTGGTTTTGTTCATAAGAAATTTTTTGTGGGCTTTTTGGGTTTCCAGCGTGGAGTTTATTTTGAGATCACGTATTCAGATCTTATCGCGGATGTACAAACAAGGAGGCAAATGATATCCAATGCTAAGGTGAGAATTGCTAAATTTCTCTGTTGATAATGATAATTTGGTGGGACATTTTGTTTGGGCTTAATTGTGGGGTTGGTTCCTAATGTTTAGTGCATGACCGAGTATAGTCTCTGAAGTTCAGAGCTTTAAACTTCAGTCCCGATACCAAACTAAAAACTCACATGTCATCACTATGTAGGGGCTAAAAGTGATCACTTTAAGCTTATTAGAGACTAGAATTGATCACTTTTTGTTTATTGGGACTAAAATCGATTACTTTAAGTTTTGTAAGGGCTAAAAGCGATTAATTTAAGTTTTGTAGGGACTAAAAGCAATCACTTTAAGTTTGTTAGGGACTTGAAGCAATCACTTTAAGTATGTTAGCGATTTGAAGCAATCACTTTAAGTCTTTAAGTATGTTAGGACTAGAAACGATCACCGTAAACTTTAAGAACTAAAATCAATAATAAGTTGAAGTTTAGGGACAATGGTGTATTTTTGCCTTCTGTATATCTCATTGTTATTTGATGAGAGAGGAAATGAGAGAGAGAGAGAGAGAGAGAGAGAGAGAGAGAGAGAGAGAATTGTTATACATGGGAATTCATTTTGTATGTCTCCTTCTTACGACAATACTTGATTTCTGCAAAGGACCACCCCATATGTTCTTCCTAACTTTTGTGTTTCATATTTGATCGCCTTCGAGGAAACTTAATGGCCCCTCACATTGTTATGGCACTCATTTTCCATTGTGGGAACATAGAAATCCTAATTGCTTTCTTCACTCTTTGCTAGTAGAACTTGTTTTCATCTCTTTCAATAATAAGAGAGGTCTTATATTAGTTTAGTTTTGTATTTCCAAAATTTTTTCTCTTAGTTTTCATATTTTTTTTACGCGAAAATGTTAGTAAGCATCTGTCTCAAAAAAGAGAAGGGTTTTTTTTGGGGAAAGGGTGGGGTGTAATTAAATGGATATAAGGTTGAAACAATACTTTCTTGATATATTTGTTATTGAACTAGTTTGGCATGTTTCTGATTAGGGGCCATAGTGTGTGTTTTACAATAAAATTTGTTTTCGTGATATGTGGGTGTATGGTAGCTTTGAAGAAAAATGTTATGGTTGAACACATATAGACAAATTCACAGCTAGGCATGATATGTTATATGATAAAGAGTGTGATTTGCGAAGCACAAAGAAATATTTATTTGCAAATAAACATACAATTCTAGCTGAGATTTAGAATAGTAATAGCATGAGGCTGAAGGTCCTCAAATATAAATTCATTTCTATATGTCCGTATTGTGCAAAGGGTGGCTACACAAGTGTTTTTGATTTGGATAATGTCTTATTTGACCCGAGAAATTTTGTTCAATTAGTTGGTGATCCAAGAGCAGATCAAAGGACTTTTCAAGGAACTCAAGCTATTCTTTTTGATATCAATAAAGCTTATTGATTTCAAATACAAATATTGAGAGATCTATCCTGGACCTCAAGCTATTCTTTTTTAGAACTTTATTAGATTCGTTGTTTGCTTTGCAAAAACAATCATTCCCCACTTTTATTGATTTCCTAGATTCCTGCAATTTCTGTATTTGATTTGTTGACCCCTTGTACACTCCCTACGTACTAGGGTGTTCCTTTTTTATATTAATAAAATTTATTACTTATCAAAAAAAAAAAAAAAAAAAAAGACTTTCAAGGAACTCAGTAGGCAGAGTGAAATCTGAGCCGAACCAGGCTGCCCTGGCCACTTCACAGCCAAGGAAAAGATGATCAATGAACTCTTCATCTTTCAAGCATATGGATATAACTATATGCCTCTTTGCCAATTCACGTAACTGGCAGAATATTAATTAAAACTTAGAGTTTCCTAATGAAAATAATTAATTTGAAGGGAATTTTGAGTTTCCAGAGCAAGTGCCAAATACATTTACTTGCTCCATTCATAAGCTGGTTTGTAGCAGCAGATGAATTACAGCTGTTATGTCATTGCCAATGTGCTTTCTGCACTTCAAAAGATCCTGACTTGAAGTGCGGCCCAAATTAATCTATCAGGATTTCCAATCTTAGAAATGGTTAAACTAAGAATCTTTTTAGCCACCGCCTGACCTGAGGTGCATTAAGCCTCCTGATCAAAGCTGAATTACACCTGGCCAAATATTGGTCTATCAGATTGCTTGCTCTTGAAATATTGATTGGGCCAGATCTAGTAGCTTGTGGCTTCAACTTTGGCCAATAATGGTTACTTGGGATAGGTTTCCCATATCCAATTTTTCATATCACATCTAGTTCCTAAATGACAGAATATTGAACCACAGGACAGATCTAGTAGCTTAAGGCTTTGTCTTTCCTGTTATATGCAGTTAAGACATGTCTGGTATTTTAGTAGACTTTCATGTTTTGTAGCAAATGATGCAATCGCTTCCATAGTCAATACCTTGTAAATTAATCATGTTGGAAAATTCTTCATGATTTTATGGTTCCAAGACGTGTGGATGAATTTCTAACATCTAACTGTACCTTTTTTTTATAAACATTATGTGTTGATTTATTCTTGTATCTAAGTTATTTATGGATCTGCCAATTAATTAAGTTGGACTACTGGTCATATTTTCAGATGCTGGTGGATTGGACTCGAGGAAAAAATCTCATTTTCTCAAGTGCTGCCCCTTCTGTAAATGAACTTAGAGGGCCGTATGATGTTGCAAATTTGTCATCATTGCTTGGGCTCTCTATGGAACGGGCTAAAGCAGCTATTTCCAAAAATTGTAGGTATGAACACTTTTTGAAACCTCACAGCATTCAGTGACTATTGGATGACGTTTATAATTGTCAGAAAATCTTTTCACCAATGTTTGCAGGACTCTTATAGCCAATGCTCTAAGGAAAAAACAATTTTTCAAGGATGCAATCAGAGTTGAAGCAATACCTTCCGGTGTACAATTAGATTTCAACAAACCTTTGGCTAGCGATTGGTTTAAATGGGATCCCATCTCTAGTGGTGAAGGTGATTTGCTATTAGAGGACATGGTGAAGTCTTTTTCTGCCTCCAGTAAAGTATCAAAAACCGTTAAAGCCATTGATTTTGCTTCAGTTATTGACAGCATGCCATCACATGGTTTTCAAGTGAAGCCTTTGATATCTCAAACTGAGGCTGTACCCCAACCTCCAGATAATGGAAAAACCTCTTTGTCTGCTCCTGAAATAGTTGATGTACCTGCCACAGGTTGTGGACTCCCTGAACAGCTTGGCAGTCTTGATCTTTCAAAATCAGATCAAAATTTAGCGTATGATACTCCATTTATATATCAAGCCTCTGGCTGTGAAAATTCTCAAAACTTATACCCACCAGGTGATACTGCAAAAGCTTTGACAAACTCTGAGGAAGTTAAAACTCCCACAACCTCCAACAAAGTAGAAAAGGATAATTCAAATGGGTCAGATGTTAATCTTCCCTTGGATGTAGCAGAAAAGCATGATTTGAAATTACAAAAATGTTTCTCTTGTTGCGAATCACAGATTGCTCCACCAAATGAAAATGTAATATTTCATGCATTGACTCATGACTTGGAGTTAGATGTTCCTTGTGATGTTGATGCTAAACGAGAAATTTTGACACTGTCCGAGGATATTGGTCTTCCTGCTACTACAAATGAAGAGCCCAAGGGTACAAAAAGTTTGGATGAAGTATTAGTTATTTCAATGGAGGTAGATACGACAAATCAGGAAAATACATGTTTGGCCTTAAATGATCCACCTTTGCCAGAGCATTTTTTGGAGGGAGAACAATTTAGGGAGCCAGGGAATGAGGTGGCTATACTTGCTGATCCCATTCCAATTCCAGAGTCTCAAATTGAGGTGACAATTGTAGATGATTCCTCAGTTGCAAATCATGAGTCAACAGAGGTCACAATGGAAGAGCAAACACATGGAGAAGCAGATACCAGTGTGCATGATCCAATTAGCAGTCAATCTATATCAGGTAACACTTTTAATTAGTGTTTAGTATTGACCATATACCACCCATATTTATACTTAGTTTTGCATTATGGTAATTTTATGAATAGAAAACATATTTAAACCCTGCTGTTAGATGTAATCCATTGTGAAGTATTTACTTTCTTTCTTTTTCCTTTAAACAAAACTCTAGAGGCATCTAGTCTTTGGGAGATTTAGGGTCCGTTTGGACAGAGCTTATTACTGAAAACTGAAAACACTGTAGCAAAATAATTTTTAAATGTGTGAATAGTATTGTGGGACCTATTTTTAATAAAAAATTGTAGAAATAAGTACAAAAACAGTGTGCACAGTATGCGCACAGTGCATGCACAGTGCGCGCACAGTGCATGCACAGTGCGCGCACAGTGCACGCTGCACTCTTGTCCCCCGCAGCAGAACCGAAGAAAAAAAAAAAAAAAAAAAAAAGATGCAAAACGTGGAAACGCAGACGCCTAAAATTATAATCTGTATCCAAACTCTCTCTTACTAATCTGCTAGCGTAGCCATGGACAGTGATGATATTGTGAACTAGTATGTAAAACTTTCTTGTATATTGTGACAGCTGTGAATTTTGGCGAAACATTTTAAATGAATTTTACTGAAGACTGTTATGGGCCATCATTGCTGTTCTTAGATTTATTTCATTCTGCCTTATAATTTAACTATTAATTCTACCAACTTTGAAGCTTGTATTAGGCTTTTTAAGTAACAGGTAGTAGATCCGTTTTTTAAGAATGAGACCTGTGTGCACAGCTTCAATTTGGCATGAATTGTGCTTGTACTGTAAGCTGTACTGGTCTTTGTTTCTTTAGGTTTTTCAGGTCTTTTAATTTATTAATGTTTTTGCTCGTAGGATGTCATTGCCAAGAGGCTTTATAGCTTAGTGGCATTGCCTGGTCTCCTTTGCAAGGAGATTAAGTATTTGAATCCCCACTTCCCCCACTTGTTGTAACAATTGAATTATCAAAAAAAATTTAAATCTAGCCATACGGTTTGTAAATCTAGCCATACCAATAATTAATATACTGATGAACCCTTACTGAATGCAGGGAAATCAAGACCAAAACAGAGAATATCTCACCGAGCAGCTTTATTTCCTTTCAAGCGTTTGTTGACTCCTGTAACTCTCAAGAAAAGAACTAAGAAAATGAAAAGCAGGGCTCAGATACCATAACTGTGCAATGATTTTTTTATTTCTCTAATTATAATTGTTGATCGGCAGGCATGTGTAAAATAGTTGAGTGTTGTTTGGTACCAACGTTTTCTAGCCATCATTGTTAACCATTCATGCTAATGTTGGTAAATTTTGTCAACAAACTTTTATTGATATCCAATTTTTGATACTGGAAACAGTTTTGGGCATGATTAGAAAGCAGATGAAAGTAGTGAAATTTCTCCAAAATCTGCCATTGTTCTGGATTGGGTCAAGACAAGTTGGTTTGTGTATCACTCTGCACTCTATCGATAGTTGGGCTGTTAACTTGAATGAAAAAGCATGTCAGATGTGACTCACATGACCTTTGCACATGTGACACCACATGAAAAGACCGAATTACTTGCATTGCAACGTAACTTGTTTAGTTAATTCTCCTATAAAAGAGGAAATTTTACAATGATCTATGCTGCTGCAGTGCTGCTGCTTCTTCTTTTAAAATTTAAATGGCATAAGAAGCATGTTTGGAGTCTTGGCAATTTTTTTTTTATTCATTTTAAATGTCATTTGGGAAATACCTGGGTTTGTAGTTTCAGTACACTTTGAAGCAATGTTTTTTCTGCTGCACTTTGGGATTTAATTTTGTGACAAAATTTACGTACAGTACTTTAAGTGGTGTTCTTTAGATTTTTTTTTTAAGATTCTGTCATGTGATTACTTAACTAAAAAATACACTTTCATGAGAAAAAAATTACATAGTAAAATCTGACTTAAGTGTTGTCCTTAAGTAACAGCACATAACTATCATACTGAAGTGTTGTCCTTTATTTAATTGATTGAGGTTACGTGCATGCGAATCAAATATTCTTGGGCCTAAAAAGCTGCTTTTTTTGTTGGGCCATTTGGGAGGTATTGTTCCTTTCAACACAAAAGTCACTTTTTTTTCTGACCAAAAAAAGTGCTCCTAAATTTTGTTGTCTATAAGAAGCAAGAATGATCTGCTTAGCCCATGCCTGTGATACAAATGAGGTTTCAGATTGGTCTGCCCACTCTTCTATGATCTTTAGGCTTTTGAAATGAGTAATTGGCATTAGAAAAAATCACTTGCAAATGCTGAGGAATTCACAAATGTTTTTGAAGTGACTGAGTTTGGCTCCAAAATCATCTATATGTATTTGAATTCTTTACTCATTTGAACCCAACGAAAAAAGAAATACAGTGTAAACTTCCATATTGCTCAAAAAAAAAATGAAACAGAAAAATAAATTAGGTATTAAATGCAGCATGAGGCACTGTGTAAGCAAAACTATAAGAAATGCTGGGGACCGTGGGGCACTTGAGAGTTTTAGGTATAATTAAATGCATCACATGTTTGTGTAAAGCAACATAATGAATGGCACCCACCCATTGCTTCTTTTATATTTCCCATCATGTAAAAGAGTAAAGAGTGACCCAGGGCTTTTAATTTCTGATGACCCCACTGCACTACTTAATGAGTGAGAGTGAGTGAGAGAGAGAGAGAGAGAGAGAGAAACACAGACCAATTACAAATGGTAATGAAACAGTACAATTGTACAATTCTAAATCGTAACATGTTTTCTACGTTGTAGTAAATATGTGCATGATTATAGTTTGAACTATATATACCTATTTGATTTGCTCTTTTATTCAATGTTAATATTGGTCAATCAAACTGCAAAATTATATAGTGTTATAAGCCCCTCCAAACACATCCTGTGCATGCTCAGAAAAATGGAAAAGAAAATTGAAGATAATCATTTGATTCATTGCAAGTTAGCAAAGATTTAGAGTTATTTGTGGTAAGTTAATTAATAAATAAATAAAATCTAGCAAGTGTAAGAGATTAATATATTATTTTTGCTATCTGAATTTTAGAATTGTCTTATTTTACTATTTTAGCATTATTGTTTAACTTCTTGTGATCCTGAAAAAAATATTCATTTCGGGTAGCATATTTTGCTTAAAAATAATTTTTCAAAAAATACAATGCTACAAAGTTATACATAAGCAAATCAATATTCAATATTATATACATAAAAAGAGAGATTTTATGTTGGAGAGTATGAGATTGTGTCAGGATGCATCCCTTAAAATTGCTTTGTCTAGGATTTTTATTTCAACAAAGTTTGTATTTATATCAAAGTATTAGTTCATTGAATTAGACAATATTGTAAATGCATATATTAATTATCTATAGTTGTGCATTAATTAAATGAATTTATAAGGTTATTTTTATAAGCTCTATATATATTCAATAATTTTTAGTTGGAATAATAATAATAATAATAATAATAACAATAATAATAATAATATGGCATTATTTGTCATGTTTAATTGCTTTAACAACAATTGACACAAAATCCATAAAAATTAAATATTTGTAAATTCATCAAAATTAATCTTAACTGTTAAATTTTCCTAATTCCTTTTAGTGACATGTGATATATATATTATTTATTCTATGTAATTAGAAAAATTACTATTAGAATAAATAGGTTTATGTTATTATAATAATTATTTTAAGCATAGTAAAATTTTAATTTCGTTATCCTAAATTTATATGAGAAACAATTGGTTTTTCTTTTAATGTGAGATACAATTGATTTGAAATATAGTATTCTTGCTCAAATTTAGTTGCTTTTGCAACAATTGAAGCAAATTCCAAGAAAAAATAGAAAAATAAATAAATTTAGTAACACACAATCTTGAATATAAAAAAAATAATGAATGATATTTGCATTTTTAGTAGGTTCTAAACATGTCTATCTATATTAGTCACTATATCATACAATTTTCAATTTGTAAACACACACACACACACATATATATATATAGTATGATCATATCACTACACTACTAAATCTTTTTATTTTGTCTGCAAAATAACTAAAGATTACAATTTTTTATAAGGAAAATTATTGATTTTTATTTCATATATTAATAATTGAGAGTGGGGAATTTGAACATAGATTTTTCCATTGAAAACACTATGATGTGCCAATTAGTTAAACTACAAGATTAACTACAAAATTCTTTGCAAAAATGATTAAAATATTGGAGAAAATTAATAACAAGTTGCACTATACATCGACGAGAACTCAGCTAGTAAGAAAAATAGGAAAGTAAGTAATCCAAGAATCTTGGCAAATCAGGTGAATTTCAAATAGAACAAAATATGTATTATATAAGTATTATACAGAAAGTTTTTTTTTTTTTTTCTAAAGAACTACATTTGACAAAAATTTATGTCTTAGTCAATGGCCCTTCGACCTCCATCATTCTTGGTGAAAAATGTATGGAATTCTATCCCTTAACCTTCATTTTGCAACCAAATAAAAAAATCTGACTGGTTTTTAATTTCACCTAGTTATAACTTATATGAACTAAACGACAAAGTAGTTTATATATATATATATATATATTAAATATTCTTTTTTTAGTATGACTAAGATTTTATTTTATAATTTAATAATTACAATAAGGAATGAGGATTAAGTAGTAGATGTCAAGAAAATCCGTGTCACTAAAACGAATTACAAGCCTCTTGGCAAAATTCAAATTTCATGTGTCTTGTATCTTTCTTTGATAAAATACCTATATGATCAGTTGTATGAAATAATATATGACTAATCTTGAAACTAACCAATATTTTAAAACTAATTCTTAATTATTATGTCTGTGATGTAACTTAATTGATCAAGTTCAATGTATTAACTATACTTGATTGACTATTATTTGCATTCGTACATCCTTGACTCATGTGTTTATGTTTTGTTATGAAAAAAACTAAACCCAACCCAATCTACCTAGCTTTAGTCAACACCAAACCAAAACCTAGTGGGATCAGCTAAACCCCCAAAATACAACATAGCACGCAACACAACTTGACAAAAACTCTAAAAGTTTGAGGTCAAGTCTGCAACACATGCATTATTTGCATTGTTGTTACTAAGCAAGGGAATTCTTAGACCACATTCCTCTTGAAAGTGATCCTCATTTGAGAAAAACTCACAAAGACTTGTTTGGTAAAAATCGGTAATAACTCGGTTTGGCTTCCGTCTAGTGCACGACATAGACACGACGCGTGTATTGTCACGTATCAAACTCGTATTTTGTCTAGTGCATAAAGTCTTGCAAATAGACTAAAGATTCTAAAGTGGGAAAAAAAAAAAAAATCTTTTTCGTTTTCCTATTACTCCTATTGACATATACTGCATGTTTTTCACTTTTAGATCAACCAATTGTCAGTTTCAAAATTAATCGAAAATAGACGTAAAAGTTTAAAAGTTGTAATCTCACTTTCGGTTTCTCTTTCACATCCAAGAACTAAAAACATTAATTTTGTATATTAAAATGTTGTACTAGAAATTGGATAGACTCAATGATTTGTGGCTTCCTTGTTCTTCAGTCTTTCTTTTTTTTCTTTCTTTTCTCCCAATTAAAGCAACTTGTTTAAATTATGAGCCTTTTGGTCATGTTGACTTTTGCGTTAAAATCATGTCCTCCTCTTTCTCTAATTCTGGGTCCACCTTATCAGATTATATGGGTGTGATCCAAATTTAAATTAGGTATAAATGAAAAAAAAAAAAAAAAAGTAAAAATATAAAACAAATTGCCAATAGAAACAATTTTAGAAATCAATCAATCAAGTTTTTGATCCCTCGAGTTTGACACGAAGAAGAAAAAAGAGCCCGAAATATGTATGGACACGTTAACAATGATCACAAAAAGGACTTCTTACAATACAGCAATATGTGTAAGAATTTAATGAATACAGACAAACAATAAAAGTAAAATGTTAGGTTTTGAGTATGTACTTTAAACATCACGAGTAAAATTGAACAGTATTTACAGCTCATAGTACAGGCAATTCTTTCATCCGTTTAGCCGATTAGGAAAAAATAGGTAACAAGAGTGTCGGTATATGTAGTCCTTCTATCTTATACGTACTAAGTTATTACAGTGAGAAATTTTATGAGAGTAGTCTTAAGATGCTAGCAAAAAATTTCAAACTCAGAATTTTATAAATATTATGAGACTTTAAGAACCACTAAGCGAACTTCTTGAGATTAGAATTTAGGGTTCTAAATTTCTAATGTAGCATTTGGTGTTAACAAAAAGTTAATTAGTCTTAAACTTTAAATTTATGGTAAACATTTACTCATCATGGTTTAGGCTTAAAACTCTATATTTTCTATCTCACATCATATTGGGGCACAAGCTCAATAAAAGAAATATGTACCAGGGTTCGCTATTGAATATCACCGCAACATATTATTGAGATATCAAAATATTAACTGAATCACATTCAACCTATTTTAAGAAGTCAAGAGTTTTACAATTTAATTACATTAACTTATCTCATTTATAAGAAGTACCATTATTCAAATTCTCTCTCTCCACTTGTTGTAACAATTTTACTTAAAAAATATACATAAAAACAGTCTTAAGAAAACAGAAGTCTAGTTAAGCGAGGCTCGATTCTTACACTTTGTTCAAAGTTCTTCAGGTACATACTACAGCCCAAAATAGATATATGTATACTTGTAGGTCCATTTCTTTGTTTAATACATGATGTGTTTTCTTGAGCACAAATGTAGCATTAGGATTTAAGAATCCAATAATATATAGTTTATGACATGTTCGGCTTAAAGGGGACGGAAGAGAAAGTAAAAGGAAGTATAGTAGAGTTGGTCAAAACTTCTTTTTGTTTCCCTCAATCCAAATGGAACATTAGTGAATTTGTCGAATCTTATTTACGAGAACAAACTTAAAATTGGAATCCCCATACATTGGAATAAGAAAATTAACACAGCATTAGATTGAAAAATTGGTGTTTATATAAAACAATATTTCTAAGAAGAAGCAATGTGTGATTGGGTGAATGTGTGATTGGTGGACAAGGGTATTGAGTATAGGTCACGGGTATCAATATTGTGCCGCCAAAGAGTCATAAAAGAAAAGGGAAAAGGAAGAGGGTGTTCACGGGTCTAATCTCTTTTCTCTAATGTTTGGTGCGAAAGTGATATATTATAAACTAACCTTTATAACAAGACAGCCCAAAAAACAAAACATTAAAACTATATAATATAACTTTACAATTTCTAGCTTCATTTTTAAGACACTAAACAAATATATATATATATATATATCAAATTTTAAGTTTTTTTTTTTTTTTTTGATAAAACTATAATTTTCTTTCTGGTCCCGAATCTTGGTTGTTCAAAGTTCAAAACCTAACGCAAATCAAAGAATTGGTTATGGTTGAAATTTGATACTACTTCTTCAACCACCCATATTTTATTCATCCCAATGTGTTTTCTTCTCTTCTGTTCCATTATGCAAACGTAATGTTCCTCCTCTACTTAATTATTTAATTTGCAAAAGTAACAATTTTTTAAGCAATACGGATTGATTGTGACTTTATCCTTAATACTATAGCATTCATATTTCAAATGGTGCTTATTGTTTATGAGAACAAACTTTAGAGTTTCAAACACTTATCTGACCGCCATAGAGAAATTTGAACCTTGAAGTGTACATGAGTTACAAGGCTTACGGCGTTTGTTAATTAGGTTATTTAATTTAGTTTTGAATTAACGTCTTAGTTGTGCTTGAGTTTAAATCAATCATTCCATGTCTTATATCCAGCTAATTTTAATGTTTTCAATATATATAGTTAGAGTGAAGGGATTTGAACTCTGATATATGTTTATGTTAAAAACAGTAAGAAGTATCAAGTAATTGAACTACAATACTTCTAGCAGTTTAATTTTTTCAATTAAACTCAATTTTCAGGATCCAAGTCTTTTATTGAGCATAAGTGAAACTTGTTTTGTTTATTTTGTAATTGATAATCCATGTTTTTAGGACATAATAATTCCTTCCTGAGAACTTACCACAGGACATATAGGATGACAGTTATACCGAGGACAATAATTCAAAGAACTGTATATTAGTACAAATTTTCAAATTAATGATAAATTCAAACACTTAAGTAATATTGATTAATGAATTATAGACAGTACAAAGAACTTAATGTATGCTTCATAAAATTTTACAGTATTTTATGTAAAATGATACAAAATGATTTGTTTGAAGTGCTGTCTTATGTAATGTATGCACTTAATTAAGTGCATGCTGGCAAACACATGGGCATAGGTACTATAGGAAAGTGACATTGCAATTTCTGGCAAACACATGGGCATAGGTACTATAGGAAAGTGACATTGCAATTTCTACGTAAAATCATAAAGTTTATTTGAAATTTGAGGCATCAATCCTCTAAACTATTAGCTTCCAATGTGAACTCCATTACTTTCTCAATTTTGTCTCTTAATTTCCACGAGCCCATGGTTTGAGATCGTAGAAAAAAGAAATAAATAAAAGAATAAAAATGAAACAGTGTGAAAAATTAGAGACAATGATTCTTGTTATCTATTCACATTATGTCTATGGAAATAAGCAAAGTGAAAAAAAAATTTCACCTTTTTTTTTTTTTTCATTTTCTTAAATCATGAGACTATTACTTGCATTTTAAGATAATAAGCGTGTGTTTTGGAGAGAGTAATTTGACATTTTTTAACAGTAAGAGAAAGACATAATCAACATAATTGACTCAATAGATTTATGGGCCGATTGCTCAATTTTTAAATTTAATGAGTTATTAGTCATTACAATAACCTAATAGTCTATGACTATGATAGGTAGAAAAAAAAAATACAGTCTATATCATAGCAAAAAGTGGGTTAGGGGGTTAGGGTTTTTCTTTTCTTTAACTTGTCAATAAATAAATTTAAAGAATCTTTATGTGGGGCTTCCTCATTTAATGTATCTTGAAAAATTAAAGGTAAGAGATTCGATTGGATAATTCTAACTTTTATTTATATAGTAAAAGTAAAATGAAATTGTATGACTTTTTATTAATTCATTGTCACATAAATACACACACATGTATAATAGGATTTGAAACATTTGATGTTTGTGCCAGAATTATTACTCTTTTATCATCATGCAAAAATATTATTGTGTTTCTTTTTTAGTGTAGTGTACATGGGATTAAACTCATGCCCCTTATTTAATGACCATAGATGCCACATTGGTATGTAGTTTTTGAAATTTCACATTTTTAAAAATTATAATTATAATATGTATTAATTAGGTTTTTTAATTTTGAAAAGCTTTAAAATTACTAAATTATTAAATATCGGTTAAAAATAATTAGGACCTTGTTGTGCTATTAGTCTAAAACAACTCAATATTAAACAAATTATATTTAAATTATGTTTAGCATTCTCTGAATAAGCATCTGTTTTGGCATCCCATAATTTTCAGTAACTTATTTGCATATTGTTATCCAAAAATATAGTTTAATGCTAAATGTGTGACAAAAAATTAAAAATAGTCTAGTTAAAAGTAATAATAAAAACCAAGACAAAAATTAAAAAGTTATGGCAAATGGACACTAAAATATGATGAAATGCACTTTCATCATTTAAGTTTATAATTGCTTTTAAATAATATGATAACTATGAAATTTTGCAATTTATATCTCTGAGTATTACAATAATTTGATGTGCCACTTTTGTTAACATCCATTATAATCTTACCATTAATTTACCTATACGGATGACATTGTTTTAAGGCGAACTAATGACGAATATAACGAAATTGCATTCGCATTTTTGTAAATAATTTAGGTTACAAGTTTTGAAAGTCAAGGGACCGATTTAGAAGTGATACTAGGCATAGATAGTGGAAAGTTCATTTACTTTTAATTCTTTTTTATATTATTTGATTTGAATGTTTAAGAAATTCCAAGTTTATATATTACACTGCTTAACTACCCATTCTTAGTTAATTTATTTTTTAAAATTTTTTTTAGCGAGTTTCAATTTATGGCGTCCGCTCCTAATGATAACACTGTTAGGAACCTACACAGGTTCCTAATGGGGATGGATAGGAATTATAGGGGGATTGATGAGAATTGTAGAGAATTTAACTTAATTCGAGATAGTCACCCTCCATAGAGAAAGAGAGAGATTAAGAGAGAGAGAGGGATGCACTAATGCACTAAGAAATTAGTTTATTCTTCAATTGATCATATTGGATTACAATCATATATTTATAAGAGACTAACTCTAATCTTATTCGCCCACATGACCTTATCCTATTATAACTATTATTCCTTATGTGCATTAATAATTCCAACATGTGCTAAATGTGATTAACATGTGTATTAATAATTCCAACATGTGCTAAATGTGATTAGCATGCTTGGAATTCTAACTAACTAACTAATTAAATCTCAATACAACAATTATTATCCATATGCTTATAGCATTCCTAACATTTCCCTCCCTTTGAAAACACCTTGCCCACAAGGTGTTGTTGTGAAATAGCATCTTCATCAAAGGAGATCTTCCAATGGACCAATACCGTTGTGACATTTTGATCATCATATTCATGCACTTCTCTTTGACAAGCGGTCCCGTGCACGTGAAGATTTCTTCTTTGTAGATCTTCAAACTTTGCTCGAATTTTGGAGCCTTCAATGGTTCTTCAATCTTCAAAGTCTCATTGGTTCTTTGAACCTTGAAATATTCTTGTATCCTCAAGACCTCATTTGATTCTAGAAGCATTAAAATTGTTGGCACTTGTTCCTTGGATTCTTGAATCACCGATACTTGAATTGCCAATTCTTGAATCATAGACTTTTGAATGAAAGCTTCCATTGGTGCATCAAGAATTGGTTCTTGGAAAATCATCATTTTCTTCTTTGTTGGTTCTTTGGACTGAACTTCAAAGGTTGCGTCATGTTCTTGAGACCTTCTTACAATCTTGAGAGCTCTTCCTTCATGGCCATGTTAGATTCATCCAAGGCCTTCAACTTCTCTGAAATAATCTTACTAGATTCTGTCAAGGCCTTAGCCTTCTCCAAAACTTCATTCACCATTTGTTGTAAATCTTTGAAGATTTCTTGCTGGTTTGATTCACCCGTGTCAAGATCGACGGCTCTGATACCACTTGTTAGGAACCTAGAGGTTCCTAATGGGGATGGATAGGAATTATAGGGGGATTGATGGGAATTGTAGAGAAATTGACTTAATTCGAGATAGTCACCCTCCATAGAGAAAGAGAGAGATTAAGAGAGAGATTAAGAGAGAGAGAGAGGGATGCACTAATGCACTAAGAAATTGATTTATTCTTCAATTGATCATATTGGATTATAATCTTGTATTTATAAGAGACTAGCTATAATCTTATTGGCCCACATGGCCTTATCCTATTATAACTATTATTCTCCATGTGCATTAATAATTCCAACATGTGCTAAATGTGATTAACATGTGCATTAATAGTTTTAACATATGCTAAATGTGATTAAAATGCTTGAAATTGTAACTAACTAACTAACTAAATTTTAGTACAACAATTATTATCCAATTGCTTATAGCATTCCTAACAAACACTTTATTATCAGACCAAGACACTAATCATTTTTTGGTGTAAACGGGGATTGGACCCAAATTTCTTATACAACCATCAAATACTTTACCAGTTGAGCTAAGATAGTTAATTAACACAAGATTTAAATAAAAAATAAACTATCATAATCATACAAAAACAAAGTCAAAAGCTTAATTAAAAAAAATAGTGAGATAGTTATTTGTTCATGAAGTGAAATTCCTTGTAGGAACATGTGCCACAAATACACTTTGGGGTTAGAGACCCCTAAAAGCAAATCTTGTAAAAGTATGTTAGGGTACAATTAATTCCTACTTCATATGGCGTTGTCGTACATGTTGACACTCTATTGTACATAAGCTTCATGCTCTTGCTAACAACCGTAGACTCCTGCATTGTTCTTTCTATGTAATTTATTTCTCAAATGATCGCCACTTAAAAATCAACCCATTGGTCACTTTAATTGTTTCTTGTCAGTATGCATAATTGAAAGACGTCTTTATGTTTTCAATGATACTCATACGTAAGAGTTCATGTTGTTTGACTCCAAGACATTTTAAGGACATTCAATGGAGAGGTTTGGAAAAACAATAGAATTTTCTTTTAATAGTTCTCTCCATTATTGTAGTGTCCTTCATCTATGGAACTAGGTTAAAGACCTAAAGTTATGTTTTGATATGGGAGGGGATTAGGGCTGTAGTGGTTACAATATTTCCCTCACAGGATAAGTTCAAAACCTTCTAAAAATGGTTTCACTTGGGCGATTAAACTGACAAAACTTTATGTATGATTTTCGATTTTGCTTGAGGAAGCTCTTCAATCTTGCACAATGAACAAGATAAAGAGGCTACATTTCTCCTTTTTAAGGATAAAGATGATTTAGAGATGCTTGAATTTAATTATTTATTGAGGTGACATTAACAAATTAATCATTATTTTTTTTAATAAAATAATTAATCATTGCAAAAATATATTATGAGATATGTCATATGTTCTGAGTTGTGACACTTGGATTTATTCAATTAAAAAAATATACATGTAGATAATCATAATCCTCATGAACATGGCAAGAAAGTTAGCTGCCACGTGTAACAAAGAAACTATCTACTACAGCAAACAAAGTTGTACACCAACATGATTTGTATAAGTTCTAACCTCGTGATCCTATCATCAAACACACAAACAAGTGTACTGTCCTCCAAAATCAATGGCTGTACGAATATATAGGGTCAACGTGACTAGAAAAAAGAGTAGTAGTAGGGTTGGAATGCGTGAGATAATAGGAGCATATATACTGGAAGGCTTTTGAGGAACAAGACACGGGGAGATCCAAAGTTTTTTAATGCAGTTCATTTACTCTGTCAGACCCTCTACGTAATCTGTACTACTATACATATATATATTTGTTTTTTGTTTTTGTTTTTTTACTTTTACTTTATATAAAAAAATTACTCTTACTTCAATAAGTTATTTACTTATTTTTGGCTGAAGAAAAAGTACCCAAATGGCCAAATCCCACATGTTTTTCTGTCAAATATTATTCTGTTGAAGTGTTAAATTATGAGTAAATTATTAAATTTTTTCCAAAATAATAATAAGCTGTCAATGGGATGATATATGTCTAAATTTAAAGCAAATTTTCATATTAAATAGCACCATGTAAAAAGCTTGTATACAATAATACTACTAATGGGATTTTTGTGTATTTTTTTTCTTAGTTTTTTTCAAAGTGAGGTAGCATAAAATGTAACCTTGGTGTATGTACAGCTTTAATTTATGGTTTCCAAATCTGTGGATCTCGACGTCCTCAAAAAAAAAAAAAAAAAATCTGTGGATCTCGAAGAGAATCTCAGTGTGGTGAATTTAGACAAAAGGTACACTTTTGGCTCAAGATATATGAAATCAAATGGTTGAAATGTGGGAGTCATTTTTTATTTTCACTGTCTCATCAAGTCCAATATCTGACAAGAAAATGCCAAATGCAATTTCACAATGTTTAAGAAACGAATTCTTGCTTGGAATGGTCCCTACTACACACCATTCTTATAAATTTGTACCCAATCTATTCTCTTTGTTGTGTCACTCTCCCTCAATAATTTGTTGGGAGGGAATCCACATTGTCATAGATTAAATTCTCATTATCTTTGGCACATTTGATTGATCATTTTCTTTCTGTTTACCTAATTGGTTTACTTCAAAAAGTTTCTTCTACAAAGTAGCTAAACTAATCAGAAGTATTGGTGAGATTTATTTTCCCCATTTCCAGCAAGGTGTCACCCCATGTATAATAACTCTTGTAATAATTTAAATGAAAGTGGTACTATTACTCTATTAGACATTAAATGTTAAAGTGAAAATTATATTATTTTAGTTATAACTCGACACATTAACAATTATGATAAATTTTGTAGCTTTGTTAGTCTTCTTTGTTAATGACCTCTATGTCAAATGATTTTTTTTTTAGTATTTTTAATAGAAATATTTAAAGTTGAAATTCAAATCATCTTCTTTTTTTTGGCTTAGAAATTAGAATTATGTTATTAACTAGAATTGTGCAATAATAGAAGAAGATGTGTCTATAAGCACCCAAAAAAAAGAAAAAAGAGAAGAAGAAGAGGAAGACCCACTAGGCATATAATTGGCCAAACAATTTTGCAAGTTTGGTTAAAGATTCACCCTTAAAATAGTTGCCCTTTTAAGCAATTGATCAAAAAGCCAATAGGTCTTTGCCCTTGTAAAACAATCAGGGTGCAACCAATCATTTATCCATACGAAGGAGAGATAAAAAGTTGTAACTAAAAACCTGTATCAACCTATGCAAATGGTCACATATAGGCATGGATTCAGAGACCATCTAAAAATTTCAGCTTCTTCTAGGTATCAACTACCCATTTAGATATTTCCCAAAGAACCAACATTTAATATAGTAGGTATTTGTCCAATACTTCCAAAGGAGGTTTTGGCTCAAAAAGCATGCTTCATCAAGTAATGATAGCTACTGGAGCTTAAAAGGAGAAATGGCACTGGTGTGAGGGGTCAAAAATTCACAATTGCCTCCAATTGTCCCTCACTGTGTTATTCCTTTCCACATAAGAAAAGAGAGTATTCAATTGCAAAGCTTATAAACAAACCGCACTAGTAGCCTAGGCTTGTCATTTCTTGCGTTAATACTTTCCCCCCACATACAAATACGAAGGATAAGAAGCAAGCAAAGCAAAGCAGAGAGAGAGAGAAAGCAATTTCAAAAAGGTTTTAAAGAAGGGTTGTTGGCAATTAACAAAAGCAGAACCAAACAACTGTCTGTTACACTGGCCTGTGACACATGATTTGCCAAGGGAAAAAGGCATCGCTAGAAACAAGAAAAAAGTAAAAGGAGGTTTCCCAAGTAATTATAGGCATGAAAAGAAAACCAGACCAACATCTCTCTCTCTCTCTCTCTTCTCTCTCTATTACATTCACAGATCTCTGCCCCAGTGAAAAGTTTGTAAGAAACAAGAAAAACCAAAACCCAGCTCCCCATCTTTCTTTGTTTTATATTTTTCACCTTCCATGTAGTGAGGCTATGATTGAGTGAACCAGACAAAGCTTCCTTACTGTCCCATTTCTTTCTTACACCCACTAGCTACCCCTCCATTTAGTCATATCTATCTCCAAGCTCCAAGCTCCAAGCTTTTTCTCTCTTTTGATACCTTTTCTCCCGCATTTTCCTCTTGCTTTAATTAGTGATTAGACCCCAAGGAAAATGCCCTTGTAAACCATTGTTTGGTTGGTTTCTTCAGTGACTCCTCTTTCCTGGAAACATGAGGGAAAGTGTCAGAAAATAAGTACAACCAAACAAGAAAAAAGAGATACCCACCAAGTTACCGTCTTTATTGCATTCATTTCTGGTTTCTTCAGCCTTCTGACTTCAGAGAGTAAAATGAGGAAGAATGGATGGCAACTTCCTTACCACCCTCTTCAGGTTCAGTTTAAAAATTGTTCCTTTGTTTCTTTCTAAGCGGTGATCATTTTGTTGTTGTTATTGTTCAAAGTTTCATTTTTTGAGTGTGTTATACTCTTTGTGAAGGTGGTGGCTGTTGCTGTATTTTTGGCATTGGGTTTTGCTTTCTATGTGTTCTTTGCTCCTTTTGTTGGGAAGAAACTGTTTCAGTATATTGTGATGGGACTCTACACTCCTCTTGTAAGCCGTCTCTCTTTCTATGAGTACTTTTTTTTGGGGTTCGGTTGAAGAACTGAGATCTATTCTTTCTCTGCTGTTGGTTTTCCATTCATGTTTGGTTGTAAGATTTATTTTTTCTTTTCCCAAGTGGGTTCCTTTTACTTTCTGGGGTTTGTTATTATCAAAATATATTCTTTGTTGTTGGTACCTTAAAGTGTAAATTATTAGCTCTCACTTAGTTGGTAATAGCAAATGCCTTGCTTTGTCTATGAGTTTCTTTCCGTACCTTTTAAGAGCTTATTGAAGTCCATCACTCAAACAACTCATGAATTCTTGATTCTATTGATTGTGGATTTGGAAATTTAGGTACCAATCAACTGTTCTGATTACTTTTTTTTTTGTTACTTGAGATGGTACTCTGTTTTTCATGTGCTTGAGAATCCTGACTAACATGTTAATTTAGTGTTACTGTTGTAATCTGAGTGGTAAACTATTTAGAATGAACCATATTTTGCACAGTCAAAGCTATAAGGAAGTTAATAAGTTTTTATTATTGGATCATTGGATAAGATGATAATAGGCCCCTGAATATAGACTTTCATAATTTGATATGCAATCCAGTGGTTCCAAATGGTATTTTTCATGTGTTATGATCAACTGCATAGTGATTAGGACCATTAGGTATTATGCACCTTCTCTTCAAACAAGCACGAACCATGGTCATAAACTGTCCCCATTGTTTCAGTTTGGTCTGAACCACTCTAGTAAATTGTTGGTACTAGTTATTAAATGGGTGTCAAAATAATTCTTTGAAGCCTAAATATCAGTAATCCACGAGTTGTGCAGTTTGGATGCTAATTGGTGTCACAAGTTCTTTTAATTTCTGCATATTGTTGATAGTTAATATTAGTAGGTAATGTAAAAAAGGTGGTTTAAACATTCTTTGAAATTTTAATATCAGTAATCCAAGTGTTGTATAGTTTGGATGCTAATTAGTGAAGCAACTTATTTTTAAGTTCTGTATCTTATCTTATGCATGTTTTTATAACAAGATACAAGTATGGTAGTAGCCTGTTATTTACATATTTTAGGTTTCTCTATGGTGATGCATAGTTCTTTTAATTAAACATCCCTCAGTGTTTCTTTGTGTGGGAATTAGTACACACATGTGCCGTAGTTGCAAAATTGCACATAATTAAATTTTTAGTGAAATGGGAGATCTCTGATAGTTGATTCCTTAAACAATTTCCAAGGCAAAGCAAATCAAAATGGTTGTCACAGACATCTGCCACATTTATGGTAGGAGTTCATTGTATTGTACGCTATTTATTTTTGGTGATTATTTATAATAGGGTAAATTAACTTTAGTACTGAACTATATTACAAAACATATAAGACCTTTGTGGGGTTCTGGAGAGGTGGTTCATAGGCAGCCTTAACGTTAATTTTTGGATAGGCTGATTTCTGGAAAAAAAATATTATTGCCCTAAAATTGAAATCATACATAAATTCCTGGAGCTCTCCTTTTCAGGATTATAGTCCATATATCAAGAAATTGTTAATTGTGGCTGCAGACTCTTACTAGAAAGCGTTTTCTTTACTACCAAAAAGAAGGAATCTGTTTCTTCTTCACTGCAAGATTCCATGCCAGCATTAAACATTGTGACAGTCATTGCAAAGATTCAATGTCCATTCTATTCCATTTTTTTTAAAAGAAAAGAAAAGAACAGAAAAAAAAGCTGTAGAGACTAAATAATTATGTTCCCCCAAATTTTGGATAAATGAATGTTTAGTAAGAAACAAGCGAAGAAGTGATAAGTTATCACTTGACAGATATGTGATCTGTCTATATTAACTAAGTTAATTGCCACAGCCCTATACGATGGCTGAGTTACTAATTTTGAAAAAGTAAATTTCTGTGACTTAATTTATTGTGGAGTAAATGTAATTTTTTCTTGAACTTTTTTTTTGAAATCATAATTACTGCTAGGTTGTCTATCTACCACAAGTACAAATCATAAGTGAAAAGTAATTAAGTTTCAGAATGGTGAATTCTAAAATGCATTTTGGATATCATGTGGTTTGTGCTTGGCATTTCTAAGTGTAAACATGCAGGTTTATTTGTCAGAAGTTTGACTAAATATGTCTTAGTGAGATGAGTGCTGTTGCCAGCAGTTGTGTTCTTATTCTATATTATTAGATACTCTCAAGTCTCAATGGAATTAAATAATATCTTTCATTTTTAGATCACATGTGTCTTCGGCCTATATGTTTGGTGTGCGGCAGCCGATCCTGCAGACCCAGGAGTTTTTAGGTCCAAAAAATATTTAAATATTCCAGACCATGAAAAGCATTCACGACCAAAGGATTCTAAATTGGGCGGGGAATCAACTTCTTCCATACTTGATGCTAATACCACAACAGTTGGGGGAAAACCTATGGATAAGGATGCAGTAGGCAAAGATGCAACTATGAAAGACCAAACTGCTGAAATTGAGAAGAATGTATCATCAAAGAATTCATCTTGTCTCCTATTGGTCTGCTCTCCTTGTGCTTTTATCTGCAATAGCTGTGGTTCAAGTGAGGAGTCTTCTGAACAACAAATGAGTGAAGAAGGCATGTTCTATTGCAGTTTGTGTGAAGTTGAGGTGAGTGGAAGCATTTGAAATTAACAGAAGCTTACACTTCCATTCATAAATATGTTAGACACTGATCTAGAATGTGAATGTGAAAGGTCTAGCTGAATTGATCTTGACAATTATCATTTCAATGAAATGGCATGTACCAGTCAGGCATACCTTTTTTTGGTTTTCACCATGTAAACCTCCTACTTTAGAAAGTGACATGTTGAGTGATTATTCCACACTAGACATGTTATCAAGCTCACATGTCTTGCATTCATCTGATTAGTGCTTTAAAGGTTTTTTTTATTTGACTTTTCATTCAATAGTCTATGAGGTTTATGAATTCAAATTGTTCTTCTGATTTAGGTTTTCAAATACAGCAAGCACTGTCGAGTTTGTGATAAATGTGTAGACCGTTTTGATCATCATTGCAGGGTATGGCAAATCTTAAGTTGTGAAAATTTTTTTTCCTCGTTCATTGATAATTCTTCTAATTCCCTTTTAATCTTGACTTTTGTAGTGGCTCAACAACTGTATAGGCAAAAAGAACTATCGGCAATTTTTCACCCTCATGGTTACTTCTCTCCTCTTGGTAAGCATGAGATTCCATACTTTGCCTTAGCTTTTTCTTCTGTCTTACATTATTATCAACATACTATCTTCATAAATTCTGATGAACCTTAACCAGCCCCTTCAGATATAATTCACACCAGGTCATCTAGGTTCTAGATTTCTCTTTATCCTCACTTCTATCCTTGTGCAAGCATCCTTGATCCTCCATATTGTGCTCAATAGAATGAATAAATTTCAGTCAGCATCCTGACACGCTTTATTGCCTATCATTTTGTGATTAATTAATTATCCTTGCACAAAAAATTTAGAAGTTCCTATGTAGGAAAAATAACTTTACAGCTGCGAAAATCTCTTGTACTTTCTAGAGGTCATTGCTCACTCAATGAGTCCCTTGATAGCCATATGGCTTCCTTAACCGTTTGCACAATGGTCTTTGGATCAATCATTGAATTCTTGAACCATTGCTTATGTCATGTATCTATTCCTTTCTGAATTTGCTGCTACAAGTCCCACAAGCTACATGCCAGAACCTGAAGATTGCCCCAGAGTAAGCATTTTATTTTCAAGTCATTTTCATTTTAATTGATTATTGACAGGTATATACATGGTTCCCTTGGGCTTGAGATTGCAGCTTATTCTACAATGGACGACTGGAATCGTTGTGCTTATCTGCTGTTTTCTTGAGAGGAAGCGATTTTCTGCGGATATATCTACCAAGTTAGGAAGCAGTTTCTCTTTGGTGCCCTTCATTATTGTAGTGGTGCGTGTTCTGTGAACTTTTCTATGTTTTTCACTGTTTAGGTCTTTCTATTTCTGTCTTGATTCAAATTTTTCTTTGGTGCCTTTTTTAATTATTTTTCTTCCATTGCAATTTTTGTTGGCTTTAAAGAGTTATTGGGGGACACAAAATTAATTCGTTAGTTTGTGTCTTTTGTGTATCTTTTCTATCCTCCTAATTAACTATAAGCTGACTTTTTCATAGGCATTGTGCACCATTTTGGCTATGATTGCTACCCTACCACTAGCTCAGCTATTCTTCTTTCACATCCTCCTCATAAAGAAGGTAAGATTGTGACCAGTCTAACATATCATCATGAGGTGTTATTGTTTCAAAAGTAGCCCTATCTTTTATTTATTTATTTGGACTGGATTTTTCTTTTGGTGGTATAAGGGATTGGCATTTAATATTTCTCATTTGTTTTTCTTCTTGTTTAATGTGAAAAAGAATAAGGAGTTTTTTTTTTTTTTTTTTTTTTTTGGGGGGGGAGGGGGGTTGGCATATGGGTTTAACTTTCTGGATACACAATCCATTTATTGACTAGCATTTGTTATTTTTGTCATGCATTTTGTTGTTGTACATGAATCAAACAAAAAAAAGCTAATGAGCCATTAACATAATTCCTGCGTCTGACACAGGGAATCAGTACATATGATTACATCATAGCTCTGAGGGAACAGGAGCAAGAGCAACAAGGAATCGGAGTACAGCAAAGCCCCCAAATGTCTCCTGCCAGCTCACTCACTGGATTAAGCAGTGCAAGCTCATTTACAACTTTCCATCGTGGTGCATGGTGCACGCCTCCACGCTTGTTTCTTGAAGATCAGGTAATTTTGACCAATCTACACTTCCTTTATTGGAGATGCTAGTTGTTGCTGATCTGCTAATACGTTAGTAGTTCAAACACAAAAAATGGCTTGTCCTCACTAGTGACAAACTTTTCTCTTGTATTTCTTTGGTTTCCTACTGCCTAGCATGCTCTCTAACTTGAAAAATAGAAGCAAAACAGTTTGGGCTGGTTACAGCAATCTAACTTGCTAAAACGTGCATATAGTGGTAGACATATTGAATTGTATGAATGGAATGTAATAACAACATAATTTCCCTTCAAATTCTGGTAAAAAAATGGTAGACATATTGAATTATATGTGATCCCTGAAGTCCCTTAGTCTTCTAGAATAATGTGAAGTTAGGCATCATGCACTTTGTGACTTGTCTCATATATTGGGTATGCAGCACTCTAATTGGAAACACATTGATGATCACAATGACTATGAGAATATGATTTTATGATGTGCTTAAATCATATGGTTCTGTTTGTTGATGCTACTGTAATTAATGTATATCTTGCAGTTTGATGTAGTTCCTCCAGAAACTGGATCTGTAAGTTCATTAGGGAAAAGGGTGGGGGGAGAGGAACTAGTCAAGAAAAAAAATCCTGGAGCAGTAAAGATCAGTCCATGGACATTAGCTCGATTAAATGCAGAAGAGGTTTCAAAGGCTGCTGCAGAGGCAAGAAAAAAATCCAGAATTTTGCAGCCTGTAATAAGACGGGATGCCCCTTTTGGTCTAGAACCTGACAGTAGCTTTGGCAGCAGTGGTCGCCGGATGGTCCCAAGGCCTGACAATAACAGAAGGCGAGCTAATAAGCGGGTGCGCCTCCCAGCTGACCTGCCTGTGGAGCCCCTGCCAACAGTTTCAGCTAAAGCACTTGACAAAGGTTTCAGTGAGACATCAACTAGTTTGGCCCCTCTTCAGCTTGAAGCGCGTAGTGCTTTCCAAACAAGCCGAGCAATGTCAAGCTCTGCTGGGATTGTTGCTTCTTCACCTGAGAGCAGTTTAGACTCACCTGATATTCACCCATTCCGGGTCTCTTCCTCAGGAGCTGAAGAGGCAAGGCAGCTCACAGGTCTGTCAGCTGCTGCTGCTGCTGCAGTTGCTCAGAGAGGACTCCCACTGTCAAGGTCAACTAGTGATGGGTATGAAGCTTCTGGTGGGGAAGATAGTGACAGGGTGCCTTCTAGAATTATTCAAAGGTCAACGAACTGGAGTAACCTTCTCTTTGGCACAGATCATGATGAAAGGGTTATTAGACTGAATGCTTCATCTTCTAGCCAGGCTAACAATAGAAAGCTTTGACCAATTGTGAATTGATGAAGTTTGGTTCATTTTGATCCGTTAAAGGGAAATAGTTCAACATTCTTTCATTTGTTGGCCAAGATATTTCAGGCACCAAGTGACCGTCGTCTGGTATGCCAAATTGAACTGGTGGGATCCCCAAAACTGGGCTTAATGCAGAAGACATGTATGAGGCTGTAGTTGTACAGAAAGTTTAGAATTTGGGTCGCACCAAGATGCATATATTTTGTACTCTGCATGAGCTTCATTGAAGCCTATGGTGGGCTTCAGGAATTGACAACATGGTAATTTTTGCTTTTGTCCTGCATATGATACTGGATTTGTCATCCTCGTGTGGTTTTTATTAGAAATGAATACCTCATGGGATGGCTTCTGTTCAAGTTATTTGTTACTTCCAACTTTTAATTGTAGTCCATTGTCTTCCATCATGATCAAAGTCCATGCTGGGCCAAATCAAAGTTCGCCTAATTAAATGTTGTGAAACTTTTGTGCGACTCTCTCTGAATCTGTTGGCAAGGATGGATTAGTTTTAGTAAAACAAGAGAGATGCAAGGTTCAAGAGCATTGAGACTAGTGCTGACTCCATATGCATGTGTACGAACTACAAGCACGGCATAGAAGCATATAACCAGCAATAACAATGCACATGCAGAGAGCCTTATATTACTAGAATGACTTTTTTTTTTTTATTTAAATGGGAAACTATAATGAATTATTAGAAACCAAAATATGTAGTAGAGGAAATGACAGTCACTATAACCTCATAAAGATCGAGTTTTCAGTTTGAATAACTGTAACAAGGTGAAGCCGGTAAGTAATAAACTCATTGGCATTCTCATATGCAATCCCTTCATGCACAGCCTTGCAAATGCATGTATGTATAAGAAACGGTTCACAAAGGAACTAGAAGCATCGGCATAATGTGAGGGGTGAAGTCACTACAGCTTGCAGAACAGATGCCCCCTACTTCTCCAACCATTGCTGCTTAAGTAGGATTCAAACCTGCTTAAGTAGGATTCAAACTCTCAAAATTTTAAGCTTCCATTAAAGAAAAAAGAACTAATAGATCTTGTAGGATTCTCAAGAATTTTTAGACTTATACTAGGAGCAAACAATGAAACTTAAAATGATAACAAAGGAATGGTTCATCCCATCATTCCCTAATTATACAAGAGTGTTGGTTATGAAACCAAAATAGTAATGATTATTTCATGCATCCGATATGTTTATCACCTTTGTCTCAGTCTCGTATAGTTGTAGGTCTCACATATGAAAAAAAAGAAAAATGATGCATATACCTGATACATAATATACCTTTTGAAGCACTTTTTAGTGTACGCTTTTATTTTCGAATGTGTCAATCTCCCAAAATAGGGTGTAATAGTAAGAACTAAAAACCTCATAACTTCAAATTCTGCGATAAGGTTATCTAAGCTTGAACAATGATAACACAATTTCAGAGTCCTAGATAGCACTTTAGCAGTTTCTCACACAACACAATGATCTCATTTTTGTGTTGTTTTTTGTCTCGTTATAAACGATAATATATTTTCTATCATTCTCTGCATTTTCTCCAACCAAAAACATGATAGTATTTTCAATTTCCGTTTCTCCAAATAAACGACCTCATTTCCCTTCGTCATTTGTAAACGTGTCTGATTTATTACAATTGAGACAGGCCAGATTTGAATTTTATTCCTTTTAGAAAAATAAAGATTTTATTGCATTGACAGGTTTTGAATTCTCAATCTGATCCTTTACTATTACAAGAGTAAGACGTGTCATTTTAGTTACAACTCATTGATCATGTTTCATGGTTAAGCAATGGAGACATTGAATTCAACATCCAATCAGAAATCATGGTAGACTCATAGCTCATAGATGAGAATGAATCCAAAAACCAAGCCCACATATTCTTCTTAATTTTTTTGGGCTGACATGCTTTATGTCCATACCCCAAAAGTACAGATTAAGCTCAATTCAAAGGTCTACATCAATGGTTACCTCCTAGCCAGATCGAAGGGGTAGCCTAACTTGGAGACACCCAGGCCCTATCCAATAAGAATCATGAGATAAATATAAAAGGAATCAGTGACAAGGTGTCCCTTCGATGAAGCTGACATCAAATCCCCTTAAAAAGAATGAAATTATTAGCCTATAATTTATGTCAACATTAGTATCTAACATTGTAAAACAGATACGGAATTCTGATTTCATCATTTCAAGCTTTAAGTGTGACCAAACAGCTAATTCCTTTTTTTTTTGTGGTAATTCTCAATCCATACTAAAGCTAAATTTCATCAAGCTTGTGAACAACTCGTGGGCAATCTTCAATTGCAGCTGCTCAAAGCCTTAAAACTGTAGCGAGTATGAGGAGTGATCAAAAAGCTTAATGATTTAGTCTGGTGTAATTCAGGTTATGTAACAACATTCAGCTTGTCTCATCAGAGTATGTAAGAAGTCTAGCACCCCCCAAGTCAGAATGAAAGCATGGTTTAATTAACAAAGCTCAGAAAGACAAGACTAAAGCTTGCAATGCTAAGTCTTATATCAATGTTAGAATCAACAGTGTTGAATCTACAAAATACTAACCTTCTGCTGCATGCCTAAGCAAGATAAATATTATAGATTACAAGGAAAGATGAATGGTAGCCAAGAGCCTTGTAGGCTTGTAGCTCAACTGGCAACTCTTGGCATTTCCTACGAAGACGTCCAGGATTTGAGTCCCTCCTCTCCCATTGTATCTATTGAATTATCAGAGAAAAAAAAGAAAAGAAAAAAAGAATGGTATTCTTCTTAAGCCAATAGAAAATGCAGGGCCAATGCTTACCCTTAAATTCATAGAATTTTGATGTTTGTGCTGCAACATGTAAATAAAATCATCTTTTTTTTGAAGACTAATTAAATTCACAAATTCACATGACACCAACTTCTTTTTCCATTACTTTCAGAATGTGGAAATAAACCCGCAACCTATGCTTAATCTGTAATTTTAGCTCCGTCAAGCACAATTGAGTTGATGGCTTATTGGTCAAGACTGCAGAGCAATATGGAGACGAGGACCACATGCAATAAAATAAAAACAAATAAAAAAGTAATAACAAATAACTTCTAAAAAAGTAATAATTTGTAGACAATAAACCAAATATTCCTTCTCTTTTCTACAAAAGAACAAATAACTTCTCTATTCTGCCTCCACCTAATTATCAAGCCATACCTTGACAGTACCCATACCAAACTGCAAAACTCCTTCACCCTAAGTTAGCCCATAAATCATTCCCAAGGCTCATGTGAGGCAACACCTCATGAATGATGTTTAGCTACTTACCACAAAGGAAAAGAAGGCTGTTTAGCTGAATCTGATTCCAAATCATCTGAATGACAATCCTAGAAAAAACCCATTCAACCAATATGATAGTGGAAGACAACTTATTGATCAATTAAATTAATATTGCTTTTACTAGTAACTAAAAGTTAATGGTAAATTACTCATCCATTTTTACTTATAACAGAAAAAAAAAAGAAAAAAGAAAAAAAAGAGTTGCTAACCCATTTTCTCCATACTGATTCAGCATTCTGCATAGAATTATCAACAAAAAGATATGACTGTACACACACACAATGTGCGGTCTAGGTTTAAGATGTGGTATTGTAAATCATAACTGCCACTTGTGTGTGTATGGGTAGTTTTGTTTATATATACTTAGTTCTTTAAATATCAAAGATGCATAAGTTTCAAAATGAAGAATACATCACATATTTATTAGCAACGATTAAGAGCTGAATGCGTATCTATACACTAAACATGACTGCTTCCCCACCACAAAATCATCCTCAGGGTTTCTCAAACCATGCTTAGAGTCTCTCCTGATACAAAGAACTTCTGGATCATCTGGCTTAAACGTCCTAAAGTTACTCTCTCAAGGATTCCATGCTTCCAACACTTCATTGAGTTGGAGAATAAATTGATATGCATGGAAGCACAAAACTGTAAAAATTATGAAATTTTTTTGTGTCTACGTGCTCAAGCTTGTCAAAAGCCAATGAGGCTCTGAACAATCTTTGCTATTTTGAAACACTAACTTACGTACAAGTTAAGAATTTATTTACTTATCTACTTTGAACTTTATTTAATATAGGATTATATAATACAAAAGACCATCTACACACGTGTAAGTCAACCAACCGTGTTAATCTGAAAGGGTGTCAAGGTCTTTTATGGATTCAATCAGTAAATTAAACACTTTTGGTTAAAGCAGAGATTATTACTTCATCAGGAGAGACCACAATAATTACAAACTAAATTGAAATAAAATCTCATTTCAATCCTTAAATGCAGTTACTTTAAGCAAGTATTATGAAAGACGATGGAAAGAAAGTGGAACCCAACTCAAATCCCACTTCAAACACAATCAAGCCATTAATTTTCTATAGAAATGCAACACACCATAATATGAAACAAAATTGAAAAACACTTTTGTCCAACAAATAACACCAAATTTAGAGAAAGGTATTGACAAGTTTCATAATTTTCCCAATTATTCACATGTCTTTAATGCTATATATACACAAAGTTTCATAAACTAGAAACAACTGCAGCAAGGAGAAAAGACACCCTCACTAACCTCATTCTAAATCAACCTATGACAACTGAAATAACATGAGGGACTTTCCCATCATCAAAGGGCAAGCTAACATACTCCCTTGCAAACTCCTCAGCTATCTCCACAGCTAACTCTCCATGAAGAGCCTTGCAATACATATACAGCACAGTGTTTGCCGCAGCACTATAAAGCAACAAAAGCATAAGCAAAGTTGAAGTCACAACGATCTGCACAACAAAACCGCAACTTTTCCACCCATCACTGTCTCCAATATCCAATTCAGAAACAGCACCACAAGTCCACACCAAAATCCCACCAAAAACCCCAAAAAACAAAAACAAAGAAAGCCCCAACTTTCTCATCCCTCTCATCAAACTCGCACTCCTCCTCAACGGTTCAAAACCCCAACTTGATTCCACCACCACAATCACACACGCCAAAGTCCAATTCACTTGCAAATACACCAACACCAAAACCAACAAAACCCCACCAAAAATCACAAAATAATTTGAGTAAAGCTCAAAATTTTTCGTCACCAACAACAAGAACCCCCCAAAAGCAACAACAATCAGAGAAAACACGACCTGGGTTATGACCACCGTGACGAAAAGAGGCAAGAATGAAAGGAAAACGGACTTGATAGCCGAGATGAGCTTGACGGGTCGGCCATAGAAGCCATGGAAGACACTGAAAGTGATGGAACCAATGGCTAAGATAGAGAAAGCCAAAACGAAAAGAGAGTAGAGGATTGAGAGGAACTGGGTGTCAGAGAAAATGGGTTGGTCCTCTTCTTGGTGATGGAAACTGAGGAAGCTGCGGAGGAGGACTTTGGTGTTGTCGGGAGGTGGGTGAGTGATGAGGTTGAGAAGGGTTGGGTAGACAACGAGAGAGAAAGAGAGAGGGAGGAGGAAGAGGACACAGAGAGCGAGGAAATGGCGAGAGTGAGCGTTGAGGATGCGCTTTGATTCGGAGAGAATCGAAAAGAGGCTTAGGTTCGGTGACGAGGGGGTTTCCATGGCAGTAGAATTGAATTGAATCGTTTGTGTTTGATGAAATGTCAGAGAGAGATATAATAACGAAGAAGATGGAGACTAATAAAGTACTAGTCGTGGCTTGTGGCGGTGAAATGGGGATCTAGTTGCTGTGAGTCTTTGGCTTGGCGTTTTTTTGTTTCTCTCTTGTATATAATTGATGTCAGATTTTATTGGGTTGCGAAAGCGAAAACGAAAACGGCACGAATGTATAATATAATATTTTGAGTTGGATATGGACATATTTCTTTTACTTCCCATGGAATATATTATAGTGCAAAAAGTTTATCATTATATAATTTTCACAACTTTTTATCACAACTGTGATGTGAATTATGATACGATAAAGTGTGATGGATAAAAAAAATGAAAAATTTATAAGTGAGTGATAGTTAATTACTTATAATTTACTACGTCAAAATTATGATAAAAAAATTATAAAATAATTTACGGTCTTAGAATTACTAATTATTGTGTAATGTCTGCAAGTCCAATTCCAATCTAAGCTTGTCAATTTTCATGTTTCTTAAAAAAAAATATCTAAGCTTGACATATATCAATTAACAACCACCACAATAAATATCTATATATATATATTTGTATTTATATATAGTTGACCTAAATTTAGAGTATAATTAAAAAGATATTTTAAATAAAATTGGAGTATATTTAAAATCCAAAAACAGTTTACACCCAATTATAGGTTGAGCTTAGATTCAAATCAAGTATGATTAGATTCAAATTATCGATATTCATCGAGTAATTGACTGATGATAGGGTTTGAATTGATGATAATATAGATTGTTAGGTTGGTAAACAAATAGATAAGGGGGGTGAAAGGGAAAAATTTTATCTTATAAGACTGTCTCAAAAAATACATTTTCATGAGAGAACACATTTCAAAAGAATAAATGGCGAAATCTTATGTACTTATTACCTAACGAGATGTAAAAAAGATGAGGGAAAAAATTTCGAGTCGAGGATTCAATTTCACAATCTTGACACCTGTCTAAAGTTTTTTCGAGTTTCAACTTTATGGAATGATTCCACCCAATTCAACAGTTGAAAGTTCGAACCATCCAAAATTGATCGGATTAGATGTTTTCATTGATTGGGATCAGACTTTTAACACTCTTACATAGTTAAAGATCTGTCGTTAATCAGGGGCAAGGTGGCGATTGACATGACAATGAACTGAAATTTGTATTCTTAAGTCAAATAATTTGATAGGATCAATTGGACCACATTGTCATAATTGCATATTAAATCAATGCAAGGGAGTGACGTTTCATGGTGATTCAAATAAGGATAAAGCTTTACTATAACTCGGGTTGGAGAAAATTCAATAATGGCAGTTCCCATTACTATATATCTATGTGTAAAAAGAGAATAGATAAAAACTGTGTTAATTGATGTATATATATTGAACTATTTGATTTGAAGAAAAGCTTTATTCTTTGAGTAATGCATACTTATCCGACAAACATGAGAAAAACAACCTCGTTATTGTAAGATACAAACAACCTTCACGAGTTAAGGAGGCAGTTTCTTGACATGGCACAGAGGATGTGTGGTGTTTTGGGAAGTTTCAATGTGTGTCTCGACTCTTGACAATAATGGTAAAAATATTTGAGGCAGCAAATATTTGGACTCTAGTGTGAAACTTTTGGTTGGTGTGTGGGAATTGTTCATAGAAAGTGTGACCTTAGACTTTTCTTTTTGTGTGTGCAGTGTGTGTCATTTTGAACATTTGCATTTAGTTCGTGTAGAAATTTTTATCTATTTTAATATAAGAATCTTTTTTTTACATATTTGCTTTTCAAAATACACCACATTAAATTATCTATTTTACACTCATTAAAAATATTAATTTTTCTTAATTTTTTTAATTATTTTTCTTTTTTCATATACAAAAACTGTCGTCCACTCTCTTCCTTCATTCTCAATATACATAAAGAAAAAATAAACAAATAAATGCAAAATGAATAGCGTCTGTATAAATTTACATAGTTACTAGCAAACTTGTAAGTTTAAGAAGTTATACATGGATTAATGTTGATTAATTTTAGATAAAACTGTGTAAATTCCACACTTTTTTTTTTTTTTCTATAATACACATTGATATAAATGATTTTAATGGACACTTAGGGTATGCTAGAGTTATGAGTGAGTATGGGTTAGGCATTAGACTTTTTTTTTTGTGTGTGTAAATGATTGATGTTAGAGTATTAGCATCCAGTTTTCAGAGAGAATGGTAAAGAGGCTTAGGTTCAGAGATGAGAGGGTTGCCATGGTAGTAGAATTGAATTGAATCGTTTGCGTTTGATGAAATGTCTGAGAGAGAGAGAGAGAATATCCAAGAAGATGAAGAAGGAGAAAGTACTGGTCGTAACTTGTGGTGGTGGAATGGGAATCTAGGGGTCCGTTTGGTGCATATGTTTAAAAATTAAAAATTTTTGTTTGAAAATATTTGTAAAAATACATGTGAGTGAAAAAGTGTATAAAATTACGTATAATATTGTTTAAAAACTAAAAATTGTTATTTTAAAATACAAACTAAACACCCTAGTTCTCTTTGGTTTGGCTTTTTGTTTCTCTCTCTCTCTCTCTCTTTTTTTTTAATTGATGTCTGATTGTCGTTTATTGGGTTGCGAAAACGGCACGGATGTATAATACCTTGAGTTGGAGATGGACATATTTCTTTTTCCAAAACTAGGCTAGTGTCGTACAAAAAAGGAAAATTATTTACTTTCCATGCAATGTATTAACGTGTAATGCCCGCAACGTACTTCTTTCCAAGTCCAATTCCAATCTAAGATTGACATGTTTCTAAAAAATAAAAATCTGAGCTTGACATATATCAATTAACAACCACCACAATAAATATATATATATATATATATGGCTAAAATACAAAACTGACCCTCTAAGATTTTTCAGATTTTATTTAAGTCCTCTAATTTTGCTTTTATTCATTTAAGTTTTCTAAGTTTCAGATTTATTCAATTAAAGTCTTTTCGTTAACTTTTGTTAAAATTTTTTGAAAAAAAAAATCTAAAAAATACTTTCCAATCATTAATTGAATTTTTTAAATTTAAAAATTTGAAGAAAAATTTATTAAATTAAAAAATTAACCACATCATATAACAAAAGTTGATGGAAAAGCTTTAATTGAATTAATAAACTTAAAAGTTAGACGACTGGAATGAATAAAAGTAAATTTAGAGGACTGAAATGAAATCTGAAAAAATTTAGAGAGTCAGTTTTGTATTTTACCCTTAACATATATGTATTTTTAACTGTTTATATATAATTGACCTAAATATAGACTATAATTAAAAGACATTTTAAATAAAATTGAAGTATATTTAAAATCTATAAACAGTTTACACCCAACTATAGGATATACATATATTCGAATCAAGTATGGTTAGATTTTAATTATTGATATGCATCAAGTAATTGACTGATAATAGGCTTTGAATTGATAATTGGGCTAGATGGGTAGGTAGGTAAACAAATATATAAAGAGAGTAGAAGCCAGAAGGGGAAGATTTTATCTTATTAGACCGTCTCATAAAATACTTTCTCATGGGAGGACACGTTTCAAAAGAATAAATAGTGAAATCTTATGAACTTAATGAGATATAAAGAAGATGAGGGGAAAAAGCCGTCGGATTGAAGATTCAATTCCACCATCTTGACATCGGCAAAAAGTTTCTCCAAGTTGTTTCAATTTTATGGTCTGATTCCACCCAAACCACTAGTTGAAACCACCCAAAATTGATCTAATGAGATGTTTTCATTGGTTGGGATCAGATTTTTAGCACTCATTAATAGCTGGAGAGAGACTTGACAATGATCGAGCTTAAATTTTTGTTGATTAGTCAAATAATTTGATAGGATCAAT
Organism: Castanopsis chinensis; assembly: GCA_032878915.1. NCBI lineage: Eukaryota > Viridiplantae > Streptophyta > Magnoliopsida > Fagales > Fagaceae > Castanopsis > Castanopsis chinensis. The sequence goes on from JAVQMG010000133.1 coordinate 6,199,396, forward strand.
TTGACAACTTTGTCGTAATTGCATATTAAATCAATGCAAGGGAGTGGCGCGTTACATCTTACATGGTGATTCAAATGAAGAAAAGCTTTACTATAACTCGGGTTGGAGAAAGTTCAATAATGGCAGTTCACATTACTATCTATGTGTAAAAGAGAATAGAGAAAAACTGTGTCCATTGCTATATATTGAATTATTTGATTTGATGAAAAGCTTTATTCTTTGAGTAATGCATACTTGTCCCACAAACATGAGAAAAACAACCTCGTTTTGTAAGATGCAAACAAGCTTCATGAGTTGAAGAGGCAGTCTCTGGTACATGAGGATTCATATGTGGTGTTTTGGGAAGTTTCAATGTGTGTCTTGACTCTTGACAATCATCGTAAAAATATTTGAGAACGGCAAATATTTGGACTTTTGAGTGTGAGCTTTTTGGTTGGTGTGTGGGAATTGTTCCAAAAAGTGGGAGAAATTACACTTTACAATTACAAACTATACTCCATATTACACTATAAAAATTTTTAATGCACGTTTTGAATCTTCAATTATGATGTTTATGACACTTTGCACCTCGACATCAAGTTTCCTATTAACTTTGATGGAAAAAAAAATGGCACCACATGAAAAGACCTAATTGTCCATTTTCTTAATCATTTAAAAACAAATGAGAAATTACACTTTACTATCCTAAACTATACTCCTAATTACGCTTTGCACCATAAACTTTAGATTTTCATTCTAGTTAACAGAAAACTTAATGACAGGGTGCAAAGTGTAATAAAGATTATAGTTTGAGGTGCAAAATGTGCATTTGAAAATTTTAGAGTGCAAAGTACAATATGAGGTATAATTTAGGGTTAAAAAGTGTAATTTTCCACTAGAAAGTGTGACTTTTTTTTTTTGAGAAATAAACACACTCACACAAGAGATAGAGAAAGAAATTCTAAAATAAAAACACAACATAACTCCCCTAAGAAGCCGAACTCTATTGTTACTTGTGTGTGCAATGTGCATCACTAACTTTTTCGCGGACACTATGGTCGGCAAAAGTAACGAGTGAGTATGGGGTCAGGCATTGGGCTTGTGTAAATGATTGCAAATTACACTATTTGAGGTGCCCACTTGTGTTGATTTTTGACCATGGATGAAAGTGCTGGGCCCAAGCTTGTCTAGATTCGGAAAAATATCATAGAAGCCCCACTGCCCCAGCACCCATTACTTTTTTAATGATATTCATATCCCTCTTCTTTTCTTTTCTTTTCTTTTCTTTTTTTTTTTTTTTTTTTTTTTTTTGTTTTGTTTGTTGGGCTAAGTTAGTAAAGGCTTGTTTGGTTGTAACTTGTATGGTTTAAACAACATTTTTTTTGTTGTTTAAACAATATATGTATTTTCACAACATTTTTTTACCCACATGTATTTTCACAACACTTAAACAACATTATTAGAAAAACATTACCAAACGAGCCGTAAGTAACTTTTAACATATTCATCATACCCTTAACAAGTTTTCCGTTCATTACGTTTGATCTCAGATTGTAAAATTATTTTTTCTCCGATGTTTGGCTAATTTCTCTGAGAGATTGTATTCCCTCTCAACATATACTCCTTGTAATTATGTTTTATTTTTTAGCATTAAAATTATGCCAATTTCATATATATAAAACTTATGCCTAATATCTCAACAAGGTGAAATCAATGAACGTAGTCACCTAAGACCAAAGCTGCTTTTTGAAAGTTATTAATATTGTTCAAAGTTTTCCCGATTGCCATTGAGTATTAAAGATTTTAGTTTAACTATATTGGCTACATATAAGAGAAATTAATTAATATCTTGACCATGGATTCCAGTAACATCAATTAATAAAATCTCTAATGATTGAGTAAAAAATTAATTATCAAAGCCATCACCACCATGCACTCTTGGTGTGATTGTTATTTCACAAGTACTAAGTTTTTGTAGAGTGGGGGGTCAAGGGTCGGAGTTTAGGTTTTCAAGAGGGAGTTTTACTCATATATTAACTTAAATTAGACTAGAGCAAAATTTTAATATTGTAGCAATTTTTTTTTTTAATTATCAAAGCCATCATTGCAGATAAAAGGGCTTAACTATTTGCAAGGTCCCTGTAAGTATGAACTCTATAGCCAACCTCTGGACCTGTTCTCTCTTTCCTCCTTCAGTTTCCTCTAGAAATGCTTTATGCTTAGTTTGTTGGTCACTTTGGTTCTTACTTCTTACCTAGTTAATAGTTGAATATACCGATTAAACACATCAACTATGGATCTATCTAACAAACTAACTAGATTAATAGCATATATTCTTTTTCGTTATTTTATTATGTTAAATCATTATCTTTAACACCTAGTCTCTCAAAAAAAAAAAAAAAAATCTATAACATCTCATTAATTTTTATATATAAAATAAATAAATAAATATTACATAAAAATTATTCTAAGAATTTAATTGTCATTAAGGGAAATTACATTGTTTGTCTTACATTGATGAATTCAGGTCCTAAATTTTGCTCAAATAGCCATAAAAACAAAGCAAAAAAGCCTAGCCACTCAAGAAACTTGTGTGTTTTTTTTTCTAGCAAATAGCCAAAAAGAGTTGTTTACACTTTACATTGCCCATTCGGTGCTGGCTTGTCATTTGATTCATTTCCCACTCCACCGACTTCTCCCCAAAAAAAAAAGTCACTCCACCGACAATCAAAACTAGGGACATTTGTGCCTTAATTCTTTAAAGCCATCACGTAATTTACGTAAACACCTCAATTTTCATAATCAATTCAAGCAATTCAGTCTACCCTTTGACCTGGTTTTATATGTCCTAATCAATTGCAGCACTTATATTTTATTATTTGGTTTTATTTTCTTAAAGATACTAGAAATTTTTTAAAGAAGAAGTTTTAATTTTTCTATTTTAAAACCATAAATAGGGGAATAATGTTTTTGATGTCCTTTCGATTCAATTCCCCCCCCCCCCCCCCTTTTTTTTTATATATAAAAGTTGTTTATATCTGTTTTGTGTATTTGTTTTAATAAAAAAAAATAGTATTTGGTTTTAAAAAAATATGAACCAACTATGTGTTTTTTTTCCCTAGCATCTTTTCTTTACTTGGGGTTCTTTTCTTTCTTATCACTTTTTGTTTTTTTTTTTAGTTTTGCTAAAATGCTAGTACTACTTATTTATTTCTTCATAATGAAACCTTTTTATTTATATACCTGTATTACTTTTGGTGTTTGAATAATTTTCTCAAGGTATATTTCCCATCAAACATATATCTTGCAGTATTTTTACTTCACTATATATACTAACTAGTCGCTAACCCGTGCGATGCATGGGAAAGCTATTGAATATGAGATTTTAAAAACTTTTCATTAAACTTCCCACCACAAAGATATTAATTGACCAGAACACAAACTTTTAGTATGAAAACAAAGATAATGATATTTAATAGATTGGGTTACACAAACACAAACCACTAAAGGAAAAACATACACAAACTACTATAAGAAAGAATACAAAAACTAAAGAGAGAAAGCTGTGAAGAGAAATTTTCGTACCTTGAGGTTGAGAAAGAAGTGTTTGTAATAAAAGAATAGTTTTCGGTAGCACACATAGGTTTATACATATATAGGAGAGTAAGTCAGTACCTCCTTCACTGTGAAGGAGTTTGCATTGTATACAAACATAATTTGGAGACTTCCACACCACTCCAATAAAATCCAATTCCTAATGGAACTCTTAATACATGGCAACCGGATAAATGGTGTTAATCTCACTATACATATCTATATATAATCTTCTAATATCTATCATATAAAATCAGTTTTTTTTTAAAAAAAAAAAATGATGCTGACGTGGAAAAAGAATCTAAAATAAAAATAAAAAGAAAACAATGCTGACATGGAAAATTGTGGAGTAAGCAGAGCTTCGGTTTTATATATATATATATATATAGATAATAGCTCTAAAAAAAATTAATATACTAATCTAGAAACATAATGACTAGTTTAGTAAGAGGATTTTTGTTTTTGTTTTCAAAACAATACGAAAACCTATTTCAAAACATTGAATTTGAAACTAGTTTTCAGACAATAATTTTTACATTATACATGTTTGACTCTCACTATTAAGAACAATTTTCAAAATATTGAAAAAAAAAAATGATGTTTGGATAACATTTTTACTTTTGAGATTGTTTTTAAAAAAAATTACAAAAAGTAATGTGTAGATTTACATTATATATTTTTTGATAATGATAAGCTTCAAATTTGAGTTGTGATAATTTTTGTGTGATAAAGATAAATTTCTTAATTTACGAGATAAAAAAAAATTTGGACAAATATGTGAGATCCACTATTTTTTATTTATTTACAACTATACCATTAAAAATATTTTCAAAAACATCATTTTTTTTTTTTGAAGAAACTCAAAAACATCATTTTAGTTGTTTTCAAAATCTTGATTTTTTTTTGAATGGGAAAAAGAGGAAACAATTTCTTGAAAACTATAGTCTATAAAACACCAATCAAACAATAGATTCAAGTGTAAGACCCACTATTTTTTAGCAGTTCGACGGATCTAACAACCTTCTAATTATTATTTTTTTGTTAATAGTACCCCTCTATAAAATCCAACAAATTACAAAACTAATAAACTTCCATTCTTATAATTAGAAGCCCCTAATATTCAAGTACTCAACCCATTTGACATTTATACATATAAACCATTCAAGCCAACTCCACAAATCTCATTTCCAAACAAAAACACCAAATAAGAAAATCACACACGTTCGGACACGCTTCGCACAAATCCTTTTCTTCCGAACTCTCTTTATCTCTCACACACTCATTCACACATTTTATCACACCCACCTCGATTTTGCGCCATTAGAGCTGTCCTCACCGTCGTTCTCCTTCACGATTCACAGCCATGCCTTCCCGCGTGACCTTCCCTCCATTTTCAGGTACTGTACGTTTATGGCTTTATCAATTGCTTGGCACTCTAATAAGATCTGGTTCCTTTTCATATATGTGTGTATATTTTGTGTGCATTGAATTTACTTGCATTCTTTGATCATTTTCAGTTAAAGAGCTAGCTCTATCAGCTATTTCGGATGTTGGGTATTAGTTAGATACTTAAGAATTGCTTCAGTTTGTTTGAAATTTCAAATTTTGATGGAAATGGAGGCTTCCAGTGCAACAGCATCTCCTAGAAATAGGTTGGATCATGTGAAAAAAGATGGATCCGAAGAGACCCATTTGCAAAACTTAGACTTGGAATCTGCTACCAATGTTTCTGGGACTAATTCCCAGTTCCAATCAATGAATGCTTTAGAGATTTTGAGAGAATCTGTTAGGATTCTTCGGTACAATTTGCATGGGTTTATGATTATTGCCGTGTTGCTCATTTGCCCGGTGAGTGCTGTGCTATTAACGAATGTGTTAGTGGATGAATCTATTGTGAAGAGATTGACTATTAGGCTTTTGTTGGTGGCTAAGTCCAGTGGACTCCCTCTTAGGCCTCTTGTCAAACAGTCGTGCCAGCATTTTGCTGGGATGATGGTTTCCTCAGCATTTTGCCTCCCTTTGTACATCACATTGTCATTGTTATCTAAAGCTGCGGTGGTTTATTCTGTAGATTGTACTTATTCAAAGAAAAAATTTGATGTGTCCAAGTTTTATGTGATCATTGTCCAGATATGGAGGCGGATTGCTTTGACGTATATGTGGGTGTGTATGTTGGTAGTTGGTTGTGTCACATTGTTATGTGTTCTACTTATCGCGGTATGCACTGCATTTGCTGTAATTGGGCTTTCGCCAGATCTGATTGTGTATGTGGCAATGGTGCTGGCAATTTTTTTATCGGTCATTTTTGCCAATGCCATTGTTATTTGCAACATTGCTATTGTGATCTCAGTGTTGGAGGATGTTTCAGGACCGCAGGCATTGCTGCGGTCTAGTGTGCTGATTAAGGGCCAAACGCAAGTGGGTCTTTTCATATTTCTTGGATCAACAATTGGGATGGCATTTATTGAGGGGTTGTTTCAGCATAGAGTGAAGACGCTGAGCTATGGAAATGGGTCTTCAAGGATATGGGAAGGGCCTCTTTTGGTGATCATGTATTCATTTGTGGTGCTTATTGATTCCATGATGACTGCAGTTTTCTATTTCTGTTGTAGATATTCCAATTTGGATGCTTCAGATGTTGAAGGCCAGTCAATACTAGAAACAATGGCTGTTTCTGCTGAAAGGATAGGTATTGAATGAGAAGACTGTAAATTTGATTTATTATCAAACATTTTTTATTAAATAACATGAAGATGGGAGCAGCTAGAGAAAATTAGGATCTTGTTGCCAGTTTCATTATTTCACCATCAACAAAAATCATTGTATTAGTATGTCAGTATAACTTCACAAAATTTCAGCAAAAAAAAAAAAAAATCTTCACAAAAGAATATATTGCAAGAGGTAGTCCCAAATGGCACTCAATTCTTTAATGGATATTTGACTTGAGTACTTCTTGATGATCACAAGCCACAGGTATATAGCTTGTATATGATTGCAGTATTGGTGGAAGTACTTCTTGATGATATCAGAAAGCTTCTAATTGCAGTATTGGTGGCAATGCTTGTATACGATTCATTATTGGCTTATATAATGCTTATACTTTTTGTCATTCATAGATGATTACAAAATTGTCTTCAAATTGATTTTAACTACAATTATAGAATTTAGTAGATATTCTTTGAGTACTGAATAACCTAGTTGTGAAAAAAAAAAAAAAGCTTCGGATAATCATTGGTTCCTGGGGATGAATTTTTAAACTTTAAATAATTGAGAATTATTTGATCTTTTTATGTTGATCGTGTTAGTGGAAAACTAAGGCTTGTTTGAAAGCTAAGAAATATAAGTTTCATTTTAGAATCGTATGGACTATGGTAAAGGAATTATGTGATATCATTTGTTTTGTGCCTTCGATGAAAATCTTAACATTGTTTGTGTGGTCTCGTACTTGGGGTTTTACACAAAGTATTTCCATTTTTGATTTCGTGCATTCTATCTCTATTTGATTTGTGTGTATTTGTTTCTAGTACATTCTGTTCATCATCATGAATATGATGTACTTTTTTTAATGAAGATATCTATTACCTAAAAAAAAAAAAAAGAGAATCTTAACATTGGAATTGTTATCCTGTCTGAGTCTTGTGAATAATCATAAATAGTTTAGAGTAATGCTCACCATTTTGTTAACTAGTATTATGGTATATTACTTGCCAAGCGATGGTCTAAGGTTTTGAGTATGGTAACTTATATTTCTGTTCTAGAGTCTGGATCAGAACCGTATGTTTACATAGATCTACCTTAATTAGTTTGTTGAGTATTAATAGCCGACTCCAAAGTTTTGCAACTAAGGTTGGGTTGTTAATTGCTGTTGTCTGGAGCATTGAACAGTCATTGTGGGCATTTACTGGTGAAATAACTGGATGGTTTCTTTAGCTTTAATTGTCTGTGTGTGTTAGTTGATTAAATTGTGTTCTTTTTATCAAAAGATGCTCAGGTCCTCCTGCAAAAACTTGGAATAGAGGAGGTATCAGAAGCAATCCTACTAACATGTAGGAACACTATTTGTCTGTATTTTTCATGGTACTCTGTTAGGAAAACTGAGATCTCCCTGTACAGGTCCTTTCAGACATTGGACCTAGTGTTCCTACAAGATAAGGGTTACAACAAAGGCATTTCATGCTCTGAGAAATGGCTAGATTTAAACATAGTGATACAAATATTTTCACAAACAGTTGATGTAGCATACTGTGATTGATACAATGATTGATACAGAGTAAAAGTAATGTTAGTAGCGGTATCTTGTGCATCCATCACATGCATAACATATGGATACTACAATTGTGTGTGAGAAAGAGCGATTATTATTGTGGTGGGTTCATTTGAAAAATTAGGCTTGAGTAGTTGGATCAAGAAATGGTGAAGGGAAGTGGTGAACGCATGGGGCTGTCGTGGTTTGTTCTTGGAGCTGCGTTGTAGATTATCTGCTTAATTTTGAACAAAGCCATTAGGCTTGAGTAGTTATCACTAGTTTAAGCATACCATACAAATAATTATAGAATGGTTTGATCGCTTGGGTAGCAAACCATTAAGACTAGAAAGAAAATGACTATATATACCAGTGAAAATAGCTAAATAACACATTTTTGCAAACTATGTTGCAATCTACTACTATTTCGGAAATATGTAAGGATTTATCACTATTTGAATACTCAAGTTTGGTGAAATTGAATTTTCCATGGTACATGGAAAAATTTTGAAAATTTTTAAAGTATATTTTTTCAAAGAATTCAAGTTTATGAAACTCGAGTTTTACAGCAAATCCAAGTTTCACAAACTTAAGTTTTAGAAAAGTGGTAGATCCGTATATACTTCCAAAACAGTAGTAGTTTGCTAATTTTTTGTTAAATAGCAGTAGTGAGCCATTTTCCCCTATATATACCTCTATTATCTTATATGCGAATATTTCACATTGTAATTCATGCTGTCATGATCCAAAGAGTTATTGCTCATGGTGATGCTTGCTACTAGAGCAAGGCCCATGGAATCTACGTTCTAAATAACATGGCAGATAATCCAAGAGCCCAAGAGAAAGGAAAAATCTTGTTCTTCTATTTATTTATTTTTCATTAGTTTTTTTAACCCAAATGGGAGTTACTCTCTTTTTGTAACCCACTCCAACCGATGTTTATGTTAAATGGGAGTATATCCCATAAAATAAGGTTAGCTTAGCTGGCCAAGTTATGCCCAATAATGAATGACCGATTGACAATTTGACCAACATTTGTCAAATTCTATTAGAATTTGTTATAGTCTAGAACATAATCCCAAACCACAAGGAGTTCTACTCATTCTCGAGCATGTCAACTTAATGAATATGATTATAAGGAGCTTATTAATGAATTGAGATTTGAATGATTGGATTTAATCTTTAGGCAAATGTATAGTTACACTGAGTAAAGAGGCGAAAATGGAGTTTATAGCTGTAATTTTAAGTTATTTTTTGAATCATATGAACTTAATCTCATATCATAAAAACTAAAAATAAGTGTGGATTTAGAAGCACTCATTGCTATCTTAAATTTAAGGGATAAATTGTTGAGTCCCAAACAACAAGAAGTTCTATACATTCTTGAGCATGCCAACTTACAAAAATGATTATAAGAAGTTTATCAAGGAATTAAGATTTTAAATGAGTGATTTTTTAATTAAATGTATAGTTATGTTGAGTACAGAGAAGATGGAGAATTTATAGCTTATAATTGTAATTTCAAGCTATCGTTTAAATTGCGTGAGCTTAATCTCATTGTTAAAGAATAATAATAAGTGAGAGTTTAGAAACTCTCATTTTTCATCATTATCTTTTTATTTTTATTTTTTAAAATTCATTTTATTACTATCTTAAAATAAAAGGAAGAAATTGTTGAGTTGCATTCTCTGTTTTAATTTTATTTTTCCATTCTAATAATTACACCATAATTAGAAAAATATATACTACTAATCCATATTGTAAGGGCACAAATTGGCCTTCGGCCCAAATGAGTGACTGGGCCGGCCCAAATGGCCTTTACAATAGAATTTGTAGAGAATGGGCTAAAGCCTAAACCTCCTGGTGCTTTGGAAGGACGCGGTGTAAGGTCCAAGTCCACTTCTGAAGGACGGCCGGCTTATGGAATGGCTTAGTGTTCTTCTCGGGCGTGAGCAGAAAAGCTTCTGTGCTGGTTGGCGTTCTGTTCTTTAAGGAAGGGAGAGAGAGAGAGAGAGAGAGAGTAGCTCCTTGGCAGGTTTGCTGTTGTTGAAAATGGAGGGCGTCGTGGCTACCGAAGCGTTTTATATGATTGGGGAGCGGCGGTTCGTGGGAAGCGTCCCGCTCAAAATTTCGGGGGCGAATCCAGGCCGCAGGATCCCCATCTCACCGTTGAACGTGCGCGACAGGGAGTTACTCAGCGCAATTAATGTGGGCGTTGCGCGTAACGAAGCGTCAGAGACTTGTCCAGAAGGCGCGGGAGGACTCCGCACGTGCACGACTTAAAACGTCACGTGGGGGAAAGATTCTTCAGTCAAAAACCCATATGCCTCCTCGAAGTCAAATGACTTTTTGAGGGGCTATTGTGGGGGGTAAGGAGCTCCGAGACCCCATGTGGGCCGTGGGCCTGGCTCGAGGGCGGGGCCCCACCGAAGGGATCGTGGATAGGGCCTCCTAAAGCGGCGGCTCAAACGCCCGCCGACCAGGCCGCCGCCCGAATTTGTACCTGTCCGAGGAGAAAGTCTCCTCGGACCAAGAGACCCTTGTCCGAGGAGCGTAGCACGTTGTCCAGAGAAGGTCTCCTAAAGCTCAGCAAACCGTCCTCCGCCCCAACGGGACGCCGAGAGGGGGGGGACAAGAAGTACGAACACGTTACAAAGCTACTGCCTCCGCATTAAATGCCTTCCACCTACCCGCCTGGCCGCATTAATGGGGAAATGACTTCTGAAGGGACGGGGAATGGCCCTAAGGGCATTGGGGAGCGTTTTCAGGGAAAAGACAGGTGGGAACCAGAGAGGGGGAGTATAAATGGGAAGGGGGGAACCACTAGAAGGGGATCTGGACTTTTGGGTGAAAGGAAGAAGAAGAAGGCTCTCTCTCTCTCTCTCTCTCTTTCTCCCTTCCTTGAAGAACAGAACGCCAACCAGCACAGAAGCTTCTCGGCTCACGCCCGAGAAGAACACTAAGCCATTCCATAAGCCGGCCGTCCTTCAGAAGTGGACTTGGACCTTACACCGCGTCCTTCCAAAGCACCAGGAGGTTTAGGCTTTAGCCCATTCTCTACAAATTCTATTGTAAAGGCCACTTGGGCCGGCCCAGTCACCCACTTGGGCCGGCCCAGTCACCCATTTGGGCCGAAGGCCAATTTGTGCCCTTACAATTGGCGCCGTCTGTGGGAAGCCTTGATCGAAGGGACTGGAAGTGCCATGGAAGGTTCAGGTTCACGTCATGCGGAGTCCAGAGGGTCCCAGCGCGAGGACCATCTCGTGCGGTTAGAAAGAGAGTGCGAAGCCAGTGTTCATACGGAGTGCACGCGCGGGAGGAGCTATGCTCGCGGCGGCAGTAGAGCCTCCCGCGAGAAAAGTGTTGAGACCCTGCAAAGGGAGGTTGACCACTTGAGAAGGAAGCTGCACCGGGAAAAACGGAGGCGCACGCCTTCCCCCTCAGACCAATCTTCAGCGGACGTCAGTAGTAGCTCCGACAGCTCCAGGTCGAGAACTCCCCTTGGCGAGTCCTCTTCCCAGGAGGACGAGCACCGTCGCCCCCTTAAGGACAAGAGGACGCCCTCCAGAGGCCTGGCCAACAACGCACTGAGCAGGGCGCTCCATCAGATTTCTGAGTCGCCCTTCACCCGGAGGATCGAGAGGGGAAAACTTCCGAGGCGGTTCACTCAGCCAGCCTTCACAGTTTACAACGGGAGAACAGACCCAGTGGAGCACGTGAGCCACTTCAGCCAGAGGATGGCGGTGCATTCGAAGAATGAGACCCTGATGTGCAAGGTCTTCCCTTCCAGCCTAGGACCCGTCGCGATGAGATGGTTTAACAGCCTGAAGGCAGGCTCTGTCAACTCCTTCGCGGAGCTCGCCAGGGCGTTCGGCTCACGGTTCATCACGTGCAGCAGGGTCCCTCGGCCAATAGACTCACTTTTGTCCATGGCTATGAGAGAAGGAGAGACCCTCAGAGCTTACACCGACAGATATTGGGAGATGTACAATGAAATCGACGGAGACTTCGACGAGGTGGCCATAAGCACCTTTAAGGTCGGCCTTCCAAATGAGCATGACCTGAGGAAATCACTGACCAGAAGGCCCGTCAAGAGCGTGAGTCGTCTCATGGACCGCATTGATGAATACACGCGGGTGGAGGAGGACCAATTACAGGTGAAGGCTAGGGCGAAGGTTATCCCTCAAGAAAGGAGGGATTTCAGGTCGGATGGATACAGCAACAGTAGGTCGAGGAGAGAGTTTGTAGGGCAACCTCGTCGGGCACCAGCGCAAGTACTCGGCATCGCATTTCGTGAACCAATACAACGGGTATTTGAAAAAATCCGCCACGAGCCCTATTTTCAGTGGCCCAACAAAATGATAGGCGATCCCACAAAGCGTAACCAGAACCTCCACTGCCAATACCATCAAGAGCACGGCCATACGACAGAGAATTGCAAGAGCCTACGATTCTATCTGGAACAGCTGGCCAAGGAGGGAAAGTTGAGACAGTTCGTGCACCAGCGAAAGGGGCAGCTAGAACAAACTGGGACGGCGCTTCAAGGCCACCACGCCCCTAGGCCCCCGCTGGGAACCATCAATACCATCCTGGCCGCCCCCGGGAGGACCGGTTCACGCCCTTCCAGGGTAATGTCCGTGGCCCGGACCTCCGCCAAGGATTTTGCCTCCAAGCCAAAGAGGACTAAGGGCAACGGGCCGCCCGCTATAGCCTTCTCAGACGCCGACAAGGAAGGGACCATCCAACCCCATGATGACGCGTTAGTCATAACGCTGAGAATCGGGGGATATGACGTGAAGAGGGTGATGGTGGACCAGGGGAGTGGCGCGGACATCATGTACCCTGACCTGTTCAAGGGGCTGAACTTGAGGGAAGAGGACCTTTCGGCCTACGACTCGCCTCTGATAAGCTTCGAGGGGAGGACAGTGGTGCCGAAGGGATAGATCAGACTGCCTGTACAATCGGTCCCGACAGTGGTGGAGGTGGACTTCATCGTGGTGGACGCCTACTCTCCTCATACGGCCATTGTGGGGAGGCCTTGGCTGCACGACCTAGGGGCCGTCTCCTCCACTCTCCATCTCAAGGTGAAGTTTCCTTTTTGCGGCCAAGTCGAGGAAATCCTGGGAAGTCAGCCCGCGGCGAGACAGTGCCTGGCCGCAGCAGTTCTGCGCAAACCAGAACCCGAGCCCTCGGCTCCCACTGCTCCGGTCCCATAGCAATTAGCCTCTTCTGCCACAACTAGAGGGGCAGTGGCAGAAGGGCCAGGATGCGAGGGGTTGGACAGAGTCCTGGTCGGCGACGACCCAAAGAGGTTCTTCCAGATTGGTGCTCAGCTGCCGACCGAAGAAAGGGAAGAGTTGGTCGCGCTCTTGAGAAGAAACCTCGACGTGTTTGCGTGGGACGAGCATGAGATGCCTGGGATCGACCCAAACTTCATCTGCCACCACCTGAACGTTAACCCGGCGGCAGTGCCAAAGAAGCAACCTCCTCGGCGCTCATCCTCGGAACACTCGGAGGCCGTAAAGGAGGAGGTCATTAAGCTCAAGAGGGCAGGAGCTATCAAGGAGGTGTTCTATCCTGAATGGTTGGCGCACACGGTGGTGGTGAAGAAGAAGAACGGGAAATGGAGAGTTTGTGTGGACTTCACAGACCTCAACAAGGCCTGTCCTAAAGACCCATTCCCGATGCCGCGCATAGATCAGCTTGTAGATGCGACGGTCGGCCACCCTCGCATGAGTTTCCTGGACGCCTTTCAGGGATACCACCTGATACCTCTGGCCTTAGAAGACCAGGAGAAGACCGCCTTCGTGACCCCCACCGGCAATTACCATTACAAGGTGATGCCCTTTGGTCTGAAAAACGCAGGGGCCACCTATCAGAGGATGATGACCCGGATGTTCGAGGCTCAGTTGGGGAAAACTGTCGAGGTATACGTAGACGACATGGTTGTGAAGAGCAGGGCCGTATCGGACCATGTGGCTGACCTGGATAGCACGTTCCGGACTCTGCGGGAACATAAGTTGCGACTGAACGCCGCCAAGTGCTCCTTCGGTGTGGGATCGGGCAAGTTCCTGGGCTACATGCTTACTCATAGGGGTATCGAGGCCAACCCCAAACAAATCTCTGCGATCTGCAACCTGCAACCACCTCGAAACCCGAAGGAGGTCCAGAAGCTGGCCGGAATGACAGCTGCCCTCAGCAGGTTCATCTCACGATCGGCGGACAGATGCCGGCCGTTCTTTCAGCTGCTGAACAAATGGAAGGGATTCGAATGGACCGAGGAGTGCTCCTTGGCGTTCCAGCAGCTGAAAGAATACCTCTCTCGGCCACCCATTATGTCTCGCCCTGATCCAGACGAGGTGCTGTTTGCGTACTTGGCCGTGGCTGCCCACGCGGTTAGCCTGGTTCTAATACGGGACGACGGCGGCGTATAACGGCCGGTCTACTACATCAGCAAGTCTTTGCAGGAGGCTGAAATTCGGTACTTACCATTGGAAAAGGCGGTTCTGGCCATAGTGCACGCGACGCGCCGGCTCCCACATTACTTCCAATCCCACACGGTCGTCGTATTAACTCAACTCCCACTCCAATCCGTGCTGCGGAGCGCTGACTACTCTAGTAGAGTCGCCAAATGGGGAACCTTCTTGGGGGCCTTCGACATTAAGTATTTACCCCGTACATCTGTAAAGGGCCAAGTCCTGGCCGACCTGGTGGCGGAGTTCACTGAGCCTTCCTCGGAAGAAAACTTGGAGGGATAGGGCGCCGGCGGAAAGCCTGTCGGTGCAATCTCGAGCGAAACGCCCCCGGTGTGGAAGCTCTACATGGACGGAGTGGCAAACCAGAGGGGTTCAGGCACGGGAATAGTGTTGACGTCCCCTGAGGGGATCACCTTGGAAAAATCCTTGAGGCTAGCGTTCTCGGCCACAAACAACGAAGCCGAGTACGAAGCTCTACTGGCAGGAATGGACATGGCACAAAAGATGGGGGCAAGGGCAGTGTTAGTATTTTCAGACTCACAACTGGTGGTTGGTCAGATGGAGGGGAAACTGGAGGCTAGGGAGCCAAGGATGCGGAACTACCTGGCCCGTGCGAAGTGTTTACAAGCCAAATTCGAGTCCTTCGGGTTGTCACATGTTTCCAGGAGCGGAAACACCCATGCAGACTCCATCGCTACCCTCGCTACCACCTCGGCCCAGGGGCTCCCTCGAGTCATACTCGTTGAGGACATGCTCAAGCCAACTGGGCAGGAAAGTCACACCCCTCGGATCCAGCAAGTCAGAGTTGGGCGTAGTTGGATGGACCCCATCGCGTCCTTCCTTAAGCACGACATACTGCCGGAGGACAAGTCTGAAGCCAACAAGATCCGCCGAAAGGCTCTGCGCTTTTGGCTATCCGATGACCAAAAGCTCTATAAACGCTCCTTCTCGGGGCCCTATCTGTTGTGTGTACATCTGGAAGAGACGGAGCAGCTCTTAGAAGAACTACACGAGGGAATTTGCGGTAGCCACACGGGCGGAAGGTCGTTGGCCCACAGGGCCCTTACGCAGGGGTACTGGTGGCCGAACATGCAGAGAGAAGCACAAGAGTACGCGAGGAAGTGCGACCAATGTCAGAGGTATGCTCCCAACATCCACCAACCAGGTGGTGTTCTTAATCCATTGGTCAGCCCATGGCCCTTCGCACAGTGGGGCTTGGACATTGTGGGACCGTTTCCAAGAGCGGCTGGCAACAAGCGATGGCTGCTTGTCGGAACAAACTACTTCACTAAGTGGGTAGAAGCGGAACCCCTCTCGAATATCCGGGACGTGGATGCTAAGAGATTTGTTTGGAAGAACATCGTTACCAGGTTCGGAATCCCGTGCACTCTAATCTCGGACAATGGACTGCAGTTCGACAGTAAGGCCTTCAGAAAGTACTGTGGAGACCTCGGCATCACGAACAGGTACTCCACTCCGGCCTACCCGCAAGGGAACGGCCAGGCGGAGGCGACCAACAAGTCGATAGTCAACGGACTCAAGAAAAGATTAGATGACGCGAAGGGCAGATGGGTGGATGAAGTACCTCATGTGTTGTGGACTTACCGAACCACGCCACGTAGATCCACAGGAGAGACTCCCTTCGCGATGACTTACGGCGCCGAGGCCGTAATACCTGTAGAGATGGGGTTCCCGACGATGAGGGCACAATCATTTGCCCCAGACGCTAATGATGGCATGCTACTCAGGGAGCTGGACCTGGTGGAAGAAAGGAGAGAAAACGCCATGGTCCGGCTAGCTTGCTATCAACAGAAGCTCAAACGAGGATATGACTCTCGCGTACGGTCTAGACGGCCTGCATGAAGGATTCCAACAGAAATACGTTAAACGGAAGTTAGCACACATGGGAATCGTAAGAGCAACAGTAGACTGGTCGTCTGACGCTTACCAGGGCCAAGTTCCTCTTGAGCGAGAGGAAGAGGCGCGTCCGACCCATCAGTCCCAGGTCCTCCATGTCCCTAGGCAAGAGGAGGGGTTGCTCCAAGGCGTTAGCCACGTGGGAAGCGTGACCGCGCTGGAAATCCCTAATGCTTGCCTGATGAGACACGGGAGCTCCGTCCACCTCCAGGGCAGGGGACCAGCAGGAATCTCCTCGGCTGACCTCGGCCTGTCCTCAGATCTCCCCACTCTCGACGGACGAAGCTCACCCACCGCCTTTGGCAGCCAGCTGCTGTTGCTGCTGAAGCTGCCTCTGGTGCTTCTGCTTCTTCTCCCGCTCTCTGTCCGCCTCCTCGTTCTCGTTCCTCCTTTTCTTTGGAACGACGGGAAGGGGAGGGATCGGGTCGGCGGGAGGAGGTGGCGGGGGCGGGAGCATTCTTGGCTGAGACCCCGAGGCATTGCCCCTGGAAGCCGGGGCTCCCCTCTTCCTGGCGAACAGATCCCGGAGGGACGTCATGTTGTCATCTTCGGAGGAGGAGTCCTCTGGTCGGGCGATAACTAGCCCCGCGATTCCGGAGCGCCGGTCCGAGGTTCCCTCTTCCTCGTCGGAGATGTTAACCACGCGGCTCCCCAACGGCCTCTCAGCCTCCTCTAGACGGAACCTGTTAATCTCCTCGCCTAGGGATGGGGTAAAAGCCGAGGACCCTTCTTGAACGATCTGACCCTCTTCTTGCGCGGCCAAAGGGATGGCCTCAACAGGCTGACCGTACAAGATGGTGGAGGGCGCGTCGGGTAAGGCACGTGGGGCGAGGAACTCGGGGTAGCGTATGTCTATCCGCGCTCGCCTCTTGTGGCCGGCAAGGATAGCGTCGTCCACCTCACCGAAGACCTTGGAGAGGGGATCGTACCCCAATATCAGGTGGGCAGCCCTTAGCTGCAGGTCGGTGTGTACAAAAACCTCGGACCTCAGAACCTTGTTGAGGTCTGAGATGTTGACGTCCCCCAAATGAGGCGAGGTGTGCTGCTTATCTGCATGAAAGAAGGCAGAAGAACCGAAAGTGGTTAGGCATTCACAACAAGCCAAACGGAGAAACATCTAGCAACAGCGGAGCTCCCAGGGGAAGCAAAAGAGGGGGGGCAGGGGGCTGCATAAACCAAAGGTCCTAAAGTCCTAGGGAATCACACCTGGGTGTCCCTCCCTCATTGGGCAGTGGAGGCCGTCGTGCCATCTCCCGGAGACGACGAGATAGTCGTCCTTCATGCCCTTATTAGACTTGGGAAGACAGGAAATGAGCCGGACCGTGCTAGACCTCGATTTGAGGTAGTAGCCTGCGTCCTTCATCCGGTGGCACTCATACATGTAGACTACGTCGTGCCACGTGAGGTGAAGGCCCATTTGCTCGTTCAGAGCATCGACGCAGCCTAGGATCCTAAAAACGTTGGGTGCGCATTGGTCCGGACATAATCTATGGTTGCGGAGATACTCCCTAGTTACGTCCTTCATGGGGAGTGTCATCCCACCCTCCAAGAAGGCGATTATTGGGATGACAACCTGCCCCACTCCCCTAGAATCCGCTACAGCCCCGGGGGGACAGTATTTTAGGTCCACATCTGCAGGGATATGGTACTTGGCCCTAAACCCCTCCATGCCGGAGGGTGTATCGACTAGACACTTGAACTTGCCCATGAGGTACAGGAGAGAGAAGAAGATTCGTAAAGAAGGGGAGGGGAGACTTACGCAGGAAAGAAACACGGGTGCTTTGGGAACTTCTTGAAGGCGAGAGAGTGAGAGATCAAGTAGCTCCTTGGCAGGTTTGCTGTTGTTGAAAATGGAGGGCGTCGCGGCTACCGAAGCGTTTTATATGATTGGGGAGCGGCGGTTCGTGGGAAGCGTCCCGCTCAAAATTTCGGGGGCGAATCCAGGCCGCAGGATCCCCATTTCACCGTTGAACGTGCGCGACAGGGAGTTACTCAGCGCAATTAATGTGGGCGTTGAGCGTAACGAAGCGTCAGAGACTTGTCCAGAAGGCGCGGGAGGACTCCGCACGTGCACGACTTAAGACGTCACGTGGGGGAAAGATTCTTCAGTCAAAAACCCATATGCCTCCTCGGAGTCAAATGACTTTTTGAGGGGCTATTGTGGGGGGTAAGGAGCTCCGAGACCCCATGTGGGCCGTGGGCCTGGCTCGAGGGCGGGGCCCCACCGAAGGGATCGTGGATAGGGCCTCCTAAAGCGGCGGCTCAAACGCCCGCCGACCAGGCCGCCGCCCGAATTTGTACCTGTCCGAGGAGAAAGTCTCCTCGGATCAAGAGACCCTTGTCCGAGGAGCGTAGCACGTTGTCCAGAGAAGGTCTCCTAAAGCTCAGCAAACCGTCCTCCGCCCCAACGGGACGCCGAGAGGGGGGGGACAAGAAGTACGAACACGTTACAAAGCTACTGCCTCCGCATTAAATGCCTTCCACCTACCCGCCTGGCCGCATTAATGGGGAAATGACTTCTGAAGGGACGGGGAATGGCCCTAAGGGCATTGGGGAGCGTTTTCAGGGAAAAGACAGGTGGGAACCAGAGAGGGGGAGTATAAATGGGAAGGGGGGAACCACTGGAAGGGGATCCGGACTTTTGGGTGGAAGGAAGAAGAAGAAGGCTCTCTCTCTCTCTCTCTCTCTCTCCCTTCCTTGAAGAACAGAACGCCAACCAGCACAGAAGCTCCTCGGCTCACGCCCGAGAAGAACACTAAGCCATTCCATAAGCCGGCCGTCCTTTAGAAGTGGACTTGGACCTTATACCGCGTCCTTCCAAAGCACCAGGAGGTTTAGGCTTTAGCCCATTCTCTACAAATTCTATTGTAAAGGTCACTTGGGCCGGCCCAGTCACCCATTTGGGCCGAAGGCCAATTTGTGCCCTTACACATATAAATAAATCCTATAATTTAAGATTGAAAACAGATTAAAATCATACCCTAAAAAAAAGTCAAAGTACAAAACTCACATTTTAAGTTTTACTACTTTTTATTTCAGTCCTCCAAATTTTAAAACTCCCCAATCCAATCATCCATTAAGACCCAAAATGGCTGATTTTAAATATTTATTATTTATCTCTTTAATAAAAACAAGTTAATTTAAATAAATGAATAAAAAAAAAAACCCACAAATTTAAAAAAGAAAACCCATACGATGTCGTCTCTCCCTCATGAAGAACACAAAAAAGAACACATCCCAAATCCGATAACTGAGAGAAAGAGATTGAGGTGCGAGATTTTCTTCTTGTGCTAGTGCAAATCTTTGGCTCCCCAAAGTCGCAACCTGGTTCAGGTGAGCTCTCTTCTTCCACACTTCTTTTGGCACTTTCGTTTGGAATGGGTTGTGTTTTTTTTTTCACGCGCGTCTGAATATGTGGGAATACAAAAGCCTTGCACTTTAAGTGTTCGATAAAATGCCTAAAAGAAATTTTGAGTTGGGTTGGAATTATATAAGTTGCTAATGCTCTGTGTGGTTGGTTGCTGGGGGAAATTTAGTAGAAGAATAGGAATGGAAACTGCAAGAGGCAGTTTGTAAGTAAACTCAATAATTGAAAGAGATAAACAAGCTAGTTCCTAAAAATACTTGTAATGCACTTGTTTTTTGTGATTTTTGAAGAATTAAGGATGCCCATGTGCAATTTATTAATTTCTAGAACTTGGGTACTTATAATAAGCCCGAATTTTAACGTCCTAGTATGTGAACATAAATTAGGTCCATCTGTTTGGTGTTGGGTTGTGTTTGATGAGATGTGCTTCAAGTGGCCTTTCATAAAGGCGGTTAAAAGAAATACTTTGATTTACATTATGTAATAAGAATGATGAATCTTTGAAATATTTGCATACTTTGGTCAGAGACACTGAAATGCTAGTTTGTGTGTGTGGGGTGTTTAGAGGCTTCTTGGGGAGCTCTAATTTGACTTGAATATGTGACAGGATTGACATGGACAGGTTCCAGCAAGAGAAACTACAGAGATATGAGGAATTCGTTGATAAACGCTTGAAACCAGATCTTGTTCATGCTATTGCTGAGCGGTATGTGTTTTGTTCTCCCATGTATTTTGCTTATTCCAGTTGAAGTGCCACCTTCACCCTAGTTACAGTAAGACAGTGCTGTTTGGTTGGTGTTGAGACATGTTTAAATGGACAAACTATAAATTTCAGAATACATGAGACTTTCTTGTAGGAGATTCTATCTTTTTTTCAAAGCAGTATATATGCTTTTAATTTGAGTCCTGAATTGAAACTTGACATTCTGACTCTGTCACTTGAGTTGGTCTTATTTGATTTATAATGGTTTCAAATTCCTAATTCATATTGTTTGGGTAGCATTTTGTCAATACATACGCTGTGACATGAGAACTGGGGTGAAGCACTTATCTTTAGCAATAACATGTGTAATTTCACTTCTTTTTATGTTTTTATTTTGCAGGGACAAGGTCTTTGAACAACAAAAAACTTTGTATCCTTTTCATTTTCCTTCAATATGTGTGTGTGTGTGAGAGACATGTATTACATAACTTTTGCCTACTTGGATTAAATGGATTATCTCATCCTCCACCCCTTCTTTAAGGTGGAAGAAGACACCATTTGATCGAAGGACCATAGACTCTTTTGATCACATTTCTTGAGAAACATAGACTGCTTCCTATTTCCTTTTGACAAGCTTAGGGTTTACTTCAGAATCATAATCTTTGTATTTGTGTGGGACTAATTCATCTGGGAATAAAATTTCTACTTTAAGCATTGGACCCCATTTATTGATGCTTGTTTATATCTGCGTTTACTTGACTCTATGTGCTTATAGCTCAGATTTACGAAAGAACATAGAGAATCTAGAGAAAAATAGTGTAACCAGTCTTAGGACATTGGTCAATCTTGGTTCTGAAGTGTACATGCAAGCTGATGTGTAAGTCTCTAAAATCTCTTCTTTTCTGATGCTTAATGCCAGTGCTTTCATGCTTAAACATGTGATCGTGTATGGTGCATGCAATTTTATCCTCTGTGTAAATTTATTTGTCTACTTTTGTTTAATTATGGTTCTATCTAGAGTTCACCTGTTGACCATGATGCCCTAGTTAACTGCTAGTTTCCTGTGTTTCTCTCTGGAGCTAATTATCACTATCATGGATTACATGGAAAAAGCATTTACATGTTTTGCAGGGATGGATCACTGAGATGTAGCTTGGGGTCCTGAATTGAATGAATTATATATATATATATATATATATATATATATATATCTGTGTGTGTGGGTGTGTGTTAAATGTTTGGAGGGCAGACAAATTTTTAAAATGGCAGTCTCTGTTTTGTTGTCCATGATCTCCTACTGCAAATAAAAAAGTTAGTTTTATTTTATTTTATTTTATATTTTGGGAAGAAAAGAGGGGGGAAGGAGGGGAGGAGAAGGTTAGTGTCTGCCCCTGATAGTATGAGCTTTACATGTCTTTGTGTGACTCTGAACTGAGCTTTGCCCTGAAGTGGCTGTGGCCATTTTGATTGAGATAGTTGGTTTTCTAGTTATTTTTTCTACTGTTTAATGTCTGACAGCAGGCTCTGTTTTCATTTTTCGGTCCTTTTTTTTTTTGTTTTTTTGGTGGGGGGTGTTGGTTTTCTGCATTTTTACAGGCCAGATACACAGCGCATATTTGTGGATATTGGACTAGGATTCCACGTTGAGTTCACCTGGTCTGAGGCTTTAAATTTTATATCACAAAGGGAAGAAAGGTTGGCAAGGTATACATTATTTCTGTTATAAGAAGTTATGTGTCGTTTGTATGTTATTTACTCTTATAAAGTATTTATGTGTTTCATTGTTACTCTTTCTCATAGGATAACTAATTTTAGAAGTGACTTGCCCCAATTAAAAAAAAAAAAAATTGGAAGTGATTCATGAACTGCTGGAAATCTATTTGGCTAAAGCATATATCATTTGCTACTATAAGTAAAAGTTTAAACCTACTATAGAAATGCTCTTCTCAACGCATGTTTTTCTATATTTGTTATGGAAAATTTCTTTCTCATAGATCAAGTTTCCTTAACCACTACCAAGTTTGATCCTAACACATGCTGCTGAAAAATTATTGAATGCTTTTTAAAGATGTGAAATCTTGCACAGGTTGCTATATCTGAATATAAAAACCATTTCAATCATCAGTAGAATGTGATATTTACAATCTTCACCAATACCAGCTGTCTGTACTTATCCAAATATCACCATGTCATTAATTACACCAGCTTCTCCTTTCCTCTCTGTTCATCTGCCTCGACGTGTGTGTATGTTTTTTTAATAGTTTGGTAGGTATATTTAGGCTTCTCTATTATTTTGAGTAAAAAAACTTAATGCAATACTTGATTCTACTATGCAGGCAAATAGAGGAATATACTCGACTAATTGCATCTATTAAAGCCCAGATAAAGCTGGTATGTTTTCTTCGTATTTGCTTTTTTTCTTCTTCTAGTAATTCTTGAAGAGTTGGAATGTTGCTTAAGGATCTTCCTGTCAGTCCTTAAGCCAGGACATTCTTCTGTGTTCCTTCTGTTTCCTATAAACTATAAATAAAGAGGGTGCAATGTTGTTCAATTTTTATTTTATTTTTTTAATTTTTACAAGAAGTAAGGAAGGGGATTCAACTCCTGGTTTTTCCTATAAATGAGATAAGGCAATGCCACTGAGTTACAAGGCTCTTGGTGTTGTTTCAAATTTTGTTAGGTACAAGTAGAAGAGGACAAATATAGAAGCCAAGATAGAATTTTAAGATAAAATGTGAACCAGGGATAAAAGTGTTAATGATTTTTTGAATTTAGATTCTTTATGATGAAGACACACTTATGATGACAAGTTCGCTTCTTTTGTTTCAAATGTATGAACAACTCTTTTCATTTTTCTGGGCTCTAAAAACAAATTTGCTCAATTTATTGCATCCAGGTTTATGAAGGGATTCGGGAGTTACTTCAACTTCCAGCAGAGAGATCTGTACAAGGTCCTGTTTTTTAACATTCGACTTACTTCAGTTACTTGTCTTACATGACTTGCACTGCCTTAAGAAGAAAGGAAAAAATTGAAGAAACTGAAAACAAAGATTTTTTTTTCAATGCAAAATATTAAATCTGCAGTTTACACGGTTCTTTTTTGGTGCCACTGGAAGTCTGGAACCTTTTTTTTTTTTTTTGGGTACCGACAACTCTTAAATGAACTATATATATACAATTAGCCTCAACTTTTGTTATAACTATGTTCTTCTAGGATTACACAATTAGCTTCAACTTTTGTTATAACTAGCCACAAATCCGCACGTTGCATGTGATAATTATTTTATGGTGGTTTTATTAATTTTATTTTTAAATTTAAACTAATTTAATAAAGAGTGATGTATTTGGTAATCATATTTTTATTTACTATAGAAACAATCATAAATGTGATATAGGAACAATTATAAATCATAAATATAAATTTTGTCGTACCAAAATGAAAGCAATACAATTTTTCTTAGAAATTCAAAAGGCACGCTAACGAAAATATTCATTTTTTAATAAATATAAAATTTGAAAATTATTCTTTTAGTTTTAAACAAACTTTCTCAAACTTTATTTTTTTGTCTACAATCCAAAACATTGAAAAAATGTAGCTAAAAAAATTAATAAAACTTAACAGTGATTAATTTGACCAATTAGGAAAATAAGTTGTAATTTCATCCGTCCAAAACATATTATCAAATAAAAAATTATTAGCAATATCTAAGAGTTGAATTTCTATATATGAATTGTTATAAAATAATAATAATAATAATAATAAAAAATAATAATAATAATAAATTGCAAAAGCTAAAATTTGTCACCCATCCAATTATTTTTGTTTAGTTAATCTTTGCTTTTCTCTAAATATATGACATTATATTGTACTTCTAATATAACTATTAAAAGTACTTTGTCTATTACAAAGAATTAAAGAATAAACAAAAATTAATAAAGTCTCATAGTTTAACATCTAAATTGAGCACTATAAAAAATTATGCTATGTAATAGAAGAAATATCAATTTACAATAAATACCAAATTATCCAAATCATGCTATGTAATAGAATAATATTATATTTTTATATGCTATATTTAATTCTTTATAACGCAATAGGATAACATTTAACAATCAAAGAGAACTAAAAAAAAAAATTAAAAACAAAACTAAATCACATTAACTCAAAGTAAAGTTTTAAAAAATATAAAAAATTATCAACTTAAAGCAAATATGCAAGAAAAAAAATAAAAAGTCCAAAAATTTGAGAGAGAGAGAGAGAGAGAGAGAGAAATGACCTTTTAATTGTGAGGGAAAACTGTGCATAAAATGGAAGAGATAGCGACAAATTTATAGTAAGAGGATATGAATAAGAAAAGATAAAAATAAAGGAATATGAAGGGAAAGAGGAATGATATTAATTTAGATGGTAGTGAGGAGATAAAAAGGTAAGAAAGGGAGAAATGTTAGAGAAGTAGTGGAGAGATGAAAAGATAAGGGAGGAAGAAAGGTTAAAGAAGTGTAAATATTAAAAAAATAAATGTTAAAAACAATTATAGGAAAATTGGAAAAAAAAATAATAATGATGTGAACGCTGATGTGGCTCAACTGGAGATTAGCAATAATAGATGCTACGCTTCAGTTTTTAAAAATATATATAGACTTGCTGAGGTGGTCAATTATGATTGGTCGACAATCACTCACATATACATGCCCATAACTTTTTTTTTTTCCTCTACAACTCACAATCAACTCCATCCAAGTTTTGGCACAAAAGTTGTGTCAATATAGGGAATAAAACTGTTTTAAAACCTCTTTGGGTATTCAGGTGCATGTTATTCTTCCTTCCATCAAATTTAAATTTTGAAATACGGGTTGGAAGAATTTCTTATCTTTAAAGCGATCGGTTGCAAGTTCAAGAGTCATGGGAATCAGCCTCTCTGAAAAATTGGGGGTGTGTGGGGATAATTTGATGGTCAAAATAATAGGAAAGGTGGATTTGAGCCCTATTCTCCTAATAAAAGAGATGGGGTCATTCTCAAAAAAAAAAAAAAAAAAAAAAGAGAGATGGGGTTATGATATTGAGTTACAAAGTTTTTGGCAAAGACAGAAATTAGTTGAATCACAAGTTAAATACGAAGGAGATACAAACTGATCTGGCCAAGCCCAATAGCGGGCAATGCCAAGCAAGTTGAATTTTTTAGGTGTGCCAACCCAATCTTGATAAGGCTAAGATGAGAGGAAATTTGTAATAGCAAGCCCAAGTTGAATTTGGCCCATCTTTATTTAATGTGTGGGAACTCGTAAAATAAAATTTTCCTTGTACCTGAGTTGATGGAGAAAGCTATCGTGAGAAGACTTTTCTTCTTGGAGCTGCCTTAGAATTGGATTTTCCAGCGTGTTAGACCTACACGAAACCTATTCTAAAAAATTTCCAATAATAATTTTAGTAACGTGCTTGATCTTAGAAATTTAATCATGCGCTATTTCATAATTTCACACTCTTTATAGTGAACCATATTTTTTTGTTGACATCAGACAAGAGAGAGTGGATTGGCATTGAGATGAATTTGTTTGCAGTAGGGGTATTCACAGGTCAAATTGAGTCGGGTTTGTGCTCAACCAGTACCCATCCCAATTAGATCAGGTGGATGAAAAAAATTCAACCCGTCATCAACAGATTAGGAATGCCAATTTGGCTAGATCAAGCTTTTCACGGGTCATAGTTGGATTGGTTGACACTAGCTAAAGGTAGGGAGAGGGAAAAAATTGCTCAAAATTGCATAGATTAAGTGGAGATCTTACCAAATTTAGTAAGATCTTGCTAGATCCAGTGGAGATTGTTAGGAATTTAACCTAATTCTAGAACCTGTGAGAAATGAACATGTAGAAAGATGCATAAACAACAATCACAACACAAAGATTTATGTGATTCGGCAATATACCTACATTCGCGGAGTTGTAGCAATTTTCTCTTTGTCGGGAGAATAATATAAGGGCGGAAGTACACTAAAATTGATACACTAAACTCTAACTTTGAAGCGACAAATATATGCCCAACAGGCCAAAGCTTTTTTGATGAGATGTTGCTAGATGTTGCTAGATCTTGTTGAGATCTCGTCGGATATGGTAAAAATATTGTTGGATTTGGTAGATCTCTACCATATTTGGCTTCATTTGTCTGTCGAATCGAATAGGTCAAATTTTGAAGGAGGAATCCTGCCACTCGATCTACCACTCGAATTTTTATGATGGACTTGCCATTGACCATCACAGTCACTAGTTCAATCAAAATTTAATTTTGGATCCAATCAAATCCTTCGAGTGGGTTGGGTGGGTTTGATTGGTCTGTGGACAACCTTGGTTGGCAAGCAAAAACCAAGAAGCAAGATAATGATTTGGACGTGTGTTTAGAAATAATTTATGCACTTTATTGAAATTGATAAGAGCTCTTGGCTACTTGTTCCCCCCCCCCCCCCCTCCCAAAAATAAAGAAGTTTTTTATTCTTTAAAGGACACTTGTTAACAAAAGCCTTGTTATGTAACAACGTATTCACATACCAATTACATGGGATAAATTATATGTAACAAGAGTATTGATAAGATAGTTTTCACGTTATTTTCTTTAAAAATACTTGAAATTCTAATATTGGACAGCAAAAGATATATAAGAAAGATTTTAATTGGAAAATAGAAAATCATTTAAACATAAATGATTGAATATAAGGACAATGTAGCACCAACTAGGGCTGTCCTTGCCAAGTAAAAAGAGAGAGAAAAAAAGAATTGATAGCCACTTGATTTTATTTTTTGGGTTGTCCTTGCTAGGTAACTTCCATTAAAGGAGGAGGGAAAAAAAGAAAAGAAAAGAAAAGAAGTACAAGAGGCCCTCCCTTGATCTATATCCATTTCCATTTCTATTTTTACTACATCAGAAACTGAGAAGATCACTGTTCAAAAGCCCATTGGTATTGTGTACAATTGCACCAATGTTTCTTGTTGTTATGTACTTATATATCTAGTTAAGGACATAGAAAATAATTTAAAACATAATGGGATGAATATATGGAAAATGTAGAGACAGCCAAGAGAAACAAACAATGAAAAAAGTACCAAGGAAAAATTAAAAAAAGAAGTGAGAGCCCATTGTTAGGTTACTTCCATTTAGAAAAAACAAGAAAAGTACAAAAACCAATCCCCCCCCAATTGATGCACATAAGCACTTAGTACATACACAAACTAAAATGATTGCTGGCGATGGGACCAAACCATCAGATCATGGTTCAAAGGCTACTGGTAATGTGTACAATTGTACCAATGTTTCCAGTTGTTATTTTAGTACTTGTAGGCCTACCATGCAAAAGTTGGTCCCATCATTCAGCTTTTTTTTATGCTTCTTTTATCTTTTTTTTTTTTTTTTTTTTAATATTCTCTATATTACAAGATCTGGTTAATATGTGTTCTACGAGCACATATTAAGATTTTATTTTTGAAAATATTCTCTCGAAAATTGAAAAAATTGTTTATAATTTTTTTATTTTCAATTTTTTTTAAAAAATGATTAATTATTGTGTGTCTTTACGGCATATATTAACAAAATCCAAATATATATTTGGTTCCTAAAATTTGGCATGGAATATATTTTAATATCTAAAGTTTGAAAAGACTCTTTTAGGTATTAACAAAATTGTAAACTTATCCAATTAATCATTTTGTAATCTTGTTATAATTTTTTACTACTCAACAAAATTCGACGAAGTTGTTATGTTTACAAATTACAACTTTTTAAGAACATATATTTTTTTTTAAATTGAAGTTTTAGAAATTAAAATAGATTTCGACTCAAATTTTAGGTGTGTACTGTATTTTAATGGATTCTTTGTACTTAGCAAGAGCCAAGGACCCAAAAATAAAAGGTTTATTAGTTGTCTTTTTCATTCCTTTTAACTACATCTCCTGCACATTTGTCCAAACCATTTGATGAGAAATTAAAAGAGGAAAAAGAGCAACCCTTGATGGGACTTTGGCATACATATATCTTTGCTTGTGTTTTGTGACCTTGTGTGACTGTGTCTGTGCGTGTCTTTTTTCCAACAGTAGATAGAATTGTCTTTAACCTTTTATTCCATTAATTTTACAAGTCCCACATTCACAGTGAGTTTATTCTCATATCACGATAAGGATAATTAAGTTAAACCAATGATAATAATAATAATAATAATAATAATAATAATAATAATAATAATAATAATAATAATAATAATAATAATAATAAAATAGTCATTAAAAATTCATATTTAGTGCTTCTATATTCTATAATGGAAGAACCTAAATCAAATGATTATTTATTTATTTATATATTTTAAGTGAGTAAAGAGGAGTCAAACTCTCAATGTCTCTGTTATAAACACAAAAAATATTTTAATAACCTTCCTTCATAATTTCATACGAACATTAAAGGATCAATGACTAATATCGTTCTTCTTATTGCTTCTTTTTATTTTTAAAGAAATCATTGTTCATGTCAATAATATAACCTGTTTTTCAAATAAAAGTTTCACCTTGAATATAAAAAAGATTTCAATTTTGAAAAAAGAAAGAAAGAAGAAGGTGGTATGATTGTATGAATGAAGATTGTTATAATATTATTTTGAAATCACTTCTCACTCATTGATGGAATCTATTGAAAGACATCTTCAAGACTCAAATTAGGTGTGTTTATAAAAAAGTTAACCGATGTGCTAATGTATTGACTAAAGTCACGCACCTATTTTCTACTTCTATTGTTTTGTTTTTATTACTCATTGGTTGTGGTGGAGGACCTATTGGCCCTTGACACAGCAGCAAATATTTGTAATAGACTCGTTTTTATGCCTTTTACACCCAAAACAAAAAATAAAAAAATTTGTACTGTATTCATTGTTGGCTCACAAACCAAATGGTATCAAAATGAAACAAAAAAAACACATAGACACACGCAAAGAATCTCCTTGCTTTCTCTTCTTTAATAATGAACCAAATAGAATCAAAGTACCTGCAGTGTAAAACCAAGCATAAACCAACCAACAATATATACACACAACAATATAACATAACATCTGAGACTGAGAGGAACCCAGATAGATTTAGACACAACTATATTGTCACTTCAATACACTATAGGTCTATCAGTCTATGTTGTGAAGATGGGACATCACTTGGACTTAATCTATATATATTGCTCAGTACACTATGCTTCTGTACTAAGCCTACTTATATTTTTTTAAACGGTATCTAAAAACGTAAAAGATACTGTAAAATCAAACTGGAAAAGAGAGATTTTCACTGACAAAATATATATATTTTTTGGGTAGAGATTGGATTGGATTGATTGGACCATAGATGCTACAATGAAAACATAAATCTTTGTTTGTTGTGTTTGATGGATTGGCCGTTGCTACATAGGATTGTGATGTAACGGGGCTCAAAGAGCAGAGGAGCATCTCAGTACGAGCTTCAATCACCGACAAGAGGAATCCTGGTTTATGTAATTTCATTCTCTTATTAAGATATGATGCCTTGATTCTTGTGTACTCAGTGTAAGTAATAAAAATGCAAAAAACTGGTGAAGACGCCTATGATTGTATGAGAACAGTTTTATCACAGCTTTTGTGGCAACGGAAGTGGTAAACAAATTCTTTTACATGGAACTCTCTCTTTATTTATCTTAGTGTAGGGCTCATCCGGTGATAAGAACCGACCGGAACCCGAAAACCCGATTGCTCCGGCGAGTCGGCGGCGGGTCTTCACCGCCAGGAACCGATTCCGGCGGGTCGGCTGGAAAAACCGAACCGACCGATAGATTTCTAGAATCCGGCGAAAATCCCAGATCCCGGCCAAATTTCCAGAATCCGGCGACATTTTTCCAGAATCCGGCGATGTTTTTCCAGTTTCCGGCGAAAAAACCTAGATACCGGCCATATTTTCCTTAGATCTGGTGATATTTTGACAGGATCTGGCAAAATCACATCAAATCCGGTGAGATTTTCGCCGGATCTTGCTAAATCTCGCCGGATCTAAGAAAAAGATCGCCGGAATCTGGTTTATTTGCCGGATTTGTGTTTTTTTTCACCATTTTCTGGCCGTTTTATCACCCGCCCGCCACCCGTTGATGATCTGAACCGACCAATCCGATTGCTCCGGCGGGTCGGCGGCGGATGCATTTTTTTATTTTCGGTTCCGGGTTGGGCATAAACCCGACCCGGACCGACCCGTGGACAGCCCTAAGAATGGTATGGTTTTGATTTTGATGTGAGTTTACGTATAAAACATCATCTGCAATTAATGTTTAATTATTTCGCTGCGAACTGTTTGTTTTATTGTCGTGCAATTTTGCCATACTAGCTATTAAGTTATTCATTCGTGCGATGCTCAGATAATTGTTTGATATTTTATCTAAAATAGTTTTGAATAGTGTTGTACGTATATTATAAAAAAAATTTAAATTAAATTAAAGTAAAGAAACATATATATTTTGAGATATCAAAAATTAATTTAGTAATTTTACTGTATATTTAATTTTTTTTTAAAAAAATCATAAAACTAAAGATAAATGCAGAAGAATAATGAGACCATGAAAATAAACTAATTTGTGTTGTGTTCTTATTTCATACCATGAAATGAAAGTACTGTCAACTCTTTCAGCATCTTCTACTCATTGATAGTGTAACATTAAGACATGATGTGGGTAAATGTATATGTATGTATGTTATAGATGATTTAAAATTAAATCACGTTAGAATATAACTTTACATTGTGCACTAAATATTCTCTCTAATTATATACCCAAAACAAAAACTATCCAACCAAATTACACAAATCTAAATCATATTTAAGCCCCTAATTTTAAAAAGAAAAAAGGAAAAAAAAAAAAAATACCTGTAGGTGTTTTAGCGTCTTGATGGTAGTGAGAGGCTTGTATAACAGAGATGGTGATCCCTTAGATTACTCTTTCTCTCTCTTTCAAAGAGGTCTTTTATTTTGGTATATATAGTGAAACAATGCGTTTTACTTAACAATCCACAACATTTTTGTATTTCTCTATCTCTCTTTAGAGCCTTATCTAGTTAGTTATTACTATTAGCCCTTAATTATTAATTTTTTTTGCTTATTTTTTAAACAAATACTAAAATGGTGGGTATGCTAAAAGACATGAAGAATAAAGAAAGGTGTAGTGTAAGCTTAGTAAATTAACGAGACATTAATAACCTAACAGTAGAATAAGTTAATGTGAACTTTTGGGTAACAATAAAAAAAAAACTTAATGAAAGAGGTAAAAAAATGCTAAATGCAAAATTAGAGTGCCATTTGGCAGGACCTCAATATATATATATATATATATATTTATATTAATTTGTTGCATTTTAAACTTTAGTCAAACTTGAAAATAAATTTGGTAAAACATTTTACAAAATCACCAAGTGACTCTCCTCCCATTTGGTGGTTGAGTCACCCATTGTCTCAAAAGTTTAAATTATTGAGATATTGTAAATTTAATCAATTAACCACACAATTCTAACACCATCCCTCATGTGTGGGCCGAAACTATCTTCAAATAGGTTCGCGGTGTTCGCGGTATGATGCACTTTTTGGCAAATTTTAGCTAAAACTATAACTGCACTGCACCTCATTTTTGTGGTCATATGTGCAATGTGGTACCGTATGTTGTGGTTTAGTGTTAGTAAAACCATAATCGCACCACACCTCATTTTTATGGTCACATATTCAGTAAGGTGTATAAGATACGGTTTGAAGTCGGTATATTCTTTAAATTTGGGCTTTTTATACTTAGCTCAAAACTTATTTCTCTCTTTGTTTTGGGTCAGGTTTTAATCTATTGAGTTAACTTTTCTTTATTTTGAGTTGACTTTCCAAATCAACACTTACTAAGTTAGTTTGGACTAGCCTAAAGTTTTGTTTTCTAGATCTATAATACACCTAGTATATAACAAAAATTGAACACTTGCTAGGTTGGTTTGAACAAATAGCCCTGAGGGTTGAGATGCTAAGACAGAGTGAGAGAGTGATATGCTTTTTTTTTTTAGAAGTTGATACAGTGAGTTAGGCAGCTAGCTACTAGGGTATCAAACTATTAATGATATGTTTTTTCTTTTTTGCTAAATAAATACTTTATTGATAGTCATCATAGTAAAAAAAAGAAGGGAGGGCCTGGAACCATCTCTCTCCACAACCTGAACAACCAGGAGAGAGACATTAAAGATGGGTACTAACTTTACCCAATTTACAAAAGCAGCCCATTGAGCTAAAAGATGGTCTGGAGCATTGCCCTCTTTGTACATAAAAGAAAAAGAAAACCCATCAAAGCACTTGACAAGATCCAAAATATCTTCAACCACCTCTGCAATACTCCAATAAGGCTTCATTTTTGTATTTCTCAATGGATCTATCATATTCCAAGTATCCCCTTCCATAACCGCATCGCATCTCATTTTTGCGGTCATATGTGCTGTGTGGTGCGGTTCAGAATTTAGTCAAAACCATAATCGCATCACACTTTATTTTTGCGATCACATGTGCAATGCAGTGTATAAGATGTAGTTTGAAGCCAGTATAATTTCAAATTTTGGATTTTTCCTACCTAGCTTAAAACTAATTTTTCCTTTTGTTTTGGGGTAAATTTTAAAACTATTGAGCTAATTTTTTTTTATTTTGAGCTGGTTTTCCTAATCAACACTTGCTAGGTTAGTTTGGACAAGTCTAAAGCTTTGTTTTCTAGATCTATGATACACCTGGTATATAACAAAAATTTAACACTTGCTAGGGTGGTTTGAACGAACAGCCTTGAGGGCTAAGACGCTAAGATAGAGTGACATGCTTTTTTTTAGAAGTTGATATAGTGAGTTAGGCAGCTAGCTACTAGGGTATCAAACTATAAATAATGTGTTTATTTATTAAATTACTTTTGCTGAATAAATACTTTATTGACAGTCATTAGAGTACAAAAGAAGGGAGAGCCTGGAACCACCTCTCTCTACAGCTAGAACAACCAAGAAAGGGACACTAGAGATTGGTACTAGCCCTACCCAATTTACAAAAGCAATCCATTAAGCTAAAAGATGGGCTGGAGCATTGCCTTCTTTGAACATAAAAGAAAAAGAAAACCCATCAAAACACTTGACAAGATCCAAAATATTTGCAACCACCTCTGTAGTACTCCAATGAGGCTTCATTTCTATATTTCTCAATGGATCTATCACATTCCGAGAATCCCCTTCCATAATAATTTTTTAGAATCCTTTATAAATGGCTTTCTTGATGACACAAAGTGTTGTCTTTGCTTCACCCACTAGAGGACTACCCGGTCCAACATGTTTAGCCCAAACAAAAATCAAATCTCCTTTATAATCTTTGCCCACAATAGCTAGAGAAGTTTTCTCTTCTCTTACAGCAACATCAAAATTTAGCTTAACCCACCCATTTGGGGGAGGCTTCTAGATTGCTTTCCTCATAGGACTATGGCTTGTCTTTCCAAGCTTGCTCCTGTTCTTCATAGGATCTCAATATTTGTCTAGAAAGCCCCAAAGGATTGGAACACTTTCCTTTAAATCTGGTTTTGATCCTGGTCATCCAAATTTGGTCACATACTATTACAACATAGAGCTAGAAAAAATTTGCTTCAAACTAATCTAAATTGAGGAGGGTTTTAGAATTTAGAATTATCTTTATCCAGTCATATATAGAGGTGTTACCCATATTCTGAAGATTAAAAGGCCAAGGAGCAAGGAACTATGTTCGAGATGCCCAATCACATTGAAAAAAAAATGTGTTTAAGAGTTTCCGGGGCATTTTTGCACAAAATACAATTAGTGGAAGGAATGGGGAACTTGTTGTTTATAGCTACACAAGTTGGAAGAATTCCCCTTGCTAGTTTCCACAACAATTTGCTTTGAGCTTCCATAGCTCTCTCTAATCATTACTGTTTAGGTTTTGGGGGCTTGTGCTACTAACCTTAGAGAATTGTAGGCAAATTTGACTGAAAACTCCCCTGATGAAGAGAGAGCACAAAATTCTTGATCTTGGGAGACTTGGTATGATAGATAAATTCCAAGAATTCTGTTAACTGATTCTGGGATAAAAAGTTCAGCTAACTTACCTCTATCCCATTAGCGAGTGTCTTGGTCTATGAGATTGGCCACCAAATGCTCACATAGAACAACTCCACTCTTTACTTTAGGAGTGAAATCAGGCTCTTCAATGACCCAAGGATCATCCAATATCCAAGTGTTCCACCCATTCCTAATTTTATAACACAACCCCATTTTTACCACAACTCTGCAGCCAAAGATACTCTGAGATGACCAAGAGATGGATTTAGGCACTAACATCTTCATAAAATTCGTGCGCCTCATGTATTTCTTCTAAAACATCTTTATCCATGGCTTCTTTGCATTACTAGCCACCTCCCAAGTTAATTTAGTTACAAGAGCTCGATTCATATCCTCTATTTTCTTTATGCTGAGACCCCCCTAATGCTTTTGGAGTGCATATAGAATTCCAACTCTTAAGATAAAGCCCATGTTTTTTCTCATCATTAAAACCCCACCAAAAATTGCGAATGAGGGAGTCACGTTTATCACATACCTTTTTAGGGAGGTGTAGAGATGAGGCTTGATAGGCGGGCAAGGCTGTTGCCACTAAGGATATAAGAGTGGTTCTTCCCTCTTGGGAAAGTGTTTTCATTTTCCACCTTTGAAGTCTTTCTTTTACTTTTTTTTTTTTATGATTTCCTCTACTGCAACCTTCTTTTCTCTTTCTGAAGCCATTGGAAGGCCTAGATACTTCTCTTTTTTGTTTAAGGTATTAATCCTATCATATTGGCCAGCTACCTCTTGTAAGCTTGACATATTTTTGTTGAATATGATTAATGATTTGAAAATTTTTTACTTTTTATCCTGACCACTTTTCAAATGTCTATAGACAAGTTTTGATATGATTCATATTCTCCACATTTGCTTGGGCAAAGATGAATAAATCATCTGCAAATGGCAAGTGGGTAAAATGGGGGTCAAGTCTCTTGCCAATTTAAACCCATTGATTTTGTTTCACATGGCCTCTCTTTCTATAAGTTTTGATAGAACTTTTGATGTAAGAACAAAAAGGAAGGGTGAGAAGGGATCACCTTGTCTTAGTCCTCTTTGAGTTTTGAAAAACCCAAATGGACTACCATTAATTAAGACAGAGAAAGAAGCAATGATAACACATTGCATCACCCATTGAATCCATATCTCAAGAAAGCCAAAATTTGCCAATAACTTCTTGAGAACAGGTCACTCTATTCTATCATATGCCTTCTCCATATCAATTTTAAGTCCCATCCAGCCCGTTTTCTCTTTTTTCTTCTTCATCTCATGTATAATTTCTTGAGCCAAGAATAATTTCTTTATCTTATGTATAATGTGTATTTGATATTATAATAGTTTAATACCCTAGCATCTAGCCGCTAGGGTTATTAAACTTTTTTTTTTTTTAAATGTTGAAAAATAGGGTTATTAAAATATCAATAATATATTTAATATTAAAAAAATAAAAATATTAGCCTAACACATGGGAATTTAAATAGGAGGTAGAGTGGAGGAGATAATGATTGAACTCAGGATTTTATGGTTGATACTATGTTAAACAAGTCGCAAACCCATGTGATGTGCGAAAATATAAATATTACGTAATGAGATTTAATATATCATTTTATTTTTTCTTTTTTGTGTTTGATTGATATTTTTTTAAGGTGAACAATATTTTTCTAACTTTTCTTTTAGTGTATTATATTTTCCTAATATAAAAACTAAACTTCATAAGTGTCAAATTAATTATTCAAAATTTTCATTTGTTAAGGAATAAGGAAATTATCATAATAATCAAAACTCATCACAAAATTACAATGCTATCTAAACCAAAATTAAAGTAAACCAAAGGAATAATAAATAGATTTTATAATTAGTGGGAAATTGGGCATATTCAAATTCATAGCCATGTAGATTATGTTTTGATATAAACTCAAATTCCTATTGCCAAAAAAAAAAAAAAAAAAAAATTATTAACCCAAACCAAAATTCAACCAAAGCTGTAAACAGGAAAAATAAGACTTTCTGATGGGAAATCAAAAAAACACAATAGCAAACACATATAAAAAAAAAAAAAAAAAAACAAAAGAACTATCAACCTTAATTAGAGTTATAAGAAAGAACAAAAATCCACCAAGAGAAAGTAGAGACAGAGAGAGAGTACTCACAATTTTTGTGTGAAAAAATATGGATTGAATGGGAAAAATGATATCAAATTTATACAAAATAAAATAGAGAGAAGAAGAGTTAAAATATAAATATAAAGAAAAAAAAAAAGAAGTGTAACGGTAAAGTAGAAAGTAATGGGAAGATAAAGAGGTAAAAAGGAAGGAAAAATATTGGAAAACGTGTAATAGCATGTGTAAACTAATAAGGAGAAGAAGATTTTTTTATTTTTATTTTTTTAAAGAATAAGGAGAAGAAAAGTTTAAAAAGAGGAAAAAAAAAAAAAAAGATAGAGAAAAGTGGATGATGTGATCGTTAATGTGGCTTAGTAAAAGCCTAGCAACAATAAATGATATGCAAGCTTTTAGATATATATAGATATAGATTACCGATTGTTCAAAAAATTTAAACTATTAAGATATGGTAAATTTAATCATTTAACCACATAATCCTAACAAAATTGATGCTCTAGTGATTGGAACTACTACCCCCTAATGGCTAAAGGATCCATAGGTGGCTGGGAAGAACAAGTTTTGGTGGTTTGTGTTTAAAAAATTTCATGTCATACCAAACATCTAAAAATATTTTAACTTGTACTATTTTACATTTGAAAACATTTTACAGCAAAATAAACCAAGCGTAAATATTATATTTAAATTTTTGAGAAGTTTGTGTGTTATAGAAAAGCAAGGAAGGATTTGTGTATTTTTCTCTAATAAATATTTCTTCTTCTGATATTTGATACGAAATAATAAGAATAAATTTACTTTTTTTAGAGCATTCCCATCTAGAAATGTATAAAAAAAAAAGAAAAAAAAGAAGAAGCATTTTACATCTCCAGAAGGCTACTTTATCTATTTTACATTCACATTTTAATAATACACACATTACATCTCATATTCTAACCTCTCATCACTCTATTTAAATATTTTTCTTTATTCTATCTATATTCTTTTGTGGAGAGAGAGAATGCAATATGAGATTAAAATAATAGTAGTGGAACAAAATAATGATGCTTCTACAGTCAGATATATATTATATGTTTAAGATCTTACTACAGAAAAATGTAAAAATATGAACATGAGAACACTCACAGCAGTGGAGCTAAATAGTTATTTAACTATTTTAACTCCACCAAAACACAAAAATTCACACTACAACAGTAGAGCTAAAGGTAATAAATTTTAGCTTCTTGCTACAGTGCACATCTATTTATGGATGTGTACTGTAGCAAGAAGCTAAAAATAATAATAATATTTTATTAAACTTCTCTCTTTTCTCTCATTAAAATAATATTTTCTCTTTTTTCTTTCTTTCTCTCTCTCTCCGGCATCTCTCATCTCCTCTCTGCTTCGCCGGCCAGCTTGCCGTCGGTGGTGCTCATAAAATCCATATAAAACCCATTGAATTAGACACCCAGCCACTAGAAAAACACCGGATCGTACTACCAGCAACACTGATCAACCAAACCCACATCACAAAACACACAACACAAACCCACAGAGATAAAGTAGAGAGAAAGATTGAAGCAATACTGGTCCAAATTTCATACAACCACCACAAAACACAAACCCATGGCAGATCAGTTAGAGTAGAGAGAAAGATCACAAATCCATGGCACAACCCACAAACCCACCTCTCGGTAACCTCTAAATTGTCAATCCCACCGTCTCCTTCGCCTCAATCGCAATCTCAACCTCGCTCTCGTTTCAGCTCCGCTCTCGCTCGCTTGGCAACTCATGCTGGCAACCCATTTCGCGAGCCTCATATTTGAGTTGGAACTGTTCATTACAGACCACGCAGTAAGACTCGGTTGACATATGGGTCTCGACGATTTGGAGGTGGGAATTTGGAGGTGGCTATGGCTAGGTTGTGAT
Source organism: Castanopsis chinensis (assembly GCA_032878915.1). NCBI lineage: Eukaryota > Viridiplantae > Streptophyta > Magnoliopsida > Fagales > Fagaceae > Castanopsis > Castanopsis chinensis. The sequence goes on from JAVQMG010000133.1 coordinate 6,237,817, forward strand.
GTGGGGGTTTAGGTGGTAGTGGGTTTATTGAGTTGAGAAGAAAGAGTGGAAGTTTGATCATTTGTTGGTTCATCTTGGTTCAGAGAAAGAGAAAGAGACAGAGAGGAAGAGAGAGAAAGAGACAATAAAAAATAATAAAGAAAAAATAAAGAAGGGATATTTAATTGAAGTGGTAAAATTTCTCAAAAAGAAAAAGAAAAAATGGAGTGGTAAAAAAATATCATTGTAGTAGTGGGGGCGGTGGCAGTAGAAGAGTCGGTAGTGGCAGCGGTGGCGATAGAAGAGTCAGTAGCGATGGCGATAGTGGCAGCGGTAGCGGTTGCGGGTAGTTGTGATTGTTGTTTATTGTAATGGATATATTATTTTATTGTGGTAGATATATTATTTTATTGTGTTGAAAGCTAAAATAGATCTATTTCTACAGCATGTTTTGTAAATTGAGTAGGTAAAATAGATAAAGTAACTTTTTGTGGAGTTAAAAAGCTAAATTTTTATTATTTTATTATGATAGATATATTATTTTATTGTGTTGAAAACTAAAATAGATCTACTACTACAACATGTTTTGTAAAGTGAGTATGTAAAATAGATAAAATAACTTTTTGTGGAGCTAAAAAGCTAAATTTTTAGCTCTACTACTATGAATGCTCTAAGTAGAGTTCCCAATGTGGGGCAATTTTTAATCTTTTGATGATAGGGTAGGAGGCAATATAGATAAAAACTAAAAGTAAAACCCTTGGTGAATATCTATGAATGGTGCATTTATCATACTAATAAGTGATGGCTAAATTATTTATCATAATCAATTTTGTGAGAGGAAAAAACTGAAAAATTCATCGATGAAGCTAGTTATTGACTGAACTTTTCAAAATGCCATAAATTTTCTCTACATTTATATTATATAAAATTTTCAAAACCTATATTTTATACATACAATCTTAAAATATTTTATATATTAATTATCAATTTTAAGAAAGTTTTTATAGAGATTAAAAAAGTTGTCAAAACAATTAATTATTTTTTTTCTTTTATAAAAAACTTCTTCAAATAGTTTATTAATTTGTGATCTAAGGATGCATGTTCATAAAAACCAATTATAAATAGTTTATTTTTCTAATTTATCCCTCTCTTGCACTGCAAAATTTATCCAAAAAAAAAAAAAAAAATCCTGGGTGTCAGGGTGCATGTAAGACAACATGAGCATGAGTTATTAGACTTATTAATTGGAGTTCCTTAATTCTTATGGGTCCCCAAGCACTTGCTGTCGAAGGCCACGTTTATTTTCCAGCCTCTCTGTCCCTCCCGTGGCCTCAAAAGTTGTCTCTGACAATCACAGATAAAAGCGAGAGAGAGAGAGAGAGAGGGGTTTAATCCCTTGATCTTAAATGGTGGTACCAGTCCATAGAGAGAGAAAGAGAGAGAGAGAGAGAGAGCTGAAGAGACAAAAGGGGAAGTTGAAAGTGAAACTTCAGTGGTTATTTTTTTCCGAAACCCCATTCTTTTTCTTGGCCCTCATGTTGTTCCTTTCCTGTGTCTGTGTCGATGTGTATATATTTAAAATTTTTTTTAACATATTGTTTGTTTGTTCAATTGGGATGGTACTGCTGGCTACTCTGCCAATATTTGCTTCAGTTTGTTTTTGTGTGCAACACTAACATCCATTGTGTGTCTGTGTCCCCACCGAAATGGCTTTTAACTTTTTACATCTTTTATAATGTTATCCTCTTTCTCTCTGCACAAACCTTTCTGCCATACTATAGAGTGTTTGCATGCATGGGTGATACGAATAATAGACTGACAATGGTGTAATAAATATGTGGCCAGCTTTCAACCCTTTTGCTTTGAATGTGCCCATCTTCATTCCAAACTCACTTATCACTGCCATATTAATTGCCCTATGCGTCCTATGATCCTATTATCCAATCTCTTATCTTAGTTCTTCACCGGACCCTAGCTAGCTAGGTTAGCTTCAATCCAATTTATATACACACACAGACATATTATACGATGATACTGTACATATAATGCATTTTCCATTAGATTACATACACTACAAGCTACAAATGTTAGATACATTTATTACCTCCCCCTCTAGAGCATTATAAAACAATTTAAAATATGCAGTAAGTGCTTTATAAGCCTAATATGTGTACTATAAGAAAGATATATATATATATATATATATATATATTGAATTTGATAAATTATGTAGATAATGACAAAAAGATTGGTTATTTTACAATGTGTTTGAGCTTGGTAAGAGAGTGTAATTAAGTATGTGTGTTTAATAGTTAGTTTGTTTCAAAAAAAAAATCAACAATATTTAGATAAGTATATAAATAAATAAATAATAACACAAAAGCTAAGGGACTGTTTGATTATATTGTTCTAGTAACATTGTTTGTATATTTTTGAAATATATGTGAATGAAAAAGTGTGTGAAATTATTTGTAATATTGTTTTAAATACTGAAAACTGTTGTTTAAATTCACTAACCAAACCAACCTCTGAGTATCTTTATTTAAATTATAAGGTCTAAATTGTAAGAACAAATTTTTTTTTTGTTTTCCATTATTCCTTGAGGTAATTGTTAGGATAAGTTCATTATATTTTATGAATGTTTAATTAATTCAAGTAATTGCTATGTAAAGCTTATCACTAATGAAATTATGGATCTATTTAAATAAATATAACTAGCCTTATACTTTCTTATATAAATTATATACTTTAAAAAAATAATTTTATTTATAGATGTTTAAGAATTTTAAATTAGATTTAGGGTCTTATAAATCTAGTTGCTTTGTCATTATATATATATATATATATATTAATATTTAAGAAAAAATAAAAACTTATACATATTTCAATATTTTTTAATAAGAAACTCTATATACATATTCAAGATTATTAAAAAATCTTGGAGGGACCATGACGCACCTGGCCCCTTTGATCTTCCATCACTGCCCTCCCTCCCCCCTCCAATTTATTGATAGAGTAAGTTACGATTGATGCAATATCTTTTTTACATAAATTTATTATTAACATTATTTTTATTATACACTAATAAATAAATTAATAAAATGTCATCTCAACATTAAAATAAAATAAAAAGTTCATGAAACTTTTTGTATCCCCAAGTTATTGAGATCCTATATCCCTTATTTCTTTGGTGTTTTATGTGACTAGTTACATGGGAATATGCAATTAAATATATTTTTAGTCATTATTTCATTAATTTATTGTTGAAAAAATTTATATATATGGCAATGGCATTAGATTATTGACGTGACACATTAAAAAAATGATCCATTATATTGCAAAAACTATTACTTTTTAAATTTAAGAGCCGAAAATCGAACTTGGACCAATTTACAAGGACAAAAAAAGTATTATAGCTATTAGAGTTTATTTCCTTTTTAGGTAAAAGAGTTTGGTATTTCAAATAGTAGCTAGGCACTGATAATACTCAAGTATGCATTGACTATGACTTTGTATTTGTAGTTTGGGGGTTATTAAAAAGACAAATACAACTATTTTAGGGTCAAATCTGTGAACCTTTCTTCACGAATATTATTTAGGCAAATTTTACTTTTGGCTGTTTGATGAGGCCTTGGTTTGCTCTTAGTCTTGTATGTTTTGAGCTCTATTCAACAGCATATTCATGAGGCTTGTCACTTTGTCTTGCTATGCTTATGTCAAAAGGATCCTCCTCTTACATGAATGTCCACTAATTAAATTCAATGCAATAATGAAAGAGTACCTAATAAGTCAAAAGAGGGATGGATTCAATGCAATAATGAAAGAGAACTCGATACTAATATGCTTCGGCGCCACTAGGGTACTAATATGCCAGATACTAATGTTGTTCAAACTAGTAATCTCTTGTCACCAATAGTAAAGATCCATTATAAAATTCCTATTTTAGCTTTTTTTAATGAAGGGAAAAGTTAACAAATGCTTAGGCATTGGTTTGAGGCATATTTTTAGAAACTTATTATGAAAAAAAGAAAAAATAACTGATTTTTTTGACAGTTTTTTATTATTTTTATAAAAGTGATATTAAAACTTTCTTAAAATGATCAATTAACAAATGCCTTAAAAACACTCATTAACCCGACCCTTTATTGAAAACTTATTTACTTGTTTACCGAAAGTTGATACAAATATAATTGTACTTAAAGAAAGTAAGGCTTAAAAAAATTTACATAAATAAATAAATAAACTAAAAAGCTAACTGATAGAAGCTAGTCCAAACTCACAATCAAAGTGTGAATCTATGAGCACAAATCCGTCCCTTAAAAAAAAAAAAAAATTTCTAGGAGGGTTTTAGAGCTTCATTTAAACTAATTAATATTACTTCTTTTAATTTAGGAAAGTCATATTGATTTAGGAGGGAAAAAAAGAAAGAAGGAAAGACTGATCTTCATAAATACATATGCAATGTACAAATTGTGCAAGAGGGTGACTTTTGCATTATTTTAGATATTTTTGGTTTATCAATTATGGCATTGGTTTTTTTTTTTTTTTTTCAATTTTCCATTTGGCAATTAGGGGAATGGCATATTAATTCAGGTTTTAGGAGGTTTCTGCAAAGAGTAGATAAATTATAAAAACTTAAGACTCCAAAATTTAACATAGAAGATAATCATGTAAACTGTGACATGGTCATTTCCTTGTTAAATATGACAATATTTTAATACAATTTGGTTCATCTAAGAGGACTAACAAGACAATTTGAAATTTACTCTTGAATTGGCCTACAAGTTAGTCATAAAAATTGAGAATTGGCTAGCTTAGGCAATCATATACTAGACTGCTACATCTTTGTGGAAATCAAGTGTATAGGTAATATAGTTTAGAATTCTGAATGCTAAGAGAGCAAGAAAAATCAGCAGTAGAACATGAGGTTCTTAACATTTTCACTAAGCTTAGGTAAAGGGGTTGCTTTTGGAGGGGCAGCCCTGGAGAATGTAGAAGCACTTCTCATGTAAGCTGTGGAGTCTGACCTTTCAAGGTAAAGTCTGCCTCTGTATGCAGCTAGGTGAGCATAGTAAGCTGGAGGAACCAAAGAAACTGGCTTGGTGCACCTCACAAATGTGTAGCAAAGATTGTAAACCAGCTTTTGTAGTTCATCAGAAGTGAATTGGTTTTCATCCCATAAGATATGGTAGTGAGTTGGCCTGCTTGTTCCTTTCACACCCCAATGGCTACAAAGATAGAAATCAAATTCCTTTGGATGAGAAATGACAGTATCAACCACTGTCCCTGGTGGAATATTTTCATCCAAACACTGGTTTTGATTGGAAGATGGATCAGTTTCAAAGGGAAATAGCCGTGTGTGATGCCTCTTCTGGACTACTGCAAAAGTAATGAGAGGTTTATAACCAGGAAATCTAGAACAAGCCACTCTAATGGCTTGCAGCTCCTCTTGTAGCACTTTATAAAATTGGGTTTCACTTACTCCATCTCTGAAGAAAATTATTCTTTGGGGGAGTTTGTTTACTTCCTGGCAAAAATCATCAAGTAATTCCCAGACCATTACACCAAGTTCCTGGATTATTTCTTGTCTATGTGTTTGGGACCTCATTCTTGAAACATACTTGTTTGCTGCTGGCCAATTCATGCTACCAACCACAGCAGCAACAGATGGGCTATAATCATCAAGTGGGTGAGGGTGTGTCACATCAGCACCCATAAAAATCACTGGCTCATCAGACCGGAAGAGACGTGGGATTTGGGAGGGTAATGAATTGTACAAGGCAACAGTGCATCCACCAACTTTGGCATTGATCTTGAGAGCCAAATTTGCCAGAAATTGAGAAGTCAATCTACTGAGGTTTGGATATAAGCAGCACTGGCTTACAACCCCAATGCTCGTCTCTGCAATTCTCTTCAAATCTGCATAACCTTTGTGTTTTCTCTCCATTACACAAATAAGCAACTGAAGATTGTTTGATGCTGCTCTTTGTAACTTCTTAAGTTTCGATTCCAAAAGAGACACTTTATTAAGCACTTGGGTTGATTCGAATTGGGGGCTAACAATTGTGTTTTTGTTGAGAAAGATGCCTAGTTGCTCACACCTCTGTGATAGCTGGTTAATAAATTTTGGAATGTAGGACTTTTGATCAGAGGTGCCACCAAAACTTATCAGTGCCCATCTTTCAATCTTAGTTCCTTCAAAAACATGGCTGTCAAGAAGGTTCCATTGTCGGTCATGACGGGAAGGAACCAAGTCTCTCACATGGCCACCATCGCCAAGCTTTAGTTTAGGAGGTTGAAGAATTCTTCCATTTAATCGGGTCATTTCTACCGAAACATTGAGGTTGAACTCTCTGCCTTGTGTGCCACTGTGAAGATAGAAAAGAATTTAAATGCTTAGTTACAATCATAGCCAATTCAAGAAAGTTCTAACAGTAGTAAAAAACTTAGAACTAATAAACCATCAAGAGAATTTAACATTAAATTTCTTCACTAGCATAGCTTCAAAAAATTACCTTCTTGGCCCAACAGGTCCTCTCATGACTTCATCTATAATTTCTTTTCTCTGTCTAGGTCGTTGGCATCCCATCTTAAGTATTCTTGCAGTTTGATCATCTGAAAGCTTCCCAAGAAACTTCTGGCCTTCACAAATCATACAAAGCTCCATAGGAAGATAACATGCTTTCCTCCTACTAATTTGCAAGCATGGCAAGTTCCTGAACTGTATATCATAATTATAGTGATCCTTGAAGTAAGTCACCAGCCTCAGTTTCTTTCCATCCTTGTCATTAAACCGAAGATTTTCAGTAGCTTCCTCAGTTAAGCCATAGACCCGATATCTCTGAACAGTTTCTCTGTGGCAAACAAAGATCCTGATGTTCTTCAATGCCTTCTCCACTTCCTTCCTCTCTTCATCAATTAAACCCCTTGTCTTCCTTTGAGAAAGGTCTCGAAGAAATTCAAGCCGCTTCTGCAAATAGGGGATAACTCCAATGCTTTCATGGAAAGCGGTCACAGAGAAATCTACATTGAGAGCAAGTCCTTGTTGGGTTGGGCGAAGACTCTGAAAGAACCCTCTCAATCCAACTGCTCCACCTCCAATTGCTTTAGTTCCTCCCATTGAACTTGAATACAGTGACCTCCCAACAGATATACATTTCTCCGTCGGACTTTCCCTTAAAATAATATCCAAAGCATGGAGATAATCTTGGGGAAGAGGGATCCAATCGTCTCCCTCCTTGCTCAAGTAACTACTTAACTCCTTTCCATCAATCTTTGACACGAGTTTGATGTTTATTCGAAATGGCTTATGCTGTTGACGCTTCTCTAGCAAGTTCCTAAATTCTCCATTTGGCAAAGTTGACTTACTACTGGGGATTGGGAGGTTTACATAGAATTCAAGCCTATCATTTTGGAACTCAACCGAGCTGTAAAGATTCTTTCGACCATCATAGGCTGGCAGAGCACCAGAGAGCACAACTGAATTTTCCTCAACCAATTTTTGTTTGATCATTCGGGCAATTTCTTTTGAGGGATTAGGAGATATTTCAACATTGTAATGGAAAATTCTTTGTGATGGATCAAATCGAACAAGAAAATGGTTGGCTATGAGAGAGATAACTGGCCCTTCAACACCTCCAGAATCTGGTCTCCTTGCAGCCACTAGTGCTTGTGGAGTCCTTGAACCTATGACCCTTCTTCCATTATCATCTTTGGGGGGTAAACTTTTTGGCCTTTGGACCTCCTCTGGAGCTGATTAGATAGAGGGAGAAAGAGCAAGATAGAGTCAGACCCATTTAACTCAACCAATCATAAAATTTGAGACATTTTAAGCCTATATCGGTTTAATGTAATGGAATACCTTAAACCATCAAAAGAGAAACATTACAGCACTTGAGATTTCAATATCAAAATCAGCACAATATATCATTTTTAGCTATTATATTCTCCTAGTTGCAGTAACTTAAATACCAAGATTGTTATATTTGAATAAGTAAGAACAATGACATAAAATAAACCCACCCACCCACACACACAGAGAACAGAGCAAAATAGCACATCTTTCTCAATTATCAACCTTCTCCAGTGGTTAAAATCTCAACCATGAGCTAAATGAACAAAGTACATGTCCACCCACAATCTTTAATAAAAATAAAACTACAAAATATCATTTTTAGCAATTATATTCTCGTAGCTGTAGATAACTTAACTACCAAGATTGTTATATTTGAATAAATAAGAACAATGAGAAAAAAATAAAACCCACCCCAAAATTTAGTCTTCTCCAATGGTTTAGAATTTCATTCATGAGTTATATGAACAAAGTACAAGTCCTCCCCATGATATATAATCATAGACCATACTTGCACTTCCAAATAAAAAGCATGCAAGTTAAGTGGGGAGTAGTAGTACTAAACAAATAAAAGAAGAGTGCTTTGATATTTACCCGGTGAAATTGTAACATTTTGGACATGGGTTTCTGAGGAGGCAGCAAGAGGAGGGTCGTTGAGCTTGCATGAAGGTTTTTGGAGATGGGTTTTTGTTCTAAAGCTCTGGTTTTGAGGGAGAGGTGGAGTCAAAGCCAGCTGAAGTGGTATTTGAGGAGGCAGTGGAAGCAAAGCTGGGTAGTATCTCGGGTATTGGTTTTGGTTGCAGAAACCATACTGATTTGAGTACTGTAAGAGCTGGTGTTGATACTGATACTGATACTGATACTGATGCTTGTGAGGGTTGGCTCTGCCTCTAAAACTCCTTGTTTTGGTGGCGCATTTCTTATTAGCATTGGACTCTTCTGTTTCCTCCATTACTTGTTTGAGAGAAAAACAAGACTGGGGGAGAAATAGCTAATAGGAGTTTATGGTCTTATGGGCATGAGAGAGATAGCAAAAAGTTCTGATTTTGATAAGAGAGAGAGAAAAAAGTTCTGATTTTGATATCAGTAAGAACTGGGGAAGGTGTCTCAGGCTCTCAGCAGACTTGTAGTTATTGCAGAGAGAGAGAGAGACAGAGGGGGGGAGACAGAGAGGGAGTTTTGGTTTTAGTTCTTGAGGTCCCTATGTGTACAGCTCTAAGAGAAAGTAGTATGATGCTTGGTATGTATATTTCAAAGGAGAAAAAAAGAGAGGGGACCCTGGATTTTGCTTTATAAAGAACCATAAAAAGCGACTAACAATGGTGCTTTCCATTTTGGAGTTGTGCAATCTGGATACGAAAAGCCATTATGTGTTAATGTTTAGGGCTTTAAGAACATCTTTTATGATGATCCATTTTGACTACCTGTCAAGTATATAAGGGTTCAGGGCTTCCTTAGCTTTTCTTTCTTGAAAATGTTTGGTAAGTCAAATGAGGAGGGAAATAATAAATAAATAAGTAAAGGTTCTGCTCTAGAAAATAAGAATTGTGTTGATAGCGACTGGTCTTTCATCTCCTTCCTAGTGTTTTTATATACATTTATTTTGTTACTTTTTTTATATTTTAAAGCATCATCCTCTTCTCTTCAAAAAAAAAAAAAAAAGCATCATGCTCTTTATCATTTTTTATCATTGCCATTGTCTTATTCCATAATTCCTTCTAGGGTCAAATGCAGCTTCAACTTATTTTTTAACCACATTTGATTTGAATATGTTAAAAGATCAAAGTCTTCATCATCTTTTGCCATTGCCTAAACTCAAAAAAAAGTATTATTATTAAAAAAACTCTAAAAGTATCTTTTTGGGTTAAATTAAAAAAAAAAAAAATTACACTTTGACATGTTTTCAATTCCCTCTTTAAAATGTTGTTGAACTTTGATCTCTTTACAGTTTAATTATTGTGTTTACATAAGTCTAATTAATTTGCACCATTAAGTTCAGAAAAGGTTCACGTCTAAACCGGTTTGGAGGATATTTCCCCCATGAGCATTTACGTGTATTTTTAATCATATAATTTTTTTTGATGAGTTACATGACTTGTTTGAAAATGCATGGATAATTTGATGAATAATCACTTAATAGGTTGGCTAATTGTTAGTACACACATTGTTGCATACACCGTACAAATTATTTTTTGAACTAAAATGGTGTCTTATTAAAGTCACAATTTGAATTGAAATCATAACTTCAAGACATTTTTAGTTCAAATGCTAAATTATGTATTCTTGTGTGTAATAGGGTAGCGTTGGTTGGAGAAGATTCCTTCAAATTGTTTTTATTTTTATCTTTTGTTGAATAGCTCCGAAATTGTTTTGGACTATGGAGAAAAAGCTTATCCTTTTAAGTCCCCCATATGCCAATTAAAGATCTGGGCAATTACATAGATAATTTTCATGAAGGTTGGTAAGTGGTGGCAACATTAACACATATCCACAAGTAGCATTCAACATTGGGAAATTCATCATGAGGTTCAAATTCCGTGGATGAGAGGTACTTGCAAGTTTAAGAATCGATAACGAAATCAAGCAAACATGCGATTGCTGATAAAATGCTTGGTGTGCTGGACTGGAAAAGTATAATTATCTACTGAAGTTTTTGCAGGTTCTTTTCAAACCCTACTTGATAATGGCCTAAGGAGCTAGTTAAACCACCCTATGTTATACTATTTGCCCTTTGGCCTGAGGAAGAAAATGTTTTAAAAAGAATGAGAATCTTCTATTCCCCTCTATGTCCTTGCATTCACATAGGAGCATAGAGGCACTTTAGTCCCATAAAGATAATTATTGAATAACGACAGAAATAGCTACCATTCTTTTTTTTCTTTTTCTTTTTTTAAATAGGCTTTCAAGTAACCATACAATAAAAAGTTTCGGTAGCCAACAATTTTTACATTTTTTTTTTCAAAATTGTTGTGATGACTTCTTGCGATTAGTGTATGATAAAAATAGAGTTAATGATAAATTCAGGTGAAAGTGAATGTTATTCTAATTATTACAAATAATGCCTCCTGGTAAGAAAAATATTGTATTTTTAGCATTTCTCAGTCAGCAAAACTTTGCTCAAAAAGATCACAAGCCTCTTTCTTTCTTGACTACTTATCATCTCTTCACAATTCGTTTAAGCAATTGCTACTTTTTAGCCTCCCTTTTGCCTCATCTTTTGTCAACATGACTAGTGGTAATGGGATGAGAAAGGGCCATTCACGCACTTGGGAAGGTGGGTCTCTCTAATTGTTTAAGGATAAAATTGTTGGAATGTGGTAAAGGGACAATATGATTAGTGTGGAGCCTAAGGAGGATTCAACTCATCTTAAGATTTGGACCACATCATCCCCACTAATGTCCACTGCTTCTGTTTATGAGTTCTTCGGCATATATTGACAAAAACTTAAGATGGGTTAGTCCATAACATTTTTCTGACTTTGCATGATTTGACATGTGGTAGAATCACATTTTCTGAGTGCCTACAATTACCTGCCAAGAGGAAAAGAAAGTAACCCAACTTATTGAAATTAGGTAATTGTTAATTAAACATCACTGACTTAAGAGTGGAAAATCCTAGAGTTCAATCACTATCTAACCCCAAAAGTTGTGATGATGGTCTTATCTGTTTCTTTTTCTTTTTCTTTTTCTTCCTTACTTTATTTTCTTCATTATGCCAAAAGAAAAGAAACATGTGCAGATGTTCTTGGTGCATTTCCCTGAAAAATACTTCTTTAGTCAGAACAGTTTCCAAGGTGAAATAACATGGTAACACATAATAACTGTTTCATGATAAAATTTAAACATACATACACATATGTGTAATTCCATGTGCTAGGTCTCAGGCTGTGGGGCTTTGATGTATATCCCTACTATTTGTATGATAAAAAAGAAAACACTACAGTTTCAAAAAGATTTTACAACAAGAGGCAGGATATACAAAATTAAAATGGGATACAGTTGACAGGAAGAAAAGAAATTGAAATAAATAAATATCGGCCACTATTCGGTGTAGTTTATTTTGCTTAAAAAATAAGTTGAATAAAAATATTATTCTTAGAAAAACGTAAGACTTTAAAAAACTGTACATTTTTCTCAAGATGAAAATAAACTAAACCAAGAGACAGTAAGAGCCTGCACTATTCTAACCTAAGTGGTTCTGCCAACACAAACGAAGAAAAAAACATGGGAAGTCCCTCTTTTTTTACTTGGTTTCGTGCCTACAACATCTATGTGCTCATTATTCCAGAACCCTAGATTATGTTTAAAATATGCCTTTATTTAGTGGTAAACTCTTTCAAGAAACAAAGAAACATGAGTTCAAGTATTATAATACTATTGTTGGCTAGGTTGTTTTCCATAGCAAGATCATGCCTTAGGTTGACTCTCTTGCCTAGCAGTGTGGACTGGACTTAAAGTACTGGAGTGGCGTATGTCATTCATTTTTTACCAAAGCGAATTGCACTTGCATTGGAAAGAAAGAATATTATAATTTTTCACCTCCATTCATTGTAGTTATGTCTTCAACATTCATGAAGTAAAATGTTCAATTTACAAATATTGGACTGATAAACTTTCTTGTTTGTTTCCTACTTGCTAGCAAATGGATTCCAAGATGGCATTGTACTTTCACATATGATGATTGGTAGGTGAGAAATGTAGTGCGCAGCATGAATATCAACGTAGTGGTGCTAATGATGAAGCAGCATACACATATGCCAAAAAAATAATTATCAGAGTTGTACAAGTTGAATAAGAGATATTACATGTCTTATTTTCGGGTTTGGCCTCTAGTGGTTCTGATAATATAGTTGTTTGATTTATTTTCTTCATGATGTCTCAGATGCAAGAATTCACTTAATTCTGATGAATCAATAATATCAAGTGATTGGATACAAATAGTTGTAACAAAATGACCAAGAAATAAACATTTAGATATTGGATTGGAAAAAATGAATTGAAAAAATGACCAAGAAATAAACATTTAGATATTGGATTGATTATAATTCATACATTGTAAACTTGTAAGGCTTAGTTCTACATTTTAGAACATCTTAGTCATAGATATAGTAGGTATTTCCTGGCCACTCAAAGATTTAAAAGCATCTATCAACTGCTCCACAAGATGTCTATTTCATGCCACATTCACAATTCTTAGTTCACAAACTCTATCTGGAATGTTTATGCTTTCTTTCTCACAATGCCACCAACTATTACATCATGTTTGTTTGCACAAAACTAAATTCCATCAGTAATGGGAGACTGATATGCTCCATAGGCACAAATTCAAAATTGAGATTATTTATAGCACTAAAATATAAAAAATATAAATTATAAGCGTGTTGATACATCATTGATCATTACCTTTCTCTCTGTGTGATATGAATCAGATGTAAAGAAGTTCATTCCTTAAAGGAAAATAGTGCAAATGGAATGAGAAAGTTTTGACAATCTGCACTAAAACGATGAAGAATCATATAAATTCATATTAAAGTTAATGGAGTGACTTCAGTTTTTTATTTTGGGTCACGTAAATTACGAGTGTATGGTTCAGCAGATTGAGAAGATCTAGAAATAATATTTTTAGACCATATGACCTAGTATCTTGAATATTTAATTAAGATATGCTCCAATCCAGAAGATACAGACATTAATGATGGTTTAGACCAAAATAAAGACATCAATTATGATGATTTACCTTGTGAATTTTCTAAACACTAGGTCCATGCATGTATATTGCAGCACTTGAGAACTTGATAGATACGCTTAAGAAAATGTCATTTATGCTTGAACTGGCCTCAGCATTTTTACAATAGAAAAAGGTAAAAGAAGTGGAAGTGCGTCATGGTGATAAAGTTAGTTTACATTCTGTTTGCTTATAGGCGATATAATCATGACTGCTATTGTATTTATGCCCCTCATGAATAGTTCTGACTTTGAATGTTGAATGTTGAAAGACTTTAGAGACCTATTACTGGTCAAAAAAAAAGGTACTGACCCTTATGACTATTCATTTTGAGATGAATCATTTGTACTAAATTTTATCGTTAATCACGATTATATAATGCCATATATATGTTCCTGTCAAAATCCTTGTGGCTCAATTTTCCATGAGGAGAACTTGGCTTCAAATCCCCCTCCCCCATTTTTTGAAAGCCAAAAAATAAGCCATATGTCCCCTATGTCTTATCATCTTATAGAAGACTTTACCCCTAGTAACAACCTAGTTTGACTCTTCCTTCTTCAGGCTTGGGATCAATAGTTTTGATGAGAATATAAAAAGTACGGCAATAATATACATGCTTGGATATCACACTGAATTTACTGCTAATGCTGAGTTTCTAGATATTAATCTAGTAGCTGTTGAGGGTTTATTCAAGAAGTTGCTTACACATGGTAACATGAAATCATTGAAAATAACAAGGCTACAGTGCCCTTGTTGCAAAGCATGTTCTGTAATAGATGCATCTGGAAGCAACTTGAGGGTTTGAGACTGTGAGTGGAACACCTATAATTGCTACTAGAGTGATTTAAAGAGGAAGCTAAAACAGTAGGAATAGGGACAAAGTTTGTCTCTAAAAACATGTTTGGAGCCTTGGACTCCAACAACCAATAGAAATATGATATTTGTCCTTATCATGTGCAATGCACGTGTCTCACTTAACCCAATCAACCAAGTGAGTCATGTGCATTGTACATGACGGGACACATGTTATCTTTCTATTGGTGGTTGGAACCAAACCTTTTGTTGTGAATAATTCATTTTAGCGGACTCTACTTGTGTTTTCTCTTTATGTTAGGATAAAATAAGAAAAATAGAATCAATCTATTGTGCCATTTTATAGCTTTTCACCAAAAGATGGTCCAAAGGTTACATTAGAAGTCGGTGCAACATTGATTTCAAGCTTCCAATCACATCCAATGTTGCATTTTGATTTGTGAATTTAGAAGATAGGATTTAGACTAAGTTTAACATTAAGTACAGTATAAATATTTCTTATTCTTAAATCCAAATGCAAAAGTATTCCATGCAATATAAAATCATAATTTGATATAATTAGATTATTGAATCTTTTTTGATGCACAAAGCAAATTAAGCAATCCAACCTAAAATGCTACAAACTTTTAAAAGATTAATGTATATTAGAGGATCATTCTGTCTGCTATAGAGCAGATAGGAGGAAGATTGAGAGTGCTCCAAAGACATGGTTCACCACTTTCTGTGCTCAAAAATGAGACAGAAGAAGAAGAGGAAGAACCTCTTTCTGTTGATGCATGTGAGATGCCAATCTGTTCTTTTACCACCTCCCAAAAAATATCTTCTCTATGCTTTCTATCTTCATCAAAATTACAGTTACTTCCAAGGTTAGATAATTGTTCAGACCTTTCTGGTCCATTTGCCACCTCTGATTGCTTCAGCCTTAAGCACTCTGGAATCCCATTGAAAGCATAAAGAGAAGCTGAGAACTTTCTTTCATATTTCATCCTCTTCATAGTTTCTCCAAGCAATGAAGGCTCATTTCCATAAGTTTCATGCTCCACTGGCTCCACCATTTCCTCTGCTATCTCAAAAGGTGAACAATAGCATGTTAAATACCACTGCATCCAGAAACTGAAAATCTATATGCTCCATATCACAACCTTCTTTTTCTCCTACTTCTTCCTTCCCTCCACCTTGACTCTTTCTATCACCTACAACATCCATATCCAATGCTCTCACCCAACCATCTTCCAATCGAACAAAACTCGATTCAAAACTTTCTGTAACGTTATCACTATTAGTTACACCACCACTAGTACTACTAGTAAAAGTATCATTATTTTCATAAGTGGTGCAATCTTCTGGAGGATTGAAGAGACTATCAAAGTGGTAATCTTTTACTTCAGTTTCCGGTTCTTGTAAGCTAATAGGCAAAGAGGTTGCTGCCATTGAGGCAGAGGCAAGGTGCCTTGCTTGTAGCCTAAGCAACAGAAGATTGGTGATCTTTGAGGGAAGAGCTGGCCTTAAATGAGTTGGAGAGCAAGGATAAAAATTTGTGCGAGTATTGGCTCCACAAAGCAAGCAAGCCGCTTCATCATAAGCTCTTGCAGCCTCCTCAGCAGTGTCATAAGTTCCCAGCCATACTCTTATCTCCTGTATTGTATCTTTTATCTCAGCCACCCATCTTCCCCAAGGCCTCTGGCGCACCCCAATGTATCGTTTTCTGTTCCTCCTAGCTCCACCTGGTGCTGCTAAGGTAGCAGACCGTTCCATCATCTGGTCAGAAACCATGTTTCTATCACTCTTTGCTTACTATAATCACACTCACTTCCCTTTAAGGTTGTACGCTATGTACAAAATTCCTCCTTACGCAGGGTCTGGGAGAGGTGATTGATAGACAGTTACTCTGATTTTTTTTTCTCACTCACTTCCCCTTCTCTTTCTCACAATATGATTTCTTTTCTACAATTCATTCTCTTTTTGTATCTTTTGCCTGACTGTTTAAGTTGGTGATCCTCATCACAAGACGGCTCTTATACTATGTTTGATATGTATGTATTAGAGTGAAAGATATAAAATATGCTATTGAATAAGAAGAGGTTTGAGAGGGCCTCTCCTCCTTGTAGCTACCTCTTTGTTCTTAGTTTAATTCGGCTTTCTTGTCAAGAACCATATGAAGATTCTCCTTTACATGCTAGAGAAAAAATCAAGGAAGTGCAATCCAAGCATTTCTTTGACCTAGTCATACTGCAATGTAGAAGTCTGAGAAAAATCATTAGACTTCTCTAGAGGTTCAAGGGGATTATACTGTATTCCCATTTTTTTTTTGAATTAAAAACACTAATACTAACAATCTTTTTAAAATTTGTCAAAGTAAGCCAAAATTTGGATCCACAATGTTAGAGACATTACAGCATAAAATGGCCAAACTTATTGTAAGTTCATGTACTTATAGAACATGCAAACTAATATTAGGTATAGTATAAGGTAATCATCTATAGGGCTATTTAGTATATATAAACACCATATTGGGTTCATTATAATCAACAGGTCATATAAAAATTTAAAATCTTACTTTCACTTCTCTTTTCTCTCTCTTCAGTCACTTAACAACTTTAATAGAGTTTTCACTCGTACCATTAAAGAACATCTCATGCCTTTTGGCTTTTGCTAATCTTGACCATAGATACGACATCAATTGCCTTCATTGGCTACCATCTTTTTCTTTTCCCTTAAAAAAAAAAAAAAAAAAACAAAACAAAAACAAAATTTCATATCTTAAAATCATTATTTTCTTACTACCCAAAGAATAAAAAAAGTTTGAATTAGGCCCAATTTCTCCAAAATCCTTGATTAGAGGCTATCAATGTCATCACTGATAGTAGTTTCATATAAAATAGGTCTTGTTGACAAATATCCTAAAGACACATGTTAAAGAGTAATTTATACTTATATAGTATATAACAATCGAAGCATGGCATTTAATTTTGCAAAGCTTTGCACCACAACATGTCAACATTGACGTCACTCCTTTTTTCCTAATAACAAATTTTCCTCTCTTTTTTGGTAATATTAAACATAAAATGCAATATATCGTAATGGAGGTTTGAAAATTAATTTTGGTTTCTCGGCTTTTCTTCTGCCTATCATTCTTCCAACTAGGAAATTATTGTATACTCCCGGAATACCATAAATGCGTACTCTCTCCTTTCACATGAATGGTAGGTTTCACTAATTAAATTCATAATGGGACTCACCATTCTTGTGTGAGAAAGGAATTTATGGTACTCCGAGAGTACCTAATAATTTTTCCTTCCAACCACACATCTCCCTATAATTAATTACCTTATCATTACTCTAAATCTCCCTATTTTTTTACGTCTTCTTTGCCCCATCTTATTTTTTATAAATTTTCTATTACTTCCTCTACACCTCTCTCTCTCTCTCTCTCTCTCTCTCTCTCACATTCATTTCATGTTCTTCATACAAAAAAAGAAAAAGAAAAAAGAAAGGTGATTACTCACTCCCTTTCTCTCTTTATCCATTTTTTGTGTGGATTTATTATTGTTTTTGACACCTTTAAGTTTGAATTTTTTCAGTCCTGTAGTTTTGCTTTGAATTAATACTTTTTTCTTTTGAATCTTTTGATTCCCATCATGGCCCCTTTCCCTTATGAATTTGGTTTAAAGTTTAGGTTAATATTTAACTGTTTTGGAAGTGAGATTTTGAGTGTAATATTTACTCTCGCTTTTATATGGTTTTATGTGTAAATCATTAATTGCATAACATATAATCTTATAGGATTTTTGAGTGTTACACAAAACTCCACTATGATATTGCACCTCACTATTTAATTTAATAGATGTTTGACAATTTATATGTATAAAATAATACCACAAGACGTTAAGTATTACACACAACTTGGTTACATGAATCCATGTTTTATAAAGCCTTTTGTCACTTTGTGTACTTTTCCAATAATAAATAGGAAAAAGTTAATGAATTATTTTAGGAACGTTTTTATTAAAAATAATAATAATATTTTGACAATTTTTTCAATTTTTCATAAAAATGTTATAAAAACATTTCTAAAATGGTTTATTAACAATTGTTCTAAGGGCACCTATTAACATAACTCTATTAAATATTCAATTATGAGCTACCATTCATACTTTTCAAATAGAAAAATGCATTTATCATTACTCGTTGGTTTGTGTACACAAATTTATCATGGTTGAATTTTGTTTTTCTTAATATTTGTGCATAGTCCACAATAGTTTTTTTTCCTATTATTTAATGTAGTATCAAATTCGTCTTCCCTAAGTCCTTAGCACATTGGTTAATAAAAGCCATAATTCATTAGTTTACCTGCAAAAATTCTTATTCTTTAAAGAATATAAAAACAAAAATATATCATTTAATGAAGTATTTTGATTGCAAATTTAATTACAGTGACGTTTAAATCTCAACTTGCAGTGTGGTTCCTTTTAACACATAAGTTAGAAACATTGAAGGGATCAATATTGTGAAAGAGACATGTTGGACCATAGTGATTGTGCAACAGAGAGAAGCACTTTTTTTTGAGTATTTGATCAACTTCGTTACTACCAACAGAGGCAAGATTTGCTGCACAGGAAAAAGCCAAAAACTTCAACTTCCCACAGATTTAAAAAAGTATGGAAAAGTAGAAAAATCAATAAACTTAGCCGAAGCCCACAGGATCTCATCTCAATTGTTCGCACCAATGTAAAAAAAAAGTGATTTTGGGTTTCAAAAACCATTTTAGTTAGGATGTCAAATTGGTGCTTTAACAAAAGAATATCCTTTGTTAAACAAATAGCGGAATAGACACTTTTTTTTGAAATGATAAAATTTAGATACTGTTTTTAAGATACCATTTTCTAGATTTTCTAGCATGTAATTTTAGTTTACACCACTTATCGATCACATCATTCCACAAAAACTGATTAGTGTCTTGGTAAAATTAGCTTAATTGTTAAAGTCTTTGATGGTAAAATAAGAGATTAGGGTTCAATCTCTGTCTACATAAAAAACTGATTGGTGGCTTAATCTGATAATAAAAATCTATTATTAAAAGCAGAAACCATAGGTTGAAACTTTCTCAAAAAAAAAAAAAAAAACATCATTCCACAAAATATAAGAAGGGTAAATTACATTTTAAACCTTATATTTTAAGGGTCTTTTCAAACTAAGCCCTCTAGTTTCTAATTTGATTGGATTCATAATTGCACTAATAAAGAATGATTAGGATTTACACACATATTTACTTAAATTAGAGTAGAGTAGAATTTCTATATTTTATATATATATATATATATATATATATAATTAAAAAAAAATGGTTGCAAACCCAAGTCTTTATTGGACGACAACGTATATTACGAACAAACTGAAATTATAAATCTTAATCGTTTTTACAAATCAAGACAAATAAGGGTTTTTCTTTGTTGAGTACGATTAAAAGTCAAGTTTTTATTCAACAACAAGATATATTGCGAGCTAACTGAACTTATAAATCTTATAATTTCAAAAGTCTCGATTGTTCTTACGAATTACTCGATTTTATAATTTGGACAATTTAAAATTGAATCGAATCAAATCAAATCAAAGACACAACAAAAATTAAAAGGGGAATGATTTGGCGGGGCATAACACAAAAGAAGAGACAAAAGCTGGCCCCGAATGCTGAAAATATTCCAAACTTGCGATTTTTGTGGTGTTTGTTTGTAAACTTTGAAACCACCACCACACCACCCATGATTAACGCGTAAACAGACTTAAAATTCTGCTAATAATTTAAGATCAGCAGATAGGACCCATGAGATCTTAGCGATAAAGAAGGTACTAGTTACTAGTATGAGTGTGTATTGTGTAGTACCTTTTACTGCCCATTCTCGCATCACTTGCTCCAATCAAACCTTCCATTACGGCTACCACGATTCTTTCTCATTGTTCCCACCAATGCAACAACATCAAACATAAATACGGTGAATAATTATTGTTACACACACTGAGTTATACACTGTCATACATATACAACTGAAATCGTGTTTAACTTTGTGTTCTGTATATAGTGTGTAGCTATCACCGCTCATAAAACAAAACGATAATAGCATTATTATTCATGGGCAAGGATCGAGTTACAAAAAATGTAATTCTAAGTAAAATTATATCACCTATTAACTTTTTATTTGATTAAAAAATTTTGAAAACTTTATTGTTTGATTATATATTCTATATATTTTTAAACGATAAGACGAGTTTCATATCCATTAAGATGCTATTTAGTATTTTACCATTTGATCTAAAAACACATGATAAGAAATATGTTACTATTATATTGAAATTGATTAAAATGTATTGGGTAATTATCGCATAAGATCAAGTTTTTTCCAAAACTATAAATTATGGTCTATAACTAATATAAATATGATCAATTCAATTTAAATTTTGTGTGAATAAAGTTTTAATCATTCTAATAATTTTAAAATTTTAGAACTTTTGGTAATAAAAATTCGCTTCAAATGAATTATGTTAATAATTTTAATATACTTATAGTGCGTTATATGATAAAAGTACATGTAAAACGTTTAGTGGTATATTATTATATTATAATTTGCGTTATTATTTTCTTCCCCATACAGATGGAGTGGTGAATGATATCATATCATAGGTTCCATCCGCATTAATGTCTGAATTATATTTACCTATATACACAATAAATTTGTATGATATAACAATATGAAAGTATATTAAAATTATTATTCTATTTTGAGGTAAATCACAAAGTGGTATATGTATCTCATGTAAATGGTAAATGTGCCACTTCCACACACACACACACACACACACACACACACACACACACACACACATATATATATATATAAAAAGAAGGTTACATGCACTCTTATATAAAATACTTTTTTGGTGAAGTAAAGCCGTTTTTTAAAGTAGGGTTTGAACAGCAGTTGCATTCTGCTGCTACTAGTGGAGCCATTGCAATTTCGAATGCAGTTGCATATATATGACTATTATAGTGGTCAGTAAAACTATAAATATAGGATTAATTTATTAAAAAAAAAAAAACTGATTCTCCATTTTGTGAAAAAGTATTACCAAGTTTCAAGACTATTGGTGTATATCAGTGTTTTAACATTTAGTCCAGAATAAAAACAATAATTTTTTTCACTACCAGTGTAGTCTCATTTATCACAATTCCAAATCATCTTGGAACTAATTGCAGCTCTCACATTGGATGAAGTCCTAGATTTAAGTCTCCTAAACCAAAACCTTGGATCATTCTCAAGAGACTCATTCTTGTAATTACCTAGTATGTGTATGATGGGAAACTACACTCACCCGAGGACTAGTTGGGTGCTTTAAAAGGTCTGGATACCTAAGTTAGCCAAAAAAAAAAAAAAAAAATGCAGCACTCACATTTGCAACAGTGAGCTGTAGTTACACCAATTTTGAAGGTAATAATGTGATGTTGGTACTGGAAGACCTTAATAAGAAGTTCAAATATAAAAACAGAACCAACTTCTTAAGCATGTGCATCACTCTTTGGCAATTGGCATTCCTTGCCTTGGACTCTCTCCTGCTTCGGAAGTTCATAAAAACCACAACTAGGATTGGAAATGATTGGCTGAACTAGATAGAAGTACTTGAATATCAGAAAAGTTTACTGAATGTCCATAAATTAAAATTTTTTTTCCTTTCCTTCTTACAGTTGATAGAGAAAAAGGTTGGAAAATGTGGCACTATTGGACCATTCATATTGCAAATCTTCATTGCAAATAAAGTTTAAGAGGAGATTCAGATGGGAAACTACAAAAAATTTAGGAAAGAGAGAATTCAGACCAGAACAAGAAAAAACAATCAGGATTTTGCAGTCAGCTGAAACTAGGCCAAAAAATATATAAATCAGAAGATATTCTAACTGGTCAATGTTAAGATTTGAACAGCATTAATAGGACATCAGTTCCTGGTATATTGATTAGCTGATATTGATCCCCTCGTCCAAAAAAAAACAAAAATGAAGGATGATAAAATAGGGTCTTGTACACACGTCACACATCTATGATTAATCACTTAATTTTACATGCCAATATTCATATACAAGATACGCATATGCATACAAGAATAAAGCGCACACATGCACAAAAAGTGTCCTTTTTTCCTGGACAATTCTTATTGCTCAATCAAAAAGAATTAACTATCAAGCCTCTTTTCAATTCTCCCAGTTCACATCATTATGGTAGTAGACAAAAGACTACCACCATTACCAGTCACCTTAATATGGTACAAGATGAGCATAACTCAGCTCAAACTTCAGCAGAAGATATCAGGGGACTGTGAAGACTGTCAGTGTTCGTGGAGAACTGAAGTGGCATCAATGCTGGATCCTGATAGGCAGTGACCAACTTATCAAAAAATTCATCCATTGTAGCATCATTCTGGTCTTCCCTATCCTTCTTTATCAAACTCTGTAAGTACAAAAACCAATCTCAACGTCAAGGTGAGCTGTGATTAAAAAAAAAAATCTAAAGAGAGTAATGGGGTTGGGGGAAGAAACAGAAAAAATTGGTCCTTAGGCATTGGTGTGACATTATTGTGACTTGTAAACATACCTCAGCAGAGTATCCAGTGAAGATGGGTAGGAAGCGCTTCCGACAGTACTCATTAAAGAGAAGTGTAAGTATTGGAAGAGGGAAAATTAATGTTGTAGCTAGAGAGACCTTCTTCAGTGTGAAGATTCCCACAGCAATACAATGCATGAGTACCAGAGAAAATATCATTGAGTTGTGCACAATAGGCCAAAACTTCCCTGCAGTTTCAAACTTTGGTTCATATACATTTATGAACTGCACCAAAGATTTGTAGAGCATTAGCACAAGCTTTGAACTCGGTCCAAAAATCTCTTTATAACTTATAAATAAATAAAAATCTTTTGAAATTGAGCAACATGGAAAACAAAATGACATGCTCCCTTTATTTTCTTCAAAAATGGAGTTCCGAAGCACCATTGAAACAGGAAATCTTTCTAGTAGCATTCTTAGGATCGTTACTACTTTTCCAACATCTGTGGCAATGTGCAATGACTAAAAGTTGTTGATAATATTTTAACAAGAGATTTACAATGATATTATTTTAGGAGCATGCACTGTTGACCAAAGTTCTATCCATCCAAATTAAAATTATTCCAACATTTCATTACTGAATAAGTATGGAATGAAATTGATTTTTTCCAATAAGGGATTTTGACAGTAAAGACTAAAGAGAACCTGCCTAGTATTGCCTAGACATGGCAAAAGGGGTCAAAATTTTCTGACCCGACCCGACCTGACCCGAAAAATACTCGACCTGAACCCGATTTTTTTTACCCGAAACAAAAACGGGTTGACCCGTGACCCAACCCGACCCGCAACCCGGCCCGAACCCGAATCACTTTTTTAAAACTTTTTTTTTTTTTTTTTTGTAAAAAAAAAAAGTAAAATTAAGACAATAGTGGTTTAATTGTTTATTGTGAGGTTTAAGGAAATAATTGATACATTTACATATGCAAATTAATTAAAAGATAAAAGGTTGAGTATTCTGTAATGAGTAAAGATTTTTAGATATTAAATGACAAAGTACATGCCAAGATAATATGGTTACAGTAGAGTTAAAAATATAGATTTAAATTTTAAAAATACTGAAGCCAAAGTATTAAATTAGCATAAATTATGAATGCTTAAACTCATTTTCTAACAATTTATATCCAAAATAAATGGCTTTTCAAAATAAATTATGATATTTCCTAAAGTGTGTGTTGCTTAACAATGATATGATATTTATAAAAGAGACCATGTACAAATAAGTGAGCAATCCAATTTTAACGTATATCTCAAATTGAAATAGAGTGCCAACCACAATTGATAATAGATTATAAAATTAATTTTCAAGATTGTAAATTTCTTATATGTTTTTATTCTTTATCAAATGAGTTATCCAATAAGTCATTTGTAATTTTGTTTTATATTTTGGAATGTTGATATTGTGTAGAAATAAAACATGTGTATTTGTTTTACTTATATTTGTGTTATTTTGTTTTAGATAGTAATGTTAGGATTTGTATAATTTTAAAATTATTTAATAAGTATTAATAAGTTTAACTGAATTCATTCTTTATATAAGTGGTGAAGTCCAAATTACATAAAATGATTTGTTGCATAACTTTTCAAATGACAAATGCATGTTGTTTTATTTATAATAAAAAAAAAAAATTCATGTGAAAAATACGGGTCAATCCGACCTGACCCGCAATCCGATTGACCCAAACCCGTTTTTGACCCGTGACCCGATTGACCCGACCCGACCCGACCCGCCCGTTTTGCCATGTCTAGTATTGCCTAAGGATGAAAATAATTTTTTTTTTTTTTTTTTTAAATCAAATGTAAATTATTTATTTGATCTACAATTTCACCATATCTAAGAAGCCCAGCTCAATTTGAAAAAACTGAGGGAGAGCCAACTAACCTGGTTACGGTAGATGATGTATGCAAGACAGAAGTACACTAAGAGGAAGGGTAGAATGAGTGGAGCCAGAAAAAAATATGTGATCCCAAGAAGTCCAAAGAAAAGAAGTCTTGGAATGTCCCTGTGGAAAGGAATAGTAGGAACTACAAGTTCATCATCGGTATTGCTTTTACAAGGTTTTGTTATTAGACTGCCAATAAGAGGGATTAGGCGAAAGAGTTCCGAAGAAGTGCTTGTCCATCCAGATGTGACAACATAAGCAATGAAAAATGATGCCTACAGTCAAAAAAATATATACATTAAACTTGATGGTATCATATAATTATATGAAACATATATTTATTTGTGCTAGCCTTTATATTATATATATATAGACATATAACACTAAGGTAGAATTTTCAAAGGTGGAAAATTAGTCTCACCTGTGCTGGGACCGCAACAGCTAGCCTTGCAGGAATATTCCTGGGATCAAGGATGAGGGAAAGCTGATATAAAATTGATCCAGAAAATACTGTTGCAAAGAAAATGTTCCATATTGTAAACCAAAGTACTTTGCTACATGCACTCTTTTCTATTTCACTATGAGAAACATATCCTTGAATAGATGAAAGCAACTCCATTATAGGAGGCACCATTTTCAGAAACAACTGAAGAATAAGACTGGGAAGGTATCCTGTAACTACTTCGCTAACAAATGTTCTGCCAAAAAAAAATCATAAAATTAGTACTCTGTCACCAATAGATTAAATAAAACAGGCATTAGATTTTCTCATGAAAACATTATAATAATAACAAATTAGATTCCTCTTGATTTTTAAGCTGCATATGGGCAATTAATAATATCACCAAATCACCCCAAATATTCAATAAAATATCAGTCAAAACCACTGCAGTTTTCATCCCCCAAGCCCAATGGTCATTTATTTTGCATGACAAAGATTATGAAATATGATAAGTTGATATATCATTAAATGACAACTAAAACTTAAGACTTGAAACTCTCATGCTCTTCAATCTTACCAATCTCATAGCAAGCTAAATAAGTGCAATCTCCTCCTTTAAACAACACGTTAGAGATAATAAAATGAAGTTAAGCCTCTCAAGGACAGATATACAAGGGGGCACCATTTCAATGTTTGTGTACCTGCGCCCCCCAGAACTAATTACACCGGCAAAAATTTCTCCCATCCCCTTGAAATTTGCTGTATCAAGACTGCTTCAGTTTGACATAAGATGCTACAGACACCTAAACAAAGTCCCTTTATAGGATGTATAATTTATATAATGAAGCAGCTTTACTCAAATTTTCATCAAAGGTGCCTTCTCTCACTGTTGTAGGGTTAAGCAGAACCAATAAATAAGTGTGCATTAAATTTTAGAAAGTGGAATGTAGACCATGCAGTTCAGTAAAGAGCCTTCATTTATCAAAATAATATACCCAGCCACTCTCTTTAGTTATTCTGAACTCAAATTTAATCTGAATGACAATATTTATTATTTAAAAAGTACACAGACTGGGCACTCTGAGTAGATATCCTTAATTAATAAGAGGAAGTATTACATGGGACAACTATAATCATACGCCTATGAGGAAGAGTCCTGTAGAATTAAGAAAGTCATTTACTAATTACATAGAAAGTCCGGCCAACTCTCAAGCTGTCTCTTTACAGCAATAGGGCTTAGATAGGGCCTTCATTGTTGTTTTGACTACTTTTGTGAACATAAGATCAAGTAACCAAGTTCCTTTCAGTCAATGGCAAAAGCCAGTAAGCCACGTACAACTAAAGCTAAAATGCACTACAAAAACCAGATTCTTAATTGTGTGGTGGCAACGCCATAGATATGCAAAATTTGACTATTTTAGACGTCTAAATATCCATTTATGGACTTCAATCTAGTTATTACAATTCAATAAAGGGAAAAATCATTCTGAACCATTGTTAGCACAAGTATGCATCATGATACACAATTCTCCGTTTAGTAAAACTGCATTAGCACCTGGATACTCTGTTGACCAAAGAGTGTTTATGCTTTAAGTGGCAATTGCCAACCTCTTAAATTTCATGATTAGTTTAAATGGTGGAGATTCCATTTCAACTGTATAATCACATAATCAGAATGGTAGTGATGAATAATTTGGACATATTCCAGTATCATCTTGAAAACACTAAATGCTCCAAAATATATTTTTAATGTGCGTATATATGTTGTCTATAAACCATTTGTTAGCTTGTAATACTCATTGTAAATTGTAATTTTTGGGGATATGAAACTTTGGTTAAAGAGATAGGGAGAGTTAGTTTAACAAAAACAACAAATATAACAATTCTGATGATTACTTACATGGTAAGAATGCTCTCCAGGAAAGGCAACCAAACTTCCAACTGACTCAGGTTGGTAAGACCTTGCACAAATACAACAGGAAGAAGGAATAAGATTGTAAGGAGAATACATGCAACTATAACCACCAGCTTAGAAATCCATCTCCGAAAGAATGTTGAAGTAAAGAAAGGCCAGTAAACATCACGAGGTTCAGGAGCTTGCTCTGTGACCCACTGTGTGGGATCTATTGATTGTTGCAAGTGAAAAGCAGTGGCAGCACCATAACGGGTCTTGAAAGACACAAAGGCAGCTGGAATTTCCTTTTACATTCAAGAAAAAATATATATTAATAGGATGAACACTTCCAGCAATAATTAATAGGATGAACACTCATTAATTACAAAGGTAGCTTACTGTAAAACAAGAATGTTATACCATTTCACGATCATGAAAAACACTTCCAGCAAGATAGCTAAAAACTTACCAAATTATTGTTAGTGTATTTCATTGAGATGTATAATTATTAATAATGTATTTTTGATAAACCTAGTGGTCATATCAAACAAATACCAGAACATATGAATTCTTAATAATCTGAATAAGATCCAAACAAAAAATGGCACAATATAACGAAAGACAAGTTTTCTTCAAGAAAACAAAAATAGTTTTAGCACATACGTCTCCTGCCAATGAAAGCTCTGATTGCTCCAATCTCACATTCTCCTCTATGTTCTCTAACTTTTTCTCATAATGATTTACAAGATCAACCTTGCGTCCAAATAATCCAAAACAACCCGAACGCCCATACTTGTGTTCAGTGGAATTTCCTTGCAAGCGAACAATCCTTTTGTATAACTTCTTTGCGTCATTCTCAGGGGAAAAGATGAAACATTGTTAGTGACAAGGCATGCAAATTACAAAATAGCACCCACATTTTCAATTCAATAGTTAAAATATTTGTGTTTTATTCACTATACAATTTACCACTAAAAATAATTTTTAAAAAAATGTTAAATTTACGTAAAATCTACATTGAATCACCCAGAAATAAAGGCACAACTTTTCATACACATTCAACTATTTTCTTTGTAAGAACACCCGGCTATTTATTTAATAAAGCTACTGAAGTGTTACTGTTCATGCTTGTATCAATATGGTTCTTTAGGATATTTATGTCTATATATTTACTTTTTATTCAAGATAATGTGTATGGTCAGGACTAAATTTAATTAACAGTTATGATCTGACGTCTTTTTCCTCTGACAATAGGGGTTATGAAAACTTCATATTCAACTCATGACTTCTTTATTATTAAATTGATTTTTTCTTGTTACTTATTTTCAAGGCTCTAGAATTTTACTTTTTTTTAGCACACTTGGGAGGTTGTCCCTACATTTCCACTAAGAAACATAGGCTTCAACAGAAGATCAAAGTACACATATGTTAGATCACTTCCTCCTCCTGGCATTTCCAACAGAGGCATCCGGGGTTTAAATTCCCCCTTCCCAAGTATTGAATTATAAAAATATATATATTGGCTAATTCCATGTGACAAACATAGTGTTTAAGGGTTGTAATTTATGGAATTAAGGTTTGGTTAAAAGTCTGTCAAGAGCTGCTGTTGAAAACTAAAGACAATTTTCGATCAAGCGAAACCTAGGCTAGCTCGAGCTAAACATTAAAAGCTCGATCGAGCAAAATCATCAAGCCTACAATTCAAAATTCTGTTAGAAAACAAATTTGTGTCTATCCTAAACCATACTATATAAGGCACATTAAGCAAAAAATATTTGGAAAGAGAGAGCAGCCACACAAAATAGAGTTTGAAGCGTTTCCCCATGAGCCTAAACAGAGAAATTCATCCTTCTGCTTTGATCCAAAAGCAAGAAAAACAAGTTGTGTGTGTTCCTATAAGCCTTAAACCTTAAAACTTTCTTTGAAACCATAAATATTATTTTCAGTGAGTTTACTACAGAAAATCTTCGAGCAGTTCCTAGGAGTTCTAGAGGTTCTGGTTTGTGCAGATGAGATTATTTGAGAGGATCCCTATAGAAGGATTCCAAAGGTTCTAGGAGTGCTGCGGTAGGAAGGAAAGCCAGGGTTTGCAAAGGTTACAAAGAGAGTTTTAGAGAGCAAATGTTTTGTAAGTATAGGCCATTCTAACTATTCCTTTATAGTGAATTTTCTAATGGGATTGGGTCCTGGAGTGGTTTTTCCATTGAAGATGTTCTTCAATGGTTTTCCAATTTATTACCAAATCTATATTGTTTACTGCTTTAGATTTGGTATACTATAACTGTGGTTGAATCCTTGTGCTGGACTTTCTTGGAATAACTCAGAACTTATTGAACAAATTTGATTAATTCATGCTGAATAAGTTGTAGAGGGTCTACATAAGATTTTTTTCAGCATATATTATATTGTTCTCCCTACTGCACCATCCCTGAACATCTCCCGACTTCACAATTAGTTTAATATTTTATCTTGAACTATTGTCAAGAGACATAACAAGTAAATACTAGTAATAATGCTCAACCATGTGTCCATATACTACTTCCTCAATCACAAAGTCAGTCTTCAGAAATACATAACAAAAGTAGGAGAAAAAAAGCAAGCATTAAAAAATACAAAACATGTATAGAAAAACAATTGGACCATCAATCACAAGTTCCATTTGACACAGATGTCAAAGGTAAAATCATTGAGAAAATCAAGCACAAGACTCGTTATTTCCTGACAATTAGTTGGATTTTTCAGAAAGAAGAATTTCATTTTGAGGAGAGGCAAAACAGAAAACATACCAACACTGCAAGGATAATTAACATCAGACTAAATGCTTACAATGAGACCTCGAAGTCTGTTTGTTCGACGAACAACAATATTTGACAAATATGTTGAAGGGTGATACTCTGTAAAGAAGGTATCAATACTGTCACTGATGCTGCTCCCAACAGAAACAGGGATACTACGAACTACAACAGTGAATTGATGCGGCTGAGGTTTGGATGAATAAAAATAAGCAATCCTTTTTGAAGAGATATATTTATATTCCTGCAGAAACAAAAGCTAATCAGCAAATAGATAAAGTTTTGGCTCTCGTGTGACTATTGTAACCATAGTTTTATTCATTAACACATTTTAGCAATTTGTCTTGCTTTGCTAAGAATTTGCATGTTTTAACTAGTAAGTTAGAGATATGCCAGGGTCAGTACCATCAAATTCAGATGCACAGTCAATATTTTCCTCTCCAAGACACCACCATGTGGTGAGTGATCTTCCACCAAGATATAAAACTAAGGAAAAAACTTAGGTACAATTCCTTAGGCTCTCCAATTGAATTCATTGCATGGTTGTATTGACCAATGCAACAAAAATAGTGTTATCTTTTCCAAGGACAATTAAATTAAACTGTGGTTCCTTGGTCAATGCAACCACATGGTTGAATTTAATTGGGGAACCTAGGGCATCCTCCCCCCCGGAAAAAACAATGATGTGTCCCAGTCATAAAAATGTCTTCATTTTTAATCTCATGTAAAAGCCATTTGACATTGGAGATTTCTGTTAAAGAAGTATTGATCTCAGATAGCTAGAGCTCTTATTTAGTCATCAAGATAGAACTGCACAAAATTGACTTACATAATACAGTAGATACCAGATAAATATAGTGACAACATAGACAGCGCTGAAGTGAACCCATAATCTGCAACCAAAAAAAAGTGTAAGTTTTCCTTCGCACTTATATACTGTGTAAGAATACAAGAAAATATTCTATATGGAATGAGGAAGTTCATCAATTTCTTAGAATTCACTAAAGCATGAAGATAGAAATGTGAAGTATGAAATGTACCCATACCAAATGGATTTCCTCAAATTTCACTAACAAAATCCTCATACTTGAAGAAGAAAAGAAGCATATCTTTAATTGATCCACCCAAATATCTAGGTTATTTAATTAGCATGTAGGTTTTACTCAGGCTGGAAACTCATTTTCCATGGCAAAGCTACCTAGATTGCAAATTAAGGTATTAATAGATGTCCTTCTCTCACTAAAATGGGACAAAGGATGGCAGTTAGATTTGGCTTAAATGATTGAACCCTACAGCTAAATACATGAGTGCTTCACCCACTTTTTAATAAAATTTAGCACCACTATTCATTCTGATTTTCTGAAATTACTTCACACTAAACTTTGCTTCATCTGAAAATAAAATTGAGGTAACATTTACCTTTTTGAGCCACTGTTTACATTGGAAATGGTAAATACATCCAGAGAATTATTTGAAAAATCAGAAAAGTCAATATCTTCAAGCTGATCTCCTGTGCAGTTCACTGGAAGAATAACAAAGACCCCAATAATCCCAGCAACCAAAAATACTTTCAGACTGCAGTATTCACATAAAAGCATGATTGTTGAGTCAAGATCACAGAAAAAAAAATTTTGGGGGGGGGGGGGTGGGGGGGAGGAATAACCAATTAAAATTCTGAACACCAATGTCAGCAGCAAGAACCGTAAAAAATGCTCTATAATGGTAGAAACGAGAAGACCACTCTGAAAAAATAATTTGTGTTTGTTATGAATGACCAGACATGTTTAACTGAAATGACACATCCAAATTGATAAATTACTAGGAAATGGTGAATTCAATCACTTAACCGCCATTCTAACACTTCCACTCACATCATGGGTGGCCCAACATGTGGAATATTTAAATGAGGGGTAAAGTGAAGGTAGGATTGGACTCAAAACCACTTGCTCTAATATCATGATAAACTACCACGTCCCAAAAATTTAAGGTGGTAGCAAAGGGTGATTTTAATCACTTGGGACAATAGCAATTATATTATTACCTTCCACTGAGTAATAGAATCTTGCTGCTGTGAATTGTGTATGTAACTCTAATTCTAAAAGGGGAAAAACCGTGAGGTGCTTGACTAGATGCCTATGTTCTTGAACAATAGGCAGCTATGTAATCATCTGGACAAGGATACGTGCAGCTAAGTACTCATTGTATTGATTTTAAGTGTTTGCGTACTTCTGTTTTAGTGTCACATTCATTTGTAATGGTTAATGGAAGTTCCTTTATTTCTAAAAAATCAAATGAAAAAGACAAAGACAATGGACTTAGGAAAAAGGACTCTAAGCCAATAGTAGGTGCCTTCCATGGCACTTTGCAAACTTCTCTCTTTCCTTTCTTTTAAGTCATTCTTTGTTACTCAACTATTCTCTTAATCATTGGCCTTGAATTCCAGCACCACGTTTTAGAATATAATACACCTACAATCCAAAGAGTCTCAACTTGGAACCTCGCTTAATGCATGTTCTTCAACAACAGCACGCTCTAATGTTTTTTGCATGTCCCTGTGCCTATAATTTATCCAGTCTTTATCCAATTATTTGCAATCCACAAGACACTATCTCTCTCCCATAAAAAGTTAACATGCAAACAAACAACATTTAAATGACCAAACTGAGAAGAAAACATTGGTTTACATATAAAAGCTTTGTTTGTTGACAACAACATTTTCTTGTGAAGGACTTAGATTACCTGAAGGTTATAATGCGCATATAAACCACAGCATCCAATCCTGATAATGACAGTAGTTCCTCTTCAGAAAGCTTCCAAGCTTTTCTCACCCAACCAGGGGAAGGTATTAGTCTCTCTAGGTTGAAACGACTTCTCCTTTTGGAAGTTCCTTCCACCAGCAAGCGTGGTACATAAACATCATAATAAAATGGTTGTTTCCTCAATATAGAGTACAATGTGAAGAATAAAACACATAGCCCAAAATTTATTCCCAGTGACGTTAGAAGAGCAGACACAAGCATTTCTACCGAGTAATCTCAAGACCTTGAATTATATGATCTATCAACGACAAGCTGCAATCATAAAGAAAATACTTAAGGCTACCAATATAAAGTTCACATAGAACTTAAGTCAACAGTTGTAAGAAGTATAAGAGAGTGCTACAACAATTTTTGTACAAGCATATAAATGAAAATTTATGAGATACAGCCGGTGGTGCAGCTTGTTCGTCAAAATAAACAACTGTGCGAGATGGAAATGCTGAAAAACAGTGGCACAACAGTACTTAAAATCCAAAAACCAAATATTCCTAAAAAGTTCATAATTATATATCTTTTGGGTGTGTACAAGTGAATTATACATACATACACATATATAAAATATCCCTAAGGCGTTTATTGTCAACCACATGCAAGATACTTCACAAAATGACAACTTAATTAACATTTAACCCTTTTTTTCTAATTTTTATTGGAATAAGCCATTGTATTTAACCCAAAATCTTCTCTTCTCCTTTTTATCTTTATTAAGTAATCAACTCATAGCCATCAATATGGGTAGAATCATCAATATTTGCATTCCCAGGAATGATTTTTGCAAACAGTTTTGTAATAAAAATTCACAAAAGATTTTCATACGCCAGAAGGGAAATGACTCTCACACTCAACAATCAAGGCTAAAGCTGAGATACCCAGATGCTCAATTTGGATTCAGAGGCTTAAATATCATGCATGTTCAAGTTCAAGAAGCCAGAGAAGTGAATTCAAAGAGAAAAAATTTCCAAACAAAAGAACATAACAATAATCATAGTATGATTCGAAATAGGAGAGAAATCCAAACCTCGTATCGTTTGAAGCGTGTGAAGCTATGTAAAGAGCAGTACAAGTGTAAACATGGTCAAAATGATTGAGGAAAGTATTCCTTTGATGGAGGATTTTTTTGTCTCCTATTACTTCTTAGTGAAATCTAAATCTATCAGTACCGAAATCGACTGTTAGTTGCTCTGATGTCGATTACCAAAAATGCCCCTGTTATTTGCAACGTTCTTGGGTTTTTGTGAGTATTATTATTAACTTATGCCTTACGAAAGTTTTGGCAGACACCAGACCGATATTTTCGCGATAGGGGTGTTTATTATTATTTTGTATTGTTAGAATGAACGATACAGAAGAATTGAAGAAATTTTGTTGTGTTTGATACCACTCCCTCTCATGATTTAAATGTCTTGCTTGATGTTGATATGAATGGGTTGAATTATTATAAGCGTGTTGCCAATACTTTGGCCTATGTGGCCAATTTGTAATTGTTGTTTGTTGTTTTATATATACATCTGATTAACCATATATATATATATATATATATATATATATATTATTCAAATTCATGTGGCTTTAATTGGATGAGATAGTTTAAGTATTCGTTTGTGCAAAATAAGCGGATCTCAAACAGATCTTAAGGGTCTGTTTGAGGCATTTGGTATGGATTATTTTTGCAATTTATTTTACTGTTTAGCTTATTTTTGTAACTATTTATGAGTCTCACTGTATTTTTTTGTACTATTCATAGGCTCCACTACGTTTTTTAATACTATTCATGTGTCTCACTGTACTATTTCAACTATCTTTTATTTCTTTCTACAGTACTTTCAATAAAAAAAATTTAGTTTTAGCAAAATAAGTGGATCCCAAATATACACTAATTTTGTTGGGCTTATAAGTGATCACAAAAAACCAATTTTATAATTTAACTAGTTCTTGAGGCTTCCTTGGGTCCTTAAGCATTCGCATTCGCATTCAGAATGCTAAATGCCATATATTGCCTTTATTTAACACCTGTCTCTCGAAAACCTCCCACATTTGGAATTGTAAAAGTAAATAATGGTAAACTATTGTAGACTATTGTATTTATTTTTTTAATCTGCTTTATTCTTTCTCTCCTCTATCTCAAACTTCTCAACTGTCACTCTCTCTTCGTGAATTGCTCTCAACTATTGGGATGTATTATTTTATTGTATAAAAATATTATTTTAGTGTATTATATTGTAAAATAAAAGTTGAAATGTTGAGAATATTATAAAATAGTATGGTATAATTGACAAAGTAACTTTTTAAGATGGTAAAATAAGATATAATACAATTTCCCGATGCGAATTCTCTATCATGGAAATTTTGGAGCTATGCTGTTTGGGATATGCTTGATTTGATGAGGGTCTTTAATGTGAGGTTATTTTGGGGACTTAGTTTTGAGGAGAGGTAACAAAATTGTTATTCAACGCCTTGAAACGTTAGTAGGTCCAACCGCTAGTCAAATACGCGCGAAGAGTTGAAGACTGAATTCCGAACTTTGAATTGAAGTGTAGCCCCACAGTGCCCACTTCCGAAAAAAGAAAAATGAAAAAGAAAATTTAGGTCGGTAGTAACCGTTTTCTTCAAGTTTTTATAAGTGTTGCTTTCTCTATTTTATTGCAATTTTAAAGCAAACCCAATCCAAACTTTGTTTATTAGGTAGCTACCATTCTCAAATTCTATTCCTTATCTTATATAGGACTTTGAGCAATATTAAATCTCTCCAACTCATTAGTTAGGTAGTAGTTGTGCTTTAACTTAAAATGTCAATTTATTTCTACATCTAGTTTATATATAATATTCCATTTTTTAAGGTATAATTAAACTTTTATACCCATGATTTTTTAAACAAAATAACAATAATTTACAACCAAGCGTTAGCCTCAAAAATTTTAAAATCAATTATGGATTGATAATAGAGCAATCATGGTCAACTAGGTGTATTATTTTCCATCTTTAATTCATATGCATTTTTTTTCTACTATTAATGTTATTTTAGTTACACTCTAAATGCAATACATTAGATTTTCCAATTAAATTTAAACTTGTGGTTGTATTAACTAATAAAAGTCAAACGATGGCTTTAACATCAATCTTACCAAAGTAGAATTTCAACAAAATTATAATTCTCCTATATCAGCCTCGACAAAAAGGGAAAGTCAAACTAATTTTTGAATGGTAACTCGGTACATGTATTGAGACATTGTAGCTGAATAGACCAATTTATTGCATTTTATATTATGTCTCTCTTCGTCAACGCTTTTTGAAGCTTAAGCTTTCACCATCTTAGACACTGCCACCAAATTGGTTTTAGAGCTAGTTTACATTCTCAGCCAAGGAAGCAAGGACCCATAAACCTGAAACATCAAACTCGCGTCGTACACCATTTCAAAGAGGGTTGTGTCGCAATTACGGTGGACAAGGGTTATGATCTAGTGGTTGGGTTATGATCTAGTGGTGGGAAAAGATAGGAAAATAACACTAAGTTGAAAATAATTTCATTAGTTATCAACATTTTCAAACTATTTAACAAATTAGCATCTCAAGTTTCTTAGACTAGAGTTAACTGTAATAACTTGAGTTTTAGAAACTGAAGTTCTTGCTCCCAAAAACCCACTGCCTTCTTCCTTCTTCATCTCACGATCTCAGCTCCCAAAAACTCACTTCCATCTTCCTTCTTCATCTAATGAACTCAAAATTTAAAAAAAGAAAAAAAGAAAAAAAAAGGAGAATCGAAGAACAAGAGAGAAAGCAGAGATATATTGATTTGCCACTGAGATGACAACACGTGGGTGGGTTTGGTTTTTGCAGGTGACTTCTTCTTCTTCTTCTCCTTCTTTCTTTTTCTCCGTTTCTCTTTGGGTATGTCCGTGGTTGATGCATGATTTCTTTTAGAGACTCAAGTCTTAGAGGTCGAGTTTCATAGAACTTGAGATTTTATGAATCCAGTTGCTACAGTAAACTCGAGTCTCTCAAGCTTGAAATGTTGGTTTTCTAAATAGTTTGAAAACGTTGCTAACTAACAAAATAGTTTGCAGCTCGGTGTTATTTTCCAATTTTTTTCTCTAGTGGTGTGTCACTAACATGGGTCTATTTTGGTGTTTTTTTTTATTTCTTTCTTTTTACTTTTCCATTTTGTACGTTGGGTCTATTTGGGTTTGATTTGTGATGTTGGATCTACTCAGGTTATTTGTGTTTGATTTAGAGTTTAATGTTGAATCTAATTAGGTTGATCTGAGTTTGATGTGGTTGGATTTTTTGTTTTTTTGTTTTTTTTTTTTTTTGTATTAAGCATTATTTTTGAAACACTTTAGTTAGTTGTCGTTATTTGTAAAACTATTTAGCAAACTAACATTTCAAGCGTTAAAACTCGAGTTCAAGGATGGAACTTGATTCTCTAATACTCAAGTTACAAGTGGTGGCAATCTGATCTACATCATATGTTTTTCTTCCATATCTATTCATTTTCTTCTTTTTTTCTTATCTTGCATTCATGCGTTCCTTCTATAAAACTCGAGGCTAAGAAACTCGTGGAACCTCTATTCATCATCTTCTTCTTTTTTTCTTATCTTGCATTCGTGCGTTCCTTCTAAACTCGAGGCTAAGAAACTCGTGGAACCTCTATTCATCTTCTTCTTCTTCTTCTTCTTTTCTTATTTTGCGTTCCTGTATTCCTTCTATAAAACTCGAGTCTAAAAAAATCAAATTCCACAGGGTTAAATTGTTCCACGCCAGCACTAAAACTCGAATTTCCCCGAACAAGAGTCTCAAGACTCAAGATGCTGGCCCTGTTTGGTTTGGAGATAACTCAAAACTCAGTTCTCAAAACTCTTTTCTCATCACTCATATCTTTAACTCATATCTCATATATGTAATCTTGTTTTTCTCTTAACTCTATCCCAATTGCGTTTGGCTCAAAAACTTGGGTGTAGTTTTCAGTTAAAACAATCTTAATGGTGGAGCCTACAAGCTGACTTTGGTCAGAACGGTAACCTGCGTGAACAACCACCTCACAAAACATAGCAACCACTATCCAAGCTAAACCCAGCAACCACCACCAAGTTAAACCCAGCAACCACCGATCACAACCCTCAACCCCCCGATCGCAACCCACAACCCACCGATCCTAACCTTCAAAAACTCAATCTACTGCAACCACCGCACAAAACACCAATCGGAATCCTCAAACCCACCGTGGTAGATCGGCCCTTTCTCTCCCTCTCCTATGTCAGATCGGTGAAGAAGAAAGTATATTTATGTGATGAAAAAGGTGAAGAGGAAAGAACAAAGAAATTGAGAAGAAGAAGAATGAAGAAAGAATAAAGAAAAGGAGGGATTAGAACAAGCAACTAGTTGTTAGCGAAGAAGAAGAGAGAAGGAAAAAAAATTTTGTGTTTGCTTCTGAGTTCCAGCGTAGAAGAAGAAAGAAATGAAGAAAGGAAGAAAGAAGAAGAAAAGAAAACAAAAAAAAAAGAAATGAGTTTTGTGAGATGTAGTCTGACCTGATGAGACAACACATTAAGATAGGTCTCGCAAATGTGATTAAATTTACAAAAATGTCATGATAAGTCATAACTCTAAAATATGAAAACAAGAAAAATTTGTTCTTATTTCCCTTAACTCTAACACAGTTTTTTAATAATGAGTTATGGAAATTCAGAATTAAAACTAAACCAAACAACCTCACCTAATGTGGGATCTATGAAAAGTAAGTAATTAGGGATGAGTGATGAAAACACCCTAAATCAAACACCCCATAAAATTGCCAAATAGTTTCAAAAACATGCTTACTAATGAAATGGTCTCTAAAATTATGCTAGATGGCAAATATTCCTATGTGGTTGTGTTACTTTGATTTAAAGAATAACTCTCAAGACGGGAGTTATCCTATCGACGCTGTATTCATGCCTGTTCGAAATGCAAACCATAGTATTCATTCTTATGTAAATGGGAATGAAAAACAAGAGATACTTTTTCTCGAAATATGGACAAATGGAAGTTTAACTCCTAAAGAAGCACTTCATGAAGCCTCACGTAATTTGATTGAGTTATTTATTCCTTTTTCTCAAATGGGGGAAGTGTGAAATAAATTTTGATAGAGATTTAAGTCTCATATCAAAAAGAGATCAGTACAAGCCCACCATTACATAGAATATGTTAGGCGTAAAATTTAGACGTTTTTCCATTTTAGTTACATTTTATTTTTACCACTTTTAGTCCCTAAACCAATTTTTTCGTCCTTTCCGTCAGTCAACCGACGGAAATAGCTGACGTGGCAGCCGGAGATATTAAAATATTATTAAAAATGCCACGTCAGCAACTTTTTTTTAAATAAAAAAAATTTTCAATTTTAATAAAATAAAAAATCACTAAACTAAAATATCTATGAACACAACCCAGAAAATCAAAGAACTCAACCGAGAAAATCAAACCAGAAAATCAAACCCCAAAAACAAATCCAGAAAATCTAAGAACACAACCCAGAAAATCAAACCAGAAAATCAAAGAACACAACCCAAAAAATCAAACCCCAAAAACAAATCCAGAAAATCTAAGAACACAACCCAGAGAATCAAACCAGAAAATCAAAGAACACAACCCAGAAAATCAAACCCCAAAAACAAATCCAGAAAATCAAAGAACACAACCTAGAAAATCAAACCAGAAAATCAAACACCAAAAACAAACCCAAAGCTCAACCCAGCCATCCCACCCCGATCTCCCACCCCCACCCCCACCCCGCCCCGATCCCACCCACCCCCACCCCGATCTCCCACCCCAACCCCCACCCCGATCTCCCACACCCACCCCCACCCCCACCCAACCCCGATCTCGCCACCCCCACCCCCACCCAGCCACCACGAGTGAGAAACAAAAATGAGAGAGAGAGAGAGAGAGAGAGAGAGAGAGAGAGAGAGAGAGAGAGAGAGAGAGAGAGAGAGAGAGAAGAAAATAAGAAAATTTGAGAGAGTGAGAGAGGTTCAGTGATTTTTGATTTTATTTTTATTTTTTATTTAATTAAAATATTTTATTTAATTTTAGTTTTTTGATTTTGTTTAATTAAAATTGAAAAAAATTATTTTTTTAAAGGATGCTGACGTGGCATTTTTAATAATATTTTAATATCTCCGGCTGCCACGTTAGCTATTTCCGTCGGTTGACTGACGGAAAGGACGAAAATAACACGCGTTAATTGGTTTAGGGACTAAAAGTGGTAAAAATAAAATGTAGGGACTAAAATAGAAAAACGTCAAAATATAGGGACTAAAAGTGCATTTACGCCAATATGTTAAGTGTGATATCAAAAAGAGATCACAGCATAACAAAATGACAAACAATCGAGTAGCTAAATATATATTTAAGCGGTATCATTATTATTAATAAATTTTAGTATTTTACAAGTGAGCCAAGATTGATAATATGGGCCACGAGTCAACAAAAGTCTTTTTCACCTTTGATGAATATTGGGCTCTAATTAGTGTCCAAGCAAATTCTATATAAAAGCAATTTCAACTTAGGCATTTAACAAAATTGAGATATAATGACCGTTTGGTACAGTAGTTTAACAACATATTTTTAAACAACATTACACGCATTTTTATAAATTTTTTTACACACATATATTTCAAAAAAATACAAGAGCTATTTACGTGAGTAAAAAAATGTAAAAGTGTGTAATATTTAAAATCTAAAAAATATTGCCCGACCCCAAAATCAATCAGCTTTAGGAATAAGCATTGCTAAGTACGCATTAATAAACTCATTCCATATACAAACAATTTTCAAGAAAATTGAGTTATAAAATTAGTGGGAACAAGCATTGCTAACTATGCATTAAAAAATAATAAAGTTTCTTTCCAAACTAGTATAAAAAGAGAAAATTTTCAAACTTCTCATATAACTCTTTTTTTTGTGTGAATTTTAAAAATCAAATTGTTTAAATTTCATGTTTCTTATATTCTTAACATTATTATCAAATTTTGTTCAAATTCAATATTATTTACATAAACTAATTTTTTTTACACGAGATAACGATCTTTAAAAAATATATAATAAAAACATATAATATAACAGTCAAATTTGCAAAATCCACACTC
Source organism: Castanopsis chinensis (assembly GCA_032878915.1). Taxonomy (NCBI): domain Eukaryota; kingdom Viridiplantae; phylum Streptophyta; class Magnoliopsida; order Fagales; family Fagaceae; genus Castanopsis; species Castanopsis chinensis. The sequence continues at coordinate 6,278,778 of JAVQMG010000133.1, forward strand.
AGGAATATACATTATGTCCTTAAAATTTTTCGCCACACTAATTTATGATTATCTTGATCATCAAAAACTCATTGGGCTTCACTAATGGAAAGGGGCCGCGCGGACGCAGGCCCCCACTTTCAGAAATTATGACGTACACTCTCCCGCTTGGGAAGATGTTAGCGGGGTACTCCTCCTTTCAGTGCAATGGAGGCCACCCTACTAGGCCATGGGCCTTTTTGATCACCCATTGACCCCGCCCAGGTAAGTATACTTTGACCATCGCCATCCCTTTCTTTTTATATCACTCTTCTCGCCCCTCCTCATTCCTACTCTTACGATGTGGGACTAAAAATGAGTGAAACGCCACAAACAAACTACAAAGCCACTTTGGGTTTTGGGACTCCCTAGTAGTTCGTTTGGGTCTATGGTAACTCCTTTTTGAATTCTTGAACTGCCAAAGGTCTTTTTAGAAATGTTGTATGGGAAATCCAGTGGAGCTTATTAATCTTTTTTTTTTTTGTTTTTTTTGAGAATCAGGACTAAACCTTCATTGAAAACAAAACTGATGAAAATTACAGAAAATAGCACCATCAGCGAGTTTGATAAAGTGTTAGTGAAAAATATCAATGTATATACACACAGATTTATATGTATCTGTTTTCAAAAAAAAAAAAAAAGAAGAGAAGATTTATATGTTTATGTTTGCTTTAAAAAGTACTTTAGTGGAAAACATCACGCTTTTTAGAAATAAGTGAACTAGTGTCTGTTTGAAAGATACTACTTATTATTGAAAACTGAAAACACTGGTAAAATAATTTTTAAATGTGTGAAAGGTGTCGTGAGACTCAGTTTTAAAGAAAAATTTGCTAAAATTTTGTACTTGCGAGTTCTATAAACAGTGCACGGGACTCATACAAAAAACGCTAGACGCAAATTTTTTTCCTTTTCAGTGCACTCCAAACAGAGGCCTAATATCATTTGAAGATTATTGATTTAATTTCTCTTTTGAACCTCTTAATAACTTTATTAACGTTATGGTTTTTAATAAGATATTTCTATGTTATATAAGTTTGTATAAATGTCAATTGGAAATTGTCATGTGAGATGGAGAATTTAAAAACTTAACGTTTATACTAATATATGAAGAAAAATTAGGCATTTGTGTTGTCTATTTTCATTCTTATTTATAAGATAATTTTTAATCCCTTAAAAATTTGATCCTCTTAAATATTAGAATTTAGTATATATTGCACTTTTTTTAAAGGAATGAGTTGGGTGGGAGTAAAGCCCAAATATTAAAATTTTTAATTGTTTTTCTTACATAATAAATTCATTTTTCAAAACTCAATTTTATATATTAAAGTTTTTTTTAAAAAAATTTCTTCTAGCACGGCCTTGTTAAAAATACGTGAGAGAAGTAAAGAAACCCTCGAAATGATGATAATTGCGACAAGTAGAGAGAAAGATCTAAGTCATGAAAAGGAATAAAATGCTTTTGTTGTAACTTGTAGGCTTGTAGCAAGCCTGGGCATAGGAAGAGCGAGTAAACAAAATTTAAATGAGAAAAATTCAATGAGAGAAGCAAAGAAATAAAAAGCAACAAAAAAGAAGAAAATGATATGCGTTTGGTACTGCTTATTTTGCTGAAAACTAAAAATTTATTGCTGAAAATATTGTAACAAAATATTTTTTATTGTTACAAATTACTGTTCACCCGTTTTTAACACTTGGCTAATCCATGAACGGTGTCATAGACCAGCCAAAAATAAGCAACTTATACAAAAGCAAACGCAATAAGCTCTACACAAACGCACCCTACAGCAGTTGCATCTGATGGTGATGTGCTTGTTGTTTGTAATGATACCTAGGAAGCACCTACACAAATATGAGTGCGAATGCGATGTGGAAACACAACAATTTTTTAAAAAGTAGGACATAAGAGCATCCACACAAGTCCTTCTAAACTCTTCTAAAATGTCTTAATTGTCAAAATTTACACAATTTGAGCAAAAAAACACCCGCATCTGTGGGTGTAAAGTTGTGTAAAAATATGCAAATCCATCCCCGAGTTACAATAACTATTTATATTTACACGATTACTGTAACTTGTTTATCTATTATTTTATTAATTTTCTATTCGCTCCTTTTTTTCTCTCTCTTCTCCGTGCTCAACAAACTCAGTAACTTCTCATCTTCTTCTTTTTCCTTAGATGCACACAAATACAACCACACACAAACACATCCACACAAACAAATCAACAGAGATACACTTGCTTAAAAAAAAAAAAAAAAAAAAAAAAAAAAAAAAAAAGAAAGACCGAGAGACAAATATATGCTTGATCGGAACGATTGGTGCTTGGGGAACGATCGGTGTTTGTGGGTCTTGCTTGATCGGAGCTCGTGGGTTTTGCCTAATCAACGCTAGGGAGATCTGATCGAGATGAGTCTTGCCTGATCGGAGCTAGGGAGATCTCGGATTTGATCAGTACTTGTGGATCAGAGCTAGGAAGATCGGTACTTGTGGATCGGAGCTAGAGAGATCAGCACTGTGGATCGAAGCGAGGGAGATTAAGTTGGTTCTTGTGGATTGGAGCTAGGGAGAGACTGAGACCACGGGCTTTGAGTACCCCCAGTCGGCCCTCTGCTCCTCCAGCTGTCGCGCCGTCGTCTCCTGCACCAGCATGGATGGGCCGCGATGCCCCGTGGCGTGGCCCAGGACCAAGGCCAAAGTGGTGGGGCGGGAGGTCGTGGTCTCGGAGCTGCCCTGTCGTGGGTCTGATCTGGTCGGATGCTCTGAAAAATGGGTAGAGAGATAGGTATAGAGAGAGAGAGAGAACAAATCAGAAAAATGGGTAGAGAGAGAGAGAGAGAGCGCGCGCGCGTATTAAAGGAGTAGTTGAGAGAAATAATAAAATATTTTAGAAAATTGATTATTAATTAAAAGATGTAATAGAATAGATGAACTGATGTGGGTGTGTTTTAAAAATAGATGTGTAAAATAGAAAAAGTAAGTTTTTAGTGTAAAAATGAATGTGTAAAATGAAGGAACTGATGTGGTTGCTCTAGGTGTGGTGGGAATATGTTTATTAATTAATTATTAAATATATTTTTATTTATATCTTTTATATATTGTTAAGCATTTTTTTCATATAATGTTATATATATATATATATATATAGACACACACATAAGAGCAATAATGGATAGTAAAGTGAATATACAACAATTAAATAATATTTAAAAATTAGAATATAAAATTGGAAAAAAAAGGATAAGCTAAAACAGTAATATAGACTTGATAATGAAATAAAAGGAGTGTGTATCTAATTCATATATCAAATTAGATTTGGGAGAATGGTTCAAGACTTAATAAGTTTGAGAGTTTCCAAGCCCATAATATTTTAGTACCGGCCTATTTCAGTGTACATGTAATTCCCATTTTGAAATTATTGTTTAAAACGTATTTTATTTATTTACCTTATTGTAAATAAGTTTTTCTACATGATGATTCTAACCTGTAAAAAAATTCACTTTACTTTTTTTTGTGGTGGTCTTATCCTTTTTGTTGGCAACTAACTAAACATCATTTTTAGGAATTAAGAATTTAGCAGCTAGTACAAAGGTTGCACTTGAAAATTTAGAAGAATTGAAATATGATACAATCTTGTCATGGGAAGAAATATAGGAAATATAATGTTATGTTGACGTCCCTCCATTACTGGGTTACAAATATCATATCTATAAAAAAAAAACCTAAAATAATAGAATTATATATTTGTAAAGATAGAGAGTTGGAAAATACTTTTAGAAATAGTTCATGTAGGGTGTTCAAGGACTGAAGAGGATTGAATGCGAAGTATGACACATGATCCCACACGTAAAAGCGTATCCGACCCAAGGACTTCACCGACCCGAGAAGGGATGGAGATGTGAGATAGCATTTTATGAGAGCCTGATTGGAAGGGAACAAACCTAGGGAAGGGGCCAAGACGATGAGAGAAAGCTTCCTGTGAGGTTATACCTTCTCCCTTTGCATTGAATGTTTTGCAACAACCTTATCTGCTACATTAATGAGAAAATGACCTCTAAACAATAGATTCATAGCTAGCAACCCCTTCTACCACCTGGACAAGTATCTTGAGACAATGCCCTAATGCATACAAGTGGAGGGCTAGGATCCAAGGAAGGAGGATATATAAGGGGGGAAACCTTTCAGTAAAAGGGGATGATTTTGAAAGAAGAAGTCAAACGAGAGAATGAACAGTGCACTGCCTAACATAAAAACTTGTATCAATCATATATACGAACATAACCTTGGACCTGACCAAGGAGAGCTTTATTCTCAATTACAACGTGAATTTTTTTTCTTTGTTACCTTAGGTTCTTCGGTCTTAGACCTGAACTTAGCTTAGAATTACACTAGAACTATTTTCCCACTCTCTACATATTAACCTTTTATTGTTTGGGGTTGGTTCGAAGGACAAAGCACTACTTTTCTTAGAGGGCTTGGACCATCAAGTTTCTAGTTCTTACAGTTCAATTTTTTAGGAGGACAAATTATCTTCAATAAATTTTAGAAAATAAATTATAGATTTTATTATATTACAAAATAATTATATATTCTCATGCATCACATGAGTCTGCAACTATTATATATATATATATATATATCTAAAAATTGAGATGTAGCATTTATTATTGTTATGCTCTTGTTGAGCTACATTAGCGTTCACATGACTTTTTTTTTTTTTTTGGTTTTCCATCTTTATTGATTATCTATTGCAAAATTAATTATTTGTGGCCAACATGATGCATTACACGCCATCATAAACTGAAATTGTCTATTGTCTATATTGAAGCTCATTTCAACATTGAGTGTCATTTTCTTTCCATCCTTCTATATATAGAAGCACATCATTTAATTATTTTCTACCTCTTATTTTCTCTTTTAAACTTTTCTTCTCACTACTCTAAAAAAAATAATAATAATAAATAAATAAAAACAAAAACCTCTTATTTTCCCTATAGTCCACATATCTACGGCTTACACTTCCCTTCCCTCTTTATCTCTCCCACTACTCTCTACTTCACCATTACACTTTCTTCATCATTTTTTTTTATACAAGATAGAATTTCTATTCTAGCATAATCTAAGTGTATATGTGTATGAAACTCTCTCCTAGAGACTTGAACTCCAGCCCTTGCCCCCCACCCCTCACAAGCACTTGTACTTGTGGAGTGACCATCGCACCAAGGGTGTGCGGTGGTAACTTTCTTCATCATTTTCTCCTTCTTATAATTTGACTCTTCTTCTTCCCATTTTATTTTGTATAAATTTGATATAAAAACTTCCATTCAATTCATATTTTTCTCACATAAAATCTATGAGTACTCTCTCTCTCTCTCTCTCTCTCTCTCTCTCTATATATATATATATATATAAATTTCTTTTGGTAAGTTTTTGTTATTTCTTATAATTCTAATTAAGGTTGATAGTTTTTTTTTAAATATGTGTTTTGGAATTGTATTTTTTCAATTTTCCATCACAGAGTCTTCTTTCTCCCTTTTATAACTTTAGTTAAATTTTGATTTAGATTAATGCTTACTTCTTTTTTTTTTTTTGAAACATGAATTTAAGTTTATATCAAAACACTATCTACATGACTATGAATTTGAATATGCCTACCAATATTTTGAATTAAAAAGTCTATCTTTTATTCCTTTGATTTCATTTTAATTTTGGTTAAAGTAACATTGTAATTTTATGATGAGTTTTGATTATCATGATAATCTCCTTATTCATTTAGAGATAAGAAATTTGAATAATTAATTTAAAACTTATATAGTTTAGTAGTATATTATGCAAATATAACACACTAAAATAGAAGTTAGATGAGAAATTTGATAAAATCATATTTTATTAAACTTTCTCAGCCATTGCATGAGTTGTTAACTTGTTTTTTTTTTTAAACCTTACATAAAGATTGTTTTCCACTTTTTCTTGTGTTTGGTAGAATCAAAAGAAAAAATGGATAAAAGAAAGTGTTCTATTGACTTCTCTTATTTAGCTTGTATTAAAATAAAGTTATTTTCCACTTCTAGAAAACAATTCTACCCATCTCACGTCATGCTAAATAAAGGAAATCAAACGATTGTTTTCTAATTCATTTTAGGATTGCTAACAAATATAGGAATTAATGAGATAGTTTTCTACCGAAAAAGCTTTTTAACTTCTTTTATTTAGCTTGTATTAAAATAAAGTTGTTTTCCACCTCTAGAAAACAATTCTACCTTATGTCAAGCTAAAAATAGGGAATTCAAACAAAGATAGACCATCTCACGCCATGCAAAATAAAGGAAATCAAACTGTTGTTTTCCAATTCATTTTAAGATTGTTATCAAACGTAGGAATTAATGAGATAATTTTCTACCGAAAAAAAAAAAGCTTTTTGGTAGAACAATACATTTTCCAAAAATTATAATGTTGTTTTTTCAATGGTTTCCACATTTTCCCGTGATTGGTTGTATAAAAAAATAGTGGGCCAAAAGAAAATTATCTTTCAACTTCACTAATTTAATTTGGTATTAAATAGAGCTGTTTTTCATAAAGTTTGGTGAAAAACAACTCTGAAATACTAAAACATATATATATATATATATATATATATATATATATCTCTAGGAAGTTAATAGATAGATGAATCCATAATATATCATTCTTGACGAAGAACTTAGAAAAAAGTAAAGAAAAATGGCCTCTGCAATTAACTGCTTATCAATCTTGATAATCCCTCTACTAGTCACCTCTCTTTTCTACCAAGTTTCTGCAACCGGACCGCCAGTTGACGACGCCTTACTTAACAGCGTTTGCGCTAAAACCCAGGACTCTACTTTTGCTTAAAATCTTTGAAGGGAGACCCACGTACTTTTGTAGGTGGTAAAGATCATCTTGCCATCGTTTCTATTTCTATAGCCATTGATGCAGTACAAGTTACCGTTGATCAAATCCTAGGTATTCTCAGTAAACTCAGTGACCGACTGGATAAGATTCGAATGGAGAACTGCCTATATGATTTTAATGGTGCACTAGTGATTTTGAGAAAAGCATACGCGGCTTCGAGTACTAAGACTTATACGGAATCGAAAAGTTTCATTGTAGATGCAAATAACAAAGTTGAAGCTTGTGATAATTCATACAAGGTCCCTCCCGTACGTCAATCGCCAATATCTGGTGCCTATACCGGAGTCGGAGTGTTTAAGAAAAATGGTATTGCTATCGCTGTGATTGACACTATCACTGCTTAAACATCTTTATAATAAAAGCCGCAATGCCGCTGTACTTTTATACTATGCATCTTGTGCAAAATACTATGCAGCATTATAGCGGTAACAGTGTTTTGGTTTAATGAGTCTTTTTTTTTTTTTTAGTAATCGGTTTGTGTATTGCACGCACAGCGGCAACAGTATTTTGGTTTAGTGATTTTTTTTTTTCTTAATCAGTTTGTGTTTTTTTTTTCTTTTAAATATTAATGTAAGTTGACATTTATATTGTTATACTGACATAACAAATTTCACAATATTTTTACAATTATTGACTTGTCAAGTTTCTTACAAGTTGAAATAAAATATGAGATTTTTTTTCCAGTAATTGGTTTGTGTTTTTTTTTTCTTTTAAATATTGATGTAAGTTGACATTTATATTGTTATACTGACACAACAAATTTCACAATTATTAATTTCTTACAAGTCCAAATAAAATAATAAAATTTGAGACTGTAGCCAATCACAACCGAAAATAAATATTTTAAAAAAATATTACAACACTTATTGTTATCACAATACACTGTAGCACTCTAGCTACAACAATGCTTTGGTTTAGTTTTCACAATTATTGACGTGCCAATTTCTTATAAGTTAAAATAAAATAATAAAATAAAATATGAGATTGGTTTTTTTTTTTTTTTTTTTTTTTTTTAGTAATCGGTTTGTGTGTTTTTTTCTTTTAAATATTGATGTAAGCTAACATTTATATTGTTATACTGATACAACAAATTTCACAATATTTTCACAATTATTGACCTGTCAATTTCTTACAAATCGAAATAAAATAATAAAATATGAGACTATAGTCAACCAAAACTGAAAATAAATGTTTTAAAAAAAATGTCACAACACTTATTGTTATCATAATACACTGTAGCACTGTAGTTACAACAGTGCTTTGGTTTTGTTTGTCATTTTTTTTTTCAATTATCGGTTTGTGTTTTTTTTTCTTTTAAATATTGATGTAAGCTGATATTTATATTGTTATACTGACACAACAAATTTCATAATATTTTCACAATTATTGACGTGTCAATTTCTTACAAGTCAAAATAAAATAATAAAATATGAGACTGTAGCCAACTACAATTGAAAATAAATGTTTTAAAAAAAATGTTACAACACTTATTGTTATCACAATATTTTTACAATTTTTGAGATCTCAATTTCTTATAAATCAAATAAAAAAATGCTAAGTCCACAAGATTTTAACATTAATTTCTACCGTACCTAAAGTTTTTTTTTTCCCAGTAATCAGTTTGTGTTTTTTTTTTTTTTTTTTAAATATTTATGTAAGCTAGCATATATATTGTTATACCGATACAACAAATTTCACAATATTTTTATAAAAATTGAAATATCAATTTCTTACAAGTCGAAATAAAATAATAAAATATGAGACTGTGACCAACCACAACTAAAAATAAATGTTTTGAGAATAACAATAACAATGTTATCAATTTAAAACCAATAATAACTTGTTATTTAGAATTTGTTTTAAAAATATTATGAATTGCATTTCTCTCAAATAAAATAAAAAAATATCTATTCGAATCCTAAAAATGAAGATATTGTGAAAATATTGTGATATTTTGTTGTATCCTTAAACTTCTTTTTTAATATAGTTAAATTGGGTGAGCCAAAATTTATGGTTTCACACACAAAATTTGTATTCATTTTCTCACTACTGGGGCTGCACGTGCAAGGCGTGCGGCCAACACTAGTAATGTATATATATGTGATCTATAATAGAAATGGACCAGCCAAGGCCTGCTTTGAATAAATGTCAAAAATAAAACCCTTTACCCACCATGCATATGGATGTTTTCTATCGAGGCATTTATGTTAAATTATTGATTGTCCCAAAAGTTTAAACTATTAAGATATGGTAAATTTAATCATTTAACCAATACTATTAACACTTCCCTTACATGTGAGCCTAAACTACATTTTAATAGATGAAGCCGAACATGTGGGAATTTAAATGGAAGTTAGGGTCCGTTTGGATGCAACTGAAAACTGAAAACTGAAACTGAAAACTGTAGCAAAATAATTTTTTAATGTGTAAATAATATTGTGGGACCCATTTTTAATAAAAAAATTGTTAAAAAGTGAAATTTGTGGGTCCGTGAACAGTACACTGTGTGCACTGTTCACAGAAAAAGTCAATTTTTCCGGCTCAGAAAATAATAAAAAAATAAAAAAAATTTTGAAACGCACAATTAGAGTGAAGGAGACAATGATCAAACTCACATTTTAATAGGTGAGGCCCAACATGAGAAAATTTAAATGAGAGGTAGAGTAGAGAAGATAATGATTGAACCCAAGATCTCATGCTCTGATACTATGTTAAATTAACGATTGTTCCAAAAGCTTAACCTATTAGGATATGATAAATTTAATCATATAATCAATATTTCTAATACTCCATAAAAATAAAACCCTATTATCCATTATACCAGTTGTTGTGATGGTTTTTTTTTTTTTTTTTACAATCACCACTACCAACAATAGCGTATTGATGTTCTTTCCATTTCCTTTTGTTTCTTGGATTAGATAACGAATTATCACCAGTGTGTCTGTCTCATCTTTTTTATGAGTGAGACTGTATGAGAAAATAGATTATTGGGAGTTACAGTTTTATGGCTTATTGTGTTTTACTGTCATTGTCATCAAACCTTAAACTAAATTTATGATTAACAATTTGAGACCCATCCATTGTTACTTGGATTTGGATATGGGGCACAATTTTATTATCAATCAATTTTGTTTAAACCAATTTTGCATGTTTGGTTAAGATTTTTTTTTAATTGTGAATAAGCGATTAATATGATGTGTTATTTAGAAAGTTCAATGAGCATCGGTTGATGATGTTCAAAAAGAATTGTTATTTTACTAATTGAGTTTCTTTTTATTATTATTATTATTATTATTTTTTTTTTAAATTTTATTTTTTTTTATGGCTAAGCAATTTGTCCTTGTCTGGGGCACCCCGATGTTAGTTTATGGCTATTGTTTTCTACACCGTGAGTTTATGATTAAAGAACATAGAAAGGGTAGTAAAGAGTAATATGTTTTGAACTTCGTAATTCTTTTTTTCTTTCTTTTTTTTCTTTTTTTGGGGGGCCTCAATGATTTGTCCAGGATTCTTATGCAAACACCACTTAAGTTTATGGCCTATTGCGTCTTAGTCTTACACTGAACTGTGATTGAATAAAAATTCTGTCTTTCTAATGAACACTCGCCTAGTTATGTTCTCTTTTATGGGTTTGTGGTTGACTTGATTTTGCAATGGGTTTTTGTCGAGGGAGGTGTTTTTGATGGTGGTGGGTTGTTGGGTTTTTTGCTAGCGTGAGTTGTAAAAGAGTGAGTTAAAATAATTTTTTTAAAAAAAAGAAGCTTTTTGGGTTTTTTTTTAGTGAATGCTCTAATATGTAATAGTGAAAGATCTCCATTAGAGTGTCCCTATCATATTATCTAGGGATGGCAAATCATGTTCACGGGTTTGGGTTCATGTTGTGCCCAGCCATGAGTATTTGGCTATATAGGTTAACTTGAATCTAATCTGTTTATTAAATGTGTCAAAAATCTTTAACCCTGACACGACTTATTTATTAAATTGGTCGACCCGACACGACACTTTTAACATGGTTTTAAAAACTAGACTAGACCAGCCAGCCCCAACCAATTCAACTGGAAATCGGGTACCAGTTTGGTCAGGTAAAACCGAGAACCGAAGGCAAATCCGACTTTGCCCCAGTTCAGAATTTAAAACCATAACGTTAACCCCATTTAATTAACAAGTCATATAAAGGTCAATACAAATGACCTATTTAATAACATATTTAATTAATAGGTCACACCTTGCTTGAATAACATGTTATCAATTTCTATATATCTAAAATTAAAATACAATTACAATCATAAATATAGTAAGAAACATATAATTACAACAAAAAATTGAGCAATAATAATAACAAAAACTAATACATTTATAAGCTAAATGAGTCAAATAAGTCAGACATGTTCACATGTTAAACATGAACACGACCTATTTATTAAACGGGTCAACCATATCGACCTAAATATGATCCGAACTCATTTAACCTCAACTCATAACCTATTTATAAATAGGTTAGTTGTGTTAGGTTCACACGTCGTGTGATTTTGTCACCCTAATATTATCTCCGAACGCCTAGTTGCATACAATAGGAGAATGAGATCATTTTGTGGACCACTGGTTTTGTGGAAATGCAACTCCACACAGCCCATGGGCTTAGTTTTATCTTGCAAATACTCCACTACGACCAATATTCTTCATTCTCAATGCCCAAAGTTCAGTCCACGATGGATGCTATATTCCAGGCCCTAGAAATAGACAGGTCGAGCTAGATGTTATAAAAGCACTGGCCCACCAAATCCAAACCCAAAGAGATGTACCACCATGAGCAAATAAAAGCAATATTTGTTTGGATACTGCTTATTGCTGATAATTGAAAAATAATTTTTAAATATGTAAATAGTATCGTGGAATCAGCTTTAATAAAAAATCTTGTTAAAAAAAGAGGTTTATGAATTCCGTAAATAATGCACGGACCCACTGACAGAGATGCAAGACGCAAACACAAGCTCCAATACGCAATCCAAACTCCACCTTCGTGTCATTTTTCGAACCTCTTAAATATTTTTATACCATAATATCCTCCCACACAGATGCGCACTTCAAAACAGGTGCTATCAGTTTTGTCTGATGGAACATAAAATAATCTTTCTTTAGTTGTTTAGTTTGGTAACTCAAAAATTCATGCCTCGTACTGGGAACCAATTCCAAGGAATGGATGGTACTTCTGAGGTTCCTGAATCCATGGACGAATGGGAGCATATCCAATCCCCATTTCCCAAACTCCCTCCCACAAGTGTGGAACAAGATATGGTAGTTACTAGAGACTATAACTACCCCAACGATAACCATGAAGGCCTACAACAAGAAGTACCTCCAGTATTGGACCTTGAACTTGAAGCCACTCAAGACCCAGATCCTGAATCAAGTTCTTCATCATCAGTGTCATCGAATTCTGGAGGTGATGAGGAAAACGGAAGGTTGTCACAGCCCCAAGAGGCTAATGAGATAAGGAAGGGTTTGAGATTGCGTTTGGAGATTCTGAGAGCTGGGGTCTCCAAGGTGGCTTGTAGAGTTTGGAATTGTGCAGCATGTGCCAGGGGGTTTTGGTCGATTGCATCGGTGACTGGAGTGGCAGCCGTGGTGTTGCTGTCATTCTTGTATGTCAGGGTGCAAAGGTGGCGTCAAGTTCTGTACAAAGAGAGCAAGGATCGTCTCATCAGAGAGAAAGATGAGGTTCTTTCCTAAAAGCTTCATAATTTAAGAATTTTTTTTTATTAGTAAAATCTAGTGAATTTATATGAGTTGTAGATTTGGATTCCTGAGTTTATCTGGGATATGATTCTAGATTTCTTGTATCAGAATTGTTTCGAGTTTTTGGGCTCATGTATGAATTAATGAATCAATAAGCGAGAATACTACTTATATCAGACCTTAAGAACTAACTGTGCTAACCATGATGTTTTAAGTAAAGTACTGCAACTAAAGCTTGCCAACTGTCGAAACTTAAATTGAAAATTCTAGCGGTTGTGACTTGTGATCTAAGTTCTACAGCTTATGCCTTATGAACATGGAAGGAGGTTTAGTGGATTCTAGCAATATCATAATTTGAACAATGTCTCGTCCATTTTTAAAACGGAGCTACCCTGCAACTTGCACCTGTAAAACAGGTATGCTCTAGCATGTAATAGTACTTCCTCTCTAATTTTCCTTTACTTGTCAAGTGCTGATTGAAGTAACATTACTTTTTTCCATGATCTACCAATCAAAACGGGTCATCTCAGCTATTATGAAAAATGTTTTCTGTGATAGGGTACAGGTACATGGGGTCGGAATCCAACACAGTAACTTCCTGCATATCTAGTTAGACATATATGTAATTGTTCATATCATTAATTAATTATTATGGTACACGCATTACATTGTCCGTGCGGTTCAGTATGCTTGTTTTAACTATAATTCAATTTAATATGCCCTGCAGAAGATCAGCCAGCTCTTGCTCCACATTGCGCAGATGAATGAAGCATTCTCAGAACGCCGCAGGGTTCCTGTGTTACGAATTGGTTGATTGATCGTTCAGCTTCAGTGAAGCAGATGTAAATTGAGGATCTGCCTCTTACCTTCTCCATGATAGTGTTATGTGATGAATTCACCATCTTCTTGTGCATTAGAAAATGGGAAGAGAGACATATATATAATTGCATAGATGCTTACAACAGATTGGTGACTGCACCAAATTATTCATAATTATGTATGTAAATGAGAATGTTTTATTCATGTGTCTGGCTAATTCTGTTCTAATGATGCTTATGGCATAAGCCAGCAATACCATAAATTCCTTCTCCATTATCTTTTTCACTCTCTGCTCCCTCAATATGCCCACTTTTAAGACAATTTTATTTCAAAACAAGCAGACCATGATAGAGCTCATCTGAGCATACTCATTAGAATGAAAACTATTTAATTCAAAACAGGCATACTTTCCTGTTCTGGTTTATTTGCGTAGGAAGGACAGGAAAATGTAAATATGCAATAATAATAAGGTTCCGAACAACAACAACGATAATAAGCCTTAATCCCAAATTTTTGGAGTCGGTTATGGGTCGTCAATAGATTAGTTAGGAATAATAAGATTCCAAAAGATTCAAAAAAAAAAAAAGTAACGATTGCACAACTATATTATTAGCTGCAAGAAACAACAATACGATACTCCAACCTGATCCATTGTAAAATGATAAAAAGAGTTTTCCTTGTTAAACAGAATTTTCCTATATTACTTCTTCCAACGCATTACATGATGACTCAAATGAGCATCCACATACACACACACCCTACTCTTTGTCTCATACAAGGGAGGAGGTGCCATTTGAGCCAAAACTCATGGGAAAAAATAGAGACAAATAGAGTTTGATGATTGCTCATGTAACTTGATATCAATTGATTAAGCAATCGAATTTTAAATTATGATATAAATTAGTAAAGTTCCCAATGTAAACTGCAAAGTGATACTAAATCAATAAAACGAAGAAACTCAAACCTATATAATTCTGCTCCAACAAATGGGTGACCAGTCAAAAAGTGAACTCAGTCTCATATATTACATTAAACCTTTGAACAAGAATCAAATTCCTATCAAGAGAACAACAACAACTCTGCTTTACTAAACAGGATGTTTGGTAACAAAGAAACAGGGTAGCAGATAATAAAACCAATGTAAGAATGTTGAGTTCTCATTGAATAGAAGATCAGAAAGTATTCATTTATTCTGGTAAATGCAACTATGAAGCACAGTTATGAAATGATAAAGGTAGCAATCAGCTAGGAGAAAGTGATACACATTAAATGCTCTAGAAGGGTGATAGGAGAATGGCTGGACAATATGAAGAAATTTAAGGTCTTAGAGATATGACTATATTGACATGATAAAATTTTATAGCAGATAAATTCTTGCTTTTACAAGAAGTCCAGAAATACAATTTCTTGGAACACTACTAATCCAAGAGGAACCAAATATACACCATATTTATTTATACTGAACTTTCACAAGTCCAAAAACTAAGCAGGAAAAGACGATTTAGCAACCATGTTCTCCATCTAAAATTAGCAGCCTTTACATAAAAAATCACAACTGTGACACAAATCTAACTTTCTATTAACCTCACACCAAAGCAGGTACAGATGCACAACCAAGGGCCAGTATGCAGACATTACAGAATGAGAAAAGCTGAAATACTAGTTGTGTTGAAAAACTGATGCAGACGTTGTAAACTATGATCATTGTTCATTTCAACGAAGTACAAACCTAAATTTCTAAACCATAAACAAAGCAATATGCTTTCCTGTTCTGTTCAATGCAACTATTAAACGCTGTTAATGCTCAGCTTCTATAAACAGCGAGTAAAGGAATATGGCGTGCGTCTTTATCAACAATACTCACTTTCAATTGTGCTAACTGAAAAACAAAGCAACATAAACAAAAACTGTCTGTGTGGATTCCACTTTCAGTGGCAGTTTTACAACAACAAAACGAAAGAAGAAAGCCACTAATTCATATATCAAATGGTGTTGAAAACAGCAGTAATCTGACAAAATTATATCAGAACACCATCAACGTATCAATGACAAGAAAAATCAGTCACTCACAGTTATGATCAACTGTGTCCATTCGTTGAACGCCGAATATCAAACTGGTCTACAATCTCTAAAGGAGTAGTAGTCTCATTCCTAATCCTCTTGATCTTAGGGCTCAACAAACCTCTATGCCTAAAACCATACAACTTGAGCACTTGATTATCTGCAAAATTGTATGCCCTCTCCATACTACTCAAGCACCTCTCCACCGCATAATCCCCATAACTCCCACAAGGCTTACACCCCACAAAATGTGTCACAAACGGCCACCTCTCATCCCCCAAACCTGGATGATACTTCTCCATCATCTCCTCATACCTATCCACCAACCCGGCCCAATACCCGTGCAAATAGTAAGAATTCTCAACAAACACCTTATCCATCCACTCATCCTTCCTGGAAATCAACAAGTATATCAATGCAGACTGATCGTCCGCCTCAAAAGCCGGCCTACCCTTCAAATTCGCGGTCAAAACCTTCCCGGCCTCGTCTCTAACAGCCCCCTTAGGCCCCATTGGAGCCCAAGCATCAAGCAAATCCAAAGACCACTGACAATTCCTAAACAAAAAACTCCCAGTATTCAAAGCAATCCAAGACTTCTGATCGAATAACAAATCCGGGTACCCATGAATCACCAAGTTATGATTCACATACTTCTTCAATGGAAGCTCAAACACCATATCTGTGAACAATGCATCACTATCCATCCACCAAATCCACTCAACTTCAGGGTGAGACAACATCAACCTCCTAATCAATGGCAATTTTGCCCAATACCCAGCTAGCTCCTTGTCCAAATGAGCCAAATTGTACACAATTTCAATCCCATGAAGCCTACAATAATCAATCTTGTTCTTTATAGCCTTCAAAAGATAATGATCCCCAATTGGGTTATCACAAGGTTTTGGTGGAGACCCAGTTACCAACAAAACCCTAGCTTTCCCATTCACATGGTTTGGGAACTCGGGGTTCTTCGAAAGCCACTGTTTCCTCTCCAAATCCCAGTTCGCAATTCTGGGTCCGAGCGTGTACGTGACGTTCGGGTTGACCTCCGGTTCGGGCGGGTCGTTCGGGTCGAACGGCTCGTCGTCGGACCGGATCTCGTCGAGGATCCGCTTCGTCTCCTCGGCGATCTTCTGGGCGTCGAGGTCGCCGTCGGAGCTTCCGGTGAGGTTTCCGATTCCGATCGTGCCACGTAGGACGAGAATGGTGATGAAGCCGCAGAGAAGAGTGAGCTTCACATTGTTGAACGTTTTCTTTATCTGCCTGCCACGTGGCACCGCCGCCGCCGCCGACGAACGGCCTCTGGTAGCGGTGGTAGGTAACGGAGTCGCCGCCGCCGACGCCACCGTGGAGGAGCGTTTTAAGGCGGTGAATGGGTCTTGGCCCATTTTGAGTTTTTTAAAATAAATGTGTAAATGTGATGATGGGTGAGTTGAGTTGTGAAGGAAAATGGTGTTTTTCAATGACTTTGAAATTCTTGAAAACGTGAGGGGATGTTTCTGATGGTGGAGGAGGACTTGACTAGGTCACGGTGTTGGAAAATGGCTGCATTGAAAAATCCATTGTTTGGGGGAAAAAAAAAAAATTTGGTAATGTTTTTGGTTTTTCCTTTCATGGAAAATGTAGGTAATTAGATTTTGGTATTGCAAGGAAAAGCAGGCTTACACAAACAATGTACCATTATTTTTAGATAGAGTTTCAATCCAGAGTTCATGCATGATTACCGAGGCAAGAAATTTTTCTAGGTGAGAGCTAACCGGAACCACAACATAATTACTACACCTAATTTCATAATTTGCTGATTTGTGCGATTATAAAAGGTTGACAATTTCTATCCATTGCTAATTATATGACTTGTGGATTTCAGTTAGTTCTCTGATAATTGAATAAGAGATTTAAGGTTCAATTTCTGCTTATACCAAAAACTAATTGACATCGTAGTTTAATGATAAAGAACTACTATAAGAAGTAGACATTGTAATTTAAAATTCTCTAATTAAAAAAAAAAAAAAAAAAAAAAAAGAAGAAGCCACTCATAATCGCTCAAGTTAATAATATATGGATGTGTTTGTAGAGAGACTGAAATGGTACAGAAGATGTGTTTGATTTATTATATTACAGCCGTGATTTGACTCTCTGTCTATTTTTTAAGTTAAATAAGTTAATGAAAAATAAATGAAAGAAAATGAAAGTCTTTAATTTATATTGGTAGTATTATTTATTGGTCGATTAATAAATGAAAAGGGAGGAATTACTTTAAGTTTTCTTCACCAAAAATATTGATTTTTATCTCTCTTCCCTTAAAAAAAGTGAACTAAATGAAATATAAATAATTCAATATAAGAGTTGAGACGGATCTTTTTCTTGTCTTTATAAAAAGCTTATGCATAATAGGTTAGTTAATGAAATTAGACATTTTTTCTATCCTTATGAAAAAAAAAAAATTACAAAAAGATTTAATGAGAACAAATTTGGTGCCTTCATAAATTCTCCAGCATATTAAACTCAACTAATAATGATTAGTATCAACTTTCTTCCACTTTAATATTGCTTAATCATGCCACATTCACTTTAGTTTTTGACAATGTGAATCCACGTATGATCCCACCAGTAACTCTATAATAATGTAACAATAACATAATAATAATAACCATCTTTTTCTTTGATGAAATGACCTTATTTTTTTGGTAGCATAATGGTTGTGGAATGTGAACACAAGGCAACCTCAGATGCGATTTGGCTGCACTACATCATTGTCATTATAATATTAGCAAGATCCTTAGGACAATTCCTGAAACCATGTGCAAAGCAAAGGTCTGCTGCATAGTTTATTGTGGTAAA
This sequence comes from Castanopsis chinensis, assembly GCA_032878915.1. Taxonomy (NCBI): domain Eukaryota; kingdom Viridiplantae; phylum Streptophyta; class Magnoliopsida; order Fagales; family Fagaceae; genus Castanopsis; species Castanopsis chinensis. The sequence continues at coordinate 6,297,178 of JAVQMG010000133.1, forward strand.
GATCTCATGGTTCAAGGAATCAAGGCAGCTAAGATACACTGCCTCAGCTCTTGTTTAAGGCAAGGCATCATGGTTTATGGTAAAGAAAAGACCACATTGTGTTCCTTGTTCTGTCCAATAGTATTACTGACATGCTATTTTTAGTTCAAATTGCTGAGACAGGTTAGAATGTTTGGCTCTTGGTAATTTAAGGAGCCTCCCTTTCTGTTTTGCAAGGACCCCCAGAAATAGTATTCAAGTATCTGATTTTGAGTGCATAAGAAAAGGTACATACAGAACCAACAAGAAGTGAAGGCCATGCAATGATCAAACACTTTTGAATTACACAAACATAATTGTAGTTGCAGGATTCAATTTTCAAGAGCAGTTATGCATTCAAAAAATTGCCTAAAAAACAGTCACCAGATCAAAGCACAAGAAAAATTGGTTACTCATGATTTCATCCACTACTGCCTCTAAGCGCAGAAAGCCTTTAGAGGAGTTGGCTATCTGCAACATTGACTGCCCTCTCAAAAGATACTAAAGTAAAAAATGAGAAGAGATTTATGTGCCTTTAAAATGATTAGTACTAACTTTCTTTCTACTTTGATGTTGCTTAATCATGCCACTTTCACTTTTAGTTTTAATAATGTGATCCAAGCATGATCCTACCATTAACTCTTCAACAACGTCACAACACAAGGATAAGTTTGTGTTTGCATTAGGTATTTTTTGCTTAAAGTTGACATAAGTATAATTATAACTAAAAAAAATAAGATTTTAAAAAGTTGTACATAAACAAATAAACTTACAAGCGAAGAAGAAAAAGCTAGTCTAAAGATTCTAAATGCACTTTGTGCGTCCGTTGCCTTGGAAAAGATCACTTTGTGTGCCTTTTGCTGCCCTTTTGTATTAAAATGCCATTTTTATCCTTTTTTCCCTTGTGGATGGCTGTTTTTAAATTAAATTTAAATATATTTTTAAATTCCAGAACACAAGACATGACCAATTTAGATCTGTATAGGCAAATTGCTATCAGGATGGGTCGATTGGTTGACTCTTGGAAATTTGGAGTCTCCCTTTGTGTTTTGCAGGTTGCAACCTCTTAAAAGTATTCAACAATCTGATTTTTGATTGCATATTGAAAGGCTATATCTAGACCCAACAAAAAGTGAAAGGCTATGTAGTGATAAAACACTATTGAATCACACATTACCTAAACATAAGTGTAGCAACAGAGTCATTTCTACAGTTACAGAATTCAATTTTCAATAGCAGTTTTTACGAAGACATAAAGGCCAACGGCTATGTATTCAAAAAATTACCAAAAAGGATGTAGCATTGGAATTAACAGTGATACGCCAAAGCTAAATATACATGACCCTGTGTTAAGAATAACAACAATAACCTTAGTCCCAAAATTTTAGGGCCGGCTATAAATGCTTAACAAATTAATCAAGGTCAGTCACATGTATTCACCCTTGGTATATCAAGCACAAGAAGAATACTAGAATAGGTTACTCATGATTTTGATCCGCTATTGCGTCCAAGCACAAAACGCCTTATGTCAATCTGGTCTACAAACTCCAAAGGCCTAGCTGTCTCATTCCTGATCCTCTTGAGACCAGGACTCAACAACCCTCTATGCTTAAACCCATATAACTTGAGCACTTGATTATCTGCAAAATTGAATGCCCTCTCCATGCTTCGGAAGCACTTCTCAATTGCATAATCAGCATAGCTTCCACAAGGCTTGCAACCCACAAAGTGTGTCACAAATGGCCACCTCTCATCACCAAATCCAGGATGAAACTTCTCCATCATTTTCTCATACCTATCCACCAATCCCACCCAATAACCATGCAAGTAGTATGAGTTCTCCAAAAACACCTTGTCCATCCACTGACCCTTCTTTGAACTTAGCAAATATATTAATGCAGATTGATCATCAGCCTCAAATGCTGGCCTTCCTTTCAACTTAGCAGTCAGAACCTTCCCTGCCTCATCGCGAATAGGCCCCTTTGGGCCCATTTGAACCCAAGCAACAAGCAAATCCAAAGACCATTGACAATTCCTCAACAGAAAACTCCCAGTGTTCAATGCAATCCATGACTTTTGGTTAAACAACTCAAGATAACCATGAACAACCAAGTTAGAATTGTTGTACTTGGAAAGTGGAAGCTCAAATATCATATCAGTAAACATAGCATCACTGTCCAGCCACCATATCCACTCAACCTCAGGATGTGACAGCATCAGCCTTCGAATCAACGGCAATTTAGCCCAGTACCCAGCAAGCTCCTCGTCCAAAATAGCCATATTATACATAATATCAATGCCATGGATTCTACAATAGTCAATCTTATTCTTTATGAACTTCAAAAGATAGTGATCACCTATAGGAGCATCACAAGGTCCTGGAGGTGACCCAGTTACCAACAAAACCCGAGCTTTGCCATTCACATAGTTGGGAAACTCAGGGTTTTTCTTGAGCCAATTGCTTCTCTCTTGGTCCCAGTTGGAGATTTTGGGACCTAGAGTGTAAGTGAAGCTGGGGTTCCTAATGCCAATAGTTCCACGAAGGAGTATGATGGTTATGCAGCCACAGAGGATGGTGATGTTGAGGAGAGCGTAGAAGGTCTTCTTGATCTGAAAGACGCGAGATATACAAGTAAAACATCCATTACTGCTGCTGGAGCCAGCTTCTTGGACCATTCTCTGTATAAGTGAGTGACAACAACGGTTTGAAGTAGTGTGTTTGTTAAGAGTGGTTGATGATGGAGTTAAAAAAACAACGTAGAAAAAGCTTAAAGATTATTCACCCAAAAAATTAAAAAAAAAAAGAAGAAGAAGAAGAAGAAGAAGAAGAAGAAGAAGAAGATTAGAGATTGGTAGTTTGTATCTGGTGGAGAAAGACTGTTGGGGTGTTTCAAAGTTTTGAGTATCATTTGACTTACTCCAAAACCAAGAAAGATATATAATACTAGTTCCACACAAGCTCTTGCACAGTTTTACACACACCCCATTATAGGTTTACATTGTATTATTAATGTAAATCTTACACTTTGTGCAAATGTACAATAGTGTAGACATATGTTTAATCTACTATATAAATCTTACATTGTATTAATAATGTAAACTAAGAATTTTTCTCAAAATAAATATTATATATATAAAATATACTCGATTCAAATCATTCTCCGTTTCATTTTCAAGTATAACCAAAAAAATTCAAGATTTAATTTCTCAGACCTAAAAAATACATGAGATCACACATTGAAGAATGGATTTAATTATGCAACAATGATTAATTTGATTATTTGATCTTTGGAGGATGGTCTTAGTCTTAGAAACCACAAGGAATATTGAGCTGATAAAATTCTAGCTGTCTCCATTATTTGATTTGTCTCTACCTAAACATCCTCGATGTTGCTTTGCTAAGGGATCGAATGAGTTGGATTGAACAGGACAAAGGGGTTCGTTGCATCTTGGAAGTAGTTTTTTTAGATTTTAATTTAAAGGGCTTGGGATTTAATTAATATATATCCTTCTAATGTGCCATAGTAATTGGCTTTGTTTATTATTTCATTTCGAGGATCGTTTACTCCATGATGCGATGAAATTAGTGCAGCCTTGATCTATGGAGATTGGAGGAATTTAAAAATAAAAACAAAACAAAACTTCGGACTTGGTGGTTCAAAGCTCATTACCATTTCACCAGTAAATTAATGGAAGTGAATATTTTAAGTTTCACTTTGGAAAAATATTAGATATTTCTTGAGTAAAACGACTCCTCCGGTCCTCTCTCAGTAATAAAGAATGTATTAGTATTACATCATAAACTTAATAAAATCTACTATTCTATCGAGAAGCTAATAGATGTGTTGATAGTTTGGTGAGATTGGAACCCAATCAATCCTCTAATTTTGTGTTGTATAATAGTCTGCCTGTGGACTTGTTAGATTTTTATCTTTCTAGTCTGAATGGCGTGTCTTGTAACAAGCTTTGTCCTAAAACTCGTTTGGTTTTTTAGTTTTCTTGAATTTCCCTTCTACCAAAAAAAAAAAAAAAGACTAAAAAGGTATCCAGTTAGTGTATTTTGGTATACTCTTCTCTTTATTTGCATGCAAGACAACAAGAAGGATAAAAGAAGTTGTAAAAAAGATGTTAAATCATAACAAAGAGAAGCACAGTTTTTGCTCAAAAGAGGAGCAAAGTTTGAACTTGGATAATGTTGGGAGATTGCAAACTAAACTCACCACTGTTCAAGACCATTGCAATTTGCAACCCCATAACTGTCACTACGAGCCCAAATCACTTTCTCAACCCAAAAATAAAATCACCACTGCCACCCAAAATTGTGTCACCATCAGAGCCATTCAAAGCCAGTCAAGGAGAGAGGAGAGCTAAAATAAAAAAACAAAAAATAATAAAAAGAGGTAGAGAACAAGGAGGAGTAGGTGCTCACAAGTTATATAATCATTCTATATTTTAAAAAAGAAGAAGAAGAAGAAGAAGAAGAAGAAAGAGACAAAAACTGAGAAGAAAATAGGAGAAAAAATGGTTGTGGTGGGGCAGTGTTATTATTTATTTCTTAATGGAAATAAGAGTCCTCAGTGTCTTGTTTGGCTCACCAATTTAAAAACAGTTCTCAAACTTGGTTTTGTAGTGTTTTCCTGACAAAAGAAAATGATGGAAACTGTTTGGCAATTGCAAGAGACCACCACAACCTTGGTTCATTTTCTATTTTATTAGATCAAGTCCATATGAATGAGTGAAACCGTAATTGATTGTCTCTCAAAATATTGCCTTGTCTATGAACATTTTAAACAAGATCAAGGGTTTTACATTTGAACTCACTACTCATTTTAATTTATAGAAAAATAAGAGATTCAATGCTACATTTTATTGATTGAAGAATTATGTAATTACATTTGATATAAATTAAATGAAAAATTACTTGGATTTGATCCTAACTACAATCTAAGAGAGTCCACTCACTTTCTCAAAAAAAAAACAACAACAACTAATAAAATGCATGTCATTAATTTCTAGTTGCATTCTAAAAAATGAAAATTGTGGCATATGACTTAGTTTATGATTTGTGAGCCATTGATTTAAAATCAAGTGTTAGATTATGGAGTGTAAAGATGTTTGGTACTCACCCGTTTGGTGAATCGTTGTTCTAAAATGTGGTAGTCATGGTCATGCCATGCAAATATTATCCAAAACTGTGACAAAACATAAAATTTGCATATTATGTTCAATAAAACAGATCAAAGATTAGGATTTTTAAAAAGTTTTGATCATGTTATAAACAATAATATTAGAAAGGCATTATGTTCATAGTGGTTCATCCCATATCATCAAAAGTAAACAGCATGACATATATCACATATCTATAGTCAAGAATCTATTTGGTGAAAGGATTATGCCTGCATGCAAGAGTGGAATTGTATGTTCTTAATGGCTTGAATCCAGGTGCAACCAGGGGTGTAGACAGGATTTTTTATTTAGGGGGCCGAGTTACATATTCGTATGTTCGTCATAATTCATAAATGTATTGTATACAAAATGATCAAATTTAAAATATAATAATATATCTAAACTCAAATGAGTGTACAAATTTTTTCTAATTTGCTATAAACATGTACCAAAATAAAAATAAAAATAAAAATAAAAATAATAAAAATAAAAACTTGGCATCTCCTATAAAAGTTATGCTCAACGTCGATCCTTCAATAAATATAATTCATTCATTATGAATTCTATAGGGCAATTCTTAGCAATTTCTTTTTCAATCCTTTAAAAAAAAGAATAAATCTTATGTCTATGGCAGCCTAAATTCTCTTCTAAAAACAAATTAATGTTAGCACAACTTATCAAGCAACTAGATCCAAGTAGTAAAATATAAAATTCAGCTAGAGAAAATAGCATGATGAGAAAAAATCAAATTTGTGGGGGGGAAAAAAAACCTTATAAGTTTGAACAATGCACTGTACATTGCACTTTAACAATTGAAACACAAAGAACACAATGCACTCTTGTATGTTTATAAAATATAAAAAGGAAGGAAACAAGCCAGCTAGGCATTTATTATAGGTTTTGGTAAAAGGCTATGTTTTATTTGGGTGGAGGTATATTAATTTGAGAAACCAATAGTGAGGTGGACTGAATGTACATTAACAGGCCACAAACACGTTGACCCCTTGTAATAACTTAGATTAATTAATTAGCCCAGTTATTAATTAATCAAATTAACATGCAATATCACGTGGCAGCACAAACAAATCACCAAAACTAAAATATGCAGCGGAAAATAAATGACACGATGATTTGTTTACGAACGGGGAAAACCTGACGACAAAAACCCCACCGGGTGATTTAAGGTCACCACTCCCGAAACTCCACTATTATCACAGCAAGCGATTACAAGTAAGGAATCCCAAGTACCTTACCAACCTACAGTTGAACCCTTACCCCAATACCCAATTGGACTTGCTTTGCAGTGACAGTTTCTCCTTTTCAATGCACGGCTCCCAAGCACGTGACTAACCAGATGCGCGAATCCTAGTACGCGACTTCAAACACCAACTAGAAAGAGAGAGTTGTTGGCTGCAAAGTTCTTCAAATCATCAGAGATGAACTAGGGCACGAACTTTGTCGTTCAGATCATAAATTGCATAAACAAGAAGTTCTTAATGATTGTGCAACTTGCATCATCTTTTACGGCCCTTAAAACAATCCTTTTATGTGTCTAGAGTTAGGAGAAAATAAGTCCCAAAGACACATTCACGGACTGGACTTGAAACAGAACTGAAAATCTGTTTTCTTTAATTCTCGACAGATAGAGGTGTCGAGGATCTGTCGAGAAGCTGTCGAGGCTCGGGGCAAAACAGCTTCTTAAAGCTCGATAGATGCATGTGTCGAGGTAGGTGTCAAGCTTTAGTAACTTGCACTTCCTTGCTTGTTTCTTGAACAGACTTTGATGGCTTCAATATTAAATCTTGAAACACTGTTTCTTGAGGTGTTAAACACATCCTAGATCTACCCAATTATAAGTAAAGTGCGTTTTGTCTAAGGATAAACCAATTACATAAAATAGCGACATATGTTCACAAACTTGAACTACATATATCCTAACAATCTACCCCTTTGGCAATCCGTGACAAAACCACAACAAACAAATGAAAATATGAAAGAAGTCATAAAACACTTTAACTCATACTTCAATTGTTACATACAGTAAAATCTATCCTAACACAAACTCTTGAAAAACTTTTCAAGAAGAGAGTTTATGGCAACCTGTATTTCTGAAACACGTATAAACAAAACACATCAAGGCATCTTTGTGTGAAACAGAAATAATAGATTGCGTACAAGTAAAGAAACATGTGTATAAAGACAGAAAAGAAACAACACATGTAAAGGTAGGTGAGAGAAAAACATACATCATCATATATATCAAGAAAAAAATACAATGTATGTCAATACATGATCAATGTATCTCTAAAAAGATGGAAAAGAAAAAATACATATGATCACCTCACTACATCCCTCAAACCACACTCCCCCTATCAAAAATGTCCTATGCTAACACTCCCCCTAAGCATGACTACTCTCATACCAAAACTACCAAAACTACTCCCCCTTTTTGTAACGAGTGACAAAGGGCAGAGTGTCATGTAGACATCTTAGCAGCGTGTCATGGACTCGGGCTTAAATTTTTTAGGGGGCCAAGCATTCAATTTTAGAAGCCCAAATTATTTTTTACCTCAAATCAATATATTATTACAAAGGATTTCAATACCCCCCCCCCTCCCCAATGTTATAGGTGGCTCCACCCTGGGTGCAACACGTTCTTCCTTCAAACTTAGAATTGGAAAACACATTCAGATGGTTTGATTCCTTCGTTTTGATCAAAACTTGGATCGGTTAGGCATCACCTCCTTGGATCAAGACTTGGACCAGTGGAGCTTAGACAACACCTCCATCATTGGAAGTGTTTTCCAGGTTCTCTTTGAAAATTTTGGTAGGATAACTACATATTCTTGATGATTTGAGATTAGAAATGGATTTAGGACTAAGGAAGTCAAGTTTATGCTAGGTAAGTCATGAACATGAAGTCTTTTGAAGGAGAATAGTACTAGAGTGTCATGATTGACAGAAAGGATGGGCAATCACATAATGGCTATTTCCTAAAAATCTCTCTCAAATATTTCTATGTGCTTTGCAAATGGGGAGGCCTCCTATATTTATTAAGGGAACGGCTTATATCCAGTGGCCAGTTCTACTGGATACATTGGGATACATACACGTGTCCACATCGCAACTTGTCCAGTGGCCAGTTCCACTGGACATTTTGGGATATGGACACATGTCCAAGGTTGGCCATTAGACACAAACGCCACCCTTTATAAAAAGGGAAGAAGTTTTGGGTTGAGGAATTAGAGAGAGTTTGAGACTTTCCAAGCCTTGCATCTCACAAAATAAGACAAAATTCACAAGAGTGAGCTTTTTGAAAAAAAAAAAACCCAAAGAATGACTTAGGGTCTGTTTGGTTTAAAACTTACCACCACTCAATTTTCATCACTCAATTCTCAATTCTCATCACTCATCACTTAAAATACCTCAATTTTCCAAACCCACTATTTGGCACCTTAACTCATACCAGTTTTCAACTTCAAAATTGTGGGACCTACACACTGACATAACCCAATGTTACTACTGTTACTACCTGCGTCTTTAACAAAAAAATATCTTCCTCCCTTACTTCTCCCATCATCTCACCTTTCATTTCTCTGACTCTCTCTCTTTCCTATCAAATTTTTTTGGCTATTTCTCTTTCTCTGTCTCTCCCTTCTTCACTCTATATTTGATTTTTTTTTTCCACTCTGGTCTGTTTTTTTTTTCTCTCTTCTCTATTTCTTTCTTAGCTTTTTTGGTTGGTTTGAACCGGTGGTAATTGGGTTTAAAGTGGTGGTTTGTTTCAATGGTGGGTTGGGATTGGTGATGGTGGGTTGATCGGGTTTTTGGGGCTGGGTTACGGTGGAGATCGGGTTTGAGATTGGGTTTTTGGGGCTAGGTTATAGTGGAGGTTGGGCTATGGGTCACGGCGTGGCTTGAATCGGTGTTTTGGCGGTGTTACAGTGGAGATTGGGTAATGGGTCGGCATTTGGAAATCGGGTGATGGTCGGTGTTTGGAGATGGGTCAGCGTTATGTTTTTAGTTTTCCAATTTGGGTTGAGCTTGAACCGATCTAGTGGTTGCTTATGATGGTTGCTTGTGATGGTTGCTCGTGACGGTGATGACTGGTGTGGTGGTGGTGGCTTGTGGAGGAGCAACGAAGGGTCAGTGAGAAAAGAGAGCTCTGGGTAAAAGAAAAAAAAAATAAAGAAGGAGAAATGATAGAGAACGGGTGGAGAGAGAAAAAGAAAACAGAGAGAAGAAAGAGAGAGGATAAAGTAAGAGAGAGGTAACAAAATGGGCCCTACAAAGGTAAAAAATTTACACAATTGCCACTAAGATACATAACTCAGAAACTGAAAACACCAATTTGGTGTTTTCAGTTTTCAGTTTTCATCACTCCCACTCAAAATTTTTGAGTTTGAGTGATGAAAACAAGATTAAGAAAATCAAGCCAAACAAAAAAAATTGTGTGGGTCCCACGTTTTTTCATCACTGAGTTATGAGTTTCCAATGATATCACTCAAAACAAGCCTAAACCAAACAGGCCCTTAATTTTAAAGAAGTCTAAAGTCCAAGTGTTGAATTGACACTTAAATGAGGGTGCACTTAAAACTTTGTGCTCTGCTTCAAATTTTGACCACCTTTTTTTTTTTTTTAAAACTCTTTTTGGTTATTTTTTAGAGTTCCATATGACTTGGGATTTGGGAACTTATTTTTTTTTGGTCTTTCAAGAGTCTAAATGCATTAGGGAATACTAAATTTAAACACTTGATTAATTAAAAAAACTATTCACTTATTTAAAACCACTAAGCTCTTTAGCAAATTAGGCTATTAGAATTAATAACATGCATGCATCTCCACTATTATTTTTACCATGACCCAAAACAACTATTACACATAGTGACATAATAATTAATTAAAAGTTAAAACTAATGCTTTTTAGAACCAATCCTAATTAATCAATCATAATGAGACATGATCCGCTCTGATTGCAAGGATGCATATTTGTCATTAAAATTTTTTTTGGTTATAACTTGTACTCTAATGGTCTGATTTAAGCACACTATATATGGTTTTGATCATTAGAACTTCTAGATTTGTTTTCAATGAAGCACACTATATATGATTTCTCCCCCCCACCCCCCCCCCCAAAAAAAAAAAAAAAAAAAAAAAAAACCTTCACAAACTGAAAACACCGAAAGCCACAAAAGTTTATATATATAAATATATATATATATATATATATATGTATATAAAGTTAAGAGAAAATTTAATTAGATTTTCAATTAAAATCTAATTTTGTGCCACATGTCTCATATAAATTTTTTAATTTTTGTACAAGTGAGTTATTAGTGCAAAAATTGAAGAGTCAAAAAAATAAACAAGAAGGACAAATAAAGGTTTTTTTTTTTACTTTGACAAGGTATTGACATCTAGACCAAATTTAAATCAATGTAAACTAATCTCAGCACATTTTCAATTGGAGTATAATTTTGTATCACATGTCTTACATAATTTCTTTTTTTTCATTTTAGTTCCAAGTGAGTTATTAGTGCAAAAGCCGAAGAGTAAAAAAAAAAAAATTTGAAAGAAAGAAAGAAAGAAAAAGAAAGGTTTAGTTTGACAAGGTATTGAAGTAATTGTTAGTGTCGGGGATTGGGGAAAATTAAATAAATAAATAAGAAAAATGGAGTTTATATTATTTTGATTCTTTATGGGAATTCAGAATATTAATAAAATGAATGTAATGGCAAGTGGGTGAGTTGTATATGAACACATTGATAAATGCGTGTAGTGGACATGGGTGGACTCAATGACACATTACTATTTGACAATTTGGTATTTGAAAGAAATTGATATAAGTGAGGGTCTATTAAATTTGACCATTTAGTGAAGCAAGGTTTGTTTAAAACGTATTTTATTTATTTACCTTATTGTAACTTCACTTTACTTTTTTTTTTTTTTTTTTTTTTTTTTTTTTTTTTTTGTGGTGGTCTTTTCCTTTTCTATTGGCAACTAACTAGACATCACTTTTAGGAATTAAGGATTTAGCAACTAGTACAAAGGTTGCACCTAAAAATTTTGAAGAATTGAAATATGATACAATCTCATCATGGGAAGAAATATAGGAAATATAATGTTATGTTGGTGTCCCTCCATTATTGGGTTACATATATCATATCTAAAGTAAAATAAAAAAACCTAAAATGATAGAATTATATATTTGTAGAGATAGAGAGTTGGAAAATACTTTTAGAAATAGTTCAATTTTTTAAGAGGACAAATTATCTTCAATAATCTTTAGAAAATAAATTATGGATTATATCATACTACAAAATAATGATATATTCTCATGCATCGCGTGGGTCTACAAATAGTATATATATATATATATATATATCTAAAAGTTGAAGCGTAGCATTTATTATTGTTACGCACCTATTGAGCCACATTAGCATTCACATCACTTTTTTTTTGGTTTTCAATCTTTATTGATTATTTATTGCAAATTAATTATTTGTGGCCAACATGATGCACTACACACCATCATAAACTAAAATTGTCTATTGTCAATATTGAAGCTCATTTCAACATTGAGTGTCATTTTCTTTCCATCCTTCTATATATATATATATATATATATATATATATATAAGCACATCATCCACTTATTTTCTACCTCTTATTTTCTCTTTTAAACTTTTCTTCTCACCACTCTAAAAAAATAAAAATAAAAACAAAAACAAAAACCTATTCTTCTTCCTACTAGTCCACATATCTATGGCTTACACTTCCCTTCCCTCTTTGCCTCTTTACCTCCCCCACTACTCTCTACTTCACCATTACAATTTCTTCATCATTATCTCTTTCTTATAATTTGACTCTTCTTCTTCCCATTTTATTTAGTATAAATTTGATATAAATTCTTCCATTTAATTCATATTTTTCTCACATAAAAACTTTGAGCTCTCTCTCTCTCTCTCTCTCTCTCTCTCTCTCTCTCTCTCTCTCTCTCTCTCTCTCTCTCTCTCAGTAACTTTTTGTTCTTTCTAATAACTCTAATTAAGGTTGATAGTTTTTTTTTAATATGTGTTTTGGAATTGTATTTTTTCAATTTTCCATCACAAAGTCTTCTCTCCCTTTTATAGCTTCGGTTGAATTTTGATTTAGGTTAATACTTAGTATTTTTTTTTTTTTTTTGAAAAATGAATTTAAGTTTATATCAAAACACAATCTACATGACTATGAATATGAATATGCCTACCAATTTTTTGAATGATAAATGATTAAAAAGTCCATCTTTTATTCCTTTGATTTCATTTTAATTTTGGTTAAGGTAACATTGTAATTTTATGATGAATTTTGATTATCATGATAATCTCCTTATTCATTTAGAGATGAGAAATTTGATAAAATCATATTTTATTAAACTTGCTCATCCATTGTGTGGGGGCAGAAGTGTCAAAACACCAATGTTGGCCTTGGGCCTGGTTCGAGAACGTTAACTCCTCCAAAGGGTTGCAGGGCAAAGATAAGGCCACCTAAATTAAGGGTCCGGGAACCCACCGATCAGGTCATTGGCCAATTGGGAAGAGTCCAAGGAGAAGGTCTCCTCGGACAACTGAAGCAAGGACCATAAGGTGCACCATGATGCCTAAGGAGGAGCTCGTGAGGCTCACCAACTAATGTTACACTCTAGCGGAGAACAAGTGGGGAGTACTTTGCATAAAGCTGCTACCATCGCATTAAAGGCTTCACACCTACCCATCTGGCCGCATTAATGGGAAAGTGACCCCTAAGGGGACGGTGATCAGCCTTATAGCCATTGGGGGAAGTTTCCAAGAAGACCATGGATGAGAAAGGGATTTGCATTTATGGCTCCATGAACAGGAACATGAAGAGGAGAAATATAAATAGAGAGGGAGAAGGCATTGAGAAGGGGAGGCTTCTTGAAGAAAAGGCTTCTTCTCCCAAGTAAAATGAGGGAAAAAATCATAAAGACTCCTTGGCTCACGTCCAAGGAAAGCTAGAATCGCACCACTGGCTCATTGCACGCAATTATGGACTTAGCCCAAACGCCACTACTTTCCATTGTCCTAAGAAATTCAGACTTCAAGCCTAATCTCTACAAATCTTATTGTTTAGGCCACTTGGGCCTGCCCAATCACACACTTGGGTCCAGGCTTGATTCGTGTCCCTACAATTGGCACCGTCTGTGGGAAGCCTTGAGTAAAGGGACGTGAAGCATCATGGAAGGCTTAGGTTCACGTCGTGCAGAGTCCATGTAATCCTAGCACGAGGATCACCTCTTGCAGCTAGAGCGGGAAAGAGATCAGGAAGCTAGCGTGCACACAGAACACACGCGCGGGAGGAGTCACGAGTGGGCTAGAAGCAGAACCTCCAGCGAAAAAAGTGTCCAGGCCATACAGAGGGAAATTGACCACCTGAAGAAGAAGCTGCGTCGAGAGAAACGACGACGTACTCCCTCTCCTTCGAATACATCTTCAGCTGATACTGGTGGTAGCATCGGCAGCTCCAGGTCAAGAACTCCCCATAGCGAGTCCTCCTCCTGCGAGGACGATCACCTTCGCGACCCTAAGGGCAAGAAGACCCCTTCTAGGGGCCTGGCCAACAATGCTTTAAGTAAGGTGCTCTACCAAATTTCCAAATCGCCCTTCACTCGGAGGATTGAGAAGGGAAAGCTTCCAAGACGGTTCACCCAACCAACCTTCACCATTTACAATGGATGGACAGACCCAGTGGAACACGTGAGCCATTTCAGTCAGAGGATGGCGGTGCACTCTAAGAATGAGACCTTGATGTGCAAAATCTTCCCCTCCAGCCTGGGACCTGTCGGGATGAGGTGGTTCAATGGCCTGAAAGCAAGCTCTGTTGATTCCTTCATGGAACTCACCAGGGTGTTTGGCTCATGTTTCATCACATGTAGTAGGGTACCTCGGCCTCTAGATTCGCTGTTATCCATAGCCATGAGAGAAGGAGAGACCCTAAAGACGTATACCGACAGGTATTGGGAGATGTTCAATGAGATCGAGGGGGACTTCGACGATGTCGCCATAAGCACCTTCAAGGTCGGCCTCCCAAATGAGCACGAACTAAGGAAGTATTTGACCAAAAGGCCTGTCAAGAGCGTGCGCCGGCTTATGGATCGCATCGACTAGTACAAGTTGGTCGAAGAAGATCTGCTGCAAGGGAAAGGGAAGACGAAGGTTATCCCTCAGGAGAGGAGCAATTTCAGGTCAGACAAATATAACAACAGTAGGCCAAGGAGAGATTTTGTTGGGTAGCCTGGTCCGATATCTTCTCAAGTGGTTAGCACCGTGTTCTGCGAACCTATGCAACGGGTGTTTGAGAAAATTCGTTATGAGCCATATTTCAGGTGGCCCAGCAAAATGTTAAGTGACACCACGAAGCGTAACCAGAAACTCCATTGCCGGTATCATCAAGAAAATGGCCACACAACAGAGAACTGTAGAAATTTACTTAATTACCTAGAGCAGTTGGTGAAGGAAAGCAAGTTGAAGCAATTCTTATATCGGCCTGACGAGCAGGTAGGGCATGCTGGTCCAGCTGATCAAGGTAACAGCGTTCCAAGACCCTCTTTGGGGACGATTAACATCATCCTCGCCGCTCCAGGGTGATGCCCGTGGCGTGAGCCCTCGCCGAGGACTCTGGTTCCGAGCTGAAGAGGATAAAGGGTGACGTACCTCCAATTCTAGGCTTCTCGAATGAGGACAAGGTGGGGACCATCCAGCCACACGACGATGCCTTGGTCATCACGTTGAGAATAGGAGGCTACGATGTGAAGAGGGTAATGGTAGACCAGGGAAGCGGTGTAGACATTATATACCCTGATCTGTTTAAGGGGTTGAACTTGAGGGAGGAGGATCTTTCGGCCTATGATTCACCACTAATAAGCTTCGAGAGGAAGGCAGTCGTCCCGAAGAGACAGATTAGGTTGCCTGTGTAGTCAGGCCCAGCGGTAGTTAAAGTAGATTTCATCGTGGTCGACACCTGCTCTCCCTACATGGCCATTGTAGGGAGACTATGGCTGCACGCTTGGGCTCTGTCTCCTCTACTTTCCACGCCAAGGTGAAGTTCTCGTTTGACGGTCAAGTCAAAGAAATTATTGGGAATCAGTACGCAGCGAGACAGTGCCTAACAACCGCAGTTCTGCGCAGACCAGAGCCTGAACCCTCGGCCTTGGCTACACTGACCCCGTAGCAATTAACCTCTTCTACCACAATTGGGGAAACTGTGGCAGAAGAGCCCACGTGTGAGGGGTTGGATAGAGTTCTTATGAGTAATGACTCCGAAAGGTTCTTCCAAGTGAGGGCCCAACTACCGGCTGAGGAAAAAGAGGAGTTAGTCGCGTTCTTGAAGAGGAACCTTGACGTGTTTGCATGGGATGCGTACGAGGTGCCTGGGATTGACTCGAACTTCATCTGCCACCACCTGAATGTCAACCCTACCGCTGTGCCGAAGAGGCAACCCCCTCGGCGCTCTTCCAAGGAATATTCAGACGCCGTTAAAGAGGAAGTCGGTAGACTTAAGAGAGCTGGGGCTATCAAAGAAGTATTCTAACCCGAATGGTTGGCACACACAGTCGCGGTAAAGAAGAAAAGTGGAAAATAAAGGGTATGCGTGGATTTCATGGATCTGAACAAGGCCTGCCCCAAAGACTCTTTCCCAATGCCTCGTATAGATCAGCTGGTGGACGCGACAGTCAACCACCCTCGGATGAGTTTTCTGGACGCCTTCTAGGGGTACCACCAAATACCTTGGTTTCGGAGGACCAAGAGAAGACAGCTTTTGTCACTCCTACCGGCAACTATCACTACAAGGTAATGCCTTTTGGCCTGAAGAATGCCGGGGCTACTTACCAAAGGATGATGACCAAGATGTTCGAAGCTCAGTTAGGGAAAACTGTTGAGGTATATGTGGATGACATGGTAATGAAGAGTAAGGCTATATCTATGCATGTGGCCGACCTGAACAACACTTTCCAAATGTTACGGGAGCATAAGTTACGCTTGAATGCCTCCAAGTGCTCCTTTGGTGTGGGATTTGGCAAATTTCTGAGCTAGATACTCACTCATCGAGGGATTGAGGCCAACCCTGCCCAAGTCGCAGCCATCTGCAACCTACAACCTCCTTGAAACCCAAAAGAAGTCTAAAGGCTAGCAGGGATGACAGCCGCTCTCAATAGGTTTATCTCTCGGTCCGCGGACAGATGCCGACCTTTTTTCAGCTGTTGAACAAGTGGAAGGGATTTGAATGGACCGAAGAGTGTTCCATAGCTTTCCAGCGGCTGAAGGAGTACCTCTCTCGACCACCCATTATGTCTCGCCCAGACGTAGATGAAGTTTTGTTTGCATATATAGCCATGCCTATTCACGCCGTCAGCCTAGTTCTAATACTAGACGATGATGGCGTGCAGAGGCCGGTCTATTATGTTAGCAAGTCTCTATAGGAGGCCAAGGTGTAGTATCTACCATTGGAGAAGGCGATTCTAGCCGTGGTGTATGCAACGCGCCGGCTCCCACACTACTTCCAATCTCATACGGTTGTCGTACTGACTCAACTCCCCCTTAAGTCCGTGTTGCGGAGTGCTGACTACTCCAGCAGGATCGCCAAATGGGGAACTATCTTGGGAGCCTTTAAAATCAAGTACATGCCTCACACCTCCATGAAGGGGCAAGTCCTGGCCGACCTAGTGGCGGAGTTTGTTGAGCCTTTCGTGGGAGAGAACCCTGGGGGGTGGGGCATGGATGGATAATCAGTCGGCATGGTCTCGTGCAAGAAGTCCCCGGTGTGGAAAGTATACGTGGACGGAGCAGCCAACCAGAAGGGCTCAAGCGTAGGGATAGTTCTGATATCCCCGGAATGAATCATCTTGGAGAAGTCTTTGAGACTGGCATTCTCGGCTACCAAAAATGAAGCTGAATATGAAGCCCTGCTAGTAGGAATGGACATGGTTCAAAGAATGGGGGGAAAATCAATACAGATGTTCTCGGACTTGTAGCTGGTGGTCGGCCAGGTGGAAGGAAAGTTGGAGGCTAGGGAACCGAGAATGCGGGAGTATATAACCCGCACCAAGCACTTACAGTCCAAATTAGAGTCTTTTGCAGTGTTGCACATCTCCAAGAATGGGAATACTCACGCTGACTCGCTGGCCACGCTTGCAACCTCCTCGGCTCAAGGCCTACCTCAAGTCATCTTCGTTGAGGACCTGTTTAAGCCCACTGGGCCAAGTGGTGGTACTCGCCGAATTCACCAGGTCAGAATGGGGCCTAGTTGGATGGACCCAATAGTATCCTTCCTTAAACATGACGTTCTGCCAAAAGAAAAGTCTGAGGTCGACAAGATCCGTAGAAAGGCTTCGTGATTTTGGCTATCTGAGGACTCGAAACTCTAAAAACGCTCCTTTTCGGGACCCTACCTGTTGTGCGTACACCCGAAAGTAATGGAGCAACTCTCAGAGGAGTTGCACGAGGGATATGTGGCAGCCACACGGGAGAAAGGTCACTAGCCCATAGAGCCCTTACCCAGGGATACTGGTGGCCAAACATGCAAAGAGAGGCGCAAGATTACGCGAGAAAGTACGATCAATGTCAGAGGTTCGCTCCCAACATCCACCAACCTGGGGGTGTCCTTAACCCTTTGGTCAGCCCTTGGCCGTTCGCTCTGAGGGCAGCGGGGAACAAAAGATGGTTGTTCGTCGGGATAGACTACTTCACCAAGTAGGTTGAGGCGGAGCCCCTCTCAAACATTAGAGATGTGGATGCAAAGAAGTTTGTCTGAAAGAACATTATTACTAAGTTGGGGATCTCGCGCACCTTCATCTCGGACAACGGCCTACAGTTTAACAGTAGGGCCTTTAGAAAATACTGTGGAGACTTCGGCATCACCAACAGGTATTCTATCCCAGCATACTTGCAAGGGAATGGCCAGGCCAAAGTGGTGGACAAAACGATAGTTAACGGGCTTAAGAAAAGGCTGGACGCCGTCAAAGGCAGATGGGTAAAGGAAGTGCCACACGTATTGTGGACTTATCGAACTACACCACGAAGGTCTACGGGAGAGACGCCCTATTCGATGGCTTATGGTGCTGAAGCTGTGATGCCTCTAGAGATAGGGTTTTCGACGATGAAGACACACTTCTTCACCCCAAGTGACAATGACTATTTGCTGTAGAAGGGGCTAGACTTGATTGAAGAGAGGCGAGAGAATGCTATGGTCCGGCTAGCTTACTACCAGCAGAAGCTCAAGCAAGGGTATGACTCCCACGTAAAGACCAGGCCCCTTGCTCCTGGTGACTTAGTCCTGAGGAAAGTTGTTGGAACCGCTAAGGACCCAGCATGGGGAAAGTTGGGACCAAACTAGAAGAGGCCCTACCGTATAACCTCAGTGGCCGGCATAGGGTCGTATTATCTTGCCGACTTAGAAGACAAACCTGTAAAACGACCTTGGAATGTAAATAATGAAAAGCATGCAAGCCATGCGTTTGGATGTCATTGTGTTATGTTAATTGCTAGCATGCTCGTCTTCAATATCAAACTAAGGCCCGAAGTTTTTAACTAAGTGTTAATGTCAACCTTAGCTATGCTGGGTCCTCGGACCTCTGCTTTGAAAAAATTTAACATACAGTTTATTTTCGACTAAGTGTTAATGTCAACCTTAGCTATGCCGGGTCCTCGGACCTTCTGCTTTGGGAAAATTTAACATGCAGTTGATTTTCGACTAAGTGTTAATGTCAACCTTAGCTATGCCGGGTCCTCGGACCTTCTGCTTTCGGAAAATTTAACATGCAGTTTATTTTCGACTAAGTGTTAATGTCCACCTTAGCTATGCCGGGTCCTCGGACCTTCTGCTTTGGAAAAATTTAACATGCAGTTTATTTTCGACTAAGTGTTAATGTCAACCTTAGCTATGTCGAGTCCTCGGACCTTCTGCTTTAGGAAAATTTAACATGCAGTTTATTTTCGACTAAGTGTTAATGTCAACCTTAGCTATGCCGGGTCCTCGGACCTTCTGCTTTGGGAAAATTTAACATGCAGTTTATTTTCGACTAAGTGTTAATGTCAACCTTAGCTATGCTGGGTCCTCAAACCTTCTACTTTGGGAAATTTAACACGCAATTCAATTTTTAAATAAGTGTTAATGTCAAACTGCACATGGTTAAACTGCTCTTATGGTTAAACCGCGCTTATCTTAATTTTAGACACACTTTTGTGCACTTAACTATTTATTTATTAACCTGATTATGTCGGAAAGGGGGGTTGGGTTACTTAGGATTCACATGCAACTTATGGCGCAATAAGACAAATTATTCGGCAATAAACGTAATGCATCAAGAAATTAGATACGAAGCCTTGAAATCGTTATTAAAACTGTTTACATCAAAGCTGAAAGTGAAAATTACAAGGAAAACGCTGAAAAAGTACAAAGTAAATCGCACGGAGTGGGAACCCAAGGTGGCCTATCGTTTGATCTTCAGTGGAGGGTCTTTTCCTAACTTTGAGGAGGGCTCTTTGGCCAGACCATCCACATCTGTGCGCTTCAGCTTAGTCTCGGACGGGACCTGGACTTGCTTCCCTTTGTCTTTCGCTTTGGGTGGAGGTATGACTTGGCCAGCTGGCCCGCCCGACTCCTTCTCAGCCCCTTTATCAGAAGCAACAACTTCTTTGGAAGGAAGGACTTGCTCTTGGATGGAGGGAGGCAGCGTCAGGGTTGCAGTCTTAGGAGCAACTAAAGTGACTGGAAGGTCTTCGATAGCTCTGATATCCTCGGGATACCAGACCTTCTCTGCTCCCCTCCACTCGGAGTTAGCAGGAACTCCTGTCACGTTTAGGGCTTCCGTCCAAACTTGCTGGCAGTATTCCCTGCACAACTCCGCTAGCTCTTCGGCTAGTCGGTTCTCCGTCGTCTCGACCCCCTTATTGTACGCAGCTTTGGTGGTGGCCTCTACGATCTCTCTTATGGTGTGAGCCGCTTTTTTGGCCTGGGCAAGTTCCCTTTTTAAGTCCGAGATCTCCTGCCTAGCTTTGGACAGTGCCTCGTCTTTCTAATGCAGTAGCTTGCGTTGACTTTCCACCTGGACCTCCGTAGTCTTTAAGTTGGCATCTAAGCTCCACCTCTCACTCTGTTCCTGGGTCAGCTTAGCGGCTAGGTCACTCTTTTCAGCCTCAACGCGACCCAAATCCTTCTCGACCTCTGCCCTGGCCTCCTGTTCGGCCGCTGCCTGGTTCTGGTAGTGCCCCACCAGTTGCTCGACAGCAAAAACCTCCTGGATGGCCTGCGGAGAGGAATTTCGACAGATGCATAGTAGAGTTAGACATGTGAAGGTTTAAAAAATGACGACGAATTAAAAGGGATGGGATAGCACGTACCAAGCCCAGGTCCCTCTTTAGGGAAAGAAAGAGGCGTGTTCGACCCATCTTTTCCAAATCCTCCATGTCCCTTAGCAAAAGGAGAGGTTGCTCTAAGGCATTGGCCAGATGAAGGGCGTGACCCCTCTGAAAGTCTTTTATGCTTGCTTGGAGAGGTATCGGAGCCCTGTCCACCTCCAACACAGGGGACCAGCTGGACTACCTGCGGCGAAACTCGGCTTGCCCACGGAACTCCCCGCTCTCCACAGACGAGGCTCGCGCCCCGCCCTTAGCAACTTGCTATTGCTGTTGTTGTTGCTATTACTGTTGCTATTTTTGCTTTTTTTCTCGCTCCTTATTTGCCTCATTGTTCTCATTCCTCCTCTTCTTTGGGACATTTGGAGCGGGAAGGAGTAGGTTGGAAGGAGGGGAAGGCAGAGGCAACCTCGGCTGGGACCCAGAGCCATCCCTCTTGGAGACTTGAACGCCCATTTTTCTGGCGAAGAGTGTTCTCAAAGTCGACATATCGTTGTCTTCCTCGGAGCTATCGTCTACTTAGGCCATCACCAGGCCTTTAATGCCAGAGCCCCTGTTCGAGGTATTCTCCTCGTCCGAGATCTCTACTATGGTGTCCTTTAAAGGTCTCTCAGCCTCCTCCAAATGAAACCGATCTATCTCTTCGTCGAGGGATGAGGGGGAAGCCGCAGATTCTCCTCGGAAGAGTTGGTTTTCCCGTTTCACTGCAAGAGTGGTGGCTTCAACGGTTCATCCGTAGAGAATGGTGGATGGTGCGTCAGGTAGAGCACGGGGGGTAAGGAAGTCGGGTTGGGAGACGTCTATCCTTGGACATCTTCGGTCGCCTGTGAGGATAGTGTCGTCGACCTCTTGGAAAACTTTCGACAAGGATTCGTACTCCAATATAAGGTGGGCGGCCCTCACTTGTAGGTGGTCTTCGTTCACAAAGACCTCGGATCTCAAAACTCTATTGAGGTCCGAGATGTTGACTTCACTCAGGCGGGGCGACGTATGCCGTTTGTCTGCAAGAGAGACAGCAGAGAAGCCAAACATAGTCAAATACAAATGATAGATCAAGCAAAGAAAGAAGGGCAATGAATCTACTTAAAGAAGTTAAAAGGGGCAAAACTTTAAACCAAAATTTCTAAATCCTAAGGAGTCACACCTGGCTGTCCCTCTTTCACTGGGTAATGGGGATCGTTATACCACCTCCCTGTGGCGATGAGGTAGTCATCCTTCATGCCTTTATTATACTTGGGGAGGCAAGATATGAGCCTAATAGCGTTAGACCTCGATTTGAGGTAATAGCCTACGTCTCTCACTCGATGGCACTCATACAAATAGACGACATCGTGCCATGTGAGGCGCAAGCCCATCTGCCCGTTTAGAGCATCGACGCAACCTAATACCCTAAACATGTTGGGTGTACACTGGTCAGGACATAACCTATGGTTACAGAGGTACTCGCTGGTCACATTCTTCATGGAGAGTGTCATCCCACCCTCTAAGAAGACGATTATAGGAATGACAACTTGCCCCTCTTTCCTAGAGTCTGCTACGGCTTCTAGGGGGCAGTATTCCAGACCCACATCCGGAGGAATGTGGTATTTAGCCCGGAATTCTTCCATGCCAGAAGCCATATCTACTAGACACTTAAACCTACCCATTGGGTTGAAAATTAGAGCAAAGGTTCACGAAGAAAGGGGAGAAAGGTTGACAGCCGAGGAGAAAAAGGTTCGAGGAAAAGGAGAAACTTACTGAAGAAAGGTGTACGAACTTTTGAGAGCTTCTTGAAAGAGAATGAGGTTGAACACTTCCAGGATGTGTTTGCTCTTTGGGAGAAATGGCGGATGTCACGATTACCAAAACGTTTTGAATGATTGAAGGACAGCAATTTGTGAAAGATATCCCGCTCGAATTTTTAGGAAGAAAACCGAGCAGTTGGATCCACATCTCACCATTGAATGTGGGTGATAGGGAGTTACTCAGTGTAATTAATGCAGACATTGCGTGTTACAAAGCATCAGGAACCTTTCCAGAAGGCGCAGGTGGTCTTTGTACGTGCAATATTTGAGAGATTACGTGACGGTAGTACTCGCAGGTCAAAAACTCATTTCTCTCCTCGGATCGGAGTCAAATGAATTTTTGAAGGGCTATTGTGGGGGCAGAAGTATCAAAACACCAATGTGGGCCTTATGCCTGGTCCGAGAACGTTAACTCCTCTAAAGGGCTGCAGGGCGAGGATAAGGCCACCTAACTTAAGGGTCCGAGAGCCCACCAATCAGGTCATTGGCCAATTGGGAAGAGCCCGAGGAGAGGGTCTCCTCGAACAACTGGAGCAAGGACCATAAGGTGCACTATGATGCCTAAGGAGGAGCTCATGAGGCTCACCAACTAATGTTACGCTCCAGCGGAGAACAAGTGGGGAGTATTTTGCATAAGGCTGTTACCACTGCATTAAAGACTTCACACCTACCCTTCTGGTCGCATTAATGGGGAAGTGACCCCTGAGGGGACGGTGATCAGCCTTATAGCCATTGGGGGAAGTTTCCAAGAAGACCATGGATGATAAAAATGCCACATAAGCATTTGAATGATAAAAAAATTCCACGTCAGAAAAAAAAATGCTAAAAGAAAAAAAAACTTAAAAACACAAAAATTAAATAATAAAAAAATCATTAGAGTCATCAAAGGGCCAAAAAAAGAACCTTAAAATTAAAATGAATTAACTTAATCTTTAATATTCAAGCAAGAAGAAAACGAAATATAAAAATAGGAAGAAAAGAATTTGTAATCTTGAACCCTTTCATCAAAATTTTCAATCTCAATACAAAATGTCTATACAAATTATTCCAAAAATAAAATCAACAACATAAGTTAAACCAAAAATTTCTCTTTCGCACATATGATTCAACTAAATACATATTCAAACTTGTACAACCTATACATATTCAAACTTGTATTGCCAAAACCCAGATAGAGAAAAGAAGAAAAAAAGCCAACATTTGCGATAAGACTGAGGTTGGCAGATCGGCGATCTCGACCATGACAAATGAGGTTGGCTATGATGTGGATGGCAGCGACACAGCTGTTTGAATCTCGAGTTGACTGATCTAGGTATTGCTGGCCAGGTTGATAACTGTGGCTTGATGGGTTTACTTTTAGCTCGGTTGACTCGTGGTGGAGTGGTTGTTGGTGGTGCTAGGATTTGGGATTTTTGTAAGATTTGAATTCTCAGAGATTTTACATTTACCCACAAAGCTACATGCATTAACGTGCAGTTTTTGATCATTCAAATGCTTGTGGCATTTTAAAAATTTTTTGGCCACATAAGCTTTAATGTGCCAATTATGCAATCTGTAACATCTGTTTGTCACGTAAACATTTTTTGTTGGTAAGTTAATATGGTAGGGACCAAATTAACTGCAAATTAAAAATAATAGAGACCAAATTTATTGATACCAAAATGTAAGAACTAAATTGATTGTGACCCTAAAATGTAGGAGCCAAAATAGTGTTTTCGCCTTTTTAGAATCAAAAGAAGAAAAAAAAAGGGGATAAAGGAAAGTTATTTGTTGACTTCCCTTATTTAGCTTGTATTAAAATAAAGTTGTTTTCCACCTCTAGAAAACAATTCTACCTACGTCAAGCTAAAAAGAGGGAATTCAAACATGAGATAGATCACGCATGCTAAATAAAGGAAATCATATTATTGTTTTCCAATTTATTTAAAGGTTGCTATCAAATATAGGAATTAATGAGATAGTTTTTTACCCAAAAAAAAAAAAAAAAGAAGGTTTTTTGTAAAAGAATTCATTTCCCTAAAATTATAATGTTGTCTTTTTGATGGTTCCCACTTTTTCCCGTGATTAGTTGTATAAAAAAAATAATGGGTCAAAAATAATTATCTTTTAACTTCACTTATTTAATTCGGTGTTAAATTGAGCTGTTTTCTATAAATTTTGGTCAAAAACAACTCAATCTCATGCCAGTCTAAGATACTATATATCTAGGAAGTCATTAGATAGATGAATCAATAATATCATTCTTGACAAAAGAACTTAGAAAAAGGAAAAGGAAAATGGGCTCTCCAATTAACTGCTTATCAATCTTGGTAATCCCTAATGAGTGGAGCTACGGCCTTTAAGGAGCGTTTGCCAGAAAAATGACTTTTGCTTAGCAATTGTACCAACGAATTGCCATAGTTTCTATTGCTATAGTCATGGACTACTGACTCCCAGGTCTTTTTAGGAGAGATAGGGTTCGAATGGAGAATTGCCAACGTGATTTTAATGATGGACTACTGACTTTGAGAGATGCATACGAGGCTTCGGCTTCAAAGAATTATGCCCAATCGACAAGTTTGATTATAGATACAACTAACAAACTTCTAGCTTGTGATAATTCATACAAGGACCCCCCAGTACGTGAATCGCCACTAGCAGATGCCACTTCCAAACTGTTAAAGAAATGTGATATTGCTGTCGCTGCAATTGATACTATCAGTGGTTAAACATAATGTGTATGTGATCTATAATAGAAATAGATCGGGGCTTTTATGTTAAATTACGGATTGTTTTAAAAGTTTAAACTATTAAGATATAATAAATTTAATCATTTAACCAATACTTCTAACACTTCCTCTCATATGTGGGCCGTAACTACCTTTTAATTAGTGAGACTGAACATGTGGAAATTTAAATGGGAGATAGAGTAGAGAAGACAAGAATTAAACTCAGGATCTCCTGATCTGATATCATGTTAAATTAATGATTGTCCCAAAAGTTTAAACTATTAGGATATAGTAAATTTAATCATTTAACTAATACTTCTAACACTAGTACTCCACAAAAATAAAACCCTGTTATCCATTACGCTAGGGAAGTCATAAACATGAAGTCTTTTGAAGGAGAATAGTACTAGAGTGTCGTGATTGACAGAAAGGATGGGTAATCACATAATGGTTATTTCCTAAAAATCTCTCTCAAAGATTTCTATGTGCTTTGCAAGTGGGGAGGCCTCCTATATTTATAAAAGGGAACGGCTTGTGTCTAGTGGCCAGTTCTACTAGATACGTTGGGATGCGTACACGTGTCCACATCGCAACTTGTCCAGTGGCTAGTTCCACTGGACATTTTGGGATATGGACACGTGTTCAAGGCTGGCCATTAGACACAAACACCACCCTTTATAAAAAGGGAAGAAGTTTTGGGTTGAGGAATTAGAGCGAGTTTGAGACTCTCCAAGCCTTACATCTCACAGAATAAGACAAAATTCACAAGAATGAGCTTTTTGAAAAAAAAAAAAAAAAAAAACCCAAAGAATGACTTAGGCCTGTTTGGTTTAAAACTTACCACCACTCAATTTTCATCACTCAATTCTCAGTTCTCAATTCTCATCACTCATCACTTAAAATACCTCAATTTTCCAACCCTCTGTTTGGCACCTTAACTCATACCAGTTTTCAACTTCAAAACCGTGGGACCCACACACTGACATAACCCAGTGTTACTACTGTTACTACCCGCGTCTTTAACAAAAAAATATCTTCCTCCCTTACTTCTCCCATCCTCTCACCTTTCATTTCTCTGACTCTCTCTCTTTCCTATCAAATTTTTTTGGCTATTTCTCTTTCTCTGTCTCTCCCCTTTTCACTCTATATTTGATTTTTTTTTCCACTCTTCTCTGTTTTTTTTTCTCTCTTCTTTGTTTCTTTCTTAACTATTTTTGGTTGGTTTGAACCGGTGGTAATTGGGTTTAAAGTGGTGGGTTGTTTCAATGGTGGGTTTGGATTGGTGATGGTGGGTTGATCGGGTTTTTAGAGCTAGGTTACGGTGGAGATTGGGTTTTTAGGGCTGGGTTACGGTGGAGATTGGGCTATGGGTCCTGGCGTGGCTTGAATCGGTGTTTCGGTGGTGTTATAGTGGAGATCGGGTTATGGGTCGGCGTTTGGAAATCGGGTGATGGGTCAACGTTTGGAGATAGGTCGGCGTTATGTTTTCAGTTTTCCAATCTGGGCTGAGCTTGAACCAATCTTGTGGTTGCTTGTGGTGGTTGCTCGTGACGGTGATGATTGGTGTGGTGGTGGTGACTTGTGGAGGAGCAACGAAGGGTCAGTGAGAAGAGAGAGCTCTGGGTAAAAGAAAAAAAAAATGAAGGAGAAATGACAAAGAATGGGTGGAGAGAGAAAAAGAAAATAGAGAGAAGAAAGAGAGAGGATAAAGTAAGAGAGAGGTAACAAAATGGCCCCCATAGAGGTCAAAAATTTACACAACTGCCACTAAGATACATAACTCAGAAACTGAAAACACCAATTTGGTGTTTTCAGTTTTCATCACTCCCACTCAAAATTTTTGAGTTCGAGTGATGAAAACAAGATTAAGAAAATTAAGCCAAACAAAAAAAATTATGTGAGTCCCACTTTTTTTCATCACTGGCTAATGAGTTTCCAGTGATATCACTCAAAACAGGCCTAAACCAAACAGGCCCTTAATTTTAAAGAAGTCTAAAGTCCAGTGTTGAATCGACACTTAAATGAGGGTGCACTCAAAACTTTGTGCTCTGCTTCAAATTTTGACGACTTTTTTTTTTTAAACTCTTTTTGGTTATTTTTTAGAGTTCCATATGACTTGGGATTTGGGAACCTTTTTTTTTTTTTTTTTTTTTGTCTTTCAAGAGTCTGAATGCATTAGGGAATACTAACTTTAAACACTTGATTAATTAAAAAAATTATTCAATTATTTAAAACCACTAAGCTCTTTAGCAAATTAGGCTATTAGAATTAATTACATGCATGCATCTCCACTATTATTTTTACCATGACCCAAAACAACTATTACACATAGTGACATAATAATTAATTAAAAGTTAAAATTAATGCTTTTAAGAACCAATCCTAATTAATCAATCATAATGAGACGTGATCCGCTCTGATTGCAAGGATGCATATCTGTCATTAAAATTTTATTTGGCTATAACTTGTACTCTAATGGTCTGATTTAAGCACACTATATATGGTTTTGATCATTAGAACTTCTAGATTTGTTTTCAACTAAGCACACTATATATGATTTGTCCCCCCCCCCCCCCCCCCCCCAAAAAAAAAAAAAAAAAAAAACCTTCACAAACTGAAAACACCGAAAGCCACAAAAGTTTTATATATATATATATAAAGTTAAGAGAAAATTTAATTAGATTTTCAATTAAAATCTAATTTTGCGCCACATGTCTCATATAAATTTTTTAATTTTTGGACAAGTGAGTTATTAGTGCAAAAATTGAAGAGTCAAAAAAATAAACAAGAAGGACAAATAAAGGTTTTGTTTGACTTTGACAAGTTATTGACATCTAGACCAAATTTAAATCAATGTAAACTAATCTCAGCACATTTTCAATTGGAGTCTAATTTTGTATCACATGTCTTACATAATTTTTTTTTTTTTTCATTTTAGTTCCAAGTGAGTTATTAGTGCAAAAGCCGAAGAGTCAAAAAAAAAATTGAAAGAAAGAAAGAAAAAGACAGGTTTAGTTTGACAAGGTATTGAAGTAATTGTTAGTGTCGGGGATTGGGGAAAATTAAATAAATAAATAAGAAAAATGGATTTTACATTATTTTGATTCTCTATGGGAATTTAGAATATTAATAAAATGAATGTAATGGCAAGTGGGTGAGTTGTATATGAACGCATTGATAAATGCGTGTAGTGGACATGGGTGGAATCAATGACACATTACTATTTGACAATTTGGTATTTGAAAGAAATTGATATAAGTGAGGGTCTATTAAATTTGACCATTTGGTGAAGTAAGGTTTGTTTAAAACGTATTTTATGTATTTACCTTATTGTAAATAAGTTTTTCTACGTGATGATTCTAACCTGTAAAACTTCACTTTACTTTTTTTTTTTTGGTGGTGGTTTTATCCTTTTCTATTGGCAACTAACTAGACATCACTTTTAGGAATTATGGATTTAGCAGCTAGTACAAAGGTTGCACCTAAAAATTTAGAAGAATTGAAATATGATACAATCTCATCATGGGAAGAAATATAGGAAATATAATGTTATGTTGGTTACCCTCCATTATTGGGTTACAAATATCATATCTAAAATAATAAATAAATAAAAAAAACCTAAAATGATAGAATTATATATTTGAAGAGATAGAGAGTTGGAAAATACTTTTAGAAATAGTTCAATTTTTTAGGAGGACAAATTATCTTCAATAATCTTTAGAAAATAAATTATGGATTATATCATATTACAAAATAATGATATATTCTCATGCATCGCGTGGGTCTACAAATAGTGTGTGTATATATATATATATGTGTGTGTAAAAGTTGAGGCGTAACATTTATTATTGTTATGCTCTTATTGAGCCACATTAGCATTCACATCACTTCTTTTTTTTTTTTTTTTTGGTTTTCCATCTTTATTGATTATTTATTGCAAATTAATTATTTGTGGCCAACATGATGCACTACACGCCATCATATACTCAAATTGTCTATTGTCTATATTGAAGCTCATTTCAACATTGAGTGTCATTTTCTTTCCTTCCTTCTATATATATATATAAGCACATCATCCACTTATTTTCTACCTCTTTTTTTCTCTTTTAAACTTTTCTTCTCACCACTCTAAAAATAAATAAATAAAAACAAAAACCTCTTCTTCTTCCTATTAGTCCACATATCTACAGCTTACACTTCCCTTCCCTCTTTGCCTCTTTACCTCCCCCACTACTCTCTAATTCACCATTACACTTTCTTCATCATTTTCTTTTTCTTATAATTTGACTCTTCTTCTTCCCATTTTATTTAGTATAAATTTGATATAAATTCTTCCATTCAATTCATATTTTTCTCACATAAAATTTTTGAGCTCTCTCTCTCTCTCTCTCTCTCTCTCTCTCTCTCTCTCTCTCTCTCTCTCTCTCTCTCTCGGTAATTTTTTGTTCTTTCTTATAACTATAATTAAGGTTGATAGTTTTTTTTAATATGTGTTTTGGAATTGTATTTTTTCAATTTTCCATCACAAAGTCTTCTCTCCCTTATATAGCTTCGGTTGAATTTTGATTTAGGTTAATACTTAGTTTTTTTTTTTTTTTTTGAAATATGAATTTAAGTTTATATCAAAACACAATCTACTTGACTATGAATATGAATATGCCTACGAATTGTTTGAATAATAAATGATTAAAAAGTCTATCTTTTATTTCTTTGATTTCATTTTAATTTTGGTTAAGGCAACATTGTAATTTTATGATAAATTTTGATTATCATGATAATCTCCTTATTCATTTAGAGATGAGAAATTTGATAAAATCATATTTTATTAAACTTGCTCATCCATTGCATGAGTTGTTAACTTTTTTTTTTTTTTTTAAACCTTATGTAAAGATTGTTCTCCATTTTTTCTAGTATTTATTAGAGGCAAAAACACAATTTTAGTCCTTTTATTTTGGGGCCACAATCAATTTGATCCCTACATTTTGGTAGAAATCAATTTGATCCTTGTTATTTTTAACTTACAGTTAATTTGGTCCCTACCGTTAACTTACTAACAGAAAATGTCTACATGGTAAACAGATTGTATAGTTGGCACATCAAAGCTTATATGGCCAACAAAATATTAATAAAACATTTTAAAATTAACATTTAAAAATGCCACATAAGCATTTGAATGATAAAAAATTCCACGTCAGAAAAAAATGCTAAAAGAAAAAAAAACCTTAAAAACACAAAAATTAAATAATAAAAAAATCATTAGAGTCATCAAAGGGCCAAAAATAGAACCTTAAAATTAAAATGAATTAAATTAATCTTTAAAATATATTCAAGCAAGAAGAAAACGAAATATAAAAAATCAAATAGGAAGAACAAAATTTGTAATCTTGAACCCTTTCATCAAAATTTTCAATCTCAATACAGAATGTCTATACAAATTATTCCAAAAATAAAATCAACAACATAAGTTAAACCAAAAATTTCTCTTTCGCACATATGATTCAACTAAATACATATTCAAACTTGTACAACCTATACATATTCAAACTTGTATTGCCAAAACCCAGATAGAGAAAAGAAGAAAAAAAAGCCAACATTTGCGATAACCCGCATCTTACTCCCCTAATTCCTTAAACATTTATCTTAGAATTCTCAGCAAATTTAGAAAATAGCAAACAGGTGAAAGGGAAACGATAACCCAGATCTGGGCAGAGGAGATGGAGCTCGAAGTCACTCGTCCATGGCAGATCAGCGATCTCGACCATGACAAATGAGGTTGGCTACGATGTGGATGGCAGCAACACAGCTGTTTGAATCTCGAGTTGACTGATCTAGGTATTGCTGGCTGGGTTGATAACTATGGCTTGATGGGTTTACTTGTAGCTCGATTGACTCGTGGTGGAGTGGTTGTCGGTGGTGCTAGGATTTGAGATTTTTGTAGGATTTGAATTCTCAGAGATTTTACATTTACCCACAAAGCTACATGCATAAGTTTGAGAAAATAGATGCTGGGTTAATTTTAACTCTATGTTTTTTATTTTTTTAATGTGTTTGATGAATTTTTAAAAAACGTTTTGCTGTATTTTTGGGTTTTTTTTTTTTTTTCCTGACGTACAGTTTTTGAGCATTCAAATGCTTGTGGCATTTTAAAATTTTTTTGGCCACATAAGCTTTAATGTGCCAATTATGCAATCCGTTTGTCACGTAGACATTTTTTGTTGGTAAGTTAATATGATAGGGACCAAATTAACTGTAGATTAAAAATAATAGAGACCAAATTGATTGCTACTAAAATGTAAGGACTAAATTGATTGTGACCCTAAAATGTAGGGACCAAAATAGTGTTTTTGCCTTTATTAGAATCAAAAGAAGAAAAAAAAGGGATAAAGGAAAGTTATCTGTTGACTTCTCTTATTTAGCTTGTATTAAAATAAAGTTGTTTTCCACTTCTAGAAAACAATTCTACCTTACATCAAGCTAAAATGAGGGAATTCAAACATGAGATAGATGACGCCATGCTAAATAAAAGAAATCAAATTATTGTTTTCCAATTTATTTAAAGGTTGCTATCGAATATAGGAATTAATGAGATAGTTTTTTACCCAAAAAATAAAAAGGTTTTTTGTAAAAGAATTCATTTCCCTAAAATTATAATGTTGTCTTTTTGATAATTCCCACTTTTTCCCGTGATTAGTTGTATAAAAAAATAATGGGTCAAAAATAATTATCTTTTAACTTTACTTATTTAATTCAGTGTTAAATTGAGCTGTTTTCTATAAATTTTGGTAAAAAACAACTCAATCTCATGCCAATCTAAGATACTATATGTCTAGGAAGTCATTAGATAGATGAATCAATAATATCATTCTTGACAAAAAAACTTAGAAAAAGGAAAAGGAAAATGGGCTCTCCAATTAACTGCTTATCAATCTTGGTAATCCCTCTACTAGTCACCTCTCTTTTCTACCAAGTTTCTGCGGTAGCTGACGAAGCCTTCCTAAGGAGCATTTGCCAGAAAACCAAGGACTTTGACTTTTGCTTAGCAACTTTAAAAGCAGACCCACGTACTGTTTCAGGGCCAGGTATTGCCAAAGTTTCTATTGCTATAGTCATTGATACAATACAAGTTTCCGTTGATCAAATCCCAGGTCTTTTTAAGACTCTCAGTGACCGAGTGGATAGGGTTCGAATGGAGAATTGCCAACGTGATTTTAATGATGGACTACTGACTTTGAGAGATGCATACGCGGCTTCGGCTTCAAAGAATTATGCTCAATCGAAAAGTTTGATTACAGATACAACTAACAAACTTCTAGCTTGTGATAATTCATACAAGGAGCCCCCAGTACGTAAATCGCCACTAGCAGATGCCACTTCCAAACTGTTAAAGAAATGTGATATTGCTGTCGCTGCGATTGATACTGTCAGTGGTTAATCTTAATGTGTATGTGATCTATAATAGAAATAGGCCAGCCAAGGCTTGAATGCTATGAATAAATGTAACCAAAAAAAAAAAAAAAAAAAACCCTTTACCCATCATGCATATGGATGTTTTCTATCGAGGCTTTCATGTTAAATTACCGATTGTTTTAAAAGTTTAAACTATTAGGATATAGTAAATTTAATCATTTAATTAATACTTCTAACACTTCTTCTCATATGTGGGCCGTAACTACTTTTTATTTGGTGAGACCAAACTTTTAATTGGTGAGACCGAACATCTAATACCATGAATTTAAATGGGAGATAAATTTAAATAGAGAAGACAAGAATTAAACTTAGGATCTCATGATCTAATACCATGTTAAATTAACGATTGTCCCAAAAGTTTAAACTATTAGAATATAGTAAATTTAATCATTTAACTAATACTTCTAACACTATTACTCCACATAAATAAAACCCTATTACCCATTATACCAGTTATTGTGATGGTTTATGGCTATTGTTTTCTACATTGTGAGTTTGTGATTAAAGAACATAGAAAGGGTAGTAGATAGTAATATGTTTTGAACTTTGTTTTTCTTTGGGGGGGGGGGGGGGGTGGGGGTTGGTCCTCAACGATTTTTCCAGGATTCTTATGCAAACCCCACATAAGTGTATGGCCTATTGCGTCCTAGTCTTACACATTGTGATTGAATAAAAATTCGTCTTTCTAATGAACACTCGCCTAGCTATGTTCTCTCTTATGGGTTTGTGGTTGCCTTGATTTTAGAATGGGTTTTTGTTGAGGGAGGTGTTTCTAACGGTGGGGACTTGCTGGGTTTTTTGCTAGGGTGAATTGTAAAAGAGTGAATTAAAATAGATAAAAATAAATAAATAAATAAATAAATTTGGGGGGTTTTTTTTAGTAAATGCTCTAATATGCAATATTGAAAGAACTCCATTAGAGTGTCCCTATCATTTTATCTAGGGTGGCAATTCATGTTCACGGGTCGAGTTTGTGTCATGTCAAGCCATGAGTATTCGGCTATATGGGTTGACCTGGACTCGACTTATTTAGTAAACATGTAAAAAATCATTAAACCTAACAAGGCCTATTTATTAAATCGGTCGATGGTTTTAAAAATCGAATCGAACTGGCCAGCCTAACCGGTTCAACCAAGAATTGGATACCAATCCGCTCCGGTAAAATCGAGAACCGGAGGCAAATCCGATTTTGTCTCGATTCGATTTTAAAACTATAACGTTTAAACCATTTAATTAACAAGTCATATAAAAGTCAATACAAATAACCTATTTGATTAATAATCGTACCTTGACAATAGCATGTTATCAATTCCTATATATCTAAAGTTAAAATACAATTACAACCATAAATATAGTAAAAAACATATAATTACAATAAAAAATTAAGCATTAATAATAACAAAAGCTAATTTCTTTATAAGCTAAACGAGTCAAATAGGTCAAAAAGGTTCACATATTGAACACGAACACAACCTGTTATTAAACAGGTCAGCTATATCAACCCGAATATGATCCAAACCCATTTAACCTTAACCCATGACATATTTATAAACAAGTTAGTAATGTTGATTTCGCAGATCGTGTCAGATTTGGCCACCTCTAATATTATCTCCCTAGCTCCTAGTTGCATACTACAGGAGAATGAGATCATTTTGTGGACTACCACATATCCAATGGGCTTTGTTTTCTCTTGAAAATACTCCACTACGAGTCTACGACCAATATTCTACATTCTCAATGCCCAAAGTTCAGTCCACGATCTATCTTCCAGGCCCTAGGAATAGACAGGTCGAGCTGGATGTTATAAAAGCACTGGCCCACCATATCCAGACCCAAAGAGATGCACCACAATGAGCAAATAGAAGCAAGCCTTTTCAGTCCACTTCATGTCATTTTTCAAACCACTTAGATATTTTATACCATAATATCCTCTCACAACGACACACACTTCAGAACAAGTGCTATCAGTTTTATCTGATGGAACATATATGTATCCATTTGGATACAAATTATTGCGTCTACGTTTATTGCATTCTTGTTTTAGCTTTTTTTTTTTTTTTTTACTGTGCAGCCTTTCAGCTTTTAAGGGACAAAGGTTATTGTTTATACACCGTGCATAAACAGTAACTGTAATTTTTGACCAATTTAACCGTAAACAGTGTACTGTGTACTGTTATGGGACTTACAAATTTCACTTTTCAGTAACTTTTTCATTAAAAATAGGTCTCACGACATTATTTATACATTTAAAAATTATTTTACTATAGTGTTTTCAGTTTTCAGTTTCAGGAAAATTAGTTGTTTAGATTGGTAACTCAAAAATTCATGCCTCGTACTAGGAACCAATTCCAAGGAATGGATGGTACTTCTGAGTTCTGAGGTTCCTGAATCCTTGAACGAATGGGAGCAAATCCAATCCCCATTTCATAAACTCCCTCCCACAAGTGTGGAACAAGATATGGTAGTTACTAGAGACAATAACTACCTCAACGATAACCATGAAGGCCTACAACAAGAAGTGCCTCCAGTATTGGACCTTGAACTTGAAGCCACTCAAGACCCAGATCCTGAACTAATGGCCTGTTTGGAAGTTTAGAGAGGGAGGAGAGTAGAGGGGAATGATTATCCTCCACCTTGTTTGGATATTTTTAAAATTAAGTAAGGAGGAGGAGAGTAATTAGTCTTTTCATTTGTAATTTTGTTAATATAGCAAGGGCAAATTTGGTAATTTATTTGGTCAAGCATTTTTATCCTTCACTCTCCTTCCAAATCTCTCCAATTTAGGGGAATTAAAAATGAGGGGTTGGAGGAGTTGAAACCCTTCCAAATCCCTCCCCCTCCTTCCTTAAAAAACTTCCAAACAAGGGTTTTAAATTACTCTTCCTCTCTCTACTCTACTCCCCCTCAATTTTTAAACATCCAAACAAACCATAAGTTCTTCATCATCAGTGTCATCGAATTCTGGAGGTGATGAGGAAAACGGAAGGTTGTCACAGCCCCAAGAGGCTAATGAGATAAGGAGGGTTTTGCGATTGCGTTTGGAGATTCTGAGAGCTGGGGTCTCCAAGGTGGCTTGTAGAGTTTGGAATTGCGCAGCATGTGCCAGGGGGTTTTGGTTGATTGCATTGGTAACTGGCGGGGGCGGAGCTAGGAATTTTTATTTGGGACCAAGTTGCGGCACTAATATATTTATCAAAACAACTCTCACATACATACATATATATATATATACACACATTTTTTTTTATTATACACACACACACACACATATATATACACTTTTATTTGATAAGTTATATATACACACACACACACACACACACAAACCTAACCAAAAAAAAAAAAAAAAAAAAAAAAAAAAAAAAAAAAGAGCTTAGTATTTTCAATCAAAATTATGTTTAATGGCAATCTTTCATAAAATAATTTTCATTTTTTCCATTTTCATAGTAAAAGTTTTACAAAATTTTATTTTAAATACAAATTATCAAATTTTATACTAAAGTAAGTAAAAAATCTTTCAATTGAACTAATGAAAATTTCAAAAACATAAATGATCCAAAACTAAGAGGAATAAATTAGTCTCTAAACATATTTGAAGCTATTTGCCTCTAACCTATTATGTGGCAACTAAGACACATTTCATGTATAGTTTTATTGACAAGATTTTTTTTAATGAATCAATGACTTGTTAATCGCCACATAACGGGTTAAAAAAGATATATTCAAACATGTTTGATGCAAAACTTTATTAAATATTTAATAAGAGTACATTTTACAATAAAAAATAGAATTGCGAAAAATAAAGTTATATCTTTATAACTATTAGAACGATTATATTTTTAAGAGCATCATTGGACTAATTCAAATATATGGGAGGGGCAACTCTTATTTTTATAAACTAAAATTTAAAAACATTAAAATAATTATATATATTTAAAAAAAAAATTAAAATGGGGGGGGGGGGGCATGGCCCCCCACCCTTCAACACAGCTCCGCCCCTGACTGGAGCGGCATTTGCTGTCATTCTTGTATGGCAGGGTGCAAAGGTAGTGTCAAGTTCTGTACAAAGAGAGCAAGGATCGTCTCATCATAGAGAAAGATGAGGTTCTTTGCTAAAAGCTTCATAATTTAAGACTTTTTTTAAAATAAAATCTAGTGAATTGATATGAATGATAGATTTGGATTCCTGAGTTTATCTGGGGTATGATTCTAGATTTCTTGTATCAGAATTGTTTTGAGTTTTTGGGCTCGTGTATGAATTAATGAATCAATTAAGTGAGAATTCTACTTATATCAGACCTTAAGAACTACCTGTGCTAACCATGATGTTTTAAATAATTGAGTACTGCAACTAAAGCTTGCCAACTATTGAAACTTAAATTGAAAATTCTAGGGGTTGTGATCTCAGTTCTACGGCTTATGCCTCATGAACATGGAACGAGGTTTATTGGATTCTAGCAACATTATAACGTGAACAATGTCTTGTCCATTTTTAAAACTGAACTACCTTATATGAAGCGCGGGTGTGTTTCGGGACTCGGGTGCGGGTGCAAGACTCGACAATTTTTGAAAAAGGTGGGTGCAGGTGCAGCGAGACTCGGCAATTAAAAAATTATTAAAAATATTTTTATTTATATTTTCTATATATTTTTACTATTAAAATATTCTTAAAAAACATATTACTATGCCTTGATTCACAAAACAAAGAAAGAAGAAGGCAAAAAACACAAAACAAAATACAAAACCAAAAAGAAGCAAAAAATATTCAAAATAAAATTGAGGAATGATAGATTTAGGGTGTTTGGGCCTCATTCAAAGCCGATTTCGGCTGTTCTGGCATGATTCAAGGCCGATTTCGGCCTGTTTCAGCCGGTTCGGTATATTTCGGCAGTTTCGGTCACCAGCCAATACGGCACGATTCTGGCCGAATCTGCCCGGTTTGGCGTGAATCGAAGCTGAATCGGCCCAAATAGAGCCAAGTTCGTGCGACTCCGTGAAAAAAAAAAGCTCAGACGCGGCGCCGATGCTCGGGCAACCGCATCGGGCCGCGTCAGACTCTAGTGCGGCACCCTCCCAGCCACGTCCATGCTTTCTAGACTACCTTGCAAATTGCACATGTAAACAAGTATGCTCTAGCATGTAACAGTACTTCCTCTCTATTTTGCAAGGGCGAGGACGTTTATATGTACAATAACATAGAAACAAAACTTTTTTCCTTAACTATTCAAGTGCTGATTGAAGTACAAGATTTGTCCTAAAACTCGTTTGGTTCTGATGATGTGCTGAAATCGTCAGTGAGTTATAGGCTCCAAGTTACGCCATTGAATACCTGTGGAGTAAAAACACAAGGACCAAGCAGAAGGCACCGGTGTGGTACTGGCCAAGAACCTTCCGAAGGTCAAGTCAGTGAATGAGAAATCTCTAAAAACTCTATAATGAGAAAGCTACGGATTTTTTGCGTACCTGAGAAAAGAGGAGATTTGGTGCTTATATAGTGGCGAGTAGTGAGTCAAGATCCCTCGAAAGTAGGGATCTTTCCTTGTAGAGGAGATTTGGTATTAGGGTTTTCGTAATTCTAGGGTGTCTTTCCATATGGGGAAGATATGAGAGCGTGATAAGGTATTTGTACGTGAAGTGCAAGATATTTCCATACATGAATATTCGTGAGGACCAAGTAAGGCCACGTAAGACCCGTCAGCTTCTCCACCTTGTCGGCCTTATGGTCCCCCGTCGCTTTAGGTTTTCTCGTCGGTTTGTGGGGGAGATGTATCCGTCAGCTTTTGTGGTGGTGTCATCCATTGAAAATGTCATCGGTTTGATAAAGGTGTGTTACCTCTATCATAGTCTCTTCGGAGCCTCTATCACCTTCTTGTGAAGCCGACGATCTCGTAGAGTTCGTCCGCTGTCCTAGCCTTCTGTTTATAAGTCAATTTACTTTTGTCGAATATAGCCCTATCAAGTTCTTTAGTTTTATTGAACTTCCCTTCTACCCCCCAAAAAAACAAAAAACTAAAAAAGTATTTGTTAGTGTATTTTTGGTATACTCTTCTCTTTATTTGCATGCAAGACGACAAGAAGGATAAAAGAAATTGTAAAAAAGACGTTAAATCATAACAAAGAGGAGCACAGTTTTTGCTCAAGAGAGGAGCAAAGTTTGAACTTGGATAATGTTGGGACATCGCAAACTAAATTCACCACTGTTCAAGACCATTGCAATTTGCAACCCCATAACTGTCATTATGAGCCAAAATCACGATCACCAACTACAACCCAGACCCCCCTTAAGGCTATCTCAACCCAAAAATAAAATCACCACTGCCACCCAAAATTGTGTCACCATCAGAGCCATTCAAAGCCAATCAAGGAGAGAGGAGAGCCAAAAAAAAAAAAGAGGTAGAGAACAAGGAGTAGGTGCTCACAAGTTATATAATCATTCTATATAAAAATAAAAATAAAAAAGAAGAGACAAAAACTGAGAAGAAAATAGGAGAAAAAATGGTTGTGGTGGGGCAGTGTTTTTATTTATTGCTTTATGGAAATGAGAATCCAAAATGAAAAATTACTTGGATTTGATCCTAACTACAATCTTAGAAAGTCCACTCACTTTGTCAAAAAAAAAAAACAACAACAACTAATAAAATGCATGTCATTAATTTCGAGTTACATTCTAAAAAATGAAAATTGTGGCATATGACTTAGTTTATGATTTGTGAACCATTGATCTAAAATCAAGTGTTAGATTATGGAGTGTAAAGATGTTTGATACTCACCCCGTTTGGTGAATCGTTGTTCTAAAATGTGGTAGTCATGGTCATGCCATGCAAATATTATCCAAAACTGTGACAAAACATAAAATTTGCATATTATGTTCAATAAAACAGATCAAAGATTAGGATTTTTAAAAAGTTTTGATCATGTTATAAACAATAATATTAGACGGGCATTATGTTCATAGTGGTTCATCCCATATCATCAAAAGTAAACACCATGACATATATCACATATCTATAGTCATGAATCTATTCGGTGAAAGGATTATGCCTGCATGCAAGAGTGGAATTGTATGTTCCTAATGGCTTGAATCTAGGTGTGACCAAGGGTGTAGCCAGGATTTTTTATTTGGGGGGCCGAGTTACATATTTGTATGTTCGTCATAATTCATAAATGTATTTGTATACAAAATGATCAAATTTAAAATATAATAATATATCTAAACTCAAATGAGTGTACAAAATTTTTCTAATTTACTATAAACATGTACCAAAATAAATAAAAAAATTCAAAATAATAAAAATAAAAACTTGGCATCTCCTATAAGAGTTATGCTCATCGTCAATCCTTCATTAAATAAAATTCATTCATTATGAATTCTATAGGGCAATTCTTAGCAATTTCTTTTTCAATTCTTAAAAAATAAATAAATAAATAAATCTTATGTCTATGGCAGCCTAAATTCTCTTCTAAAAACAAATTAATGTTAGCACAACTTATCAAGCAACTAGATCCAAGTAGTAAAAGATAAAATTCAAATTTGTGGGGGAAAAAAAACCTTGTAAGTTTGAACAATGCACTATGTACATTGCACTTTAACAATTGAATACACAAAGAACACAATGCACTCTTGTATGTTTATAAAATATAAAAAGAAAGGACACAAGCCGGCTAGGCATTTGTTATAGGTTTTGCTAAAAGGCTATGTTTTGTCTGGGTGGAGGTCTATTCATTTGAGAAACCAATAGTGGGGTGGACTGAATGTACATTGCAAATTTCAAAGGAAAGAAAATACAAACCATGGACTTGGGCTTAAATTTTTTGGGGGGCCAATCATTCAATTTTAGAAGCCCAAATTATTTTTTACCTCAAATTAATATATTATTACAAAGGATTTCGATAGTTTTTTTGGGGGGAATGTTTTAGGTGGCTCCGCCTTGGGTGCAACACGTTCTTCCTTCAAACTTGGAATTTGGAAAACACTTTCAGATGGTTTGATTCCTTGGTTTTGATCAAAACTTGGATCGATTAGGCATCACCTCCTTGGATCAAGACTTGGACCAGTGGAGCTTAGACAACACCTCCATCCTTGGAAGACAACACCTCCATCCTTGTTTTTCAAGTTCTCTTTGAAAATTTTGGTAGGATTACTACATATTCTTGATGATTTGAGATTAGAAATGGATTGAGGACTAAGGAAGTCAAGTTTATGCTAGGGAAGTCATAAACATGAAGTCTTTTGAAGGAGTATAGTACTAGAGTGTCATGATTGACAGAAAGGATTAGCAATCACATAATGGCTATTTCCTAAAAATCTCTCTCAAAGATTTCTATGTGCTTTGCAATTGGGGAGGCCTCCTCTGTTTAGAAAAGGGAACGGCTTGTGTCCAATGGCTTGCTCCACTAGATAGG
The DNA here is from genome assembly GCA_032878915.1 of Castanopsis chinensis. Lineage (NCBI taxonomy): Eukaryota > Viridiplantae > Streptophyta > Magnoliopsida > Fagales > Fagaceae > Castanopsis > Castanopsis chinensis. The sequence continues at coordinate 6,338,134 of JAVQMG010000133.1, forward strand.
TTGGGAGACGTTCACGTGTTCACATCGCAACTTGTCCAACGGCCAGTTCCATTGGACATTTTGGGATATGGACACGTGTCCAAGGCTGGCCATTAGACACAAACACCACCCTTTATGAAAAGGGAAGAAGTTTTGGGTTGAGGAGTTAGAGCGAGTTTGAGACTCTCCAAGCCTTGCATCTCACAAAATAAGACAAAATTCACAAGAGTGAGCTTTTTGAAAAAAAAAAAAAAAAAAAAAAAAAAAAAACCAAAAAATTACTTAATTTTAGATAAGTCTAAAGTCCCAGCGTTGAATCGACACTTAAATGAGGGTGCACTCAAAACTTTGTGCTCTGCTTCAAATTTTGACGACTTTTTTTTTTAACTCTTTTTGGTTATTTTTTAGAGTTCCATATGACTTGGGATTTGGGAACCTATATTTTTTGGTCTTTCAAGAGTCTGAATGCATTAGGGAATCCTAACTTTAAACACTTGATTAATTAAAAAAATTATCCAATTATTTAAAACCACTAGCTCTTTAGCAAATTAGGCTATTAGAATTAATTACACGCATGCATCTCCACTATTATTTTTACCATGACCCAAAACAACTATTACACATAGTGACATAATTAATTAAAAGTTAAAACTAATGCTTTTAAGAACCAATCCTAATTAATCAATCATAACGAGACGTGATCCGCTCTGATTGCAAGGATGCATATCTGTCATTAAAATTTTTTTTTGGCTATAACTTGTACTCTAATGGTCTGATTTAAGCACACTATATATGGTTTTGATCATTAGAACTTTTAGATTTGTTTTCAATGAAGCACACTATATATGATTTGTCCTCCCCCCCCCCCCCCCCAAAAAAAATCTTCACAAACTGAAAACGCCGAAAGCCACAAAAGTTTATGTGTGTGTGTGTGTGTGTGTGTATATATATATATATATATAAAGTTAGGAGAAAATTTAATTAGATTTTCAATTAAAATCTAATTTTGCGTCACATATCTCATATAAAGTTTTTAATTTTTGTACAAGTGAGTTATTAGTGCAAAAATTGAAGAGTCAAAAAAATAAATAAGGAGGACAAATAAAGGTTTTGTTTGACTTTGACAAGGTATTGACATCTAGACCAAATTTAAATCAATGTAAACTAATCTCAGAACATTTTCAATTGGAGTCTAATTTTGTATCACATGTCTTACATAATCTTTTTTCATTTTAGTTCCAAGTGAGTTATTAGTGCAAAAGCCGAAGAGTAAAAAAAAAAAACTTGAAAGAAAGAAAGAAAAAGAAAGGTTTAGTTTGACAAGGTATTGAAGCAATTGTTAATGATGGGGATTCAGGAAAATTAAATAAATAAATAAGAAAAATGGAGTTTATATTATTTTCATTCTCTGGGGAATTAAGAACATTAATAAAATGAATGTAATGGCAAGTGGGTGAGTTGTATATGGACACATAGATAAATGTGTGTAGTGGACATGGGTGGAATCAATGACACATTACTATTTGACAATTTGGTATTAGAAAGAAATTGATATAGTGAGGGTCTATTAAATTTGACCATTTGGTGAAGTAAGGTTTGTTTAAAACGTATTTTATTTATTTACCTTATTGTAAATAAGTTTTTCTACATGATGATTCTAACCTGTAAAACTTCACTTTACTTTTTTTTTTTTTTTTTTTTGTGGTGGTCTTATCCTTTTCTATTGGCAACTAACTAAACATCACTTTTTGGAATTAAGGATTTAGCAGCAAGTACAAAGGTTGCACCTGAATATTTAGAAGAATTGAAATACGATACAATCTCATCATGGGAAGAAATGTAGGAAATATAATGTTATGTTGGTGTCCCTCCATTATTGGGTTACAAATATCATATCTAAAAAAAAAGAAAAAACCTAAAATAATAGAATTATATATTTGTAGAGATAGAAAGTTGGAAAATACTTTTAGAAATAGTTCAATTTTTTAGGAGGACAAATTATCTTCAATAATCTTTAGAAAATAAATTATGGATTATATCATATTACAAAATCATGATATATTCTCGCATCGCGTGGGTCTACGAAAAGTGTATATATATATATATCTAAAAGTTAAGGTATAGCATTTATTATTGCTATGCTCCTATTCATATTAGCATTCACATCACTTTTTTTTTTTTAATTTTTTGGTTTCCATCTTTATTGATTGTTTATTGCAAATTAATTATTTGTGGCCAACATGATGCACTACACGCCATCATAAACTCAAATTGTCTATTGTCTATATTGAAGCTCATTTCAACATTGAGTGTCATTTTCTTTCCATCCTTCTATATATATATATATATATATAAGCACATCATCCACTTATTTTCTACCTCTTATTTTTTCTTTTAAACTTTTCTTCTCACTACTCTAAAAATAAATAAATAAAAACAGAAACCTCTTCTTCTTCCTATTAGTCCACATATCTACGGCTTACACTTCCCTTCCCTCTTTACCTCCCCCACTACTCTCTACTTCACCATTACACTTTCTTCATCATTTTCTCTTTCTTATAATTTGACTCTTCTTCTTCCCATTTTATTTAGTATAAATTTGATATAAATTCTTCCATTCAATTCATATTTTTCTCACATAAAAACTGTGAGTACTCTCTCTCTCTCTCTCTCTCTCTCTCTCTCTCTCTCTCTCTCTCTCTCTCTCTCTCGGTAATTTTTTGTTCTTTCTTATAACTCTAATTAAGGTTGATAGTTTTTTTTAATATATGTTTTGGAATTGTATTTTTTCAATTATCCATCACAAAGTCTTCTCTCTCCCTTTTATAGCTTCGGTTGAATTTTGATTTAGGTTAATACTTAGTTTTTTTTTTTTTGAAATATGAATTTTAAGTTTATATCAAAACACAATCTACATGACTATGAATATGAATATGCCTACCAATTGTTTGAATAATAAATGATTAAAAAGTCTATCTTTTATTCCTTTGATTTCATTTTAATTTTGGTTAAGGTAACATTGTAATTTTATGATGAATTTTGATTATCATGATAATCTCCTTATTCATTTAGAGATAAGAAATTTGAATAATTAATTTAAAACTTATAAAATTTAATTGTATATTATTCAAATATAACACACTACAACAGAAGTTAGATGAGAAATTTGATAAAATCATATTTTATTAAACTTGCTCATCCATTGCATGTGCTGTTAACTTTTTTTTTTTTTTTTTTTTTCCTTTTTTTCTAAACCTTATGTAAAGATTGTTCTCCACTTTTTCTTGTATTTATTAGAGGCAAAAACACAATTTTAGTCCTTGTATTTTGGGGTCACAATCAATTTGATCCGTACATTTTGGTAGAAATCAATTTGATCTTTGTTATTTTCAACTTATAGTTAATTTGGTCTCTACCGTTAACTTACTGATGGAAAATGTCTACGTGGCAAACAGATTGTATAGTTGGCACATCAAAGCTTATGTGGCCAATAAAATATTAATAAAACATTTTAAAATTAACATTTAAAAATGCCACATAATTTTGAATGATAAAAAATTCCACGTAAAAAAAAATGCTAAAAGAAAAGAAAAAAAACTTAAAAACACAAAAATTAAACAATAAAAAAATCATCAGAGTCATCAAAGGGCCAAAAAAAGAACCTTAAAATTAAAATGAATTAACTTAATCTTTAATATTCAAGCAAGAAGAACACGAAATATAAAAAATCAAATAGGAAGAACAAAATTTGTAATCTTGAAACCTTTCATCAAAATTTTCTATTTCAATATAGAATGTCTATACAAATTATTCCAAAAATAAAATCAACAACATAAGTTAAACCAAAAGTTTCTCTTTCACACATATGATTCAACTAAATACATATTCAAACTTGTACAACCTATACATATTCAAACTTGTATTGCCAAAACCCATATAGAGAAAAAAGAAAAAAATGCCAACATTTGCGATAACCCGCATCTTACTCCCCTGATTCCTTAAACATTCATCTTAAAACTTTCAGCAAATTTAGAAAATCGCAATAGGTGAAAGGGAAACGATAACCCAGATCGGGGCAGAGGAGATGGAGCTCGAAGTCACTCATCCATGGCAGATCGGCGATCTCGACCATGAAAAATGAGGTTGGCTACGATGTGGATGGCAGCAACACAACTCTTTGAATCTTGAGTTGACTGATCTAGGTATTGCCGGCTGGGTTGATAACTGTGGCTTGATGAGTTTACTTGTAACTCGGTTGACTCGTGGTGGAGTGGTTGTCGGCGGTGCCAGGATTTGGGATTTTTGTAGGATTTGAATTCTCAGAGATTTTACATTTACCCAGAAAGCTACACGCATTAAGTTTGAGAAAATAGATGCTAGGTTAATTTTAACTCTATGTTTTTTTATTTTTTAATGTGTTTGATGAATTTGTAAAAAACGTTTTGCTGTATTTTTGGGTTTTTTTTCCCTGATGTGAAGTTTTTGATCATTCAAATGTTTATGTGGCATTTTAAAATTTTTTTGGCCACATAAGCTTTAATGTGCCAATTATGCAATCCGTTTGCCACATAGATATTTTCTATCATTAAATTAATGGTAGGGATCAAATTAACTGCAGATTGAAAATAATAAAGACCAAATTGATTACTACCAAAATGTAAGGACTAAATTGATTGTGACCCTAAAATGTAGGGACCAAAATAGTGTTTTCACCTTTATTATCAAAAGAAGAAAAAAAAAAAGGAGATGAAGGAAAGTTATCTATTGACTTCCCTTATTTAGCTTGTATTAAAATAAAGTTGTTTTCCACCTCTAGAAAACAATTCTACCTTACGTCAAGCTAAAAAGAGGGAATTCAAACATGAGATAGATCACGCCATGCTAAATAAAGGAAATCAAATTATTGTTTTCCAATTTATTTAAAGGTTGCTATCAAATATAGGAATTAATGAGATAGTTTTTTACCCAAAAAAAAAAAAAAAGAAGGTTTTTTGTAAAAGAATTCATTTCCCTAAAATTATAATATTGTCTTTTTTATGGTTCCCACTTTTTCCCGTGATTAGTTGTATAAAAAAAATAATGGGTCAAAAATAATTATCTTTTAACTTCACTTATTTAATTCGGTGTTAAATTGAGCTGTTTTCTATAAATTTTGGTCAAAAACAACTCAATCTCATGCCAGTCTAAGATACTATATATCTAGGAAGTCATTAGATAGATGAATCAATAATACCATTCTTGACAACAGAACTTAGAAAAAGGAAAAGGAAAATGGGCTCTCCAATTAACTGCTTATCAATCTTGGTAATCCCTCTACTAGTCACCTCTCTTTTCTACCAAGTTTCTGCAGTAGCTGACGAAGCCTTCCTAAGGACCGTTTGCCAGAAAACCAAGGACTTTGACTTTTGCTTAGCAACTTTAAAAGCAGACCCACGTACTGTTTCAGGGCCACGTATTGCCATAGTTTCTATTGCTATAGTCATTGATACAATACAAGTTACCGTTGATCAAATCCCAGGTCTTTTTAGGACTCTTAGTGACCGAGTGGATAGGGTTCGAATGGTGAATTGCCAACGTGATTTTAATGATGGACTACAGACTTTGAGAGATGCATACGCGGCTTCGGCTTCAAAGAATTATGCTCAATCGACAAGTTTGATTATAGATACAACTAACAAACTTCTAGCTTGTGATAATTCATATAAGGACCCCCCAGTACGTAAATCGCCACTAGCAGATGCCACTTCCAAACTGTTAAAGAAATGTGATATTGCTGTCGCTGCAATTGATACTATCAGTGGTTAAACATAATGTGTATGTGATCTATAATAGAAATAGATCGGGGCTTTCATGTTAAATTACAGATTGTTTTAAAAGTTTAAACTATTAGGATACAGTAAATTTAATCATTTAACCAATACTTCTAACACTTCCTCTCATATGTGGGCCATAACTACCTTTTAATTAGTGAGACTGAACATGTGAAAATTTAAATGGGAGATAGAGTAGACAAGACAAGAATTAAACTCAGGATCTCTTGATCTAATACCATGTCAAATTAATGATTGTCCCAAAAGTTTAAACTATTAGGATATAGTAAATTTAATCATTTAACTAATACTTCTAACACTAGTACTCCACATCCCTGTTACCCATTATGCTAGGGAAGTCATAAACATGAAGTCTTTTGAAGGAGAATAGTACTAGAGTGTCGTGATTGACAGAAAGGATGGGCAATCACATAATGGTTATTTCCTAAAAATCTCTCTCAAAGATTTCTATGTGCTTTGCAAGTGGGGAGGCCTCCTATATTTATAAAAGGGAACGGCTTGTGTCTAGTGGCCAGTTCTACTGGATACGTTGAGATACGTACACGTGTCCACATCGCAACTTGTCCTGTGGCTAGTTCCACTGGACATTTTGGGATATGGACACGCGTTCAAGGCTGGCCATTAGACACAAACGCCACCCTTTATAAAAAGGGAAGAAGTTTTGGGTTGAGGAATTTGAGCGAGTTTGAGACTCTCCAAGCCTTGCATCTCACAAAATAAGACAAAATTCACAAGAATGAAAAAAAAAAAAAAAAAAAAAAAAAAAAAAAAAAAAAAAAAAAAAACCCAAAGAATGACTTAGGGCCTGTTTGGTTTAAAACTTACCACCACTCAATTTTCATCACTCAATTCTCGATTCTCAATTCTCATCACTCATCACTTAAAATACCTCAATTTTTCAAACCCTCTGTTTGGCACCTTAACTCATACCAGTTTTCAACTTCAAAACCGTGAGACCCACACACTGACATAACCCAGTGTTACTACTGTTACTACCCGCGTCTTTAACAAAAAAATATCTTCCTCCCTTACTTCTCTCATCCTCTCACCTTTCATTTCTCTGACTCTCTCTCTTTCCTATCAAATTTTTTTTGGCTATTTCTCTTTCTCTGTCTCTCCCCTTTTCACTCTATATTTGATTTTTTTTCCAATCTTCTCTTTTTTTTTTTTTTTCTCTTCTTTGTTTCTTTCTTAACTATTTTTGGTTGGTTTGAACCGGTGGTAATTGGGTTTAAAGTGGTGGGTTGTTTCAATGGTGGGTTCGGATTGGTGATGGTGGGTTGATCGGGTTTTTGGAGCTGGGTTACGGTGGAGATCGGGTTTAAGATTGGATTTTTGGGGTTGGGTTACGGTGGCGATTGGGTTATGGGTCCCGGCGTGGCTTGAATCGGTGTTTCGGTGGTGTTATAATGGAGATCGGGTTATGGGTCGGCGTTTGGAAATCGGGTGATGGGTCGGCGTTTGGAGATGGGTCGGCGTTATGTTTTCAGTTTTCCAATCTAGGCTGAGCTTGAACCAATCTAGTGGTTGCTTGTGGTGGTTGCTCGTGACGGTGATGACTGGTGTGGTGGTGGCGACTTGTGGAGGAGCAACGAAGGGTCAGTGAGAAGAGAGAGCTCTGGGTAAAAGAAAAAAAAATGAAGAAGGAGAAATGACAGAGAACGGGTGGAGAGAGAAAAAGAAAATAGAGAGAAGAAAGAGAGAGGATAAAGTAACAGACAGGTAACAAAATGGCCCCTATAGAGGTCAAAAATTTACACAACTGCCACTAAGATACATAACTCAGAAACTGAAAACACCAATTTGGTGTTTTCAGTTTTCATCACTCCCACTCAAAATTTTTGAGTTTGAGTGATGAAAACAAGATTAAGAAAATCAAGCCAAACAAAAAACATTGTGTGGGTCCCACGTTTTTTCATCACTGGCTTATGAGTTTCCAGTGATATCACTCAAAACAGGCCTAAACCAATCAGGCCCTTAATTTTAAAGAAGTCTAAAGTCCAGTGTTGAATCGACACTTAAATGAGGGTGCACCCAAAACTTTGTGCTTTGCTTCAAATTTTGACGACTTTTTTTTTTTTTTTTAACTCTTTTTGGTTATTTTTTAGAGTTCCATATGACTTGGGATTTGGGAACCTATTTTTTTTTTTTTTTTTTTGTCTTTCAAGAGTCTGAATGCATTAGGGAATACTAACTTTAAACACTTGATTAATTAAAAAAATTATTCAATTATTTAAAACCACTAAGCTCTTTAGCAAATTAGGCTATTAGAATTAATTACATGCATGCATCTCCACTATTATTTTTACCATGACCCAAAACAACTATTACACATAGTGACATAAGAATTAATTAAAAGTTAAAACTAATGCTTTTAAGAACCAATCCTAATTAATCAATCATAATGAGACGTGATCCGCTCTGATTGCAAGGATGCATATCTGTCATTAAAATTTTATTTGGCTATAACTTGTACTCTAATGGTCTGATTTAAGCACACTATATATGGTTTTGATCATTAGAACTTCTAGATTTGTTTTCAACTAAGCACACTAGATATGATTTGTTCCCCCCCCCCCCCCCCCCCCCCCAAAAAAAAAAAAAAAAAACCTTCACAAACTGAAAACACCGAAAGCCACAAAAGTTATATATATATATATATATATATATATAGTTAAGAGAAAATTTAATTAGATTTTCAATTAAAATCTAATTTTGCGCCACATGTCTCATATAAATTTTTTAATTTTTGGACAAGTGAGTTATTAGTGCAAAAATTGAAGAGTCAAAAAAATAAACAAGAAGGACAAATAAAGGTTTTGTTTGACTTTGACAAGTTATTGACATCTAGACCAAATTTAAATCAATGTAAACTAATCTCAGCACATTTTCAATTGGAGTCTAATTTTGTATCACATGTCTTACATAATTTTTTTTTTCATTTTAGTTCCAAGTGAGTTATTAGTGCAAAAGTCGAAAGTCAAAAAAAAAATTGAAAGAAAGAAAGAAAGAAAACGACAGGTTTAGTTTGACAAGGTATTGAAGTAATTGTTAGTGTCGGGGATTGGGGAAAATTAAATAAATAAATAAGAAAAATGCAGTTTATATTATTTTGATTCTCTATGGGAATTTAGAATATTAATAAAATGAATGTAATGGCAAGTGGGTGAGTTGTATATGAACACATTGATAAATGCGTGTAGTGGACATGGGTGGAATCAATGACACATTACTATTTGACAATTTGGTATTTGAAAGAAATTGATATAAGTGAGGGTCTATTAAATTTGACCATTTGGTGAAGTAAGGTTTGTTTAAAACGTATTTTATGTATTTACCTTATTGTAAATAAGTTTTTCTACGTGATGATTCTAACCTGTAAAACTTCACTTTACTTTTTTTTTTTGGTGGTGGTTTTATCCTTTTCTATTGGCAACTAACTAGACATCACTTTTAGGAATTAAGGATTTAGCAGCTAGTACAAAGGTTGCGCCTAAAAATTTAGAAGAATTGAAATATGATACAATCTCATCATGGGAAGAAATATAGGAAATATAATGTTATGTTGGTTACCCTCCATTATTGGGTTACAAATATCATATCTAAAATAATAAATAAATAAAAAAAAACCTAAAATGATAGAATTATATATTTGAAGAGATAGAGAGTTGGAAAATACTTTTAGAAATAGTTCAATTTTTTAGGAGGACAAATTATCTTCAATAATCTTTAGAAAATAAATTATGGATTATATCATATTACAAAATAATGATATATTCTCATGCATCGCGTGGGTCTACAAATAGTGTATATATATATATATATATATATATCTAAAAGTTGAGGCGTAGCATTTATTGTTGTTATGCTCTTATTGAGCCACATTAGCATTCACATCACTTCTTTTTTTTTTTTTTTTGGTTTTCCATCTTTATTGATTATTTATTGCAAATTAATTATTTGTGGCCAACATGATGCACTACACGCCATCATATACTCAAATTGTCTATTGTCTATATTGAAGCTCATTTCAACATTGAGTGTCATTTTCTTTCCTTCCTTCTATATATATATATAAGCACATCATCCACTTATTTTCTACCTCTTTTTTTCTCTTTTAAACTTTTCTTCTCACCACTCTAAAAATAAATAAATAAAAACAAAAACCTCTTCTTCTTCCTATTAGTCCACATATCTACAGCTTACACTTCCCTTCCCTCTTTGCCTCTTTACCTCCCCCACTACTCTCTAATTCACCATTACACTTTCTTCATCATTTTCTCTTTCTTATAATTTGACTCTTCTTCTTCCCATTTTATTTAGTATAAATTTGATATAAATTCTTCCATTCAATTCATATTTTTCTCACATAAAATCTTTGAGCTCTCTCTCTCTCTCTCTCTCTCTCTCTCTCTCTCTCTCTCTCTCTCTCTCTCTCTCTCTCAGTAATTTTTTGTTCTTTCTTATAACTATAATTAAGGTTGATATATTTTTTTAATATGTGTTTTGGAATTGTATTTTTTCAATTTTCCATTACAAAGTCTTCTCTCCCTTTTATAGCTTCGGTTGAATTTTGATTTAGGTTAATACTTAGTTTTTTTTTTTTTGAAATATGAATTTAAGTTTATATCAAAACACAATCTACATGACTATGAATATGAATATGCCTACCAATTGTTTGAATAATAAATGATTAAAAAGTCTATATTTTATTTCTTTGATTTCATTTTAATTTTGGTTAAGGCAACATTGTAATTTTATGATGAATTTTGATTATCATGATAATCTCCTTATTCATTTAGAGATGAGAAATTTGATAAAATCATATTTTATTAAACTTGCTCATCCATTGCATGAGCTGTTAACTTGTTTTTTTTTAAACCTTATGCAAAGATTGTTCTCCACTTTTTCTAGTATTTATTAGAGGCAAAGACACAATTTTAGTCCTTGTATTTTGGGGCCACAATCAATTTGATCCCTACATTTTAGTAGAAATCAATTTGATCCTTGTTATTTTCAACTTACAGTTAATTTGGTCCCTACTGTTAACTTACTAGCGGAAAATGTCTACGTGGCAAACAGATTGTATAGTTGGCACATCAAAGCTTATATGGCCAATAAAATATTAATAAAACATTTTAAAATTAACATTTAAAAATGCCACATAAGCATTTGAATGAAAAAAAATTCCACGTCAGAAAAAAATGCTAAAAGAAAAAAAAAACTTAAAAACACAAAAATTAAATAATAAAAAAATCATTAGAGTCATCAAAGGGCCAAAAATAGAACCTTAAAATTAAAATGAATTAAATTAATCTTTAATATATATTCAAGCAAGAAGAAAACGAAATATAAAAAATCAAGTAGGAAGAACAAAATTTGTAATCTTGAACCCTTTCATCAAAATTTTCAATCTCAATACAGAATGTCTATACAAATTATTCCAAAAATAAAATCAACAACATAAGTTAAACCAAAAATTTCTCTTTCGCACATATGATTCAACTAAATACATATTCAAACTTGTACAACCTATACATATTCAAACTTGTATTGCCAAAACCCAGATAGAGAAAAGAAGAAAAAAAAGCCAACATTGACGATAACCCACATCTTACTCCCCTGATTCCTTAAACATTTATCTTAGAATTCTCAGCAAATTTAGAAAATAGCAACAGGTGAAAGGGAAACGATAACCCAGATCTGGACAGAGGAGATGGAGCTCAAAGTCACTCGTCCATGGCAGATCAGCGATCTCGACCATGAAAAATGAGGTTGGCTACGATGTGGATGGCAGCAACACAACTGTTTGAATCTCGAGTTGACTGATCTAGGTATTGTTGGCTGGGTTGATAACTGTGGCTTGATGGGTTTACTTGTAGCTCAGTTGACTCATGGTGGAGTGGTTGTCGGTGGTGCTAGGATTTGAGATTTTTGTAGGATTTGAATTCTCAGAGATTTTACATTTACCCACAAAGCTACACGCATTAAGTTTGAGAAAATAGATGCTGGGTTAATTTTAACTCTATGTTTTTTATTTTTTTAATGTGTTTGATGAATTTTAAAAAAATGTTTTGCTATATTTTTGGGTTTTTTTTTTTTCCTGACGTGCAGTTTTTGAGCATTCAAATGCTTGTGGCATTTTAAAATTTTTTTGGTCACATAATGTGCCAATTATGCAATCCGTTTGTCACGTAGACATTTTTTGTTGGTAAGTTAATATGGTAGGGACCAAATTAACTGCAAATTAAAAATAATAGAGACCAAATTGATTGCTACTAAAATGTAAATACTAAATTGATTGTGACCATAAAATGTAGGGACCAAAATAGTATTTTCGCCTTTATTAGAATCAAAAGAAGAAAAAAAAAGGGGATAAAGGAAAGTTATCTGTTGACTTCTCTTATTTAGCTTGTATTAAAATAAAGTTGTTTTCCACCTCTAGAAAACAATTCTACCTTACATCAAGCTAAAAAGAGGGAATTCAAACATGAGATAGATGACGCCATGCTAAATAAAAGAAATCAAATTATTGTTTTCCAATTTATTTAAAGGTTGCTATTGAATATAGGAATTAATGAGATAGTTTTTTACCCAAAAAATAAAAAGGTTTTTTGTAAAAGAATTCATTTCCCTAAAATTATAATGTTGTCTTTTTTATGGTTCCCACTTTTTCCCTTGATTAGTTGTATAAAAAAATAATGGGTCAAAAATAATTATCTTTTAACTTCACTTATTTAATTCGGTGTTAAATTGAGCTGTTTTCTATAAATTTTGGTCAAAAACAACTCAATCTCATGCCAATCTAAGATACTATATATCTAGGAAGTCATTAGATAGATGAATCAATAATATCATTCTTGACAAAAAAACTTAGAAAAAGGAAAAGGAAAATGGGCTCTCCAATTAACTGCTTATCAATCTTGGTAATCCCTCTACTAGTCACCTCTCTTTTCTACCAAGTTTCTGCGGTAGCTGACGAAGCCTTCCTAACGAGCATTTGCCAGAAAACCAAGGACTTTGACTTTTGCTTAGCAACTTTAAAAGCAGACCCACGTACTGTTTCAGGGCCAGGTATTGCCAAAGTTTCTATTGCTATAGTCATTGATACAATACAAGTTTCCGTTGATCAAATCCCAGGTCTTTTTAAGACTCTCAGTGACCGAGTGGATAGGGTTCGAATGGAGAATTGCCAACGTGATTTTAATGATGGACTACTGACTTTGAGAGATGCATACGCGGCTTCGGCTTCAAAGAATTATGCTCAATCGAAAAGTTTGATTACAGATACAACTAACAAACTTCTAGCTTGTGATAATTCATACAAGGAGCCCCCAGTACGTAAATCGCCACTAGCAGATGCCACTTCCAAACTGTTAAAGAAATGTGATATTGCTGTCGCTGCGATTGATACTGTCAGTGGTTAATCTTAATGTGTATGTGATCTATAATAGAAATAGGCCAGCCAAGGCTTGAATGCTATGAATAAATGTAACCAAAAAAAAAAAAAAAAAAAAACCCTTTACCCATCATGCATATGGATGTTTTCTATCGAGGCTTTCATGTTAAATTACCGATTGTTTTAAAAGTTTAAACTATTAGGATATAGTAAATTTAATCATTTAATTAATACTTCTAACACTTCTTCTCATATGTGGGCCGTAACTACCTTTTAATTGGTGAGACCGAACACGTGGGAATTTAAATGGGAGATAAAATAGAGAAGACAAGAATTAAACTTAGGATCTCATGATCTAATACCATGTTAAATTAACGATTGTCCCAAAAGTTTAAACTATTAGAATATAGTAAATTTAATCATTTAACTAATACTTCTAACACTATTACTCCACATAAATAAAACCCTATTACCCATTATACCAGTTATTGTGATGGTTTATGGCTATTGTTTTCTACATTGTGAGTTTGTGATTAAAGAACATTTAGTAGATAGATTAATAATATGTTTTGAACTAATTGACTTTTTTTCTTTGTGGGCAATTTGTCCTTGTCTTTGGGGCATCTGCATCCCAATGTTGGGGCTATTGTTTTCTACATTGTGAGTTTGTGATTAAAGAACATAGAAAGGGTAGTAGATAGTAATATGTTTTGAACTTTGTTTTTCTTTGGGGGGGGGGGGGTTGGTCCTCAACGATTTTTCCAGGATTCTTATGCAAACCCCACATAAGTGTATGGCCTATTGCGTCCTAGTCTTACACATTGTGATTGAATAAAAATTCGTCTTTCTAATGAACACTCGCCTAGCTATGTTCTCTCTTATGGGTTTGTGGTTGCCTTGATTTTAGAATGGGTTTTTGTTGAGGGAGGTGTTTCTAACGGTGGGGACTTGCTGGGTTTTTTGCTAGGGTGAATTGTAAAAGAGTGAATTAAAATAGATAAAAATAAATAAATAAATAAATAAATTTGGGGGGTTTTTTTTAGTAAATGCTCTAATATGCAATATTGAAAGAACTCCATTAGAGTGTCCCTATCATTTTATCTAGGGTGGCAATTCATGTTCACGGGTCGAGTTTGTGTCATGTCAAGCCATGAGTATTCGGCTATATGGGTTGACCTGGACTCGACTTATTTAGTAAACATGTAAAAAATCATTAAACCTAACAAGGCCTATTTATTAAATCGGTCGATGGTTTTAAAAATCGAATCGAACTGGCCAGCCTAACCGGTTCAACCAAGAATTGGATACCAATCCGCTCCGGTAAAATCGAGAACCGGAGGCAAATCCGATTTTGTCTCGATTCGATTTTAAAACTATAACGTTTAAACCATTTAATTAACAAGTCATATAAAAGTCAATACAAATAACCTATTTGATTAATAATCGTACCTTGACAATAGCATGTTATCAATTCCTATATATCTAAAGTTAAAATACAATTACAACCATAAATATAGTAAAAAACATATAATTACAATAAAAAATTAAGCATTAATAATAACAAAAGCTAATTTCTTTATAAGCTAAACGAGTCAAATAGGTCAAAAAGGTTCACATATTGAACACGAACACAACCTGTTATTAAACAGGTCAGCTATATCAACCCGAATATGATCCAAACCCATTTAACCTTAACCCATGACATATTTATAAACAAGTTAGTAATGTTGATTTCGCAGATCGTGTCAGATTTGGCCACCTCTAATATTATCTCCCTAGCTCCTAGTTGCATACTACAGGAGAATGAGATCATTTTGTGGACTACCACATATCCAATGGGCTTTGTTTTCTCTTGAAAATACTCCACTACGAGTCTACGACCAATATTCTACATTCTCAATGCCCAAAGTTCAGTCCACGATCTATCTTCCAGGCCCTAGGAATAGACAGGTCGAGCTGGATGTTATAAAAGCACTGGCCCACCATATCCAGACCCAAAGAGATGCACCACAATGAGCAAATAGAAGCAAGCCTTTTCAGTCCACTTCATGTCATTTTTCAAACCACTTAGATATTTTATACCATAATATCCTCTCACAACGACACACACTTCAGAACAAGTGCTATCAGTTTTATCTGATGGAACATATATGTATCCATTTGGATACAAATTATTGCGTCTACGTTTATTGCATTCTTGTTTTAGCTTTTTTTTTTTTTTACTGTGCAGCCTTTCAGCTTTTAAGGGACAAAGGTTATTGTTTATACACCGTGCATAAACAGTAACTGTAATTTTTGACCAATTTAACCGTAAACAGTGTACTGTGTACTGTTATGGGACTTACAAATTTCACTTTTCAGTAACTTTTTCATTAAAAATAGGTCTCACGACATTATTTATACATTTAAAAATTATTTTACTATAGTGTTTTCAGTTTTCAGTTTCAGGAAAATTAGTTGTTTAGATTGGTAACTCAAAAATTCATGCCTCGTACTAGGAACCAATTCCAAGGAATGGATGGTACTTCTGAGTTCTGAGGTTCCTGAATCCTTGAACGAATGGGAGCAAATCCAATCCCCATTTCATAAACTCCCTCCCACAAGTGTGGAACAAGATATGGTAGTTACTAGAGACAATAACTACCTCAACGATAACCATGAAGGCCTACAACAAGAAGTGCCTCCAGTATTGGACCTTGAACTTGAAGCCACTCAAGACCCAGATCCTGAACTAATGGCCTGTTTGGAAGTTTAGAGAGGGAGGAGAGTAGAGGGGAATGATTATCCTCCACCTTGTTTGGATATTTTTAAAATTAAGTAAGGAGGAGGAGAGTAATTAGTCTTTTCATTTGTAATTTTGTTAATATAGCAAGGGCAAATTTGGTAATTTATTTGGTCAAGCATTTTTATCCTTCACTCTCCTTCCAAATCTCTCCAATTTAGGGGAATTAAAAATGAGGGGTTGGAGGAGTTGAAACCCTTCCAAATCCCTCCCCCTCCTTCCTTAAAAAACTTCCAAACAAGGGTTTTAAATTACTCTTCCTCTCTCTACTCTACTCCCCCTCAATTTTTAAACATCCAAACAAACCATAAGTTCTTCATCATCAGTGTCATCGAATTCTGGAGGTGATGAGGAAAACGGAAGGTTGTCACAGCCCCAAGAGGCTAATGAGATAAGGAGGGTTTTGCGATTGCGTTTGGAGATTCTGAGAGCTGGGGTCTCCAAGGTGGCTTGTAGAGTTTGGAATTGCGCAGCATGTGCCAGGGGGTTTTGGTTGATTGCATTGGTAACTGGCGGGGGCGGAGCTAGGAATTTTTATTTGGGACCAAGTTGCGGCACTAATATATTTATCAAAACAACTCTCACATACATACATATATATATATATACACACATTTTTTTTTATTATACACACACACACACACATATATATATATACACTTTTATTTGATAAGTTATATATACACACACACACACACACACACAAACCTAACCAGAAAAAAAAAAAAAAAAAAAAAAAAAAAAAAAAAAAAGAGCTTAGTATTTTCAATCAAAATTATGTTTAATGGCAATCTTTCATAAAATAATTTTCATTTTTTCCATTTTCATAGTAAAAGTTTTACAAAATTTTATTTTAAATACAAATTATCAAATTTTATACTAAAGTAAGTAAAAAATCTTTCAATTGAACTAATGAAAATTTCAAAAACATAAATGATCCAAAACTAAGAGGAATAAATTAGTCTCTAAACATATTTGAAGCTATTTGCCTCTAACCTATTATGTGGCAACTAAGACACATTTCATGTATAGTTTTATTGACAAGATTTTTTTTAATGAATCAATGACTTGTTAATCGCCACATAACGGGTTAAAAAAGATATATTCAAACATGTTTGATGCAAAACTTTATTAAATATTTAATAAGAGTATATTTTACAATAAAAAATAGAATTGCGAAAAATAAAGTTATATCTTTATAACTATTAGAACAATTATATTTTTTAAGAGCATCATTGGACTAATTCAAATATATGGGGGGGGCCAACTCTTATTTTTATAAACTAAAATTTAAAAACATTAAAATAATTATATATATTTAAAAAAAAAATTAAAAGGGGAGGGAGGGGGGGCATGGCCCCCCACCCTTCAACACAGCTCCGCCCCTGACTGGAGCGGCATTTGCTGTCATTCTTGTATGTCAGGGTGCAAAGGTAGCGTCAAGTTCTGTACAAAGAGAGCAAGGATCGTCTCATCAGAGAGAAAGATGAGGTTCTTTGCTAAAAGCTTCATAATTTAAGACTTTTTTTTAAATAAAATCTAGTGAATTTATATGAGTGATAGATTTGGATTCCTGAGTTTATCTGGGGTATGATTCTAGATTTCTTGTATCAGAATTGTTTTGAGTTTTTGGGCTCGTGTATGAATTAATGAATCAATTAAGTGAGAATTCTACTTATATCAGACCTTAAGAACTACCTGTGCTAACCATGATGTTTTAAGTAATTGAGTACTGCAACTAAAGCTTGCCAACTGTTGAAACTTAAATTGAAAATTCTAGGGGTTGTGATCTCAGTTCTACGGCTTATGCCTCATGAACATGGAACGAGGTTTATTGGATTCTAGCAACATTATAACGTGAACAATGTCTTGTCCATTTTTAAAACTGAACTACCTTATATGAAGCGCGGGTGTGTTTCGGGACTCGGGTGCGGGTGCAAGACTCGACAATTTTTGAAAAAGGTGGGTGCAGGTGCAGCGAGACTCGGCAATTAAAAAATTATTAAAAATATTTTTATTTATATTTTCTATATATTTTTACTATTAAAATATTCTTAAAAAACATATTACTATGCCTTGATTCACAAAACAAAGAAAGAAGAAGGCAAAAAACACAAAACAAAATACAAAACCAAAAAGAAGCAAAAAATATTCAAAATAAAATTGAGGAATGATAGATTTAGGGTGTTTGGGCCTCATTCAAAGCCGATTTCGGCTGTTCTGGCATGATTCAAGGCCGATTTCGGCCTGTTTCAGCCGGTTCGGTATATTTCGGCAGTTTCGGTCACCAGCCAATACGGCACGATTCTGGCCGAATCTGCCCGGTTTGGCGTGAATCGAAGCTGAATCGGCCCAAATAGAGCCAAGTTCGTGCGACTCCGTGAAAAAAAAAAAAAAAAAAAGCTCAGACGCGGCGCCGATGCTCGGGCAACCGCATCGGGCCGCGTCAGACTCTAGTGCGGCACCCTCCCAGCCACGTCCATGCTTTCTAGACTACCTTGCAAATTGCACATGTAAAACAAGTATGCTCTAGCATGTAACAGTACTTCCTCTCTATTTTGCAAGGGCGAGGACGTTTATATGTACAATAACATAGAAACAAAACTTTTTTCCTTAACTATTCAAGTGCTGATTGAAGTACAAGATTTGTCCTAAAACTCGTTTGGTTCTGATGATGTGCTGAAATCGTCAGTGAGTTATAGGCTCCAAGTTACGCCATTGAATACCTGTGGAGTAAAAACACAAGGACCAAGCAAAAGGCACCGGTGTGGTACTGGCCAAGAACCTTCCGAAGGTCAAGTCAGTGAATGAGAAATCTCTAAAAACTCTATAATGAGAAAGCTAGGGATTTTTTGTGTACCTGAGAAAAGAGGAGATTTGGTGCTTATATAGTGGCGAGTAGTGAGCCAAGATCCCTCGAAAGTAGGGATCTTTCCTTGTAGAGGAGATTTGGTATTAGGGTTTTCGTAATTCTAGGGTGTCTTTCCATATGGGGAAGATATGAGAGCGTGATAAGGTATTTGTACGTGAAGTGCAAGATATTTCCATACATGAATATTCGTGAGGACCAAGTAAGGCCACGTAAGACCCGTCAGCTTCTCCACCTTGTCGGCCTTATGGTCCCCCGTCGCTTTAGGTTTTCTCGTCGGTTTGTGGGGGAGATGTATCCGTCAGCTTTTGTGGTGGTGTCATCCATTGAAAATGTCATCGGTTTGATAAAGGTGTGTTACCTCTATCATAGTCTCTTCGGAGCCTCTATCACCTTCTTGTGAAGCCGACGATCTCGTAGAGTTCGTCCGCTGTCCTAGCCTTCTGTTTATAAGTCAATTTACTTTTGTCGAATATAGCCCTATCAAGTTCTTTAGTTTTATTGAACTTCCCTTCTACCCCCCAAAAAAACAAAAAACTAAAAAAGTATTTGTTAGTGTATTTTTGGTATACTCTTCTCTTTATTTGCATGCAAGAGAACAAGAAGGATAAAAGAAATTGTAAAAAAGACGTTAAATCATAACAAAGAGGAGCACAGTTTTTGTTCAAAAGAGGAGCAAAGTTTGAACTTGGATAATGTTGGGACATCGCAAACTAAATTCACCACTGTTCAAGACCATTGCAATTTGCAACCCCATAACTGTCATTATGAGCCAAAATCACAATCACCAACTACAACCCAAACCCCCCTTAAGGCTATCTCAACCCAAAAATAAAATCACCACTGCCACCCAAAATTGTGTCGCCATCAGAGCCATTCAAAGCCAGTCAAGGAGAGAGGAGAGCCAAAAAAAAAAAAAAGAGGTAGAGAATAAGTAGTAGGTGCTCACAAGTTATATAATCATTCTATATAAAAATAAAAATAAAAAAGAAGCGACAAAAACTGAGAAGAAAATAGGAGAAAAAATGGTTGTGGTGGGGCAGTGTTTTTATTTATTGCTTTATGGAAATGCGAATCCAAAATGAAAAATTACTTGGATTTGATCCTAACTACAATCTTAGAAAGTCCACTCACTTTCTCAAAAAAAAAAAAAAAACAACAACAACAACTAATAAAATGCATGTCATTAATTTCTAGTTACATTCTAAAAAATGAAAATTGTGGCATATGACTTAGTTTATGATTTGTGAACCATTGATCTAAAATCAAGTGTTAGATTATGGAGTGTAAAGATGTTTGATACTCACCCCGTTTGGTGAATCGTTGTTCTAAAATGTGGTAGTCATGGTCATGCCATGCAAATATTATCCAAAACTGTGACAAAACATAAAATTTGCATATTATGTTCAATAAAACAGATCAAAGATTAGGATTTTTAAAAAGTTTTGATCATGTTATAAACAATAATATTAGACGGGCATTATGTTCATAGTGGTTCATCCCATATCATCAAAAGTAAACAGCATGACATATATCACATATCTATAGTCATGAATCTATTCGGTGAAAGGATTATGCCTGCATGCAAGAGTGGAATTGTATGTTCCTAATGGCTTGAATTTAGGTGTGACCAAGGGTATAGCCAGGATTTTTTATTTGGGGGGCCGAGTTACATATTCGTATGTTCGTCATAATTCATAAATGTATTGTATACAAAATGATCAAATTTAAAATATAATAATATATCTAAACTCAAATGAGTGTACAAAATTTTTCTAAATTACTATAAACATGTACCAAAATTAAAAATAATAAAAATAAAAACTTGGCATCTCCTATAAAAGCTATGCTCATCGTCAATCCTTCATTAAATAAAATTCATTCATTATGAATTCTATAGGGCAATTCTTAGCAATTTCTTTTTCAATTCTTAAAAAAAAAAAAAAAAAAGAATAAATCTTATGTCTATGGCAGCCTAAATTCTCTTCTAAAAACAAATTAATGTTAGCACAACTTATCAAGCAACTAGATCCAAGTAGTAAAAGATAAAATTCAAATTTGTGGGGGAAAAAAAACCTTGTAAGTTTGAACAATGCACTATGTACATTGCACTTTAACAATTGAATACACAAAGAACACAATGCACTCTTGTATGTTTATAAAATATAAAAAGAAAGGACACAAGCCGGCTAGGCATTTGTTATAGGTTTTGCTAAAAGGCTATGTTTTGTCTGGGTGGAGGTCTATTCATTTGAGAAACCAATAGTGGGGTAGACTGAATGTACATTGCAGATTTCAAAGGAAAGAAAATACAAACCATGGACTTGGGCTTAAATTTTTTGGGGGGCCAATCATTCAATTTTAGAAGCCCAAATTATTTTTTACCTCAAATTAATATATTATTACAAAGGATTTCGATAGTTTTTTTGGGGGGAATGTTTTAGGTGGCTCCGCCTTGGGTGCAACACGTTCTTCCTTCAAACTTGGAATTTGGAAAACACTTTCAGATGGTTTGATTCCTTGGTTTTGATCAAAACTTGGATCGATTAGGCATCACCTCCTTGGATCAAGACTTGGACCAGTGGAGCTTAGACAACACCTCCATCCTTGGAAGTGTTTTTCAAGTTCTCTTTGAAAATTTTGGTAGGATTACTACATATTCTTGATGATTTGAGATTAGAAATGGATTGAGGACTAAGGAAGTCAAGTTTATGCTAGGGAAGTCATAAACATGAAGTCTTTTGAAGGAGTATAGTACTAGAGTGTCATGATTGACAGAAAGGATTAGCAATCACATAATGGCTATTTCCTAAAAATCTCTCTCAAAGATTTCTATGTGCTTTGCAATTGGGGAGGCCTCCTCTGTTTAGAAAAGGGAACGGCTTGTGTCCAATGGCTTGCTCCACTAGATAGGTTGGGAGACGTTCACGTGTTCACATCGCAACTTGTCCAACGGCCAGTTCCATTGGACATTTTGGGATATGGACACGTGTCCAAGGCTGGCCATTAGACACAAACACCACCCTTTATGAAAAGGGAAGAAGTTTTGGGTTGAGGAGTTAGAGCGAGTTTGAGACTCTCCAAGCCTTGCATCTCACAAAATAAGACAAAATTCACAAGAGTGAGCTTTTTGAAAAAACCAAAAAAAAAAAAAAAAAAAACCAAAGAATTACTTAATTTTAGAGAAGTCTAAAGTCCCAGCGTTGAATCGACACTTAAATGAGGGTGCACTCAAAACTTTGTGCTCTGCTTCAAATTTTGACGACTTTTTTTTTTAACTCTTTTTGGTTATTTTTTAGAGTTCCATATGACTTGGGATTTGGGAACCTATATTTTTTGGTCTTTCAAGAGTCTGAATGCATTAGGGAATCCTAACTTTAAACACTTGATTAATTAAAAAAATTATCCAATTATTTAAAACCACTAGCTCTTTAGCAAATTAGGCTATTAGAATTAATTACACGCATGCATCTCCACTATTATTTTTACCATGACCCAAAACAACTATTACAAATAGTGACATAATTAATTAAAAGTTAAAACTAATGCTTTTAAGAACCAATCCTAATTAATCAATCATAACGAGACGTGATCCGCTCTGATTGCAAGGATGCATATCTGTCATTAAAATTTTTTTTTGGCTATAACTTGTACTCTAATGGTCTGATTTAAGCACACTATATATGGTTTTGATCATTAGAACTTTTAGATTTGTTTTCAATGAAGCACACTATATATGATTTGTCCCCCCCCCCCCCCCCCAAAAAAAATCTTCACAAACTGAAAACGCCGAAAGCCACAAAAGTTTATGTGTGTGTGTGTGTGTATATATATATATATAAAGTTAGGAGAAAATTTAATTAGATTTTCAATTAAAATCTAATTTTGCATCACATATCTCATATAAATTTTTTAATTTTTGTACAAGTGAGTTATTAGTGCAAAAATTGAAGAGTCAAAAAAATAAATAAGGAGGACAAATAAAGGTTTTGTTTGACTTTGACAAGGTATTGACATCTAGACCAAATTTAAATCTATGTAAACAAATCTCAGCACATTTTCAATTGGAGTCTAATTTTGTATCACATGTCTTACATAATCTTTTTTCATTTTAGTTCCAAGTGAGTTATTAGTGCAAAAGCCGAAGAGTCAAAAAAAAATTTGAAAGAAAGAAAGAAAAAGAAAGGTTTAGTTTGACAAGGTATTGAAGTAATTGTTAGTGATGGGGATTCAGGAAAATTAAATAAATAAATAAGAAAAATGGAGTTTATATTATTTTCATTCTCTGGGGAATTAAGAACATTAATAAAATGAATGTAATGGCAAGTGGGTGAGTTGTATATGGACACATAGATAAATGTGTGTAGTGGACATGGGTGGAATCAATGACACATTACTATTTGACAATTTGGTATTAGAAAGAAATTGATATAGTGAGGGTCTATTAAATTTGACCATTTGGTGAAGTAAGGTTTGTTTAAAACGTATTTTATTTATTTACCTTATTGTAAATAAGTTTTTCTACATGATGATTCTAACCTGTAAAACTTCACTTTACTTTTTTTTTTTTTTTTTTTTTTGTGGTGGTCTTATCCTTTTCTATTGGCAACTAACTAAACATCACTTTTTGGAATTAAGGATTTAGCAGCAAGTACAAAGGTTGCACCTGAATATTTAGAAGAATTGAAATATGATACAATCTCATCATGGGAAGAAATGTAGGAAATATAATGTTATGTTGGTGTCCCTCCATTATTGGGTTACAAATATCATATCTAAAAAAAAAAAAAAAAAAAAAAAAAAAAACCTAAAATAATAGAATTATATATTTGTAGAGATAGAAAGTTGGAAAATACTTTTAGAAATAGTTCAATTTTTTAGGAGGACAAATTATCTTCAATAATCTTTAGAAAATAAATTATGGATTATATCATATTACAAAATCATGATATATTCTCGCATCGCGTGGGTCTACGAAAAGTGTATATATATATATATATCTAAAAGTTAAGGTATAGCATTTATTATTGCTATGCTCCTATTGAGCCATATTAGCATTCACATCACTTTTTTTTTTTTAATTTTTTGGTTTCCATCTTTATTGATTGTTTATTGCAAATTAATTATTTGTGGCCAACATGATGCACTACACGCCATCATAAACTCAAATTGTCTATTGTCTATATTGAAGCTCATTTCAACATTGAGTGTCATTTTCTTTCCATCCATCCTTATATATATATATATATATATATATATAAGCACATCATCCACTTATTTTCTACCTCTTATTTTTTCTTTTAAACTTTTCTTCTCACTACTCTAAAAATAAATAAATAAAAACAAAAACCTCTTCTTCTTCCTATTAGTCCACATATCTACGGCTTACACTTCCCTTCCCTCTTTACCTCCCCCACTACTCTCTACTTCACCATTACACTTTCTTCATCATTTTCTCTTTCTTATAATTTGACTCTTCTTCTTCCCATTTTATTTAGTATAAATTTGATATAAATTCTTCCATTCAATTCATATTTTTCTCACATAAAAACTGTGAGTACTCTCTCTCTCTCTCTCTCTCTCTCTCTCTCGGTAATTTTTTGTTCTTTCTTATAACTCTAATTAAGGTTGATAGTTTTTTTTAATATATGTTTTGGAATTGTATTTTTTCAATTATCCATCACAAAGTCTTCTCTCTCCCTTTTATAGCTTCGGTTGAATTTTGATTTAGGTTAATACTTAGTTTTTTTTTTTTTTGAAATATGAATTTTAAGTTTATATCAAAACACAATCTACATGACTATGAATATGAATATGCCTACCAATTGTTTGAATAATAAATGATTAAAAAGTCTATCTTTTATTCCTTTGATTTCATTTTAATTTTGGTTAAGGTAACATTGTAATTTTATGATGAATTTTGATTATCATGATAATCTCCTTATTCATTTAGAGATAAGAAATTTGAATAATTAATTTAAAACTTATAAAATTTAATTGTATATTATTCAAATATAACACACTACAACAGAAGTTAGATGAGAAATTTGATAAAATCATATTTTATTAAACTTGCTCATCCATTGCATGTGCTGTTAACTTTTTTTTTTTTTTTTTTTTCCTTTTTTTCTAAACCTTATGTAAAGATTGTTCTCCACTTTTTCTTGTATTTATTAGAGGCAAAAACACAATTTTAGTCCTTGTATTTTGGGGTCACAATCAATTTGATCCGTACATTTTGGTAGAAATCAATTTGATCTTTGTTATTTTCAACTTATAGTTAATTTGGTCTCTACCGTTAACTTACTGATGGAAAATGTCTACGTGGCAAACAGATTGTATAGTTGGCACATCAAAGCTTATGTGGCCAATAAAATATTAATAAAACATTTTAAAATTAACATTTAAAAATGCCACATAATTTTGAATGATAAAAAATTCCACGTAAAAAAAAATGCTAAAAGAAAAGAAAAAAAACTTAAAAACACAAAAATTAAACAATAAAAAAATCATCAGAGTCATCAAAGGGCCAAAAAAAGAACCTTAAAATTAAAATGAATTAACTTAATCTTTAATATTCAAGCAAGAAGAACACGAAATATAAAAAATCAAATAGGAAGAACAAAATTTGTAATCTTGAAACCTTTCATCAAAATTTTCTATTTCAATATAGAATGTCTATACAAATTATTCCAAAAATAAAATCAACAACATAAGTTAAACCAAAAGTTTCTCTTTCACACATATGATTCAACTAAATACATATTCAAACTTGTACAACCTATACATATTCAAACTTGTATTGCCAAAACCCATATAGAGAAAAAAAGAAAAAAATGCCAACATTTGCGATAACCCGCATCTTACTCCCCTGATTCCTTAAACATTCATCTTAAAACTTTCAGCAAATTTAGAAAATCGCAATAGGTGAAAGGGAAACGATAACCCAGATCGGGGCAGAGGAGATGGAGCTCGAAGTCACTCATCCATGGCAGATCGGCGATCTCGACCATGAAAAATGAGGTTGGCTACGATGTGGATGGCAGCAACACAACTCTTTGAATCTTGAGTTGACTGATCTAGGTATTGCCGGCTGGGTTGATAACTGTGGCTTGATGAGTTTACTTGTAACTCGGTTGACTCGTGGTGGAGTGGTTGTCGGCGGTGCCAGGATTTGGGATTTTTGTAGGATTTGAATTCTCAGAGATTTTACATTTACCCAGAAAGCTACACGCATTAAGTTTGAGAAAATAGATGCTAGGTTAATTTTAACTCTATGTTTTTTTATTTTTTAATGTGTTTGATGAATTTGTAAAAAACGTTTTGCTGTATTTTTGGGTTTTTTTTCCCTGATGTGAAGTTTTTGATCATTCAAATGTTTATGTGGCATTTTAAAATTTTTTTGGCCACATAAGCTTTAATGTGCCAATTATGCAATCCGTTTGCCACATAGATATTTTCTATCATTAAATTAATGGTAGGGATCAAATTAACTGCAGATTGAAAATAATAAAGACCAAAT
This sequence comes from Castanopsis chinensis, assembly GCA_032878915.1. NCBI lineage: Eukaryota > Viridiplantae > Streptophyta > Magnoliopsida > Fagales > Fagaceae > Castanopsis > Castanopsis chinensis. The sequence continues at coordinate 6,364,516 of JAVQMG010000133.1, forward strand.
TGATTACTACCAAAATGTAAGGACTAAATTGATTGTGACCCTAAAATGTAGGGACCAAAATAGTGTTTTCACCTTTATTATCAAAAGAAGAAAAAAAAAAAGGAGATGAAGGAAAGTTATCTATTGACTTCCCTTATTTAGCTTGTATTAAAATAAAGTTGTTTTCCACCTCTAGAAAACAATTCTACCTTACGTCAAGCTAAAAAGAGGGAATTCAAACATGAGATAGATCACGCCATGCTAAATAAAGGAAATCAAATTATTGTTTTCCAATTTATTTAAAGGTTGCTATCAAATATAGGAATTAATGAGATAGTTTTTTACCCAAAAAAAAAAAAAAAAAGAAGGTTTTTTGTAAAAGAATTCATTTCCCTAAAATTATAATATTGTCTTTTTTATGGTTCCCACTTTTTCCCGTGATTAGTTGTATAAAAAAAATAATGGGTCAAAAATAATTATCTTTTAACTTCACTTATTTAATTCGGTGTTAAATTGAGCTGTTTTCTATAAATTTTGGTCAAAAACAACTCAATCTCATGCCAGTCTAAGATACTATATATCTAGGAAGTCATTAGATAGATGAATCAATAATACCATTCTTGACAAAAGAACTTAGAAAAAGGAAAAGGAAAATGGGCTCTCCAATTAACTGCTTATCAATCTTGGTAATCCCTCTACTAGTCACCTCTCTTTTCTACCAAGTTTCTGCAGTAGCTGACGAAGCCTTCCTAAGGACCGTTTGCCAGAAAACCAAGGACTTTGACTTTTGCTTAGCAACTTTAAAAGCAGACCCACGTACTGTTTCAGGGCCACGTATTGCCATAGTTTCTATTGCTATAGTCATTGATACAATACAAGTTACCGTTGATCAAATCCCAGGTCTTTTTAGGACTCTTAGTGACCGAGTGGATAGGGTTCGAATGGTGAATTGCCAACGTGATTTTAATGATGGACTACAGACTTTGAGAGATGCATACGCGGCTTCGGCTTCAAAGAATTATGCTCAATCGACAAGTTTGATTATAGATACAACTAACAAACTTCTAGCTTGTGATAATTCATATAAGGACCCCCCAGTACGTAAATCGCCACTAGCAGATGCCACTTCCAAACTGTTAAAGAAATGTGATATTGCTGTCGCTGCAATTGATACTATCAGTGGTTAAACATAATGTGTATGTGATCTATAATAGAAATAGATCGGGGCTTTCATGTTAAATTACAGATTGTTTTAAAAGTTTAAACTATTAGGATATAGTAAATTTAATCATTTAACCAATACTTCTACCACTTCCTCTCATATGTGGGCCATAATTACCTTTTAATTAGTGAGACTGAACATGTGGAAATTTAAATGGGAGATAGAGTAGAGAAGACAAGAATTAAACTCAGGATCTCCTGATCTGATACCATGTTAAATTAATGATTGTCCCAAAAGTTTAAACTATTAGGATATAGTAAATTTAATCATTTAACTAATACTTCTAACACTAGTACGCCACATAAATAAAACCCTGTTACCCATTATGCTAAGGAAGTCATAGACATGAAGTCTTTTGAAGGAGAATAGTACTAGAGTGTCGTGATTGACAGGAAGGATGGGCAATCACATAATGGTTATTTCCTAAAAATCTCTCTCAAAGATTTCTATGTGCTTTGCAAGTGGGGAGGCCTCCTATATTTATAAAAAGGAACGGCTTGTGTCCAGTGGCCAGTTCTACTGGATACGTTGGGATACGTACACATGTCCACATTGCAACTTGTCCAGTGGCTAGTTCCACTGGACATTTTGGGATATGGACACGCGTTCAAGGCTGGCCATTAGACACAAACGCCACCCTTTATAAAAAGGGAAGAAGTTTTGGGTTGAGGAATTAGAGCGAGTTTGAGACTCTCCAAGCCTTGCATCTCACAAAATAAGACAAAATTCACAAGAATGAGCTTTTTGAAAAAAAAAAAAAAAAAAACCAAAAGAATGACTTAGGGCCTGTTTGGTTTAAAACTTACCATCACTCAATTTTCATCACTCAATTCTCAATTCTCATCACTCATCACTTAAAATACTTCAATTTTCCAAACCCTCTGTTTGGCACCTTAACTCATACCAGTTTTCAACTTCAAAACCGTGGGACCCACACACTGACATAACCCATTGTTACTACTGTTACTACCTGCGTCTTTAACAAAAAAATATATTCCTCTCTTACTTCTCCCATCCTCTCACCTTTCATTTCTCTGACTCTCTCTCTTTCCTATCAAATTTTTTTGGCTATTTCTCTTTCTTTGTCTCTCCCCTTTTCACTCTATATTTGATTTTTTTTTTCCAATCTTCTCTTTTTTTTTTTTTTCTCTTCTTTGTTTCTTTCTTAACTATTTTTGGTTGGTTTGAACCGGTGGTAATTGGGTTTAAAGTGGTGGGTTGTTTCAATGGTGGGTTCGGATTGGTGATGGTGGGTTGATTGGGTTTTTGGAGCTGGGTTACGGTGGAGATCGGGTTTAAGATTGGATTTTTGGGGTTGGGTTACGGTGGCGATTGGGTTATGGGTCCCGGCGTGGCTTGAATCGGTGTTTCGGTGGTGTTATAATGGAGATCGGGTTATGGGTCGGCGTTTGGAAATCGGGTGATGGGTCGGCGTTTGGAGATGGGTCGGCGTTATGTTTTCAGTTTTCCAATCTAGGCTGAGCTTGAACCAATCTAGTGGTTGCTTGTGGTGGTTGCTCGTGACGGTGATGACTGGTGTGGTGGTGGCGACTTGTGGAGGAGCAACGAAGGGTCAGTGAGAAGAGAGAGCTCTGGGTAAAAGAAAAAAAAATGAAGAAGGAGAAATGACAGAGAACGGGTGGAGAGAGAAAAAGAAAATAGAGAGAAGAAAGAGAGAGGATAAAGTAACAGACAGGTAACAAAATGGCCCCTATAGAGGTCAAAAATTTACACAACTGCCACTAAGACACATAACTCAGAAACTGAAAACACCAATTTGGTGTTTTCAGTTTTCATCACTCCCACTCAAAATTTTTGAGTTTGAGTGATGAAAACAAGATTAAGAAAATCAAGCCAAACAAAAAAAATTGTGTGGGTCTCACGTTTTTCCATCACTGGCTTATGAGTTTCAAGTGATATCACTCAAAACAGGCCTAAACCAATCAGGCCCTTAATTTTAAAGAAGTCTAAAGTCCAGTGTTGAATCAACACTTAAATGAGGGTGCACTCAAAACTTTGTGCTCTGCTTCAAATTTTGACGACTTTTTTTTTTTAAACTCTTTTTGGTTATTTTTTAGAGTTCCATATGACTTGGGATTTGGGAACCTATTTTTTTTTGGTCTTTCAAGAGTCTGAATGCATTAGGGAATACTAACTTTAAACACTTGATTAATTAAAAAAATTATTCAATTATTTAAAACCACTAAGCTCTTTAGCAAATTAGGCTATTAGAATTAATTACATGCATGCATCTCCACTATTATTTTTACCATGACCCAAAACAACTATTACACATAGTGACATAATAATTAATTAAAAGTTAAAACTAATGCTTTTAAGAACCAATCCTAATTAATCAATCATAATGAGACGTGATCCGCTCTGATTGCAAGGATGTATATCAGTCATTAAAATTTTATTTGGCTATAACTTGTACTCTAATGGTCTGATTTAAGCACACTATATATGGTTTTGATCATTAGAACTTCTAGATTTGTTTTCAACTAAGCACACTATATATGATTTGTTCCCCCCCCCCCCCCCCCCCCAAAAAAAAAAAAAAAAAAAAAAACCTTCACAAACTGAAAACACCGAAAGCCACAAAAGTTTTATATATATATATATAAAGTTAAGAGAAAATTTAATTAGATTTTCAATTAAAATCTAATTTTGCGCCACATGTCTCATATAAATTTTTTAATTTTTGGACAAGTGAGTTATTAGTGCAAAAATTGAAGAGTCAAAAAAATAAACAAGAAGGACAAATAAAGGTTTTGTTTGACTTTGACAAGTTATTGACATCTAGACCAAATTTAAATCAATGTAAACTAATCTCAGCACATTTTCAATTGGAGTCTAATTTTGTATCACATGTCTTACATAATTTTTTTTTTCATTTTAGTTCCAAGTGAGTTATTAGTGCAAAAGCCGAAGAGTCAAAAAAAAAATTGAAGGAAAGAAAAAGACTGGTTTAGTTTGACAAGATATTGAAGTAATTGTTAGTGTTGGGGATTGGGGAAAATTAAATAAATAAATAAGAAAAATGGAGTTTATATTATTTTGATTCTCTATGGGAATTTAGAATATTAATAAAATGAATGTAATGGCAAGTGGGTGAGCTGTATATGAACACATTGATAAATGCGTGTAGTGGACATGGGTGGAATCAATGACACATTACTATTTGACAATTTGGTATTTGAAAGAAATTGATATAAGTGAGGGTCTATTAAATTTGACCATTTGGTGAAGTAAGGTTTGTTTAAAACGTATTTTATGTATTTACCTTATTGTAAATAAGTTTTTCTACGTGATGATTCTAACCTGTAAAACTTCACTTTACTTTTTTTTTTTGTGTGGTGGTTTTATCCTTTTCTATTGGCAACTAACTAGACATCACTTTTAGGAATTAAGGATTTAGCAGCTAGTACAAGGTTGCACCTAAAAATTTAGAAGAATTGAAATATGATACAATCTAATCATGGGAAGAAATATAGGAAATATAATGTTATGTTGGGTTCCCTCCATTATTGGGTTACAAATATCATATCTAAAATAAAAAAAATAAAAAAAAAAACCTAAAATGATAGAATTATATATTTGAAGAGATAGAGAGTTGGAAAATACTTTTAGAAATAGTTCAATTTTTTAGGAGGACAAATTATCTTCAATAATCTTTAGAAAATAAATTATGGATTATATCATATTACAAAATAATGATATATTCTCATGCATCGCGTGGGTCTACAAATAGTGTATATATATATATCTAAAAGTTGATGCGTAGCATTTATTATTGTTATGCTCCTATTGAGCCATGTTAGCATTCACATCACTTTTTTTTCTTTTTTTTTTGGTTTTCCATCTTTATTGATTATTTATTGCAAATTAATTATTTGTGGCCAACATGATGCACTACACGCCATCATATACTCAAATTGTCTATTGTCTATATTGAAGCTCATTTCAACATTGAGTGTCATTTTCTTTCCTTCCTTATATATATATATATATAAGCACATCATCCACTTATTTTCTACCTCTTTTTTTCTCTTTTAAACTTTTCTTCTCACCACTCTAAAAATAAATAAATAAAAACAAAAACCTCTTCTTCTTCCTATTAGTCCACATATCTACAGCTTACACTTCCCTTCCCTCTTTGCCTCTTTACCTCCCCCACTACTCTCTAATTCACCATTACACTTTCTTCATCATTTTCTCTTTCTTATAATTTGACTCTTCTTCTTCCCATTTTATTTAGTATAAATTTGATATAAATTCTTCCATTCAATTCATATTTTTCTCACATAAAATCTTTGAGCTCTCTCTCTCTCTCTCTCTCTCTCTCTCTCTCTCTCTCTCTCTCTCTCTCTCTCTCTCGGTAATTTTTTGTTCTTTCTTATAACTATAATTAAGGTTCATAGTTTTTTTTTAATATGTGTTTTGGAACTGTATTTTTTCAATTTTCCATCACAAAGTCTTCTCTCCCTTTTATAGCTTCGGTTGAATTTTGATTTAGGTTAATACTTGGGTTTTTTTTTTTTTTTTGAAATATGAATTTAAGTTTATATCAAAACACAATCTACATGACTATGACTATGAATATGCCTACCAATTGTTTGAATAATAAATGATTAAAAAGTCTATCTTTTATTTCTTTGATTTCATTTTAATTTTGGTTAAGGCAACATTGTAATTTTATGATGAATTTTGATTATCATGATAATCTCCTTATTCATTTAGAGATGAGAAATTTGATAAAATCATATTTTATTAAACTTGCTCATCCATTGCATGAGTTGTTAACTTTTTTTTTTTTTTTTAAACCTTATGTAAAGATTGTTCTCCATTTTTTCTAGTATTTATTAGAGGCAAAAACACAATTTTAGTCCTTTTATTTTGGGGCCACAATCAATTTGATCCCTACATTTTGGTAGAAATCAATTTGATCCTTGTTATTTTTAACTTACAGTTAATTTGGTCCCTACCGTTAACTTACTAACGGAAAATGTCTACATGGCAAACAGATTGTATAGTTGGCACATCAAAGCTTATATGGCCAATAAAATATTAATAAAACATTTTAAAATTAACATTTAAAAATGCCACATAAGCATTTGAATGATAAAAAATTCCACGTCAGAAAAAAATGCTAAAAGAAAAAAAAAACCTTAAAAACACAAAAATTAAATAATAAAAAAATCATTAGAGTCATCAAAGGGCCAAAAATAGAACCTTAAAATTAAAATGAATTAAATTAATCTTTAAAATATATTCAAGCAAGAAGAAAACGAAATATAAAAAATCAAATAGGAAGAACAAAATTTGTAATCTTGAACCCTTTCATCAAAATTTTCAATCTCAATACAGAATGTCTATACAAATTATTCCAAAAATAAAATCAACAACATAAGTTAAACCAAAAATTTCTCTTTCGTACATATGATTCAACTAAATACATATTCAAACTTGTACAACCTATACATATTCAAACTTGTATTGCCAAAACCCAGATAGAGAAAAGAAGAAAAAAAAGCCAACATTTGCGATAACCCGCATCTTACTCCCCTAATTCCTTAAACATTTATCTTAGAATTCTCAGCAAATTTAGAAAATAGCAAACAGGTGAAAGGGAAACGATAACCCAGATCTGGGCAGAGGAGATGGAGCTCGAAATCACTCGTCCATGGCAGATCAGCGATCTCGACCATGACAAATGAGGTTGGCTACGATGTGGATGGCAGCAACACAGCTGTTTGAATCTCGAGTTGACTGATCTAGGTATTGCTGGCTGGGTTGATAACTATGGCTTGATGGGTTTACTTGTAGCTTGATTGACTCGTGGTGGAGTGGTTGTCGGTGGTGCTAGGATTTGGGATTTTTGTAAGATTTGAATTCTCAGAGATTTTACATTTACCCACAAAGCTACACGAATTAAGTTTGAGAAAATAGATGCTGAGTTAATTTTAACTCTATGTTTTTTATTTTTTAATGTGTTTGATGAATTTTTAAAAAACGTTTTGTTGTATTTTTGGGGTTTTTTTTTTTTTTTTTTCTTGACGTGCAGTTTTTGATCATTCAAATGCTTGTGGCATTTTAAAATTTTTTTGGCCACATAAGCTTTAATGTGCCAATTATGCAATCCGTTTGTCACGTAAACATTATTTGTTGGTAAGTTAATATGGTAGGGACCAAATTAACTGCAAATTAAAAATAATACAAACCAAATTTATTGATACCAAAATGTAAGGACTAAATTGATTGTGACCATAAAATGTAGGACCAAAATAGTGTTTTCGCCTTTATTAGAATCAAAAAAGAAAAAAAAAGGGGATAAAGGAAAGTTATCTGTTGACTTCTCTTATTTAGCTTGTATTAAAATAAAGTTGTTTTCCACCTCTAGAAAAAAATTCTACCTTACATCAAGCTAAAAAGAGGGAATTCAAACATGAGATAGATGACGCCATGCTAAATAAAAGAAATCAAATTATTGTTTTCCAATTTATTTAAAGGTTGCTATTGAATATAGGAATTAATGAGATAGTTTTTTACCCAAAAAATAAAAAGGTTTTTGTAAAAGAATTCATTTCCCTTAAATTATAATGTTGTCTTTTTTATGGTTCCCACTTTTTCCCGTGATTAGTTGTATAAAAAAATAATGGGTCAAAAATAATTATCTTTTAACTTCACTTATTTAATTCGGTGTTAAATTGAGCTGTTTTCTATAAATTTTGGTCAAAAACAACTCAATCTCATGCCAATCTAAGATACTATATATCTAGGAAGTCATTAGATAGATGAATCAATAATATCATTCTTGACAAAAAAACTTAGAAAAAGGAAAAGGAAAATGGGCTCTCCAATTAACTGCTTATCAATCTTGGTAATCCCTCTACTAGTCACCTCTCTTTTCTACCAAGTTTCTGCGGTAGCTGACGAAGCCTTCCTAACGAGCATTTGCCAGAAAACCAAGGACTTTGACTTTTGCTTAGCAACTTTAAAAGCAGACCCACGTACTGTTTCAGGGCCAGGTATTGCCAAAGTTTCTATTGCTATAGTCATTGATACAATACAAGTTTCCGTTGATCAAATCCCAGGTCTTTTTAAGACTCTCAGTGACCGAGTGGATAGGGTTCGAATGGAGAATTGCCAACGTGATTTTAATGATGGACTACTGACTTTGAGAGATGCATACGCGGCTTCGGCTTCAAAGAATTATGCTCAATCGAAAAGTTTGATTACAGATACAACTAACAAACTTCTAGCTTGTGATAATTCATACAAGGAGCCCCCAGTACGTAAATCGCCACTAGCAGATGCCACTTCCAAACTGTTAAAGAAATGTGATATTGCTGTCGCTGCGATTGATACTGTCAGTGGTTAATCTTAATGTGTATGTGATCTATAATAGAAATAGGCCAGCCAAGGCTTGAATGCTATGAATAAATGTAAAAAAAAAAAAAAAAAAAACCCTTTACCCATCATGCATATGGATGTTTTCTATCGAGGCTTTCATGTTAAATTACCGATTGTTTTAAAAGTTTAAACTATTAGGATATAGTAAATTTAATCATTTAATTAATACTTCTAACACTTCTTCTCATATGTGGGCCGTAACTACCTTTTAATTGGTGAGACCGAACACGTGGGAATTTAAATGGGAGATAAAATAGAGAAGACAAGAATTAAACTTAGGATCTCATGATCTAATACCATGTTAAATTAACGATTGTCCCAAAAGTTTAAACTATTAGAATATAGTAAATTTAATCATTTAACTAATACTTCTAACACTATTACTCCACATAAATAAAACCCTATTACCCATTATACCAGTTATTGTGATGTTTTCTTTTTCTCTTTTTCTTTTTTTTTTACCATCACCACTACCCACAGCAGCATCTTGATGTTCTTTCTATTTCCCTTTGTCTCTTGGATTAGAAAACGAATTATCACTAGTATGCCTACCTCACCTTTTTTATGTGTGAGACTGTATGAGAAAACAGATAATTAGGAGGGACAGCTTTATGGTTTAATGTGTTTTACAGTCAATGTCATCAAACCTTAAACTAAATTTATGATTAACATATTAATCAATTTTGTTTAAACCAATTTTGCATGTTTGGTTAAGATTTAAAAAAAAAAAAATGTGAATAAGCGATTAATATGATGTGTTATTTAGAAAGTTCAATGAGCATCGCTTTATGTTCAAAAAGAATTGTTATTTTACTAATTGACTTTCTTTTAAATTTTAATTTTTCTAATTTTTTATTTTGTGGTTAAGCAATTTGTCCTTGTCTTTGGGGCATCCCAATGTTGGTTTATGGCTATTGTTTTCTACATTGTGAGTTTGTGATTAAAGAACATAGAAAGGGTAGTAAATAGTAATATGTTTTGAACTTCGTTTTTTATTTTTTTAGGGGGGGGTGTCCTCAACAATTTTTCCAGGATTCTTATGCAAACCCCACATAAGTGTATGGCCTATTGCGTCCTAGTCTTACACTGAATTGTGATTGAATAAAAATTCGTCTTTCTAATGAACACTCGCCTAGCTATGTTCTCTCTCATGGGTTTGTGGTTGCCTTGATTTTAGAATGGGTTTTTGTCGAGGGAGGTGTTTCTAACGGTGGGGACTTGCTGGGTTTTTTTGCTAGGGTGAATTGTAAAAGAGTCAATTAAAATAGATAAAAATAAATAAATAAATTTGGGGGGGTTTTTTTTTAGTAAATGCTCTAATATGCAATATTGAAAGAACTCCATTAGAGTGTCCCTATCATTTTATCTAGGGTGGCAATTCATGTTCAGGGGTCGAGTTTGTGTCGTGTCAAGCCATGAGTATTCGGCTATATAGGTTGACCTGGACTCGACTTATTTAGTAAACGTGTAAAAAATCATTAAACCTAACAAGGCCTATTTATTAAATCGGTCGATGGTTTTAAAAATCGAACCGAACTGGCCAGCCTAACCGGTTCAACCAAGAATTGGATACCAGTCTGGTCCGGTAAAATCAAGAACCGGAGGCAAATCCGATTTTGCCTCGATCCGATTTTAAAACCATAACGTTTAAACCATTTAATTAATAAGTCATATAAAAGTCAATACAAATAACCTATTTGATTAATAATCGTACCTTGACAATAGCATGTTATCAATTCCTATATATCTAAAGTTAAAATACAATTACAACCATAAATATAGTAAAAAACATATAATTACAATAAAAAATTAAGCATTAATAATAACAAAAGCTAATTTCTTTATAAGCTAAACGAGTCAAATAGGTCAAAAAGGTTCACATATTGAACACGAACACAACCTGTTATTAAACAGGTCAGCTATATCAACCCGAATATGATCCAAACCCATTTAACCTTAACCCATGACATATTTATAAACAAGTTAGTAATGTTGATTTCGCAGATCGTGTCAGATTTGGCCACCTCTAATATTATCTCCCTAGCTCCTAGTTGCATACTACAGGAGAATGAGATCATTTTGTGGACTACCACATATCCAATGGGCTTTGTTTTCTCTTGAAAATACTCCACTACGAGTCTACGACCAATATTCTACATTCTCAATGCCCAAAGTTCAGTCCACGATCTATCTTCCAGGCCCTAGGAATAGACAGGTCGAGCTGGATGTTATAAAAGCACTGGCCCACCATATCCAGACCCAAAGAGATGCACCACAATGAGCAAATAGAAGCAAGCCTTTTCAGTCCACTTCATGTCATTTTTCAAACCACTTAGATATTTTATACCATAATATCCTCTCACAACGACACACACTTCAGAACAAGTGCTATCAGTTTTATCTGATGGAACATATATGTATCCATTTGGATACAAATTATTGCGTCTACGTTTATTGCATTCATGTTTTAGCTTTTTTTTTTTTTTTTACTGTGCAGCCTTTCAGCTTTTAAGGGACAAAAGTTACTGTTTATACACCGTGCATAAACAGTAGCTGTAATTTTTGACCAATTCAACCGTAAATAGTGTACTGTGTACTGTTTATGGGACTTATAAATTTTACTTTTTAGCAACTTTTTTATTAAAAATAAGTTTCACGACATTATTTATACATTTAAAAATTATTTTACTATAGTGTTTTCAGTTTTAGCAAAATTAGTTGTTTAGATTGGTAACTCAAAAATTCATGCCTCGTACTAGGAACCAATTCCAAGGAATGGATGGTACTTCTGAGTTCTGAGGTTCTTGAATCCTTGAACGAATGGGAGCAAATCCAATCCCCATTTCAAAAACTCCCTCCCACAAGTGTGGAACAAGATATGGTAGTTACTAGAGACAATAACTACCTCAACGATAACCATGAAGGCCTACAACAAGAAGTGCCTCCAGTATTGGACCTTGAACTTGAAGCCACTCAAGACCCAGATCCTGAACTAATGGCCTGTTTGGAAGTTTAGAGAGGGAGGAGAGTAGAGGGGAATGATTATCCTCCACCTTGTTTGGATATTTTTAAAATTAAGTAAGGAGGAGGAGAGTAATTAGTCTTTTCATTTGTAATTTTGTTAATATAGCAAGGGCAAATTTGGTAATTTATTTGGTCAAGCATTTTTATCCTTCACTCTCCTTCCAAATCTCTCCAATTTAGGGGAATTAAAAATGAGGGGTTGGAGGAGTTGAAACTCTTCCAAATCCCTCCCCCTCCTTCCTTAAAAAACTTCCAAACAAGGGTTTTAAATTACTCTTCCTCTCTCTACTCTACTCCCCCTCCATTTTTAAACATCCAAACAAACCATAAGTTCTTCATCATCAGTGTCATCGAATTCTAGAGGTGATGAGGAAAACGAAAGGTTGTCACAGCCCCAAGAGGCTAATGAGATAAGGAGGGGTTTGCGATTGCGTTTGGAGATTCTGAGAGCTGGGGTCTCCAAGGTGGCTTGTAGAGTTTGGAATTGCGCAGCATGTGCTAGGGGGTTTTGGTTGATTGCATTGGTAACTGGCGGGGGCGGAGCTAGGAATTTTTATTTGGGACCAAGTTGCGGCACTAATATATTTATCAAAACAACTCTCACATACATACATATATATATATATACACACATTTTTTTTTATTATACACACACACACACATATATATATACACTTTTATTTGATAAGTTATATATACACACACACACACACACACACAAACCTAACCAGAAAAAAAAAAAAAAAAAAAAAAAAAAAAGAGCTTAGTATTTTCAATCAAAATTATGTTTAATAGCAATCTTTCAGAAAATAATTTTCATTTTTTCCATTTTCATAGTAAAATTTTTACAAAATTTTATTTTAAATACAAATTATCAAATTTTATACTAAAGTAAGTAAAAAATCTTTCAATTGAACTAATGAAAATTTCAAAAACATAAATGATCCAAAACTAAGAGGAATAAATTAGTCTCTAAACATATTTGAAGCTATTTGCCTCTAACCTATTATGTGGCAACTAAGACACATTTCATGTATAGTTTTATTGACAAGATTTTTTTTAATGAATCAATGACTTGTTAATCACCACATCACGGGTTAAAAAAGATATATTCAAATATGTTTGATGCAAAACTTTATTAAATATTTAATAAGAGTACATTTTACAATAAAAAATAGAATTGCGAAAAATAAAGTTATATCTTTATAACTATTAGAACGATTATATTTTTAAGAGCATCATTGGACTAATTCAAATATATGGGAGGGGCAACTCTTATTTTTATAAACTAAAATTTAAAAACATTAAAATAATTATATATATTTAAAAAAAAATAAAATGGGGAGGGGGGGGGCATGGCCCCCCACCCTTCAACACAGCTCCGCCCCTGACTGGAGCGGCATTTGCTGTCATTCTTGTATGGCAGGGTGCAAAGGTAGTGTCAAGTTCTGTACAAAGAGAGCAAGGATCGTCTCATCATAGAGAAAGATGAGGTTCTTTGCTAAAAGCTTCATAATTTAAGACTTTTTTTAAAATAAAATCTAGTGAATTTATATGAGTGATAGATTTGGATTCCTGAGTTTATCTGGGGTATGATTCTAGATTTCTTGTATCAGAATTGTTTTGAGTTTTTGGGCTCGTGTATGAATTAATGAATCAATTAAGTGAGAATTCTACTTATATCAGACCTTAAGAACTACCTGTGCTAACCATGATGTTTTAAATAATTGAGTACTGCAACTAAAGCTTGCCAACTATTGAAACTTAAATTGAAAATTCTAGGGGTTGTGATCTCAGTTCTACGGCTTATGCCTCATGAACATGGAACGAGGTTTATTGGATTCTAGCAACATTATAACGTGAACAATGTCTTGTCCATTTTTAAAACTGAACTACCTTATATGAAGCGCGGGTGTGTTTCGGGACTCGGGTGCGGGTGCAAGACTCGACAATTTTTGAAAAAGGTGGGTGCGGGTGCAGCGAGACTCGGCAATTAAAAAATTATTAAAAATATTTTTATTTATATTTTCTATATATTTTTACTATTAAAATATTCTTAAAAAACATATTACTATGCCTTGATTCACAAAACAAAGAAAGAAGAAGGCAAAAAACACAAAACAAAATACAAAACCAAAAAGAAGCAAAAAATATTCAAAATAAAATTGAGGAATGATAGATTTAGGGTGTTTGGGCCTCATTCAAAGCCGATTTCGGCTGTTCTGGCATGATTCAAGGCCGATTTCGGCCTGTTTCAACCGTTTCGGTATATTTCGGCAGTTTCGGTCACCAGCCAATACGGCACGATTCTGGCCGAATCTGCCCGGTTTGGCGTGAATCGAAGCTGAATCGGCCCAAATAGAGCCAAGTTCGTGCGACTCCGTGAAAAAAAAAAAAAAAAAAAAAAAGCTCAGACGCGGCGCCGATGCTCGGGCAACCGCATCGGGCCGCGTCAGACTCTAGTGCGGCACCCTCCCAGCCACGTCCATGCTTTCTAGACTACCTTGCAAATTGCACATGTAAAACAAGTATGCTCTAGCATGTAACAGTACTTCCTCTCTATTTTGCAAGGGCGAGGATGTTTATATGTACAATAACATAGAAACAAAACTTTTTTCCTTAACTATTCAAGTGCTGATTGAAGTACAAGATTTGTCCTAAAACTCGTTTGGTTCTGATGATGTGCTGAAATCGTCAGTGAGTTATAGGCTCCAAGTTACGCCATTGAATACCTGTGGAGTAAAACACAAGGACCAAGCAGAAGGCACCGGTGTGGTACTGGCCAAGAACCTTCCGAAGGTCAAGTCAGTGAATGAGAAATCTCTAAAAACTCTATAATGAGAAAGCTACGGATTTTTTGCGTACCTGAGAAAAGAGGAGATTTGGTGCTTATATAGTGGCGAGTAGTGAGTCAAGATCCCTCGAAAGTAGGGATCTTTCCTTGTAGAGGAGATTTGGTATTAGGGTTTTCGTAATTCTAGGGTGTCTTTCCATATGGGGAAGATATGAGAGCGTGATAAGGTATTTGTACGTGAAGTGCAAGATATTTCCATACATGAATATTCGTGAGGACCAAGTAAGGCCACGTAAGACCCGTCAGCTTCTCCACCTTGTCGGCCTTATGGTCCCCCGTCGCTTTAGGTTTTCTCGTCGGTTTGTGGGGGAGATGTATCCGTCAGCTTTTGTGGTGGTGTCATCCATTGAAAATGTCATCGGTTTGATAAAGGTGTGTTACCTCTATCATAGTCTCTTCGGAGCCTCTATCACCTTCTTGTGAAGCCGACGATCTCGTAGAGTTCGTCCGCTGTCCTAGCCTTCTGTTTATAAGTCAATTTACTTTTGTCGAATATAGCCCTATCAAGTTCTTTAGTTTTATTGAACTTCCCTTCTACCCCCCAAAAAAACAAAAAACTAAAAAAGTATTTGTTAGTGTATTTTTGGTATACTCTTCTCTTTATTTGCATGCAAGAGAACAAGAAGGATAAAAGAAATTGTAAAAAAGACGTTAAATCATAACAAAGAGGAGCACAGTTTTTGTTCAAAAGAGGAGCAAAGTTTGAACTTGGATAATGTTGGGACATCGCAAACTAAATTCACCACTGTTCAAGACCATTGCAATTTGCAACCCCATAACTGTCATTATGAGCCAAAATCACAATCACCAACTACAACCCAAACCCCCCTTAAGGCTATCTCAACCCAAAAATAAAATCACCACTGCCACCCAAAATTGTGTCGCCATCAGAGCCATTCAAAGCCAGTCAAGGAGAGAGGAGAGCCAAAAAAAAAAAAAAAGAGGTAGAGAATAAGTAGTAGGTGCTCACAAGTTATATAATCATTCTATATAAAAATAAAAATAAAAAAGAAGAGACAAAAACTGAGAAGAAAATAGGAGAAAAAATGGTTGTGGTGGGGCAGTGTTTTTATTTATTGCTTTATGGAAATGAGAATCCAAAATGAAAAATTACTTGGATTTGATCCTAACTACAATCTTAGAAAGTCCACTCACTTTCTCAAAAAAAAAAAAAAAAACAACAACAACAACAACTAATAAAATGCATGTCATTAATTTCTAGTTACATTCTAAAAAATGAAAATTGTGGCATATGATTTAGTTTATGATTTGTGAACCATTGATCTAAAATCAAGTGTTAGACTATGGAGTGTAAAGATGTTTGGTACTCACCCCGTTTGGTGAATCGTTGTTCTAAAATGTGGTAGTCATGGTCATGCCATGCAAATATTATCCAAAACTGTGACAAAACATAAAATTTGCATATTATGTTCAATAAAACAGATCAAAGATTAGGATTTTTAAAAAGTTTTGATCATGTTATAAACAATAATATTAGACGGGCATTATGTTCATAGTGGTTCATCCCATATCATCAAAAGTAAACAGCATGACATATATCACATATCTATAGTCATGAATCTATTCGGTGAAAGGATTATGCCTGCATGCAAGAGTGGAATTGTATGTTCCTAATGGCTTGAATCTAGGTGTGACCAAGGGTGTAGCCAGGATTTTTTATTTGGGGGGCCGAGTTACATATTTGTATGTTCGTCATAATTCATAAATGTATTTGTATACAAAATGATCAAATTTAAAATATAATAATATATCTAAACTCAAATGAGTGTACAAAATTTTTCTAATTTACTATAAACATGTACCAAAATAAAAAAAAAAAATTCAAAATAATAAAAATAAAAACTTGGCATCTCCTATAAGAGTTATGCTCATCGTCAATCCTTCATTAAATAAAATTCATTCATTATGAATTCTATAGGGCAATTCTTAGCAATTTCTTTTTCAATTCTTAAAAAAAAAAAAAAAATCTTATGTCTATGGCAGCCTAAATTCTCTTCTAAAAACAAATTAATGTTAGCACAACTTATCAAGCAACTAGATCCAAGTAGTAAAAGATAAAATTCAAATTTGTGGGGGAAAAAAAACCTTGTAAGTTTGAACAATGCACTATGTACATTGCACTTTAACAATTGAATACACAAAGAACACAATGCACTCTTGTATGTTTATAAAATATAAAAAGAAAGGACACAAGCCGGCTAGGCATTTGTTATAGGTTTTGCTAAAAGGCTATGTTTTGTCTGGGTGGAGGTCTATTCATTTGAGAAACCAATAGTGGGGTGGACTGAATGTACATTGCAAATTTCAAAGGAAAGAAAATACAAACCATGGACTTGGGCTTAAATTTTTTGGGGGGCCAATCATTCAATTTTAGAAGCCCAAATTATTTTTTACCTCAAATTAATATATTATTACAAAGGATTTCGATAGTTTTTTTGGGGGGAATGTTTTAGGTGGCTCCGCCTTGGGTGCAACACGTTCTTCCTTCAAACTTGGAATTTGGAAAACACTTTCAGATGGTTTGATTCCTTGGTTTTGATCAAAACTTGGATCGATTAGGCATCACCTCCTTGGATCAAGACTTGGACCAGTGGAGCTTAGACAACACCTCCATCCTTGGAAGTGTTTTTCAAGTTCTCTTTGAAAATTTTGGTAGGATTACTACATATTCTTGATGATTTGAGATTAGAAATGGATTGAGGACTAAGGAAGTCAAGTTTATGCTAGGGAAGTCATAAACATGAAGTCTTTTGAAGGAGTATAGTACTAGAGTGTCATGATTGACAGAAAGGATTAGCAATCACATAATGGCTATTTCCTAAAAATCTCTCTCAAAGATTTCTATGTGCTTTGCAATTGGGGAGGCCTCCTCTGTTTAGAAAAGGGAACGGCTTGTGTCCAATGGCTAGCTCCACTAGATAGGTTGGGAGACGGACACGTGTTCACATCGCAACTTGTCCAACGGCCAGTTCCATTGGACATTTTGGGATATGGACACGTGTCCAAGGCTAGCCATTAGACACAAACACCACCCTTTATGAAAAGGGAAGAAGTTTTGGGTTGAGGAGTTAGAGCGAGTTTGAGACTCTCCAAGCCTTGCATCTCACAAAATAAGACAAAATTCACAAGAGTGAGCTTTTTGAAAAAACCAAAAAAAAAAAAAAAAAAAACCAAAGAATTACTTAATTTTAGAGAAGTCTAAAGTCCCAGCGTTGAATCGACACTTAAATGAGGGTGCACTCAAAACTTTGTGCTCTGCTTCAAATTTTGACGACTTTTTTTTTAACTCTTTTTGGTTATTTTTTAGAGTTCCATATGACTTGGGATTTGGGAACCTATATTTTTTGGTCTTTCAAGAGTCTGAATGCATTAGGGAATCCTAACTTTAAACACTTGATTAATTAAAAAAATTATCCAATTATTTAAAACCACTAGCTCTTTAGCAAATTAGGCTATTAGAATTAATTACACGCATGCATCTCCACTATTATTTTTACCATGACCCAAAACAACTATTACACATAGTGACATAATTAATTAA
The DNA here is from genome assembly GCA_032878915.1 of Castanopsis chinensis. Lineage (NCBI taxonomy): Eukaryota > Viridiplantae > Streptophyta > Magnoliopsida > Fagales > Fagaceae > Castanopsis > Castanopsis chinensis. The sequence goes on from JAVQMG010000133.1 coordinate 6,382,573, forward strand.
AAGTTAAAACTAATGCTTTTAAGAACCAATCCTAATTAATCAATCATAACGAGACGTGATCCGCTCTGATTGCAAGGATGCATATCTGTCATTAAAATTTTTTTTTGGCTATAACTTGTACTCTAATGGTCTGATTTAAGCACACTATATATGGTTTTGATCATTAGAACTTTTAGATTTGTTTTCAATGAAGCACACTATATATGATTTGTCCCCCCCCCCCCCCCCCCAAAAAAAACATTCACAAACTGAAAACGCCGAAAGCCACAAAAGTTTATGTGTGTGTGTGTGTGTATATATATATATATATAAAGTTAGGAGAAAATTTAATTAGATTTTCAATTAAAATCTAATTTTGCGTCATATATCTCATATAAATTTTTTAATTTTTGTACAAGTCAGTTATTAGTGCAAAAATTGAAGAGTCAAAAAAATAAATAAGGAGGACAAATAAAGGTTTTGTTTGACTTTGACAAGGTATTGACATCTAGACCAAAATTTAAATCAATGTAAACTAATCTCAGCACATTTTCAATTGGAGTCTAATTTTGTATCACATGTCTTACATAATCTTTTTTCATTTTAGTTCCAAGTGAGTTATTAGTACAAAAGCCGAAGAGTCAAAAAAAAATTTGAAAGAAAGAAAGAAAAAGAAAGGTTTAGTTTGACAAGGTATTGAAGTAATTGTTAGTGATGGGGATTCAGGAAAATTAAATAAATAAATAAGAAAAATGGAGTTTATATTATTTTCATTCTCTGGGGAATTAAGAACATTAATAAAATGAATGTAATGGCAAGTGGGTGAGTTGTATATGGACACATAGATAAATGTGTGTAGTGGACATGGGTGGAATCAATGACACATTACTATTTGACAATTTGGTATTAGAAAGAAATTGATATAGTGAGGGTCTATTAAATTTGACCATTTGGTGAAGTAAGGTTTGTTTAAAACGTATTTTATTTATTTACCTTATTGTAAATAAGTTTTTCTACATGATGATTCTAACCTGTAAAACTTCACTTTACTTTCTTTTCTTTTTTTTTTCTTTTCTTTTTTTTGTGGTGGTCTTATCCTTTTCTATTGGCAACTAACTAAACATCACTTTTAGGAATTAAGGATTTAGCAGCTAGTACAAAGGTTGCACCTGAATATTTAGAAGAATTGAAATATGATACAATCTCATCATGGGAAGAAATGTAGGAAATATAATGTTATGTTGGTGTCCCTCCATTATTGGGTTACAAATATCATATAAAAAAAAAAAAAAAAAAAAACCTAAAATAATAGAATTATATATTTGTAGAGATAGAAAGTTGGAAAATACTTTTAGAAATAGTTCAATTTTTTAGGAGGACAAATTATCTTCAATAATCTTTAGAAAAAAAATTATGGATTATATCATATTACAAAATAATGATATATTCTCGCATCACATGGGTCTACAAATAGTGTATATATATATATATATCTAAAAGTTAAGGTATAGCATTTATTATTGTTATGCTCCTATTGAGCCACATTAGCATTCACATCACTTTTTTTTTTTTTTTAAATTTTTTGGTTTCCATCTTTATTGATTGTTTATTGCAAATTAATTATTTGTGGCCAACATGATGCACTACACGCCATCATAAACTCAAATTGTCTATTGTCTATATTGAAGCTCATTTCAACATTGAGTGTCATTTTCTTTCCATCCTTCTATATATATATATATATATATATATATATATAAGCACATCATCCACTTATTTTCTACCTCTTATTTTTTCTTTTAAACTTTTCTTCTCACTACTCTAAAAATAAATAAATAAAAACAAAAACCTCTTCTTCTTCCTATTAGTCCACATATCTACGGCTTACACTTCCCTTCCCTCTTTACCTCCCCCACTACTCTCTACTTCACCATTACACTTTCTTCATCATTTTCTCTTTCTTATAATTTGACTCTTCTTCTTCCCATTTTATTTAGTATAAATTTGATATAAATTCTTCCATTCAATTCATATTTTTCTCACATAAAAATTGTGAGTACTCTCTCTCTCTCTCTCTCTCTCTCTCTCTCTCTCTCTCTCTCTCTCTCTCTCTCTCTCTCTCTCTCTCTCGGTAATTTTTTGTTCTTTCTTATAACTCTAATTAAGGTTGATAGTTTTTTTTAATATATGTTTTGGAATTGTATTTTTTCAATTATCCATCACAAAGTCTTCTCTCTCCCTTTTATAGCTTCGGTTGAATTTTGATTTAGGTTAATACTTAGTTTTTTTTTTTTTTTTGAAATATGAATTTAAGTTTATATCAAAACACAATCTACATGACTATGAATATGAATATGCCTACCAATTGTTTGAATAATAAATGATTAAAAAGTCTATCTTTTATTCCTTTGATTTCATTTTAATTTTGGTTAAGGTAACATTGTAATTTTATGATGAATTTTGATTATCATGATAATCTCCTTATTCATTTAGAGATAAGAAATTTGAATAATTAGTTCAAAACTTATAAAATTTAATTGTATATTATTCAAATATAACACACTACAACAAAAGTTAGATGAGAAATTTGATAAAATCATATTTTATTAAACTTGCTCATCCATTGCATGAGCTGTTAACTTCTTCTTCTTCTTTTTTCCTTTTTTTCTAAACCTTATGTAAAGATTGTTCTCCACTTTTTCTTGTATTTATTAGAGGCAAAAACACAATTTTAGTCCTTATATTTTGGGGTCACAATCAATTTGATCCCTACATTTTAGTAGAAATCAATTTGATCTTTGTTATTTTCAACTTACAGTTAATTTGGTCTCTACCGTTAACTTACTGATGGAAAATGTCTACGTGGCAAACAGATTGTATAGTTGGCACATCAAAGCTTATGTGGCCAATAAAATATTAATAAAACATTTTAAAATTAACATTTAAAAATGCCACATAATTTTGAATGATAAAAAATTCCACGTAAAAAAAATGCTAAAAGAAAAGAAAAAAAAATTAAAAACACAAAAATTAAACAATAAAAAAATCATCAGAGTCATCAAAGGGCCAAAAAAAGAACCTTAAAATTAAAATGAATTAACTTAATCTTTAATATTCAAGCAAGAAGAACACGAAATATAAAAAATCAAATAGGAAGAACAAAATTTGTAATCTTGAACCCTTTCATCAAAATTTTCTATTTCAATATAGAATGTCTATACAAATTATTCCAAAAATAAAATCAACAACATAAGTTAAACCAAAAGTTTCTCTTTCACACATATGATTCAACTAAATACATATTCAAACTTGTACAACCTATACATATTCAAACTTGTATTGCCAAAACCCAGATAGAGAAAAGAAGAAAAAAAGCCAACATTAGCGATAACTCGCATCTTACTCCCCTGATTCCTTAAACATTTATCTTAGAATTCTCAGCAAATTTAGAAAATCGCAATAGGTGAAAGGGAAACGATAACCCAAATCTGGGCAGAGGAGATGGAGCTCGAACTCACTCATCCATGGCAGATCGGCGATCTCGACCATGAAAAATGAGGTTGGCTACGATGTGGATGGCAGCAACACAACTCTTTGAATCTTGAGTTGACTGATCTAGGTATTGCCGGCTGGGTTGATAACTGTGGCTTGATGAGTTTACTTGTAACTCGGTTGACTCGTGGTGGAGTGGTTGTCGGCGGTGCCAGGATTTGGGATTTTTGTAGGATTTGAATTCTCAGAGATTTTACATTTACCCAGAAAGCTACACGCATTAAGTTTGAGAAAATAGATGCTAGGTTAATTTTAACTCTATGTTTTTTTATTTTTTAATGTGTTTGATGAATTTGTAAAAAACGTTTTGCTGTATTTTTGGGTTTTTTTTCCCTGATGTGAAGTTTTTGATCATTCAAATGTTTATGTGGCATTTTAAAATTTTTTTGGCCACATAAGCTTTAATGTGCCAATTATGCAATCCGTTTGCCACATAGATATTTTCTATCATTAAATTAATGGTAGGGATCAAATTAACTGCAGATTGAAAATAATAAAGACCAAATTGATTACTACCAAAATGTAAGGACTAAATTGATTGTGACCCTAAAATGTAGGGACCAAAATAGTGTTTTCACCTTTATTAGAATCAAAAGAAGAAAAAAAAAAGGAGATGAAGGAAACTTATCTATTGACTTCCCTTATTTAGCTTGTATTAAAATAAAGTTGTTTTCCACCTCTAGAAAACAATTCTACCTTACGTCAAGCTAAAAAGAGGGAATTCAAGCATGAGATAGATCACGCCATGCTAAATAAAGGAAATCAAATTATTGTTTTCCAATTTATTTAAAGGTTGCTATCAAATATAGGAATTAATGAGATAGTTTTTTACCCAAAAAAAAAAAAAAGAAGGTTTTTTGTAAAAGAATTCATTTCCCTAAAATTATAATATTGTCTTTTTGATGGTTCCCACTTTTTCCCGTGATTAGTTGTATAAAAAAAATAATGGGTCAAAAATAATTATCTTTTAACTTCACTTATTTAATTCGGTGTTAAATTGAGCTGTTTTCTATAAATTTTGGTCAAAAACAACTCAATCTCATGCCAGTCTAAGATACTATATATCTAGGAAGTCATTAGATAGATGAATCAATAATACCATTCTTGACAAAAGAACTTAGAAAAAGGAAAAGGAAAATGGGCTCTCCAATTAACTGCTTATCAATCTTGGTAATCCCTCTACTAGTCACCTCTCTTTTCTACCAAGTTTCTGCAGTAGCTGACGAAGCCTTCCTAAGGACCGTTTGCCAGAAAACCAAGGACTTTGACTTTTGCTTAGCAACTTTAAAAGCAGACCCACGTACTGTTTCAGGGCCACGTATTGCCATAGTTTCTATTGCTATAGTCATTGATACAATACAAGTTACCGTTGATCAAATCCCAGGTCTTTTTAGGACTCTTAGTGACCGAGTGGATAGGGTTCGAATGGAGAATTGCCAACGTGATTTTAATGATGGACTACAGACTTTGAGAGATGCATACGCGGCTTCGGCTTCAAAGAATTATGATCAATCGACAAGTTTGATTATAGATACAACTAACAAACTTCTAGCTTGTGATAATTCATATAAGGACCCCCCAGTACGTAAATCGCCACTAGCAGATGCCACTTCCAAACTGTTAAAGAAATGTGATATTGCTGTCGCTGCAATTGATACTATCAGTGGTTAAACGTAATGTGTATGTGATCTATAATAGAAAATTAGAAATAGGCCAGCCAAGGCTTGAATGCTATGAATAAGTGTAAAAAAAAAAGACCCTTTACCCACCTTGCATATGGATGTTTTCTATCAGGGCTTTTATGTTAAATTACCAATTGGCTTTTATGTTAAATTACCAATTGTTTTAAAAGTTTAAACTATTAGGATATAGTAAATTTAATCATTTAACTAATACTTTTAACACTAGTACTCCACATAAATAAAACCTCGTTACCCATTATACCAGTTATTGTGATGTTTTCTTTTTCTTCTTTTCTGTTTTTTTACAATCACCACTACCCACAGCAGCATATTGATGTTCTTTCTATTTCCCTTTGTTTCTTGGATTAGATAACAAATTATCACTAGTGTGCCTGCCTCACCTTTTTTATGTGTGAGACTATATGAGAAAACAGATAATTGGGAGTGACAGTTTTACGATTTAATGTGTTTTACAGTCATTGTCATCAAACCTTAAACTAAATTTATGATTAACAATTTGAGATCCATTTTTTGTTACTTGGATTTGGATATGAGGCCCCATTTTATTATCTCTCAATTTTGTTTAAACCAATTTTGCATGTTTGGTTAAGATTTTAAAAAAAAAAAATGTGAATAAGCGATTAATATGATGTGTTATTTAGAAAGTTCAATGAGCATCGCTTGATGTTCAAAAAGAATTGTTATTTTACTAATTGACTTTCTTTTTAATTTTTAATTCTTAAAATTTTTATTTTGTGGTTAAGCAATTTGTCCTTGTCTTTGGGGGCATCCCAATGTTGGTTTATGGCTATTGTTTTTTACATTGTGAGTTTGTGATTAAAGAACATAGAAAGGGTAGTAAATAGTAATATGTTTCGAACTTCGTTTTTTTTTTTTTTTTTTTGGGGGGGGGGGGGGGGGGGGGGGGGAGGGCTCAACGATTTGTCTCGGATTCTTATGCAAACACCACTTAAGTTTATGGCCTATTGCATCCTACTCTTACACTGAATTGTGATTGAATAAAAATTCGTCTTTCTAATGAACACTCGCCTAGCTATGTTTTCTTTGATGGGTTTGTGGTTGACTTGATTTTAGAATGGGTTTTTGACGAGGGAGGTGTTTCTAACGGTGGGGAGTTGCTGGGTTTTTTGCTAGGGTGAATTGTAAAAGAGTGAATTTGAATAGATTAAAATAAAAAGTTTTTTTGGGGTTTTTTTAGTAAATGCTCTAATATGTAATATTGAAAGATCTCCATTAGAGTGTCCTTATCATTTTATCTAGGGTTGCAATTTATGTTCACGGGTCGAGTTTGTGTTATGTCAAGCTATGAGTATTCTGCTATATGGGTTGACCTGAACTCGACCTATTTAGTAAATGTGTAAAAAATCATTAAACCTAACAAGACCTATTTATTAAACCAGTCGATGGTTTTAAAAATTGAATCGAACTGGCCAGCCTAACCGGTTCAACCAAGAATCGAGTACTAGTCCGGTCTGGTAAAACCGAGAACCAGAGGCAAATCCAATTTTGCCCCGATCTGATTGTTAAAACCATAATGTTTAAACCATTTAATTAACAAGTCATATAAAAGTCAATACAAATAACCTATTTGATTAATAATCATACCTTGACAATAACATGTTATCAATTCCTATATATCTAAAATTAAAATGCAATTCCAACCATGAATATAGTAAGAAACATATAATTACAATAAAAAATTAAGCAATAATAATAACAAAAGCTAAATCCTTTATAAGCTAAACTAGTCAAATAAGTCAAAAGGGTTCACATATTGAACACGAACACGATTTGTTTATTAAACGGGTTAGTCGTATCGGCCTGAATATGATCCAAACCCATTTAACCTCAACCTAAACCCACGAATTAGTCTTACTGAATTCGTCAGATTTGGCCAGCCCTAATATTATCTCCCTAGCTCCTAGTTGCATACTACAGGAGAACGAGATCCTTTTGTGGACTACTGGTTTTGTGGAAATGCAACTCCACAAAGCCCACGGGCTTTGTTTTATCTTGCAAATACTCCACTACGAGTCCACGACCAATATTCTTCATTCTCAATGCCCAAAGATCAGTCCACGATGGTCGCCAAATTCCAGGCCCTAGAAATAGACAGGTCGAGCTGGATGTTATAAAAGCACTGGCCCACCACATCCAAACCCAAAGAGATGCACCACAATGAGCAAATAGAAGCAAGCCTTTTCAGTCCACTTCATGTCATTTTTCAAACCACTTAGATATTTTTATACCATAATATCCTCCCACACAGATACACACTTCAAAACAAGTGCTATCAGTTTTATCTGATGGAACATATATAATAATCTTTCTTTAGTTGTTTAGATTGGTAACTCAAAAATTCATGCCTCGTACTGGGAACCAATTCCAAGGAATGGATGGTACTTCTGAGGTTTCTGAATCCTTGAACGAATGGGGGCAAATCCAATCCCCATTTCCTAAACTCCCTCCCACAAGTGTGGAACAAGATATGGTAGTTACTAGAGACAATAACTACCTCAACGATAACCATGAAGGCCTACAACAAGAAGGATCTCCAGTATTTGACCTTGAACTTGAAGCCACTCAAGACCCAGATCCTGAGTCAAGTTCTTCATCATCAGTGTCATCGAATTCAGGAGGCGATGAGGAAAATGGAAGGTTGTCACAGCCCCAAGTGGCTAATGAGATAAGGAGGGGTTTGAGATTGCGTTTGGAGATTCTGAGAGCTGGGGTCTCCAAGGTGGCTTGTAGAGTTTGGAATTGCGCAGCATGTGCCAGGGGGTTTTGGTTGATTGCATCGGTGACTGGTAGGGCCGGAGCTAGGAATTTTGGTTTGGGGCCAAGTTGCAGTACTGGTATATTTATCAAGACAACTCCCACATACATACATATATATATATACACATTTTTTTTATTATATATACACACACATATATATACACGCACTTTTTTACTTTGTAAGTTATATATATACACACACCTAACCAAAAAAAAAAAAAAAGTTTAGTATTTTCTATCAAAATTATGTTTGATGGCAATCTTTCATAAAATAAATTTCATTTTTTCATTTTCATAATGAAATTTTTACAAAATTTCATTTTAAATACAAATTATCAAATTTTATACTAAAGTAAGTAAAAAATCTTTCAATTGAACTAATGAAAATTTCAAAAACATGAATGATCCAAAACTAAGACGAATAAATTAGTCTCTAAACATATTTGAAGCTATTTTGTTCTAACCTATTATGTGGCAACTAAAGACACATTTCATGTTTAGATTTATTGACAAGATTTTTTTAATGAGTCAATGACTTGTTAATCGCCACATAACGGATTAAAAAAGATTTCAAACATCTTTGATGCAAAACTTTATTAAATATTTAATAAGAGTATATTTTACTGTTAAAGAGATAAAGTGAGAGAGAAAATACTGAATAGTCTGTGTATATTGATATATGGAATAATATACAATAGAGAGCCTTATATAGGTTAGGTATATGTGCATTACAAGTAATATGAGTAAACTACAAGTACAGTATACTGGGCTAAGCCCAATGGGCTAATCTAGTCTAAGCTATACACTAACATCCCCCCTCAAACTCGAGGTGGCAAGGAGGAAGCCAACTAGAGTTTGGATATAAGATCTCGAAGACGACCAGGCGGGTGAGTCTTGGTGAAGACATCAGCAGGCTGGTCAGCAGAGGAGATAGAGAATAACTTGAGATTGCCTTTCTTGAGATGCTGGCGAGTGATGTGGCAGTCAATCTCAATGTGCTTAGTGCGTTCATGGAAGACATCATTATGAGCAATGTAAATGGCACTACGGTTGTCACAATGAAGAGGAGTGGCAGTGGGCTAGGGAGCATCCATGTCAGCCAAGAGCCAGCGGAGCCAGACAAGCTCGCAGGTGGTGTCGGCAAGGGCACGATACTCAGCCTCAGTACTGGAACGAGAAACCACATCCTGCTTCTTGCTACGCCACGATATAAGGGAAGTACCTAACAAGAAATAGAAACCTGTAATAGAGCATCGATCAGTCGGATCACCTGCCCAGTCTGCATCTGAGTAAGCATGAAGCTCGAGAGAAGACCGAGAGGAGTAGTGGAGACCATGATAAAGTGTGCCCTTGACATATCGAAGAATCCGAAGAACTGCAGCATAGTGAACAGAACGAGGAGCATCCATGAACTTACTAACCATACCCATAGCATGTGAGATATCAGGACGAGTAAAAGTGAGATAGATCAGACTACCAACCAACTGACGATAGCGTGTAGCATCAGATATAGGTTCACCATCCAAGGGTGTAAGCTTTGCATTGTATTCCAAAGGAGTGGAAACAGTCTTGTTGTCGGTGATGCCGGCTTTGGAGAGAAGATCAGAAGCATATTTAGCTTGGGAAAGATAGTATCCATCAGAGGACGAGGTAACCTCAAGCCCAAGAAAATAGCTGAGAGTGCCCAGATCTTTCATCTCAAAATGCTGACTGAGGAAGTGCTGAAGAGAGCGGATACCTGCAGAATCATCGCCAGTAATAATCATGTCATCAACATAAAGAAGAATAAGAATGATACCAGCAGGGGATCGTCGGACAAAAAGAGCAGTGTCATGAGGACTCGAAGTGAAACCCTGTTAAGCAACAACTGAGCTAAACTTTTCAAACCAAGCTCGAGGAGCCTGCTTGAGGCCATAAAGAGCACGACGAAGGCGACAAACTTGACTGCCTGAGTGTGGATAGCCGGGAGGTGGCTACATGTACACTTCTTCTTGGAGATCTCCATTAAGGAAAGCATTCTTCACATCCATTTGATAAAGAGGCCAATGGCGAACAGCAGCTACAGCAATGAGACATCTGACAGATGTAAGGCGAGCAACAGGAGCAAATGTTTCCTCATAGTCAATGCCATACTCCTGAGTAAAGCCCTTGGCAACAAGGCGAGCTTTGTATCGTTCAACAGATCCATCAGTTTTGGTCTTGATCTTGTAAACCCACCTACAATCTACTACAGACTGACCAGGAGGCAAATCAACCATATCCCAAATGTGATTCTTATGAAGGGCATCTAGTTCTTCAGTCATAGCTTGCTGCCAAAGAGGGTCAGTATGGGCCTCACGATAGGTGTGAGGTTCATAGAGGGTGGCAAGAGCAAAAGAGCAGTGATAATCAGTAAGATAAGGGGGAGGAATGCTTACCTGGGTGGAACGACGAAGTTCAGGACTAATAGGTAACTCAGGAGAAGGTGGTGCCACAGGATCCAAGACAGGCAGGTCATGTGCCCGGGACAGAGCCGGAGATGAGTCATCTGGAGAGGCAGCTGATGTAGAAGAATCCTCCACAAGTTCAGGATAGAGCGGGAGGAAAAGATCGGTAAAAATGGGAGACTCAGAGGAAGAGGATGCAGGAAACTGCTGAAGACTCGGGAAAGGACGATGTTCCCAAAACTCAACATTACGGGAGACACAAAGCCGATGAGAAATGGGATCATAGCAGCGAAACCTCTTTTGAGAGACACCATAACCAAGGAAACAACAGAGAGGAGCACGAGGTTGAAGCTTTGTTCGTTCATGAGGAGGAAGAGAGACAAAGCAAGCATAACCAAAAACCCGAAGAGATGAGTAGTCAGGGATTTGACCATAGAGAAGTTCGAATGGTGATTTGTTATGTGTAGTGGGTGAAGGAATACGATTAATGATGTACACAGCAGTGAGTGCTGCTTCACCCCAAAAGTGCTCAGGAAGAGAGGCAGAAATGAGAAGGGCGCGGACAACATCAAGAATGTGACGATGTTTTCGTTCTGCACGACCATTTTGTTGAGAGGTGTAAGGACAAGACCGCTGAGGAAGGGTACCATGACTGTTTAAAAAGAATAGGAAAGATTTATCATTATATTTTTGGGCATTATCTGATCGAAAGACTTTTACAGTGCGATTAAACTGTGTTTCAATCATTTTATGAAATGTTTGATAAATAGACACAAGTTCAGACCTATGGTGAAGCAGATAAATCCAAGTATATCGAGAGAAATCATCTACAAATATGACAAAATATCTAGATCCCCCCTCAGTAGGAACTGGTGCAGGACCCCAAATATCAGAATGTATAAGATCAAAAGGTGCAGAAGAAAAAGAGTCACTATTATTAAAGGGTAATTTAGCTTGTTTGCCAAAATGACAGGAAGTACAATCAAATTTTTGAAACTGAACTGAACCTAAATGACCTTGAGAAGCTAACAATTGAAGACGAGATAAGGATGGATGACCAAGACGAGCATGCCAAAGATCAGGTGAGGGGGTGGTAATGGTAGCAGCGGCAGAAACAACTTGTGAAGGAATCTTCAAGTCATGAACCTCAAACATGCGACCAACCTTACGCCCTGTCCCAAGTACTTGACCCGTCCGGGGATCCTGCACATCCACACCATGATTAGTAAAGAGAAGATCTACACCTAATTCACAAAGTTGACCAACAGAAAGCAAATTGAGGGATAGCTTTGGGATATGAAAGGTGTCACTAAGGGATAAACTAGGAGAAGAGATTGTTCCTTTATGACTAACAGGCATAGGAGTTCCATCAGCAGTGTAAATAGTGATAGGGTGTACTAAGGGTGCCTTATCAAAAAATTGGGATTCATCAGGAGTCATATGGTTACAACATGCAGTATCAAAAAACCAAGGTTGTTTACCTGAGGTGACAGAAAGGGCAGTAAAAGTTCGGGATAAAACCTGTTGAACAACTGCCTCAATATCAGCCGTAGTAAGTAAGGAAGCTGAAGATGGACCTGTAGGAGCTGATGGATCTGGAGGACATACAGCAGCTGCCCGAGGAAGAGAAGCTTTATTCTGCTCTTACATAAATTTCTGCAGTTTGCGACAAACTGAGATATCATGGCCTTTAGCACGGCAAAACTCACAGCGAGTACCTTTGGAAGACTGAGAGATGGGACGCCTAGAGTGTATCTGTGGAGGAGCAGTGAATGCAGCAATGGGAGGCTGTGGAGATGGTGTAGCCAATACATGATCAGATGATGACATGTGATGAGTAGGTTGACGGTTCTCCTTAGAAATGAGCTCCTTGACTACAGCATCAAAAGAAGGAGTAGAAGATCGGCTAAGTAGAGAAGCCCTAGTAGGCTCAAAGTCCTCACATAAACCCATCATGAAGTGCATGAATTGACGGCGATCCCGATATTTGGCAAAGAGCTCAATGTCCTTGGAACACACTAGTGGAGGATCTGCAGCAGAAAGTTGTTCCCACATAGTAGAAGTCTGAGAGTAATAATCAGAAATAGACTGACCTGTCTCTTGGCGCATCTGATAAAGTTTTGATTCAATGTGGAACTCCAAGCTTGAATCATTAGTACAATTATAGCGATCAGCCAAAAATTTCCAAGCAACCTCAGCAGTCTCAAGACGAGGAAGAAGATTATGAATGGAGGGAACAGAGGTATTGATAAACCAAGACAGAATCTTACTCTGAATACTCTCCCATTCCTCTAGGCGTTCTTCATAATCATCTTCAGCAGCTGTGGCTTTGAACTTAGGGCTTGGTACTGGCTTAGGAATTGAACCAGTCACATATCTCCACAGTTTACAACCCTTCAGGAAGACAGTCATATTCTGAGACCAAGCATGATAGCTAGTGGGACCATCCAACATAATAGTGATAGGACGTATGATATCTCGATCATTTTGTTGAGCCATAATGAGGAAAAATGCCTAAAAAATGAGATTTAGAACCCTCAAATGCAAAAACGGAGCCCAAAATTGGAATCTACGCGAAAAACTGAGCAAGACAGGTCCGGTTGAAAAATTTTGACTTTGGTCAAAACCAACGGTCAACGGTCAAAGTCAACGGTCAGAAGTCAAAGTCAACGGTCACGGATCAGCGCTGACGTGTGTTGACATGGTAGCTGACATGGCAGGATGATGTGGCAGGATGACGTGGCAAGCTGACGTGGCAAGATGACGTGGCAGATGACGTCACTAGGGCTGACGTGGCAATGACGTCACTAGGGCTGACGTGGCAGGACGCCGAAAGTGCCTAGCGCGTGGGGCGAGTGGTGCGCATGGAACCGGCGCGTGCAGCGCGTGCAATAACAGTGGCCGCGCATGGAGGCACGTGCAGCGCGTGTTCGACACTCAGAAACTTTGGGAGGTGCGTGCGAGCGCGTGCGATCTCGTTTCTGGCTGTTCTTGGTCAGGTGTTGCTCGAGTTTGGCTGTTCTGTCACTTTATGTGTTTGGTTTGACAGTAGAATGAACAGAACAGTGAGTTCCGAGAGGTGCAGGAGCTGTGGGCGTGACGGTGGTGACTCGCTTCTGACAGTGGCTACTGGATGAAGGCGAGGGCAGCGGAAGAACGCCGAAGATGTCCACAGGAACCAGAAAGTCAGAGGAATGGCTCTGATACCATGTTAAAGAGATAAAGTGAGAGAGAAAAGACTGAATAGTCTGTGTATATTGATATATGGAATAATGTACAATAGAGAGCCTTATATAGGTTAGGTATGTGTGCAGTACAAGTAATATGAGTAAACTACAAGTATAGTATACTGGGCTAAGCCCAATGGACTAATCTAGTCTAAGCTATACACTAACATTTACAATAAAAAATATAATTGTTCTAATAGTTATAAAGATATAACTATTAGAACAATTATATTTTTTAAGAGCATCATTGGACTAATTCAAATATATGGGGGGGCCAACTCTTATTTTTACAAACTAAAATTTGAAAATATTAAAATAATTATATATATTTTAAAAACTCCACCCCTGACTGGAGCGGCATTTGCTGTCATTCTTTTATATCAGGGTGCAAAGGTGGCGTCAAGTTCTGTACAAAGAGAGCAAGGATCATCTTATCAGAGAGAAAGATGAGGTTCTTTGCTAAAAGCTTCATAATTTATGACCTTTTTTAAAATAAAATCTAGTGAATTTATATGAGTGATAGATTTGGATTCCTGAGTTTATCTGGGGTATGATTCTAGATTTCTTGTATCAGAATTGTTTTGAGTTTTTGGGCTCGTGTATGAATTAATGAATCAATTAAGTGAGAATTCTACTTATATCGGACCTTAAGAACTAGCTGTGCTAACCATGATGTTTTAAGTAATTGAGTATTGCAACTAAAGCTTGCCAACTGTTGAAACTTAAATTGAAAATTCTAGGGGTTGTGATCTCAGTTCTACGGCTTATGCCTCATGAACATGGAAGGAGGTTTATTGGATTCTAGCAACACTATAATGTGAACAATGTCTTGTCCATTTTTAAAACTGAACCACCTTGCAACTTGCACATGTAAAACAGGTATGCTCTAGCATGTAACAGTACTTCCTCTCTATTTTGCAAGGGCGTGGATGTTTATATGTCAATAACACAGAAACAAAACTTTTTTCCTTAACTTGTCAAGTGCTGATTAAGTAACAAAACTTTTTTCCTTAACAAGCTTTGCCCTAAAACTCGTTTGGTTCTGGTGATGTGCTGAAATTGTCAATGAGTTGTAGGCTCCAAGTCACGCCAATGAATACCTGTGGAGTAAAAACACAAGAACTAAGCAAAAGGCACCAGTGCAGTACTGGCCAAGAACCCTCCGAAGGTCAAGTCAGTGAATGAGAAATCTCTAAAAACTCTATAGTGAGAACGTAGGGATTTTCTACGTACCTGAGGAAAGAGGAGGTTTGGTGCTTATATAGTCGTGAGTAGTGAACCAAGATCTCTCGGAAGTAGGGATCTTTCCTTGTAGAGGAGATTTGGTATTAAGGTTTCCGTGATTCTAGGGTGTCTTTCTATATGGGAAAGATATGGGAGCGTGCTAAGGTATTTGTACGTGATGTACGAGATATTTCCATACATGAATATTCGTGAGGACCAAGCAAGGCCATGCAGGGCTCGTCAGTTTCTCCACCTTGTCAGCCTTATGGTCACCTGTTGCTTCAGGTTTTCCCGTCAGGTTGTGGGGGAGATGTATCTAGCTTTTGTGGTGGCGTCATCCATTGAAAGTGCCATTTGTTTGATAAGGGTATGTTACCTCTATCATAGGCTCTTCGGAGCCTCCGTCACCTTCTTGTGAAGCTGACAGTCTCGTAGTGGTCGTCTACTCTCCTAGCCTTCTGTTTATAAGTCAATTTACTTTTGTCAAAAATAGCCTTATCAGGTTCTTTAGTTTTATTGAACTTCCCTTCCCCACCCCCCCCTGCCCCCAAAAAAAAAAAAAAAACTAAAAACTAAAAAAGTATTCAGTTAGTGTATTTTTGGTATACTCTTCTCTTTATTTGCATGCAAGACAACAAGAAGGAGAAAAGAAATTGCAAAAAAGACGTTAAATCATAACAAAGAGGAGCACAGTTTTTGCTCAAAAGAGGAGCAATGTTTGAACTTGGATAATGTTGGGACATTGCAAACTAAATTCACCACTGTTCATGACCACTGCAATTTGCAACCCCATAACTATCACTATGAGCCAAAATCACGATCACCAACTACAACCCAGACCCCCCTTACGGCTATCTCACCCAAAAATAAAATCACCACTGCCACCCATAATTGTGTCGCCATCAGAGCCATTCAAAGCCGGTCAAGGAGAGAGGACTGGAGGAGAGCCGAAAAAAAAAAAAGAGGTAGAGAACAAGGAGGAGTAGGTGCTCACAAGTTATATAATCCTATATTAAAAAAAAAAAAAAAAAAAAAAAAAGAGACAAAAACTGAGAAGAAAATAGGAGAAAAAATGGTTGTGGTGGGGCAGTGTTATTATTTATTGCTTTATGGAAATGAGAATCCAAATGAGAGTCCTTAGTGTCTTGTTTGGCTCACCAATTTTAAAACAGTTCTCAAACTTAGTTTTTTAGTGTTTACCTGATAAAAGAAAATGATGGAAATTGTTTGGCAATTGCAAGAGACCACAACCTTGGCTCATTTTTTATTTTATTAGATCAAGCCCATATGAATGGGTGAAACCGTAATTGATTGTCTCTCAAAATATTGCCTTGTCTATGAACATTTTAACTATAGATCAAGGGTGGTACATTTGAAGTCACCACTTATTTTAATTTATAGAAAAATAAGAAAATTAATGCATCATTTTATTGATTAAATAATTTAATTTCATTTGATATAAATTAAATGGAAAATTATTTGACTTTGGTTCTAAGTACAATCTAAAAAAGTCTACTAACTTTCTCAACAAAAAAAAAAAAAAAAAAAACTAAGAAAATGCATGGCTTTAATTTCTTCTTACATTCTAAAAAATAAAAATTATGGTGCATATGACTTAGTCTATGACATGAAGACCTCATCTTCAAATTCCTTTTCGATCAAAAATAATTATCTAAATGGGGAGGAAAAGTCATTTTTGGGCACGTTTTCAAAGCGATCGGTCGAATTTTGTTTTATGAATAACTAGTTATGGAGTGTGAAGGTGTTCGGTGAGTACTCACCCCGTTTGGTAAATTGTCATTCTAAAATATGGTGTTCATGGTCATGTCAAGCAAGCATTATCCGAAAAAGTGACAAAACGTAAAATTTTCATGTCATGTTCAATAAAATAGATCAAAGATTGGGATTTTTAAAAAGGTTTTGATCATGTTATAAACCATATATTAGACGAGTATGTTCATAGTGGTTCATCCCTTATCATCAAAAGCAAACATCATGACATGTATCACATAGCTATAGTCATGAATCTATCTGGTGAAAGGATTATGCCTGAATGCAAGAGTGGAATTGTATGTTCTCAATGGTTTGAATCCAAGTGCAACACGTTCTTCCTCCAAACTTGGAATTTTGGAAACACCTTCAGATGGTTTGATTCCTTGGTTTTGATCAAAACTTGGATTGATTAGGCATCACCTCCTTAGATCAAGACTTGGACCAGTGGAGCTTAGACAAAACCTCCATCGATCCTTGTAAGTGTTTTTCAGGTTCTCTTTGAAAATTTTGGTAGGATAACTACATATTCTTGATGATTTGAGATTAGAAATGGTTTGAGGGCTAAGGAAGTCAAGTTTATGCTAGGGAAGTCATAAACATGAAGTCTTGAAAAGTGTCGTGATTGACAAAAAGGATTAGCAATCACATAATGGCTATTTCCCAAAAATCTCTCTCAAAGATTTCTATGTGCTTTGCAAATAGAAGGCCTCCTATATTTATAAAAAGGGAAGAAGTTTTGGGTTGAGGAGTTAGAGCGAGTTTGAGACTCTCCAAGCCTTGCATCTCACAAAATAAGCCATCAAATTCATAAGAGTGAGCTAGGTCAAAATGACCATATACCACTGTTTGTGAAATATTTAGCAATTTACTACCTTTTTAAAACTCGAATTCTTTGAAAAAATAGCCTTTAAATTTGCCGTGCTATTTTCTATGGAACTCAAGTTACATAAAAAATTTTCCATGGAACTCGAGTTTGTAAAACTCGAGTTACACGGCAAACTCAAGTTTTACAAACTCGAGTTTTAAAGTGGTAGATCCCTAATTATTTCACAAACAATACTAGATGCATACATATTTTGCCAAACAGTATTACTTGGCCATTTTAGCTTGTGAGCTGTAAATCGAAAAAACCAAAGAATGACTTAATTTTAGAGAAGTATAAAGTCAAGTGTTGAATCGATACTTAGGCTTCGTTTGGAAGTTCATAAAAGAATGGAATAGAATGATCATAAGGGAATAGAAAGGAATAGAATGAAATGTATTTAAGTAAGGAAAAAGAATAAAATTGAATGAAATTAGTAACCTTAATTGGATGTTTTAAAATAAAGGAATGAAAATGAATGGAAATGAATATAATATAAGTAATCTTGTTTGGGAGCAACATGGAGGGAATGGAATTGAATCATTTTATGACAATATTACTATTAGACCCTTATTTTAAAATAAAAAGTTGAATATAAAAGGGTATTTTGGAAGTTTTAGTAAAAGAAAATCATTAAATCTAATTCCATTCCCTCTCATTCTTCCCAATTTTGGGGGAATGAAAATTTGAGGTTTTAAGAGAATAGAGAGGAATGAGTAATCCTTCCTACCCATTTTATTTCCTCCCACTTAGGTCTCATTTGGGAAGAAGGAATGGAAATGAATAAGAATAATAATTTTAAAATATTCTTTTTTTCTCTTGTTTAGGGGTTTTAATGGAGGGAATAGAAAGTCCATTCCCTTGTTTGGAAGTTTAAGTGGGAAGAAATAGAATGGGTAGGAAGGAACACTCATTCCTCTCTATTCCCTTAAAATTTCAAATTTTCATTCCCCCTGAAATTGGGAGGAATGGAAAAGGGGGGGATGGAATTAGATTTAATGATTTTTTTATTAAAACTCCCAAAATACCTCTATATATTTAACCCTTTATTTTAAAATAAGGATCTAATAGTAATATTGTCATAAAATGATTCCATTCCATTCCTTCCATGTTGCTCCAAAACAAGATTACTTACATTCCATTCATTTTCATTTTTTTTCATTCCTTTATTTTAAAATATCGAATCAAGGTTACTTAATTCCATTCCATTCCTTTCCCTTACTTAAATACATTCCATTCCATTCCCTTATAATCATTTCATTTCATTCCCTTATGAACTCCCAAACGGAGCCTTAAACTCTCAAACAAGGAAATAAGTTTTTCATTCCCTCCATTAAAACTCTCAAAAAAGGGAAGAGAAAAATATTCTAAAATTATTATTTTCATTCCTTTCCATTTCATTAAGGCCTCATTTGGGAAGAGGAAATGGAATGGAATGGGAAGGAATGAAAAGAATAATTTTATAATATTTTTTCCTTCCCTTGTTTGGGAGTTTTAATAGAGGGTATGGAAAATTCATTCTCTTGTTTGGAAGTTTAAGTGGGAAGGAATGGAATAGGTAGGACGGAACACTCATTCCTCTCTATTTTAAGGGAATAGAAAGGAATGGGTGTTCCCTCCTACCTATTCCATTCTCTTAAAACCTCAATTTTTCATTCCTTCCAAAATTAAGAGGAATGAGAGGAAATATAATTAAATTTAATAAATTTTTTACTAAAACTCCCAAAATACTCCTATATATTCAACCTTTTATTTTAAAATAAGAGCCTAATAGTAATATTGTCATAAAATAATTTCATTCCATTCCCTCTATGTTACTCCCAAACAAGATTACTTAAATTCCATTCATTTTCATTCTTTTCCATTCCTTTATTTTAAAACATCCAATTAAGGTTATCTAATTCCATTTTATTTCATTCCATTCCATTCCATTCCCTTATGATCATTTCATTCCATTGTATTCCATTCCTTGTGAACTCCCAAACGAAGCCTTAAAAATAAGGGTGCACACAAAACTTCGTGCTCTGTTTCAAATTTTGATGACTGATTTTTAACTCTTTTTGGCTATTTTTTAAAGTTCCATATGACTTGGGATTTGGTAACCTAGTTTTTTGGTCTTTCAAGAGTTTGAATTCATTAGGGAATACTAACTTTAAACACTTGATTAATTAAAATAATTATTCAATTACCTAAAACCACTAAACTCCTTAGCAAATTAGGCTATTAAAATTAATTACATGCATGCATCTCCACTATTATTTTTACCACGACCCAAAACAACTATCACACATGGTGAATTAAAACTAATGCTTTTAAGAGCCAATCATAATTAAACAATTAGAGGGAAAATTATTGAATACTCTAGGAGTAGGGGTGTTCGCAGTGCGGTGCGGTGCAGTTTTGGGCCATTTTTAGCAACGCACTTTGCGATGCGGTTTAGCTAAAATCATAACTGCACCGCACTTTATTTTTGCGGTCACATGTGCGGTGCGGCGTGGTGTGGTGCGGTTTAAAATTTAGCCAAAATCATAACCGCACCGCACCTCATTTTTGCGGTCACATATGCGATACGGTGTATAAGATGCGGTTTGAATGATTTGAAGTTAGTATATTTTTTGAATTTTGGGCTTTTTCTACCCAGCTCAAAACTAATTTTTCCCTTTGTTTTGGTCCAAGTTTTAAACTATTGAGCTAGTTTTTCTTTATTTTGGGCTGACTTTCCTAATCAATACTTGATAGAATTATCAAACCATTTTTTTAACTAGGGTTATTAAACTATTAATAATATATTTAATATTAAAAATAATTAAATATATTAATATATATAGAGATGGTGCGGTGCGGTGCGGTTTGTGCGGTTTTCTTATTGTAAAATCGCAAACCGCATTGCACCATGCGGTGCGGTGCGGTGTAAAATTACTTGGGGTGCGGTGCGGTTATACCATTTTGTGGGCGGTTTTGGTTCGGTTTTTGCGGTTTGTGCGGTTTATGCGGTTTGGTGAACACCCCTATCTAGGAGTATCATAAATGTGTACTCCCCCTTCTCACATGAATTGTGGTTTCCACAATGAATTTAATTAGTGAGACCCACAATTATGTAAAAGGGGAGAGTACGCATTTATGGTACTCTGAGAATACTCAATAATTACCTTATAATGAGACATAATCAGCTATGATCTAATCGCAAGGATGCATAGGTTAAACAAAGGTTGCAAAAATGCGGGTGTCTATATCAATGTGCTTCTATTTCTATTTTTCCCCCTTAAACCTTTGCAAACTGACAACACCAAAAACCATAAAAGTTTCAATATATATATATAAGCCAAAATTAAGAGAAAATTCAATTAGATTTTCAATTAAGGTATAATTTTGGGCCACATATCCCATATAATTTTTATTTTTTATGCCAAGTGAGTTATTAGTACAAAAGCTAAAGAGTCAAAATATAAATAAGACGGAATAAGAAAGGTTTTGTTTGACACTAACAAAGTATTGACATCTAGACCAAATTTATATCAACGTATACTAAATTCAGCACATTTTCAATTAGAATATAATTTTGGGCTACATTTTACCAAAAAAAAAAAAAAAAAAAAAATTTTGGGCTACATATCCCATATGATTTTTTTAACTTTAGTAACAAGTGAGCTATAAGTGCAAAAGTGTAAGAGCCAAAAAAAACAAATAAGAAGGAAAAGGGTTTAGTTTGACTTTGACAAAGTATTGACGTAATTGTTGGCATTGGGGATTGGGGGAAAATAAAATTTACATTTTTGTTGGATTTAGGCTTCAGCTTAGGCTTTGTTTCCATTAACCAAATCTAAATCAACGTAAACTAAATTCTAGCACAACATAAAATTAATAACATTCACTATCAATAATTTTTTTTCTTATATTTATTATTATTATTATATGAATAGTGGTTAAACAAACTAAAATTATTGAGAATTCAAGAATAATAATTTAACTGATTTTTTTTTCATTTGTTTTTAAATAAAATTATATTTATTTTATAGGTAGCTATTTCATATTTTCAAATACAGAGACATTATATATCATATATATATATATATATATAATTTGGTAAAATTTAATAAAAATTTAGTTGTGCATATTTTTAAATGTATCCCATGTATATGCATGAATTATAAGCTAATTATTTTTTCAAGGTAAAACCATATTTTAATTCTTATAAATTAAAAGTGTAACAAATTAAAGTTTATAGTTTCAAAAGTAACAAAGTAAATTCCAAACACAATGTCATTTTACTTAAATAGGTTGAGATTTAAATTACATTACTTTTTAAAAATCTCACAAGTTAATTTATTACTTTTAAAATTATATGGTTGAATTCAATATTTTTAAAATCTATAGTTTAATTTGTTACCAAGGTCTAAAATATAATTTGTCCTATTTTTTAATAAATAATAATCTTAAATTTTTGGATTTGGTTTGCGTTTAACTCAAAATTAAAAAGTCAGCTTATTTTACAATTCAGTTTATTTTTGCTACTATTTATATGCTCCATTGCACTTGTTAGTACTATTCATAGGTCTCACTGTACTATTTCAACTACTTTTAGTAAAAAAATTTCAATTTTAACAAAATAAGTAAATTCCAAACAAGCCATTTAATTTGAAAATTTTTAAAAATTTTAAGTTGGAAAACAAATATAATATACATAAATAATTTTTTTTGGGGGGATAATAAAAACGGTGAGTTTTACAGGAGTTTTTCCATGAGCGCTCGGTCCGTTAACTTCGTTTCCACGAAAACCTTTTTCTTTTAGAACTACTTTTCCCGAGTTTTCCAGTTTTGCCCTAATAAAAATACTATTTGGCTTATTTTCAAGCCCTCTCAATTTCTCTCATTCTCGTTCATCTCTCACTGGTAAGAGCTCTCTCTCTTTCTCTTTTCCCTCTGTAACCCTAATCTCTCTCCTCCAAGCTCTCTCTTATCTAATGGGTTTTCGTTTTTTTGGTGGTTTCTTGCAGATTATCCTCAGGTACAGCAGCTCAGCCGCGAGACCCAATAGATCTGCCGCAAAGTGAGGTAATTTCATCGTCCCTCTCTCGAAATCCCTAATTTTTGTTGGTTTTCTCTGGTGGGTTTTGTGATTTTTGATATGATTTAACTGTGAATAGTATAATATGTTTGATTTTGTTGACTGTGATTTGTTATATTCAGCTGGGCACTTTAATAGAGAGTGTAATTTTGGGTTTGAATTGAATGACGGAAAAGAATACATGTGGTCGACCCTGATTAAGGCATGGTTGAATTGGGGGTGGAGGGATTTGAATGCTAGACACCAGGAGGTGCTAGTTGAGCTACAAGCTCTTTGCTGTTATTGGGTTAGACGCTTTATATGTGATGAAAGTTGATGACTGAAAATTACTGACCTTTGAGTGCCGAACACGTACAAATTAAGGGTTTTAAGAATGTACTATGTAGTATTCAGAAGCACATAATTTGAATATTAAGAGGGCTAGTGCGAATTTCAAGAGGAACGGAAACAATCTAGTATTATTGGTGACTTGGAATCACTTAGGTTTGTGGAATGGGGTTTCTCTAAGGTTAATTTTGAATCAAATATGGATGGGGGTGGTCTATGTTTAACATCTGCGTATTTACTCTGAAACTACTTGGTCTGCTCGCTGCTGATTAGTCACTAATTCTGTACTAGCTTCTCCTTTGAGCCTCATGGGGACCAAATGCACTTTTGTGATCAAATTTGTTTTGGTTTAAACCCTAATAGCCTAGGCCTTACGACTCACAAGCAAAGTTTTAAATACCATTCTATACTGGCTATTAATTCTTTTGGTATAAGGAAACTCCATGTAACCATGTTTTGTGCCTGTTAAAATACTGGGTGACACTAGCCAGTGCCAAGTGTACCTATCAATTTTGAGCAATATCAGTATAAAATTTTTAAATTCAAGACCACTTGCTCTATTACCATGATAAAAAACTTAAGCTATTCGGAAAGTGTATATTTAATCATTTGACGATTCTTCTTATTGTGTGCTTGTGCGTGTGCGTGTGTTTTGGATTAATGATGTTAAGATTCTCTAATATTGGGTTTTTAAAGGAAATTGTATCAATATTATATGTATATAGATATATATACCCCAGGGTTGGAAACATGAATGTTGTGGTTTTGAAATTTTGAATTTTGAAATCATTGTTCTTTGCTCATGTATTGTTAATTTGGTACTTAGTTGTAATTCACTTTTGAGAAATTTCGGTTCCATATTTCTTTAGTTAGTTGAGATGTAGAGTATGGAAGTTGTATTACGTCAAATTAATCCATTTTGCTTCAATAATTTTAAAGATTTTTTAGCATACATCATCATTATTGGTGATTTGTATTTTTTAATAATTATTATTATTTTTCACAGAAAGTAGAATCTTATAATCCTCAATTTGATCCATGAGGCTCTCCTAATGATCCTATGTAAAATATGATTTTAACAACCTTATATAGGAATGCTAGTTTAGTATTGCTGTTAAATCCTTATTTGATCACTTGTTTTGAGGCAGTTAGGCTTTGATCAAAATCCCTCATGGGGATTTTTGACAAGAATCACTAAACCCAATTTGAGGTCCTGCTTCCTGGTTACCAGCATCACACTGGGGGGGGGGGGGGGGGGGGGGATTAAGTGGAGGAAAGAGTGGAAAATTGAATTTAAGGAAGAACAATTAGAGAGTGAGAAAGTTTTGCTGAATTTAACGATTGCACTATCTAAACATATGTAGTGACTGATGTGATGTGCAGATGCATGTCATGTTTTGCTGAACCACCACTAGTCATAGAGGAAAGTTGAGTAATGAAGAACAAAAAGATAGAAATCAACTCTCTGACTTATCAGAGAAAAAAAAGATAGAAATTGACTCTCTTAGTAGCGCCTAAGGCCGAGCGCTTCCCTCTTGAGGTAGGGGTGGCGTGGTATTTCCACGGGAGAGGTTTATCGTGGCGCACTATCATGATGACCATGATAGTGCGTAGGCGCACATTACCAAAACTTTGGGGGGACGCCATGGCCGCTCTGCTGCTCTAGTTTTTGCAGTCTGAGCGAAGGATTGTCCCTACATTTCTCTTTCCATTTTTCTTTACTTATAAAATAAATGGAAAAAAGAAAAAGAAATTGACTCTCTAATTTTACTCTGCAATAGGAATACCTATAGTGACTTTTTGGTTTGCAGATGCATTGCATGAAATTGACTCTCTTTGGAGCGCCTAAGGCCGAGCGCATCCCTCTTGAGGTAGGGGTGGCGTGGTATTTCCACAGGAGAGGTTTATCGTGGCACACTATCATCATGATGATGATGATAGTGCATAGGCACACATTACCAAAACTATTTGGGGGAACGCCATGGCCGCTCTGCTGCTCTAGTTTTTGCAGTCTGAGCGAAGGATTGTCCCTACATTTCTCTTACCATTTTTCTTTACCTATCAAAAAAAGAAAAGAAAAAAAGAAAAAGAAAAAGAAATTGACTCTCTAATTTTACACTGCTATTGGAATACCTATAGTGACTTTTTGGTTTGCATATGCATTGCATGAAATTGACTCTCTTTGCAGCGCCTAAGGCCGAGCGCTTCCCTCTTGAGGTAGGGGTGGCGTGGTATTTCCACGGGAGAGGTTTATCGTGGCGCACTATCATCATCATGATGATGAGATAGTACGTAGGCGCACATTACCAAAACTATTTGGGGGAACGCCATGGCCGCTCTGCTGCTCTAGTTTTTGCAGTCTGAGCGAAGGATTGTCCCTACATTTCTCTTACCATTTTTCTTTACCTATCAAAAAAAGAAAAGAAAAAAAAAAAAAATTGACTCTCTAATTTTACACTGCTATTGGAATACCTATAGTGACTTTTTGGTTTGCAGATGCATTGCATGTATTGCCTGAATCAATGCTTGTTACTATAGTATAATTTTCATACTTATTGGCACTGGATGACACAAGGATGAATGCTGTCTAACCCTTTAATGCCTCTAGAATAAGGTTTTAAACACTTATTTTGTCACAAAAGATTCATTTTTCCATTTTTGGTTTATGGTCCACTGAGGAAAAATATTATAAATAAAACAGCCTGTGCTTCTTAGTGTCCCATTAGATATAGAACTCTTGGATATTGTGCTTATTGGTGGGAGACATAAGAAGCTTTTGCCTTTTCGTTTTGATAATTCAATTTATTTATATTAAAAAAAAAAAACACTAAAAGGAGCTAGCTCAGTATATTGGTAGCATGTAAGAGAAAAATACCTGAACAATAAAGGGAACAAAAGACTAATTCCTAAACGTTGACAAGTCTAAAAAGTCCTAGAAAGAAAAGTAACTACAAGCCACAATCCACTCATATTGCATTCTTGGAAACAGAGTCTTCAACTTAGAAACTGAAAGTCGATGCTGTTAAAAGTCCAATTCTTTCTTATTATGTGACAATAGTGAATTGGCTAATAATGTTTATTATCTTTCTTGAGGGATGAAATAGGTTATTTGCTGACTGCTGCTAAGTTCCCATGTTGAGGCTTACTATCTATGTAGAGAAAAGGGGCTCAATGATTTAGAAGTTGTTTCTGTTTGCTGTAATTACTTGAAACTAACTAGGGCGCCTAACTTTTGCATGTTTTAATTCTTTGGCTGCAAATATGTCCTTTCATAAAGGGCTTGATGCGATTTATGTGTATCTAATTAAAATGTTGGATTATTTTCATTTTTCAGGACTTTGTTCCTTTGTAATTATCAGATATGTCGTCATCATATCTCCCAGCTACAACCGATTCAATTGCTCAGGCTTTAGAAGCCAAAGCCCCAGCTGAAGCCATCTCTATTCTCTACCGCGTACTTGAAAACCCGTCATCTTCTTCTGAAGCCCTACGGATAAAGGAACAGGCCATCACAAATCTCTCAGATCTTCTTAGACAAGAGAATCGGGCAGAGGATCTCCGAAACCTTCTAACTCAATTGAGGCCCTTTTTCAGCTTGATCCCCAAGGCAAAGACTGCAAAAATTGTTCGTGGGATAATTGATACAGTTGCTAAAATCCCAGGCACATCTGATCTCCAGATTTCCCTCTGCAAAGAAATGGTGCAGTGGACCCGTGCCGAAAAGCGTACATTCCTACGGCAAAGAGTGGAGGCAAGGCTTGCGTCTCTTTTGATGGAAAACAAAGAGTACTCAGATGCTTTAAATCTCCTTTCAGGTTTAATCAAGGAAGTGAGAAGGCTAGATGACAAGCTTCTACTTGTGGACATAGACTTGTTGGAGAGTAAGCTTCATTTCTCTTTGAGGAATCTCCCTAAAGCCAAGGCTTCACTGACGGCTGCAAGAACTGCTGCCAATGCTATATATGTTCCCCCAGCTCAACAGGGTACTATAGATTTGCAGAGTGGGATCCTTCATGCAGAAGAAAAAGACTACAAAACTGCTTATAGCTATTTCTTTGAAGCTTTTGAAGCCTTCAATGCTCTTGAGGATCCACGGGCAGTCTTTAGTCTCAAGTATATGCTGTTGTGCAAAATTATGGTGAACCAGGCTGATGATGTGGCGGGAATAATATCATCTAAAGCTGGACTGCAGTATGTGGGGCCTGAGCTGGATGCCATGAAAGCTGTGGCTGATGCCTATTCAAAGCGCTCTTTGAAGCTTTTTGAGAGTGCCCTCAGGGATTTTAAGGCTCAGCTAGAGGAAGACCCTATTGTCCACAGGCATCTCTCTTCACTTTATGACACTTTGTTGGAGCAGAATCTCTGCAGGTTGATTGAACCATTCTCAAGGGTTGAGATTGCTCATATCGCGGAGCTGATTGAACTGCCTGTTGATCACGTGGAGAAGAAATTGTCTCAGATGATTCTAGACAAGAAGTTTGCAGGAACTCTTGATCAGGGTGCTGGATGCCTTGTCATCTTTGATGATCCGAAGACTGATGCAATATACCCGGCAACACTGGAAACCATTTCAAATATAGGCAAGGTCGTGGATAGCCTCTATGTTAGGTCTGCCAAGATAATGGCATGAAGAGCTAGGAGGCAGTTTTCTAATTGCCACCATGTTTTCCTTGGTTTTATTCTGAAGCAATTACTGTGGCTTTTCATTTCATATGCATGCTAGATAGATTTCTTTTGTTGTTTTTAGCTAATTTATTTTTATGGCTAATTGTTGGATCCATTATATGCTGGAGGACATTTAGTGAACAAAATTTGCATTGGCTGATCAGTTTGTTGGATTTCATGAATAGGGATCAATTTGTAATTTTACAGAAGCTTTTCCTCTTTCTGGAGTCAGTGAATTTCGTCTCTTTTTATAACCTTGAATCAGAATTCATCATTCCAGCAGGAGCTTTAATCTAGAACCTGGTTGTTTCTTTATAACCTTGGTTCTCATTCAGCCTTTGATCTCTTAAGGGACCTATCCTAGTCCCAGAGTGAACAAATTTTATTTTTTCGTCAGCTTTCATGATAAAACCAGATGCCGTAGACTTAGTTTAGTGTTTGGTGACTTGGGTGGACATCTCTTTCCAACAAAACTTGGAAGAATATGACAGCAGGATACAAAAATTCTTAACAATCTTAAAAAGAAAAAAGTGTAATAAATTGTGGTAGAAATAACATAATTTTTATATGGTCTCATTAGTGACACTATTTTAATTAGTATGAATGTTAATATATTATTGCTTCAAAAGTTGTGATAATTTCAGGAAAAATTTGTCCTTAAATATATTGAAATTAAAATTCGTGTGTGTGGCTGGTGCCAAAGTGCCATAGAATTATTCTTATGTAGTTTGGTTTGAAGTCTGGACAGCGATGAGTTTTGTTTGCCTTCAATTATTATTGCTTCTTCAAGTTTAAGTTCTTAAGACCATATGATAGCTATGAAATTTTGGGTTCAAAATCTTGTGTCAGCATCTTAAAGCCACCTTCAAGCGATTCATTTTCGTAATAATATGGTGTGTATGAGGTGATAGGATTGCACATACTCGAGAGAATAATCAGATACTCAAAAAAGTCTAAATACCCTTATTTGTAAAGAAAAAAAGCATTGGTTCCTAAATAATACACAACCATATTTTATAAGATTGTTCCCCCTCTTCCCAAGATACAAGACAATCTCTCGCAAGAAAAAATATTTTTTTACTTTTTTTTTTGCTTTTTTATTTTTTAATTCTACAATTTTGATCATTTGACAATGGGTGAGTTAATCTCAATTTCATTCATATACATTTTATTTATGTCAATTTCTCTCCTTGATGAAGTCCACAACCTTTCAAAATCAAATCTCTTTAATTAATACAACATCTAAAATGAAAAAAAAAAAAAAAAAAAACATAATTGATACAACTAGTAGTTAACAAAATTTATTTTGACTTTAGGAATAAAATTAAAATCATCACAATATATACATATAAAAAACCAAAATTATAATAGTACTTATTCATTTATTTATTTTATAAACAAGAACATTTAGATCTCTTCGAGTATCTGACTATTTAAGATAGTATTTTTTTAAAAAATAAATTTTCTATAAACAAGAATATTCAAATCTCTTCGAGTATCTGAGATTTTTTTTTAAAAAATAATTATAAAAGCCAAATAATTTTATTAGTTAGTCAATGTTTGAAACTATTGTGATATCTAACAAATCGAGTCTGTTAGACTCAATTTTGCTCTTTGAAATTGTACTTTGAACTCGAGTGTGACTCAACTCGATTTGTTAGATACTAAAATAGTTTCAAATCTTAGCTAACTAATAAAATTATTTGAGGGGATTGATTATTTAAAAAATAAAAATCAGAGTATCTAACTATTTTCCTAAGCATATACAGTGCTTCATCTCACATGCACCACATTATTTTCTTATTTTCTAACAATAGAAAATCCTTCTCTTTTTCAACAAAAAAACAAGAAGAGAAAAGCCTTCTACAGTGAACAGAGAATCTAGAGAGAGCTGTCCGAATTGGACGTGAACTTAAAAAATTCTCGTTCTTTTCGTGAATTTGCCATTACTTTTACTTACCCCCAAAAGTCAATAAAATCCCTAAAAAACCAAATCACAGAGAGACTCACAAACTCAGCAAAATAAAAAAACAAAACAAAACACAAACCAACCAAACAGGACTTTTCGTCAAATCAAAGCGACAGATCACCAATCTCCGATCTCCGATTTCCGATCGCTCTTCAAATCCAAAGGTTAATTCATTTCTGAATCCGATATCATTAACTTCAATTTTTTACTCTCTTTTTTGCTAAATCGATTCGATTTGAGTTACTACTATTACAAAGTAGGGTTTCGATCTCAATAAAATTTTTTTTTTTGGTGATTTTGTTTTTTGATTTTTGAAGTCCAGATGAGTGTGGTTTTCGAAGGGTACGAGCGCCAGTACTGTGAGCTCTCTGCAAATCTCTCAAGAAAATGTAGCTCCACTGCTCTTCTTCCTCATGGAGGTACCAATCTATAATTCCCTCTTTCTTGCTACTATGTGATTTACTAGGTAATATTGTTATAGCCCTGATTATCTAGATTGGGTATTGTATTGAATATGAATGTGTTGAAAAATGTTTTGCTTTTTTTAGCTTTTAAACTTTTTTTTTTGGTAACAAATTTAGCATAAAAGTTACCAAAAACTATATATATATATATAAAGTTTATATACGCAATGCTAATAAGCTACCGGAATTAAGAAATTCTCAAACTGACACTGTCAATCTGAATTACATGATATAATAAAGCGATTATGAGAGCAGTAATTGTAACTTGAGTACTACTTTTGGGAATAACGTAAATGTGGCTAGCGCTTGCTCTCCTTGGGACAACTAAATTACCTTTTACGTATTGATTTTTTTTTTTTTTTTTTTTGGGGGGGGGTGGGGTGGGGGGGAGGGGCAGTGGTTTAGAGGGAATTAGTGCGTTTGCTAAAAATGATTGTAGGAATAGACAACAACCTCGTTTAGTAAATTACTGAATGGATGATCATATGAACTGCTGCGTAATTGGTTGGAGGATTTGGAGCTTTGTGATCTTAGCAATTGAGGGAATGTTCAAAAACATTTTTTTTTGTATTTTTTTTTTTAGCGTGTGCTGAGTCCCACATCGGATTTTGTACTAGGTTGATATGAACTACATAATATAAGCGATTTATGAGAGCGCTAACTGTAACTTGGCAACTACTCTTGGGAATAGCGTAAATGTGACTAGCGCTTTCCTCTAGTTGTGACAATTATATTACTAATTAGTGGGTTTGCTAAAAAGATTGGAGGAATGGAAAACAACCTAGTATAGTTTTGCACAAAATTTTACTCCAAACTAGTTTCGAGGAAAGTTCCTTTAACCTACTATGTGGCAACCCAGTAAGCATCCATGTGTACTTTTACTGGTCATAAATGACTTAATTAGTCATGTGATTAAGATACACATGGATGATAGTATGAACTGCCATGGAATTTGTTGGAGGATTTAGGAGCTTTGTCATTTAGCTTTAGCTTTACTGTTTATATGATTTTTTTGAAGTTTTATTTTCAAATGATCTTAACAAGTGAGGGAGTGTAAAGAATCATTTTATCTATGTAGTAATTGATAATGCAGTATATGCTTATTTTTGCATAAATGGAATGATATTGACAAGGTTGTATGGTATAGCAAGAAGTGGAAATTTTTGCCACATCTGAACAACCCCATCCTTTGTCTTGGAAAATGAACTCATGTTGCATCTCCAATATGAGATGTTTGAGCCCTTTTTGATTTGATTTCTGGAATAAAGTGCTTTTGAAGCATATCAAGAAAATGGGATTTGGTAAGCCCGTATGTGAATAAGTATAAATCTCACTGGGATATAGCAATTCAATTGGGGCCAAACTAAGCAAATGATTTTTCATTGACTAAGAAAGAGTTATAGAGATAGCAAAATCTTTATTGAAGCTTGGTTAGTTGCAATGACTCCAGAAAATCTTTAGCAATTGCTATCATCATTTCGATTTGGAACCACAGTGTCAGATAGTCTTATCTAGTGGAAAGTTAATGAAGAAAAAATTTGCTTCTCAGGCCTTGCTAGTTGCTAGTGTGCTTACTGCTCCTTAAAATTGTTTAGGCTGAGGTGGTGTTGTGGGGATTGAATGCAGTTTTATAATCAGAAAATGTAAAATACCCTTTTTTGTTAAGTATGATTTTATGAACTGGGAACCATTTTTGTGTTACTTTTGTGCAGAGCAGAAGCAACAGAAGGTTTCTGAGATTAAAGCTGCATTGGATGATGCTGATGTTTTGGTACTGTGTGGAAGATTTCCATTTTATTTCCTTTGCTGAAAATTTCCTCTTCTTTTTTTCTAAAATTTATGCATGAAACTTATTTTTTCCTGGGGCCAGATTCGGAAAATGGACCTTGAGGCAAGAAGTCTGCAACCAAGTGCAAAGGCTATGATGCTTGCTAAGTTAAGGGAATATAAATCTGATCTAAACAAGTTGAAAAGGGAATTTAAAAAAATCTCATCACCTAATGCTGATCAGGCTTCCCGTGAAGATTTGTTGGAGTCTGGAATGGCAGATGTGCATTCGGTATGTCTGGATCATGCTGCTCCCTCACTTTTCCATTGTTTTAAATTTTCACAAACTATCCCTTATTTTAAGCAAATTGTGGTTTTCTTGGTTGAAGAGTTTTGAATCATATTGGAGTTCTTCAATATGAAGATGATGATCTTTGTAACTTGTAACTTGTGACACTGTATATACTGTTGTATCTTTTCTAATTATTTTCTGTATAATAGTTAATTAATTTCAAAGCCAAAATTATTAATTTCTTTGCTAATATTTTAGATAAAATTGAATATAGGTTTATAAGCATCTCTGGGGCTGCATCTTTTCCTTTTCTTTCTTTTCTGCATGGATTAGAAATATTTTTTGATAAAACAGAATAATGAGTCCAGTTGCCTGCTATTAGCTAAAATTCTTCATTTCACTGTATGGTTTCATTGGATATATGATTATCAGCTTGTATATGCGTTTCATGTCATTGGGCTTGGAAGCTCTGCCATTTTGAATCCTTGTCTACAATGCTTGTTCACAACCACATTCCCCAATAGGCTGTAAAATTCACACCCTTACCTTTTCAAGCCACAGAAGGTAATATGGCTTTACTAGTGTGAAAGTGTCAATTTGAATGCATATATTTTTAGATTTCTCATATTACATTTTGAATGCATTTATGTTCAGATTATCATCTTACAATTTGAATGCATATGTGTTTATGCTCTCTCTCTCTCTCTCTCTCTAGAATGGATTGGATTTTAAAATTTAGTTTCTTTTTGTCCTCCCAATTATTAAATAATTTACCTGTCAGATGTGATGCGGATGTTTTATCTACTGTATCTTTGTTTACGAATCTTTGAAGTCATTTATGGATGATAATTTCATATACAGGCTTCTACTGATCAGAGAGAGAGAATGGTAATGTCAGTAGAAAGATTGAATCAGTCAAGTGATAGAATTAAGGAGAGTAGAAGAACCATACTGGAGACAGAAGAGCTTGGTGTCTCAATCCTTCAGGATCTGCATCAACAGCGTGAGACTCTCCTACACTCTCATCAAAAGGTATGTTTTTACTTAACATTTTGTTTCTACTTGTGGTCCATTGTCACTCAAGCTTGAATTCTCCCCGGTTCCCCTTTATGTCAATGGGGACCCAATTAGCAAGTCTCTGTTATATACAATTCACATCTTCCAAAGGACCAAAGCATAAGTTTATATCTAATCATTGTTGTTAGGGAACCCAGTATGCAAAAATATGTACCTGATGCAGCAGCAGCGAGTGAATTTGTTGAATAATTATTATTTTCATCTTGCAGCTTCATGGGGTAGATGATGCCATCGACAAGAGTAAAAAAGTTTTAACTGCCATGTCACGTAGGATGACGAAGAACAAATGGATGATTGGATCAGTAATTGGAGCTCTTGTTATTGTTGTCATCTTCATTCTATTTTATAAGTTTTCTCATCGTTAACTTATACTTGACTTTGTTTGGGGTACAGATGATGTTCTCCATTTCTATATTTGCTTGTTGTATATAGCGTTATTAAATGTGTTTTATACATATGCTTGGTATAATCAGCAATTATATCATACTTAGCGTGCTTACCTTCTCTTGGCATTCTGTTTATGGTACATAAACATTGAATAATTGCTCCAAGCTCAACAATTGGACATTTCTTGTATGTATAAGTGTACTATAAAGCACTGATGTTAGGGGCCTCAGTAGGCATCCCATAACTGAACAAGTGAACAAAACATCTGTATTTTTACCATTCTGCTGTTTCATGTGTTTTTGAATTCTTGATCCTATAAGCTAATTGGTGGTCTTTTCTATCAAATTTTCATTATGTTAATTTTTTTTGGGCTCTCTAGTTCTTGGAAATATAGATTTAATTTTCTATCAAAATGGGAAAAAAAAAAGAGAGATCCTGGGATGAATATCTTGTAGAGCTCAATGTTAAAGTATCTTCGTTATGTAACTATGTTTTATCTTTGTGTTCATCATTAACCACTTTGGTTGAAAAGGGGAACTCATTTGAAAGACCTATCTTGCAAGGCTGTTGTACCTCCATGTAGAATTTTTTTTCTCATCCTATGAGGAATGCTTCAGCCCACGAATTTCATACCTATGGTGGGTCGGCCCTAGGCTTCCATCTTTACAAGAACAAGTATTACACAGTGAATAGAGGAATTTGTGTGTGTGTGTGTGTGTGTGTTTATGTAGTTAATATAACACTGGAGGTGATCAAGACATGGAGGACCTTGCAGCGTAACAGTGGTAAAGATGTCTGAGGAATTTTGCAATTTGCAGCTCAAAGGGTTCCCCTCTTTTTCCTATGGTGGCCCATTTGCCTAACTTGTGTTGGCGCTCTTGCTAAAATTAAGACCCTCATTTAACACGTGATGCGCACACGTTCTGACCATTTAGCAAAAAGTCCGGTTAATGCATGGGCATACATTTACATTAATTATTAATTTTAGAAATCTTTTTTTAAAAAATTGAAAAAAAATTGTTAAAACGGTATTTTTAATTTCTTATTAAAAGTTTTCTAAAATAGTTAACTATAATAAAACTTTTTTTTTTTTTCACAACTTGTTAGCATGATACCTTACATTTATTTTCACTTTCAATTTACTTCAAACATTTACTTGTTACTCATTTGTAACCACGGCGGTCTTAACCGGCCTTAATTGACCACCAACAAGGCACCAACTAGTAGAGTTTTAACAGCTGAGTGCTCCTTTCGTTTGGTTGGTTGGTATTTGGCAACTAAAGGCTTATTTGTTACATGTGTTTAATCACATATTTTCAGTTTTAAAATAACATTACACATATTTTCACATACTTTTTTATTTACACGTATTTCTAAAAAATACAAACAACATCTTAAGTTTTTATTTTTATTTTTCCATCCAATATTATCAAATAGAGATGTATGCTCAGGAACAATAATTGAGGGACGGTAACCCAAACCTAATGGACCCGTGATCACCGCTAAAGGGTCCGAATTTGACCCGTCCGTTTCAGAGACCAAACCGGCCCGGACCCACCTACAGAGGTGTTCCAAAATATCAGCAAACCAGACCAGAGAAAAACGCCAAAACACTTCGTTTCGTCTCCCTCCTTCCTTTCCTAACCTAACACCCTTTCACGCTGAGAATTCCTCCCAATTCTTCCAACTTATATATATAATTTTATTAAAAAAAAAAAAAAACACAAACCCCAAAATTTTTAAATTTAAAAGAAAAAAAAGAAAAAAGTGAAATTTATCTATGGTATCAATTAGCATGGATTCTGTGTCGTCAGTGTCGCCTACGATAGTCCTCCCTCCTCCAAGTGACCCACTCCGCCCTCGACGACTCGTCGTTTGTTCTCTAACCACCGCCAGTACTCACAAACACCACCGCATCCCTCGTCTGTTTTTATCATCATCTTCGAGGAGGAGGAGGAGGAGAGTTCTGGAAGTTTCTTGTAATTGGAGAAGTAGCGGACGATTCTCACATCAGCAAGAAGAAAACAGTAGTGATGGCGATGGCGATGGCGATGACGATGAGGACGAGGAGAAGGAAAGGGAGGAAGTGGAGAGAGCGCTCCACATGGACGGGACCATTCCTGGAACTTCGAACGAGTTCGTGAAACAGGTGTCGTCCCGTGCCTACGACATGCGTCGACACCTCCACCAGACCTTCGATTCCAGCAGCTATGATGGTATTTATACTCTATTCTTCTCTCATTTCTCTGTCAGTTTCGTTTGTTTGGTATTTTTGCATAGCTTTATTTAGTTACAAAGTCAGAAACATACGTACTTTGTGTGTGATCTGATGTGAATGATCTTCACTTTTAGCTAAAATGAGTGTCTGAATTGAATTTATGTGGAATTGGGTGTCTCAACCATTTATTTAGCGGAAACTGAAAACTTTTTTTTGACTTAGAGAAAGGTATATACAGTGAGACCCACAAATGGTACTAAAAAATTGAGAACTATGAATAGTAGTACTGAGACTTATGAATAGTATAAAAAATAAGTTAAATAGTTTAGCTTGACGCAACCTGTACCCTAGGTTTTAACAAACTAGTTTTATAAATTCTAAGCGTTTATTAATGTAAGTTTGTATATATATGACCCACATGACAATTTTTGTAGGTGAAATGTTTTTCTAGTTTTAGGCATGATTTGTTACTGTTCTAATCTAAAGAAGCATGTTCAATAGATAACACAATATGGTGATGTACTGAGGTTATACACACACAACAATTCTTGAAAAAGTTAATGCTATAATTTTGATAGCCATATCATATGTTATGTTCATTTTAAGTTTTCAATATAAACAAACAACTATCAAAAAATTTAAAAAACATATCCAAAACCAAACATATTTGTTTTAGAAACCCCAAGGAGTTGGGTTTAGTGGTTTCCCAAGGCCTGATGAAATCCATGAGGTCATGGGTTCAAAACTCTTAGCTAGCAAGCATCTTGGGGCTATTCCAGAGAATTCCTCCCTATAATTGCCTTGTATGTCTGGGACGGGGGACTACACACGCTTGAAACAGTCAAGGGCTATTCCAAGAGATTCCTTCCTGTAATTACCTTGTGTGCGTGGGATGGGGGACAACACACACAAGGAACAGTAGGAGTGTCCTAGCTGGTTTGATATAAACACACAAAAGGTTTTTTAGCGTCCATGCTTTTTTTAGATTCTGATTAAGTTTTTTTAGAATCCCATGAATTGGGGGAATTGGGATATTTTAAGGTGTTTTTTTGGAACAAAAGGAAATTATATTAATCAAATGAGGATGTATTTACAAAGCATGGGAGTCCCATATTGACTAAACGCTCCATAAATAGAGGATATTCCTTCAGTCCAAACAGATCCCTCCTCCTGAGTTATAGCATGATGTGCAAGAGTTTGTATGCTCCAGGCTTTTAAGCTCCAATCCATAAAGCTGCATGTTAAGACTATGATGTCCCCAACCATATGGCCTAATGCTAGTGAAGAAGATCCCAAACCATTAAGCTCTTGCTTAATCCATCACTTGCATA
Organism: Castanopsis chinensis; assembly: GCA_032878915.1. NCBI lineage: Eukaryota > Viridiplantae > Streptophyta > Magnoliopsida > Fagales > Fagaceae > Castanopsis > Castanopsis chinensis. The sequence goes on from JAVQMG010000133.1 coordinate 6,419,659, forward strand.
AACCACCACGTCTCGTAAAGCTGCTGTCTCCAGCTCCATCCAGTTCTCAGACAATTCAAGAGGTTTGCACCTCATGGCAATGACTAACCCTGTGTGGTTCCTAACCTAGACTCCCAACTCCAACGTCCAGCCACTTTGGAAGAACCCACCTCACATACTACAAAGTTGAACTTATACCACCATTACTGGGAGGCAACCATCTAGAACAAATTGTAGGCACCCAAGATTTTTAGAACTCATACAATATTAGTTAACCAAATACCTATAATTTGGTAACTCCTAGGAATTTTAAATTCTCACCTTATATCCCTACCAACTGAACATGACTCGGTACTTTGATGTTGGATAGGACTTGGAAGCTATTACTATGATATGTTATAGTGTATTTGACTATTTGCAAGTATTGAAGCCAAATGTGGTTGTTTGGTGGAGAAAACTAAACGTGCAATCTGCTTATATTCTTGATATGTCTTATAAGTTACAAGTGAATGGTTGTACGTTGGGATTTAGATATTTACATATACTTGCAATTGGATTGACTAATTATTGTTTTCCAAGCCATACCAAAATTCTTTGGCTTCAGTTGAATATACCTGCTTTTTTCTAGAGTGCTAGTTCATTTGGCATTAGCAGCTGTCTGATATATGTGGCTTAATGGTAAATTATTTATAGGAGTACTTATACACATCCGCATCTTTTGTTGTCTAATTAACATTCAGGATGAAAACAATATTGCAAAATAATTTTTAAATGTGTGAATAGTGTCGTGAAACCCATTTTTAATGAAAAAGTTGCTGAAAAGTGAGTTTGTAGGTCTCATGAACAGTGCATGAGTGCACTGTTCACAGGAGAAAAGTCAACAACTGCGGCTGAAAAAAAAAAAAAAAAAAAAGAGCTGAAACGTGAAAATACAGACACAATCCTTAATCCAAACAGATAGTCAATCATTGTAGTTGAGAAATACCATTATTAGTCCTATCGTGCTCTTATCCGTTTCTATTTCATATTTGAGTATTTCAAGTGTTACTCATCATTCATAGTTCAAAAGTATTACATTTATTTTTTCTGGCTGAGTAGATCAAAAGTATTACGTTGGTATGTTCTGTGATATGCTTTATTTTGTGAAGCTTGCCGTTCTGTTCATATATAATATCATATTTGTTTTACAATGTAAATTGATTTTCAGTCTTTTTTGTTCTTGTACAGTGCTGGAGGCCAATCCATGGAGGGAAACTTCAAAGCCTGTCTATGTACTCACCCAACGGGAAAACCAATTATGCACAATGAAAACCCGAAGAAATCGCAGGTATCTTTTGGATTGATGTTCAGCTTTCTTTTGGATGATTGCTACCCTTGACTGAATAAATTTCTGTTTTCTGTAACAGTGAAGTCGAAAGGGAGCTTGGCTTATTGTTTTCCAAGGGAGGAAAGTGGAGATCTGGAATTGGAAATCAAGCTAAACAGTCAAGATCCGGTACAAAGTTTCAGATGCTTGTGGAGGATATTAGGGAGGGAGTGCTTGTAAGTGGTTAAGCTTTCGTTTTTGAATATTTGTTGTGTTGGAAAAATATTTGTGAACATGAATACACTACCAAGTATACAATTAGTTGTGTGTAATTGCAAATGCATAGTTTGAGTTACCCTAAGTAGTAACTTGTGTAAAGTTTAATTATAAGTTGTCCACCATTTCTGGTACTAATCATCCACTTACTTACCCGTCAGACCCCTATTTATAAATATAGCATTCCAGTCACCGCATACCATGCCACTTTCTAGTGTGAATAGTTCAATGCAGGCTAGTATCTTTAGATTCTCTTTGATCTGCTCTGTTTGGTTGCTCAATAACTTGATTGTTGTTGCAGGTATTTGAAGACGAGAATGAAGCTGCAAGGTATTGTGACTTACTGCAAGGCGGAGGAAAAGGTTGTGAAGGCGTTGCAGAGATAGAAGCCTCATTTGTAAGAAACAGACGAGTCTTTAAATTTTGCAAAACAATTGATCCTTTGTAACACGCTTTCTAAATTATCTGCAGGTATTTGATCTTTGCCAGAAAATGAGGGCTCTTGCAGTTCTGTTCCGTCGAGGAAGGACCCCTCCTCTACCTCAAAGCCTTGAGCTTAACCTGAAGGCCAAGAAGCGGTCTCTTGAAGACACCGAGGATGTGGTATGAAGTTCCTCTACTTGGAAGAATGTGGACAAGAAATTGTGATTGAACACCGTAACATAAGTTCTTTAGCCGGATCTATAGTATATAATACTCATTTTACCTATCTTAAAGAAAGAAAAAAATGTAGTATATAGTATTTACTAATTTGTAATTTAATTATACAACTCAAATAAAATTATATATGTTAGTTTCTTTTCAAAGCTCATGGTAAGTCCACATTTAAAACCTAGTTGAAGCAATGTCCATGGGGTTGCTACTTGATCAAATCTGATTTGTAGCTATCAGGCTGTAACTTGATCTTGACTCTTAAACTTGAGCAATTGCATATATATGAGAAGTGTATTATATACATTTGTTACCTACTCTCTTTTCAATTTGGACTACAGAAAGTAACTGAAGTACAGCAATAAATGATGAAATATTCATATAAAAATATATTTCGTTCCAATTGTTTTCCAGATATTTTAAAAATAAGAAAATAAAGTTTCTCAAAATAAAATGAAAACCCAAGACCTAAGTTTGCCTTATATTTTTTGGTAATAAGGAATTTTCTCCACCGGAGGGGGTTTTCTTTTAATAAATTTTTTTTTAACAAGTGGAGAATGGGGAATTTGAATCCAAATTTAAGATATAGGAGTCTTGGTCATGGAAAGTTAATTCCTGTGTTACCTTTTTTATGTGTGTGTGTGTGAATCAAGTAAATAGTTAAGGAGATTTGATCTTCTTATTGAACAAAAGAGGGAGAATATTTTCAGTATGTTGACAAACCCATTTGGTACAAATAAAGACAAGTATATTTGAAGAAAAAGGGATCCATGATTCATGGGATTACACACACAAATTAAGGATCACATGAATCATATGGGGATTATACAGATCATGTAGTGACATAATGGGATGGTGGCTGCGTTGTAGTTTCCTGGTAGGAGTTGTCAACTTGTGGGCTGGAGCTTGAACAAGGAGAGTTATCTGCTGCAATTGTCTGCCCTGTCCGTGTTATACAATCAGCTTATGTTATGGATTCTTTGTCTCTAACACTAATCTCACCTCATAAATAGGGGCAAAAGGGGTATTTGCATTGGACTTGGTATATATGTTAGTCGAGGCCACATGCCACTTATATTTCTTGTACTTTATAAATACTATGCTTAAATAAAGCTCTCTATTGTACAATGTTACACACTTTATAGTTGTTATTAGGCTTGACCTAGTGTCCTATACTTGTAATACACTCATATTACTTGTACTTCACAGTTCACATACACTATGCTTATATAAGGCTCTCTACTGTACCGACTCTATACAATAGAGAGTTATATAGGCCAGTACGTGTGAAATACAAGAAATATGAGTGTACCTACAAATACAGTACACTAGGCTTGGACTAGACTGATGTATATACGAATCTAAATTTTTGCCAACAAATCTTGAAAACATTCAGCAGTTGGGTGGTTTGTAGCTAGCCAAACTAACTGTGAACTGCAATGCCTAGCCAATAAAATGAATATTATTATTATTATTAATTTTTCCAACATCTAAGTCTCACGCACTCTTTCATCAATTTCTCTTTTTCCTTCATTGACATGAACGGGTTATAAGGGTCATATTGAGGTGCAGAAGGCGACATGGTGAGGTAAGGGCGGCCATGGGGTTTAGGAGGTGTGGTCGTGGTCGTGAGACTGTTGTGGCTGTTTCACAGCGACAATCTCCACGAGTTTGGTAGGGGTGGAGGTTTCTCTCATGATCAAAGTTGCCAATGGTGGAGGTATTAAACTATTAATATCAATGATTAAGAATGAGATTTATGACTTTGCAGTGGTTTTGGCTTGAGATTTATATTCTAGTTCCATACTTCCAATACTTTTCCATTCATTTCCAATATTGATTGTGAAACACTATGAGCAGGAGGATGTTGATATCCAAAATTTGAAGTGAAATTTTTATTTACTTATTCGTAGTGGTCTTGCGAAAAGAGACAAAAATAAAAAGACTTTTGTTAATGGATGTTCTTATACACTTGTTAAATGGGTTTTAGAAGGGTCCACTTGACTTGAATTGAAAAATAACAAAAGTTGATAAAAATATGGATTATAAATAGAAAGTAGCATGAGGATCAATAAAAAGTGAACAAGTGACATTATATGGACCCCAATAAAAAAAAGAGTGATTTAGGTTTGATCTCTTTCATTCCATTTTGCAGTTGTAGGTTTTTGATTATGAAGGAGGCAGAAATGGAAATAAAAGAATGATTAATATATATATATATATATATAGAGAGAGAGAGAGAGAGAGATTCGCACTAAAACTTTGCCCAAACCCCAAAACCAAGTTAAGAATATTCTCCATAAAAAAGAAAGAAAAAGAAGCCAAGTTAAGAATATTTCATACTTCCAATACTTTTCCATTCCTTTCCAATATTGACCGTGAAACACCATGAGCTGGAGGATGTTGATGTCCAAAATTTGAAGTGAAATTTTTATTTACTTATTCCTAGTGGTCTTGGGAAAAAAAGACAAAAATAAAAAGACTTTTGTTAATGATTTTTCTTATACACTTGTTAAATGGGTTTTAGAAGGGTCTGACTTGAATTGAATTAACAAAAGTTAATAGAAATATGGACTTGAAATAGAAAGCAACTTGAGGATTGATAAAAAGTGAACAAGTGACATTATAAGGATCCCAATAAAAAAAAAGCGATTTAGGTTTCATCTCTTCCATTCCTTTTTACATTTGTAGGTTTTTGATTATGAAGGAGGCAGAAATGAAAATAAAAGAATGATTAATATATATAAAGATTAGCACTAAAACTTTGCCCAAACCCCAAAACCAAGTTAAGAATATTTTCCAAAAAAAGAAAAGAAAAAGAAGCCAAGTTAAGAATATTTCATACTTCCAATACTTTTCCATTCATTTTCAATATTGGTCGTGAAACACCATGAGCTGGAGGATGTTGATGTCCAAAATTTGAAGTGAAATTTTTATTTACTTATTCCTAGTGGTCTTGGGAAAAAAAGACAAAAATAAAAAGACTTTTGTTAATGAATGCTCTTATAAACTTGTTAAATGGGTTTTAGAAGGGTCCAACTTGAATTGAAAAATAACAAAAGTTAATAAAAATATGAATTTTAAATAGAAAGCAACTCGAGGATCAATACAAAAATTGAACAAGTGACATCATATGGACCCCAATAAAAAAGAGCGATTTAGATTTGATTTCTCTCATTCCCTTTCATAATGGTAGGTTTTTGATTAAGAAAGAGGCAGAAATGGAAATAAAAAGAATGATTAATATATATAAAGATTTGCACTAAAACTTTGCCCAAACCCCAAAACCAAGTTAAGAATATTTTGCAAAAAAAAAAAAAAAGGTCAAGTTAAGAATATTTGCTCTTAACTTTCGGTGTTGACAAGTTGATTCCAAATCTTGATTCCCATGTTGGTGATGAATTTTTTACATTTTCTTTTTTTTTTGGGCGTAATACAGAATTTGATTCCAAAGTCTTGAATGTTAAGTCGGTGATAAAGCTACCTTAGAGGTCAACTCCAAGATCTTGGGAATCCAATCGTGTTTAGACTACATAGATAGGCTGATAGGCAAAGGATAATAAATAGTCGACAATTATTGTTAGATGACTTAGAATTATTGTTAGATCCAAACATACCAACACGGTTAGTAGCCACAACACAAGCCCCACCACATGGAGGGAAAAAATGTGGAATTTTCTATACTAATACAAAAGTAATATTAATGAAATACTAGTAAATAAGGAAAATATATATGTGTAAATTGCTTTTTTTCCCCCCCTTTAAATATAGATGAAATTGTAAATATGTTTTTTTCTATCTTTTTTATTTATTCATAACAAATATTTTGTTCCCCTGGCTAGGATTTCCATAAATTTAAAGGGAGTCTAAAATAGGGGATAAAATAATCATTAGGGGAAATTACATGATAAAACTCAAAGTTTATACCTTGTTTTATTTTATATTAAGTTGCACGATTTTTTTAGTTTTATCAAATAAAACCCAAACTTGATGAAATAGTTTCAAAATTTGAAGTTTCTATCTATCCCTGTTATTTATTTATTTAATTTATTCTAGCTTTTGTAATTCGTAATTGATCATGTAGCTTTTATAATTCCAAGAATAACAAAAAGGGACAAAGACTTCAAATTGAAACAATTTCATGAGTTTAGTACTTAAATTGATTAACTTATAAATTTGGAGCAATAAAGTTGGGACCTTTTATATAATTTTAAAAAATTATTATTAATAATTAAGGAATAATATTACTCAAATTTTCATATAGCTGTATATAAGTCAAGCTAAGTTGAGCATCAAAAGTTCAAAATTTTTTATTTTGAAATTTTTGATCGCAAGTCAAACCCAAAGTTATTACCAAACTAAATTACATATTCAAGCTTGGTTTGATTTCTTGTCGAACAAGGTTGAATTTGTTTACGAACCACTTGATTAAGTTATTATTTTCCCAAAGATTATTACTAATTTTTTTCCCATTCACAAATATATCCTAATAATTAATAATAACTAAATTATAATTAAAATTATATTTTTTTGATTTAATTAGATTCATCAATCTTATATTTTAAAAAATTGTATATAAGTTTACTACAAAATTGACTATTTATATCATCAATAAATTATATAAGTAGTAATATAATATCTTATAAAATAAGTTAGAGGTGATGATGGAGGGTGTTCCATCACATCTTAATGCTGTAATTGTTACCAACTTGGCATTCCTTGATTAATAATATTACAAATTTTTATTTCTTAAAAAGAAAAACAAAAAAGAAGTCCATATAACTATATTCTAAACATTTAAATGTATAAATAAATAATACTACTACATATATAACTTAGTCAAATCTCATACTCATTAGTTCGTTTACAAACATATTATTACAGTTGAGTTCGAGTTGTTCAATAATTAATCATAAATTTTTGCTTTTAACTTGACTCGTTTGTCAAATAAACAAATAGAAGCAAATTTTTTTTTTTCGAGTTGAGTCGAGCCGAGTCTAAATGGTTGAGTATCTTAATTAGAAAATTTTAAGATGGTGAAAATGCAATTAAGTAAATAGAGTATATATAAATATACACATGAGCAGTGTTGAAAAAGTAAAACTAGAATAACGGATAGAATACCGAACTTTCCTTTCTCTCTCTCTCTCACAAAAAAATCAAAATCCATTTCCCACTTTCAAAATTCAATTTCTAATATCCTACCCGACTTGGATCCGAATTCGTTAGATAGTTTCCAACCCGATCCGATCCGATCCGATCTAATGAGCTCCGACACATCCTCCGGCGGAGACAGCACCGGCAGCAAAGGCGGCGGAGGCGGAGGCTCCACGTCAGCGCCGTCGCCGTTGAAGCAGAAGGAGAAGGAGAAGGCGAGAGTGAGCCGGACCTCTTCGATTCTCTGGCACGCGCACCAAAACGACGCCGGAGCGGTCCGGAAGCTTCTGGAGGAAGATCCGACGCTGGTGCACGCTAGGGACTACGACAACCGCACGCCGCTCCACGTGGCGTCGCTCCACGGCTGGATCGAAGTCGCGAAGTGCTTGATCGAGTATGGCGCTGATGTCAACGCTCAGGATCGATGGAAGAACACCGTAAAAAACAAAACACACTCTCTCTCGTTTACTGTTTCTTCGTCAATTTTTGCTCTTTTTTTTTTTTGCACTGTTAATTTCTGTTTTTTTCACTTTATTTGTTTAATTTGAAAATATAATTGTGAAATTCAACAGTAATAATAATAATAAAAAAAAATTGTACAAATTGTTGTGTACAAGTAAGTTTGGATTTGAACGATGGAATTGAAAGTATAACTGTGTTTATATTTAAATGAATAGATTCCATCTCGGTGTTCGGTATTGGTAATTTGTTTACTGATAAATTGGAGATTGCAAATGGTGGATTTAATCGTTTAACTATTATTTTAACGGTTAGAATAATGGCTTAAGTTTTTGGTAGAATCGGTAATTGATTAGAGCAGGTGATATGAGTTTGAATCATGTAATTTATTAAATTTTTTGACTTTTTTTTGTTGGTAAATTTAATTGAAATCCTAACGGCATGGGAGGGATAAATTAACAATGGTTAAGGGGTACATTTCTTGGTTTTGAAGCTTAGGAGGGATATTTGCGGGTGCACTATCATTAAAGAAAAAGGGTAGTAAATCCTGCAGTTCGAATGTAGTGTTTCGATATGCATTAGAAGTAAAAGTGATTTTTTTTTTTTTTTTGGGGCTTAAATTTAATGTGGAATGGTAATCGGATACTAATTGTATGGAGTTTCTCTTGTGACAGCCTTTGGCCGATGCTGAAGGAGCTAAAAAGCATACCATGATCGAGTTGTTAAAATCATACGGTGGCTCGTCTTATGTAAGTCCCTGGCTTTAATTTTCCTCTTCTTGTCTTTCCTTTTGCTATTTAATGTCATTTACTTGCAAATGGTTAGTTAGCTTCTTCTTCTTGTCCTGTTTCATTGAGTTGTTGAGTCTACAATAACATGTTTTTTCCCCTTATTGTTGATTAGTTACTACGGTTTGGTTTATGAGTGCCCTTTGGGCATCCATTAATCAACTATTCTAGAACATTTTTTATGGGAAATTGAAAAAGTTGTAAAAAAAAAATATCAGCTGCTTTTTCATTTTCCCATAAAAAGTTTTCTAAAATGGTTTATTAATGGATGCCCTAATTTGTTAGTAAACTCCTAGTTACCATACTGGGTTGCTTCTTCAAAACTGCTTTTAGTAGAGTTAATGAATTCTGCCTCAATGGGTACTTCTCCAATTAGAGTAGGTGGATGGTAAGGTAGAGGGTTTGAAATCCACCTAGTGCTTGTATAACTTACCAATAAATAAATGAATAAAACAGCACTTACTAGAACGTATCTTCCAAATGTTAATAATCTGTTGACCCTTATGTATTGGTACTAGGGTTTTGTTCAGAATTCATTAATACAAGAGATGAATCTGTTTTTATCAATATTGGAATAGAAGATGCTTTTCATTCTGTTAAATCACTGACCATTATATCAGAAAATAATTACATGGCCTTTTTCACTTACCATTAGAAATAGAAAATGACAACGTGATAATAAAGTCTTCTTAAAGAAAATAGTTGGTATTTGCTTTCAGTAATAGAAATGGGGACTTGTTATTTTATGGAATAATCCGAAAAGAAAAACATGGGAATTCACTCTCTATCACTGTTATTAAAACGGTGTAACTGTTTAGATAAGGTTCTAAGAGATGCTTACTAAGGGTCTCTTTTATATTGTCTGGTTGTTGAGTGAGAAAAAACTATGCTTCTTAAGGAACTAGTTGACAGTCTACGTTTTCAGATACTACTGCTCTTCAGTTGGAGTCTTTAGAGAAACTCAGACTACATTTTATTGGGTAATTTTAGCAGTGGTTTCTTTTGAGGTGTGTCACTGGAAACCATTTTGGTCTGTTGTTGCATTTTGATTGCCATCAAGGATAAACTGACTTCATAAGTTTTAGGGATTTTATCTTCCATTGACCCCATGAAATGTGATATAACATCATTGTACACACACACACACACACACGTTTATTTCCTTTTTTTTTTTGATAATTCAATAGTTATAATGGGGGAGGGGGGATATGAACCCAGGACGTCTCCCTTGGAAACACCAAGAGGTGCCAGTTGAACTACAAGGCTCTTGGCCATTATCGTACATATTTCAGCACATTGAAGTATGATTAGTAGGATATTAGACATTTTCTGGGGGTTGATAGGTGGGAGTCAAATTTATCCATGAAAATCGAAAGAAAAGATCTTTGGATTACCTACCATAACCTAGCAATTGCCTTTACTTTGCAGCCATGGCAGCTGCTACAGATAATCTCCCTCTTGGACTCTTTGCTATATAAGCAGAGAGAAGTTAACGTGTGATTTCCCTTCAACGAAAAAAGGAAAAAAAGAGGAAAAAGAACTTAGTTTGTTGTATCGCTTATTATACCTGCTAATCAAGCTGACTTTGGGGCCAATTGGCATTTAGCCTTTGGGATTTTGAAAGGGACTCTATCTTGGTACTGGGTTCTTGATAGTTAACTTTGGGAGGAATGAGTCTTTGTCTTTTTTCAGAATGAGCATGTAATAATATCTAATGGTGGCTTTGAACCTCTAAACATCATGGTTGATTTGAAGTCTTGCTCGCACTTTGAGTTCCCTGCTGTTTTTGAAACTTGAATCATTGAAAACACCTAAGGGGTGCTACCTATGAAATATATGGTGTTCTAAGCTCTCAAGAGGCTACTTTTTTTATATGTTTAACTAATTCTTGATAACAAGTTGGATAACTTGTCTAAGCTATTCTATTGTATTCTAACATGTCTAAGGTATAGCGATCACTCTCAAAGTTTAAAATAGGCTGCTGAAATTTTATTGAATTTAATCTCTTTATTTGAAAGTTATTGACTACATAGAGGCCTACATATAGGTTATTGCAGAACCTGTTCCTGGAAAGACTAGGAAATCCAGAATAAAATTTTCTTATAAACAGAATTCCCAATAACAAGGTAAAGTAATTAAGAATTTCTACAACTATTAGAAAAAGGACTCAAAACGTACAATAGGACTAATGGGCCTTGTATACAGCCTGTTACAACCCCCAGAAAACATTGAAATTACCAGATTACACTTATTATATTAAAACTGAAGCAACAACTTTCTAACCTAAATAAACTTAATATTAAGACTCAATAATAACTTAATTAGGCTATGAAAGGTGCGAAGAAGGCGCCACATTGAAAATAGACCACAATTCTTGAATCTTTTAGAATTTAATCTTGTTTTTCCTCGAACTCTTGTTGGCTGCATCAATATGTGTTTTCTTATAGATATGGAAACAGTTTACAAGTCATATATAACCAGTTTGCTTTAAAGTGGAAATGCTATCTGCCTATCTCTTGTTTGTGCTAAGTGCTTTAGCATCAAATTCCTTCCATTGGCATAATAATGCTAGGAATACCTGAATACTGCATGAAGACTCTCTTATATCTTGTGGATTTTGTGTTTTATTTTCTTGTGCGGGCTCTAAGTTCAAGTGTTCTGCAGGGCCAAAATGGAAGTCATTTTGAACCAAAGCCTGTTCCACCCCCTCTGCCAAACAAGTGTGACTGGGAAATTGACCCTTCTGAGCTGGACTTCTCAACCTCAGCTATGATTGGGAAGGTGTGATTTTATTTTTCTTGATATTGGTGATAAACAGATTGTATGAGGGCAAGTCATGAAAACTGTTTTAAGAGGTTACACTATGATTTTTTAAGGTTGATTGTTTGAATGTTTTGAACTGGGCACCAGTGATCTGGTGTGTTCAAACATCATTACTAGGGTTTTCTGTCTACTATTCTGCAGCCAGAATGCATTTTAATTTTAGTGGTTCTAGAATCTGCATCTGGTTATGGTAAAAATTGGACTGTTTAAACTCCTATATTTTGTAATTGCTATTTTTCTTAGCTGGAAAATGTGATTTAGTATGCTAGATTGTTTATGACCATTACAAAAAGAACCATTCTAGGTTATCTTCAGGAGTTAGTATGAAAGATTAATGGAGAATTTATTTCCTTTTGTTTTTAGGGATCATGTTACGTCTTATTACATGCTTTCATTCTTCATTACAAGATGCCACCTATACAATATTCTTGTACTTTATTTCCCCTGGCTAGGTAAAGTGCTGAGATGATTATCTTCACCGAAACAAAATATAAGGTAGCTTTGATTGTAAGAATGGGTAGTTTCTTTATGCTAATATATTTCCATCTTTATTCTGTAATTTCTCTTATTTGTTTCATGCTGTGGGTCTGTGGTGCCTTGTTAGTTCTTTAATTTAGTTTGCAACTTAAATAATTCATATGCTGCTGGAAATCTGGATATCAGCACACAGCTCTTGGTGTGTATTACTATTAATATATCTGTCAGATGTGCTTCACTGATGATGGCTGATGTTGGCAGGGGTCGTTTGGTGAGATTTTAAAAGCCTGTTGGCGTGGAACACCTGTAGCTGTCAAACGCATTCTTCCATCACTTTCAGATGACAGATTGGTGATGTAAGATACATTTTCTTATAAAATTCCATATAGGGGTGCTGCTTTTTGTATGCTTTTTTTATTTGCAACAGCATAAGTTGATTGTTTTCAATGAATAGTATATTATTTCCCTTTTTTTTTTTTATGGTTTATATATTATGTTCTAACTCCACCAACGTCATACTTTATTATCATATCCTTTCGCATAGCCAATCTCAAGCCTGGGTAAAAAAGGAGGGTTTGGTAGGTTGATAGGCATTGTTATGGACATGAATCTTATTTATATATGAGCTGGGTAGTTCCCAAGTCCCAACTAGTGACAAAGTTTAAAGGAAAGACATGATTCTTCAAGAGGTAGCTAGGGATATGGCCCTAGATAGGACCAAGTGGCGTAAAAGGATCCATTTATCAGTCAATTAGGGCTTGGTTGAGTTGAGTTGTACCTATGGCTTATTTTATGAAATTGAGTGGGAAATACTTATTAAAAAAAAAAGGAACTGAAAGTGAGTGGGAAATGTGATCAAAACCAAAGTAAAGGATGAAGTTTATATTTTATTTGGACCAAAAAAGTTTTTTTTTTTTTTTTTAAAATGATTCACTCAGCATTCTTTCCAGAGTGAGTGTATTGAAATTAAAACGGACCTTCACTTTTCATATAAAAAGATTTCTGGAGGGCTACTGTCATTAAGAAAACAATTAATCTTTGTCTCCTATAATTAAATTTTCTTTCTGATCCAGTTTCTTGTTTATCAAAAATGTAAATTGCTTACCTGTTCTTTGCTTTCCTGATTCAGTCAGGACTTCAGGCATGAGGTTAATTTGCTAGTGAAGCTTCGTCACCCTAATATAGTCCAATTTCTTGGAGCTGTCACGGAGAAGAAGCCTCTGATGTTAATTACCGAGTACTTACGAGGGGTATATAAATGCTTTTTTCTTTTTCTTTTTTTAAAAAAAAAAAAAAATTAAAAGAAGGGTTAGGATAATAGAATCATAATTGTGTGGTTTGAAGTTCTTGCTCGTGATTTAAAGAATGTACTTATAGAGACACCTTCCTTAATTGTTGCATTCATCTGCTGTTTTAGGGCGATCTCCATCAGTACCTCAAGGAAAAAGGTTCACTTGGTCCTTCAACAGCTATCAACTTTGCATTGGACATTGCCAGGTACTTCAAGTTCTAACTACTTCTGGAAGAATGCCATACCTGAACCCCATTGTTATAGATTGTTGGTTGTTGTTGGGGAGATAAATTCCTTAGAGAGACTCCTTGAGTAGTTAATATAACATATAGAGACATGCTTAATCCAAAAGGCTTGAGCCCAATGGGTATGAGCTCTACTATGTTATATTTATCACTCATTTTTCTCATCGTTATTCAATGTGGGACTTCACTCACACGTATATACCCAACAAGTATTGCATCTATGTTTGTAAACAATTGTTGTACTTAAGTAGAAAATTTCATTTTAGTTTCAATCTTTTTTTGAGGTTGTATGAACTAATTTTGTATAGAGAGATACGTATCTAGAACTACATTCGTTAATCACAATTAATTGAGCTGCTATGGATCCTCATCAACTGAAGGGAAGTGGAGAAATGTGGAAAAAAATTATACATGCATGCGCATGTGTGAACACGTGTATGCGTGTCAGTTGCATTGATTGGAGTTCTACTTCTGCTTAGATCATCCTCTTTTTTGGACATCTGTTTGTGTATTAAACTCAGTCTATCGTTTGTTATTAAAAAAAAAAAAGAAAAAAATTTACAAACTCAAGGGAGTTCAATTTTTATGCTAATCTAATTTCTATTATCTTATGTGGGCAGAGGCATGGCTTATCTTCACAATGAGCCAAACGTCATAATTCACCGGGACCTAAAACCAAGGTGAGTTTATTCTGTTTCAGATTTTGGTGGGCATATTAACTTCTTTATATTTTACTGGTGACTACTGATGTCATGCTCTAATCAGTATTCTAACATATCCTTGTAATTAGGAGATTATTAGTCTTCACAGGATGAAATGCTGTTTTCCCCAATTGAAGTGGTTACATTTTATTTCTTTTGTTCTGGTTTTCATCATCAAGAACATGTAGCTGGCCTCTGTACCTTCATTTTATTTTACCTGATGAAATATGTTTATAAATTTCAGGAATGTTCTTCTAGTCAATTCCAGTGCAGACCATTTAAAAGTTGGAGATTTTGGACTAAGCAAGCTCATCAAGGTTCAGAATACTCATGATGTTTACAAAATGACCGGAGAGACTGGAAGTTGTGAGTGTCTCTGATAACTTCTGTATATTGAAATGCGATTTATAATACTGAAAACTTAATTATTTTTTCCCTTCTTATGGGTGTGGAAATGAAACAAAAGACCGGTATATGGCTCCTGAAGTTTTCAAGCACCGGAGATATGATAAGAAGGTTGATGTCTTCTCTTTCGCAATGATACTTTATGAGGTAATGCTCGCTTCTGTAAGGATTTGAGATAAGATCTCAAAGTACTTGAAATTGGTTCTAATTCATAATGTTCCCAACTAATCCAGATGCTTGAAGGGGACCCACCACTTGCAAACCTTGAGCCTTATGAAGCAGCAAAATATGTGAGTGAGGGAAACAGGCCTACATTTCGCTCAAAAGGTTATATCCCTGAATTGAGAGAGTAAGTTTGTCGTGAAAATTTTATCAACCGCAACGTTGCTTCTTTTGTCATGCATGCATGGCCCAACTATGAATCATATTTTTTTTTCCTAATAAAATGAATCTAAGATTTTTCTGCTGTATAATCATTTATAATTTGACTCAACAAAGCTTTACCTAAACTAATTTTTAGCTGCACAAATTATTATTGTCATCATTCTATTCTGTCTTGGTACACATATTTCCTCTTTTCCTTTCTCTTCTTTTCTTGTGGTCTAGGTACGTGAACTGTTGAAATTATCAGCCACCTTTTTGCCAAAAAAAAAAAAATTGTCAGCTGTCTTGTCTTCCTTACATCCTTGTCTCGTGTTCTTTTTCATCTCCCTGTTGTTCCTGCAGCACCTTCAACAGAACTAATCTCTTCTAACCGGTCCATTGACTGATTTTGTTCCATGAGAAAACTATTGTTACTGATCTTGCATTGTATTGGTACTATCACTAATTCCTGATTGCTTTCATATCTTATTGTCCTTGTTTTCCCAATCCCAACTTGGCATATGCTTTTTAGCTATGTGCAATTGCTTATTCTTTTCTCTTGACATCTACTTGTATGAACTGTGCCTCTTTGACCTCTCATTTGGCATAGATAATGATTTAGAGCAAATAACTTTCTGGTAGATTGAATAAATTAATAAAACCCATTATTGCAAATAATTGTGGATTCTTATCTGCCAAATTGGTTATCTCATGGTCGTTAATTACACTATCTTCATAATATTTTCATTAATTTGCAATTTCTGATCTTCTTCTTAGACTCTGACACCATTCTCAGTAGATTTATTTGCCTCTATTCAGCATTTATGTAATCTATTCAACCAAAACCATTGTCATGTTGTTCAACATGCATTAGGATGCTGATTTACAATTGGACACTGTTGTTTTTTAGAAGAAAAGCACTGTTGTTATATGAATAAAAAACTTTTGTAAATATTATCCTAGATATACACTAGAACTTGAGCAATCAGATTGCTAATCTCTTTTCATATTCAATGGTTTTAGATTAACAGAGCAATGTTGGGCCCATGACATGAACCAAAGACCTCCTTTCTTAGACATCCTCAAGAGGCTTGAGAAGATAAAAGAAAATCTACCGAATGACCATCACTGGAACATATTTAATACATAAAAATTCAAGTCCAATGGCATGGTCTGTATGTGGATGATATATTTTTACCATTTCTGCTCCTGTACTCTTCCAATTGAGCAGATGGGGGATTGTGATGGGCCTCAAGTGGGCAATTTGTGAGAGTAATAGCTCTGACTGGTTTTCCAATATTCTGGTCAGATTCTTATCATGAATGGAGCAGGTAATGTTGATTACTTTTCTCAGACTCTAAGACTTGTCACGTTTTGTATTGATCTGAACCAACCTATCCAAGAGTCTTATCCAAATTAACATATATGTAGAATGTTTCATCCTTTGACTGGATTTTCTTCATTTTGTCTTTCATTTGTAATCTGCTTCTGGTCCTGAAGTGTATTTGAGAAAAGAGCAACATAGAATTTTTTTTCTGCTCTTTAATTGTTCTCTCTCAACAGTTATAGATTAAACCTTTTCAGAGTTACTAGGATCTTTGTGTAAAGGATGGATTTGCAGATTGTGAAGATGTTTATTTTTCTGGACCATTATAAAGATGGTACTGCTGCATGTATTGTTGTACTCGTTTTTGTTTCTTTCATGGGACGAAGAGGATGGTGATGTGCTAGTCACGCTTGTAGTACTTGAGCTAGCTATTATTGTGATGGGCTGATGGCCAGAGACTAAATGCGGAATGGGGCTTGGTAATCCTGGGCTAGGACACATTGTGGACCTATCTGTTGTCTGTGGATTACATGATGATGTGATGCACAACTTTGTGTTTGGGGCTAGCTTATAAGCTAGCTTTTCGTTTTTTAACATTTATATACAACTTCTTAAAATCTTTTTTTTCTTCACATTTTCAAAATATAAGTATGCTTTAGCATATTTTAAATAATAAATTAAATAAGTTGTTCTCAAACAAATACTAAAATTTCTAACTAAGTTCTATTAATTGGCTTTAATGATGCTAAAAGCTTTGTGGCTAAACCTGGTCTCACCCAGGGGAAAAATATGTTTTTGAATGGAATCCCTCCACCCTATTTGTTATGAAAAAGGAAAAAAAAAAAAAAAACAGTATTAATAAATAATTTTAAATTTAATATTTTTTATTAAAAAAAGAGAAATTAGACTTAACATAAATGTGGTTAGACCCGTTTTGACTTTGACATCTGTGATTTGAAAATTATTACTTTGCCCTTGTAACATGGTCTCTGTTAGACAATTGTTATCAACCTTTTCTCTTGCCGTTGGAAAAATACATTTTGACACAAAAACATAAAAGAAAACAGATCAAACACCTCTCCAAAAAAGCTTTTTCACACCATTTTCATGCACTCGTAGAAGTATGCTCTCATACAATTGCCTGCATTGTGTGCTCACTTTCTTTTGTCAGTTTCTTCTGTACCCCTTTTTGTCTTTGATGAATAGTCTGTGTGTGTCTTTGTGGATTAATTTATACACAAAAACAAAACAAGAATAAGTAGTAGTAGTAATCTAATCCATCTTCATAACAAACACAGTTAATTAATACGCATCACTCTCTCCTATCCATTAGATCTAGCCTAAGAACAACCCCAGGCCTAATGCCTTTTGTTTGAGTTTCTAACCACAAAAAACAAGTCTCCTTTATAATTTTTTTCAAACTCCATTAGTTTTTCCAATCTCAAAAGAAGAAATTGGTTCAGCAATAGAGTTGATGTGAGATGAGGGCCTATGTTTTTGTCTTCAGATTTTTTTCTTTCAGTGGTTTTTTTCTTCCCAATACTTGGTGGTTTTATGCTTCAGTGTGAGATGTGGACTGTGGAGAGATCTGAAGCAATGAAACAATTTTTTTTTTTTTTTTTCTCTACGAGCCAAGGAAAAAATAAAGAAACAAAAGTTGGTGTTTTTATAGTTAGGTATTTGACTAGACACATGGCTAAAATTTAAGAAATGTACATAAGAAATAGTACAAATCTGCGAAAGTCGATCCAATAACATAGATTTTGCCTATTGATTTACTCTAAATCTTGTGTTAATGAATCCCAAGAAAGTGGTGTGAGAAAGTTTTCTTGAGAGGTGTTTGATTTGTTTTCTTTTTATGTTTGTGTTAAAACATTTTTTTTTTAATGGTTACTACAGAGGTGGGTAACGTCTCCCTAAGAGCACTAGCATTGGGGAGTGTAAACATCCTCCCTTAGTTTTTATTTTACATTCAAAACCTCAAAAATGTTGCTTCATCCGGTATGGGTTCTTAAAAAATTTTAGAACCTGTGAACAATTGGTTCTTATATATAGAACCAACTGTTCACTTGGATGTAAAAAAAAATACTATTATTTTAATTGAGAAAGGTGAAGAGAGGAAAAAGAAATGAAAGAGAAGAGAGAGAAACATGATTTTTTATATTATTTGATGTTGTAGTTTATATTAATTTATTGAGTTGTATATAAAAATAGAAACTGAAATGTTGGATGAGTTGTAAAATGAGATGACCACATGTTCTCAAGCCAAAGTCTTTTGTAGTTTCGTTTTGGCATGGCAATAAACTGTTAATCCAGTAACTTGAATAATTTTTCTCTAGACCTTCAAGCATTTTGTACGTAAAGACGTGTCAATTGAACTATAAGACTCTTAACTTTTATTATAGAATCTTACTTAATATAATTTCGATTAATTTTATTTTCAATCTTATCTTTTTATCTATATCATCCCTGCCCCCCCCAAAACACACACCAAGAATCTATAAGTACCAAAGGTCCTTAGTACATAAGCTGTCTCACTAAGTCCTCTCACCTCCGAAAATGTTTCCTCAAGTTTCCGCAGCCCCTGCTCAAATGAAGAATCTAAATTCTAATGCAAAACGTCTCTCGGCGAATTTTAGTCCTAGCTAAAGGGGAGATCATTTCCACTCTTATGCTAACGACTCCATGGTGGATGATGATGCCGTAGTTCACCAGTGAGCTACACGGTCCTCACAAGAGCGGAACAAGAACCTACAAACAACAAGAGAAGACCTAGCAGAGAGTACCGGTGTGGTGCCGGCCAAAAACCCTCCGAAGGTCAAGTCAGAGAACTTTCTTTCCCAAACTAGAGTGCTAGAGTGGAATTAATTATGCATACCTTGGCTTGTGAGAGTTTTGGAGTATTTATAGTCGTGTATAGTATTCTTCTTTTGGGCCTAAGCGTGTGGATCGAGCAGAAAGCCACAGTAATCCAAATGGGCCGCGTATGGGTCACAAATGGACTGTAACCATACTCCTGTAAAAGGCCTTGGGGGCCCAGCGCACGTCATGTACTACACATATCCTCCATCACGAGCCCATCACGTATTTTTCATCTTCAGCTACCCCCCATTCCGTGAATCCGTCATCCACCATGACGGGTCCATGGAATAAGTCGCTTGGTTATGTACATGACGGGTACATGGAATAAGTCGTTCAGTTATGTACATGACGGATCCGTGGAATTAGTCGCTAGGTAATGTACATGACGGGTACATGGAATAAGTCGATCATGTACATGACGGATCCGTGGAATTAGTCGCTAGGTAATCCCCAATTAGTCACTATGCAGGACGGATCAATCGGACGAGTCGCTCCGTTCTCAATGATCCGTCATGAACTTGTTGCGGACGAACTGCCAGGTTAGAGTAGTCATAAATGCTCTTGGGGACACGTGGTGAGCCTTGGTTGATGGCTTGCCAGAATCGAGGTGTCTCATCGTGGGTCGTGCTACTCCCCCTATATATATATCATTTGTTCTTGTTATTTTCACATTTTGGAGAAATTTTTGCTGATTAGAGCACGTCCGTCCTCTCTGTGAACATCCGCACATAAGTCAACCGTTCAGTCACTACTTCAAATTTATACCGTCGTCTCTATACCTGAAAGTCTATTTTTTACTTCTTCCACCCCCTTTTTATTTAAACGTTGGTCCGTTGTCAGTGTAGATCTAGAGTCATAGGTTTCCCTATCCGTCATTTGTAGGTGTCGATGTCTAGTGAGGCTTCCAGCGGTCAATCTTTTGTCCGTGAGGGAGCGAGCTAGGAGGAGGTAAACCCGTCAGGTCAGAGAGACCGGGGTACCTCCGTCGAGGAGAGTGAACCGTCATCCAGCTTTCCTTCCTTCACGGAAAGAAGAAGGGCGAAGAGGAGACGGGTCGGGGTACGACTCGAATGAGGAAGAAGTAGATCCTTCCATTCGGTCTATGATCGGCAAGGACGGTTTGAGGAAGTTCATTCTACTTCTCGAGTGGACGGTGAACCACTTCACCTCCTCCATCAGTCTGCCACACTTCAACTCCCTTACGGAGAAATATCAGATACCAAACACAATAGCCATCCGTCTACCCTTTAAGTCCGAGAGGTGCTATTACGAGGGACTAGAGGATGTCGGTGTGTACGAGCAAATGCTCAAAGCCGGCCTTTGCTTTCCATTGAGTGCCCTACACTGTCGTCTACTCCAGTATCTGGGAGTGTCCGTCACCCAGATCTCCCCAAATGCCTGAAGGGTTTTCTTAAGTGTAGAAGTATTGTATGGCGTCATGTCCAATGGGACAAGACGGTTAACGATGGAGGAGTTCTTCAATTTTTACCGTCCAGACGAAATCACTAAGTCAAAGGGGATGTATAGTTTCGTGGCAAGGAGCCCATTGCTTAGGTTAGTGTCCGAGACCCCAGACTCCAACCGCAACTGGAAGAGTAGGTACTTCTTCCTACAAGGGGACGAATGGATGGATCGTCCCGACGACCCAGACTTTACGCCTGTCGATAGGACATGGGACGTAGTATCTCCGTCCGGTATGCTTCTTTCTTTGTGCCCGTCCTATACGATCTGCTTACTATTTGTTTAACTAAATCCGTCTGTCTGTTGCAGATCGTAGCCGTCCGGAAATCACCGTCGAACAATTTGGTTTCCTCGAGTCTATTTTCCAGAAGACTAAGCTGTCGGAGAGGACTTGGGCGAAGCTCGTCACCTTCAACACCATCCACTGGTACTATGATGGTCCAGAGCCTTCAACTGCGGCCAAAAAGTACGACGAGGGAATACGCAAACGTAATTCTGTTGTTTTGAATGTTTAATTTCTTGTCCGTCATATATTCTAACCGTCCACTATTGCAGAAATGGACGAGGCTTAGAGACGAGCCTTGATCAAGCAGCAAGTAGCCAACAAAAAGAAGTCTGGGGGAGACCTTCCACCTAAGGCGCCCTATTCGTCAGCAAAAAGGGGTCCAGAGAGGACCAGCCGTCCTAGCAAGAAGCAGAGGCTGGTGATGGGTTTGCCCGCCGTCCACGATACAACAAAGCCTCCGTCCAAGCTGGGCGTGGGTAAGGGCAAAGGTCTAATGACCAACCCTGACCCCGTCCAAGAGACAGCTCCCGTCCTGCTTCGTGAAGATTCCCAATATGCCCTTGCCCAAATAACCTCTATAATAAAGGAAGAGGACTATGAGGACATCGGCAACCATGCGAAGGAAGCTATGGGGGAGACGGCTTTGTTCAGTCTGACCCAGGTAATGTATCCGTCCACTTGCTGTCTTGTTTGGACTTGTCATGCTTGCTTGCTAACCTTCTCCTTGTTTGATGCAGACGGTGCTGATGGCAAAAGGGCTTATGGACCGTTGCTTGGCTCATGAGAAATCATTGGATCGTGTATGTTCCAAGGCCAGGGCTTTGGGGGAGGAGTTGGACGAGTTGAAGCTCTGGAAGATCCGTCAGGAGCAGAAACTAAAAACGTCCGAGCAGGCTTGTGAGGCTTTGGAAAAAGAGGTGGAATTCTTGAGGGAGACGGTGAAGGCTAACGAGGAGAACATCCGTCGAGCCAGGGTCAAGGCTGTCCAGGAGTACAGAGACTCCGATGCGTTGCTGACGGAGCTCGGTACGTCCTTTGCTGATGGGTTCGATGATTGTCTCCGTCAGGTGAAATCATCATTCCCGGATCTAAACCTCGGCCACATCAACATTGATGCCGGAGGTCAGACCCCTGCTCACACCGTCGAGTCCGAGGGTACCGCTGAACTCTTCGGTGAGGTCCCCAATGAGGATGAAGCCCCTCAAGCCGTCAATGACGACGTCCGTCCTCTCGAGCCAGACGGTGCCGGAGCGCAAATCAATGCCCCCCAAGCATAACCGTCATGTGTATTTTTGTTATCATGATCGTCGTGTTCACTTTAGAAAAAGTTGTAATTTTAAGAACAATTGGAAATGTAATTTTATAACCGTCATGTGTATTTTTGTGAACAATCTATGCAAGCTTGATATTTATTCGTCACGTGTTTCCTTCATGAATGCTTTAAATCCATTGTATTGTATGGTGCATGTTCTCATTAACAATCCGTCCATCATATACTGCAAGCATAACCGTCCACTTTATAATCATTTAAATATCATTATTTTTGGTAATCCGTCCACTTTTTGTTGGTTCGTCCTCTTTGAGGATTTTAGATATATTTCAACTCCATTATATGGACCATGTTTACATTTAGATGGTCCGTCCACTTTGTGGACTTGGTATTAATTTCATTTTAGATGGTCCGTCCACTTTGTGGACTTGGTACTAATTCTCATTCTTTAGGTGGTCCGTCCACTTTGAGGACGTTAATAATTTTTCATCTTTAGATGGTCCGTCCATTTTGTGGACTTGGTAGTAATTTTCATCTTTTAGATGATCCGTCCACTTTGTGGACTTGGTAGTAATTTTCATCTTTTAGATGGTCCGTCCACTTTGAGGACATTAATAAATTTTCATCCCTTAGATGGTCCGTCCACTTTGTGGACTTGGTAATAATTTTCATCTTTCAGATGGTCCGTCCACCTTGTGGACTTGGTAGTAATTTTCATCCTTTATGTGGTTCGTCCACTTTATGGACGTTAATAATTTTTCATCTTTAGATGGTCCGTCCACTTTGTGGACTTTGTAGTAATTTTCATCCTTTATGTGGTCCGTCCACTTTATGGACGTTAATAATTTTTCATCTTTAGATGGTCCGTCCACTTTGTGGACTTTGTAGTAATTTTCATCTTTTTTAGATGACTTGGTAGTAATTTTCATCTTTTAGATGGTCCGTCCACTTTGAGGACGTTAATAAATTTTCATCTTTTGATGGTCCGTCCACTTTGTGGACTTGGTAATAATTTTCATCTTTCAGATGGTCCGTCCACTTTATGGTCGTTAATAATTTTCCATCTTTAGATGGTCCGTCCACTTTGTGGACTTGGTAGTAATTTTCATCTTTTAGATGACTTGGTAGTAATTTTCATCTTTTAGATGACTTGGTAGTAATTTTCATCTTTTTTAGATGGTCCGTCCACTTTGTGGACTTAGTAGGCAACACGTAGACATACAAGTGTTAAGACATTTAATTTTTTCTGAAAATTCCTTTTACTGCATATGGATGCGTAGAACTTTGTTTAAAAACATTAAAAGTAGCCTTCAGGCTTTAAGGAAGTACTATAGGAAATAAAAAACTACAATTATCACGAAAAGATAAACCGGCGGTGAGCATTAGTCGTAATCGTCGCCTTCTACTGATAATACTTCTTTAGGTGCTCCGTATTCCATGGGTGGCTTAACTTCTTTCCGTTCAGGGTCTCTAGGTAGTATGTTCCCTTCCTGTGCCATGCTGTGATCCTGTATGGTCCTTCCCAGTTTGGTCCAAGCTTCCCCTGTGTGGTATCCTTCGTAGCATCGAGTACTTTCTTTAGGACAAGATCTCCTACTTGGAAATCTCGATGCCTAACTCTAGCGTTGTAGTGCTTCGCCATTAGATCCTGGTACCGTGCTATTCTCTGTTCTGCAGCTGCCCTTACTTCGTCCACTAGATCAAGCTGTATGCGCATGACTTCATAGTTTCTGTGCTCGTCGTGATTTCCAACACGGTAGCTTGTAAGACCTACTTCAGCTGGTATGACAGCCTCGGATCCGTATGCCAAACGGAACGGCGTCTCTCCTGTCGGTGTTCTTACTGTTGTCCTATACGCCCATAAGACACTTGGTAACTCGTCCAGCCATATACCCTTTGCCCCCTTAAGTCGGGTCTTGATGATTTTGAGCAAGGATCGGTTTGTGACCTCAACTTGTCCGTTGGCTTGCGGATGTGCCGGTGATGAGTAGTGGTTTTTTATCCCCAGCTGGGAGCAGAAATCTCTGAATGCTTCGTTGTCGAATTGCTTGCCATTATCCGATATCAGTACTCGTGGTATGCCATACCTGCAGATAATGTTTCTCCATACAAAGTTTCGGATATTTCTCTCTGTGATGTTTGCCAAAGCCTCAGCCTCCACCCACTTAGTGAAGTAGTCGATGCCGACCACTAGGAACTTTAGTTGCTTTGCCGCTATTGGGAAGGGGCCCATGTCAAGTCCCCATTGTGCGAACGGCCATGGGGCCGTTATGGGCTTGAGTTCCTCTGTAGGCTGCCTGATGTGGTTGCCAAAGCGTTGGCACTTATCATAGGATCTGACATACATGTTGGCGTCTTTCTGCATTGTTGGCTAGTAGTACCCTGCCCTTAGGAGCTTGTGCACTAAAGACCTTGATCCCGAGTGGTTTCCGCAGATTCCTTCGTGGACCTCCCTCATGACATTGTCTGCTTCTTCCGGAGCAAGGCATCTCAAATAGGGTCGGGAGAAACCTCTTTTGTATAGCACATCTTTCATCATGACGAACCGAGATGCCGTAACCCTTAGTTTCCTTGCGGCCTCTTTATCGTCCGGTAATAGGCCGTCCCTCAAGTACGTGACTATTGGAGCAATCCAACATTGCTCTTTGCTTACCTCCTGCAATCCTGCACCGTCTATTAGTGGTGATTTTTGGATGAAGGATAGTACGTTGCTGAGCACAAGCATTGGCTCTGCGGACGCTACCTTGGCAAGCTGGTCAGCTTCTTGGATTTCCTCCCTTGGCACTCGAATTAATTTGACCTGGTGGTTGCTCATTCGACTTTTCACCTCATTGAGGTACTTCTTCATTCTTTCACCCCTACACTCGTAGCTTCCATTAATCTGGCTCGCGATGACTTGGGAATTGGAGTAGACATCCACCCTTTCCGCTCCGGTTGCAATAGCTATGTCTAATCTTGCTATTACGGCTTCGTATTCTGCTTCATTATTCATTGCTAGAAAGCATAAGCGGATCATGCACTTTATCTGATCCCCTTCCGGCGTGTGGATAACCACACCGACTCCTCCTGCGTGTTTGTTAGAGGATCCGTCCGTATTCACCATCCATACGGGTGGCTCACGCGCCCCCAGGTCCTTTGTGTCGGTAAACTTTGCGATGAAATCGGCCAGGATTTGTCCCTTTACCACGGTTCGAGGTTGATACCGAATGTCGTACTCACTCAGCTCGATTGCCCACAGCGCCATTCGCCCTGCAGATTCGGGATTCCTCATAGCTCTTCGTAGGGGCTGGTCGGTCATCACGTTTATTACGTGTTCTTGAAAGTACGGTTTCAGCTTTCGAGCCGCAGTAATCAATGCGAAAGCCAATTTTTCCATCGGGGGATATCTCTCTTCTGCCCCTCTGAGCGCTTTGCTTGTAAAGTAAACAGGCTTCTGAATCCTGTCTTCCTCTCTAACAAGAGCTGCACTGATAGCCGCTGGGGAGACGGCAATATATAGGAACAGCTTCTCACCTTGCTTGGATGGGCTAAGCAGTGGTGGGGAGGAGAGGTATGTCTTCAGATCTTCGAAAGCTTTCTGGCAGTCGTCTGTCCAGTCAAACGATTTCTTCAATGTGCGAAAGAATGGTAGGCACTTGTTTGTTGCCCTTGACACGAATCTCTTCAGGGCAGCTATCTTGCCATTTAAGCTTTGGACCCCTTTCAGCGTCTTTGGGGGAACCAAATCTACTATTGCCCTGACCTTTTCCGGGTTGACCTCGATGCCCCGTTGGGATACCATGAAACCCAAGAATTTTCCTGCCGTTACCCCGAACGCGCACTTGCTGGGATTTAGCTTTATGTTATAGGACCGAAGGGTATTGAAAGTTTCTTTGAGGTCGGTCAGATGGTTGCACTCTCTAACGCTCTTCACCAGCATGTCGTCCACATAGACCTGCACATTCCTTCCAATCTGATGTACAAACATCTTATTCATCAGTCTCTGGTATGTTGCCCCAGCGTTCTTGAGTTCGAACGGCATTACCTTGTAGCAAAAGAGCCCTTGGCTTGTGACGAACGACGTTTTCTCCTGATCCGTTTCATCGAGCTTGATCTGATTGTAGCCGGAGAATGCGTCCATAAAGCTTAAGAGTTCGTGTCTTGCAGTCGAATCTACTAGCGTATCAATACGCGGCAGGGGATAACTATCCTTTGGGCAGGCCTTGTTTAGATCAGTAAAGTCAACGCACATTCGCCACTTTCCATTCGCTTTCTTGACCATAACTACATTTGCAAGCCAGTCCGGATAGTGCACTTTTCGTATGAAACCTACTTCTTGCAATTTCAGGACTTCTTCGGCAATGGCTCGGTCTCTTTCTGGGGCAAATACTCGCTTCTTCTGTCGGATGGGAGAGAACGATTGCGATACGTTCAGCTTGTGTACTATTACTGCTGGATCAATCCCCGGCATGTCCTCATGACTCCATGCGAATACGTCCTGATTTTCCATCAAGAACGTGGTTAAGCTCTGCCGCACCAAGGTGCTGGCCAACGTGCCAATCCTCGCGGTCCGTCCAGGTCTTGAGCCGTCAAGTACTACTTCTTCCAGTTCTTCCACTGCTTCAACCTTGACTCGCTGTCCCTCGACATTTAGTGCTTGACATTGATCGTCCATCTCCGTCAAGGCGACGTAGCATTCTCGTGCTGCGGCCTGATTCCCGCAGAGTTCCCCAACTCCATATTCAGTTGGGAATTTAATCATCAAGTGGTACGTTGACGTGACGGCCTTCCATGCGTTAAGAGTAGGTCGTCCAAGGATTGCGTTGTAGGCGGATGAACAATCTACCACCAAGAAGACCACATCCTTGGTGACTTGCTGCGGGTAATCTCCCACCGTTACAGACAATGTGACGGTCCCAAGGGGATAGACTCTCGTCCCCCCGAACCCGACCAGGGGGGAATTAGCTGGAGCAAGGTGTTCCCTATTCAACCCTATTTGCTAGAACGCAGGATAGTAAAGGATGTCCGCTGAGCTTCCGTTATCAACCAGTACCCGATGTATGTTGTACTCCCCCACCTGTATGCTGACCACGAGGGCGTCGTCGTGCGGATGGTGAAGGCGTCGAGCATCCTCTTCTGAAAAACCGATAGTTGGTACCTCCATTCGTGCGAACTTCGGTGTCAGGCCCGTCGTCTGGACGTTCTGCACCGTCCGTAAGTATGTTTTACAACCCCTTTTGGACGGTCCTATTGTACCTCCGACGATCATTCTGATATCTACAATCGGTGGCCTTGGGCTCTCATTCTCTCGTCTTGGGGGCTGATTTTGTTGCGGATTCGCCCCTTCCTTACTAACAAACCTCTGCAACTTCCCCTGCCTTATGAGCGCTTCGATCTGCTGCTTTAGGTCGTAGCATTCAGAGGTGTCGTGGCCATGGTCACCATGAAGGGTCCCCCTTCAGCTTTCCGGGGTACGTCAAGGCCTTCTCATCCTTTATCTGCATTAGCACTTGTTCGATCGGGGCCGTCAGAGGGGTGAAGCTAGTGAATTTTCCCATGGGCGGCTTCAGGCGTCTATCCTCCCTTCTTTCATCCGTCCTAGCCTTCTTTCGTCCACCCTCTGAACGTGCTTCTCTTGCCTCATTCTGCCTCTCCCTTTTCGTTGGCCTATCTTCTCTTGCTATCAATGCATCTTCTGCGTTCATGTACTTCGTCGCCCTATAAAGTACCTCTGACATAGTTTTCGGATCATTCTTATACAGAGAGAAAAGGAACTTGCCTTTTCGCAGCCCGTTGGTAAAGGTCGCTACTTGTATCTTATCGTCCGCTTCGTCTATTGAGAGAGCATCTCTGTTGAACCGTGTTATGTAAGATCTCAGGGTCTCGTCTTCCCTCTGTCTGATGCTCATCAAGCATGCTGTGGACTTCTTATAGCGGTGGCCCCCTATAAAGTGTGACACAAATTGGGCGCCT
This sequence comes from Castanopsis chinensis, assembly GCA_032878915.1. Classification (NCBI taxonomy): domain Eukaryota; kingdom Viridiplantae; phylum Streptophyta; class Magnoliopsida; order Fagales; family Fagaceae; genus Castanopsis; species Castanopsis chinensis. The sequence continues at coordinate 6,447,738 of JAVQMG010000133.1, forward strand.
AAGTCCTTAAAGGTGCTTATTGAGTTAGGCGTCAACCTGCTATACTAGATCCTCGTGGATCCCTTCAGCGTAGTTGGGAATGCCCTACACAGAATCTCGTCCGGCACCCCTTGAAGGTGCATTAGAGTCTTGAAGGACTCCAAATGGTCTAAGGGGTCCTATGTTCCATCGTAGCTTTCCAACTGGGGCATTCGAAACTTCGGAGGGAGAGGGCACGAAGTAACATGTGCTGTGAAGGGCAAATTAGTTCGGTAGACCAGGTCGTCTAGGTCGCTAGATACTCGCCCTCTAAGGGCGTTCATCATCACATCCATCCGCTCCCGCATCTCCTGCATCTCTGCGGCGATGTGGGGTGGTAAAGCCTCCGACAAAGACGGCTGCTTGGCGTCCGTCCTTTCGGTCTTGCTTGGCGCGTTGCTGCCTTCAGGTCCATCGGGGTTCCGCCCTTCAGCACTTGTTCCTTCCTGGTCCTCTTGTATTCCTGGATGCGCATTCCTTTGTCGTAGCTGTTCTTCTAAGTCATGATTCTGCTTAGTCAGTCGTTCGACCGCCGCTGCTAGTGTTAGAACCTGTCTTTCCAATGTCGTAGCATGCGGTTTGTCACCCTGGTTGTTGGTTGTTGCCATCGATCTAGTGTGAGCCATGCAACTCTTTGTCCCGGGATCAAGGTGACGCTTTAATCACCCTTGTTTGTCAAGTTTCCCACAGACGGCGCCAACTGATGATGCCGTAGTTCACCAGTGAGCTGCACGGTCCTCTCAAGAGCGGAACAAGAACCTACAAACAACAAGAGAAGACCTAGCAGAGAGCACCGGTGTGGTGCCGGCCAAAAACCCTCCAAAGGTCAAGTCAGAGAACTTTCTTTCCCAAACTAGAGTGCTAGAGTGGAATTAATTATGCATACCTTGGCTTGTGAGGGTTTTGGAGTATTTGTAGTCGTGTATAGTATTCTTCTTTTGGGCCTAAGCGTGTGGATCGAGCGGAAAGCCACAGTAATCCAAATGGGCCGCGTATGGGTCACAAATGGATTGCAACCATACTCCTGTAAAAGGCCTTGGGGGCCCAGCGCACGTCATGTACTACACATATCGTCCATCACGAGCCCATCGCGTATTTTTCATCTTCAGTGGATATAATACCTCTTTTACTCGACGTGTCAGACTTCATAATAACTTTATTATTCTAATGTAAATTGATTCTTTCCAAATTTTGTATTCAAATGCCATAGTCTTTAACTACTTCATCTTTAAATGACTTAAATTTGTGCTACACTATGTTATTTGTATACTTCAATTTGCTTTTGTAGAAAATCAATGACAACTTGGAGCAAGTTCAGTGGCTGAAGGAAGAAGTGGTGAAGTTGCTAATTGCTCCCATTAATAAACCTTCACAAAAGTTGGAATTAATTGATGCAATCAAATGCTTGGTTGTGTCTTACCATTTTGAAAGTGATATTGACGAAGTATTGCAACATATTTATGAAGATCATCATAATGAGGATGGTCAGAAAGACAATGATGGTCTTTACACTGTTGCTCTTCGTTTTAGATTACTTAGGCAACAAGGTTATAACATTCCAAGCGGTAAGTCCTCTTTTTTGGTCTAATAAATTGCACTATTTATTTGTATATATTATTTTAGGAAACTTAAGTTAGCACTTATCCCAAAAAAAAAAAAAAAATGTAGGCTTGTTGCATTCTCATACTTGTCTTATGTCATGTCATGTAATGGTTGGTGAAGCAAATATATTCAACAAATTCAGAGACATCAATGGGAGCTTCAAGGAATCGCTTATTTACGATGTGGAAGGAATTTTACAGTTGTATGAAGCGACAGATATGAGGGTGCATGAAGAAGATATACTTGATGAAGCACTAAAGTTCACTACTACTTACCTTAAATTAGTGGTGACTAATTTAAGCCCTACTCTTGCTACACAAGTAAATCGTGCCTTGAAGAGACCCCATTCAAAAATGCTTGCAAAGGGTAGAGGCAAGGCATTAATTCTCGACCTACCACAAAAATGCTTCACATAATGAAGTTCTACTAAAATTTGCAAAGCTAGATTTTAACATATTACAAAAACAACACCAAAAAGAACTTAGTCATATCTCAAGGAGAAATTATACAGTCCTCTGGTGGACCATGTCATTTGTCCACCATTCTACTAAAAGACTCTCATTTGTTTAAAATTGCTGAGTCAGTAATCAGTTTCTGTTTAAAAAAAATTTCTAACTTAACAACTTTAAACAGATGTAAGTTTTTTAGTGGAATGGTGGATCACGTCACTTGTTCACCATGCGAACCTTATAATTTCTCTATCTCAAGGTATGTTTATGAACAATATCACTCTATCTTGGTGTAAAACTTGTACAAGACATGATTTTAAATGACAGTTTATGTTGAATTTGTACCTTTGATGGTGGAAAGATTTGGATTTTGTGATTTTGTGAAAAAACTATCTTTTGCATGAGATAGAGTGGTGGAGGGCTACTTCTGGGTTTTGGAGGTGTACTTTCAACCACTGTTTTCAGAACCGGATCGGACCGGACCGGGAGGTCGGACCATAAAAATCGGGAACCGAGATGAAAACCGATTTTTTTTTAAGCATAAAGAACCGTATTTTTAGTTAATTCCGTGAACCCCTAAAACCGGGGTTGGACCGCACAAACTTGTCAAGAACCATGCGGTCCAACCCCTTAGCAATTTTCTTTTTTTAATAAAAACAACTTAACACAATTTTATTCTATTTAATTAAATTGTCCATCTCTTACAGGGAATAAAAAAAATTATAATTAAAATCATTCAAAGATATTCAACTTTACTTCAAAAATTAATCATAAATTTTAATGTTTTCATGGTTATTATTTTATTTTATTAACTTTCTTATTTAATTATTAAATATATGCTTGAAAATCATTAAATTTTCCTCACATATATAGATATATTAGTCAATTTTGCTAGTTTTATAAATTTAATATTTATATTTAGGCTATAATTAATTATTAAATTAATTATGACATCATCACGGTTCGACCCCGGTTCGACCTTGATTCGACCTCAAAAACCTTGAACTTCTCTCTTTTACGGTTCAATGAACAGTCCGGATTTCAAAACCTTGCTTTCAACCCCAATACTCCATTGCTAGGAAGATCCTAACCAAAAAATTTTGCATGATAACAATCATAGATGACATGTATGATGCATATGGTACTTATGAAGAATTTGAGCTGTTCACAGATGAGATTAAAAGGTTTATAGCGCAGGCATAGGACCTAGCATGTCTTGAGATTTATGGGCTTTAAATCAACCTCTAAATTGAAATATTTAAATTTTAGGTGGGATATTACCAGTACAAACCAACTCCCAGAGTAAATGAAGTTGTGTTATAAAGCACTCTTTGATGTTTATGAAGAAATTGAGGATGAGATGTCCAAGGAAGGAAGATCATACCTTGCTTACTACACAACAGATGGGGTATAATACTATTAGTAAGTTCACTTGAACTTTCATGAAAAAAAAAATTAATTCACTTGAATACATCCCCTTAAATTTCATTAAATTTGAATTTTATAGTTGCAATATTTTGTAATATTATCAATTAATTCATTTGAACTTTCATTAAAAAAAATTAATTTGATTGAACCCATCCCTTTTTTTTCATTAAAGCTGGATTTTATACTCACAATATTTTATGCTTTAATGGAACCAGATGAAAAACTTTGTCAAGTCTATTTTGTTGAAGCCAAGTGGCTTAACGAAGGATATGAGTAACTCACTAATATCTGCTTGTTGCCCTGCTCTAATAATCTTATCCTTCGTTGGCATGGGAGATATGGTAACACGAGGCCTTCGAATGGGTCTCCATGGTGCGTAACATTGTCAAAGCAGCATCAACCATAGCCAGGCTAATGGATGACATTGTCTCCAATGAGGTGCATAAGAGATTACTCCAGCATTGCAACTCAATTGTAGGCCTATAGTAAATGACATTATATATTTTGAATTTATTTGTTGCAGTTTGAGCAAAAGAGAGAGCATCCTATCTCAGGCTGAATTATGCACGAAGCGACATGCAACATGGTATCTCAAAGGAAGAGGTACAAAACGAGTTCAAAAAGCAAATCGTGAATGCATGGAAGGATATAAACGAAGGATGCCTTAGACCTACTCAAGTGCCAATGCCTCTCCTCATACGTGTTCTCAATTTCTCACAAGCAATTGATCTGCTTTGGAAGGATGAAGATGCATTCACACATCTTGGAGAAGTGTTTATACATGGTGTTACTTCATTGCTTGTTGATCCAATACCAATTTGAACATATCATTTTCATATTAAAAAAAAAAAAAACAAACAAATAAAAGATAACTTAATAATGGACTCACAACTTATATATATATATATATATATATATATATATATATGAAAGCTCGGATTTGTGCTAAAACACAAGAGCTTGTTCAGATCTTCACTTAAAAATTACGGCTAGATAGCTTTTACTCTAACTTATATTGAGTGCAGTACAAGAGTAAATAAGCGCAAATAACTGTTAGCACTACCCTAAGCCATATTTATTCATTATTAACAACAAAAGAAAAGCTTAAAGAGTAGGGAAGAGAGATGCAAACACAAGATAACACCGAGACATGTTATCGAAGAGAAAACCGAAGAATTCAACAAAAAACCTCTCAACGACCCTCCAAGTCGAAATCGATCCACTAGAGAATAAAATTGGAGTACACGAATAACAAAAAACCCTCCAAGCCTAGTCAACCCTATGTACTTGAGCCCTTCAAACTCCTGCTACCAACTGATTTTTCAGAACCTTGTCTTCTCTAACTTTTTGGATCCCGCAATTCAGCCCAATTGCATCCGCCTTGTCTTCTTTTTTGACCTTTCATTTAAGCTTATTTATAATATATATATATATATATATATATATATATTATTGTCATACACTTTTACCTTTGAGTATCTAATGAATAATGCTACCTCTCATTTAATTTCTTTGTTATGCAAATCATCAATTAGTAAATATACGATAATAGTAAGAAGCGTTGCAAATGAGATCACTAAAAAAAACATATAAAATTAATTAGCCACTATCACTATGGAGTAGTGGTCTATAATTTTACGCATCTAAAGAAATGAAATATATAGAGTGTTTTTAAAGGTCTGTGTAAAGATTCACATTATATATATATGTGTGCGCGCGCATGTGTGTAAAGGTAAAAAAAAGGAATATTTAAGGTATATGTTAACTTAAAAACTAATGAAAAACCAATGGTTAATAACTAAAATTATAGTATTAATAAAATATTTAATGAGATCATCCTAAAAAAATTATCATGCATAACGTGCGGGTATGCGCCTAGTACCTTTAAAATATGCAACAAGGATAGATTGTCATAAGCTCACCAATGCTGAACCAGGAGTGCAAGTTTTCAGTTTTGAAGGAGTGCAGTAACACTTTTATTTGCATTTAGAATTGGCTGATTTAGAAAATGTAGTTATAGAATGCAATACTAGGACAGATTGTAACACACCCAATGCATGCCATACAGAGTACAGTTGAGCCACAAAACTTTCTCCAGACCCACCAATGCAGTATAGGAAAGTTAATCATATCATCAATAGCTAGAATGTTCTAGTAACTAAGAACCCATCCAGGCAAAACAAAGTAACATTAAGTGCAACATGGGATGCTATCTCTCTTTCATGAAAAAAACTAGGAATATATTTGAAATATTATGTCCAAAAAAAGATAGCTAAGAGGTATATGGATTAAAAGAAAATAATGCAATTTTTGCAATCATAGTGATACAGCCGATATGAGCTTGGAATACAACACCTCTGTCCAACAAAACAAGAGGAGAATGAGAAGGTTCATGCTGTTCTTGAAGAAAACCCTCTGATCTTATTCGGGCTATCAAGACTAGCGGTGTGGAATGATCTCAACTAGTGCTAGAAGCCTAGAACAGCAGAAACAACGTGGACAGTGACAAAATAAATGGTTTATGTGAACAATAGGGCATAATTGCCAAAGTTAAATGTTAAGATGATCACTAGAGACAATAACTCCAAAGCTATAGCTAATTTAGTGCAGAGTCTAAAATCTCAATCCAAACAAGGATTTAGTAGGTAAAGCAGAAGTGGACATTGTAATGTTCCCAAATTGTTAGCCTGAAAAGCAGATGGTAAAAGTTGATATTTTTATGACGACAAGATCCTACAGTTTAGAGAAGGCAATGATGGGTACATGCTTGAAGCAAAAAAAGCCATATTCAAAGGCCATTCCAGTTATGTGCCTTCCCTAAAACCATTAGGTACTAGGTTATAGGACTTCAAGGCTCTAGAGTGGCCAAGGAGAGATAATTGTATCTTATGTAAGATTTTCAAACTTACATCTGTATTAAAGCGTTGAAGGTATGCATGCTATGACTCTTCCTAAATAGTGTCACTACACTGACTACAGAGCTAAACATCATTAGAGAGAGCCATCAAAACACAGAGCTTCCAATCTTAGTTTCTCCATCCCTTTCTTCACAAATAGAATTCAACGATCACACTGCAGTTTTGATTGGTAAATACTAATCATTTACACATTTCAGATTAAACCCACAACTTCAACATCTTCCCCTTGCTTATGAGAGGGAAAGGAGAAGCCATTGGTACAAAGACCAATGGCCATACTAATTGACAATCTTAACAGAAATATAAACTAGGAATGGGCCAAGGAAGTAAAACAATCAAACACTTTTTTTTTTATAAGTAATTAATGAGTTTTATTAAAGAAGAGTAGTGTTCAAAATGTAGAGCCTCTTAAAGAATTACAATCATAAATTTAAAAGGTCCCCAAAAAATTCATTGTACAACATTCAATTTGCAGATTCAGGAAACTAGATTTGATCTCTTAACTGATTTTTCCATGCCTTCAAATGTTCAGTTATTCAAGTCCCTCAAAATTGTCCAAATAAGACAGTGAGGAACTGCCAGATGCTACTTATGTTCTGATTATATATACCTTTCCAGAAGCAATAACATCTATCACCTTCTTGGCATCAACCAATGTAACCCAAAAGCAACAAAAGGAAGGACCACAAATCAAGACCTACTAAGCAATGAACCAAAGATGGTGTACTGATTTACAACTGATCTTTCACATATACAGCACCAATTGACCAAGACCATTGATGTGCAGCCTGTTGATGAGTGTTGCTTGCATAACAAATCCATTTCCTTTCTCAGTGTTGATCTGAAGTGGCTCAGTGACATGATGAGGAATAAGTACTTTAAGGCTCATGTAAGTTTGGAGTAAAAGCACTGGCTGTGATTCTTGGAACCTACATAAAGCAAGTTATTAGTGGTAATGTGGCTAATCTAATTCATTGAAAGAACGTTTTTGGTGCCAAAAAGTACCCAAAAGAACCACCAAAAGGCTTACTCAGTTATGTCTATAAAGCATTTGATGCAACCACTGTTATTGTACTTTTGGCCTGTGCTATACTCTCTCTGCCTTTGGAATCAAACAGCATACAATTATCATGGTGGGAGTATTATTGTTGCTGTCGTTCGGGTTGTTGCTGTTTCTGCTGTCTGTAACTTCAAGCAATCTAGGCAATTTGAAAAGTTCTCCCTAAAGAGTGGAGACATCAGGATGGGCGTATTAAGAGATGGGCAGCACCAACATATATCATTGCACATGTTCGTATTGTCATTGCTAGTCATAATCATGGTGTTGGCAATTGCAAAAGGTCTGCCTCTAGCTAGAAGACAACTTTGGCTTATTCTATGAAATACATGATAGTTGATCGTGCCTTGGCCAGGGATCTCTGATTGTGAGACACTGGAGTAAGACATAAGTATCTGCATTGACAAGAATTTTGCCTTTAAAAGAAGCAATGAGGGAAGGTACTCCCACAGAACAATATCAAATGTTCTTGATATATAAAACAAGAAGTAGTTGGTTTAAACACAACCAATACTATTTACAAAGTAGATTCTGAATCACTTGTAAAGATTTGTAGAGCCCTAACAAGAAAGCAACCCTTTCTTGGGCTTGTCTTTGATATGAGTATGAATATCAATAAATTCTATAATCCATGGTAGACTTTGATTCAGAGAAAAACAGAAGTGGGTTTCAGCGAAGATGAAGAGTGAGAAGGTTGTTCATGCCCACAAGAAGGGAGCCCCCAAGACTAAGGGATATATATTCAAGAGACCACATTCTAGTCAGCCTTTAACAGGACATCAGGGTAAAAAGAAAAGCTCCCCCCCCCCCAAGGGCAATTCAGTAAATAAGTCCAATCCTATGACAAATTAATAGCTATTCTAAAGTAATTATTAGTTATATTAAGTATAAAAAATTCCTATGAAATTTATAAATAAATAAAAAATAGTCATTTGTCCTTGAATTTTCATAGGAATACAGTTAAGAAATAAATGACCAACGACATTGAGGGTGAATTTCATACATTCAAATGGACAAAGAAGTAACAAACACCATTACTTTGAGAATCATATTAAAAAACTCAAACTTTAGTGGATTAGACAACTTGCTCCAAACTTGACTAACTAGAATATCAGACCACTTTTAATGTTAATTATATTTTTGTCATATTCAACAAATCAGCAATGTAGAAGGCCAACTGAACTCAGAGCAAAGTGACCTCATGACTACTCTAGTATTGAAACCAAATTATATTACCAACAATTATTATAAGTTAGAGAAAAGAAAAAAGAAAAAAACACATTTACACATTGACAAGTTACAAAAAAATACTAGTACTTTTTTATAACTATTTTACAGAAGGAAATTGTTTGCCATCTTTTCATCAGTTGGATAATTGGTATAGAAAGATGATCAATTGTCAACAAATCAGACTTTAAATTTTTTGCTTCAATAAGGAGAAAAACACCAAAGAAATTATCAGAATACTCAGTTCCCAAGGTTTTGCAACAATGCTCAAGTCATAGTACATCTAAGTATAAAGGTAACTTTGGCAAGAGAACAACAATACCACAAAAGGAATTAAGCAGTATGGGTACGAATTAAGCAGGCCATGATCAAATGCAAAGCAAAGGGAGGCCGGGTGGCTGTTGCTTCCCATGGGATTAATTTTTTTAATATTACTTTTATGTATATGTATATATATAAATACACACACACATTGGTTTTTTTTAATATTTTATTTTATATATATATATATATATATATAGAGAGAGAGAGAGAGAGAGAGAGAGAGAGAGAGAGAGAGAGAGAGAGAGAGAGAGAGAGAGAGATAAACCTTTGTACTGTATGCCCCAATTCCTCCACTGTTTCAGATATCAAAACCACATAATCCCATTTGAAAGCAAGAGGTTTTGATGGGATTAAGTTAACATTAAAGGTACACCAGGAAAATTATTGGTCCTTACTAAGAGAATTTTTTGCTTGCATTAATATTTTATTATTAGCCATACCTTATTTGAAATATACATATATTTTCCTTCAACTGAGTATGCTACTGTCCCCTTAAAAAAAGACCCTAGGTTGTATTATAAAGAAAAAAAAAGTGTGTTCAATAGAGAGAAGCAATATAAGTAAAACTGGCCTAAACAAGGTGGCTAACTAAGGAGAGAGTATTTAAGAATGTATGATCATATTCCAATGTAGAGAAAAAGAAGTTGATTGATTTTGTGACAAGGTGACTATGAAAAGCTGTGGGCCAAGCGTACTAATTTATAAGTTAATGCCTTTAATTTTGGGTGACCTGGCCTCCACAAAGCTATACATGCCCTGGCCCAGGCAGTAACAATCTCATGACCAGGCCACATATAGTTACAAGCTAACTAGTGCACAAATCACCTCTGACAGGGCTTGTTTTAGGCGACTGTTTTATCAACCTAAAGCTCAAAGTAAGTTTTAGTTTGATCTGCAAGAAGGTTAATCAAACTTTGATAGAATTTTCAATAGTTTAATTCAAGATATCCCAAGTGGAGTTTCACACAAAGTAATGCTTATGAACATACCTCAATGACCTAAGCAAATTCTGGGAGGCTGCAGCAAGGGCAATCGGATACTTTTATTGAAATTGCAACTTGGTCTTTGCCTTTTCACTCGTTAAGAGCACTCATCTTTTCTGCAAACAAGATCACAAATTCTTAAGCATAAAGATTCCTCATGTCAGGCAAATGCATAAAGGGTCCATTCCTATGATTGCAATATAAAAATTCCCTACAAATTAAATAACTTCTACATTGATGGATTTCATCACAAGAAAATAAAGCATTTAAAATAAAGTGTATTTCTCTTGTACTCTTTGTAACTTATAAAGATGATAACATAGTTTGATATAGGGAAAGAGTTGTAAATGGCAAACACAACTGAACAGAAAGTAAAAGACAAAAAATTGACTCACAACTATATGTGCTGCATGTAGGACTTAGGAAACTTCCTAGAGACATTAAAATCCAATTTTCTTAAGTGGTCTCCATAAAAGGCAAAGCCAAAGAATACTCACTGGTGATGTAGTAACAGAAAGGGAAAAAAGAGGAAACGAAATCAACATCTAACATGATAATTTATGAGTGCTAAATTTCACATATGTATGCATTTACAATGAAAAGAATGGAAGATTGAAACATAATCATGAAAAAAAAAATGAATTTAACCAATCACCTTTCCTCAACTACCAATAGGAAGCATCATTCTCTAGTGCGACCTCTTTCTTGAGAGTAATAGCACAAGACAAGCAGTCTGGTCATACAAAAGATTAATTTAAAGCAAAAATATTATGTTAAAGATAACCACTACATTGATGTTGGTTGAAAACACAGACATTATGTTAAAATAAAAGTGACCAGAAAATTAAAATAACATAACCATAGTATGCAACTTTAAGAGCTGACATGAGGGAACATTTGTTGCTCTGGTACTCTAAATCTTAATACTCATACAAATATTTAAAACTCAAAGTATTAGAGATATAGTGCACGATGATTGATCATGCCTTTTTGCCACGGCAGTCACAGTTATGGTGGTGGCAACTCCGGAAGGTCTGCCTCTATCAGCTACTCTTACATGTGGCATATTCTATGAAATTTTTGATGCTTTATTACACTATGGTTTGAGAACCTTCTGCTTGTTACACAATGGATTGAGCCACAAAAAAAAAAAAAAATCTTCACTGATAAAAAGGCACTTGATAGTTAATGAGATGAAGCTAACAGATTCTTGGCTTGGTAAAGAAACAACGAGGGAATGTACTTCCTAAGAAAAAGTAGAAAATGTTTTTGTTATAAGGCAACAAGTTTTTGGTTTCAACACATCTAGTACAATTTACAAACAGGATTTCTGCATGACCGGTTGAAGGATTTGGAAGCCATACAGCAAAAGTACAACATTATTGGGCTATCTACGATTTAGGTATCAGTATCGATAAAATCAAGCAAAATTCTGAGATAATCTAAGTCAAGGCCCTCAATTCTAAGAATAATAGAAGTGGGGATTTCAAAAAGAGGAAGAGTAAGAAGACTATATGCACTCTCTAGAGTAAACATCAAAATGATCACCGATGACAATGAACATGCAGCAAGAGTGATAGCTTTGGAATGTGGGATTCCCAATCTTGATGAGGATTTCAACAATGAAGCTATAGTAGAAAAGGGAATTTTCAAAAAATACTCACTGGAAGACACAACTGCCGGTGTGAATCATGTATTTATTCTAAGAGAAGAAAATTATTGGGCTTTCCATGGGAATCCAAGGCACTGTAGTGGCAAAGGAGAGCACAAATACTGTCATCCTGGTTATTTACTTCTGCGGTGACAGTTTTGAGTTGCAGAAGGTGTGTATCTAAGAACAGTCAAAAGTTCATTCAGTTCCAGCTCACAATGAATGTTGCTGCCGATGAATGTTGCTGCCTTTGCATCAACTTTAGATATGGCCACACAATGACTTTATGGTAAATCCATCAATCAAAGCAATTTATAACTAGAGCCGTAGAAGTCTTACTGATGCTGCAATGTAGGGCATGATCTATTTTTGGTGTGTGTGAGATAGTGAAAGAAACCCTCATTTTCAACACTTTTTCCTCTGTCAAGTCTTCAATAAGTTTGACCCTAGGCAATTGGAGAAGAACAAATTTAGGGGTTATTCAAGAACAAGATGTTTTTAATAATTCTAAGGTTTGCCATATTTTTTCAGCTACTGATGGTGGGCTTAGAGAAGTGGTCTATCAATTGTCAGTACCGAGAGGCTGATTGGGGGCAGTGGGGTGCTTGCATTGGACTTGCAGCTTTGTCTTGGTCGACTGCTTTGGCTCAACAAGCGTAGTGCAGCTTCTGGCAAGCAGTTGTCTAAGCAAAGATGCTCTGTTTCCTGAAATAGTAAATGATAACCATTGCAATAGTACCCCATCTCCACCCCTACAAAAGAAAAGTATCTAAGATTCAGCCAATAGTTCCAAATCATTTTTAATACATGAATTTTTTTTTAGGTGAAGTGAATATTAAATTTAGTGCGAAGGGATATCAATTTAAGAGAAAGGTTCCAGTTAGCCTCTAACATGAGGTATGTTCAAGATCACAAGGATAAATAACCATTATTTGTATGAGAAGAACATAAAAATCATATTTCATTCAATAAGACAATTTATTCTAAACTTGGCCAACTGGAATATCAATTCATTTGATCTTATTTCTATTTTGTCATATTTAACAGAACTACAATACAGAAGGCCTTAAGTCATACTAACTAAAATTAAAACTGTCCAAGCTAGGCCTAGAGTAACCTCATGACTACTCCCATATTAAAATCAAATTATATTTCCAACAATTACTTAGCTGGTATACATATAATGTGAACTTAGTACCTTCAAAAGGGTCAAAGATTCCAAGAATTGGTGCTAAGTATTAATAAATTGATAAATCGTAGTCCAAATACACATGTTGAAGAAGAGCAGAAAACGAATGCAAGTCCACCAGGATGTGTGACTGTGTGAGCAACATATTCGAAAGAGGAGAGAGAGGTAACAAACTTCTATCTGCTTACTGTTGGGGGAACATTTACAGGCAACAATAAACTAGAGTCATCAGACCCCAATGCCCATTTTATGAGGCTGTTCAGTACATTATTATCTGAAAAAAGAAGCCAAAGCCAAAATATCCTTCATTATGCTCCTCCATTCCCAGCCGAGCTTGCAAGCTGAATTTATAATGAAGTTGATGGTAGTAGATGCAATTTAAAAGATAAATCCTCAACAACCAGCTAACAATATAAAGATTATCTCTAGCACAGATTCATTGGACTACAAAAAAAGGAAGAGAAATAGCAATCCAATTGTGCAATCTGTACCGTATTTTATCATTATATATATCGATAGTAACATTTTATCAAATGCTTGGAGTGCTTACCTTTATACCCTCTACCACAGCTTGTTCAAGTCTCTCCTTATTTGCCAATGGCATTGCCCATCTTATTGCAGAGGCTTATCCCACGTCTGATTGCTCTGCCATTCCCTTCTTGATTTTTGACAACCACAGCCAAGCCTACATTATTTTGATCACACGACGCATCGAAGTTAAGCTTCACCAATTGATCAGGTGGTTTGGTCCAAACACTTTCCCTTTTTTGCTCTCTAGTTCGCCTTGTAGTCCTAAATGATCTCAAGTTAGAGTCATACTGTGTGTTAAGACGATGGACTAGCTGATTTATGCTTTCTTTAGTCTCTGAAACTAGAGCTTTCACCCGTGCATCCCAAAGGATTTTCATCGCCACTACTGCATACAGTGTGAATTCATCTTTGGTGACTCTTTCTGCTAGTAATTCCTTTGGGGGGTCAACTATTTGTTCAATGAACTCCTTTACAGATTTAGCTTGGATCATTTCAATGCGGAAACCCCATCTACCACCATACCACATGCCTTTGGCATAGGAACAACATTGAAATAGATGTAAGGCTGAATCTTCTGCTATTTCACAAAGAGGGCAATAATTGGCATTTTGGGTTTCAAAGCATCCAACCATCTCTTGCTCGAAGGGAAGAACCTCTGCAGCCACTCTAGATAAAAATAATTTTAATCTTTCATCAAAAGATGCTTCTTTCAATACCTTATCTGTAGTAGAATTCCGTGGGGGACATATGCATGCCACATGGACCCCACACCTTCTTATTGTAACTTCTGCTAATCCTCTATAGTCATTTGAAATTTCACACCGAAGAGTAACATCATTCCAATCGCCTAAAATTATGCGTTTCAATAAGTTATGTCTAGCACTTACATAATGAAACAACATAAAATTTAATGAATCTAATCGAAATGTACATGTCGTGAGCCTTTCTTCAAAACCATTAATGAACAAGTAGACAGAACAAAAAAACGCTTGAGATACTAATGGCACATCAACCTTGCGTTTTACGTTTAAAACAACACATAAAGCAAATGATGGAAATTTCTGACCAACTGAGAATGATATGGAACTTCCATGACTCTGATGGTTGAACCACTGTGGAATTGTAGTTCCTGGAAGTGCAAGGACATAAGAAGACCACTTAGAAGTGAAGTCCAATTCAGATGAAGAGCCCAATTCAGATCCAAACTCCTGATGTGATGATCCCATATTAGAATAACCACATACTAAATTCCGTGGAAGCCCTATCACATCTCCAAGCTGCTTGCAATGAACAAAATTTCAGTTCAACAAATTCAGTAAGGAAAGTCAACCAAAATTGTTTTTTTTTTTTTTTTTTTTTTATATATAAATTAGAGAGATACCTGACTAAATAACCTTCTTCTACATCGTGAATTCAACGAATTGCACCCTATTGCCAATACATTTCTTATACAAGGTGGAAGCCTTGGAATTTCCTGAAGGTTCTGGCAATTGTGAATGAAAAGGATCTCTAATTTCGGACATCTGTGTGCAATTTCAGGGAGGGTAGTGATGTTGCTGTTACGGAAACCTAAATATTGTAATTTGGGGAAGCAACCAGAAGTACCCCTGGCTTTTGGAAAATTTTCACAATCATACAAAAAGAGCTTCCTAAGATTTTGTAAATTAGAGATGTTACTTGAATCTTTCACGTTTTTTAAACTTATACCCAAGGTATGAAGGCTAATGAGATATCCTATTGATGAAAGCAACGCTAATATTTCCGTTCTTTGCAGAAGACTTTCGCACCAATTAAAATAAAACCATTTAAGAGATTTCAACCGGAGGTTTCTTGGGAAAATTCTAATATTTTGGCATTCACGAAGATCCCAGAATTCAAGCTCTTCAAGAAGTCCATTAGATTGATGAACCTCAACTAAATTTATGCATCCATAAAGTTTCACCTCCTTTATGTTTGGAGAAATCACAGATAAGTCAGGTACCTTTGTAATATTTTTACAGCATGCGAAATTCATATATTTTAATGTTTCAAACCGACATCTCTGTATAAGAAGGAAAGTTTTTGAAATTTATTAGTAAGAAGAAAACAAACTTTAAAATAATAAACTAAGAGCGTAGATTAATAAATGATCAATAATAAATTATAATAGACTTTTTTTTTTCCTTTAAAAAAATATAATACACATTTTTTAAAATAAAAATGTTAAAAAGTATAATAAGTTTTACTACATAAATCTTACGAACTCATGTAACAATTTTAGTTTCAACCTATAATGTCGTGAAAAAAATGTGCATATTGCAATAAATCTGATTGGTGTCAAATAGTCTATTGATTTGCACCCATAGACTCATCATGGTTGTGCGAACATTATTTAATATTTGTGTACAATTTTAACTTTATTTGTGGAGAAAATTACATGAAGTCCAACCAACCAACTGATGAATCCTGACTAAATTTATGCATCTATAAAGCTCCAAATTCTTTACGTTTGAGGCAGTCACTGATAAGTCAAGTACTTTTATATTATTTTTATAATATGTGAAATCCATATATTTTAATGTTTCAAACTGACACCTTTGCAAAAGAAGGAAATTTTTTTTTTTTGAAATTTATTATTAAAAAAAAAATCAAAATAAGGCTAAGAGCTCATTTCCAAAAAAAAAAAAAAAAAGGGCTAAGAGCATAGATTAGGAAATAATAAATCTTTTTTTTTTTGAGAAACAAAATTAATAATTGTTCAATTATGAATTTTAATACACACTTTTAAAATAAAAATGTTAAAGGTACTACAATTTTATAAACATAAAGCCTTCAAATTAACGTGGCAATGAATGTGATCCACCTCATAAATGAATCTCTGAACTGTCTCTTTATAATTTGTGACACATCAGTTTGTATATTCAATGTAGTAAAACTTGTAATATCTATAGCACTATTCTTTTTTTTTTTTTTAAATAAAAAAACATTTGTCAATAGTTCATTGATTTGCACCATAAATTTTTTATGGTTACGGTTATGTGTACATTTTTAAATATTTGTACACAATTTGATTTTATATATTAAAAAAATTTATAGAAAATTTATTTTATATAGTCTTAAATGCATGGTTTTGTTTTAGCAACAAAAAAAAAAAAAAAAGCACCTTAACTTATTCTCTAAAGGTACGTTAACAAAAAAAACCTAATAAGAAATTTATAAATGCTATGATTATACCTCGAAATGCTCGTCCAATTCAATGTGGCTCCTTCGCATGTTAAGTACAACGAGTTTTGTAGGTTCATAGGTGGACGGCAAGGATGATAAAGGAAATTCATTCCAATCAAGTAACCTTAACCCATTGGGAAGATATTTGAGGTCTTCATAAATTACATTGCGAATTACCAAATATTTGAGGCTTTTCATCTTTCCAAGATTCAATTGCATCTTTCTTGGATGTGGCAAGGACAATGTAATGCCTCGAATTTCATCTAATCCCTAATTGGACAAAGAATCACATGAATCACATTAGACAAAGAAACATATAATTATTAAATTTAAAACAAAATCATCTTCAACATTAAAATGATAATTCAAAAACAATGAGAAAAAATTATTTATATTTGCATTGCAAGAAAAGGAAAAAGGTAAATCAAAAGGACTTATACCGTATCTTCATTTAGTACTTCGGGAGCATCCTCATAACACAATAGTCTTCTACACTTTTTTGACACTTCTGATTCTTGTCGAGCAATTTCCAAACCCATTTGTTGTATTAAGTCATGCATCAATAATTTGTCATCTTTTGTAATGACTATGAGAGATTTATCGATAAGTTTTTCAATATCATAGTATGGGTCATGGCTACTTTGTAATGTATCTACAACCAAATTCTTGTAGAATCCTTTAAAAAAACATGCAATATCAAGGAAAATATCCCGTTGATTTTGGTCCAATCCATCATAACTTATTTTAAGTACTTCTTGAATATTCGAATTAGGAATTCTTTTGTACTTATCTAATGCACTTTTCCAACATTGTAAATTTTTGTCACATAAATCAGCACCTATTATTTTTAAAACTAATGGAAGTCCTTTGGCATAACCTATAAATTGGTGTACGAGCTTCGAATAATCTTCTGTAGGCTTGTTTCTTTTGAGTGCATGTTGACAAAAGAGTTCACGAGATTCACATTTATCTAATTCCTTAACCTCATAGTAAAATAAATGACAATCTTCTCGCAAAGAAGATAGCAACTTTTTCTCTCTTGTTGTGATAATAATTCTACTTCCAGAAGCAAACCAATTGCATTTTCCAAGCAAATTTCTAACTTGTTCTAATTTGTCCACATCATCTAGGGTTAAAAGAATTTTTTTGTACCGAAGCTTTTCCATTATCACATTGATTCTTTTAGATATACCATGCACTGTCAAGTCTCTAGCCCTTAAGATCTCACAATAAAGTGCCTTTTGTAGTTGGAGTACACCATCATTTGTTTTTGAGTTTTCTCTAACATCCTCTAGAAAGCTACTTCCTTCAAAACGATATGCAATTAAGTCAAAAATAGCTTTTGCAATTGTTGTCTTACCTATTCCAGGAAGGCCATGGATCACTAACATGCGAACATCGTTTGACTTAATATCTAACAGACAACTTATTTCCTCTATGCGGGAGTCTATTCCAACTAGGTATTCAGAAACAAATACTTGTGTACGATTTAATTTAGCACTTAAGATCTCTTCTAAAATTTCTTCGATAAATCTAAATTCAGTGTGGCTGCCAATCACAAAGCATTTAAAACATGTTAGAAAATAGAAATATGATCTTGAAATGAATTCAAAACGTTTAGTTTGTGAACTACAACAGAAATTTTGTTAGTTGAATTAAATAGCACGTAATTCATTGATTTGAGAACTATCATTATGAACTTTTTTTTTTAGGTCAAAAAATTGACTTTAGGTTTTTAGCACAAAGATGCATGGAATATCTGCTTTGGAAAGGAAACAAACTCATTGAATATCCACTTCTAACACTTGAATGAATTTATTATAAAATTTAGGGGAAATTTTCTAAACATGACATGAGAGAAGTTTCAAATTAATTGTTAAGAGTATCTATCATATATTCTTCCCTTTCTATCATTGAACCTTATATCCTATTTAGCTCACTACTAAAAGATATGATCAAAATATAAATTTTTTATAATCTCTTTTCTTTTCTCTTTTTTAATAAAAAAGCAAACAAGAAGGGTTTTTTTGGGGTTGTTGTTTGTTTAGCAATAAAATTAATTGGTGATAACAAAGTAGATATTAAACACATACTCATTTTTGTAATGCCAACCAGATATATGGCTGGCTTCATTTAGGGCTGCCCTCCATCTCTGCACCTTCTCTTTATTATCCTTGAATTTTTTTTCATGCTTTGCAAGTGCTTCTCCAAACTTTTCCTGTGAGTTACGTACATCTGATGGATCCACCTTGTAAAAAACTGGTAACACCACTTGGCCATCATTCTTACACTTAAGAATCTTGACAAGTTCATCCAAACACCAAGTGGAGGATGCATAATTTTTAGAGAATACAATTATCGAAATCTTTGAACTTTCAATAGCTTCAAGAAGTTCATCGGAAATTTTTTCTCCTCTTGGAAGCTCATCATCCATGAAAGTTTTAATACCATTATCACGCAAAATACCATTCAAATGGCTAGTAAAACCATTGCGGGTATCTTCTCCTCTGAAACTCAAGAACACATCATATTTGCATCGTTGGGTGAAAGAGGAAGAGGAGGTTCCTCTGGGGGTCGAAAGGGCCATTGTGATTTTGATGTAGAGACAATTGAGAAAATCTAAAAGGAAGAGAGGAGAAAGAAAATAAAGGTGTGATGAAATTAAAATTATAGGAGTTTAAGAAGCGAAGTGAATGAGAAATAAAAAATGAGAGATATTTCACAATGGTTTTTTGAGAAAGAACGAGAATTGGCTGAGAATGAGAGGGTCAATGAATTGAGTTTTAGTTGTTGTGATGACAGGCTAAAATAAGTAGTATTTTTTTTACTGGTAAGTGATCTTTTTTGGGTACACGCGCTTTCTTTGATCCAGGAAAGTTCAAAGAAATCTCTTTGCAATATCAAAATTTAATCAAAAAATAATAATAAAAAAATAATGTGGGCCAAAAATTTAAAACGTGTTGGACAGGTCTCAATGATCCATTTCCTTAGTTTATGGAACCTATTTCATTAGTTTATTATATTAGGGAGACTAGGCCTAACATATCAGCTAACAAGCAGAGTAGTTAGAGATAATATTTTATATTCTAACCAATAATAATTTTTTTTTTTATGGTTAACCAATAATATTTTATCTTTGGCGTATGGACTTTGGAGTGTAGTTGAAATCTGATGTGCATTTTCTGATTAACTTTTAAAATTTTGGACTCGGAAAAGTATGAAGAAATATCCGCTGGACTGAGTGTAAAATACTCTGCATTTCACTTTCAGACCTGGTTGAATTTATCTGTATTCTGTATGACCCAATAAACAATCGATTATAATTTTTTTTAAGAGAGTTTTAACTTATGACGTTTACTCTTGATGAGCGTTCTTTGTTATTTGACTAAGATACCAATTAGTTATACTTTGTCTTTATGAAATGCATATGTTGAAAACTTTGAGTCTTTCTATCCAGGAAAAAAAAAAAAAAAAAGTTTAGTCTATATTGGTTGGTGATGTCATTATGTTATACATACAGTTTTTTTTTTTTTTTTTTGAAGCATACATACAATTATGATGACTGATTTGGCCCAATTGAATTTGATTAAAGGTATGTGCTGTCATGTGTTTGTATATTATAATACATTAAAAAGTCAATATATATATATATATATATATGAGAAGGGTAACGAATGTCTTAAATGCATTAGTTTAAGAATTATTTTTAGAAATATTTTATTTTATTTTGGATAGTTTATAAATATTTTATGAGAAAATAATAAAACAATTAATTTTTCTGACAGTTTTTTTATAATTCTCATGAAAGTGATGTTTAAATTTTCCTAATATGGTTTATTAAAAATTGCTCTAAGGACACCCGTTACATGACTCTTATAGTATTATGATATTTCTAAATTGGGGTGCTACGGTAATTTCCAAGTTGTAAAGAGTGTAGTAAATCACTGCATGTGTGAACATGCTAATTTTTTTTTAATGGAAAAAATGGTTTCATGATGTTCGTAGATTCAGTAAGGTTGTATCCAAATCTATCAATGCCTTAAAAGTAAGGGTCTTGTTGACAATTTGACTCCGTTATCATGTTAGGAAACACTAGCTTCGACAGTCCTAATATCTGATTCATTAAGTGTAGCAATTTTTTTGTTATTTACCATATGTTTGGTAAAATTTCAATGAGACGTGTGATGTGTAATACTCTATTTCAATTTTTCTTTTTCTTTTATTTTTTATGTTTTGTTATGCAGCTCTTCTATCAAATTTAGATTATCGTAATAGATTCTGGTTGATCAAGTGTTCAATAACCTCAACTCCATTCGTTACAAGCTTCCCATAGCATTGCATCTATACACGACTTTTGCATTGAAAACGCAGTCTTAGGGTTGTATTTTCTCATTGCCTTAATTGTCAGATCTAGCTTTCTCTAGTAAACAACGAAAGCATGCCATGTAAACAAATCTGCAACATTTAAAGAGAAAACTTTATAAGATTGCTATAAGTTTAGCTATGTTTAAATGCAAAAAACCCATTCTAATTGCTCGTAAAATCCACGCGGGTATTTTGACCTCTAAACTCAAGAATATATTATATTTGCATAGGGACAAAGTTTAGCTAAAAAATTAGTTGTAGCTTAAAGTTACAAACTTACTTAATAAAATAAATATTATTATATATTTTGAAAATCTAACTGTTGAATTGCATGTTCTTTACACTCTTAACACAAATGTCAAATTTTATGTCAATCGGATATTATTTATTCTATAATCTATAAACTTATATTTTATGCATAATTTCAGATTACAAAAACTTGCAATTTAAACAATTTATTGATGACATAGCTATTGATCTTTAATTTTCTATAAGCATGGAGAATATAAGAAAAAGATGTAATCTAATGGTAGATTTTTCAAAATTTACATTCAATAAAAAGATATTGAGTAAAGTTGTACTCTAAAATTATAACTAATTTTGTAACTAAATTTTATCCTTTGCACAATAGTGTGAAAGAGGAAGAGAAGTTTCTTTTTTTTGTGAAAGAAAAGTCATTGTGATTTGGATAGACCGTTAGATGATAAACAAGGAAGAGAAAAAAGAAATATGTGGTAACTTAGGTAAAAGAAAGTATAACTTAAAGAAAGTAGGATACAATTTCCTTTCTCTTTTTGACCACCTCACTTTTTTTTGTTTCCTTCGTCCTTTCTCTCAATACTTTACCAAATGAATTCACTTTCACACTTCTTCATAAAATATAACTTAAAGAAAGTAGGATACAATTTCCTTTCGAGTCTTTTGTCTAAATATTACAAAAAATCAAGTTTTTTATGATTATAGGTACTGTTGAAAGTTATTTAGGGGAGTGAGGAGAGAGAGTGAATTTCGGCAACAGTGTTGCCGAAATTCTAAGAAAAAGTAGGAGAGAGAAAGAGGGAAAAGGGGAGAGAGAAAATCTGGAATTTCGGTAACACTGTTACTGAAATTCTGCTGTCCAACCCCTGCCCGTGTGCCAGCGTGTGCGCGAGTGAGTGAAGTGAGGAGGGAAGAAAGAAAAAAAAATTAGGGAATTTCGGTAATGGCAATACCGAAATTGGGGAAGAAAAAAAAAAAAAGGACAATTTCAGTACTGCCAATACTGAAATGGGTCAATACTGAAATGAGGAAGAAAAAAAAAAAAAATTTCGGTACTGCCAATACCAAAATTGGAGAAGAAAAAAAAAAAAAAAAAAGATAATTTCGGTACTGCCCATACCGAAATTGGGGAAGAAGAGGAAAAAAAAAAAAGGAGGCAATTTCGGTACTGCCAATACCGAAATTGGGGGAAGAAGAAAAAAAAAATCAATTTTGGTACTGCCAATACTGAAATTGAAAAAAAAAAAAAGACAATTTCGATACTGCCCATACCGAAATTGAAAAAAAAAAGCAAATACCGAAATTGAAAAAAAAAAAAAAAAAAAAAAAAAAAGGCAATTTCGGTACTGCCAGTACCGAAATTGCCTTTTTTTTTTTTTTTTTTTTTTTTTTTTAAGAAAGGCAATTTCGGTACTGCCGGTACCGAAATTGCCTTTCTTCTTTTTTTTTTTTTTTTTTTTTTTTCCAGTACAGAAATTGCCTCTCTTCTTTTTTTTTTTTTTTTTTCTTTGGGCAGTACCTAAATTGTCTTCTTCTTTTTTTTTTTCTTCCCCAATTTCGGTATGGGCAGTACCGAAATTATCTTTTTTTTTTTTTTTCTTCCCCAATTTTGGTATTGGCAGTACCGAAATTATCTTTTTTTTTTTTTTTTTCTTCCCCAATTTCGGTATTGGCAGTACCGAAATTATCTTTTTTTTTTTTTTTCCAATTTCGGTATTGCCATTACCGAAATTCACCATTTATTTCTTCCACACTCACGCACGCTCGTGCACACACTCACGCATGGGTAGGGGTTGGGCAGCAGAATTTTGATATCGGCGTTACCGAAATTCCAGATTTTCTCTCTCCCCCTTTTCCCTCTTTCTCTCTCCTACTTTTCTTAGAATTTCGGCAACACTGTTGCCAAAATTCACTCTCTCTCCTCACTTCCCTAAATAATTTTCAACAGTACTTATAACCATAAAAAACTTAATTTTTTACAATATTTAGACAAAAAACTCATTTCCTTTCTCTTTTTTGACCATTCCACTCATTTTTGTTTCCTTCGTCCTTCCTCTTTATTTTTTCTTTTGTACTTTTTCTTTTTCCTTTTTGACTGCCTTTCTCTTCTTTTCACGCAATGTATTTGTATTTGCATAGGGTGATACTGTTAAGCGGTGGCAATGGGGGACAGCTAGGTAAGGAAGGATAGGCCACAAAGAATTGGGATGAGGTTGTATATATAATTTTTATTTAGTAATTATTTTGGAGGCCATGGCCTATGGCCTATGGGCCAAACGTGGGTGAAATTCCCACTGATCATACAGTCCTTATCCAAGACAATACAAAATATATTCATATAGTACTCGTGCTTAAGATATTATAGAATATATATGAACAATGATATAAAATAATGCTTGTGACATAAAGTTACATAACTTGTCTACATGACGAATTGTGAGTAATAAAAAAGTAACCTTATATAAACTCATCATTATCTTTCTATCACTCACAACTCATCATATGAACTAATTGTGACACAAATTATACCACTTTATATATCACCGACATAGCTCCAATGATATGTGGGCTCACGTGTAACAAATTGGAGTGTTTTGCATTGTGACGTATGAGTGAGTCAGGATAAGCTATCCTGGTCCTGGACATGGTGATGAGGTGACTTGTCCTTTCCGATAATCCATAGCCCCATCATACATGTAGTTGTCTTTGCATAGGGTGATATTGTTAGGGTCCGTTTGGATAGAGCGTTTTGTTGAAAACTGAAAATTGAAAATTGAAAACACTGTAGCAAAATAATTTTTAAATATGTAAATAGTACTGTGGGGCCCATTTTTAATAAAAAATTTTCTGAAAAGTGAAATTTGTGGGTCTCGTGAACAGTAAACGAGACCCACAAATATGATAAAAAAACTAAAAAGTCAATAAAATCGGTTACTGTTTATGAACAGTAACATAAACAGTAGCCGATGTCCCCCCTGAGCGTGCAACAGCAAAAAAAAAAAAAAAAAAAAAAAAGGGGGGTGGGAAACGTGGAAACACTGAACGCTAAACGCGTTCAGCGTTATCCAAACCCCCCCCCTTAAGCGGTGGCAATGGAGGACAGCTGGGTAAGGAAGGATAGGCCATAAAGAATCAGTGTTGATCTGTATCAACACGTAGATTTCTTAAGGTAAATTATAGTTGCATCCGCTGGATTACGCACTATTATACACTTATATATATATATATATATATATTTATATATATCTAAAAATTAAAGTGCAATATTTATTATTGTTAAGCTTTAGTCGAGTCACCTTTGCGACCATTTCACCTACTTATTTTTAATTATTTCTCTCTTCTTTTTTTACTCTTTTTATTTATTTATTAATTTTGTAGTTTACTGTTACATGTCTATAACTTTTTCCCTTCTTTTTTACTTTTTTATGTCCCCACTACTATTAACATTAATATCACTCTTCCTTTATTCTTTCATCTTCCTTTTATTTTGACTATTCTTATCCTCATCCTCTTACTATAAATTTGCTATTCTCTCTCACCCTATACATATTTTATCACATAAAAAGGTTATTACTCTCTCTCTTTCTCATGTTTTTCTTTTTCTTTTTTCTTTTTGGGTATCTTTACTTTATGTTGATGAATTTCAATGTTATTTAGAACTCTACCATTATTCTCCCTCTCTCTCTCTCTCTCTCTCTCAATTTTTTTCCCTTCTTTGTGTGGATTTTTTTTTTTTAATATTTTACATCTTTACTTTAGGTGGATGAATTTGTGTGTTCTTTAGAACTCTACTTTAAGTTGATGCATACCCTGCAAAAAATAAATAGGATTAAATTGTATTTCACGCTCCAAACTTTTGGGTTTTGTGTTTTTAAGTAGTTATTTTTCTTTTCTTTTCTTTTCTTTGATTGTCAAATGCTATCATATTGCATTATAAAGATAATATATAAGAATATAATGTTATTCAATTACATAACATGACTTGGATAATTTGGTGTAACTATATTTATTATTTTGACTATTCTTCTTCTCATTTTATTTTCTATAAATTTATCTAATTTAGGTCTCTCCCAAAAAAAAATGTGATTATTCTCTTTCTCGATTATTTATTCTTTCTTGCAACTCAACTTTAGGTTGATGAATCATTCTACTTTTTTTAGGACACTATTTTGGGTTATTATAAGATTTTGTGTGTGTTTTTGAGTTTTCCATTAGAAGCCTTTTTTCTCCATCTTATAGCTTTTGTTTGATTTTTGATTGACATAATACTTAGTTATTTTGAAAGTGAAAATTAGAATTTATATCAAAATACAATCTTGCTATGTATTTGAACGTGTTTCTCAACTATTTAAGTAATATCTAGTGTAATTTTGTGATGATTTTTTATTATTACGATATCTCATTTAAGAAATGAGAAATTTGAATAATATGAAGAGTTTAGTTGTAAGAAAAGAAAAGAAAAAGGAAGAAGAAGAAGAAGAAGAAGAAGGAAAACACAACGTACCATAATATAATTTGGAAAAATATGGACTCCCTCAAAAGAAATAATTTCAATCAAACTCACCTAAAATACTAAAATGATATATATATATATATATAAATGAAAAATTATTTTAAATTATTTTTTATTTTTTTAGAGAGAACAAATTATACATCATACCACAATTACAAAGTAATCATATATTTTCACGCATCACGTGAGTCTGCAACTATTTTTAATTTAAAAACTAAAACCTTCTAGCATCTTCAATTCGACAGAAATTGAATAAACGGTAACTAACTGTATTGCCCCTATATCGTCCTACATTGATATGAGATACCTATAACCACGAGGAGATTTTGCACACTGTTGTAGAAATCCCCGCTTGATCTAACAAGGTGACCTGAGAATTATTCTATTTTGAAGTACATGGTTTCTGAAATATGCTACAAAATCATAGATGAGAAACTGTAAATTTTTTTGGAAGGTAGATAGTGGACAAGAGGAGATGGGGTTTGAAGTTTGAACCACATACATGAGGTATTACAAAAGATGCTATTGCCACTAAACTATTACTTAAACCTGAGAAAACTATGAAACTGTCTAGAAAAAATTATATGAGCTTCTTTTTCTCAAAAAAGGTCTTTAGGTGCCATACTTGCAAGCCTGCTACTGATAAACAAACAATAAGGGAAAGAAAACTCAACCAGGCCATCCATCCTGTTGTTAGTTGTTTTGTTGAGCACCTGCATTTCTTCTTCTCTGAAATATAAATGATAAACAGAATTGGTTAAAAACAGATGGATATCCCACTTTTCATAAACGGTAAAAGAAATACGATAAGTTTTCTTACCTTTCACGGAGATAAAACATTTCCTCTTGAATGGAAATAACAGTATCATACATCTTCTTCAGTTCAAGTTCCATGAGCTGGCATTTAAAATAATGACAAGAGGATAAGTTCCTATCCATATTGTGAACACAACTTGTAATATCTTATTTAAAAAATTGCAACACAATGATAATTAAATTAACTAAAAATGAAGGTCAGAACTAACTATTTTTCTAGCATGATTGCTAAGCACAAATGCATGCATGGACTCGAGTCTTGATAGCAGCCAATTTGGGCAAATAATGCATAAGGGTAAAACCCTGCCCAAGTTCAGAAAGACCTCACTTAACTGAGATCAGCACTGGATAAGAGTTATCATAAATTCAAAAGATTCAAGATATCTTGATTGAGAATGTGACTGCAATGGATCTTAATTATTATGAAGAGTGACTTTTCTCCGATTGATGTTGTATCCTATTATTATCTAGTATAACCATGGGTGGCTCTTCTTTTTTCTTCATTGAGGCAAAATCTTTTGAGTTTTCTGTTGAAGAAGGTGGCTCCTTTTTCTTATTACGTATCTTTGAGAGAGGCAGAAATTCTTTACGTTCTGTGTTCTTGGGCAAGGAGTGTGCTTATAGACTGGTTGCTTTGATGGAAGACCTGATCTCTACGGAGACCCCTGGTCAACTCGCGCGCACTTTCAGAGATGGCGAGACAGTTTTCATCTTACAATTAGGTTCCAATGCCCACGGGTCTTTTCTCATGATATCGGAACTTGTTCACGGTCGTCGGAAAGGTTTCATTGTTGTTCCAGAAGGAAAAGTGGGCAGTGGTTGGAGGGGTTTTGGCTCCCACTTGAGGAAGGCGCTATCGCCGGGACCACCTGCCATTTATCCTCCCCCTAAACCCTTTCATGGCGCTAGCTACAAAAATTCTAAATCTTTTGTGGCAGCGGTGGTGCATGGCCGGAGATATGAACCCAGTTACCCCAGCCAGGAGGCGGCGGCGGAGGAGTATGCCCAGTCCCAGGTTCATTGCGTTTCTGAGAATCCTAAGCATTTATTGCTGGATTCTCGGAAATCTTTCTCTGCAAAGCTGGGCTCTCCGTCCCGGGATTCTCGTGAGTCTAGTCTTGGGAAGGTGAATGCTCTGTTAGGGGCAAAGGTCTTTTCTGATGGTACTGTTGGTGCAGACGAGGTGTATTTGAACCTTTCCATCAGGTTGGTTCGTGGTCCTAACGGTAAGTGGGAGCTTTCCGGGTCCTCTGTTTCTGAGGCAGCCCTTGAGTTGGGCCAACCTTCTAAGCCCCTTTCCCCTTCGGTTGACCATATTTCTTTTCCTAAGCCTTCCCAGGCCTTTAATCCTAAGCCCGCCCAAACCTTTAACCCTAAGCCCACTCCTAATCCTAACCCAAAGTCTTTTCATTCTTATAACCCTTTTTCTTCTCTTCCTAACCCGAAGCCCTCTAATTCTTATAACCTAACCCACATCCCAAACTCAAAGCCTTCTCAACCCTTTAACCCAAAGCCCAACCCGAACCCAAAGCCCTTCCAAGCCCTTCCATACCGTCGGCCTTACTCCGAACCTAAACCCATCTCAGGTAAATCCAAACAGAAAACTCTTTTTATTTGGAAACCCAAACCTCGTTGCAAGTTGCCTCTTCGCAAACAGAAAACTCTTCGCAAACAGAAAACTCTTTTCATTTCGAAACCCAATCCCTCTTCGCAAGTTGCCTCATCTTCTCGCTTTTCTCCGTCGGCATCATCAGCTGGCAGCGATGGGTCCGGCGAAGACCTTTCGCTGCCTCACGTGATTCCGACATCCTCCGAGCCTCTTCCCTCCGAGAGCGGCGACTCAGGCGCCTCCGTCTCAGAGTCCGGTAGCTCCGATTCTTCGGCGGAGGAATCCTTGTGCTCCGAGAACAAAGTGGCCTAGCACCGTGACATCCAACGGATCGTCCATGAGCACTCAGACAATGCTATCAGGAAATGGGGGAATTCTGACCAATGGGTTCTTGAACTGCGTGACGGGAAGAGGGTGGTTGTCCCGATTCACATTTCTTTGCCGCCGGTGGGAGGCGTTGCTGCCGGTGTGGATGCCTCTAACCTTTTGGAGATGGTTCCGAGGAAGTCTTCGGAATCTATGGCGACAAACCCAGATATGGAAACAGGAGTTGATGGTATGGTGGAGGATTGGGTGTCAAACATTTCTGCTGAGGATGCTTCCCAGTTCTCTGACTCTTCCCCTCCTCTTCTTGTCGAACCTCTAGCTGTCTCTTTGCCTAGGGACGCCAAAGATTTGTCTGACGGGTCTGTTTCTCTGCCTGTTGAGAATCTGTTGGAAGACATCTCCTACTCACAATGGTTTCAGGACAAATTTAGTACCTTCGATGCTTTTCTTGGGACTTCCCTCAAAGGGTTGGAAGGTCCAGCTACTGATTTTCTTTTGGCTGTTGAAGCTGAGTTACAGCAGCGGATCGATAAGGATATATCTGAGTTACCAGTGAAGAGCTCAGGGAGGAAAGGGATAAGGGAATTGAGGGGTTTATTTAGCTCCATCAATTATGGTTCTCCTTCCTCCAGACGCTGTGTCAATGGAAAGGAAAGGGCTCTTTTTATTTCCCAATGAATTTAAAGATTTTATCTTGGAATGTTAGAGGTTTGAACGTCAAGGAAAAACGGATTAAGGTTCGTAATTTGTTACGCTCTTGGAGGGCTGATATCGTTTGTTTGCAAGAGACAAAATTGGAAAGTGTTTCAAGAGGTCTTGTTAGGAGCATCTGGAGTTGTCCTTTCATTGATTGGCTGTATCTGGGTTCTGAGGGGGCTTCCGGTGGTATTCTGGTCTTGTGGGATAGAAGGGTCGTTGAAAAAACAGAGGAAACAGTGGGGCACTTTTCGATTTCATGTAAATTCAAAAACGTTTGTGACCATTTTGAGTGGGCCTTCTCTGGTATATATGGTCCAAATCTGAATAGGATGCGTCTTTCTATGTGGGAGGAGCTGGCTGGCCTGATCAGTTGGTGGAGCTTACCTTGGTGTTTGGGAGGGGATTTTAATGTCATTCGCTTTCCTTCGGAAAGGTTAGGGGTGGGAAGATTCTCTCGTGGCATGATCGATTTTTCAGACTTTATTTCGCATCATGGGCTTATGGACAACCCTTTAGAGGGAGGGTCTTTCACATGGTCTAACTCTTCCTCAGCTTCCAGAATTGATCGTTTCCTCTTCTCTCCCTCCATGGCTGATTACTTTAACCACTTCTCCCAAAAAAGGCTCCCTAGAGTGTTATCCGATCACTTCCCTATTTTGTTGGAGAGTGGAAGTCATCGTAAAGGCCGTATTCCCTTTCGTTTTGAGAATATGTGGTTGAAGGCGGATGGTTTTCTTGATAAGGTAAAGTCTTGGTGGGTGAATTACCACTTTCATGGGTCTCCTAGTTTCATTCTTGCCAAGAAATTGGCTGCTCTAAAAGCTGACCTAAAAAAGTGGAATGAATCTGATTTTGGTAACATTACAGTCAAGAAACATCTTTTATGGAGTAAGTTGAATGCCTTAGATGTAAAAGAGGACTCTCTACCTCTTTCTGAGGAGGAAAAGTTGGAAAAAGCTTCCCTTCGTGCCGATCTTGAGAAGGCTGCCCTGTTAGAGGAGATTAGCTGGAGGCAGAAATCCAGAGTTTTGTTTCTTAAGGAGGGTGACTCCAACACGAGGTTCTTTCATAGGATGGCTAACTCTAATAAAAGAAGTAATTCAATTGAGAATCTCATGATTGATGGGGTTTTGTCGTCTGATCAGGATAGGATCGCTGGCCATATTGAGCTTTTCTATAGGAACCTATACTCTGAGCAGCATGTGCAGCTCCCTCTCTCGGATGTGTTGGATTTTCCAAGTATTTCTGGGGATAGTTTGGTGTGGTTAGAGAGACCTTTTGAGGACTCTGAGGTTTTTGAGGTCATCAAGGAGTTTAACGGAGATAAATCCCCTGGGCCGGACGGTTTTCCGATGGCTTTCTTTCAAGCTTGCTGGGGGATCCTCAAACCTGACATCATGGCTATGTTTCACCATTTCCATACTTCTGGCCAGTTTGAAAAAAGTTTGAATGCAACTTTCATTGCTCTCATTCCTAAAAAGCCTGCAGCAGTGGAAGTCAAGGATTTTCGGCCTATTAGCCTTGTTGGGGGGGTTTATAAAATTCTTGCCAAAGTTTTGGCTAATCGTCTTCGCTTGGTTTTAGGAGAGATCATCTCTGCTCCTCAGAATGCCTTTGTGCTTAATAGGCAGATTCTTGATTCCGTTCTTATTGCTAATGAATGTCTTGACAGTAGATTGAAGTCTGGCCGCCCAGGATTGTTATGCAAATTGGACATCGAGAAAGCCTTTGATCATGTGAACTGGGACTTTCTTTCTTCCTTGCTTGAGCGGTGTGGTTTTTCCTATAAATGGAGGAGGTGGATTTCTTTTTGTGTTTCAACTGTTCGCTTCTCTATCCTTATAAATGGTTCTCCCCATGGGTTTTTTGGAAGTTCTAGGGGGTTGCGGCAAGGTGATCCTTTGTCCCCTTTGTTATTTGTTTTGGTTATGGACGCCTTTGGTAGAATGTTGGATAAGGCTGTCCATGAAGGTCGTTTGTCGGGCTTTAGTGTTGGTGTTTCTACCGGAAGACCTTTGATGGTTTCCCATCTCCTTTTTGCTGATGACACTTTAGTTTTTTGTGATGCTGACATCGATCATATCTTGATTCTTCGTATTGTGCTCATCTGGTTTGAGGCTGTCTCAGGGCTCAAGGTAAACTTAGGTAAGTCGGAGCTGGTGGCTGTGGGGTCTGTTCTTGACATGGATCTTTTGGTGGCTGTCTTAGGCTGCAAGCAAGGATCCCTCCCTATGAAATACTTGGGCCTTCCTTTGGGGGCAAAATTTAAGGACAAGTCTATTTGGAATCCTATTCTTGAGCGGATGGAAAGAAAATTAGCAGGTTGGAAAAAACTATATTTATCTAAAGGAGGTAGAGTCACTCTCATTAAAAGCACTCTCTCTAATCTTCCTACTTATTTTCTTTCCTTATTCCCTATTCCGGCATCTGTGGCCAATCGTATTGCTAGACTGCAACGGGACTTTCTGTGGGGTGGTCTTGGTGACGATCCCAAGCTTCATCTGGTTGATTGGTCTACAGTTTGTACTCCGCTTTCTTCAGGTGGGTTGGGGATTAGGAATTTGAGATCTTTCAATGCAGCTTTATTAGGGAAGTGGTTATGGAGATTTGGGCAAGAAAGGGGCGCTCTTTGGCGTCAAGTGATAGAGGCAAAGTACGGTAGTGTTTGGGGTGGTTGGTGTTCTAGCTATTGCTCTGGCCCTTATGGTGTTAGCTTGTGGAAATATATTAGGCGGGGCTGGCTTTCTTTATCTCGATTTCTTATGTTTGAAATTGGAGATGGCTCTAAAGTGCTTTTTTGGCTTCATCGTTGGTGTGGTTCCTCTTCCCTCGCTGTCCGCTATCCTGAATTATTTAGGATTTCCCGTAGCAAAGAGGCAAGTGTGGCGGATCTTTTGAGGTTCTCCAATGGAGCCCTCCATTGGGAGTTGCAGTTTTGTAGGGAGTTGCATAATCGTGAATTGGAAGCTTTCAGGAACTTTGTATATTCCATTTATAGCACTCCCATAAAGGGGTTTGGGGAGGACAAGTGTTGTTGGCTGCCTTGTAAAAGTAAGGGGTTCTCGGTTAGTGCCTACTACCATCTCTTAGAGGGTCATAGTGCTCATCTTTTCCCTTGGAAAAGCATCTGGAAGCAGAAGATTCCCCCTAGAGTGGCCTTCTTCGTTTGGACTACTGCCTTGGGAAAATGCCTGACTATTGACAACTTAAGGAAAAGAAGGATTTGCATTTTAGATTGGTGTTATATGTGCAAGTGCAATAGTGAAAGTGTTGATCATCTTTTCCTTCATTGCCCGGTTGCTTTGGATTTGTGGGATATGGTTTTCGGCTTATTTGGAGTTTGTTGGGTTATGCCTAGGTCGGTTGTTGGTCTTCTGGCTTGTTGGCAAGGTCCTTTTGGTCGTCATCGTAATGGAGCTTTTTGGAAGGCCGTTCCTTCTTGCTTGATGTGGTGTATTTGGAAAGAGAGAAATAGCAGATGCTTTGAAGATGTTGAGTGTTCCTTGCCGGATCTCAAGCTTCTTCTTCTTCGTACCTTGCTTGAATGGCTCTCCGTGTGGAGAAACCATGCTTTTTCTTCTCTTCTAGATTTTCTTGACTATTGTAATGTTCGTTTTTGATTTGCTTCCCCTGTATACT
This sequence comes from Castanopsis chinensis, assembly GCA_032878915.1. Lineage (NCBI taxonomy): Eukaryota > Viridiplantae > Streptophyta > Magnoliopsida > Fagales > Fagaceae > Castanopsis > Castanopsis chinensis. Next base: position 6,480,545 of record JAVQMG010000133.1, read on the forward strand.
TCCTGTATACTGGGTTGTTTTGTCTCTCTCTTTTTATCAATGAATCTCTATTACTTATCAAAAAAAAAAAAAAAAAGCACTGGATAAGACATACTCTCTCTCTCTCTCTCTCTCTCTCTCTCTCTCTCTCTCTCTCTCTCATAAGGTAGAGACATGAAAATTACCAATTTAGTTTCACTTCCAATCCCAGTAATCAACTATCCAGATAAACCTATTCTCAAAAAAACTATCCAGATAAACCATTTCACCAATAAACAAGAGTGCAGAAAAAAGAGAATCATTTGCATGAACTTTTCATGGTAAGAGAAATTGCACAAATAAAGATTGTCTAAGAGTAAGTAGATAACGTTGAGGATATGCAAATGCAATGACTTTGTCGCTAACAAGACGCCATCAGAAAAAGAAAAACACACACACACACACACACACACCAAGAGGCACAAATTAGTGCAAGAGTCACTTATCAAAAAACAAATTAGTGCATATATACCCAGAGAAAAAAAATCATATGTTTGACAGTGCTCCACACATGTAAAAATTCAAATAAGTACAAAGGGGGATCCCTAAGCTGGGTTGAAATCACCCAATTCCCCACAAATATCAAGCACATTATCTCATCCATATTTAAATAGAGACATATTAGGGAAGCAAGTACATCAGTGTTTACTCCAATATAATGCTAACACCAGGAATCAGTGTTTACTGTTCTTACAAGCTACAAATACAAAAGTATATGAGCAATAAGCTGGTAATTATCCTCTAGAAAAATTTAAAAGAAGAATAAGATACCACAAAGATTCATTACTACTTTCTAAACTGCTTTTATGGCATACCATGCAGTGAAAACTACCATACAAATTGACTCCATCATCTAAAATATTATCAAGCTACCAGAGCATAATCCCTCCTGTCCCAAGACATTAAACAAGAGATCCACGGAGGCCATTTCTATTGAACTATCAAAAGTGAAATCTACACCTATAACCAAAAAAAGCTGTGAAGATTTCACCATATTTGTTTTGTATTACACTTGCTTTTGAATTAGAAACAAGCATACACTCTATTTGACTGTACTCACCAACCATGCAAGCAGCTTGGAGTGTTCACTTATGGGGTCTGGCACATTTGTAATTCAACTTTCATTGCAATGACAAACACACAAAGTTGCCATCTTGAACCATTATGCCATTCTTCCTACCCTTGTTTGGGGGATCAGAGAAGAATGATCACAAGCCAACCCTCAATATTACCACTAAAACACTTCAGTGCACGTACACTAGATTGCACTAAGGACAACAAATGACCAGCACGCAGAACTCATAACCTTCTAATTAGTGTTTTCATTCACTTTTCAAAGAGAACAGCTTGGCTTCAAAATACAATGCATTTAGAGACCAATTCTTCAATCATGCCCAATCACCAACAAAAATCTGCCAAACACCACGCATATTTTTCCCCACCGAAAACGCTGCAAAATAGGGTTCTCTGTATCGATCTAGAAGTCAATTTAATCAACTTCACATACCGACCAATAACCATACCTTAGCAAATTAGTCCCCTTGACTCCCCAATGAACTCTAGCTCAAACAACACCTTCTCTTCTCTAGCTCAAACAACACCTTCTCTTCCCACAACAATAACTAGAGGGAGAAGTCATGGGTTCAAAATTCATAGTCTACTGAGAGTATGTAACTTACCCATAAATAAAAATCCTTAATACCACAATACTAAACCCTGAAATTCAACAATCTCAATTCTCACTCATTTTACAAGCCTCAACTTCAAGCCCACTATCTAAAAAAACACTCAAACTTTTCATTACCCAAAATAACCACACCAACAACCTAACCACAAAATCCCAAAAAACACACACAGTTACTAAAGTCACAACCATTTTCACGTCTTAACTAAGTTAACAAGTCGTGATCAGAGCAACACCAGTACCATTCACATCAACCATCACTGACACTACTTTTATTATACATCAATCACAACAGGACACCTAAAACATCTACCAAAAACAATTTGTGACAGAAAATTTATAGTTATAGAAAATGACAAAATGTTGCAACTAATAATTAAAAAATTAAAAATTAAAAATAAAAAAAACTTACATCAACTTGGCCTTTCTTGGCAACACTAGACCAATCCTTAGCAGCCACACCAGTCTTCCATTCGAAATCAACGGTGGAAGTGATGGGAGGCTGATGGTCCGGCGCCGAGAAACACGCCATGTAATCTCCCGCCTCCACTGTCATAAACGCGAACTTCCCCGCCGGCACTTTGTCCCCATGATGATAAATATTCCCATTCGACGAAGTCACCTAATCCCACTCAAAAACAACAACAATAATCAAATTTCAAATACCCAATTAGTGTCTTGAAGCATACGCTATAGATTAAAATTCAAACATCTAAAAAAAATATTTAAAGAAAAAGAAAAAGAAAATACCCGAACGGAGACTTTGTGAAAATCGGGTAAGGGTATGTCTTCGTTGGGATTGACAACGCTGTACTTGCCAACAGTCATGGAATTGACCTTCAACTCTTCAGCGATGCACTTTGTGTGACTCGATTTCAGCTCGAACCGAATTGATTCGGTTGTACACGATAACAGCCCATATGTTATTACCAGGATCAATAGTGTCTTCTGGGCTTCGATTTGAATCATAGCGAATAGTATCTGTGTGTTTTTGTTGTCTTTTTTTTTTTTTTTTTTAAAGGTTGCTTTGGTATCTGATACTATGTTTATGTTAAGTTTGGACAATTTTTGTGAGAGAGAGAGAGTTGAAAATGTCGAATCGAGAAGGAGAAGTTTGAAGGGAGTGTTTTGGGTTTGTGACACGCGGTGAGATGCCATTATTCTTAGACTCAAGAATCTTGACAAGTTCATCCAAACACGAAGTGGAGGATGCATAATTTTTAGAGAATACAATTAACGAAATCTTTGACCTTTCAATAGCTTCAAGAAGTTTGGAAGCTCATCATCCATGAAAGTGTTAATACCATTAAGACGCAAAATACCATTCAAATGGCTCGAAAAACCATCGCGGGTATCTTCTCCTCTGAAACTCAAGAATACATCGTATCTGCATCGTTGGGTGAAAGAGGAAGAGGAGGTGGTCGAAAGGGCCATTGTGATTTTGATGCAGAGACAGTTGAGAAATTCTAAAAGGAAGAGGAGAGGAGAAAGAAGATAAAGATGAGACGAAATTAAAATTGTAATAGTTTAAAAAGCGAAGTGAATGAGAAATAAAAAATGAGAGATATTTCACAATGGTTTGGTTTTTTTGAGAAGGAACGAGAATTGGGCGAGAACGAGAAGGGTAGAGGCAGATAGAATTGGGGAAGGGGGCGGCCGAAGATAAAAAACGAATAGAGAAGATGTGGTATTTATAAATCGAATAGAATTAGGGTTTTAAAAAATTATATAGGCAAAAAAAACCCCAAGCGAAATCTCCAACCTGTGATTGGTTAGCCAACACACAAAGAGCGTACCGTTAAGGCACTAATCACCTATGTCTAAAATTTACATAAATATATATATGTTCGGTTTGTTCGGTTTCAGTGTGCAAAAATCCAGCACCGCCTCCGAATCCAAATCAAGGAAAACCCGACCAAAACCCGAAATTTCGGTTGGTCTATTCGGTTTTCCAGCTTGAACGCACACCCCTAGAAAACCAAAGTAAGGTTTTTTTTTTTTTTTTCTTTTTAAATGATTCACTCAGCGTTCATATATCAAGATTTCTGGAGGGGCCACTGTCATTTAAGAAAACAATTAATCCTTTTCCCCTATAATCAAATTTTCCAGTTTCTGATCCAGTTTCTTGTTTAGCAAAAATGTAAATTGCTTACCTGTTCTTTGCTTTCCTGATTCAGTCAGGACTTCAGGCATGAGGTTAATTGGCTAGTGAAGCTTCGTCACCCTAATATAGTCCAATTTCTTGGAGCTGTCACGGAGAAGAAGCCCCTGATGTTAAAAAAAAAGGGTTAGGATAATAGAATCATAATTGTGTGGTTTGAAGTTCTTGCTAGTGGTTTGAAGTTCTTATAGAGACACCTTCCTTAATTGTTGCATTCATCTGCTGTTTTAAGGTGATCTCCATCAGTACCTCAAGGAAAAAGGTTCACTTGGTCCTTCAACAGCTATCAACTTTGCATTGGACATTGCCAGGTACTTCAACTTCTAACTACTTCTACAATTACACGTTTTTTTCCCCTTATTGTTGATTAGTGCCCTTAGGGCATCCATTAATCAACCATTCTAGAAAATTTTTTATGGGAAATTGAAAATGTTGTAAAAAAAATATCAGCTGCTTTTTTATTTTCCCATAAAAAGTTTTTTAAAATGGTTTATTAATGGATGCCCTAATTTGTTAGTAAAATCCTAGTTACTATACTGGGTTGCTTCTTCAAAACTGCATTTAGTAGAGTTAATGAATTATGCCTCAATGGGTACTTCTCCAATTAGAATAGGTGGATGGTAAGGTAGAGGGTTTGAAATCCACCTAGTGCTTGTATAACTTACCAATAAATAAATGAATAAAACTGCACTTACTAGAATGTATCTTCGAAATGTTAATAATCACACATGTTTATTTCCTTTTTCTTTTTGATAATTCAATAGTTATAATGGGGGAGGGGGGATATGAACTACAAGGCTCTTGGCCATCATCGTACATATTTCAGCACATTGAAGTATGATTACTAGGATATTAGACATTTTCTGGGGGTTGATAGGTGGGAGTCAAATTTATCAATGAAAATCGAAAGAAAAGATCTTTGGATTACCTACCATAACCTAGCAATTGCCTTTACTTTGCAACCATGGCAGCTGCTACAGAAAATCTCCCTCTTCCACTCTTTGCTATATAAGCAGAGAGAAGTTAACATGTGATTTCCCTTTAACGAAAAAAGGAAAAAAAGAGGAAAAAGAACTTAGTTTGGTGTATCGCTTATTATACCTGCTAATCAAGCTGACTTTGGGGCTAATTGGCATTTAGCCTTCGGGATTTTGAAAGGGACTCTATCTTGGTACTGGGTTCTTGATAGCTAACTTTGGAAGGAATGAGTCTATTTCTTTTTTCAGAATGAGCATGTAATAATACCTAATGGTGGCTTTGAACCTCTAATCATCATGGTTGATTTGAAGTCTTGCTCGCACTTTGAGTTCCTTGCTGTTTTTGAAACTTGTATCATTGAAAACATCTAAGGGATGCTACCTATGAAATATATGGTGTTCTAAGCTCTCAAGAGGCTACTTTTTTTTATATGTTTAACTAATTCTTGATCACAAGTTGGATAACTTGTCTAAGCTATTCTATTGTATTCTAACATGTCTAAGGTATAGCGATCACTCTCAAAGTTTAAAATGAGCTGCTGAAATTTTATTGAATTTAATCTCTTTATTTGAAAGTTATTGACTACATAGAGGCCTACATATTGGTTATTGCAGAATCTATTCCCGGAAAGACCAGGAAATCCTGAATAAAATTTTGTTATAAACAGAACTCCCAATAACAAGGTAAAGTAATTGAGAATTTCTACAACTATTAGAAAAATGACTCAAAACGTACAATAGGACTCATGGGCCTTGGATACAGCCTATTACAACCCTCCAGAAAATATTGAAATTACCAGATTACACTTATTATATTAAAACTGAAGCAACAACTTTCTAACCTAAATAAACTTAATATTAAGACTCAATAATAACTTAATTAGGCTATGAAAGGTGCCAAGAAGGCGCCACATTGAAAATAGACCACAATTCTTGAATCTTTTAGAATTTAATCTTGTTTTTCCTCGAACTCTTGTTGGCTGCATCAATATGTGTTTTCTTATAGATATGGAACAGTTTACAAGTCATATATAACCAGTTTGCTTCAAAGTGGAAATGCTATCTGCCTATCTCTTGTTTGTGCTAAGTGCTTTAGCATCAAATTCCTTCCTTTGGCATAATAATGCTAGGAATACCTGAATACTGCATGAAGACTCTCTTATATCTTGTGGATTTTGTGTTTTATTTTCTTGTGCGGGCTCTAAGTTCAAGTGTTCTGCAGGGCCAAAATGGAAGTCATTTTGAACCAAAGCCTGTTCCGCCCCCTCTGCCAAACAAGTGTGACTGGGAAATTGACCCTTCTGAGCTGGACTTCTCAACCTCAGCTATGATCGGGAAGGTGTGATTTTATTTTTCTTGATATCGGTGATAAACAGATTGTATGAGGGCAAGTCATGAAAACTGTTTTAAGAGGTTACACTATGATTTTTTAAGGTTGATTGTTTGAATGTTTTAAACTGGGCACCAGTGATCTGGTGTGTCCAAACATCATTACTAGGGTTTTCTGTCTACTATTCTGCAGCCAGAATGCATTTTAATTTTAGCAGTTCTAGAATCTGCATCTGGTTATGGTAAAAATTGGACTGTTTAAACTCCTATATTTTGTAATTGCTATTTTTCTTAGCTGGAAAATTTGATTTAGTATGCTAGATTGTGTATGACCATTACAAAAAGAACCATTCTAGGTTATCTTCAGGAGTTAGTATGATAGATTAATGGAGAATTTATTACCTTTTGTTTTTAGGGATCATGTTACGTCTTATTACAGGCTTTCATTCTTCATTACAAGATGCCACCTACACAATATTCTTGTACTTTATTTCCCCTGGCTAGGTAAAGTGCTGAGATGATTATCTTCACCGAAACAAAATATAAGGTAGCTTTGATTGTAAGAATGGGTAGTTTCTTTATGCTAATATATTTCCATCTTTATTCTGTAATTTCTCTTTATTTGTTTCATGCTGTGGGTCTGTGGTGCCTTGTTAGTTCTTTAATTTAGTTTGCAACTTAAATAATTCATATGCTGCTGGAAATCTGGATTTCAGCACACAGCTCTTTGTGTGTATTACTATTAATATATCTGTCAGATGTACTTCACTGATGATGGCTGATGTTGGCAGGGGTCTTTTGGTGAGATTTTAAAAGCCTGTTGGCGTGGAACACCTGTAGCTGTCAAACGCATTCTTCCATCACTTACAGATGACAAATTGGTGATGTAAGATACATTTTCTTATAAAATTTCATATAGGGGTGCTGCTTTTTGTTTGCTTTTTTTATTTGCAACAGCATAAGTTGATTGTTTTCAATGAATAGTATATTATTTCCCTTTTTTTTTTTATAACTCCGCCAACGTCATATTTTATTATCATATCCTTTCGCATAGCCAATCTCAAACCTGGGTAAAAAAGGAGGGTTTGGTAGGTTGATAGGCATTGTTATGAACATGAATCTTATTTATATATGAGCTGGGTAGTTTTTTTTTTTTTAAATGATTCACTCAGCATTCTTTCTAGAGTGAGTGTATTGAAATTAAAACGGACCTTCACTTTTCATATAACAAGATTTCTGGAGGGCCACTGTCATTAAGAAAACAATTAATACTTGTCTCCTATAATCAAATTTTCTTTCTAATCCCGTTTCTTGTTTATCAAAAATGTAAATTGCTTACCTGTTCTTTGCTTTCCTGATTCAGTCAGGACTTCAAGCATGAGGTTAATTTGCTAGTGAAGCTTCGTCACCCTAATATAGTCCAATTTCTTGGAGCTATCACGGAGAAGAAGCCCCTGATGTTAATTACCGAGTACTTACGAGGGGTACATAAATGCTTTTTTCTTTTCTTTTTTTTCTTTTTTTTTTTAAATTAGAAAAAGGGTTAGGATAATAGAATCATAATTGTGTGGTTTGAAGTTCTTGCTCGTGATTTAAAGAATGTACTTATAGAGACACCTTCCTTAATTGTTGCATTCATCTGCTGTTTTAGGGTGATCTCCATCAGTACCTCAAGGAAAAAGGTTCACTTGGTCTTTCAACAACTATCAACTTTGCATTGGACATTGCCAGGTACTTCAAGTTCTAACTACTTTTGGAAGAATGCCATACCTGAACCCCATTGTTGTAGATTGTTGGTTATTGTTGGGGAGATAAATTCCTTAGAGAGACTCCTTGAGTAGTTAATATAACATATAGAGACATGCTTAACTCAAAAGGCTTGAGCCCAATGGATATGAGCTCTACTATGTTATATTTATCACTCATTTTTCTCATCATTATTCAATGTGGGACTTCACTCACATGTATATACCCAACAATTATTGCATCTATGTTTGTAAATAATTGTTGTACTTAAGTAGAAAAGTTCATTTTAGTTTCAATCTTTTTTTGAGGTTGTATGAACTAATTTTGTATAGAGAGATACGAATCCAGAACTACATTCGTTAATCACAATTAATTGGGCTGCTATGGATCCTCATTAACTAAAGGGAAGTGGAGAAATGTGGAAAAAATTATACATGCATGCGCACGTGTGAACACGTGTATATATGTCAGTTGCATTGATTGGAGTTTTGCTTCTGCTTAGATCATCCTCTTTTTTGGACATCTGGTTGTGTATTAAACTCAATCTATCGTTTGTTATTAAAAAAAAGAAAGAAAAGAATTTACAAACTGAAGTGAGTTCAATTCTTATGCTAATCTAATTTCTATTATCTTATGTGGGTAGTGGCATGGCTTATCTTCACAATGAGCGAAACGTCATAATTCACCGGACCTAAAACCCAGGTGAGTTTATTCTGTTTCAGATTTTGGTGGGCATATTAACTTCTTTATATTTTACTAGTGACTACTGATGTCATGCTCTAATCAGTATTCTAACATATCCTTGTAATCAGGAGATTATTAGTCTTCACAGGATGAAATGTTGTTTTCCCCAATTGAAGTGGTTACATTTTATTTCTTTTGTTCTGGTTTTCATCATCAAGAACATGTAGCTGGCCTCTGTACCTTCATTTTATTTTACCTGATGAAATATGTTTATAAATTTCTGGAATGTTCTTCTAGTCAATTCCAGTGCAGACGATTTAAAAGTTGGAGATTTTGGACTAAGCAAGCTGATAAAGGTTCAGAATACTCATGATGTTTACAAAATGACCGGAGAGACTGGAAGTTGTGAGTGTCTCTGATAGCTTCTGTGTATTGAAATACGATTTACAATACTGAAAACTTAATTATTTTTTCCCTTCTTATGGGTGTGGAAATGAAACAAAAGACCGGTATATGGCTCCTGAAGTTTTCAAGCACCGGAGATATGATAAGAAGGTTGATGTCTTCTCTTTCGCAATGATACTTTATGAGGTAATGCTTGCTTCTGTAAGGATTTGAGATAAGATCTCATAGTACTTGAAATTGGTTCTAATTCATAATGTTCCCAACTAATCCAGATGCTTGAAGGGGACCCACCACTTGCAAACCTTGAGCCTTATGAAGTCTTGCTCGCACTTTGAGTTCCCTGCTGTTTTTGAAACTTGTATCATTGAAAACACCTAAGGGGTGCTACCTATGAAATATATGGTGTTCTAAGCTCTCAAGAGGCTACTTTTTTTTATGTTTAACTAATTCTTGATCACAAGTTGGATAACATGTCTAAGCTATTCTATTGTATTCTAACATGTCTAAGGTATAGCGATCACTCTCAAAGTTTAAAATAAGCTACTGAAATTTTATTGAATTTAATCTCTTTATTTGAAAGTTATTGACTACATAGAGGCCTACATATAGGTTATTGCAAAACCTGTTCCCAGAAAGACTAGGAAATGCTGAATAAAATTTTCTTATAAACAGAACTCCCAATAACAAGGTAAAGTAATTAAGAATTTCTACAACTATCAGAAAAAGGACTCAAAACGTACAATAGGACTCATGGGCCTTGGATACAGCCTATTACAACCCTCCAGAAAATATTGAAATTACCAGATTACACTTATTATATTCAAGCTTCGTCACCCTAATATAGTCCAATTTCTTGGAGCTGTCACAGAGAAGAAGCCTTTGATTTAATTACCGAGTACTTACGAGGGGTATATAAATGCTTCTTTCTTTTTCTTTTTCTTTTTTTATTTCTTTTTTTGAGGTTGTACGAACTAATTTTGTATAGAGAGATACGTATCCAAAGCTACATTCGTTAATCACAATTAATTGGGCTGCTATACACGCATGCGCACGTGTGAACACGTGTGTGTGTGTGTGTCAGTTGCATTGACTGGAGTTCTGCTTCTGCTTAGATCATCCTCTTTTTTGGACATCTGTTTGTGTATTAAACTCAATCTATCGTTTGTTATTAAAAAAAAGAAAGAAAAGAATTTACAATCTCAAGTGAGTTCAATTGTTATGCTAATCTGATTTCTATTATCTTATGTGGGCAGAGGCATGGCTTATCTTCACAATGAGCCAAACGTCATAATTCACCGGGACCTAAAACCAAGGTGAGTTTATTCTGTTTCGGATTTTGGTGGGATTTTGGTTAGTCAACATCTTTTTAATGTAATATGCAAAAGCTTAGGCAAAATTATGGTACTGAAGTACATACCCTATGATCTGAATGATCTTGGGAGCTGTAGAATTGGCAAAGTTTGAACTTTGTCTTTTAAAACTGTCCATGCAGGGGTAGGGTGATCTTCCATATAAATTCCAAAGAAAATTAAAATTTTCGTTTGTTACTTTCCTTTTCATTAGTTATTCTGTTTCGGATTTTGGTGAGTTTATATATTACTGGTGACTACTGATGTCATGCTCTAATCAGTATTCTAACATATCCTTGTAATTAGGAGATTATTAGTCTTCACAGGATGAAATGTTGTTTCCCCCAATTGAAGTGGTTACATTTTATTTCTTTTGTACTGATTTTCATCATCAAGAACATGTAGCTGGCCTCTGTACCTTCTTTTTATTTCACCTGATGATATATGTTTAAAAATTTCAGGAATGTTCTTCTAGTCTCCAGTGCAGACCATTTAAAAGTTGGAGATTTTGGACTAAGCAAACTCATCAAGGTTCAGAATACTCATGATGTTTACAAAATGACCGGAGAGACTGGAAGTTGTGAGTGTCTTTGATAACTTCTGTATATTGAAATACGATTTATAATACTGAAAACTTAATTATTTTTTCCCTTCTTATGGGTGTGGAAATGAAACAAAAGACCGGTATATGGCTCCTGAAGTTTTCAAGCACCGGAGATATGATAAGAAGGTTGATGTCTTGTCTTTCGCAATGATACTTTATGAGGTAATGCTTGCTTCTGTAAGGATTTGAGATAAGATCTCAAAGTACTTGAAATTGGTTCTCATTCATAATGTTCCCAACTAATCCAGATGCTTGAAGGGACCCACCACTTGCAAACCTTGAGCCTTATGAAGCAGCAAAATATGTGAGTGAGGGAAACAGGCCTACATTTCGCTCAAAAGGATATATCCCTGAATTGAGAGAGTAAGTTTGTTGTGAAAATTTTATCAACCCCAAAGTTGCTTCTTTTGTCATGCATGCATGGCCCAGCTATTAATCATATTTTTTTTCCTAATAAAATGAATCTAAGAATTGTCTGCTGTATAATCATTAATAATTTGACTCAACAAAGCTTTACCCAAACTAATTTTTAGCTTCACAAATTCCTCTTTTCCTTTCTCTTCTTTTCTTGTGGTCTAGGTACATGAACTGTTGAAATTATCAGCAACCTTTTTGCCAAAAAAAAAAAATTTGTCAGCTGTCTTGTCTTCCTTCCAGCCTTGTCTCGTGTTCTTTTTCATCTCCCTGTTGTTCCTGCAGCACCTTCAACAGAACTAATCTCTTCTAACTGGTCCATTGAATAATTTTGTTACATGAGAAAACCATTGTTGCTGATCTTGCATTGTATTGGTACTATCACTAATTCCTGATTGCTTTCATATCTTATTGTCCTTGTTTTCCCAATCCCGACTTGGCATATGCTTTTTAGCTATGTGCAATTGCTCATTCTTTTCTCTTGACATCTACTTGTATGAACTGTGCCTCTTTGATCTCTCATTTGGCATAAATAATGATTTAGAGCAAATAACTTTTTGGTAGACCGAAGAAATTCATAAAACCCATTATAGCAAATAATTGTGGATTCTTATCAGCCAAATTGGTTATCTCATGGTCATTAATTATACTATCTTCATTATATTTTCATTAATTTGCATTTGCAATTCCTGATCTTCTTCTTAGACTCTGACACCGTTCTCAATAGATTTATTTGCCTGTATTCAGCATTTATGTAATCTATTCAACCAAAACATGTCATGTTGTTCAACATGCATTAGGATGCTGATTTACAATTGGATACTCTGTTATTTTTTAGAAGAAAAGCACTGTTGATATATGAATAAAAAACTTTTGTAAATATTATCCTAGATATACACTAGAACTTGAACAATCAGATTGCTAATCTCTTTTCATATTCAATGGTTTTAGATTAACAGAGCAATGCTGGGCCCATGACATGAACCAAAGACCTCCTTTCTTAGACATCCTCAAGAGGCTTGAGAAGATAAAGGAAAATCTACCGAATGACCATCACTGGAACATATATAATACATAAAAATTCAAGTCCAGTGGCATGGTCTGTATGTGGATGATATATTTTTACCATTTCTGCTCCTGTGCTCTTCCAATTGAGCAGATGGGGATTGTGAAGGGCCTCAGGTGGGCAGTTTGTGAGAGTAATAGCTCTGACTGGTTTTCCAATATTCTGGTCAGATTCTTATCATGAATGGAGCAGGTAATGTTGATTACTTTTCTCAGACTCTAAGACTCGTCATGTTTTGTATTGATCTGAACCAACCTATCCAAGAGTCTTATCCAAATTAACATATATGTAGAATGTTTCATCCTATGACTGGATTTTCATCATTTTGTCTTTCATTTGTAATCTGCTTCTGGTTCCGAAGTGTATTTGAGAAAAGAGCAACATAGAATTTTTTTTCTGCTCTTTAATTGTTCTCTCTCAACAGTTATAGATTAAACCTTTTCAGAGTTACTAGGATCTTTGTGTAAAGGATGGATTTGCAGATTGTGAAGATGTTTATTTTTCTGGACCATTATAAAGATGGTACTGCTGCATGTATTGTTGTACTCGTTTTTGTTTCTTTCATGGGACGAAGAGGATGGTGATGTGCTAGTCACGCTTGTAGTACTTGAGCTAGCTATTATTGTGATGGGCTGATGGCCAGAGACTTAAATGCGGAATGGGGCTTGGTAATCCTGGGCTAGGACACAGTGTGGACCTATCTGTTGTCTGTGGATTACATGATGATGTGATGCACAACTTTGTGTTTGGGGCTAGCTTATAAGCTAGCTTTTCGTTTTTTAACATTTATATACAACTTTTTAAAATCTTTTTTTTCTTCACATTTTCAAAATATAAGTTTGCTTTAGCATATTTTAAATAATAAATTAAATAAGTTGTTCTCAAACAAATATTAAAATTTCTAACTAAGTTCTATTAATTGGCTTTAATGATGCTAAAAGCTTTGTGGCTAAACTTGGTCTCACCCAGAGGGAAAAATATGTTTTTGAATGGAATCCCTCCACTCTATTTTATGAAAAAGGAAAAAAAAAAAAACACTATTAATAAATAATTTTGAATTTAATATTTTTTATTAAAAAAAGGGAAATTAGACTTAACATAAATGTGGTTAGACCCGTTTTGACTTTGACATCTGTGATTTGAAAATTATTACTTTGCCCTTGTAACATGGTCCCTGTTAGACAACTGTTACCAACCTTTTCTCTTGTCGTTGGAAAAATACATTTTGACACAAAAACATAAAAGAAAACAAATCAGACACCTCTCCAAAAAAGCTTTTTCACACCATTTTCATGCACTCGCGGAAGTATGCTCTCATACAAATGCCTGCATTGTGTGCTCACTTTCTTTTGTCAGTTTCTTCCGTACCCCTTTTTGTCTTTGATGAATAGTCTATGTGTCTTTGTGGATTAATTTATACACAAAAACAAAACAAAGAATAAGTAGTAGTAGTAATCTAATCCATCTTCATAACAAACACGGTTAATTAATACGCATCACTCTCTCCTATATATCAGATCTAGCCTAAGAACAACCCCAGGCCTAATGCCTTTTGTCTGATTTTCTAACCACAAAAAACAAGAGTCTCCTTTATAATTTTTTTCAAACTCCATTAGTTTTTCCAATCTCAAAAGAAGAAATTGGTTCAGCAATAGAGTTGAATTGAGACGAGGGCCTATGTTTTTGTCTTCAGATTTTTTTCTTTCAGTGGTTTTTTTCCTCCCAGTACTTGGTGGTTTTATGCTTTAGTGTGAGATGTGGACTGTGGAGAGATCTGAAGCAGTGAAACAAATTTTTTTTTTCCTCTACTAGCCAAGGAAAAAATAAAGAAACAAAAGTTGGTGTTTTTATAGTTAGGTATTTAACTAGACACATGGCTAAAATTTAAGAAATGTACATAAGAAATAGTATAAATCTGCGAAAGTCGATCCAATAACATAGATTTTGCCTATTGATTTGCTATAAATCTTGTGTTAATGAATCCCAGGAAAGTGGTGTGAGAAAGTTTTCTTGAGAGGTGTTTGATTTGTTTTCTTTTTATGTTTGTGTTAAAATGTTTTTTTTTTAATAGTTATTGCAGAGGTGGGTAACGTCTCCCTAAGAGCACTAGCATTGGGGAGTGTAAACACCCCCCCTCAGTTTCTATTTTACATTCAAAACCTCAAAAATGTTGCTCCATCCGAGTATGGGTTCTTAAAAAATTTTAGAACCTGTGAACAATTGATTCTCATATATAGAACCAACTGTTCACTTGGATGTAAAAAAAAAAAAATACTATTATTTTAATTGAGAAAGGTGAAGAGAGGAAAAAGAAATGAAAGAGAAGAGAGAGAAACATGATTTTTTATATTATTTGATGTTGTAGTTTATATTAATTTATTGAGTTGTATATAAAAATAGAAACTGAAATGTCGGATGAATTGTAAAATGCGATGACCACATGTTCTCAAGCCAAAGTCTTTTGTAGTTTCGTTTTGGCATGGCAATAAATTGTTAATCTAGTAACTTGAATAATTTTTCTCTAGACCTTTAAGCATTTTGTACGTAAAAACGTGTCAATTGAACTATAAAACTCTAACTTTTATTATAGAATCTTACTTAATATAATTTAGATTAATTTTATTTTCAATCTTATCTTTTTATCTATATCATCCCTGCCCCCCCCACAACACACACCAAGAATCTATAAGTACCAAAGGTCCTAGGTACATAAGCTTTCTCACTAAGTCCTCTCACCTCCGAAAATGTTTCCTTAAATTTCTGCAACCCCTGCTCAAATGAAGAATCTAAATTGTAATGCAAAACGTCTCTCGGCGAATTTTAGTCCTAGCTAAAGGGGAGATCATTTCCTCTCTTATGCTAATGACTCCATGGTGGATATAATACCTCTTTTACTCGACGTGCCAGACTTCATAATAACTTTATTATTCTAATGTAAATTGATTCTTTCCAAATTTTGTATTCAAATGCCATAGTCTTTAACTACTTCATCTTTAAATGACTTAAATTTGTGCTACACTTTGTTATTTGTATACTTCAATTTGCTTTTGTAGAAAATCAATGACAACTTGGAGCAAGTTCAGAGGCTGAAGGAAGAAGTGGAGAAGTTGCTAATGGCTCCCACTAATAAACCTTCACAAAAGTTGGAATTAATTGATGCAATCAAATGCTTGGGTGTGTCTTACCATTTTGAAAGTGATATTGACGAAGTATTGCACCATATTTATGAAGATCATCATAATGAGGATGGTCAGAAAGACAATGATGGTCTTTACACTATTGCTCTTCGTTTTAGATTACTTAGGCAACAAGGTTATAACATTCCAAGCTGTAAGTCCTCTTTTTTGGTCTAATAAATTGCACTATTTATTTGTATATATTATTTTAGGAAACTTAAGTTAGCACTTATCCCAAAAAAATAAGAAAAATGTAGGCTTGTTGCATTCTCATACTTGTCTTATGTCATGTCATGTAATGGTTGGTGAAGCAAATATCTTCAACAAATTTAGAGACAACAATGGGAGCTTCAAGGAATCGCTTATTTACGATGTGCAAGGAATGTTACAGTTGTATGAAGCGACAGATAGGAGGGTGCATGAAGAAGATATACTTGATGAGGCACTAAAGTTCACTACTACTTACCTTAAATTGGTGGTGACTAATTTAAGCCCTACTCTTGCTACACAAGTAAATCATGCCTTGAAGAGACCCCATTCGAAAGTGCTTGCAAAGGGTAGAGGCAAGGCATTACTTCTCGACCTACCACGAAAATGCTTCACATAATGAAGTTCTACTAAAATTTGCATATTACACCAAAAGGAACTTAGTCATATCTCAAGGAGAAATTATACAGTCCTCTGATGGACCACGTCATTTGTCCACCATTTCACTAAAAGACACCCACTTGTTTAAAATTGCTGAGTCAGTGATCAGTTTCTGTTTAAAAAAATTTTCTAACTCAGCAATTTTAAACAGATGTAATTTTTTTAGTGGAATGGTGGACCACATCACTTGTCCACCATGTGGACCTTATAATTTCTCTATCTCAAGGTATGTTTATGAACAATATCACTCTATCTTGGTAAAACTTGTACAAGACATGATTTTAAATGACAGTTTATGTTGAATTTGTACCTTAGGTGGTGGAAAGATTTGGATTTTGTGAAAAAACTATCTTTTGCATTAGATAGAGTGGTGGAGGGCTACTTCTGGGTTTTGGGGGTGTACTTTCAACCAATGTTTTCATAACCGGACCGGATCGGGAGGTCGGATCGTGAAAACCGGGAACCGGGATGAAAACCGATTTTTTAAGCATAAAGAACCATATTTTTAGTTAATTCCATGAACCCCTAAAACCGGGGTTGGACCACACGAACTTGTCAATTTTTTCTTTTTTAATAAAAACAACTTAACACAATTTTATTCTATTTAATCAAAATATCCATCTCTTACAAGGAATAAAAAAAAATTATAATTAAAATCGTTCAAAGATATTCAACTTTACTTCAAAAATTAATCATAAATTTTAATGTTTTCATGGTTATTATTTTATTTTATTAACTTTCTCATTTAATTATTAAATATATGCTTGAAAATCATTAAATTTCCCTCTCATATATAGATAAATTAGTCAATTTTGCTAGTTTTATAAATTTAATATCTATATTTAGGCTTTAATTAATTATTAAATTAATTATGACATCATTACGGTTCAACCTCGGTTCAACCTTGATTCGACCTCAAAAACCTTGAACCTCTCTCTTTTACGGTTCAATGAATGGTCCGGGTTTCAAAACCTTGTTTTCAACCCCAATACTCCATTGCTAGGAAGATACTAACCAAAAAATTTTGCATGATAACAATCATAGATGACATGTATGATGCATATGGTACTTATGAAGAATTTGAGCTGTTCACAGATGAGATTAAAAGGTTTATAGTGCAGGAGTAGGACCTAGCATGTCTTGAGATTTATGGGCTTTAAATCAACCTCTTAATTGAAATATTTAAATTTTAGGTGGGATATTACCAGTACAAACCAACTCCCAGAGTACATGAAGTTGTGTTATAAAGCACTCTTTGATATTTATGAAGAAATTGAGGATGAGATGTCCAAGGAAGAAAGATCATACCTTGCTTACTACGCAACAGATGCGGTATAATACTATTAGTAAATTCACTTGAACTTTCGTGAAAAAAAAAAATTAATTCACTTGAATACAATCCCTTTAATTTCATTAAATTTGAATTTTATTGTTGCAATATTTTGTAATACTATCAATTAATTCATTTGAACTTTCATTAAAAAAAATTAATTTACTTGGACCCATATCCTTTTTTTTCATTAAAGCTGGATTTTATACTCACAATATTTTATGCTTTAATGGAACCAGATGAAAAAACTTTGTCAAGCCTATTTTGTTGAAGCCAAGTGGCTTAACGAAGGATATGAGTAACGCACTAATATCTACTTGTTGCCTTGCTCTTATAATCTTATCTTTTGTAGGCATGGGAGATATGGCAACACAAGAGGCCTTCGAATGGGTCTCCAAGGTGCCTAACATTGTCAAAGCAGCATCAACCATAGCCAGGCTAATGGATGACATTGTCTCCAATGAGGTACATAAGAGATTACTCCAGCACTGCCACTCAATTGTAGGCCTATAGTAAATGACATTATATATTTTGAATTTATTTGTTGCAGTTTGAGCAAAAGGGAGAGCATCCCGTCTTAGGCATTGAATGCAGCATGAAGCAACATGCAACATGGTATCTCAAAGGAAGAGGTACATAACGAATTTCAAAAGCAAATCGTGAATGCATGGAAGGATATAAACGAAGGATGCCTTAGACCTACTCAAGTGCCAATGCCTCTCCTCATACGTGTTCTCAATTTCTCACAAGCAATTGATCTGCTTTGGAAGGATGAAGATGCATTCACACATCTTGGAGAAGTGTTTATACATGTTACTTCATTGCTTGTTGACCCAATACCAATTTGAACATATCATTTTCATATAAAAAAAACAAACAAATAAAAGATCACTTAATAATGGACTCACAACTTTATATATATATATATATGAAAGCTCGAATTTGTGTTAAAACACAAGAGCTTGTTCAGACCTCCAATTAAAAATTGCGGCTAGATAGCTTTTACTCTAACTTATACTAAGTATGGAACAAGAGTAAATAAGCGTAAATAACCATTAACACTACTCTAAGTCATATTCATCCATTATTAACAATAAAAGGAAAGCTTAAAGAGTAGGGAAGAGAAATGTAAACACAAGATAACATCGAGACGTGTTATCGAAGAGGAAACCGAAGAATTCAGCAAAAAACCTTTCAACGACCCTCTAAGTTGAAATCGATTCACTAGAGAATAAAGTTAGACTACACGAATAACAAAAGACTCTCCAAGCCTAGTCTACCCCATGTACTCGAGCATTCCAAGCTCCTGCTACCAACTAACTTTTCGGAGCTTTGTCTTCTCTAGCTTTGCAGATCCCGCAATTCAACCTCATTGCATCCGCCTTGTCTTCTTTTTTGACCTTTCATTTAAGTTTATTTATAATATATATATATATATATATATATAATTTTCATGCACTATTACTTTTGAGAATCTAATGAACAATGCTACCTCTCATTTAATTTCTTTGTTATGCAAATCATCAGTTAGTAAATATATGATAATGGTAAGAAGCGTTGCGAATGAAATTACTAAAAAATATATATAAAATTAATTAGCCACTATCATAATGGATTAGTGGTCTATAATTTTACACATCCAAATAAATGAAATATATAGAGTTTTCTTAAAGATATGTGTAAAGATTCACATTATATATATGTGTGTGTGTGTTTAAAGGTAAAAAAAAAAATATTTAAGGTTTATATTAACTTAAAAACTAATGAAAAACCAAGGGTTAATGATTAAAATTATAGTATTAATAAAATATTTAATGAGATCATCCTAAAAAAATTATCACGCACAACGTGCGGGTATGCGACTAGTATCTTTAGAATATGCAACAAGCTCTACTTTCGAAATATATATATATATATATATGCAACAAGCTCACCAATGTTGAACCAGGAGTGCAAGTTTTCAGTTTTGAAGGAGTGCAGTAACACTTTTCTCTGCATTTAGAATAGGCTAATTCAGAAAATGTAGTTATAGAATGCAATACCAAGACAGATCGTAACACACCTAATGCATGCCATACAGAGTACAGTTGAGCCACAAAACTTTCTCCAGACCCACCAATGTAATATAGGAAAGTTAATCATATCATTAATAGCTAGAATATTCTAGTAACTAAGCACCCAGCCAAGCAAAACAAAGTAACATTAAGTGCAACATGGGATGCTATCTCTCTTTCACGGAAAATACTGGGAATATATTTGAAATATTATGTCCAAAGAAAGATAGCTAAGAGGTATATGGATCAAAAGAAAATAATGCAATTTTTACAATCATAGTGATACAGCTGATATGAGCTTGGAATACAACACCTCTGTCCAACAAAACAGGAGGAGAATGAGAAGGGTCATGCTATTCTTGAAAAAAACCCTCTGATCTTATTCAGGCTATCAAGGCTAGCGGTGTGGAATGATCTCAACCAGTGCTAGAACAGCAAACACAATGTGGACAGCGACAAAATAAACGGTTTGTGCGAACAATAGGGCATAATTGCCAAAGTTAAATGTTAAGATGATCACTAGAGACAATAACTCCAAAGCTATAGCTAATTTAGTGCAGAGTCTAAAATCTCAATCCAAACAAGGATTTAGTAGGTAAAGCAGAGGTGGACATTGTAATGTTCAAAATTGTTATCCTGAAGAGCAGATGGAAAACATTGATATTTTTATGATGACAAGATATTGCATTTTAGAGAAGACTATGATGGGTACATGCTTGAAGCAGAAAAAGCCATATTCAAAGGCCATTCCAATTATGTGCCTTCCCTAAAACCATTAGGTACTGGGTTATAGGAATTCAAGGCTCTAGAGTGGCCAAGGAGAGATAATTGTATCTTATGTAAGAACATCTGTATTAAAGCATTGAAGGTGTGCATACTATGACTTTTCCTAAATAGTGTCACTCCAGAGCTAAACATCATAAGAGAGAGCCATCAAAACATAGAGCTTCCTATCTTAGTTTCTCCATCCCTTTCTTCACAGATAGAATTCAACGATCACATTGCAATTTTGATTGGTAAATACTAATCATTTACACATTTCAGATTAAACCCACAACTTCAACATCTTCCCCTTGCTTATGAGAGGGAAAGGAGAAGCCATCGGTACAAAGACTGATGGCAATACTAATTGACAATCTTAACAAAAATATAAACTAGGAATAGGCCAAGGAAGTAAAACAATCAAACACTTATTTTTTTATAAGTATTTAAAGAGTTTTGTTAAAGAAGAGTAGTGTTCAAAATGTAGAGCCTCTTAAAGAATCGCAATCATAAATTGAAAAGGTCCATAAAAAATTCGTTGTACAACATTCAATTTGCAGATTCAAGAAACTAGATTTGAACTCGTAATTGATTTTTCCATGCCTTCAAATGTTCAGTTATTCAAGTCCCACCAAATTGTCCACATAAGATAGTGAGGAACTGCCAGATGCTGCTTATGTTCTGATTATATGTACCTTTCCAGAAGCAATAACATCTATCACCTTCTTGGCATCAACCAATGTAACCCAAAAGCAACAGAAGGAAGGACCACAAGTCAAGACCTACTAAGCAATGAACCAAAGATGGTGTACTGATTTACAACCAATCTTTCACATATACAACACCAATTGACCAAGACCATTGATGTGCAACCTGTTGATGAGGGTTTCTTGCATAACAAATCCATTTCCTTTCTTAGTGTTGATCTGAAGTTGCTCAGTGACATGATGAGGAATAAGAACTTTGAGGCTTCATGTCAGTCTGGAGTAAAATCACTAGCTATGGTTCTTGGAACCTACATAAAGCAAGTTATTAGTGGTAATGTGGCTGATCTTATTCATTGAAAGAACGTTTTTGGTGCCAAAAAATACCAAAAAGAACCAGCAAAAAGCTTACTCAGTTATGTCTTTAAAGCATTTGAGGCAACCACTGTTATTGTACTTTTGGCCCGTGCTATAATCTCTCTGCCTTTGGAATCAAACAACATACGATTATCATGGTGGGAGTATTATTGTTGCTGTCGTTCGGGTTGTTGCTGTTTCTGCTATCTGTAACTTCAAGTGATCCAAGCAATTTGAAAAGTTCTCCCTAAAGAGTGGAGACATCAGGGTGGACTAATTGAGAGATGGGCAGCACCAACATATTTCAATGCACTTGTTTGTATTGTCACTGCTAGTCATAATCATGGTGTTGGCAATTGCAAAAGGTCTGCCCCTGGCTGGAAGACAACTTTGGCTTATTCTATGAAATACAAGATAGTTGATCAGGCCTTGGCTAGGGATCTCTGATTGTGAGACACTGGAGTAAGACAAGTATCTGCACTGACAAAACAGGTGCTTGTACATTAAATGAGATGAAGGTAACAGAATTTTGCCTTTAAAAGAAGCAATGAGGGAAGGTACTCCCACAGAACAGTATCAAATGTTCTTGATATATAAAACAAGAAGCAGTTGGTTGAACACAACCAATACTATTTACAAAGTAGATTCTGAATCGCTTGTAAAGATTTCTAGAGCCCTAACAAGAAAGTGACCCTTTCTTGGGCTTGTCTTTGATATGAGTATGAATAGCAATAAATTCTATAATCCATGTTAGACTTTGATTAAGAGAAAAACACAAGTGGAGTATCAGTGAAGATGAAGAGTGAGAAGGTTGTTCACGCCCACAAGAAGGGAGCCCCCAAGACTAAGGGATATATATTCAAGAGACCACATTCTAGCCAACCTTTAACAGGACATCTGGGTAAAAAGAAAAGCTCCCCCCCTCCCCCCTCCCACCAAGGCCAATTCATTAAATAAGACCAATCCTATGACAAATCAATAGCTATTCCAAAGTAATTATTAGTTTTTATTAAGTATCAAAAATTCCTATGAAATTTATAAAAAAATTAAAATTAAAAAAAAAAAAAAAAGGTCATTTGTCCTTGAATTTTCATAGGAATACAATTAAGAAATAAATGACCAATGACATTGAGGGTGAATTTCATACATCCAAATGGACAAAGAAGTAACAAACACCGTTACTTTGAGAATCATATTAAAAAACTCAAACTTTAGCGGATCAGACTACTTGCTCCAAACTTGACTAACCAGAATATCAAACCACTTTTAATGTTAGTTATATTTTTTTTCACATTCAGCAAATCAGCAATGTAGAAGGCCCTAAATCATACTAACTAAAATTACAATGAAGCATATGCAAACTGAACTCAAAGCAAAGTGACCTCATGACTTCTCTAGTGTTGAAACCAAATTATATTACCAACAATTATTACAAGTTAGAGAAAAGAAAAAAGAAAAAAACACATTTACACATTGACAAGTTACAAAAAATACTAGTACTTTTTTATAAATATTTTACAGAAGGAAATTGTATGCCATCTTTTCATCATTTGGATAATTGGTACAGAAAGATGATCTTTTGTCAACAAACCAGACTTTAAATTTTTTGCTTCAATAAGGAGAAAAACACCAAAGAAATTATCAGAATACTCAGTTCTCAAGGTTTGGCAACAATGCTCAAGTCATAGTACATCTAAGTATAATGGTAACATTGGCAAGAGAACAACAAAACCACAAAAGGAATTAAGCAGTACAGGGTACGAATTAAGCAGGCCATGATCAAATGCAAAGCAACGGGAGGCCAGGGTGGCTGTTGCTTCCCATGGGATTAATTTTTTTTTAATATTTCTTTTATGTATATGTATATGTATATATATATATATACATTTGTTTTTTTTTAATATTTTATTATATATATATATATACATACATAGAGAGAGAGAGAGAGATAAACCTTTGTGATGTATGCCCCAATTCCTCCACTATTTCAGATGTCAAAACCACATAATCCCATTTGAAAGCAAGAGGTTTTGATGGGATTAAGTTAACATTAAAGGTACACCAGGAAAATTATTGGTCCTTACTAAGAGAATTTTCTGCTTGCATTAAAATTTTATTATTAGCCATACCTTATTTGAAATATACATGTATTTTCCTTCAACTGAATATGTTACTGTCCACTTAAAAAAAAACCCTAGGTTGTATTATAAAGAAGAAAAAAAAGTGTGTTCATTAAAGAGAAGCAATATACATAAGATTGGCCTAAACAAGGTGGCTAACTAAGGAGAGAGTATTTAAGAATGTATGATCATATTCCAATGTAGAGAAAAAGAAGTTGATTGATTTCTATGAAAAACTGTGGGCCAAGTGTACTAATTTATAAGTTAATGCCTTTAATTTTGGGTGACCTGGCCTCCACAAAGCTATACATGTCCTGGCCCAGGCAATAAAAATCTCATGACCAGGCCACATATAGTTACAAGCTAACTTGTGCACAAATCACCTCTGATAGGGCTTGTTTTAGGTGACTGTTTTATCAACCTAAAGCTCAAAGTAAGTTTTAGTTCAATCTGCAAGAAGTTTAATCAAACTTTGATAGATTTTTCAATAGTTTAATTCAAGATATCCCAAGCAGAATAACACACAAAGTAATGCTTATGAACATACCTCAATGATCTAAGCAAACTCTGGGAGGCTGGAGTGTGGGCAATCAGGTACTTTTATTGAAATTGCAACTTGGTCTTTGCCTTTTCACTCACTTGTTAAGAGCATTCATCTTTTCTGCCAACAAGATCACAAGTTCTTAAGCATCAAGATTCTTCATACAAGTAAAAACATTAGGCGCATGTATAAAGGGTCCATTCCTATGATTGCAATATAAAACTTCCCTACAAATTAAATAACTTCTACATTGATGGATTTCATCACAAGAAAATAAAAGCATTTAAATTAAAGTGTATTTCCCTTATACTCTTTATAACTCATAAAGATGATAACACAGTCTGATATAGGAAAAGAGTTGTAAATGGCAAACACAGCTGAACAGAAAGTAAATGACAAAAAATTGACTCACAACTATATGTGTTGCATGTAGGACTTAGGAAACTTCCTAGAGACATTAAAAGCCAATCTTCTTAAGTGGTCTCCATAAAAGGCAAAGCCAAAGAATACTCGCTTGTGATGTAGTAACAAAAGGGAAAAAAAGATTAAACGAAATCAACATCTAACACGATAATTTATGAATGCTAAATTTCACATATGTATGCATTTACAATGAAAATGATGGAAGATTGAAACATAATCATGAAAAAAAATGAATTTAACCAATCACCTTTCCTCAACTACCAATAGGAAGCATCATTCTCTGGTGTGGCCTCTTTCTTGAGAGTAATAGCACAAGACAAGCAGCCTAGTCATACTGAAGCTTGATTTAAAGCAAAAATATTATGTTAAAGATAACCACTACATTGATGTTGGTTGAAAACACAAACATTATGGTAAAAAAAAAAGTGAACTGAAAATTAAAATAACAAAACCATAGAATGCAACTTTAAGAGCTGACATGAGAGAACATTTCTTGCTCTGATACTCTAAATCTTAATACTCATACAAATCTTTAAAACTCAAAGTATTAGAGATATAGCGCACAATGATTGATCATGCCTTTTTCCCACGGCAGTCATAGTTATGGAAGTGGCAACTCTAGAAGGTCTGCCTCTATCAACTACTCTTACATGTGGCATATTCTATGAAATGCTTGATGCTTGATTACACCATGGTTCGAGAACCTTCTGCTTGTTACACAATGGACTGAGCCACAAAAAAAAAAAAAAAAAAAATCTTCATTGACAAAACAAGCACATGACAGTTAATGAGATGAAGCTAACAGAATCTTGGCTTGGTAAAGAAACAACAAGGGAATGTACTTCCTAAGAAAAAGTAGAAAATGTTTTTGTTATAAGGCAACAAGTTTTTGGTTTCAACACAGCTAGTACAATTTACAGACAGGATTTTTGCATGACCGGTTGAAGGATTTGGAAGCCATATAGCAAAAGTACTACATTATTGGGCTATCTACGATTTAAGTATCAATATTGATAAAATCAAGCAAAATTATGAGATAATCTAAGTCAAGGCCCTCAATTCAAAGAAAAATAGAAGTGGGGATTTCGAAAAGAGGAAGAGTAAGAAGACTATATGCACTCTCTAGAGTAAACATCAAAATGAACACCGGTGACAATGAACATGCAGCAAGAGTGATAGCTTTGGAATGTAGGATTCCTAATCTTGATGAGGATTTCAACAATATAGCTGTAGTAGAATAGGGAATTTTCAAAAAATACTCACCAAAAGAGAGAACTGCCAGTTTGAATCATGTATTTATTCTAAGAGAAGAAAATTATTGGGTTTTCCATGGGAATCCAAGGCACTGAAGTGGCAAAGGAGAGCACAAATACTGTCATCCTGGTTATTTACTTTTGCAGTGACAGTTTTGAGTTGGAGAAGGTGTGTATCTAAGAACAGTCAAAAGTTCATTCAGTTCCAGCTCACAATGAATGGGCTTAGAGAAGAGGTTGGTCAATTTTCAGTACCGAGAGGCTGATTGGGGGCAGTGGGGTGCTTGCATTGGACTTGCAGCTTTGTCTTGGTTGACTGCTTTGGCTCTCCAAGTGTAGTGTAGTTTTTGGCAAGCAGTTGTCTAAGCAAAGATGCTCTGCTTCCTGAAATAGTAGATGATAATCATTGCAATAGTCCCCCAACTCCACCCCCACAAAAGAAAAGTATCTAAGATTCAGCCAATAGTTCCAAATCATTTTTAATACATGAATTTTTGTTTTAGGCGAAGTAAATATTAAATTTAGTGCTAAGGGATATCAATTCAGAAGAAAGGATCCAGTTAGCCTCTAACATGAGGTATGTTCAAGATCACAAGGATAAATAACCATTATTTGTATGAGAAGAACAACATAAAAATCATATTTCATTCAATAAGACAATTTATTCTAAATTTGGCCAACTGGAATATCAATTCATTTGATCTTATTTATATTTTGTCATATTTAACAGAACTACAATACAGAAGGCCTTAAGTCATACTAACTAAAATTAAAACAGTCCAAGCTAGGCCTAGAGTAACCTCATGACTACTCCCATATTAAAATCAAATGATATTTCCAACAATTACTTAGCTAGTATACATATAATGTGAACTTAGTACCTTCAAAAGGGTTGAAGATTCCAACAGAGACCTCATTAGCATTTGAGTGACCTTTCAGAACTGGTGCTAAGTATTAATAAATTGATACACATGTTGAAGAAGTGCAGAAATCGAATGCAAGTCCACAAGGATGTGTGACTGTGTGAGCAACATATTAGAAAGAGGAGAGAGAGGTAACAAACTTCTATCTGCTTACTGTTGGGGGAGCATTTACAGGCAACAATAAACTAGAGTCATCAGACCCCAGTGCCCATTTTATGAGACAGTACATTATTATCTGAAAAAAGAAGCCAAAGCCAAAATATCCTTCATTATGCTCCTCCATTTCCAGCTGAGCTTACAAGCTGAATTTACAATGAAGTTGATGATAGTAGCTGCAATTTAAAAGATAAGTCCTCAACAACCAGCTAACAATATAAAGATTATCTCTAGCACAGATTCATTGGACTACAAAAAAAGGAAGAGAAATAGCAAAATCCAATTGTGCAACCTGTACCGTATTTTACCATTATATATATCCATAGTAACAATTTATCAAATGCTTGGAGTGCTTACCTTTATACCCTCTACCACAACTTGTTCAAGTCTCTCCTCATTTGCCAATGGCATTGCCCATCTTACTGCAGAGGCTTATCCCACGTCTGATTGCTCTGCCATTCCCCTCTTGATTTCTGACAACCACAGCCAAGCCTACATTATTTTGATCACACGACGCATCGAAGTTAAGCTTCACCAATTGATCAGGTGGTTTGGTCCAAGCACTTTCCCTTTTTTGCTCTCTAGTTCGCCTTGTAGTCCTAAGTGATCTCAAGTTAGAGTCATACTGTGTGTTAAGACGATGGGCTAGCTGATTTATGCTTTCTTTAGTCTTTAAAACCAGAGCTTTAACACGTGCATCCCAAAGGATTTTCATCGCCACTATTGCATACAGTGTGAATTCATCTTTGGTGACTCTTTTTGCTAATAATTTCTTTGGGGGGTTAGCTATTCGTTTAACGAACTCCTTTACAGATTTAGCTTGGATCATTTCAATGCGAAAACCCCATCTACCACCATACCATATTCCTTTGACATAGGGACAACATTGAAATAGATGCAAGGCTGAATCTTCTGCTATTTCACAAAGAGGGCAATAATTGGCATTTTGGGTTTCAGAGTGTCCAACCATCTCTTGCTCAAAGGGAAGAACCTCTGCAGCCACTCTGGATAAAAATAACTTTAATCTTTCATCAAAAGATGCTTCTTTTAATACCTTATCTGTAGTAGAATTCCGTGGGGGACATATGCATGCCACATGGACCCCACACCCTCTTATTGTAACTTCTACTAATCCTCTATGGTTATTTGAAATTTCACACCGAAGAGTAACATCATTCCGATCGCCTAAAATTATGTGTTTCAATAAGTTATATCTAACACTTACATAATGAAACCACCTAAAATTTAATGAATCAAGTAGAAATTGACATCTCGTGAGCCTTTCTTCAAAACCATTAATGAACAAGTAGACAGAATAATAAAACACTTGAGATGATAATGGCACATTAACCTTGCGTTTTATGTTTAAAGCAACACATAAAGCAAATGATGGAAATTTCTGACCAACTGAGAATGATATGGAACTTCCATGACTCCGATGGTTGAACCACTTTGGAATTGTAGTTCCTGGAAGTGCAAGGCCATAAGAAGACCACTTAGAAGTGAAGTCCAATTCAGATGAAGAGCCCAATTCAGATCCAAACTCCTGATGTGATGATCCCATATTAGAATAACCACATACTAAATTCCGTGGAAGCCCTATCACATCTCCAAGCTGCTTGCAATTAACAAAATTTCAGTTCAACAAATTCAGTAAGGAAAGTTAACCAAAATTGTTTTTTTTTTTATATATAAATTAGAGAGATACCTGACTAAATAACCTTCTTCTACATCGTGAATCCAACGAATTGCACCCTATTGCAGACACAATTCTTATACAAGGTGGAAGCCTTGGAATTTCCTGAAGGTTTCGGCAATTGTGAATGGCAAGGATCTCTAATTCCGGACATCTGTGTGCAATTTCAGGGAGGGTAGTGATGTTGCTGTTAACGAAACCTAAATATTGTAATTTGGGGAAGCAACCAGAAGTACCCCTGGCTTTTGGAAAATTTTCACAATCATACAAAACGAGGTCCCTAAGATTTTGTAAATTAGAGATGTTACTTGAATCTTTCACGTTTTTTAAACTTATACGCAAGGTACGAAGGCTAATGAGATATCCTATTGATGAAAGCAACGCTAATATTTCTATTCTTTGCAGAAGACTTCCACACCAATTAAAAGAAAACAATTTAAGAGATTTCAACCGGAGGTTTCTTGGAAAAATTCTAATATTTTGGCATCCACCGAGATTCCAATATTCAAGCTCTTCAAGAAGTCCATTAGATTGATGAACCTCAACTAAATTTATGCATCCATAAAGGACTACCTTCTTTATGTTTGGAGAAATCACTGATAAGTCAGGTACCTTTGTAATATTTTTACAATAGTTGAAATTCATATATTTTAATGTTTCGAACCGACATCTCTGCATAAGAAGGTTTTTGAAATTTATTAGTAAGAAGAAAGCAAACTTTAAAATGATAGGCTAAGAGCATAGATTAATAAATGATCAATAATGAATTATAATAGACATTTTTTTTCCTTTAAAAAAATATAATACACTTTTTTTAAAATAAAAATGTTAAAAAGTATAATAAGTTTTACTACAAAAATCTTACAAACTCATGTAGCAATGAATATATATATATATATATATATATGTTAGTTTCAACCTATGATGTCATGAAAAAATGAGCATATCGCAATGAATGTGATTGGTGTCAAATAATTTATTGATTTGCATCCATTGACTTATCATGGTTGTGTGAACATTATTTAATATTTGTGCACAATTTTAACTTTATTTGTGGAGAAAATTACATGAAGTCCAACCAACCAACTGATGAATCCTAACTAAATTTATGCATCTATAAAGCTCCAACTTCTTTATGTTTGGGGTAGTCACTGATAAGTCAAGTACTTTTCTAATATTTTTACAATGTATGAAATCCATATATTTTAACGTTTCAAACCGACATCTCTGTAAAAGAAGAATTTTTTGTTTTTTTTTTTAAATTTATTATCAAAAAGAAACAAAATAAGGCTAAGAGCTTATTTTTTTAAAAAAAAAAAGGCTAAGAGCATAGATTAGAAAATAATAACTCTTTTTATTTTTATTTTCTGAGCAACAGATATAATAACTGTTCGATTATGAATTATAATATACACTTTTAAAATAAAAATGTTAAAGGTACTACAATTTTATAAACATAAAGCCTTCAAACTAATGTAGCAATGAATGTGATTGGTACGTTTTAACCACCTCACAAATGAATATTTGAATTATCTCTTTATAATTTATGACACATTAGTTTATAAGTTCAATGTAGTAAAACTTGTAATATCTATAGCACAATTCTTTTTTTTTTTTTAAGCATTTGTCAATAGTTCATTGATTTGCACCATAAATTTTTTATGGTTACGTGTACAATTTTAAATATTTGTACACAATTTGATTTTATATATTAAAAAAAATTATAGAAAATATATTTTATATAGTATTAAATGCATGGTTTTGTTTTAGCAACCAAAAAAAAAAAAATGCACCTTAACTAATTCTCTAAAGGTACTCATGAACAAAAATACCTAAAAAGAATTTATAAATGCTATGATTATACCTCGAAATGCTCGTCCAATTCAATGTGGCTCCTTTTCATGTTAAGTGCAACAAGTTTTGTTGGTTCATAGGTGGACGGCAAGGACGATAAAGGAAATTTATTCCAATCAAGCAACCTTAACCCATTGGGAAGATATTTAAGGTCTTCACAAATTACATTGCGCATTGTCAAATATTTGAGCCTTTTCATCTTTCCAAGATTCAATTGCATCTTTCTTGGATGTGGCAAGGACAATGTTATGCCTCGAATTTCATCTAATCCCTAATTGGACAAAGAATCACATGAGACAACAAAACACATGATTATTAAATTTAAAACAAAATCATCTTCAACATTAAAATGATAAATCAAACATAATGACAAAAAATTATTCATATTTGCATTGCAAGAAAAGGAAAAGGTAAATCAAAAGGACTTATACCGTATCTTCATTTAAAACTTCGGGAGCATCCTCATAACACAATAGCCTTCTATTTTTTTTTGACACTTTTGATTCTTGTCGAGCAATTTCCAAACCCATTTGTTGTATTAAGTCATGCATCAATAATTTGTCACCTTCTGTAATGACTATGAGAGATTTATTGATAAGTTTTTCAATATCATAGTATGGGTCATGAAAATTGCTACTTTGTAATATATCTACAACCAAATTCTTGTAGAATCCTTTAAAAAAACATGCAATATCAAGGAAAATATCCTGTTGAATTTGGTCCAATCCATCGTAGCTTATTTTAAGTACTTCTTGAATATCCGAATTAGGAATTCTTTTGTACTTATCTAATGCACTTTTCCAACATTGTAAATTTTTGTCATATAAATCAGCACCTATTATTTTTAAAACTAATGGAAGTCCTTTGGCATAACCTATAAATTGGTGTACGAGCTCAGAATAATCTTCTATAGGCTTGTTTCTTTTTAGTGCATGTTGACAAAAGAGTTCACGAGATTCACATTCATCTAATTCCTTAACCCCATAGTAAAATAAATGACAATCTTCTTGCAAAGTACATAGCAACTTTTTCTCTCTTGTTGTGATAATAATTCTACTTCCGGAAGCAAACCAATTGCAATTTCCAAGCAAATTTTCTACTTGTTCTAATTTGTCCACATCATCTAGAATTAAAAGAATTTTTTTGTACTGAAGCTTTTCCATTATCACATTGATTCTTTTAGCTATACCATGCACTTTCAATTTTCCAGCCCTTAAGATCTCATAATAAAGTGCCTTTTGTAGTTCGAGTACACCATCATTTGTTTTTGAGTTTTCTCTAACATCCTCTAGAAAGCTACTTCCTTCAAAACGATATGCAATTAAGTTAAAAATAGTTTTTGCAATTGTTGTCTTACCTATTCCAGGAAGACCATGGATCACTAACATGCGAACATCGCTTGACTCAATATCTAACAGACAACTTATTTCCTCTATGCGAGAGTCTATTCCAACTAGGTATTTAGCAACAAATACTTGTGTACGATTTAATTTAGCACAGATCTCTTCTAAAATTTCTTCGATAAATCTAAATTGAGAGTGGCTGCCAATCACAAAGCATTTAAAACATGTTAGAAAATAGAAATATGATCTTGAATTGAATTCTAAACGTTTATTTGTGAACTACTACATAAATTTTGTTAGTTAAATTAAATGACACGTAATTCATAGATTTGAGAACTATCATTACGAACTTTTTTTTTTTTAGGTCAAACATGGACTTTAGGCTTTTAGCACAAAGATGCATGGAATATTTGCTTTGGAAAGGAAACAAACTCATTGAATATCCACTTCTAACACTTGAATGAATTTATTATAAAATTTAGGGGAAATTTTCTAAACATAACATGAGAGAAGTTTCAAATTAATTGATAAGAGTATCTATCATATATTCTTCCCTTTCAATCACTGAACCTTATATCCTATTTAGCTCACTACTAAAATATACGATCAAAATATAAATTTTTTATAATCTCTTTTCTTTTCTTTTCTTTTCTTTTTTTAAATAAAAAGGCAAACAAGAAGGATTTTTTTTTTTTGGGTTGTTTGTTTAGCAATAAAATTAATTGGTGATAACAAAGTAGAGATTAAACACATACTCATTTTTGTAATGCCAACCAGATATATGGCTGGCTTCATTTAGGGTTGCCCTCCATCTCTGCACCTTCTCTTTATTATCCTTGAATTTTTTTTCATGCTTTGCGAGTGCTTCTCCAAACTTTTCATGTCGGTTACGTACATCTGATGGATCCACCTTATAGAAAACTGGTAACACCACTTGGCCATTATTCTTACACTCAAGAATCTTGACAAGTTCATCCAAACACCAAGTGGAAGATGCATAATTTTTAGATAATACAATTATCG
This sequence comes from Castanopsis chinensis, assembly GCA_032878915.1. Classification (NCBI taxonomy): domain Eukaryota; kingdom Viridiplantae; phylum Streptophyta; class Magnoliopsida; order Fagales; family Fagaceae; genus Castanopsis; species Castanopsis chinensis. Next base: position 6,513,345 of record JAVQMG010000133.1, read on the forward strand.
AAATCTTTGAACTTTCAATAGCTTCAAGAAGTTCAGCAGAAATTTTTTCTCCTCTTGGAAGCTCATCATCCATGAAAGTGTTAATACCATTATAACGCAAAATACCATTCAAATGGCTGGTAAAACCATTGCGGGTATCTTCTCCTCTGAAACTCAAGAACACATCATATTTGCATCGTTGGGTGAAAGAGGAAGAGGAGGTTCCTCTGGTGGTCGAAAGGGCCATTGTGATTTTGATGCAAAGATAGTTGAGAAAATCTAAAAGGAAGAGGAGAGGAGAAAGAAAATAAAGAGGTGACGAAATTAAAATTATAAGAGTTTAAGATGCGAAGTGAATGAGAAATAAAAAATGAGAGATATTTCCCAATGGTTTTTTGAGAAAGAACGAGAATTGGCTGAGAATGAGAGAGTCAATGAATTGAGTTTTAGTTGTTGTGATGCTAGGCTAAAATAAGTAGTATTTTTTTGACTGGTAAGTGGTTTTTTTTGGGTACACGCGCTTTCTTTGATCCAGGAGAGTTCGAAGAAATCTCTTTGCAATATCATAATAATAAAATAATGTGGGCCAAAAATTTAAAACGTGTTGAATGGGTCTCAATGATCCATTTCATTTGTTTATGGGACCTATTTCATTAGTTTATTATATATGGGAGACTAGAGGTCCATTTGAATATAGCTGAAAATTAAAAACACTCTAGTAAAATAGTTTTTAAATATATAAATAGTACAGTGAAATTTATTTTTAATATTTTTTTTAATAAAGTAGGGGTGAATTCTGTAAACAGTGTATAAACAATGTATAAATAGGGCCAAAATGGCCAAATACCACAAATTTCAAAACTTAGTAGCAAAAAAACACTGTTTCGGAAATAAAAAAAATAAATAAAAAAGCTTCTGCTACTGAGTTTCTTAAACTCAGAGTTCTAAATGGTACTCGAGACTAAGAAACTCAGCAGTACCAGAGTAGTTAGAGATAACCGTGGCACTGCTGACAATAATAATTTTTTTTTTTGATTTAAAAAAATAATATGGTATCTTTGAGCGTTTGGTAAACTTTGGAGTTCCATGCAACACAGTACTCGACTATACCAAAAGTACCAAAGAAAAAAAATTATGTTTATTTTTATTTCTAAGGTACTCGAGTTTGGTGAAAATACCTGCAACTCACTTTAAAACTGAGTTCCTTATAACTTTTTTTTTTTTTTTTGTATAATCGGCAAATAAACATAAACATAAACATAAACATAAACATATTTTTAAGTTTTTATTAATTTAAATAGAAGCATTATAAAATAGATTTTAATTTCAAAATATGAATTAATTTCTACATTAATTAAAATTGTTCACTGTTTTTTCATAAAAATTGTTCACTGTTTTCTCTTTAGCATTATTTAAAATATTGTTCACTCTCTTTTTTGCGTAAATTATTTTATGTTCACTATTTAAAAAATTATTAACTGTTTTTTCATAAAACACCAACTAAAATCGTGTTTTATAAATTTAAACGCCAGATCAGAATGCTTTTTCGTGCTTAAATTTCACAATAATCGAATTTGGTTTTCTGCAACGATGAAATCTATTTCTACATTAATAAAATTTTCTCTCTGTACATCACGTTTACTGTATATTCGAATCTGCATACTACATTCATAAAATCTGTTTTCTGTATTAATTAAAACCGTTCATTGTTTTCTCATAAAAATTGTTCACTGTTTTCTGCAAAATTTATTTCTATGATTTTGCAGAAAACCAAATTCGATTATTGTGAAATTTAAGCACGAAAAAGCATTCTGATCTGGCGTTTAAATTTATAAAACACGATTTTAGTTGGTGTTTTATGAAAAAACAGTTAATAATTTTTTAAATAGTGAACATAAAATAATTTACGCAAAAAAGAGAGTGAACAATATTTTAAATAATGCTAAAGAGAAAACAGTGAACAATTTTTATGAAAAAACAGTGAACAGTTTTAATTAATGTAGAAATTAATTCATATTTTGAAATTAAAATCTATTTTACAATGCTTCTATTTAAATTAATAAAAACTTAAAAATATGTTTATGTTTATGTTTATGTTTATGTTTATGTTTATGTTTATTTGCCGATTATCAAAAAAAAAAAAAAAGTTATAAGGAACTCGAGTTTCTTAAACTCGAGTTCCTTACAAGGTACTCGAGTTCACCAAACTCGAGTACCTTAAAATAAAAATAAACATAATTTTTTTTCTAATTGGTACTCGAGTTTGGTATAGTTGAGTACTGTGTTGCATGGAACTCGAGTTTACCAAGCTCGAGTACCATATATTTTTTTAAATGCACAATTCCATGTCAGCAGTGCCACGGTGGTTCTTGGTACCAGTTTCTTAGTTTGAGTAAACCATTTGAGTGAGAGTGTTAAGAAACTGTTTCAGTACCAGAAAAGTGGTACTTCCCTATTTATTTCCGAAACAGTGTTTTTTTGCTACTAAGTTTTGAAATTTGTGGTATTTGGCCATTTTGGCCGTATAAATAGTATATAAACAGTATCAAATATATATAAACGGTAAAAACTGACCGCTGAAATGACTTTTCAGTGAAATAAAAAAAATAAATAAAAAAGCTGAAAACGCTGAGGGACGTGGGACGCAGCTGCTCTATCCAAACCAAGCCTAGGACTAACATATCAGCAGACAGACGGATTAGTTAGAGATAATATTTTATATTCTAATCAATAATAATTTTTTTTTTTGATGGCTAACCAATAATATTTTATCTTTGGCGTTTGGACTTTGGATTTTGGACTCAGGAAAGTACAAAGAAATATCCGCTGGGCCGAGTGTAAAATACGCTGCATTTCACTTTCAAATCTGGTTGAATTTATCTGTATTCTGTATGACCCAATAAACAATCAATTATACTTTGTCTTTATGAAATGCATATATTGAAATCTTTGAGTCTTTCTACTACCCAGGAAAAAAAAAAAAAAAAAACGTTGAGTCTATATTGGTTGGTGATGTAATTATGTTATACAGAGTTTTTTTTTTTTTTTTTTTGAGAAGCATACATACAGTTATGATGACTGATTTGGTCCAATTGAATTCGATTAAAGGTATGTGCTATTGTGTGTTTGTATATTATAATACATTAAGAAGTCAAAAATATATATATATGAGAAGGGTAATGAATGTCCTAAAAGTATTAGTGTAAGAATTACTTTTAGAAATATTTTATTTTTTTAGATAGTTTAGAAATATTTAATGAGAAAATAATACTTAAAACAATTAATTTTTCTGACAGTTTTTTATCATTCTCATGAAAATGATGTTTAAAATTTTCTTAATATGGTTTATTAAAAATTGCTCTAAGGACACGTGTTACATGACTCTTATAATATTATGATATTTCTACATTGTGGTGCTATGGTAATTTCCAAGTTGTAAAGAGTGTAGTAAATCACCACCAGTGTGAACATGCTAATTTTTTTTTTTTAAATGGAAAAAATGGTTTCATGATGTTCGTAGATTCAGTAAGGTTGTATTCAAATCTATCAATGCCTTAAAATTAAGGGTCTTGTTGATAGTTTGACTCCGGTATCATGTTAGGAAACACTAGCTTCGGCAGTCCCAATATTTGATTCACTGAGTGTAGCAATTTTTTTTGTTATTTACCATATGTTTGGTAAAATTTCAGTGAGACGTGTTATGTGTAATACTCTGTTTCAACTCAAGAATATATTATATTTGCATAGAAACAAAGTTTAGCTACAATATTGGTTGTAACCTAAAGTTAAAAACTTACTTAATATAATAAATATTATTATATATTTTGAAAATCTAACTGTTGAATTGCATATTCTTTACACTCTTAACACACATGTCAAATTTTATCTCAATCGAATATTATTTATTGTATAATCTATAAACTTATATTTTATGCATAATTTCAGATTACAAAAACTTGCAATTTAAACAATTTATTGATGACATAACTATTGATTTTTAATTTTCTATATATTTTGTAAACATGGAGGATATAAGAAAAAGATATACTCTAACGGTAGATTTATTAAAATTTACATTCAATAAAAAAATATTGAGTAAAATTGTACTTTAAAGCTATAACTAATTTTGTAGTTAAATTTTATCTTTTGCATAATAATGTGAAAGAGGAAGAGTCTCCTTTTTTTTGGTAAGAAAAGTCATTGTGATTTGAATAAACGGTTAGATGATCTGAAAGGAAGAAAAAAAAAATGCGGTAACTTAGGTAAAGGGAAGTATAACTTAATGAAAGTAGGATATAATTTCCTTTCTCTTTTTGACCACCTCACTCATTTTTGTTTACTTCGTCCTTTCTCTTTAAACTTTACCATATGAATTCACTTTCACACTTTTTCATAAAATATAACTTAAAGAAAGTAGGATGCAATTTTCTTTCTCTTTTTTGACCATTCCACTCATTTTTGTTTCCTGCGTCCTTTCTCTTTATTCTTTCTTCTCTACTTTTTCTTTTTCCTTTTTGACTGCCTTCCTCTTCTTATTAGGCAATGTATTTGTATTTGCATAGGGTGATACTGTTAAGCGGTGGCAATGGGGGACAGCTGGGTAATGAAGGATAGGCCACAAAGAATTGGGATGAGGTTATATATATAATTTTTATTTAGTAATTATTTTGGAGGCCATGGCCTATGGCGCAAACGTGGGTGAAATTCCCACTGATCATACAATCCTTTTTGATAATCATCATACAATCCTTATCCAAGACAATACAAAATATATTCATATAGTACTTGTGCTTAAGATATTATAGAATATATATATATATATATATATATATATGAATAATGACATAAAATAATGTTTGTGCTGTAAAATTGCACAACTCGCATATGTGACGAATTGTGAGTAATAAAGAAGTGACCTTATATAGATTCACTATTATCTTTTTATCACTCATAACTTATCATATGATCGAGTTGTGACACAAATTATACTACTTTATGTGTCACCAACATAGCTCTAATGATATGTGGGCTCACGTGTAACAAATTGGAGTGTTTTGCATTGTGATGTGTGAGTGAGTCAGGATAAGCTATCCCGAAAATCCATAGCCCCATCATACATGTAGTTGTACTTGCATAGGGTGATACTGTTAAGCGGTGGCAGTAGGGGACAGCTGGGTAAGGAAGGATAGGCCATAAAGAATCAGTGTTGGTCTGCATCAACACGTAGATTTCTTAAGGCAAATTATTGTTGCATCTGCTGGATTACACACTATTATACCCTTTATATATATATATATATATATATATATATATAAATCTAAAATTTAAAGTATAGAATTTATTATTGTTAGGCTTTAGTTGAGTCACGTTTGTGACCATTTCACCTACTTATTTTCAATTATTTCTCTCTTCTTTTTTGACTCTTTTTATTTATTTATTTATTCATTTTGTAGTTTAGTGTTAGAGCATTCACACTAGCCTATTCATAATCTTCTAAAATAGAAGAAAGTACAAAATTTACACATTTTGAAGAAAAAAACACCCACATCAATGGGTGTTAAAATGTGCAAATATGTGCAAAAGGATAAAAGAGCTACAGTAACTGTGTATATTTACACGGTTACTGTAGCTCTTTTATCCTTTATTTTATTATTTATCTTTCTCTCCTCTCTGCTCTCAACTCTCTCAGCTCACAACTCTCTCTTTCAACCGTGTCTTCTCACTCTCACCTCTCTATCATTTCATCTCTCCCTCAGTCCACCAATTTCACCTCAGTCCATCGATCTCACTCTCACACCATCGATCTCACTCTCACAAATCTCACTCACCGCCGATACGATCTCAACAGGAAAACAACGCCATGGCGGAGCTTAGATGGTACGATCTCACTCACACGAGACCCAGAAACGACGTTGTGGCGGAGCTCTCAGGGACGTGATCTGTAGGTTTTGGTGGGTATTGATATGTGGGGTATCGGGTTGATGGTGGGTTTTGATGGGTATTGATCCGTGGGTATTGATCAGATTGATGGTGGTTGAGATTTTGATTGGTGGGTTGAATATTTTGATCGGTGGGTTTTGATCTTGATCCGCTTGTTTTGATCTTGATTGGTGGGTGTGGCTCGACAGATTGGTGGGTGTGGTTTGTTGAAGGATGGGTTTGGGTATGGCTCGGTGGGTGTGGTTTGTTGAAGGATTTTGTTGAAGGGTGGTTGGGTGTGGGTGTGGCTCGACAGAGAAGACGTAGAGAGGAGAGGGAAGAAAATAATAAAAAATGTAAAAAGAATGAATATTTTATTGAATAAATATGTAGAATAGATAAATTGGTGTGATTGTTTTGTAAAAATGGACGTGTAAAATAAAAAAAAAAAGTAGGTTTTTTCTTATAAAATAGACAGAAAATTTGAACGAGTTGATGTGGTTGCTCTTACATTTCTATAACTTGTCCCCTTGCTTTTTACTTTTTTATCTCCCTACTACTATCAATATTAATATCACTCTTCCTTTATCCCTTCATCTTCCTTTCATTTTGACTATTCTTATCTCCATTCTCTTACCATAAATTTGCTATTCTCTCTCACCCTATACATATTTTATCACATAAAAAAGTTATTACTCTTTCTCTTTCTCATGTTTTTCTTTTTCTTTTTTGGTATCTTTACTTTATGTTGATGAATTTCAATGTTATTTAGAACTCTACTATTATTCTATCTCTCTCTCTCTCAATTTTTTATCCCTTTTTTGTGTGGATTTTTTTTTTAATATTTTACATCTTTACTTTAGGTGGATGAATTTGTGTGTTCTTTAGAACTCTACTTTAGGTTGATGCATACTCTACAAAAAGTAAATAGGATTAAATTGTATTTCACGCTCTAAACTTTTGAGTTTTGTGTTTTTAAGGTGTTATTTTTCTTTTCTTTTCTTTGATTGTCAAATGCTATCATATTGCATGATAAAGATAATATATAAAAATATAATGTTATTCAATTACATAACATGACTTGGATAATTTATTGTAACTATATTTTTTATTTTGACTATTCTTCTTCTCATCTTATTTTCTATAAATTTATCTAATTTAGGTCTCTCCCAAAAAAAATGTGATTATTCTCTTTTGCGATTATTTATTCTTTCTTGCAACTTAACTTTAGTTTAATGAATCATTCTACCTTTTTCATGACACTAATTTGGGTTAATATAAGATTTTGTGTGTGTTTTTGAGTTTTCCATCACAAGCCTTTTTTCTCTATCTTATAGCTTTTGTTTGATTTTTGATTAACATAATACTTAGTTATTTTAAAAGTGAAAATTAGAATTTATATCAAAATACAATCTTGCTATGTATTTGAACGTGTTTCTCAACTATTTAAGTAATATCAAATGTAATTTTGTGATGATTTTTTATTATTACGATATCTCATTTAAGAAATGAGAAATTTGAATAATATAAAAGAGTTTAGTTGTAAGAAAAGAAAAAATAAAAGAAGAAGAAGAAGGAAAACACAACGTACCATAATATAATTTGGAAAAATATGGACTACCTCAAAAAGAAATAATTTCAATCAAACACCTAAAATACTAAAATGATATATATATATATATATATATAGATAGATGAAAAATTATTTAAATTTTTTTTTATTTTTTTAGAGAGAACAAATTATTGCCCCTATATCGTCCTACATTGATATGAGATACCTATAACGACGAGGAGATTTTGCACACTGTTATAGAAAGCCCCGCTTGATCTAACAATGTGACCTGAGAATTATTCTATTTTGAAGTACATGGTTTCTGAAATATGCTAAAAAATCATACATGAGAAACTGTAAATTTTTTTGAAAGGCAGATAGTGGACAAGAGGAGATGGGGTTTGAAGTTTGAACCACATACATGAGGTATTACAAAAGATGCTATTGCCACTAAATTTTCACTTAAACCCGAGAAAACTATGAAACTTGTCTAGAAAAAATTATATGAGCTTCTTTTTTTCAAAAAAGGCCTTCAGGTGCCAAACTTGCAAGCCTGCTACTGATAAACAAACAATAAGGGAAAGAAAACTCAACAGGCCATCTTGTTGTTAGTTGTTTTGTTGAGCACCTGCATTTCTTCTTCTCTGAAATATAAATCATAAACAGCATTGGTTAAAAATGGATATCCCACTTTTCATGAACTGTAAAAGAAATACGATAAGTTTTCTTACCTTTCAAGGAGATAAAACATTTCCTCCTGAATGGAAATAACAGTATCATACATCTTCTTCAGTTCAAGTTCCATGAGCTGGCATTTAAAATGATGACAAGAGGATAAGTTCCTATCCATATTGTGAACACAACTTGTAGTATCTTTTTAAAAAAATTGCAACACAATGATAATTAAATTAACTAAAAATGAAAGTCAGAACTAACTATATTTCTAGCATGATTGCTAAGCAAGAAATGGACTCGAGTCTTGATAGCAGCCAATTTGGGCAAATAATGCATAAGGGTAAAACCCTGCCCAAGTTCAGAGAGACATCACTTAACTGAGATCAGCACTGGATAAGACATTCTCTCTCTCTCTCTCTCTCTCTCTCTCTCTCTCTCTCTCTCTCTCTCTCTCTCTCTCTCTCATAAGATAGAGACATGAAAATTACCAATTTAGTTCCACTTCCAATCCCAGTAATCAACTATCCAGATAAATCTATTCTCCAAAAAACTATCCATAAATAAAAATCCTTAATACCACATTACTAAACCCTGAAATTCAACATTCTCAATTCTCACTCATTTTACAAGCTTCAACTTCAAGCCCACCATCTAGAAAATCACTCAAATTTTCATCATCCAAAAAGCCAAACGTAAATAAAAACCACACCAACAACCTAACCACACAATCCCCAAAAAAAACACACACAATTACTAAAGTCACAACCATTTTCACATCTTACCTAAGTTCGAACATCTAAAAACAATTAAAAGAAAAAGAAAAAAAAAATACCCGAACGGAGACTTTGTGAAAGTCGGGTAAGGGTATGTCTTTGTTGGGATCGACAACGCTGTACTTGCCAACAGTCATGGAATTGACCTTTAACTCTTCGGCGATGCACTTTGTGCGACTCGATTTCAGCTCGAACCGAATTGATTCGGTTGTAAACGATAACAACCCATATGTTATTACAAGGATCAATAGCTTCTTCCGGGTTTCGATTTGAATCATAGCTAATAGTATCTGTGTTTTTTGTTGTTTTTTGTCTTTTCTTTTTTTTTTAAAGGTTGCTTTGGTACTATGCTTCTGTTAAGTTTGGACAATTTTTGTGTGAGAGAGAGAGTTGAAAATGTCGAATCGAGAAGGAGAAGTTTGAAGGGAGTGTTTTGGGCTTGTGACACGCGGCGAGATGCCATTATTCTTAGACTCAAGAATCTTTAGAGAATACAATTAACGAAATCTTTGAACTTTCAATAGCTTCAAGAAGTTTGGAAGCTCATCATCCATGAAAGTGTTAATACCATTAAGACGCAAAATACCATTCAAATGGCTCGTAAAACCATTGCGGGTATCTTCTCCTCTGAAACTCAAGAATACATCGTATCTGCATCGTTGGGTGAAAGAGGAAGAGGAGGTTCTTCTGGTGGTCGAAAGGGCCATTGTGATTTTGATGCAGAGACAGTTGAGAAAATCTAAAAGGAAGAGGAGAGGAGAAAGGAAATAAAGATGAGACGAAATTAAAATTGTAAGAGTTTAAAAAGCGAAGTGAATGAGAAATAAAAAATGAGAGATATTTCACAATGGTTTGGTTTTTTTGAGAAGGAACGAGAATTGGGTGAGAACGAGAGAGTCAATGAATTGAGTTTTAGTTGTGGGAACTGAGAAGGGTAGAGGCAGAGAGAATTGAGGAAGGGGGTGGCTGAAGAAAAGAAACGAAGATCGAAGATGTGGTTTTTATATCATGCTATTAGGGTTTTAAAAAATTATATAGGCAAAAAAAATCCCCACGCGAAATCTCGTACCTGCGATGGGTTAGCCAACACACAGGGAGCATACCGTTAAGGCACTAATCAGCTATGTCTAAAATTTACATAAATATATATATGTTCGGTTTGTTCGGTTCCAGTGTACAATTTCTTGGAGCTGTCACGGAGAAGAAGCCCTTGATGTTAATTACCGAGTACTTACGAGGGGTATATAAATGCTTTTTTTTTTTTTTTTTCTTTTTCTAAATTTAAAAAAGGGTTAGGATAATAGAATCATAATTGTGTGGTTTGAAGTTCTTGCTCGTGATTTAAAGAATGTACTTATAGAGACACCTTCCTTAATTGTTGCGTTCATCTGCTGTTTTAGGGTGATCTCCATCAGTACCTCAAGGAAAAAGGTTCACTTGGTCCTTCAACAACTATCAACTTTGCATTGGACATTGCTAGGTACTACAAGTTCTAACTACTTCTGGAAGAATGCCATACCTGAACCCCATTGTTATAGATTGTTGGTTATTGTTGGGGAGATAAATTCCTTGGAGAGACTCCTTGAGTAGTTGATATAACATATAGAGACATGCTTAATCCAAAAGGCTTGAGCCCAATGGATATGAGCTCTATTATGTTATATTTATCACTCATTTTTCTCATCATTATTCAATGTGCGACTTCACTCACACGTATATACCCAACAATTATTGCATCTATGTTTGTAAATAATTGTTGCACTTAACTAGAAAAGTTCATTTTAGTTTCAATCTTTTTTTGAGGTTGTATGAACTAATTTTGTATAGAGAGATACGTACCCAGAACTACATTCATTAATTACAATTAATTGGGCTGCTATGGATCCTCATCAACTGAAGGGAAGCGGAGAAATGTGGAAAAAAATTATACATGCATGCACACGTGTGAACACGTGTATGCGTGGCAGTTGCATTGATTGGAGTTCTGCTTCTGCTTAGATCATCCTCTTTTTTGGACATCTGTTTGTGTATTAAACTCAATCTATCGTTTGTTATTAAAAAAAAGAAAGAAACGAATTTACAAACTCAAGTGAGTTCAATTGTTATGCTAGTCTAATTTCTATTATCTTGTGTGGGCAGAGGCATGGCTTATCTTCACAATGAGCCAAACGTCATAATTCACCGGGACCTAAAACCAAGGTGAGTTTATTTTATTTCAGATTTTGGTGGGCATATTAACTTCTTTATATTTTGCTGGTGACTACTGATGTCATGCTCTAATCAGTATTCTAACATATCCTTGTAATTAGGAGATTATTAGTCTTCACAGGATGAAATGCTGTTTTCCCCAATTGAAGTGGTTACATTTTATTTCTTTTGTTCTGATTTTCATCATCAAGAACATGTAGCTGGCCAGACGTTCATTTTATTTTACCTGATGAAATATGTTTATAAATTTCAGGAATGTTCTTCTAGTCAATTCCAGTGCAGACCATTTAAAAGTTGGAGATTTTGGACTAAGCAAGCTCATCAAGGTTCAAAATACTCGTGATGTTTATGAAATGACCGGAGAGACTGAAAGTTGTGAGTGTCTCTGATAACTTCTGTATATTGAAATACGATTTACAATACTAAAAACTTTATTATTTTTACCCTTCTTATGGGTGTGGAAATGAAACAAAAGACCGGTATATGGCTCCTGAAGTTTTCAAGCACCGGAGATATGATAAGAAGGTTGATGTCTTCTCTTTCGCAATGATACTTTATGAGGTAATTAATGCTTGCTTCTGTAAGGATTTGAGATAAGATCTCAAAGTACTTGAAATTGGTTCTAATTCATAATGTTCCCAACTAATCCAGATGCTTGAAGGGGACCCACCACTTGCAAACCTTGAGCCTTATGAAGCAGCAAAATATGTGAGTGAGGGAAACAGGCCTACATTTCGCTCAAAAGGATATATCCCTGAATTGAGAGAGTAAGTTTGTTGTGAAAATTTTATCAACCACAAAGTTGCTTCTTTTGTCATGCATGCATGGCCCAACTATGAATCATATTTTTTTTTCCTAATAAAATGAATCTAAGATTTTTCTGCTGTATAATCGTTAATAATTTGACTCAACAAAGCTTTACCCAAACTAATTTTTAGCTGCACAAATTATTATTGTCGTCATTCGATTCTGTCTTGGTACACATATTTCCTCTTTTCCTTTCTCTTCTTTTCTTGTGGTCTAGGTACATGAACTGTTGAAATTATCAGCCACCTTTTTGCCAAAAAAAAAAAAAATTGTCAGCTGTCTTGTCTTCCTTACAGCCTTGTCTCGTGTTCTTTTTCATCTCCCTGTTGTTCCTGCAACACCTTCAACAGAACTAATCTCTTCTAACTGGTCCATTGACTAATTTTGTTCCATGAGAAAACCATTGTTGCTGATCTTGCATTGTATTGGTACTATCACTAATTCCTGATTGCTTTCATATCTTATTGTCCTTGTTTTCCCAATCCCGACTTGGCGTATGCTTTTTAGCTATGTGCAATTGCTTATTCTTTTCTCTTGACATCTACTTGTTTGAACTGTGCCTCTTTGATCTCTCATTTAGCATAGATAATGCTTTTGAGCAAATAACTTTTTGGTAGATTGAAGAAATCCATAAAACCCATTATAGCAAATAATTGTGGATTCTTATCAGCCAAATTGGTTATCTTATGGTCATTAGTTAAACTATCTTCATAACATTTTCATTAATTTGCATTAGCAATTTCTGATCTTCTTCTTAGACTCTGACACCGTTCTCAGTAGATTTATTTGCCTGCATTCAGCATTTATGCAATCTATTCAACCAAAACCATGTCATGTTGTTCAACATGCATTAGGATGCTGATTTACAATTGGATACTCTGTTATTTTTTAGAAGAAAAGCACTGTTGTTATATGAATAAAAAAACTTTTGTAAATATTATCCTAGATATACACTAGAACTTGAACAATCAGATTGCTAATCTCTTTTCATATTCAATGGTTTTAGATTAACAGAGCAATGTTGGGCCCATGACATGAACCAAAGACCTCCTTTCTTAGACATCCTCAAGAGGCTTGAGAAGATAAAGGAAAATCTACCGAATGACCATCACTGGAACATATTTAATACATAAAAATTCAAGTCCAATGGCATGGTCTGTATGTGGATGATATATTTTTACCATTTCTGCTCCTGTACTCTTCCAATTGAGCAGATGGGGGGATTGTGAAGGGCCTCAAGTGGGCAATTTGTGAGAGTAATAGCTCTGACTGGTTTTCCAATATTCTGGTCAGATTCTTATCATGAATGGAGCAGGTAATGTTGATTACTTTTCTCAGACTCTAAGACTCGTCATGTTTTGTATTGATCTGAACCAACCTATCCAAGAGTCTTATCCAAATTAACATATATGTAGAATGTTTCATCCTTTGACTGGATTTTCTTCATTTTGTCTTTCATTTGTAATCTGCTTCTGGTCCCGAAGTGTATTTGAGAAAAGAGCAACATAGAATTTTTTTCTGCTCTTTATTGTTCTCTCTCAACAGTTATAGATTAAACCTCTTCAGAGTTACTAGGATCTTTGTGTAAAGGATGGATTTGCAGATTGTGAAGATGTTAATTTTTCTGGACCATTATAAAGATGGTACTGCTGCATGTATTGTTGTACTAGTTTTTTGTTTCTTTCTTGGGACGAAGAGGATGGTGATATACAAGTCACGCTTGTAGTACTTGAGCTAGCTATTATTGTGATGGGCTGATGGCCAGAGACTTAAATGCGGAATGGGGCTTGGTTATCCTGGGCTAGGACACTGCGGACCTATCTGTTGTCTGTGGATTACATGATGATGTGATGCACAACTTTGTGTTCGGGGCTAGCTTATAAGCTAGCTTTTTGTTTTTTAACATTTATATACAACTTTTTAAAATCTTTATTTTTTCTTCATATTTTTAAAATATAAGTATACTTTGGCATACTTTAAATAAAAAATTAAATAAGTTGTTCTCAAACAAATACTAAGACTTCTAACCAAGTTCTATTAATTGGCTGGCTTTAATGATTCTAAAAGCCTTGTGGCTCAACTTGGTCTCACCCAGATGGAAAATATGTTTTTGAATGGAATCCTTCACCCTATTTGTTGTGAAAAAGAAAAAAAAAAAAACACTATTAATAAATAATTTTAAATTTAATATTTTTTTATTAAAAAAAAAAGGAAATTAGATTTACATACATGTGGTTAGACTTGTTTTGACTTTGACATCTGTGATTTGAAAATCGTTACTTTGCCCTCTTGACATGGTCCTTGTTAGACAACTGTTACCAACATTTTTCCTTGCCATTAGAAAGTACATTTTGACACAAAAACATAAAAGAAGACATATCAAATACCTCTCCAAAAAAGCTTTTTCACACCATTTTCATGCACTCGCTAAAGTATTCTCTCATACAATTGCCTGCATTGTGTGCTCACTTTCTTTTGTCAATCTCTTCCGTACCCCTTTTTGTCTTTGATGAATAGTCTGTGTGTGTCTTTGTGGATTAATTTATACACAATAACAAAACAAAGAATAAGTAGTAGTAGTAATCTAATCCATCTTCATAACAAACACAGTTAGTTAATACGCGTCACTCTCTCCTATCCATCATATCTAGCTAGCCTAAGAACAACCCAGGCCTAATGCCTTTTTTATGAGTTTCTAACCACAAAAAACAAGGTCTCCTTTATAATTTTTTTCGAACTCCATTAGTTTTTCCAATCTCAAAAGAAGAAATCGCTTCAGCAAGAGAGTTGATGTCAGACGTGGGCCTATGTTTTTGTCTTCAGTTTTTTTTTCTTTCAATGGTTTTCTTCCTCCCAGTACTTGGTGGTTTTATGCTTCAGTGTGAGATGTGGACTGTGGAGAGATCTGAAGCAGTGAAACCATTGTTTTTTTTTTTTTTTTTTTTTTTTTTTTTTTTTTTTTTCCTACTAGCCAAGGAAAAAATAAAGAAACAAAAGTTGGTGTTTTTATAATTAGGTATTTAACTAGACACATGACTGAAATTTAAGAAATGTACATAAGAAATAGTACAAATCTGTGAAAGTCGATCCAATAACATAGATTTTGCCTATTGATTTGCTCTAAATCTTGTGTTAATGAATCCTAGGAAAGTGGTGTGAGAAAGTTTTCTTGAGAGGTGTTTGATTTGTTTTCTTTTTGTGTTTGTGTTCAAATGTGTTTTTTTAACAGCTACTGGAGAGGTAGGTAACAAATCCCTAAGAACACTAGCAATGGGGAGTGTAAACACCCCCCGTTGTTATTTTACATTCAAAACCTCAAAAATGCTGCTCCATCCGGATATGGGTTCTTAAAATATTTTATAACTTGTGAGTAGTTGGTTCTTATATATAGAACCAACTGTTCACTTGGATGTAAAAAAGAAAAAGAAAAATACTATTATTTTTATTGAGAAAGGCGAAGAGATGAAAAAGAAATGAAAGGGGAGAGAGAAACATGATTTTTTATATTATTTGATGTTGTAGTTTATATTAATTTATTGAATTGTATATAAAAATAGAAACTGGGATGTTAGGTGAGTTGTAAAATGAGATGGTAAAATAGATAAAGTAAGTTTTGAGGTTGTAAAATAGAACTTTTTTGGAATCCCAAATGGGAATGCTTTAACAAAAACTACCTTAAGTGGGTAAAGTGACAATTTTTAAACTTTAAATGACAAAGTTAAAATGGGCCTAACCATAAGTGGTTTAAGTCTAATTTCCCCTATAGATTATAGATTTTGAGTAACTCTAAATGCACAATATTTGCGCAACAATTCATTTATGGTAAGTTGTTATTAGTAGATAAAAAAATGATGTTCGTTGTTGGCCCAAATTAGAACCAATAACAGCTTATTACCTAAAATTTGTTGTAAAATTATTGTGTACAAATATTACTCCATAAATGATAGGGATAGTAACCCTTTATTACAAAAACAAAGCATTTTTACCCCCTAAAACAAAAAATCACATAGTGCATAAAAAAAAAAAACAAAAAATAGGAAAAAAAAAAAAACACTCATATCCATAGATTTCATAACACTATTTTGTCTTTTTGCAAACAAAACAAAGTAGCATGAATTTTATAGTTATTTAAAAAAAAAATCCCCGCTACAGCACCGTTTAAAACCCTTTCATTATGCCTGTCCACAGGTAGGTCCGGGTCGAGTTTGTGCAAAACTCAGAACCGATCCGATAAGTTCGGGTCTGTAATTTCTGGACTCTCCGCCGACCGGTGAATGAAATCGGATCGGGTGGTCAGACCTCCTCGAATAACCGGTCGGTCCTCGGTTGGAGTTGAAAATTTCGAAACTATGCAAGATTTCGCCGTAAATAACCAAATTTGGTTGAGGTTGGGCCGAATTGCTGAGATCTAGCCGGATTTCGAAGAGATATGGCCGAATCTCGACGAGATCTCGCCAGATCTCAGCAAGATCTTGGTGGATCTCGAAGAGAATAGGCCGGATCTTGAAGAGATAAGGCTGGAACTCGACTATTCTGACAAAATTATCGACGAAATTCACCCATCGGAGGAGAAAAACTAATTTTCCGCTGTATATTTGGTTGAATAGGTTGAGATATCGGTTTTTATGGTCAAACCCGTCATCCGACCCGCCAGTATCGGGTTCTGGGGATGAAGACCCGCCGCCGACCATCACTGGCGTTGGGTCGGATGGTTTTCTTGCTTAGCCGGACGGATTCTTCGGGTGGGTCGGGCTCCGATTTTGCTTAGACACCCCTACCTCTCATTATAAACCAGCCTCTGCGCATGCGTGTGAGGCTCTTTTATTTTTTGGGTAAGGGTTAATTTAGAGTATTTATTATAATTAGGGATTACTACATTTTTTAATCACAAAAAAAAAAAAAAAAAACCTAGGGGTGTGATGAGTATTATGTGTGGTAAAATAATTTTTCATCACACTTTGAGGTTTTTTTTTTTTTTTGGATTGAAAAATGTAGTAATCCCAAATTATAATAAATGTTCTATATTAACTCTTATTCAAAAAATAGAAGAGCCTCTGAACATACGTGTGAGCACATGCTCAGAGGCTAGTTTATAATTTATCCCCTATGTTTAAGTAGAGATAAAACTACATGACAATCTGGTAAAAATGCAATTTTAACTCTCACTAAAATATTGCCTAAAAATAGGCTTGTTAATTTTTAAATTACTTTATCCACTTATAAATTATATTTTCAAAATAAAAATTATATATATCATGTTCTTGTTACAACAGTGTATATCAACTGTTAAATTCTCCATCCTGATCAATGGTAGCCCCTCTGCCTTTTTTGGGAGTTCTAGAGGTCTTTGGCAAGGTGACCCTCTATCCCCTTTTCTCTTTGATATTGTCATGGAGGCATTGAGCCGTATGTTGGCTGCAGCTACTGCAGCAGGGCAGTTTTCAGGCTTCACAGTGGGGAATGCGTCTAGTTCCTTAATGACGGTGTCTCACCTTTTGTTTGCGGATGATACTCTTGTTTTCTGTGATGCTGACAGCAACCATATAACAGCCTTGCGTGGAATTCTCTCTAGATTTGAGGAGATGTCTGGCCTAAAGATTAATTTAGGAAAGTCTGAATTGGTTCCAGTTGGGGATGTGCCTAATCTTCATGAGCTAGTGGAGATTTTGGGTTGTAGGGAGTCGGCTCTTCCGCTGAAATATTTAGGTCTCCCGTTGGGTGCTTCTTTTAAAGATAAGACGATTTGGAATCCTATTTTGGAGAAGATGGAGCGTAGGCTAGCTGGTTGGAAGAGGTTGTATCTATCTAAGGGGGGTAAGGTTACCCTTATTAAGAGTACTCTCTCTAGCTTACCTACTTATTTTCTTTCTCTCCTATCCCAAACAAGGTGGCTAAAAGGATGGAGAAATTACAAAGGGATTTCCTTTGGTCTAGAATGGGGGATGAGCATAAGATTCACTTAGTAAATTGGTCTAAGATATGTAGGCCAGTGAAGAATGGAGGGTTAGGCATTAGGTGTTTGAGAAGGTTTAACTCTGCCCTTTTAGCAAAATGGTTGTGGCGCTATGGCTTGGAGAGTGACGCCCTTTGGAGAAGGGTCATTGGGGCGAAGTATGGGAATGAGTGGGGTGATTGGTGCACAAAATCTGTGTCTGGGGCTTATGGTGTTTGTTTATGGAAGTTCATTCGGAGTGGCTGGGAGAATTTTTCCAAGTTCATTCGGTATGAAGTGGGTGATGGAACCCGTGTGAAGTTTTGGAAAGATGTGTGGTGTAGGGATCGTCCGCTTAAGGATGCGTTTCCAGATCTATATAATATTAGTAGGACAAGGGATGCTTCAGTCTCTGAGGTTATGTGCTTTGTAAATGGGAGAGTTTCTTGGGGCATTCAGTTTCGTCGGTTAGTGAATGAACAAGAGTCACAATCTTTGGATTTATTTATGCTTTTGATCTACTCCACAAAGGTGCGGGGTGTTGGTTCTGACATTCCTTGTTGGATGCCAGCCAGCAAACGAGGTTTTAAGGTGAGTGGGTATTACCATTCTATCTCCCTTTCTACTGGCAGTTCTTTCCCTTGGAAAATGGTGTGGCAATCGAAGGTTCCTCCTAGGGTAGCTTTTTTCTCTTGGACTGCGGCTTTAGGCAAGATTCTTACTATAGACAACCTTCGGAAGAGGCATTTTGTTGTTCTTGAGTGGTGTTTTATGTGCAAAAGGCATGGGGAGTCTGTAGATCATCTCCTCCTTCACTGTCCTATAGCCTTTGAGATATGGAGTGTGATCTTTAGCTTGTTTGGTGTTTGTTGGGTGATGCCTCAGAGGGTAGTGGATTTGTTGGATTGTTGGACTTGCAAATTCAGGCGTCATCGTAATGTAGTTATTTGGAGGCTTGTGCCGCACTGTGTGATGTGGTGTATTTGGCGGGAACGGAATTCTAGAAGCTTTGAGGGTCGTGAGCGGTCTATGATTGAGCTTAAGTCTTTCTTCTTTTTTACTCTTCTTGAATGGTGTCTCGTTTCACCATCTTTTTCATGTATTTCCCTTCCTGTGTTGTTAGATCATTGTAATTTCGTTTCTTGATGTTTTGCCTTTTTGTACATTTCCTATGTACTGGGCTATGTGTTTTTATAAAATTTTCTTTATTACTTATCAAAAAAAAAAATATATATATAATTTAAAAAAAACACTTTTTTTTTTTTACAAAATATGACCACTAAAAAAAAGCTTCATCTCATATTAATTTTCAAATTATTTATTCACTAAATTGCATGTGCTTTGTGCGTGTGATAAATAAGTAGATAAATAAATTTGAAAATCAATAGGAAAGTGACCATATTTTTTATGCAATATTTTAGTGGAAGTTAGAATTGTATTTTTACTAATTGTCCTTTAGTTTTGTCTTCACTTAAACATAGTAATGTAAAGGTATTTTAAAACAAAAAAATTCGGTTCAAATAGGAAAAACCTCTTAAATAATAGTATAGATTAGATAATAGTATAGATTTGTCTCTACTTAAATATAAGAATGTAAGAGTATTTTAGAACAAAAAAAATTCAATCCAAACAAAGAAGCTCTTAAATAATAGTATAGATAAAAAAAAAAAAAAAACAAAAAAACCGGTTAAAATTAAAAAGTACACAAAAATTGAAATAGAGAGGCGATGAAATTGAGAGAGAGGCTACGAAGACACGGAGAAAGAAACAGAAAAAGAGAGGCGATTCTGCCTCCGCCAGTTCCCCTCGCCATACTCCGACCACCAGAACTGCTGACACACAGTATCTTCCGTTCCGATTCTCCTTTTCCTTCGACAAATTCAGCCGTTCTCTCTTTCTTTCTTAAAATCAAAACCCTAACCTTTGAGTTCTCTTTCCATCAGCCCAACCTCCACCCATATACCGCTGGGAAAAACCCCACTTAAAACATCAATCGGTTGGAAGTAAAGCATCAATCCCAATCAACCCGATTAAAAGGAAAAAAAAAATCAAAAATCAAAAACTTCCATTGCCCATGTATCCATAGTTTGCAATCAGAGAACGTCTTTCAATTTCTCTACCGGTTAGTTTTCTCTTTACTTTTCAGTTTGTGAATTAATTATGATCAGTTTTTTTTTTTTTTATAATTTGGCTGGATTCTTTTTTTATTTAACTTTCTGGGTTATATTTGTTATTAAGTTATTTGAGTTAGATTTGGTTTTGTTTTGGGTATTTGGTTAAATTGATGTGAGGGTATCTATTTATGGTGTCCGGTTACAAATAAAGCAATGGATTATTCTACAAAAAAATATAAGCCACACGAACAGGGTAGGAATAAAAAATGGCAATTGGGCTTTTCCTTATCTAGGTATTTTAGAAGCATTAACGTGGATCTCTTTGAGGGATGCAGTTATGATCTAGGTTTTTTGATTAGGAGTAGTTTAGTTTAATTAGTTTAAACAGATGGGTTAGATTTGGGTTTGAGGGATTTTGGTTAGAAGTTGTTTTGTTTAGGGTATCTGACTTGGCTTAAATTGGTTTTAAGTATCTGGAATCGATTTTGCCCATTTGGGTCACTTTTATTTTGAATTTGCTTTCCCATTCATATTAAGATGAAGATTTGGTTAGTCACTCAAAACACAATTCTTTAATAATCAAAACCACACCAAAGTCTTATTTTAAAATTTTTTTTTTTTGGGTCTGTTGTTTCTGAATGGTCACTTTTTAAAAGCCAGTGGGAATCTGCGAAGAAATTTTTTATCGGATGCGAATGGTGATGTTGGGGTCTCAGACAAAGATGGTGAGGTACATGTCTTTGATATCAACGTTTCTGATTTCTTTTTATATCAAGTAGTGATAATTAGTTTCTTTGAAAGCACTCAAACTTAGTTTTGTTTGTGGAAAAAACTAAGCAAAAAAGGACTTCTAATTTATTGGTTTTAGTTTTGTTCAATATTTTTTTTTGTTACTTAAATTTTTTTTTTTCTTTTTCAGTTATTGTTCAAAGTTTAGTCCTTTTTTCCATAAGGATTATGTCAGTGATATGCCTTTTTTTGTTTTGTATAGATAAATCACTTATGGTGGAGTTTTGTGCTTTAAAGCATTGAAATAGTGAAAGCTAATCGCAAGCAACATATGCAATTAGTACTTTCCTTAGTCCAACAATTTCTAATTTTCTATTTTGTTTAGTGACATTTAGTGCTGCCACTATTTAACTAAAAGTGACTTGGTACTTCCATTTTTTGTTTTATTGAAGTTATTTGCAATTTGTGGAGTCGAAGATAAATGTTATGTTAATGGAAAATTGTTTTTATGTATCATGTAACTTCAATTTGATTCGTTCAAGGACAATTACTGGTGCCCCTATTTAACTTCAACTGATTTTTGATTTATTGAAGTCATCTACAATTTGTGGAGTTGAGGATAAATGTTATGTTAATTGAAAAATTTTATTGATGTAGCATGCAACTAATTAGCAAATGCCATTAGTATTTTAAGCAATTCTAATTGAAAATTTAAATGCAATTCTTTTCAGTAGATAAAAAGATGTTACTTTATGTTATTATTTAACATATGTTTCACATTCATGTTCACCACTTCACCTTCACCGTGGTTAACATGTTTATATACACTGTAATATTTATCCGTGTATGTATAGATTAATGAATTTTATGGGGGATGGATGAGCAATTATGATTTATTCACCCCTGCTTATGGCTACAAAATCATTATTCCTATTGCATTCCATGAGACCAGTAAAATAAATTATTTCATAGAGAATCCCTATTGCCTTTAAACGCTTATATTTTGGTTGAGTTATATAATTTCTTATTTGGTGCAAATAGAGCCTTAATTTGATCATATTGTACATCATTCTTCAATATTAAAGGGGGGGGAAAAAAAAAAAAAGCTCTTTATAGTTTCTTTTAAGTGGTTTCTATCTGGTATTGTATAAATTTATTTTAGAAGTTGATGGATACAATCTTAATTTTTGTCAAGTTTCTTAGAAGTGCATCATGCTTTTTAGATGAATTTTTCCCATTTGCTCCTGAGGAAATTTTTTTGAGGTTAGGCTGTAATTTTTATAGTTGTAATTGTCTTATCAAAGTTGGTGCTAAATTTGATGTCTAATCTTCTTGAACATTTGCAGTTTTAATTTAGCCTCATTTTATTTTTCTCTTTTTGGATAAATTAACTTCATTTGATCTAAATTATAGCTTTGTTTGATCTATTTCATTTATATTCCTTTTATATGTTAACATATGCCTTTTTGTTTTGTTTTTTGTATATGCAGATGTTAGGAGTTTTAATTCATGGGGACTATATCTGGATAGCCATATTGAAATACCCTAAAAAGGTTTTGAGTTTAACAGCTTCTTTTTAGAATACAACATTTTTGAAAGGGCTTTCATTGGTATATTTAGGACTTTTTATGTTTTATTTTCATCTGGAACCGCTGACATTTTATTTTTATGTTTTACTTTCATCTATAAGTAGAATGTGATGTTTATAAGAATTATAGTAAAATACTATGAACTATGCTAACCTTATTTAAATGATTGAAATCATGGTCCTAGAGACAAAAGTCTAGGGTTTAGTTCTTTTGTTTTTGTATAGATAAATCGCCAGTGGCGGAGCTTAATGCTTTAAAACATTGAAAGATAAATCACAAGCAGCATATGCAATTAGTGCTTTCCTAATTAAAAAGTGAAACATCTTTCATTCCATCCTCCATTTAGAAATCTGAAACGATGAGAGTTTTTTTTTCAGAACTTAATTGCTCCAGCAAAACTAATTCACCTCTCTCATGGCTGCTACCTCTTTCTCTCTCTTAGCTCTTTACTTCCCCTTCAATTTATTGCACGCTAATGTGCTTATTTTTCAAATTTATATGTTGATGGATGGTTATATGTTCATGGCCAACAGCTCCTCCATCATTTAGTGTCCGCAAATAGATAAATTTTCCTGACTCTCTTTCTCTCTCTGTTTCTTTCTGTTCATTTTTTATATTGAGATATTGAGTTTGTGGATTGCAATGTTTAAGGGAACACAGACTTCGAAAAATCAAAGCTTCAACTTTACCGGTTGCAGTACAAAATACTAAATCGGAGGAGGAACAACCACCGGTAATGAATTTTCAAAACCTTCTTCTATATTTAAACTAAGAGATACAAAATACTAACTCTGTGTGTTCATTTTTGTTGCTATTGGGTTTTTGCTAATCGTAGTGGGTTGTATGTTCTGATTTAATCTCTCTATTGCTTTAGATATTTGCTAGCCCACACTGTTTATGTAATTTATAACTTGGTCTTTAGGTGAGTGGTTTAATTTTAAATATGTTACATGCTGATGTGATTAAGAAAAATTGTCAAATTTGATACTGTTTGGATAGCCTAAGACTGATTTGATTAAATAATTTGCTTTTTTTTTTGGGCATGTAGAAAAATCCGTGAGGGAGAAGCCTAACTAATAGATCACCTATATGGATTGGGTCACAATCAAAACTCCAATGGAGGCAAAACTTCTATAGTGGATTCGCCTTACAAAGATCCTAGGAGTAAGTATATATTTTATTCTAAATCCATAATGTTTGATAAAATGCATGAAAGAAAATTGATTAACTATATTTCTAACTTGATGACTTTATAATTTATTTTTGTTTGGGATTAGAAACAATTAAATGTGGGAAAAGTTGGTTGAAAGCTCTTGCAAATACATAGCTTGCATTCATTGGGTATCTTTATTGTTGCTCATACTGATGTTGGTTGTATGATGTATCAGTTTCTAATTGACGTGTGGAAACAATTTAAGTGGTTTTTTTTATCCAGGTGAATAATTTGTTTTTAACTATTGAGGTTTAAAGATAATTTGGCAGAAATTTTATAAAAGAATCACCACAATCTACACATGCTACATGTGTCCATCTAAAATGACAAAAACTCACTGCCCAAAAATAAAAACAAAAAATTAACTCAGAATGGTGTCTCCATTATGTGGGCAGCAACAAATTATATGGTTTCTCCATTATTTAACTAAAATGTAATACCATTACCATTAGAACAATATTTCTTACGTAATGAACATCAATTACATACAATTGGGTTGATGTTTGGGTAGAAAATGCCTGAGAAGTTCTTGGAGGACTGCTGCTTATTCATCTAAAAATTGTGGCGCAATACTATCTACAATAAGTAAGCACACCATCACATAGCTATTAAAAAAACTATGTACATGTTATGTAATATCTTCTAGATTTTATCCTTGAAAACTATTGTTCATATTCATTGTTCATAAATGAATAAATTGTTTAGATTTATCATGGTATGGGGGCGGGAAATTTCGAATCCAAACATCACATATTAAGCCTAAAACTATCTGCTTTTGAGACAACGGGCCAAGTCACAACAATCTGCACAAACAAGACAGGAATCCTTGCAAAAAATCAAAAGAAAGTAACAAAGTACAGCTTGGAAAGGAGGCAGTAAAGGATGACACTTCTTTGGATATGGCAGGTGACCTTTTTAAACTACTACAACAAGCTGTTGGTTTAAAACAAAATTGGTACAGTTCACAAGCCACAATCTGCAGCACTTCTTGCATTCTTCACCATAACCTACATTGACTCAAAACCCAGAAGACTAGGACGCTTTTCCTCCTCAACCCCATGTCAAACTCAACCTCTTGCTTGCCCCAAGGATAAATGTCATGTTAATGGAAAATTGTATTGATGCAATATGTTACTGATTAGTGTATGATATGATTTGATAAAATGGTATTTTTTTTTGTTCCTATGTTATTTGTTCTCATTTTTCTTTTCTTTTTGAAAATTTAAATATGCAGTGTTGTACCCCTCTCCAACTTTTTTATATTTATTTCCTTCACTTTCTGTTTCAAAATTCTGTAATCAAATATTTTCTTTTAAATTTTATTGATTCTCAAATATTCTATGTTCTCATTCTTTTATTCAATGTGGTTCATTAGTTGGTTAACTTGGAATGGTGTCCCCATTATGCGGGAAGACAAATTATATGGTTTCCCCATTATTTGTAGGTGAGCCCATAATCTATATTAACTTAAAATCTCTTCATATGAGAATGTGTCTGCTTCTTGGTATTAAAAGTTGTTAATTATGTTTTACAGGTACACATTTGCTAAATTTTTATTAAATATGTTGAATCATTTCTAGCTCAACCAACATCGAAACATCTTACTTTTTTTTCATTTCATTATACCATTGATCTACTTGATTTTCTTATTTTTGCCTTAGTTTATGAAGAACAAATTACTATATTTGCTAGATGTTTAATGAAAGGCCTCCAATTTTATTTTTAATTCTCATTTAATTTGTTTTCCTTTGTTTCTATACAGATAAAAATCTCCTCCGGTGGAGCTTAATGCTCTATATAACATTGAAAGAGAATCACAAGCAGCATATCCAATTAGTGCTTCCCAAGTCCAACATGTTCTTTTGATTTTTTTTTTAGCTCTTAGTGCTGCCCTTATTTAACTTCATGTGATTGGTGCTTCCTTTTTGTTTTAATGAAGTCATTTGCAATTTTTAGAGTTGAGGATAAATGTTATAATGAGTCACTGCCATTTTTATGAAACTTATGCCATTTTGGGTATTTGGGTTATAGGTTGGTTTTGGTCATGTATCTATTATTGACGAGGCCAAGGGCAACAGTCATGGTTGTCAAAATCGCGATCTGGTTCGTAGGATCGTACGATTTTATGATCCCATCTTACCAAAACGTTTAAAATCGTACTAGGATCGTAAAAATGGTAGGAACGTATGTAGGATTGTGTAGGATCGTATAGGATCGTATGGGATCCTACCGATTCTACCAAAACTTCAGTTTTTGGTTTTTTTTTTTTTTTTTTTTTTTTTAAGGGATAAATTTTTGGTTTTGATGAAACTTGAAGGGTTTTTATTTTTCTATATTGTGATAGAATGGCTTTTTATTTTTATTTTTTATAAAATTATATTACCCTAAGCAAATATTTTCTAGTTTTTAGTTCACTTATAATAAAAATGAAGAAATGCTTCATTATTTCTAAACGAAGAATTTATATTGGCTTTGCTACATTTTAAGCTATAATGTTGTTAAATTTGTTTGATCAATATACTAATTTGTGTTATAATATTACTAAAATGTTTTTCTTATATATAATTTTATTAGTATGCTTGTATTTGTACATTGATTGATTGCTTGATTTTTTTTAGCACGTTTTGTAATTGTTGCTGAGTGGTATAACTTGAATGGTTGAGTGTGAAATTAGATCTTTTTTGTAGTTTTACTATACAAATATACAATGTCTACATAGATGATAAAATGATTGATGATAATTAAGACAGCGGTCATAAAAACCCTATAATGAGAATAATTAAATATTCATTTCGCCTTTATATTAATCTTGCATTTGGATTTCATATTTTAGTTAGCTAGTTTCCATTTGATAACTTATTTTGGATTTTAACTTGAGACTTAGAACTTGGAAAATATTTCCATATTGTTGATAAATATTTTGGTATTTGGTTATTAATTAAACATTTATTGAACTTTTTAGATACATTAGGTTAAAATGTAAATATATTTGTTTCGTTAGTATAGACGTAGTAATGTAAGACATGCAAATTACATTATATAATGCAAATCTTTGTTTTTTTATGGATAAATTCATAATTTACTTGATTATTCAGCATACAAAATCATTATCAATGTGTTTTTTGTTATAAATATGAAAACATGTAGGATCTTACGATTTACGATCCAATCCTACGATCCACGATCCTACCTACCTCCCATGATCTTACGTAAGATCCCGATTTTGATAACCTTGGCAACAACTATACAATATGATACTTAAATTTATTTGGTTAAATAACTCACTTTTCCCTCTTTTATGAATTATCTACAATGAGTCATGGAAAGGGTGTTTCTAAATTTAAGCGAAGTATTGGATAGAGTATCTAATGTAGAAAATATTTGTACATAAATCCTTGGATTAATTTACAAAAAAAGTTACTTTGTAATTTTTTTATATCTTAAATTATACTTGGTTTATGGCTTCAAGATGAAGCTGAAGTTCTTTGATATGACATTTGATTTTAGTTCTAATGGCACAGTACCTATTGAATGCATACTTTTGAAATTTGTAGGATGTACACATTCAGAAGGTGTCTATCTTTGTGATAAGTATTGCCTGTAGAGTGGTTTATTTAGATGCTTTCTTTGAGCAGTTTTTCAAAATTGATTAAGGATCATAAGAACGTTTGACTGTGGTCCTCCACTAAATATGCATGTAGTTCTAGGGTGCAATTTCTTCGCTTTATATGTTGTTTAAATAGATAATATTTTCGAAAGTTATCCCTTGTTTTTTTTTCTTCAGTTAAATAACAATTTCATTTTAATAGAAACACGAAACTAGATATTGACCAGGCATAAATATTGATGTTTATATTTGGTTATAATAAACAACAATTTTTTTTTTTCTAGAATAGATGGTTGTGAAAGGAGGCTTACAGGCAAATAACTCATTGTAAATATGCACCAAGTTTAGATATTATGTCAATCTTCTTGCACTGCAAAAGCTTGACATGATGCTCAAATGTAAGTTAAGTTTTTTTTTTTTTTCTTCTTGAAGAGAAGTTGCTCTTTGATAGGAAATATTAAATGTTTTCAATGATATTGCATTTTTGTATGCAATATAGAGGAGCATTATGGGGAATTCCCTTCGTTCGAACTCATTTTATGTGTTCCTCTCCAAGTGGCCCCTTTGAGAAAGGAAGGACACACATGAAGTAATTTGAAGATACTAATGTTTTAACATTTTTTTGGAATATGGGACACTATATGTTTAAATATACTACATTATTTAAGTTTGAATGTATGCACTGTAAGTGTTGAATGCAAAGTATTTTAATTCATAAATGATTCTGTGCATTGCACAGGTTAAAAACTAGTATTACTAAAAGCTGAAGCGTAGCATTTATTGTTGTTGAACTCCTGTTGCGTCACCTCATTGTCACCTCATTTTCCACATAATTATTATTCTTTTTTTTACAAAAAAAATATATAAATAAATTATTAACTTTACATATTCATCTTTGTCGGTTTTAACATCTATATATATATATATATATTTCCTTTTTATTTCCACTTTTCCTATAATTTTTTTTGACATTCATTGTTGTTGTTGTTGTTTTTTTTTTATTAAAAATATTTACATTTTATCCAATTACGTTATAAAAAAATTAAAGATAGCAAATAAAAATATAATAGTATTCCATTACATCTTTCCTATTCAATATTCAAATTCAACCATATCCTCCTTTTCATTAAATTATTGATATTTTCTCTCTCTCTCTCTCTCTCTCTCTCTCTCTCTCTCTCTCTCTCTCTTTTTGTTTTTAAAAATAAAAATTGTAATATTTTACTTACAATATTAAGGCCCTTTCACTCCGGGTACATAATTCAGCCCCACTCCCTTGGTCAACCATCACTCTCTTTACGTCGTAACCCCCTATTCTTAGCATATTAGCGCGTCACTTTGGATAGTCTCCCAAAATTCATCTTCCTTTACATTGATCGTGCCCAATGGAGGTCTTGAAGTGTTACTGCCTTGATTCACGGAACCAAATTGTGTGCCTTGTTCATTAGGCCGATTCATAAATTTCTTAACTTTTCTTTGACTAACTGATCCAGGTAATTCCTTCAGTTTTAGTGGTTACCCTTCCTCTTACTATAAATTTGTTATTCTCTCTTCTATTCTTTGCATAATTATCTCTCACAAAAAAGGTTATCTCTCCCTCTCTCTCTCTCTCTCTCTCTCTCAATGTTTTGGTGGATTTTTTTTTTTATTGCATCTCCGCTTTAGGTTGATATGATTTAGTTTTGTGTTTTAAGTTAATATTATTGTTGTTGTTGTTGTTGTTATTATTATTATTATTATTATTATTATTATTATTATTTCTCTTTGATTGTTAAATTTTATCCAATTACGTTATAAAAAAATTAAAGATAGCAAATGGCTCACGTGCTCCACCGGGTCTGTTTTGCCATTATAAATGGTGAAGTTTGGTTGCGTGAAATGACAAGGAAGTTTTCCTCTCTTCGAGGTAAAAAATAAATAGTATTCCAGTATTTACATAGCATAATTTGGATAATTTAGTTTTTATTGTTATATCTTTTAATTTTTCTTATCCCTTTTTTTCTTCGGTCGTCTTATTTTATTCAATATTCAGAACAAATTCAACCATATCCTCCTTTTAGCAGATAACACAGAAGGATAAATTAAATTATTGTATCATACATTAATACTTCTCTCTCTCTCTCTCTCTCTCTCTCTCTCTCTCTCTCTCTCTCTCTCTCTCTCTTTTTGTTTTTAAAAATAAAAATTGTAATATTTTACTTACAATATTAAGGCCCTTGAACAAGTCCGGGTACATAATATCAGCCCCACTCCCTTGGTCAACCATCACTCTCTTTACGTCGTAACCCCCTATTCTTAGCATGATGACTAGCGCGTCATCATATGGCTGGATAGTGCCAACCTTATCCTCCTCAGAAAATCCCAAAATGGGCGGAGGATTCCTTTTAATCCTCTTTGGCTTAGAGCTGAGACCCTCGGCAGAGTGACGCAATACTGAAATTACTCTGGTAGGGCAAGACCCAGTCTAACCTGGTGCAGCAAAAATGACATTGATCGTGCCCAATGGAGGTCTTGAAGTGTTACTGCCTTGATTCACGGAACCAAATTGTGTGCCTTGTTCATTAGGCCGATTCATAAATTGTCTTAACTTCCCTTCTTTGACTAACTGATCCAGGTAATTCCATAAGTTCCTGCAGTTTTCAGTGGTGTGACCCTTATTCTGATGATAATTGCAATAGAGGTTCTAATTGCAATAGAGGTTAAAAAAAATTGTATATTCTATAAATAAATAAAAAGGTGTATGTAAGGTTTTTATTAACTTAAAAGAAAATGAAAAGTCAATTATTAACAACAACAACAACAACAACAACAACAACAACAATAATAATAATATAGGGGTAATTACATTCCCCTTCCTTGAGGTTTGAGGAAATAACACTTACCCCAAACTTGAAAGGAAAAAAATATTTTCATCATATACATTTGTTTGACCAAACTTTGTTAAATTAATATTAAAATATTGTGTACTAACCTGCTTGTGCTTAAGGTAGGTTCCAAAATTATCCTTACTTTTAAAATTAGATTATCTTATTTTAAAATTTTAAATTAAAGTGTATTTCAAAATATTAAGTAATGTCTTTTGCTTTTTTTTTTTATCCGCTTTTCTTTTCCCAATGAGTTATGGAAAGATTTGTCATTTCAAATGTTTTGGTATTTTGTAAATTTGAATTTTAATCTAAAGTTATGAGTAGTGTCTTTACTAATCATGGTTAAACATTTATAAACAAATTCTTATATAAATTTAAAATATTTTGTTATTAATATAAACAAAATGGGAGAGTGTTATTACTTATTACCCTAAATATATTTAATAAGATCACCCTAAAAAGAAAATTATCTCGCGCAATGCGCAGGACTGCCACTAGTATTACTAAAAACTGAAGTATGGCATTTATTGTTGCTGAACTCTTGTTGCACCACCTCATTGCCACATCATTTGCCACATAATTTGCCACATAATTATTATTTTTTTTTTACAAAAAAATATATAAATAAATTATTAACTTTACATATTCATCTTTGTCAGTTTTAACATATATATATATATATATTTCTTTTTTATTTCTAATTTTCCTATAATTTTTTTTGACATTCACTTTTTTTTTTTTTTAATATTTACACTTTCTTCAATTTTTCTTTTTCCCTTACATTTTCATCTTTCCACTACCCTCTACTTTAATATTACTATTCATCTTTCCCTTCATCTTCCTTTATTTGTCTCTTCTTATTCACTCCCTCTTACTATAAATTTGTCATTCTCTCTTCCATTCTTTGCATAGTTATCTCTCACAAAAAGGTTATCTCTCTCTCTCTCTCAATGTTTTGGTAGATTTTTATTTTTATTGCATCTCTGCTTTAGGTTGATAAATTTTTGTGTTTTTTAGAACTCTAATTTAGATTGATACGATTTAGTTCTGTGTTTTAAGTTATTATTATTTCTCTTTAATCATTAAATTTTGTCTAATTACGTTATAAAAAATTAAAGATAGTAGATAAAAATATAATAGTATTTCATCACATAGCATAATTTGAATAGTTTAGTTTTTATTGTTATATCTTTTAATTTTTTTTTTCTTCTCATCTTATTTTATTCATTATTCAAATTCAACCACATCCACCTTATCATTAAATTATTGATATTCTCTCTCTCTCTCTCTCTCTCTCTCTCTCTCTCTCTCTCTCTCTCTCTCTCTCTCTTTGTTTTAAAAAGTAAAAAATGTAATATTTTACTTAAATTCAAATAAAATAAAATTTTGGTCATCAAATTGTACTCATTTTTTTAACATTTACACTTTCTCTAACCTTTCTCATTCCCTTTACCTTTTCATCTCCCTAAAAATTCTACCTTGATATCACTCTTCATCTTTCCTTTTATCGTTCCTTATATTGTTTCTTTTTATTATCATTCTCTTAGTATAAATTTGTCATTCACTCTTCTATTCTTTACATAATTTTCTCTCACAAAAAATTGGTTATTTCCCACTCTTTCTCCCTCAAATTTTTGGTGGATTTTATTTTTATTTTCCTTGCATCTCTATTTTAGCTTGATAAAGTGTTGTATTCTTTAGAATTCTATTTTGGTTGATGAAATTTAGTTTTGTGTTTTAAGTTTTTTTTTTTCTAATTTTTTTTATCAATTTGATTGTTAAATGTTTTCGTATTGCATTATAAAGAATTAAAGATAGTATATAAGAATTATTATTATTATTATTATTATTATTATTATTATTATTATTATTATTATTAGATTACATAGAATGATTTGAATAAGTTAGTGTTTACTGTTACATATTTTATTTTCACATTTTTTCACATATAATTTTATTCAACATTTAAATTCAGTCACATCCCCCATATATATCGTTATATTATTTATATTTCCTCTCCATTTTAATTTTAAAAAACTTAAAATATAATATTTTGCCTAAATAAAATTGTCCTTATTAAGTGAAGTAATGCTAGGGAAACACTCATTATCACACCCAATGCTTCAAAGGAAAAATAAAATACAAAACAAATCAAGTTAGAAACACTAAATAAAAATAAATAAAAAACTAAGAATGCATATTTAATGTCATAGAATCATCATCAAATTTGGATAATGATAGGTTGCCAATGGAGAGAGAGAGATATGGTAAAGAAAAAAAAACAATACAAAGTAATAAAGAGTAGATAAAGAAAAAAATCAAGCGTCAATTAGTAACCGTTGATTGGAAAACAAAGAGGTTGTAAGGATAAGTAAAAAATAAAATTGAGATTATCATGTGGAGAACATTAAAAACTTTACAGTGTAGTAAAATAAACCATTAAATTCACTTAAAAAATTAAATCAATAATTAAATACAATCATAGTACTAAATTTAAATTTAAAACTAATCAAACTCTAACTATGAAAACCATATTAATCATAAAAAAAAAAAAAAAGAAGATGTTCCCTGGTAGTAATAGAAATTACATAAGAAATAAAATTAGAAAATTTTAAAATTTCTTTTTTGACCTTTCATTTAAGCTTATTTATAATATATAAATATATATATATATGTATATATATAATTTTCAAACACTATTACTTTTGAGAATCTAATGAACAATGCTACCTCTTATACACTATTTTCATACACTATCACTAAAAAAAAAAACATAAAATTAATTAGCCACTATCATTATGAAGTAGTGGTCTATAATTTTACGCATTCAAAGAAATGGAATATATAGAGTTTTCTTAAAGGTATGTGTAAAAATTCACATTATATATATGTGTATGCGCGCGCGCGTGTAAAGGCAAAAAAAAAAAAGGAATATTCAAGGTTTATATTAACTTAAAAACTAATGAAAAACCAATGGTTAATAACTAAAATTGTAGTATTAATAAAATATTTAATAAGATCATCCTAAAAAAATTATCACGCACAACGTGCGGCTATGCAACTAGTATCTTTAAAATATGCAACAAGCAAGAGTGCAAGTTTTCAGTTTTGAAAGAGTGCAGTAACACTTTTCTTTGCATTTAGAATTGGCTGATTTAGAAAATGTAGTTATAGAATGCAATACCAGGACAAATCGTAACACAC
Source organism: Castanopsis chinensis (assembly GCA_032878915.1). Lineage (NCBI taxonomy): Eukaryota > Viridiplantae > Streptophyta > Magnoliopsida > Fagales > Fagaceae > Castanopsis > Castanopsis chinensis. The sequence continues at coordinate 6,546,513 of JAVQMG010000133.1, forward strand.
CCAATGCATGCCATACAGAGTACAGTTGCGCCACAAAACTTTCTCCAGACCCACCAATGCAGTATAGGAAAGTTAATCATATCTTCAATAGCTAGAATATTCTAGAAACTAAGCACCCAGCCAAATAAAACAAAGTAACATTAAGTGCAACATGGGATGCTATCTATCTTTCACGGAAAATAATGGGAATATATTTGAAATATTATGTCCAAAGAAAGATAGCTAAGAGGTATATGGATCAAAAGAAAATAACGCAATTTTTGCAATCATAGTGATACAGCTGATATGAGCTTGGAATACAACACCTCTATCCAACAAAACAGGAGGAGAATGAGAAAGTTCATGCGGCTCTTGAAGAAAACCCTCTGATCTTATTCAGGCTATCAAGGCTAGCGGTGTTGAATGATCTCAACCAGTGCTAGAACAGAAGAAACAATGTGGACTGCGACAAAATAAATGGTTTGTGTGAACAGTAGGGCATAATTGCCAAAGTTAAATGTTAAGATGATCACTAGAGACAATAACTCCGAAGCTATAGCTAATTTAGTGCAGAGTCTAAAATCTCAATCCAAATGAGGATTTAGTAGGTAAAGCAGAAGTGGACATTGCAATGTTCAAAATTGTTAGCCTGAAGAGCAGATGGAAAACGTTGATATTTTTATGATGACAAGATCCTACATTTTATTTTAGAGAAGGCTATGATGGGTACATGCTTGAAGCAGAAAAAGCCATATTCAAAGGCCATTCCAATTATGTGCCTTCCCTAAAACCATTAGGTACTGGGGTATATGAATTCAAGGCTCTAGAGTGGCCAAGGAGAGATAATTGTATATTATGTAAGATTTTCAAACTTACATCTGTATTAAAGCGTTGAAGGTGTGCATACTATGACTCTTCCTAAATAGTGTCACTCTAGAGCTAAACATCATAAGAGAGAGCCATCAAAACACAGAGATTCCTATCTTAGTTTCTCCATCCCTTTCATCACAAATAGAATTCAACGATCACATTGTAGTTTTGATTGGTAAATACTAATCATTTATGCATTTCAAATTAAACCCACAACTTCAACATCTTCCCCTTGCTTATGAGAGGGAAAGGAGAAGCCATTGGTACAAAGACCAATGGCCATACTAATTGACAATCTTAACAGAAATATAATCTAGGAATAGGCCAAGGAAGTAAAACAATCAAACACTTATTTTTTTTATAAGTAATTAATGAGTTTTATTAAAGAAGAGTAGTGTTCAAAATGTAGAGCCTCTTAAAGAATTACGATCATAAATTTAAAAGGTCCCCAAAAAATTCATTGTACACCATTCAATTTGCAGATTCAAGAAACTATATTTGATCTCTTAACTGGTTTTTCCATGCCTTCAAATGTTCAGTTATTCAAGTCCCTCCAAATTATCCACATAAGACAGTGAGGAACTGCTAGATACTACTTATGTTCTAATTATATGTACCTTTCCAGAAGCAATAACATCTATCACCTTCTTGGCATCGACCAATGTAACCCAAAAGCAACAGAAGGAAGGACCACAAATCATGACCTACTAAGCAATGAACCAAAGATGGTGTACTAATTTACAACTGATCTTTCACATAAACAGCACCAATTGACCAAGACCATTGATGTGCAGCCTGTTGATGAGGGTTGCTTGCATAACAAATCCATTTTCTTTCACAGTGTTGATCTGAATTGGCTCAGTGACATGATGAGGAATAAGAACTTTGAGGCTTCATGTCAGTCTGGAGTAAAAGCACTGGTTGTGGTTCTTGGAACCTACATAAAGCAAGTTATTAGTCGTAATGTGGCTGATTTTATTCATTGAAAGAACGTTTTTGGTGCCAAAAAGTACCAAAAAGAACCAGCAAAAGGCTTACTCAGTTATGTCTTTAAAGCATTTGAGGCAGCTACTGTTATTGTACTTTTTGCCCGTGCTATAATCTCTCTGCCTTTGGAATTAAAGAACATACGATTATCACGGTGGGAGTATTATTGTTGCTGTCGTTCAGGTTGTTGCTGTTTTTCTGTCTGTAACTTCAAGCAATCCAGGCAATTTGACAAGTTCTCCCTAAAGAGTGGAGACATCAGGGTGGACGTATTGAGAAATGGGGAGCACCAACATATTTCAATGCACTTGTTTGTATTGTCACTGCTAGTCATAATCATGGTGTTCGCAATTGCAAAAGGTTTGCCTCTGGCTGGAAGACAACTTTGGCTTATTCTATGAAATACATGATAGTTGATCATGCCTTGGCTAGGGATCTCTGATTGTGAGACGCTGAAGTAAGACCTAAGTATCTGCACTAACAAAACAGATACTTGTACATTAAATGAGATGAAGGTAACAAAATTTTGCCTTTAAAAGAAGCAATGAGGGAAGGTACTCCCACAGAACAGTATCAAATGTTCTTGATATATAAAACAAGAAGCAATTGGTTTAAACACAACCAATACTATTTAAAGTAGTTTCTGAATCGCTTGTAAAGATTTCTAGAGCCCTAACAAGAAAGCGACCATTTCTTGGGCTTGTCTTTGATATGAGTATGAATATCAATAAATTCTATAATCCAGGTTAGACTTTGATTCAGAGAAAAACAGAAGTGGGGTTTCAGTTAAGATGATGAGTGAGAAGGTTGTTCACGCCCACAAGAAGGGAGCCCCCAAGACTAAGGGATATATATATATATATATATATATATATATATTCAAGAGACCACATTCTAGCCAGCCTTTAACAGGACATCAGGGTAAAAAGAAAAGCTCCCCCCCCCCCCCCCCAACCAAGGCCAATTCAGTAAATAAGACCAATCCTATGACAAATTAATAGCTATTCCAAAGTAATTATTAGTTTTATTAAGTATAAAAAATTCCTATGAAATTTTAAAAAAAAAAATAGTCATTTGTCCTTGAATTTTCATAGGAATACAGTCAAGAAATAAATGACCAACAACATGGAGGGTGAATTTTATACATTCAAATGGACAAAGAAGTAACAAACACCATTACTTTGAGAATCATATTAAAAAACTCAAACTTTAGTGGATCAAACAACTAGCTCCAAACTTGACTAACCAGAATATCAAACCACTTTTAATGTTAGTTATATTTTTGTCATATTCAACAAATCAGCAATGTAGAAGGCCCTAAATCATACTAACTAAAATTACAATGAAGCGTATGCAAACTGAACTCAGAGCAAAGTGACCTCATGACTACTCTAGTTTTGAAACCAAATTATATTACCAACAATTATTATAAGTTAGAGAAAAGAAAATAGAAAAAAACACATTTACACATTGACAAGTTACAAAAAAATACTAGTACTTTTTTATAAATATTTTACAGAAGGAAATTGTTTGCCATCTTTTCATCAGTTGGATAATTGGTATAGAAAGATGATCGATTGTCAACAAACCAAACTTCAAATTTTTTGCTTCAATAAGGAGAAAAACACCAAAGAAATTATCAAAATACTCAGTTCCCAAGGTTTTGCAACAATGCTCAAGTCATAGTACATCTAAGTATAATGGTAACACTGGCAAGAGAACAACAATACAACAAAAGGAATTAAGCAGTATGGGTACGAATTAAGTAGGCCATGATCAAATGCAAAGAAAAGGGAGGCCAGGGTGGCTGTTGCTTCCCATGGGACTAATTTTTTTAATATTTCTTTTATGTATATGTATGTATATATATATATATACACATTGGTTTTTTTAAATATTTTATTAGATATATATATATATATATATATATAGAGAGAGAGAGAGAGAGAGAGAGAGAGAGAGAGAGAGATAAACCTTTGTACTGTATGCCCCAATTCTCCAATGTTTCAAATATCAAAAGCACATAATCCCATTTGAAAGCAAGAGGTTTTGATGGGATTAAGTTAACATTAAATGTACACCAGGAAAATTGTTGGTCCTTACTAAAAGAATTTTTTGCTTGCATTAATTTTATTATTAGCCATACCTTATTTGAAATATACATATATTTTCCTTCAACTGAATATGTTACTGTCCCCTTAAAAAAATACCCTAGGTTGTATTATAAAGAAAAAAAAAAGTGTGTTCATTAGAGAGAAGCAATATACATAAAATTGGCCTAAACAAGGTGGCTAACTAAGGAGAGAGTATTTAGAATGTATGATCGTATTCCAATGCAGAGAAAAAGAAGTTGATTGATTTCGTGACAAGATGACTATGAAAAGTTGTGGGCTAAGTGTACTAATTTATAAGTTAATGCCTTTAATTTTGGGTGACCTGGCCTCCACAAAGCTACATATGCCCTAGCCCAGGCAGTAACAATCCCATGACCAGGCCACATATAGTTACAAGCTAACTAATGCACAAATCACCTCTAACAGGGCTTGTTTTAGGTGACTGTTTTATCAACCTAAAGCTCAAAGTAAGTTTTAGTTTGATCTGCAAGAAGGTTAATCAAACTTTGATAGATTTTTCAATAGTTTAATTCAAGATATCCCAAGCAGAGTAACACACAAAGTAATGCTTATGAACATACCTCAATGACCTAAGCAAATTCTAGGAGGCTAGAGTGAGGGCAATCAGGTACTTTTATTGAAATTGCAACTTGGTTTTTGCCTTTTCACTCACTTGTTAGGAGCATTCATCTTTTCTGCAAACAAGATCACAAGTTCTTAAGCATAAAGATTCTTCATGTCAGGCATATGCATAAAGGGTCCATTCCTATGATTGCAATATAAAAATTCCCTAAAAATTAAATAACTTCTACATTGATGGATTTCATCACAAGAAAATAAAGCATTTAAAATAAAGTGTATTTCCCTTGTACTCTTTGTAACTCATACAGATGATAACATAGTATGATATAGGGAAAGAGTTGTAAATGGCAAACACAGCTGAACAGAAAGTAAATGACAAAAAATTGACTCACAACTATATGTGCTGCATGTAGGACTTAGGAAACTTCCTAGAGACATTAAAAGCCAATCTTCTTGAGTGGTCTCCATAAAAGGCAAAGCCAAAGAATACTTGCTGGTGAAGTAGTAACAGAAGGGGAAAAAAAAGTAAACGAAATCAACATCTAACATGATAATTTATGAATGCAAATTTCACATATGTATGCATTTACAATGAAAAGAATGGAAGATTGAAACATAATCATGAAAAAAAATGAATTTAACCAATCACCTTTCCTCAACTACCAATAGGAAGCATCATTCTCTGGTGCGGCCTCTTCCTTAAGAGTAATAGCACAAGACAAGCATCCTGGTCATATTGAAGCTTGATTTAAAGCAAAAATATTATGTTAAAGATAACCACTACATTGATGTTGGATGAAAACACAGACATTATGTTAAAAAAAAAAAGTGAACAAAAAATTAAAATAACAAAACCATAGTATGCAACTTTAAGAGCTGACATGAGAGAACATTTGTTGCTCTGGTACTCTAAATCTTAATACTCATACAAATATTTAAAACTCAAAGTATTAGAGATATAGTGCACGATGATTGATCATGCCTTTTTGCCACGGCAATCACAGTTATGGTGGTGGCAACATCGGAAGGTCTGCCTCTATCAGCTACTCTTACATGTGGCATATTCTATGAAATGTTTGATGCCTAATTACACCATGGTTCAAGAACCTTCTGCTGGTTACACAATGGACTGAGCCACAAAAAAAAAAAAAAATCATCACTGACAAAACAGGCACTTGACAGTTAATGAGATGAAGCTAATAGAATCTTGGCTTGGTAAAGAAACAATGAGGGAATGTACTTCCTAAGAAAAAGTAGAAAATGTTTTTGTTATAAGGCAACAAGTTTTTGGTTTCAACACAGCTAGTACAATTTACAAACAGGATTTCTGCATGACCGGTTGAAGGATTTGGAAGCCATACAGCAAAAGTACGACATTATTGGGCTACCATTTTCAACACTTTTTCATCTGCCAAGTCTTCAGCAAGTTTGACCCTAGGCAACTGGAGAAGAACAAATTTAGGGGTTATTCAAGAACAAGATATTTTTAATAATTCTAAGGTTTACCATAGTTTTTCAACTAGTGATGGTGGGCTTAGAGAAGTGGTTTGTCAATTGTCAGTACCGAGAGGCTGATTGGGGGCAGTGGGGTGCTTGCATTGGACTTGCAGCTTTGTCTTGGTCGACTTCTTTGGCTCTTCAAGTGTAGTGCAGTTTCTGGCAAGCAGTTTTCTTAGCAAAGATGCTCTGCTTCCTGAAATAGTAAATGATAATCATTGCAATAGTCCCCCAACTCCACCCCCACAAAAGAAATGTATCTAAGATTCAGCCAATAGTTCCAAATCATTTCTAATACATGAATTTTTGTTTTAGGTGAAGTGAATATTAAATTTAGTGCTAAGGGATATCAATTCAGGAGAAAGGTTCCAGTTAGCCTCTAACATGAGGTATGTTCAAGATCAAAAGGAGAAATAACCATTATTTGTATGAGAAGAACAACATAAAAATCATATTTCATTCAATAAGACAATTCATTCTAAACTTGGCCAACTGGAATATCAATTCATTTGATCTTATTTATATTTTGTCATATTTAACAAAACTACAATACAGAAGGCCTTAAGTCATACTTACTAAAATTAAAACAGTCCAAGCTAGGCCTAGAGTAACCTCATGACTACTCCCATATTAAAATCAAATGATATATCCAACAATTACTTAGCTAGTATACATATAATGTGAACTTAGTACCTTCAAAAGGGTTGAAGATTCCAAGAGAGACCTCATTAGCATGTGAGTGACCTTTCAGAACTGGTGCTAAGTATTAATGAATTGATAAATTGTAGTCCAAATACACATGTTGAAGAAGAGCAGAAAACGAATGCAAGTCCACCAGGATGTGTGACTGTATGAGCAACATATTAGAAAGAGGAGAGAGAGGTAACAAACTTCTATCTGCTTACTGTTGGGGGAACATTTACAGGCAACAATAAACTAGAGTCATCAGACCCCAGTGCCCATTTTATGAGGCTGTTCAGTACATTAGTATCTGAAAAAAGAAGCCAAAGCCAAAATATCCTTCATTATGCTCCTCCATTCCCAGCTGAGCTTGCAAGCTGAATTTATAATGAAGTTGATGATAGTAGATGCAATTTAAAAGATAAATCCTCAACAACCAACTAACAATATAAAGATTATCTCTAGCACAGAATCATTGGACTACAAAAAAAGGAAGAGAAATAGCAATCCAATTGTGCAATATGTACTGTATTTTACCATTATATATCCATAGTAACATTTTATCAAATACTGGGAGTGCTTACCCTTATACCCTCTTCCACAACTTGTTCAAGTCTCTCCTCAATTTGCCAATGGCATTGCCCATCTTACTGCAGAGGCCTATCCCACGTCTGATTGCTCTACCATTCCCCTCTTGATTTCTGACAACCACAGCCAAGGCTACGTTATTTTGATCACACGACACATCAAAGTTAAGCTTCACCAGTTGATCAGGCGGTTTGGTCCAAGCACTTTTCCTTTTTTGCTCTTTAGTTTGCCTCGTAGTACCAAGTGATCTCAAGTTAGAGTCATACTGTGTGTTAAGATGATGGGCTAGCTGATTTATGCTTTCTTTAGTCTTTGAAACCAGAGCTTTCACTCGTGCATCCCAAAGGATTTTCATCGCCACTACTGCATACAGTGTGAATTCATCTTTGGTGACTCTTTTTGCTAATAATTTCTTTGGGGGGTTAGCTATTCGTTTAGTGAACTCCTTTACAAATTTAGCTTGGATCATTTCAATGCGAAAACCCCATCTACCACCATACCACATTCCTTTGGCATAGGGACAACATTGAAATAGATGTAAGGATGAATCTTCTGCTATTTCACAAAGAGGGCAATAATTGGCATTTTGGGTTTCAGAGCGTCCAACCATCTTTTGCTCAAAGGGAAGAACCTCTGTAGCCACTCTGGATAAAAATAATTTTAATCTTTCATCAAAAGATGCTTCTTTCAATACCTTATCTGTAGTAGAATTCCGTGGGGGACATATGCATGCCACATGGACCCCACACCTTCTTATTGTAACTTCTGCTAATCCTCTATAGTCATTTGAAATTTCACACCGAAGAGTAACGTCATTCTGATCGCTTAAAATTATGTGTTTCAATAAATTATCTCTAACATAATGAAACCACATAAAATTTAATGAATCAAGTCCAAACTGACATGTCGTGAGCCATTCTTCAAAACCATTAATGAACAAGTAGATAGAACAATAAAACACTTGAGATACTAATGGCACATTAACCTTGCGTTTTACGTTTAAAGCAACACATAAAGCAAATGATGGAAATTTCTGACCAACTGAGAATGATATGGAACTTCCATGACTCCGATGGTTGAACCACTGTGGAATTGTAGTTCCTGGAAGTGCAAGGTCATAAAAAGAACACCTAGAAGCGAAGCCCAATTCAGATGAAGAGCCCAATTCAGATCCAAAATCTTGATGTGATGATCCCATATTAGAATAACCACATACTAAATTTCGTGGAAGCCCTATCACATCTCCAAGCTGCTTGCAATTAACAAAATTTTAGTTCAACAAATTCAGTAAGGAAAGTTAACCAAAATTGTTTATTTATTTATTTATATAAATTAGAGAGATACCTGACTAAATAACCTTCTTCTACATCGTGAATCCAACGAATTGCACCCTATTGCAGATACATCTCTTATACAAGGTGGAAGCCTTGGAATTTCCCGAAGGTTCCGGCAATGGTGAATGCAAAGGGCCTCTAATTTCGGACATCTGCGTGCAATTTCAGGGAGGGTAGTGATGTTGCTGTAACGGAAACCTAAATATTGTAATTTGGGGAAGCAACCAGAAGTACCCCTGGCTTTTGGAAAATTTTCACAATCATACAAAATGAGGTCCCTAAGATTTTGTAAATTAGAGATGTTACTTGAATCTTTCACGTTTTTTAAACTTATACCCAAGCTATGAAGGCTAATGAGATATCCTATTGATGAAAGCAACCTTAATCTTTCCGTTCTTTGCAGAAGACTTCCACACCAACTAAAATATAACCTTTTAAGAGATTTGCACCGGAGGTTTGTTGGAAAAATTCTAATATTTTGGCATCCACGGAGGTCCCAGAATTCAAGCTCTTCAAGAAGTCCATTAGATTGAACAACCTCAACTAAATTTATGCATTTATAAAGTTTCACCTCTTTTATGTTTGGAGAAATCACTGATAAGTCAGGTACCTTTGTAATATTTTTACAATAGTCGAAATTCATATATTTCAATGTTTGGAACCAACATCTCTGTATAAGAAGAAAAGTTTTTGAAATTTATTAGTAAGAAGAAAACAAACTTTAAAATGATAGACTAAGAGCACAGATTAATAAATGATCAATAATGAATTATAATAGACTTTTTTTTTTTGTTTAAAAAATATAATGCACATTTTTTAAAATAAAAATGCTAAAAGTATAATAAGTTTTACTACATAAATCTTTCAAACTCATGTAGCAATGAATATATATATATATATATATTTTTTTTTTTTTTTAGTTTCAACATATGATGTCATGAAAAAATGTGCATTGCAATGAATGTGATTGGTGTCAAATGGTTTATTGATTTACACCCATAGACTCATCATGGTTGTGTGAACATTATTTAATATTTGTGCACAATTTTAACTTTATTTGTGGAGAAAATTTAGTGAAGTCCAACCAACCAACTGATGAATCCTGACTAAATTTATGCATCTATAAAGCTCCAACTTCTTTATGTTTGGGGCAGTCACTGATAAGTCAAGTACTTTTGTAGTATTTTTATAATGTGCGAAATCCATATATTTTAATGTTTCAAACCGACACCTCTGCAAAAGGAGAATTTTTTTACAAAATTTATTATCAAAAAGAAACAAAATAAGGCTAAGAGCTCATTTCAAAAAAAAAAAAAAAAAGGTTAAGAGCAGAGATTAGGAAATAATAACTTTTTTTTTTTTTTGAGAAACAAAAATAATAATTGTTCAATTATGATTTATAATACACACTTTTAAAATAAAAAAGTTAAAGGTACTACAATTTTATAAACATAAAGCCTTCAAATTAATGTGGCCATGAATGTGATTGGTAGGTTTTAACCACCCTATAAATGAGTATTTGAATTGTCTCTTTATAATTTGTGACACATCAGTTTGTATGTTCTGATAGGCCACAAACGCGTTGACCCCTTATGATTAATTAAATTGATTAATTAGCCGAGTTATTAATTAATTAAGTTAACATGCAAATTCACGTGGCAGCACAAACAAATCACCAATAACTAAAGTATGCAACGGAAAATAAATGATACGGTGATTTGTTTACGAATGGGGAAAACCTGATGGCAAAAACCCCATTGGGTGATTTAAGGTCACCACTCCCGAAACTCCACTATTATCACAACAAGCGGTTACAAGTAAGGAATCCTAGTACCTCACCAACCTACAGTTGAACCCTTACCCCAATACCCAATTGGACTTGTTCTGTAGTGACAGTTTCTCCTCTTGATGCACGGCTCCTAAGTACGTGACTAACCAATTGCGCGAATCCGAGTACGCAACTTCAATTCACCAACTAGAGAGAGAGTTGTTGGTTGCAAAGTTCTTCAAATCATCCACACGATGAAGATCAAGAAGATGCTTGGTTACAAAACCCTACGGTGCACATTACACAGCAACTTCTTCACAAGAGATGAATTAGGGCATGAATTTTGTCTTTGATCACAAATTGCATGAACAAGAATTACTCAATGCTTGTGCAACTTGCGTCTATTTGACGGCCCATAAAACAATCCTTTTATATGTCTAGGGTTAGGAGAAAAGAAGTCCCAAAGACACATTCACAGATTGGAATCAAAACAGAACTTGGAATCTGTTTTTCTTAAATCTCGACAGATAGAGGTGTCGAGGATCTGTCGAGAAGCTGTCGAGCCTTGGAGTTGAAACAGCTTCTAAAGCTCGATAAATGCATGTGTCGAGACTAGGTGTCGAGCTTTAGTAACTTGCACTTTCTAGCTTGTTTCTTGGATAGACTTGATGGCTTCAACACTTGATCTTGAAACACTGTTTCTTGAAGCGTTAAACACATCCTAAATCTACCCAATTACAAGTAAAGTGCGTTTTGTCAAAGGATAAGCCAATTACATAAAATAGTGACATATGCTTGAAATCACTTAAACTACATATGTCCTAACATGTTCAATGTAGTAAAACTTGTACTATCTATAGCACTATTCTTTTTTTTTTTTTTAAATTAAAAAAAAAAAAAAAACATTTGTCAATAGTTCATTGATTTGCACCATGAATTTTTTATGGTTAGGTGTACATTTTTAAATATTTGTACACAATTTGATTGCATATATTAAAAAATTTATAGAAAATTTATTTTATATAGTATTAAATGCATGGTTTTGTTTTAGCAATAAAAAAAAATGCACCTTAACTTATTCTCTAAAGGTACTCGTTAACAAAAAATACCTAATAAGAATTTATAAATGCTATGATTATACCTCGAAATGCTCGTCCAATTCAATGTGGCTCATTGGCATGTTAAGTACAACAAGTTTTGTAGGTTCATAGGTGGACGGCAAGGATGATAAAGGAAATTCATTCCAGTCAAGTAACCTTAACCCATTGGGAAGATATTTAAGGTCTTCACAAATTACATTGCGAATTGTCAAATATTTGAGGCTTTTCATCTTTCCAAGATTCAATTGTATCTTTCTTGGATGTGGCAAGGACAATGTTATGCCTCGAATTTCATCTAATCCCTAATTGGACAAAGAATCACATGAATCACATTAGACAACAAAACATATGATTATTAAATTTAAAACAAAATCATCTTCAACATTAAAATGATAAATCAAACACAATGAGAAAAAATTATTCATATTTGCATTGCGAGAAAAGGAAAAAGGTAAATCAAAAGGACTTATACCGTATCTTCATTTAGTACTTCAGGAACATCCTCATAACACAATAGCCTTCTACATTTTTTTGACACTTCTGATTCTTGTCGAGCAATTTCCAAACCCATTTGTTGTATTAAGTCATGCATCAATAATTGGTCATCTTTTGTAATGACTATGAGAGATTTATCGATAAGTTTTTCAATATCATAGTATGGGTCATGGCTACTTTGTAATGTATCTACAACCAAATTCTTGTAGAATCCTTTAAAAAAACATGCAATATCAAGGAAAATATCCCGTTGATTTTGGTCCAATCCATCGTAGCTTATTTTAAGTACTTCTTGAATATTCGAATTAGGAATTCTTTTGTACTTATCTAATGCACTTTTCCAACATTGTAAATTTTTGTCATATAAATCAGCACCTATTATTTTTAAAACTAATGGAAGTCCTTTGGCATAACCTATAAATTGGTGTACGAGCTCTGAATAATCTTCCATGGGCTTGTTTCTTTTAAGTGCATGTTGACAAAAGAGTTCACGAGATTCAAATTCATCTAATTCCTTAACCTCATAGTAAAATAAATGACAATCTTCTCGTAGAGAAGATAACAACTTTTTCTCTCTTGTTGTGATAATAATTCTACTTCCAGAAGCAAGCCAATTGCATTTTCCAAGCAAATTTCTAACTTGTTCTAATTTGTCCACATCATCTAGGATTAAAAGAATTTTTTTGTACCGAAGCTTTTCCATTATCACATTGATTCTTTTAGATATACCATGCACTGTCAATTCTCTAGCCCTTAAGATCTCACAATAAAGTGCCTTTTGTAGTTGGAGTACACCATCATTTGTTTTTGAGTTTTCTCTAACATCCTCTAGAAAGCTACTTCCTTCAAAACGATATGCAATTAAGTCAAAAATAGCTTTTGCAATTGTTGTCTTACCTATTCCAGGAAGACCATGGATCACTAACATGCGAACATCGTTTGACTCAATATCTAACAGACAACTTATTTCCTCTATGCGAGAATCTATTCCAACTAGGTATTCAGAAACAAATACTTGTGTATGATTTAATTTAGCACTTAAGATCTCTTCTAAAATTTCTTCGATAAATCTAAATTCAGTGTGGCTGCCAATCACAAAGCATTTAAAACATGTTAGAAGATAGAAATGTAATCTTGAAATGAATTCAAAACATTTAGTTTGTGAACTACAACAGAAATTTTGTTAGTTAAATTAAATGGCACGTAATTCATTGATTTGAGAACTATCATTACTAACTTTTTTTTTTAGGTCAAAAAATTGACTTTAGGTTTTTAGCACAAAGATGCATGGAATATTTGCTTTGGAAAGGAAACAAACTCATTGAATATCCACTTCTAACACTTGAATGAATTTATTATAAAATTTAGGGGAAATTTTCTAAACATGACATGAGAGAAGTTTCAAATTAATTGATAAGAGTATCTATCATATATTCTTCCCTTTCTATCATTGAACCTTATATCCTATTTAGCTCACTACTAAAAGATATGATCAAAATATAAATTTTTTATAATCTCTTTTCTTTTTTTTCTTTTTTTTTTAATAAAAAGCAAACAAGAAGGGTTTTTTTGGGGTTGTTGTTTGTTTAGCAATAAAATTAACTGGTGATAACAAAGTAGAGATTAAACACATACTGATTTTTGTAATGCCAACCAGATATATGGCTGGCTTCATTTAGGGCTGCCCTCCATCTTTGCACCTTCTCTTTATTATCCTTGAATTTTTTTTCATGCTTTGCGAGTGCTTCTCCAAACTTTTCCTTTGGGTTACGTACATCTGATGGATCCACCTTGTAAAAAACCGGTAACACCACTTGGCCATCATTCTTACACTCAAGAATCTTGACAAGTTCATCCAAACACCAAGTGGAGGATGCATAATTTTTAGATAATACAATTATCGAAATCTTTGAACTTTCAATAGCTTCAAGAAGTTCAGTGGAAATTTTTTCTCCTCTTGGAAGCTCATCATCCATGAAAGTGTTAATACCATTATAACGCAAAATACCATTCAAATGGCTGGTAAAACCATTGCGGGTATCTTCTCCTCTGAAACTCAAGAACACATCATATTTGCATCGTTGGGTGAAAGAGGAAGAGGAGGTTCCTCTAGTGGTCGAATGGGCCATTGTGATTTTGATGCAGAGACATATGAGAAAATCTAAAAGGAAGAGGAGAGGAGAAAGAAAATAAAGAGGTGACGAAATTAAAATTGTAAGAGTTGAAGAAGCAAAGTGAATGAGAAATAAAAAATGAGAGATATTTCCCAATAGTTTTTTGAGAAAAAACGAGAATTGGCTGAGAATGAGAGAGTCAATGAATTGAGTTTTAGTTGTTGTGATGCCAAGTTAAAATAAGTAGTATTTCTTTGACTGGTAAGTGATTTTTTTGGGTACACACGCTTTCTTTGATCCAGGAAAGTTCAAAGAAATCTCTTTGCAATATCAAAATTTAACCCAAAAAAAATAATAATAATAAAATAATGTGGGCCAAAAATTTAAGACGTGTTGAATGGGTCTCAATGATCCATTTCCTTTGTTCATGGAACCTATTTCATTATTTTGTTAAGAAAATATTAGGTCAGCCTATGGCGTAAAACACTGGTTTTATGCCATCCAATAGCTCTTCACCACGTCACCTATCACTTAAGTCTCCTGGAGAAATAGAACGATTTCCAAAAAGAGAGAGAACGATCTTTTCCTCTTGTTCACCGCGTCTTGTCCTCTTCTTCATCTCTACTTCTTTCTTAGTGAGATTGTTGGTGAGGAGGACACTAATCAACAAGCAGACAACCTTATTAATAAAAATAATCCCTCTGATTTTGGGGTTCAAGAAGCTTCTTTCGGAGAAAATGTTTTGGACTTTGAAGCAAGAGAGAGGTGGGTCTTTCTTCTTCTTCTTCTTCTTCTTCTTCTTCATCTTTTCTTTTTTTATTTAAATCTCCGTTGTTTGTGCTGAGGAAACCAGCAAAAAATCTGTCAAATTGGATTATTGAATCATAGGGTTTTTTTTTCCTTATATTATAAAATTGGGTTTATTCGCAGGGAAGGGAATTTCTAGATTATGTTCATTTTATGTTTAAGTTTGAAGACAGAGTAAGATGGGGTTTTCTTCTTCTGTCTTTTTCATTTTTGTTTTTTCGGTTAATCTGATACCCCTTCTCTATTTTTGGTCTCTCTCTCTTTTTTTTTTTTTTTAAATGTCCATTATCTTCTAAGAAAATGAGGGAAAATCTAGGAAAATTGATTTTGAAACATGGGGTTTTTCGTGTTAATATTAATTTCTTTGATTTAAGAGAAAGGGAGGAGGGACTTTCTGCGTTTAGTTCGTTTTACTGGGTTTGGAAGTAAAGATTTTGGGTTTTCCTGCGTTTTGAATTTTATTCTTTCTTTAATTCCCTAGGTTTCTTGGCAACCAAACATACTTTAGAGTGTTTCGTGGTCAGGACAGAGGACACGGCGTGGTGAAGCGGAGGAAAACGGCGAGAACTTTATTTTTTGAAATCATTTTGTTTCTCTCTCTGTTAGGGATTTAAGTGATGGGTGACGTGGTGAAGAGTTATTGGATGGCATAAAACCAGTGTTTTACGCTACAGTCTGACCTAATGTTTTCTCGTTTATTATATCTGAGAATGGTAGGTTGAAGATATCTGGGAATGGTAGATTGAAGAAATTGAATGTTAGTTGTTGTGGGACCAAGAAGACAACGTTGGTCTATTGTGAAAAATACTAGCATACTGCTTGTAGTCTAACTCACTTTTTAGAGAATGTAATTTCATAGTTGTGTTGCACAAACGCGTAATCTGAAAAAATTGGTCGTCATTTTAGTGTGAAAATACTATTATGGTTATGGAGACTTAGAAAGGAGCTTACATTACAATATTGATTCAGTTTTACACTTTTTCATAAAATATAACTTAAAGAAAGTAACAATTTATTGATGTTATAGTTATTGATCTTTAATTTTCTATATATTTTGTAAGTATGAAGGATATAAGAAGAAAATATAATTTAATGGTAGATTTATCAAAATTCACATTCAATAAAAAGATATTGAGTAAAGTTGTACTCTAAAGCTGTAATTAATTTTGTAGTTAAACTAGTAGTGTGAAAAAGGAAGAGGAGTCTCTTTTTTCTGGTAAGTAAATTCATTGTGAATTGGATAGACGGTTAGATGATATAAAAGCAAGAGAATAAAGAAATATGTGATAACTTAGGTAAAGGAAAGTGAATGAAAAATTAAAAATAAGAGAGATTTGTCTCAAAAGGATTTTTGAGAGAGAATGAGAATGGTAGATTGAAGAAATTGAATGTTAGTTGTTGTGAGGCCAAGAAGACAACGATGGTTTATTGTGAAAATACTAGCATATTGCTTGTAGTCTGATTCACTTTTTTGAGAATGTAATTTCACAATTGTGTAGTGCAAACGCGTAATTTGAAAAAAGTGGTCATCATTTTAGTGTGAAATACTATTATGGTTATGGAGACTTGGAGAGTAGCTTGCATTACAATATTGATTCACTTTCACACTTTTCCATAAAATATAACTTAAAGAAAGTAACAATTTATTGATGACATAACTATTAATCTTTAATTTTCTATATATTTTGTAAGCACAGAAGATATAAAAAAAAGATATAATCTAATGGTAGATTTATCAAAATTCACATTTAATAAATAGATATTGAGTAAAGTTATACTCTAAAGCTATTACTAATTTTATAATTAAATTTTATCCTTTGTATAGTAGCCTGAAAGAAGAAGAAGAAGAGCCTCTTTTTTCTAGTAAGAAAAGTCATTGTGATTTGGATATGCGGTTAGATGACCTAAAAAGAAGAGAAGAAAGAAATACGTGATAACTTAGGTAAAGGAAAGTATAACTTAAAGAAAGTAAGATACAATTTCCTTTCTCTTTTTGGTTCACCCCACTCATTTTCGTTTCCTTCGCCCTTGCCTTTCTCTCTATACTTTACCATATTAATTCACTTTCACACTTTTCCATAAAATATAACTGAAAGAAAGTAAGATACAATTTCATTCCTCTTTTTTAACCATCCCACTCATTTTTGTATCCTTCGTCCTTTCTCTTTGTACTTTCTTTTCTACTTGAGATATGCTACGTTCACAATATTTTACAACATTTTCACAACAAATCACAGGTGGTTAGTTGTTATTGGTTTAAATTTGAACTTAACATGAAGATTACTTTTTTGCCCCAATAATAACAACCAGTAACCACCTGCCATATAGGATTTGTTGTAAAAATATTGTGAAAATGTTGTGGATATATCATTTCTCTTTCTACTTTTTCTTTTTCCTTTTTGACTGCTTTCCTCTTCTTTCCACGCAATGTATTTGTATTTGCATAGGGGAATACTGTTAAGCGGTGGCAGTGGAGGACAGCTGGGTAAGGAAGGATAGGCCATAAAGAATTGGGATGAGGTTATATATATAATTTTTATTTAGTAATTATTTAAAATTTTGGAGGCCATGGCCTATGGCCCAAACGTGGGTGAAATTCCCACTAATCATGCCATCCTTATCCAAGAGAATGCAAAATATATTCATATAGTACTTGTGCTTTAGATATTATAGAATATATATATATATATATATATATATATATATATATGAACAATGATATAAAATAATGCTTGTGCCGTAAAGTTTGCACAATTTGTGCACGTGACAAATTATGAGGAGTAAAAAAGTGATCTTATATAAACTTACTATTATCTTTCTATCATTCACAACTCACCATATGAGCGAGTCGTGACACAAATTATGCTACTCTATGTGCCTCCAACATTGCTCCAATGCTATGTGGGCTCACGTGTAACAAATTGGAGTGTTTTGCATTGTGATGTGTGAGTGAGTCAGGATAAGCTATCCTGGTCCTGGACATGGTGATGAGGTGACTTGTCCTTTCCGAAAATCCATAGCCCCATCATACATGTAGTTGTATTTGCATAGGGTGATACTGTTAAGCGGTAGCAGCGGGTAACAGCTGGGTAAGGAAGGATAGGCCATAAAGAATCAGTGTTGGTCTGTATCAACACATAGATTTCTTAAGGTTAATTATTGTTGCATCCACTGGATTACACGCTAGTATACACTTATATATATATATAAATCTAAACTTTAAAGTGTAGTAAAGCCACGTTTGTGGCCATTTCACTTACTTATTTTCAATTATTTCTCTCTTCTTTTTTGACTCTTTATTTATTTATTAATTTTGTAGTTTACTGTTACATTTTTGTAACTTTTTCCCTTCTTTTTTATTTTTTTATCTCCCCACTACTATCAACATTAATATCACTCTTCTTTTATCCCTTCAACTTCCTTTCATTTTGACTATTCTTATCCCCATCTTCTTACTATAAATTTGTCTCTCACCCTATATATATTTTATCACATAAAAAGGTTATTACTCTCTCTTTCTCATGTTTTTCTTTTTCTTTTTCTTTTTTGGTATCTTTACTTTATGTTGATGAATTTCAATGTTATTTAGAACTCTACTATTATTCTCCCTCTCTCTCTCTCTCTCTCTCTCTCACAATTTTTTTCCCTTTTTTGTGTGGATTTTTTTTTTAATATTTTACATCTTTACTTTAGGTGGATGAATTTGTGTGTTCTTTAGAACTCTACTTTAAGTTGATGCATACCCTTCAAAAAATAAATAGGATTAAATTGTATTTCACGCTCTAAACTTTTGGATTTTGTGTTTTTAAGTTGTTATTTTCTTTTCTTTTCTTTGATTGTCAAATGCTATCATATTGCATTATAAAGATAATATATAAGAATATAATGTTATTCAATTACATAACATGACTTGGATAATTTAGTGTACCTATATTTTTTATTTTGACTATTCTTATTCTCATCTTATTTTTTATAAGTTTATCTAATTTAAGTCTCTCCCAAAAAAATGTGATTATTCTCTTTCTCGATTTTTTATTCTTTCGTTGCAACTTAACATTAGGTTAATGAATCATTTTACTTTTTTATGACACTATTTTGGGTTAATATAAGATTTTGTGTGTTTTTGAGTTTTCCATCGCAAGCCTTTTTTCTCCATCTTATAGCTTTTGTTTGATTTTTGATTGACATAATACTTAGTTATTTTGAAAGTGAAAATTAGAATTTATATCAAAATACAATCTTGCTATGTATTTGAACGTGTTTCTCAACCATTTAAGTAATATCAAGTGTAATTTTGTGATGATTTTTGATTATTACGAAATCTCATTTAAGAAATGAGAAATTTAAATATTATAAAGAGTTTAGTTGTAAGAAAAGAAAAAAAGAAAAAAAAGAAGGAAAACACAACGTACCATAATATAATTTGAAAAAATATGGACTACCTCAAAAAGAAATAATTTCAATCAAACACACCTAAAATACTAAAATGATATATATATATATATATATATATAGATAGATGAAAAATTATTTTTGATTTTTTTAGTAAGAACAAATTATACATCATACCACAATTATAAAGTAATCATATATTCTCACGCATCACATGAGTCTGCAACTAGTTTTAATTTAAAAACTAAAACCTTCTAGCATCTCCAATTCGACAGAAATTGAATAACAGATAACTAACTTTATTGCCCCTATATCGTCCTACATTGATATGAGATACCTATAACCACGAGGAGATTTTGCACACTGTTATAGAAAGCCCCGCTTGATCTAACAATGTGATCTGAGAATTATTCTATTTTGAAGTACATGGTTTCCGAAATATGCTACAAAATCATAGATGAGAAACTGTAAATTTTTTTGAAAGGCAGATAGTGGACAAGAGGAGATGGGGTTTGAAGTTTGAACCACATACATGAGGTATTACAAAAGATGCTATTGCCACTAAACTATCACTTAAACCCGAGAAAACTATGAAACTTGTCTAGAAAAAATTATATGAGCTTCTTTTTTTCAAAAATGGCCTTCAGGTGCCATACTTGCAAGCCTACTCCTGATAAACAAACAATAAGGGAAAGAAAACTCAACCAGGCCATCCTTGTTAGTTGTTTTGTTGAACACCTGCATTTCTTCTTCTCTGAAATATAAATCATAAACAGCATTGGTTAAAAAGAGATGGATATCCCACTTTTCATGAACTGTAAAAGAAATCCAATAAGTTTTCTTACCTTTCACGGAGATAAAACATTTCCTCCTGAATGGAAATAACAGTATCATACATCTTCTTCAGTTCAAGTTCCATGAGCTGGCATTTAAAATAATGACAAGAGGATAAGTTCCTATCCATATTGTGAACACAACTTTTAATATCTTATTTAAAAAATTGCAACACAATGATAATTAAATTAACTAAAAATGAAGGTCAGAACTAACTATATTTCTAGCATGATTGCTAAGCACAAATGCATGGACTCGAGTCTTGATAGCAGCCAATTTGGGCAAATAATGCATAAGGGTTAAACCCTGCCCGAGTTCAGAGAGACCTCACTTAACTGAGATCAGCACTGGATAAGACTCTCTCTCTCTCCCTCTCTCTCACATAAGATAGAGACATGAAAATTACCAATTTAGTTTCACTTCCAATCCCAGTAATCAACTATCCAGATAAACCTATTCTCAAAAAAACTATCCAGATAAACCATTTCACCAATAAACAAGAGTGCAGAAAAAAGAGAATCATTTGCATAAACTTTTCATGGTAAGAGAAATTGCACAAATAAAGATTGTCTATGAGTAAGTACATAACGTTGGGGATATGCAAATGAGATGACTTTGACGCCAACAAGAGACCATCAGAAAAAGAAAACACACACACACACACCAAGAGGCACAAATTAGTGCAAGAATCACTTATCAAAAAACAAATTAGTGCATAAATACCCAGAGAAAAAAAAATCATATGTTTCACAGTGCTCCACACATGTAAAAATTAAAATAAGTACAAAGGGGGGTCCCTAAGCTGGGTTGAAATCACCCAATTCCCCACAAATATCAAGCACATTATCTCATCCATATTTAAATAGAGACATATTAGGGAAGCAAGTACATCAGTGTTTACTCCAATATAATGCTAACACCAGGAATCAGTGTTTACTGGTCTTACAAGCAACAAATACAAAAGTATATGAGCAATAAGCTGGTAATTATCCTCTAGAAAAAATTTAAAAGAAGAATAAGATACCACAAAGATTCATTAATACTTTCTAAACTGCTTTTGTGGCATACCATGCAGTGAAAGCTACTATACAAATTGACTCCATCATCTAAAATATTATCAAGCTACCAGAGCATAATCTCTCCTGTCCCAAGACATTAAACAAGAGATCCAGGGAGGCCATTTCTATTGAACTATCAAAAGTGAAATCTACTCTTTTTTTTTTTGATAATTAAAAAAGATGTATATTCAAAGCATACACTCTATTTGGCTGTACTCACCAACCATGCAAGCAGCTTGGAGCGTTCACTTATGGGGTCTGGCACACTTATAATACAACTTCATTGCAATGACAAACACTCAAAGTTGTCATCTTTAACCATTATGCCATTCTTCCTTCCCTTTTTTTGGGGATCAGAGAAGAATGATCACAAGCAAACCCTAAATATTAACACTAAAAAACTTCAGAGCACGTACACTAAATTGCAACAAGGACCACGAATGACCAGAAGGCAGAACTAAAAACTTTGTAACTAGTGTTTTCATTCACTTTTCAAAGAAAACAGCTTGGCTTCAAAATACAATGCATTTAGAGACCTATTTTTCAAGTATGCCTAATCACCAACAAAAATCTGCCAAACACCATGCATATTTTTCCCCACCGAAAACGCTGCAAAATAGGGTTTTCTATATCGATCTAGAAGTCAATTTAATCAACTTCACATACTGACCAATAACCATACCTTAGCAAATTAGTCCCCTTGACTCACCAATGAACTCTAGCTCAAACAACACCTTCTCTTCCCACAACAATAACTAAAGGGAGAAGTCATGGGTTCAAAATTCATAGTCTACTGAGAGAATGTAACTTACCCATAAATAAAAATCCTTAATATCACAATACTAAACCCTGAAATTCAACATTCTCAATTCTCACTCATTTTACAAGCTTCAACTTCAAGCCCACTATCTAAAAAAACACTCAAATTTTCATTACCCAAAAAGCCAAACATAAATAATTACCACACCAACAACCTAACCACACAATCCCAAAAAACACACACACAATTACTAAAGTCACAACCATTTTCACATCTTAACTAAGTTAACAAGTCATGATCAGAGCAACACCACTTCCATTCACATCAACCATCACTGACACCACTTTTATTATACATCAATCACAACAGGACACCTAAAACATCTACCAAAACAATTTGAGACAACAAATTTATAGTTCTAGAAAATGACAAAATGTTGCAACTAAAAATTTTAAAAAATAAATGAAAAAAACTTACATCAACTTGGCCTTTCTTGGCAACACTAGACCAATCCTTAGCAGCCACACTAGTCTTCCATTCGAAATCAACGGTGGAAGTGATGGGAGGCTGATGGTCCGGTGCCGAGAAACACCCCATGTAATCTCCCACCTCCACTGTCATAAACGCGAACTTCCCCGACGGCACTTTGTCCCCATGATGATAAATATTCCCATTCGACGAAGTCACCTAATCCCACTCAAAAACAACAACAATAATCAAATTTCAAATAATACCCTATTCCAGCTAGCTGGACTCGTAATACCCAATTAGTGTCTTGAAGCATACGCTATAGATTAAAATTCAAACATCTAAAAAAAATATTTAAAGAAAAAGAAAAAGAAAATACCCGAACGGAGACTTGGTGAAAATCGGGCAAGGGTATGTCTTCGTTGGGATTGACAACGCTGTACTTGCCAACAGTCATGGAATTGACCTTCAACTCCTCGGCGATGCACTTTGTGTGACTTGATTTCAGCTCGAACCGAATTGATTCGGTTGTAAACGATAACAACCCATATGTTATTACAAGGATCAATAGCTTCTTCTGGGTTTTGATTTGAATCATAGCTAATAGTATCTGTGTTTTTCGTTGTTTTTTCTCTTTGGTACCTGATACTATGTTTCTGTTAAGTTTGGACAATTTTTGTGAGAGAGAGAGGGTTGAAAATGTCAAATCGAAAAGGAGAAGTTTGAAGGGAGTGTTTTGGGTTTGTGACACGTGGTGAGATGCCATTATTCTTAGACTCAAGAATCTTGACAAGTTCATCCAAACACCAAGTGGAGGATGCATAATTTTTAGAGAATACAATTAACAAAATCTTTGAACTTTCAATAGCTTCAAGAAGTTTGGAAGCTCGTCATCCATGAAAGTTGAATTAGACCAAGTGACATTCCCCCCAACCAGAGGCAGATCAATAAGGCTTTGATCTGAAATAAAAGTTGAAAACCGATGCATAGCTATAGTGAAATTTGCAGAACCAGAATGTTCAAAAGGAAACCGCACCACATTAAAATCACCTCTCACACACCAAGGCACATCCCACCAACTACATAAGCCAGATAACTCCTCCCATAAGAAACTTTTGTCTCTATCACAATTGGGTCCATAAACACCAGTGAATGCCCAAACAAAATGATCCACCACATTTTTGGATTTACAAGAGACTGAGAAACGACCCACCGCTTCCTTCACCTTATCCACAACCTTGCTGTCCCACATCAATAACACCCCACCTGAAGCACCCATAGAGCCTAAGTAGAGCCAATCCACATGTTGACCTCCCCACAAACTACAAATGATACCTCTATTAATTAACTCCATCTTAGTTTCTTGTAGACAAAACAATATCTGCTTTCCACTTACAGATCAAATTTCTAACCCATAGCCACTTATCCTGCTTATTCAACTCTCTCACATTCCATGAAACAATTCTAAAATTCATTGATGCACTACAACATCCCGATCCCTACAAGCACTCCTGCTCCTTTCTGACTCATTCTCATCACCCCAAGAACTCATTAAACTCTTTAATTCACGGTGCCCTTTGTGCCCAGCCTTAACCATCTTCCTCTGAGAAGCTTCATCAAGCATTCGCTTTTTTCTTCAAGCTTCTAAAGCTAAGAGCAAAACCTGTTGCTTGTTCTTCGGAACCCTCTAGCGAGGTCCCAACAAATTTCTGGAAAACTTTAATTCTATTAGTTACCCATTGTGACAACTTGGTGTTATCTACATCCACCTTACACCCTATCTCCTCAACTGTAGGAATCTCCGTAACTATTGAATTATCCATTGCCAAAAGTGCCACTTCTAATGGTTCACCTAAATGTTCCCAATTCAACAACCCCTCATCAGAGTCCCAAGCCTCACCCTCTGACCCTATATCAGAGGCAACAGAGCCCACAACACCATCACACTCAGAAGCCCAACTAATAGTTTGTCCCTTGTTAATAAGAGAAGCCAGACCTGGATTTACTACACCCTCCGATGCAGGCTGATCCGACACAGATTCAGGAGAACGATATGCGGAGAGCGGAATAACTATTTTCCTCTCATCCCGAAGGTTAAGCATCCAAATCACCTAAAATATTATCAAGCTACCAGCGCATAATCCCTCCTTTCCCAAGACATTAAACAAGAGATCCAGGGAGGTCATTTCTATTGAACTATCAAAAGTGAGATCTACAACTATAACCAAAAAAAAGGCTGCGAAGATTTCACCAGATTTGTTTTGTATTACAATTGCTCTTGAATTAGAAACAAGCATACACTCTATTTGGCTGTACTCACCAACCATGCAAGCAGCTTGGAGCGTTCACTTATGAGGTCTGGCACACTTGTAATACAACTTCATTGCAATGACAAACACTCAAAGTTGTCATCTTTAACCATTATGCCATTCTTCCTTCCCTTTTTTTGGGGATCAGAGAAGAATGATCACAAGCCAACTCTAAATATTAACACTAAAAAACTTCAGAGCACGTACACTAGATTGCACCAAGGACCACGAATGACCAGAAGGCAGAACTAAAAACCTTGTAATTAGTGTTTTCATTCACTTTTCAAAAAAAAAACAGCTTGGCGAGACCAATTTTTCAAGTATGCCTAATCACCAACAAAAATCTGCCAAACACCATGCATATTTTTCCCCACCCAAAATGCTGCAAAATAGGGTTCTCTATATCGATCTAAAAGTCAATTTAATCAACTTCACACACTGACCAATCACCATACCTTAGCAAATTAGTCACCTTGACTCACCAATGAACTCTAGCTCAAACAATACCTTCTCTTCCCACAACAATAACTAGAGGGAGAAGTCATGGGTTCAAAATCCATAGTCTACTGAGAGTATGTAACTTACCCATAAATAAAAATCCTTAATACCACAATACTAAACCCTGAAATTCAACATTCTCAATTCTCACTCATTTTACAAGCCTCAACTTCAAGCCCACTATCTAAAAAACACTCAAACTTTTCATTACCCAAAAAGCCAAACATAAATAATAACCACACGATCAACCTAACCACACAATCCCAAAAAACACACACACAATTACTAAAGTCACAACCATTTTACACAACTTAACTAAGTTAACAAGTTGTGATCAGAGCAAAACCACTTCCATTCACATCAACCATCACTGACACCACTTTTATTATACATCAATCACAACAGAACACCTAAAACATCTACCAAAACAATTTGTGACAACAAATTTAAAGTTCTAGAAAATGACAAAATGTTGCAACTAATAATTAACAAAAAATCAAACATAAAAAAAAAACTTACGTCAACTTGGCCTTTCTTGGCAACACTAGACCAATCCTTAGCAGCCACACCAGTCTTCCATTCGACGAGAAACACGCCATGTAATCTCCCGCCTCCACTGTCATAAACGCGAACTTCCCCGAGGGCACTTTGTCCCCATGATGATAAATATTCCCATTCGATGAAGTCACCTAATCCCACTCAAAAACAACAACAATAATCAAATTTCAGCTAGCTCAACTCTAAAATCTTTTCTCGTCAAATTGGCGGCCCGCCTACTCCCAAACCCAATTGGGGTATTGGAGCAAAGGCTATAGATTAAAACTCCCAACATCTAAAAAAAATTTAAAGAAAAAGAAAAAAAAATACCCGAACGGAGACTTCTTGAAAATCGGGTAAGGGTATGTCTTCGTAGGGATTGACAACGCTGTACTTGCCAACAGTCATGGAATTGACCTTTAACTCTTCGGCAATGCACTTGGTGTGACTCGATTTCAGCTCGAACCGAATTGATTCGGTTGTAAACGATAGCAACCCATATGTTATTACAAGGATCAATAGCTTCTTCTGGGTTTCGATTTGAATCATAGCTAATAGTATCTGTGTTTTTTGTTGTTTTTTGTCACTTTTTTTTTTTTTTTTAAGGTTGCTTTGGTACCTGATACTATGTTTCTGTTAAGTTCGGACAATTTTTGTGTGAGAGAGAGAGTTGAAAATGTCGAATCGAGAAGCAGAAGTTTGAAGGGAGTGTTTTGGGTTTGTGACACACGGTGAGATGCCATTATTCTTAGACTCAAGAATCTTGACAAGTTCATCCAAACACCAAGTGGAGGATGCATAATTTTTAGAGAATACAATTAACGAAATCTTTGAACTTTCAATAGCTTCAAGAAGTTTGGAAGCTCACCATCCATGAAAGTGTTAATACCATTAAGACGCAAAATGCCATTCAAATGGCTGGTAAAACCATTGCGGGTATCTTCTCCTCTGAAACCCAAGAATACATCGTATCTGGTGGTCGAAAGGGCCATTGTGATTTTGATGCAGAGACAGTTGAGAAATTCTAAAAGGAAGAGGAGAGGAGAAAGAAAATAAAGATGAGACGAAATTAAAGTTGTAAGAGTTTAAAAAGCGAAGTGAATGAGAAATAAAAAATGAGAGATATTTCACAATGGTTTGGTTTTTTTGAGAAGGAACGAGAATTGGGTGAGAATGAGAGAGTCAATGAATTGAGTTTTAGTTGTTGTGAGAGCTGAGAAGGGTATAGGCAGAGAGAATTGGGGAAGGGGGTGGCTGAAGAAAAGAAACGAAAATAGAAGATGTGGTATTTATATCATGCTATTATGGTTTTAAAAAATTATAAAGGCAAAAAAACCCCACGCGAAATCTCGAACCTGCGATCAGTTAGCCAACACACAAGGTGCGTACCGTTAAGGCACTAATCAGCTATGCCTAAAATTTACATAAATATATGTTCGCTTTGTTCAGTTTCAGTGTGCAAAAATCCAGCACCGCCTCCGAATCCAAATCAAGGAAAACCCGACCAAAACCCAAAATTTCGGTTGGTCTATTCGGTAATTTCCGTTTTCCAGCTTGTACGCACACCCGATTCAAAACCAAGTAAGGTTTTTTTTTTTTTTTAAATGATTCACTCAGCATTCTTTTCAGAGTGAGTAAGTGCATTGAAATTAAAACGGATCTTTACTTTTCATATATCAAGATTTCTGGAGGGCCACTGTCATTGAGAAAACAATTAATCCCTTTCTCCTATAATCAAATTTTCTTTCTGATCCAGTTTCTTGTTTATCAAAAACGTAAATTGCTTACCTGTTCTTTGCTTTCCTGATTCAGTCAGGACTTCAGGCATGAGGTTAATTTGCTAGTGAAGCTTCGTCACCCTAATATAGTCCAATTTCTTGGAGCTGTCACGGAGAAGAAGCCCCTGATGTTAAAAAAAAAAAGGGTTAGGATAATAGAATCGTAATTGTGTGGTTTGAAGTTCTTATAGAGACACCTTCCTTAATTGTTGCATTCATCTGCTGTTTTAGGGTGATCTCCATCAGTACCTCAAGGAAAAAGGTTCACTTGGTCCTTCAACAGCTATCAACTTTGCATTGGACATTGCCAGGTACTTCAACTTCTAACTACTTCGACAATTACATGTTTTTTTCCCCTTATTGTTGATTAGTGCCCTTAGGGCATCCATTAATCAACCATTCTAGAAAATTTTTTATGAGAAATTGAAAAAGTTGTAAAAAAAATATCAGCTGCTTTTTCATTTTCCCATAAAAAGTTTTCTAAAATGGTTTATTAATGGATGCCCTAATTTGTTAGTAAAATCCTAGTTACTATACTGGGTTGCTTCTTCAAAACTGCTTTTAGTAGAGTTTATGAATTCTGCCTCAATGGGTACTTCTCCGATTAGAATAGGTGGATGGTAAGGTAGAGGGTTTGAAATCCACCTAGTGCTTGTATAACTTACCAATAAATAAATGAATAAAACTGCACTTACTAGAATGTATCTTCCAAATGTTGATAATCTGTTGACCCTTATGTATTATGTAGGGTTTAGTTCAGAATTCATTAATACAAGAGATGAATCTGTTTTTATCAATATTGGAATAGAAGATGCTTTTCATTCTGTTATATCACTGACCATTATATTAGATAATAAATACATGGCCTTCTTCACTTACCATTAGAACTAGAAAATGATAACGTGATAATAAAGTCTTCTTCAAGAAAATAGTTGGTATTTGCTTTCAGTAATAGAAATGGGGACTTGTTATCTTATGGAATAATCTGAAAAGCAAAAACGTGGAAATTCACTCTCTATCTTTCTTTTACCTGGACCTTGAAATAGTTGGTCTGTTGTTGCATTTTGATTGCCATCAAGGATAAACTGAATTCATAAGTTTTAGGGATTTTATCTTCCATTGACCCCATGAAATGTGATATAACATCATCGTACACACACACACACACACACACACACACACACACACACACACACACACACACACACACACACACGTTTATTTCCTTTTTCTTTTTGATAATTCAATAGTTATAATGGGGGAGGGGGGATATGAACCCAGGACATCTCCCTTGGAAACACCAAGAGGTGCCAGTTGAACTATAAGGCTCTTGGCCATCATCGTACATATTGCAGCATATTTTCTGGGGGTTGATAGGTGGGAATAAAATATATCCATGAAAATCGAAAGAGAAGATCTTTGGATTACCTACATAACCTAGCAATTGCCTTTACTTTGCAGCCATGGCAGCTGCTACAGAAAATCTCCCTCTTCGACTCTTTGCTATATAAGCAGAGAGAAGTTAACACGTGATTTCCCTTAAACAAAAAAAGCAAAAAAAAAGAGGAAAAAGAACTTAGTTTGGTGTATCGCTTATTATACCTGCTAATCAAGCTGACTTTGGGGCTAATTGACATTTAGCCTTTGGGATTTTGAATGGTACTCTATCTTGGTACTGGGTTCTTGATAGTTAACTTTGGAAGGAATGAGTCTTTGTCTTTATTCAGAATGAGCATGTAATAATATCTAATGGTGGCTTTGAACCTCTAAACATCATGGTTGATTTGAAGTCTTGCTCGCACTTTGAGTTCCCTGCTGTTTTTGAAACTTGTATCATTGAAAACACCTAAGGGGTGCTACCTATGAAATATATGGTGTTCTAAGCTCTCAAGAGGCTACTTTTTTATACGTTTAACGAATTCTTGATCACAAGTTGGATAACTTGTCTAAGCTATTCTATTGTATTCTAACATGTCTAAGGTATAGCAATCACTCTCAAAGTTTAAAATAAGCTGCAGAAATTTTATTGAATTTAATCTCTTTATTTGAAAGTTATTGACTACATAGAGGCCTACATATAGGTTATTACAGAACCTATTCCCGGAAAGACTAGGAAATCCTGAATAAAATTTTCTTATAAATAGAACTCCCAATAACAAGGTAAAGTAATTAAGAATTTCTACAACTATTAGAAAAAGAACTCAAAACGTACAATAGGACTCATGGACCTTGGAGACAGCCTATTACAACCCTCCAGAAAATATTGAAATTACCAGATTACACTTATTATATTAAAACTGAAGCAACAACTTTCTAACCTAAATAAACTTAATATTAAGAGTCAATAATAACTTAATTAGGCTATGAAAGGTGCCAAGAAGGCGCCACATTTAAAATAGACCACAATTCTTGAATCTTTTAGAATTTAATCTTGTTTTTCCTCGAACTTTTGTCGGCTGCATCAATATGTGTTTTCTTATAGATATGGAAACAGTTTACAAGTCATATATAACCAGTTTGCTTCAAAGTGGAAATGCTATCTGCCTGTCTCTTGTTTGTGCTAAGTGCTTTAGCATCAAATTTCTTCCATTGGCATAATAATGCTAGGAATACCTGAATGCTGCATGAAGACTCTCTTATATCTTGTGGATTTTGTGTTTTATTTTCTTGTGTGGGCTCTAAGTTCAAGTGTTCTGCAGGGCCAAAATGGAAGTCATTTTGAACCAAAGCCTGTTCCGCCCCCTCTGCCAAACAAGTGTGACTGGGAAATTGACCCTTCTGAGCTGGACTTCTCAACCTCAGCTATGATCGGGAAGGTGTGATTTTATTTTTCTTGATATTGGTGATAAACAGATTGTATGAGGGCAAGTCATGAAAACTGTTTTAAGAGGTTACACTACGATTTTTTAAGGTTGATTGTTTGAATGTTTTAAACTGGGCACCAGTGATCTGGTGTGTTCAAACATCATTACTAGGGTTTTCTGTCTACTATTCCTGCAGCCAGAATGCATTTTAATTTTAGCGGTTCTAGAATCTGTATCTGGTTATGGTAAAAATTGGACTGTTTAAACTCCTATATTTTGTAATTGCTATTTTTCTTAGCTGGAAAATGTGATTTAGTATGCTAGATTGTGTATGACCATTACAAAAAGAACCATTCTAGGTTATCTTCAGGAGTTAGTATGAAAGATTAATGGAGAATTTATTACCTTTTGTTTTTAGGGATCATGTTACGTCTTATTACATGCTTTCATTCTTAATTACAAGATGCCACCTATACAATATTCTTGTACTTTATTTCCCCTGGCTAGGTAAAGTGCTGAGATGATTATCTTCACCGAAACAAAATATAAGGAAGCTTTGATTGTAAGAATGGGTAGTTTCTTTATGCTAATATATTTCCATCTTTATTCTGCAATTTCTCTTATTTGTTTCATGCTGCGGGTCTGTGTTGCCTTGTTAGTTCTTTAATTTAGTTTGCAACATAAATAATTCATATGCTGCTGGAAATCTGGATATCAGCACACAGCTCTTGGTGCGTATTACTATTAATATATCTGTCAGATTTGCTTCACTGATGATGGCTGATGTTGGCAGGGGTCTTTTGGTGAGATTTTAAAAGCCTGTTGGCGTGGAACACCTGTAGCTGTCAAACGCATTCTTCCATCACTCTCAGATAACAGATTGGTGATGTAAGATACATTTTCTTATAAAATCCCATATAGGGGTGCTGCTTTTTGTTTGCTTTTTTTATTTGCAACAGCATAAGTTGACTGTCTTCAATGAATAGTATATTATTTCCCCCTTTTTTTTTTTTTTTTTTTTTTTTTTTTTTTATGGTTTATATATTATGTACTAACTCCACCAACATCATACTTTATTATCATATCCTTTTGCATAGCCAATCTCAAGCCTGGGTAAAAAGGGAGGGTTTGGTAGGTTGATAGGCATTGTTATGAACATGAATCTTATTTATATATGAGCTGGGTAGTTCCCAAGTCCCAACTAGTGACAAAGTTTTAAGGAAAGACATGATTCTTCAAGAGGTAGCTAGGGATATGGCCCTAGATAGGACCAAGTGGCCTAAAAGGATCCATTTATCAGTCGATTAGGGCTTGGTTGAGTTGAGTTGTACTTATGGCTTATTTTATGAAATTGAGTGGGAAATACTTATTTAAAAAAAAACAGAATTGAAATTGAGTGGGAAATGTGATCAAAACCAAAGTAAAGGATGAAGTTCATATTTTACTTGGACCAAAAAAGTTTTTTTTTTTTTTTAAATGATTCACTCAGCATTCTTTCCAAAGTGAGTGTATTGAAATTAAAACGGACCTTCACTTTTCATATAACAAGATTTCTGGAGGGCCACTGTCATTAAGAAAACAATTAATCCTTGTCTCCTATAATCAAATTTTCTTTCTGATCCAGTTTCTTGTTTATCAAAAATGTAAATTGCTTATATTAATTGTTCTTTGCTTTCTTGATTCAATTAGGACTTCAGGCATGAGGTTAATTTGCTAGTGAAGCTTCGTCACCCTAATATAGTCCAATTTCTTGGAGCTGTCATGGAGAAGAAGCCCCTGATGTTAATTACCGAGTACTTACAAGGGGTATATAAATGCTTTTTTCTTTTTCTTTTTTTAAATTAAAAAAGGGTTAGAATAATAGAATCATAATTGTGTGGTTTGAAGTTCTTGCTCATGATTTAAAGAATGTACTTATAGAGACACCTTCCTTAATTGTTGCATTCATCTGCTGTTTTAGGGTGATCTCCATCAGTACCTCAAGGAAAAAGGTTCACTTGGTCCTTCAACAGGTTATTGTTGGGGAGATAAATTCCTTGGAGAGACTCCTTGAGTAGTTAATATAACATATAGAGACATGCTTAATCCAAAAGGCTTGAGCCCAATGGATATGAGCTCTATTATGTTATATTTATCACTCATTTTTCTCATCATTATTCAATGTGGGACTTCACTCACACGTATATACCCAACAATTATTGCATCTATGTTTGTAAATAATTGTTGTACTTAAGTAGAAAAGTTCATTTTAGTTTCAATCTTTTTTTGAGGTTGTATGAACTAATTTTGTATAGAGAGATACTAATCCAAAACTACATTCGTTAATTACAATTAATTGGGCTGCTATGGATCCTCATCAACTGAAGGGAAGTGGAGAAATGTGGAAAAAAATTATACATGCATGCGCATGTGTGAACACGTGTATGCGTGTCAGTTGCATTGATTGGAGTTCTGCTTCTGCTTAGATCATCCTCTTTTTTGGACATTTGTTTGTGTATTAAACTCAATCTATCGTTTGTTATTAAAAAAACAGAAAGAAAAGAATTTACAAACTCAAGTGAGTTCAATTGTTATGCTAATCTAATTTCTATTATCTTATGTGGGCAGAGGCATGGCTTATCTTCACAATGAGCCAAACGTCATAATTCACCGGGACCTAAAACCAAGGTGAGTTTATTCTGTTTCAGATTTTGGTGGGCATATTAACTCTTCATATTTTACTGGTGACTACTGATGTCATGCTCTAATCAGTATTCGAACATATCCTTGTAATTAGGAGATTATTAGTCTTCACAGGATGAAATGCTGTTTTCCCCAATTGAAGTGGTTACATTTTATTTCTTTTGTTCTGGTTTTCATCATCAAGAACATGTAGCTGGCCAGACCTTCATTTTATTTTACCTGACGAAATATGTTTATAAATTTCAGGAATGTTCTTCTAGTCAATTCCAGTGCAGACCATTTAAAAGTTGGAGATTTTGGACTAAGCAAGCTCATCAAGGTTCAAAATACTCATGATGTTTACAAAATGACCAGAGAGACCGGAAGTTGTGAGTGTCTCTCATAACTTCTGTATATTGAAATACGATTTACAATACTGAAAACTTAATTATTTTTTCCCTTCTTATGGGTGTGGAAATGAAACAAAAGACCGGTATATGGCTCCTGAAGTTTTCAAGCACCGGAGATATGATAAGAAGGTTGATGTCTTCTCTTTCGTAATGATACTTTATGAGGTAATGCTTGCTTCTGTAAGGATATGAGATAAGATCTCAAAGTACTTGAAATTGGTTCTAATTCATAATGTTCCCAACTAATCCAGATGCTTGAAGGGGGCCCACCACTTGCAAACCTTGAGCCTTATGAAGCAGCAAAATATGTGAGTGAGGGAAACAGGCCTACATTTCGCTCAAAAGGATATATTCCTGAATTGAGAGAGTAAGTTTGTTGTGAAAATTTTATCAACCACAAAGTTGCTTCTTTTGTCATGCATGCATGGCCCAACTATGAATCATATTTTTTTTCCTAATAAAATGAGTCTAAGATTTTTCTGCTGTATAATCATTAATAATTTGACTCAACAAAGCTTTACCCAAACTAATTTTTAGCTGCACAAATTATTATTGTCGTCATTCTATTTTGTCTTGGTACACATATTTCCTCTTTTCCTTTCTCTTCTTTTCTTGTGGTCTTGGTACATGAACTGTTGAAATTATCAGCCACCTTTTTGCTAAAAAAAAAAAAAATTGTCAGCTGTCTTGTCTTCCTTACAGCCTTGTCTCATGTTCTTTTTCATCTCCCTGTAGTTCCTGCAGCACCTTCAACAGAACTAATCTCTTCTAACTGGTCCATTGACTAATTTTGTTCCATGAGAAAACCATTGTTGCTGATCTTGCATTGTATTGGTACTATCACTAATTCCTGATTGCTTTCATATCTTATTGTCCTTGTTTTCCCAATCCCGACTTGGTAAATGCTTTTTAGCTATGTTCAATTGCTTATTCTTTTCTCTTGACATCTACTTGTATGAACTGTGCCTCTTTGATCTCTCATTTGGCATGGATAATGATTTAGAGCAAATAACTTTTTGGTAGATTGAAGAAATTCATAAAACCCATTATAGCAAATAATTGTGGATTCTTATCAGCCAAATTGGTCATTAGTTATACTATCTTCATAATATTTTCATTAATTTGCATTTGCAATTTCTGATCTTCTTCTTAGACTCTGACACCATTCTCAGTAGATTTATTTGCCTCTATTCAGCATTTATGTAATCTATTCAACCAAAACCATGTCATGTTGTTCAACATACATTAGGATGCTGATTTACAATTGGATACTCTGTTATTTTTTAGAAGAAAAGCACTGTTTTTATATGAATAAAAAACTTTTGTAAATATTATCCTAGATAAACACTAGAACTTGAACAATCAGATTGCTAATCTCTTTTCATATTCAATGGTTTTAGATTAACAGAGCAATGTTGGGCCCATGACATGAACCAAAGACCTCCTTTCTTAGACATCCTCAAGAGGCTTGAGAAGATAAAAGGAAAATCTACCGAATGACCATCACTGCAGCATATTTAATACATAAAAATTCAAGTCCAATGGCATGGTCTGTATGTGGATGATACATTTTTACCATTTCTGCTCCTGTACTCTTCCAATTGAGCAGATGGGGGATTGTGAAGGGCCTCAAGTGGGCAATTTGTGAGAGTAATAGCTCTGACTGGTTTTCCATTCTGGTCAGATTCTTATCATGAATGGAGCAGGTAATGTTGATTACTTTTCTCAGACTCTAAGACTCGTCATGTTTTGTATTGATCTGAACCAACCTATCCAAGAGTCTTATCCAAATTAACATATATGTAGAATGTTTCATCCGATGACTGGATTTTCTTCATTTTGTCTTTCATTTGTAATCTGCTTCTGTTCCCGAAGTGTATTTGAGAAGAGCAACATAGAATTTTTTTTCTGCTCTTTAATTGTTCTCTCTCAACAGTTTTAGATTAAACCTTTTCAGAGTTACTAGGATCTTTGCGTAAAGGATGGATTTGCAGATTGTGAAGATGTTTATTTTTCTGGACCATTATAAAGATGGTACTGCTGCATGTATTGTTGTACTCGTTTTTGTTTCTTTCATGGGACGAAGAGGATGGTGATGCGCTAGTCAGGCTTGTAGTACTTGAGCTAGCTATCATTGTGATGGGCTGATGGCCAGAGACTTAAATGCGGAATGGGGCTTGGTTATCCTGGGCTAGGACACACTGTGGACCTATCTGTTGTCTGTGGATTACATGATTATGTGATGCACAACTTTGTGTTCTAGCTTATAAACTTATAAGCTAGCTTTTTGTTTTTCAACTTTTATATACAACTGTTTTAAATTTTTTTATTTTTTCTTCACATTTTCAAAGTATAAGTACACTTTAGCATGTTTTAAATAAAAAAAATAAATAAGTTAGTTTCAAACAAATACTAAAATTTCTAACCAAGTTCTATTAATTGGCTTTAATGATGCTAAAAGCCTTGTGGCTAAACTTGGTCTCACCCAGAGGGAGAATATGTTTTGGGATGGAATCTCTCCACCCTAATTGTTATGAAAAAGAAAAAAAAAAAAACACTATTAATAAATAATTTTAAATTTAATATTTTTTTATTAAAAAAAAAAAAAAAGAAATTAGACTTAACATACATGTGGTTAGACCTGTTTTGACTTTGACATCTGTGATTTGTAAATTGATACTTTGCCCTCTTGACATGGTCCCTGTTAGACAACCGTTACCAACATTTTTCTTGTCGTTAGAAAAATACATTTTGACACAAAGACATTAAAAAAAAAAAAAAAACAGATCAAACACCTCTCCAAAAAGGTATTTTCACACCATTTTCATGCACTTGCAAAAGTATGCTCTCATACAATTGCCTGCATTGTGTGCTCATTAGGGGTGTGCATGATCCAACCCACCGACCTAACCCAACATACTAAAAAAAAACTATTTTTTAGAATGATTTGCTTCGGTATTTACTAGAGAACTAGTTTTGTTGAATTTGAAATTTTGCAATATAATTTAGATATAAAATTGTGAATAGTAATAATTTATTAAAAATGATAATTAAATAGTTTATGAAATCCATTGTATTTGTGTGGCATGAAATGTGTAAGCACAACCCATCAACCCAGCCAAACCTGCCCTGCTTGAATTGTGGTGAAAAATCTCTCTTACTCGGCTCATGCACACCTCTAGTGCTCATTTTCTTTTGTCAGTCTCTTCCGTACCTCTTTTTGTCTTTGATGAATAGTCTGTGTGTGTCTTTGTGGATTAATTTATACACAAAACAAAGCAAAGAATAAGTAGTAGTAGTAGTAGAAATCTAATCCATCTTCATAACAAACACAGTTAATTAATACGCATCACTCTCTCCTATCCATCAGATCTAGCCTAAGAACAACCCCAGGCCTAATGCCTTTTGTTTGAGTTTCTAACCACAAAAAACAAGGGTCTCCTTTATAATTTTTTTCAAACTCCATTAGTTTTTCCAATCTCAAAAGAAGAAATCGCTTTAGCAAGAGAGTTGATGTGAGACGTGGGCCTATGTTTTTGTCTTCAGATTTTTTTTTTTTTTTTTTTTCCAGTGGTTTTTTTCCTCTTAGTACTTGGTGGTTTTATGCTTCAATGTGAGATGTGGACTGTGGAGAGATCTGAAGTAGTGAAACCATTGTTTTTTTTTTTTTCCCCTACGAGCCAAGGAAAAAATAAAGAAACAAAAGTTGGTGTTTTTATAGTTAGGAATTTAACTAGACATATGGCTGAAATTTAAGAAATGTACATAAGAAATAGTACAATTTTGTGAAAGTCGATCCAATAATGTAGATTTTGCCTATTGATTGGCTCTAACTCTTGTGCTAATGAATCCCAAGAAAGTGGTGTGAGAAAGTTTTCTTGAGAGGCATTTGATTTGTTTTCTTTTTATGTTTGTGTTAAAAT
This sequence comes from Castanopsis chinensis, assembly GCA_032878915.1. Taxonomy (NCBI): domain Eukaryota; kingdom Viridiplantae; phylum Streptophyta; class Magnoliopsida; order Fagales; family Fagaceae; genus Castanopsis; species Castanopsis chinensis. The sequence continues at coordinate 6,583,861 of JAVQMG010000133.1, forward strand.
GTGTTTTTTTAACAGCTATTGGAGAGGTGGGTAACGACCCCCTGAGAGCACTAGCATTGGGGAGTGTAAACACCCTCCAGTTGCTATTTTACATTCAAACCCTCAAAATTGCTGCTCCATTCAGGTATGGGTTCTTAAAAAATTTTAGAACCTGTGAACAGTTGGTTCTTATATATAGAACCAAATGTTCACTTGGATGTAAAAAAAAAAATACTATTATTTTAATCGAGAAAAGTGAAGAGAGGAAAAAGAAATGAAAGAGAAGAGAGAGAAACGTGATTTTTTATATTATTTGATGTTGTAGTTTATATTAATTTATAGAGTTGTATATAAAAATAGAAATTGGAATGTTGGGTGAGTTGTAAAATGAGATGGTAAAATCGATAAAGTAGGTTTGAGAGTTGCCACATCCGCAATATTTTTACAACATTTTCACAAAAAATCATAAATGGTTAGTTGTTATTGGTTCAAATTTGAACGTAACACTAAGATTACTTTTTTGCCCCAACAATGACAACTAATAACAACCGGCTACTTAAGATTTGTTGTAAAAATATTGTGAAAATGTTGTGGACATATCATTTCTCAAGTAGGTTTTGAGGTTATAAAATAGAACTTTTTTGAAATCCCGAATGGGAATGCTTTAACAAAAACTACCTTAAATGGGTAAAGTGACAATTTTTAAACTTTAGATGACAAATTTAAAACGGGTCTAACCACAAGTGGTTTAAGTCTAATTTCTCCTATAGATTATAGATTATGAGTAATGATAAATGCACAATATTTTCGCAACAAATCATTTGTGGTAAGTTGTTATTAGTAGGTAAAAAAGTGATGTTTGTTGTTGGCCCAAATTAGAACCAATAACAGCTTAGTACCTAAAATTTGTTTTAAAATTATTGTGTACAAACATTACTCCATAGATGATAGAGATAGTAACCCTTTATTACAAAAACAAAGCATTTTTACCCCTAAAACAAAACGTCACATAGTGCATAAAAAAAAATTAGGAACAAAAAACACTCATATCCATAGACTCCATAGCACTATTTTGTCTTTCTGCAAACAAAACAAAGTAGCATGATCCACTTAAAACACTTTTTTTATTGGCTAGCCACATGTTCTCAAGCCAAAGTCTTTTGTAGTTTCTTTTTGGCATGGCAATAAACTGTTAATCTTATAACTTGAATCATTTTTCTCTAAACCTTCAAGCATTTTGTACGTAAAGAGGTGTCAATTGAATTATAAGACTCTTAGCTTTTATTATAAAATCTTAATTAATATAATTTAGGTTAATTTTATTTTCAATCTTGTCTTTTTATCTATATCATCCCTGCCCCCCCCCCCCCCCCCCCCCCCCCCCCAAAACACACACCAAGAATCTTAAGTACCAAAGGTCCTAAGCACATAAGCTATCTCACTATGCACAAAGTCCTCTCACCTCCGAAAATGTTTCCTCAAGTTTCCGCAGCCCCTGCTCAAATGAAGAATCTAAATTCTAATGCAAAACGTCCCTCGGCGAATTTTAGTCCTAGCTAAAGGGGAGATCATTTCCTCTCTTATGCTAATGACTCCATGGTAGATATAATAACTCTTTTACACGACGTGTCAGACTTCATAATAACTTTATTATTCTAATGTAAATTGATTCTTTCCAAATTTTGCATTCAAATGCCGTAGTCTTTAACTACTTCATCTTTAAATGACTTAAATTTGTGCTACACTGTTATTTTGTTTACTTCAATTTGCTTTTGTAGAAAATCAATGACAACTTGGAGCAAGTTCAAAGGCTGAAGGAAGAAGTGGCGAAGTTGCTAATGGCTCCCACTAATAAACCTTCACAAAAGTTGGAATTAATTGATGCAATCAAATCCTTGGGTGTGTCTTACCATTTTGAAAGTCATATTGACGAAGTATTGCAACATATTTATGAAGATCATCATAATGAGGATGGCCAGAAAGACAATGATGGTCTTTACACTCTTGCTCTTTGTTTTAGATTACTTAGGCAACAACTGCATATACTAGATGCATGAGATAATTATCTCCACTACATACGAATTTCTATGTATCTTTTTTGTAAGTTAATACTTTTGAATAGGGATTTGTATGAATCGGGTTGGGTTGGGTTGGGTTGAGTTGGGTTGGTTTAAGAGGGTTTTTTCAACCCAACCCACCATTGTGGGTTAAAAAAAACCCAATTCAAAACAACCCACTTTGATCAGATCGGATTCATGGAATGGAAATTTTTTTTTTAATTATTATTATTATTAAATTGATCATTAGAACAATACCAAACCAACACAAATTATTTAAGAAGAACTTAAGGTTTGAGTTTTATTTAGGTAGGGGTTAGGTTGATTAAGCTGAATTGTGAATATTATGACCTAAACCCAACCCGATCCACTATAAATATATATATATATATATATATATAATTAAAAAAAAAAAAAAAAACTCACAATCCAACCCAACCCACCAACCTCTAAAAACTTACCCAAATCAGTGAGTTGGATTAGATTGGGTCACTTTTAGTGGTTGATTGGTTCGCGAGTTGGTGACACGCCCCTACTTTTGAATGCCAATCAATATCCTAGAACAATGGAATGACTTCTGAGAATTATTTGTAAAAGACAGAAAAAATGATGCCACTTCTTTGGAAATAATCTCATCTATATCTATATCTATGTCTATATATATCTAAAAGTTGAAACGTAACATTTATTATTACTATGCTCCCGTTGAGCCACATCAGTGTCTACCTTATTATCATTTTCTTTCCAATTTTTCTATAATTGTTTTTAACATTTACTTTTTATTTTTATTTTAATATTTACACTTTTTCCAACCTTTTTCCACTCTTACCTTTTCATCTCTCCACTACCCTTTACATAAAAACTATTCTTCTTCTTTTCATCTCCCCACTACCTTCTACATAAATATTATTCTTCTTCTTTCTCTTTATCTTTCTTTATTTTGACTCTTCTTAATCACACTCTCTTACCATAAATTTGTAACTACCTATTCCATTCTATGCATGGTTTTCTCTCACAAAAAAGGGTTCTCTCTCTCTCTCTCTCTCTCAATTTTTCGATGAATTTTTTATACATTCTTCTATTTATGCCAAATTACTAATCTTTGGGAATCCTTTCTTTTCTTTTCTTTTTTCTTTTCTTTTTCTACACTAGAATCATTATGCTCACTTTCTCACTTAATTTAATCGGGTCGTTTAGTTTGCCGGAATTCAAAAAAAGTTTCTCTTTCTCTCTTTCTCTCTCAATTTTTCGAAGAATTTTTTTATACATTCTTCTATTTATGCCAAATTACTAATCTTTGGGAATATTTTATTTATTTTGCTTTTTTTTTTTTTTTACACTAGAATTATTATGCTCATTTTCTCACTTAATATATACCAGCCAATAAAACCAGACAATAAGGAATTTTACGACATTGGAGAACACCTAAATATATACTAGCCAAAAGTTGAAGGTCAACAAATTAGTGGAGCTATGATTAAGCTTCAAACGGGATTGATGGTATTGCCAATGTTCTTTAATTATCATCCTTATTTCTATTGCTCTATATATGTTTCCTAGAATTAGTATTAGTCTCATTTTTATTTTCTCTATTATATTCTAGGTAAACCAAGAGTTCTTTAAAACTCCACATTGGTTAATGCCATTTAGATTTTTTTTTAAATTGTTTTTTTTTTCTTTAGTTGTTAAATGTTATCCTATTTTTGTTCTTTCTTATAACTCTAATAAATGTTGATGGTTTTTTTTTTTTTTTTGGGTTAGTTAAGGTTGATGGTTCTTTCTTATAGAGAAAAGAAAAAATTGAAAACAATTGAATTCCGTATAAACCTGTACCTAAAGGGGTTAGGAGCCTTTGTTTATTGGATTAGAGACAATATATTAAAGGTGCATATCATTTGGTCATTGCATTGCATTTCTTAGAGGTTAAAAGATAAAGCTTGTCATTATAGGAAAACATTTTGAGTGGGGATAAGGGCGTTATTTTGTTTGCTTTAAGAGTAACAAAAGATCAAGGAAGCCCACAATCATATCGCATTCTTATTACACTAACCATGAGCACAACCCATTATTCTCTCTTACCATGTTTCTACTACATTTGCATTTAGCAACCTAAGATTAGAATTTATTCCCAATAGAAGACTTGTAGAATCATTTAATTTTTATAGGAAACTAGCCGCAGACTCTTGTAATGCGTGGGAATATAAATATTATGCAATAAAGTGTAATATATAAAGAGTAACAATTACTTCAAGTATTGTTTTTTTTTCCCAAAAAAAAAAAAGATTTTTAAACTTATTTTTTTAAATCTTTTTATCTCTACAAATCATTTTAATATATTTTGTGTATTTCATTAATATTTTTTAAGGTAAACCATATTCTTCTAACTTTGTTATAGTGTGTTACATTTGCTTAATATACAACTCATCTCTTAAGGAATAAGGAAATTCTCATAATAATAAAAAATATCATCACAAAATTACAATGTTAAGTTAACCAAAATTAAAATAAAACTAAAGAAATAAAAAATAGATTTTATAATAACTTATTAGTCAAAAAACTAGTAGGCATATTCAAATTCCTTTTCCCAAAACAACTAAGTATTAATCCAAACCAAAATTCAATCAAAACTACAAAAGGGAAAGAAAAGACTTTCTGATGGGAAATTGAAAAAACAAAATACAAAAACACATATTAAAAAAAGACCATCAATCTTAATTAGATTTATAAAAAAAAAAACAAAATCTTTTATGTGCAATTGTTCTCTTTATTGGTATTTATTTTTATATATTTTATTTTTACTTTTTTTTCCTTCTCATCTTATGTTATTCAACATTTAGGGTGCGTTTGTTTCAACTGAATTTCAGTTCCGGAAATTCTTTTCCGAAAAATATGGTGTTTGGTTCATCAAGGAAAATTCGGTCAAACTGAATTTGTTTTCAGTTTGACCGAAAATTTGCCTTTAGATGACTGAAAATCAATTCAATCCCGAATTTCACTTCAAACCATTTCCGTGGGACGCGCAAAGAGAGAGAGAGAGAGAGAGAGAGAGAGAGATCGCGCGAGAGAGAGAGAGATCGCCTGATCACCGCCTGCGATCGCGAGCCACTGCACCGGCGCCGCGATCGCTAGGCGGCGATCGCGATCGCGAGTGGCGATCTCGCGAGGCGGCGATCGCGACTCGCCGATCGCCGCGGCGCGATCTCGCGATCGTGATCGCCGCGGAGATCGTCACGAGATCGCGAGCCGCCTGCGATCGCGAGGCGGCGATCGCGAGTCGCGATCGCGATCACCGATCTCGCAATCCCAGATATGATTTTTTTTTTTGGGTTTTGTTTCTTTTGTTTTTCGTGGTGATAATATTTGTTTGGAAGTTGAGAAAATGTGAGAAAATGTAAGCAATAAATAAAAAATGTATTTTTTATAATATTTTCAAGATTACAACCAAACACCTGAAAATATTTTCCAAAGTATTTTCTAAAATACTACCAAACACCTAAACATATTTTCCTTTCCCGAAAATATATTCCCGAAAATATTTTCTTTTCTTGAAAATGATTTCCGTTGAGCCAAACGCAGCCTTAAATTCAGTCACATCTTCCACATCATTAAATTATTTCTATTTTCTTTTTTTTTTTAAATAATTAAACATGGAATATTTTATTTAAATTCAAATCAATAAAATTATCCTTAAAAATTTGAATCCTTTTTTTTTATTTTTAATATTTACACTTTGTCCAAGCTTTTTCCTTACGTTTATCTTTTCATCTCCCCACTACTTTCGACCTTAATATCACTATTCATCTCCCCACATCTTCCATAGCATTAAATTATTTATATTTTTCTCTCCTTTTTATTTAAAAAAAATTAAAATTTTACTTAAATTCCATAAATAAAAGTGTCCTCATAAAGTGGAGTAATACTAAGGACACACTCATTCTAAAACCCAATACATTAAAGAAAAAAAATATAATACAAAACAAATGCCAATTGGGAAACACTAAATTAAAAAAAAAAAAAAAAAAAGGAATATCAAACCGAATATAATATAAAGAATAGTTATGGATATACTAGCTTGAGGGAAGCAAAATTAAATGAAAAAAAAAACTAAAATGCAAATTTAATTCAATAAAATAAACATCAAATTTTGGAAAACATAGGTTGCCTATGGAGAGAGAGAGAGAGAGAGATGGTAAAGAAAAAAAAATGTCAATTAGTAATTATTAATTGGAAAACAAAGAGGTTGTAAGGAGAAGTAAAAATAAAAATAAAAAATAAATATGACCAATATGGAGAATATTAAAAACTTTACAGTACAATAAAATCAACTGTTACATTCACTTAAAAAATTAAATCAATAATCAATAATTAAACACAATCATAGCAATATATTTAAACTTAAAACTAATCAAACTCTAATTCATAACTAAAAGAAGATGTTCTCATGTAATAATAGAAATTACATAAGAAATAAAGTTGTAAAATTTTAAAATCCCTTTTTTGACATATATATATATATATATATATATGTGTGTGTGTATATATAATCTTCATACACAATTATATTTAAAAATCTAATAAATGATGTTTCATCTCATTTAACACCTCTGTTATGAAAATCATTAGCTAGTAAACATATGATAATAGTAAAAAACATTATAAATGAAGTTATTAAAAAAAGTGATAAAACTAATTAGCAACTATCATTATGAAGTAGTAGTTTATGATTTTACACATCTAAAGAAGTGGAATAAATAGAGTTTACTAAAGGTATATGTAAAGATTCACATTAAAAAAAAGATAAGTAAAGGTTAAAAAAAATGTATATTCTATAAATAAATAAAAAGGTGTATGTAAGGTTTTTATTAACTTAAAAGAAAATGAAAAATCAATTATTAACAACAACAACAACAACAACAACAACAACAACAACAACAATAATAATATAGGGGTAATTACATTCCCTTTCTTGAGGTTTGAGGAAATGACACTTACCCCAAACTTGAAAGGAAAAAAATATTTTCATCATATACATTTGTTTGACCAAACTTTGTTAAATTAATATTAAAATATTGTGTACTAACTTGCTTGTGCTTAAGGTAGGTTCCAAAATTATCCTTACTTTTAAAATTAAATTCTCTTAAATTAAAATTTTAAATTAAAGTGTATTTCAAAATATTAAGTAATGTCTTTTGCTTTTATTTTCCCCCTTTTCTTTTCCCAATGAATTATGGAAAGATTTGTCATTTCAAATGTTTTGGTATTTTGTAAATTTGAATTTTAATCTAAAGTTATGAGTAGTGTCTTTACTAATCATGGTTAAACATTTATAAACAAATTCTTATATAAATTTAAAATATTTTGTTATTAATATAAACAAAATGGGAGAGTGTTATTACTTATTACCCTAAATATATTTAATAAGATCACCCTAAAAAGAAAATTATCTCGCGCAATGCGCGGGACTGCCATTAGTATTACTAAAAACTGAAATATAGCATTTATTGTTGCTGAATTCTTGTTACGCCACCTCATTGCCACATCATTTGCCACATAATTTGCCACATAATTATTATTCTTTTTTTTACAAAAAAATATATAAACAAATTATTAACTTTACATATTCATCTTTGTCGGTTATAACATCTATATATATATATATATATTTCTTTTTTATTTCCAATTTTCCTATAATTTTTTTGGACATTCACTTTTTTTTTTAATATTTACACTTTCTTCAATTTTTCTTCTTCCCTTACTTTTTCATTTTTCTACTACCCTCTACTTTAATATTACTATTCATCTTTCCCTTCATCTTCCTTTATATGTCTCTTCTTATTCACTCTCTTTTACTATAAATTTGTCATTCTTTCTTCCATTCTTTGCATAGTTATCTCTCACAAAAAGGTTTCTCTCTCTCTCTCTCTCTCTCTCTCTCTCTCTCTCTCTCTCTCTCTCTCTCAATGTTTCGGTGGATTTTTATTTTTATTGCATCTCCGCTTTAGGTTGATAAATTTTTGTGTTTTTTAGAACTCTAATTTAGATTGATACAATTTCGTTTTGTGTTTTAAGTTATTATTATTATTTCTCTTTAATCGTTAAATTTTATCTAATTACGTTATAAAAAATTAAAGATAGTAGATAAAAATATAATAGTATTTCATTACATAGCATAATTTGAATAATTTAGTTTTTATTGTTATATCTTTTAATTTTTCTTTTTTTTTCTTCTCATCTTATTTTATTCAATATTCAAATTCAACCACATCTACCTTATCATTAAATTATTGATATTCTCTCTCTCTCTCTCTCTCTCTCTCTCTCTCTCTCTCTCTCTCTCTCTCTCTCTCTCTCTCTCTCTGTGTTTTAAAAAGTAAAAAATGTAATATTTTACTTAAATTCAAATAAAATAAAATTGTGGTCATCAAATTGTACTCATTTTTTTAACATTTACACTTTCTCCAACCTTTCTCATTCCCTTTACCTTTTCTCTCCCTAAAAATTCAACCTTGATATCACTCTTCATCTTTCCTTTTATCTTTCTTTATATTGTTTCTTTTTATTATCATTCTCTTAGTATAAATTTTTCATTCACTCTTCTATTCTTTACATAATTTTCTCTCACAAAAAATTGGTTATTTCCCACTCTTTCTCCCTCAAAATTTTGGTGGATTTTATTTTTATTTTCCTTGCATCTCTATTTTAGCTTGATAAAGTGTTGTACTCTTTAGAATTCTATTTTGGTTGATGAAATTTAGTTTTGTGTTTTAAGTTTTTTTTTCTAATTTTTTTTTTATCAATTTGATTGTTAAATGTTTCGGTATTGCATTATAAAGAATTAAAGATAGTATATAAGAATATATTATTATTATTATTATTATTATTATTATATTACATAGGAATGATTTGGATAAGTTAGTGTTTACTGTTATATATTTTATTTTTACTTTTTTCGCATATAATTTTATTCAACATTTAAATTCAGTCACATCCCCCATATATATCGTTATATTATTTATATTTCCTCTCTTTCTTAATTTTAAAAATTTAAAATATAATATTTTGCCTAAATAAAATTGTCCTTATTAAGTGAAGTAATACTAGGGAAACACTCATTTTCACACCCAATGCATCAAAGGAAAAATGAAATACAAAACAAATCAAGTTAGAAACACTAAATTAAAAAAAATAAAAAACTAATAATGCATATTTAATGTCATAGAATCATCATCAAATTTGGATAATGATAGGTTGCCAATGGAGAGAGAGAGAGAGAGAGAGAGAGAGAGAGAGAGATGGTAAAGAAAAAAAAACAATACAAAGTAATAAAGAGTAGATAAAGAAAAAAATCAAGCGTCAATTAGTAACCGTTAATTGGAAAACAAAGAGGTTGTAAGGATAAGTAAAAAATAAAATTGAGATTATCATGTGGAGAACATTAAAAACTTTACAGTGTAGTAAAATAAACCATTAAATTCACTTAAAAAAATTAAATCAATAATTAAATACAATCATAGTACTAAATTTAAATTTAAAACTAATCAAACTCTAACTATGGAAACCATAAGGTTCAAAAAAAAACTATGGAAACCATATTAATCATTAAAAAAAAAAAAATGATGTTCCCTGGTAGTAGTAGAAATTACATAAGAAATAAAATTTTAAAATTTCTTTTTTGACCTTTCATTTAAGCTTATTTATAATATATAAATAAATAAATATATATATATATATATATATATATAATTTTCAAACACTATTACTTTTGAGAATCTAACGAACAATGCTACCTCTTATACACTATTTTCATACACTATCACTAAAAAAAACATAAAATTAATTAGCCACTATCATTATGGAGTAGTGGTCTATAATTTTACGTATTCAAAGAAATGGAATATATAGAGTTTTCTTAAAGGTATGTGTAAAAATTCACATTACATATACGCGTGTGCGCGCGCGCGTGTAAAGGTAAAAAAAAAAAGAAGGAATATTCAAGGTTTATATTAACTTAAAAACTAATGAAAAACCAATAGCTAATAACTAAAATTGTAGTATTAATAAAATATTTAATGAGATTATCCTAAAAAATTATCACGCACAACGTGCGAGTACGCAACTAGCATCTTTAAAATATGCAACAACCAAGAGTGCAAGTTTTCAGTTTTGAAGGAGTGCAGTAACACTTTTCTTTGCATTTAGAATTGGCTGATTTAGAAAATGTAGTTATAGAATGCAATACCAGGACAGATTGTAACACACCCAATGCATGCTATACAGAGTACAGTTGCGCCACAAAACTTTCTCCAGACCCACCAATGCAGTATAGGAAAGTTAATCATATCTTCAATAGCTAGAATATTCTAGAAACTAAGCACCCAGCCAAACAAAACAAAGTAACATTAAGTGCAACATGGGATGCTATCTCTCTTTCACGGAAAATACTGGGAATATATTTGAAATATTATGTCCAAAGAAAGATAGCTAAGAGGTATATGGATCAAAAGAAAATAATGCAATTTTTGCAATCATAGTGATACAGCTGATATGAGCTTGGAATACAACACCTCTGTTCAACAAAACAGGAGGAGAATGAGAAAGTTCATGCTGCTCTTAAAGAAAACCCTCTGATCTTATTCTGGCTACCAAGGCTAGCGGTGTTGAATGATCTCAACCAGTGCTAGAACAGAAGAAACAATGTGGACTGCGACAAAATAAATGGTTTGTGTGAACAGTAGGGCATAATTGCCAAAGTTAAATGTTAAGATGATCACTAGAGACAATAACTCCAAAGCTATAGCTAATTTAGTGCAGAGTCTAAAATCTCAATCCAAATGAGGATTTAGTAGGTAAAGCAGAAGTGGACATTGTAATGTTCAAAATTGTTAGCTTGAAGAGCGGATGGAAAACGTTGATATTTTTATGATGACAAGATCCTACATTTTATTTTAGAGAAGGCTATGATGGGTACATGCTTGAAGCAGAAAAAGCCATATTCAAAGGCCATTCCAATTATGTGCCTTCCCTAAAACCATTAGGTACTGGGGTATATGAATTCAAGGCTCTAGAGTGGCCAAGGAGAGATAATTGTATATTATGTAAGATTTTCAAACTTACATCTGTATTAAAGCGTTGAAGGTTTGCATACTATGACTCTTCCTAAATAGTGTCACTCCAGAGCTAAACATCATAAGAGAGAGCCATCAAAACACACAGATTCCTATCTTAGTTTCTCCATCCCTTTCATCACAAATAGAATGCAACGATCACATTGCAGTTTTGATTGGTAAATACTAATCATTTATGCATTTCAAATTAAACCCACAACTTCAACATGTTCCCCTTGCTTATGAGAGGGAAAGGAGAAGCCATTGGTACAAAGACCAATGGCCATACTAATTGACAATCTTAACAGAAATATAATCTAGGAATAGGCCAAGGGAGTAAAACAATCAAACACTTATTTTTTTTATAAGTAATTAATGAGTTTTATTAAAGAAGAGTAGTGTTCAAAATGTAGAGCCTCTTAAAGAATTACAATCGTGAATTTAAAAGGTCCCCAAAAAATTCATTGTACACCATTCAATTTGCAAATTCAAGAAACTAGATTTGATCTCTTAACTGGTTTTTCCATGCCTTCAAATGTTCAGTTATTGAAGTCCCTCCAAATTATCCACATAAGACAGTGAGGAACTGCCAGATACTACTTATGTTCTAATTATATGTACCTTTCCAGAAGCAATAACATCTATCACCTTCTTGGCATCAACCAATGTAACCCAAAAGCAACAGAAGGAAGGACCACAAATCATGACCTACTAAGCAATGAACCAAAGATGGTGTACTGATTTACAATTGATCTTTCACATATACAGCACCAATTGACCAAGACCATTGATGTGCAGCCTGTTGATGAGGGTTGCTTGCATAACAAATCCATTTTCTTTCTCAGTGTTGATCTGAAGTGGCTCAGTGACATGATGAGGAATAAGAACTTTGAGGCTTCATGTTAGTCTGGAGTAAAAGCACTGGTTGTGGTTCTTGGAACCTACATAAAGCAAGTTATTAGTGGTAATGTGGCTGATTTTATTCATTGAAAGAACATTTTTGGTGCCAAAAAGTACCAAAAAGAACCAGCAAAAGGCTTACTCAGTTATGTCTTTAAAGCATTTGAGGCAGCCACTGTTATTGTACTTTTGGCCCGTGCTATAATCTCTCTGCCTTTGGAATCAAACAACATATGATTATCACGGTGGGAGTATTATTGTTGCTGTCGTTCCGGTTGTTGCTGTTTTTCTGTCTGTAACTACAAGCAATCCAGGCAATTTGACAAGTTCTCCCTAAAGAGCGGAGACATCAGGGTGGACGTATTGAGAAATGGGCAGCAACAACATATTTCAATGCACTTGTTTGTATTGTCACTGCTAGTCATAATCATGGTGTTGGCAATTGCAAAAGGTTTGCCTCTGGCTGGAAGACAACTTTGGCTTATTCTATGAAATACATGATAGTTGATCATGCCTTGGCTAGGGATCTCTGATTGTGAGACACTGAAGTAAGACATAAGCATCTGCACTGACAAAACAGGTACTTGTACATTAAATGAGATGAATGTAACAAACTTTTGCCTTTAAAAGAAGCAATGAGGGAAGGTACTCCCGCAGAACAGTATCAAATGTTCTTGATATATAAAACAAGAAGCAGTTGGTTTAAACACAACCAATACTATTTAAAGTAGATTCTGAATCGCTTGTAAAGATTTCTAGAGCCCTAACAAGAAAGCGATCCTTTCTTGGGCTTGTCTTTGATATGAGTATGAATATCAATAAATTCTATAATCCAAGTTAGACTTTGATTCAGAGAAAAACAGAAGTGGGGTTTTCAGTTAAGATGATGAGTGAGAAGGTTGTTCACGCCCACAAGAAGGAAGCCCCCAAGACTAAGGGATATATATTCAAGAGACCACATTCTAGCCAGCCTTTAACAGGACATCAGGGCAAAAAGAAAAGCTCCCCCCCACCCCCCAACCAAGGCCAATTCAGTAAATAAGACCAATCCTATGACAAATCAATAGCTATTCCAAAGTAATTATTAGTTTTATTAAGTATAAAAAATTCCTATGAAATTAAAAAAAAAAAAAAAAAATAGTCATTCGTCCTTGAATTTTCATAGGAATACAGTCAAGAAATAAATGACCAACAACATTGAGGGTGAATTTCATACATTCAAATGGACAAAGAAGTAACAAACACCATTACTTTGAGAATCATATTAAAAAACTCAAACTTTAGTGGATTAGACAACTTGCTCTAAACTTGACTAACCAGAATATCAGACCACTCATAATGTTAGTTATATTTTTGTCATATTCAACAAATCAGCAATGTAGAAGGCCCAAAATCATACTAACTAAAATTACAATGAAGCGTATGCAAATTGAATTCAGAGCAAAGTGACCTCATGACTACTCTAGTTTTGAAACCAAATTATATTACCAACAATTATTATAAGTTAGAGAAAAGAAAATAGAAAAAAACACATTTACACATTGACAAGTTACAAAAAAATACTAGTACTTTTTTATAAATATTTTACAGAAGGAAATTGTTTGCCATCTTTTCATTAGTTGGATAATTGGTATAGAAAGATGATCGATTGTCAACAAACCAAACTTTAAATTTTTTGCTTCAATAAGGAGAAAAACACCAAAGAAATTATCAAAATACTCAGTTCCCAAGGTTTTGCAACAATGCTCAAGTCATAGTACATCTAAGTATAATGGTAACACTGGCAAGAGAACAACAATACCACAAAAGGAATTAAGCAGTATGGGTATGAATTAAGCAGGCCATGATCAAATGCAAAGCAAAGGGAGGGCAGGGTGGCTATTGCTTCCCATGGGATTAATTTTTTTAATATTTCTTTTATGTATATGTATGTATATATATATATACACATTGGTTTTTTAAAATATTTTATTAGATATATATATATATATATAGAGAGAGAGAGAGAGAGAGAGAGAGAGAGAGAGAGATAAACCTTTGTACTGTATGCCCCAATTCCTCCACTGTTTCAAATATCAAAACCACATAATCCCATTTGAAAGCAAGAGGTTTTGATGGGATTAAGTTAACATTAAAGGTACACTAGGGAAATTGTTGGTCCTTACCAAAAGAATTTTTTGCTTGCATTAAAATTTTATCATTAGCCATACCTTATTTGAAATATACATATATTTTCCTTCAACTGAATATGTTACTGTCCCCTTAAAAAAAGACCCTAGGTTGTATTATAAAGAAAAAAAAAAGTGTGTTCATTAGAGAGAAGCAATATACATAAAATTGGCCTAAACAAGGTGGCTAACTAAGGAGAGAGTATTTAGAATGTATGATCGTATTCCAATGCAGAGAAAAAGAAGTTGATTGATTTCGTGACAAGATGACTATGAAAAGTTGTGAGCCAAGTGTACTAATTTATAAGTTAATGCCTTTAATATTGGGTGACCTGGCCTCCACAAAGCTACATATGCCCTGGCCCAGGCAGTAACAATCTCATGACCAGGCCACATATAGTTACAAGCTAACTAGTGCACAAATCACCTCTGACAGGGCTTGTATTAGGGGACTGTTTTATCAACCTAAAGCTCAAAGTAAGTTTTAGTTCGATCTGCAAGAAGGTTAATCAAACTTTGATAGAGTTTTCAATAGTTTAATTCAAGATATCCCAAGCAGAGTAACACACAAAGTAATGCTTATGAACATACCTCAATGACCTAAGCAAATTCTGGGAGGCTAGAGTGAGGGCAATTAGGTACTTTTATTGAAATTGCAACTTGGTTTTTGCCTTTTCACTCACTTGTTAAGAGCATTCATCTTTTCTGCAAACAAGATCACAAGTTCTTAAGCATAAAGATTCTTCATGTCAGGCACATGCATAAAGGGTCCATTCCTATGATTGCAATATAAAAATTCCCTAAAAATTAAATAACTTCTACATTGATGGATTTCATCACAAGAAAATAAGCATTTAAAATAAAGTGTATTTCCCTTGTACTCTTTGTAACTCATACAGATGATAACACAGTATGATATAGGGAAAGAGTTGTAAATGGCAAACACAGCTGAACAGAAAGTAAATGACAAAAAATTGACTCACAACTATATGTGCTGCATGTAGGACTTAGGAAACTTCCTAGAGACATTAAAAGCCAATCTTCTTGAGTGGTCTCCATAGAAGGCAAAGCCAAAGAATACCCGCTGGTGATGTAGTAACAGAAGGGGGAAAAAAAGTAAACAAAATCAACATCTAACATGATAATTTATGAATGCAAATTTCACATATGTATGCATTTACAATGAAAAGAATGGAAGATTGAAACATAATCATGAAAAAAAATGAATTTAACCAATCACCTTTCCTCAACTACCAATAGGAAGCATCATTCTCTAGTGCGGCCTCTTCCTTGAGAGTAATAGCACAAGACAAGCAGCCTGGTCATACTGAAGCTTGATTTAAAGCAAAAATATTATGTTAAAGATAACCACTACATTGATGTTGGATGAAAACATAGACATTATGTTAAAAAAAAAAAGTGAACAAAAAATTAAAATAACAAAACCATAGTATGCAACTTTAACAGCTGACATGAGAGAACATTTGTTGCTCTGGTACTCTAAATCTTAATACTCATACAAATATTTATAACTCAAAGTATTAGAGATATAGTGCACAATGATTGATCATGCCTTTTTGCCACGGCAGTCACAGTTATGGTGGTGGCAACTCCGGAAGGTCTGCCTCTATCAGCTACTCTTACATGTGGCATATTCTATGAAATGTTTGATGCCTGATTGCACCATGGTTCGAGAACCTTCTGCTGGTTACACAATGGACTGAGCCACAAAAAAAAAATCTTCCCTGACAAAACAGGCATTGACAGTTAATGAGATGAAGCTAACAGAATCTTGGCTTGGTAAAGAAACAATGAGGGAATGTACTTCCTAAGAAAAAGTAGAAAATGTTTTTGTTATAAAGCAACAAGTTTTTGGTCTCACCACAGCTAGTACAATTTACAAACAGGATTTCTGCATGACCGGTTGAAGGATTTGGAAGCCATACAGCAAAAGTACTACATTATTGGGCTATCATTTTCAACACTTTTTCATCTGTCAAGTCTTTAATAAGTTTGACCCTAGGCAACTGGAGAAGAACAAATTTAGGGGTTATTCAAGAACAAGATATTTCTAATAATTCTAAGGTTTACCATAGTTTTTCAACTAGTGATGGTGGGTTTAGAGAAGTGGTTTGTCAATTGTCAGCACCGAGAGGCTGATTGGGGGCAGTGGGGTGCTTGCATTGGAATTGCAGCTTTGTCTTGGTCAACTGCTTTGGCTCTTCAAGTGTAGTGCAGTTTCTGGCAAGCAGTTTTCTTAGCAAAGATGCTCTGCTTCCTGAAATAGTAAATGATAATCATTGCAATAGTCCCCCAACTCCACCCCCACAAAAGAAAAGTATCTAAGATTCAGCCAATAGTTCCAAATCATTTCTAATACATGAATTTTTGTTTTAGGTGAAGTGAATATTAAATTTAGTGCTAAGGGATATCAATTCAGGAGAAAGGTTCCAGTTAGCCTCTAACATGAGGTATGTTCAAGATCAAAAGGAGAAATAACCATGATTTGTATGAGAAGAACAACATAAGAATCATATTTCATTCAATAAGACAATTTATTCTAAACTTGGCCAACTGGAATATCAATTCATTTGATCTTATTTATATTTTGTCATATTTAACAGAACTACAATACAGAAGGCCTTAAGTCATACTAACTAAAATTAAAACAGTCCAAACTAGGCCTAGAGTAACCTCATGACTACTCCCATATTAAAATCAAATGATATTTCCAACAATTACTTAGCTAGTATACATATAATGTGAACTTAGTACCTTCAAAAGGGTTGAAGATTCCAAGAGAGACCTCATTAGCATCTGAGTGACCTTTCAGAACTGATGCTAAGTATTAATAAATTGATAAATCGTAGTCCAAATACACATATTGAAGAAGAGTAGAAAACAAATGCAAGTCCACCCGGATGTGTGACTGTGTGAGCAACATATTCGAAAGAGGAGAGAGTATCTGCTTACTGTTGGGGTAACATTTACAGGCAACAATAAACTAGAGTCATCAGACCCCAGTGCCCATTTTATGAGGCTGTTCAGTACATTATTATCTGAAAAAGGAAGCCAAAGCCAAAATATCCTTCATTATGCTCATCCATTCCCAGCCGAGCTTGCAAGCTGAATTTACAATGAAGTTGATGATAGTAGCTGCAATTTAAAAGATAAATCCTCAACAACCAGTTAACAATATAAAGATTATCTCTAGCACAGATTCATTGGACTACAAAAAAAGGAAGAGAAATAGCAAAATCCAATTGTGCAATCTGTACCGTATTTTACCATTATATATATCCATAGTAACATTTTATCAAATGCTTGGAGTGCTTACCTTTATACCCTGTACCACAACTTGTTCAAGTCTCTCCTCATTTGCCAATGGCATTGCCCATCTTACTGCAGAGGCTTATCCCACGTCTGATTGCTCTGCCATTGCCCTCTTGATTTCTGACAACCACAGCCAAGCCTACATTATTTTGATCACACGACGCATCGAAGTTAAGCTTCACCAATTGATCAGGTGGTTTGGTCCAAGCACTTTCCCTTTTTTGCTCTCTAGTTCGCCTTGTAGTCCTAAGTGATCTCAAGTTAGAGTCATACTGTGTGTTAAGACGATGGGCTAGCTGATTTATGCTTTCTTTAGTCTCTGAAACCAGAGCTTTCACCCGTGCATCCCAAAGGATTTTCATCGCCACTACTGCATACAGTGTGAATTCATCTTTGGTGACTCTTTCTGCTAATAATTCCTTTGGGGGCTCAACTATTTGTTCAATGAACTCCTTTACAGATTTAGCTTGGATCATTTCAATGCGAAAACCCCATCTACCACCATACCACATTCCTTTGGCATAGGAACAACATTGAAATAGATGTAAGGCTGAATCTTCTGCTATTTCACAAAGGGGGCAATAATTGGCATTTTGGGTTTCAGAGCATCCAACCATCTCTTGCTCGAAGGGAAGAACCTCTGTAGCCACTCTGGATAAAAATAACTTTAATCTTTCATCAAAAGATGCTTCTTTCAATACCTTATCTGTAGTAGAATTCCGTGGGGGACATATGCATGCCACATGGACCCCACACCTTCTTATTGTAACTTCTGCTAATCCTCTATAGCCATTTGAAATTTCACACCGAAGAGTAACATCATTCCGATCGCCTAAAATTTTGCGTTTCAATAAAATATGTCTATCACTTACATAAAGAAACCACCTAAAATTTAATGAATCAAGTAGAAATGTCCATCTCGCGAGCCTTTCTTCAGAACCATTAATGAACAAGTAGACAGAAAAATAAAACGCTTGAGATACTAATGGCACATTAACCTTGAGTTTTACGTTTAAAGCAACACATAAAGCAAATGATGGAAATTTCTGACCGACTGAGAATGATATGGAACTTCCATGACTCCGATGGTTGAACCACTTTGGAATTGTAGTTCCTGGAAGTGCAAGGACATAAGAAGACCGGTTAGAAGCGAAGCCCAATTCAGATGAAGAGCCCAATTCAGATCCAAACTCCTGATGTGATGATCCCATATTAGAATAACCACATGCTAAATTCCGTGGAAGCCCTATCACATCTCCAAGCTGCTTGCAATTAACAAAATTTCAGTTCAACAAATTCAGTAAGGAAAGTTAACCAAAATTTTTTTTTTTTTTATATATAAATTAGAGAGGTACCTGACTAAATAATCTTCTTCTACATCGTGAATTCAACGAATTGCACCCTACTGCCAATACCTCTCTTATACAAGGTGGAAGCCTTGGAATTTCCTGAAGGTTCCAGCAATGGTGAATGGAAAGGGTCTCTAATTTTGGACACCTGTGTGCAATTTCAGGGAGGGTAGTGATGTTGCTGTTACGGAAACCTAAATATTGTAATTTGGGGAAGCAACCAGAAGTACCCCTGGCTTTTGGAAAATTTTCACAATCATACAAATAGAGCTCCCTAAGATTTTGTAAATTAGAGATGTTACATGAATCTTTCACGTTTTTTAAACTTATTGCCAAGATATCAAGGCTAATGAGATATCCTATTGATGAAACCAATCCCAATATTTCCGTTCTTTGCAAAAGACTTCCACACCAAATAAAATAAAACCTTTTAAGAGATTTCAACCGGAGGTTTCTTGGAAAAATTCTAATATTTTGGCATCTACTGAGATTCCACAATTCAAGCTCTTCAAGAAGTCCATTAGATTGATGAACCTCAACTAAATTTATGCATCCATCAAGTCTCACCTCCTTTATGTTTGGAGAAATCACTGATAAGTCAGGTAACTTTGTAATATTTTTACAATAGTTGAAATTCATATACTTCAATGTTTCGAACCGACATCTCTGTATAAGAAGAAAAGTTTTTGAAATTTATTAGTAAGAAGAAAAAAAACTTTAAAATGATAGACTAAGAGCATAGATTAATAAATGATCAATAATGAATTATAATAGACATTTTTTTTCCTTTAACAAAATATAACACACATTTTTTAAAATAAAAATGTTAAAAGTATAATAAGTTTTACTATATAAATCTTACAAACTCATATAGTAATGAATATATATATATATATATATATATATTTAGTTTCAACCTATAACGTCATGAAAAAATGTGCATTGCAATGAATGTGATTGGTGTCAAATGGTTTATTGATTTGCACCCATAGACTCATCATGGTTGTGTGAACATTATATAATATTTGTGCATAATTTTAACTTTATTTGTGGAGAAAATTACATAAAGTCCAACCAACCAACTGATGAATTCCAACTAAATTTATGCATCTATAAAGCTCCAACATCTTTATGTTTGGGGCAATCACTGATAAGTCAAGTATTTTTGCAATATTTTTACAATGTGCGAAATCCATATATTTTAATCTTTCAAACCGACACCTTTGCAAAAGAAGAGTTTTTTTTTTTTTTTTGAAATTTATTATTAAAAAGAAACAAAATAAGGCTAAGAGCTCATTTCAAAAAAAAAAAAAAAAAGGCTAAGAGCATAGATTAGGAAATAATAACTCTTTTTTTTTTTTTTTTTGAGAAATAGAAATAATAACTGTTGAATTATGAATTATAATACACACTTTTAAAATAAAAATGTTAAAGGTACTACAATTTTATAAACATAAAACCTTCAAATTAATGTGGCAATGAATGTGATTGGTAGGTTTTAACTATCTCATAAATGAATATTTGAATTGTTTCTTTATAATTTGTGACACATCAATTTGTATGTTCAATGTAATAAAACTTGTACTATCTATAGCACTATTCTTCTTCTTCTTCTTCTTTTTTAAATAAAAGAAAAACATTTGTCAATAGTTCATTGATTTACACCCTAAATTTTTTATGGTTAGGCGTACATTTTTAAATATTTGTACACAATTTGATTTTATATATTAAAAAAAATTATAGAAAATTTATTTTATATAGTATTAAATGCATGGTTTTGTTTTAGCAACAAAAAAAAAATGCACCTTAGGTACTTGTTAACCAAAAATAAACCTAATAAGAATTTATAAATGCTATGATTATACCTCGAAATGCTCGTCCAATTCAATGTGGCTCCATGGCATGTTAAGTACAACTAGTTTTGTTGGTTCATAGGTGGACGGCAAGGACAATAAAGGAAATCCATTCCAATCAAGAAACCTTAACCCATTAGGAAGATATTTAACGTCTTCACAAATTACATTGCAAATTTTCAAATATTTGAGGCTTTTCATCTTTCCAAGATTCAATTGCATCGTTCTTGGATGTGGCAAGGACACTGTTATGCCTTGAATTTCATCTAATCCCTAATTGGACAAAGAATCACATGAATCACATTAGACAACAAAACACATGATTATTAAATTTAAAACAAAATCATCTTCAACATTAAAATGATAAATCAAACACAATGAGAAAAAAAAATTATTTATATTTGCATTGTGAGAAAAGGAAAAAGGTAAATCAAAAGGACTTATACCGTATCTTCGTTTAGTACTTCAAGAGCATCCTCATAACACAATAGCCTTCTATATGTTTTTGACACTTCTGATCCTTGTCGAGCAATTTCAAAACCCATTTGTTGTATTAAGTCATGCATCAATAATTTGTTATCTTTTGTAATGTCTATGAGAGATTTATCGATAAGTTTTTCAATATCATAGTATAGGTCATGAGAATTGCTACTTTGTAATATATCTATAACCAAATTCTTGTAGGATCCTTTAAAAAAAAATGCAATTGCAAGGAAAATATCCCGTTGAATTTGGTCCAATCCATCGTAGCTTATTTTAAGTACTTCTTGAATATCCGAATTAGGAATTCTTTTGTACTTATCTAATGCACTTTTCCAACATTGTAAATTTTTGTCATATAAATCAGCACCTATTATTTTTAAAACTAATGGAAGTCCTTTGGCATAACCTATAAATTGGTGTACGAGCTTCAAATAATCTTCTGTAGGCTTGTTTCTTTTGAGTGCATGTTGACAAAAGAGTTCACGAGATTCACATTCATCTAATTCCTTAACTTCATAGTAAAATAAATGACAATCTTCTCGCAGAGTCGATAGCAACTTTTTCTCTCTTGTTGTGACAATAATTCTACTTCCAGAAGCAAACCAATTGCAATTTCCAAGCAAGTTTTCTACTTGTTCTAATTTGTCCACATCATCTAGAATTAAAAGAATTTTTTTGTTCCGAAGCTTTTCCATTATCACATTGATTCTTTTAGATATACCATGCACTTTCAATTTTCCAGCCCTTAAGATCTCATAATAAAGTGCCTTTTGTAGTTGGAGTACACCATCATTTGTTTTTGAGTTTTCTCTAACATCCTCTAGAAAGCTACTTCCTTCAAAACGACATGTAATTAAGTTAAAAATAGCTTTTGCAATTGTTGTCTTACCTATTCCAGGAAGACCATGGATCACTAACATGCGAACATCGTTTGACTCAATATCTAACAGACAACTTATTTCCTCTATACGAGAGTCTATTCCAACTAGGTATTTAACAACAAATACTTGTGTACGATTAGCACTTAAGATCTCTTCTAAAATTTCTTCGATAAATCTAAATTGAGGGTGGCTGCCAATCACAAAGCATTTAAAACATGTTAGAAAATAGAAATATGATCTTGAAATGAATTCAAAACGTTTAGTTTGTGAACTACAACAGAAATTTTGTTAGTTAAATTAAATGGCACGTAATTCATAGATTTGAGAACTATCATTACGAACTTTTTTTTTTTAGGTCAAACATCGACATTAGGCTTTTAGCACAAAGATGCATGGAATATTTGCTTTGGAAAGGAAACAAACTCATTGAATATCCACTTCTAACTCTTGAATGAACTTATTATAAAATTTAGGGGAAATTTTCTAAACATGACATGAGAGAAGTTTCAAATTAAGTGATAAGAGTATCTATCATATATTCTTCCCTTTCTATCACTAAACCTTATATCCTATTTAGCTCACTTCTAAAATATACGATCAAAATATAAATTTTTTATAATCTCTTTTCTTTTCTTCTTTTTTTAAATAAAAATGCAAACAAGAAGGGTTTTTTTTTGGGGTTGTATGTTTAGCAATAAAATTAATTGGTGATGACAAAGTAGAGATTAAACACATACTCATTTTTGTAATGCCAACCAGATATATGACTGGCTTCATTTAGGGCAGCCCTCCATCTCTGCACCTTCTCTTTATTATCCTTGAATTTTTTTTCATGCTTTGCGAGTGCTTCTCCAAACTTTTCATGTTGGTTACGTACATCTGATGGATCCACCTTATAGAAAATCGGTAACACCACTTGGCCATTATTCTTACACTCAAGAATCTTGACAAGTTCATCCAAACACCAAGTGGAGGATGCATAATTTTTAGAGAATATAATTATCGAAATCTTTGAACTTTCAATAGCTTCAAGAAGTTCAGCAGAAATTTTTTCTCCTCTTGGAAGCTCATCATCCATGAAAGTGTTAATACCATTATAACGCAAAATACCATTCAAATGGCTGGTAAAACCATTGCGGGTATCTTCTCCTCTAAAACTCAAGAACACATCATATTTGCATCGTTGAGTGAAAGAGGAAGAGGAAGAGGAAGTTCCTCTGGTGGTTGAAATGGCCATTGTGATTTTGATGCAGAGACAGTTGAGAAAATCTAAAAGGAAGAGGAGAGGAGAAATAAAATAAAGAGGTGACGAAATTAAAATTATAAGAGTTTAAGAAGCGAAGTGAATGAGAAATAAAAAATGAGAGATATTTCCCAATGGTTTTTTGAGGAAGAACGAGAATTGGCTGAGAATGAGAGAGTCAATGACTTGAGCTTTAGTTGTTGTGATGCCAGGCTAAAATAAGTAGTATTTTTTTGATTGGTAAGTGATTTTTTTGGGTACACGCGCTTTCTTTGATCCAGGAAAGTTCGAAGAAATCTCTTTGCAGTATCAAAATTTAACCAAAATAATAATGATAATAATAAAATAATGTGGGCCAAAAATTTAAAATGTGTTGAATGGGTCTCAATGATCCATTTCCTTTGTTTATGGAGCCTATTTCATTAGTTTATTATATCTAGCGACTAAGGGACCGTTTGGATACAGCTGAAAATTGAAAATTAAAAATACTGTAGTAAAATATTTTTTAAATTTGTAAATAGTACAATGAGACTCATTTTTAATATTTTTTTTCTAAATAAAGTGGTAGTGAATCTCGTAAACAATACATAAACAGTGTATAAATAGTGTATAAACAGTGTCAAACAGTATATAAACAGTAAAAACTGACCGCTGAAATGACTTCTCAGTAGTAAAAAAAAAAAAAAAAAAAAAACTGAAAACGCTGAGGGATGTGGGACGCAGTTTATCCAAACCAAGCCTAGGACTAACATATCAGCAAACAAGCAAAGTAGTTAGAGACAATGTGTCCATTTGGATAGAGCTTATTACTGAAAACTGAAAACTGAAAACTGAAAACACTGTAGTAAAATAATTTTTAAATGTGTGAATAGTACTGCGGGACCTATTTTTAATAAAAAATTGTTAAAAAAGGACGTGAACCGTGCACGCACAATACGCGCACAGTGTGCACACAGTGCACGCTGCCTCTATTATCCCCCCAGCAGAACCGAAAAAAAAAAAAAAAAAAAAAAAATCAGCAAAACGTGGACGCGCCTCAAATAAGCTGGATCCAAACCCAGCTAATATTTTATATTCTAACCAATAATAATTTTTTTTTGATCGTTAACCAATAATATTTTATCTTTGGCATTTGGACTTTGGATTTTGGACTCAGGAAAGTATAAAGAAATATCTGCTAGGTCGGGTGTAAAATACTCTACATTTCACTTTCAGACCTGGTTGAATTTATTTGTATTCTGTATGACCCAATAAACAATCAATTATACTTTCTCTATGAAATGCATATGTTGAAATCTTTGAGTCTTTCTACCCAGGAAGAAAAAAAACCTTGAGTCTATATTGGTTGGTGATGTCATTATGTTATACAGATATTTTTTTTTTTTTTTTTTCTGAGAAGCATACATACAGTTATGATGACTGATTTGGCCCAATTGAATTCGATTAAAGGTATGTGCTGTCGTGTGTTTGTATTTTATACTACATTAAGAAGTCAATATATATATATATATATATATATATATATGAGAAGGGTATCGAATGTTCTAAAAGTATTGGTGTAAGAATTACTTTTAGAAATATTTTATTTTTTTAGATAGTTTAGAAATATTTAATAAGAAAATAATACTTAAAACAATTAATTTTTTTGACAATTTTTTATAATTCTCATGAAAATGATGTTTAAAATTTCCCTAATATGAATTATTAAAAATTGCTCTAAGGACACCTATTACATGACTCTTATAATATTATGATATTTCTACATTGTGGTGCTATGGTAATTTCCAAGTTGTAAAGAGTGTAGTAAATCACCGCCTGTGTGAACATGCTAATTTTTTTTTAAATGGAAAAAATGGTTTCATGATGTTCGTAGATTCAGTAAGGTTGTATCCAAATCTATAAATTCCTTAAAATTAAGGGTCTTGTTGACAATTTGACTCTGGTATCATGTTAGGAAACACTAGCATCGGCAGTCCCAATGTCTGATTCACTGAGTGTAGCAATTTTTTTGTTATTTACCATATGTTTGGTAAAATTTCAATGAGACGTGTGATGTGTAATACTCTGTTTCAATTTTTCTTTTTCTTTTATTTTTGATGTTCTGTTATGCAACTCTTCTGTCAAATTTAGATTATCGTAATAGATTCTTGTTGATCAAGTCTTTAATAACCTCAACTCCATTCCTTACAAGCTTCCCATAGCCTTGCATCTATACATGACTTTTGTATTGAAAACGCAATCTTAGGGTTGTATTTTCTCGTTGCTTCAATTGTCAGATCTAGCTTTCTCTGGTAAACACCAAAAGCATGCCATGTAAACAAATCTGCAACATTTAAAGAGAAAACTTTATAAGATTGCTATAAGTTTAGCTATGTTTAAATGCAAAAATCCATTCTAATTGCACGTAAAATCCACGCGGGTATTTTGACCTCTAAAACTCAAGAATATATTATATTTACATAGAGACAAAATTTAGTTACAAAATTAGTTGTAACATAAAATTAAAAACTTACTTAATAAAATAAATATTATTATATATTTTGAAAATTTAATTGTTGAATTGCATGTTTTTTACACTCTTAACACACATATCAAATTTTATGTCAATCGGATATTATTTATTGCATAATCTATAAACTTATATTTTATGTATAATTTCATATTACAAAAACTTGCAATATAAACAATTTATTGATGACATAGCTATTAATATTTAATTTTCTATATATTTTGTAAACATTGAGGATATAAGAAAAAAACATAATCTAATAGTAGATTTATCAAAATTTACATTCAATAAAAAGATATTGAATAAAATTGTACTCTAAAATTATAACTAATTTTATAATTAAATATTATCCTTTGCATAGTACTGTAAAAGAGGAAGAGGAGTCGCTTTTTTTTTGCTAAGAAAAGTCCTTGTGATTTGGATAGACGATTAATGATCTAAAAGGAAGAGAAAAAAAAAATATATGTAGTAACTTGGGTAAAGGAAAGTACAACTTAAAGAAAGTAGGATACAATTTCCTATTCTCTTTTTGACCACCTCACTCATTTTTGTTTCCTTCGTCCTTTCTCTTTATACTTTACCATATGAATTCACTTTCACACTTTTTCATAAAATATAACTTAAAGAAAGTAGGATACAATTTCCTTTTTGTTTTTTGACCATTCCACTGATTTTTGTTTCCTTCGTCCTTTCTCTTTATACTTTACCATATGAATTCACTTTCACACTTTTTCATAAAATATAACTTAAAGAAAGTAGGATACAATTTCCTATTCTCTTTTTGACCACCTCACTCAATTTTGTTTCCTTCGTCCTTTCTCTTTTTACTTTACCATATGAATTCACTTTCATACTTTTTCATAAAATATAACTTAAAGAAAGTAGGATACAATTTCCTATTCTCTTTTTGACCACCTCACTTATTTTTGTTTCCTTCGTCCTTTCTCTTTATACTTTACCATATGAATTCACTTTCACACTTTTTCATAAAATATAACTTAAAAAAAGTAGGATACAATTTCCTTTTTGTTTTTTGACCATTCCACTGATTTTTGTTTCCTTCGTCCTTTCTCTTTATACTTTACCATATGAATTCACTTTCACACTTATTCATAAAATATAACTTAAAGAAAGTAGGATACAATTTCCTTTCTCTTTTTTGACCATTCCACTGATTTTTGTTTCCTTCGTCCTTCCCCTTTATTCTTTCTTTTCTACTTTTTCCTTTTTCTTTTTGACTGCCTTTCTCTTCTTTTCACGCAATGTATTTGTATTTGCATAGAGTGATACTGTAAAGCGGTGGCAATGGGGGACAGCTGGGAAAGGAAGGATAGGCCACAGAGAATTGGGATGAGGCTATATATATAATTTTTATTTAGTAATTATTTTGGAGGGCATGGCCTATGGCCCAAACGTGGGTGAAATTCCCACTGATCATACAGTCCTTTATCCAAGACAATACAAAATATATTCATATAGTACTTGTCCTTAAGATATCATAGAATATATATATATATATATATATATATATATATATGAACAATGATATAAAATAATGCTTGTGTCATAAAGTTGCACAATTCACTCACGTGACAAATTACGAGTAATAAAGAAGTGACCTTATATAGACTCACTATTATCTTTTTATCACTCATAACTTATCATATGAGCTAGTTGTAACACAAATTATGCCACTTTATGTGTCACCAACATAGCTCCAATGATATGTGGGCTCACGTATAACAAATTGGAGTGTTTTGCATGGTGATGTGTGAGTGAGTCAGGATAAGCTATCCAGGTCCTTGACATGGTGATGAGGTGACTTGTCCTTTCCGAAAATCCATAGCCCCATCATCCATGTAGTTGTATTTGCACAGGGTGATGCTATTAAGTGGTGGCAGTGGGGGACAGCTGGGTAAGGAAGGATAGGCCATAAAGAATAGTGTTGGTCTGTATCAACACGTAGATTTCTTAAGGTAAATTACTGTTGCATCCACTGGGCACTATTATACACTTTTATATATATATATATATATATATATATATATATAAATCTAAAATTTAAAGTGTAGTATTTATTGTTGTTAAATTTTAGTTGAGCCACGTTTGTGACCATTTCACCTACTTATTTTCAATTATTTCTCTCTTCTTTTTGACTCTTTTTATTTATTTATTAATTTTGTAATTTACTGTTACATTTCTATAACTTTTTCCCTTTTTTTTTATTTTTTTATCTCTCAACTACTATCAACATTAATATCATTCTTCTTTTATCCCTTCATCTTTCTTTCATTTTGACTATTCTTATCCTCTTCTTCTTACTATAAATTTGCTATTCTCTCTCACTCTATACATATTTTATCACATAAAAAGGTTGTTACTCTCTTTTTCATGTTTTTCTTTTTCTTTTTCTTTTTTGGTATCTTTACTTTATGGTGATGAATTTCAATGTTATTTAGAACTCTACTATTATTCTCCTCTCTCTCTCTCTCTCTCTCTCTCTCTCTCTCTCAATTTTTTTCCCTTTTTTGTGTGAATTTTTTTTTTTTTTAATATTTTACATCTTTACTTTAGGTGGATGAATTTTTGTATTCTTTAGAACTCTAATTTAGGTTGACGCATACCCTACAAAAAATAAATAAGATTAAATTGTATTTCACGCTCTTAACTTTTAGGTTTTGTGTTTTTAAGTTGTTATTTTTCTTTTCTTTTCTTTGATTGTCAAATGCTATCATATTGCATTATAAAGATAATATATAAAAATATAATATTATTCAATTACATAACAAGACTTGAATAATTTGGTGTAACTATATTTTTTATTTTGACTATTCTTCTTCTCATTTTATTTTCTATAAATTTATCTAATTTAGGCCTCTCCCAAAAATATGTGATTATTCTCTTTCTCGATTATTTATTCTTTCTTGCAACTTAACTTTAGGTTAATGAATCATTCTACTTTTTTTATGACACTATTTTGGATTAATATAAGATTTTGTGTGTGTTTTTGAGTTTTCCATCACAAGCCTTTTTTCTCCATCTTATAGCTTTTGTTTGATTTTTGATTGACATAATACTTAGTTATTTTGAAAGTGAAAATTAGAATTTATATCAAAATACAATCTTGCTATGTATTTGAACGTGTTTCTCAACTATTTAAGTAATATCAAGTGTAATTTTGTGATGATTTTTGATTATTACAAAATCTCATTTAAGAATTGAGAAATTTGAATAATATACAGAGTTTAGTTGTAAGAAAAAAAAAAAGAAAAAAGAAGGAAAACACAACGTACCATAATATAATTTGAAAAAATATGGACCATCTCAAAAAGAAATAATTTCAATCAAACAAACCTAAAATATTAAAATGATATATATATATAGATAGATAGATAGATAGATGAAAAATTATTTTAAATTATTTTTTATTTTTTTAGAGAGAACAAATTATACATCATACCACAATTACAAAGTAATCATATATTCCCACGTATCATGTGGGTCTGCAACTAGATTTAATTTAAAAATTAAAACCTTCTAGCATCTCCAATTCGATAGAAATTGAATAACAGATAACTAACTTTATTGCCCCTATATCGTCCTACATTGATATGAGATACGTATAACCACGAGGAGATTTTGCACTGTTATAGAAAGCCCCGCTTGATCTAACAATGTGACCTGAGAATTATTCTATTTTGAAGTACATGGTTTCTGAAATATGCTACAAAATCATAGATGAGAAACTGTAAATTTTTTTGAAAGGCAGATAGTGGACAAGAGGAGATGGGGTTTGAAGTTTGAACCACATACATGAGGTATTACAAAAGATGCTATTGCCACTAAACTATCACTTAAACCCGAGAAAACTATGAAACTTGTCTAGAAAAAATTATATGAGCTTCTTTTTTTCAAAAAAGGCCTTCAGGTGCCATACTTGCAAGCCTGCTACTGATAAACAAACAATAAGGGAAAGAAAACTCAACCAGGCCATCCTGTTGTTAGTTGTTTTGTTGAGCACCTGCATTTCTTCTTCTCTGAAATATAAATCATAAACAGCATTGGTTAAAAAGAGATGGATATCCCACTTTCCATGAACTGTAAAAGAAATACGATAAGTTTTCTTACCTTTCACGGAGATAAAACATTTCCTCCTGAATGGAAATAACAGTATCATACATCTTCTTCAGTTCAAGTTCCATGAGCTGGCATTTGAAATAATGACAAGAGGATAAGTTCCTATCCATATTGTGAACACAACTTGTAATATCTTATTTAAAAAATTGCAACACAATGATAATTAAATTAACTAAAATTGAAGGTCAGAACTAACTAATTGCTAAGTACAAATGCATGGACTCGAGTCTTGATAGCAGCCAATTTGGGCAAATAATGCATAAGGGTAAAACCCTGCCCAAGTTCAGAGAGACCTCACTTAACTGAGATCAGCACTGGATAAGACATACTCTCTCTCTCTCTCTCTCTCTCATAAGATAGAGACATGAAATTACCAATTTAGTTTCACTTCCAATCCCAGTAATCAACTATCCAGATAAACCTATTCTCAAAAAAACTATCCAGATAAACCATTTCACCAATAAACAAGAGTGCAGAAAGAAGAGAATCATTTGCATGAACTTTTCATGGTAAGAGAAATTGCACAAATAAAGATTGTCTAAGAGTAAGTAGATAACGTTGAGGATATGCAAATGCAATGACTTTGACGCTAACAAGACGCCGTCAGAAAAAGAAAAAAAACACACACACACACCAAGAGGCACAAATTAGTGCAAGAATCACTTATCAAAAAACAAATTAGTGCATTAATACCCAGAGAAAAAAAATCATATGTTTCACAGTGCTCCATACATGTAAAAAGTAAAATAAGTACAAAGGGGGGTCCTAAGCTGGGTTGAAATCACCCAATTCCCCACAAATATCAAGCACATTATATCATCCATATTTAAATAGAGACATATTAGGGAAGCAATTACATCAGTGTTTACTCCAATATAATGCTAACACCAGGAATCAGTGTTTACTGTTCTTACAAGCTACAAATACAAAAGTATATGAGCAATAAGCTGGTAATTATCCTCCAGAAAAAATTTAAAAGAAGAATAAGATACCACAAAGATTCATTACTACTTTCTAAACTGCTTTTGTGGCATACCATGCAGTTAAAGCTACTATAGAAATCGACTCCATCATCTAAAATATTATCAAGCTACCAGAGCATAATCCCCCCTGTCCCAAGACATTAAACAAGAGATCCAGGAGGCCATTTCTATTGAACTATCAAAAGTGATATCTACACCTATAACCAAAAAGAGCTGTGAAGATTTCACCAGATTTGTTTTGTATTACACTTGCTCTTGATTTAGAAACAAGCATACACTCTATTTGGCTGTACTCACCAACCATGCAAGTAGCTTGGAGCGTTCACTTATGGGGTCTGGCACACTTGTAATTCAACCTCATTGCAATGACAAACACACAAAGTTGCCATCTTTAACCATTATGCCATTCTTCCTTCCCTTTCTTTGGGGATCAGAGAAGAATGATCACAAGCCAACCCTCTATATTACCACTAAAATACTTCAGAGCACGTACACTAGATTGCACTAAGGACCACGAATGACCAGCACGCAGAACTCATAACCTTATAATTAGTGTTTTCATTCACTTTGCAAAGAGAACAGCTTGGCTTCAAAATACAGTGCATTTAGAGACCAATTCTTCAATCATGCCCAATCACCAACAAATATCTGCCAAACACCACGCATATTTTTCCCCACCGAAAATGCTGCAAAATAGGGTTCTCTATATCGATCTAGAAGTCAATTTAATCAACTTCACATACTGACCAATAGCCATACCTTAGCAAATTAGTCCCACAACAATAACTAGAGGGAGAAGTCATGGGTTCAAAATTCGTAGTCTACTGAGAGTATGTAACTTACCCATAAATAAAAATCCTTAATACCACATTACTAAACCCTGAAATTCAACATTCTCAATTCTCACTCATTTTACAAGCCTCAACTTCAAGCCCACTACCTAAGAAAACACTCAAACTTTTCATTACCCAAAAAGCCAAACATAGATAATAACCACAAAATCCCAAAAAACACACACAGTTACTAAAGTCACAACCATTTTCACATCTTAACTAAGTTAACAAGTCGTGATCAGAGCAACACCACTTCCATTCGCATCAACCATCACTGACACTAGTTTTATTATCCATCAATCACAACAGGACACCTGAAACATCTACCAAAAACAATTTGTGACAACAAATTTATAGGTATAGAAAATGACAAAATGTTGCAACTAATAATTAAAAAAGTAAAAAAAAAGTTACATCGACTTGGCCTTTCTTGGCAACACTAGACCAATCCTTAGCAGCCACACCAGTCTTCCATTCGAAATCAACGGTGGAAGTGATGGGAGGCTCATGTATAATCATTAATAATTTGACTCAACAAAGCTTTACCCAAACTAATTTTTAGCTGCACAAATTATTATTGTCGTCATTCTATTCTGTCTTGGTGCACATATTTCCTCTTTTCCTTTCTCTTCTTTTCTTGTGGTCTAGGTACATGAACTGTTGAAATTATCAGCCACCTTTTTGCCAAAAAAAAATAAAAACAATTGTCAGCTTTCTTGTCTTCCTTACAGCCTTCTCTCGTGATCTTTTTCATCTCCCTGTTGTTCCTGCAACACCTTCAACAGAACTAATCTCTTCTAACTGGTCCATTGACTAATTTTGTTCCATGAGAAAACCATTGTTGCTGATCTTGCATTGTATTGGTACTAACACTAATTCCTGATTGCTTTCATATCTTATTGTCCTTGTTTTTCCAATCCCGACTTGGCATATGCTTTTTAGCTAAGTGCAATTGCTTATTCTTTTCTCTTGACATCTACTTGTATGAACTGTGCCTCTTTGGTCTCTCATTTGGCATAGATAATGATTTAGAGCAAATAACTTTTTGGTAGATTGAAGAAATTCATAAAACCCATTATAACAAATAATTGTGGATTCTTATCAGCCAAATTGGTTATCTTATGGTCATTAGTTAAACTATCTTCATAACATTTTCATTAATTTGCATTAGCAATTTCTGATCTTCTTCTTAGACTCTGACACCGTTCTCAGTAGATTTATTTGCCTGCATTCAGCATTTATGCAATCTATTCAACCAAAACCACTGATTTACAATTGGATGCTGATTTACAATTGGATACTCTGTTAATTTTTAGAAGAAAAGCACTGTTGTTATATGAATAAAAAAACTTTTGTAAATATTATCCTAGATATACACTAGAACTTGAACAATCAGATTGCTAATCTCTTTTCATATTCAATGGTTTTAGATTAACAGAGCAATGTTGGGCCCATGACATGAACCAAAGACCTCCTTTCTTAGACATCCTCAAGAGGCTTGAGAAGATAAAGGAAAATCTACCGAATGACCATCACTGGAACATATTTAATACATAAAAATTCAAGTCCAATGGCATGGTCTGTATGCGGATGATATATTTTTACTATTTCTGCTCCTGTACTCTTCCAATTGAGCAGATGGGGGGATTGTGAAGGGCCTCAAGTGGGCAATTTGTGAGAGTAATAGCTCTGACTGGTTTTCCAATATTCTGGTCAGATTCTTATCATGAATGGAGCAGGTAATGTTGATTACTTTTCTCAGACACTAAGACTCGTCATGTTTTGTATTGATCTGAACCAACCTATCCAAGAGTCTTATCCAAATTAACATATACGTAGAATGTTTCATCCTTTGACTGGATTTTCTTCATTTTGTCTTTCATTTGTAATCTGCTTCTGGTCCCAAAGTGTATTTGAGAAAAGAGCAACATAGAATTTTTTTCTGCTCTTTAATTGTTCATCTTTGTGTAAAGGATGGATTTGCAGATTGTGAAAGATGTTTATTTTTCTGGACCATTATAAAGATGGTACTGCTGCATGTATTGTTGTACTCGTTTTTGTTTCTTTCATGGGACGAAGAGGATGGTGATGTGCTAGTCACATTTTAGTACTTGAGCTAGCTATTATTGTGATGGACTGATGGCCAGAGACTTAAATGCGGAATGGGGCTTGGTTATCCTGGGCTAGGACACTGTGTGGACCTATCTGTTGTCTGTGGATTACATGATGATGTGATGCACAACTTTGTGTTTGGGGCTAGCTTATAAGCTAGCTTTTCGTTTTTTAACATTTACATCCGACTTTTTAAAATCTTTTTTTTCTTCGTATTTTCAAATTATAAGTATACTTCAGCATATTTTAA
The DNA here is from genome assembly GCA_032878915.1 of Castanopsis chinensis. Lineage (NCBI taxonomy): Eukaryota > Viridiplantae > Streptophyta > Magnoliopsida > Fagales > Fagaceae > Castanopsis > Castanopsis chinensis. The sequence goes on from JAVQMG010000133.1 coordinate 6,618,035, forward strand.
ATAATAAATTAAATAAGTTGTTCTCAAACAAATACTAAAATTTCTAACTAAGTTCTATTAATTGGCTTTAATGATGCTAAAAGCTTTGTGGCTAAACTTGGTCTCACCCAGAGGGAAAAATATGTTTTTGAATGGAATCCCTCCACCCTATTTGTTATGAAAAAGGGGAAAAAAAAACACTATTAATAAATAATTTTATATTTAATATTTTTTATTAAAAATAGGGAAATTAGACTTAACATAAATGTGGTTAGACCCGTTTTGACTTTGGCAACTGTGATTTGAAAATTATTATTTTGCCCTCGTGACATGGTCCATGTTAGACAATTGTTACCAACCTTTTCTCTTGCCGTTTGAAAAATACATTTTGACACAAAAACATAAAAGAAAATAGATCAAACACCTCTCCAAAAAAGCTTTTTCACACCATTTTCATGCACTCGCAGAAGTATGCTCTCATACAATTGCCTGCATTGTGTGCTCACTTTCTTTTGTCAATCTCTTCTGTACCCCTTTTTGTCTTTGATGAATAGTCTATGTGTGTCTTTGTGGATTAATTTATGCACAAAAACAAAACAAAGAATAAGTAGTAGCAGTAATCTAATCCATCTTTATAACAAACACAGTTAATTAATACTCATCACTCTCTCCTCTCCATTAGATCTAGCCTAAGAACAACCCCAGGCCTAATGCCTTTTGTCCGAGTTTCTAACCACAAAAAACAAGAGTCTCCTTTATAATTTTTTTCAAACTCCATTAGTTTTTCCAATCTCAAAAGAACAAATCGGTTCAGCAATAGAGTTGATGTGAGACGTGGGCCTATGTTTTGGTCTTCAGATTTTTTTCTTTCAGTGGTTTTTTTTCCTCCCAGTACTTGGTGGTTTTATGCTTCAGCGTGAGATGTGGATTGTGGAGAGATCTGAAGCAGTGAAACAATTGTGATTTTTTTCCCCTCTCTACAAGCCAAGGAAAAATAAATAAAGAAACAAAAGTTGGTGTTTTTATAGTTAGGTATTAAACTAGACACATGGCTAAAATTTAAGATATGTACATAAGAAATAGTACAAATCTGCGAAAGTCGATCCAATAACATAGATTTTGCCTATTGATTTGCTCTAAATCTTGTGTTAATGAATCCCAGGAAAGTGGTGTGAGAAAGTTTTCTTGAGAGGTGTTTGATTTGTTTTCTTTTTATGTTTGTGTTAAGTGTTTATTTTTATTTTTAATAGTTACTGGAGAGGTGAGTAATGTCTCCTTAAGAGCACTAGCATTGGGGAGTGTAAACACCCCTCCTCAGTTGCTATTTTACATTCAAAACCTCAAAAATGTTGCTCCATCCAAGTATGGGTTCTTAAAAAATTTTAGAACCTGTGAACAATTGGTTCTTATATATAGAACCAACTGTTCACTTGGATGTAAAAAAAAAATACTATTATTTTAATTGAGAAAGGTGAAGAGAGGAAAAAGAAATGAAAGAGAAGAGAGAGAAACATGATTTTTTATATTATTTATGTTGTATATTATATTAATTTATTGAGTTGTATATAAAAATAAAAACTAAAATGTTGGATGAGTTGTAAAATGAGATGACCACATGTTCTCAAGCCAAAGTCTTCTGTAGTTTCGTTTTGGCATGGCAATAAACTGTTAATCCCGTAACTTGAATCATTTTTCTCTAGACCTTCAAGCATTTTGTACGTAAAGACGTGTCAATTGAACTATAAAACTCTTAACTTTTATTATAGAATCTTACTTAATATAATTTAGATTAATTTTATTTTCAATCTTGTCTTTTTATCTATGACATCCCTGCCACCCCCCCCCCCCCCCCAACACAAAACACACACTAAGAATCTATAAGTACCAAAGGTCCTACGTACATAAGTTGCCTCACTAAGTCCTCTCACCTCCGAAAATGTTTTCTCAAGTTTCCATAGCCCCTGCTCAAATGAAGAATCTAAATTCTAATGCAAAATGTCTCTCGGCGAATTTTAGTCCTAGCTAAAGGGGAGATCATTTCCTCTCTTATGCTAATGACTCCATGGTGGATATAGTACCTCTTTTACTCGACGTGTCAGACTTCATAATAACTTTATTATTCTAATGTAAATTGATTCTTTCCAAATTTTGTATTAAAATGCCAGTCTTTAACTACGTCATCTTTAAATGACTTAAATTTGTGCTACACTGTGTTATTTGTATACTTCAATTTGCTTTTGTAGAAAATCAATGACAACTTGGAGCAAGTTCAGAGGCTGAAGGAAGTAGTGGTGAAGTTGCTAATGGCTCCCACTAATAAACCTTCACAAAAGTAGGAATTAATTGATGCAATCAAATGCTTGGGTGTGTCTTACCATTTTGAAAGTGATATTGACGAAGTATTGCAACATATTTATGAAGATCATCATAATGAGGATGGTCAGAAAGACAATGATGGTCTTTACATTGTTGCTCTTCGTTTTATATTACTTAGGCAACAAGGTTATAACATTCCAAGTGGTAAGTCCTCTTTTTTGGTCTAATAAATTGCACTATTTATTTGTATATATTATTTTAGGAAACTTAAGTTAGCACTTATCCCAAAAAAAAAAAAGAAAAGAAAAGAAAAAAAGAAATGTAGGCTTGTTGCATTCTCATACTTGTCTTATGTCATGTCATGTAATGGTTAGTGAAGCAAATATCTTCAACAAATTCAGAGACAACAATGGGAGCTTCAAGGAATCGCTTATTTACGATGTGCAAGGAATGTTATAGTTGTATGAAGCGACAGATATGAGGGTGCATGAAGAAGATATACTTGATGAAGCACTAAAGTTCACTACTACTTACCTTAAATTAGTGGTGACTAATTTAAGCCCTACTCTTGCTACACAAGTACATTGTGCCTTGAAGAGACCCCATTTGAAAGTGCTTGCAAAGGGTAGAGGCAAGGCATTGCTTCTCAACCTACCACGAAAATGCTTCACATAATGAAGTTCTACTAAAATTTGCAAAGCTAGATTTTAACATATTACAAAAACAACACCAAAAGGAACTTAGTCATATCTCAAGGAGAAATTATACAGTCCTCTGGTGGACCACGTCATTTGTCCACCATTTCACTAAAAGACTCCCACTTGTTTAAATTGCTGAGTCAATAATCAATTTCTGTTTAAAAAAATTTTCTAACTCAGCAATTTTAAACAGATGTAAGTTTTTTAGTGGAATGGTGGACCACGTCACTTGTCCACCATGTGGACCTTATAATTTCTTTATCTCAAGTTATGTTTATGAACAATATCACTCTATCTTGGTGTAAAACTTGTACAAGACATGATTTTGAATAACAGCTTATGTTGAATTTGTACCTTAGGTGGTGGAAAGATTTGGATTTTGTGAAAAAACTATCTTTTGCATGAGATATAGTGGTGGAGGGCTACTTCTGGGTTTTGGGGGTGTATTTTCAACCACTGTTTTCGAAACCGGACCAGATCGGGAGGTCAGACCGTAAAAATCGAGAACCGGGATGAGATTTTTTAAGCATAAAGAACCGTATTTTTTGTTAATTCCTTGAACCCTAAAATGGGGGTTGGACCGCACAAACTTGTCAAGAACCATGCGGTCCAACCCCTTAGCAATTTTTTTTTTTTTTTTTTTATAAAAACAACTTAACACAATTTTATTTTATTTAATTAAATTATCCATCTCTTACAAGGAATAAAAAAAATTATAATTAAAATCGTTCAAAGATATTCAACTTTACTTCAAAAATTAATCATAAATTTTAATGTTTTCATGATTATTATTTTATTTTATTAACTTTCTTATTTAATTATTAAATATATGCTTGAAAATCATTAAATTTCCCTCACATATATAGATATATTAATCAATTTTGCTAGTTTTATAAATTTAATATCTATATTTAGGCTTTAATTAATTATTAAATTAATTATGACATCATCACAGTTCGACCCCGGTTCAACCTTGATTCGACCTCAAAAACCTTGAACTTTTCTCTTTTACAGTTCAATGAACGGTCCGGGTTTCAAAACCTTGCTTTCAACCCCAATACTCCATTGCTAGGAAGATACTAACCAAAAAATTTTGCATGATAACAATCATAGATGACATGTATGATGCATATGGTACTTATGAAGAATTTGAGCTGTTCACAGATGAGATTAAAAGGTTTATAGCGCAGGCGTAGGACCTAGCATGTCTTGAGATTTATGGGCTTTAAATCAACCTCTTAATTGAAATATTTAAATTTTAGGTGGGATATTACTAGTACAAACCAACTCCCAGAATACATGAAGTTGTGTTATAAAGCACTCTTTGATGTTTATGAAGAAATTGAGGATGAGATGTCCAAGGAAGGAAGATCATACCTTGCTTACTACGCAACAGATGCGGTATAATACTATTAGTAAATTCACTTGAACTTTCATGAAAAAAAAAATTAATTCACTTGAATACATCCCCTTTAACTTCATTAAATTTGAATTTTATAGTCGCAATATTTTGTAATACTATCAATTAATTCATTTGAACTTTCATTAAAAAAAATTAATTTACTTGAACCCATCCCCTTTTTTTTCATTAAAGCTGGATTTTATACTCACAATATTTTACGCTTTAATGGAACCAGATGAAAAAATTTTGTCAAGCCTATGTTGTTGAAGCCAAGTGGCTTAACGAAGGATATGAGCAACTCACTAATATCTGCTTGTTGCCCTGCTCTTATAATCTTATCTTTCGTTGGCATGGGAGATATGGTAACACAAGAGGCCTTCGAATGGGTCTCCAAGGTGCCTAACATTGTCAAAGCAGCATCAACCATAGCCAGGCTAATGGATGACATTGTCTCCAATGAGGTGCACAAGAGATTACTCCAGCATTGCAACTCAATTGTAGGCCTATAGTAAATGACATTATATATTTTGAATTTATTTGTTGCAATTTGAGCAAAAGAGAGAGCATCCGGTCTCAGGCATTGAATTATGCATGAAGCAACATGCAACATGGCATCTCAAAGGAAGAGGGACAAAACAAATTTCAAAAGCAAATCGTGAATGCATGGAAGGATATAAACAGGATGCGTTAGACCTACTCAAGTGCCAATGCCTCTCCTCATACGTGTTCTCAATTTCTCATAAGCAATTGATCTGCTTTGGAAGGATGAAGATGCATTCACACATCTTGGAGAAGTGTTTATACACGGTGTTACTTCATTGCTTGTTGACCTAATTCCAGTTTGAACATATCATTTTCATATAAAAAAAAAAACAAATAAAAGATAACTTAATAATGGACTCACAACTTTATATATATATATATACACACACACACATATATGAAAGCTCGAATTTGTGCTAAAACACAAGAGCTTGTTCAGACCTTCAATTAAAAATTACGGCTAGATAACTTTTACTCTAACTTATACTAAGTGTAGTACAAGAGTAAATAAGCGCAAATAACCGTTAACACTACCCTAAGCCATATTCATTCATTATTAACAATAAAAGGAAAGCTTAAAGAGTAGGGAAGAGAGATGCAAACACAAGATAACACTGAGACGTGTTGTTGAAGAGAAAACTGAAGAATTCAGCAAAAAACCTTTCAATGTCCCTCCAAGTCGAAATTGATCCACTAGAGAACAAAGTTGGAGTACACGAATAACAAAAAACCCTCCAAGCCTAGTCAACCTTATGTACTTAAGCCCTTCAAACTTCTGCTACCAACTAATTTTTTGGAACCTTGTCTTCTCTAGCTTTCTTGATTCCGCCATTCAGCCCAATTGCATCTGCCTTGTCTTCTCTTTTGACCTTTCATTTAAGCTTATTTATAATATATATATATATATATTATTTTCATACACTATTACCTTTGAGAATCTAATGAATAATGCTACCTCTCATTTAATTTCTTTGTTATGCAAATCATCAGTTAGTAAATATACAATAATAGTAAGAAGCGTTGTAAATGAGATCACTAAAAAAAACATATAAAATTAATTAGCCACTATCACTATGGAGCTGTCACGGAGAAGAAGCACCTGATGTTAAAAAAAAGGGTTAGGACAATAGAATCATAATTGTGTGGTTTGAAGTTCTTATAGAGACACCTTCCTTAATTGTTGCATTCATCTGCTGTTTTAGGGTGATCTCCATCAATAGCTCAAGGAAAAAGGTTCACTTGGTCCTTCAACAGCTATCAACTTTGCATTGGACATTGCCAGGTACTTCAAGTTCTAACTACTTCTGGAAGAATGCCATACCTGAACCGTATTTGGATACTAATTACGGTAATTGGATACTAATTGTATGGAGTTTCTCTTGTGACAGACTTTGGCCAATGCTGAAGGAGCTAAAAAGCATACCATGATCGAGTTGTTAAAATCATACGATGGCTCGTCTTATGTAAGTCTCTGGCATTAATTTTCCTCTTCTTGTCTTTCCTTTCGTTATTTAATGTCATTTGCTTGCAAATGGTTAGTTAGCTGTTCTTCTTATCCTGTTTCATTGAGTTGTTGAGTCTACAATTACATGTTTTTTTCCCCTTATTGTTGATTAGTGCCCTTAGGGCATCCATTAATCAACCATTCTAGAAAATTTTTTATGGGAAATTGAAAAAGTTGTAAAAAAAAATATCAGCTGCTTTTTCATTTACCCATAAAAAGTTTCCTAAAATGGTTTATTAATGGATGCCCTAATCTTTTAGTAAAATCCTAGTTACCATATTGGGTTGCTTCTTCAAAACTGCTTTTAGTAGAGTTAATGAATTTTGCCTCAATGGGTACTTCTCCAATTAGAATAGGTGGATGGAAAGGTAGGGGTTTTGAAATCCACCTCGTGCTTGTATAACTTACCAATAAATAAATGAATAAAACAGCACTTACCATTATGTATTTATACTAGGGTTTAGTTCAGAATTCATTAATACAAGAGATGAATCTGTTTTTATTAATACTAGTCGCTAACCCGTGCGATGCACGAGAAAATTCAGAATAACGTTCAAGAAATTTTTTTTTTTTAATTCATCTTCCTCTAGATTGATGAAAGCTATATGATTAATTCCTAATATTCATGTACTTAAACAGCAAATTTAAATGGTTAAATGTTGCAAGTTTGATGAATCCATAATTATAACCTTTAAAATGAAGTGAAATACTTCATTCCAGACTTACAAAAGTAAATTTATGAATCTTTACTCCTCCTTAGGAAAGCATAATTATTTTCCAATTAAATCTCCTTTCAAATAGTGTTTCTCAGTATTGGTACATTTTGTAGTTGGAAAAGAGATACACAAGTCTAATGTTTAGTCCATACTGCAAAGTTACATGCTACTTATAATTTGTTTCTAAATATTTGAAGATTGATCTATTTAATGTGGCATGTTAGATAGACTAAAAAAAACAAATCAAATGTTTCTTGATATTCAATTGGTTGAAAACACAATCAGTGCTATCTAACAAATTTCTACTTTGAATTCATTAAATTTTATTAAAATGCAAAACCCCATTTAAGACTAACAGGTATTTGCTAAACTATCTAGCCATGCAACTATATAAGTTGATAGTGTATATATTGTGTGTGGGAATGTGGATATGCATACACAAAACACACAAAATTAAAATACAAATTCTGTGTTCCTACTTCTGTATAAAATCTAAAAGGGAATAAGAACCAACATCAAAGTTGAATAAAAATTGTATCTGAAAGCATAATGTAAAAGACATATCTTATTAACTTATATCCCAAAATTTTAAGGAAGATCTCAAGTAGTTTAGTAGTTAAACATAGCTTTTAGTAACTATAGCATTCAGCAAGAACTTTCAAAATTTAGCCTAATTTACAATTTTTTTTTTCAATAAGTAACCTAATTTACCTGCATGACAGCTTAGCAACTGAGAGAAGACTTCCACTGAAACTTCTATGATAGCATCAAACCCCAAACTTGTCAACATGTGCTAATCCAAAATGGTTCCTCTTGCCTTTTGATTCAATTTTTCCACCATGTTCTATAATAAGTTACATGCAATCATCACAGAACTCCTAATCATAACTTGAAGCAAGTTTTCAAGAACTCCATAGAAGTAAAGTTTATATTGAACCTATGACTATAAATAGAATCTATATAAGATTTCAAAGAAACCATTATGCATTTACAGCTTAATATAAAGGAAAAACAAAAACCTTGAGATAGAAGACAGGTAGCTCATTATCTTCGTCTAAGTCCCCCCACATCACCATTCACATCCAGCAAATCTATACAAACTACAAAACACAAACATAGAAAACTCATAAAATTTTCGCCACAAGCAAAACTATAGTACAAATACAAAATAAGATTGTCACTGAATCCTTAACATTGAAACAGTAAGCAACGGAAATTAACAAATCAGAGAGAGTTTTAAAAAAGAGCATCAATAACTATCATTTCCACCTTCGTGTTTGTGTTTTGAATTGATGTTAGTTGCATTGAAAACTATACATAAAATAAAAACCCATAAACAATTTCATCTAGAATAAGAAAATTGTATTATTTCAATTTCAACTAACAAACCAAACAGCAAAGCTATGTTAGGGGAGGGAAAAGAATTGAAACAAAAACATGCCTACAGACTACTTGGATGTTCATGGCTTTCATGTTGGACTTAAGTTGTTCATGGCTTTCTTGTTAGACTCAAGTTGGATTCCTAGGCAGTAAGAGTTTATAAAATGTTCACACTATTACATTCCCAAAAATTCACCAAATTTGAAACAATATTCTAACTGCAAAATTTATGAACTAAAACCCCAATAACTTGCTCTAATTTAAAAATTAGCAAAATCAAAATTCTTTCATTTAAAAAAAAAAAAAAATTTTGGGTAAACTCTATAAAATAAGCAAATTTAAGAGGAAGAGAGAGATACTTATCGTGAACAAAATCCCTAAGAAACTCGAGCCCTACAGAACTTATAGCTAAAAATTATAAAAATTGAAACCCCTGGAAAAAAAAAAAAAAAAAAAAAAAAAAAAAAAAAAAAAAGAAGTAAAAATCTCATTTAACCAAGCATAACATAATATTTAACTTCTCCAACTAACATACTACATATATAGTAGTACATTCTTTTGAAGCAAACAAAAAAAACATAAGAAAGAACGAAGGAGGAAAAAAACTTCAAATGCAGTAATTAAATTATGCTTACTACCAAAAAAAAGGAAAAAAAAAATGATGAATAAAGAATCATATGTAACCCTTGCTTAATGATATACAACTACAAACATGAAAAAAAAAAATGCAAGCATCTGCAATGAAAGAAGAAGTTATTAAGGTGTTCATCTCTTGTTTGAATAACTCTTGGCCTTTTCTGTTAGTTTTTCTACTCTATTATCAATTTATCATAGCTGAATGTGGCAATACATAATTACGTGACAATTAAATCAATTAGACATTTAAATACATCCAATCAGTGCAAAATCATCTATATAAAACATGAAATTAGTATTATTGATTAAGGTACGGATAAAGGCTTTGGTACAATCCATAATGACCCTCCCACACAACTCAGCAAGTAGCAAAACTACCAAATTGGCACAGAAGATGGACGTACATAAAACAAAGTCATGTGTGTTATGGCTACAATCTAAGGTTCAGATCATAAACTATCCACTATAGCATGGCAAGAATAATGTAAACCACATATGGAGATTGACCTGCAGGCTGCAGCTATTCAAAAACAATGAATCTTGATATGTTCCTTCTTCACAATGCCAGCCTGCACAAGGAAGGTGGAAACATTCTTCCTCTGATCTCCCTGAAGTTGTATAACTTCAACTTGATATAAGCCTAATCAAAATAGTCACAAATTGGGGTAATTTTTTTACCCTAATTTTTGAGCTTTTCTCTACGGCCAAGGGCAACAACTAAATATACAAAAAATTGTAGACCATAAACTCAATACCCAAACAAGAAAACACAAAAGAATTAACCCTAAAAATTTTAAATCCACATCGAAAATAAAAATTTAAGTATACCTCAACTTGATATGCAGACCTTATAGCGAATGTAGATATCGACGGCTCGTACAGAGGAGGTAGCTAACAACTCCTTGCCATTAAAGTTGACGGTGGCCTTGAACTTGGGCCTGGGTCAGACCAGTTTGCCTCTCATAAAATGATACGGATAGGAAATGGAGTGTTGTTTGAATTATTGAAACACAAAAGAGAGAGAGCAATGCGTCCAATTATTGAAATTAGCAAAACCCACTATAGGGCTCCAAACCCATCAATCTAAGCAAATCATTAAGAAGAAACACTCCCAAACGAAACATGAACAAAGGTGAAATACCTGAAGTGAATACTTGAAGTGAATCATCCACATTCTGTCGATAATTCTGAGCTCGTCTTTAAATATGCTGTTTCTGAATCAATTAAATGAGGATATTTGAAACCGTGAAAGATAGAAGAGCAAAAGGATGGTAGATAGTCATGAGGTATGAAGGAGGAATTCACTTAAATAAGGAGAGGAAGAGACAAAGAAGGGAAGAGAGAAATTGGAGTTAGAAAGTCGAAGCTCTAAAGTATTGAATCTGTCTTTGGAAGAGAGAGAGGTTGGCATTAGTCATGTTGGAGGTCTGAAGAAGAAGAAGAAAGGGTTGGCGTTTAAAAGAATTAAGGGTTGGATTTGGGCTTTAATGGTGGACAGCAACGTAATATTCATTTTTGGGCTTTATGGTAAACATAATTAAAGCTATAAAGATGGGCTTTAAGGTAAAGATAGGACTGAAAATCATTTTCTTTTTAATAGTATTTTAAATCAGGGAAAAATTTAGTAAAAGTATTTTAAAATTATAGGGAAATTCAGGAAAAAAAATTAGAAATGACATGGTGGCTGATGTGGCTTAACGGGAGCGTAGCAACATTAAACGCTACGCTACGCTTAACGGCTGATGCTTTTCATTCTGTTATATCACTGACCATTATATTAGATAATAAATACATGGCCTTCTTCACTTACCATTAGATATAGAAAATGATAACGTGATAATAAAGTCTTCTTAAAGAAAATAGTTGGTATTTGCTTTCAGTAATAGAAATGGGGACTTGTTATTTTATGGAATAATCTGAAAAGAAAAAACATGGGAATTCACTCTCTATCTTTCTTTTACCGGACCTTGAATCAGAGTTGTAATGTCTATCACTGTTATTAAAACAGTGTAACTGTTTAGGTAAGGTTCTAAGAGATGCTTACTAAGGGTCTCTTTTATATTGTCTGGTTGTTGAGTGATAAAAAACAATGCTTCTTAAGGTACTAGTTGACAGTCTACGTTTTCAGATACTACTGCTCTTCAGTAGTCTTTAGAGAAACTCAGACCACATTTTATTGGGTAATTTTAGCAGTGGTTTCTTTTGAGGTGCATCACTGGAAACTATTTTGGTCTGTTGTTGCATTTTGATTGCCATCAAGGATAAACTGACTTCATAAGTTTTAGGGATTTTATCTTCCATTGACCCCATGAAATGTGATATAACATCATTGTACACACACACACACACATGTGTATTTCCTTTTTCTTTTGATAATTCAATAGTTATAATGGGGGAGGGGGGATATGGACCCAGGACATCTCCCTTGGAAACACCAAGAGGTGCTAGTTGAACTACAAGGCTCTTGGCCATCATCGTACATATTTCAGCACATTGAAGTATGATTACTAGGATATTAAACATTTTCTGGGGGTTGATAGGTGGGAGTCAAATTTATCCATGAAAATCGAAAGAAAAGATCTTTGGATTACCTACCATAACCTAGCAATTGCCTTTACTTTGCAGCCATGGCAGCTGCTACAGAAAATCTCCCTCTTCGACTCTCTGCTATATAAGCAAAGAGAAGTTAACATGTGATTTCCCTTAATCGAAAAAAGGAAAAAAAGAGGAAAAAGAACTTAGTTTGGTGTATCGCTTATTATACCTGCTAATCAAGCTGACTTTGGGGCTAATTGATATTTAGCCTTTGGGATTTTGAAAGGTACTCTGTCTTGGTGCTGGGTTCTTGATAGTTAACTTTGGAAGGAATGAGCCTTTGTCTTTTTTCAGAATGAGCATGTAATAATATCTAATGGTGGCTTTGAATCTCTAAACATCATGGTTGATTTGAAGTCTTGCTCAAGAGGCTTGAGAAGATAAAGGAAAATCTACTGAATGACCATCACTGGAACATATTTAATACATAAAAATTCGAGTCCAGTGGCATGGTCTGTATGTGGATGATATATTTTTACCATTTCTGCTCCTGTACTCTTCCAATTGAGCAGATGGGGGATTGTGAAGGGCCTCAAGTGGGCAATTTGTGAGAGTAATAGCTCTGAAAGGTTTTCCAATATTCTGGTCAGATTCTTATCATGAATGGAGCAGGTAATTTTGATTACTTTTCTCAGACTCTAAGACTCGTCATGTTTTGTATTGATCTGAACCAACCTATCCAAGAATCTCATCCAAATTAACATATATGTAGAATGTTTCATCCTATGACTGGATTTTCTTCATTTTGTCTTTCATTTGTAATCTGCTTCTGGTCCCCAAGTGTATTTGAGAAAAGAGCAACATAGAAATTTTTTCTGCTCTTTAATTGTTCTCTCTCAACGTTATAGATTAAACCTTTTCAGAGTTACTAGGATCTTTGTGTATAGGATGGATTTGCAGATTGTGAAGATGTTTATTTTTCTGGACCATTATAAAGATGTGCTGCTGCATGTATTGTTGTACTCATTTTCGTTTCTTTCATGGGACGAAGAGGATGGTGATGTGCTAGTCACGCTTGTAGTACTTGAGCTAGCTAATTGTAATGGGCTGACGGCCAGAGACTTAAATGCAGAATGGGGTTTTATTAAGAAAGAAGCTTGAGAGAAAATTCTTCTTGTATTGATTGAGTATTGAAAAAACTAAACTAATTTACTCTAATGATCTTTCTTATATACACGATACAAACAAGGGGAAAGTAACTAACTTAACCAAATGTTAACTGCCTAACAACTTTACTAACAAACTAATTAACACGATTTTAACAGCTGTACATCACGTGCCCATTTTACTTCACGTGCCAATCGTTTAATTGAAACGCCACCGTTTCCCTTTAACCTTCCTTTCTTTATTTCTTTGTATACTCTGTTGCCTTGCTCTTGTTTTCTTCCACCATGGCTCTTCTCTTCTTGTTTCTTCATGCCTTTATGTTCAACACTCCCCCTCAAGTCATGATTCTCAGGATCATTGACTTGATTTGATGAAGTCTTCAAGCTTGGTGAGAAAATATCAATTAAGCCCAAACAATTTACTAATCTGTCAAAGGCTGGAAATCCTAAAGCCTTGGTAAAAATGTCTGCAACTTGAAATTGGCTTGAGACATGGAAGGTCTTGATCACACCCTCAGTAATCTTGTCTCGGATCAAATGGCAATCAACTTCTATGTGTTTTGTTCGTTCATGAAAAACGGGGTTAGCTGCTATATGTAGTGCAGCTTGGTTATCGCAGAACAATTGAGCACTATTAGGATGATCAATTCTTAAATCCTTCAACAATTGAAGAACCCATACAATCTCACAAGTTGTAGTAGCCATTGCCCTGTATTCTGCCTCTGCTGATGATCTAGATACAGTGCTCTGCTTTTTAGACCTCCAAGAAATTAGAGAATTTCCTAAAAACACACTGTAACCTGTGATTGATCTTCTGCTATCAGGGCACCCTGCCCAATCTGCATCTCAGAAGGCTTTAGCTTGCAATTCTGACTGACTGGAGAAGAATAGACCTCTGCCTGGTGTCCCTTTTAAATACTGCAACACCCTATTAACAGCCATCATATGGGGCTCTCTTGGTTCAGCTAGAAACTGACTCAACCTATGCACTGCATAGGTGATGTCAGGTCTGGTTAGAGTAAGATAAAGCAACCTTCCAATCAACTTTCTGTACTGACTTGCATCTGGCAGCAGCTTCCCTACATCCTTTGAAAGGTGCAAGTTTTGTTCCATTGGAGTTTTGAGTGGTTTAGACACCAAGAAGCCTGTGTCTTGTAGAATTTCCAAACAATACTTCCTTTGGTTTAAACTAATACCTTTCTCATTTCTGGCAACCTCAAGGCCCAAAAAACACTTTAAGGAACCTAAATCTTTCAAACCAAACTTGGTGTCAAGCAAATGCTTTAAATCAGTGATGCAGCCAGGATCATTACCAGTGAGCAGAATGTCATCCACATACACCAATAACACAGTGAAAGAGGACCCCTTTGCATAGGTAAAAAGGGAGTAATCTGCCTTAGATTGGACAAAGCCAAAATTCAACAAAGTGGAAGAAAATTTTGCAAACCATTGCCGTGAAGCTTGTTTCAAACCATAGAGACTTTTGTTAAGTTTGCAAACCAAAGAACCAGAACCAGCAGTACCAGCAGTAACCAAAGAACCAGAACCAGCAATACCAGCAGTAGGATTAAGACTAGAAGAACACTCCCCCTTGCTGTGAAAACCAGGTGGAAGACTCATATAAACTTCCTCATCCAAATCACCATGGAGGAAGGCATTGTTCACATCCATTTGGTGTAGAACCCAGCCTTTCACAGCAGCCAAGGAAAGGACCATTCTGACAGAAACTGATTTAGCTACAGGGGAAAAAGTATCAGTGTAGTCAAGGCCTTCCCTTTGTGTATACCCCTTAGCAACCAAACGTGCTTTGTGCCTCTCAATTGAGCCATCAGATTTGTACTTGGTCCTAAAGACCCATTTGCAGCCAATAGGGACCTTGCCAGGAGGAAGAGTGGTTAAGGTCCAGGTATTTGTAAATTCTAGAGCTGCAATCTCCTTATCCATTGCAGCTCTCCAATTAGAAGATTGGACAGCCTCATGGAAGGAAGTAGGGTCAGATGGGATTGAATCAACTGCCATAACAAATTGTTTGTAATGTTTGGTGAGGTTGGAATAGGTAAGACAAGCAAATATTTCATAAGGAAGGCCAGAGGAGGGTTTAGAAGAAGGAGAGGTGGTACTGACAGATTTGCAGGTATAATCTTTTAGGTAAGAGGGTGGATTATGAGGTCTAGTGGATTTTCTTAAAGGTAAAGGGGAAATAGGCCTAGAAACAATCATAGGAGCAATATGTTCAATATCATCAACAATAGGTGGAGATGGAGAAATGGAGGAAGAGGAAACAGTCTGTTCTGCAGAAACATTCTTTGCAGAATCAGGTAAAGAACCTTGATGATCATGGAAGAAAGGAAGATTTGAAGGAAAAGAAGTTGGAAAAGAATGAGGAAAACCAGAAAAATTGGAAGGGGAAGCAAAAGGGTCAGAATCAGAAGGAAGTGATGAGGGAGTACTAGATGCAAAAGGAAAAATGTTTTCATAGAAAACTACATCCCTCGAAACAGAAACAGAATTGCTATCCAAATCCATGACCTTGTACCCTTTAATACCACTTGGATATCCTAGGAAAACACATTTCTTTGCTCTTGGTGCAAATTTATGTCTATTTTGGCAAAGAGTGGAGATAAAACACAAACAACCAAAAGTCTTGATATGATTATAAGAAGGGGGTGTTTTGAACAGCATTTCAAATGGGGTTTTATTGTGCAAATGTTTTGAAGGCAGCCTATTTATAAGATAGACTGCAGTAAGTACACAGTCACCCCACATTTGTAAAGGCAAAGAAGAGTGAAATCTTAAAGCTCTTGCAACATTTAAAATGTGTTGATGCTTTCTTTCAACAATTGCATTTTGTTGAGGAGTCTCAACACAAGTTAATTGATGCAAGATGCCTTTAGACTTAAAAAAATCTTTCATAAAAAATTCAGTTCCATTGTCACTTCGAATGCATTTTATTCTTGCACCAAATTGAGTTTCAGTTAAGGTAGAAAATTGCTGAATAAGAAGTTGTGTTTCTGACTTGGATTTAAGTAAATAAACCCAAGTACACCTAGAGTAATCATCCACAATGGTAAGGAAATATTTGTAGCCTTCAGTTGTGGGAATTGAAAAAGGTCCCCAAAGGTCACAATGCACAAGATCAAAAGGACAGGATGAAATATGAGTACTAGTAGGAAAAGATAGCCTTTTTTGCTTGGCAAAATGACAGATGTCACAACACAAAGTTTTATTAGAATCCAAACTAGATACAAAAGGTTTAAGCAGTGACATTTTGGTAAGAGAGGGATGCCCTAACCTAAAATGCCATAGAACAGCATCATTGACAGTTTTATTGACAGAAGTAATGTTTACAGAAGAAGTTGAAACTGAAGACTGTGAAGAGGCAGCAAGAGCAGATGAAGATGATGGAAACTGTTGAAGCAGATAGAGGCCCTTTGATGCTTTACCCAGTCCAATCATGTTCCAATTGGCCAGGTCCTGGATAAAGCAAAAAGAACCAAGGAATACAAGACAACAAAAGAGTCTTTTAGTTAATTGACTAACTGATATGAGATTGAAATTGAAAGAAGGAACACAGAGAACTCCATGAAGAGTAAGTTGATTTGATATATGAACTGTTCCTATGTGAGTAACTAAAGCCTTTTCTCCATTTGGCAGGTAAACAAAAGAATTAAGTGTGGAAGTAATGGAAGATAAGCAAGACACTGAACAAACCATGTGGTCTGAAGCACCAGTGTCAATGATCCAGTCATTAGTTTTATGATCTTGCCTATCAATTATACTAGTAGAAAATATGGAATGAGAAAAATTTTGAGGCAACCTAAAGGGGTTAACTGAAAAATTGGCAAGGTAAGGAATGGAAGAGCTAGGTGCAGCAGCATTAGTCAATGGTGATAGGACTGATGCAGCTTGGTGAGAGGGCTGAGAAGGAGCAGCTTCCTTGTGAGACTGAGAAGCAAGGAAAGAGAGCAGTTGTTCACATTGGCTCTGCGTGATAGGACATTGTGGTGTGTTGAATTGAGGCGTTAAGGAACCTTGTGAAAGCTTCGAAATCTCCTTTTGAATCTCAAAGAATCTTGGAATATTTGGTTGTGAAAACCTATCTCGCATATCAATCCATAGATCCCTCGCAGTGTGAATGTACATAACACTGGTAGCTAAATCTTTGCTCAAGGAATTCACCATCCATGAAAGAATTGTAGTATTTGCTCTGTGCCATGCATGGTACAGAGGATGAGAGAGATCAAGCGTAGGGATTGAACCATCAAGAAATCCAAATTTGTTCCTACCACTCAAAGATAGGAACACAGCTCTGGACCAACTGAGATAGTTTTCTGGACCAATCAGTGGCTGAGAAACAAGAAGAACATCTGATTGTGGGATGAAATAAGGGCTTGAAGGATTGGTATTCACATCATCCATTGAAGAAGCTTGATTCGATGATCTATGATTTCCAGTGGGAAGAGTTTCAGAATCTGAGGCAGTGTTAGAGACGGAAGCCATTGATGAACTGCTAGAGCTTTGATACCATATTAAGAAAGAAGCTTGAGAGAAAATTCTTCTTGTATTGATTGAGTATTGAAAAAACTAAACTAATTTACTCTAATGATCTTTCTTATATACACGATACAAACAAGGGGAAAGTAACTAACTTAACCAAATGTTAACTGCCTAACAACTTTACTAACAAACTAATTAACACGGTTTTAACAGCTGTACATCATGTGCCCATTTTACTTCACGTGCCAATCATTTAATTGAAATGCCACAGTTTCCCTTTAACCTTCCTTTCTTTATTTCTTTGTATACTCTGTTGCCTTGCTCTTGTTTTCTTCCACCGTGGCTCTTCTCTTCTTGTTTCTTCATGCCTTTATGTTCAACAGGTTTGGTTATCCTGGGCTAGGACACAGTGTGGACCTACCTGTTGTCTGTGGATTACATGATGATGTGATGCAAAACTTTGTGTTCAGGGCTAGCTTATAAGCTAGCTTTTTGTTTTTAACATTTATATACAACTTTAAAAAAAAAAAAAATTCTTCACATTTTCAAAATATAAGTATACTTTAGCATACTTTAAATAAAAAACTAAATAAGTTGTTCTCAAACAAATACTAATATTTCTAACCAAGTTTTAGTTATTGGCTTTAATGATGCTAAAAGCCTTGTGGCTAAACTTGGTCTCACCCAGAGGGAGAATATGTTTTTGAATGCAGTCCCTCCACCCTATTTGTAATGAAAAAGAAAAAAAAAACTATTAATAAATAATTACAAATTTAATATTTTTTTATTAAAAAAAAAGGGAAATTAGACTTAACTTAGACTTGTTTTGACTTTCACATCTGTGATTTGAAAATTGTTACTTTGCCCTCTTGACATGGTCCCCATTAGACAACTGTTACCAATCTTTTCCCTTGCTGTTAGAAAAATACATTTTGACACAAAAACATAAAAGAAAACAAATCAAACACCTCTCCAAAAAAGTTTTTTCACACCATTTTCATGCACTCGCAAAAGTATGCTCTCATACAATTGCCTGCATTGTGTGTTCACTTTCTTTTGTTAGTCTCTTCCGTACCCCTTTTTGTCTTTGATGAATAGCTTTTATGTGTCTTTGTGGAATAAGTTATACACAAAAACAAAACAAAGAATAAGTAGTAGTAGTAGAATCTAATCCATCTTCATAACAAACACAGTTATTTAATACGCATCACTCTCTCCTATCCATCAGATCTAGCCTAATTAAGAACAACCCCAGGCCTAATGCCTTTTGTCTGAGTTTCTAACCACAAAAAACAAGGGTCTCCTTTATAATTTTTTTCAAACTCCATTAGTTTTTCCAATCTCAAGAGATGTGGGCCTATGTTTTTGTCTTCAGATTTTTTTTCTTTCAGTGGTTTTTTTCCTCCCAGTACTTGGTGGCTTTATGCTTCAATGTGAGATGTGGGCTGTGGAGAGATCTGAAGCAGTGAAACCATTGTTTTTATTTTTTTTTTCTACGAGCCAAGGAAAAAATAAAGAAACAAAAGTTTGTGTTTTTATAGTTAGGTATTTAACTAGACACATGGCTGAAATTTAAGGAATGTACATAAGAAATAGTACATATCTGTGAAAGTCAATCCAATAAAATAGATTTTGCCTATTGATTTGCTCTAAATCTTGTGTTAATGAATCCCAGGAAAGTGGTGTGAGAGTTTTCTTGAGGGGTGTTTGATTTGTTTTCTTTTTATGTTTGTGTTAAAATGTGTTTTTTTTAACAGCTACTAGAGAGGTGGGTAACGACCCCCTAAGTGCACTAGCATTGGGGAGTGTAAACACTCCCCAGTTGCTATTTTACATTTAAAATCTCAAAAATGTTGCTCCATTCAGGTTTGGGTTCTTAAAAAATTTTAGAACCTGTGGACAATACTGTTCACTTGGATGTAAAAAAAAAAAAAAAAAACTATTATTTTAATTGAGAAAGGTGAAGAGAGGAAAAAGAAATGAAAGAGAAGAGAGAGAAACGTGATTTTTTTTATATTATTTGATGTTGTAGTTTATATTAATTTATAGAGTTGTATATAAAAATAGAAACTGGAATGTAGGTGAGTTGTAAAATAAGATAGTAAAATAGATAAAGTAGGTTTTAAGGTTGTAAAATAGAACTTTTTTGGAATCCCAAATGGGAATGCTTTAACAAAAACTACCTTAAGTGGGTAAAGTGACAATTTTCAAACTTTCGATGACAAAGTTAAAATGGGCCTAACCACAAGTGGTTTAAGTCTAATTTCCCCTCAAGATTATAGATTATGATTAATGCTAAATGTAGAATATTTTTGCAACAAATCATTTGCGATAAGTTGTTATTAGTGGGTAAAAAAGTGATGTTCGTTGTTGGCCCAAATTAGAACTAATAACAGCTTACTACCTAAAATTTGTTGTAAAATTATTGTGTACAAACATTACTCCATAGATGATAGAGACTGTAACCCTTTATTACAAAAACAAAGCATTTTACTCCTAAAACAAAACGTCACATAGTGCATAGAAAAAAAAATAGGAAAAAAAAAAAAAAAACTCATATCCATAGATTCCATAACACTATTTTGTCTTTTTGCAAACAAAACAAAGTAGCATGATCCACTTAAAACACTTTTTTTTTTTTTGGTTGGCCACATGTTCTCAAGCCAAAGTCTTTTGTAGTTTCATTTTGGCATGGCAATAAACTGTTAATCCCGAAACTTGAATCATTTTTCTCTAAACCTTCAAGCATTTTGTACGTAAAGAGGTGCCAATTGAGCAATTAGACTCTTAACTTTTATTATAGAATCTTAATTAATATAATTTAGATTAATTTTATTTTCAATCTTGTCTTTCTATCTATATCATCCCTGACCCCCCCCCCCCCCCCAAAAACACACACCAAGAATCTAAGTACCAAAGTTCCTAAGCACATAAGCTGTCTCACTAAGTCCTCTCACCTCCGAAAATGTTTCCTCAATTTTCTGCAGCCCCCGCTCAAATGAAGAATCTAAATTCTAATGCAAAACTTCCCTCGGCGAATTTTAGGGCGAAAATGGGCAAATGCCCTTTTCGTGCAAAAAAAAGGGGCAAATGCCCCCTTTCCCAAACTAATTAAGAAAATGCCCATCTTTTGAAACTCGATTTTCTCAAAATTGAGTTTCAAAAAAAAAAAATTCTGGAGCCCTATAGTGACGTTTTAAGGACCTATTGTAGTATTTTGTAACTCGACACTCGAGTTACAAAACGCCGCTATAGGTCTTTAACAACGTCACTATAGACTCCTTAAAATGTCGCTATAGGGCTTAACTTAATTTTGAGAAAATTGAGTTTCAAAAGAGGGGTATTTCCCTACTTAGTTTGGGAAAGGGGGGAACATGCTGATTTTTTTTTACAAAAAGGGCAAAAGCCCATTTTGGCCCGAATTTTAATCCTAGCTAAAGGGGAGATCATTTCCTCTCTTATGCTAATGACTCCATGGTAGATATAATACCTCTTTTACTCGACGCGTCAGACTTCATAATAACTTTATTATTCTAATGTAAATTGATTGTTTCCAAATTTTGTATTCAAATGCCATAGTCTTTAACTACTTCATCTTTATATGACTTAAATTTGTGCTACACTGTGTTATTTGTTTACTTCAATTTGCTTTTGTAGAAAATCAATGACAACTTGGAGCAAGTTCAGAGGTTGAAGGAAGAAGTAGTGAAGTTGCTAATGGCTCCCACTAAGAAACCTTCACAAAAGTTGGAATTAATTGATGCAATCAAACGCTTGGGTGTGTCTTACCATTTTGAAAGTGATATTGACGAAGTATTGCAACATATTTATGAAGATCATCATAATGAGGATGGTCAGAAAGACAATGATGGTCTTTACATTGTTGCTCTTCGTTTTAGATTACTTAGGCAACATGGTTATAACATTCCAAGTGGTAAGTCCTCGTTTTTTGGTCTAATAAATTGCACTATTTATTTGTATATATTATTTTAGGAAACCTAAGTTAGCACTTATCCCCCAAAAAGAAAAATGAAATGTAGGCTAGTTGCATTCTCATACTTGTCTTATGTCATCTCATGTAATGGTTGGTGAAGCAAATATCTTCAACAAATTCATAGACAACAATGGGAGCTTCAAGGAATCACTTATTCACGATGTGCAAGGAATGTTACAGTTGTATGAGGCGACACATATGAGGGTGCATGGAGAAGATATACTTGATGAAGCACTAAAGTTCACTACTACTTACCTTAAATTAGTGGTGACTAATTTAAGCCCTACTCTTGCTACACAAGTAAATTGTGCCTTGAAGAGACCCATTCGAAAGTGCTTGCAAAGCGTAAAGGCAAGGCATTACTTCTCAACCTACTGCGAAAATGCTTCACCATAATGAAGTTCTACTAAAATTTGAAAGCTAGATTTTAACATATTACAAAAACAACACCAAAAGGAACTTAATCATATCTCAAGGTATGTTTATGAACAATATCACTCTATCTTGGTGTAAACCTTGTACAAGACATCATTTTAAATGATAGTTTATGTTGAATTTGTACCTTAGGTGGTGGAAAGATTCGGATTTTACGAAAAAACTATCTTCTTTAAGAAAACATGGGCATTTTTGTCAATTAAGAAAAAAATTCATCCCCACTCAGTTTTCTCTTCATTTTGGAGAGAAAACATTTTGGTGTGCTCAGGGAGAAAACAATTGAGCCCCACCATTTATTTTCCTTCTTCCCTACCCTACCAAACACACACCAAAAAAGTTATCCTTCCTATTTTCTTTCCAAAGTTTTCCATCCATCCTATTTCACCTCCAAACACACTCTCAAAGAAAGGCATTGGGCGTGGGGTTGTTCATAGGCTAGCTCTGATGGATAGGAGGGAGTGATGGGTATTAATTACTCTTCTTTGTTTTGGTTGTGTATAAATTAATCCACAAAGACACACACAGACTATTCATCAAAGACAAAAAGGGAAATAGAAGAGAGTGGGCACACGTTGCAAGCAATTGTATGAGAGCATATTTTTGCGAGTGCATGCTCATGACTTCTCTTTCTGTCATTTTGGCCTCGCTTGGGAGGAGGGAATGGAATGGAATGGAAATGAATGAAAAGAATAATTTTAGAATATTCTTCCCTTCCCTTGTTTGGGAGTTTTAATGAAGGGAATGGAAAGTCCATTCCCTCGTTTGGGAGTTTAAGTGGGAGGGAATGGAATGGATAGGAGGGAACACTCATTCCTCTCTATTCCCTTAAAACCTCAAATTTTCATTCCCCCTGAAATTGGGAGGAATGAGAGGGAATGGAATTAGATTTAATGAATTTTTTATTAAAAATCCCAAAATGCCCCTATTTATTCAACCATTTATTTTAAAACAAGGGTCTAATAGTAATATTGCAATAAAATGATTCCATTCCATTCCCTCTATGTTACTCCCAAACAAGATTACTTATATTCCATTCATTTTCATTCCTTTCCATTCTTTTATTTTAAAACATCCAATCAAGGTTACTTAATTCCATTCCATTCCATTCTTTTCCCTTACTTAAATTTATTCAATTCCATTTCATTCCATTCTTTTCTATTCCCTTATAATCATTTCATTCCATTCCATTCCCTTCCCTTATGAACTTCCAAGCGGAGCCTTTGTGTTAATGAATCCCCAAAAAATGATGAGAAATTTTTTTTCTTGAGAGATGTCTGATCTGTTTTCTTTTATGTTTTTTTATATTAAAATATATTTTTCAAATGACAAGGTGAAAGGTTGGTAACGGTTGTCTATCAGAGACTACCTCAAGTGAGTAAAGTCAAAATTGGCCTAACCACTAAGTCTACCTTCCAAAAAAAAAAAGCTGAAAAATTATGTGGAAATTAAAAGAAAGGAGAATTTTTAAAAAAAAAAATTACCAAGATGGATTACACTTTTGATTTTTTGATACAAGATCTGAATTTAAAATACATACATACATACATACATATATGAAAAAAAATTACTGCAAAATGTTTTATTCAGAATTTCATATTTGAGCTTCTAAATATCAGGGTGGATGACATGGTGTTGATACCCATTTTCACGCACATTTTTTACAAGTCCAATTCATGTATAGTATTATATTTTATTCTTTTGAGCATGGTCTAAGCTTATGTAACATATTGAAGAAATTGAGATAGTGTGGTTTGGAGGGTATGAGTCGGTTCCTTTTGGACTTTTTGCATGAGTGCTACTTAGTGGGTAAGAGAAGTTGGTAACACCTTAGGCTCATGAAGGAGGTCTTATACCCGAAATTTTCACCACAAAAGAGCTTTTATGCTTTAGCTAACTGTGGCCCAAAATTTTTGCCTTAACCCATTTTTGCCTTTAAAACATAGTTGGCTCGCATTGGCCAACTCCATCTACTAGCCCTCACTTTGGTGAGCCTCCCAAGAATTTGAAACGATTGAAAATGAGGAGTCAATGGAGGCTTAGTCAAATATTTCCCAAATTGTGCATAAAGCAAGCTAACTCTTTTACCCAATTAAAGCAAATCTAAATCAACCATCAATTTGACACCTTAAAGGTCCATAGCCTCATATTTTAGCCCAAAAACCAGTCACTAAGAGCACCCAAAACACAATATAAAAGCCCCTGTTTAGATTCAAAACAGGCCAACCACGTTTTACTCTTAAAGCTGAGAATTTAGAGCAAAAGTCCATTCAGCCAAATAACATTCTCACAACTTCGAAACTTGGGGGGCGAAAACATGTGTACAGGGGAACTTTCCCTCTCTTCCTCACAACCTCTTTCAATTTCTCTTCTCACTAATTGTGGGTCAAAGTTTCAGACCTACTATGTTTCTTCTTTCTATGAATTTTTGTTATTGACACTTTGATTTTTCTTTTGTTAAAGCACCATTAGCCTTTATTTACTAAATATTGGAATTTTGGGCTTGATATTCTCCACAATCACTTCTAAAGAACTCAAAGGAAGATTTGGACTATTCTCGCATTTTTGGCCCTTGTTGCAAAAACGCCCTTAACACATGGTAACATCATGTTTGTTTGGACTTTGGTTGCAATTTTTTGCTAAAAAATTTTTTGTTGAAAATTGGTTAAAATGTAATTCTACCTTTTACCCAAAAAAAAAAAAAAAAAGCTTTAGAAATCTATGAATAAATAATTAAACATAAATAAATAAATAAAAGAAAAAAATGTTGACAATCGCACACCTTGAAGAACTCTTGAATTGCAATGTTTGAGAAAATATCTTGGTTTAAAGATACTTTTAAGTGAGATGATTCCACTATTTATGCCTCAATTCTTCCCACCTGCATGTTGTCGTACCAAGCAAAATGGAGTGCTTGTTGATAGGCAATGTCATTATCACCGACAATATTTCACTGAAACTCTCTAACTGCATATACTAGATGCATGAGATAATTATCTCCACTACATAAGAATTTCAATGTATCTTTTTTGTAAGTATAACTTTTGAATAGGGATTTTTATGAGTCGGGTTGGGTTGGGTTAAGGGGTTTTTTCAACCCAACCCACCAGTGTGGGTTAAAAAAAACTCAACCCAAAACAAACCACATGGATCAGATCGAATCCATGGATTGGATAATTTTTTTTAATTACTATTATTATTAAATTGATCATTAGAACAATACCAAACCAACACAAATTATTTAAGAAGAACTTAAGGTTTGAGTTTTATTTAGGTGGCGGTTGGGTTGATTAAGCGGAATTGTGAATATTATGACTTGAACCCAACCCAATCCACTATAAAAAAAAAAAAAAAAAAAAAAAAAAAAAAAAAAAAAAAAAAAAATTACTAATTAGAAAAAAACTCACAATCCAACCCAATCCACCAACCTGTAAAAGCTAACCCAAATCAGTGAGTTGGATTAGATTGGGTCACTTTTAGCGGGTTGATAGGTTCGCGAGTTGGTGACACCCCCTCACTTTTGAACGCCAATCAATATCCTAGAACAATGGGATGACTTCTGAGAATTATTTGTAAAAGACAAAAAAAAAATGATGCCACTTCTTTGGAAATAATCTCATCTATCTATATATATTACTAAAAGCTGAAGCGTAGCATTTATTGTTGCTGAACTCCTGTTGCGCCACCTCATTGCCACATAATTATAATTCTTTTTTCTTTTTACAAAAAAATATATAAACAAATTATTAACTTTACATATTCATCTTTGTCAGTTTTAACATATATCTATCTATCTATCTATCTATCCTTTTTATTTCCAATTTTCCTATAGTTTTTTTTGACATTCACTTTTTTTTTTCTTTTTTTAAATTACACTTTCTTCAATCTTTCTTCTTCTCTTACCTTTTCATCTTCTCACTATCATCTACTTTAATATCATTATACATCTTTCCCTTCATCTTCCTTTATTTGTCTCTTCTTATTCACTCCCTCTTACTATAAATTTGTCATTCTCTTTTCCATTCTTTGCATAGTTATCTCTCTCTCTCCCTCTCTCCCTCTCTCTCTCTTAATGTTTTGGTGGATTTTTATTTTTATTGTATCTCCACTTTAGGTTGATAAATTTTTGTGTTTTTTTGAACTCTAATTTAGGTTGATACCATTTAGTTTTGTGTTTTAAGTTATTATTATTATTTTTTTTTCTCTTTAATCGTTAAATTTTATCCAATTACATTATAAAAAATTAAAGATATTAGATAAAAATAATTTGGATAATTTAGTTTTTATTGTTATATCTTTTAATTTTTCTTTTTTTTTTTCTTCTCATCTTATTTTATTCAATATTCAAATTCAACCACATCCTCCTTATCATTAAATTATTGATACTCTCTCTCTCTCTCTCTCTCTCCCTCTCTCTCTCTCTCTCTTTGTTTTAAAAATAAAAAATGTAATATTTTACTTAAATTCAAATAAAATAAAATTGTGCTCATCAAATTGTACTCATTTTTTTAACATTTACACTTTCTCCAACCTTTCTTATTCCCTTTACCTTTTCATTTCCCTAAACATTCTACCTTGATATCACTCTTCTTCTTTCCTTTTATCTTTCTTTATATTGTTTCTTTTTATTATCATTTTCTTAGTATAAATTTGCCATTCACTCTTTTATTCTTTACATAATTTTCTCTCAAAAAAATTGGTTATTTCCCACTCTTTCTATCTCAATTTTTTGGTGGATTTTATTTTTATTTTTCTTGCATCTCTATTTTAGCTTGATAAAGTGTTGTATTCTTTAGAATTCTATTTTGGTTGATGAAATTTAGTTTTGTGTTTTAAGTTTTTTTTTTTTAATTTTTTTTATCACTTTGATTGTTAAATGTTATCATATTGCATTATAAAGAATTAAAAATAGTTGTAGGGACACGAAGTTGGCCTTTAGCCCAAATGCGTGACCGGGCCGACCCAAGTGGCCCTTACAATAGAATTTGTAGAGAATGGGCTTAGAGCCTAGACCTCTTGGTGCTCTAGAAGGTAGTGGGGTGAGGTCCAAGTCCGCTTCTAGCAGGCAACTGGCTGATGGAGTGGCCTATTTCCCTTATCGGACGTGAGCCGAGGAGCTTCTGTGCTGGCTAGCGTTCCGTTCTTTGGGAGAGAGAGAGAGAGAGCGTGCCTTCCTCCTTTCCTTGAGAAAAATCCAGATCCCTTTCTAGTGGTTCCTCATTCTCTATTTATACTCTCCATCCCTGGTTCCCATCTGTCTTTTCCCTGAAAACGCTCCCCAATGCCCTTAAGGCTATTCACCGTCCCCTCAGAAGTCATTTCTCCATTAATGCGACCAGGCGGGTAGGTGAAAGACCTTTAATGCGGTGGCAGCAGCTTTATGCAATGCACGTCTCCCTTGTCTCCCACCTCAGCATCCCGCTGGGGTTTAGGATGACTCGCCGAGCTTTAGGAGCCCTCCCCCGGGCGTTTTGCCACCCTGCTCAGTTCCTGAGGCTACGTCCGAGGATACCTTCTCCTCGGACCCTCTCCGACAGGCTGGCAGTCTGGTCGGCGGGCCTTTGGACCCCAGTGTTAGGAGGCCCTGCTCTCGACTTGCGGCCCCTCTAGCGGAATTCACGTCCTCGGACCAGGCCCTGGGCCCACATGGCATTCTGACGTCTCTACCCCCCACAATAGTATATAAGTATATATTTTTATTATATTACATAGAATGATTTGGATAAGTTAGTGTTTACTGTTATATATTTTATTTTTACTTTTTTCTCATATAATTTTATTTAACATTTAAATTTAGTCACATCCCCCATATATATCGTTAAATTATTTATATTTCCTCTCTTTTTTAATTTTAAAAATTTTAAAATATAATATTTTGCCTAAATTAAATAAATAAAATTGACCTTATTAAGTGAAGTAATGCTAGGGAAACACTCATTCTCATACTCAATGCATCAAAGAAAAAATGAAATACAAAACAAATCAAGTTAGAAACACTAAATTAAAAAAAAAAATAAAAAACTAATAATGCATATTTAATGTCATAGAATCATAATCAAATTTTGGATAATGATAGGTTGCCAATGTGGAGAGAGACAGAGAGAGAGAGAGAGAGATGGTAAAGAAAAAAAACAATACAAAGTAATAAAGAGTAGATAAAGAAAAAAAAAATCAAGCATCAATTAGTAACTGTTGATTGGAAAACCAAGAGGTTGTAAGGATAAGTAAAAAATAAAATAGTGATTATCGTGTGGAGAACATTAAAAACTTTACAGTATAGTAAAATAAACCGTTAAATTCACTTAAAAAATTAAATCAATAATTAAATATAATCATAGTAATAAATTTAAATTTAAAACTAATCAAACTCTAACTATGAAATCATATTAATCATAACAAAAAAAAAGATGTTCTCTGGTAGTAGTAGAAATTACATAAGAAATAAAGTTAGAAAATTTTAAGATCTCTTTTTTGACCTTTCATTTAAGCTTATTATATATATATATATATATATATATATATATATATATAATTTTCATATGTTATTACTATTGAGAATCTCATTAACAATGCTACCTTTCATTTAATGCCTTTGTTATTTCTCAAAAAAAAAAAAATGTCTTTGTTAAGCAAATCATCAGTTAGTAAATATACGATAACAGTAAGAAGTGTTGCAAATGAGATCACTAAAAAAAACATATAAAATTAATTAGCCACTATCATTATGGAGTAGTGGTTTGTGATTTTACGCATCCAAAGAAATGGAATATATAGAGTTTTATTAAATGTAAGTGTAAAGATTCACATTATATAAATGTGTGTGCGTGTGTGTAAAGGTAAAAAAAAGGAATATTTAAGGTTTATATTAACTTAAAAACTAATCAAAAACCAATGGTTAATAACTAAAATTAGAGTATTAATAAAATATTTAATGAGATCATCCTAAAAAAATTATCATGCACAACGTGCGGGTATGCGACTAGTATCTTTAAAATATGCAACAAGCTCACCAATGCTGAACCAGGAGTGCAAGTTTTCAGTTTTGAAGGAGTGCAATAACACTTTTCTTTGCATTTAGAATTGGCTGATTTAGAAAATGTAGTTATAGAATGCAATACCAAGACAAATCGTAACACACCCAAAGCATGCCATACAGAGAGTACAGTTGAGCCACAAAACTTTCTCCAGACCCACCAATGCAGTATAGGAAAGTTAATCATATCATCAATAGCTAGAATATTCTAGTAACTAAGCACCCAGCCAAGCAAAACAAAGTAACATTAACTACAACATGTGATGCTATCTCTCTTTCACGGAAAATACTGGGAATATATTTGAAATATTATGTCCAAAGAAAGATAGCTAAGAGGTGTATGGATCAAAAGAAAATAATGCAATTTTTGCGATCATAGTGATGCAACTGATATGAGCTTGGAATACAACACCTCTATCCAACAAAACAGGAGGAGAATGGGAAGGTTCATGTTGTTCTTGAAGAAAACCCTCTGATCTTATTCAGGATATCAAGGCTAGCGGTGTCGAATGATCTCAACTAGTGCTAGAACAGCAGAAACAATGTGGACTGCGACAAAATAAATGGCTTGTGTGAACAATAGGGCATAATTGCAAAGTCAAATGTTAAGATGATCACTAAAGACAATAACTCCAAAGCTATAGCTAATTTAGTGCAGAGTCTAAAATCTCATGCCAAACATGGATTTAGTAGGTAAAGCAGAAGTGGACATTGTAATGTTCAAAATTGTTAGCCTAAAGAGCAGATGGAAAACATTGACATTTTTATGATGACAAGATCCTACATTTTAGAGAAGGCTATGATGGGTACATGCTTGAAGCAGAAAAAGCCATATTCAAAGGCCATTCCAATTATGTGCCTTCCCTAAAACCATTAGGTACTGGTTTATAGGAATTCAAGGCTCAAGAGTGGCCAAGGAGAGATAATTGTATCTTATGTAAGATTTTCAAACTTAAATCTGTATTCAAGAGCAGAAGGTGTGCATACTATGACTCTTCCTAAATAGTGTCACTCCAGAGCTAAACATCATAAGAGAGAGCCATCAAAACACAGAGCTTCCTATTTTAGTTTCTCCATCCCTTTCTTCACAAATAGAATTCAACGATCACATTGCAGTTTTGATTGGTAAATACTAATCATTTACACATTTCAGATTAAACCCACAACTTCAACATCTTCCCCTTGCTTATGAGAGGGAAAGGAGAAGCCATTGGTACAAAGACCAATGGCCATACTAATTGACAATCTTAACAGAAATATAAACTAGGAATAGGCCAAGAAAGTAAAACAATCAAACACTTACTTTTTTATAAGTAATTAATGAGTTTTATTAAAGAAGAGTAGTGTTCAAAATGTAGAGCCTCTTAAAGAATTACAATCATAAATTTAAAAGGTCCCCAAAGAATTCATTGTAGAACTTTCAATTTGCAGATTCAGGAAACTAGATTTGATCTCTTAACTGGTTTTTCCATGCCTTCAAATGTTCAGTTATTCAAGTCCCTCCAAATTGTCCACATAAGACAGTGGGGCACTGCCAGATGCTACTTATGTTCTGATTATATGTATATTTCCAGAAGCAATAACATCTATCACCTTCTTAACATCAGCCAATGTAACCCAAAAGCAACAAAAGGAAGGGCCACAAATCAAGACCTACTAAGCAATGAACCCAAGATGGTGTACTGATTTACAACTGATCTTTCACATATACAGCACCAATTGAGCAAGACCATTGATGTGCAACCTGTTGATGAGGGTTTCTTGCATAACAAATCCATTTCCTTTCTCAGTGTTGATCTGAAGTGGCTTAGTGACATGATGAGGAATAAGAACTTTGAGGCTTCATGTCAGTCTGGAGTAAAAGCACTGGCTGTGGTTCTTGGAACCTACATAAAGCAAGTTATTAGTAGTAATGTGACTGATCTTATTCATTTGAAAGAATGTTTTTGGTGCCAGAAAGTACCAAAAAGAACCAGCAAAAGGCTTACTCAGTTATGTCTTTAAGGCATTTGAGGCAACCACTATTATTGTACTTTTGGCTTGTGCTATAATCTCTCTGCCTTTGGAATCAAACAGCATACGATTATCATGGTGGGAGTATTATTGTTGCTGTTGTTCGGGTTGTTGCTGCTTCTACTGTCTGTAACTTCGAGCAATCCAGGCAATTTGAAAAGTTCTCCCTAAAGAGTGGAGACATCAAGGTGGACATATTGAGAGATGGGCAGCACCAACATATTTCAATGCACTTGTTCGTATTGTCACTGCTAGTAATAATCATGGTGTTGGCAATTGCAAAAGGTCTGCCTCTGGCTAGAAGACAACTTTGGCTTATTCTATGAAATACATGATAGTTGATCATGCCTTGGCTAGGGATCTCTGATTGTGAGACGCTAGAGTAAGACATAAGTATCTGCACTAACAAAACAGGTACTTGTACATTAAATGAGATGAAGGTAACATAATTTTTCCTTTAAAAGAAGCAATGAGGGAAGGTGCTCCCACAGAACAGTATCAAATGTTCTTGATATATAAAACAAGAAGCAGTTGGTTTAAACACAACCAATACTATTTACAGAGTAGATTCTGAATCGCTTGTAAAGATTTCTGGAGCCCTACCAAGAAAGCGACCCTTTCTTGGAATTGTCTTTGATATGAGTATGAATATCAATAAATTCTATAATCCATGTTAGACTTTGATTCAGAGAAAAACAGAAGTAGAGTTTTAGTTAAGATGAAGACTGAGAAGGTTGTTCACGCCCACAAGAAGGGATCCCCCAAGACTAAAGGATATATATTCAAGAGGCCACATTCTAGCCAGCCTTTAACAGGACATCAGGGTAAAAAGAAAAGCTCCCCCCCCCCCCCCCCTAAAGGCCAATTCAGTAAATAAGACCAATCCTATGACAAATCAATAGCTATTCCAAAGTAAATATTAGTTTTATTAAGTATCAAAAATTCCTATGAAATTAATAAATAAATAAAAGTCATTCGTACTTGAATTTTCATAGGAATACAGTTAAGAAATAAATGACCAACGATATTGAGGGTGAATTCATACATTCAGATGGACAAAGAAGTAACAAACACCATTACTTTGAGAATCATATTAAAAAACTCAAACTTTATTGGATCAAACAACTTGCTCCAAACTTGACTAACCAGAATATCAAACCACTTTTAATGTTAGTTATATTTTTTGTCATATTCAACAAATTAGCAATGTAGAAGGCCCTAAATCATACTAACTAAAATTACAATGAAGCATATGCAAACTGAACTCAGAGCAAAGTGACCTCATGACTACTCTAGTATTGAAACCAAATTATATTACCAACAATTATTATAAGTTAGAGAAAAGAAAAAAAGAAAAAAACGCATTTACATATTGACAAGTTACAAAAAAATACTAGTACCTTTTTATAAATATTTTACAAATGGAAATTGTATGCCATCTTTTCATCAGTTGGATAATTGGTATAGAAAGATGATCGATTGTCAACACACCAGACTGAATTTTTTGCTTCAATGGGAGAAAAACACCAAAGAAATTATCAGAATACTCAGTTCCCAAGGTTTTGTAGCAATGCTCAAGTCATAGTACATCTAAGTATAATGGTAACTCTAGCAAGAGAACAACAATACCACAAAAGGAATTAAGCAGTATGGGTACGAATTAAGCAGGCCATGATCAAATGCAAAGCAAAAGGAGGCCAGGGTGGCTGTTGCTTCCCATGGAATCGATTTTTTTACTATTTCTTTTATGTATATGTATATGTATATATATATATACACATTGGTTTTTTTTAATATTTTATTATATATATATATATATATATATAGAGAGAGAGAGAGAGAGAGAGAGAGAGAGAGAGAGAGATAAACCTTTGTACTGTATGCCCCAATTCCTCCACTGTTTCAGATATCAAAACCACATTATCCAATTTGAAAGCAAGACGTTTTGATGGGATTAAGTTAACATTAAAGGTACACTAGGAAAATTTTTGGTCCTTACTAAGAGAATTTTTTGCTGGCATTAAAATTTTATTATTAGCCATACCTATTTGAAATATAAATATATTTTCCTTCAACTGAATATGTTACTGTCCCCTTAAAAAAAGACCCTAGGTTATATTATAAAGAAAAAAAAAAAGTGTGCTCATTAGAGAGAAGCAATATACATAAAATTGGCCTAAACAAGGTGGCTAACTAAGGAGAGAGTATTTAAGAATGTATGATCATATTCCAATGTAGAGAAAAAGAAGTTGGTTGATTTCGTAACAAGGTGACTATGAAAAGCTGTGGGCCAAGTGTACTAATTTATAAGTTAATGCCTTTAATTTTGGGTGACCTGGCCTCCACAAAGCTATACATGCCCTGGCCCAGGCAGTAACAATCTCATGACCAAGCCACATATAATTACAAGCTAACTAGTGCACAAATCACCTTTGATAGGGCTTGTTTTAGGTGACTGTTTTATCAACCTAAATCTCAAAGTAAGTTTTAGTTCGATCTGCAAGAAGGTTAATCAAACTTTGATAGAGTTTTCAATAGTTTAATTCAAGATATCCCAAGTAGAGTAACACAAAAAGTAATGCTTATGAACATACCTCAATGACCTAAGCAAATTTTGGGAGGCTGGAGTGAGGGCAATCAGGTACTTTTATTGAAATTGCAACTTGGTCTTTGTCTTTTCACTCACTTGTTAAGAGCATTCATCTTTTCTGCAAACAAGATCACAAGTTCTTAAGCATAAAGATTCTTCATGTCAGGCACATGCATAAAGGGTCCATTCCTATGATTGCAATATAAAAATTCCCTACAAATTAAATAACTTCTACATTGATGGATTTCATCACAAGAAAATAAAGCATTTAAAATAAAGTGAATTTCCCTTGTACTCTTTGCAACTCATAAAGATGATAACACAATCTGATATAGGGAAAGAGTTGTAAATGGGAAACACAACTGAACAGAAAGTAAATGACAAAAAATTGACTCACAACTATATGTGCTGCCTGGCTTAGGAAACTTCCTAGAGACATTAAAAGCCAATCTTCTTGAGTGGTCTCCATAAAAGGCAAAGCCAAAGAATACTCCCTGGTGATGTAGTAACAGAAGGGGAAAATAGAGTAAGCGAAATCAACATCTAAGATGATAATTTATGAATGCTAAATTTCACATATGTATGCATTTACAATGAAAAGAATGGAATATTGAAACACAATCACGAAAAAAAATGAATTTAACCAATAGGAAGCATCATTCTTTGGTGTGGTCTCTTTCTTAAAAGTAATAGCACAAGACAAGCAGCCTGGTCATACTGAAGCTTGATTTAAAGCAAAAATATTATATTAAAGATAACCACTACATTGATGTTGGTTGAAAACATAGAAATTATGTTTAAAAAAAAAAAAAAAAAAGTGAATAGAAAATTAAAATAATGAAACCATAGTATGCAACTTTAAGAGTTGACATGAGAGAGCATTTGTTGCTCTGGTACTCTAAATCTTAATACTCATACAAATATTTAAAACTCAAAGTATTAGAGATATAGTGCACGATGATTGATCATGCCTTTTTGCCACGGCGGTCACAGTTATGGTGGTGGCAACTCCGGAAGATCTGCCTCTATCAGCTACTCTTACATGTGGCATATTCTATGAAATTATTGATGCTTGATTACACCATGGTTTGAGAACCTTCTGCTTGTTACACAATGGACTGAACCACCAAAAAAAAAAAAAAATCTTCACTGACAAAACAGGCACTTGACAGTTAATGAGATGAAGCTAACAGAATCTTGGTTTGGTAAAGAAACAACAAGGGAATGTACTTCCTAAGAAAATGTAGAAAATGTTTTTGTTATAAGGCAACAAGTTTTTGGTTTCAACACAGCTTGTACAATTTACAAACAGGATTTCTGCATGACCGATTGAAGGATTTGGAAGCCATACAGCAAAAGTACTACATTATTGGGCTATCTACAATATAGGTATCAATATCAATAAAATCAAGCAAAATTCTGAGATAATCTAAGTCAAGGCCCTCAATTCAAGAAGACTATATGCACTCTCTAGAGTAAACATCAAAATGATCACCGGTGACAATGAACATGCAGCAAGAGTGATAGCTTTGGAATGTGGGATTCCCAATCTTGATGAGGATTTCAACAATGAAGCTATAGTAGAACAGGGAATTTTCAAAAAATACTCACCGGAAGAGAGAACTGCCGGTGTGAATCATGTTTTTATTCTAAGAGAAGAAAATTATTGGGCTTTTCATGGGAATCCAAGGCATTGAAATGGCAAAGGAGAGCACAAATACTGTCATCCTGGTTATTTACTTTTGCGGTGACAGTTTTGAGTTGAGAGGTGTGTATCTAAGAACAATCAAAAGTTTATTCAGTTCTAGCTCACAATGAATGTTGTTGCCCTTGCATCAACTTTAGCTATGGCCACACAATGACTTCATAGTAAATCCATCAATCAAAGCAATTTATAACCAGAGCCATAGAAGTCTTACTGATGCTGCAATGTAGGGCATGATTTATTTTTGGCGTGTGTGAGATAGTGAAAGAAACCCTCACTTTCAACACTTTTCCCTCTGTCAAGTCTTCAATAAGTTTGACCCTAGGCAACTAAAGGAGAATAAATTTAGGGGTTATTCAAGAACAAGATGTTTTTAATAATTCTAAGGTTTACCATAGTTTTTCAGCTAGTAATGGTGGGCTTAGAGAAGTGGTTTGTCAATTGTCAATACCGAGAGGTTGATTGGGGGCAGTAGGGTGTTTGCATTGGACTTGCAGCTTTGTCTTGGTCGACTGCTTTGGCTCTTCAAGTGTAGTGCAGTTTCTGGCAAGCAGTTGTCTAAGCAAAGATGCTCTGCTTCCTGAAATAGTAAATGATAATCATTGCAATAGTCCCCCAACTCCACCCCCACAAAAGAAAAGTATCTAAGATTCAGCCAATAGTTCCAAATCATTTTTAATACATGAATTTTTGTTTTAGGTGAAGTGAATATTAAATTTAGTGCTAAGGGATATCAATTCAAGAGAAAGGTTCCGGTTATCCTCTAACATGAGGTATGCTCAAGATCAAAAGGGAAATAACCATTATTTGTATGAGAAGAACAACATAAAAATCACATTTCATTCAATAAGACAATTTATTCTAAACTTGGCCAACTGGAATATCAATTCATTAGATCTTATTTATATTTTGTTATATTTAACAGAACTACAATACAGAAGGCCTTAAGTCATACTAACTAAAATTAAAACAATCCAAGCTAGGCCTAGAGTAACCTCATGAATACTCCCATATTAAAATCAAATTATATTTCCAACAATTACTTAGCTGGTATGCATAGAATGTGAAATTAGAACCTTCAAAAGGGTCGAAAATTCCAAGAGAGACCTCATTAGCATCTGAGTGACCTTTCAGAACTGGTGCTAAGTATTAATAAATTGATAAATCATAGTCCAAATACACATGTTGAAGAAGAGCGGAAAACGAATGCAAGTCCACCAGGATGCGTGAGTATGTGAGCAAAGAAAGAGGAGAGAGAGGTAACAAACTTCTATCTGCTTACTGTTAGGGGAACATTTACGGCAACAATAAACTAGAGTCATCAGACCCCAGTGCCCATTTTATAAGGCTGTTCAGTACATTATTATCTGAAAAAAGAAGCCAAAGCCAAAATATCCTTCATTATGCTCCTCCATTCCCAGCCAAGCTTGCAAGCTGAATTTACAATGAAGTTGATGATAGTAGCTACAATTTAAAAGATAAATCCTCAACAACCAGCTAACAATATAAAGATTATCTCTAGCACAGATTCATTGGACTACAAAAAAAAAAAAAAAAAAGCAAGAGAAATAGCAATCTGATTGTGCAATCTGTACTGTATTTTATAATTATATAACCACAGTAACATTTTATCAAATACTTGGAGTGCTTACCTTTATACCCTCTGCCACAACTTGTTTAAGTCTCTCCTAATTTGCCAATGGCATTGCCCATCTTACTGCAGAGGCTTATCCCACGTCTGATTGCTCTTCCATTCCCCTCTTGATTTCTAACAACCACAGCCAAGCCTACATTATTTTGATCACTTGATGCATCGAAGTTAAGCTTCACCAGTTGATCAGGTGGTTTGGTCCAAGAACTTTCCCTTTTTTGCTCTTTAGTTCCCCTCGTAGTCCCAAGTGATCTCAAGTTTGAGTCATACTGTGTGTTAAGACGATGGGCTAGCTGATTTATGCTTTCTTTAGTCTCTGATACCAGAGCTTTCACCCGTGCATCCCAAAGGATTTTCATCGCCACTACTGCATATAGTGTGAAATCATCTTTGGTGACTCGTTCTGCTAATAATTCCTTTGGGGGGTCAACTATTTGTTCAATAAACTCCTTTATAGATTTAGCTTGGATCATTTCAACTCGAAAACCCCATCTACCACCATACCACATTCCTTTGGCATAGGAACAACATTGAAATAGATGTAAGGCTAAATCTTCTGCTACTTCACAAAGGGGGCAATAATTGGCATTTTGGGTTTCAGCCCATCCGACCATCTCTTGCTCGAAGGGAAGAACCTCTGCAGCCACTCTAGATAAAAAAACTTTTAATCTTTCATCAAAAGATGCTTCTTTTAATACCTTATCTGCAATAGAATTCCGAGGGGGACATATGCATGCCACATGGACCCCACACCTTCTTATTGTAACTTCTGCTAATCCTCTATGGTCATTTGAAATTTCACACCGAAGAGTAACATCATTCCGATCGCCTAAAATTATGCGTTTCAATAAATTATCTCTAACACTTACATAATGAAACCACATAAAATTCAATGAATCAAGTCGAAAAGAATTTGTCGTGAGCGTTTCTTCAAAACCATTAATGAACAAGTAGATAAAACAACGAAACACTTGAAATTCTAATGGCACATTATGCTTGCGTTTTACGTTTAAAGCAACACATAAAGCAAATGATGGAAATTTCTGACCAACTGAGAATGATATGGAACTTCCATGACTCCGATGGTTGAACCACTGTGGAATTGTAGTTCCTGGAAGTGCAAGGCTATAACAAGACCAGTTAGAAGCGAAGCCCAATTCAGATGAAGAGCCCAATTCAGATCCAAACTCCTGATGTGATGATCCCATATTAGAATAACCACATACTAAATTCCGTGGAAGCCCTATCACATCTCCAAGCTGCTTGCAATTAACAAAATTTCAGTTCAACAAATTTAGTAAGGAAAGTTAACCAAAATTGTTTTTTTATTTTGTTTTATATAAATTAGAGAGATACCTGACTAAATAATCTTCTTCTACATTGTGAATTCAACGAATTGCACCCTATTGCAAATACACTTCTTATACAAGGTGGAAGCCTTGGAATTTCCCAAAGGTTCCGGCATTGGTAAACGCTAAGGATCTCTAATTTTGGACATCTGCAAGCAATTTTAGGGAGGGTAGTGATGGGGCTGTTACAAAAACCTAAATATTGTAATTTGGGGAAGCAACCAGAAGCATCCTTGGCTTTTGGAAAATTTTCACAATCAAACAAAAGGAGCTTCCTAAGATTTTGTAAATTAGAGATGTTGCTTGAATCTTTCACGTTTTTTAAACTTATACACAAGCTATGAAGGCTAATGAGATATCCGATTGATGAAAGCAACGCTAATCTTTCCATTCTTTGCAGAATACTTCCACTCCAATCAAAATAAAACCTTTTAAGAGATTTCAACTGAAGGTTTCTTGGAAAAATTCTAATATTTTGGCATCCATGGAGATCCCACAATTCAAGCTCTTCAAGAAGTCCATTAGATTGATGTACCTCAACTAAATTTATGCATCTATAAAGTTTCACCTCCTTTATGTTTGGAGAAATCACTGATAAGTCAGGTACCTTTGTAATATTTTTACAATAGTCGAAATTCATATATTTCAATGTTCCGAACCGACATCTCTGTATAAGAAGAAAAGTTTTTGAAATTTATTAGTAAGAAGAAAACAAACTTTAAAATGATAGACTAATAGCATAGATTAATAAATGATCAATAATGAATTATAATAGACTTTTTTTTTTCGTTTAAAAAAATATTATACACATTTTTTAAAATAAAAATGCTAAAAGTATAATAAGTTTTACTACATAAACCTTACTAACTCATGTAGCAATGGATATATATATATATATATATATATATTTAGTTTCAACCTATGACGTCATGAAAAAATGTGCATTGCAATGAATGTGATTGGTGTCAAATGGTTTATTGATTTGCACCCATAGACTCATCATGGTTGTGTGAACATTATTTAATATTTGTGCACAATTTTAACTTTATTTGTGGAGAAAATTACATGAAGTCCAACCAACCAACTGATGAATCCCAACTAAATTTATGCATCTATAAAGCTCCAACATCTTTATGTTTGGGGCAGTCACTGATAAGTCAAGTACTTTTGTAATATTTTTACAATGTGCGAAATCCATATATTTTAATGTTTTAGACCGACACCTCTGCAAAAGAAGAGTTTTTTTTTTTTTTTTTGAAATTTATTATTAAAAAGAAACAAAATAAGGCTAAGAGCTCATTTCAAAAAATGTTATTATCATTAGGAAATAATAACTCTCTTTTTTTTTTTTTTTTAAGAACTAGGAATAATAACTGTTCAATTATGAATTATAATACACACTTTTAAAATAAAAATGTTAAAGGTACTACAATTTTATAAACATAGAGCCTTCAAATTAATGTGGCAATGAATATGATTGGTAGGTTTTAACCACCTCATAAATGAATATTTGAATTGTCTCTTTATAATTTGTGACACATCGGTTTGTATGTTCAATGTAGTAAGACTTGTAATATCTATAGCACTATTCTTTTTTAAATAAAAAAAAAAAACATTTGTCAATAGTTCATTGATTTGCACCATAAATATTTTATGGTTATGTGTACATTTTTAAATATTTGTACACAATTTGATTTTATATATTAAAAAAATTTATAGAAAATTTATTTTATATAGTATTAAATGCATGGTTT
Organism: Castanopsis chinensis; assembly: GCA_032878915.1. NCBI lineage: Eukaryota > Viridiplantae > Streptophyta > Magnoliopsida > Fagales > Fagaceae > Castanopsis > Castanopsis chinensis. Next base: position 6,657,928 of record JAVQMG010000133.1, read on the forward strand.
TGTTTTAGCAACAAAAAAAAAAGTGCACCTTAACTTGTTCTCTAAAGGTACTCGTTAACAAAAAAAACCTAATAGGAATTTATAAATGCTATGATTATACCTCGAAATGCTCGTCCAATTCAATGTGGCTCCTTTGCATGTCAAGTACAACGAGTTTTGTAGGTTCATAGGTGGGCGGCAAGGACGATAAAGGAAATTCATTCCAATAAAGTAATCTTAACCCATTGGGAAGATATTTAAGGTCTTCACAAATTACATTGCAAACTGTCAAATATTTGAGGCTTTTCATCTTTCCAAGATTCAATTGCATCTTTCTTGGATGTGGCAAGGACAATGTTATGCCTCGAATTTCATCTAATCCCTAATTGGACAAAGAATCACATGAATCACATTAGACAACAAAACATATGATTATTAAATTTAAAACAAAAAAAAAAATCTTCAACATTAAAATGATAAATCAAACACAATGAGAAACAATTATTTATATTTGCATTGCAAGAAAAGGAAAAAGGTAAATCAAAAGGACTTATACCTTATCTTCATTTAGTACTTCAAGAGCATCTTCATAACACAACAGCCTTCTATATTTTTTTGACACTTCTGATCCTTGTCGAGCAATTTCCAAACCCATTTGTTGTATTAAGTCATGCATCAATAATTTGTCATCTTTTGTAATGACTATGAGAGATTTATCGATTAGTTTTTCAATATCATAGTATGGGTCACGAGAATTGCTACTTTGTAATATATCTACAACCAAATTCTTGTAGAATCCTTTAAAAAAACATGCAATATCAAGGAAAATATCTTGTTGAATTTGGTCCAATCCATCGTAGCTTATTTTAAGTACTTCTTGAATATTTGAATTAGGAATTCTTTTGTACTTATCTAATGCACTTTTCCAACATTGTAAATTTTTGTCATATAAATCAGCACCTATTATTTTTAAAACTAATGGAAGTCCTTTGGCATAACCTATAAATTGGTGTACGAGCTCCGAATAATCTTCTGTAGGCTTGTTTCTTTTGAGTGCATGTTGACAAAAGAGTTCATGAGATTCGCATTCATCTAATTCCTTAACCTCATAGTAAAATAAATGACAATCTTCTCGCAAAGTAGATAGCAACTTTTTCTCTCTTGTTGTGATAATAATTCTACTTCCAGAAGCAAACCAATTGCAATTTCCAAGCAAATTTTCTACTTGTTCTAATTTGTCAACATCATCTAGAATTAAAAGAATTTTTTTGTACCGAAGCTTTTCCATTATCACATTGATTCTTTTAGATATACCATGCACTTTCAATTTTCCAGCCCTTGAGATCTCATAATAAAGTGCCTTTTGTAGTTGGAGTACACCATCATTTGTTTTTGAGTTTTCTCTAACATCCTCTAGAAAGCTACTTCCTTCAAAACGATATGCAATTAAGTTAAAAATAACTTTTGCAATTGTTGTCTTACCTATTCCAGGAAGACCATGGATCACTAACATGCGAACATCGTTTGACTCAATATCTATTAGACAACTAATTTCCTCTATGCGAGAGTCTATTCCAACTAGGTATTTAACAACAAATACTTGTGTACGATTTAATTTAGCACTTAATATCTCTTCTAAAATTTCTTCGATAAATCTAAATTCAGTGTGGCTGCCAATCACAAAGCATTTAAAACATGTTAGAAAATAGAAATATGATCTTGAAATGAATTCAAAACGTTTAATTTGTGAACTACAACATAAATTTTGTTAGTTAAATTAAATGGCACGTAATTCATAGATTTGAGAACTATCATTACGATTTTTTTTTTTAGGTCAAAAATCAACTTTAGGGTTTTAGCACAAAGATGCATGGAATATCTACTTTTGAAAGGAAACAAACTCATTGAATATCCACTTCTAACACTTGAATGCATTTATTACAAAATTTAGGGGAAATTTTCTAAATATGACATGAGAGAAGTTTCATATATTCTTCCCTTTCTATCACTGAACCTTATATCCTATTTAGCTCACTACTAAAAGATACGATTAAAATATATATTTTTTATAATCTCTTTTCTTTTCTTTCCCTTTCTTTTTTTTTTTAATAAAAAAGCAAACAAGAAGGGTTTTTTTTTGGGGGGGTTGTTGTTTGTTTAGCAATAAAATTAATTGGTGATAACAAAGTAGAAATTAAACACATACTCATTTTTGTAATGCCAACCAGATATATGGCTGGCTTCATATAAGGCTGCCCTCCATCTCTGCACCTTCTCTTTATCATCCTTGATTTTTTTTTCGTGCTTTGTGAGTGCCTCTCCAAACTTTTTCTGTTGGTTACGTATATCTGATGGATCCACCTTGTAAAAAACTGGTAACACCACTTGGCCATTATTCTTACACTCAAGAATCTTGACAAGTTCATCCAAACACCAAGTGGAGGATGCATAATTTTTAGAGAATACAATTATCGAAATCTTTGAACTTTCAATAGCTTCAAAGAGTTCAGCGGAAATTTTTTCTCCTCTTGGAAGCTCATCATCCATGAAAGTGTTAATACCATTATAACGCAAAATTCCATTCAAATGGCTAGTAAAACCATTGCGGGTATCTTCTCCTTTGAAACTCAAGAACACATCATATCTGCATCGTTGGGTGAAAGAGGAAGAGGAAGTTCCTCCGGTGGTCGAAAGGGCCATTGTGATTTTGATGCAAAGACCTTTGAGAAAATCTAAAAGGAAGAGGAGAGGAGAAAGAAAATAAAGATGTGACGAAATTAAAATTGTAAGAGTTCAAGAAGTGAAGTGAACGAGAAATAAAAAATGAGAGATATTTCACAATGGTTTTTTGAGAAAGAACGAGAATTGTCTGAGAATGAGAGAGTCAATGAATTGAGTTTTAGTTGTTGTGATGCCAGGCTAAAATAAGTAGTATTTTTTTGACTGGTAGGTGATTTTTTTGGGTACACGCACTTTCTTTGATCCAGGAAAGTTCGAAGAAATCTCTTTGCAGTATCAAAATTTAACCAAAATAGTAATAATAAAATAATGTGGGAAATTTTAAGCGTGTTGGATCATGGACAGGTCTCAATGATCCATATCCTTGGTTTATGGAACCTATTTCATTAGTTTATTATATCTGGGAGACTAGGACTAACGTATCAGCAGACAGGCAGGTTCATTAGAGATAATATTTTATATTCTAACCAATAATAATTTTTTTTTTTTATGGTTAACCAATAATGTTTTATCTTTGGCGTTTGGACTTTGGAGTGTAGCTGGAAGCTAATATGCATTTTCTTATTAACTTTCAAAATTTTGGAGTAAGGAAAGTACGAAGAAATATCCGTTGGGCCGAGTGTAAAATACTCTGCATTTCACTTTTAGACCTAGTTGAATTTATCTGTATTCTGTATGACCCAATAAACAATCAATTATATATATATATATATATATATATATATTTTGGTAAAGCAATCAATTATACTTTGTCTTTATGAAATGCATATGTTGAAATCTTTGAGTCTTTCTACCCAATAAAAAAAAAAAAAACATTGAGTCTATATTGGTTGGTGATGTCATTATGTTATACATACAGTTTTTTTTTTTTTTTTCGAGAAGCATACATACAGTTATGGTGACTGATTTGGCCCAATTGAATTCGATTGAAGGTATGTGCTGTCGTGTGTTTGTATATTATAATACATTAAAAAGTCAATATATATATATATAAGAAGGTTAACGAATGTCCTAAAGACATTGGTTTAAGAATTATTTTTAGAAATATTTTATTATTTTTAGATAGTTTAGAAATATTTTATGAGAAAATAATAAACAATTCATTTTTCTGACAGTTTTTTATAATTCTCATGAAAGTGATGTTTAAAATTTTCCTAATATGGTTTATTAAAAATTGCTCTAAGGACACCTGTTACATGACTCTTATAATATTATGATATTTCTACATTAGGGTGTTATGGTAATTTCCAAGTTGTAAAGATTGTAGTAAATTACTACCTGTGTGAACATGCTAATTTTTTTTTTAATGGGAAAAATGGTTTCATGATGTTCATAGATTCAGTAAGGTTGTATCCAAATATATCAATGCCTTAAAATTAAGGGTCTTGTTGACAATTTGACTCCGGTATCATGTTAGGAAACACTAGCTTCGGCAGTCCCAATATTTGATTCACTGAGTGTAGCAATTTTTTTGTTATTTACCATATGTTTGGTAAAATTTCAATGAGACGTGTGATGCGTAATACTTTGTTTCAGTTTTTCTTTTTCTTTTATTTTTGATGTTCTGTTATGCAGCTCTTCTGTCAGATTTAGATTATCGTAATAGATTCTTGTTGATCAAGTGTTCAATAACCTCAACTCCATTCCTTACAAGCTTCCCATAGCATTGCATCTATTCATGAATTTTGCATTGAAAACGCAGTCTTAGGGTTGTATTTTCTCATTACTTCAATTGTCAAATCTAGCTTTCCCTAGTAAACAACGAAAGCATGCCATGTAAACAAATCTGCAACATTTAAAGAGAAAACTTTATAAGATTGCTATAAGTTTAGCTATGTTTAAATGCAAAAACCCATTCTAATTGCTCGTAAAATTCACCCGGGTATTTTGACCTCTAAAACTCAAGAATATATTATATTTGCATAGGGACAAAGTTTAGCTACAAAATTGGTTGTAACTTAAAGTTACAAACTTACTTAATAAAATAAATATTACTATATATTTTGAAAATCTAACCAGTTGAATTGCATGTTCTTTACACTCTTAACACACATGTCAAATTTTATGTCAATTGGATATTATTTATTGTATAATCTATAAGCTTATATTTTATGCATAATTTCAAATTACAAAAACTTACAATTTAAACACTTTATTGATGACGTAGCTCTTGATCTTTAATTTTCTATATATTTTGTAAGCATGAAGGATATAAGAAAAAGATGTAATCTAATGGTAGATTTATCAAAATTCACATTCAATAAAAAGATATTGAGTAAAGTTGTATTCTAAAACTACAACCAATTTTGGAACTAAACTTTGTCCTTTGCATAGTAGTGTGAAAGAAGAAGAGGAGTTTCTTTTTTCTAGTAAGAAAAGTCATTGTGATTTGGACAGACGGTTAGATGATCTAAAAGGAAGAGAAGAAAGAAATATGTGATAACTTAGGTAAAGGAAAGTGAATGAAAAATTAAAAATAAGAGAGATTTGTCTCAAAAGGATTTTTGAGAGAGATTGGGAATGACATAGTGAAGTTGAATGTTAGTTGAGGCCAAGAAAACAACGATGGCCTATTATGAAAATACAAGCATATTGCTATGAAGACTTGTAATTTCACAATTGTGTAGCCCAAACGCATAATTTGAGAAAACTAATTGTCACTTTATATACAATATTGATTCACTTCCACACTTTTTCATAAAATATAACTTAAAGAAAGTAGGATACAATTTCCTTTCTCTTTTTTGACCACCCCACTCATTTTTGTTTCCTTCCTTTCCCTTTATACATTACAATATTAATTCACTTTCACACTTTTCCATAAAATATAACTTAAAAGAAAGTAGGATACAATTTCCTTTCTCATTTTTGACCATCCCACTCATTTTTGTTTCCTTCGTCCTTTCTCTTTATACTTTCTTTTCTACTTTTTCTTTTTCCTTTTTGATTGCCTTCCTCTTCTTTTCACGCAATGTATTTGTATTTGCATAGGGCGATACTGTTAAGCGGTGGCAGTGGGGGACAGCTTGGTAAGGAAGGAGAGGCCATAAAGAATTGGGATGAGGTTATATATATAATTTTTATTTAGTAATTATTTAAAATTTTGGAGGCCATGGCCTATGGCCCAAACGTGGGTGAAATTCCCACTGATCATACAATCCTTATCCAAGATAATACAAAATATATTCATATAGTACTTGTGCTTAGGATATTATAGAAAATATATATATATATATATATATATATATGAACAATGATATAGAATAATGCTTGTGCCGTAAAGTTGCACAACTCGCCCACGTGACGAGTTATGAGTTGTAAAGAGGTGACCTATATAAACTCATCATTACTTCTTTATCACTCACAACTTGTCATGCGAGCAAATTGTGGCACAAATTATGTTACTTTATCCGTCACTAACAAAGCTCCAATGATATGTGGCCTCAAGTGTAACAAATTGGAGTGTTTTGCATTGTGACGTGTGGGTGAGTCAGGATAAGCTATCCTGGTCCTAGACACGGTGATGAGGTGACTTGTCCTTTCCGAAAATCCATAGCCCCATCATACATGTAGTTGTATTTGCATAGGGTGATACTGTTAAGGGGTGGCAGTGGGGGACAGCTGGGTAAGGAAGGATAGGCCATAAAGAATCAGTGTTGGTCCGTATGAACACACACATTTCTTAAGGTTATACTCTATTATACATCTCTCTCTCTCTCTCTCTCTCTCTCTCTCTCTCTCTCTCTATATATATATATATATATATATATAAATTAAAATGTAGTATTTATTATTACTATGTTTTAGTTGAGTCACATTTGCGACCATTTCACCTACTTATTTTCAATTATTTCTCTCTTCTTTTTTTACCCTTTTTATTTATTTATTAATTTGTAGTTTACTGTTACATTTTCTATAACTTTCTCTCTTCTTTTTTACTTTTTTTATCTCCTCATTACTATCAACATTAATATCATTTTTCATTTATCTCTTCATCTTTCTTTCATTTTGACTATTCTTATCTGCATCCTCTTACTATTAATTTGTTATTCTCTCTCTTCCTATACATATTTTGTCACATAAAAAGGTTATTACTCTCTCTCTCTCTTTCTCATGTTTTTCTTTTTCTTTTTTGGTATCTTTACTTTATGTTGATTTATTTCAATGTTATTTAGAACTCTACTATTCTCTCTCTCTCTCTCTCTCTCTCTCTCTCTCTCTCTCTCTCTCTCTCAAATTTTTCCCTTTTTTGTGTGGATTTATTTATTTTTTTAATATTTTATATCTTTACTTTAGGTTGATGAATTTATGTGTTCTTTAGAACTCTACTTTAGGTTGATGCATACCCCTACAAAAAATAAATAGGATTAAATTGTATTTCACGCTCCAAACTTTTGGGTTTTGTGTTTTTAAGTTGTTATTTTTCTTTTCTTTTCTTTGATTGTCAAATGCTATCATATTATATTAATATAATGTTATTTAATTACATAACATGACTTAGATAATTTGGTATAACTATATTTTTTATTTTGACTATTCTTCTTCTCATCTTATTTTCTATAAATTTATCTAATTCAAGTCTCTTCCAAAAAAATGTGATTACTCTCTTTCTCGATTATTTATTCTTTCTTGCAATTTAACTTTAGGTTGATGAACCATTATACATTTTTTATGACACTATTTTGGATTAATATAAGATTTTGTGTGTTTTTGAGTTTTCCATCACAAGCCATTTTTCTCCATCTTATAACTTTTGTTTGATTTTTGATTGACATAATACTTAGTTATTTTGAAAGTGAAAATTAGAATTTATATCAAAATACAATCTTGCTATGTATTTGAACATGTTTCTCAACTATTTAAGTAATATCAAGTGTAATTTTGTGATGAGTTTTGATTATTACGATATCTCATTCAAGAAATGAGAAATTTGAATAATATAAAGAGTTTAGTTGTAAGAAGAAGAAAAAAAAAAAGAAGGAAAACACAACATGCCATAATATAATTTGGAGAAATATGGACTACCTCAAAAAGAAATAATTTCAATCAAACACACCCAAAATACTAAAATGATATATATATATATATATATATATATATATATATATATATAGAGGTAGATAGATGGAAAATAATTTTAAAATTTTTTTGATTTTTTTTAGAGAGAACAAATTATACATCATACCACAATTACAAAGTAATTATATATTTCCACGCATCGTGTGGGTCTGCAACTAGTTTTAATTTAAAAATTAAAACCTTCTAGCATCTCCAATTCGACAGAAATTGAATAACAGATAACTAAACTTTATTGCCCCTATATCGTCCTACATTGATATGAGATACCTATAATCACGAGGAGATTCTGCACACTGTATAGAGAGCCCCACTTGACCTAACAATGTGACCTGAGAATTATTCTATTTTGAAGTACATGGTTTCTGAAATATGCACAAAATTATAGATGAGAAACTGTAAATTTTTTTTAAAGGCAGATAGTGGACAAGAGGAGATGATGGGGTTTGAAGTTTGAACCACATACATGAAATATTACAAAAGATGCTATTGCCACTAAACTATCACTCAAACCCGAGAAAACTATGAAACCTGTCTAGAAAAAATTATATGAGCTTCTTTTTCTCAAAAAAGGTCTTCAGGTGCCATACTTGCAAGCCTGCTACTGATAAACAAACAATAAGGGAAAGAAAACTCAACCAGGCCATCCTGTTGTTAGTTGTTTTGTTGAGCACCTGCATTTCTTCTTCTCTGAAATATAAATGATAAACAGAATTGGTTAAAAACAAATGGATATCCCACTTTTCATAAACGGTAAAAGAAATACGATAAGTTTTCTTACCTTTCACGGAGATAAAACATTTCCTCTTGAATGGAAATAACAGTATCATACATCTTCTTCAGTTCAAGTTCCATGAGCTAGCATTTAAAATAATGACAAGAGGATAAGTTCCTATCCATATTGTGAACACAACTTGTAATATCTTATTTAAAAAATTGCAACACAATGATAATTAAATTAATAAAAAATGAACGTCAGAACTAACTATATTTCTAGCATGATTGCCAAGCACAAATGCATGGACTCGAGTCTTGATAGCAGCCAATTTGGGCAAATAATGCATAAGGGTAAAACCCTGCCCAAGTTCAGAGAGACCTCACTTAACTGAGATCAGCACTGGATAAGACATAATCTCTCTCTCTCTCTCTCTCTCTCTCTCTCTCTCTCTCTCTTAAGATAGAGACATGAAAATTACCAATTTAGTTTCACTTCCAATCCCAGTAATCAACTATCCAGATAAACCTATTCTCAAAAAAACTATCCAGATAAACCATTTCACCAATAAACAAAAGTGCAGGAAAAAGAGAATCATTTGCATGAACTTTTCATGGTAAGAGAAATTACACAAATAAGAATTGCCTAAGAGTAGGTAGATAACGTTGAGGATGTGCAAATGAATTGACTCTGACGCTAACAAGACGCCATCAGAAAAAGAAAAAAAAACACACACACACCCACAAACACACACCCGCCAAGAGGCACAAATTAGTGCAAGAATCACTAATCAAAAAACAAATTAGTGCATAAATACCCAGAGAGAAAAAAAAATTCATATGTTGTACATTGCTCCACACAACGGGGGGGTCCCTAAGTTGGGTTGAAATCACCCAATTCCCCACAAATATCAAACGCATTATCTCATCCATTTTTAAACAAAGAGATATTGGGGAAGCAAGTACATCTGTTTTTACTCCAACATAATGCTAACACCAAGAATCAGAATCAAATTATTGCCTTTTTTACTTTAATTGTTCTTACAGGCTACAAATACAAAAGTATATGAGCAATAAGCTGATAATTATCCACTAGAAAAAATTTAAAAGAAGAATAAGATAACACAAAGATTCATTACTACTTTCTAAACTGCTTTTGTGGCATACCATGCAGTGAAAGCTGCCATACAAAATGACTCTATCACCTAAAATATATATATATATATATATATATATTTTGATAAGTAACATAAAAATTTTATTAAAAAGAACACAGCCCAGTACATAGGAAATGTACTAAAAGGGGCAAAAACATCAAGAAACAAGATTACAATGATCAAGCAAAACAAGAAGGTAAAGACGAGAAAAAGATAGTAAAACTAAACACCATTCAAGAAGAATAAAAAAGAAAAAAGACTTAAAACTCAAGAATGGACCATTCGCGTCCCTCAAAGCTTCTAGTATTTCGTTCCCGCCAGATACAACACATCAAACAGTGTGACACAATCCGCCATATAACTATATTACATTGTCACCTAAAATTGCATGACCAACAATTCAACAAATCTACTACCCTTTGCAGCATCGCCCAACAAATATCAAACAAGCAAAAGACCATACTACACATCTCATATGCGAGATGATCTACAGATTTCCTACACCTTTTGCACATATAACACCACTCAAGAGCAACAAAATGCATCTTCCGAAGATTATCTATAGTTAGAATCTTGTCTAAAGCAGCAGTCCAAGAGGAAAAAGCTACCCGAGGAGAAACCTTCGATTGCCACACCATTTTCCATGGGAAAGAAATGACAGTAGAAGGGGATAGAGAATAATAATACCCACTCACCTCGAAATCTCGACTGCTAGCTGGCTTCCAATAAAGTTTGTTAGAACTAGCTCCTTGCACTTTTGTGGAATAGATCAAAACCATAAACAAATCCAAAAATTGTGACTCTTGATCATTCACTAAACGATGAAATTGTAAGTTGCAAAATATTCTCCCATTTGCATAGCGCATAACCTCAGAGACCGAAGCATCCCTTGTCCTACTAATATTATATAAATCTAGAAACGCCTCCTTAAAAGGACAATCCCTACACCACACATCATCCTAAAATTTCAAATGAGTACCATCACCTACATCATTCCGAAGGAACTTAGAAAAATTCAACCAGTCACTTCTAATGAACTTCCATATACAAACACCATATGTCCTAGACACAGATTCTGTACACCAACCACCCCACTCATTCCCATACTTCGCCCCAATGACCCTTCTCCAAAGGTCATCATTCTTCAAACCATAATGCCACAATCATTTGGCTAATAAAGCAGAATTAAACCTTCTCAAACACCGGATGCCTAACCCTCTATTCTTCACTGGCCTACATACCTTTAGACCAATCTACTAAATGAATTTTACATTCGTCACCAATACCAGTCCAAAGAAAATCTCTTTGTAATTTCTCCATCTGCTTAGCAAACTTAGCTAGAATAGGGAGAAGAGAAAGGAAATAAGTAGGAAAGCTAGAGAGAGTACTCTTAATAAGGGTAACCTTAACCCCCCTAGATAAATACAACCTCTTCCATCTAGCTAGCCTTCGCTCCATCTTCTCCAAAATAGGATTCCAAATCATCTTATCTTTAAAAGCAGTACCCAACAGAAAACCTAAATATTTCAGTGGAAGAGCAGACTCCCTCCAGCCCAAAATCTCCACTAACTCATGTAGATTAGGCACATCCCCATCTAGAACCAATTCAAACTTTCCTAAATTAATTTTTAGCCCTGACACCTCCTCAAATCTAGAGAGAATCCCACACAGAGTTGTTACATGATTGCTGTCAGCATCACAAAAAACAAGTGTACTATCCGCAAACAATAAATGAGACACCGTCATCAAGGAACCAGTTGCATTCCCAACTATGAAGCTCGAAAACTGTCCTGCTGCAGTAGCTGCAACCAACATACGACTCAAGGCCTCCATCACAATATCAAAGAGAAATGGGGATAAAGGATCACCTTGCTGAAGTCCTCTAGAACTCCCAAAAAAGTCAAATGGGCAACCATTGATCAAAATGGAGAATTTAATAATTGACATACAACACCTGATCCACCTTCTCCACTTTTCGGAAAATCCACACTGCTGTAACAAAAACATGAGAAATTCCCAATTCACATGGTCATACGCTTTCTCAATATTTAGATTGCACAACACCCCCAGAATCCCTGCCTTTAATCGACTGTCTAAACACTCAGAAGCAATAAGGACGGAATCTAAAATCTGTCAACATTTCACAAAGGCATTATGAGATTCTAAAATAAGACCGTATACCACCCTTCGCATTCAATTGGCTAACACCTTAGCAATAATCTTGTACAACCCTCCCACCAAACTAATAGGCCGAAAGTCTTTGACATCCATAGGATCAATTTTCTTAAGAATGAGAGCAAGAAAAGTAGCATTAAGGCTTTTTTCAAACACGGCATGGGCATGAAAATTATGAAATACACTCATAATATCTGTTTTCACCATGCTCCAACAGGATTGAAAAAATGCCATTATAAAACCATTCAAACCTACCGCTTTATCACCATTGAAATCATGGACCACTCCAAATACTTCATCCTCATCAAAAGGTCTGTCCAACCAAGTGGCATCTTCCTCAGAAATTCTAGAAAAAACAACCTCTTCCAAAAGAGGTTTGTGGACCTCATTCTCCGAGTATAACTACCTATAGAAATGAGTTATGCACCCCTCAATGATCCCTTGATCCGTAGATAACTCTCCATCCGCCATAAGCCTATCGATAGTATTGCATCTTCTATGTGAATTTGCAAGACGATGAAAAAATTGTGTTCCTATCTCCCTCTTTAAGAAATAGAGCCCTAGATTTCTGTCTCCAACAGATTTCTTCCAACAAAGTTGTTTATTCTAACTCTCCACGAATTCGTTCATTTTCCATACTTTCCTCCGCTGTAAGAACACGATCATCCTTGATAACTTCCAACACATTAAAATCCTTCCACAAATTCTGCACCCTAAGACCTATATTACCGAACTCCTCCACATTTCATCATTTTCAGTTTGTTAGCCAAAGTATAACTAGGAGTTCCTTGGAAATGATAGGACTCCCACCATGAACTCACCCTTTCCAAAAAGCCCTCATCCTTTAACCACATGTTCCCAAACCTAAAAGGTTTTTTGCCTCCGTGTAAATTCCCACCCTCAAGTGGGATTGGAAAATGATCTGATAGCAACATAGATAGTCGGCGTTGACAAACAGATGGAAATTTCTCCTCCCAATTTGCTGACAATAGAAACCTGTCCAATCTAGATCTTAAAGCAACCTCTCTAGAATTAGACCAAGTGAAATTCCCCCCAACCAAAGGCAGATCAATAAGGTTTTGCTCTCAAATAAAAGCTGAAAACCGATGCATAGTTGTAGTGAAATTTGCAGAACCAGAACATTCAGAAGGAAAGCGCACCACATTAAAATCACCTCTCACACATCAAGGCACATCCCACCAACTACATAAGCCAGATAACTCCTCCCATAAGAAACTTTTGTCTTTATCACAATTGGGTCCATAAACACCAGTGAATGCCCAAACAAAATGATCCACCGCATTTTTGAATTTACAGAACCGGAGCAAAACGTCCACGTCCAGCTGCTCAATCCAAACGCCACCTACGAAACGACCTACCGCTTCCTCCACCTTATCCACAACCTCGTTGTCCCGCATCAATAACACCCCACCTGAAGCACCCACAGAGCCTAAGTAGAGCCAATCCACATGTTGACCTCCCCACAAACTACAAATGACACCTCTATTAATTAACTCCATCTTAGTTTCTTACAGACAAACAATATCTGCTTTCTACTTTCAGATCAAATTTCTAACCCATAGCCGCTTATCCTGCTTATTCAACCCTCTCACATTCCATGAAACAATTCTAAATTCATTAATGCACTACAACAACCCAATCCCTACAAGCACTCCTGCTCCTTTCTGACTCATTCTCATCACCCCAAGAACTCATTAAACTCTTTAATTCATGGTGCCCTTTGTGCCCAACCTTAACCATCTTCCTCTGAGAAGCTTCATCAAGCATTCGCTTTTTTCTTCAAGCTTCTAAAGCTAAGAGCGAACCTGTAGCTTGTTCTTCAAAACCCTCTAGCGAGGCCCCAACAGATTTCTGGAAAGCTTTAATTCTATTAGTTACCCATTATGACAACTTGGTGACATCCACCTTACACCCTATCTCCTCAACTGTAGGAATCTCCGTAACTATTGAATTATCCATCGCCAAAGGTGCCACTTTTAATGGTTCACCTAAATGTTCCCAATTCAACAACCCCTCATTAGAGTCCCAAGCCTCACCCTCTAACCCTGCATCAGATGCAACAGAGCCCACAACACCATCACACTCAAAAGCCCAACTAATAATTTGTCCCTCGTTAATAAGAGAAGCCATACCTACATTAACTACACCCTCCGATGCAGGCTGATCCAACACAGATTCAGGAGAACGATATGCGGAAAGCGGAATAACTATTTTCCTCCCATCCCAAAGTTCAAGCATCCAAATCACCTAAAAAATTATCAAGCTACCAGCGCATAATCCTTCCTGTCCCAAGACATTAAACAAGAGATCCAGGGAGGTCATTTCTATTGAACTATCAAAAGTGAGATCTACACCTATGACCAGAAAAAAGGCTGTGAAGATTCCACCAGATTTTTTTTCTATTACAATTGCCCTTGAATTAGAAACAAGCATACACTCTATTTGGCTGTACTCACCAACCATGCAAGCAGCTTGGAGCGTTCACTTATGGGGTCTGGCACACGTGTAATACAACTTCATTGCAATGACAAACACTCAAAGTTGCCATCTTTAACCATTATGCCATTCTTCCTTCCCTTTTTTTGGGGATCAGAGAAGAATGATCACAAGCCAACCCTAAATATTAACACTGAAATACTTCAGAGCACATACACTAGATTGCAACAAGGACCACGAATGACCAGAAGGCAGAACTAAAAACCTTGTAATTAGTGTTTTCATTCACTTTTCAAAGAAAACAGCTTGGCTTCAAAATACAACGCATTTAGAGACCAATTTTTCAAGTATGCCTAATCACCAATAAAAATCTGCCAAACACCATGCATATTTTTCCCCACCCAAAACGCTGCAAAATCAGGTTCTCTATATTGACCAATAACCATACCTTAGCAAATTAGTCCCCTTGACTCAGCAATGAAGTCTAGCTCAAACAACACCTTCTCTTCCTACAACAATAACTAGAAGGAGAAGTCATGGGTTCAAAATTCATAGTCTACTGAGAGTATGTAACTTACCCATAAATAAAAATCCTTAGTTCCACGATACTAAACCCTGAAATTCAACATTCTCAATTCTCACTCATTTTACAAGCCTCAACTTCAAGCCCACTATCTAAAAAAAACACTCAAACTTTTCATTACCCAAAAAGCCAAACATAATTAATAACCACACCAACAACCTAACCACAAAATCCCAAAAAACACACACAGTTACTAAAGTCACAACCATTTTCACGTCTTAACTAAGTTAACAAGTCGTGATCAGAGCAACACCACTTCCATTCACATCAACCATCACTGACACTACTTTTATTATACATCAATCACAACAGGACACCCAAAACATCTACCAAAACAATTTGTGACAACAAATTTATAGTTCTAGAAAATGACAAAATGTTGCAACTAATAATTAAAAAATAAAAAAAACTTACATCAACTTGGCCTTTCTTGGCAACACTAGACCAATCCTTAGCAGCCACACCAGTCTTCCATTCAAAATCAACGGTGGAAGTGATGGGAGGCTGATGATCCGGCGCCGAGAAACACGCCATGTAATCTCCCGCCTCCACTGTCATAAACGCGAACTTCCCCGACGGCACTTTGTCCCCATGATGATAAATATTCCCATTCGACGAAGTCACCTAATTCCAGTCAAAAACAACAACAATAATCAAATTTCAAATAATACCCTATTCCACCTAGCCGGACTCGTAATACCCAATTAGTGTCTTGAAGCATACGCTATAGATTAAAATTCAAACATCTAAAAAAAATATTTAAAAAAAAAAGAAAAAAAAATACCCGAACGGAGACTTTGTGAAAATCGGGTAAGGGTATGTCTTCGTTGGGATTGACAACGCTGTACTTGCCAACAGTCATGGAATTGACCTTCAACTCTTCGGCGATGCACTTTGTGTGACTCGATTTCAGCTCGAACCGAATTGATTCGGTTGTACACGATAACAACCCATATGTTATTACAAGGATCAATAGCTTCTTCTGGGTTTCGATTTGAATCATTGCGAATAATATCTGTGTTTTTGTTGTTTGTTTGTCTTTTCTTTTCTTTTTTTAAGGTTGCTTGGTACCTGATACTATGTTTATGTTAAGTTAGGACAATTTTTGCGTGAGAGAGAGTTGAATGTGTCGAATCGAGAAGGAGAAGTTTGAAGGGGGTGTTTTGGGTTCGTGACACGTGGTGAGATTTGATTTGAGGGGACACGTAAAGTTATTTAAAGTGGTTTGGGTGATGGGAGATAGGGTCTTTTACTTGTGATACTATCATCTATGGTTCATTGGTTCTATCTCTCCAATTAACTATAGATAATTATTCTTCTTCTTTTTTTTTTAGTTAAAAGAAAAAAAAAAAAAAAAACCTATAGATAGTTATTAAACCCGAGTCAACCCGACCAGTAGGATTAGTAGTCCTGTAATTTGGTATTTAGATTAGTTGAGTCTTTAATTAGATTGTTTAAGCTTATAAATCAAACATAATCAAATTTGTTTGATTATGTGTATCTCAGAGTTTTTTTTGGAAACATTCGAGTTTTTTCATGAATCTCAAAATCAATTATTTTTATAAATTCAATCAAGAGGAATGTGCGTTATACAGTCTCCTTTATAAGGAGAATCAGGGTTTGAATTATCCTCCCCTAGGCCTCAATATATCTAATAATTGAAGTATAGAAATTAAATACTTTATAAGGAAAGAAATCAACTAATAGAATATATTTCATATAATGTTCTAAAATGTATCTCTTAATTTTGATAGATTTATTTGGGAAAAATTATGTACATTCAAAATGATGTAAATTATTTTCATTTCTTTTTTTTTTTTTTTTTTGGAATTTTTCATAATATTGTACTCTAAATGAAATAACTCTTCTTATCTTTGTGTTGACATTTTTAATATATCTCCAATTTGTTATTTAATTATTGCATCTTTTGATTATATATTTTCCTAATAAGTCAATCAATATTCTTTAGTGATTCATAATTTAGGTATTTATTTGAATATTGACTCAATTTATTAATATATTGTAATCTAAAGATTCAATCATTATAATTTTTTTTTGGCACTCAATTGACACCTCAAATGACATATTGACAAAATGACTTAAATTCAAAGGATATATGATTCTTAGGGTTACAAATCTACATTTTGAAACTTTAGGGGACAAATCAATATTATCCAAAACTTTGAGAGTGTAAATTGTAATTTAGGCTTTATCTTTGAGCACTGGACTATTCACTTAGGTACGTACAGTCTTCTAGACCCATATGCACCTACATGGAGAAATCTTTAGGGTGGTTCCAAGGTTTTGGATAAGAATTTTGAATTAAGAACCTTGTGAATTTCATGAAGCCTTGTGAACAATTAGACTAATTCATTGGGATTGTTACGATAACAAGTTGTGATTCGAGTAATATTATTTTCACATGGACTCCTAATTGACACCATTTTTATTAAACATCAATCACAAATATGTCACAACATCACTTGTGTAAATATGTTTCCACTTGAAACTTTAGGCCCATATTAAGTGATTTGGAAAAGAGGGGAAAATTGAGTGATTGGACTTTAGGCCCATATTAAGTGAATAGAACAATATCTTTCTTAGGTTGTAGAGCTGAGACCGAAAGAGATTTCAATCAAGTGCTATTTGGGTTCGGTTTTGACTAAGGACGGCCCAATTTCTGGACCAGTTTGGGTAATGTCATGTTTTTATTGGCTTTTCTTAAAGCCCAAAACTGCAACGTTACCAACGGACAATCAGACAATGTGGACTCATAATTGTATACATTTAGTGAATCTTCTTGGTCCTATATTAGAATTTGGGCAGTGCCTATTATAATAAATACACTAACTACTACACAGTACACATAACGCAAACATATTTTAGTTTTTGAACTCAAATGAGTCAAATCACGATTTCAGCTCAAAAATAAATTGTGTATGTGGTGTGTGCAACAAGCTGTATGAACTTATAATTAACATTAAAAATGTATGTTAAAATATAATTTACTTTCTTTAACTCTAGGGCTTGTTTGGTAATATCACTTGTGTTTTTATTTTCAAAACAGTGTGAAAATAATATTCAAAAAATTAGGATAGAAAACTATTTTCAGGGAGCTCATATTGCAAAAATGTGTGTTTGGTACCATTTTACTAGAGTGACTTTTTTAAGAACTGAAAACACAATTTACGTTTGGGACCATATCACAATTTTGAGGATAAAGTGAATTTTTCTTACGAGTAGAAGTTATTAAAGAAAAAGTGAAATCTCTCTCTTTCTTCACGTCAAAATTCGTCTCTTCTTCTCATCTCCATGTTGCTAACCCCACTTATCTACCAATTTAATAACCCAGAGTTCACAAACAACTATCTAACATAGAAATCATTCCCATCAAAAAAAAAAAAAAAAAAAAAAAACATAGAAATCACATCCACCCAGTTTATAGATCAGCTCCAAAGAGATATATACAAAACACACATTTACAACAAAACCCACATCGAAATTAACCCCAAATCCGAAAATATTCAATTAACCATTACTTACCCAAAATAATTTAGTACCACAACTTTAATGTGGTAAATTGTGAGTAGTGGAAAAAAAATATATTGGATCTTTATAAAAATAACAGACAACTAATCATAATTTGTCACGTAAAATAGTTATTGAAAAGTTAGGTGGTAATTGTTGTGCTCTTAAAATCAAGTATCACTTACATGAAACCTTCAAAATCCCAAGACTAAACAGCAAAGAAAAATACCCGCAAACCCTCTGCCTTTTCCACTCATGACCTCAAGTTTCTTAAGGGTAATCTTAGAGCTTGATTGCACAAAGTATGGGTAATGCTAGAAAAAAAAATTTCACAAATCTGAAATAGCACACAAAAAAAAAAAAAAAAAAAAAAAAAAAAAAAAGCAACAAAAAAAATAAGAAGATAGTTTGAAGACATTTTTTTAGTAATTATAACAAATTAAAACATGGATAGTTATTGTTATTCTTTTTTTTAGAAACAAACTCACACGAGAGAGAATATGGTTTTAATACAAAACAAAATTATTGAATTCCAAAAACAAAAACACCATCTTTCGTGTGCACAAATACAGAGTGAAACAGATTTTAATGAGAGAATTACATGGCCTTGTCATTTTGGAGACACTGGAAAACAAGTGGGATTGGGCAAACTGGATTCTAATATGGTTATAAGGGGGGAAAAATTGAGCTTTGATGGAGAAAGGTTCCGTTCAGGTACAACATGTAGGCATCTATCTCACTTAAGCATTAGGGTCATGA
The DNA here is from genome assembly GCA_032878915.1 of Castanopsis chinensis. NCBI lineage: Eukaryota > Viridiplantae > Streptophyta > Magnoliopsida > Fagales > Fagaceae > Castanopsis > Castanopsis chinensis. Next base: position 6,677,095 of record JAVQMG010000133.1, read on the forward strand.
TCATCATCTCATTTGTTAAGACTGGAATTGATGGGTGAAGATTTGTAGCTGAATTGAATTCGAGGTCAGCTAGGCCTCCAAGAAGTTAGGGAAAGAACAGAGAAGGAAAACAGTGAACATAGAATCAATGGCAATTTTATTATATCTTCCCTTTACAACCTTCTGGTCTTTTATACACTTGACCCAGGCCTGCCTTTCTAAACCCTGTCTGGTACTCCCACAACTAAGCCCAACCAGCTAAGCCCAACTCCCTAACTAACTTCTTACTAACTGACTTGCCACCCTGTCACAACCACCCAGCCCAGCCACTTATTCTCACTAACTTGTATATAACAATCTCAATACACTATACAATATCAATACTGAACCACTAATACAATTGCATTACCAATATACAACAACCCCCAAATATCCCTAACATCATTGAAGCCATTTAAAAAAAAAAAAAACAAACAAACAAACAAAAAAGGCAATGTTCTAGTTATTAGCCTCAAAACATCACTCAATGCAGAGAAAAATTTCAATCTTGATCACAAGTAAATTCAAAACAAAGGGACTAACTTCGAATTTGAAACAAGAAAAGAGAACCAAAACACCTCAAGCACCTGATATGTCTAAATCTATGTGAGCAACTTAACCGAAGCTCTTAGAGTGAGCCAGCTTTAAAGGCTCTCCCATTTGGGTTGCACATATGGTGTAGCTTCTTGGGCCTTCACAATAAATAATTGCAATAAGTTTTAACCATGGGCTTTTTTAATAGAATGGAATGAAGTAGTTTGCAATTGGTTGTAACCGTTGGGCTTTTTAAATCGAATGAAATAAAGTAATTTGTCATAGGCTTAGCTAATAGTGATGTAAATGAGGTAGAAAATGACATTTTGGGCTTTTGACTTAGTGATAAAATAATGGGATTTTGGCCCAATTTTGTAGTGTAGTATCAAATAATTGTAGATGTCCAAAATGATTTGTAGATGGTATTTTCGTATTTTTGGTGATTAATTGGGTAATTGAAACCCAATGAGATTAAGACATGTGGTATGTTGAAAAAATTGTCGACAGATTTTTAATGGAAAAATATAGAGAGACATGTAGAGATATTTGTATGGTTTTTATTAATCTAGAGAAAACATGTGATAGTGTTCCTAGATGTTTTATGTGGTAAGTTTTGGAAGAGAAATGAGTTCTTTTAGAAGTAGAGTTAATACCAAATTAAAAATTTGTGTGATTCCTTTAACCTATTGAGTTAAGAGAAATTTTTTATTAGATTAAGACTTGGTTGTTGTGGTAGTAGTTGTTGCTCCTTAATTCTTGACTTATAACCTAGTGTCATGACCAGTGTTAAAGAGTTATCAGCTATGCAGTTTTTTCTAGAAGTAGTAGTGATGGCATGGAGTGGAGATAGCCTGCATGGTGCTAAAGTGAAAGGAAGAAAAGTACTGTGGGCTAGTGTGTTTTGTAAAAACTGTGGACTGTGACATTGTAAATTTGTAATTTGCAAGTTTCTTTTTTATATATAACTATATAATATATATTCCCACTTTTCATGAAAAAAAAAAGGAAGAAAATTAGATAAGTAAAAAGTCATACAGACTGCCCCTGCCAGCATTTTTAGACAAGTTTGTTTTAGCATGGCTGTAGCCATATAGGCTTTGATCATCTATATGTAAGACAGTAAGAATTAAAAAGAAAATCTAGTACCATAACTTTTTTCACAACTTTTTTGCCACAATATGGTAGAATGTGAGTGGTGGAGAAAAAATAGTGGGTTGCTGTTTTGTGTGTTTCAAGTTCAAGTGTCGTTGTTTTTAAATTAGTGTTTGGTTTGCTTGTTGGGTTTTAGTTTGTTTTGTAAGTCTGTATTGTAAGTTACTGCTCCCTCAGTTAGCAATGTGAACTCTGTTGTGTTTGTTATCTTTTATTTCAATAAAGCCTTCGTTTATGCACAAAAAAAGAAATAGTGGGTTTATGTGTAAGTGATAGACAACTACCTATGAAGCACCGACGCGGCTGGGAGGGTGCTGCACCGGTGTCCAATGCGGGGTATGGCCACCGATGCCACTGCCCGTGCATAGATGCCGTGTTCAGAATTTTTTTTTTTTTTTTTGGATTCGCGCCGACTTGACTCCAATTCACACCATCTCGGCTTTGATTCACGCCAAACAAGGCCGATTCGGCCAGAATCGGGTTGTATGGGCCGAATCAGGTAGTATCGACCAAATCAGGTAGTATCGGCCAATGTCCGAAACGGCCAAAAAATGCCGAAATCAGCCCTGAATCTTTTCGGAATAGCCGATGATCATACAATAATCTCATTTTTTAGAGATGATCATGATTGACTTGCTCAGTTGCTCCTCATTTGGTTGCCGAGAAAACTAGGGAAAGGATAAGGAAATAAGAGAATTGAGGATAAACTTGTGCCTACGTAGGAAAGGATAAGCTTTGCAGTTGAGTATAATAACATTTTGTACCATTTTGTTTTATTTGATTTAACATAATTAGATCCAAATATTAAAAAATTTAATATAATGGTGCTATGTAAACTATTTTTAAGAAAATTTTAATAGTAAAAATATATAGAAAATATAAATAAAAATATTTTTAATAATTTTTTAATCACCGCACCCCGCCGCACCCACACCCTATTTTTTCAAAAATTGCTAAGTCCCGCACCCGCACCCGCACCCACACCCGAATCCAGAAATACACCCTTGCTTCATTGACAACCACTCTGTTTTGTCAAAATTGTGGCAAAAAATTGTGAAAAAGTGTGTGATCCTATAACTATTCGTAATTAATTGACAATCTTGGCAATTGTAGAATGTCTCTATTTTCTTGTGAGAGTAAGTAATCTTTGCACACTCACTGACCCTCTCGATCTCTCACGCAAAAAAATAGTTGAGCAAGCTAGAATTATTAGTCGATCTCTCACGCATTTTGTATTTCCCTCTTTCAATCTTCTTCCTTTCTTTTTTTTTTTTTTCCCGAGCATAGTTTCATAGATTTCTTCTAGTCAATATTCATAGCATTTACTTTGATCTAATCTAGTTTCATTTCAATTAATAATGCTATGTCAATTAAATAGCCTAATAAACCTTTTAAAAAGAGTACAATAAATTTACGAAATCTAAGAATCACATCAACTAAGTCTAAAAATAAAATAGAAATGCTACATCCACAACATTTTCACAACAAATCATAAGTGGTTAGTTGTTATTGGTTCAAATTTGAACCTAATATTAAGATTACTTTTTTGCCCTAACAATAACAACCAGTAACAAACTGCCATTTAGGATTTGTTGTAAAAATAATGTGAAAATGTTGTGGACATATCATTTTTCAAAATAAAAAGAAAATAAGTTTTTTTAATCTTTTCAAGATTTTCTGGACATGAACAAACCATTGTTCTCTCCCAAAATCTTTTCTACAAACCCATTACATTACATAATTAACGAATACAAAGAAATCAAGATCGCCAATATTAACGTTGAAAAAACAACTCAAAAAACTAGCGGACAGGTTAACTCTAGGCTCAAACAACAATTTCCCAAGAATATTCTAATTACTCAATTGACACATTAACAAAACCAAAAAAATCTCTCTCTCTCTCTCTCTCTCTCACACAATCACGCCACCATTAATAGACCCATTAAGCTGTTACAAAAGATTAAAACCCTCTCCCCATTCTACCATGTCTCTTTTAGAGTATGTTTGGTTGAAATGAAGATAGGAGAGATGGAAATAAGGGAGAGAATAATTTTCTCCTCAATCTTACTTTTTGTGAATAGGGAGTTTTCTCTCCAAATTAGGAGTGGCAAAATCTAACACGACCCATGAACCTAACACAACTAACCTAATTTGTGGGTTGAGACTAAACAGGTTTGAGTCATATTCAGGTCAACACGGTTAACCTGTTTAATTAACGAGTCGTGTTCGTGCTCAACATGCGAACTTGTTTAACCCGTTTAGCTTATAAAGGTATTAGTTTTTGTTATTACTGCTTAATTTATGGTTGAAATTATATGTTTATTACTATATTTATAATTGTAATTGTATTTTAATTTTAGATATATGGGAATTAATAACAATTTATTCAAGTCAGGTATGACCTATTAATTAAACAGGTTATTAAACGGGTCATTTGTATTGACCTTTACATGACTTGTAAATTAAACTAATTAAATGTGCCGTCTCGGGTTGACTTATTCAATAAATAAATTGTGTTAGGATTGATGATTCTTGACATGTTTCTAAACAAGTCAGGTTCGAGTCAACCTATATAGCTAAATACTCATAGCTTGACACGTCATGAACTTGACCATGAACATGAATTGCCACCCCTACTCCAAATTGTGGAGAAAGTGGGTCTAAGATGAGAAATTACTCATACGCCACTCTCCTCCTTACACGTTGTTTTTTTTTCTTTTTCCTTTTTTTCCTTTTTTTTTTTTTTTTTGTCTTTTTCAAGCTTTAAACATTCAACTTTTTTAAAAATGCTTTTTCTTTCTTATAAGCTATTTTTTTATATATATATATAATAAGAGTATGAGAGTAAATTTATGCGAACACTATTTCTATCTTCTTAATTTTCTTCTTAATCAAACAAAAAAGTTTTTCCACCCCAATCAAACACATATGAAGGAAAACTAACATCTTTTCTATTCTCTCACTTTTCCATCCCTAGAATTTTCTATCCCCCCATTTTTTTTCATTATTGTCAATAGACTCAAGTAGCACTGGCCAAGCGGCCAAATAAAGAAGGTCACACTTCACTATTCAATGATCCTCCATCACCACCACCATCATTAGGTTCATTGATTTATTTAGGAGTCTTGATTTAGAAAAGATTTGGGTTTTAGTTGTAGCATTATTACAAACTAGCATGTAACTTTATGCAAACGCATGGATGCATTTAAAATTAAACAAAATTTTTATAATAAAAATATAAATAATTAGTCAAATTATTTTTTTTTAAAGCATGTAACACATGCTTTCACACATACATATAGACATATTTAAAATTAAACACAATTTTTATCATAAAATATAGATAATTAGTCAAATTATTTTTTAAAAGTAAATGTAATTAGTCGTGTGGGGACAGAAGCGTCAAGACGCTTATGTGGGCCTTGGGCCTGGTCCGAGGACATCGGTTCGCCCAAGATGCCACGAGGAGGGGATGAGATCACCAAAACGTACCGATCAGGTCGTAGCCCACTTAGTCTGAGGAGAATGTGTCCTTTTTACGTCTAAGAGGGAGCTCTTGAAGCCCAACGAGCCGTACTGGGGCGCCGAGGAGGAGGACAAGATGGGAGTGCTCTGCATAAAGCTGGTACCACTGCATTAATTGCCCCACACCTACCCGCCTGGCCGCATTAATGGAGAAGTGACCTCCGACGGGACTGTGGACAGCCTTATGGCCACAATGGGAGATTTCCAAGGAGCCAATGGATGGAAAAGGGATCTGTATTTTATGGCTTCGTGAACAGGAACAGAAAAGGGGGAGTATAAATAGGGCAGGAGATACCACTAGAGAGGGACCCGGATTTTCCTACAATGAAGATCCTCTACTCTTCTTGATAGCGGAAGGGAAGGACAGAAGCCCTTCGGCCCACGTTCGAGGAAAGGAAAAATCATTCCGCTAGTCCGTTGCGTACTGATAGTGGACCTAGCCCAAACGCCATTGCTCGCTACTGCCCCAGAAAGCCCAGGCTTCAAGCCCACTCTCTACAAATTCTATTGTGTAGGCCACTTGGGCCGGCCCAGTCACTCAGTTGGGCTTTAGGCTTAATTTGTGTCCTTACAAGTCGTATATTAAAAATTTTACCTAAATTTAATACTACTTATGATAATTTTTTTCCTAATTTTTAATGAGATAGAACGTGTGGTGATTTTTGTTATGTAGCGATTGTTATTTTATTTATTTATTGAGAAACATGTGGTGATTTTTATTGAGTATACATGATTGTTTTTTTTTTTTTAAGTTATAGTTCATTAATATTAGATTCTTAGTATTTTGCACTTATTAACTCACTTGATACAAAGATTAAAAAACTTAAGTAGACACATGGCACAAATTTAAGTGGATGATTATGGTATAGTTTTCACATAAATTTAGACACATGGCACAAAATTGGATTATAATTTCAAATTATAATTCAATTTTCTCTAAACTTTACCTATTAATATATATATATATATATGACTTATAAATTTGATTTTTTTTTTAATTATATGATTATGTTTTTATGGTTTATTATATTGGACTCCTCGTTTTTTGCACTAAATTAATTAATTTGGCACAAAAATTTTAAAATTTAGATTAGATAGGACACAAGACGCAAAATTAAACTTTAATTGAAATTCAATTTTTACACTAAATTAACTCACTTGGCACAAAATTCTAAAATTTAAATTAGATGATACACATTGTGCAAAATTATAGTCTAATTGAATTTCATTTGAAATTTAATTGGATTTTCTCTATACTTTATCTATTATTATATATATAGATTTGTTAAAATTATTATTTTTGGGTTTATATTTTAGAGGAGCTATGGGCTGAAGAAATGAGCCAAATTCTATTCTTGGTTTTGGGTTTTATTTATTTATTTATTTTTATTTTTTCTGAACAAACTTAAGATTTGAGAACTTAAACATGTTTATAATTTTTGCTAAAATTCTAGGGGGACCCACTAAGTAAGTTGTTCTTAACTTTTATAGTTTATTTTGTTAATTACTACTGCTCTTAAGGGAGAGTTTGAAAAGCTAGCAATTTATGCTTTTTACAAATGTACAAATGTGTACAATATTGTATACATTTGTACTCGATACCAAATCATTCTCCATTTCACACATGGAAGAATGGATTCAAGTATGCAATATTGTACGTCTTTGTTTAATCTACAATATAAATCTTACATTTTTAGTACAGTATAAAGTAAGAATTTTTCTCAAAATAAATATTATATATATAAAAATGTATTCGATTCCAAATCATTCTCCGTATCATTTTGAAGTATAATAGAGAAAATTAACTATACATTTAAGATTTTATTTCTTAAATCTAAAAAAAATACATGAGATCACACATGGAGGAATGGATTTAAGTATGCATCAATGATTTATGTTAGAAATACTGAATCAATAGTACTGTATTTCTCAAGAGATAAAATAAACATGAGTGTCTTTATATAGAAAACAGAGTGTGTAGTACAAGTATGTGTACTATATAAGTAAACAAGGTGGGACTAAGGCCCACAGCCTATTACACGTCAACATCCCCCCTCAAACTCAAGGGGTGTGTGTGTGACCAACTTGAGGTTGTCAACCAAAGCACGAAGGCATCTCTTAGGATGTGACTTGGTGAAGATATCTGCAAGTTGATCCTTAGAGAAGACTGAGAACAGCTTGAGAGCATCATGGAAAAGGTGATAACTGAAAAAAATGACAATCGATCTTAATGTGTTTAGTCCGTTCATGGAAGATATTGTTATGAGCAATATGAATGACACTCTGGTTGTCACAATAAAAAGGAGTAGTAGAAGATGTAGACACACCTAAATCTTTAAGAAGCCAAAGGAGCTCAGATGTGGTGTCAGCAAGGGTACGATATTCTACTTCAGTACTGGAGCAGGCCACAACAGTTTGTTTCTTGTTTCACCAAGAAATCAGAGAAGAACCAAGAAGAAAGAAATAACCAGTAGGACTGTCCACGTGGCCCTGCAACCCACTCAACCCAGCCAACCCGCCTGCGTCTGACCGGCTGCCACTCGATCCGGTGACTCTGGCGGTCGAACACAGGTTTCAAACTTACTAACCCAACCCCACGTAGTCGGTTATAGGTTTTTCATTTCAAAACCCATGACACCTGACCCAAACCAAATCTTTTATCCTTTCCGGTGAGATTTCTTCTAGATCCGACGAGATCTAGTCCATATCCTTCAAGATTCGGCAAGATCTTGCCGTTATTAGACGAAATTTGGGCTAGATCTCTACGGATCTGACCAGATTTTGGCACCAGTGATAAAACCCAAGACCGACCTGAATCAACCTAAAACCGATAAGGCCCAAAACCAAAAAATCTGACCAGATCTTTGGGTTGATTTCGGGTTAATATTTCATCCACCCGCCTCAATCAGGTCCAGTTCGAGTTGGGCACAAACCCAACCTGACCCAGCCCGACCTGTGGACAGCTCTAATACCTAGTGGTTGACCTTCGATTAGTGGAATATCTTGCCCAATTAGCTTCAGGGGATGTACAGCGAATAATAGAAGACTGGGCAGAGTTGAAAAGGCCATGAAAGAGAGTGCCTTTCAAGTATCGAAGAAAGTGCAGAACAGCAGCATAGTGAGTCAGTCGTGGAGTAGATGGATACTGGCTCAACTGGTGAACAGTATAGGAAATTTCTGGATGAGTAACAATGAGATAAATTAGGCTTCCAACCAATCGTCTGTAAAGAGAGGGATTAGACAATGGTTTCCTTCCACCCCTCCCAGGAGTCAGATGCGCATTAAGTTCAACTGGAGTGTCAACAGTCTTGCTATCAGTGAGTCCAGTGTGAGACAAAAGTTTAGAAGCATACTTGGCTTGAGGTAATATAAAGACCATCTTTGGAATGAGTGATTTCAAGACCCAATAAGTAGTTGAGATGTCCAAAATTTTTAATTTCAAACTGCTGTCTGAGAAAATCCTCAAGTTCTTGAATACCACTAAGTTCATCATTAGTTATGATCATATCATTCACATATAGGAGAATAAAAAATAGTGCCTTGTTGATGTAACGAAGAAATAAGACAGAATTATAAGGACTGGCAGTGTAACCCAAGCAAAAGATGGTAGAGTTGAACTTAGTAAACCAAGTTCGTGGAGCTTGTTTAAGGTCATAAAGTGCACGTCTAAGGTGATAAACCTTGTTTGATTCAACAAAGAGACCAGGAGAAGGTTGCTTATAAATATCTTCACTTAAATCCTCATTAAGGAAGGCATTTTTGACATCCATCTGAAAAAGGTTTCATTTACTGGAAGCAGCAACAACTAAGAGAGTACAAACATATAAGATATAAGTAACAAGACCCATATTCCTATGTAAAACCTTTTGCAATAAGACAAGCATTATAGCGCTCAATGGACCCATTAAAGCAAATATTGATCTTGTAGATCCACTTACAATCAACCACAGAATGTCCACAAAGGAAAGTAACCAAATCCCAAGTATAGTTTTTAGATAATGCATCAAGTTCTTCTTTCATTGCAATTTGCTATAAAGGGTCATTGGAGACCCCATGATAGGTGAAAGGCTCGTGTGGTGTAGCAAAGGAAGTGTAACAATGAAAGTCAAGTAAATGTGCAGAAATGGATCTTACCCGAGTTGAATGATGAGGTAAAATGTCTTGTGGAAGATCTTACGGCGGAGTAGTAGCAAGGGGCCTAGGCTTAAAGTGGGGTAGCTCGTCATCAACTTGTTCATCTTCTACCTATTCATTTAAGGGTGATCCAAGAAAGCATAAAAAATATCTGGTGGTTGGATAAAGAATTCCAAAAGAGGATCGAGAGTATTTATAGAAGGAAGATGTGACTCGTCTGAAAATATTTCTAAAATAGAGGAGGAAGTCAAGGAAGAACAGAAGTGAAAGAGTTCAACAATAGAGCGGTGTTCCCAAAAGACAACATTTTGGGAAACACAAAGATGATGAGAGACAACATTATAACACTGATAACCCTTTTAAGTTTCTCCATAGCCAAGGAAACAAAAAAGTCAGGATCGAGACTCAAGTTTCTTGTGCTCATGAGGCTGAAGAAGAACGCTATGAGTAGAACCGAAGGAGCGTAGGTGATCATAGTCAGGGGATGACCCAAAAAGGTGCTCATATGGAGTTTGATTATGGATGACAATTCTTGGAATGCGATTAATAGCATGAAGAGTGGCTTCACCCCAAAATGGGGTAGGAATTTTGGTAGAGAGAAGAAGAGCACGAGCAGTGTCAAGAATATGGAAAAATTTTCATTTGGCTCTACCATTTTGCTAAGAGGTACTTAGACAAGTTATGCGATGTATAGTGTTATAGGAATGCAAAAGAGCTTGAAAAGCATATAGAGTATATTAAAGAGCATTATCAGATCGAAAAATTTTGATACGTTTGAAAAATTGTGTTTCAACCATTTTTGCAAAATTTTGTAGATTGGTAGTAATTCAGAATGAGATTTCATAGGAAAAATCCAACTATAACAAGAATAATCATCAATAAAGACAACAAAACATCGAGATCTACCAATACTAGTAACAGGAGAAGTTCTCCAAACATTAGAATGAATTAACTTAAAAATAAAAATCGAGATCCACCAATACTAGTAACAAGAGAAGGTCCCTAAACATCAGAATGAATTAACTCAAAAATACTATTAGAGATAGATTCACTATTATTGAAAGGCAAAGCTGACTATTTTTCCAATTGGCATGAAGAACAATCATAATTTTCTTTAAATATAGAACTTGACAAGCCCCTAGGAGGTAACTGTTGTACCCGAGAAAAGGGTGCATGACTAAGACGAGAATGCCAAAGTGCGAAAGAAGGTAAGGAAGAAACCGCACGGCTGCAGCAGCAACAGAAACAGGGGCAACATGTGGAAGATGAAGGTTGTCCATGGGAAACATACGCCTAGTTCTAGGATCAACCTCAATCTCCTGCCCAATCGTTAGATCTTGCATAGTACACTTAAAATAGTAAAACATAAGGTGATAACCTAGTTCAGCTAATTGTCCCATAGAGCATAAATTATAGGATATGTCAGGTATATGGAAAACCTTAGAAACTGGAAGGTTGGAGGTCGGAACAAAACCGAGAATATTGCCATGCATGGTGGAAGCATCAGCTATACAAATATTAAGAGGATGTCTTGCAGATTCAAGTTTGGAAAATAAGGACGAGTGAGATGTCATGTGATTGCAACAAACAGAATCAAAAAGCCAAAAGTGAGACTTACCAGGTAAAATTGAGAGAGTAGTGGACAGAGATGTATTACTAGTCATACGAATAGCTTGACTATGATGTCCTGTAGTTCAATGGAGGAGAGGTTGATAGTGGATCCACAAGACTACAACTCAACTGAGATAGAAGACATTGGTGGAATAGACTCAGTTTTAGCAACAGTAGCAGTAGATTTATTGCAACGGTAACAAGTCTTAATAATGTGGCCAGGAAGCTTCCAACGATTGCCAGAGCTAAAGGCATCAAACCCTGATTGTGGATATATCTTTTGGCCAACATATCCCATGTAGATTTTGCAACATCAAAGCTACCCAACAGATTGAAGATGGAGGAAATGGAAGTGTTTTGAATGCAAGTGAGGATCATATGGTTGTGATTATCCCATTCAACCATACGACTGATGAAGGCAGTATCTTTTTCAACTGTCCCTTTGATAGGAATAGTGATTGTACCAGTAAAATATTGCTAGAGCATGCGACCCTTAAGAAAACTGCGCATAGCTTGAGACCAAGATAAATAATTCTTATCCCCCTCCAATATAGATTTAATGGGGCTAGGAAGAAAAATATCTTTTTTATCCATTTAGAGACACAATATGCAAAAATAGACTACAAAAATGAAATCTATGCGAAGAACTAGATAAGGAGAACCTGGACTGTAAAAGTCAACTCCGGACGAAAAGTCAACGGTCAAAGTTAACTCTCAATCAAAATCAACGGCGTGGTCAACGGTCAATAGAGATGATGTTATCAAGATGATGTAAGCGGCTGATGTGGTAGTTGACGTAAGCAAATGACTCAATGCTGACGTAAGCTAAGGCTGGCGTGTCACTGATGAGATCGCGGGTGGTGTCAGCCTAAAGAAGTTGACAGCATGTGGGGCAGGTGACCTTCGACGCAAATTGCTTGGGTGGCATGTAAGGGTGCGTAAGGACTTCAATGGCTGCAACACTTCTGTGAATGAGTAGATTGGTGCAAGATGATCATAGTGGCACCCACAAAAAATTAATCCGAGCAAGATTCATGGCGGTGATGAATGGAACAATGGTCTTTGTGGTGTGGGACTCCTCAACGACGATGGTTGCAAGTCCGGAACCCAAGGACGACGACTAAGGGACAATGTCAGAGTAGTGGCTCTTATACCATATTAGAAATACTGAATGAATCGTATTGTATTTCTTAAAAGATAAAATATACATGGGTGCCTTTATATAGAAAGCAAAGTGTGCAGTACAAATATGTAGGCTATATAAGTAAATAAGGCGAACCTAAGGCCCACAGCCTATAACGCGTTAACAATTTGATTATTTGATCTTTGGAGGATGGTCTTAGAACCCACGAAAGAAAATTGAGCTGATAATGGTTGATTGCTATTAGGACATATGTGATTTATGTTAGGAACATATGTCATTGTAAGATTGGCTAATCCATTGACAAAACGCACTTTACTTGTAATTAGGTAGATTTAGGATGTGTTTAATATTTCAAAGGTTTCAAGTTTAAGTGTTAAAGCCATGAAAATCTATCCAAGATTCAAGTGAAGAAGTGATGAATTTTAAAGCTTAATAACTAGTATCTATCGAGGTTTAAAAAACTGTTTTAGCTTGATACTCAACAGCTCTCGACAGATGAGCTATCTATCGAGATTTATGAAAATCATATTTTCAATTCTGATTTCACTCCAATCCGGGAATATGTGTTTGAGCTTTTTTTTCTCACAACCCTAAACATATATAAACATATATAAGAATTGTTTTGATTGTCGTCACAACTGATGCAACTAAATGAAAAGGTTTCTCACAAGCATATTGTGAACTAGAGACATATGTCCTAGTTCATCATCTTTTTCAAGGAGCTGCTGCGTTTGTACGCCGTAAGGTTTTGTAACCAATGAGTTTCGTGATTTTTATTGTGTGATGAAATGAAGAAATTTGCAACCAACATCCTTCTCAAGTTGGTGGTTAGTCATGTACTTGGATCCAAGCATCAATTGGTTAGTCACGTAATGGGAGCCACGCATTAAAAGGAGATATTGTCACTACAGAACAAGTCCAATTAGGTATTGGGGTAAGGGTTCAACTGTAGGTTGGTATAAGGTATTAAGATTCCTTTACTTGTAACCGCTTGATGTGATAATAGTGGATTCTCGGGAGTGGTGATCTTAAAATCACACAGTGGTGGTTCAAAGCAGTGTTATGAATACCATTACATTCTAGCCGGGATGGCTAGAAAATTTCGTATCGGTCACTTGACCGGTACGAATCACCCTCTCATTCCACCTCGGCCTAAATTCCACTTCATTTCAGTCCGTTTCAGTCATTCCGGCTTGTTTCGATGAATTTCAGCTAGAGCATTAATTTCGGCTGGTATTGATATAACACAGTGTTTACCTTACTTTCGGTCCTTTACAAGTTGAATGGCTCGCGTAATCGTCCCCTTCCAGCAGTTCTCCAACACGTCGACGGTTGCCAGAAACCTAACACGTGACTAAGTGTTGGAAATGACAAAGGGACTTGACAAAAACTTTATTTCTTTGAGCCCACATGTAATATATAAATAAAAAATATTTTAATATTTAACTTGAGCCTTTATTTGTGGTTTTTTAATAGCAATTTTTTTGAGAATATTTTAATAGTAAAATTGTTTTAATAGTATTTTTATAATTATTTTCTAGATATTTAGACTTGAAATTGATAAATTAGTTGAAATATGGACTTATAGTTTTAAGACTTTCAATAAATTATATGGATTTTGACCAAATAATATATAAGGAAATATATATATATTAAATTATAAATAAATAAAAAAAGGTAACTTCGAAATTGTATGCTGAAACAACTCGGTACCAACCTGATACCGAAATATTCCATTCCAATGGTCAAACTGAAATGAGCACTAAAACTGTATTCATAACATTGGTTCAAAGTTCATAACCATTTCACCAATAAATTAATGCAAGTGAATATTTTAAGTTTCACTTTTGAAAAATGTAGACACTTCTACAACGATTCCTTCCTCTCTCACATAATTTAATAAATAAAATTTACCATTATGTAGTAATAGAAAGTAATACTATATTTTTGGAATACTAAATAAATAAATTCAAGAAAATTCTTCTTTTACATTGTACGTACAATATGTTTATATTGTAGAAAGAGCAAAATATGTACAATATTTATTACTTTTTGCAAATGTATATAACATTTGTCACTTTTTGTGTGACTACGATGTATATCTAAATTTACATTGCAAATATAATGTAAACATATAACTGTCCTAAATTTAATTAATGTAATCTACTTATCTTTATTTTGGATGCAAGACAACGAGACGGATACAAGAAGTTGTGAAAGATCCTATGTCATAAATGAAGAGGAGCACAATTTTTGTTCAGAAGAGGAGCAAAGTTTGAACTTGGATAAAGTTGGGCCATTGAAAACTAAATTCATCACTGCCCAAGACTATTTGCAACCCCACAACTTTAACTATGAGCCAAAATCGCGATCAACAACAAACACCCAGACCCCCTTAAGGCCAAGGGTGGAAGACATATAATCTTTTGAAACCCTCTTATAGTACTGTGTAAAAATAAATCGGGCTTCTACAAAATGTAATAATAGGCCCCTCCAAAAAAATTTATAAAGCCTTCATGCTGTCAATGGAAGAGGATTAGTCTAGCATAGTTGCATAGACCACTTAATACATGAGGCAAGACTACTCTTAACTCAGTTTAAATCATATCATACTAAAAGAAGAGATAACCAAGCAGCCCACCTACTTGCATGACATGTCAAGAACATGGAGTTTTTAAACTATTGGATAGAAGATAGTCCCTGGTTTTAGAGTTCCAATTAGCTATAGATGTTCATCATCTTCATAGTTCATGCTAATTTTTTTATTGTTGTTTTGCTCTTTTTTTTTTTTAATGAAATCTTGTGACTTCCCTTTAAAAAAAAAAATATTATAGAGGTCAGTCCATTGTTAGTTTTTATGTTTTTTTTCCCCTTTAAAACCTAACAATAATTGCTTCTAGGCATTTACAATTCCAATATATAGTTAGTTTCTTAGAGGGGGCTCCATCCAAACAAAACACACACTTTTACCAAAATCTAATAAATCCCTAGCCTCTAAGTGCCTTTCTTTTTAATTTTTTTAAGAATACAATTAATTGTTTTTCAATTGTAAAATGCAATGAGCATTGCTTGAATTTGTGTGTGTTTCTTTTTCATTCTTAGTCTTCAAATTTCATTTACTTATTTCTCTCATCATCATTTTTTTCACAAAATTTTATATTTTTCTCATATCACCAATTTGTTTTCCGCATAGTAATATTTTTTTTTTCTCTCATTATATCATCATAGTTATAGTTATATTTTAATAATAAAATGTAGTTATGAGTTATGAGTTGTGACCAACGTATAAATAGATATGATTTGTCCCTCACCCCCAAGTGAAAATATCGAGTTACTATATTTTTGGAATACTAAATAAATAAAGTTAAGGAAAATTCTTTTTTTACATTGTAGGGTACAGTGTTTTCCATTGTAGAGAGACAAAAAGTGGTAAATGTTATATACATTTGCAAAATCTATGCAATATTTATCACTTTTTGCAAGTGTATAACATTTGTCACTTTTTGTGTGACTACAATGTAAATGTAAGTTTACATTGCAAGTATAATGTAAACATATCAAATTCCTAAATTTAATTAATAAAATCTACTCTCTCTTTTTTTTTGGATGCAAGACAACAAGAAGGATACAAGAAGTTGTGAAAGATCCTATATCATAAATGAAGAGGAGCACAGTTTTTACTCAGAAGAGGAGCAAGGTTTTTGAACTTGGATAAATGTAATTATTGAAAATTTTTGATGGAGCCAAATCACAATGAGGTAAATTATTTGTTTATAAAATGCATAGCCCTAACTGTTGCCAAAGCACGAGGGGTTAGTGAAACTATTTTATTCTTATCCTCGATTGGAAACATATGAGATTTGTAAAATGTATAAATTACTGTGACCGGTACAATAATTGGATTGTTTGAATACTAAGCTATCTTAAAAAAATTCTCATATCACATTGAAGTGTCTCTCTTTCTACTTTTTCCATTGCTAAAAGTGACATTATTCCCCAAATGCACTGTACACCACTTTCATAAAGCAAAAGGATTCCATCCAGAAAATGTTATAGCTTCTTCATATGATATTTCCCTCATGAATGACCATAAAAAACGTGAGTATTGGAAGTTGTGATTGACTGATTTCAACACACAAGTTACGTGAAAGATATCAAAAGGTTTGCAAAGTGCCATTTCTAAACGGAGATTGAACAATGACTGACACTGAAACATTCCATTATAGTGTTGCAAATAGGCCGAAGTTTCTGTCTAGACTCCAGTGAAGTAAACACACACACAAGCTGAGTCCTCGCAAATATTACACCAACATATTCTCATAAAAGATGGTCACATCCAACTAAGACTGTTTGGTACCTCATCTCATATTTTTTGCATGCAGCTGCTTATACCGCAGGCCGAAACTATTTGGTGCCGGTTTTGGGCGCAACTTTATACGGATGCACGTAACGAACCAAACTGAGACGCCACTTTGGGTTGCCAGAACAGCCGTGCGGGCCCTGCCGGGATTGCTGTGTCCATCACCTATGCTGTTTTTACGCTCTTTGCCAAGAGCACCGCGAGCTCAAAAACCGTTATATGGATCCAGTAGGAGGTAAAATAGTTCGTGACTTTTAACATTTTTCGAGCTGCTACACTACATATTGGGCCATAAGTTTACATGCACAACTGAACTAAAAGCTGCTGTACCTAAGAACAATAATTGATAAATAAATAATCTTCAAAATATCATTTAAATAATTATATATCACATAAATTAGAATTTTATAATAAAATTATAAAATAGATGAGAGATATTGTGTCCATGAAGGTAGTATCTTCTTCAGTTGCCGCCTTGACGTGAATAGGGATTGTATCAGTACAATATTACTAAAGCATGCGACCCTTAAGATATCTGTGTACACTGGCGGAGCCAGCATGGGGCGAGGGGGGGCCCCCCCTGACTTTGTAAAAAAATTCCCCTAACTAGTAGTTTTGTAGGGGGCATTTCACTATTTATTTAAGGTGGTTGACACTTTGACCCACCCTTTTGATATGAAAAAGAGAAAAAGCTGGTCCACTCCACCTTTAAAGAAGCAGACCAGAAAGTAAGGAAAAATGTTTTCTTGAAAAGCTAAAGTAAAATAAAAAAATGGTAAAAAATATAAAGAAGGGTTATATTTACAATATTTTTATAATAAGTTATATGTGTAAGATGTAATTGGTTTTAATTTGAACTTGCTATTGAATTTTTTTTTTTTTTTACTAATAAAAACTTATAACAACTTCTTGTTTAAGATTTATTAAAAAAATGTTGTGTACATAGCATATTCCTTATTTTTTTTATCTATTACATTATTCATGGCATTTGTCTTTTTTATCCATATCTCATAAATGACTTGTCCCATAAATAAACAATGAAATGTCATTTAAATTTTTTTTTAACAATATGCAACATTTACTTTTTGTTAAATTTGTTTACAATTGTTTATTTATTTTGTTACTATAATTGATTAATGTATTAATTTTTTTAATACTATCCTTTAATCTTGTCCCCCCTAAACTAAAATCCTGGCTCCACCACTGTCTGTGTATAACTTGAGACCAAGATAAATAATTCTTATTCTGCTCCAATATAGCATTAATAAGGCGAGGAAGAAAAATATCATTTTTATCCATTTAAAGACATAATATGCAAAAATATTCTTCAAAAATTAGACCTACGCAAAAAACTGGGTAACGAAAACTTAGACGGCAAAAGTCACTCACAGAAAAAGTCAACAGATAGTCAAAGTCAAAGTCAATGTCGTAGTCAACAATCAGCAGAGATGACGTCAGTAGAATGACGTAAGCGGTTGACGTGGTAGCTGCCATAAGCAAATAACTCAATTCTAACGTAAGCCACTTCAAGGTCCTTTAACCGTTGCCAAAGAAGATGCTAGAATTGATGGTTGGTGACACTCGGATATGGGTATCCAATGACCACTCAGAAGCTTAGGAAGAATGTTATTTGATAACAACACAAACAATATGCTAATTCCAATTTATTTGATGGCCTTTGTTAACGGGTGCTGCTAATGTTCTTTGATACCAACGCAAACAATATGCTGATTCCAATATTATTTGATGGCTTTTGTTAACGGGTGCTATTCAGCACATGTTAAAATTGATTTTTTTTTTTTTTAATAAAGTATTGTTGCTTTTTGAGAGTAGAAAAAAACTTGGTAAAGTAGCAGTTAAAGCATCAGTGGAGCATAAAAAATCACCCATTTTACAACATAACCGAAATACTCTTTTAAAGTTCTTCTCTCTTCCTTTCCTTTACCAACATTTTCAAATTGGTTTTGTACTTTTTTTTTTTCTTTTCCAGATCTACAAAACATCCACTCAAATGCTCCAAATTTCAAACCCAAGCCAAATTATCAAAGCTTTTGTTAGGTTCTAGGGATTTATGATCTAAATGTATTAGAATTTCAATATATAATGTTAGAATGTATAATGTTAGCAAACCATGATCAAAACTTAGAGTCTAGAATTAGGCTACTCAAAGTGTATTTATTTGTATAGTTGGAATTGAGTGCACTGCAGGATTTATTATGTAAATTTGCAAGGTTTGATCGATCGAAAATTAGACTCGATCGATCGATCGAAGCTCGTGTAGACTATTTTTTTACAGAATTTTTCAACTTAGCCCAAGCCCATTTGACATGTAGGGTTTTATGTTTTACCTTAAGTATAAAAGGAAAAACCCTAACCACGTTTTGAGGTTGTTATTTATGCTGTGTGTGTGAATCTCTTATGAGATCTAGAAGTATTTGCCTTCATTCATACTTAGGATTATCAAGATCAAGATTGATGTTGAGACCTTGGTGATCGTTTCAGTTACTGTATAAAGAACTTCAAGAAATACAAGTGGTGTACTTGTGGATGCTGTGGATCTGAGAAAGAAGTAGTCTGTAAACTCGGAGTTGTCACGTGATCGTGGTAGTAAGTTTTCTACTCGAGGTAGTAATAGGATGTTAATGGTCTAAGTCACTATTGTAAAATTTCAATTCTTTCATAGCGGATCTTGTTTTACTTTGAGGATAGTTAGGTTAAATCCTCCCCAGGTTTTTTACCGGTTTGGTTTTCCTATGTTATCATATTGTGTTTTTTATATTTTCACATTGCTTTGCATGATATGATTTACTTCTGTTAACCTAGATTTGAATAATTTACCTAAGTGAATCACTTGGCTAGATAACTAAGTTAAACAACTTGTGTTTTGAGGGGTCTAAAAATTTACAGCTTTTTCACATTCCAAATTGAACCCAGTCACGAAAACAATGTAGATACAACCAAAAATAGAGGAAGGAAAAAGTAGAAATAAAGGCAGAGAGAAAAAGGGGAGGCCAACAATTCCTAGTGGTGGTGGTAGCGCAGGTGAGCACCACTACCAGAAACGATGGTGGAGCTCAAGGGTTCAGCCATTGCTAAGACAAGAGAGAGAATTTGAGATAGCAGAGAAAAGGAGTGAAACGGATCTGGTTGTGGAGGGTTACAAATCTAGTGGTTGCGGTGGTGGTGGTGTTTTTGTTTCTTGGATTGAAGCATGAGAAAGAATGAGAGAGAAAGGAGTGAGACAAGAAGAAGAAAGAGAAGAGAGTAGTTTCAAATGTAGCAGAGACTAGAGAGAGAAAATTGAGAAGAGTTAAAAGAAGAATAAGGGTATTTTTGTCTTATAAGTAGCAAATTTAACTTTTCAAAAATGTTTTTCTTTTCTCAGTAAAAATAGCTACACATGTAATTTATTTATTATTAATTTCCTTCTTAACGGGTGTTGTCTAGCATCTGTTAACAGGACCCTTATTTGATACCAGCTCGGCAACACTGGGAGTCTAATTTTTTTTTTTGGGAAACCAAAAAGTTGGCTTTTTGTCATCGGCACTTAGGGGCTTTTTTTCCTGGGCTGACATGGCATTGATGACGTCACAGGTGAAGTCAGCCTAGAGTAGTCAACGGAGCATGGGGTGTATGACTTTCGACGCAGATTGCTTGGGTGGTGCGTGAGGGCGCATGAGGTCTCCAATGGTTGTGAGAATTCCACAAATCAGTAGATTGACACAAGACGATCATAGTAGTACCTACAAAAAATTAATAGAAACAAAATTCACGACAGTGATGAATGGAACAATGGTCTTCGTGGTGTGGGAATCCTCAACAGTAGCAGCTACAGGTTCGGAACCCAAGGACGATGACTGAGAGATGACGAAGGTTCAATGACGAGTGGCTGCGGCGGTTGCTATGATGGCGAAAGTGATGTTGAGAATGGAGTAACATCAATAGAGATAAGACTGCTAAGAAAATGTCAGAGTAGTGGCTTTGATTCCATATTAGAAATACTGAATGAATAGTATTGTATTTCTCAAAAGATAAAATATACATGAGTGTCTTTATATATGAGGCAGAGTGTGTAGTACAAGTATGTATACCATACAAATAAACAAGATGGACCCAAAGGCCCACAGCCTATTACACCTCAACAACTTGATTATTTGATCTTTGGAGGATGGTCTTAGAAGTTAGAACCCACGAAAGAAAATTGAGCTGATAATGGTTGATTGGTACTTTCTAGCTATCTCCATTATTTGACTTTTCTCTACCTAAACATCCTTGATGTTGCTTTGCTAAGGGATCGAATGAATTGGATTGAACAGGTCAAAGGGGTTCGTTGCATCTTGGAAATAGTTTTTACAGACTTTAATTTAAAGGGCTTGGGATTTAATTAATATATATCCTTCTAATTAATGTGCCATAGTAATTGGCTTTGTTAATTATTTCATGTAGAGGATCGTTTACTACATGATGCGATGAAATTAATGCGTCTTGATCTATGGAGATTGGAGGAATTTAAAAAATAAAAACAAAACAAAACTTCGGGCTTGGTGGTTCAAAGTTCATAAACATTTCACCAGTAAATATGGAAGTGAATATTTTAGGTTTCACTTTTGAAAAATGTAGATACTTCTACAACGATTCCCTCTTCTCTCACATAATTTAATAAATGAAATTTACCATTATGTATTAATAGATAATAATACTATTTTTTTGGAATACTGAATAAATAAATTCAAGAAAAATTCTTCTTTTACATTGTACGTACAATGTTTTATATTGTAGAGAGAGCAAAATCTGTATAATATTTATCACTTTTTGCTTTTTGTGTGACAACCATGTAAGTCTGAATTTACATTGCAAATATAATGTAAACATACAAAAGTCCTAAATTTAATTAATGAAATCAAGTTTACTTTATTTTGGATGCAAGACAACAAGAAGGATACAAGAAGTTGTGAAAGATCCTATATCATAAATGAAGAGGAGCACGGTTTTTGCTCAGAAGAGGAGCAAAGTTTGAACCTGGATAAAGTTGGGCCATTGCAAACTAAATTCATCACTGCCCAAGACTAATTGCAACCCCATAAAAAGATCCTATATCATAAATGAAGAGGAGCACGGTTTTTGCTCAGAAGAGGAGCAAAGTTTTAACCTGGATAAAGTTGGGTCATTGCAAACTAAATTCATCACTGCCCAAGACTAATTGCAACCCCATAACTTTAACTATGAGCCAGATTCACGTTCAACAACAAAACACCCCCCCCCCCCCCCCCCCCCCTCTTACGGCCAGGGGTGGACGACATATAATCTTTTGAAACCCTCTTATTACTGTATAAAAATAAATTAGGTTTCTACAAAATGTAATGATTGGCCCCTTCAAAAAAATTTATAAGGCCTTCATGTTGTCAATGGAAGAAGATTGGTCTAGCATAGTTACTTAGGCCACTTAATACATGAGGCAAGATTACTTTTAACTCAATTTAAATCATATCATATTAACGCTCTGTTTGTTTCAGCATTAACGTTTTCTAGAAAATTGTTCATTTTCTAGAGAGCATTTTCTGAAAATTATCTCATTTTTTAATGTTTGTTAACAATCTTGAAAATAGACTTGAGAACGTTTTATGGTGTTTGGTATCCACAATTTTTATAACATTTCTTGTATAATTTAAAACATGTATAATATGTGTATTGTGTAAAACCACCCTAATGTGACCAAAATAAATAAATAAATAAATAAACCAAGAATGAATTTAGTTTCCAAACTAAAATTTTGACAACTGATGCTGTCAAAATTAGCTATCAAATTTTCATGATTTCAAATACTCATCTTGTTTATGTATAGGAACCAAGGTAGTCAATATCGTACCGGCCGGTACGTGCCGTACCGGTACGTATACCGGTATCAAAACGTAAATGTTTCATACCGGTTTAAATACCGGGTGTACTGGCCATGTACCGGCCAATTTCTGGCAATACTGGCTGGTACCGGGCGTACCGGACGGTACAGGAAATTTTTTTTTTTTTTTTTTAGTTTTGTAATTTTTGAATTTTTATAAGGGCAGAATGATAACTTATTTGCATTAAATTATTAGTATTATTTGTTTTCCTAGTATGCAATGAACAATTAAGCTTTCTATTTTTTATATTGTGTTTTTTTTTTCTTTTAATAGACGCTAAAGTCTAAAACCATGAATAATTTATTCTAAATTGAGATAATGTTTTATAGTAAACTTTTATATTTATTATAACACACACACACACACAC
Source organism: Castanopsis chinensis (assembly GCA_032878915.1). NCBI lineage: Eukaryota > Viridiplantae > Streptophyta > Magnoliopsida > Fagales > Fagaceae > Castanopsis > Castanopsis chinensis. The sequence continues at coordinate 6,699,838 of JAVQMG010000133.1, forward strand.
ACACATATATATTTATAAATATAAAAAATAACAGTAAACTCGAAACGGTACACCGGTATTGACTAGTACCGAAATATATCGTTCCACTGGTCAAACTAGTATAGCCTCCGGTACAAGATTGAGTCCCTTAATAGGAACAGTAACGTACATAATATATATATACACACATATTAACCATACTTCTCATAATTCAAAATAATCACTATACCCATAAGTTCCATTTTAAATAGTTCAAAATATCACATAGGCTAGATAGTTTTACCAGCAAACTAATCCAGTACAAATAGTTTGATAAATACTAAAAATTGTTATAGAACTATTGAATGATCTATGAGGAGCAAAAAAAAAAAAAACCTTATTAAAGAATGGTGTTATAGAGGGGAGAAGAAATAGGGAGAAGAAAAAGAAGAGAGGCAGATAGAGAGAGAAATATGGGGGAAGAGAAGAGGCCAGAGAGGGTGATAGTGAGGGTGTGAGAAGAGAGAAAAAAAGAAAAAACAAAGAGAAGAGAAGAAGTGAGAGAGTTTATTGTGAGAAAAGCTGAATGAGAAAAAGAAAATATTGTTTCTTGAATCAGAAGAATATAAAAATTATAAGAGTTATGGGCCGCATGGAAGAGAGATTGTTTTCCAATTTTTTTTTTTTTTTTTAAAACAACCTATAGAAAATAAGCTTTATTTTTATAAGAGTTTTCTGTTGACTAAAGATAGTTTTCTGTTGACCAATTTTTTTTTTTTTTTATGTTACCAAATACTGGAAAATGTGAAAAACTATCTTTATAGAAGGTTTTTCAGCGAAACAAATAGAGCATTACAGAAAAGATAACTAAGCGGCCCACCTACTTGCATGACATGCCAAGAACATGGAGTTTTTAAACTATTGGATAGAAGATAGTCCTTGGTTTTAGGGTTCCAATTAGCTATGGATGTTCATCTTCTTCATAGTTCATGCTAATTTTTTTAATGTTGTTTTGCTCTATTTTTGAATAATGAAATCTTATGACTTTCCTTTAAAAAATATATATATCATAGAGGTCAATCCATTGTTATCTTTTATGTTTTTTTCCCTTTAAAATCTAACAATGATTGCATTTAGCCATTTATAATTCCAATATTTAGTTAGTTTCTCAAAGGGGACTCCGTCCAAACAAAACACACTTTTACTAAAATCTAATAAATCCCTAGCCTCCAAGTGCCTTTCATTTTAATTTTTTTAAAGAATACAATTTGTTTTCAATTGGAAAATGCAATGAGCATTGCTTGAATTTGTGTGTTTCTTTTTCTTAGTCTTCAAATTTCATTTATTTATTTCTCTCATCATCATTTTTTTCACAAAATTTTATATTTTTCTTATATCACCAATTTTTTTTCCTCATAATAATATTTTTTCTCTCATTATCATCATAGTTATAGTTATATTTTAATAATAAAATATAGTTATGAGTTACGACTAACGTATAAATAGATATGATTCACCCCCCACCCCCAAGTGAAAATATCGGGTTACTATATTTTTGGAATACTAAATAAATAAATTTAAGGAAAATTCTTCTTTTACATTGTACTGTACAGTGTTTTACATTGTAGAGTAGAGTTGTCCAAACCCGACCGAAGCCCAACAACCTGGCAAAACCACCCAACGCCGACCCAATTCTGGCCCAAACTGAAGGTCCAGTCGATCGGTAGCGGGTTTTTGTTCTAAGAACCGACACCGGCAGGTCGAGTGGTGGGTTTGCTTCTCTAAAACCCGAGCAACCCTAACCCAACTGGAGCTATTGAAAAATCCAGCCAAATCCTACAAAAACAAGCCAAATCTGGCGAGTTCTCGACTAGATCTGGTGGGATTTATCCAAATTTGGCCAAATCCCAGCAATTTTTAGCGAAAAAAATGCAAATTCTGACGGCTTTTTCCAAATTCCAATGAAATTTTCTAGATTCTGGCGACTTTTCCAGATTCTGGCTACTTTTTTTTTTTTTTTTTTTTTTTCCAGATTTTGATGACTTTTTTACTCTGACTAAACCGACTGACCCTCACCCCTCACCCGAAACCGACTCAACCGATTTTTCTAGCAGTTGATTTCAGGTTCCTCCACCCTCCACCCGACGCCAGCGAGTCTAGTCTGGGTTGGGTCCAAAACCGACCCAGCTCGACCCATGGACAAGTCTATTGTAGAGAGACAAAAAGTGGCAAATGTTATATACATTTGCAAAATCTATACAATATTTATCACTTTTTGTAAATGTGTATGGCATTTGTCACTTTTTGTGTGACTACAATGCAAATGTAAGTTTACATGGCAAGTATAATATAAACATATAAAAATCCTAAATTTAATTAATAAAATCTACTTTTCTTTATTTTGGTTGCAAGACAAGAGGAAGGATACAAGAAGTTGTGAAAGATCCTATATCATAAATGAAGAGGAGAACAATTTTTACTCAGAAGAGGAGCAAGGTTTTTGAACTTAGATAAAGTTGGGCCATTGCAAACTAAATTCACCACTGCCCAAGACTCTTTGCAACCCCATAACTTTAACTATGAACCAAAATCATGATCAACAACTAACACCCAAACCCCTTAAGGCCGGGTGTGGAGGCACATATAATCTTTTGAAACTCTCTTATAGTACAGTATAAAAATAAATTTGGCCCCTACCAAAAAATTTTAGAGAGCCTTCATGCTGTTAATGGAATAGGATTGATCTAGCCAGGGATGGATCTATTGTTGGACGTGGGGGGCAGTGGCCCGCCAGATTTTTTTTTAAAATAAAAATTAGTGTGTGTGTGTGTGTGTATATATAATATGTTACTTTTGGCAATTTGTTTCAATAAAATTGCATTTTGCCCCCTCAACAATATTATTGATATTTTTAAAGTTATAAAAAATATTAGCCCAACAACAAAACTTAAGCCCAAATAATTCCCCAAAACAAACACACGCAAGACACACAAAAAAAAAAAAAAAAAAAAAAAAAAAAAACTAACTTACTAAGACTAAGTGAGACCTTAGACCTAGGAGGGGTTGGGCAGTGGCATTGTAGCAGCACAGCAGACAGCAGTAGCAGTGTAGCAAAAGCAGACCACCATCACAACAGACGCGACCACCAGTCCACCGCAGCACTATCTAGTTTTTGGTAATTATATCTAATCTCTCTTTTTTTTGGGTGAAAATATTTATCCCTTTCATTTGTGAATCACTAGTGCTTGGTTAATTAACATAGATTTGATAATGAGTTGTGAAGAAAATTAAAATTTGAAAGAGAGGCAGAGATGAGAGAGCTCCACACAATCCACACTCCACATCTGAAAATAAAAGAGAGAAAGAGACAAGCAGACTCCTTCTTTCTCTCTCTCTTTAATGATGCTAAGGGTTCGTTTGGATACAGCTGAAAATTGAAAACTAAAAATATTGTAGCAAAATAATTTTTAAATGTGTGAATAGTGTCGTGGGACCCATTTTAAATGAAAAAGTAGCTGAAAAGTGCATGAACAGTGCAAAACAGTGCATGAACAGTAACCACACAGTGGATGTACAGTAATTTGTCCCCTGGTTGAAACCTATGCGCAGGAAAAAAAAAAAAGATAAAAAAGGCTGAAAAGCTCAAAATGCAAACATGGACGCAATCATCTCTATCCAAACCAACCCTAAAAGGATTTTTTTTTTTTTAATAATAGTGGTGAGTCTTCTGACTAGCATTGTAACCCATCACCCATGGATATGTGTTGTTCTGTCACTTTTGTGCATTTGACAGTGTTTTTGGCTGTTAGTCTATTAGTGTGTTTTAAAAAATTAAAGAGATTTTTTTTGGAAAAATAATTAAAGAGATTATTTGCTACTTTGAAATTTATTGGTTAGTTGTTGAGCACTTGTGTACATAGTACTTGTCTGTTGTGTGTAATGATGTTATTCATTAAAAGGGATATTGTTGTGACAATTAGTACGGATTCAATTATAGATGATTTCGAAGATGTTAAAAAACAGTGAGATTCATTTTCATAAATGTTGAAACTAAAAAAATGTTTCATTAAAAAGAATGTCACTTCATGGCTTGTGGACTAAAGTGCCAAAGACATAGAGAGAAGAAAAAAAGAGAGGCACGGACACATAAAGCAATATCAAGCAGAGGAGGAATAACATAGGTTTGTATATGGGATTTCATCAGTCTCTTTCTTCTCTAAATCTACCTCTTTCTTATTCTCAAATATGAATTTTTGCTTGGTAATGCAAATAGGATTGGGTTTCATGGGGAGTTACTAACTCCATGCATGAAGCTTTAGTACGAGTCTCTAACTCATAAATCCTATTTGAACATTACCAAATAAAAATTCTCTCATCTTGGCACTATCAAAATCTCTCTCAACTTTTTTAAAAAAATATGAATTTTGTTTAGTAAAACAAATAAGGTTGGGTTTCATAAGGAGTTCCTAACTTCATATATGAAGTTTTAGATACGAGTCTTTGACTCGTAAATCTTATTTGAAAATTACCAAATAAAAATTCTCTCAAGTTGTGGTGTAATGTCTTTTTTAATTGAAAGCCTTGACTCTACCAAATTAATGGAGTCCTTGACTCTACCAAATTAATGGAGTCTTTGACTCTACCTATCAATGGAGTCCTTGACTCTAACAAATTAATGAAGCCCTTGACTCTGCCATTTTAATGGAGTCCTTGACTCTAACAAATAAATGGAGTCCTTGACTCTACCATTTTAATGGAGTCCTTGATTCCACTATCAAATTAATGGAGGCATTAACTCTACCAAATTAATCGTGACTAATTCTTTGGAATTATTAATTCTTTAAACAAGATTAGAGTTAATAATTCTTAAAATAAAATGACCATAAAATTGGGTTGGGGAAATTTTCCAATTCCAAATATGTTCATAATGATTAAATTGCTTCAAAGGAGTTTTCTTTCCCTTAATTAAATTTGGGGCATGATCCTTGAGACTAAAATCAATTATCTCACCCAAATACAAAATTATGTCAATACTTAATTAAACACCAAGTATTGACTTAAAGATCCATTGTAAGTTGGACAAAACCATATTTGAGACTTTAAATCTAAGATCCCAAAAATAAGAACAGCAAATTGGCTTGATCCCCACCAATAGTATGTAGGCAACCTAAATAAATTATTAGGTGTAGCCACAAATAAATAAAAAACACATATCCCCTTAAACATAAAAATAAATAAACTTATGTACAAAGACGACATGGTTGGAATCAAAGGATATTCCCTTGAAACAAGGGATTGTAATTAAGAGATACATTATCTTGTATGAGCACTACTCACATCAATAAAACTCATATGCCAAAAAGCTTATGGGTGAAATTATGTTTGACGAATTTGACTAATTTAACAATTCTTATTAAACATAATTTGACAATATTTGTTAAACATAATTTGACGACGTTTATTAAACATAATTTGATGACGTTTGTTAAACATAAGTTGACAACGTTTGCTAAACATAAGTTGACAATGTTTGTCAAACATAAGTTGAAAATTATTTTTAAACATTGGTTAACAATTTTCGCCAACAATATATATGAAACATTGGAGTTTCATATATATATATATATATATATATATATTTTTGTACTTCTGCCGTTCCTAACTCTAAGTCCTGGCTTCGTCCGTGGGTCTAACATAATTGCATAGGCCACCTAATAAATGAGGCAAGATTACTCTTAACTTAGTTTAAATCATATCACACTAAAAGAGACAATAACAAAGTGGCTCACCTACTTTCATGGCATGTAGGGATGGAACCAGGATTCGAGCCTGGGAGGGGCCAAAGCTTAAAGCAATTTTTTTTTTTTTTTTATGAAAATAAAAACTAACATCTATTTCATATTCTAAAATACTAAATATAAAATAAGTGTTTCTTAAACATTTGATATTATAAAAATGTCGACAAAGTATAACATACAAAATAAGTGTTTCTTAAACATTTCAACACATTTATCAAGAAAAAATCTAAAACCAAAACAATCACAAACAGACAAGCACAAGTTCATATATATTACAAATATTAACCACATCACACTAAGTCACAAAGAAAAAGTTTTTGATAAAACCAAAACAATCAGATTAAAGGCTTTGGTCTCACAAAAAAGTCACTTACCAATGACTAGTCTCACAAATTCACAATCACAATACTCACAAAATAGTCACTACCAAAGACTAGTCTCACCAATTCACTATCACAATTCAGTACTCACGTCCTACTGTCCTAGTGTAATGGTCCCACTTTATGTCTTTATAGATAAAACCAAAAAAAAAAAAAACGAAGTTAGAAACACTAAAACACTAACACAGGTGACTGGTCCACACAAAAAGGCAAAAAGCCACAATTAGTCAATTACAGAGTAGTCAATACAAAGCCACAAACTAGTCTAGGTCCACACATCACAATAGTCCACAAAAAGCCACAACCCACAAACACAACACACCAGTCACCACAATTCATAAAAAAACGTAGAGGGTAGAGGGCTAAGGCAGAGCAATATAGCAAAGACAAAAACAAAAAAAATGAACTTGAGAAAGGAGAGAAATTTCTTAGATTTACCAGACTCGTGTGTGACTGTGATCAAGGATCTGAGGAGCAGCAGCAACAACAACACGCCAACACCGGATCTGATCAGAGGAAAAGAACAGCAGCAGTAGCCAGCAGGATGGAGGCGTTGATGAGGTTGAGTGGAGGAAGAATGAGGTTAGGGTAAAAATTTGGGAATTGTAATTTAGGTTTTCAGTCCATATTTATTTTTTATTTTGTAGTTTTTAGATTGTCAGTTTTTTTTTTTTTTTTTTTTTTTTATGAGAGTTTGCCGGTTTTTTTTTTCAGATTGCATTTGTATACCAGATTTTTTTTTTTTTTTTTTAATTGGGGGGGAAGGGGGGGGCTATTAGGACGAAAATTTAAAATTTCAACACACACACTGCCCTACTGTAGGTCCGTCCCTGATGAATTGCCAAGAACTTGATGTTTCCAAACTATTGGATAGAAGATAGTCCCTGGTTTTAAAGTTTCAATTAGCTATGGATGTTTATCATCTTCACAATTCAAGCTAATTTTTTCACTATTTTTTTGCTCTGTTTTTGTTGTACTCTATTTTTGGATAATGAAATCTTATGACTTTCCTTAAAAAGTGAATATCATAAAGGTCAATCCATTGTTAGTTTTTATGTTCGCACAGTAAATGCTGACATGGCGAATAAAATAATAATAATAAATTTTATTTGTTATTTAATAAATGCCAACTCAGCATAAAGTAATAATCAAAAAAGACATTTTCATGTTTTTTCTAAATTCTTTTAAAATAAAATAAGATAATTAAATTAAAAAAATTTATTTCTTTCATTATTTTTTCTGAAGAACATGTTCATGTTCCTTGTGTTCATCCCCAGAACATGAATCATATTCTTAGATCAATAAGAGTTAAACAAAATTAAATTTTATTAAGCATTTTCTTGGCAATCAAATGGAACAAATTTTCATTTATTACAAACCCAAAAAAATTCACACAATCAGAATAAAAACTTCAACCCAAAACTTCCTTATCAAAAACTGGTTCCCCTAACCCTTCTAAAACATTCTCCAAGCTTCCTCTCTCTTCCAAAACTCAAAGTTTCATCTCTCTCTTCCAAAACATGGAGATCTCTCTCTTCCAAAACATGTTCATGGCCGAAAGTTTCGAGCTCTACCTCCTTGCTCATCGCCACCGCCACCACCACAAATGGTTGTGGTGCTTTTTTTTTCTTTCTCTGACTGATCCATTCTCTTTATCTCTTGATTTTGCTCAAACCCAAACCCAATTGCCTCAAGCTCCTGCCTCAGATCGGTGCTTTGCGCTCTCTCTCTCTCTGCGTGGCTCAGATCAATGTCTTTCTCTCTGGATGGATCTCTCTGTCTCAAACCGATGTCTCTCCCTCCCCGATTCCCTTTTCTGCTCACCCCTCCTTGTTTCCTCCCTTCTCCACAACCTTCCATAGCTTTGATCTGGATTTAGAGAAAGGTTGAGATTGGTGTGGTGGTAGTTGTGAAATAAAAATTGGTGGTGGTGGTCGATGGTTGTGAAGCAGTGGTCGGTTGGGTCTCGTGGTGGGTTGATTTTCATTTTCCCCTCTCTCTTAGCTCTCGATCTCTCTTTCAGCTTTCTTTCAGTTTTCTATCTTTCTCTCTTTTTCCTATATGGGTTTGATTTGGGTTAAAGAGAGAGAATAAGTGGTTAGGTCGGTGGTGATGGTGGAAGTGGTGGTTGCAGATCGGTAGTTAGGTAGTGGAGGGGCTCAAATTGGAGGTGGAGACAAGCGATCGAGGTGGAGGAAGACAGACTCAGCTAGGTGGAGGTGTAGATCAATGGTGTTGGTTAGGTTTTATGGGTCTGGGTGGCGGTGGTCAGCTAGGCTCACAGGTGGTGGGTAGATCTGGATTTTTTGGCCATTGGTAGGGTTTGAAGGTGGTGGATCGGTGGAGGATTTTCTTGGTCTATTGTTGTGTTTGGTTAAGTTTTGATGTTTGGTGTTTTGTTGGTTGGGTCCAGTAGAGATGTTTTAGTGTTTTGGTTGAGATGTTGTGTTTTGGTATTTTGTGATTGTTGGGTTGTGGTCTCATTTAAAGATTACTGTGTGTTTTGCATGTTTGGTTACTAAGAAAATGCAAGAAGAGAAACAAAAATATTGATTTTTATAATTTTCTAGGCAACGAGTTATTTGAGGAAGAACATGAACAATTTTGGGAAAGTGAGGAAGAAAATGAACAATTCTGGGGAAGTGAGGAAGAACATGAATAGTTATGGGAAGAACACAAAGAACATAACAAAGGCATGATCTTCCAACAAAATAATAAAAGGAAAAAATAATGAAAAGAATGGGAGGCAGAGAAATTGAGAAATATTTGGGGAAGAAGAAGAAAATAAAGAAGAGATCTAGGTTACACACTACCTTTCTTTTGTTATGTACTTTTTGATATTTGACTATTTGGCTACTGAGAAAACAATGGGAGAAACTTTTCAATCTGGGTTGGTGTTCTTGTTTAAGAAACTTTTAGATCTTAATTCATGTGAATTTTGGTTTTTAATTCTGTTTTTATTTTTTTATTTAGTTAAAATTAATGAATTAATTTTTTAAATTTATATGCTGATGTGTCATAGGTGATGTAGATTTTTAATAATATTTAAGTCCTCTGTCATCCACCTCAAATATTTTCGTCTGTTAACTGACGAAGAGGACCAAAATAACACGCTTTAATTGATATAGGAACTAAAAGTGGTAAAATTAAAATGTAGGGACCAAAATGGAAAAAAAAAAAAAAAAAAAAAAAAAGCCAAAATGTAGGGACTAAATGTGCATTTACGCCAATTTTATATTTTTCTCATATCATCAATTTGTTTTCCTCATAGTATTATTTTTTCCCCCTCATTACCATCATAGTTACAGATATATTTCAATAATAAAATATAGTTATTATTTATGAGTTGTGACTAACTTATAAATAGATATGATTCGGCCGCGCAGGTGAAAAATCCTAGCTACGCTCTAGATATTGTTGGGAAAAATTCTATATAAGTGGGAATAAATTTCAACAAGCACAGTGGAAGCACAGCCACACAAGAACACAAAAATTTACGTGGAAACTCTTTCTCCTTGAAGGGAAAAACTACGGGACAAACTCCGAATAATTCACTATATTAAATAGAGATTACAACACTTAGAGATACAATTTGAGCAAAGAAAAAACTCTCTTTTTCTTTTCACTCACTGCTCTCTTTGTCAATGTATATCTCTCACAATTTTCTCTTAGTCTCTATATTTTTCTCTTCTCTTTTGCTTGTTCTCACTCACGCAATTCTCCAAGACTGCATTGTCCTCAGTCTCACTCACTGGGACTTCTTTTCTTGCTCACTGGCTGAATGACCTCTCCTTTTATTTCTTCATCTTTTCCTTCTTTCTTCCTTTCACACTCTTGACATCAAATCACAATAAATGCAATTCACTTGCCTTCAACCAATTTCTCTTTTCTTTAGCTCTCCCATAGGCTGAATAGCCTAAGAGCATCTCCAACAGCTTCTCTAAAATTTGGTGCTATTTGAACAGTAGACAGTGATATTTACTTTTTACTTACCTAGTTTTTCAAATACACATACCAACAAATTTTCTATCCTTTCTCCATCTTATTTAAATATTATTTCTTCATTCATTCTTTATTCTTTTTTTAAGCTTCATTTATTCTTCATCCATGCATTCCCAATGGCTATATTTTTCAATGAGAATTGTTGCGTTCATTACATTTTTCACAATACTTTCACAACAAAATCTCATATAAAAAGTTGTTACTAGTTTTAATTTGAACCCACCACTGAAATTATTTTTTTACTCACCAATATTAGCTAATAGTAATCTGTTACTTAAAATTTATTGTGAAAATATTGTGGTAATATTTCTCAATTGTAATTTCTTATTCTTTATATTATTTTCCCTTTCTTTTTTCCATACGTTTTTACTTTTTTTTTTTTCCTTCTTTTCCTTGTTTTTTCTCCTCAACGCACATATACCCACTGTTAACTCAATCCTCCATTCTTATATTCCTTTTCTACTTTAATTCCAGAACATATTCTCCAGCCCTCATTTTTCTACTTTTTCTTATTCTACTTAATTCCATAATTGATCAAACAAGTTGAGGCATATAGAGCTCTGAATTTGCCATCCTCTTCCAGATACATCTTTCCATCTCTAAAATATGGCTGCTCCACAGCTTCCAATCAGGGGAAAGTTTTCCCCTGGAACATGTGGTTGCTTTAATTCCAGAACATATTCTCCAGCTCTCTTTTTTCTACTTTTTCTTTTTCTACTTAATTCCAGAACTGATCAAACAAGTTGAGGCATATAGAGCTCTGAATTTGCCATCCTCTTCCTGATACATCTTTCCATCTCTAAAATATGGCTGCTCCACAGCTTACAACCAAGGGAAAGTGGTCCACCGGAATATTTGGTTGCTTTGAAGACTCCTCCAATTGTAAAGGAATCCTCTGTTGTTGTTGGTGTTGTTTTTTTTTTTTTTTTTTTTTTAATAATATGATCTTGTTTGAACTTATAATTGAGCAACATGCATAAATTGCAAATTTCAATATTGAAGTGTTTCATATAACTCAATTTTTAGTTGATGGTAAAATTAACTGTAATTTTTTGGTTAAAATACTAACAGATGGGTGAAAATCTTTGCTTGTATTTTGTTTAGAATACAATGGGTGGCCTTTGGGGTAGTGGAATCTATTCAGAGTGTTGTTTTACAAGTTCAAATGCTTTCAACATCTCTTTAACAATTTTTTTTTTTTTTTCTCTCTCTCTCCAAAGGCTGGGTTACCTGCGCGTGTCCCTTCCTCACCTTTGCCCGCAATGCTGAGATAGTGGACGAGGGACGAACATGTAAGCAAATTCTATTCATTGTTTTATGATATATATGCATGGGATTATGCCATTATGGGAAAACACTATGGCACACATAGTATACACACACAAAAAACAAGAGAAAACGTAAAGTTACGAACTCAAAGTTCAAAATCATGACTTGTGAGTGTGTGTTATGTGTGAGAAATAAATGGTGCTTTTATATATATATGTGTGTGTACACACTAGTATACGCCATCTCATCAACAAAGAACATTTGTGATTCAAGTTAAAAAGTTTCAGTCTCATGGAATCATGGTCATGGGTATCACGAAATGAATGAGAAGAAAAACTGTATTTTTATTAATTAGAAAGAATGAGTACAGGATTTTGTATATATACATGTATTGAACGAAGAACCAAGTAACTACCTAGCTGCAAAACAGAACTAACTAACTTGAAACTGACTTCACACGTGCTTGCTACAGTAATAGCAACCTCTCTCACGTGTCATCACTTAAGTGTATCAATCTAATTACTAAACTACATGCCGTATATACAGTGAAGCTAATACAAATACACTGCTGTTTTACTGCTCTGCTATGGCTTCATCAATGCTCTTGTTCCCTGCTCTTGCTGTCGATCTGGCTATCTTTATCTTCACTCTGATAATGGGGGTAATTCTATATGCTTATAAATGTTGTTTATTGTCTGCTATATTTTGCATGCAGCTGCTTACACCGCTGGCCAAAACTATTTGGTGCTTTTCACTTTGGTGCCGGTTTTGGGCGCAACTTTATATGCATGCACGTACCGAACCAAACTGAGACGCCACTTTGATTTGCCAGAAGAGCCGTTCGCGCCCTGCGGGGATTGCTGTGTCCATCACCTATGCTGTTTTTGCGCTCTATGCCAAGAGTACCGCGAGCTCAAAAACCGTCATATGGATCCAGTAGGAGGTAAAACAGTTAGTGAATTTAGCATTTTCCTAGCTGCTACACTACATATTGGGCCATAAGTTTACATATATGCACAACTGAACTCAGTGGCGGCGCCACGTTCATGTCAGGGTGTTCCCAGGAACACCCTGACCTGAAATTTTTTTTTATTTTTATATATAATAGTTAAAAAAATTTTATTTGTTTACCCTCTAAAAAAATGTAGGAACACCCTCAATAAAAAATGAGGAACACCCTCAAATAAAAAAATTCTGCTTTTAAGCCGAAAACAAGAAAAGCCCAAAAAAAACATGAACTAAAATTTGAAAAAAAAAAAATAATTGTAACAGGCAAGCCCACCAAGGAAAAAAAAAGCCCAATATACTGAAAACAGAAAGCCACGGATTCTCAAAAAAAAAAAAAATGATCGGTACAAGACTGATCGGTGCAAGCCCAGCAAAGAGCAAACCCATAGATTCTCAACAAATATAAATTACCCATTACCCAATCATATTTTAAACTAAAACAATTCCTAACCTAAGGAAGGCAGCGGCAACGACTCAGCAAGGGCCAAGGAAGGCAGCGATTCTCAAAAAAAAAAAAAGACTCGGCGAGGCAGATTTTGGTCCTTAGCAACACTGCGACAGCGAGATTAGAGATTGACTTGGCCCAGACCGAAGATTGCGAGATCAAACTCACAAATGCACTCCATCTCCTTTTTCTTCTTCTTCACTTCACGCAGTCCTATCTCCCATCTCAGTTCCTAAGCCATCATGCCACATCGCCGCCAGTTGCCTTGCCGCGAATCTGTGGTCGTTCATCACTTCATCGACTCTAGGCTTCATCACAGTACCAGCGGTATCTCTCTCTCTCTCTCTCTCTCTCTGTCTGTCGGTTTAACTTGTGACCACTTTAATAACTCTTAACTTTGTTTACTGCTTTGTTTACTGCTTTTGTTGAACTTTCTTTGCTGCTTTTGTCAAACTACGTGCTATACAGCTGTATTGCTGATTTGTTATACTTTAGTAATTTAAAAAGGTTGAGTTTTATTTGTGGGTCTGCCGATTTTAATAAAAGGAAAAGTAAATTTTGTGGCTGTAATTTCTTTACTGTGCAGTATTTTTTGTTTTTTTAAGAAATGTTTACTGTGTAGTGTTGTGTTGTTGAGTAATGGGTGAATCAATCATCTATGTGTTGTGCAAAGTAAATATTATATAAGATTATAAAAAATTTTGATTATAATGAGAATAATTCTGGGTAACAGGTTGTCATCTTTGTACTCTATCATTCAGCCCAAATATTAGGAAAACGTTTCTTATAGGACCTTTAATCCTTCCTTAACAATTGTACTCCTACCTATACTAAAATTTCCAACTTTTTGGATTATATTGTTTTCTTATGAAGGCCGTGCTATTACCTAATCTATTAAATATCATTATCTATATTTTCACACTAAAAATTTGTGTTTTGGTAAATTTATATCTTTGTGGTGGGGAGTTTAATGAAATTTTTTTAAAATTTTATATTCAATAGTTTTTTGTGCATCGCATAGGTTAGCAACTAGTATATATTATTTTTAATTTTTTTTAAACCCTGAAATACCTTAAAATTGTAAGTTGAAATAGATCGGTATCAAAATATTTTGTTCCACTAAACAAACTGAAACAGGGTTCAAAACGGTATTCATAACATTGCTTTCAAGCAAAAAGAAAAGGCTAAAAAAAATTTAAAAACTAAAATCTAAAAAAGAAAAAAATTGTAACAGAGAATCTGAAGAAGAAAAAAATTTGTAACAGTGTAAGCTTACCCAGGAACACCCTGAAAAAAATTCCTGGAGCCGCCACTGACTGAACTACAAGCTGCTGTCCCTAAGAATAATAATTTATAAATAAATAATCTTCAAAATATCAATTAAATAATTATATATAACATAAATTAGAATTTACCATAAAATTATAAAACAGTTGAGAGATATTATGTACATTTAAAGTTATCTCATATCATGAAAATAATTTATTGTCAATTCATAAGTTTTTAGACGGTGGAGTTGAGTCGTGGATTATGTCATTATCTTGAGACGCTACACAGTCTATGAGATTTTCAGTGTAGTAGATTAACAATATTGTGCATACCACCTCTAAGATACAACAACCCAACCGTCTTGCTAATTATCCTTACAAACCTACACAACTTATAAGATATGAAGCTTCTCAAAATAATAATTTCGTTTTATTTAGAAATATAATATATGAAAAACATATATATTCTCAAAAGAAGTGAAAAATGACAAAGCCAAAGGTTTTTGCAAGTAGCTACTGCCTGCAAGGGTCAAGAGGAAACATTATGCTTTTGACACTTGCTATATCTATATCAAAAAACTCGGTCATAGAATATATTATCCACTGGTCTCTCTCTCTCTCTCTCTCTCTCTCTCTCTCTCTCTCTCTCTACATATATATATATATATAGAGAGAGAGAGAGAGAGAGAGAGAGAGAGAGAGAGTAGAGGGTACTTGCCAATTAAAAATCAGATGAATGTTAGCAATAAAGTTCCCTTTTTATTGCTTTGATCAATTAAATCTTTTTTTTTTTAATAACAAAGACTAATACACACACACAAGGAGTGGGAACCTAGGCTTAAGAACACACAAGCCACAACATACAAAAGTCGATAACTCTTGAATGTTGACCAATTAAATTAATTGTTATGTTTTTGACACTTGCTATATCTATAACAAAAAACTTGCTCATAAAATATTACACACTGGTCTATATCTTCTCTATATAAAAAGATCCAATAACTCTAATTACACTGCTTTTGGTTTATTCAAAGTTTTGTATTTTCTATAACAAGCCAAAAGGTGAGTTTGGGTGATAAAGAAAAAATTTTAATGTTAAATATTAAAAAATATTATGTCCACAACATTTTTACAATAAATATTAAGTGGCAAATTATTATTACTAATATTAGTGGAAAAAAAATTTCAATAGTGAGTTCAAATTAGAATCCTTGATAATTTACCACCTAAAATTTGTTGCAAGAAACTTTAACCACCAAATTCACCTTTAAAACCAACCCAGTAGAAGCAAAAATTTGGTTTTGTCACGTGGTGAGCAAAACTCACCGTTTTGTATTTTGCCTTTTTTTTTTTTTTGTTCTTTCAATCACGCCATTTTGGTTTGTGCTTTTTTTTTTCTTTTGAATATTCATATGAGTTGGCATAGAATTGTTATACTAACACAACAAATTTCACAATATTTTCATAATTATTGAAATGTCAATTTCTTATAGGTTGAATAAAATAATAAAATATGAGACTATGACCAACCACGATCGAAAATAAATGTTTTGTGAAAATGTTGTAGCACTTGTTATTATCACAATATTTTTACAATTGTTGAGATGCCAATTTATTATAGATCAAATAAAAAAAAATGTTAAATCTACAACATTTTCACATTAATTTCATAATAAATTATAAGTGATAAGCTATTATTGATGGTAAAGTAAAAGATTTAATAAGGAAAATATTCAATTAGTTTTAAAGGCTCCAAACTATGGAAAATTTTGCTAATCAATAGGCATTGATTTAGCGAACTCATAATCGTAAAGACATCAAAGAAAGAAAACTAATCTCTATTAAATCACTTAAATCAGTATTTAACAAAATAGAGTCCACAAACGATTTTACAATATTTTTACAACTTATTGATGTGGCATGTTCATACTAGTTCTCATTAGGGTCCACCATTAACATCATTTTTTCATTTACCAATAATCACTCATCACATCAACAGTTTGTAATAAAATTTGTGTTTGTAGCATTATTCAACAAAAATATTTTAATCTTTATAAAAATATTCCAACACAAGCTTTTGATAATAATCAAACATGATCTATTATTCGTTATTTTTAATCTCTTTTTTGTGTTTTTGTTCTTGTGATGGGTGTCCAATATAAAGGTTGGAGAAAAGCCTATGAAACGATAATGAGCCCAAACGGAGCAGCTCCAATTCCTGAACCAGGCATGACTCGTAAATAGGGCTTTCATGCACGGCAGTTCTGCATTCATGATTCATCCCACTTGTGTTAAGTTTGTTATTCGCATGTTCCTTTGATTTTTCTCTTTTGTTCTTCAACGCTTAGTGCGATCTCTCTCTCTCTCTCCACAATTTCATTTGGTGCAAAACATTTTCTGTTTGGTGTTTGGGTTAATTTGTAGTCTTGTACACTCTAAAATAAATGGAATGATTGGTGGTGTGTTAATGTAATTGAGTTTTCTTTCCTTATTTCTTTCTTTTTTGGTTTTTTCTAATCCCATTTTTCAAACCATATATGCTTCTAACTTGAAGACATTTCATCTTATATGTGAGAATAAGTTTGGGGCTGAATATATTCAGCTTTCATTTACTAAATAAATGAGTGAATTGCAAAATACACTCTCATGGTTTGGGGTCGATTGAGTTTTACACTTTAAAATATTAGACTTCACACCCTGAAGTTTTCCTCTGTTTGCAAAAGCAACCCCTGTTAAGTGACACATTGTTATCTGGTGTTTAATTTTTTAGCCACCCAGTAAGCTTAAAACCACACATTTTCACATTGAGAAATGATATGTCAACAACATTTTTACAATATTTTTAAAACAAATCATAAGTGGCAGATTGTTAGTGGATGTTATTGTTGAAGCAAAAAAGTAATCTTAATGTTAGGTTCAAATTTGAACCAGTAACAATTAACTATCTATGATTTATTATGAAAATATTATAAAAATGTTGTGGACGTATCATCTTTCCCATCAAATTAAAATCCACTAAAATAGCCCCACTGGACGACGCCGTTTGGCTGAAATCAAAACTCAAAATAAATGTTCAACCTTGGGCGACGCCATTTCACCAAAATTCAAAACACATTCCCCAAACCACATACCCACCCAGACTTGCTTCCTGCTTCTTGCTTCCTACGTTAGCTCAAACCCAACCCCACAAACCTGCTTTAGCCCTCAGCTCCATCGTTGACAGCTCCAGCTTGACAGTGACCAGATCGCGAGGTTAAGAGAGAGACTTAACCCTTATAACATATGATCACAAAGAACCATACTCCAAACTTGTGCCCCACAAAAACTCAAGTCCCACGAAAAGTCAAAATTTATTAGCACTAAAAATATTTCCAATAATTTATGTAACATTCCCACAAAGCTTGATACTAAATATTGAGGAAACAAAAAAGTACTACAAGATTACTAACAATAATACTTCTAAAAAAAAAAAAAAGATTACTAACAATCACTGGCGGAGCCAGAGGGGGGCGAGGGGGGGCAGGTGCCCCCCCTGACTCCTAAAATTGTTTAGTATTAGCAGTCATGGAGGGAAAAAAAAAAATGAAAAAAATGACTTCTACTTGTTGAAAGTGACCAAATCATTGCTTTTGTCTTGTCCTATATGCAACTTGCACCTATTTTACTATTTTTTATTTTACATCATTATTTATACCATTTTTACTATTTATGATACTTTTTACAGCATTGTATCTTTGAATAATGTTAGAGATACTATAAATTTTACTACTTATGTCTTACAAATTGTCATGTCACCAATCACAAAAAATAATTTCAAACATTTATTCATTATATTTTTTAAGTAACATTAATCACATTTTTACGTCATCATTTTGTAAATTTTTTAGTAGCTATGAATTGATTGTTTTTGTTTATTTATTTTAATAATATGAAATATATTCATATTTGCTTACAATTATTTATTTATTTTGTTATTATTGTTGATTAATGTTCTTTAGATAAATTTCACTTTTAATATCGTCTTTTTATTTTGCCCCTCTAGACTAAAATCCTGGCTCCGCCACTGCTAACAATAATAGGAACAAAAATTTATGAACCCCACAAAAAATAATATAAAAACGACACTTTGAAAAAGGCAAGGAGATTAAAACTGGGTTTGGATCCAGCTTTTACGTTTTGCTTTTACGTTTTGTCATTTTTTTTTTTTTTCAGTTCTACTGGGGGACAAGAGGCAGTGTGCGCACTGTGCGTGCACTGTGCGCACACTATTCATATACTTTTTTAGCAATTTTTTTATTAAAAATGAGTCTCGCAGTACTATTCACACATTAAAAAATTATTTTACTACAATGTTTTCAGTTTCAGTTTTCAGTTTTAGCAAAAATAAGCTCTATCCAAACGGACTTAAATGAATGCCAGAAATTGTAGAGAAAGGAATTGTGCAGTCTGTACCATTTGCCACCCCTGGTATTCATCATCGAATACCCATGATGCATAAGTTGATCAGAGGAGCTCGACCCAGAACATAACTAACCGAAACAAAGTCTTCCCTGTTGATTTTTCTCTTAGTTGCTGACAATTTCAGACTTACTTTTTTTTGTGATCCAAGAAAACCATCAGTGTATTTGTAAAAGAAAGGACCAAAAAGTTGGGAATTTAGAGAGGAAGAGTTCCTCTCTGAACCCGGCTTTTCACTTCATACTCGACCCCCCAAAATCATTAGAACTCTCTTTGGGGTTTGGTATCTCTCTCTCTCTCACCCTTGCGATTTGGTCACTGCCGAGCTGGAGCCTTCAACGATGGAGCTGAGTGCTGAAACAGGGTTGTGGGGCTGGGTTTGAGTTGAAGCGGGTCTGGGTTTGTGAAATTGGGCTTGAGTTTTGAGTTCTAGCGCAACGCATCGTTCTACCATTTATTTTTGGGTTTTGATGTCAGCCAAACGGCATCGTTTAGTAGGTTGTTTTAGGTTGGCTGAGGTGGCAAAAAATTTACACACCAAATGACTTTATGTCACTTAATGGACACGTTGGCAAGTCCACTAACAGAGGGACTGCTTTTGCTAATGGATTGAAACTTTAGGGTGTGAATCCTAATTTTTCAAACTTTATGATGTAAAATTCAAGCAATCTCAAACTTTAAGGGTGTATTTTACAATTTATCCTAAATAAATTGTTGTTTAAGTTTAATGATATTAGAATTTGAGTTGAAAGTTATCAAACACAATTTTATTCACAATTTGTTAAAACATCATTAAAATAAAAAAAGTGTTTGAAGCTCTTTGAGCTTCGGGCTATTCCCATAGATATGTGTTGCCTTCTAGTCCCATACGTACCTACATAGAAGAACCTTTAGAGTGGTTTCAAGATACTTGTTAGGAGTTTTGAATTCAAAATGTCATGTATCACATGAGGTCTTGTGAACAACTAAATAGCTAGACTAACCCTTTGGGGTTGTTAAGATGACAAGTTGTGATTGGAGTAATATTATTTTCATGTAGACCTTTGCCGAGGACGTTTTTGCGACAAGGGCCAAAAATACAAAATTATCTCAAATCTCCCCTTCGGTTTTTTAGAAATGTTTATTTGTGGAGATTCAAGCTCAAAATTCCAAATGTATAATGAACATAAGACTAATGGTATTTTAACAAGAGAGAAATCAAAATGCCATAACTAAAATACAAGAAAATGCAGGAAAAGTACACAAATCTGAAACTTCGACCCACAGTTAGCGAGAAGAAGAAATTGAGAGAGATTGTGAGGAAAAAATGTTCTTTAGAAATGTTTATTTCTACCCCTAAGTTTCAAAATTGTAAGAATGTTAATTAGCTGAATGGGCTTTTGCCCTCAAGTTTCAACTCTAAGGGTAGAACATGAATTAGTTGGTTTTTGAGTAGAAGGGATAGTTTTATATTGAACTTAGGGTGTAGCTAATGACTGGTTTTTTGGTAGTAGAAAAGGGTTTTAATGTTTTATCCCCCATGACACTAATTTGGTGTCTTAGCTTGGGTTGCTTTTGTTTAGAGAAGAGTTTGACATATTTTTAACATGATTTAGGAAATAAAAGGGGTTTGCTCTAATTAGCCGCCTTTGGTCAATCATTTCAGATTATTGGAATACTCACCTAAGTAAGGGCTAGCAGCTGGAGTTGGCCAATGAGAGTCAGCTATGTTTTAAAAGCAAAAATGGCTTAGGGCAAAAATTTTGAGTCACAGACAATCAGGGTGTAAAAGCTCTTTTAGGGTGGAAATTTTAGATACAATACCTCCTCCAAGAGCCTGAGGTGCTACTAGTGTCTTTTGCTCACTTAGTAGCACGCATAGGCTAGCTCATGCAAAAAGTCCGAAAGAAACCGGCCCATATCCTTCAAACCACATTTCCTCAATTTCACCCAATATGTTGCATGGGTTTGGGTCATGGTTAAAGGAATAAAATAAAATATAATACAAAAATTAAGCCCACGAGAAAGTCGAGCTTGTGAAAATGTATGGATATCAACAACCTTTAAATGACTCCACTTTTATTATACATTAATCACAAATATGTCACTACCTCAAAAAATATTCCACTGGGTTCAAAAAATGTTTCACAAAGATATTTCAAAAGTGGGGCATTTTGAGTGATTGGACTCTAGGCCCATATTAAGTGAATGGAGCAACATTTTCCTTAGGTTTAGAGCCGAGACCCAAAGAGATTTCAATCAAATGCCATTAGGTTCGGTTTTCACTAAGGACGGCCCAACTTCAGGACTAGTTTAGGTAATGACATGTTTTTTACTAACATTTCTTAAAGCCCAACACTGCAACGTTGCCATAGTTTTGCTTTCCTCTTTTACCTTAGGACAACCAGACAATTTTATGGACTCAAATTTGTGTACATTTAACGAATTTTCCTGGTCATATATTAGAATGGGTATGGTTAATGGATGTTTTTAGGATATTTGTTAATGGGTTATTTTAGAAAAGTTTTATAATATTTATATGAAAAATATAAAAAAATGTCAAAAAATTAGTTACTTTTTTCTTTTTCAATAAAAAGTTTTTAAAAATATTATATAAACCAATGGCATTAAAAGAATTTAGGCTAAAATATAATTTACTTTCTTTAACTTTTGGACTTGTTTGGTAAAAGTAAAAGTGTGTCTAGTACCCATTTTACTAGGACAAGTTTTATAAGAACTAAAAACAAAAGTTTTGTTTAGGACCACGTTTCAATTTTGAGGATAAAATTTTTTTTTTTTTTATGGCAAAAGTAAAAGTTATTAAAGGAAAGTGAAATCTCTCTCTTTCTTCGTACAAGTCAAGAACCGACGGCAACATCTTTGTCTCTTCTTCTCATCTCTATGTTGCTAACCCCACCCGATTATCTACCAATCTAACAATCCACAATTTGCAAGTAACAGTCCTCACTCCATGGAGATACGCATAACACTTATCTACAACAAAACCCATGTTGAAATTAACCTCAAATTTGAAAATATTCAATTAACTATCACTAACCTGAAACCTCCTAAATCCCAAGACTTAATACCAAAGAAAAATACCCACAAACCTAACCTTCGACTAAGATTAAAATTTTTAAAAATAGGGGAGAGAGAGAGAGAGAGAGAGAGGTGTTTACAATTCTGTTGCCAAACACATGATTTAAAACTGAGAAATACCATTTTTAAGGTTTTAAAAACTGAAAAATTGTTTATAAATTGTGTTACCTACAAGTAAGGGTATGCATGGGTTTGTTGAAAGTTTTTTTAAACCCATCCCAACTGGTGGGTTAAAAAAATCCAATCTAGCTCAACCCATCACAGGGTTCAACCCAATTCACGTGGATTGAGCTGAACCCATGGGTTGGACAATTTTTATAATTACTATTATTATTATTAAATTAAGCATTAGAACAACCCCATTACAAATAAAAGCAAATTTATAACTAAATAATCATGAGCATAACACCAAGCCAATACAAACTAAACATGGAGAACTTAGGATTTGAGTTTTATTTAAGAAGAGAGGCAAAAAAGTAAATAACAACATTGTATAATATATTTTTAAATATTTTTTTTTATTTTTTTAAAAAAAATTCACAGCTCAATCAAACCCACTAACGCCTAAAAACTGACTCAATTCAACAGGTTGGATTGAATCAGATCAGTTTTTGCAGATTAGCTGCACACCCCTACAACAACAACAAACCCCTCACTACTGTTTTGGTTTTCAAAATTTCCAGTAAGGCCCAATTTGTTAATCTATTCTTTATGGAGATTGACTCGAGTAAACTAAGGCTAGTGTACCAAATCCAAATCGGTTGAACTGGACCAGACTTAAGTGACTAGGTTTAGTAGGGGCCTTGTGGCACTTTCGTAATATTGATGTCACAAATTTTAGTTACTAATAACCTATGAATTAAAACTGGAAAGACAATGATAATGATGATTATCCTTGGCATGGGCACACCCATTAATTAGATTGTTTAAGCTTACAAATCAAACGTAATCAAATTTGTTGGATAACGTGTAATCCAATATTTTTGGAAACATTCAAGTTTTTTCGTGAATCTCAAAATGAATTATTTTTCTAAATTCAATAAAGAGGAATGTGCATTATATAGTCTCTTTTATAAGAAGAACAAGGGTTTAAATTATCCTCTCTCAAGTCTCATTTTGTCTAACAATTGAAGTAAATACTTTATTAAGGAAAGAAATCAACTAATAGAATATATTTCATTATACATAAATGTTCTAAAATATGTCTCTTAATTTTGAAATGTCTCTCTTAATTTTGGTAGATTTATTTGTCAAAAATTATGTCCATTCAAAAAGATCTATATTATCTTCATTTCAATTTTCTTGAGATTTTCATAATATTGTTCTCTAAATGAAATAACTCTTCTTATCTTTATGTTGAAAATATCAGTATATGTCCAACTTTTTATTTCATTATTGCATCTTTTGATTATATATTTTCCTAATAAGTCAAACTCAATATTCTTTTATGATTTATAATTTAGGTATTTATTTGAATATTGACTCAATTTATTAATATGTTGTAACTTAAAAATTCAATCATTATAATTATAATTTTTTGTTAGCACTTAATTGACACCTCAAACGACACATTGACAAGATGACTTAAATCCAAATTATATGTAATTGTTAGGGCTATAGATCTACATTTTGAAAATTTAGGGGACAAATCAAAATTATTCAAAACTTTAAAGGTGTAAATTGTAATTTTGGCTTTATCTTTGAGCATTGAACTATTCTCCTAGGTGTGTGTAATCTTCCAATCTCATACACACCTATATGGAGGAATCTCTAGAGTAATGTACGTTACATAATCTCTTTCATAAGGAGAACTAGAGTTTGAATTATACTCTCTCAAGTCTCATTTTATCTAACAATTGAAGTATGGAAATTAAATACTTTATTAAGGAAAGAAATCAACTAATAGAATATATTTCATTTTACATGAATGTTCTAAAATGTATCTCTTAATTTTGATAGATTTATTTTGGAAAAATTATGTACATTCAAAATGATGTAAATTATATTCATTTCAATTTTTTTGAAAATTTCATAATATTGTTCTCTAAATGAAATAACTCTTCTTTGTCTTGACATTTTTAAAATATGTCCAATTTTTTTATATCATTATTACATCTTTTGATTGTATATTTTCCTAATAAGTCAAATTCAATATTCTTTTATGATTTATAATTTAGGTATTTATTTGAATATTGACTCAATTTATTAATATACAGTAACGTAAAAGATTCAATCATTATAATTTTTTGTTGCCACTTAATTGACATCTCAAACAACACATTGATGAAATAACTTAAAATCCAAATTAAATGTAGTAATTATTATGGGTACAGATCTACATTTTGAAACATTAGGGGACAAATCAAAATTATCCAAATCTTTAAAGTTGTAAATTGTAATTTAGACTTTATCTTTGAGTATTGGACAATTCTCTTAGGTGTAAGACTGTGCATAATCGTCAAGGTCCATACACACCTACATGGAGGAATATTTAGGATGGTTCCAATGTGCTGGTTAGGAATTTTGAATTCGGAACCTTATAAATCTCTTAAGATCTTGTGAACAACTAAACTAACATTTTGGGTGTTGTTAAGATGATAAGTTGTGATTGGAGTAACATGACTTTCACATAGATTCTCTATTGACACCACTTTTATTATATATATATATATATCAATTACAAATATATTGCAACATTGCTTGCGAAAATATTTTCCACTTGAAACTTTTAATTTCTAAAAGAGATTTAAAAAGGGGGGAATATTGAGTGATTGGACTCCTAGAGGCCCATATTAAGTGAAAGGAGAAACAACATCTCTAGGTTGTAGAGCTGAGACCAAAAGAGGTTTCAATCAAGTGCCATTTGGGTTCGGTTTTGACTAACAACAGCCCAATTTCAGGACTAGTTTAGGTATTGGCGAGTTTTTAATGACTTTTCTTAAAGCCCAATACCGCACGTTGCCATAGTTCTGCTTTCCTCTTATACCTTCGGACAATCAGACAATATGAACTATATTTTTTGTACATTTATTAAATTTGGCAATGTCTATTACACACTTCCTATTATACACAATGTATACACATTTTAGTTTTTAAATTGAAATCGTAATTTCAAATTACGATTTCAGTTCAAAAAATAAATTGGCTGATGTATACAAAAAAGTGGGTGAATTAATAATTATCATTAGAATTTATATTAAAATATAATTTATTTTCTTGAACTTTAGGGCTTGTTTGATAACATCATTCGTTTTTTTTTTTTTTTTTTTTTTCAAAACAATGTTAAAACAGTATTCATAAAATTGGGATAGAAAACAACGTGTGTTTGATACCATTTTACTAGGACAGGTTTTTTTAAGAACTGAAAACACAATTTTTGTTTGGGAACATGTCTCAGTTTTGAAGATAAAAAGTGAATTTTTCTAAGAAATAAAAGTTATTAAAGAAAAATTGAATCTCTATATTTCTTCACGATAACATCCGGTCTCCTCTTCTCATCTCCATGCTGCTAACCCCACTAATCTACCAATTGAACAATCCACAGTTGACAAACAACATTCTAACATAGATAACATACCCACACAGTTTATAGATCTACTCTAAAGAGATATATACAAAACACAATTCTACAACAAAACCCACGTTGAAATTAACCCCAAATCCGAAAATAGTCAATTAACCATTACTTACCGAAAATAATTTAATAGCATGACTCCAATGTGGCAAATTATGAGTGGTGGAGAAAAAAAAATTAGATCTATGTGAAAGTAACAGGTAAATAATTACAGTTTATCACGTAAAATAGTTATAAAAAAGTTGCTTGGTGATTATTGTACTCCTGAAATCAGATCTCACTTACATGAAACCTTCAAAATCCCAAGACTAAACAGCAAAGAAAAATACCCACAAACCCTCTGCCTTTTCCACCCATGACCTCAAGTTTCTTAGGGGTAATCTTAGAGCTTGATTGCACAAAGTATGGGTAATGCTCGACAAAACATCTTTCACAGGCTGTAATAGCACCAAAAAAAAGGTGTATTAGTTCACATGAAAGACGTTTATACTTTATAGTTCAGCCAAAAAAGACGTTTATTGTATACGGCTTTAGGAAATTTATAATTGAAGTGGTTTTAAATAAGAAGATAGTATTGTAGACATTTTTTTTTTAACTATAACACATTATCACATGGATAGTTATTGTTATTCTTTTTTTTTTTTAAGAAACAAACTCACACAAGACAGAGAGAATATGGTTTTTACACAAAACAAAATTATTGAATTCCAAAAACAAAAACACCATCTTTCATGTGCACAAATACAAAGTGAAACAGATTTTAATGAGAGAATTACATGGCCTTGTCATTTTGGAAACACTGGAAAACAAGTGGGATTGGGCCAACTGGATTCTAATATGGTTATAAGGGGGAAAAATTGAACTTTGATGGAGAAAGGTTCCGTTCAGGTACAACATGTAGGCTGTAGGCATCTATCTCCCTTAGCATTAGTGTCATGATCATCGTCTCATTGAAGCCGTCGATAAAAACAAAAAAAAAAGGCAATGTTCTAGTTATTAGCCTCTAAACATCACTCTATGCAGACAAAAATATCAATCTTGATCACAAGTAAATTCAAAACAAAGAGACTAACTTCGAGTTTGAAACAAGAAAAGAGAACCAAAACACCCTCAAGCACCTGATATGTCTAAATCTATGTGAGCACCTTAACCGAAGCTCTTAAAGTGAGCCAGCTTTAAAGGCTCTCCATTTGGGTTCCACATATGATGTAGCTTCTTGGGCCTTCACAATAAAGAATTGCCATAAGTTTTAACTATGGGCTTTTTAAATAGAATGGAATGAAGTAGTTTGTGATGGGTTTTAACCATTTGTCTTTTTAAATGGAATGGAACGAAGTAATTTGTCATAGGTTTAGATAATAGTGAGGTAAAATGAGGTAGAAAATGAAATTTTGGGCTTTCGGCTTAGTGATATAATAATGGGATTTTGGCCCAATTTTGTAGTGAAGTATCAAATAATTGTAGATGTCCAAAATGATTTGTAGATGGTATTTTTGTATTTTTGGTGATTGGGTAAGTGAAACCCAATGAAATTAAGACATGTGGTATGTTAAAAAAATTGTCTACAGATGTTTAATGGAAAAATATGGAGAGGCATGTAGAGATATTTGTATGGTTTTTATTAATCTAGAGAAAACATATGATAGTGTTCCTAGAGGGGTTATGTGGTAGGTTTTGGAAGAGAAATGAGATTTTTTTAGAAGTAGAGTTAATACCAAATTGGAAATTTGTGTGATTGCTTTAACCTATTAAGTTAGAAGAAATTTTTCATTAGATTAAAAGACTTGGTTGTTGTGTTAGCAGCGTTGCTGCTTAATTCTTGACTTATAACCTTGTGTCATGACCAGTGTTAAAGAGTTATCAGATATGCAGTTTTTTCTAGTAGTAGTAGTCTGTTTTTCTGGTTTATGGAAATGAAATTAAAAAAGATGCCTGCATCTATGTCTTGAATTAAGGTCCAGAAAACTACTACCACAGCCTGCATGGTGTTAAAAGATATGTGAAAAGAAGAAAAGTACTTTGGGCTATAGTGTGTTTTATGAAAACTGTGGACTCTGATATTGTAAATTTGTAATTTGCAAGTTTCTTTTTTATACATAACTATATAATATATATTCCTACTTTTCATGAAAAAATAAAGGAAGAAAATTAGATAAGTTCAAAGTCATACAGACCGCCCCTCCCAGCGTTTTTAGACAAGTTTGTTTTAGCATGGCTATAACCATATAGGCTTTGTTCATCTATACTTAAGACAGTAAGATTAAAGAGAAAACCTAGTACCACAACTTATCTCACAACTTTTCTGCCACTATGTGGTAGAATGTGAGTGGTGGAGAAAAAATGGTGGGTTGTTGTTTTGTGTGTTTCAAGTTCAAGTGTTGTTTTTAACTTAGTGTTTGGTTTGCTTGTTGGGTTTTAGTTTGTTTTGTAAATCTGTTTTGTAAGTTACTGCTCTCTCAGTTAGCAGTCTGAACTATGTTGTGTTTGTTATCTTTTATTTCAATAAAGCCTTTGCTTATGTGCAAAAAAAAAAAAAAAAATGGTGAGTTCATGTGTAAGTAATAGACAGCCACTCACAATCTGTCACGTCAAAATTGTGGCAAAAAATTGTGAAAAAGTGTGTGGTCCTATAACTATTCAAAATTAAATGACAATCCTGGCGATCGTAGAATGTCTCTATTTTCTTGTGAGAGTAAGTAATCTTTGCGCACTCTCACTGACCCTCTCGATCTCTCACGCAAACAAATAGTTGAGCAAGCTAGAATTAGCATTTTGTGTTTCACTCTTTCAATCTTCTTCCTTCCTTTTTTTTTTTTTTTTACCAAGCATAGTTTCATAGATTTCTTTTAGTAGATATTCATAGCATTTACTTGATCTAATCTAGTTAAATATTTTTGTAAGGTCACAATTCAAACCTGGACCCAAAGGTATGATGGGGTCAAGCCCAAAAAGTCTAATATAATGAAATTTGTAGAATGTGGGCTTGAAACCTAGGTTTATTTGGATGTTGAAAAACAAAGATAATAGACTAGATCCACAAATCACATGGAAAGAACCATTTATGTAGCATAAACTCTCCTCGGATGTAAGCTGAGTATGATTTGTATTGATCTTCCTTTTTCTTAAAGACAAATTACAGTTGATGGTAATGTGTACAGTGTTTTTCCTCTTTTTTCTATCCCCCACCTTTGAAGGTCTCCTTTTTCTTTTTATATCCTTCTCCCCCTTCCCACCATCTTCCACGTATGCATTAGATCACCCTCAGAATAGATACTTGTCCCATCCACCGCTCTCTTGAAGCCTTCAAACAACAGCTGTAAGGTTGATCACTACTGTTTAGATGTCATTTCCTCATTAATGTGCCCAGAGAAGTAGGTGCAGAGTCTTTAATACGATGGTAGTCGTTTTCTTCGAGATATTTCCTATTCGTTCTTCCTTTTTATGTTTTTCTGGAGTATATATCTTCATCCACCAGGCCTTCTAAAATTTCCTCCTAAACGTCATGGCATATCATCTGATCTTTACCTCAATTAGCCGAGGATACACTCCTCCTCGGACCATTCTCACCAGCCTCTATCACATCAGTTTGCTTGTGGGCTTTTAAGTTCGGTATCCTTATTACCACTAAACCCTCATCGGACAAGTTAATACCCTTGGACCAAGCCCAAGGCCCAAAAACACATTCTGACACTTCTGCCCTCACAATTTTCATTTCAATTAATAATGCTATGTCAATTAAATAGCCTAATAAACTTTTTAAATAGCCTAAAATCTAAGAATCACATCAACTAAGTCTAAAAATAAAAAGAAAATATTTTTTTTTAATCTTTTCAACATTTTCTGGACATGAACACATTACATTACATAATACATACAAAGAAATCAAGATCGCCAATATTAACTTTGAAAAAACAACTCAAAAAACTAGCGGACAAATTAACTCTAGGCTCAAACAACAATTTCCAAGAATATTCTAATTACTCAATTGACACATTAACAAAACCAAAAAAATCTCTAACACGCGCTATCTCGCCGCCATTAATAGACCCACTAAGTTGCTGTTACAAAAAAATTAAAGCCCTCTCCCTATTCTACAAGGTCTCTTTTAGAGTACGTTCGGTCAGGATGAAAATAGAAAAGATGGAAATATTGGAGAGAATAATTTTCTTCTTAGTCTCACTTTTTGTGAATGGGGAGTTTTTTCTCTAAATTAAGGGTGATAAAATCTGACACAACCTGCGAACTTGACACAACTAACGAGGTTGTAGGTTAAGGCTAAACGGGTTTAGGTCATATTCAGATCGATACGACTAACCCGTTTAATTAACCAGTCACGTTTATGTTCAACATGCAAACTCATTTGACTAGTTTAGCTTATAAAGGTATTAGCTTTTTGTTATTATTATTTTTGCTTAATTTATGGTTGTAATTATATGTTTTTAATAATATTTATAATTGTAATTGTAATTTAATTTTAGATATATGGGAATTAACAACAATTTATTCAAGTTAGATATGACATATTAATTAAACAGGTTATTAAACGAGTTATTTGTATTGACCTTTACATGACTTGTAAATTAAATTAGTTAAACGTGTCGTGTTGGGTCGACTTGTTTAATAAACAAATTATGCTATGGTTGAGGATTCTTGACACGTTTACTAAACAGATCGAGTTCAGGTCAATCTATATAGCCGAATACTTATAGTTCGACACAACACGAACCTGACCCGTGAACACGAATTGCCACCCTTACTACAAATTGTGGAGAAAGTGGGCTTAAGATGAGAAATTACTCATACACCACTCTCCTCCCTACATTTTTTTTTTCTCAAGCTTTAAACATTCAGCTTTTTTTTTAAACGTTTTTTTCTTTCTTATAAGCTTTATATATATATATATATATAATAAGGGCATGAGAGTAAATTTATACGAACACTATTTCTATCTTCTCAATTTTCTTCTCAACCAAACAAAAGAGTTTTCAACTCCTTCACTTTTCCACCCTAACCAAATACATATGAAAGAAAACTAAAATCTTTTCTATTCTCTCACTTTTCCATCTCTAGAATTTTCTATCTTCTCATTTTTTTCATTACTGTCAATAGACTCAAGTAGCACTGGCCAAGCGGCCAAATAAAGAAGGTCACACTTCACTATTCGATGATCCTCCATTACCGCCACCATCGTTAGGTTCGTTGAGCGATGATGGTGATGTTGCGGCTTATAGACGGAGAAAGGGATAACAAGTGGTGCTTGTAGCAGAGGTTGATAAATAATATATATATATATATATATATATATATATGCTAATTTTGCTTTAATAGAGTCCAAAGTAAAATAACTATGCTAAAATGGCTAAATAGAGTTAAGAATGACTTAATTTTGAATAGAAACTTTTATGTCATTTTGAACCAAATTAGTACTTTTTTTCAAGGAGAGAGTCTAATTGTAATACTTAACGGCACATCAATATTGAATATGTATGGAAAAGGCTACCTGTATCAGGGGTCAAAATCAACAAATTTTTTTTGTTTATGAACGAAAAAGGAAGGGGGGGGGGGGGGATGCCCCTATGGTCACTCCCAGGGTGACCATAGTTAGAGAATGTTGAATCGAGCCATAGCTATTGTGGTCGGGGGTGACCACAAACCTCACCCTAACCCCACAAGAGAGCTAGTAAATCAAGGGTTAGCTGCAAGAGGCAACCCGCCTCCCCGCTAGGGTTTGAATGTTGGACCTCAAGATAGCGATCGCACACCTTGACCACTAGGCCACCCCTCTTGGTGGTAAAATCAACAATTTTAAACTTTGTTAGTGACAAAATCAAAATGATTCCAACCCCTCATACACATGCATCAACAATAGTTTTTCTCATAGAGGTGGTATCACATGTATTTTATATATGCATAGACGGAGCGATGGTTAGATTTCCCCCCTCCCCCCCTCCCCCCTTGTTTTAAAAAAATATTATTATATATTTGGATACTAATTTTAGCAATTTTGTTTTATAAAATTACACTTTCGTCCCCTTAACAATATCATTGATTTTTTTAAGATTATTGTTATAGTCACAAATTTTTCTACAACATATTTACAAACTCTTAGGTAGCAAATTCTTATTGGTTCGCTTTTATACCCACCACTTATATTATTTTTTTACTTATCAACAAATAAATAAGGAGAAAACCACTCTTTTCTTTGGCAAATCTGTTTGTAAAGGGGTAAAGAATTCTTTGAAAGAACTCCTTGGGGTACCGGAGATAAAACAGTATGAAAAATATTTGGGCTTACCAGCAATTGTTGGGAAAAATAGAAGAGTAAGCTTGAATTACATAAAAGATCGAGTTTGGAACAAATTGCAAGGGTGGAAGGAAAAGCTCTTATCTCAAGCCGGAAAAGAAGTGTTATTCAAAGCAATGGAACAAGCTACACCTACTTTTGCAATGGGGTGTTTCAAGCTTCCAGTGGAATTATGTAGGGACATTGAGATGCTTAATTAGAAATTTTGGTGGGGTCAAAGGGGGGAAAGAAGGAAGATTCATTGGAAAAAGTGGGATATACTTTGTAAACCAAAGAAAGAAGGTGGGTTGGATTTTAAGGAGTTAGCAAAGTTCAATGATGCAATGTTGGCAAAACAGGTATGGTGACTTATCCATAATAAAAACTCCTTATTTTATGGCGTGTTTAAGTCAAAATATTTTCCAAATGGTACCATTTTTGATGCAAAACATTAATCCTCGGGGTCATTTGCTTGGAAGAGTATCTTGAAGTCTCAAAAAGTAATTTCCATGGGAGCAAAATGGAGAGTTGGGGATGGGCTGTCCAAAAATGTTTTCAAAGACAAGTGGTTGCTTGATGCTTTGGGTGGGTGTGTGATTGGTACCATACAAGGAGTGGATGAAAACATGAAGGTGGTTGACTTGATTGATGATAGATTGAGATGCTGGAAAAATCATTTAGTTGATTCATGCTTTCTGCCTTCGGTTGCAACAAGGATTAAGGCAATCCCTCTATCTGATTTACCTCAACCGAATATGCTATATTGGGCTTGTGAAAGGAATGGAGTCTATTCAGTTAAATCTGGGTACCGTGCTCTATGTGAGGAAGAAAGGAGCGGCGAAGCCTCAAGTTCAAATTCGGGGCTGGTAGCTGGGTTTTGGTCGAAAGTATGAAAGCTGGGGGTGCCAGGGAAAGTTAAACATTACCTCTGGAGAGCTTGTACAGATAGCTTGCCAACAAAAGTTAATCTGATGAAGAGGAAGATCCTGAGTGATCCGGTCTGCCATCTGTGTGGCCAAGCAAATGAAGATACGCTCCATGCTTTGTGAGGCTGTCAGGCTGTCAAGCAGGTATGGGATCGGGACTTCAATTGGGTGAACAGATTTGAAGCGGCACATGGCTCATTTCAAGACTCGGTAGAGAGGGTTCTATCAAAACCAAGAGGGAGGGAAGTCTTTGCAACTACAGCATGGTTTGTATGGATACATAGAAACAAGTCTAGGCTGAATGAAAAAACAACTCCACTCAATGGTATTAGAGAAGCGGTTCGCAATTTTCTGCAGCTGTTTCAGTCTTGCCGTGACACACCTGTTAGCATTAAGAAGCAGAGACGTTGCAATTGGGCACCTCCAAAACCAGGTGAGTATAGAGTCAATTTTGATGGAGCATTGTTTAATGAATGTGAGGAAGCAGGTTTGGGCATTGTGGTTCGTGACTCAGGTGGATTAGTTGTTGTGGCAATGGCAGAAAAAATAATCAAGCCGCATTCTGTGGAGTGTCTTGAGGCGTTGGCAGCAAGGCACGCGATGATTTTTGCAAAAGAAATTGGGTTACAACAGTCCCACTTTGAAGGTGATTCAGAAATAGTCATTAAAGGGCTTTTGGAGGGGGGTATGCAATCCTCATCCATAGGGCATTTGCTTAGAGACATTTTATTTCATGTTAGTTCCATGCGGAGATTTTCTTTCGCTCATGTTGTAAGGCAAAGTAATGCAGTAGCATATGCTTTAGCCCAAAGAGCAAGATTATCTTTTCCTTTTTTCTGCTTGGATGAGGTCTATTCCGTCAAACATTGTTGATTTTGTTAACTGCTAATATCCACATTGTGAAATAATGAATAAAATCAGTAAGCTGCCTCTTTTCTCAAAAAAAAAAAAAAAAAAAACTCATTACATTAGCAATTTGTAAAAAAGTGTGTAGCTCTAGCATTTTCTTCATTTTAAAGATCAATAAAAAATTTATAAATCTAAAATCTAAAACAAAATATACAAGCCTAAAAAAATTAGTCCAACAACAAAAATTACCAATAGTAAAAACTAAAAAAAAATAAAAAATTTAAGTCTAGTCAACCAATTTTACCCAAAACAAACAACTTGACCCTTTAAAAATATTTTTAAAAAATAATTTTTTTTCTTATTCAGCAACGCACACATCAAAGACCAAAAAAAAAAAAAAACCCTCAATGGCTAAGCAATAGCAAAGTCGAAGGCCGAAGTCATATTTTTTTGTTGACCAAAGATAGTTTTCCTTTTATTCATTTTTCTGATGCTACCAGACACTGGAAAACACAAAAAATTATCTTTACACAAGATTTTCTATCAAAAAAAAACAAAGCGTAAATAAAAAATACTTTATTTCACAAAATAATTTCAACTCAGCAAAATTATGCCATCACATTAAAACCATTTACAATTGATTATGAACTAAATAAAAAAATGTCTGTATGACATCAAATGTCTAAATTCCCTAATTAAAAAATGATGGCAACCAACTCTATAACAATGGCTTAAGTTAGGTGGTCAAACACTACTGATCAATTAAACAAAAAATAATAAATATTATTATTACCAAATTTAAGCCAAAAAAATAAAATAATAAATCTAAGTGCAAGCTGTAAAGGGGTGTTCACCAAACAGACCAAACCACACTAAAACCGCCTGTAAAATGGCATAACCTCAACGCATCACAAGTGACAGTACATCACATCGCACGTCTTCGCATGGTGCAATGCGATTTGCGGTTTTATAATAAGAAAACCGCACCCTCTCTATATATTAATATATTTATTTATTTATTTGTAATGTTATTAATAATTTGATAACCCTAGTTTTCAAAAAAAAAAAAAATTTGACAACCCTAGCAAATGTTGACTAGAAAAGTCAACCCAAAATAAATAAAAATTAGCTCAATAGTTTAAAACTTGGCCCAAAACTAACGAAGAGAAAAATTAGTTTTGGATTGGGTAGGAAAAGTCCAAAATTTGAAAAATATATTAACTTCAAAACCGTTCAAACTGCAGTCTGTACCATTTGCCACCTCTGGTATTCATCATCAAATACCCAGATGCATAAGCTGATCAGAGGAGCTCGACCCAGAACATAACTAACTGAAACAAAGTCTTCCCTGTTGATTTTTCTCTTAGTTGCTCACAATTTCAGACTTAACTTTTTTTTGTGATCCAAGAAAACCATCAGTGTATTTGTAAAAGAAAGGAACAAAAAGTTGGGAATTTAGAGAGGAAGAGTTCCTCTCTGAACCCGGCTTTTCACTTCGTACTCGACCCCCCAAATCATTAAAACTAATCTCTTTGGGGTTTGTTATCTCTCTCTCTCACCCTTGCGATTTGGTCACTGTCGAGCTAGAGCCGTCAACGATGGAGCTGAGTGCTGAAACAGGGTTGTGGGGTTGGGTTTGAGCTGAAGCAGGTCTGGGTTTGTCATCTGGGGCTTGAGTTTTGAGTTCTAGTGCAACGCATCGTTTTACCATTTGTTTTTGGGTTTTGATTTCAGTTAGTAGGTTGTTTTAGGATGGCTGAGGTGGCAAAAAATTTACACGTCAAATGGTTGCGTGTCACTTAATGGACACATGGGCAAGTCCACCAAAGGAGGGATTGTTTTTGCTAATGGATTGAGACTTTAGGGTGTGAAATCTGATTTTTCAAACTTTAAGGTGTAAAATCTAAGCAACTCCAAACTTTAAAAATGTACTTTACAATTTATCCTAAATAAATTGTTGTTTAAGTTTAATTATATTATAATTTGAGTTGAAAGTTATCAAACAATTCAAACACAATTTTATTCACAATTTGTTAAAATTAGTCGCTAACTCGTGCTATACAAGAGAACTTACCTATTTGTGAAGTAGATAAAAATAATTTTATAAAATATTAAATTGATTAAAAAACTACACCATTGTATGATTTGTTCTTGTATAATTTCAATTTGTGTTATAAATTGATGAAGAAGCCATTACTTGAACGTGCAACGGCGTACAAAAAATTTGTCAAACAATTTCAGATACTACAAAAAAATAACTCAAAAATTCAAGTATTAAAACTTCTTAAAACCCAAAAAATATTAAAGAAAAATTATCAACATTTGAGTTTAAGTTTAAGTTGGACTTGTTAGAGAGATAGAGTTTCACTCCTTGTTAAGTTTGGATTAAAAAATAATAATTTTGTTTTAAAAAAATGATGAGTTTGAGTTTAAGTTGGACTTGTCAGAGAGATAAAGTTTCACTCCTTATTAAGTTTGGATTAAACAAAAATAATTTTGTTTTAAAAAAATGATGAGTTTGAGTTTAAGTTGGACTTGTCAGAGAGATAGAGTTTTACTCCTTGTTAAGTTTGGACTAAACAAAAATAATTTTATTAAAAAAAAATGATGAGTTTGAGTTTAAATTGGACTTGTTAGAGAAATAGAGTTTCACTCCTTGTTAAGTTTGGACTAAATAAAAATAATTTTATTTAAATAAAATGATAATTTTATTTAAATATTGTGCTGACGTGGAAAATTTTGGGAGTTTTAGAGGCTTCGGTTTTATATATAACTAGTTGCTAACCCGTGCGATGCACGGGTTTAGAATTTATCTCTTCTTTGAGTAGTTTTTGCTAAGAAACATGTAAATTCAAGCTTATAGAACATGTTTTTAGCATCCATAAAATTGCCACTAAGAAACATTGCATATTTGAAACACATGGGCATGTAACGTGGTTCAAGCTAATTAATACAAAGTTAGAACATCTGTGTCTGTAGATTATTCATGAACAAATAATTGGTATTCCATTTTGAACATAGGATGATAGTAGTACATTTTTATCTTGTAAATTAACACAAATCAAACAATTAGAAAATATAAAATCATCTTCCAAAGATAATCACAAATTTGAATCATTTACTGAGTAGATAACTTGAAACTTGTTCACATCTTAATCTTCGTGCCCAGTAGATTGCAACTCATTGAGATAATTTCTCTATGTTCTCCCCAAGGTTTTGGTGCATCCATTTGAACCATTTACTTTCCCCCTTTGATTGCTCATCATCCAAATTAAATGCTCCAATTGATCCTCCACCCAAAATGGAAATTCCTACACACACTTTCTTTGTCTATAGCACTGTGACTCACACACACATACACATAAATATATATATAGAAATTCAAACTAAATGATATGCTTTTAAAATCTTAGCGATATTTAGCTAGGATCTAAGACACAAAAATCCATCTCCAAAATATGAATGCAAATTAATTTTGTGCTTCTAAGATCTTACTGACATCAAATTTGGGTGTAAGACACAAAAATTCATCTTCGAAATATGCATGCAAATGCTACAAGCACGTAATGGAGCCCCAATATTTATTTTTCCTTTATTATCTATGTGATGCGCAAATAAGCACATTATATGGCATTCAACCCAAGTACTAAAAATCATAAAGTAAAACTAACCATGCCCAAAATTCTAGAATTGAATTAAGAACTTTTATCACCAGAAACAAACCACATAACCATCAACAATATAAATAAAACTACCTTTTCATCTACGGAGAAAACCTTGACAATACATAAAACTATAATTCCATTGACTTTTGGGCTAAGCATCAGCTGCATTGTTAATATTGTTGTCATTATTAGAAAGATCCGAATGCCAAAGAAGTCACGATAATCTGAATTTTATTCAGTAGCGATAAGGTACATTCAACAAATTTCAAAAAAATTTGACTAAAGAATCGATTTTGACTGATTAGGAAATTTCAAAATGTCTTTTCAACATAATTTGATTAATGACTTGTGCATAAAGAAAATTAAGGACTACAATATTCAACATTAGTTACATCGAAATCATCAAGAAAAAGGAAGCCATAGAGCCATAATTTTTAAAGGAATCCACATAAAACCCAAAAGCTTCACTATTTTCTTTTCCTAGAGCAAGATAAAGGAATATAAGAACCAATCAATGAGGGAGATTGAACAAGCAATAATGGCAAAATAAAAAGAAGGGATGAATATAAAATTTTAACATTGCTTTACTAACCTTTTCCTCCTCAAGTGTTGTATCCAAACAAATCCAATCTTTCTTGAACTCCATTAGATCAAAGGTCAAATCCTTTCTTGTACAATTAAGATACTCAAAAACTTCTTTAGGTTGTAAATTTTCCAACATGAAGCAAATTCTAAATTAGCACCAAACAAATAAGAAAAAGTAATGGAAATTTCTTTGCATTTCCATCCTTTTCATGCTTCCTGATTCTAGGCAAATTAAAGTATTCATATGACACTACTTGAATTAAACATGAAAGATCTAATTTCTTCCAATAACTGTGCTTTCACAAAAAAAAAAAAAAAAAAGGATTAAAAAGCTGGTTGTTTGTGGCAGAACAAAATATATTCTACTAAAGTATCAATTGAACCACTAAACTCCTTCATCTCACCATGAAGCCTCTTTTCTTTTTTTGAAAAGTAAACTATGAAAGCTAATAACATTTATTATTCAAATATTTGCAGTTATGAGTCTTCACAAAGAAAGAAGAAAAGCTTAACAATAATGCCAGTGGTCAGACAGTTCATTACATCTCACTCACTGGCTATGATAGTTCATTATTGTCTGATTTAAAGGTATGCGAGCGCTTGAGGTCAACTGCACATCCAATTTCTATTGAAAATATCAACTACATCTTACATGAAATTCACCTCATAGAATTCACTTGAACTAAAAGCAACCAAAAAACCAAAAATTCTACAAAATCCTGTTAAGTACCTATAAAGAACAAAAGTAAGGAGCTAATTAATCCTGGAACCTTCACTTACTAACCCAACAACTTTTGAGTGTAAATATGCTTATTAAAAGAAACAAAGCAATACTACAAAGCAACAGAAACAAAGCCCCATAAACACAATTAGAAATTTTCTAAAAACCCTTATTTATCGGTGGCAAACCAAAGCCCAACCATGCAGCCAAAGAAACCCACAGCCACAAACCAATAAAATTCTATGAACAATTGAAGAGGAGAGAGAGAGAGCAATATATAGAAAATATATTAAAGCAAATTAAGGAGAGAGAGGATTCTTACCTTGATTTGAGAGATGTGATGGTGAGAACTGAGAAACAATGGAGAGGCAGAGAGCTAGTACACCTCCTTCTTCTCCTGGTGATATGGCTCATTATGAATCACAGTAGCATGGTCAGCTTAAGGTTGGTTTTAGAACATGCTGGAATGGTTGAACAAGTGAACCAAGACAATGAGAAAGCTAGATATTCCTATTGACCTGCCTTCCATGGATCTATGGTCAAATCCATGCATCCAATTTGCTATAAAAACTCTTACTGGAATAGGCGTTGACAGTCCTAAAGGCACAAAATTATTGCAGGTATCAAACAATAGGCAGCAAGCTAAAAATGTTGAAACAGCAATCAATGGTGACAAGAAGCAAGGATGCACTGCTGTTTTGCCTTCCCAGGACCTAGCTATTTTGGTAGAGCATGTAGAGAAGGTTGGATATAACTGCAAGGACTATGAGAAGCCAGTATCACCTCTCAATATGGATTTGGGTGATTTATGGAGGGACACGTGCATAGAAATTGCTGTAAAAACTCTAACTGGTGCAATTCTAGTTGATTGTGTACCTGAATATATGCAACGGTGGTCTCCCAACTACGACTAATCTGTGGTGGACAGAATATTGTTCAGATTTATGCATTTTGCAGCAAAAAGTTACATTGTTTTTCTTCAAATCCAACCTAAACACCCATAAAAACAAAATTCAAAAAAAAATTTAGGGAAAAGAAAAAGACAATAGGAATAGAGAGAAAAAGGGTATAGGAATTGAAATCCCTAAATTGACCCCCCCCCAAAAAAAAAAAAAAAAACCTAAAAAAAAAATCCTTAAATTGACAAAAAAAAAAAAAAAAAAACCTAATTAAAGACAATAAGAATACATCCCCACTTTCTTACAAAACCTATAGAATTTGATTTTCTATGAGTGTTTCGCTGACTTCAACAAAAAAGAATAGAGAGAAAAAGGGGTTAGGAATTGAAATCCCTAAATTGACAACAAAAGAAAAACTTAATTAAAGATGAAATCCTTAAATTGACAAAAAACCTAATTAAAGACAATAGAAAAGAGTTTATTCGTAGATTAATTAAGAGATACCGAGAGAGCATAATCTGATATGGAGGCTGGTCGGAGATTGAAAATGTTGGATCCCATGGCTGTGCCCTTGCAAGCTTTTTGTGAAATAGCTTGGATCTGCGTTTGAGAAAGTGTATAGGTACTACGTTTGGTGAGTAATGTTGAAAGGAGAGGTGCTGGGTTTAGTTTCGTTGAAAGGAGAGGTCCTGCCTTGCATGTTTTGGTTTCAGAGTGTTTTGGTTTCAAAATTATATAGGGAAGAGTATTTGGTTTGAGAGAGGAGAGTATATATAAAAAGAAATAAATCAGATTTAAAAATTAAAAAAAAAAATGCTGACGTGAAAAATTATGGAGAGGGAAAAGCTTTGGTTTTATAATAATAATAAGGCGAAAATGCACTTTTCGTCCCTACATTTTTGGCCGATTCTCATTTTGGTCCCTAAATTGATT
Source organism: Castanopsis chinensis (assembly GCA_032878915.1). Lineage (NCBI taxonomy): Eukaryota > Viridiplantae > Streptophyta > Magnoliopsida > Fagales > Fagaceae > Castanopsis > Castanopsis chinensis. Next base: position 6,739,937 of record JAVQMG010000133.1, read on the forward strand.
TTGCTACTAACGTAGTCCCTAAAAAAAATAAAATCAATTCTATTTTAGTCCTTGTCGTCAACAAATTAACGGAAACCTACTACGTGGCAGACGGAGTGTATATGTGGCATGTTGGATGCTGACGTGGCTAATAAAATAATATTAAAAATACCACGTCAGCATCCATATCAGCATTTTAATAAATAAAAAAAGCCACCTCAGAAAATTAAATAATAAAATAAACTTTTTTAAAAAACCTTAAATCTATTTTTTTTCTTTTCATTATTAAAATTAGAATTAAAAAAAAACCTACTTTGTATAAATTTTTATCTTTCTTTTTCTTCTTCCTTTTCAATTCCAGATCCTCTTTCTCTTTCTCTTTCTCTTTCTCACGGTGCATGTTTGTGATTGTATCTTTCTTTTTCTTCTTCCTTTTTTCAAGCTCTTGATCCCTCACTCTCTCTTAATCTCTGAGTTTTTTCTCTCTCTCTCTTAACCCGACTCTCTCTCCCTCTTTGTTGTTTAATCGGTGATGGTGGTGTGGGTTTGATCGGCAATGGTGGAGTTGGCTTGATCTGGTTTTTATGGGTTTCCGTGGGGCTAGGATTTTTCAGCTTGATCGGCGATGGTTGTGTGAGTTTGATCGGGTTGTTCTGGGTTTTCGTGGGGTTGGGTATTTTCGGCTTGATCGGCGATGTGGTGTGGGTTTGATCGGGTTTTTCTAGGTTTTCAGGGCTGGGTTTGATTGACAATGGTAGTGTGGGTTTGACCGGGTTTTTCTGGGTTTCCGGGGCTGGGTTTGATCGACAATGGTGGTGTGGGTTTGATCGGGTTTTTCTGGGTTTCCATGGGACTGGGTTTTTTCAGCGATGGTGGTGGTGTATGCTGCTTTGGGAAATGGGTTTGATCGGCGGGGTGGTGCTGTTGATGGCGGATTTGGGTCAAGGATGATGAGTTTGGTGAAGAACATGAAGTTCATCTTCTCTTCTTTTCTTTTTTTGGGTAAATTGTAGTTCATCTTCTAGGGAAGAAGAAGAAGAAGAACCATGTTCTTCTGAAGAAATAATGAAAAGCCAAAAAAAAAAAAAAATTAATGTTTTAAAAAATAATTTATTTCATTATTTTTTTTTATTTTCTGAGGTGGCTTTTTTTATTCATTAAAACGCTGACATGGATGCTGACGTGGTATTTTTAATATTATTTTATTAACCACGTCAGCATTTAACCTGCCACCTATGCACTCCGTCTGCCACATAGGATTTTTCTACTAGTGGGTTGACGGCAGGGACCAAAATGAAATTGATTTTCTTTTTTTAAGGACTACATTAGTAGCAAAATCAATTTAGGGACCAAAATGAGAATCGGCCCAAAATATAGGGACCAAAAGTGTATTTTCGCCTAATAATAATAATAATAATAATAATAATAATAATAATAAGTTTAAGTTTAAGTTGAACTTGTCAGAGAGATAGAGTTTCACTCCTTGTTAAATTTGGATTAAACAAAAATAATTTTGTTTTGAAAAAATTATGAGTTTGAGTTTTAGTTGGACTTGTCAGAGAGATAGATTTTCACTCCTTAAATGATGAGTTTGAGTTTAAGTTGGACTTGTTAGAGAAATAGAGTTTCACTCCTTATTAAGTTTGGACTAAATAAAAATAATTTTATTTAAATAAAATAACAATTTTAATTAAATATTGTGCTGACGTGAAAAATTGTGGGAGTTTCAGATATTTCACTTTTATCTATATATATATATATATATATATATAGATGACATTAAAAAAAAAGTTGACTAAAGCTCTTTGAGATTCGGGCTATTCTCTTAGATATGTGTTGCCTTCTAGTCCCATACAAAGCTACATAGAAGAACCTTTAGAGTGGTTTCAAGATACTTGTTAGGAGTTTTGAATTCAAAACTTCATGTATCTCATGAGGTCTTGTGGACAACTAAATAGTTAGACTAACCATTTGGGGTTGTTAAGATGACAAGTTGTGATTGGAGTAATATTATTTTCATATAGACCTTTGTCAGGGACGTTTTTGCTACAAGGGCAAAAAATACAAAATTATCCCAAATCTCCCCTTGGGTTCTTTAGAAATGTTTATATGTGAATATTCAAGCCCAAAATTTTAAATGTATAATGAACAAAAGGCTAATGGTACTTTAATAAGAGAGAAATCAAAATTCCATAATTGAAATACAAAAAAATGCAAAAGTACACAAATCCGAAACTTCGACCTACAGTTAATGAGAAGAAGAAATTGAGAGAGATTGTGAGGAAGAGAGAAAAGGTTCCCTCGTACCCATATTTCCACTTCTAAGTTTCAAAATTGTGAGAATGTTAATTAGCTGAATGAAGTTTTGCTCTAAAGTTTCAGCTCTAAGTGTAGAACATGAATTGGCTGGTTTTTGAGCTGAAGGGATAGTTTTATATTAAGTTTAGGGTGCTGCTAATGACTGGTTTTTTGTAGTAGAAGAGGCTTTTATCCACCATGATACTAATTTGGTGTCTTAGCTTGGGTTGCCTTTGTTTAGGGAAGAGTTTGACATGTTTTTAACATGAATTATGAAATAAAAGGAGTTTGCTCTAATTAGTTGCCTTTGGTCAGTCATTTCAGATTATTGGAATACTCACCTAAGTGAAGGCTAGCAGTTGGAGTTGGCCAATGAGAGTCAACTATGTTTTAAAGGCAAAAATTGTTTGTGGTAGAAATTTTGAGTCACAGACAATCAGGGCGTAAAAGCTCTTTTAGGGTGGAAATTTTAGGTACAATACCTCCTCCAAAAGCCTAAAGTGCTACTAATGTCCCTTACTCGCTTGGTAGCACGCATGAGCTGACTCATGCAAAGGTCTAAAAAAAATGACCCATATCCTCCAAACCACACTTTCTCAATTTCTCTCAATATGTTGCATAGGCTTGGGTCCTGCTTAAAAGAATAAAATAAAATATTATACAAAAATTAAGCCCACAAAAAAGTCGAGCTTATGAAAATGTGTCGCAAAAATAGATATCAACAACCTTCAAATGCCTCTACTTTTATTATACATTAACCTAAAAAATGTCACTACCTCAAAAAACATACCACTGGGTTCAAAAAATGTTTCACAAAGATATTTCAAAAGTGGGGCATATTGAATGATTGGACTTTAGGCCCATATTAAGTGAATAGAGCAACATTTTCCTTAGGTTTAGAGCTGAGACCCAAAGAGATTTCAATCAAATGCCATTTGGGTTCGGTTTTGACTAAGGACGGCCCAACTTCAGGACTAGTTTAGGTAATGACATGTTTTTTACTGACTCTTCTTAAAGCCCACCACTGCAACGTAGCTATAGTTTTGCTTTCCTCTTTTACTTTAGGACAATCAGACAATTTCATGGACTCAAATTTGTGTACATTTAACGAATCTTCCTGATCATATTTTAGAGTGGGTAAGGTTAATGGATATTTTTAGGATATTTGTTAATAAATTATTTTTGAAAAATTTTATAATATTTTTATGAAAAATAAAAAAAATGTCAAAAAAATTAGTTACTCTTTTCTTTTTCAATAAAAAGTTTGAAAAATATAAAATAAAATAGTTTGAAAATAGGAAATGTGGATGCTCTTAAAGTCTTAATGCCCCAGCCCTTTTTTTTTTTCTCTTTTTTTCCTCAACGTGTCCAACCCAATTTTGTATATCCTGTACGTGGCATATATGCTGGGTACCTCACAAAGAGGCGGGCCCCAAAGAGCCGGTACAAGATACACCGCCTTGTCCAGCATGCTTAAGCCGATCAACCCCAATAACTCATACTGAATGACTTCCGTACGTAATGAAGTAAAGTTAAGAAACATGAAAGACAAGCTGATTAAACGAGCATGTCTATTACAAAGGAGCTGGACCTAACAGATATATGTATTTATCGTCTCACAAGAGATGGATCCCAGATATTTGAGACATCGAAAGGGTACATACATGATAGATACTTCTTCATAAATTCATTTACTCTCCTGCAAAAACAAAAGTCACGTGGCCGATGACTTGTCTGCGAGTGAATAAAAAAAACCATATCCAATCTCTTTATAAACAGAATTGATCAAACAGGTAGAGGCATGTAGAGCTCTGAATTTGCCATCCTCATCCTGATACTTCTTTCCAACTCTAAAATATGCCTGCTCCACAGCTTCCAACCAGGGGAAAGTGGTCCACCGGAATATGTGGTTGCTTTGAAGACTGCTCCAATTGTAAGGGAATCCTCTGTTGTTGTTGTTGTTGTTTTTCATTTTTTATTTTTTAAATCCCAAACTTTATAATATGATCTTGTTTGAACTTATAATTGAGCAAAATGCATAACTTGCAAATTTCAATATTGAAGTGTTTCATATAACTCAATTTTTAGTTGATGGTAGAATTAACTGTATTTTTTTGGTTAAAATACTGACAGATGGGTGAAAATCTTTGCTTGTATTTTGTTTAGAATACAATGGGTGGCCTTTGGGGTAGTGGAATCTATTCAGAGTGTTGTTTTACAAGTTCCAATGCTTTCAACATCTTTTTAACAAATTGTGTTGTTTTTTTTTTTCTGTCTCTCTCTCCAAAGGCTGGGTTACCTGCTTGTGTCCCTGCCTCACCTTTGGCCGCAATGCTGAGATAGTGGACGAGGGACGAACATGTAAGCAAATTCTACTCATTGTTTTATGATATATATACATGGGATTATGCCATTATGTGAAAAGTACACTATCACACACATAGTATACACACAAAAAACAAGAGAAAACGTAGCTTGAATTCACGAATTCAAAGTCCAAAATCATGACTTGTGAGTGTTTATTATGTGTGAGAAGTAAATGGTGCTTTTATATGTGTGTGTGTATACACACACATGTACGTATACGATATCTCATCAACAAAGAACATTTGTGATTTAAGTTAAAAAGTTTCAGTCTCATGGAGTCATGGTCATGGGGTTGATATTCTATATGCTTATAATTAAATTTTGTTTATTGTTTGCTATTTTTTGCATGCAGCTGCTTATACCGCATGCGGGCCGAAACTATTTGGTGCTTCTCACTGTCGTGCCGGTTTTGGGCGCAACCTTATACGGATGCACGTACCGAACCAAATTGAGACGCCGCTTTGAGTTGCCAGAACAGCCTTGCTGGCCCTGCGGGGATTGCTGTGTCCATCACCTATGCTGTTTTTGCGCTCTTTGCCAAGAGCACCGCGAGCTCACAAACCGTCTAATGGATCCAAGAGGAGGTAAAATAGTTCGTGACTTTTAAACTATTGTAAGTAGCAGATAGGTATCTTACTAACGTTAAACCTTTGAAAAAAAAGGTTTGGCAAAGTAAAAAATTTAATAAGGAAAATATTCAATTAGTTTTAAAGGCTCCAAAGTATGGAAAATTTTGCTAATCAATATGCATTGATTTAGCCAACTCATAATAGGAAGGACATCAAAGAAAGAAAACTAGTTTCTATTAAATCACTTAAATCAGTATTTAACAAAATAAAGTCTCTTATCCCATCCCCTTCCCCTATATATATGTGCTTCTCAAAAAAAACAAAAAAACAAACAAAGTAGAGTCCTCCCATCCAAAAAAAAAACCAAAAACAAAAGAAATCCAAACAAAACAAAATAGAGTCCACAAACTATTTTATAATATTTTTACAACTTATTGATGTGGCAAATTCATATTAGTTTTTATCGGAATCTACCATTAACATCATCTTTTCACTTACCAATAATCATTCACCAGTTATCACATCAATAATTTGTAAAAAAATTTGTGTTTGTAACATTACTCAACAAAAATATTTTAATCTTCAATTATAAAAATATTCCAACACAAGCTTTTAATAATAATCAAACATGATCTATTATTCATTATTTTTAATCTCTTTTTTGTGTTTTTGTTATTTGTGATGGGTGTCATATATAAAGGTTGGAGAGCCACCTATGCCAAGATAATGAACCCCGCCGAAAACAGAGCAGCTCCAATTCCTGAACCGAGCATGGCTCGTAATTAGGGCTTTCATGCATGGCTATTTGTTCTGCATTCATGATTCATCTCACTTGTGTTAAGTTTGTTCTGCATGCATGGCTCGTAATTAGGGCTTTCATGCATGTTCTTTTGATTTTTCTCTTACATTCCTCAACACTTAGTACATTTTCTCTCTCTCTCTCTCTCCACCATTTCCTTTGGTGCAAACATCATTTGTTATTAGTTTAGAATATCTTCTGTTTGGTGTTTGGGTTTGTGGTTTTGTACACTCTAAAATAAATGGAATGATTGGTGGTGTGTTAATGTAATTGAGTTTTCTTTCTTTATTTCTTTCTTTTTTGGTTTTGTCCAATCCGATTTTTTAAACCATATATGTTTCTAACTTGGAAGACATTTCATCTTATATGTGAGAATAAGTTTGGGGGCTGAATATATTCAGCTTTCATTTACTAAATAAACGAATGAATTGCAAAATACACTCTTAAGGTTTGCAATCGATTGAATTTTACGCTTTAAAATATTAGACTTCACACCTTGAAGTTTTCTCTGTTTGCAAAAGTAGCACATCCGTTAGTAGACTTTTTTACATGGCTGTTAAGTAACACGCTGACGCACTGCTTCCTGCGTTAGCTCAAACCCAACCCCACGAACCTGCTTTAGCCCTCAGCTCCATCGTTGACAGCTCCAGCTTGACAATGACCAGATCGCGAGGTTTAGAGAGAGACCTAACCCTTATAACAAACGATCACAAAGAACCATACTCCAAACTTGTGCCCCCACAAAAATTCAAGTCCCACGAAAAGTCGAAATTTATTAAAACTAAAAATATTTCCAATCATTTATGTAATATTGCCACAAAGCTTGATACTAAGTATTGAGGAAACAAAAAGTACATACTACAAGATTACTAACAATAATAGGAAAAAAAATTTATCGACCCCACAAAAAATAATTTAAAAACGACACTTTGAAAAAGACAAGGAGATTAAATGAATGCCAGAAATTGTAGAGAAAAGAATTGTGCAGTCTGTTCCATTCGTCACCTCTGGTGTTCATCATCAAATACCCAAGATGCATAAGCTGATCAGAGGAGCTCGACCCAGAACTAACTGAGACAAAGTCTTCCCTGTTGATTTTTCTCTTAGTTGCTCACAATTTCAGACTTAACTTTTTTTTGTGATCCAAGAAAACCATCAGTGTGTTTGTAAAAGAAAAGAACAAAAAGTTGGGAATTTAGAGAGGAAGAGTTCCTCTCTGAACCCGGCTTTTCACTTCGTACTCGACCCCCCAAATCATTAGAACTCTCTTTGGGGTTTGGTATCTCTCTCTCTCTCTCTCTATCACCCTTGCGATTTGGTCACTGTCGAGCTGGAGCCGTCAAAGATGGAGCTGAGTGCTGAAATAGGGTTGTGGGGTTGGGTTTGAGCTGAAGCAGGTCTGGGTTTGTGATCTGGGGCTTGAGTTTTGAGTTCTAGCGCATCGCATCGTTCTACCATTTGTTTCTGGGTTTTGATTTCAGCCAAACAGCATCGTAGGTTGTTTAGGGTGGGTGAGGTGGCAAAAAATTTACACGACAAATGACTACGTGTCACTTAATGGACACGTTGGCAAGTCCACTAATGAAGGGACTACTTTTGGTAATGGATTGTAACTTTAAGGTGTGAAATCCAGTTTTTCAAACTTTAAGGTGTAAAATCTAAGCAGTCTCAAACTTTAAAGGTGTACTTTGTAATTTACCCTAAATAAATTGTTGTTTAAGTTTAATGATCTTAGAATTTGAGTTGGAAGTTATCAAACACAATTTTATTCACAATTTGTTAAAATGATATTTAAAAAAAAAAAAAAAAAAAAGTGTTTGAAGCTCTTTGAGCTGCAGGCAATTCTCTTAGATATGTGTTGAATTCTAGTCCCATGCACACCTACATAGAAGAACCTTTAGAGTGGTTTCAAGATACTTGTTAGGAGTTTGAATTCAAAACTTCATGTATCACATGAGTTCTTATGAACAACTAAACAGCTAGACTAACCTTTTAAGGTTGTTAAGATGACAAGTTGTGATTGGAGTAATATTATTTTCATATAGATCTTTGTAGGGACATTTTTGCGACAAAGGCCAAAAATACAAAATTATCCCAAATCTCCCCTTGGGTTCTTTAGAAATGTTTATTTGTGAAGATTCAAGCTCAAAATTTCAAATGTATAATGAACAAAAGACTAATGATACTTTAATAAGAGAGAAATCAAAATATCATAACTGAAATACAAGAAAATGCAGGAAAAATACACAAATTCGAAACTTCGACTCACAGTTAGTGAGGAGAGGAAATTGAGAAAGATTGTGAGGAAGAAAGGGAAGGTTCTCACGTACCTATATTTTCCCCTAAGGCTGTGTTTGTTTCAACTGAAAACCAGTTCCGGAAATCATTTTCCGGAAAATATGGTGTTTGGTTCATGCAGGAAAATTCGGTCAAACTGAATTTGTTTTCAGTTTGACCGGAAATATACCTTGAAACGACTGAAAATGATTTCAGTCCAAATTTTCACTTCAAACGGGGAAAACACACGCGAGACAGAGAGAGAGAGAACACTTCACTTCAAACTGGAAAACGCACGCGAGACAGAGAGAGAGAGAACACGAGAGGGAGACAGAGCACGACGAAGAGAGAGAGAGAGAGAGAGAGAGGACGTCGATCTCGCACCGGCGATCGCCAGATTGCGCCTGCGATCGCGAGGCCGCGACGCCTGGCACGACGCGATCGCGAGATCGCGCCGCCTGGCGCGACGCGATCGCGAGGCCGCGACGCCTGGCGCGACGGGATCGCGAGGCTGCGACGCCCGGCTCGACGCCTCGCGACGCCTCGCGATCTGGCTGGCGTGACGCCTCGCTGTCTGGCCGCCGCGATCTCACCTCCCTCTCTCAGTTTTGACCGAACGGGTTCGTTGTTCTGATTTTTGTTTGTTTAAAAGTTGATGATTGTAATTTTGTATTATAAAATTTGTTTGGAATGTGAGAAAATGGTTGAGAAAATGGTTGAAATCAATGAAAAATTTACATTTTCAGAACGTTACCAAACACTTGAAAATATTTTCCAAAGTATTTTCTAAAATGCTACCAAACACCCTAAACATATTTTCCTTTCCCGAAAATATTTTCCTTTTTGGAAATCATTTTCCGTTGAGCCAAACACAGCCTAAGTTTCAGAATTGTGAAAATGTTAATAAGCTAAATGGGGTTTTTCCCTAGAGTTTCAGCTCTAAGGGTAGAACGTGAATTGGTTGGTTTTTAAGCTGAATGGATAGTTTTATATTGAACTTAGGGTACTGCTAATGACTGGTTTTTTTAGTAGTAGAAGAGGCTTTAATCCCCCATGACACTAATTTGGTGTCTTAGCTTGGGTTGTTTTTGTTTAGGGAAGAGTTTGACATGTTTTTAACATGATTTATGAAATAAAAGGGGTTTGCTCTAATTAGCTGTATTTGGTCAGCCATTTCAGATTATTGGAATACTCATCTAAGTGAGGGCTAGTAGCTGGAGTTGGCCAATGAGAGTCAACTATGTTTTAAAGGCAAAAATGGTTTATGACAGAAGTTTGAGTCACAGATAATTAGGCCCTAAAAGCTCTTTTAGGGTGGAAATTTTAAGTACAATACCTCCTCTAAAAGCTTGAAGTGGTACTAGTGTTTCTTGCTCACTTGGTAGCACGCTGGGCTGATTCATGCAAAAGGTTCGAAAGAAACCGACCTATATCCTTCAAACCACACTTCCTCAATTTCCCCCAATATGTTGCATGGGCTTGGGTCATACTTAAAAAAATAAAATAAAATATAATACAAAAATTAAGCCCACAAGAAAATCAAGCTTGTGAAAATGTGTCGCAAAAATAGATACCAACAACCTTCTAATGACTCACTTTTATTATACATTAACCATAAATATGTCACTACCTCAAAAAATATTCCACTGGGTTCAAAAAAATGTTTCACAAAGATATTGCAAAAGTGGGGCATATTGAGTGATTGGACTCTAGGCCCATATTAAGTGAATAGAGCAACATTTTCCTTAGGTTTAGAGCCGAGACCCAAAGAGATTTCAATCAAATGCCATTTGGGTTTGGTTTTGACTAAGGACGGCCCAACTGCAGGACTAGTTTAGGTAATGACATGTTTTTACTGACTTTTCTTAAAGCCCAACACTGCAACGTTGCCATAGTTTTGCTTTCCTTAATTACCTTAGGACAATCAGACAATTTTATGGACTCAAATTGGTGTACATTTAGCGAATCTTCCTGGTCATATATTAGAATGGATATGGTTAATGAATGTTTTTATGATATTTGTTAAGGGGCTATTTTAGAAAAGTTTTATAATATTTTTATGAAAAAAAAAAAAAAAAGTCAAAAAAATTAACTACTCTTTTCTTTTTCAGTTAAAAGTTTTTAAAAATTATTATATAAACCAATGGCCTTAAAAGAATTTAGGCTAAAATATAATTTACTTTCTTTAACTTTTGGGCTTGTTTGGTAAGAGTAAAAGTGTGCTTGGTGCCATATTATTAGGAAAAGTTTTATAAGAACTAAAAACACAAAAGTCTTGTTTAGGACCACGTTTCAATTTTGTGGATAAATTTTTTTTTTATGACAAACGTAAAAGTTATTAAAGGAAAAGTGAAATCTCTCTCTTTCTTCATACTGATACAAGAACCAACGGCAACATCTTTGTCTCTTCTTCCCATCTCCATGTTGCTAACCCCACCCGATTATCTACCAATCTAACAATCCACAATTTGCAAGTAACAATAAACATACCCACACAGTGTATTGATTACTTACTCCATGGAGATATGCATAACACTCATCTACAACAAAACACATGTTGAAATTAACCTCAAATTCGAAAATATTCAATTAACTATCACTTACCTGAAACCTCCAAAATCCCAAGCCTTAATATCAAAGAAAAATACCCACAAACCTAACCTTCGACTAAGATTAAAATTAAAATTTAAAAAATAGGAGAGAGAGAGAGAGAGAGAGAGAGAGAGAGAGAAATTATTTCCGTTAGGTGCAGTTATGATAGATTTGGGTGGAATCAATGTTTTTCGAAATACTTACCACAATGTCATCGAAAACTATTTTCAAAATACATGTTTTAATTTTTTAACACTGTGTTATGAAAATTGTATTTACAATTTTGTTGCCTAACACATGATTTAAAACTGAGAACTACCATTCCTATGGTTTTAAAAATTGAAATATTATTTTTAAATTATGTTACAAACAACTAGGAGTGTGCATGAGTCGGGTTGAGAAGTTTTTTCAACCCAACTCACCATGGTGGGTTAAAAAAATCCAACCTAGCCCATCACAGGGGTTCAACCCAATCCGCGTGGATTGGGTTGAACCATGGGTTGGACAATTTTTTTAATTATTATTATTATTATTATTATTATTATTATTATTATTATTATTATTATTATTATTATTATTATTATTATTAAATTGACCATTAGAATAACCCCATCACAAATAAAAGCAAATTTATGACTAAATAATCACGAGCATAACACCAAACTAATACAAACTAAACAAAGAGAACTTAGGATTTGAGTTTTATTTAGAAGAGAGGCAAAAAAGTAAATAAAAAAATTGTATAATATTTTTTTAAATATTTTTTCGAAATTATATATATATATATATAATGTAGATGAGTTGGGTTGGGTTAGGTGGATTTGTGAATCTTATGACCCGAACCAAACTCAAAAAAAAATTTCCCAACCCAACCCACCAACCCCTAAAAACCGACCCAATCCGAAAGGCTGGATTGAATCGGATTGGTTTTGGTAGGTTAGCTGCACACTTCTACAGCAGCAACCCCTTCACTATTATTTTGGTTTTCAAAATTTCCAGTAAGGCCCAATTTTTTAATCCATTCTTTACGGAATTTGACTCAAGTAAACTAAGGCTAGTGTGCCAAATAGGTTCAACTAGACCAGGCTTAAGTGACTAGGTTTAGTGGGGGCCTTGTGGCACTTTCATAATGATGATGCCACAAATTTTAGGTACAAATAACCACCGTTTTTTTCAAAATTTCTGGTTCAACCCCAGTTTTTTACCGGTTTTAGGACTTCTAACTGGATCGATTTTTCTGGTAAAACCGGTAGGACTGGCCTGTTCAGTCCGGTTTTTAAAACAGTGCTAATAACCTATGAATTAAAACAAGAAAGACAATGATAATGATGATTATCCTTAGCATGGGCACACCCATTAGTCAGATTGTTTAAGCTTACAAATCAAATATAATCAAATTTGTTGGATAATGTATAATCCAGTAATTTTGGAAACATTCAAGTTTTTTCATGACTCTCAAAATTAAATCAATTATTTTTCTAAATTCAATCCAAAGGAATGTACATTATATAATCTCTTTTATAAGAAGAACTAGGGTTTAAATTATCCTCTCTCAAGTTTCATTTTCTCTAACAATTGAAGTATAAAAATTAAATACTTTATTAAGGAAAGAAATCAACTAATAGAATATATTTCATTATACATAACGTTCTAAAATATATCTCTTTATTTTGAAATGTATCTCTTAATTTTGATATATTTATTTGGGAAAAATTATGTACATTCAAAATGGTGTATATTATTTTCATTCCAATTTTCATAATATTGTTCTCTAAATGAAATAACTCTTCTTATCTTTGTGTTGAAATTTTAATAAATGTCCAATTTTTTATTTCATTATTGCATCTTTTGATTATATATTTTCCTAATAAGTCAAATTCAATATTCTTTTATGATTTATAATTTAGGTATTTATTTGAATATTGACTCAATTTGTTAATATGTTGTAACTTAAAAGATTCAATCATTATAATTATAATTTTTTGTTAGCACTTAATTGACACCTCCAATTACACATAGATGAAATAACTTAAATCCAAATGATATGTAATTGTTAGGGGTATAGACCTACATTTTGAAACTTTAGGGGAAAAATCAAAATTATTCAAAACTTTAAAGGTGTAAATTATAATTTAGGCTTTATCTTGAGTATTGAACTATTCTCTTAGGTGTGTGTAGTATTCCAGTCTCATACACACCTATATGGAGGAATCTCTAAAGTGATGTAAGTTACATAATCTCTTTTATAAGGAGAACTAGGGTTTGAATTATCCTCTCTCAAGTCTCATTATATCCAACAATTGAAGTATAGAAACTAAATACATTATTAAGGAAAGAAATCAACTAATAGAATATATTTCATTATACATGATTGTTCTAAAATGTATCTCTTAATTTTAAATTGTGTCTCTTAATTTTGATAGATTTATTTGGGAAAAATTATGTAAATTATTTTCATTTCAATTTTTTTGAATTTTTCATAATATTGTTCTCTGAAATAACTCTTCTTTGTGTTAACATTTTTAAAATATGTCCAATTTTTTTATTTCATTATTGCATCTTTTGATTATATATATATTTTTTCCTAATAAGTCAAATTCAATATTCTTTTATGATTTATAATTTAGGTATTTATTTGAATATTGACTCAATTTATTAATATACAGTAACTTAAAAGATTCAATCATTATAATTTTTTGTTGGCACTTGATTGAAATCTCAAACAACACATTGACGAAATAACTTAAAATCCAAATTATATGCAGTAATTATTAGGGGTACAGATCTACATTTTGAAACTTTAGGGGACAAATCAAAATTATCCAAAACTTTAAAGTTGTAAATTGTAATTTAGGCTTTATCTTTGAGAACTGGACTATTCTCTTAGGTGTGCATCAGAGGTGGAGCCAGGAAATTTTGTTTGGGGTGCCAAGTTGCAGCGCTAATATATTTATCAAGACAACCCCCCACAAACACATATATACACACACCTTTTTATTTGATAAATTATATATATACACACACCCAAAAAATATAAAAGAGCTTAGTATTTTCAATCAAAATTATGTTTGATGGCGATCTTTCATAAATAAAATTTATTTTTACCATTTTCATAGTGAAATTCTTAAAAAGTTTCATTTTCGATACAAATTATCAAATTTTATACTAAAGTAAGTAAAAAATCTTTTACTTGAACTAATGAAATTTTCAAAAACATGAATGATCCAATACTTGGAGCAATAAAATAGGCTCCAAACATATTTGAAACTATATTACTCTAATCCATTATGTGCCAACTAAAGAGATATTTTATGTGTAGTTTTAGTGACATGATTTTTTTAATGAATCAATGACTTGTTAATCACCACATAAAGGGTTGAAAATGATAGATTTAAACATATTTGGTGCCAAACTTTATCAAATATTTAACAGTTATAAGAAGACATTTTGCAATAAAAAATAAAATTGCGAAAAACAAAATTATGTCTCTCTGACTATTAGAACAATTATTTTTTTCAAGAGTATCATTGGACTAATTTAAGTATTTTGGGGGGCCAACTCTTATTTTTGTAGACTAAGTTTTGAAAACATTAAAATAATTATATATATTTTAAAAAATTTCAAAATTTTGGGGGGACCTGGCCCCCCGACCCTTGTACATAGCTACACCCCTGGTCCTTTGGTGTGCGCAATCTTCTAGTCCCATACAAACCTACATGGAGAAATCTTTAAGGTGGTTCTAAGGTGTTGATTAAGAGTTTCGAATTCAGAACCTCATAGATCTCATGAAACCTTATGAACAATTAAACTAACCCTTTAGGTGTTGTTAAGATAATAAGTTGTAATTGGAGTAACATGACTTTCACATAAATTTTCCATTGACACCACTTTTATTATATATATCAATCACAAATATATCACAACATGGCTTGCGAAAATATGTTCCACTTGAAACTTTAATTTCTGAAAGAGATTTGAAAAGGGGGGAATATTGAGTGATTGGACTCCTAGAGGTCCATATTAAGTGAATGGAGAAACTACTTCTCTAGGTTCTAGAGCTGAGACCAAAAGAGATTTCAATCAAGTGCCATTTGGGTTCGGTTTTGACGGACAGCCCAATTTCAGCTGGACTAGTTTTGGTAATGGTATGTTTTTAAATGACTTTTCTTAAAGCCCAATACTGCAACGTTTACGTTGCCATAGACATAGTTCTGCTTTCCTCTTGTACCTTCGGACAATCAGACCATTTGATGGACTCAAATTTGTCTATATTAGCGTTAGTGTGGCAAAGATTATTTTTGCTACTTTATTTTACTATTTAGTTTATTTTTACTATTATTTATGAGTTTCACTATATTTTTTTATATTATTTATAGATCTCACTGTATTATTTTAGCTAATTTTTACGTTTATTTACAGTACTTTCAATAAAAAGTTTTCAATTTCAACAAAATAAGCAAATCCTAAACAGACACTTAAACCAACATTTTTTACTTTAAGGCTTGTTTGGTAGAGTAAAAATGTGTATTTAGTACCATTTTAAACACAAAAGTTTTGTTTAGGACCACGTTTCAATTTTGAGGATAAAGTACCTTTTATGACAAAACACATAAAGTTATTAAAGCAAAAGTGAAAGTGAAGACCCTCTCTTTCTTTCAACAAGAACCAACGGCAACTTCCTTGTCTCTTCTTCCCATCTCCATGTTGCTAACCCCACCCGATTATCTACCAATCTAACATAGAAAGCATACCCACACAGTGTATAGATTACTCAAAGGAGATATACCTAACACTTATCTACAGCAAGACCCATGTTGAAATTAACCTCAAATTCGAAAAAATTCAATCAACCATCACTTACCTAAAACCTCCAAAACCCCAAGACTTAACAGTTAACACCAAAGAAAAATACCCACAAACCCAACCTTCGGCTAAGATTAAAAATAAAAAGAAAACTAAAAATAAAATAAAATAAGAGAAGAAAACATTGAGAGAGTAATGACTTTTAAATCAAGAAATAGGGTCTGAGTGAGCTATTGGGTGAGAGACGAGCTGAAGAGAGAAAGGGAGAGCTCATAGATGAACATCTATTTCCATTAAGTGTTGTTATGTCAGATTTTTGTGGGATCCATGTTTTTTAAATTATTTATCGTGATGTCATTGAAATAAATTTTTAGAGGTATTGTCATCTCAAATTTTGGTGGAATCCACTTTTTTCAATAATTCTATCATAATGTCATTGAAATATATTTTTAGAGGGTGTGATTGTTTTTAGAATATATGTTTTTAACATCGGATTTTTTTAAACTGTATTTACAATTCAGTTACCAAATACATGATTTTAAAAGTGAGACCCACCATTTTTCAAGTTTTAAAAACTGAAAATTGTTTTTAAATTATGTTACCAACAACCCCTCGCTAGTAATTTGGTTTTCAAATTTCCATTAAGGCCTAACTTGTTAATCCTTTCTTTAAGGAGATTGACTTGAGTAAACTAAAGCTAGTATACCAAATAGGTTTAGTGGGGCCTGGTGGCACTTTCGTAATGATGGTGCTACAAATTTTAGTTACGAATGTAATATTATAACTTATGAAAACTGGAAAGACATTGATAATGATGATTGTCCTTAGCATGGGCACACCCATTAATGTCATGGTTCGGTGACCGACAGCCCGACACTGTAACTAAACTTAGCACAACAATCACGTATTATTGACCATTGTTTAAATTACTACTATCTGCTAATAATAGTAAGCTCAGCCCTCTTCTCACTAATCAGCAATGACATCAACCACTTAATATTTAAACACTCAGTTACTATTCAAGTCGTGCAATACACTTAATAGTGCATTTGGATTAACCTTGATTGATTGAAAATGGATTAAAGAATGGTTGTACTTAAAAAAGTGAGAGACTTTTCAAAGTTATATATAAATAAGCAAGTTAAAAACAGAAGGGTTAACTAATTAATGCATGTTAAGAATTAGTTTAGATGAGCATATTTTTATTGAAATTTTAGACAATTATACCGAGTCAAATAAATAAAATAAACCCAAATTCAGACATACCCAAATAAACCATTGCCCATGAATCTCAGCTCCATCTATCATTGCATTTATATAAAACTATTCTGAGGTTTCCCCACTATGAAGCATTTTCTTCATCCTCATTTTCTTTGTCCACCATGTGAACATATATTCAAAGCCTGATCTTCCTCATTCCTCAACATGACTCTGTCAAGGTGGACCATAAACCACGACGAAAAAAAAATTGAAGTAACCATATAAGGTCCTCAAAGAGCACAGTTGTGAGCTTGCTATTAATATTGAATAACACTGGTGCCACATAAAATAGCACAACTTATGCCACAACTTACGAACTGTGCTATTTTATGTGACACCAGCATTACTCATTGATGATTAATTAAAAAAATCTTTAAGGAACTTGAATACCATTTTGTTTGACTTTTCCTCCAAATAAATAGAACTTCTAAATCAATTCTATAAAATCTTTCAACCAAAATTATTATATTGGCTTTATTAGATTGTGACAGAGACAATATGTTATGAACATGAACACTTTTTATTTTTTTGCTACATTATGCAATTTGACCTTGCACCAACCACCAAGAGCATAGTAAATTAATACAAGTCAATTGTGGATATAAACCTACCTAGTAAACTAATGGTTATGGCATTGAAAAAGAAGGGGAGTAATGGAAGACTATTAGGGATGAGGTAAGACCATTCATCACTGCACCATGTAACATTAGCTACTGTGTACTATAAGGGTTCCTTGAATAACATATATATATATATACATATATAGTACATTCAAATAAGTTCATTCCTTACGCATCATGATATTGTTTCAAATACCATATGATCCACAATATTATTGCCTCACTCATATGTTGCCCCTTAAGCTTTACGTGTAAGGGAAGGGTTTTTTTTTTTTTTTTTTTTTTTTTTTTTTTTTTTTGGGTGAGAAAGAAATTGTACTCTAAATAGAGAAGTGAGTTTTACATTGTACAATATGCAAGTTACAAAATGAATAGGCAATCCTAATAATCTAGGTTCATATGATACCATGCATGTTAAGTAAATTGAGTCGGAAATAATTATTAGAAAAGATATCACGGCTTTTAGATTAAGAAGTGTGTTGAACACTACTTTTAAGGTAATTGTCTCTATTTAAAAGAGTTTGCCGTCAAGTTAAAAGCAATTCATCTTTACGATACAATAAAACCACCAACTATAAACAACAATCTTGAAATTTCTTTTTAAGAGAATTTCTTATAAAATTGAATATTTGACTTTGATTCGGGCTGTTAATTTATTTACAACTAGCTTGTATATACATAGATACACTTAAAAATATACAAAAAGATGCATAATATAATTCCTATATATATAATTTAATTACGATTGATAATCATTTTTATATTTTGTTAACTCTTTAAAAAAATTTATAAGGATATTATTAGGTATACAATGTAAATTGTCTATACTTATTTATTTATTATAGTGAAGCACCCATTTTTTTACAATTTATTTATTCTAGACTATTTGATTTTTGTACTTAATGACTCATTTGAATGAATATTTACGATGTGATCTCACATTTGATTAATTTAAGAAATAAAATTCTTTAAAAATGAAACTCTAATTTAAGACAATTACACAAAATTCGAAAGTTTTTCTAATTCACCTCTCTCTCTCTCTCTCTCTCTCTCTCTCTCTCTCTCTCTCTCTCTCTCTCTCTCTCTCTCTCTCTCTCTCTCTCTCTCTCTCTCTCTATATATATATAGAAATGTCTTTTCAAAGTAAAAATAGTTATCTTTTAAAATTTGTTTAAGATTAATTTGCATGTGCAAGTGCCACGTGGACACATGCATGTGTTTTATTTTATATCCATAAATGTCTATAAATTCTTTCAATTTTTTTATTTGTTGGTATTCGTGTTACTTGTATATCTATCAAAAGATTTATTGACTTTTTTCAATGTAAGACAAGTCTTGATTTCGAATTTTGATTTCGTATTATTATCCATTTTGATTTCGAAGACAAGTCTTGAAACACAAACTCGCTGCATTCCTTTTATATCACAACGTGCACGTTGCAAATATTTGAGTATATATGCACAAGAGAGGTGACTTTTTTCATAGCTTTAATTTGTTGGGACCAGCAGAAGAAAAGAAAAGCAAGCAGGGAGACAATTTGATTGAGATTTCTCCCTCTAGAGTATAGGATGATAAATGAGGTTCATTCTAGGTGAGTTTCAAAGGATTTTAGTGGTGCAAGATGGTTTAAACTTTTAAAACTAACGAGTGTACAAGAACTAAGAATTACAAATTTACATATTTTTTAAGACATAAATTTCTAAAATATATATAATTTCTCATTTTATATTATATGTGGGGGCAGAAGTGTCAAAACACCTCTATGGGCCTTGGGCCTGGTTCGAGAACGTTGACTCTCCCAAAGGGCCGCAAGGCAGGGATAGTATCACCTAACTTAAGGGCCTGGGAGCCCACCGGTCAGATCATTGGCCAATTGGGGAGAGTCCGAGGAGAGAGTATCCTCGGACAACGGAAGCAAGGGCCAAAGGGTGCACCGTGATGCCTAGGGAAGAACTATTGAAGCTCAACAAGCCGTGTTACACTCCAACAGAACGCCGAGGGGGAGAACAAGTGGGAAGTGCTCTGCATAAAGCTGCTACCATCGCATTAAAGGCTTCACATCTACCCACTTGGCCGCATCAATGGGGAAGTGACCCCTGAGGGGATGGTGATCAGCCTTATGGCCATCAGGAGAAGTTTCCAAGAAGACAATGGATGGGAAATGGATCTGCATTGATGACTCCATGAATAGGAACATGAAAATAGGGAGTATAAATAGAGAGGGGGAGGCCATTGGAAGGGGGACCGGCTTCCTGAAGAAAAGGGCTTTTTCTCCCAAGTAGCAGAACGAAAACGAGAACAGAGACTCCTCTGCCCACGTCCGAGGAAAGCCAGAGCTACACCACTAGCTCACGCCAACTATGGACCTAGCCTAGACGCCGTTGCTTTCCATTGTCTTGAGAACTTTAGGCTTCAAGCCCACTCTCTACAAATCTCATTGTTTAGGCCACATGGGCCTGCCCTGTCTTGTACTTGGGTCCAGGCCCGATTCGTGTCCTTACATTATATTATATATATATATATATATATATATGATTTAGAATCTAATTAGATCTTAAAAAAATCTAATTAGATCTAAACTCTTTAGTTTTGCACTTAATAATTCACTTGTTACAAAAATTAAAAAATTAGATAGGACATATGACGCAAAATTAAACTCTAATTAAATTTCAATTAGATAAGATACATGACACAAAATTTGACTCAAAATTAGAATTTAATTGAAGGAATAAGAGGCATTATGTTTCATCTCTAGTTTAGTTTGAGTTGTATATATTAGGTGTATATAAGATAAGTTGTAATACATATGATAAAAAGTGTCTATTGGCCGAAATTGTGTCTATTGAATGAAAATGTGTTTATTGGCAAAAAATGTGTCTATTGAATAAAAATATGCCTACCAAAAAGTGTCTATTAAAATGTCATGGCCCTTCTTATTGAATATATCAAAAGGAGTCTATTGACCAAAAAGGTACCTATTCAATGAAAATATATCTATTGGCCGAAAAGGTATTTGTTGGCGGAAAAATGTGTCTATTGAATGAAAAAGATGCTTACCAAAATGTGTCTATTGAAAAATCATAACTCTTCATATTGGATATACCAAAATATGCCTATTGATCGAAAAAATGCCTAGTGAATAAAAAAAGTATCTATTGACCAAAAATGTGCCTATTGAATAAAAAAGTGTCTATCGAAAAATGAAAAATCACAATTATTCGGTGCTTTTAAATGTATACTTAGCATTAATTTATGTAGTAGCCACATGGCAGGTATATATAAGATAGGTTGTAATATATATGTCAAAAAGTGTCTATTAGCCAAAAATATGTCTATTGAATAAAAATGTGCATATTGGCTAAAAATGTGTTTATTGAATGAAAATGTGTCTACCAAAGAGTGTTTATTAAAATGTCATAATATTTCATATTGAATATACTAAAAAGTGTCAATTGACAAAAAAGGTGCCTACTGGCCAAAAAGGTACCTATTGAATGAAAATATACTTATTGATTGAAAATGTGCTTATTGGCAAAAAATGCACCTATTGAATGAAAATATACCTATTAAAATGTCAGAATCCTTCATATTAGATATATCAAAAGGTGCCTATTAACTGAAAAGATGTCAATTAAATAAAAGGCGAAAACCACATTTTGGTCCCTACAATTTCATCCGATTCTCATTTTGGTCCCTATATTTTATTTTCACCACTTTTAGTCCCTATTTAGAAAAGCGTCTTCTATTTAAGTCCTTTCCGTTAGTGCCGTTAGGGCACCGACTGACGTGGCAAACGGAATTATTAAAATAATAATAAAAAATTTATTTTGTTATTAAAAAATGCCACGTCAGCAATTAAATTTAAAAAAAAATAATTTAACTAAATTTAACTAAATAAAAAAAATCGAAAACAAAAATAAAAATAAAAAAACCCAAATTAACATTTCAATCAAACTAACCCACAAACAAGAACATGAACAAGAACATGAACAAGAACAAGACAAACCCAGTACAGAAAAAACTTCCATGGCAACAAAAAATAATCCACCACTACAGAAACACAAAACAAAAAATCAATGAAAAATCCACTATCACCACAGCAACAACACAAAAAATCAAATAAACAACCATAGCAACAACACAAAAAAAAAAAAAAAATAATAATAATCCACCACTACAGAACACAACATAAAAAATCAATGAAAAATCCACCATCACCACAGCAACAACACAAAAAAATATATATATATATATATATATCAAAGAAAAATCAACCACGGCAACACACCTACCACGACAAATTCACATCAAAACCCACAGGAAATCAAACCCAAAACCCACCTGGAATTCACACACTACTGCGAGACACATGACGCTGGTCTCACCACGCAACGCCCACGCCGATCTCCAACCCAGCTCCGGTGGCATGCTCAAAAGAAGAAGACAAAGATGTGAGAGAGGGAGTGAGGATGAAGACAAAGATAGAATCAGAGGAAAAAAAAAAAAAAAAGAAATCAAAGGGGTAAATCGGCGAGGGGTATCGCACAAACCCAGTAAAGGGGAAAGGGTAGATCGACAAGAATGGGTGGCCAATCGGCGTGCTAAAGCGGCAGTGTTCATCGACGAGGTGGCGGTGGTGTCGGTGGGGTCGCCCTCTCTCTCTCTCTCTCTCTTTCTTGATCAGACCCATGGGCCAATGCTCCAATTTCTAGCGGGTTAGTTTGATTGAAATGTGGGTTAGTTTGACTGAAATGTGGAGTTTGTTTGTGGGTTAGTTTGATTGAAATGTTTATTTTGTTGTTGTTGTGGTTTTTTTTTTTTTTTTTAATTTCTGGGTTTGTATTGTTCTTGTTCTTGTTCATGTTCTTGTTCTTGTTCTTTGTTTGTGGGTTAGTTTGATTGAAATGTTAATTTGGGTTTTTTTATTTTTATTTCTGTTTTTAATTTTTTTTATTTAGTTAAATTTAGTTAAATTATTTTTTTAAAATTTAATTGCTGACGTGACATTTTTTAATAACAAAATAAATTTTTTATTATTATTTTAATAATTCCGTTTGCCACGTCAGTCGGTGCCCTAACGGCACTGACGGAAAGGACTTAAATAGAAGGCGTTTTTCTAAACAGGGACTAAAAGTGGTGAAAATAAAATATAGGGACCAAAATGAGAATCGGGTAAAAATGTAGGGACCAAAATGTGGTTTTCGCCTAAATAAAAATGTGTCTATTGACCGAAAATGTACATATTGAATGTAAAAGTGCCTATTGAAAAATGAAAAGTCACTATTGTTTAGTGTCTTTGAATATATACATGACATTTATTTATGTAGTCACGTGGCGCAAGAAGAAGTAGTAAACAAAAAAGTCAAATATTTCAAAGTATTTGCGGTAGAAGTAAATGTAATAGTTGAAGACACGTTGCATTGAAATTTCTCTCTTACATGAAATTCATTAGATTTGGGTGATTAGTCAACTGTGTGAGCTTTTTGGATCAAATTTTCGATTTGGGCGATTAGTCAATATGTTTAGATTTAATTGATTAATAAGATGATAATACATTCACATGTGTGGTGCTCAAAAGATTTGCAAAAGTATCATTTAAAGGGAAAATTTTTAATGATTCATAAAAGAATTTTAAGAAACAATCAAAAGAAACTACAATGGATGAATGAGGAAACTCCATGGATGAATAAGGAGCAATGTAATATGAAATTATTCATCTAAAATTAAACCTCAAATTAAAGAAATGAGAAACAAGTATTGATTTTTCAAGTAAACCAATAGATAATTAAGAAAGATAATGAAAAAAAAATGTACTTATTAATTTTTTAAAATAGAAAAATATTTTGGGATATTTCAAAATAAAATCTCTATCGATTTTTTTATTTTTTATTCTTAATTATTACTGGTCTTAAAACTTTCAATACCTCAATTAAAATGCCATTATCATTTTGTCCGTACATTAACTCAACTGATGTAATTATTACACAGACATTTGCAGCACTTATCATAAAAAAGAAAAAAAGATAAAAAAGGGGAAACCCGTGGTCTGAAAATTACAACTCATAAATTGTTTGTACGGGCAAAAGTATTACCAAGACAACATGGAGAATCAGAATGTCCCTGTCCAGTGTCCATAGGACCACAGCCCATAGTAGGCTAATCCAAATAAAATCATTTCAAAAAATATCCCAAAAAGTAAAAAAGGAAAAAGAAAATGAAGGTAAATTATATTTTAAATACCTAAAATTAGGTGTAATTTGAAATTAAACTAATGCTTTAATAAATGCTTAGATTCAAAGTATACATATATATTCATCTTGGCTTAGCCGTGTAAATACAATGAAAGATGAAAGATTTGAATTTGGACATCTTTTTCGAAAACATAAAAAAGTGATAGTTAAATTACAAAATTTTTAACAAAATATATTAAGTTGTTTAGACATTTTTGTTAATGATATTATTGAAGCATTCTCTATGAACGAAACCGTTCATTTAATACAAAAGTGTGAATTTGAAACTATAATAATAATAATAATAATAGTAGTAGTAGTAGTAGTAGTAGTAGTAGTAGTAGTGGTAGGTAAAACAGAGATAAACTCAAATTAGAATTCCATATTAGAGTTCAAATTTTGCGTCACATATCCTAAATTATTTATTTTTAAAGAGTTTTATTCCTTAATTTTATAATCAAATGTGGGACAATATCATAAATATTCATCCAAATAAGTTATTAAGTACAAAACTAAAAAGTCTAGAATAAATCAATCTAAAAAAAAAAGCGTTTCACAATAATTTAAAAAAAAATATGGACAATTTACATTTTATACATAATAATATCCTTACAATTTTTTTTATAAAGTTAACAAAATATAAAAATAACTATCAATAGTATTTAAATTATATATATATATATATATATGCATTATATTATGCAACTAATTGTATATCTTTAAATGTATCAATGTATATGCATTGAGTTACAAGTTAGTATTTATAATATTTGCTTTATAAGCAATGTAATTACTAATTAGCCTATGGGATTTTAGAGATTTTCCGAGTGATCTAAGGACATCTTGTGACACCTTCGAATTGACCAACACTTCCTCCTATCTACGTAGAAAAGAAAAAAACAAAGTTTGATTTTACACACGTTGCTCTAATAATACGTCTTATTTAAATAATACATATAACTAATAATTAACTTTAAATAGGTTTCCAGCCAATGTGTTTCTTTTAAAATTATTATTTTTTTATATTCTTTGTGGAACACAAGAATTGGAAATGTAAAAAAAATGTTAGTTAAATAATTAAAAACATAATAAATAAATATAAAATAAAATAGTATTTAACAGGTATATTTCCATATGCAGAAATGGGCTTTAAAAAAAGGTCGTTGGGATCAATCGCAGCCGTCAGAACCGGAAGAGAGAGATCTCCTTCTTATTCCCCCCTTGCCTTCCACCTATATATATACACACATGTCCCTCTCTCTCTCATTAACAATAGCATTAGCCACAGATAGTGAGAGAGAGACACACACAGAGTGAAAAAATAATAAAGTAAAAAGGAAAATTTTTATTTATTTTATTTATTTACTTTTTTAATATTCTAGCATCTGAAAGAAAGTTTCAGAGAGAAAAAAACAAAGAAAATTTTCCCGGAAAAGTTTTAAAAATTAAAAAAAAAAAAAAAATTCTCTAACGGTTTTTGCTGTGGTTGTTGAAAGCTAACGAGAATTTTCAATTTTTGTAGCTGAGCTTAGGGTTTTACAATGTGTGTGAAATTCAATCATTGAATTGCGAAATTGACTGTGGTGGTGGTGGTGGTGGTGGAGGAGGTTAGGGTTTTTTTGTGGATTGATCGATGAAGCTACGGCGATGAGGTTTTTTGGACGAAAGAAGGAATGGAGGTTAGATCATCGGACGCGGCGCGTAGTATCGGCGATAAGATAGCGAGTGGTGGTGGTGGTGGTGGTGGTTCTCCTCCCGTGCCTGCTGCGATCGCGAGGACGCGATTGCAGGTCTGGTTCATCCGCGTTTGCTCGAGCATTGTGCTCTGGACTTGTCTGGTTCAGCTCGTCGCGGTTTGCGAGCTCTGGCACCCGCATTTGCTCGCCGGAATCGCCAGCCGGATTTCGAGCTCCGCCGAGCTTAACGTCGACGAAGAGGCGCGTTTACATCCTTCGCCGCCGCCGCCGCCGCCTCTTGCTCCTCCAAGTGAGTTTTGCTTTGTAATCTTCGTAATGTTAAACTGCTCGATTTTCGATTAGACCTTGTGTGCATTGTTAAGATTATAGTTATAGTTAGAACTGCTCAATTCGGCTCGGTTTAGTTACTGTATGTGTGAGATTTCTGGCTGTTGAAGATGAAATTTTGGATGAAGAATTTTGTGTTGGACTTTGATATTGTAATAAGCGTGAAAGTTTCGATACATTTTTTTGGTTTGATTAGAATTAAGAAAAAAAGCAATTAGTGAAAATGATATCTAATTTGGCTTTAATAGGGTTCAAAAAGATGTGGTCTTGAGTAATAAAAGCGAGCTCGTTTTGAGCTGAGCACTTAACGGATGCCTCATTACAACGCATTTACAGAAGGGCTTGAATCCAAATGATAAGTAAAATTTTAGGGT
Organism: Castanopsis chinensis; assembly: GCA_032878915.1. Classification (NCBI taxonomy): domain Eukaryota; kingdom Viridiplantae; phylum Streptophyta; class Magnoliopsida; order Fagales; family Fagaceae; genus Castanopsis; species Castanopsis chinensis. The sequence continues at coordinate 6,766,129 of JAVQMG010000133.1, forward strand.
AAATTGCAAAATTTACTCCTAATGTCTGGATTTTACACCTGGCGTTTCAAAATTTGGATTTTAGCTCCTATATTTTAGGGGTGTTTGGATTTCATCCTTAAAGTTTGAGGGTGTTTGGATTTTACACGCGAAAGTTTCATAATTTTGGGGTGTAAAATCCAAACACTTACAAACTTTAGGGGTAAAATTTAAGGGCGTAAAATCTAAACACCTAAACTTCAAGAGGTAAAATCCAACTTCTAAAACTTCAGGGTGAAAAATTCAATCACTCCCAAACTTTGGGGGTGCAATTTACAATTTAGCCAAAATTTTAAGCTTGAGGAGGTAAAATCAAAATGACTCAAAACTTTAAAGGGTGCAAATTGCAATTTAGTCTAATAGTAATTTACTATGATTATTGTTGTGATCAGGATTATTGTTATAGTCACTGCACAGTTTGTCTTGGTTTAGTACTATGATGTAGATGAAATTGTAAATGAACAATCTTGTATTGCACTATGATATCTAAGCGTGAAATTTTGGGTGCATTGTTTGATTTGATTATTTTATAATAAAAAAAAAAGGAAAAGAAAAAAACAGAGCAATAAGATTGTTATTATAGTAATTACTGTAATTATTGTTACAGTCACTGCAACATGCAAGATTGCTGGTTTCTGTAGAGTAGATGAAGAATCTTGTATTGCACTATGATATGTAAGTGTGAAAGTTTGGATGTGGAGTTTGCTTTGATTAGGGAAGGGAAAAAGACTTACAGCAATAAGTAGTTGTAGAATGAATAATGAGAGCAGCATAAGCTATACTCTAAGCAACACTGGATGATAGTCAGATTTTGTGAAAATTGAATTATTAATATGACAATACGACTTCGGCATTCTTGGAATTAGAGTTTAGGTGATTAAATTCCTTAAGTAACTTCTAAGCATGTACTGGTGCACCTGTCTTTTAGTTTCCTGAAACACTAGTGGTGTTACGTGCATTCACATCTGTTCTCTACTCTGATGTCTATGTCAAGACCATAATCAGCTTGTGAATTGTGTGGTTACTTTAGAGGTCGGAATATCTTTCTCGCGTGGTTAAAATATTGTTGTATTTTAGTATATGAAGCCCATGTTTTTTAAGTGATGAAAGTTTACATGATATTTGCCTTTAGGTTGCAAATAAGAGCTTAACTCCTGAATTGTTGCAGGAAAGTATACAAGTAATGGTTTTCTTAGAGTGTCCTGCAATGGAGGCTTGAATCAAATGCGTGCAGCGGTTTGTACCTTTGCCCTATCTTTGCCTGTTTTTGTTATCATATGTCAAATTGTTGATTCAGCTAGTTTGGCATTTCAGATATGTGACATGGTGACTGTTGCTCGGCTTTTGAATCTCACTTTGGTTGTTCCAGAGCTTGATAAGACATCCTTCTGGGCGGACCCTAGGTGTATTCATTGTTCTGAAAAAATTGGCTTAAATACTTTCTTTTATGGTTATTTTTATACTTTTTGCTCTTAGCATTCCTGCAGCTGCAAATGTGACTTAATTACCTGCTTTAATGTCCTTTCTAAAAGATTTTAACCATTGACATTCTTGCTGCAGCAATTTTGATGACATCTTTGATGTGAGACATTTTATTGATTCATTGAGAGATGAAGTTCGAATCATAAAAAGGATTCCAAAGAGATTTAACAGGAAACATGGATTCATTCCTCTCGAGATGCCTCCTGTTAGCTGGTCAAATGAAAAATATTACTTACAACAGGTTTGTGTAGTTTTTACGCGTTTGTATATTTAAGCAATGAACATCTATGTTGCTAATTAACTTCAAGGCCTGTACGTAGATTTATTGCTACTGTTATTAAAAATAGTTCTGCCCCTTGGTTTGCTCTAGGTCGACTGTGTCTGAATGTATGTACACATAAGCTCATAAATTGACGGTAAAGGTAACTGTATAGGTCAATATGTACCTACACCCATACATGTGTGCACTTATAGAATTTTTAATATTTGTGTTAATAATATCATCTTATTTATCAAAAATAAAAATATTGACATACCAATTGGGGCAAGAGAAAAAAAATGCCGTCTGACTTTTGATTTACTTAACCAGTCTCTTAGCAGAAAGGGAGAGATGAAGATGAAGACAGTTATCAATCTTATTACTGTGGAACTTATATAACTGTAAAGGGAGGATTTCAAATAAGAAAAAACTGAGTGCCGTTTGAGGACATTCTTGGCATCATAACTATAAATTGAGTGGATTTGTTCCAAAACTAAAACCTTCATCCACCCATAGATCAAAGAGTAATTTAGTATGGAGGCTGAAAAGCCTGTTTTTATTTACTCTTTTTGTAGGGGCATTCTTTTCTGCTGAATTTATTGGAGGTGCAAAAGATGGTTGTGAGGAATTCCTTTTAACAGTAGGAGAGATCACTTATGGCATGCTTCCTTTCTCTAGTGAATCTATCTGTAGTGGTGGGGCTTGCATTATCAAATTATAATGTGAAAACCTTTTAAGGTGATGATTAGCATTAAAGGTGTTAATTATAAAAATTAAAAAATGGGATATCAATTTAACCCAACCCCCCCCCCCTCCTTTCCCAACTTAAAAAGAATAAAATAATGAAAGTAAACTTTTAAGTCTTTTGGTGAATGAAAGAATTGATATGTTTCATACATTTTGTTTTTGTGATTCATCCTGATCCCATGCCTTCAATCCCATTGTGCAGATTCTTCCACTTTTTGGCAAGCATAAAGTGTTACACTTCAATAAAACAGATGCACGTTTGGCAAACAATGGGATCCCATTGGATCTTCAAAAACTCAGGTGTCGTGTTAATTTCCAGGCACTGAAATTCACTCCTCAGATTGAGACTTTGGGGTACAAATTGGTTCGCATGCTTCGAGAAAAGGGACCTTTTGTGGCTCTGCATCTAAGATACGAGATGGACATGTTGGCTTTCTCAGGTTGTACTCAAGGCTGCACTAAGGAAGAAGCTGAGGTGCTCAAGCAGATGAGGTTTGTTGAGGAATGTTCATTTCAATAACCTGACAAATGTTCTATATAAGCATAGTATGCTTTACTAGGTGATTTATAGAACAAAGGATAAAGAAACTTAGTTCAGTAATAGGTTGTTGTCAAATTATCAAAAGATTTTCCCATATTTTAATGCCTAATGCATATTGAAGGGACGCCACGTGTGATGATTTTTCCAATGGGATAATCAGAAATGACCAAATGGGACAGCTTCCTGGCCAATGTGATAAGGATGGTTCCTGTCTTTTTGTTTCTTAACCTAACAAACTCAGTTACTAGCACTTGGGACTTTATTTTTATTTTTTATTTTTAACTCAAATCTATGGAAGTATCTTATGATCAAAGTAGTTTGCATTCGTCCGTTTACTATGATGTGCACTTATATATAACTTTCATTGTATTGTATCTTTCATTCAGGTATCAATACCCATGGTGGAGAGAGAAAGAGATAGTGTCTGAAGAGAGGAGATCTCAAGGCTTGTGTCCTCTTACACCAGAGGAGGCAGCACTAATTTTGCAGGCATTGGGTTTTGGTAAGGATACGCAGATTTATATTGCAGCTGGTGAGATTTATGGAAGTGAACGTCGACTCGCAGTGTTAAGGGCTGCATTTCCAAATATTGTGAGTGTATTAATACTTTGCATTTTGCCTTATTTTGTCCTGTGATTTTTCAACTTGTGATATTATCATCTTTTAATGGTAGTTGGCTTTTGCCCAGTGTCTGGCTGTTATTCTGATTAGGTCCCCAGTTATAATATATTGAAAACTGTTCAACTGTTTGGTGCTTGTGGGACATGCTGACGATCAAGGACTCATTTTTTCTTTCAGCCTTTATAAGTTATCACTTAATAGTTGATATTCATATCACTGTCTTTGAATAGTTGAGAAGTGAGTGATTTACCCATATAATTGACAAACAATTTAGATCTTTTTCCCAGAACTTAATTTTGATAGAGATCGCATTGAAGCTAATATGTGTTTTAACAAATAGCATCTTCTTCCTTTTTAAGAGAAAGGTGGGGCGTGAGGTTGTTGGTTTAAAATTTAAAACCCATTGGATGCGTGTATATTTGCCGATAAAAAAGAGAAGAATATGCATGTTTTTCCTTATTTGATACATGTATCTTCTCAATTTTCCCTTCAATGATAAGCTTCTCTGAGAGTAGTTCGTTGGCTTGTTGTGTGTTTCTCTGTGTGTGACTCTTCTAAAATTTGAGATCCCATAAAAATTTCAGGTGAAAAAGGAAATGCTGCTGGCCCCAGCGGAGTTGCAACAATTCCAGAATCATTCGTCTCAAATGGCGGCCTTAGATTTTATGGTTTCAGTTGCCAGTAACACTTTCATTCCCACATACGATGGAAACATGGCAAAAGTTGTGGAAGGTCATCGCAGGTTTGTATACCCACCATGACGAGTTGGGCTTTAATTTTTTTCAGAGGCAAAACAGCTAAACTATTGCATTTCTGAAAGATCTTGAAGTTTTTTCTGATTTGCAGGTATCTTGGGTTTAAAAAAACCATCCTGCTAGATCGGAAAAGTCTTGTACCGTTACTGGATATGCATCACAATAGAACACTTTCATGGAATGAGTTTGTAGCTGCCGTTGCATTGGTTCATGAGAAAAGAATGGGTCAGCCAACTCATCGTAGGGTTATTGTAGATAAGCCGAAGGAGGAAGATTATTTCTATGCAAACCCACAGGAGTGCCTTTGTGAGGGAACAAATTGTGACTTGCTAGGGCATGGGAACTCAAGTAAAACAAATTGACTGCAAGCGAACAACTCTACACCATCGTTGATAACGTTCCACCGAATTTTTCTGTGGTAATTTGGTGGACAGGATTTATGTCTTCTTTTGGAAGAGTAGGCATAATGACTATGAATATACACACTTGAAACAGAGTTTTGCATGAAAAGGCGGAAAAGAACACTTCAATGCCCCATTTGGGTGTCAAAAGATTTGGTCTCTATTGTTATTAATTTTTTTGTTTATATATTTATTGGTTCTTCTTCTAGTTGATGTTTTTAGTGGTTTTGATATAACTCCACATAGAAACATATCAAGTGTTGTAGATCCTTGTTAGAAAAGTTGCCCACTACGAATTGTTCAGAGATAGTAAATGTTGGACAGAGTTGCTCTTCCTGGCAATAAATTTACTCCATTTTCCCTGGATAATGAAAAGCAAACTCACAAACTTCAACAAGCATAAAAGGGATAAAATAAGATAAATAAATAAAAAGGAAAGAAAAAAGCAAATAAATCGGTGGGACAGCTCAATGTTTTGGACATTTATTACACTTTTTGGGAAGTCCATATTTAGACCAGACATTTTTCCTTATGCACTGTCTAGCCAAGTTTTGGCCATGCATTGAGAAGTTTATGTTGTGATGAAAGAGTTGGAAGACCTATATTTACTTCAAAGAACACTTAATGCAGCTATAAGTTGAAGACCTATATTTACTTCACCCAGAAGATCATGATGTTTAACGTTTTTTCCTGGTCTGGAAAGAGTGATTCAAGCATTAAGTTTATAGTGCATAAAAATGCCAAAATTAATCACTATAATACACAAGAATGAGCACTAGCTATGTTATGTTAACCATCAAGACAAATTGTAGCTCAACCAGGTACATCTTGCTGCTCCTTTTAATTACAAGTAGAAACTGTTTTGCAGAACTAAACCTTAGTGGAACACTCAATCCCACATCTACTTGAGACGATTGAAGAGAGTTTTACTCTAGTAGGTTGTCTGTTGGGTGTTTCCTTTTCTCTCCTCTCAGAGAACTCCAAAATGTGTGTTTCATTAAGGCAACAACAAGCTTAGAATAGCAGTGGCATTTGAAGACTTGGCCTTACTTGGGCTCCCAGAAGATGATCTCACCTTGCTCCCCACACAAACCAAGATCCTTAAGCCTCCTTTCTTGATAATATTCCAACTCATTTAATTCTGATTCCCTATCCTTGAAGATCTCATCAATTTGCTGGAGCACCTTCTTCTCCCCTTGTCTTATTCCAACTGCGATTTCTAGCCTTGGATCAAGCTTTTCTCCTTTTAACTTTTCATCCTGCAATCCACATTTCTGTTTAGTTATTACAAGTTTATATATATTGGGTATCGGAAGAAACAATGAATCTGAGTAGCTGACTGTAGCTGGGGCTTGCTGAGCTAAGTTTTTCTTTGGGTTCTTTGGAGGGAGAAAGTATCTCTTTGTAATAGTTATACCAAGTCACTCGTAGGAACATGATGAGTGAACACCATGCGTTTCAAGTTATACTCTTTTGTTAGAGAGTTGATTCCACCAAATTCCCATATAATATTCATCCATTGGATTAAAAAATTCACCCATTGGTTTGTTACATGGATGACTAGGTATGACTGTTACAAAAGACACTTTCTCCTCAAGAAAGGTATAGTTAAATTGTAAACTATGGAAATTCAAGTTAAAGAGAAGTAAGAAGAAAGGGAAAATAAAGGGAGAGAGTGACAGAGAAGAAAATAAGGTTTAGGCATTAATTTGTCAGCCTCCACCTTAGCATATATTTATATTAGGGTTTATAACATAATTACACAAATAACCTTATTAATATGCTAATAGAACAAGTAACGAGAAAATAAATCTAACAGCTATAACCTCAAAACTACATATTACATAGTTTTGGGGCCATAACCTGAATAACATCATTGAAAAGAAATTGTCAAGACCAGATGGAGAGCTGTTGTACACAGACATTTTGACAATCTATTCACTAACCAATCTGCAGCATAATTACCTTCTCTGGATGGCTAAAAGGTGAATAGCTAAGTCACCGCACATGATGACCTACTAAACAGAAACCTATACGTTCTAAAGTATTGAGTTCTGGAGATTCAAATGAATTAATTTGTCATGATTGCCACATAATTATTCAGATGAATTTTAACATCCTTATGATGTAAAGTCCTAATATGTTAAACCTATTTAATAAGGGGTTTTCTACATATACCCCACATGCATAGCACATATAACAAGAACTGATAACATCACAAGAGAAGTAATTAGTAGTGCAAACTTACATGGAGGATAAGGGTTTACCTCTTCAATGGTTGTGTGATAGCCTGAAAGAGCAGATTTGCAGGCATCTCTGACCACCTGGCATATGTGCTCTTCATTGGCACGGCTTATAGGAAAGTCAAGATGGCCCCAGATAGAGTTTCTGAAAATAGACTCCAACAGGAAAGCATCAGTTCCCCCAAGCGCTACCAGCCGCAGATATTGAAGCATTGCTGGTGGAACTTGACGGTCCAAAACAATGTCAAAGTATGCAGTCTCACCCAAACCGTTCGACTCAGCAATGTCCAGCTTGTCCCCAAAAAATGGGTCTGACTCCGATATTTCGAGTGTTAGAGTAAAAGCATTGCGGTCTGCTTTGGATTCTATGAACCCATAGTCCAGAGCCAAGTCAGCATTGCTCTTATTGATATCATATTGAATCATAACCTGTTGAAAAAAATTCCAATAAGAACTCATTCAAAAGGAGATTAAGGGGCCAACAATGTGAACTTAAAAGGAGAAGTCATGGATTTCAGGGAAAAGGCAGTGTTTCTTTGTTCACTTAATATTAGCAGTGATTAATGTTGCCACTTCATTTGGCACATCTCACCTCATATTGACACAAAATAGCTCTCAATTTTGTATTTGGCAGTGCACTGTATCATACACATACACATGCACACAAAAGGGAATAGATCTGTGGGCTCAATAACTTGTAATAGAACATATCCTTGATATGATAGTATTGTATGGAGTCAACAAATGAGGTGAGTTCATAGAACATTCAAACATCAGTTTTGTCCAACTTGTGGATGATTTAAAAACCTACCATTTATGTCAAATGGTAAGAAATATATGTGTGTGTGTTTAGATTTATGGGATGCAAAATGGAACCAAGTACAATAGGAAATCTCAGAAGCTGGACTAGTTCACCTGCTCACCAGCCTTGACAGAAACAGGGGTCCGTAAAGAAAATAAGGTATCCCAAGAGAAGAGACCAGCCGCTCCTTTAATTTCATATGCATGATCTTCTGTGGTTATGCTGGAGCTGTGGTTTATCTGATTCATAAATTTGGTCTTAGTAAAGTCAAATTTAATAGAAAATTTATAGGACAGTTCCTTGACACCAAATTTTAATTGCAAGTACTAAGATGCATGAATTAAATACAGTAAAACCCAGTAAGTTTAAATTCTATATGCCTTTAGAGGCGTTCCATAGCATGCATTATGGGATGCCCAAGCGGCTTTCCGAATCAATTTTGATAAGCTTCACCCTCATGGAGATGACCAATTAGTCTTTTATTATTAAAGAACTAATTCCAGGATATCCTGAAGAATCTTTTCTTAAATATCAGGGTGAAAAAATAAATGCAATCACAATACTAAGGGTCCATAACATATTGTAGGTAAGACAATCTTCACTTTTTCCAACAGATTAGTGCAATTAACAATTCATAAATCAGAGTAAGTGCCACTGAAAACTTATATGAAGAGGGGAAAAAATACTTCACCAAGTCTGCAAGGGGGATCAAAACAAGGTTTTGACCACGTAAGCGTGAGAATGCCCTTGATCTGAGTATACCAAATGCCCAAAAGAAGTCATCCAGTGTTATAGGAGAAGGAAAAAGCTGCTTGTTAGGGGCTATGATTTCTTCTTCCACTTTTAGAAATTCATTTTGCACATAATCTTTCACACTCAATGTCGTGCTCAAAAGTTGGGTTCCTGAAAATGTCGGTTCAACCAAATTCCAATGAAAAATCGAAAGAAACAAGGCAGTCTGCAGACTAGATTATGACATCTGCCATTATCAAGGCTACATTATGGTCTTATACATTGCCTGAGGAAGCATAGATGAACTTAATCCATTGGACAGCTAAAACAATGTGGTTGTGACCATGGTAAGAACATTAAAAATTTTCCAATGAATATAATATAGTCTCTACAACTTAGAAGACGCCATTAATTTGGCAACAATGGCCTGGATCACTCCTGCAAAAGATTCAAGTTCCCCAAGGAGCTTAAAAAATTGTTTTAACCATCCACCTCCCTCTGTCAATTACCAATCAAAATTCATAAAGAAAAAGGAAAAAAAAAAACCCTCACAGCATAAATTTTATCCAGAGTGTCATAATCTGTAAGAGGCAAATATTACCATTTTGAAAGTGATTTTATAGTCGTCGTCATCATCATCATCATCATATATGTGTATACACACTATAAAGCCAATTCATAACCTCAAGCTGAGTAAGCAATTTGCACGAGCATTATTTTTCTAGCTTAAGGCCACCATCAAATTGTGCACACCAACAAAATTAGTTCGAGCCAAACTAGCTCACTAACCAAAGTTGGAAATACCAAAAATTAAATATTGGGATTTGGGAACCACTCCATCATTAGATCCAAACCTTGGTGCTCATTTGCATAGATTATTTTCATGGATCTATTGGGCTTAACAAATATTACTTTGGTACAGCTCTTAAGATGTTGTAACTTGTACTGTAGGTTCCACAATTAAATTCAACCATGTGGTTAGATTGACTAATGTACCATATGGTTGAATTTAATGCTCCTAGGAAAACATATCACAGTTTTTTTCTGCATTGGTCATTACAACCATACGGTATATTTTAATCGGAGAACCTAAGGTAAATCAACCTAAGTTTTGTCCTAAAAAATTGTAGCTAGAAAAATTAATGCTTCAAAAATTTGTACGTAAGCTAAGCTGAAAATAACATAAAAATAAGAATTTACAAAGATCAATGTATAAAACAGCAACTACATACACTAACCTTGAAGTTCAGCCAGCTCCTCTTCTGACCTGCACTGGAATTCTGGAACCATTAAACCACATCCATCAATCCCACAATTTCAAAACCAAAAAAAAAAAGCAGCTAAAGTTGTTATTAATTTTACAACAAAAGTTCTACAATTGCAATAACTGTGATTGGTGCCACTTCACATGTCAAATTGTAAAGTTTGCTCAGTAAATTTGTAGTTTACTTAGAATCAACAATAAAAAAAAATTAAAAAAACAAAAACAAAAACCAAAGAAGCAATCAAAACTAAGCCAAACTGACCAGAATATAGTAGAATTGGTGTACTCAGGAAGAACATCAAGGTAATACCGCCACGACGACATGTCGTTTTTCTTCTTCTCTCTGATCAAAAACAGAGCCACAGACAACCAAGGCTTCAACCCACTACACACACTTCCAATCTCCGAGGCAGCCACAGCATCTGGGTTTATCCAAAGCCTCTTGGGGACCTCCAGAACGACCTCGTTTCTACCCAAGTCTTTCTGGGCAACGAGTCCCAGACCTTCAGGAACTACAGCAGGCTTCACTGGAGTCTTTGAAGACACTACTCCTTCGTCTTTTAGCCATTGCCAGAAGGTCTGGACTGAGTCAGAGACTGGTTTTTGAAGAGAGGAGGTGGTGGTGGTGGTGGTGCTTGTGGGGGTGGTGCTGAGAGTGGCAGAAAGTGTGAGAGTACTGCTTCTTTTGAAGTGTGGAAGTGTTTTTGTTGGGTTTTTTAAGGTTTTGATGAAGGGGGAGATCATGGAAGTAGAGGATGGAGATAGAGTGAAGGTAGTCATCATTGTTGTCTTCTCACTTCTGTCTCTCTCTCTCTCTCTCTCTCTCTCTCTCTCTGTGTATGTGAGTATGTCGAGATGAGATGTGGGTTGGTTTTACTTGGATTTTATAGATTGTGGTTGTGGATAGGCTTTTGCTTTTTTCTTGCTGATATATAATCTTATCACATCTGGATAAACAGGCTCATGTATATATCTTAGCAATTGAATCCTGCCATTTCTTTTTCATTTTAAGGTCCGGTTAATGTTCCTTTAAAACATTTATTTTTGATAATTTTTTTTTTTAAAAATTGAAAAAATTGTTAATACTTTTTTAATTTTTGAGAATTTTTTTTAAATAATTAATTATTATGTACCCTGAGAGCTCTAAGAAAACATATTAGCAAAATCTTTCATTTTATTACATGGTTAATGTTTATTTCACACAAGTTGTTACATAACTATACACACAATTTTATTTTGCATTAAAATCAGTCAAATCACATAACCATAAACACTTTTTTATTTTGCATTGAAACCGTAACTTTATGTGCAACCACACTAATATAATCTCTCGTGCGATGTGCAGTAAATTTTAAATCTATTTTAAAATATTTTATAAGAAATTATTTTTATAATCATGCATAATATTATATAATTTAATATTTGAAAAATTATTTTTAATTGAATTCGGTTAATGTGTGCTTTAAAAATTTGAAAAAACTGTCAAACTAGTTAATTATTTTTTTTTCCATAAAAATTTTCTAAATTGGTTTACTAATATATGCCCCAAGGGCACATGTTAAGTGAGTCAATACGGTATCAGAAGTTATTTCGATTTGATTGGGGGAACGAAATATTTTGATACCATTCAATACTAGTGTACCGTTTTAGAATTATCGCTATTTTTTTTAGTATTTTATACGATATCCAAAGTTATATTTTTAATAACTCTATATATCACTTTGGCAACTTTTTAAATTTCCTTTGATAGAAGTATCAACATGACTATATAAAAGTAAAAACTATTAAATAATCAAACACCCACCTAACTCAATAAACGCCAATCCCGCGTGTCAAAAGATTGGTGATACCAATTCAAATTTCAAATTATCATATGATGCTTTGAGAAAACCAAAAGGCAAGTGTATTTTTTTGACCATTCATTTTAGGAAAGTTTTTATAGGGAATTGAAAAACTGTCAAAGCAGTTAATTACTTTTTCATTTTTCTATAAAATAGTTTACTAATGTATGCCCTAAGGGCACACGATAGTAAATCCCTTTTAATTTTATTATGGGAATTAGTTTCGAAGTCATTGAGAAAATAGTATCTAGGAACCAAAAACAAGCACTGCACCCAGGACAAACTCAAGATTTCAAGCTAGAGGGGGGCTAAGTATAAGGAAAAGAGAAAACTCCAAATAGGCATTTATATAGTATTAACAAATTATAAATACACAAAATTGTTGTTTCTTAATACATTAAGATGTAATTATCTACCAACAAAGACAAAAAACAAAAAACAAAAAACAAAATAATTTTTTTTTTAATACTAGGCTGGCTAGGATTTTTTTTTTTTTTTTAATTTTTTTGAAGTTAGAGTATTCACAGTAGTAGTGCTAAAAAAATTAGCTTTTAGCACCTCAAAAATCTAAATTATCTATTTTATCACCTTACTTTACAATACACTCAATATCAAATATTCTATTTTTTATCACTTCATTTAAAACAATATAAACAACTCATTAAAATAATAAAGAAAGAGAGAAAATTTGAGTTTTTTAATTGAAGGTAGAGAGATAATCTTAATAAAATATTTATACCAATTTATTGTAGTTGAAAAAAAAAATTAGTTTAAGCTTCTCAATGACACATGGTTTTTTGGTAATAAAATAGTTTTTTTGCTAAAATACAATCACCATTGTGAATGTTTTTATTGTTTTTGTTAAGTTTTTGGGTTGGATAGTTGCTAGTTGGAGGGGGCCTAAAGTTTTGGAAGGGGAGCAACTACAAACATTATATATATAATAAGTATAAAAATTAAATTAAATAAAAAAAAATGGACTGAGGGGGCTCGGGCCCCCATCTAGGGAGAAAATACACCATGCATTAGATGCATATTTTCTCTCTCACATGAGGTGGACCCCACACATATGGGGTCCACCTCCATGTAAGAGGGAGGAAATATGGGTCTGATGCATGGTATACCACCTCCTCACTTGGGTCCATCCCTACAAAATACAAACTTACCTATCCTTTTAACAACCTGTACACCTACCTGATGATGCACATGTTAAACCTACCATGATAACACATAAAATATGCACACACACTTATATCTTGTTGCACACATTTAACTTTGATACCCCTATGTTTTTTTCTTTTTGAAGATCATATTATGTCCACTACGATTCATTTTGGTCCAATGCGGTCTGCTTCTGTCTGTTTGATTCTTTTGGTCCAGTTCGGTCTATTCCATTGCATTTGGTTTATTTTTAGTCCACTTCGGTCGATTTGGTCAATTCAGTCCATTCAAGCTTACTTCAGTCCATTTTGGTCTACTTCAGTCTATTTTGGTCCATTTTGGTTTATGAGGTCCACTTCTGTCCATTTAGTCTATTTCAATCTACTTTGGTTCATTTTCAGTCCACTTCAGTCCATTCAATCCAATTCGGTCTAATTCAATCTATTTCAGTCCACTTATGTCCATTGGGTCTATTTGGTCCATTTCAGTTGAATTTGATCCATTTCGGTCTACATCAGCCCATTAGGTCCATATCAGTCTACTTCCGTCCCTTTGATCTATTTCGGTCTATTTAGTCAAATGCGGTCCACTTCGGTTCAATTCAGTCCCTTTAGCCTATATTGATTCACTTTGTCCATTTCAGTCACTTAATCCATTCCTCAACTTCTATTGCCCCACACTCGACTCAAAGAAAACAAAGCTTCCAAACTCAAAATCAAAGAGACATGCTCCAAAGGGTTCCAGATCTACCCAAAAGGTGTTTTTTTTTTTTTTTTTTTTTTTTTTTTGAATTTGAGATTTGAGATTCTAGTGCTATGACCTATGGGTTTTTAGGTGTTTTCAATTTCCATAATAAGGGGTAAAAACTAAGCCAAACAAAGCAACGTAGAACTGAGTTAAGGTGCCAAACAAAAGTGTTTGAGAAATTGAGGTATTTTAAGTGATGAGTAATAAAATTGAGCGATAAAAATTGAGCGAGGGTAAATTTTAAACCAAACGGGCCCTAAACTACTTGTGATTTATCTATTTGTTTTGGATTTTGAACCTTTGAGCTCTCCCTCATAGAATATTCTCTCTTTCTATCATGGTTGTGGTTGTAGGTTTTTTATTTTTTTGCGCGTTAAATGAGGATTTAATTGAAAGAACAAAAAACCCACAAGACTTTGCTCGTGGGTTTTTTTTTTTTTTTTTTGTTCTTCTTCTTACTTGTCGAAAGCCAACTACCGCACCGACAACATTGTCAGCCGATGGGGTCGAAATTTCAACCCTGCGGTGCAACAATGGTTGGGACTTTAAGAATGCTGATCCCCACAATGTGGCCCAAAATTTTTCTAGAAATCAGATACACTGAACCGTGTTCATTTCAAGCTTGAACTCTTTGAGCTAATACATATTCCTAAATATGCGAAAATAAAAATAACTGAAAGCAAAAACTACAAAATTATATATATATTATATATATATATATCCGAATAGCAAGTTCATTGTTAGTTTAAACTTTACTAATATATATTTATGAAGGCACTATCAAGTACAAGTTGGGTCAAGCCCACATAGAAACAAGTCCATGTTCTTGAACCTTTCCCACAATCTAGAACCACCCTTCTTCCCAACACTAGCACTACCCCTCTTCCTAAACTTCTGATTGACCACCACCACCTCCATTTTAGAGCAACCATCCAAGCTCAAATCATGAACATTCTTCTCATCAATGCTAGTTTTCTCTTGCTTAACATGTTGGTCTCTTTTCACAAGTTGCTCATAGTACTCCTTGTTCCTCTTCTCCAACCCATAAATCTGGCCCTGAAGATCCTCAATCTTGCGATTCAGCATGTATACCCTATGATCCTCCCTCATCTTTAGCACACACCTAGCTAGCTCACAAGCCTTCCTCTTCATGAACATAGACTCTGACACCAACCCTTTGTTCTCTTCCACCAATGCTGTCACTCTATACCCCAACCTTGCATTCTCATTCAACAGTACGAGTCTCTCAGACTCCAAAACCTCAAGCAAGTTCTTCTGCAACTCCATTTTTCTTGATGACTCACTAGTTCGCCTCTCCATAATGCTCATCTCGTGCACTAACACATCGTACTCAACATTCTTGATCACCAAGTCAGCAACAATCACATTAACAGCATCTGCATCAAACTCCAACACACCCTTGTTTGGAAGCATTGACAGAGGTTGTTGGTAAGAGAGGGAACTCTCTGCATCGTCTTCTTGATCATAGCAATCATAATCAGTGGTTGAGATTTGAGAAGATTGTCTCCGATGATGATGATGATGATGCTGATGCTGATGCTGATGATGTTTGGCCAATGTTTGAATGTAGCGATCAGACAAAGTGATATAACCATTGTAGAGGTCTTGCAAGAGAGCCAGTAGCTGAGGTCGCTTTTCGTAGTAAGATTCAGCACGTTCTGCAAATGTGTCACCATTTTCAGCACTGTTCAATACCAGCATCTTCATCCTCTCCTCCAAATCTGCCACAACACACACACACACACACCAGAGTTTTTGAATGTTAAAAATTGAGCTCCCATTATAACTATCACAACACACACGCGCACACACTCTCCCTTAAAAAGTTCCGAGTTTCAAGTTTGTAGCTTTGATACGAAACTAAATAAGGTACATATACTCATTTAAGTATCTAACTAACATTGACCCAGAAACATAATTATACTCTTGACTTAAAAAGCATAATGATTATCATTATTTTACATTCATCGTACACACACTTCTAACACGATTTCAAGTACACAATTTTAACTGAAATTGTGTTTTCAAACCACCAAAAGAGAGTGTGTATAACAAGATTTTCTTAAAATAAAAATGTATAACCACCACATTTTCTCAGCTAACAAACAAAATCCATATAAAAAAAAATTCATGACCATGGTAACAAAAACCATACCAAAAGGTGGCCTGAAAAGATCTCCGATCTCCGCCGTCACTCTGCTCCAAGAATCACCGAGAGGCTCCAATCTACCGCCCATCATCGCCGGATCACAGTCCAGAAGTTCCTATCGTGAGAGTAAGATAGAGAGAGAGAGTGGAGAAGAGATTAAAGAGGGAGTACATAAAAGTGCTGAATCCAAATAAAATAAGACATGCACGCATATCGAAGAGAATTGTTAATAGGGTGAGGAGTAACAAAGAAGCAAATGAGAGCAAATAGGCAGTAGACAGTGACACAGCTAGAATAGAAAGGTCGTTGTCTCGAATGCCGACATACATGTCAATAAAATACTGCTACAACGTACGCATCGTATTGATTAGTCTCACTCATCGAACAAAAAGTCCCATTTTCACACGCATATAACAGTACATACGTTGGGATTATTCATTCAAATTTTAAAAGTTTAAACACAATGGGCAATTCAAATATGCAATGGACATTGGATTATTTTTTTGTATACATTAAAAAAGAAAAATTACTAAAAAAAGAAAACTATAATTAATTTTTTAAAAGTTATTCGTCTATTTTTATATGAATTTTACTAATATGTAAAGTGTATACATTTGAAAATTATTTTTATAAAAAAAATGAAAATATAACTAATTTTATGATAATTTTATTTAATTTCTTGTAAAAAAATTTCATAATATAGATGATTAATATATATCCTAAAATAATTTTCAAAATGAAAACTTAATGTGGTAAAAAGGAAAAAATAAAAAAGGGAAAATAAAATCTTATTCCAAAATAAGAAAACAAGTTTGATAAATTGATATCAATACTGCTAATTTTGCAACTCAAATTTTTTTTTTTCATTTAAACTTTCAAGCACTTTATATATAGCGAGACGTCAATTAAGTTACAAGATTTTTAGCATAAAATTTCAACTTCTAACGATCACTTCATTGTTATTATTTTTTTTTATCAGCATCAGACGTTAATAAGCTTTTTTAATGTAATTGGGTTCCAAATCCAATTTTTTAATTCACCAAAAAAAAAAATTAGAGCTAACTGGAATTTTGAAATTCACAAATAAATAATAATTAAAGTATGGTACACGCTGTGTCTCGTATTGTAACATAGCTTTTCAAATTCAAATAACAAAGGCATATGAAATGGCGGAAAGGGTGCCTATCTATCTATCTTGATAATGATTTGTAAATCGAGATGTAGACTTTTTTCTAGTGGCCGGATGGTCCTGGACTTGGCAGTATTATTTTCTATACAAATAATACGATAACAAATACTCAATTGTTTCAATGTTTTGTCTTAGTCAATTTAAACGTAAAAAAAAAGATTCTATCTGACACCTTTTATATGACTTTTTTTTTATCCGGACAAACATATGGACCATTATTTTATAGGAGATAATAAACATCTAGCAACTTTCTAGTTTTAACTTACAGACTTTTTATTTTTTTGAACCTAAAAAAAAAAAAACTTACAGACTTTTTTATTTATAAAAATAATAATTTATACTATTAATATATTTTGGTTTCATTATTTTGTATTCTGAAATACCATTGAATTTAATGTTTAGAAAGTTTAAATAATAGGATTTAAGGTCTGTTTGAATACCGTTTATTTTACTGAAACTGAAAACTTATTGGTAAAAGTACTATAGATAAAGGAAAAAATTAGTTAAAATAGTACAGTGAGACCTATAAATAGTACAAAAAAATGTAATAGAGCTCATAAATAGTAGTAAAAATAAACTATATAGTAAAATAATTTTAATTTTTCATTTCTGTTCAAACGAAGGCTAAATATCTAAAATTATTAATTTAAATACTCCTAAATTTTAAATAAATTAAAAAAGTAGTTTTTTCACTCTCTCTCTTTTATAAGTTTTTTTAACTAACTTATTTGAATTCAATCATAACCCCTTATCCACGTCCCTTAAAATTGGCCACTTTCATCTTTCTTTATCCCTTTTGAACGGTAAGCCAGTTACTAAAATCAAGAGAGATTATTCCACAATATTTTTTCATCGAATCACAATTAGTTAGTTGTTATTGGTTCTAATTCAAACATACCACTGAAATTACTTTTCTACCCCACTAATAACAACCTGTAATAAGTTGCCACATAAAATTTTTTGTGAAAATATTGTGGACATATCATTTAAATAAATGTATCTCTTCTTTTGTTTAAGGAAATATGTTACATTCACAACATTTTTTTAACAAATCATAATTGGTACTAGTAAGTTGTTATTGGTCGTTATAGGTGGACAGAAATGTAATTTAAGTTATGAATTCAAATTAAAACCAATAACAATTTATCAAAATAAAAAACAACTTATCACCTATAATTTGTTGTGAAAGTGTTATAGACATAGCACTTCTTTTTATTTAATCATTAAAAAAATAAAAAATAAAAAACTCTTTCTATGTTTCTCTTAAGGAGTGATCAGTTCTTAACAAAGTAATTCTTTTAGTGCTATTTTTTTTTTGGTCATTTTATTGCTTATAAGATTTTTGTTTTTGATAGAAATTTCTCATATGATTTTAATTATTGTATATGATTTTTAGTTGTTTCTTTGTTTTATATTTTTCTGAAAATTTTTTATATTAAAAAAAAAAAAGAACTCTCATCCCACGCACAAAAGAATTACCTAATAATTCAAAGCGCGTGGGGGTAATGTTAGTAATAAAAAAAACTCATCCAATCAATAATCTAATACTCCATTCTAAGTGAGTGTTTGGACAGAGCTGATTTTCACGTTGCGTTTCCTCTTCTGCGTTTTCCCTTTTTTTTTTTTTTTTTCAACGTGCATAAACAGTAACCGATATTGTTCATACACGTTTTTTCACTGTAGCAACACTGTGCAGAGACAAAAATCACTGTTTGATACTGTTCACGCACTGTTTACGTACTGTTTATGTACTTTTTAGCAATTTTTTATAAAAAATGGGTTCCGCAGTACTATTCACATATTAAAAAATTATTTTATTACAGTGATTTCAGTTTCAATTTTCAGTTCAATAAAAATAAGATCTATTCAAATGGACCCTAAAAGTGTGGTGTGGAGGGGGTTCGTACCAGCAAGGTGAACAAAAAAGGCAGGAAGGCATTAAGAGATGGTACTAGTTTTTCTGTTGATGAGGGAATGAAGCTTCTTTTTGGAGTTGTAGTTTGAGTGGTTTTTATTATCATATTTATGTGAAGAGACTGCAGCTTTCTCCATTGTCAACTCAACCTCCGACACCCACCATTAACTTCAGCCACGAATATTAATTTCTAAAATAAATAAAAGTAAAGCAGCAAACTTTATTCATTTTTTTTAGTTAAAAAAATGCTCATAATATTAATTACAGAACAATAGTTTACTACCAAAAATTGTTAGGGGAACTGTCTCGCTTAGGTCATTGTTAATATTACCTTAACATTACTTTTATGAAAAATATAAAAAATTATTAAAAAAATTAATTATTAAAAAATATTAACGAATGCTCTTAGAGTAATAATTAATAATCTATTTAAAAAAAAATTTTATAAAAAAACAAAAAAAATAATTAATATTTTGACAATTTTTTTCATTTCTTATAAAAGTGGTGTCAAAATTTTCTTAAAATAAATTGTTAACTATTAGCCGGGCACTTATTAGGATGAACATTAATTATTTTATCATTTTCTCATAAAATATTTTTATAAATAATTTTTAAACAAATACTCTTAGGACATTTGTTAACATTTCTTTAAAAAAAAAAAAAGAAGGATTGACTACAAATTAAGTTACAATAACTTCTATAAAAATATACACATGTCAATGTTTCGGATAGACATTTGTCCAGGTTTATATTTTTTAATGTCAAAATTGAATTTTTTACTAAGGCTGTGTTTGGTAAGATGTAAATTATTTTTCGA